>JAVRKA010000019.1:4535221-7452942 GCA_034508555.1 Venustoraphidia nigricollis
TTGTCTTCGCGACTTCCAAGTAATCAAAATTTTTTTACATATTAGAATATAGATTTTTAGACCCACTTTTTCTATCCCCAGTCTTCGAGGAGAAAATCGAAAATCAGAATATGTTGGTTCAACTCCTACCGTCACTACTGCTGCCACAGGATAATGAAATGGTGCATCTTGATGCGATATGTCCAATTTCATGGCACTTGAAACATCGTTTAGCATTATTGAGAGAGTGAGTCATTGTGGCAAGCTTTGTTACACCATCTTTACTGTCTTTCGCAAGCTTTTCACGACACTCTGCTTTTTTATGTCCTTTACGACCACAAAAATGGCAGTTATACGTGCCTGAAGATTTGGGCCGTTTTGATTCAGACGTCGAATTTTGGGAGGTTGCTGGCCTCTTTCTGAGACACGACAAAAATTTAATCTCACGTAAAAATTGTGTTTCCGTTTTAACATCACCAGTCATCGCTAAGTGTTCCACTTGGCTGTCATGTTGAACCATGAGAGCAAGTGAAACGGCGTTGACGATTTCGTCCACGGATAGCGATCTCCATCTCGCCATAAGAGATGACCGAATTCGAGCACCAAAATCAGCAATACTCTCTTCTTTTCTCGGAACATCATCTAATGTTTTCAAAAATGATGATGTGAGAGTTTCATTGCCTCCAAACCTGAATGTAAAAAGAGTTCGGATTTCTGGCCAAGTTATTCCGGGAGTAAGAGCCTGGGGTAGCCAATTTGACGCCGAGCCACCCAAAGCAGAACACATTGCCGAAATTAGAGAACCACCTTGTAATGGATGTTCTGCAAGACATATGTCAACAGCTGCGCACCACGCCACCGACCGGATCGGATCCCAGTTCATCGGGATTAAATCGTGGTAACGTTATATTAGTGTTGTAGTTTGTGAACTCTGCGCAAAGGCGGTCATACACCTTATCAATGCATTTAATTGGTCTTGCATTATAGATTCCATTTCTGATGTCGGAAGATGTGAATTAGTCGAAGCGTCGGACATTTGATTCTCGACGTTATCCATAATTAACAACTTTTTATCACTTACAAAATTTACACAGTTCACAAGATATGATCTAACTTAGGTACATCAGTAGTTAATATTCACTGCAGCAGGATTACTATTAATAATTTGTTCATTTAACGTTTTACAATATATATTTGATTAATTCGAAAAACGATAAAGCTCTAAAGTCCATACTACTTTTCTCAGGTACTTCTGTAAGGACCATTCAGAATCATCGAGACAATGGCTAGAATGACATCCCAAAGCTACCGTTTATAGATGTATAAAGAGAGGATACCTTTCACTGTACTCGGGCAAGGTTCTCTACCTGTGACCAAAAACTAAAGAGACGCCAATATCTGCATAAATATAAATACATTATTTAATTAATTCTTTCAATTCTAATGTTAAAAGCTGTTCTATTGTTTTATAGATAATTAACCGGAAACTGTTCCGGTTAAAATGGTTACTATAAAAAGTAACCGGTAATTTTACATCACTATTTTTAATTCATTTTTTGAGTAAACGCACACCCCTAATAACATAATATTTCGAAACAAAAGCGCATTTTAACAGAGTTGGATCACTTTCACACAGTTTCTGCTGATGTGCAGCGGTAAGAGAGGAGGTAGGCAAAAGACATACTGTACGTGTGATCTTCTTTAGCTCTTTCTCGCTCAAATCATCGGCACGTCTCAATTGTTGGCTTTCGTAAATGGAGGGTAAGGTGGTAAAATAGTACTATTGTAAAAATTTGTTTTTTGGATTCCAAAATAAAACGCGCTTACACGACACGTATAACAACTTTCTGACGGGCATTCGCTTGACACAAGAAATAAAGAGTCCCTATATATACTATTGCTCAAATACAGTGCTACTCAAAAAAGTTTTTATTATTTGAGTATCAAATTCTTTAACAAATTGCCTGACGCTATAAAAAAGCAGCCCCTGAAGCAGTTAAAAAAATTGGTTAAAATACTCCTAATTGGTCATTGCTTTTATGATACATCTGATATTTTTGAAACTGTAATTTTTAAATTGTACTATTAAATTTTACTAATTGTGACATCACATATGTACTATGTATTATTTTGTGCAATAAATTTATTATTATTATTATCTACGCAAAAGTATATATCGTACTTTTGCATAGTATATATAATACACATCGCTAATAAAAAGTATGTTTCAAGCACTTTAAACAATATATTATAACAAATACGATCATCCGCAAACACGCACAGTAAATCTATTTTTAAAGAGAAGCGGTCGTGCGTATATCTTGTCTGTGTGCGTGGAAGATGCGCATGTTCGCGGCAATCCATCAAGACAAACAATCGTCACAAAAACTGACTGCATATAAATTAGTATTAAACATGAGAATTGGTATAAGTTTGCGACGGGCCTTACGCCCGGAAAACAGTAGCGTGCAAACACTTCCTAAACGTTCTGTTTGATAAATACTCCATTTTAAATGCAAACATCAATAAGCGCCGAGAATATTTTTAGATGCTCATTTAATTGCTTATAAGACACGCTACTGCGCAAGTGTTCTGTTAATACTAATTGCTTAAGGAAGTTTCGAGTTTTCCTTTGGAAAACGTTACTTCAACATACAGTGTCGGTCCTTCGAAACAGATTTGCAGCCGAATTAGTACAAAGAGCGATTTTTCTCACTATGAAATACTCTAGAGATGGGAAAAACGGGTCTTTTTAGTGATCTGCATCTTTGCATCTGGATCCCGTATGTGAGCCGGCTCACTGAACCGGTTCAAAAAGAGCCGAGTTCTGAATATGTTACTGCAGTCTGCCACTGAGTTACCTAGTTCAGTCAATCATATCACGACCTGTATAGAATCAAGAACGCATAGCCAAACATGTGATGCATGAGTCATTTGAGCTGACAGATGCATCAAATCAAGAACTGATACGTAAGTGTAAAATGTGCTTCTGTGTGTTAAGTGTTTCACTGAGTTATGCGGATCCGTTGATCCGTCGACTCAAAAAAAAGTGAGTCGGCTCTCACGGATCTTCTGTCGGAGTCGGCTCTTTGAACCGGTTCAGATCTGAGTTACCCAACTCTAAAACACTATTTTTTGTTACCATTTCAACTCCACAAGTGGGGACTGCTATTGATTTTTCGATCTGAGGTTCTCCGAATCCAAAAAACAATTTTAGAAAATTGTTCCTCTGTTAGTCTGTGTACACGATACAGGTTAAACGCCTGAGCGGATAGAAACCAAATGTTGGCATGATGTTTAACATGTAAATATGAAGAGCCTTATTATTTTTGGGGATAATTGGTGCACGCGCAGAAGAGATATGCGCTATAATGTTGTTTTTTTCTGTTCTAATGATATATTTTCATACCGGTTTATTATTCTATTTATTTTTTCAAGATAGTTTTGTAAATTTAAAACATTACAGTCTCAGAAATATTTTTTTGTTCTGAAGATCTGAAATATCAATATTTTTGAAGTTGGGATGATCCTGTCGCCCAAATGGCTGGAATGTTTTGCTTGCTGTACAACAATAATCCTAAACTGGTTCAAAATTGGGTCTCTCTAAACTCTAAAGAGATGCACAATTTTAAACTTCCAAGTACCATATATTCTAAGCAAATATTAATATGTAGAATTAATATGTTCGAAAATATCTAGTGTCTAGAAAACACATGTCAGTGCAATGCAATTTTCATTTGATCCTCGGTTGGTTAAATGCATATATAAATGCATAACCGGTAACCGGTCGATTGCAGTCACTTACTATGTTAGTGCTTATATAGTTGCAAACTTTATCCCACTTTTGCTTCAAATGGTTGTTTACAAGGAAAATTGAGAACAGAATCTCAATATTTTTTTTTCTATAAAACGAAAACTCATTTACTAAAATACAAAACAAATTGACTGAATATAAATTAGGAAATTCCATGAGTTCTCGTTAGTGAACGATCATCTCTCAGATTGGGACCTGGCTTCAGGCAAGAAAATGCTTGCAGGTCCTTCCTCAAAGTTAACTGAGGACTTAATTAGACTTAGTAGACCGATACTCAGAAAGGAGATTGGGCTTTTAACCGGTCATGCTTTCTTGAGAAAACACCTACATGTGATGGGGATACATCAGGAATCAACACTATGTATAGATTTTGCGAAATGGAGGATGAAAGAGCCACCCATATCATGTTCAAATGTGAGGCTTTAACTTACAGGAGAACAACCATCTTTGGTTACATCGATGAGGATGGAATAGTTCTACTGGATAATCTAGTAGCAAATCTTCTGGAGCTCATAAGAAGATCCACATTATTTGTTGACTACATAGATCCAGTTAAAGGGGAAGCACAAAAATCCTTTTAGGATGTGGTGCATTTGGGCCAAGAGACCACCCCATTTTATTTTAATCTTTTAATCTTTAGTGAACGATCTGTTTGATCGTCCAAGGTCCTCAATTACAACCTGATTTTGAGTTCCCTTTAAAAAACTGTTTTTTTTGTCAAGAAAAAAATATAATTTACATCTTTGGTTTGTACTATACTAATTTTTCTTCTGATTTTTCTTAAGGTTTAATATCTATTGTTATTTTTCGCTTTGAAATTGTAATTTTCTCTCACACAAAATAATTATTTTTAGTATACGAACGTTCAATCCTGTCTCAACATAGAATGCAACAGCATCCGCTTACAATATTTACCATGTTAGTACAAGCAATATAAGTCGTTACACAATTCATTCTACAATACTGGATAACATTCCGTTTAAATAATAATAATAATAATGCGTTTAACGTCCGTTTCTCGACTTTATGTCATAACAGACGCCATTCGCACCATTACTATTTTTTCATCCACCACTTCCCGTTATTATCTACATTTTTTACAACTTCAACTTACGTAATAGCAATGGGCGAATGAAGGAATTATAGGAAATTAGGATAAGGTAGGTAATTTTTGAACTAGGAGTTTGATAGGTAATCGGCCATGGTCTCAAATAAGGAACCATCTCGATATTTATCTGGAATTAATTGAGGGAAACCATGGAAAACCTCAATCAAGATGGCCGGTACAGGAATTACCGTTTCTCGGTGAGAGGCAGTAGGAAACAGTCCCAGCCACATCTGCCCCCGCCGGGATTCGAACCCGGTACCTCCCGAATGCGAGTCAAGTGCTGTCACCACTACTCTACCCAGCTCGGTATTCCGTTTAAATATTGTAGGTTAAACATTTGGTTATATTCCTTTGATGAGATCATATCATGATAAAGAACAACCATTTTTAATCTCCAGATGAAAAAAAAATAGTTCGGTAGTAGTAGTGATCAGTACTGTTTGACAACGGCTGTTAAATGTAACAGTTACTTAATTAAATACAAATGATAACAAATATGACAACTATTGTTACGCATTCAGTCAACCGATGAAAATAACTCTGCAGCGCTGTAAGCCGCCGCCTTGCCTACATAATAATACAACAACCATGTTTGGGTTCGTGTTTCATTTTAATATTACTGGTTTCTTTGTCTTGAAAACCAGCAACGTGTTTATCATATTACAGTGTTTTATATATGTTCTACAAATAGACAGTACCGAAAGTGTAAAATAATATCATATTAATCTATAAGATATTAAATTTATGAAAAGTACCTGTATTCATTACCTTCTAATCGTTAATCGTTTTTATGTTTGCAGCCATAAATATTACAAAGAGAAAGAGAGAAATAATGTAGTCAATTGTTACTACACGGTTGACATCACGAGTCTGTATAGAAAATACTTGTCAAAAGTTGCACATAGAAACTTAAATCTATACTATAGTATTTGTTAAAACCAAATATAGTCAACAATTTTTCGATTTCATTTAACTCCAAATGATTAATTATTCATGTATTAGCACCAGGGCGTCTCAATGATTTTTTCTCTTGTTATTGTCATCTTTGTATGTGTATTATGTATATTTCTTCAGCTTTTGCCAGGAATTATAAATAATAGTGCCAAAACCCTGCCGACAATACAGTTTATTTGCTAATACAAGCAGTGTGACTTCATTATATGAATTTGTTCATTTTTGGAGAAAATAAAAAAATCAACCCCTTAAAATACCTAATATTTTTCTTAATTTCAATATTTCGTCTGTTTTATCAATTCATCATCTGCACAAAATTATATACCTACCTATAGATATATATATTATATAATAGAGAATACATGCGGATAGAAAATTATACTTACTGAAGGCAGCCTTCCGTAAGTATAATTTTCTATCCGCAAACGTTTTCATAAAATTTATAAGTCCGGTCCTGTCAAGCCGATTTTATAAAAATTTTAGTTCAACACCTTTCAATTGATACTAAAGGATCGAATTTCAATTTTCAAAAATAGTGCCAAGCTGTTCAGGGGTCGATAAATTTTGGTCCGACCCCTAGGTCCGGCCAATCAACCGCGCTAATAGTGTATGTGCCATCCATATGGCAAATACACTAAAAAATAAAAATGTCTGAGTTTGTCTATTAAAGTATACTGAAGAAACCGAACAAAACATTATCTTAAAAATAATTTTATAAAGTATTTAAAACCGCAGATACCAATGTAACTTTGATTCTGAAAGAGGTTCCTCAACATTTTAATTATCTTTAAATATCTGTAAGTCGGTCTTCAAAACAATAAAAAGCGTCTTAACAAATAAAAATAACAACTCCGTAGCAACCATAAAAATTGTCTCGCCAAATTAAAGAGACTACATAGTAAGACGCTGATAACGATTTTATGCAAAAGACGCTGAAGAACACAGTTTACACACTAAGAAGACTGTCGCACTGTACCAGGTGTATCAGAAAGTTTAGTACATTTTGATAAAAGTATTTCAAACTCAAAATGAGCAGCCTGACTTTTTTCCCGACGACCTTGAATCCAATAACTCTGGAGGTAAGCGGGGACGAGGGTGAGTGGTAAACACGTGCGGTCAAATATAATAATAAGAATTAGAATTGTATACTCACATTTTTATTTCCCAAAACAAACACTTTTAAAACAAATTATTAAAAAGGGCAACTAATATTTTAAATGAATGGACGAACTGTTTCAAATACAATTCAATTAGTTCCTTCATCTCTATGCTCACATCAATGCGTCTCGTGGCTCTTAACCGGGAAAGAGTGAATATTTAGATAAGAATTTGCAGATTTAGAGAATTATTTATTAAAATAAAATAATAAATTGTTACTCGCTAAGAATCATTTTCGCAGAACACAAACTCAAAAAGTAGATCACGTTTTCAAATCTATTGTGAGTTTTAGGAAAATTATTATTATTTCTAATATGAAACAATACTAGAAATCAAGAAAAATAGAATTTGCACAATCTGACAACCGATTTAAAAATGATTTCCAATTCAAATTTGATTTTCAAAAAATGAAATGATGCAATGTTGTTAATAATTAAGATATATGTGGTTTCAGATCCAGTATATAGTATTATAATTATATTTTTAGAGGACTGTGGATCAATCAATTAATTGATTGATCCACAGTCCTTTATAAATAATTAAGGTTTCATTTAATAATTTCTTGGAGAAATCTGTTCAGCTTAGTTTGCTTCGACAAATGGCTGAAAGATAAAACTGCATTGCATTAAAATAAACGGGCGCGTAACCATGTAATCAGATCTAAGTTCAAGTAATTTATCTTTTTAATATACTGAGTAGATCCGAACCGATTTCGATAAGTGTGCGTAACTCTTTATTCTAAAATCAACAGTTTTTCATTTCTCCTCTCGCGGCGTATTCTGCCATACCCTGTGCAGCGTATGTAGGAGGAGATAGCTGCCACAGTTCTGTGCAACGACTAATAGCCCACTTTGCTAATTACCATTGAATGCAAAGCCCACGAGCGTTAAATCGTCATTTTTTGTCGTTTCCCCAACCATTCCTAGACCCACAAACTCCTGTATTTGTGAGAGCGTCATACCAAAGAAGATCATGCATATACACCCTACATATATATTATATACTAATACATAGTCCCACATAACCTTAAATATCTTTTGACTGCTTAACCTATATATAAAGTAACTGGTTCGTCTACAATATCCGAAATAGTAGGCGATTGAAATATGAGTAAGTTGTGGCAGCTCAAACCCATATAAATGTAATCAATTTTTTTACTCAAAAATTAATTTAAATATGTAATGAAATGAAATACAGTCTATAACATTTGTGGAATCATGCGAAACACTTAAAAAAAACCCATCAAAATTAGTCAAATACCTAGTATTAAACATACATACATAAATTTTTTTTTATATAAAACAGTATAAATTTTTGCGAACAAACTTTACATATTCCCAACGTATAGTGGAATCAATGACTAGTATGTTACACATTTCTTACGCTGCAAGAACCCACTCCCGTTTTCGATCACTTCAAAATGAAATTGGTGGTGTGCTCGGTTTACGTTTCCCTCTTTCAATTAAGAATTAACTTTGTCTCTAAAATAACATAATGCTATAGATAATATTAATAAAAAATCGGTCAAGTGCGAGCCGAACTCGCGATGAGAGGGTTCCGTGCCATTCCGTAAGAACCTTAAGACTTAGGATTTTCACTTAGATTTTCCTGTAGACTATGAAACAGGTCTTATGTTCTCTATAAAGATACGGGGGGAATGCCCGATTTTCGTATATATTCTTTAATATCTTTTCAGTTATGCATTTTAAAATTATAAAAAATTATATATTTTTATTTTTCATAACGAGCCCTTTCATTTGATACTCAAATGATAGATTTGAAAATATTTTTTTTTTAATTTTCTAATTTAACTTCCACAATTAACCCCTAAAATCGGAATTTACATTTACACTATACATCCGTGACTGGGCAATCTAACTCAGTATGACCATATATGTACCAAATTTCAACTTTTTTCATTCAGTTACTGACAGCGGCTCTTAACCTGGGGTGCGAGAAGGTATTTTTGGGGGTGTGGGAGAAGCCCCTAATAATATAAATTGTTAAATATCACATAAAATTTTTGTTAATAAAATATTTGAAAAATACCGTAGTCCCCTTAATAACGCGAAAGTCGGGACCGTGTTATTAGAATAGCGCGTTATTGGGGGATTAAAGGTCATACAAAAATTAGGGTTACAGGTTTTTCTCAAAAAAATACAAATATGCCAAAACACATTTTTCAGTGGGGTGCGGAGACCTATTTTCAGATTCAAAAAGGTGCGGCTTACTTAAAAGGATAAGAAACACTGGGAGAAAATTCGGAGAAAATAAGCTGTGACAAACAGATACGAGAGTGATCCTATAAGAGTTCGTTTTTTGTACAGAACCCTAATAAAATCTAAATATCTAAATATTTTATTTGAAAAATACCAAAAATGTCTTAATTACTGAAAAAGCATGCCGACAAATGGATTGCACAAAGAATTTATATAAATTTTACGGTTTGTAGTGTATACAGTTCCAAAATAATTGGCAGCGACATCACTCTTGTATCTCACAATATAGGATAAGCGACACAATTTAATGGTGCTTATTCAGTATGGTCAATGATGAATTTAATAATTTACAGTGCAGTTATTTTTTTGCCACTTTCTAACAAGGATCATATAAGTTAAAGTGGAACAGAAATTTAACAGCGCTGTTAATTTTAATATTTTCTATACTGATGCGGGTGGCATAAAACATTGTCAAAAAATTGGACTTCACAATGATCTAAGATTGTGATAATATAATTACAGTTTTCATACATGCAAGAGCACTATAATGTCATATAAACTCTCGGCCATGTACAACATTATAGTGTATTCACACAAAAACAAATGCTTGATCTACACAAAAAAAGTTCGTTTTTCAAGTCAAATTTTGATTAAAGTGCGAAGAAAAATGTCGTTTCGAAGTAAAAATTATGTAAAAAACTATGTTAAATACACGTATACACAGTTTAGAAAAAATATCATTTCAATCGATCAATTATTTTTCGAACAGAATCGATTTAAAATTCTACAATGCCTTAATTCTTATGGAGAAATATCTAAGGTCATTGTCAAATCAAATTATTTGACAATCCTTTCTGCAACCCAGCATGAGTATTGCCATAACTGTGTATAAATGTGACGTCAGTGCTAATTACTTTGGAACTGTACTATAGGTATATGCAAAAACACAACTAGCAATTGTTTTATTAACGTCTAACAAGCAGTGCCGGCGGTAATATATTATACTACAACAAGGACGTAATAATAGACACGAACGAACGAAGGAAGCGATTAATGTGACAAAGACAGAGTATTAGTACGTGTAGGTGCTTCCTGTCATCGATCCACACAACTTAATTTAACTTAATTAATTCTAAATACGATCACAAACATCCGGGTCTCAGCAGAGCAGAGCAACATACAGGCGCTCACTATATATCTATGGCCACAAGACAAAGTACCGTCATATGTCAAAAGTTTGGTAAGTTTATACGAGAAATGATATGGTGATTGCCATTATAACTATTCTATACATACACAATTTACGTAAACCTGTGCTATTTGGATTATACTTAATGTTATAGAAAAGTTATCAGGTGCTTTAGTGAATGATCCGGTGATTCTTGAACTGTAGAAATGCATAAAAATCATCAAAAGCTTTTAAAAAAGATGATTAGTAAAAATCTGATGTTTTGTTTCTATGTAGAGATGGGAAAAACGGGTCTTTTTAGTGATTTGCATCTTTGCATCTGGATCCCGTATGTGAGACGGCTTACTGAACCGGTTCAAAAAGAGCCGAGTTCTGAATATGTTACTGCAGTCTGCCTCTGAGTCACCTAGTTCAGTCAATCATATCACGACCTGTATAGAATCAAGAATGCATAGCCAAACATGTGATGCATGAGTCATTTGAGCTGACAGATGCATCAAAGCAAGAACTGATACGTAAGTGTAAAATGTGCTTCTGTGTGTTAAGTGTTTCACTGAGTTATGCGGATCCGTTGATCCGTCGGCACAAAAAAAAGTGAATCGGCTCTCACGGATCTTCTGTCGGAGTCGGCTCTTTGAACCGGTTCAGATCTGAGTTACCCAACACTAATCAGGTGCTTTAGTGAATGATCCGGTGATTCTTGAACTGTAGAAATGCATAAAAATCATCAAAAGCTTTATTTATTAAATAAATTTAAAACAGATGCCTAGTAAAAATCTGATGTCTTGTTTCTATGCAACGGACAGCGGGTAACAGGATCGATACTATTAACTATAATTCACAAAATCTGACATAAGCTAGTTTGTTTCATAACCACAGAAAATTATAAGCTGCGATCTATGCATATACAAAAGCGACTATGAATCTAGTTTGACTCCGGTGCCCCAACAACTATAACAGATCAATACACTCAAAAATTCAGTTTTAGCGGGTTTTTTTTTCGAATCCACGAAATATCTTGGATAAAATCTTTCTTAACGATTTTTTTTAATGATAACTATATGCAGTTACTAAGTAGTAGTACCTATAGATACCATATAATAAGCAGTACCTATATGGTAGCATTGTAATAATGTATAAAATAAATAAGTAACTAGAATATAAAAATGTTGTCAAGTTTCGTAAATATAAAAAAAACAATAAATTTCAAAACTGTTAATCAGCGTTATATGAATCAGTAAACGAATGAGATAATGATTTATTTATATTTCTACCAGGTCATATTTTTCTTTTCTTGATTGATATTTTGGCAAATTTTACATTGAAAATAAATTTTTAGAAGTTATCAATGACTAAAATAAATATATTATTGTGTCGGTTTAATGCTATCAGTGAATTTAAAGGCACGACCTTGTATGAGCAGCAACAGTTAATTACAGTGACCGCCACTTCGCCTCATTTGGCGCTACAGTAGATGTAGGTCTCGTCGGATATTGTATGTATATACACTCGGTTCCCATAGCATCTAATGTAACACAATCCCTGGCTTATTTGCCTCAAGGAAAACTTGTAACTCGAAGGACACTACACACAATGTCCTTCCCTATTACGATCCCCTCGTAACCCCTCATGACACCTCGATATACGAACCAAAAGTTAGCCCCATATACATACTAGTTAGCTATTCTACTACCAACAGCAAAATCGTTGAGCGCTTGTTAATTGTTGTTAAAGTTTCATCTAACAATGAAAACAACAGTTTGTAATTTGTTTTGTTTACTTTGGTTTATGGTGCTTTTCTAACGTACGACGAAGGTACCCAAATATCTGACACTTTGGCTTACGGGCCATGTACATAATTTAAGTTGTTCCGTCAAGCTGTCAAATATCAAAATTGACAAAAAATATACTCTAACTTACACCAGCTGACAGTTGATATCGATTATCTATATTAATAATTTCGTTGAGGGGTATGATAGACTTGATTGAGATCTATCAAAAATGACTGAGCATAAAGAAATTTCCATTTCCAATCGACAACATATATCCGCAAAATTCAAATATCTATAGGTTTTTACAATAATAATAACAAATTTGACAATTAATATTATACAAACGCCATGACAGTTTACTAAAAATAAATCATAAAGCAGGTCAGTGTCGATTTTTGTTTTATCCACTTAAGTCGTTGAAAAAGTTATTCATAGATGATGGAACGGTTTACGCATGGTATATTTGGGAATTTTGACAAACAAATTATTGCACTGATCTGTGAAAATATTATAATTTTATCAGATACATAAATATATAATATCAATATAAAAAATAAAACAATTAATAAAGTCCTTCAATAATTAATATCGTAACAGTTATTTTTAACTTCTATTACAAAACGCATAGCAGATCTCTGAATGATCCCTACATATTTCGAAAAGAAGTTATTCATTATTTTATTTACAAACATTATATTTTAAGTATTTCTGTTGCAATATCCACTCCTAGTGCTTAAATATTGGTTATAACAACTCTTAATTCTTATATTTGGATAAAAATTAAAAGTGCTTATTAAAAGTTTTTTAAGTCAACCATTTTTCTATAACAAGTTTTTCATTGAAATATATATTATACATATACATTATACATGAAAGAAATTGTACTTCAAAGTTCAAATACAACTAACTTCTCTCCTCTAAGAACTGCTGAACAGATATTTTATCGACATTTAAAAAAATGTATAAAACCATAATTTTGTGCTCTGAAAATTTGCATTGTGTGCAGTCAACAGGATAAATAATAAATTATAGAAATTGAAAAAATTCATATTTGAAATCAGAGATTTTGAAATATTATTAGTGTTTGCCAGTCTTCGGAAGACTCAGTATCGAAGTTCAAGAATTCAATTTTTTTTTACATAATATAATACAGAAGTTAGGATATCCCCCGACGACAAATCCGATTCCGTTAGGTTCTATTTCGTCTCTGATTAATAAGTATGCAAAGTTTCAGCCTCTTAGATTAAGGGGAGGATTCATATGAAAATTGACATGTTTTTTCACCAAGGATAAAATCAACAACCCGGATCTGTTAGGTTCTGTCTCGTGCTCTATTATTTAAGTGTGCAAACTTTCAGGTTCCTAGGTTAACGAGGGCTTTCATATGAAAGTAACCATGCTTTTTTGGAAACCCCTTCGTATTTCTGTCGAAATGGGAAAAAACCCTTAACATCTCGAGAACTCAAAAAATCAATTCCGTGCGCCAGGTAACTAAAAAACACACGCATATAACACGCACGTAACGAGTCTACGAGTATTGCATCGTGTGAAAAAGCGTTGAATTAAAATTTCTTGATTATTTTGCGGGTTACTGGTTTAATTTTAGTTGGCATACTATGCTCAAATTAAAAAAACCCGGGTCGCAGTGCCAAAACCCTGCCGACAATATAGTGTATTTGCTTGTATAGGGCCGTGTGGTTTTATACTGTTATTATGTGAAATTAAGTTTGTTTTTGGGCATAATAAAAAATGTAACCCCTTAATACACCCCTTATAATAACATTTTTTTTCTTAATTGTAATATTATTATCAATCTAACGTCTACACCGAATTAAATACACCCTTCAATAAAATAAATGTCACTATCTGCAAATTAGTGTTTTCAAAAAATTTGTAAGTCCGGTCCTGTTGGGCCGATTTTATTAAAATTTTAGGGGCACTTTTTAATTGCTATTAAAGGGTTAAGTTTCGATTTTGAAACGATTCTGAGATTTTTTTCGGTATTTTGGGGCCCAAAAACTTTTTTCAACCCCTAAAATTCACCCTTAATGTGATCCGATTGGGCCCATTTTAAATAGGCTTCGTGCGGTAGTGGATTCCAACATGTGTGCCAAATTTCGTCAAAATTAATTAAGTCCTTCGAAAGTTATAGCCCGTACACATATATATATACGTATATATTTATATATATATACATATATATATATATATATATATAAATATATATATATATATATATATATATATATATATATATATATATATACATATATATATAAACATTTTTAAAAATGGTGCCAAAGTGTTTAGGAGGTTATGAAACGTCGAGAAATTTTGGTCCGACCCCTAGGTCCCGCCATCCGACCGACGCCAATAGTGTATGTTGCCATATGGCAAATACACTAAAAAATAGTTCAAGTTAATTATGATTTGTTTAATCGAAAGACTAGGATGTTATGAACATAATAGTTTCTAAATATAAAAGGTATTTTTAGTTGAAGTTGGTAGTAAAATATTTGTTTTGTTAAACAAGTTTTTATAGTTATCTAAATATAACTAGTAATTTTGTTGATTTAATTTTATTAATAATTTTTTATTTAATTAAAGACCGTTATACCTACATTTGGGAACTGGTAGGGACCCAAAAAAAATTAGGTACTACCCTACTCTTTACTTTTTATAAAGACCAACCGAGTATAGTTTGTTTTAAAATTTTAAAACTTCTCGAGATACTCGATAAATCCTGGTCGAGAATTCTTGTGCCTGGAGAAATAAAAAAACCCGGGTCGCAGTGCAAAAACCCTGCCGACAATACAGTGTATTTGCTTATACAGGCAGTGTGGCTTTATTACGCGAACTTAAGTTGGTTTTTGGGCAAAATTAAAAATTTGACTCTTTAATACACCCCTTAAAATAACATTATTTTTCTTAACTGCAATATTATTATCAATCTAACGTCTACACCGAATTAAATACACCCTTCAATAAATAAGTCACTATCTACAAATTAGTGTTTTCAAAACATTTGTAAGTCCGGTCCTGTTGGGCCGATTTTATTGAAATTTTAGGGACATTTTTTAATTACTACTTAAAAGGGTTAAATGTCAATTTTGAAACGATTCTGAGAATTTTTTCGGTATTTAGGGGCCCAAAAACATTTTTCGACCCCTAAAAACTACCCTTAAAATGGCCCGATTACGCCTATTTTAAATAGGCTTCTTGCGGTGATGGCATTAAACACGTGGGCCAAATTTCGTTGAAATCAATTAACTCTTTCGAAAGTTATTGCCCGCACACATATATATATACGTATATATATATATACAGGGTGTCTCACCGAACGTTGGCTAACATGGGTAACTTTGTTATTAGTGGAGATAGAAAGTCGGTTAAATGGGCAAAGTAGTGCAGAAAATTGGGCTCATTAACATCCCGTCGGAAAAACAATTGAATTTTGACACCCTATGAATTTATTCAGAAAATAGTGAAAATTGCCATTTATGAAAACTGGCTTTAACTTTTTTATTTATGAAGATATTTGAAAATTTCATTAACCATTTTTTGATAACTTTTTAAGGTCTTTTCAGTGGCGTAGGTTTAATTTTTTTATTTCCACTACATAATGAGATATTGACATGAACTTTGGTTTTTCTTATGGACGGCATTTTTGATTTTCAGATATTCGAATTCTACTTATTTTTCTGAATAATTTGACATAGCATATCCCATATCTAAACCAATCAGAAGCTACAAAACTGACAAAAATAGCTTTTTGGCGTTATCAAAGTGTGCCGTGTAAAACGAAATTTGTTGAAACAAATACATATCGACAGGTTAACAATCTGTCGAGCGATCGCTACAGTTTTGCTAATTCATTTTGTTTGATTTACTCTCTAAGATGGCGCAAGCATTGTCAAATTTGGAGAAACAGGCTATTTTTGCGCATACATTCAGCGTAACAAAAATACCACGTGGGCTCAAGCACAATACTTGAATCTTTATCAAGAAAGGCGACAGCCTTATTCAATAACATTTAGGAACTTAAATAGAAATTTAAAGATATACGGTTCATTTTCAAAGAAAAAAGGCAACATTCAACACTGTGAAGAAGAATTAGGTTTAGCAAACGTTGAAATTAATGGAGAAAAGTTCCTAAAAGTTATTGAATAAGGCTGTCGCCTTTCTGGATAAAGGTTCAAGTATTCTACTTGAGCCCACGTGGTATTTTTGTTACGCTGAATGTATGTGCAAAAATAGCCTGTTTCTCCAAATTTGACAATGCTTGAGACACCTTAGAGAGTAAATCAAACAAAATGAATTAGCAAACCTGTAGCGATCGCTCGACAGATTGTTAACCTGTCGATATGTATTTGTTTCAACAAATTTCGTTTTACACGGCACACTTTGATAACGCCAAAAAGCTATTTTTGTCAGTTTTGTAGCTTCTGATTGGTTTAGATATGGGATATGATATGTCAAATTATTCAGAAAAATAAGTAGAATTCGAATATCTGAAAATCAAAAATGCCGTCCATAAGAAAAACCAAAGTTCGTGTCAATATCTCATTATGTAGTGGAAATAAAAAAATTAAACCTACGCCACTGAAAAGACCTTAAAAAGTTATCAAAAAATGGTTAATGAAATTTTCAAATATCTTCATAAATAGAAAAGTTAAAGCCAGTTTTCATAAATGGCAATTTTCACTATTTTCTGAATAAATTCATAGGGTGTCAAAATTCAATTGTTTTTTCGACGGGATGTTAATGAGCCCAATTTTCTGCACTACTTTGCCCATTTAACCGACTTTCTATCTCCACTAATAACAAAGTTACCCATGTTAGCCAACGTTCGGTGAGACACCCTGTATATATATATATATATATTTACATATATATATAAACATTTTTAAAAATGGTGCCAAAGTGTTTAGGAGGTTATGAAACGTCGAGAAATTTTGGTCCGACCTCTAGGTCCCGCCATCCGACCGATGCCAATAGTGTATGTTGCCATATGGCAAATACACTAAAAAAGTGCGAGAAACCAGAAACCCTAGTAGTAAGACACAGATATACATACATTAGGAAATTATTGTAGAAGATTGTATGCTGTTATTTTTATATCCGACCAAAACATAAATACTTATAAATCGCTTCGACGAAAAAAAAATCGAGACCTATAAGTGGTTACCAAGTTTTCACTTTGCTAGTTTTCATGTTTTATTATTAAGTAAGAGTCGTGTGTGAAAACTTGGTACGCACTTAGATTTCAATTCTTTTTCCGGCGAAGTTATTCTTTGTAGACACCAAACTATATGGATCCATTCTGTACCTAATTAATCTTCTCGATAAATTTTCCGTAAATTTGGACATAATCTAAATTTTCCGTATTGTCAGATGCTGCAACTTTTGTGAGAAAGCTCTGTTTTTAACCCCCGACGCAAAAACAGGGGTGTTATAAGTTTGACCGCTATTGGTGTGTATCTGCCTGTGTGTCTGTCTGTAGCACCGTAGCTCTTAAACGAGTGAACCGATTTGGATGCGATTTTTTTATTTGAAAGCAGGTTTTCTAGAGGTTGTTCTTAGACATATTTTATCAAAATCGGTTCAGCCGTTTCAAGGTTATCAGCTCTTTTCTAAGCTGCGGTAGGGATCTTAGACGCACAACGGGTATTTTGTAACTAAGTTCAAAAATTTTAAAATAAAAATTAAATTAAAAATCGGTTCAGCCGTTTTAAGGTCATCAGCACTTTTCTTAGCTGTGGTAGGGATCTTAGACGTATAACGGATATTTTGTAACTAAGTTTAAAAATTTTAAAATAAAAATTAAATTAAAAATTTAAAAAATCCCCGACAAAAAAAAACCAAAAAAAAAAAAAAATAAATAAAATTTCCGGGTTTGGTCCTTTAAATTTAATATTTAAATATTTAATTTATAATGTTTTGTAATTCAAGCGCAGTCGCGTCGGGGGACCGCTAAATAAATATAATAAAAAACAGAATACAAATAAAGAGAAGCTTGGTTATGATATAAAAAAATATGCAATTTAAATATAACTACTCTATCTAGGTCCCCCGACACGACGACCCTAGAATCACAAAACATTATAAATTAAATATTAAATTTAAAGGACCAGGCCTAGAAATTTTATTTTTTTATTTTTAATTTAATTTTTTTTTATATAAACAAATGCATTTCAAACCGGATATTTTTCACAGTCAAACAGAAAATCGTACAAAGTATTAAAACGGGCCGAGCGAAATTCAGACGTGTGACAGACAGACCGAGCCTAAACTCTTTTTTCATTATAAAAAATAATACCATAAGTGGAAATAGAAAAATGCAAGATGCTATATTAAGTAAAAATTGTATTCCCTGTTATCACAATAAAATAAAATGAGGCGGATTTGTTGTATACTTGTATCCACACAGAGAGAGTACAGAATATCCAACTGTCGCTTCTTTCGATTTCTTACGGGACTGGGTGTTAGAAGAGCGCAACAACACATACCAGATTGCGTAACATCAGTTATAATGAGAGAATAAAAACGTGCGACCATCTGCTTCACTGTATGGCGGTATTCTGATTATTGTACTACTTTCGTCAGAGTTCTTGTGACGTCCCTATATAGATTTTTGTTTCAATATAAGGATTCATGGGTCTATTTTGCATTGCTAAAAATGCCAATCAGTGCTATACATATAAAAATAGTTGAAACGGAACCTCTGTCTGAAATTTCGTTTGGTTGCGTTTTTTTTCTTTTTGAAGTTTAACTTCCTTTGCCACGTATCTGTTTGAAAAATGTAAGAAATCGAGGGGAAGTAGAATACACATATAAAGGGGAAATTAGTTTGTCACCTAAATTACATAAATTTGACAAGGACAAAAGTTTATAGTGTGTTGCATTTTGATTCGCAAAATAGTAAGACAAGGATGAACGGCTTGAATCTGACGTTTAAAATTATGAACAATTGAAGTACAAAATAATTTCTGTAATTTGACGTGCAAACGGTAGGAACTCAGAATATATATTTCATGTAAATTCAGAAAAGAAAATATTAAATATCATATTCTCTATTTTCAGATATCAGAAGAATTTTCGGATTAAACATTTTTTAAATACAAGTATATGCTGAAACTATACTACAGACAATTCATATTAAAAATGTTTCTCTGTAGATTATAGTGTGTAAATAAAACTATGGTATGAATGGGACGATCTGTTTATGTGAGAATTTTCACATGACATAAACATCAAACAGTCCTCTTAAAATGTGTAATAATTTCGCCGTAATTATAACATTAAAAACTAAAGAAGTTAAACTTCTTATGTGAGTTTAGGAGGGTGAGGCTCATTATATTTTGTTTTTTTTGGGGGTATATTGTAAGATACATGGGTGACTTGAAGGCTTATTCCAAATTTTCGTGTGTCTACTTGTATCGAAATCAATCTAAAACCGATAGATTGCTTTTGAAAAAAATCGGGAGGGTTCAACTCTTCTTGTACCGCAATATCGGAGTCCAATAATAAATAAATGAATCTCATTTTACATAAAAAGATCAATGATAATATTTATTTATCATCAAATTGATATTTGTGATTCTAGAAACAACCATTTATGTAAAAGCTAGACGAATCGATGAAGATTTGGGAGGAATGTTTGATTTGTATATCAAGTATGAAATAACCTCATTTTTGTCAAAAAAACGTGATTATTACTAGATTATGTCGCATGGTTCATACTTTGGCGCATGCGCGGATTTTAACACCACTTGAAAATTCAAGAATACGTTTTAAGCTTAGTTTGATGACCCCCCCCCCTCCCGTTCACTACAAAAGGCAAAATAAGTTTATGACTGAATGACGACGTGACAAGATTACAATCTGATATGAACAGAACGACAACGAGAGCAAACGTCACAGTTTCGTTGGGTTATTTGATTCTTGCGCTGTTGCCGCTAGCGGTGATGGTGGTGGTGATACGATCATAGATCACTTGAATTCATTTCTTTCAAACACACAGCACAGCACACCATTCACTATGACATCCGAAACATAAAAAAGTCTCATATACACATGCGGGTTCAGAGATTTCAACGTACTGTTTGTAAAGTAGAAACTAGTGTTTACTGTTATTAGAGATTTATTGTAAGTTTATGGTTGCGTCTTGTCAATACATATAACGTTGTAATAAGGCTTGAATTGAACTCATCTTTAGTGATGCTACTTGTATTTTGACATACGCAATCAGCGTTGCCAGACGTCCCGATTTTGGCGGGACGTCCCGATTTTTAAATCAAAATTAAATGTCCCGCGCGGGACAGGCTCAGTCCCGCTTTTCGGGGATAACTCGACCGTGCGTAAATAATTATTCTCTTATTGGAAGTTGCAATTTGTAACACTCACTCCTCAGACTATTGTTTGAAACACCATATTTTTCTAATGAAAAAAACTTTTTTGATTTTGATTTCTGTTTTTTTTATTTTTTTTATTCAGAAGACGAATAAGACTCAACTATTTAACGATAGGGTTATATCTGATTTAAAATATCACATTTTTATTAAAATACATTTTTTATGGCTATTTTTGCTATCTATTGTCACGTAAACGTAATTTGAACTCAAATAAAAAGATAAATATTTAAAAACTTCTGATTATATACGTTTTTTTACTATGTCCCGCTTTCGACGAAAGAATCCCGCTTTTTTCACTCAGAAAGTTCCAAAATCCCGACTTAGCAAAAAAAAATCTTGCAAAGCTGTACGCAATCAATGTCAACGGTTAACGTTAATATTACTAATCAATAAAATTGTAATTGATATAATTTTGCCCTGGGTTTTCGAATATTGTTTCTTAATACAATAAAAATTGATTTGGTAATAATAAATAATACCACCTATCTTTATAATATAAAAATATACTAAATAAATAAAACAATAAATTTAATCAAAACTCAGATGCCTTATAAAATTAAACACAAAACAATTACTACTAAAGTATTAACGTTATTAATTTAATTATTATTAATTTCGTTACAAAAAGCCACAATCATGAGAGAACATTTGCAGAATTTTGGTCTGCCGATTTATACTACTATTATTCAAAAACAGCGATCCCAATTTTGACGAAAATGTATACTATTAAATGGTTCATTTGGAAAAATTAACGTTCTAGCAACAGATAGAAAGAAAATACAAAAGCTGGAAAGTATATAATATACAAAAAAAATTTATTCTAAAATAAGGCAGATCGAAATATAAACCTTAAATTCTTTCTATATTGAAACATTCAATTATCAAATGGTCGTCCTCAAACTGAAGAATTTTTAAGTTTTTAGATTATTCATTTTTGATCAAATAAATTAAAGAGGGCGACCAAAGTTAGGTGTATACTATTGCTAACGTTGTTGATATTCGAGCTACTGGGTTAAATAAAAATTTTAGTAGTATATTTTCCATAAATTAACGTTCTAAAATCTAAAGCACTGGTATTCTAAAGTTGACGATAACGGCGGTTCTTCAATATTATAGAACAGCTAAGTGCGCTTAGATGTACGAACAACAGCCAAGCGATGACGTAAAGAAATATAAATGCGACAGGAGCATACTACTTTAAAGCTATTAAAAATATTAAATAAAAAGTTTAATAAAAACTTCTCGCCTCTTTTAATAAATCAGGCAATTAAGTGCAAGATAATTAAAACGATACGGAACCCAGCATGAATCATTTAATCATTTTATTTCACTTATGATTGTTACATCAATCGGACACGGCCATTACTTGATATAGTATTGTATTATATATACGACATTAACGCGTTGTAAATAATATCTCATTTACACGGATTCGTTACAAAATGGTGCCCGCATCAAAAGTTTGCTTCTTTAAAATTGGTTTATGTTTTGTAAGCAAATATTTAACCTATAGTATTTAAACGAATCTTATTCTGTGTATTATATTGTTCCATGAATTGCATAATGCTTTATGTTATGTAAGTTGCGTATACTGATTGTGGCGATTGTAAATGGATGCAGGGATGCTTATTCTGTGTTGAAACAGGATAAAGAGTTCACATCGACTGTATTGCTGAATTGAAATATATATTACTTAAAAACCCAATTCTTGTTTTTTTATTGATTTCATCATTTTATTTTTAACCGTAAAAACGTAAGAAATATTTATTCTTACTTTAAATTGCAATATTTTTTTATTTTTTCTGAATCAGTGAAATGGGTCGATGAGAGGGGAAGAAGCTAACCGACAAATTTTTTTCAAAATCTATAGGTGTACCATAATGTCTTAGAGATTTCAAACAATTAAAGAAATAAATTAGGAAACTAAAATATAAAAAAATCTGCAATAGTTTGAAATGATAATTTTATTATAAATAATTGATTACAAGTCTGTACCCAAAATATTTTCAATATAATTATACCTTCATATACGTTCAATAAATAAAGGTTCCATCTCAAGCAAACGGAAGTGAGGCAGTTTTGTAGATTATACGCAGACATAAAAAACTAAAAAATTTCAACTTTTCAGTTATATATGAGCTTGATTGGTTTTTTACTTTACTCTTCAAATATTCACTGTCGGAAATAGTTGAGAATGTCTAGCATAGGGTGTATGAAGTATAAACGTAGTCAATGTTTTCTTTTAATTTTAATTAAGGCCCTTAAAGCTAACATATACCAAGAATTCTACCCGGCAAATACGCTGTTCCTACCTTCTTACTTTATATTAATGTTTTCTTTACCGCGCATCTCATTAGTGACGTTTACCATATAGAAATGACGAAAGATTTCTGCGAATAATTCCTTTTCAGCTTTGAATTCGCAATAAAGTTTACTAATGATTTCAAACCAACCTTAAGATTTATACAATATGCATATAGTCGAACTGGCCGGAAGTCTGTAAATCTAATTCGAAAATTATACAAAGGAAAAATCAAATTTTCATAAAATAAAAGTTTTTATTTTCTTTACACACACTGATTATTTAGGTTGCACAACAGAATCTCGCAACGCAAGTGATAATTTTTGGAGTAATAATGCATTACGATATTTTTCCCAGTGTTTCAAAATTGGAACAAGCGTTTAAAAAAATTGATAGAAATATTCATAAAATTGGCCAACCTGCGTTATTTTAATATTTAAAATATATACGTTACGGTAAAAGTAGATATTGCGGCAAATGTACACATTTTCCGGTAAATGTGCACATTTGCCTCCTCGTTTGGGTAATGTGCATTCAACTAACATTTACAATTTCAAAGAAGGGAAATGTACATTGAATTCACAATGACCATGTCGTTTTGGTAAATGTGAGCATACAAAATACGAAATCGTTATTATTTTTTAATTTATTTGTTTTCCAACTTTTCTTAAAACATGAAGGTAAGAGTATACATTTACCAAAACATACATTATATTCAGTTCACATATACCTAACTTTTTGGGAAATGTACACATTTTACGGTAAAAGTGTACATTTCCCAAGAGTGTACATTTACCGTAACATATATATATACTAAAAATATATCAAGAGCACTGTGGTTGGAACAATAAAAATAAAAGAATAGTTACTTCTTACCACAACAGATTTATTCAGTGGATGTACATTTCGAGAGCTAAGCTCCCATCTTCAGCAAAACACTAAACACTTAATAAATCTGTTGTAGTAAGAAGTAAACTATTCTTTTATTTTTATATATATACTATTTATACAAAACTCGGGAAAAAGCGGGTTAAAATATCAGCCTTACTTCCGAAATGTAACATAACTCATTTCTTGGGTCTAGCCACTTTAGAGTCCGTTCAAAAATCAATAGGCAATGGAATGTTAAACGCCTTAAGAACCATGTTATATTTGTTACAAGGTAAATAAAAAATGAAGTTTGCAAGTTCTCCCAAAGCACTCTGCACTATATTTGGCGAACTATTTCGAGCCCTTTCCGAATTAAAGCAGTTGTAAATTTTGTACTGTCATTAATAAATATCTACTGGGCAAGGTCAATGTGAAAACCGATATTCACGCCAGCAAAGTCGCGGGTTTTTAGCCGCGACTTTGAAATAAAATAAAGCAGAATCATTGTGTATATTAATTAATTTCTGTAATATTCAGGTCATTAACTAAACTACTTTTATTCTCTTTCTTTTCACTTGAAGTGGCATGACATATTTTTGTGTACCAAATTAATAACACCAAAAAAAAACCGTACACAAAATAAAACAACATTATGTCAACATCAAAACATAATAAATAATATTTAAACGGAAGTGTCATTTTTGATAAAACTGCTTCCTATTATAAATTACTTTTTTACAAGTTCCTGTGGAAATAGAATTTAGCGATTAAATGCAAATACGATGGTATAGTAAAAACCAAATCTACGTGTACACTAAACACCTTAGGTACTTATAGGAACTATTTTTTTGGTAATACTCTTTAAATTATCTCATACAAAATACATTTGTAATATGTATATAAATGTAAAAGTCTCTATTACGACAAAATAGTTACTAGGTTACTAGCTTTTTAATGTGCACGTGGATTTGGTGTTTAGTATAGTTTCCTATACATAGAAAAATGATTACGCTTGGCAAAAAATATTTCTTTTTTATTAGTAATTAATCAAACCCGTCATAAAAAATATTCTTTATGACATATTCATCCAACCGCAACTAAAACTGTATTCTAAAACAAGTTTTTTTTTTAGTTTATGTAGATTAACATTATTAGTATTCCGTGCCAAAAGGGGTCCAACAAAGCCTTATTGTTGTAGCAAATTTGTCAGATTCTTGTAACTCGTAAACGAAATAAGATAGAAAGTAGACCCAAAAGTGAAAATCGTGTTTAAAATTTAGAGAATTTTATTCTGGGGGGTACGAAAAAAATGTCTAGGCATGTGAGTATTATTGTCTAGAGATCGTTTAAAGAACGTGTTTGTGTTATCATTCCAACTCGTTAAGTGAGGAAATGGTATCCACTAATTTAGTTCAAAATTCACTTTTTAAAATGTTTTCGTTGTGTGATCCTCCGAGTCCAAAAAACAAATTTTGGAAGAAATCTGTTCGTCTAATGTCAAAAAGAAATAAGTGGTTAGGTAGCTGACAAGCATGCTTCGGTTAATTTTTACACGTGAAACCATATTATGTAACCACGATGCAAATGGATATGAAATATCATAATAAATCTTTATTATACTAGCCGTTACTCGTGTCAGCACACGTATTAACAGAAATTTTCTGTTATTTATTATTTTTGAAGCTGGAATTTTTTATACGAAATATAACGATGCGGAAGACCGTTAAAGTTAGTTAATTTTAGATTATTTTTGTTACGGCTCGTGGTTCTTGAAATGGCAATGCTTAGGAATACCAAGTCAATGTTCAATAATTAATTAAATAAAAAATACCAAAAATCCTTCCATATCACAATGATAGTTGCAGGTTCAGAGTAAACATTTTTTGCTCTCGAATTTCGTTTGCCAATAAGAAAACATTATTAGATCGACTGTTCAATCAAAGAGAATTTAACAATTATGTAAAATATTATTTCAAAATGTTAATAGTCGATTAATTTTATGTAATCTAAATAAATACAGATTTTAACAAAGTATAAAATATTCTTTATAATGTATTATGGCGATAAATTTCCTTTTCGTATTGAATAAATAAAATTGCATTTAATATGCTATTGTTAATTATGTACAAAAATAATATAACCTAATGCTACCTATTAATTTACATAAAAAGTGAAATACACATTGATTTAATCTCGATGTAGGTAGTACTACATTCTACATGTTAAACATAACCCATAAATATTCAAAAACGATTTTAATATTAATATTTGTAGAGATGCAGTACCGTAACTAGGGTGGTGACAGCAGTCCCCAGGCGCAGGGCGCAGGGCCTGGAGGGACGCAGAAATGACCAAAATGTTCATTTTATTATTAAAGCCGGATAAAATTAGAACATTTTTCAAGGATGCAAATGGACTTCAAAAAATTGCATATACACACGACCACTAACGTTTTTATTTAAGGAGCCGATTCTATACTTTAAATTATTCTGTAAAACAAAATTTTAAGTTGTAGTTTTGCCCATTGGGAGTACGTTACAGTTTACAATGCTTAAAATAATATCGAAATTAACTGCAATTTTGAAGTTTTCATCTTATTTTTCATCAGATGACCTGACCAGCTGGCATTTATCAATTATCTTTAAAATTAAGTAGATAATTCAGGCACAATCCCCATAGCATTATAAAATAAATACATACTATTATTACATCACGAACATAACAACATGCAATTGTTTCGCGTGCAACTGTTTATTTCATTATTGCAATCTGCACGCCGGTCTATTGTTATGCATATAATGATATCATATATATTGGGTTTGCAATTCGAAACAAACCACGATATATTTATAAACATATTTTATGAATTATATCAAATATGCATATTGTTATTATGTACATATTTCTCTTCACTGCATCATTACAAAGGATTTAAAAGCATAAAAATATTGTGATATTAAATACAACTCAAATGCAGGCCGTAGGACGCAATTATATAAATTCGAAATCAAAATGTTACTAAGGACAGTTCAAATGTTCCCTACGAACGTTCTATAAGAAAAACACTGGTGGCAATGCATTACCTTGCCCATAAAATAGTTTAAATGCTAATACATAAATTACTGAATTATGATATTTATGTGAATTTGAACTTGGTCTGCGAACTGAAAAAATAGTTTGCTATTTTTTTTATTTTTCTTCATGTTTCCTAAAATTTTGTAAATTACAGTAATTTCCAAATATACTGGGCAACCATTATTTTATCGATCGTGAAATAAAACAAATATATAGAAAATCTAATTAATTCAACAATAATTTTCATAAGCTCCCTCGCCTACCATTAAAAGTACATGACAAACTAAAGTAGGTGAGAATAGCAATTTTAATAAACTACCTATCACTTCAATGACGTTTATTATACAATTGAACTGTTAAAAATGTCGAAAATATACTTAACATGAAGTGAAAAGCAGTTATTTTATACGGGGGTACGTGCAAAAAAACATATATCTCGGATATAGTGTGACTGCTAAAACTCGCTAAGCTCGTTATAACACAATGTCACTAATTCGCCGATAATATAATTCATTATATCTTAGATACATAAACTACTATTTTATAATCGCTCTGTAAATAACATCGAATAACTCTTTACAAACTTACAGTTTGCATTTGATTGAGTTTATGATGAATTAAGTTTAACAAACATTAATTTAATTATAAACCAAGAATATATACTTTCGACACAAATTGCTATTTCTAATTTGCAAGTTCAATGTAGATTAAACGAAATGATATGTACGTATATATTGTATTCATTTAGCTATAAGCTTTGAACTTTGAATCTATTTACCCATAAAATAGAGCTTAAAGTAATTTCATAGCAAACTTTTAATAAAACTACTTCTTTAATAATTAGTAATCACACAAACAATTCGTCAAATGAATATGCCATTAATGGAAACAAAGGAATGCAAAGGTGCATCTGCTTCTTCAAAACTACACACAGTAACAAAAAAAAACTATCGTAAAATTTAGGCTTTATAATTTTTTCTTATTTTTAGTCCGATTTTGTAATTATTTTAGAGAATTAGAGACACAACTATTAGCTTTATAAAAATTTTAAATAAAATTGGTTTTTTAACATATTATACAACGATAAACCAAATATTTTTTTGCCTACTTTCAAAACGCCTGTGGAACAATTGGGTATAGTTTTTTTTACAAAATGCCAGTTTTCATTAACTGTCGTCTATTCTTATAAGACAGTTTATCTACTTCATCAAACAAGCTTATTTAGTCTGATGAAATAGATAAACAGTCTATGAAACGTTGCAGATTTGTAAAATTTAGCATTTGCTTCATTTAGTCCAAGTTCACATTAGCCTACTACTACATATTTATTATCATGGACGATATCAATTTTAATTAAATCATTAATTTTAATTTACCTAAAATATAAGTCAATAGATATGCTTAAATCATTCCAAAAAGATATTACACCATTTTTTTTAACAGCGCTGTAGCATTCACTAATAAAGTACTGCATTAATAATGTCACTACAAAGCACGTGGGAAGAAATAATTCACAAGTAAAGTAACTATTGTTACATTGTTACAATTGTTAAGCATTTCAAATAGAAAACAGCATGAACGTCAATAGTATTACGGCTTTCAAGAAAGGAGTGGTGAATTAAATGTTTTCATGTATATTAAACTATAATATTTATAAATTACAAGGCGTTATTCAAAAATGGCTCACTTAATGAATTTTTTATGTAGAATTTTATGATGTATATGTGACGTATTTCATAGCTGATGGCTATTTATGAAATAAATATATTATTATTATTATTATTGTGGGAGTATTGTTTTTCATAATACTTTTGCAATAATGATACAGAACACATTTTTACTGTTAAAACATTATTCCATAGGAAAATGCTAAAGAAAAGTTAAACTTAAGTAATAATATTTACTATTTGTATGACGTTTTAGTAAGACATGTTATAATGCTTTCAACGTTTTTTTTATAGGATATAAATATGAACGGTTTGTAAATCTTAGTACATACTTATTACTTGAAGTCTAGCTAACAACAAAATATTACATAAATCTTTACTCCTTTCATGAAAACCCTGTATAGTTTTGTCAGTAGTGTATACCTACACGCGACAAAACTATTATTGTAAATAATTTATGGCGCATACCGCGATACAAAAGGAAATAAGAAACGGAAAAATTTCTTTCCATAATTTACTGACGCCATTTAAGTCAAAACCACTTGCATCATACTCACTCAAAATACTAGTCTAATGTCTGATCTCTATCGATGAAAACGGCATCCAAAATTGTGTACCCCACCTTATTCAAATATTTAAAAATAATACAGGACATTTGTCCTATTTTCCTGTTACATAATTTTTAAATAACCTTTACGCCCACATCCTAAATATATTTTTACTCTCTCAACTGCAACAAATGTCACGGAAATGTGAACAGTTAAATAATTGAAACGAATTGAATCTTTGGAATGTGGTGCAGGTGATACAGAAGAATGCTTGAATTCCTCGTCAATACATCAAGACTAATGCATAATTTAAGCCACCAAATTGCTTTTTTACAAAATTTTTATTTGTTTACTCGTATTATTATCCTCGGATTTAGTGTTAATGAGCAAAACGTGATTGGTTTTATTACTATTTATTTCTCATTTTTTGGAATGTTCCTTTCAATTGCACGCATGGACGAATGCAAGAAGATACAGAAAGGTCAACTTCCTTTCTGGAATAATGAAATAAAGTATGAAAACGCATTCAAATACCTTCATACGCCTGAAAATTGCACTTCGATTCCTTATGATCTAATTGTCGCATGATAACCAGATATTAATGTTTTGTCCCTCTGAATAAAATTCTTTGTACGCCCTTGTAAGCACGTGCTATTATACCGAGGATGGTTACTGACTAATTTTTTAGACATTTGCCTATCTCTCAAAAAAAACCTGAAATACAAGGGCGGATCTAGGTTTTTCAGAACCTAGGGTTTATTGAAGTTCCACAAGGCGTCATTTTTTATTAGATTAAGTTTCGTTAAATTGGGATCTAAAATCAATTCTTAATAACATCAAAATCAGAGTTGACTTTTGATGTCCTGACCAAACAAATAATACCATTCTTTCACAAAATTGTCAAAATCCACCCAAAACATTGTTAAAAATTCTCTCAAAAAATTGCCAAATTTCACCAAAGAATACGTTAAAATTCACCAAAAAAGATGTCAAAATTCATACACTCATCTATTGGTCCCTATGCTTAGGGCTGCCATTCGTCCCGATATATCGGGACTGTCACCGTTATTGAGTCCTCTGTCCCGACACGTAGCGACACGTCCCGACAAACACTAAACAGTCACGATATCTGCGCAAATAAACATAATTAATTAACTACCCACGCAACTTCGTTTGCCGCACAAATCCCTTCGTTGTGTACCTATTATAGTTTAAAAGGCCTAAGCGCACAGACAGTGGAAGTCGAAGAAGTCTGTGGAAGAGAGATGGATTTACTTTTTTAATAAAACCGAAAATCCAGAAAGGAAATGTCAAATGCTAAAACTATGCCAATATTTGTTTGCCATTCCAGCTCACAACGCTACACTGGAAAGAAATTCTTTGCTGCCAAAAACTGTTGAGTCGATATTGCAGTGTCAGGTGAACTATAACATGACTTGCTCCGAGTTTTATAATTATGTTAAAGATAATTCTGCATTGCTGAAAAAAGTAAAGTCTTCAGAAAAGTATAATAAACATACAATTAATACACCAAGTACTTCTTCCGCTACCACTACTGTGTTAATAAATTATGTATCTGACTAAATAAGCAAATAAATATTTTTGTCTTGTCTTAAAATTGCGTATTTTTTTACTTCCTATTCCAGGGCGTCCCGATGAGACCCTAACCAAATATGGCAGCCCTACCTATGCTGGAACATAAAAAGGATAGTTTCAGTCGATGCGTCGCGACGCTGTCCTTTTCCATCCTGCTTCAGCAAGAAAGACTCCTACGCGCGTACAAAACACAGCATGCACAATCTGTGGTGTTCACATATAAGTGAACGACAACCACATAGATCTAATTAAGATAGACCGATCGTCCTACACGCAATGAGAATCATTGTGCATAGCCGAGCAGTCAGTTTGTGTTTTATATAATCCATGGTGGTATCGTCCCAACAGATCTACATAGTGCAGCGGGAGTGCAGCTGTTGCAGCGTCATCAACACCACCGACACGATCTCGCTGGCGAGTCTCGTAATGCGGTAAGATACGCTGACAGACAATGTTGACAGACGGAACACAGGAACGACGGGCGACTACAAACAGTGGTAGGCAAATTTTTTTTCTATGTGGCGAATTGAAATTGAATCAGAAACTGGTAATAGGGATGTTGACTGTATTCACATAAAAACATAATTTTAATACTTGTTTATGGACAGCGGGCACTTTTTTTTTTTTTTTAAATAAATGACAAGTTGATATTACTGAAAACATATCAACAAATATTATAAATTATAAAATTGCCTGATGAAGTAGAAAAACAATCTACGAAACGTCACAAATTTATAAAACTTAAGATTTTTATTTATTTATGTCAAAGTACCCGCTATCCATAAACAAGTATTAACATCATGGACGATAACAGCTCGAAAATAATTTTAATGTTAAGTGGTAGTTTCTATGGTAGAAATACTAAAAAATACTATATTTTTCATCTTTAAAGTTCAATTCCAAAATATGTAATAATAGAAATTAGTTTCATGGGTAATTGGAATAAAAAATCAATTTAAACACTTATTGATTGCAACGTTTCGTCTTTATTAAATTAAGACTTTTTCAAGCTCTCAGCATGTTTAAATTATAATAAAACTTTGATATAATTAAACATGCTGAGAGCTTGAAAAAGTCTTAATTTAATAAAGACGAAACGTTGCAATCAATAAGTGTTTAAATTGATTTTTTATTCCAATTACCCATGAAACTAATTTCTACTATATTTTTCCTTATTTTTAAGGAATTTAATTAATATTTAATAAGTAAAACCTAATAAAATCACTCTCAAGTCACGTGATAACGGACACCAATCAGAGCGCATGACGTCACGGATTCATGTACACGATCAGACGCTGTCAAAGGCTTCCTTGTTTGGTTAATATTTGGTGTGTAATTTATTACTAATTGTTTATAGGAAACGTCAAATTACATGTAACTATAGCAACAGCTACGAAACTATAGAATGGTAGCTCTCGTGTAAACTTTTGAGCCTCCTTTGGTATGAACGGATAACGTCAAGGCAGTCACATGACAAGTATTGGCGTTTTGGACCGAAATTTGAAACGGAATTTAAAATACATGATTTTTAAGGCTTGAGTCGTATTTAAACAAAAATAATAAATATTTGTGGCTATATTAGGTACTTATGCACGATTTAAAACACTTTCCCAAAAATAGTCAACATCTCTATTAAAACGCTACCCACGAGCAAAGAACCTATTTTCGACACAGATGAAATTAATCAATGCATTAATTTTTCTTCAGTAGCGAGTTGATTAAAAATAATTGTATTTTTTAATTGTTAGTTTTCGCACGATACATTTCTAGCTTAGGCTTTAATGATTAATTAGTATTATTAGGTATATAAAATAGTAATGGAACTTTCGTTTGTAATTTCGATTTTCTAGATCATGTGTCTATATTTGTATTATTATTATTACTTTTCAGCTTCTCTCGCTTAAATTTGAAAATACCAATTGGTAATATATCAAATTTCATCAGACAATCCTAGTATTTTCATTTACTTAAACTGTATATATTTATTAAAATTAATGATTACTATAAAAAACATTTTAATTGATTATTTTTAATAAAAAAGTATCATTTTAGCACAGAAATATTTATGTTTTATTTAGCAGTCTTTGTTCAACCGATCTTAATCGATCATGTAACATTTCTGAAAGGACACACTGCTTGAATACAGTAATGTATGATGTTTTCACAATTTCGTCGAGAAGTGGGTGGAAGAAGAAAAAGAAAAAGCGTTTAAATTCTGCGATGTAATAAATAGCTCTTTCTATATTCAGAAGTTGTATGTGAACAGTGGCAGATGATACGTGGCGGCGCCACCATGCAGTGGTTCAGGGGTGCGGGAGCGACGGGAGGGGATGGCCGCGCCACGCGAGATGCAGCGCGAGGGGAACGGGGAACCACGCCGGAAGACAGCAATTCATATATAAAACAACCACGTTCGGAAGATTGAGGTTGCTCAAGGATTGATGTCGAGTTAAAAATGATCCCCGAAGGGCGTCTCTACTATGAATTTTAATTTTCCTGATCTACTGAAACATATCTACCGCTAAACAGAAGATGGAAAGTGGAAAATATTTTATCTTCAACGCTCGAGAAAGATATTAATATGAAGTAAAATATTCTTATGAGAATAGATAATTCATGAACAAGCTCATATTTAAACTTTCTCATGTAGATGGTCCTTCAAATCGCCAGTTGATCTTTAACTATCGCAAGTTCAAATTGAATTACGTACATACAATAAAGATACTTCAAATCGTTCTCCGAAAACTGATTGATGAAACTGAACGGGTACTATATCAATTATCAAAGTTCTCAAATGATGAGCATACTGAAATAACCACACAAGGTCAAGAACCATTATTCGATTATTTAATTTTAATAGCGTATTTTATGATCAAAATACCATAAATTGTATAGCTTTACCATTTTTTTAAAATTCAATTTAAAATTTTTAGTCCCAATAAATTAGTCAATGCATATTTACCGAAAAAGTGTTGTACGCAAAGTTCCGATGAAAACAGAAAATCGCTTACCTAAAACAAAAACAGAAAAACAAACATTAGTAGCGAACTAATCACCTTACAATAATAAAAAAATGAATAAGTTTTACAGTAGTTGTCAATTTTTTTTTTATTTCTTCTTCGTCTTGTTACAATAGTACCATAAATATTTATCGAAATATTATGTGCAACATATTTATTTCACACTGTATTTATAAAAGCACGGTTGACGACTGTGTCTTCTCTCTCTCTCTCTCTAATACGCTGCAGTACATCTACATGTGCCAATTATGTAAGCCGCAACAAAGGATCATAATATAGTAAATTGAATAGTGCGCGCTTTTTTCACTTCCTTAACGCGTTTCCGTTTCATTCACAAAATTACCCCCATACCGAGAGCTAAGATGTTACACATCAAAAATAAACCAAGCCAGTGTATAAATATACTCTTATAAATAATATTGGAAAAAACGTATACACCGAGGGGAGAATAAATGAAAAACAACATAAATAAAGTGAACAGTTTCCTCTGAAGATACAAACTTTCAAAGTTGTATAGTATTGTACAAATTAATTACGTATAAAGAATATGAAGAAGACACGAACTAAGAGATAATAAAAATGTTCGTAAATCTGATATGAAATAAAACAAATCAACCATTTTATCAAACAGTGTTTTTTTCTTATTTGAGTATTAAATCGATTAATTCGAAACACTGCAAAACCTGTTAAAAATATTAATATTAATAATAAAAATATGTCTTATGTTGATCACCAACAAATACTATAAACAACGCACCGGAACCAACAGCAGTTTTTTTTTTATTAGAAGAAAATGAATGCAATATATTATGACTTAAGAAAGAAATAAAAGTAAAATATAATAAAGAATACAGATGTGTAAATTCCATAGCATTGTTACAGATAAAATAGCAAAAAACAAATACAAAAAATAATAGCAGCAGCAATAAATATTCTTAGTTTAAAAAGATGGTATACACTAGGATAAGTATTTTATCTTCTTTCAAGTCCGAACCGCATAGAAATTTAAACAGTATTTCCATGTTTATCTTTTAGTTTCCTCACAATTTTTGTCAAAACCAAAGTCCATCGTTAAAAAAATATACATCGCAAGAAATGAGGGTTCTATATCATATTATTTGAATATTCCATCAATCAAAATAGAGAACAGTTTTCTGTAATGGTTAGCATATTATTGACCTAAATTATTGAGCTTATATAATCTACAATAAATAATTAAAAAATCGATCAAAATATGTAAAAAAAATCTGTGGATTACATTGTACATCAGCGATTAGGAGAAGTATTCATCAAGACCTGTTAGATATCTCAATAGTTATAGAATCGTTTTACTGTCATTAAACCAATAAGGAAAATTGATATTCAGGAACAGAATTTTTTTTTAATAATAATAATAGTTTATTTGTGGTGCCATAGTAGATACAAATTGTCAATTCAGAGTCCATCAAGGACATTAGTAGGTTCATCAAGAACACAGTCGTTCATGACCTAACAGAAATTCGTCTAAATTATAAAAGCACTTGCTATCAAAAATTCTTTCAAGTATTTTTCAAATTTTGATAATTCGCCACAATTTTTAACATTTTGAGGCAGCTTGTTAAAAATAGTAATACCCAGACAATTTGGGGATTTTTTTGAGATATTCAAAAGATTGAAAGGCACTCTAAGCTCACACTTAGATCGAGTATTTAGATCATGAACGTTCGAGTTCTTGATGAACCTACTAGAATTCTTGAATACATAAATGGACATTTCAAAAATTATTATAGAAAACAAAGTGAGTACTTTATATTTTTTAAATAAATCTCTGCAACTTGTTCGCTGCGACACACCATCAATACATCTGATAATTTTTTTTTGACACACAAATACCTCACTAGCATGTGGAGACGGACCCCAGAAGCAAATCGCATACTTTAATCGCGAGTAAACCTGAGCGTAATAGAAATTACATAACTGGTGATTAGTTAATATATTTTTTAAATTTTTAAATATAAAATGAATTGTCAAATAAATAACTACTGGCTCGTTAAAGTTTGTATCCTTATTATTAATTGTTCAGAGGATATTTGGTTACATGAAATACACTTCATGTAGTGAAAAATAAAGAAGAAATAGTATAACGGGAAGTTACTGAATACTGACATTATTCGATTTTTCTACAACGATTTTTAAGAGCAGGGATGGCGGCGGACAAAGCAGTTAAATACATAACAAGCGTCCGTTAGTAGTGCATTTATACAGCAAATCATTCGAACATTTAATTAATGACAATTATGAATGAGAACTCGCGTAGACACAGGGAGGTGATAGGCTATGTTGTACAACTCAGCTCACTTATTACTTAACCATAGTAAACAACTGTTACTACAGTTTCTTCGATTTCACTTATGCCCTTTACACATAATACATCTCTGAGAGCAGGTGTTGACTGCGCCAGAGCTCTATATTAATTATTGTTCCCTAATCAATCCTCGGAGAACGGGTGGTGACCGCGCCGGAGCTCTACACGATTAAGATCCGTTTTAAGCGAATCTCCGAAGAGCACGTCATGATGACCGCGTCGGGGCGCTGCATCACCACTGTCCTTCGACAACCGCTACGTACCGAACGACCAACGGAACACTAAACAATAACATAGCGCACACGCACCGCACATAATGTCGTCTTACTCACATAATTTAATTGTTCCAAATGTATATCAATGTCTTTTACTTCTTTTTGTATATAATTTGTAATATGTAACTATTATTATATGAATAAATACAGTTTTAAGCAACAACTTCCGTTATTGAAATAACCTCTAAGAATAACCAAACCTACCGTCACCTCTTTGCTTTTACAGTTTCCTACCTTAACCTAATTTCTCATAATTCCTTGCTGTTAATTAAGCTGAAGTTTACAAAAAAACCCGGGTCGCAGTGCCAAAACCCTGCCGACAATATAGTGTATTTGCTTGTATAGGACCGTGTGGTTTTAGACTTTTATTATGTGAAATTAAGTTTGTTTTTGGGCAAAATAAAAAATTTAACCCCTTAATACACCCCTTAAGATAACATTTTTTTCTTAATTGTAATATTATTATCAATCTAACGTCTACACCGAATTAAAGACACCCTTCAATAAATAAGTCACTATCTGCAAATTAGTGTTTTCAAAAAATGTGTAAGTCCGGTCCTGTTGGGCCGATTTTACTAAAATTTTAGGGGCACTTTTTAATTGCTATTTTGGGTAAATTTCAATTTTGAAACGATTCTGAGATATTTTTCGGTATTTTGGGGCCCAAAAACTTTTTTCAACCCCTAAAAGCCACCCTTAAATTGATCCGATTAGGCCCATTTTAAATAGGCTTCGTGCGGTCATGGATCCCAACATGTGTGCCAAATTTCGTTAAAATGAATTAACTCCTTCGAAAGTTATAGCCCGCACACATATATATATACCTATATATATAAATATATATATATATATATATATATATATATATATATATATATATACATATATATATAAACATTTTTAAAAATGGTGCCAAAGTGTTTAGGAGGTTATGAAACGTCGAGAAATTTTGGTCCGACCCCTAGGTCCCGCCATCCGACCGACGCCAATAGTGTATGTTGCCATATGGCAAATACACTAATAACGGGAAGTGAGGTAGATAGAAAATATCGACAAACGGACGCTAAAAACGTATAGATCAGAATAAGGCGATTAATTTGAACCCTCACATATTGAAATCGGTTACAAGGAATTTTTGTTTTTCGCTACCTTCACAGACATCTAACTTCACATAAATTCCAAATAAAACCAAACATATGATCTGTTCGGATAATAATAATACCAATATTCAATTCACTTAAGTTATATACTCAAGTACAATTAATATTTTTTTCATTTTTACAACTGTCTTCGCTGAATTCGTCCATGACTTATTATCTAACCATGACAGCAGCCATATGAAACTAATTGTCAAAAATCAGACTGAAACGAGATAAAAACATACTAAACTATCTCTTTCCTTGTTAAAACTGCCTAATAAATAGTTTTATAGGAAGTTACTTCTACCTACTAAATTATGGTTTAAAGGTCCAATAGTACTATCTATTCTTTATGAATAACAAATCAGCATATTAAATACTTTATTAGTAAGATCTTTATTAGTATGATTTTATTGGTTTTTTACGAATACGGCCCTTAGGGCCGTATTCATTAGGAACCAATAAATATCGAAAAAAATATATAGTAAGCCGTTTAGAACGAAATTTTAATTTTATATAAAAAATAATTAAATTCACACTGTTTTAAGCAAACAGCTTCAAATTTATTTTGATCCTGGACTCAAGTTTTTATGACATGTTCCTCAGATTTTTGTTATTTTCAAACCTTTGATAGTGTACGTCTATGTCCCACCAAAAATATCAAGGTGAAAAGAAAGGACCAAATTCGGTACAAAAGTGGGTTTGCCGAAAAATGATTTGAGATCAAAGTAGTCAGGTTTTATAATTTCCATGTAAATTTTACTATGTAAGTTGTAAATAACTACTTATATAAAAATAAAAAAATATTATAAAAAATGACTCGTGTGAAAAGACTTTCCAAATGAAAACTTGGCAACCATTTACAATTAGATCTCTTTTTTTTTGCACAGCCGATAAGCCTTTATACCGAGCTTTGTTCATTTTTTCACAGTTATTTTTTTGATGGGGTAGGTATAACTATTTTCTGTAAAATTACATTGTATTTAAATATCATTATGCACCTAGTTTCATACTTCATGTATAATACTCGCCACGGTTCTAAAAGGTTCTGAAATTAGTCACAAACAGCGTCGCAAATGCATATTTTGGTTGTTTTGTGGGAAAGGAAGACTCCTACCACCTCCCAGTTACCGGCACAGTACGTGCATTCGTCGGTGATTGGTTAAAGTTCGTTGTCTTGTCAATTGTCGCTTTCTCGCTATAAAGTACAGTCTAGTACGCCATTATTATTTCTTTGATTGTTCAAGATGATAATCTGTCTACTGAGAACGCCCAAAGTCCCACACCAAGTACGAGCAGGATGGATGACTTTAGTGCAAGGAATTAGACCTTTAGATTAAAGAAAAATTAAAAAGTTAAAAATAGTAATATAGCGCGACTATATCTGCGCAAGCCTCCATTTGCATCTAACTTCCGAGCCTTTCAGATCCATGGCACTTACTATATGACAGACACCGATAATTTTGTCTTCAATTTCGACTATTCTCGACGCACTATTGTTGTCTCATCGGGTGAGTGAGTATACGAGTAGTCAGCCAGTGTGAAAGGTAGCGATATACGGACGACAATATCTCGCAAATTATTTGAGTTATTTGGGCCTTAATAGACAAACAAAAATACAAGTGTAGATCAAATAAACTTTGATTTAGACAGGGACCGAAAGTAGCTCGAAATGGTTCGTGTAACGTATACATTCAGTTGACTGACACACTGCCGTGTGTCTAGATAATGTATTTCATCTTGTAGTTAGAGTGAGTTTGTTTTTTCACACTTCCTCAAAAAATTATAACTGAAGATTAAGTTATCAATATTTTGCACAAGCCACTTTTGTGTTTGCACATGCATATCTGCGGCCTAAAGGCAAAACCGATTACATTGGAGTATAAAGTTTTAGTTAAAAAAAAACTTTTTAAAGATACGCTTTTATTGAAATGTACTAAAAAAAAGAATAGTTTTTCGAAAATTAGGTTCATAACTATAAAAACGTGGGTTGTGACTAATGAATTAGCATAGAATTTACAACCCACAATTTTATACTAATTATGAACCTAAATTAAAACACTAATTCACTAATATTGACTATTCAATTCTGAAAACTATTAATGTCATCGGGAATACATATAAGTATGCGTACAAAATTTCAATTCGATCGGATAAGTGGCGTCCATCATATTGGGATTAACAATGACTTCACATAGCGTATAGTATTCCACTCGTCAAACTGTTTCATTTGAGACCCATGTCAAAAGGTTTGTGAAGAAAAAGGCAATCTGCCATTTTGGGACGTATCGGATATGTAACGAAAGTCTAATTGTATGAACGCCGTTCGATAAATAATTTCATAGTAACTGCAGTATTAATATGCCGTTCTGAAACACCGTTTAAATTTGAAATACTTCACACAATAGAGTTAATAAAATGTATTTGAAAATATAGCGAAATATGCCAAAAATTCGACTTAAATAGTTTAGTCTTTTGACCGCAGATATGTAGTATATTGCTTTCGTACCTTTAAACACAGGATACTGAGAGATTAAACGACATTCGCTGAAGTTGGGCTGACAAAAGAATTTTAATATAATAAATATAAAAGATAAACCGGGATTAAATTTGTATTAAAAATACGCAAGGTGAAAGAAGAAGCAAAAGCTGTCGGCTTTCCTTTTGGAGTAAAAGCTTAAGTAGGACAAAAGTTTTCTGCGGAAACAACGTGCCTAGGTATAGACACCTAATAGTACAAGATCCGGGGGCTGATTACTGCAGGTATATGTTTTTTTGATAAAATGATTAATGATAGTGGAATATATTGCTGCCGGGTTGCCTATCGAAAATTGGCCGCAATTACTTTTAATTATAACTAATTTATTCTAACGAATTCCAACTATTTGTTAAGTGAGTTAAATGTGATTTAAAAGAAAATTCCGCAATCTCTAGGTTAGCACAAATGACGCTTTCACAATCATTTATAGCGAGAATAATTAATTTTAATAATGACAACAACTTGCAGGGATCCACCGGTAGCAAGTACTGCGTTGTCATTACATCGGTTTGAGACAGGACATTCCTTTGATTTTTCGAAAGTAGAAATTTTGGATAAAGAAAAACATTGGAAGAAGAGGAACATCAGTGAGATGTGTTTTATAAAAACACATAATACAGTCAACATGAGATCTGATACGAATAATTTGAGTGCAATTTATAATTTAATTTTAAATTTTTAAAATTTAATTTCGAAATTTTATTTTTGAGTTTTGTTAATTTGATTTAAAAAAAAAAAAAATTGTAAATTTAATTTTCCAAAATTAGTTTCATTAACGTCAGATGGCGTTGTATATATACTCATAACAACGTGTAAGCTTCAGTTGTCATTTTTTGTTTATCACACAGTCGTGTATAAATTCTTTTAGATTGCGACTTGAATTTATGTTAAATTTTGAATTTGAATAATTCGTTATTGAGGTAAATATTTATTTATTTATTTATTTATTTTTTAAATATTGAGTCATTTAATTACTAAATAAATATTTTGCTATTTTTACAATTTTACAATAATGAATTTACTTATAATTTAAATTTCTGTAATAAGATTTTTGCTTTGTTGATGATAATACTATTATATTTTACTTATATTGTTTATTATGTTGAAAATTATCTACTAGTTATATTTTCACAGCTCTTGACTTGTAAAAATGATATTTATTTAATTATTTTTTTGTGTTCAAATTATAGTACCTGAAGAAGTCTCGAGAGAGACGAAACGTTGTATGAAAATATTAAAGAATTATTTTTAAATATACAAGTCTTGTCAATCCAAATACCTATGAACATTAACAATCATACAAGCATAATATTTTCATGTAATTTTAAAACACGTAATTTAAAAGATATTTAAAAAAATATATGAAAATCGAGCGCTCCCCCCCCCCCTTCACTGAAGCTACTGAACGTAAAATTTTGAAAAATAAACTCACTCAGAGTTTGCAAGAAAACTGGAGAAATTTAGATAAAATTCGTGTCACAGGATCAATTAAACAGCAATGCTGAATTTAATATTGCATTTTTACTAATGTTTCGGTACGCTTTGTGCCATTTTCAGAGTTGGCAACATTTGAAACTCTGAAAATGGTATGAAGCGTACCGAAACGTTAGTAAAAATGCAATTTTAAATTCAGTATTGCTGTTTAATTGATCTTGTGCCATGGATTTCATCCAAATTTCTCCAACATTCATCAAGGATCACAACCGCTCTAATTAATCATTTATAATTACAGTCAACCTTTTACAAGAAAATCATAACAGAAATCCTAAATCTTAAAGTTCTCACGGAAACCGGAATGGTACAGAAGCCTTTCCTCGCGAGTTCGGCTCGCAGTTGATTGTTTTTTTTTTTGTTGCTTTAGCTGCTCAAGTTTTCGTTGTGGCAACAAGCAGGTCATACAAAGTATTATGGAGCTCTTGGTACCAACGCCTTGTAGAAACCCATTGCGGGGCCTGAGTTAATCAACAAAAGCATGTTGAAGGAGTGAGGTGCCATAAAATATTATACTGTTCATATATGAGATATCCGCGGTATAATAACATAGGCTAGCTATATAACCCTCCACTATAATACAACCGGCAGCCGTTCCATTATTGCAGTATATCCGGTTTCGTTTTGGCAACAGTATTCTTAATTCGACCAGTGTCACTCTAATACCTTCAGCACCGGGCGTTTGTTTATTTTGTTTGTTTTCGAACAAATGAAATTCTACAAAAAAAAAACTGAAGCATTTAATCTGATCACATTTCATAATATGAGAAGCGAGAACAGCATGGTATAATTGTCAACGTGCTAGTCTTTGAATCACACTGTCATGGGTTCGAATCTCACTTCCGTTCGTGAATGTTTTATGATGTAACGGCATATTCAAAAGTTTGTATTATTTTATTAAATTAATATCTAGCATGTGATTCATCAACAGTACCTAATAAAAATTGTAATTTCATTTACTTGCAAAATTTTAAAACATTTTGTGTAATACTTAAACATAAGAACACGTTTCCATAATTTTGTCTGCATATTTATTAGGATTCCGTGTATCCACGTAACCTTTATAGGAGCACTGCGTGTTTTCTCCGAAAAGTTAAAATTGGGTACATATATTGAGTTAAATAACCTAATCGCGGACGTATAACGTAAATAATCCAATTTTGAGGAGCAAATTAGAAAACTAAAAAAATATATATTAATTGCATCATGTAACGTATTAAATAAAAGGGCTCCTGAGAAATGCAGCTTGTTTGCGCGGCTTGAGAGTTTTGTTAGTTTTTTTTTCACATTGACCCAATAGAGTGTAGCTGAGTCGTGATGAAATAGTAATTTTTAGTTTTTTATGTTTTGTAACCGATTTGAAAAAGTTGCGCATAGATCACAAGTCTATGCAGTAGTCGTGTTTTAACTAAAGTATAGTTAGTATGATGATTTTGATAATCAAAGTGTAACAGTGAAAATATTAATTATTAGAACATTAAGTGCAACAGAAAACAATTTGTGTCGTGGAAGGAATCCTTTAGTGTTATCCTTTTTCCCAACCACGACGAGAATTTAAGATTCTTTTCAACGATCAACTAACAAAATTAAGAAAATACAGTCCACAACTTTTTATTCTTTCGGGTCATCTAAATCGCCACAACACACCTATATTTATTTATAATTTTAAAATGCATGGCTTAAAAGATACTAAAGATAATATTCGAAAATAGAGCATCCCATCATCAACGAAACTACTGAACCTAAAATTTTGAAAAAAATAGGGAATATAGAGTCTTACTCATAGTTTACAGGAAAACCTAAACGAAAATGTCAACTTTTGACACTTCGTCGGGCGCGGGTGATCTCACAGGCTCAGCAAAAATATTTTCGTGTGTCTCTTTTTCCCCTTTCATCATCAAATCTCCATTTCGACAGTAGCTTCCTAACTTTTGGTGGTCTACATGACACTTGTGTTTGGATTTCTCACCGCGCCACTAGGAAGCAGAGGGGGGCTTAATAGATACACCGCGTCCGAACTCGTCACGATTTCGAGGGTCAGTATAATCATTTTTTTATGAAATTAAATAAATTGACATATTTAAAAATGGGCTATGAACTTTTTTTCGTTAGAAAATGTACCGCCTGCAGTTTAGAAGCGGGAAAAAGAAGGTTGTCGAACTACTATTGCCGAAATTATAACGATGGTGTGTGTTTACCACACGCAAACATACTGTGTGAACCCTGTTTTTCTCAGGCTCAGTTCCCTAAAATAATCCAACCCGAATCCGAATATTCCTGTTAAATATTACTTTTACAGGTTCTAAGAACCATATTTCATTTGTTTTTCCCCTTTTCATATTTTTCATAAGAATAATTTAATAGTTAAAAAAAAACAATTCCATGAAAAATGGAAATTTTTGTCTTTTTGTTTTTTTTTTTATTATTTAAATAATAAAAACTTTTTTTTCCAGTATTATTGTGCACAATTACTTTTTAAACATCCTAATAAAGACAACCATGCTTCACTTTTTCCTTAATATTACTTAAAAAAAATTATATAGCTAAGTTTTTAAACTGAGACTGTCAGATACACTGCGCCTGATCTTAGGAGTTTTTGAGGGGCGCCCGACGAAGGGTTAAAGTTCTCACGGAAAACGGAATGATACGGAACCCTGTTCCCGCAAGTTCGACTCGCACTTAACCGGTTTATTTTTTATATTAGTATCATTCGAAACAGGCTGAGCTAACGAAACACGATGCATTGTCAATTGGCACCTAAAGTAAATTCAAGTTTTCCGAGTTAAAATCATAGCATATTTTAAGTTTTTGTACTTCTCATTTGACCGCATTTAATTCAATCAAATCTAATCACAGCAAGTAACATTTTTAGAAGCGTTGACGGAGAGTTTAGAAACAAACATAGGTACTATATGCCTATATAATCCAAAATGTGGAATCAAGCCAAATACCGCAGACATCTTGAATGTGTTTCACATTTAACATTTAACCCGTCTGCATAGGAGCAACTAAACACACCAACCGCTCTCCACAACCCCCGTTCACCTCTATTTGTAAAGCACCACGGCATAATATGCCAACTTCTTACATATCCATACTGTTTACTGACTACTGAATACTACTCACAATTATTACACTCACTGGAATTACAAATTATATGGATACAGTGAAATTTTATAGTAGAATCACATTATGGATAAAGAATTTAGCAGACTGGCGGTGGGACTGCAGAGAAAGAGAAACAAAAATGTCATTTGCATGATTGCTATACCAGCTAAATGTAGGTATCTTTCAAATATTACGATCTAGTTCCTTATTGCTATCTTAAAGTAGTACTAAAAAGAGTACAAACAAAACAGACAACTGACGCAGAATTTGACATCGCAAGCAATATCACATAACAACGTTCTTTTCGGAAACCAACGCCCACAGATAGATATTTGAATAATGAGTCGAACCATCATCCAGGACAAAAAAGAGGGCTGATTAAAACTTTAGCGAACAGAGCAACAATAATTTGCGAACCAAAATACCTAAAGTGTGAAATTGATCACTTAAAGACAGCACTGAAAAACAATGAATACACTATGCGAGAAATTAACAGAGCTCTACGCCCAAAAATACCATCTGGTAAAAAGAGTACAGATCAAGGTGAGCTAATAGGTAGAGCATATCTACCATATATCAAAAACACGATGGACCGCTTAGGTAAGCTTCTGGAAAAATACAACATAAAAACTATATACAAACCAACCAAAAAGATTCAGTAATGCCTAAGATCGGCCAAGGATACTAGAGACCCTTTGGCAACACCGGGAATATACCGCGTTCCTTGCACCTGTGGTGCAGTATATATTGGGACAACAAAACGCACTATAAAAACGCGTATAGCGGAACATAAAAGAAGCTGCAGACTGGGCCACGTTGAAAAATCTGCAATAGCCGAATACACGTTAACGCTGGACAACCACAAGATCCTTTTCCGCGCATATTCAGGGAGGCCATAGAAATACAAAAACACACGCACAATTTCAACCGAAAAGAAGAAGGTCTGCACCTCAGTAAAACTTGGACACCAGCACTGAGACACACTAAGCTAATGAACCCAACGACCAATCAGAGAAGAGCAAACTACGACCGAGTAGAGAACGATAACCAACAGTGCATAAAAGAAGAAGGAGCAGCAGTAGTCGACACACTTGCTTGTGAGCAGCCGAGAAGGACACTTCGCCCGTTACCACATCGCCTTTGATAATGTCTACCGCAGTTGTAGACGAAACGTCAGGTAGAAATACCAATGGACCACGGCGTACAAGTCCGGAAACCAAGAAGTTTTGCAACAACGCCAGCCGTGAAAGCCTACACAATTGGATAATGTTCTTTTTGTTTGTTTTTTGTGCAGAATGCAGATAATTCCCATCCTAGCGTCTTCTCATTTCAATACAAAATAATAAATTATTTACACTCTCTTTTTAACAATCTTCTCTTTCTTTGTCCATTCGAGTATAGACGATCGCCAACGAAAATGATTACTGAAATTATGAACTTACAGACCACGCTGTGTTTTAGCTCACAGTCAGGAAAATCATATTCCACTGTATATACGCTTGCTTATAAACATTGAGTGTTCAAATTATGCTAACTTCAACTGCACAAAGTTACGTAATATGGCAAGTGTCTTAATGGATTTCAAATTACTTTTATGGTTCATATGCATTTTCTAGGACGCGGTTGTGTATTATTAAACATATACATAGAACAGCAGAACAAAAATACAATAAATAATATAGGTATTCAGGTTTCTAACTAAGATTCCACAAAGATTTAATGATATTTTCAAACAATTTGTTTGTACTTACTAAAGTACGACAAAATTTTGGTTATTTCTTATAGTTAACAAATAGCCTTATTGATCTTTTATTTTTGTAATGACGTTGTTGCTACTTTCAGGTTCTAGAATCTAGAGTCTAGAGCGAACCGAGAAACCTTACATGTATTTATTCAAATAAAACGTGTATGATTTAAGAGTAATTGCAGCAGATGACAGCATTAATTAGAAAATGTATTTTGATTTGAATGTGTGCTGATGGTGGCCTACATGACAGGTGGATACATAATTGCATAAATTTATCGAGTTTAAGGTTGCAAAGATGAGTGATATGGGAACATTAGTGTAAGTTTGAAGATTACTGCGGCACAGACATGCGCCAGACAGATATGCGAAAAGCGAACAATTTGCCAACTGCATATTACATAAGTACCTGCTGCCAACTAACCGTCGCTCAAATTTCTAAGTTTTGATTAGAGCATTAATAATAATATGTATGTAGTCACAATCTGTACAGTTGGTGCTCACATATTCAGAAATGAACTGTAATGTATCTACCACTAACCACTTACCCGCGACTCTGGACGCGATTGAGACGGAACACGGCAGTGCCAACAGTAGTGGAGCCCTCGGTTCCACCGTATTATTATATACCCGTACTTCCACCATGTAATCAAATTTGGCCAGTTTATTTGAGATTTTTGTTTTTTATCAAAATAAAAAACAACCTATATTACTCAGAGATAGTGTAGCTTTTTATTAGTGAAAGAATTTTTTATAATCGGTTCAGTAATTCCAGAGATTACCCCTTGCATACAAACACAGTTTACCTCTTTATGTAAAAAAACACATTTTTTTGCTGATTGAAACGACTTTTTTCTGTAAGATGAATCGATACGTATACTACACAATTTTAAGTAGTACTACATGCAAAAAGCAGCACTATAACATCACGCGCAGTTTGGGTTGTTAAATACATGAATAAAGGTTATGTTTATATGGTGAAAGTTTATCCCTATTTGAACATTCATTTGGGAATCATTCATAACTAAGTGAAACTGCAATTACTGAATAAGTGGACACAGAGCGGTATATTCCAGTTTTCTCTATGCATCGCTATGTGTTCACTTCATTCCATACAAACAGCGCTTTAATTGACAATATTAATTGTCATAGCTTTAACGTGTGATGAAACAATACAAATTTCAAACACTATTTTGAAACAGTTGTTTTTATAGTATATATATTAATAGTTGTCGACAGTGTGCTATAGAACTATACTTTAACAATTTACAATGTTATATTTGATCAGGTTTTTTTATTAATAGAAAAAGGAAATAGAAAGTGCACCATCAGTGAAAATAAGTGCAACTATTGCTAGATCATCTTAAATATCTTCAACATTGAATTAGTTAGATTTTACAATTATACGAAAACTGAGTTGTTCACTTTTCTTCAGGTACTTTTTTACTTCAGGTACTTGTATTTGCCATATGGCAACATACACTATTAGCATCGGTCGGATGGCGGGACCTAGGGACATGGGGGGTTTAAGCAGTATCTGAAAAGATTTGGAATAGAGGCGAGTGCAGAATGCCCGGTATGCATAGAAGAAGAGGAGACAGCGGAACATGTTCTTATACAGTGTATCCGATTCACTCAACACAGGGAGAAGCTGGAGAGGAGAACTGGAACATCGGTGACGGTTGACAACTTTGTCACAAATATGTTGCGCTCACAGGAGGACTGGAACGCCGGATGTGACCTTGCTGTGAGCATCATGGAAGAGCTGAAGACAGAAGAATCAAGAAGGAAACGGCCCTGAGCCGTAACTCTTCCCCCCGCGAAGGAATGACTGGAGGTCGGTGCCGTGGGGGGACACAAAGAGTGCGAGGGAGGGGGTTTTGGTGGGTATGGACTATGGAGCTATGTTTCGAGTCCCACACTACCCAGGGAACACCTGGGTGTCCGTAACTAGATTTCCCCCTCCGTACAAAAAAAAAAAAAAAAAAAAAAAGGGGTCGGACCAAAATTTCTCGACATTTCATAACCTCTTAAACACCATTTTTAAAAATGTTTATATATATATATATATATGTGTGTGTGTGTATGTGTGTGTGTGTGCGGACAATAATTTTCGAAAGAGTTAATTGATTTCAACTAAATTTGGCCCACGTGTTGAAATCCGGCACCGCAAGATCCTATTTAAAATGGGCCTAATCGGGCCATTTTAATGGTTGAAAAATGTTTTTGGGCCTCAAAATACCGAAAAAATTCTCCGAATCGTTTCAAAAATGAAATTAACCCTCTGGTACAAATTAAAAAGTGTTCCAAAAATTTTAATAAAATCGACCCGACAGGACCGGATTTACAAATTTTATGAAAACACTAGTTTGCAGATAGTGAAATATTTACTGAAGTGTATATATAATTTGGTATAGAGGTTCGATTGATAATAATATTACAATTAAGAAAAAAAATGTTATTTTAAGGGGTGTATTAAGGAGTCAAATTTTTTATTTTGCCCAAAAAATAACTTAAGTTCACATAATAAAGCCACACTACCTGTATTAGCAAATACACTATATTGCCGGCAGGGTGTGGGCACTGCGACCCAAGTTTTTTTATTTTCCTAATTGTTATTAGAGCTATTTTTTTTTTCTGATGGGATGGTATGTTATGAATTATGATCTGTTGTTTTAAATACTTTATTTCAATCCAGTATATTCAATTCACAAAAATAAAAAAATATATTAAAACATTCTTAATTAGATGACTGTTGTTTCTGAGAGAAAATTCACACCTTCTCTGTATTTTATTTGTATATTCCCTGGAAAAAGCACATTCCACAAGTTAAGGACCCTTAGATTGTCTGAAGAATCTTACATGTAGTCATTTGTAAGTGCTATATTTAAGAGAGAAATGAATGTTCACTTACGACATTGTGGAGTAACTGATAACTCAACCAGCTCAAATCTGAAAGTTTAGAGTTTAAGTTCTGACTGTGACATTTACATACTTCCTTACATAGTCTTCTAACTTGACTGAAAACAGTAATTCGCTAACAAAAAGTAAATTCGTGTTGTGAACACGGATTTTTATATAAACATACATATTTTATTATTATAAATTAACACTTATTATTATTCACAAGTTGGCCAAATTATTTTTGTCTAAACGATGTTTTGTTATCAAATCGAACACGGCTACAAATAACAGAAGTACATACCATTAATCAACGTAATTTGTTCACTAATTTTGATTTTATTAAGATTAGGTCTAAAATAATGTTAATTTTTTTCTTAACCTTTAAAATTAAAATTCAGAGCTCAAATGCTAGATTTAGTTGTGATAATTTGGGTTTGACACATCAATGTTTAATATTTATGTATTTAATCTCTTTTATATAACAAACCTAAAAGACAGGGTAATAACAACTTATATCAATTCTAGATTCTAACAATCACATTAATTTTGACATAAATAAGCATGAGCACTAAATAATGTTAACGAAGCCAATGTCGATGTCCGTTGCTACAACTGCAATACAGCACAATTAATTAAAGTGTTCGTTTGGTGCTCAAAAATAAACGTCGGACAATAATATCGGTAGTCATGCGGCTAAGTGGCTTATATAATAATATTGATAAAAACAGACGTTCACGTCGGTCGTATGATGTCTTGTAGTGTAATACCCAAGCACAATGAGCAAGTTGAAGGAAACTCATTCGCTTACTGTCCATAAGTATCTTACCGTGGAAATCCAACATTGCTCGACGGTCGTGTATTTCAAAAAATATTGAGCTTTCTCAAAAACTAGCTATTGAATGAACCAAGCGGCTACCACAAGATTAATAATTCAATTAAAAAGTTTCTCCTCGTGTGTATTCTTGCATTCTTTGAAGGGGTTATATTCCAAGAAACTAGAGTTATTAGTGTATTTGCCATATGGCAACATACACTATTGGCATCGGTCGGATGGCGGGACCTAGGGGTCGGACCAAAATTTCTCGACGTTTCATAACCTCCTAAACACTTTGGCACCATTTTTAAAAATGTTTATATATATATGTATATATATATTTATATTTATATATATATATATATATATATATATATATATATATATATATATGTGTGTGTGTGTGTGCGGGTAATAACTTTCGAAAGAGTTAATTGATTTTAACGAAATTTGGCCCACGTGTTGAAATCCATCGCCCCAAGAAGCCTATTTAAAATGGGCGTAATCGGGCCATTTTTAGGGTAGTTTTTAGGGGTTGAAAAACGTTTTTGGGCCCCAAAATACCGAAAAAATTCTCAGAATCGTTTCAAAATTGACATTTAACCGTTTAGTAGTAATTAAAAAGTGTCCCTAAAATTTTAATAAAATCGGCCCGACAGGACCGGATTTACAAATTTTATGAAAACACTAGTTTGCAGATAGTGAAATATTTACTGAAGTGTATATATAATTTGGTATAGAGGTTCGATTGATAATAATATTGCAATTAAGAAAAAAAATGTTATTTTAAGGGGTGTATTAAGGAGTCAAATTTTTTATTTTGCCCAAAAACTAACTTAAGTTCACATAATAAAGCCACACTACCTGTATTAGCAAATACACTATATTGTCGGCAGGGTTTTGGCACTGCGACCCGGGTTTTTTTATTTGTTGCAATAACGTGGTTTCAATATTGATACGACTTTATATAAATTTTCCTGCTATTCACACCTTCCATAATTCCGCTTCAGCTTTAAGAGTCCACAGTTCCAATGTTTCAACGGCACGATAATGTTATCTATCCTAGATGCATCAAGCATGATATTCTCAATATTACACAAATAGTTCAGGCAATTTTATAAGAGAAATAATTAAAGTATTGTTGAAAAGAACATTACGTTTTAGCCACTGGTTTACAAGGTGACTAATTAGCACGCGTATTACTCACTCAAAAAGACAGTGGAGAACATTTAAAAAATATTTGTCATACTTGTATTTTGTTGAAAAAAAATCTACTCACTAGGTTTGTTGTATATTTTTTCGTCTGAGAAATAGTTTCGAAAATAAACGAAAAACACTCAAGACGATTTTGCCCTTGGGATACTTTATTCGCCCCGTCAACGATATAAGATGGGAACTTTTTCATACCTTATACCTAACGCTCGTGAGAGTTCTTTGTCAAAAAAATCTACAGAGCATTAAGTATTTCTTTTATTTGGGTATTTTTTACCTAAAATGCCTTTATTAAAAATATAGAAAATTCAATCGAAAGGCAAAAAATCCATTAAATATTCAACATAAACGAATTCGTTTTGTGTCCACAGATATACAATTATAACAAGTGGATTTCATTAAAACATGTTTTACGTGCTCCTCGCCCCGGTCGCATGACGTCACATTATCATGCAGCGGTCTGTTTTTAAATCCAGATTGATAATACAATTTTATATATAGCAAACGAAACGAAAAAAGAACGATTTGGCAAATGTCCAGATTTAGTTTTCTCAAGAAATCATGCTTAATTTATTTTAGAAACAGGGCTGCAGATAATGCTATCGACACCAAGAACAACGCCACAATTAATTGTTAAATAAATTTCCGGTGTGTGGTGATAATTTTCTAACTGCATACAACATACGTCTGTTAATAAACTTGAGACAAACAGTAAAACAAAAAAAACTCGGGTCGCAGTGCCAAAATTTGCCGACAATGTAGTGTATTTGCTAATACAGACAGTGTAGCTTTTTTATGTGAATTATGTTTGTTTTTGGACAAAAAATTAATCCCTCAATAATATCATCTGTTTATTTGTTTTTTCAGGAATACTCCATGGCAGTGAAATGGTATAAAACACAGCAAGCACGAATTTGACAGTAAACGCCTCCATATTTACAGGCGATATTAGAAATATGTTGCTCAGATCTCGCTTTCATGTAGGTCGCCCGGATCACACCAGATGAAAGAATTTTTTTTATTTTGAAGATATTGCGTAAAGAGGAAGAAATCACGAAAAATGGTTTTAGATTCACCCTGTTAATGAAAAAGCACAACAAATCGCTCGAGTACGGTTAGACAGAAACTGCCGGCGACCGACTGACGGTTGCTGGCTGCAGTTGCTGGTCTAATGTACGCTACTCCGTTAAATAACATGGCTGGATAAATATGTGCGATGTTTTATACGAAAGATATTGACTTAAACGCATGAAATGTAGCTTAAAAATTCGACACCGATCGCGATATACACGGAGGATAAAATAGAATCCTCTGGTTTATTTTAAACTATTTTGGATCGCAACGAATGTGTCAGTTTTTATTACATCATAAATGTGAAAAATTAAAACGACGCAATTTTATTAGCAAATTATAATCTACGTTTGATGTCTGTAATAATAAATGAAATTTTTATAGGTATGAAAAGATAACTCTATTTTTTTTGACAAAACGTCGTTTATAAAATTAAAAAAAAAATGAAACAATGTTCTAGAATACAAAACTGTTTGCAGTAAAATCACGTTAAGGTTGCGGTTATAATGTAGTTTTTAATATTACCATGAGATATAAAATGTTCCTTCAAGGTTCAATTTTACATTTGACTACAGTAAACATTATACTCATGAAGTAAGAGATTAAGAGCATCCAGACAGTTCTCGAATTATGTAAATTAAGGTATTTGATACCATTAAATCATATGAATACGATAATTTATCGAATAAGAAACCAGAAATTATCGGTTTGCGTTCACAAAACCACGAGGTTGTTTTATTATTAGTGTATTTGCCATATGGCAACATACACTATTGGCGTTGGTCGGATGGCGGGACCTAGGGGTCGGACCAAAATTTCTCGACGTTTCATAACCTCCTTAACACTTTGGCACCATTTTTAAAAATGTTTATATATATATATATATATATATATATATATATATATATATATGTGTACGGGCAATAACTTTCGAAAGAGTTAATTGATTTTAACGAAATTTGGACCACGTGTTGAAATCCATCACCGCAAGAAGCCTATTTAAAATGGGCGTAATCGGGCCATTTTAAGGGTAGTTTTTAGGGGTTTTTGGGCCCCAAAATACCGAAAAAATTCTCAGAATCGTTTCAAAATTGATATTTAACCTGTCAGTAGCAATTAAAAAGTGCCCCTAAAATTTTAATAAAATCGGCTCAACAGGACCGGACTTACAAATTTTTTGAAAACACTAATTTGCAGATAGTGACTTATTTATTGAAGGGTGTATTTAATTCGGTGTAGACGTTAGATTGATAATAATATTGCAATTAAGAAAAAAAATGTTGTTTTAAGGGGTGTATTAAGGGGTTAAATTTTTTATTTTGCCCAAAAACAAACTTAATTTCACATAATAAAAGTATAAAACCACACGGCCCTATACAAGCAAATACACTATATTGTCGGCAGGGTTTTGGCACTGCGACCCGGGTTTTTTATAATTTTGAAATTGCAATTTTTTGACATGTCAGAAAAGACTGACCGCAATGAAGTGTGACGTTATACTTGTAGCACGCTCCATCTACATTTATGATTCTCTACCGTATGACTGACTTTCTAATTTTTTTACATCCACTAAACACCACTCTTAAAATCACCCGATTGGGCTAATTCTAAATAGGCTTAGTGCGGTGATGGATTTCAACATGTGGATCAAATTTAGTTAAAATGAATTAACTTTTTCGAAAGTTAAAGTTATTACCCGCACATCGGAGGGTACGAAACCTAGAGAAATTTTGGTCCGATCCTTAGGTCCCTTCATCCGACCGACGACAATAAGCCTTATATAAATTACACTACGAGATGATCTTTAGATATAGATCATTTGACAGCCACCAATTATTCGATGAAGTGCAATGATCAGCTGTGCCATTGACCAAATACCGTGTAGGCGCTAACTAACAGACTAAACTCAGACGGCTTCAACAGCAAGTGTGTTTTATTTTTATTCACATACGCGAATCACTGTTGTTGTTGGTAGTGTTGTCAATGCAGTCTCTTCTCGACTTTAAATCTGTGCCAATTTTCTCATACAATGAATTACATTTAAAATTTAAATTACGACCAGTTTGTCATCGTTATACTCCAACTCAAAGTAACATATTTTATCGTAGACAGTTTAACCAAAATAAAAAAAAATACCAGCCCCACGATCATTATTAAATATCCGTTGGATTCATCACCGCATTTACTGGTTAATTCTTAAATTTTATGAGTTTGAATGCCCAACTAAATAAGAAACAAAAAATGTATAGCAAGTCAATGACTAAAACTTTTAATATTCATAACAGAGATTATTTTCTTAATGTATAATTAAATTCACATAAATGAATAACATAATAATGTCAAAGGCACTTAAAGCTATGATAATTTTTTAGACGGCTATATATTATAAGAAAAATTTAATTGCAACTATCGAAACTTGAATCCAAAACAACCAATTCAACGTTGGTTATGTTTTATTACTCCACAATGCCCATCTACTTGATATAGGCACTGTGGAGTAATAGTGTAAGAAAAAAGGAAATAATGAACCTTCATTATGAATATCTAATTCGCAGTAATAAAAAAATTGTCGTTATTAGCGTATTTGGCGTATGGCACATACACTATTAACGTTTATCGGATCCCGGAGCTTAGGGGTCGGACCAAAATTTCTCGACGTTTCATTCCAACAATTTAGTACCATATCTAGATATATTTCAGGCATAGTGTGAAAGATTGCGTGTTTTCTAGAAAATATAATCTTCCAAAAGATCACATTTAAAATGACGATGTTTTGAAATTAGTTCAAATAGAAATTACAAAATGACTAGTTCACACTTTCTACTAGAAAATGTACGTAAATTGTAATGTATTATTTTTTTAACTCAACATTTATAATTTCAAATAGAAAGAATAATATAAATATGAAAAGCATAATAATTTGTGTTTATATTTAGGCGGTTACACCATTGGAACATCCGAAATGTTTATGAGATGAATAAATATATAATATGTGCATTGTTGGAAAAAAATCAGAACGGTGCTTCATTAATACCCTGAAACGCCACTTGCGATTCAACCAAAATGAACTATTGATATATTTCGCTTAGTTTGAAATAAACTAATTGTATAATTATATATGTGATTGTTCTTAGAACAGTATGTGCCGGATTAAATAACAGACAGTAATACCACAACAAGCTCTACAAAACATATAATTATTGTACATAAAATTATAACCAACAGAAAGCTTTCTTAAAAGTATATAATGTTCTTATAAACTATCAAAACGATGATACACAAAATCAAAACGTCAAAAGTTGTTTTTGCATATTATGAGATATGTTTGTACGATATTTACTCTGCATATGACAGATCCTGATATATCACAATAGCTATAAACCCATTCTCTGGCCGCTATAGGTACCTCTGTGCTTGCAGTGGTTTGAGCTATAGCCTATACAACTGTCAAGTTCAAAGGATGAGAAAATATCTCCAATAAGTTCAATCAAGCACGCTCATACAGTGATTATACATAGCATTTAAGTCTGATTTAGACGGACATAAATTTACGCAAAATATTGTGAGCTTGTAACATAATTTATAGTCCAGTAAATTCTATATTAAAAAATATTCTACAACTGAATTGTTCTTATTTTCCGCTACTACAAATTATTAAATAGTGATGAGCATAAATTTCACAAACTAAATAACAAAGATAGTTATTAAGTGGCTGTTACCAAAAAAAATGTCCCATTACCAAAATAATGCAGTTACCACTGATTTGTGAACTATAGTAAGTTTCTTTTTGCCCCTCTAACAAAATTCAAAGAACGTTTTTAACTATACTGTTTTCTTCTCTCATCTGTTGTTCAGTAAATGTTATTTTTTTCATACTATGCCGAAAGTACGTACTTTCTGATTCGATTTTAAAGCTGAAAGTATAACGTTTATTCACTAAGATGGAATTACCCGTCTGTATAGACGGGTCTAAACAGTTTTGTCATACCCACTGATGGCGCTTGTCATCACATGCTCGCCCATAGATGTTTATGTGTACGCCAGTAGGTAGCCATCTGCTGTTATTACATGACATTATGAGATCCATGTGTCATTACATATAGCCTCAACATTGCTCACTTTCGGCATGGTTCGAAGAAAAATAATATACACCACACGAGCAGAAACCTAAAAGTCCTGCACTGCGCGACATATGATGCCCTCGACTTCGCCTCGGGCATCATGTGGCGCAGTACCGGAAATTCAAGTTTCGGCTCTTGTGGTGTAATATACTATTAGTTGTTTGTTATTGACGATTAGGATTGTTTTTTATTAGTATGCGTTGGCAAATACGTATTTTTTTTATTTGATGAATATATTTTTAATAATGATAGGTATATAAAAAAATTATATATTATTTGAAACTGTTCACATAATATAAAAAAAAAAAAAGAATTTTGTCCATCGCTGCTGGTTACCATACGGATTTACAGTTCACCCTGTCCTAACAGAGATTCATATGTACAAAGTATTATAATATTTGAGCCTAGTATACCTACCATAGCAAATAGCAGCGCCAGTTCAGCTCTGCATAGCGCAGCCGACTACAATCACACGATTTCATAAATCCGATAAAATACGAGTGGACGGTTTAGCCGCTTCCGAAATCGACTCTTATCAAACCAGATACAAAGATTTATTTTTTCCTCCTGTCCATATTATAATGTCATATAGAAACATGTTCTATACGATTTCGAATATCTATTCTAAATGATGAATATTCAATTATCTTTTTTTTGGTATCGTTACGAGTTTATGCCTAACGATTATGGACATTTATATGCGAACAATCTGATCTGCGTATTCTAAAAGAAAAAAAACCCCGTATATTTTGTTCCATTTTAGCTATAAGTATACCACTGATTTTTTGAAATTATTCAATGAAGTTTATCAACTCAAATTAGTTTAACTTTATCCGCTCCAAATTGTCAACTAATTTTCCAGAAATATACCTAATCGTGTACTCCTAAACAATCCAACCTGCCTTCCTAACCGTGACCACTTATACCTGTAGTACTCTATTAACGTTTCATGTACCTATTCAGCAGCGTTGCCAGATTTTTTTTTTGCCAAGTCGGGATTCTAGGACTTTTTGAGTGAAAAAAGCGGGACTCTTTGGTCGAAAGCGGGACATAGTAAAAAAACGTATATAATCAGAAGTTTTTAAATATTTCTCTTTGTATTTGAGTTCAAATTACGTTTACGTGACAATAAATAGCAAAAATAGCCATAGAAAATGTATTTTAATAAAAATATGTTATTTTAAATCAGATTTACCCTATCGTTAAATAGTTGAGTCTTATTCGTCTTCTGAATAAAAAAAATAAAAAAAAAACAGAAATCAAAATCAAAAAAGTTTTATTCATTAGAAAAATATGGCGTTTCAAACAATAGTCTGAGGAGTGAGTGTTACAAATTGCAACTTACAATAAGAGAATAATTATTTACGCGCGGTAAAGTTATCCCCGAAAAGAGGGACTGAGCCTGTCCCGCGCGGGACATTTAATTTTGATTTAAAAATCGGGACGTCTGGCAACGCTGCTACTCAGCCTTCTCGCTGTTTGTACATAGATTGCAGACAAATGGCTTCATGCCTCATTCGATAGGTGGGTAAATTTTTAATTAACTATAACTTTTTTATTTATTGATGTTTTTCAAAACGAAAAAATATGGACACAACACTTTTGTTACAATAATCTATTTCAATAATCAGTGAAAAATGTGACAAAACACAATTGTATAACTTGGTACACTTAAAAAACGGAATTCCAGTTCACTAATTAAAATCACTGTCTTCGGGACGGCGTTTATACAATGCTTTTTTTTGTCGACTACATAATAGACTTTGTCGGCGAGCACCACGCACTATCTGCAGTCTGATATACAGTTTCTGAACAGATTGTGGACAGTCTGTAATGTTTGTTGGTTAAGTTGCATTACAGACTTTTCAAACAACAAGCTAGACGTAGGCATTTCATAAGCTCACATCTGTCATGTTCACATACTGTAATCGGTTTACTGCACGCAAAATCATCGCCAAGCTACTGTAAACTGCACGCCGTCACCGCCAGCCCAACACTTCAGAACTTGCACTAATACGGCGTAGGTACCCTACATCCTTCTGCTACTGAATGTTAAGACTGTTTTGACTAACAAGACTTTATTATTCAATTTGTTTTGATCGTCTTAAAATCGCAGAGAAATTAAAAAAGTATGAACCACACCCACATAAGCTCATGAGGGAATTGTAACTTCTTTAGAATTATATCTATACTAATATTATAAAGAGAACGATTTGATTGTTTATTTGTTCCGAATAAACTCAAAAACTATTAAACCGATTTTAAAAATTCTTTCACCAATAGAAAGTTTTATTATCAGCGAGTAACATAGGCCATATTTGAGGATGTAAATATACACACTGCAAGCATACATACTAACAACTGAAGTTCAATAAAAGCTTATAAAAAGAATTAAGTTATATAAGTTTTAATCCAGAAGACCTTAAAAATAATATTAATCTTAAAAAAAATGACGCCATCATCTGTCAAAATATTCTCTTAATGATATTATGTTATAACACATTTTGACTCATTTATTGGGTAAAATCGAGATTTTATTCTGTTTTATCTGTATTAAAAAACTTTTTGGGCACATTTAAAAAATGTATGTAAATAATCCTTCTTTTTCATTTAATTGAACACACACAAGGTTAAATCACAGTCACAGAAAATTTCAAATAAATAAGTCGCTGAAGAAGTTTTACTTCAATAATTTAGTGAAAATCAATTTGCGTTTCAGTGCAAAGAGTGACTTAACATTATATTAAGTATTGATATGCGACCCTATTATCGTGTAATGTTCGCTTTTTTGCAGGCGAATAGAAAATTTGGAAGAAGCAAACTTCCAAATTTTCTACATCTACATGATTTAGAAGAACATGACAGTTTCTAGGATACGAAAAATTGAAAAAACTAAACCCTTGTAGGATCGTTGTTGTTCATAAGGGCCCTTTTTCTTAGGAATGTCTAGATATATCGAAATTAGCATCAAATATTAAAGTCTAAAACCTCAAAGGCATGTATTAATTCAAACTTCTAATTCAATGCAGTAAAAAAAAACCGGTCAAGTGTGAGTCGAACTCACGTGGAGAGGATTCCGTTTTTCGTTCAGGCTTTTTCTTTAGACTATGGGTGAGACCCTATATTCCCAAATTTTTTTTCAAATTTTCAGGCTCAGTAGTTTTGGAGATAAGGTGGCGATAGTCGATGTACGTATATTTTCTTTAATATCTTTTAAACTACGCATTTTAAAATTATAAAACATATATATTTCAATTTCTCATAAGGATTCCTTTCATTCGGTATGTTACATGATAGACTTGAATATATACTTATTTATTTTCTAATTTGGGGCTCGAAAAAATCAGAATGCATTTATTTACGCTATGCGTCCGTGACTATATATGAACTAAATTTTAACTTTTTTCGTCCAGTAGATTCAGAGAAAATAACCTGTGACAGACGGACAGATGGACAGACACGAGAATAATTCTATAAGGGTTCCATTTTTTCATCGGATGTACGAAACTAAAAACAAGAAAAAATTACTTTCAGTTGATCTAGAATCTTGAAATTTATAAAAGAAGAAATCCGAAAAACATTAATTTTTAATTCAGTGAAGAATTTTTACGTGCCAAGCTTAATTGTTATAACGGAAACGTCATGACGCATTGCATTTGTTCGTCTGTTTGTCTACTGAATTCGACGATCGAGTACTTGTGTTACTCGTGTTTAGAACTCAATTATTCGTGAATTCGTACAGCCCTAAAAATAATAATGCCTTGAAAAGTATATTTATAGAAGAAATACTTACAGTGCTATTATAGTTTTAGTTAGAAAACAACAACTGAAATAACAACATACTTAAAAAATAACTAAGTTTAACTCACGTTTCTAAATATCGTAAATGTTAGTACATAATATACTCTTTTGGACATTATACACAGCCGAACTTGGTAAAGCAAAAAAGCACATAATGTACACTCTTTAGGTATAATAGTGCGGTAAAAACATTCCAAGACTAATTTAATAATTCAAAGTCTCCACTTTCAGTAAAAGCAGCACAGTACGGCAAAGCAAACTAAAGCCTATAATATAGGCACGTATAACGGTCACAGCGCAATCTTAGCCGACCGCGGTCAATTAATATGTTGATTCAAAATTTATCCAAGCATACAACTCTTGAAATTGGTTAACGAATAGTTGTCGAAGATGTAGTAATATAACTAAAAACTAAAATGTTATTTGCTGCAATTATTTACCTAACGTTATCGTTTTTTCTTCTTTTTTTTGTAAAACAGAACAATATTTTATTGATTCTAAAAACGAAACTAAAAAAATTTATGAATTATTTCACCGTGTCAACAGTAAGAAAAATGTGATATCAATAATCATTTTCACCGATCAATTCAAAACTAAAAATATAAAACTAGGGTCACACATATGCCACGGCTGGTTCGGTAGGCAAATATTTGCTTCAAATTTTGTCTTCCCCTTCGCCAATGACTTCAAGCTAGCTTCATAATGGCCCAGCCTGGTCCAATGTTCCTTGGCGAACATCTGCTTCCAGAATACTTAACCTCAATTACTTTACAGTAACTATTAACAACACTATAATTATTAATACCTTTCAATAATCATTTCATCAAATCCTCCAGGATGAAGGTTTTGGATTTCAATTAATTACAAACAAACAAATATTACGGAACGTGAAGTTAAATAAAACCGTTTAAAATGAAAATAACATCTTGATTTTCTATTTCAAATACAATACTAGTTAGTATATAAATACTAAATGCCAAATACGTATTCTCAAAATAGGTTGACTGAAATAAAATAATTTTTGTGTAACTAAGCACGTTATTCCACTTAATTAATTGATTTATTAACACATCATCGGGCTCATTGGAGCATTGTCAAACAAGGTAGCTCCTTTAGCTTAGCTTGGAAGCTGGTCGCTACTTGTCATTCTCTTCAACCAATCCTTCAATATCTTCCAGAGTCGAATTTATAACGGGCATTGTTACTGGTGAAGCGGCCACATAATCTGTATTGGGCCAGACTTTCCATGTGTGAAACCTAAACTTTATTCCTAGACTATTAAAAAGGAGTATTCAGCAAATAACAAGGTAGAAATTCTTCAATGGACGAGTTATACTAACCCATTCTTTGTTTGTCGCTAATATTCTACGTATTTAACCTTATTATTTGCTGTTCCTATCTCGATCTTTTCCATTTGTAGTAGTTTAAATTCGAAAGGTAAGAAACTTTAAGTTCCATTAAATATTTGTTAGCTCTGTGTTCGTTTCATTCCTGTTGATAGTGTTAAAATTATATCAGCTGCTATTTAAAATTTTCGTCATTGTGAAAATTGATATTTCTTGTGACAGTTCTTATATTTTCAGTGCCATTTATATTTTTGTATACGTCGAGTAAAAGGAATGTCACTAATTGGGACAGTTGTACCAGCTATACAAGTTACAAGTTTTTGATAAATCGATAAAAATATTCTTTTCAATTCAAAATTAATAAATTATAGTCTATTCACACATTACAACTTTATCGTGCTGTTAAAAATAGCTTACAATATATACGACGTGTTCGATAAAATATAAATATTTGTTTCTATCATGTAACATTTTATTTATACATATTCTCAAGAAATTTCAATCTTGAATTTCACTATACAGCACAAAGCTAAATCCGGCTAGTAAAAGGTGAGTAATATCTATTAGAAAATTATAAAATTAAAACGCGGAAGGCTCCAAATATTTGAATTAAGAATGTGCAGCAGCTGACGTTACATGGAATTGGAGTGGTGAGCGTTGACATAATGAACTATTTAATTAACTGTTAATCGTTCGTCAACGAATCAACTGTTTGTGTCTTTAGAATTACCTAATTAGTCTCAATCTACATCAACTATCATTAACAAAACGCAAAAAAACTCCTTTAATCAACAAAAACTATTCTCTAGCCTTCAAGGAACGAAACCACGATGCACACCAATAGTCGTTAATCCAATTTTATCTGTTGCACACGAGGGAAAAATGTTTATTCATAAAAACAACCAACAGCCTGACGTGTTTATTATTTAAAAACAACTAAATACAAACAGTTTTTCGCAACGGTTCCGCTCAATTCGTTTTTTAACTAGTTGACGTAGTACAACCCACGGTTCCGTTTCGTCGACGCTAAACCAAAACTCAACGTTTCCCATCATTCTGAATAAGTTAGCATCAATACCCATTTTGATTAAATTTGGTATACCTACTATTTACTGCTTTTCAAATGTCCTGTAAAAACATAAATTAAAAACAAGAGAAGCCGCAGGCCCAGGTTAATAAACTGATAAAACGTTCTACAGTATTTTATTAAATTGCAAAGTGAAAACGCGTACGGAACTCAAATCAAAGACATGACGTTAGCAGTGTAATGCAAGCTTAAATAGACATATCGTTGGAACGTTCTGCAGTTCTTTGCTCCGACTCTAAGTTAAACTGAAACTTTCAACAAGGGAACGCCGTGCCGAGTCGAGAGTGAGTTGATTATGTAACTTAACCCTTTAAGTATAAAGTTCTTTATTATACTTCTATACATGATGCAACAGCGGGCACAAGAAACAGGCGGCTCCTCGACCCCAACCTAATGATGAACTTTCGGTCTCCCTCACTTCCATGAGATCTCTGTATTTTTAATGTTTACACTAATTATGTTATTTAATTTTAATTTTGTTCATTACTATGTTGAAACCCCTTTGGAAGCTGAGCTTTATACGTGCATAAGTCTCTATGCAAATCAACAAAATGCGGGTTGCGCAGAATGAAGAACTCAATTCATCAACAGAGTTAGAAGATGTGTGGTTCATTCCATTGTAGTGCACTAACGTAATTTGATGCAGAAATGGACGTCCAAAAGACTCATAATTTAGTGAAAACATTCTGAGACAAGTATATTATTTTATTTAGGACTAGCGGCCAGGTTCGGCTACGCCCGTATTTGTAGAATAAATATGTTGAAAAAAAACTTTTTATTATCGGACCCATTTCAATAACTTCCCTATAGACTGAGAAGTTAACAAGAAATTTTAATTGAAAATATATTAACACTTTACATAAATGGTATTTTATTTGAATTTTTCATAAATTTAAATAATTAACCGAAGAACTGTTTGTACTTGTTTAAAATTATAAAGATAAATAGATAAAAAAAAATATAGCCTTCAAAATTCTTCAAATTTGTGAATCAATACTGAAGAGAAAGTGTTATTGAAAGGCGATTAATAACGTTGGAAAGTTTAACGATGAAACTTTTAAAACTCTTCCTTGTCACGATCGTGTTCTGTATGAAACTAAATTTTCATTGGATGTAAACATATAGGAGTTTACGTCCTACAAACGTATACATATAATCTGTTCCATACAAAAAAAAATGCACACAGAGAAACAGTAAACTATAGTACTATACAATATTAAAAAACCCGGGTCGCAGTGCCAAAACCCTGCCGACAATATAGTGTATTTGCTTATACAGGCAGTGCGGCTTTATTTTGCGAGCTTAAGTTGGTTTTTGGGCAAAATAAAAAATTTTACTCCTTAATACACCCCTTAAAATAACATTTTTTTTCTTAATTGCAATATTATTATAAATCGAACCTCTATACCAAATTATATACAACTTTCAGTAAATAATTCACTATTTGTAAACTAGTGTTTTCATAAAATTTGTAAGTCCGGGCCTGTCGGGCCGATTTTATTAAAATTTTAACAGCATATTTTAATCGTTACTAGAAGGTTAAATTTCAATTTTGAAACGATTCTGAGAATTTTTTCGGTATTTTGGGGCCCAAAAATATTTTTCAACTCCTAAAAACTACCCTTAAAATTCCCCGATTACGCCCATTTTAAATAGGCTTCTTGCGGTGATGGCTTTCAACACGTGGACCAAATTTCGTTAAAATCAATTAACTCTTTCGAAAGTTATTGCCCGCACACATATATATATATATATACGTATATAAATATATATATACGTATATAAATATATATATACGTATATAAATATATATATACGTATATATATATATATACATATATATAAACATTTTCAAAAATGGTGCCAAAGTGTTTAGGAGGTTATGAAACGTCGAGAAATTTTGGTCCGACCCCTAAGTCCCGCCATCCGACCAACGCCAATAGTGTATGTTGCCTTATGGCAAATACACTAATGAATAGCTAATATATTTTAAATGTCGAGAATTGGCGTTCCCTAGTTGATTTTAAGTCTGTTTTTACGTGCCATATTATGGCACATAGACTATTGACATCGGTAAGATGACGAGATCTAGGGGTCGGAGCAAAATTTCTCGCTGTTTCATACCTGCCTGAACATTTTGGAACATTTTTTAGGACTCCGTATGGTAGGATCTAACGGAATCCTATTGTTGTTGTTGTAACGTTGTCCGTTCGTTCGTATGCCAGAGACTTTTTAACTTCTAAATGAAATTCATACATATCGTTGGAAGGAGAACGCAAATATATCTTATTTTTATTGTTTAATTTAAATTAACACTCTGTGGGCCATCAAAATGTTGGGTTTTAGACATATTTTGTTACCAGGTTTATCACAAAAACGGTTTTACATGATAACCTGTAAATTATGTATAATATTACTCATACCTTGTACTTAAAATACTAAAAACCGTTTATTATTATCAATAGAAAAAAGTTGTAAGTAATTAACAAACGTAATAATTTTACAAGCGTCTCGTTATACGGGGGACATCAAACCGTCATGGTATCAAATTATTGTTGAGTATCAGAGTAACAGATGTAAAACAGGTCCGTTCGATGGCCGAAGCGTTCAAAGCAGGTTTTTGGTTCGATCTGAACAACGTCAGTACTGTTTTTATCTTTCGAAGGAGTTAACTGATTTTAAATAAATTTGGTTTCCACGTTAGATTATTCGGCATCGCACGAAATCTTCTTAAAATGGATCCTATCAGATAACTTTAAAAGGTAGTTTTTAGGGGTTAAAATATTTTTGACCCTTAAATACCGATTATCCAGATCTGTATTATTCTTGAGATATAAAAATATATTTTAGATCTGGATAATTGAAACTCGGATCGCAATGCCGAACTCTACCAACAATATAGTGTATTTTCTGATGTAGATATTGGGGCTTTATTATGTAAACTTGAGTTCCTTTTTGGACAAAATAAAATTTAATCTCTTAATACATCCCTTAAAATAATATTTCCTAAAACTTTTACTTAATTGGAATATCATTATCAATTTAACTTATACTCCATTTATTAAATAAATCCGTATCCGAAAACTAGTTTCTTTTTTGCAGCAAATTTTAACTTTTACTAGAGGGTTAATTCAACTTTAAAGCAACTCTGAATTTTTTTCGGTAGGTATTTATAGGCCAAAAACATTTATATATATAGTACATATATATATTATCTGGGGAATATTTTTAATATCTGGACTTGCTAAAAATTTATGAAAAACGTGTTATACTTTAATCTGGAAAAATAAATCTAGTTCCCTTCATAGCTTTAAATAATATTATTATGTTATTTGGAAATCTAAGTACATGCTGATTCGATAATGTCAAGGGCATTTTTTTCTAAAATATCTGTTAGGCATTTCGGCAAATAGATTTTTACGGAGTTTTATCATTTTGTTTTTTTAAGAATTTAGCAGTTGTTATTGTACTGCACTGTAGACTGTTATTAAAAAAAAGATTAAAGACAAAACAACAGACTTACATAATTAAAAATAATATAATAATTTCTTGTTAATAATTATTCCATTAACCGCCATTAAAATCTACGCTGTTATGGTGCCCCTCTATATTTCCAATAACTTGTCATATAATGTTATAAAATTGCTTTTAAAATTGTTTTTGACATAAAATGTCTTCATATTTAACTTTAGTTTTTAGTTGCTTTACTCTCTTAAAGTTTGTTTCAACCCTCTTCGCTATGAAAGAAATGTCTCCAGTTGGAAATATAAATTCCATTTATTCCTTTCGATAACAATATTTCAATTTTCGCAAGTTTCATAATATAATCTATTATCCAATATTTTGGCATGAGCGCATCAGCGGATCTCAGATAGTGAACTTTAAATGTGAAGAAATGCACATGAAAATACTTCGTATTTCTCGATGAAACTGAACTTAATATAAAGTATTGGCGAGGAATGACCAAAGATTAACATAAAATCGTTTATAAGCAATGTTTCCCAAGTCTTTCAGCTTGAGAAAATTTTTATGTCCGATGTATTTCACATAGAGATTTCTCACGAGTCACAACGATACAAAACTTCCTCCCACAAAAGTAACAATGACGACACACCAACCGCTGGCGCATAGCCTTTGAAAATGTCTACCGCACTTGTCGACGAAATGTCAGATAGAAATATGTCTTCCATATCTTCTTGATTTCTGAGCTTGTGGACCGTGGTCCATTGGTGTTTCTACCTGAAGTTTAGTCTACAGTTGCGGTAAACGAAACGTCAGGTAGAAATACCACTAGATCACGGCCCACAACTCCGCGGATATCATTAATATTTACACGCTTGGATAAAATGACCAAAGTCTAAACTACAATACACTTTTCAACCACTGTGTCTGTCAGTATTAAATTCTTTTTCAAATTTTAAAATAAAAGTACATATTTTCCTAAAGAAAAGAACAGCATCGACTATGCTTTTTATCCTATATACGTAGTATAGGTACCACTATTTTTAAAATTCTAAAACTTATTTACAATCAAACTCATTATAGGGTTTTAGTGAAAATTACGTCTTCTTCGAAGCTCGCTGCGAACAACTTCTGTACCGAATAAAAAAAATATGCCTATAGGAAGCCATAGCAACCAAAAAGCCCGGGTCGCAGTGCCAAAACCCTGCCGACAATATAGTGTATTTGCTTATACGGGCAGTGTGGCTTTATTACGCGAACTTAAGTTAGTTTTTGGGCAAAAATAAAAATTTGACTCCTTAATACACCCCTTAAAATAACATTTTTTTTCTTAACTGCAATATTATTATCAATCTAACGTCTACACCGTATTAAATACACCCTTCAATAAATAAGTCACTATCTACAAATTAGTGTTAGGCCGATTTTATTTAAATTTTAGGGACACTTTTTAATTGCTACTAACGGGTTAAATGTCAATTTTGAAACGATTCTGAGAATTTTTTCGGTATTTTGGGGCCTAAAAACATTTTTCAACCCCTAAAAACTACCCTTAAAATAGCCCAATTACGTCCATTTTAAATAGGCTTCTGGCGATGATGGATTTCAATAAGTGGGTCAAATTTCGTTAAAATCAATTAACTCTTTCGAAAGTTATTGCCCGTACACATATACGGGCAATAACTTTCGAAAGAGTTAATTGATTTTAACGAAATTTGACCCACTTATTGAAATCCATCATCGCCAGAAGCCTATTTAAAATGGACGTAATTGGGCCATTTTAAGGGTATATATATATATATAAATATATATATATACGTATATATATAAACATTTTTAAAAATGGTGCCAAAGTGTTTAGGAGGTTATGAAACGTCGAGAAATTTTGGCCCGACCCCTAGGTCCCGCCATCCGACCGACGCCAATAGTGTATGTTGCCATATGGCAAATACACTAAAAATACAGTTTTAAAAATGATACCAGGTTAATAATATTGACTCTACCAACAGTAATATACTATTAAATAAAACGAAACTACTTGCGTTTACTGTTCAAAATATTTTTTTATTTATAAAACGTTTCTACCAAATTTTTGGTCCTTTTCAATTTTTCAAAATACAAAATAAATTATAATTTATTTTGTATTTTGAAAAATTGAAAAGGACCAAAAATTTGGTAGAAACGTTTTATAAATAAAAAAATATTTTGAACAGTAAACGCAAGTAGTTTCGTTTTATTTAATGATACCAGGTTGTTGAAAATTATGTGAAATTTCGAAAATACCGTATGTGTAAGTTTAAAATCGTAATTGAGTCCTAAGACGTTGATTTCAATACATCTTTCTTCTTCCACCAATCTGATTGGAGTTTCAGAAACAAGTCTTCGTTACAATCACGACTTCTTTGTATGTAAACATAATATTAAATGTTGACCGTTTGTGTTTGCTTGAGGGACCCTCGTACACCTGCGGCAGTGCACAGTTTACGGCGGACGCAGAGCCCTGGCGAATACGCGATAGCATGTTGAGATCTACAGAACCGTTTGTACATAGTGTTCGAACGGGGCGAGCCTATCTGACGTTACTTAAGGTTCAGAACTCATTTATCAATGTTTAGTGATTTAGTCGTGACACCTCTCTATTGCCTTCTCTCATTCCCGAGACGTCTATAGCTGTTTCACTCTATAATACCGATCTGAACACATGGAGCTAACAATGCGGAGCAGAAAAAATTGTTTTCCGTTTGCTTAACAATACACGATCACTGTACCGACAAAAAAGCATGTCCTTGCCGCTGGAAATTTACTGATTTTTGAAATTTAACTTCTTTAGCGACGTATCTATGTGAAAAAGTAAGAAATCGAGGGGAAGTAGAATGAAACTAATTAAAAGGAAGGTAGTTTGTCCCCTAAATTACAAAAAAACTGACAAGGAAAGAAGTTTATAGTGTGTTGCATTTTGATTCGCAAAACAGTAAGATAAGGATGAACGGCTCGAATCTGACGTTTAAAATTACGTACAATTGAAATACAAAATAATTTCTGTAATTTGACGTACAAACGGTAGGAACTCATAACATATATTTCATGTAAATTCAGAAAGAAAAATATTAAATATCATATTCTCTATTTTCAGACATCAGAACAATTTTTGGATTAAACATTTTTTAAATACAAGTATCTATATGCTGAAACGTCACAGAATGTGAGGTTATGATGTTCATATACTACAGACAATTCATTTTAAAAATGTTTTTCTGTAGATTATAGAATGTAAATAAAACTATGGTATGAATGTGACAATCTGTTCATGTGAGAATTTTCACATGACATAAATATGCTCTCTTAAAATGTGTAATAATTTCGCCGTAATTATAATATTAAAAACTAAAGAAGTTAAACTTCTTATGTGAATTTACGAGGGCGAGACTAATTATATATTTTTTTTTCTATTAAACGAAATATACATACACTACTGATTGTCATATGTTAAATATAAAGTATAGAATCTGCGTCAGTAAATGTAATTTTCATAAAAATAAAAATGTCAGTCCACATGCTGCTTAATGTAACTTCGAGTCTGATATATCCTAACAATAAAACTACGTCTAACACAAAATGTGTAAGTATACTTACATTAATTATTTGAAATAGCATTGCTGTGATCCTTACCTGAAACAAAAATTAAAAGTTTATATTAAAAATCATAAAAATATACAGGGTCTACAATAGTGTTATGCTTATTCTGGTCATAGCGGTTTTCTTTTACAGCGTCAAGAAAAAAGTAAATATAGTCTACCTCTCTATTAGATCTCTCTTTAAATGATCGTTTCGCTTAATAATGATTTTCGAATTTTCTTTCGCATATAAGAAAATTCGCACTACGACTCATATCATGATATCTTGATTAACGCTAATAGAATGGCGCAGAAGTGGGATTATTGGAACTGTTTCCTTACACTCTCGTACCTGAACTTGTAAAGAGTAGACTGTACTTTTCTTATATATATATTTTTACAATGTTTCATTTTAATTTACTGTTCACATAAATTAGGTATGTATTTTATTAGACTAAATAAAGTAGTCGAAACGTTGCAAGAATAACAATAACATGATTGTTTTATATTATTTTATCCAAATATCTGTGATTTATTATTGAATTATGTATTTTATTTTATTACTGATTATTAATTCAATATTTCTTTCATCGAATGATACTAAATACAAGGAAAATTGAAAATAGTTTTCCCAAACAAACTGGATCGGGAAAAGCTTGTCAATATTCTTTTAATTATTAGTTATTCGTATTTATCAGAAGCGTAGCGTGTCTTGGCGGGACCCCGTATAAAAATTTGTTTGGAGGCCCTTCCCCCGTTGAAGTAAATGACTTAAACGGGGAAATCCCGCAGCCCGCGATAACCGATGTAGGGTGTTGCCAACTATTGAACGCAATCTTTACGCGGGAAAAAAATTGCTTTTTTGACTTTTATCATTTCTGAAATAAAAAAAAAATTGGGAAGTTTTTATTAATTTTTGCTTACGCACGTTGGGGGCCCCGTATAATTGATACGGCATATACGGCGTTAGCTACGCCCCTGGTATTTATACACTTGAACTGATATATTTTAGTTTTTTGTATAGAGAAAATACTATTATATTTAAGGACATCTTCAATTGAGTGAGCTCGAGAACATATCATAATTTAATTGTAATATCATTAATGATGAGCTGAAAATTCAAATTAATTCGAGTTATTTCAGGTATTTTAAAGTCCAAGCGGCGAACGAAAAAATGTTTCCGATTTTAAAGAGGACGAAACTTTCAGAAAAGAAAGTACATATTATATTATTATTTTATTGTCACCGCTCCCACTACTATTTCTGTCTATGTTTTCCACTAGAGGATTTAAACAAATATAATATTATGATCTACAGTAGCTCCTATTCACAAACGTTAATACCTCCATGGTAAAACTCAACACAGTATTCTGTGTATTGGCCGCCGTGGATGCGTTTTTATGTACGTGCGATCTCTCAATCCTCCATGGAAAATACGCTACACCATGAAGATGCATTGCCGTCGCCATCTCGTGTAGCTTCAAGCTACCAAAAAAACGCTGCGCACGAACGTCTCATGCCCACACGACAGAGAGTCTCAAAATGTGTTTAAGACATGACGTTATGCCATTTTCAAATGAAAACATGCACGATTTTTTTTTTATCTCATAGAGGAAACCTTATTTTATGTGACACTTCGATTCTCATAGCGTTATTCGCCAGGAGAACTTTTCATGAACTATTGTTATGCTAAATGTAAATAGACTGTTTTTTTCCCGAAGTTATACTTCTTTTGGCGCATTGACGGTGAAATTTCTCTGTTACAGAAGTTGAGCACGCAGCATGATGATCTGTTATGGCAGCGAACATGTACTACGTGTATCGGCAATGCTGAAAGTTGACTCTTCGATGCAGTATAGTTCTACTTTGTATTCATAGATGATACATCTCATTTTCATAAAACGACAAAGAAGGTTATACTAGCGACATCAGACGGAACTTCTTCAAAGCTGTAGTGTTGTTAACAACTTTTGACAGGTACCATTTTTTTAAATTATGGATTCAACAGAATTTTATTTTATCAATGTATATCTTTAACGCTATCAAGCCAAAGAAGTGTAACTTCTGCCACGCGTACATAAGTACACGCACCATTTTTTTTTGGTAAAACTTCTTTAGGGGCGTTTTGTGAATTTTGCGAAAGGACTACTTGGTGAGTTGGCGTTACGAAAAACTTGTGACGTTTTTGCCTGGCCTACTAAGTCCGTTTATGCAGTACGTATAATAATCATCTATACAAAATCACATTTCTTTGTATATATATAGCAACGGGTTATAAAGTCCATATTGCAAAGTTTTTTGGTAATGAATTATACAGAAGTTATTTCAAACAAATCTGTAATTGTACACTTTAAGATTTTTACAAGTATTAAACAAACGTGAGCTGAACGTGCGCGCGCACAGTGAGAGAGAGAGAGAGAAAGATCTGCGCCGCTAACCTACCAAGCACACAGCGAACCAGTTAAGCAAGCCCGATTAGAAAATGCGCGCACAGAGCTGTGTGTGTGTGTTCGAGACAGTAGTGTAGCCGCGCGCTAATTGAAGGAAAAGTTAACGGTAACGGTGACGTTTTGACGTTTTTTCTCGGTTTACTCCCCAGCGGCCGAGCGTGCAATGGCGCTATAGAAGTTTCGCTTCAAAATACATATTACATTACATATACTGCACGAAATATACAAAATTGCCAAGCACTATCTCATGTTTAATATTGTTTAAAAATTTAAAAGAAAAAAATGATTTGGAAAATAACCTTAAAATTTTATTATTAACATTTCTCCGTCTAATTTACTTCTGCTCATTTAAGGATTCGTAAAACACATTTTGAGAGCATCCGCTCCACACTTAAATATAGAATAGTATACGAAATGACGCAAAAAAAGATTAATTTTTATCACTGGAAAACTAAACAAGTAAATTTTTTTGTAAAATGGATAAACATGATATTATGACGTGGTTCGTGTCTACTGCTTGTCAATTTTTCAAAATCATATATTATTTATTACAAAGTTTCAACATAAACCTTGATTTCTTTCAATTTCGAAATAGAGAGGCTTTACAAGAAGCCAAGATATTAATAAATAATGGCATTGGTGTTTGCATAACTAAATTCCAAAAACAAATTAGCTAATTAAACCTTGTTTATATTTTATTCTACAATAATTATAATTATTAAAACTACTTCTGTTAACGAATCCTACTTAAGGCTGTTGGAACGCTCTGGATTTAAGCCAAAAATAGAGCTTCGGCTACTGATTGTAGTCTTATTCGTCAACATTCTGCAAAAATTCTTTCTCTATAAGGAAGATAAAGGACAAATCTAAGTCTCTAATGGACTACTTTTGTACTTTATGTACGATTTACTAGAAAAAATTTGGCATTAATTGTGCTAAAAAAACACACGTTTTCAATGTCACACTATGACCTTATTCGTACTTATTTCACAAAACTGCTCCCTCACAAACCTATAAAGTGACTCTTCCTTTTTCGGAAAAGTTTTTTAAATCTTCAAAATATTTACAAAAATTAGAGTAATCAATTGACAGCGGCACCCTTGCATTAACATTTTTTAGCCTCGTAGTTGGCACCAGCCAAAAATTGAAACGTGCGGATGATTTGAGCGAGACAGAGCTACAGAAGGTCACACCCACAATATGTCTTTTGCCTAGCTCGCCCCTTCCGCTAGGTCTCAGCACAAATAAAATTCTGAGCGTTCCGACAGCCTTAACTGTTGTATCGGATAATAAATATATTCTGTTCTATTCTATTCAAATTGAAATCTTCCGTTTTAGCTCAATTCGCGACTTATAGTTTCTTAAATTGAAACTGTCATTTAAACAATAAGACAGGGAAAAACAGTATCACCAAGAAGTAATTAATCATAACATTAATTTATTGTGGATAACAAAATTTAATTGAAATAAAAACAAAAGAATCTCAATAAAAACTAATCGAGACCCATAAAATGTTTAACGGCGTCTCGTATAATCCTAAGTAATGGAAGTAAGTTATCCTTCTCTAGCAAAATAAACCACGCGATGTGTAATAAAAAAATTTCTATTTTTAGTGATTTATTAGCCGATTGTAAATTTTCTTCATCACAGTGATTGATACAGCTTGTTTCCTTTCTTCCTTTTTTGTTTCATTCTTCTCGGGCATCACTTAGGTATTTGAATAATTTTTAAATAATTTTTTTCTCTTAAAGGACAGTTCCACGTTTCAATTTTAAAATTCCTATTTATCTTGAAACACGTTGTTTCTAATGACAAAAAAATATACCGTAGTAATCAAAATTCTGAACAGTTTTTTTTCTTTTCTCTAAGGTCAATAGCAGAGGATAGAGCTATATTAAGGGGGTCGTCTGGTGTGAGGGGTCAAAAAAACCGAAATTTTTTTTTTGCTTAAATCGCCTTTTTAGGATCTCCAGAGTTTTTTGAAATTCGAAGTCGTTGGAAAGTTACAGAGGTAGATCGTGAGTCAAGTGCTTTTTTCTGTTACGCATACTTGATTTTTCAAACGCGTTTTTCTCGAAACTATTTTTTAAAATGGTTGCCACGATATCTCGAAAACTAATGATGCGATTGCGTTGAAATTTTTATGGTATCTTCAGTACATCTATAGTTCTAGCCCGAACCAAAATCATTGTGATAACTGTAATAGTTTTTTTATTCTTCAAGCTGGAATAGTAAAAAAAACGATAAAAATCGTAAATCTTCGCCAAACATGAAGTTTTCAATATTTCGACTTAATTCTGGTACTGGCTGTAGTCACAGGCCTACCAATTAAAACGCAATTTGATTTGTTGATTTTACATAAGCAGAACAGTATGTATCGTGGCAACCGTCAGCTGACTTTTTTTTTACATGGGCGTCATCCCGGAGATCTACAGTCGGTTTAACTGTACATTTCAACGTGAAAAGATTTGCAAAGATTGGTGAAATGTACATGATGAAAATATTAAGGTAGTATACCTTCATTGTTCGCTACGAAAAATTCCCAAAAAAGCGTGAAAAAAACAGTTATCACACCAGACGACCCCCTTAATTTAACAAAAAAAACCGTATCTTCACCCAATACGTTCAACACACGGTATAAAGTGGTATATACAAGGTATATAGTGTAGTTTATGAATTCAGGATTATTATGTTCTCTTTAATTTTCCAAGTAAAATTAATTCCAATGATTACGTTTATTACGTAGTCCGTTCATGCAAAAAAATAATAATTACACTTATTCGTAAAAAAAACAAAAACAAAAACAACGAACAAACAAACGAATAAACAAAAACAGCAAAAAAGAATAACGTTTCGCTAACAAAATCATTAAAAACAATTAATATCACTGATAGTTGAATCAGGACAAATGATTATTATTCGATGATGTTAGCGTTGTTAGCAGAACATGCTTCTGAATCGTAATTTATTTTCTTACTGGTTTCTAAAAACAATATTGTCTATATTTAATTTTTAAAAAATGACACAGCGCTTGTTGGGCACTCAAATTTTACGGTTCCGTAGTCATTCTAACACCGAATTCAGTTATTTCTAAATTTTTCAGAAGCTATTTTTGCTGGTATAAATATAAAGTTAACAAAATATTTTTGCTAGCAATATTCAGGAATTGTTTCAAATATTTTTCGATATATAATTTAGAACTTAGAAGGGGACACTTTCATAATGACTATAAAAGTGCATATCTCATGACAATCAAAAGGTTCTAAAACATGTTCTGTTGCATTTTAGGAAACCTATCTGACATCCCTCTTCATGGGGTAACTGAAAAAAATTGGGTATACTTTTCTCTTTATGGGAGGAGGTTCAAAAACATTTAAAAAATATATATTATCTTTGTTTTTGGGTCATCAATCTACGAGAGGATATAAATGAGGGTGTGGGACGGACGGACGAGTTGCACTGACCAAAACCAGCGTTCCTAGTTTCTAGAGAAACCTAAACACTGATGCAATTAGGTACAGATATGACAAAACTAAATAAATTAGGTTTTAAAACACTTCGTGATGTCAAAGTCAGAACCGAAACTTAAATATAAGACTTCCAATATATTCGTAATGCGGCATGAGGTACTCGAAAGAGCCAGACCTAAACTAAGACTAAAAACTAAGTTTGGTGAATTAAGGGGTTAGGTGAGTTTGAAAATTTCAAAAAATCGATTTATTTTTTTTTGTCTTATTAAATAGTATAATATGTTTAAAATATTCTCCTAAAATTTCAAATCGATACGAGTAAAATTCTAAGAGATAGACACTTTGGAAGTTCCGCCCATCAGGCCACGTCAGTGCAGCGCTTCGCAGGTTAAACACGTTTATTACAAAACTCAATTTTTTAAGTCGGTGGACACGATTTCTCGAAAAGTTATGAAGCGATTTTGTTCAAATTTTGCACACATCTTTGAAATAACATTATCTAGGAACTGAACGAAGGATTTTTTTTTTATTACAACTAATTTTTTCGAGCCAATAGGTACATGGCGAAAATTTGACCAAAAAATGTGTTTTTTTGTTCAAAGTCTGTCAAAAATTCAAATTTTAATTTGCTTTTTTTCCTTCGTCCAATACCTAGATTTATCCATGTACTAACGAAATATTTTTGGTTTTTTGATTTTGGAGGAACCAATAATGAGTTATTCTGTCCACGGCAAAAGCATTCTTTTTTGAGACGTCAAGGGAGATGAGGTACCAACGGCTGAGTTTTCGGAATTTTTAAATAAAAATTTCACAAAATACTGTTTAAATATGTATCTTTGATATGCTGAATTGTTTAAATAAAATATATGATAGTATATATTAAAAAAAAAATAGTAAAAATACTCTTTTTTTGAACCTCTGAAACCCACCTAACCCCTTAAGTGAAATCAGTTCCTTCCTCAAATATTTATGTGCAGGTACATTCATATATTTACTAGATTTATTTCGTGAGAAATAAATAATAATTATTATTATTATTTATAATAATGATAAGTTTATTATTAGTACGAAAAATACAAGTTGTCTGCACGAACAAAATGTGTAATAGTTTATACATGCCTGGTTAAATGTAATGACAATGGTTTTATTGCTAATATTGTATGATAAATAGGATAGAGATTATACGTTTCACTGTAGTGCAAATTGTTTTTTAATGACTTTTTTATTTCTTTAGTCTTTATATATAACATATAATGTAAGGACGTTCTTTTATATAAAAGATGCAGGCGTGCCAACAACAGCTTCAATTGGTTTGGCATGGAAGTTGAAAGATAGATATAGAGAAAAAAATGTGACAGAAATAGATTTTTGCTTACCAAATATAACTTTCCAATGTATCGCCATTTTTTTCTCGTTTTATAAAACAATGAATATTCAATAAATTGATGATCAATTATATACATACAAATGCAAATATAATATTTTATAATAAATAAATCATCAATTTGACAAAAAAAATTTACACAGACGTTAAACCGTTACACTAAGATTGTGAATGATTGGTACATATTACAAAAACTATATTAAACATTTAAGATGTTACAAGATTTCGGATCTATATATTTATTTATTTTAGCTTTCCGTACCAGAATAGAAAAAAATATGGAACCATTAAGATGAGACTCCGTAGTCCGTTTGCCCGTCAGCCTGTCTGCTAGACACAGCCTCTAGCTTCTAAACGAATTTAAACATAAAATGAGAAAGAGTTAAGTTTACAATAAAACATTAAATTACTGTCGTATTGTCAGCTGATTCCAAAAATTTATCAACTAGACAGTAACTGAGCAACGTTAGCAAAATCAAACTTTTTACCCTCTTTGATAGACCTATTATTATAATACGTTAATGATGTAATTGTATATTTGAGTTGTACATGGAATGCAATGTTTCTCAAATTTCAATTCTGTGCCTTGCTCTTATCTTATAAAATAATCGCGTCAACATGAGCAAATAAACATATTACACAAAAAACATGTCATACAATATATGTATGTATATGTGGTAGGATAAGTATTAAATATCAGGTAAGTATGCGAACTAATTTTATTCCTCAAACTTAATTCATTTAATTGTAATCTAAATATATAAAAATTGATGTGTGTATGTATGTTCCCTATGGACTCCACAACGACTGGACCGATTTTGAAGAAACTTTCAGGCAATCTTTAGATTAGCCCAGCGGGTGATCCTGTGAAGTTTAGTAACGATAGGATCATCAGAATTTTGTTGTTTGTTTTTTTTTTTTGTTTTTTGGCAATTTTGATTTTTCTTCGATTTTTGAGAAATGACAAAAGCGATTGAATTCATGCAAATTCAATACACGTTGAGTGTTTTATGATAATGATTCTCATTTTCTATGATTATAGATAATTAGTGGTACCCATACAAAGCCGGATCGGGCCGCTAGTAAAAATATTTTTTTCTGATCACACATAAGGGAATGTAACTAGACTGATATGGAATCAGGCGTCGCGTTACTTATCCATAATAATAATTAACGAATATAATTGTTGTAATTGGTATTTATTGGGAGCCATTTTAATATATTTCATAAAATTCCAGTTTTATCGTTGTGATTACGTTTGCGTTCTTTTTTTTAAAATCAGGATGTGTAGTTAAATTCTAGGTGGTCATTCATTCGTTTTCTAAGCATCCTCTTGCGTATATCGGACTCTTTGTAATCATAGGTAAATATAATATAGAACAGTTTTTTTTTTCAAACCGACTATCAATATAACTAAGGTGTTAATCGGAAAACTCGCTTCTCGATGTCCCTATGTTAATAAAAAAAGTGTCATTGTGTGTGTGTCGTATAGAAATTCAATGACTTTTTAATTATCATCATTGTTATATACCTGCCCTGCTCTCTCATACCCAAAAAGGAGATATGATCAGGGATGAACAACTGTCGAATTTCCATATTAGCAAAATTACATTAGATAATTCGAAAGGCTAAATCTAAACTAAAGACCGGTTCTCACGATGCGATTTTAGTTGATCAACTAAAATTGAACTTGAATTGAAACAACTTTTCGTTCACACGTTTCTATGAAAACTAACTATTTCAACTTCAAAACAGTGTCACAGGCAGTCATAATAGCCGTTTAATTAAAGAAAGGACTATGCAAATTAATTACTAAATATGTAAAAAGCACAGAAAACATAAAACCAGCGACAATCACAAACTGATAAGTGACAGAACTGAACAATCGAATCACTTAATCTCTTGAAGTTAGGTGCGCCTATAATTCACACGTTTCAGTCGTGTCCTCAATCAAAATAGTCTGAAGTTAAACTATGACTCACACTTGAATGACAAAGTTAGACGCAATTCAACTTTGATCAACAAAATTTTGAATTCAATTTTCGTTCAATTTTAGTTTGGATCGTGAGAACTGGTCATAATGGACAATTCCGATTCGGTTTATAGTAATTATAGTAATTTCTAGTATGAAAAGTCAAATTTTATTATTATACGAATCTTATGTAATATTGAGTGTAATATCTTACAAATATTTAAATTTAATAAAAACGTATAAGTATACGATTGTATAAAAAAATCACTATCAACAAAACACCTTCAAATATTGATTTTTCTCATCAAAGAAAAAAAACTGAACCACAGTTAGAAAAATCAGTTGAAACTAAAACTTACTACACCTTATTTCAAATGTAAAAATAACGACCCTAGAGTCCCAACTTCAGATAAAACGTCATAAGAGAGGAAGGCGTCACTCTATTCTTAATACTATGTTTAATTTACAACTGTTCCTGCATTTGCTAGCACATTGCGAGCGAAGAAATATTACAAAAATTATACAGTAGACAATTCTCTAAGCATACAGACTGTAAAGTTTATCGACCATGATCTTGTTAGAGAATCTATAGCTAATATATGTTTAAAATGACTGAGGCAAACTATGGAAAACCTCAACAAAGACTTACGTAATCTGGCCGAATACGAGTGTAATACAATTGTGAAGGTAAAGGTTAGGACAGCAAGAGTGTATTGTATAAAAATTTAGTTATTTTTTACTATCAATTCGTAAAAACTTGACTACTAGAAAGTGGCGTTGCATAAAAACATACAAGTTTGTAAGTAGGTACCGATGAATTCTACAAGCGTTTTATTGACATTTTAAGCAGTAGGTTCCAGGTGACGATTTTTGAATGCTGCCTGTAATAAAGCAAAACTTAAATGTTTTTTAATGTTTTATAAGCATTAACTTGACTTTGCATTTCTAAACTGAACAATTAATTGCACCATCGAAAGGCTAAACAAGACACCAAAAAAATCGGCGCGCTCTATTTCCGTTTTCTGTACCAATGACGGCCGGTATTTCAACTGCTATTTGAGAAGCTGTGAGGCACTTTCTTGATCCTATTTCAGAAGTAGGTACTTTCATAAATGTTGTATATAAGATATTATATACAACAATTTACTAGTAAAAAGGAAGCTAAATAGCCACTTGCACACATTAATTTCAATTCAATTACAAAGTTCCTTATGTAGAGGTCCGTGTCCTGTGATATCACACAAACAATGCAGCAAACATTCTATATAGTACATAATATAATAACTTCCAACAACAAAGTTCAATACGCCAAACAGTCAACATTCCTGCGGCGAAAGTTAGTATCTTTGTCTATGAAAGCTGAAGGTTTCACTCATCCCTAATAACGCGCGCAGTTATGTGAATATTGTTCGTATGAAACGATTATTTCTCTATAAAGGCTCTTTATTAGACATTGTGTGCCGTTGTTGATTTTAAAAGCATCGCATTGCTTAGTTTTCTATTATAATACGTTAACAGCCTAGATGTTAATTGATTTTTTTTTAAAGAAATTATATTTAGTGTATAAACAAGGAGCTTTTAATATGTTGTAGTACTGTTGATTTTTATTGTGCATGCTCTTTTAAGTAAAATTCAATTCTATTTTTTTTAAATCAACTAATGAAAAAAACATTTTGTTTCGAATTAGCTACACCTTATTGAGACCACTGGTGTACTTTTAATTCCAAAACTTACAAAACGAGCAAATTTTACTATAAATGAAATTATAAACATTTCTAATAAAATTTGCACCTGCACTCACACCATATCAATTTGTACTTCCACCATATATGTATATCGGTACTCCCATTGTATACTATTGTATATGAACTAATAATGTAAAATTACCGGTATTGTAACCATTTTAGCCGGATAATTAGCAGCTTATTTATAAAACAAGAAGGCGCTTTCCGGTTTATGTACGTCAGAACAACTAAAAACAAAAGAATAAAGCTGTTTTCGAACGTAAAATTTAAAGAATTAATTAAATAATGTATTTATTTTCTGTAGATATTGGTTCTACATTAAAATCTCAGCCAGAATTTCAGTGCAAAACTTTTCGCGTTGCCTTGTATAATAGCAATAAAATTTAAAATAAATTGCCGCGGTTACTTAACCGGTTAATTGGCCGGTTATTTACCAATTTGCATCATTAATATGAATTCGAATGGACTAAAGGTTTTGGCTCTCGACACTGAAGTATTCTCTAAGGACATGTTCTAGCGATGTAAAACGTGTTCTCTCCATAAACAGATGATGTGGTCAAAATAGTGCGTGTTGAGAAAAAGGATAGAGATGGCCACAATTCAAATCTATCCTCCTCACTCAGTGAACCCGAAAAACGACTACAACAATACAACATGGTGAAAGCGATGTTATGTTACTTACTTAAAACCAAATCATTAATAATAATAATAATAAATTTTATTCCTCCTCGGGAAAAAAAACAGAAAACAGAGTTACAAAATTAGTACCTAATAGAAATAAATCACATTATGTTTAAAAAATATATGGAATTTTCCAACCCAACTTGGCTATTGCCAGTTCCAGGGTTGGAATAGACTGAGCTAGACGTGCGCGAGGGTGAGTTATTTAAGAAAGAAAAAAAATAAATAAATAAATAAAGAGGGGAAAATAAAAATAAAAAAGAGTAATGAATAGAAAAATAATAATAATAATAACTACAAAGAAAAATTTAGTTGTTGGTTAGTTGAGGATATTGTAAATGACCTGAGAATCTGTGTTGTCACATAACCACCTGAATATTTTTTTATTGAACGTTTTAATGTTTCGAATTTGTTTGAATTCAACCGGTATGCAGTTGTATGGTTTTGGACCAAGGAACGCTATATGTTTTTGGCTGAAAGTTTTTGACATTTTTGGAGTCTGGATAGGATTTAAGATCTGCGATCTTGTATTGTAAGGATTCTGGTAAGCTACATGGTTTCCTGGACGTTTATGGAACAAGGATAGAACTGATTTAGCATATGTCTGATATTATTATTATTATTAATATTATTTATATATTATTATTATTATTAATATTATTTATATATTATTATTATTATTAATATTATTTATATATTATTATTATTATTAATATTTTTATATTAATAAAAAATGATTTAGTATTAAATCTCTAAAGTTGTAAACCAAATGATATCTGTAAATACAATGTTGGCTGTCAAATGGATTGCCCAACTTACAATTTGTGTGGTAAGGTAAAATATCGATTTAGATGATAACCAATGATTCATGTATCATTTTGTCAAGGAACAGGCATAAATCCGTTATAATTATTTTAGAATCAAACTATGTAAGAGCACTGAAGACAAGAGATCAGTTAACTGTTAACTTAAGAGATATACTTGTCCTTACAACTGACGTAGCGTGCAAAGGCGTTCAGATTATTTACACAGAATACATAATTGCACTGTAATTAGTCTTGATCAATTATTTCTGCATGCCGCTTAGCAGAACTGCAATGAGCGCACTGTAATCCAAATACACTATGCATTTCTTCTCTCTCATTCTCATAGCATATAAAGTACAAACAATGAAGGGTGTAAGAAAATCACATAATACAGTATTCGTCAAATAAACATGAGCGAAATTTAGAGTGCTGTGGAATTGTGCACGCAATATGCATATTTCATATCTATAATAGTTGTCATATTATGTTGTGGTGTTAAAATCGTCTTGAAAATGGTTTCCACAACTGGGGATAAAGGATTTATAATAGAGAATTAGCTCCCCTGATACGGAAATAGACAGAACAATGGCCCAAGTGTGTTCTACTTCGGTACATCATAGTTTTGTTAAAGACGAGGATAAACCATCCAGTTACTATTAGCGAAAACCATTACAGAGATAACATAATTAATACACCTTTAGTGAGAGATTTAAGAATCTTTTACCGCGCACGAAATCTGCAGATAAACAAGCAATGGTTTCAACAGGATGGCGCAACGAGCCATACAACCAGACGCGTCTTTGCCTTACTTCATGAGCATTTTGAAAATACAATAACTTCTCATGAAATAGATTTTGAGTATCCTTCTCCTTTATTTGTTCTGACCCCACTTAATGCATACGTTTGGGGCATACTTATGGAGTCAGAATTTCAGACAGAAAATGCGTCGGCAAATATTGGGGAATTATACGAAAAAACTAACACTGCATTCTTTATAAATAATGTTCGATAATATGAAAAATTGTTAAAGCTTGTTTGCACCGCAATGATGCACATTTCGAACATTTGAATTATGTAAATTAAAAAACAAATACAGTTTTCATTTTTGGTTCTGTTTATTTTGGTGAATACTGTACATATAGTAGGTATTACCAAAGGGTGCAATTCCCAGATTCATCTTTCTTCCCATATGCACAAGAAACATCAAGGCGTATATATCCAGCATAAGCTGCCGTATCTTGTTTAAATTCGGATCGAAGAACCAAAATATGATTAGCTCAAAAGGACCAGTCTAGTAGGACAAAGAATAGTTTTTGTTTCGTAAAACCTTGGACCTCCCTTTTTGAGATAACCATATCAAATAGATAATTATTTCAAATTACATTTTAAAGATAATCACGGTTTTAAAACCACAGGTTGTTAAACCATGAAATTGCGAAAAAGATTCTGAAGGTCACAGTAAACATTGACACATGTGAATAAATTAAATATTTATCATGAAACTATTGAATTGATATTCTATATTTGAACAGCTTTTTACACAAATAAACTTTGTACGACGTGATTATGCATCAACAGAATAATTAATCAATCATATACGTACTTGTTATACTAATATAAATGACATTTTGATAACTCGGCACCTTCTCAGAGCACACTTCTTTTCTTCGGCAAAGTCGGCAAACCCGTTTGATCTTTGTAACGTTTTTTGGTGGGATTATTTATTATACTCCACATATTATGTAAAATACACTATTAGAAACATCATTAGGAGACAGAACGAGTTTTTTTATATTGACTGCTTCTAAACAACTACAAGCATTAAAAAATATTAGTTCTCAGCCTTTTAATAATATTTCGTTTTGCTCAGTATACGAAAATACTAGTTTCTGAACGTTGTTGCTCTGCTTTTTTCCAATAGTGTATATAAAATAAAGTTTATTTTTCGATTTCGTTTCTGAAGTTTAGCTTAACATTTTCCTAAGAGGTGTTCTTCCTGTAATAACGTTTTAAAACTCCATTTAAAAATCCAAATTTTAAAAATGTTTTTGAAATTTGTCCCTCAAATAAAATAGAATAAACATTTTCGAACTAATTTTTGTCGCACATAACGCTTGTATTACTGATAGTTCATTAGGCTTGTAAAAATGATGGTCGCTAACATGTTTGCCACGTACACTACTATTCGATATTTTGAGCTATAAAGCAAAATTTGCCACAAGTCCTTATCATTTATTTAACATGCATTAACATTATAATAAATTGCAATATTTTTGCTAGTCTTAATAAATTACAATTTAATCACAAAGTTGAATCTCAGTGCACTATGCTTATATGCTTATCGTACAACTACGTTATATTCTTTGCTTTCCAACCTTGTGACGTATTTCGAAACAAAATAATATTGCATGCGCAAGACCGAAAAATGCGAAAATAAACGCGATAAATTATAACGATAATTAAGAATAATTAATCTACGACCGTTCAACTCGATTTAAATTACAGTGTGTTGATTACAGTCATGTGACATTTATATGTACCTACACTTAATTATATTCAACTTCATACAGTGTGTCCAGTCATAATTGCAAGTGTTCGTTACTCTTCACAGATATAACTGAAGAGCTTCTCAAAAATATATTTAATATTTAAAGATACAGAAAAGCAACTGTATTTCGAGTACCTCACTAACACCTTCGAATAAAGTCAATAATTAAAATATTATGTAATACTAGCAGTACCTGTGCGAATAATTCGCACTAAAATTCGTTTCTAATTTCTCACACTCTTTATAACTTTCTTCTTTTTGTTGTATTACATTACAAAGCTCAGTGACGGTTTAAGAAAATATTTTTCTAAAACTGTCATATAGAGGCGCAAGTATCGAAAACGTTGATCTGAAGCGCCGCCATACGAAAAGTATTTATACGTGAATTTTGATTAATAATTAAACAAAAAAAAATTACCGACCGTCAATCATGTTGACGTTGTTTCAAAGTCAGATGGCAGCAAAGCTGCATGTACTGAATAAATGTATAATTGTTATAATTAATTATTTTACAAAAACAAAAGCAATAATAGATTTTTTAGTTGTTGATGTCGGTAGAGCAAGCAATTATCTATAAAATAATATAAAATTTACGTGAAGCAATTGTGTGGTTTTTTCGAAAAAGGGAGGCAAACATCTTAACCTTATTAGCGTATTAATATATATGATATGATGATGATGATTATGTATACTATAGATACTTTATTATCTGTAGATTTAAAGCATTCATATAAAATAAAAACAACTTATCCAACTTTTTAGATATAATTTTTCTATTTCAATTTATTATTAACCTCTGTCTCCGTTGTCCTAAATTTAAATGATAAAATAGTACAATTCTTTGGTGGAAATCTAGTTTTTTTAAGCCGTTAATACCAAACGAAAGAGAATACAATTTAGACTTAAGTTCAGTAAAAAATGAAATATAACAATTTTTTTATTTAAGATCTTTATACCTAACATCAGATAATTTTTCTAATGGAGCCTTATATATAACGACCGACTCTGGCATCCCAAAATATCATGGCTATAAACAGGGCAAGTACCATGACGAGCTATATGAAAAACCGGCCATTAGTTTGTATATTTTTTTAATACATCACCCTGTAAGCTTTTTAAAAATATCCACGACATCATAAATACTGTCATTAATTACATCTTTGAGTGTTTTATGTTTTCGTTTTATCAGGCTCATTTAAGGTCAGAGAAATTGACGTGTTTTTTCGCTTGATTAGCATGTACTGAGGGCTGTAATTACGGCAGGCACACTTCTATTATTAAAAAGAAGGAGAACCCGTCGCCATTCGCGTCACAAATAAACCAACTGTTCTCAGACAGTGCCAGAGCTTTATAAAGTTCCATCAAAATCGGTAAAATCGGTTTGGGCGAATGTGGAAACAACAGTTTTATTAATGTAATAGATATACGAGTATAGGTATAAATAATAATGCGTTTAACGTCCGTTTCTCGACTTTATGTCATAACAGACGCCATTCGCACCATTACTATTTTCCATCTACCACACTTCCCGTTATTTTTCTACATTTTTAAAACTTCAACTTATATAATAGCAATGGGCGAATGAAGGAATTATAGAAAATTAGGATAAGGTAGCTAATTTTAAACTAGGAGTTTGATAGGTAATCGGCCATGGCCTCAAATAAGGAACCATCTCGATATTTATCTGGAATTAATTGAGGGAAACCATGGAAAACCTCAATCAATATGGCCGGTACAGGAATTACCGTTTCTCGGCGAGAGACAGTAGGAAAAAGTCCTAGCCACATCCGCCCCCGCCGGGATTCGAACCCGGACCTCCCGAATGCGAGTCTAGTGCTGTCACCACTACTCTACCCAGCTCGGTGTATAGGTATAATTAATATATTACGAATTATAGAAGACGACTATTTTTCGATACAAGACAGTTAATTATCTTCAAAATAATTGCACGGTTATTATGTTATAACGGAGCCATTGAATATTCAGTTTCGTGTTGTGATTTATGATTAGGTAAAACAGTAAAGTGATAGATTTGTCGCCTATACTTTTATATTTATGGTACATTAAACACAGGCATCGATCAATGGCGTGTCCGATTTACTGATTGTTCTTACATTTTAAACATTTGTGTTCAACAATCGGTTTAGATTTGTTAAAGTTTAACATAATCTGCTGATAAGAACACACCTGCAATATTATTAAATAATTTGCGCATGGCAGCGATTAAAGAAATTACACAATCACTAAAATAAGTAATTATAAACCACGCAGCACACTAAAAACACGACTTGTTTAACTAAAGTTTGTGTTTTATATAAAATTAAAAGTAATGTATATTTTTATAACTTAATTGTTCTCATATACTGCAGTGTACTTTTATTGACAAAAAAAGCATCTCTTGTTTATATAAAAAAAAAAAACCCGAGTCGCAGTGCCAAAACCCTGCCGACAATATAGTGTATTTGCTTATACAGCAGTGTGGCTTTATTACGCGAACTTGTGTTGGTTTTTGGGCAAAATTAAAAATTTGACTCCTTAATACACCCCTTAAAATAACATTTTTTTTTCTTAATTGCAATATTATTATCAATCTAATGTCTACACCAAATTAAATATACCCTTCAATAAATAAGTCACTATCTACAAATTAGTGATTTAAAAAAATGCTTAAGTCCGGTCCTGTCGGGCCGATTTTTTAAAATTTTAGGGACACTTTTTAATTGCTACTAACGGGTTAAATGTCAATTTTGAAACGATTCTGAGAATTTTTTCGGTATTTTGGGGCCCTTAAATGGCCCGATTACGCCCATTTTAAATAGGCTTCTGGCAGGGATGGATTTCAATACGTGGGCCAAATTTCGTTAAAATCAATTAACTCTTTCGAAAGTTATTGCCCGTACACAGATATATATATATATATATATATATATATATATATATATATATATATATATATATATATATATAAACATTTTTAAAAATGGTGCCAAAGTGTTTAGGAGGTTATGAAACGTCGAGAAATTTTGGTCCGACCCCTAGGTCCCGCCATCCGACCGATGCCAATAGTGTATGTTGCCATATGGCAAATACACTAAAAAGTATTTTTGAAACAGTATGCACGTAGCTGCCACCCCTCTAGGTTTGACCCGAAGTATCAGGGTTTGGCGGGCGGATGTAAATTCGAACTCCGAGTGTTCGTCGCAATTGTCCTAATTCCAGTAAGAATCAATTAATGTGATGATTGAGAATACCAAATCATAATTAGTACTAAATTATACCAAAGACGGTAGAAGCTAATTGAGATAATCAAAAGCATAAAAAATATTAATTTCGAACCAACATTGTATACGCAAAATTCGAAGAGGTACTTATGTTTTAATAATAATAATAACAAAGAGAACTCACAATTTCACGTTTGAGGCATATCGATAGCTCTTTTTTTTTATTGACAAAAAAAAACATAATTATAGCTCTTTTATCGCTGATAAAGTGATCATTCGTAGATGACAATAGGTAGATATGTGTGTATTTTGGAAAACAAATTATATTGCACTGAACTGTCAAAATAGTGTAAGCTTTATGTACAGTTCCTAGGAGACCGAGCTTTGCTCGGAGAGTTCAATAAACATGGTATTAATTTACTATGTGATTTCTATACGTTTTTTAATTAATGTTTTTCTCACTTAAAATAAATGAAAAAATTGGTAACAATGAATCAACAAATAAAAATTTTCAAACAATGGAAAAATATCGTTAATTTATTTCAGTTACATTTTAATGAGCGATAACTCGCATACACGTCGAAAACTATGTGAAAGCTGTGATTTAACTGTGCGTGATAATTTACGAAGGTTTGACAGTATTAAAGAGTCAAATTTAAGTTCAAATTGTCAATAAAAATATATACCCGATTTTCATACGGTGAATTATAAAAATATCTTGTAATTCTTGAATTACTTGTGTAGCGATGTTTTCGAGTGAAGGTTTCACATGGAAAAGAGCATTGTTCACAAATTCTCACCGCGCGTAAAAATTAGATAGCACAATATTAGTTAGACATTATTGGTAAATTTCTAGATGAATCAACTGCACATATTTTCCATTCAAAGGCACCATCTTACACTAAAACGCAGCACAAATATACGATATCAATAAAAAATCGCATTTATCTAATTTAACCCTGAAAAGATGTCCTACTATCATATTTTTTCCAAAAGTTAATCTGAACTTCCACTGTCTATCCGTCCTCATTACATTAATAAATATTAACTAAACATTCGTAAACACAGATATTGTCAGGGAATTTACCACAGCTTTTTAAAAAACTGTACATATAATTTTTACACTCTGCTTACAAGTTTCAACACACACAACTAATCTCGTAAATAGACAAATGTTAACTAAAATTTGATAAATCTAAATGTGTAATTTACTACTATTACGTAACTAATATCAAACTTATATTATCAAACACTACGTAGTACAGTGGTAGCGCCGTTTATGTGCAATGGTCCTTTTGCATTAATTTTCACATAACGTTTTTCTCTTTTGATATGTTCCGTAAAATCGAGTGTATACGTTTTTAATGCTTCTAAGTCTTTATAAAGAACTAATTTAACACAGTAATATACAAAATTTATGTAGAAATTTCTTCCTTTTCGTTTAAAAAATGTTTGAATCGATCTAACATTAATTGAGAGAGTTCTAAGCAAATAACATTTTTATTTTCACTTCTCTGGAACCGAAATTCTACTCTAGAACTATAATGGTAAATATATAATAATGTTAAATAAATACGTCATGATATAAAAATAACATACCTTACGCCAATTATTGAAATATTAGTTAGCATTATATTTATCTAATTAATAATTCTTCTTTTTTATTAAAATAATTTACGTTTTACTTAGTATAACTTATTAAAAAGATTGACTATCAGTATTTTGACACAATTGTTCATTTGTATTTCCAAAGCTTAGGTACTTACAATATTACAGTAAGTATTTATTACGGTATTGTGAAATGTCAAAAAATTATTTTTTTAAATGAATAAATTTGCAAGAAAACGGGAGTTTCCAAGAATAAAACTTAGCTATATCGACTTTTTCATCCAAATCGTTACAACCGTTAGATACGCGAAATTTCTAATCAAGATAGAAATATATTATAAATAAATATATAAATATATATATGCATATATACAAGAATTGCTCGTTTAAATATATAAGATAAAATATGCTGTTACTGTAAAGCGAGTGAGGGAATTCAAACGAAAATGTGTTAAGTCGATTTAAAATATAATAAGAAATAGATTTAAAAGAAAAACATAGTGCCTGTGAAGCTAGACAGTAGCTTTGGTTGACTAAAAATTAATAATACAAAGAAAACTGATTTGAATTCATCAATAAATTATACGATACGACTGCATTAGTGGAATTATCAAAATACAATAAATATTAGAATAAATAGCAGCACAGCCTGTTGTCAAGACAGTTAATGTAGTATGTACGGCCATGTTCTAAGATGAACCTCCACATCTAAAGTTTTTATCCATTTAGAAAGAAAATTAGGAAGACTAGCTACAGTCGAAATAAAACAATACAATCAGAAATGCAAAAACGATTGAAATGTGAACAAATGGAACCAGAATTGGACGACGAAGTTCACTATACGCCGAAATAACTTTATACTGTGTTCATGGATAGCGAATTTGTCACTGGATCTATTTCTGTACAAGTGTAATTTGTAATACACAATGAAATAAAAATAAATAAACCATTACATCCAATGTTATTGGTGTGTTGAATTCTAGCTATATGGCAACAATTTTGAGCGCAAATTAGTTTCCATTTAAAACGGATTTACCGGCAATTACAGATAACGTGCGATGCACACACCGATTTCAACATTGTCCCGTGCAGTCAATGTACATTTTTGTACTTCGCGCCATAATTCCATGACGTCACGATTAATATATGGTGGAAGCGAAATATAAGTAAGTTGTTCGGCACTATGCTATGCCATGCCATGCCATGCCATGTACGGTAGTGGGTAAAGTGTATAAGTTCCGCCATACATAGAGTATAGAGCGGCGTGAGACCACCACGTGCAGGCGGGGTATTGATCCACCGCCATCACCCCAGAGCGGAGCACATAGAGCGCCAACAACCGCACATCGCCCCCTCAACGTTCACCCCCGACCGCCTCGGCCCCAGTCGCCAGTACACCAAAACCACCATCGCACTCTATATACAGTGAATCTTCGTTAATCGGATCGGCCCAAAACTTCGAATTAACGAGACTTCGAATAATCGAATTTTTTAAGCTGATCTCGTTTCTTTATTTGAATTTTTCAAACTATCCTATACGTTAGCCCTAGTGATGAGCAAAATCGTTTTTGGTTTTGTAGATTTTGCAAGACCAAGGTCAAATGAATAAAACCCAGATCAAAACCAAGACCGAATATGCAAGATCAAAACCAAATGTGCAAGAATTGTAACTTCCATTCGAAATAAGAACATTTTATGTGTTTGAAATTTCCAGTTGGCTATACTAGATTTTAGCACGAAGCTATTTTGCATTAATTCGTAGTCATCAACTAAAAAATACTAAATATATTAATATGAGTAACAAATATTAAAAACATATGTAAGTTTTTAGATCAACAGAACGACTTTTTCCTTGATATTTTTTGATTCTAGTGAAATAAAATTTTATTAATTAGACATTAATTGTAAATAATTTTTCAATTTATACCTCTAAAAAACGCTGACAATGATAGTGTTTAGGAAAATTTTTCAAAAGACGTAACAGGCTAAACAAGCAAGACCAAGACTGAATACGAAAGATTGAAATCGAGACTAAATAATCAAGATCGAGACAAGAACTATTTGAGCAAGAACAAGACTGATACCAAGACTATTTCAGTGTTCGTCTTGCTTCGCTCATCACTAGCTAGCCCTGGATTGATCTTTTGGGCTTTGTAAACTTTACTTCTGATAATGACACTACTGATTCTTAAATTCTCTTAAATCACGAGTCTATTTCAACCACTTCACACACGCGTCGAATTCCGAGAAGGCGAAACTTCAGGCGCTTTTATCACTCAAAATCTTATTTTTATTCTTTGAATAAGTCGACAGAGTTTTCGCTAGTATGCTCAATTCCTTTGCCAATTTTTTCTCCACTTCGTGAATCACCTTCACCTTCTTGGCTACCGTTAATGTTTTATAAGACATTGCACACTTGAACATTGCCGATTTCTAAAACACTCACAGATTATTTTGGTCAACGGTCCTTAGGGTACGATAGCCGAAAAAATAATTACTGATCGTATTTGTGGCGACACTTATAACAGAAAGAATGACCAATTTCAGACTTTTCTAGAAAAAGTGTCCTTTGTTTTAGATATGAATTTATTGGACTCAGGTAAAAAATTCGAAATATTGGAGTTGGGGTTCGAATTATCGAAGATTTACATTGAATTATATGGCAAGTTCAAGGGACCAGTCCAAAAATTCGAATTAACGTGGAATTCGAATTATCAGAGTTTGAATTAACGAAGTTTCACTGTACTTAGTACTATACCTACAGGCTATACGTACTATATTGTACACTCTTTCTATATCACTCGACAGTGGCGTAGAATGGCACCCTCCAAAAGAGTGTTGACGTTAAATTTGTTATCAGTATAGTGACAATTACTTATTAATGAATACAATTGAATTTTTATAAAAAAAAATTCCTATATTCTTAGTGCCCTGAACTCACTAATGAAAAACATAATATGCCAAAATAAACAGGAGTGTTCGTATTATATATATTATCGACTTTACGAATTCGCATTTGTTAACTGTTTCTTGACCTGATTATTACAAATTACAAACTACAGTTTATTTTGCTTAATCAGGGTCTGTGTATTATGCCTTACTGTAATGTCCGACAGTACTTTACGTAATATGGTAGGTATAGTCGAATTATTTATAGTTCAAACACTCATAATAAACTAAGCTGTAAAACAACGACACACACCTTGTAAGCATTTTTCCAACTTCAAAAAAATGAGTTTGGGAATTCGACATGCATTTTTTATGGTTATTCAGTAATTAGTAATTACTTCTTGAAAGGTTAACCGATTTGAAAAATGTCGACGCTATTGAGTTCAGAATGTTTATGGAATGGTCCCATATACTTTTTAACATGCTTTTATTAGCTTCACCTGTAACTATGCATGTAAACAAATCTTGGAAGTCGAATTTAACCAACTTCTAATTGTCGTATCGATTTGAAACTTTGCAAATCTTTGTAATACCGATGGCAACACAATAATTTGGTTCTATAGAGCTGATCTGATGACTGCCCTCTACTAGTGGGAATAAAATGAATGCCAACAAAGCAAAAAAACTAAAACCACTGAAAACAGCAACGCAAAGAAAACGACGGTTAGAAAATGAATTAAAACTAAAAAGTAAAAAATAAATGATATACGTAGTTTAAAAACTGAAAAACACGGTTTTATCACGCAATAAAAAATAAAATAATTAAATTAAATTTTATTTTTTATTCAATACGTGATATTAGATGATAGATAGATGATAGATAGGTAGCTTAGTAAACTTGTCACTTATTTTATGGTAAGGGTTCAGTATCCTGAGACTATGTTGTATTTGTAATTTGAATAGATTTTTTTTGCTTTTTTATGCTTTTTTTCGCTATTTCTAGATCCTTTTGATCTGTGCTTTTTTTAAACTTCGCATTTAACTCTAGCGTTAATTTTACTATAGCTTTAAACTTTTTCATTTTGGTCATTAATCATATCAAAACACTTATTTAATTTACTATCTACATTTTTTAGTACTTCCCAAATGTTTGTTGCAACACCGTTACAAACCGAACGAAACCATTTTAAGTTTCCTATTTCAGAAAAAAGCCTTTATTTCACTTCTCTTTAATTCCCAGCACTCTGTACAGAACTTGCGACTGAAGAAACCCGTACATGCTACTAAGTCTAAGTTAGAAGAAGTTTTTTCACATCCATTACACAAATTTGATGTCATTTTTACTTAAACAGCAGCACATGCCATACACAATTAAACTTACTTTTTCAGCATTAAAAATATTTTCAAAACATTAAAAATTATTATTAAAAGTTGTCAACACTAATGGTCATTTATCATTAGATTAAGTGAAACTGAACTGAAAATATTCAAAACTACTTAAAAACTACTCTAAATGATAAACACTATTTCTACTATTTTCTATGTAGTGTCAAATATCCTATTTCATATAATTATTTTCAATATAAATGTTTTCGAAAATTTATATCTGTATCTTTATGAGAGAAACGGTGATTCATCGCACATAGTTTTTTTAAGCAATTTATACAAAAATTTTCTTCGCTACTGACCATTAGTTTTAGGTCATACTGTATATATACAGAGAACAACCCACCCCCAATGCCGCGACCACCCCTACAACAGAATAGAGAAGAGAAACGCCAACTATGAAAACACAATCGGCAAAATTCGGTCCGCCGTTCGTCCAAATCCGCCGTGCGAGATAAGAAATATTAGGGTTCCACGACGGCCATATAATATGTCTCATATCTCTCCGGCTGCTATACAGTATGGCCGCTTGTAGCACCGAACTATACTTATGTTAGTTTAAATTGAAATGGATGGCGAATGGCAGTTGAACTGGCGGCCACAGTCGAAATTCGAATATGACAGCACGGTTATTACACATTGATCATCTAAAATACCTACAAATTACCAACAAAAGCTTTGTCCTTACGCGTGGGTCGGGTAAGCCTTACATTGTTTCATTGTTTTGCCGCTCTACCTAATAAAAGTAATTGTCATGCTACAAAAGATTTTGTAGCATATGCACAGTAAAAGTGGAGAAACCTATCCACCGATCCAAAACTAGTTCACGACTATACCAGTAGAGGGTCATACGATAGTCGATAGAATCATTCGGGGCAAGCGCACGTATCGGGTAAAAAATCGCAGTGCTAAGATCTCCGCGGGGAATGAAGGCCTCGGGGGCGCGTGTATGACGAAGTTATGGCGAGCGGCCATGTTGAAGCCAGGTGTTACGTTGTTGCGCGGCGTTGTGAAAAAAACGACAAAAAAGACTGAATTTCATTGTTTATCACGTAGTTTTTGTTCTAAGGAAAAGGTTATAACCTCGATAAACACGAGATAAACGTGGTACGTAGTTTTTTATGTTGTAACACTATTAATGCACTATTGTTATTAAGTGAAAATTTTTGGTTATCTTTAGAACAAATGTGGACATAGGCGAACTATTAAAAAAATAGTCCCGTGGGGCAAGAGAGCGTTTATTTACCCCATGTGCTAACTTTGCCTCCCAGGCTCGTACCGCTAATTACCATTATAGCAAGAATCAGTACCTTAACTGAGATAAGAAGAATTTTACCTTAGTCTATATTGTATTGTGTAGCAATGATACCTCACCTGTAGATAAAAAAAATCTGGGAGACAACGAGAATCAGCATTTCGATCTAAAAAAATTTTTGACGTTTATTATTGTACGAGTAAATTTTTAAGGTGTTTTCTGTACTATTTTTTATATTTCCAATAATTCGCTCCTTGCTTTTAAAGAGTATGAAGCAAAACCCTTTTACAAATGTATCTCCCCAAAGTGGAACCAAAGAGATTTCTGCACCGAGCCGACAATACGCACCCATACTGCGACATGCGTATATCGTATATATGTAACAGAATAAGTATCTCCGTCTCACTCGTACATCGCTGATGACAACACACTCTGTCCCTTGTTAACAACCAGTCTCTGACCTCAAAACATAACCGACAAGCCTAAGGGCAAATGCAAGTAATGTACCTCTCTATGTGTCTACCACATAGGTACACACATATGCGCGACGGTGGTGTTTTATTTCTGAAACAAAAGAATGCACAAGTGGTGGCAGCACTGTTCTTTGTACATAGAACGTGAGGCCAAAGATCATGAGTTCATTTCTGAGGTAAAAGATCCAGCCGAAATAGCGTCAAGATGACCTCGTAAATAAAAAAGTTTAAACCAACTAAAACTCGACCACGAAAAAATAGCAAGTAAGCTTTCAATATAAAAAGTAGTCGGGCAAAAAGACGTTAGATTTAGTTACCCGACTACTTTTCATACTAGAAGTTTCTTTTATATTTTTTTGTATAATCGGGCTTAGCGTGAGGTTTAGTGGGGTCATGTTTTTTTACTTTGATAGGACATTGCCGAACCTAATTCTTTAAATTATTAGCAATACATTTTCAGATAAAATCAACTACAAATTAAAATTTAAAATAAGAAAAATACTATTGCATTACACAAACAAAAAAAAAATGTTTTTTACAACGACCTTTTGAAACTTTTACCGACTGCTGATTAGGTGGGTTTTTATCAAAATGAGATCTAAGTGTTTTCTTTTATTTTTATAAAATATTTTTAATAAATTCAGATTTTAAAAGTCGCTAGTATTTTTTCACCTTTTAAAGCGTCCCGAGACCAGATATCCCGACCGCTGACTTGCTGATTAGTATATTCATTTACACCCTAAATACTACCTAATCTCAAAATATCACCCTTTTCAAAAAATTTGCAATTTTTGATCACAAGCTCTTGTGTTATTAAGTATGAAAACATTACATGCACATTCAATAAAAACAATTAGTACATAGTATTTTCCTTATGTAGTTCCAAAAGAAAATTGTTTCAGAGTATGATCGCCAGTTTTTGTGTGTTACAGTTTAATATTAGGAAAAATCAGGTCAAGAAATAAATTAAATAAAAAGGATCAGGTGAAAAGACCAATTTTTAGGTACGTTTTTATTCGATATACGACGTTTCGTCGGTGTTATTCCGACTTCTTCAAGTATCTCGAAAATTATGTTAAAATATAAGTCATACCAATATGTTTTTACAATAAAATAATGAAGTACAATAATAGTCCAAAAACTATTAGCGTCAACTGATTAACTAATATGAAATTTATATTTTCAGTAAAATTATTTTCATTTAAAATTATTGAAAATATTATAAATTTCATATTAGTTAATCAATTGACGCTAATAATTTTTGGACTATTATTGTACTTCATTATTTTATTGTAAAAAAATATTGGTATGACTTATATTTTCGCATTATTTTCGAGATACTTGAAAAAGTCGGAATAATACCGACGAAACGTCGTATATCGAATAAAAACGTACCTAAAAATTGGTCTTTTCACCTGATCCTTTTTATTTACAGTTTAATGTTTCAGAAAAATAACATTTCTGTATTGCACTATTTCGGCGCCTACATTTTTCTACCAGACGTCTCAAGGCTCAGACTGAGTAAGACATAGTGTGCACAAGAAGGCGGGTGCTGTAAAATAATATTTACAATTGTTTTATACTAACGGAAACAAAGTTTTTTAAGGGAGAAATTTTTATCGTGTTTCGAACAATCTTCATATTTTACCCCTAAACCTATACAACAAGGATGGAACGACTTTCCGTCACCTACAGCAAAAAGATAATTTGATTACTGCGTTCACGGCAAAGTTTGGGGTACATATTTTGTTATCGTCTGTTCTCAAGTGTTTTTAATTCTTCGATAAAATTCAGTTCTGCGTTTATTTTTTTAATTAAGACAACCTTTCCTGCGTTTTACAAATTATTGTATTTATAATTTAAATAAAGATATTTTTTTTGAGACAAGAAAACCGCGATAGATTTTTTTATTAAAAAACAGTATGTTTTTCTACTCTTGGCTTATTAACACTAACTCAATAAATATTATACAATAGTATGTATCTTGAAAATCGAGTTTCCATAAGATCAGATTCATTTTTTCAATATACAATTCCTAAAAAATTACTTCAGCTTCACCATATTCGACACGCCACTACCACCATATTCGACACGTGACTTCCACCATATTTGACAGGTAACTTCTACCGTAAGCATTTATCAGATTTATTTTTTCAAGATATTTTAATTATATTTTCACGAGTTTTTACTGGAAAACAAAGTCGACGGCAATTTCATGTTCACAATAAGTAGTTGAGATGTTGGAAAATTTAGAAAGAGAGATAATATATCACCTCTTTTTGCTATAGAAATGTACGAAACAAAACTATGGATTTGAATTTGGAAACAACCAAAATAAACATTAACGTACCGTAGTATTTTTAATATAGAAAATTTTAAAAAGTGGAAGTTATTGGTTTTGTTCCAATTTTCGAAAATTGAGTTTTCATCAGATCTCAACGTTTTGGGGTCCTATGAAGCTATTCTGACGATGGACATCCAATTAAAATCGGGTTTGCTACATTTGAAAAGGCTCATTGAGACTTACAATTAACTCTGATTAAATTTTGAAGTAAATCGGTTAAGTGGTTTCAAAGTTATTCAAAGAAAAACAACATTTTTTCAACTCCTGATCTACTTGTTTACACGGCACTCAAAAACTCAAATTAGCTTAAATATAAAAGCCTACCAAAAAGAAATGTTGATTTCTTGACTCAGAAATTCTTAACATTTTTATAACCTTTTTTATTATAACCAGAACAGTATCAATTTACTGTTTTTAACGTTTTTAACACAAAGGAGGAAGTTTTAGGGTTGGCTCATACGTCAAGTGGTTTCCAAATTTTTTGCAACACAATGACTCATCCTTAACATAAACTAATACCAATGTAACATATATTATCCATACAGATGCATTCACAGTGTCTTATATAAAGTAGTGGTAGTATGTGGCAAAAGAGGAAACGACAATTCCATCAACATCGCGAAATTTTATATTTCCTGAACAATTTTTTTTGTACAATTTGATGTTCTTATAAGAAGCAATTTCGTTTTGCAACAGTTTACGTATTTTCATATTTCTTATCAATTGACATTTGCTGTGATATATTTACGCCAAATGTCAAATTTACTTCGGTGAAATATTTTTTATACAGACGGTTCAAATTTACAAGTTTTAGAGATTTTGTGTTTAAATTTCTTCAACATTCTTCTTAATCATTATAGCACTTCTTGTCAAATGTTACAATTTCACAGTCAAAAAGTACTATACCGAAAACATTGATCATATAGCCACCAAATTTTCTGAAGTTTATTGATACCCCTTTCATTAATACCTTTGAATATAGAGTATACCGTAAAAAATTTAACATTCACCTTCATAATGTCGCGACAACTGTATTTTATATTTCATAGAACATTTTACCGCAAAATTTATTTGTGAATTTTCAGTTCTTTAGATAAAGACCGCGCACACATATCAACCACAAACATGCAATTTACACGATTTTGCGCACCGAAATAACACAAACCAGCACGGACCAGGAAATTTTAGTGCAGGCTCCGTGCGCAGCAGACATTTTGCAGTTTTCAAGTAGTAAGTGTGCAACATGGACGGTGGAAGATTTTTTTATTTCGACGATGCTGTGTGAAGAGAAGGAAAAGGAAGAAGCCATGAAAAATAGAAGGTTTTGGGTTCACCGTATCAATACAAATTTATTAATGAAAACAACACACCACTAGCACACTAGATCGACCCAGCACAGAAATTGCAGGTGACAGACTGACGGCCGTGCAGGTTGCTGATTGCATCAAGTGCTAGTGTATTCTACGTTATTGAACAGGTTTTTCTGGCACCTGCTGTACTGGTTGTGTTGTATAAATGTGTGTGATCTTTTAGTCTAAACACCGACATTTAAAATCTTTGCACCATTCATGGAGGTGAGCCTCGATTGTGGCCCTACCTTATTTCTGCCGCAAATCAAATTTGTTAAGATTTTTGTTCTGTTTATTTCCGACAATTAAAAATGTTTTTTGGCCGCCTCTTTTCGATACAATCGAAGACGCAAGCGACATAAGGAGTTTTTTTTGTGGTTATTTAGTACACTTATTTTCAGCTAGTTTCTAAGTTTAAACATATTTTAGTCTGAAATTCGTGAGTCACTTATTAATGTAGATTTCGACAGAAACATTCTAGATTAATCGTAGCGATTATATCTAGCAGACGAGTTTTAAATAGTAGCTATATAGCATTAAATTATTCTTAAAATCAGGGCCAAGGTTTTATCTCAAACTGACCCCGAGAAAAAGTAGTTTATACTTCAATTTTGGGTACAAGTTCCAGTAAAATCGGTGCAGTCGTTTTCGAGTGAAGCCAGCGGTATCTGTGATAAAGGTGAATAATTTTATAATACATTGTCATTATATTTTAACTTACCTAAATGTATTCTTAATGGTTTTGTGCACTTACCTAGAAAAAGAACAAAATGAAATTAATATACTGAATTTAATTAATTGTGAAATTTGATAATTCTACAGTGTACACGAAAACTAAACGAAGTTCTCAAATTTACTTCTGCATTATGTAGGTATTTGAGAATTTCGTTTAATTTTCACGTCCGCTATTAAAACATCAATGTTCATATTTTCATATCCAAATTAAACTTATAACATTATAACACATTCTCTAATTTTCTTATTAAACTGCCAATTTTTTAACCTTAATATCCTATACCATGACTTTGAATCATACTATCACATATTTGAAAGACTACACTATATGAAAGCATAACTGTAGAATTTTAAATAGGTGCAGCTCTAACATTAAAAATGCATCCAAACTGTCAAAATTTGCACGTATTTATTTGTTATGTGATAAAAAGATCCCACTTATCTTGAAATAAAACAAAAAATCAAATAACCTCGTTTTATTTGATACCCACATTGAAAAAAGTTCGTTCATATGAATTGGGTTGAACTCTCCCTTTTATTCAAAGAGCTGACCTCGTGTGACCCCCGGCTTATTACGCGAATGCAGTTCAGCGAAACCCCAAGCGTATAAATGCTGTGTACACAGTTGTATATCGCATACTGTTGTACAATTACGAACAAAGCATTACTTACAAAATATTTATTTTGAAATGTGATCATGCAAAAAAATAACGCAAATTTAAAAATTTATTCAAAACCATGTTCGTGTTTGATTTGTTGATGCGTCTGTGCGACGCGTCTTTTATTTGGGGTGGATCTTATGTCTTGAAACGTATCTTTATAATTCAAAAAAGAATTTTGAGAATCATGAGTTTTTCTGATTTCAGAGACTCGGCTAAACCTTTGTTTAAAGACAACAAAATTCTAACTTTACCTTCTCTATACATATACGAAAGTGTCAAATTTGTTTTCCAAAATAAGTCTTTATTTACAAAAAATAGTCATATACATAATCGTATGACACGACATACTTACGTATTCAGTCATAGACTTGCATTATCTCATGACAGTGTTTACCAAAATTGTGTTCGGATATATAATTCCCTGCCTGAAGAAATTATTCAAACGATGGTTGAAAGAAAATTTAAAAAATTGGTAAAATCGTTCTTAATGGAAAATATTTTTTATTCGGTAGACGAATTTTTGAATTTGTGATATGTTTTAATATTGTAAATTTTAACTTGTATTCTGATGACAAACCCTTCTCTTTTCGAGTTACTTTTTAAGGGGAAATATATATTATTATTATTATTATTATTATTATTATTATTTCACTAAGCACATAAAATATAAGGGCGTAACTTCAAATAAAATTTAGTATGCTAGCTTTTGTCCGCTGTTTCACCCATATGGACGACGATTTTGGCAATAGATTCACTCGAGAGTACACGGTTAAAAAGTAGGTACGTTATGGTTATAATATAACGTATTACTCGTATGACACGCGTTTTTTTGTTTAGACCAAAAAAAAAACAAAACAAATTAGACAGGTTACATTACAATTTTATATATTGACTAACAGCCCGATTTGCAGATTATCTATTAAAGATAGACATATTATGCTGCAACGTAATAGTGATATTTGCCCGGCGTTGCCCGAGAATAACAGTCCCCAGTTATGACAGCGTAATGAAGTATAACCTAAAACCATCCCCCATACTACGAGCTTGTTCATCTGCCCGTTATGCGAAATTCGAAGCCGAATGACATACACGATGCACTGGCTACTTCACGGCTTATAATCAAGTAACACAGTCGCAGGAGAAGATATACAGGTCGGCCTTGACTGCAGTGGCAATGGGAGAAATTTGCTGCGAATTTACTGCATACAATACATTCGTTCGAACATACGGATACGTTATTTCACACATACGTACAAAGAATTTTATATAATAATATAGATATGATGATGCCTATAGCAAAACAGAATTTTTTTTAAATGCACGTTATCATGATGACCATAATATGTTTAGAATGGGGATATCGACACACAAAACTGCTTTACACTCGCATTAAAAGCACTCGACATCTCACCTCTCCAACCGTTTGAGAATCGTAATAAATACAAATATATATAGGTAATAAAAAAATAGTAAAGGACTTTTTTTATTCGTAATTCATATCTCTCTGTTTATGCACGAGTATCACTCGAAAACGGCTTAAAAAATTTTGATGAAACTTTAAGATATATATTTTTTATCCGACAACGAATGGGTTCAGATAAGTTTTCTATCAAAAACGACGTTAAAGTTATTGAAGCCACGGATACAGGGTAGTAATTTAATACGTGACAATTTACCGATACCTATATAAATTACAATTTATGTAAAAAACATTGAAAATGTGTCAGTAAAATGTTAATATATCTGCATTTATTTTTACTTATTTTTTTATTGAAGAACCAATTATACAGACGTAAACAGACATTAAAGTACACAATCACTTATTTAAACATTTCAGTTTTTGTAACAATGAAGAATAATAAAAATAAATGTACCCACAAATTAAAACAAGGAAGGCGCATTTACATATAAATACACCAAAGAAGAAGAAAAACAAACTATATATTTTCATAATATAATAGTCTGCAAAAGTCAATTTAAATATAATTCAAAATACGGTCGACAAAACAATAAATTATAATTTCGTAAAGGCATATTATTATAAAGCGAATCTGGGTTAATTGTCAGAAGTTTTAGAACTCAAACAAAATAAGATGCTGTTCTATTAAAAGCTTTCATTCGTTTCAAAGATTATTCGACATGATAAGGGAATTCGAGTGAGTTTGGACTGAGAATCAAGCAGCCAATTATATTGTTTGTCAGTTTTTTCAGTGCGAGTGTTAAAAATTAAAATTAGAGTTTAAAAAAACTAAAACAACACGCTTTTATGAACTAAAAAATGCAAAATAATTTGACAACAAAATCAGCTTTACTATAAAAACCGTAGAGTGCTTAATATCGGTAATAAATTTTTCATTTACTAGCTAATTGAAAACGTAGAGCTATTATGAAAATTTAAGTGGATAGCACTTCACGCTTTTTACAGTAAAGCTAATTTTGTTGTCAAATTATTTTGCATTTTCTAATTCATAAGAGCGTATTTACCTATCAATATTTTGTTACTTTTTTGTTTCATGGCTGTGTTGATCATATGATAATAAAAAAATCTTTAAAATTTCTCAATTTTTCTTTAAAAAACTGTAATTTTATCCATCCATAAATTTGCATTCGCTAGTAGAATATTTGTTCAAAGAATATCGAAATATTGACATAAGCCATTTCGCCTTTTATCCACAGAATTTAACACTAATTTTAATTCAAAATATGGTGATTTTTCATTATCGACTTCAATCAAGTGTGCCGCGAAAATAACTTCAACTTGTCTCCCCCAGTCTCCCCTAAAGTGAAAAAGCTTGGGAATTCCTACTTTATCGTTTAACTCCGTTGCAATAGAATGTTCATTTAATGAAAAGTTAATTAAATCTTCGACTGTGATTTTCATAATAGGTCACGAAGATCACTAAATTGAAATTTCTATTGAAAAATCACATTTAAAGAATCAATATATCAATAAAGCTGTGTTCGATTCATTAAGTTTAATTAAATAGACTATACATAACATTAAGTTTGCTTAATTCAAATAATAATTTCTGCTACTGTAGAAAATAAAATAGTGAGTGCATTTACTAACCAACGTATTTTAATAAATTAAGTCTTCTCCGGGATTTTCAATAAAGTAAAGCTCCTACATACGTAATACGTACCACATGCGTAATTCCGGAGCTACATAATATTTGTAACTAGAGCCTATAGAAATCAAAAGAACTACGTTTTGTACAAGTTGGTGTACTCAGACAAAAGAAGCAGCCTCTCCTTTCTATGCTATTTTTCACCTATATTAGAAATAAAACGGTTGCCTATTACATTTTTTGTCTATTTTTCAAGTAAATTGGTGCTTGAAACTGAAGATCGTTTGATTATTAGTGTATTTGCCATATGGCAACATACACTATTGGCATCGGTCGGATGGCGGGACCTAGGGGTCGGACCAAAATTTGGCACATATGTTGGAATCTATTACCGCACGAAGCCTATTTAAAATGGGCCCAATCGGATCATTTTAAGGGTGAATTTTAGGGGTTGAAAAATGTTTTTGGGCCCCAAAATACCGAAAAAAATCTCAGAATCGTTTCAAAATTGAAATTTAACCCTTTCATGGCAATTAAAAAGTGCCCCTAAAATTTTAATAAAATCGGCCCAACAGGACCGGACTTACAAATTTTTTGAAAACACTAATTTGCAGATAGTGACTTATTTATTGAAGGGTGTATTTAATTCGGTGTAGACGTTAGATTGATAATAATATTACAATTAAGAAAAAAATGTTATTTTAAGGGTTGTACTAAGGGGTTAAATTTTTTATTTTGCCCAAAAACAAACTTAATTTCACATAATAAAAGTATAAAACAACACGGCCCTATACAAGCAAATAGACTATATTGTCGGCAGGGTTTTGGCACTGCGACCCGGGTTTTTTTTTATGTTAAGTACGTCCTTTTGATGATAAATTTCTAAAAAATGCTACTACATGTAAATAACAACTTTCCGAGAGAAAAAATATTTTTTTTAGTAGGTAACTGGTTAGGTATTATAACCGTTGGTGTAATTTGCACTGATTTTTCACTCGGCACGTGGTAGAACATGATTAATAATAACAAGTAATTAAAAAACACTTGAAAATTCTATAAGTATAAGTTTTGTACTCCTGAAGATGGACTTATTGTCCGAAACGATCGTCGAGAAATAAAGAATTATTTGTAGAATTTTCAAGTGTTTTTTAATTACTTGTTACCGTTGGTGTAGTTTATGATAGGCTAACTAAAGGAAACGCACATAATTCATAATTTTGAGTTCAAACTTAAAGATTATTCTAATTTCTTCTAGCTTCGATTCGATTTTATTTTACGAATAGGCTTCCTGTTTTTTAAAATGCCATAACAAACCAGTTTGTACATTACATAGTGTTCCCACTTATATAACGTACCTACATTTCACCAAGTATAAAAAAAAACTTGTTATCTAATGAAATCTGATCTATACCTCTCTTCTTTTATTTCTGAACACAATTCAATTATTTGGTCTATTTTAGGAAAAAGAAAGTTGCTATTACGTTACTCAGAATCTCGACTTTCATTTGATAGCAATATCATTTAATTGAGAACGAAAAGTTAAAGGGTAATTAATATCTCCAGTTCTTTACCGTGCAGTGAATTAGAAAATATCTATTTAAAGGCAGGTAAGTAGATAATTGTAAATTGAAGAGCTTGTATTTCTTGCCTTTTTAAATTACAATTAGAATCCAACACAATAATTAAAAGACAGGTATTTAATTAAACAGTTAAGGGATTCTAAGTCACTAATTGATTGTATTTTTTTAGTACGAATGTCATTATTTTCGTTACTTAATAATCAATTTTCAGAATTGGTAAAGTATATTTGACGAATAATAGCATTAAAGCATTTTCAGGATTAAAGCGACTGCGCAAAGATCATAATATATTTAAATGAGCGACCATTCTTCTGATTGTGATCGAGTGTTTAAAAGTAAAAGAAGACCGATTTTTGGAGCTGAGTATAAAAGTTAGATTTTTAAACAGAATAAAGGCTTAACCTTTTAAAGCATCTACATTTTAAAATTGCAAGCTTACATCAGAGGATATACTCATTTTGATAAATCACAACATAAAAACTAACAGTGGTATTTATATTAAAAATTACCGTACTACTAATATCAGTTCAGCAATAGCCCATTGTGCACAGTCAACCAATAAGCTGACGGCAGATATAAAAAATGTTTACACCATTAATAACCTTAAGAAGCGTTTACGAGAAATATTTTGTATAAAAATGTCTTCAACTGTAATTTTTAAGTCATTTTTTATTTTTATTTTTTACCATATACTGCGGACGTTTTTATACTCCAAGAATAAAACATATCTCGAATCAAAACTAAAAATAATAATTTGAACATCGTATTTCTTATTTTTTCGTTCGATTTATTTTAATGTCTAAGTACTTTGAAGTGAAGTCCTCTCTGATTTATTCTGAAACACCAAACCTAGTTCTAAAAATAGAAATTTTGTATAAAACGCACCCGACGTATATACTGCATGCTTACAAAACTGAAGTACACTTTTGAACTTATCAAATATTTGTAAAACTTGATAAATTTAAGAACTTTTCTATACAGTGATATACAGCTCTGAGTCGTCAATTTGCTATTTCTTACTTCTCGGTAAAGTCATAAAAATAAAAAAATAAACTTTATTGAATGTAATAGAAATTTTATTTCAAATGATTCCAGAGTGTCTTTACGCAACACAATATGTGACAACATATTCCAATGGTAACGGTTTTAAACCATTACCATTACCTAAAATGAAGCTACTTTATCGATATTTATTTGCTACTTCGCTTTTTGAAAATAAATTATAAATTTCTTACAAACGTTATGAAATGAGAATTAAATTGTCTTTCATGTGTAAAAAAATACTCAGCTTTCAAGTCTGTGGAATTTTATTAGAGGCACATAGACATAATCTCAATTCATTTCCCATATCAGTAAGTAATAAAGTGAAACTTAAACAGTGATCATACAGAGAGATAGAGATAACATACCCTTGTATTCATTATTATAGTCGATATTTCTACGAACAATAATTAAGCTGCAGAATCTACTCTACAAAATTCAAAATATGTGTTGATCTGTCATCATTTTTTTCTTAAAAACATGACACTGAAGGCTAACAAATTTCTATATAAAAAATATAGGGCATTGTATAAAAATGTAGAGGGCATACATACGGAAACAGCTCAAACTGAACCGAAATCATATGAAAAAGAATCTGAGCTCCAATGTTAACTGCAAATATTTAAACAGGTAACACGAGAAATACGAAATTCGATTCTACTAGTACGTGTATGGCATCATTATATCTAACCGCGAACTACCCTACATGACAAGGATGGATAAAATCACGTCAAATAGGGATCACATTTTAATTCTATTAACAAATATCAGTTTTTTGTGCTTTTTTTTAATTAACTAATTACTAATTAAATGCGATCACATGTTACGATAACCAGTCACAATGCGGTAGTTTATAAATGTCACCGTTATTGGTCAGAATAGCCTTTGGAGCGACTCAGGAACTAATGAAATAAATGTTAGACGACGTGACACATCATACATGTCTGCTTCATGCAATTTCAAAAGTACTGATTATAGTCAGACAAATAACTTTTGCTAATAATTATTTATATTATTAACCGATTTAAAAAAAGGGGTAATAAATTCGTCAGGTACTTTTTTATGTTTGTCCAGTCATAGCTTTTATCCTCAGGTTATTTTACCTTTTTTAACCAACTTTTAAAAAAATCAGCCATAACCTTTCGAGGAATTAATCTATTTAAAAAATTTCGACACCACTTTGTTCAAAAAGTTTACCGATTGCCACAATTTAATTCTTTGAATTCGGCCTAGTCGTTTTTAACTGACTTCAAAAAATGTTTTTTTTTATATATACCTATATACTTAATATGTTACTTGACATTTTAAACATTTATGAACCGGATTAGATGATTCTTTTACTATTTAATAAGACACACCTTAAGAGTGCTCTCACATAAATTTTACTTGAATCAGTCCTGCAGCTATTTTTTTAGTTTAATAATAAAAAAATAAAGAAGGCGGTTAATAGCGTGCAAACTATGTATTACAAAAGTCATTAAAAAGAAATATATAAAACTACTATTTACAAAAAAAATATTCCCTTCAAAAAAGCCCCTGAAGTGTGAGGACGGCGCCAATTTAATGAACATGCATAGGCACACAAAAAGTTGTAATAACTGAATCGGCGTTTATTAGGAGCTTTTATGAATGAGGTTAATTTTTTCGTTATTAGTGTATTTGCCATATGGCAACATACACTATTGGCATCGGTCGGATGGCGGGACCTAGGGGTCGGACCAAAATTTCTCGACGTTTCATAACCTCCTAAACACTTTGACACCATTTTTAAAAATGTTTATATATATATGTATATATATATATATTTATATATATAGATATATATACGTATATATATATATATGTGTGCGGGCAATAACTTTCGAAGGAGTTAATTGATTTTAACGAGATTTGGCCCACGTGTTGAAACCCATCACCGCAAGAAGCCTATTTAAAATGGGCCTAATCGGGCTATTTTAAGGGTAGTTTTTAGGGGTTGAAAAATGTTTTTGGGCTCCAAAATACCGAAAAAATTCTCCGAATCGTTTCAAAATTGAAATTTAACCCTCTGGTACTAATTAAAGTGTCCCTAAAATTTTGATAAAATCGGCCCGACAGGACCGGATTTACAAATTTTATGAAAAAACTAGTTTGCAGATTATGAATTATTTACTGAAAGGTGTATATAATTTAGTATAGAGATTCGATTGATAATAATATTGTAATCAAGAAAAAAAAATGTTATTTAAGGCGTGTATTAAGGAGTCTAATTTTTTATTTTGCCCAGAAACCAACTAAAGTTCGCATAATGAAGACACACTGCCTGTATAAGCAAATACACTATATTGTCGACAGGGTTTTGGCACTGCGACCTGGGTTTTTTTTTTTTTATAAATATAGATATATAGGACGTCATGTAACTGACTTTTGTGTAGATGGTAGTGTTATCTCTTTTCATTGCAACAACAAAAGGAATACTTGATCTTTAACTGAGTACATATTTTATAAGTACAAATAATAAGCTGTTTTTTTTCTTTTGGCTATAGATATTAATATTGCAAATATAAACATATTACTCACTATAAAGATTCGTATCAACAAACTTGTTGACAACAATGTTATCGTGGAACAACGATTGTAGAATTTTTCATAAACTAAAAATTTTTATAAAAAAATTTTCAAAAATAGTTTTAAGTTTTTCTATCGTTACTTGGCGAGTCAGACACTGGTCTCTTCCAATGTAAATAAAGAATTTGTATTTTCTTATTCTTGTACTATGAATTATGGTACTTTAAGAAGAGATTATCTCGCATTTTTGGATTAGAAAGAGAAGAAGCGTACAGGCGACAAAGTTTTTTAAGAAAGAAAAGTAACATCCTTCGTTTTATTTTACACGACGAATTTTGAAAAAAAAGTATATATGTAATTTCTACATAAAACAGCTATTCGAAGAAATATAGAGCAATCAAATTATTAATTTTACATGAATAAAAGTTAGATTTCTATCTATACAAACAGTTTGTCTGAGCCTGTCTTTCTTCACTCATCTACTATTATATCACCGTACACCTGACAGTTCTGCAAGATTATTCATCGATGTGATTTTATGATAAAAATATTTATATCAAAAGTTCCATAGGTAATAGAAAAAAAACATTCGTTTTTAAATATACATACTATTAATGCAATATTCTTTCCTTCATGCCATGCCGAAAGTACGTACTTTCTGCTTCGATTTTAAAGCAGAAAGCCTAACATTTATGCACGGCTGGAACTACTCGCATGCCGTCTGTAACGGCGGGCCGAAACAGTTTTCTCATGCACACTGACACGAAAGTACGTACTTTCGGCATGGTATGAAGAAAAATGGTATACACCATGCGGCTAGATAGTTGAAATTCCTACACTGCGCGACACATGATGCCCTCGACTTCGCCTCAGACATTATGTTATGCGCAGTGCAGCAGTGTCAACTTTCTATCCTTACGGTGTAATATACTATTTATAACATTCAACCTATAAAACAAAGAGTATGAATTGACATTAAACAATGTACTAGTTTTTAATTTGACAAATCACAAATTAAATATTTATTAAAATGTTGCAATTAAAATAACCAACACAACTTCATTGACAGTTAATAAATTATATGAGTACGTTTGTTATTTTAGACAACATACATCGGTACATAACATTACGAAGTAATTTTTGTTCACATGTCACATTAAAAATAAAAATGTTAATTTGCAGATATTGATTTTGAAGTTTTCATATTATTTGCAATTAAATGGTCTTATATTTTGAATTTTACAACGCCATTTATCTTTTTCAATACAAATAGTACCTTTGAGAATCAAATCGTTTAAAACTGGTTCTGACATTTAAAATCTTTACTGTCTGCTGCGGTTTTTTCTATGAAACAATTGCAAAAAGTTAAAAATGAATTGTGTGTCTATATCAGCGTTGCCAGATTTTTTTTGCGAAGTCGAGATTTTGGAACTTTTTGAGTGAAAAAAGAGGGATTCTTTCGCCGAAAGCGGGACATAGTGAAAAAACGTATATAATCAGAAGTTTTTAAATACTTATCTTTTTATTTGAGTTCAAATTACGTTTACGTGACAATAGATAGCAAAAATAGCCATAGAAAATGTATTTTAATAAAAATATGATATTTTAAATCAGATTGACCCTATCCTTAAATAGTTGAGTCTTATTCGTGTTCTGAATAAAAAAAATAAAAAAAAACTGAAATCAAAATCAAAAAAGTTTTATTCATTAGAAAAATATGGCGTGTTAAACAATAGTCTGAGGAGTGAGTGTTACAAATTGCAACTTACAATAAGAGAAAATTTATTTACGCACGGTCGAGTTATCCCCGAAACGCGGGACTGAGCCTATCCCGCGCGGGACATTTAATTTTGATTTAAAAATCGGGACGTCCCGCCAAAATCGGGACGTCTGGCAACGCTGGTCTATATACAGCAGAATATCTTGTAACACACAAAACACCCTCGCCCTCGTCAACACGGAAAGTAACACTGCATTAGCTAAACGCATAAATAAATAGATGGATCGGTCCTATTAATAATAAGTAAGACGGAAGAGTCGCTGCTGCGCCCACCAGAAGGTATAACATAAATCAAACATTGTATTGTCTTGGCTCAGATAAGCCTTCAACACAACAGTCAGTCCGTCAGTTGTATTAACGGACAGACGGACCTGCACACGGGCACAGTACAGTGGGCCGTCGGGCGGTGGTAAGCTCTAAGCTGACAGCTTTAGATAGCACGTACAATGTACATAATATACAGTGTGTATGTGTTTATGTACAGCACTGTATAGATTATTCGATTACTTGCAAAATAGAATTCAAAATCAAAGGTTTGTTTTCTTTGAAACGGTTTTCCAAATAGACTAAAAATTCTGAGTAAATTATTTTTTTAACTTACACCCTGTAATAGGGATGTTGACTATTTTTGCGGCGTCTTAAATCGTGCATAAGTACCTAATACCTACAGTCACAAATATTTATTATTATTTTTTAAATACGACTCAAGCTTTAAAAATCGTGTATTTTAAATTCCATTTCAAATTTCGCTCCGAAACGCCAATACTTGTCACGTGACTGCTGTAACGCCATGTGTTCATAAACGCTGCTAAACTGACGGGGTGGTGTAAGGTTTCTTCGTAATTGTCGCTATAGTTATATGTAATTTGACATTTCCTATAAATAGGTAATAATAAATTACACTCTAAATATTAACCAAACAATGAAAGCTTTTGACAGCGTGAACAGCGTCTGATGATGTTTACGAACAAGTGACGTCATACACTCTGATTGGTGTTCGTTGTCAGGTGATTTGAGAGTGATTTAATTACGTTTTATTTATTAAATATTAATTAAATTTCTTAAAAATAAGGAAAAAATTGCGTTTTTTAGTATTTTTATCATAGAAACTACCACGTAACGTTAAAATTGTTTTTATTTGAATACAGTCACAAAGAACAGGACATTTCATGCACGTTTTTAAAATAATTTTCTAGTGAATTTTTTGGGATTTTCCTATGATATCTAGAAAGCGTGCTCCCATATTTTTTATCTGTCGATTTATATTGAAATCAATTGAAAACCGCAGGATCGAGTTTAGTGGCACGTCTTGGTAAACCATCATTTTAGTAACTAAACTATATGCTCCAGTTGCGATAAGGTCCCCGTTAACCCGTAACCATTGAAACCCAGTTAGGTATATAGGACTAATGCTGACACGGGTTCTTCTAGACTCTGCATGCAAAAACGAATGTTGCTTATTATATAACTCTTTGTTACATTTAAATAATTAGATGCAAACGCCGATATATATCTTTTTTGCACTACCCCCCAAAAAAAAGCTACTTTCATGTGTGTATAGCGGTCGTAAAATGTCCCATATAACACTAGTGCGTGAATTAAAAAAAGGTAGGCGATCTAACCAATAATAACAATAATTTTCGTGACCTATCTATCAGCTATTGTAAGTACACATATGAAAATCTATAGGCGCGAAAAGTAATGTTCATACACAACCTAATAGAAGCAAAGTTTGTTACAAAATTGAACTGTCAAAAATGTTAAAGTTACACTGAATAAGAAGTAAAAAACAGTTCTTTTATAAGGAATACATGCATAAAATATACTATAACTACGAGTATATCTCGGACGTAACGATTTGACTCGTTTTCATACAATTACACACCCCGTCGATAATATGCTTCATTACATCCTAGATACATAAACTGCAATCATTATAAGTAAATAACAATACAACAAAATGATTTTCGTCATAAAACAGAACACGTTTTTTTCCGAATTTTGATGCTGACAAAATAATCTATACACCTATCCTCCGATTTACACGGTACTTGTTTTACACGTTTTCGCTTTTACACGGTTTTCCAAATAAGTTTTTTTTTGTTTTTATCGCACTCTACTAAATGCTACTCTGATTGAACACGTGCGCTGTGTGCACATCTCACGGGGAATCCCGAGCTTATGTGCTGACTTGCTGCACACGCACACTGTGTCTGTATTTCTTCGCATAAAATTAAAGTTTACAAAGATCTTACAAAAAATTCGAAGCAATTGTTAATAACCGATTTTATTACCATCTCTCATAATGTAAATAATTCTGCTTCAAACATCGAATCGGCACAAATAACTTCGAGTGATGAAAGTGAATTCGAACCTTCGATTCCGAAAAAAAGAATGAGAGTAATTTCTGACAGTGACGAAGGAGAATAAAACACCTTTGGTTTTATTTTTTGCTCTTCTGTTTAATGTATTGTAATTAAATAAAAAAACAGTGTTTCAGTAATATATTACATATTTTAACCTGTCAATGCATTTTATTTTTATTTCTGTGTACACCTAAAAATATTGAAAAAAATCACAACTGTTAAATAGCAAAATTATGCATTTTCTGCAAACTTTTCGATTTACACGGTTTTGACTTGAAAATTTTTAATTTTCGATTTACACGTTTTTCTCAGGAACGTATCTACCGTGTAAATCGGGGGATAGGTGTACTAATTTTTAAATTGGACACAAAATGAACTTTGATCACAAAGTATATACTAGCAATATTATTAATGAAAAATACACTTATATTCATAATCCCATCAATAAAAAAAAATCTGCAAAGTGGCTGTCAGTCTTCGTTCTATAGTTAAATTGCACTGTATAATGACGCAAAATAATGACTGCTAGTACTACATACTAAGCTAGGAAGGTATTAAAGCCGTCAGCATCTAATTTGGGGGAGTGGGGGGAGGAGGTGTAGTAGGCAAAATGCGCAACGGACTCTCATAGATTTCGTGTCAGTATACATAAAGAATTTAACAGAAATTATGACTGATAAAGGTATAAGATTTACTGAGATCAATTGGAAAAGTCGTTCCGAAAAATCATTTGAAATTTCTTCATCCCCCTTCAGATTACTTTTTTTGTTTTTTTCACTACTGCACAAAAGTTCTGCACATTTTTGCATTCTTTTTAAAGAAGAACTACATGAAATGGATCATAACTATATAACATATATACTGCGAACTTTATTTTCTAAGTCGCGACTATTAAATTTCTAGTAATGCAATACTGGCAAAATTGTTGACTAGAACAATTTTAACAAGATCAGCCGAATTGTCTTTTATAAATCATTCGAAAAACACGATGATTAAAATGCACTGATTTTCTGATACTAAAAAATTCCAAACTGAATTTAATAAAAAAAAGTTAAATATCCGGATCAGCGGAAAGTAGCTTTGATGTACAAGAGGCAACACAGCAGAACTTTGGCATGTTTCGAAAATCGTTACAATACCGTATACGCAATATTAATACACCACAATATAAAGGCAAGTTTACACTCATTTGAATTGTGTTTTAAATAAATATTTATGTTATCCTAATAAAACATTGTGAAAACCACAACTCACAGATCCTTTTGAAAACTAAAAAAAAAGCTTCTCTGATTTGGATATCACAGAAATAATACGTATTATAGGGTCTCTGAAAATAATATCATACTTTGTCCAAAAACTTTTGTAAAGTTTAAATGTATCAAAGTTTTGTATAGGTATACTGAGTTTCAGTTATGGACAACTGAAACAAGTTCGCGATTTATTACCAAGAATCTAGTTTTTACAGTTTTAATTAGTAATTATAAATATAATAACTGCTGAATTGACGACTATTAGTGTTATTAAAATAGTTACATGTTCAGAATTCTTAAAACGAATACTTATCTCTCTTTATTATAGATAATATTATTTTGAACAATACTCAGCTTACACATATAATGGTCTTGTAAGTTATTCAAAGTAAAGAGCTGCACTGAATATTTCGGTGTGAATGCTACTGATTCACAGCGACGTCGTACAACGAAAGGCTACAACACAAGAGAGATGCAGAGCAGAGATAATGTTTGCTATTGTGGTGTACGGAGTATCCACCCAACGACCTCATTATTGCCTACACATCACAGTCAAACATAAATCTACATCGATACAGATAATCCACAGGAGAAGTCCTGCTGTGAGTTGGGAGTTCCCACTAGCGAGGTGAGGAATAAACGTACATATACACCCCACCTACAAACGTTACGATATCGACAGTGCAGGACTCCTAAACGATCTCAGTTTCGACACTTTAATCTTCTCTTATATAATCAAATGCCAAAAACTGTGATATAGAAAATGTACCAACAAATTATGAAAAAACTGGCCAAGTGCGAGTCGGACTCGCAAACGAAGCGTTCCGTACCACCGTACATTATTTATTAACTTTATTTCATTTTTATTATTTGTTGTTATATATGTCGGATATTAAAGAACAATTCATTTCTTATTCAAGATCTTGGAAATTCCACATCATCTGTTAGTTATAAACATTTGTTACTTACAAATATTCGTTACCTATAAATATTGTTAGTTACAAATAGTCCTTAGATAGTTTTATGGCTGAAAAATCTGGGGTTCGGGCTGTCATCTGGTCTCCAACCGTGGCCACGATCACAGGACGGAAAGTACGCATTTCTAAGAAAGGCAGCAAGCCGACCCTCAAACGGCAGACATTGAAAATAGGATACGAGGGTAGAAGGTACCTAGAGGGCAGTTCGACGTGAGCATCGGTAGAGACAAGACATTTTTTGGGTTGCTGTCCTGTTGACTGTGGACTCGTTATCGCACCCACGGATTATTGTCATAGTGTACGGTAGTTGGTTTCTAGTGAAGCTTGATAGGGTAGTATCTATTGCTAGCGTACGATACTGGCTGTGTATTATTGTAATTATAAGTGGAACGACGACCAAACGAATAAGAACACGTATTCGGCCCCTGCTCTGACATATACATACTAAGGCGCATAAATGCCTGAACCAATAGCTTTTAAGATATTCTGTCCGAGGTCGCCAGTATGCACTATTTTGACGTTTGTAAAAAAAATATTTTTTGCGTAACTACAAATTTACGGTTTTCGGATTTTTCCCTTTACTTGTGCTATAAGACACTGCTTCTTGCCAAATTTCTAGGTCAACGGAAAGTACCCTATAAGGTTTGATTCCCTTGCGAGTGTCCAAATATGCGGCATAAACAACAGTTGTGCAGTTCCTTGTTAAAACAAATATTTCTTACTCTGAATAAATTTTGCACAAAAATAATGTAGGTGTGTATTTCTTACAACGAGCACTCATTGATTAAATACAGTATTGCTGTTTTAGGCTTTATCCAATCCAGTCCTGGCCAGTACCTTTAACGACTAGCGAGTGAATGAGCAGTCGCTCCATATAGCTTAGCTAGGCAAGACCCGACCATGTAGCATGTCTGTCTATAGCTGCCTTACAGGATTGTCGGCACGCGGGTAGCATCAGTCACAATCAACGGCAGACAGACAAATGTATGCAAATCAGTGTTTATTGCCTGAAACTCTCAATGTGCACCGTACACATGTAACTTCTATGTGGAGCTCCTGTAAGCCTCACTTCATGCTAACACTTTATTGCCACTGTCAGCTTATTTCACAGGGATGTAGTCGTGTCAGTGCGCATCGGATCACCGCATCGGGACTTTTGTAAGTGGAAGAATCGAGCCCTGTATACATTGTTAAAAATCATGGTTACCGCGCCATCGGTCGACCAGACAAACACAAACGTAAAATAAAAAAAATAAAATCATTTTTGATTAAGTGTATTATACGTATATAAAAAATCCTTGTTTTTTGCACCCTGGCACCATGTTTTTTTTTTTTTTTTTTAGATCTATATCTATAATGTATCGTATTTCACATATTGTTGACTAACATATGTATAAAGAATAATTGAGTCGAGCAAATGTAGAATAAATTAACCTAGAAAATGGTCACGTCAAAATATTGTAAATATTCAGTGATTTGAACATGTTATATCTTAATCCCAACTTAATTTTCATTTTTCTATTTTTCATAAATTTTAATAAAAAATTACACTGACGTTTCAATTGTTTCTCTTTTTTTAATTAGATATTGCAATAATAACTGATATTTCCATTTACATGAATGACAAAAATTAAAAACGAAAAACCAGAAACTCATCCACACCAGAAGTCGACATCGCCCAAGGACACTGTTTTTGTGACGTTATTTTTCAAATTTAAAATGCATGCTGATGAATGAACTTCATTTGATGCGGTCATATTACGAATGTGCCTTGATGTGTCTTTTCATTTGCGTGCAAAAAAATTGGGTGACCACATATTCCTTTAAGGTAGTTGTCGTGGTACAATATTGTCAAAAAGTTATAGATTATACGCGCCACAAAAGTATACTAGCTTGTAGCTAAGTGATCCATACTTTGTACGCAAGATTGTACCCGTGGAAACGTAACCCATACACTATTCATATGCATGTATACTTTTCTATAAATTGTTGAACTTTAAACCGTTATTTATAAATAATTAGACGGTCAAAAATTTTTTCTTATTTTTTTTTAAACTCATAACAAAGACTGTCAGTTTTTGGAACGTTTCTGACAGTTAGTTCTTTTTTTATAAATAAGAAACTGATTCAGAACTACAGAGATCGTATACAATCAATGTTAATTATCCAATTTTTAATTGAATTTATCTCGGATTATATATGGTCGATCGACTTCAAATTTTCAGGGTAATTGTATTACCATGTCCTTAATAAGTATACAAAAATTAAGAATTTTCTGACGATGTGCCTTAATCACGACAACTTCCTTAAAGTGGTTTTAATTTACAGTATGAACTTAATGTAGAGGTGAAAATAGAACTAAAAATTCTATCCGAAAATATAAAAATAGTACAAAATTAGTAGTTTTGCTTTTTAGCCACAAATCAATATACGTAACTGAATTTGAGAATTATTATTTAATAGATCCTATCCCAACTACACTATGTACCATTAATAATTTATTGAAATAGTTATGAATAAGTTAACGTTGAAACCACGAGTACGGCATACAATTCTGAACCAATCCGATGCACCTAAACATGCAGCACGTTGTAAAGAACAGTCAGAATATGCCCGTGAATCTCCTTCGAAAAAGGTGATCAGCATCACAATGCAGGGGACACAAATATAAAATACTGCAACTTGATGTTTAGATGTGAGACTTTTTTCAGAATTGCATCGTAAGAGTAAAGCTATTAACAGACGGCTGATAAATCCACTAATATTGGAAAATTTTAGGCGAAAAATTTGTTACAAATGTCTATCAACCGCGTGCTAATTCTTGTTTGCCAATGTTAACAGAAAAGTGATTAGCAGACTACTGGTAGACGCCATCTACCAATAAAATTGGAAGAAACCTATCAATCGTGTGAACACCATTTTGCACTATTGGCAGACCGTTGATATGTTAAGTCTTTCCGACATTGGTAGCTAAGCGATTTTCATTAACAGAATTATGAAACCTAATAACATTTACCAATTTCAAACTTTGAAACACGTTTTTCCATGCTGGTGATAAGATTACAAGAAACCAATTCTCAATCTTGTTCCTTTGGAGATATTCTGACAGCGACGATGAAAAAACCCGATCCAACTTTTGAGGCAATCAACTCTCAACTAATTTTGCTTTCTAAGTCGATAGCATCTCAAATCGCGAAAGAAGGAAAACAATCAACGAAAACTAAAAATCATCAAAAACGAAAATCCTACAAAAAAACAGATTCGGAGAATATGTTCCAAGGAAAAGATTTTCAAATTAGTAAGTAAGGTTGAGACGCGAAATTCTCTGTGGGATAACAAACTGCCAAAGAATAACGCGTAGAAGGAAATCGCGGATATTATCGATACGACTTCCGACGAGTGCAAAGCCAAACGGGATAAATCTTCGTGTCGCATTCAATCCTCACGACGAAATCGAGCCAAGCCACCGATGAATTACTTCGCGCAAATTTCGGGTCTTAGATTGCAGCTCAATTTCAAATAAATCTCCAACTGCTGACGACGAGTCACCCAATCCTTCACCAAAAAACTGTGCGGCGTTTCTATGAAGATTCGTCTTCACCTTCTCTGCTTTTTAAAAGCATACGCAGCCAAAATAATCGCAAAAGTTTCTTTTTGTTTTATTTTTAATTTCTTTCAGTTTTTCGATTTAATACAGTACGTAGTAAGGACGACACACCTCACTTAGATTCAAAAATAAAATTCCCTGTCAACTGTGATGTTTTTTTACATTGCAGATCTTTACCAACCGTGTAAACAGCCAATTTTCATCTGCCAATAGTTGTAGAAAAAATTATTGAAAGACCATTGGCAGACCGCTGAAATCGGACGATTTATAATTTGTAGTTCATTGGCAGTTGAATAGCAAGTGATAGCGAATCAGTGAAATCGACGTATTTCAGATGTCAATAAATCTGAAACCATAAAAACTAGCTAATTGCTACTTGGTGTGTTTGATAAGTCTGCCAAGGACATCTTATCCTGAAAATTTCAACTTTCTAGCATTATTTAGACCGAAGCTATGACGGCTCGAAAATACGACGAATCGCTTCCAGAAAATGTAGGTAGTGTCTCGCTTCCTTTGGCTCGTCTTGGTGGGTGCACTACCGCGTCCTCAGATATATTCTTTGCCGATATACATAGTAGCATTTTTTTACTAGTAGAAAAAATTGAAAATTTGAAAAAAGTACAATTTTTTTCTCTAATGAGAAAAAGATTTAGTCGTTGTTCCAGAGCCAACTAAGCGATAGTTGCAAAAAAACAATTTCTAGTTCAAGTTATGTAAAAAAGCTCTACTAAACATCATCTATGAACTACAGTTTTTACGTAACATCACAGCAAGCAAGTTTCCATTTCAGCCGAAATAAAAAAGTAGGTTGTTTTGATTGACACTATAAGCATAAAGAATACAGACAAGAGAAAAAAATTTATTACATGTACAATGCGTACATATATTATGAAGAAGTGAGACAGATATGAAGTTTTCCACATGGATAGGCACTATAAAACAAGTGAGACAGAGTCTTAAAGAACTTTAGAATGTGTGCGTGTGCTTTATCTTGCGAACACAAAATAGAAACGAAAATTTACGTCTTCAGAATTTCGATGTATATAAATAAAATAGTAAAGTGTAAGGAAAAATCGGTGTGAGAGTTCTCCTCTTCTTATAAACCCTCCGCTTTTGGTGTCACATCTACACTTGTTTATAATGCTACACAGTTTTACAGCAAACAGTATGTATCTACAATAAATATTGTCGGCATAATAAATGTTGATTGTTACTAGAAATTGTTACTGGAAATAACCAGATCTTAACCCGCGAGCACTCGCGCTATGAGCATTTTGCTCACAGTAAATTTAAAACACGCGCCATTTTGTCAAAATTATTCGTACGTACATCGTTCATTTGGTAGCTGAGTTTTGTTCCGTCCCCCACCCCTGTATGTAGTTCACTTCTCGCCAGTGTGCGCCAGTCACTCAGACGGGGTGGTTTGTTGCGCCGTGTACACCATCAGGCGGCGTTTTGCTCATCGCGCGGGTATCGACGTAAGCACTTTTTTTTACTCATGACTTTATTTTTTTTATCTTAGCGACAGTTTTACTGCTACTTTTATGCAATATTATGATTTTACATTACTGAAATTATTCATACTTAGTTTTAAGTTTTTTTTGAAAAGTTTTTTTTTTGTTTAATTTTTTCCGTAAGACTGCCTTAGAAGACTGGCAAATTAGTTCCTATGATTGTTAATTAAAATAAAAAAGATTAATATTGTTAACTTTTTGAATATATATTTTGTAGAATAAATAATGTGTATTTTATTTAATAAAATATTTTTTTATTAATATTTTTTGGTAAAACTTGCATTTATTGACATTCATAAACGTGAGCAAAATGCTCTACACGCGAGTGCTGATGTAATTTCTTGAGGCGCGAGTGCTGGCGGGTTAAGTTTAGAGAGTGCTTTTCACTTCAAAAATCAGAAGAGGGACCAAAAATCTTCACAAAACTAGTTCTAAATTTTAAAGTATTTTAAGCTATTATCAATTGTTATATTTTGCTAAAACAATAAAACAACGCAACTTTTTATGAAGTCCGGTCCTGTTCAATCAACTCGGTTTAAATTTTTGACGAACTGTTTATAATTGATCCTAAAGTGTTAAATTTTCATTTTGAAGCATTTCCGAGATTTTTACCGCAGTACTCGCAAAGCACTGTGCACTACATTTCGACCTTCCCCTATAGAAACGAAGTTAATTACGTTATAGAATTATCTTTTTCAGGGGGGGGGGGGTAAATTTACCATAAAAATCAGTATTTCAAATTTCATACGTCAAGGTGGAATCGTTTCCAAGATTGAAGTTCAAAAATTACGATTTTGGGTACTCACTAACTGACTGACTGATAAATCATCATAATGAACAAGTATCTAGTAGGTGCTGAGAGCATCGACCCGAAAGCATCATCAATCGGTCGTTTAAATACTAGTCGCGTTTAATCGATGTGATATAATAAATTATGATATTCGATACAACTAAGATAAAACGAAGTATGGTAATAGTATATAGCTATAATATTTAAATGAATTAGAATAAGTAAAAATATAACTTATATTTATGGTTAGCGGGTACTTGGACATAAATAAATAAAAATCCTAAGTTTTATAAATTTTATAAAACTTAGGATTTTTATTTATTTATGTCCAAGTACCCGCTAACCATAAATATATATTAACATAATGGACGATATCAACTCAAATATAGTAAAAATATAACTTTTACAAAATTCTATGAAATCTCACCATAAAGATAAATGTGAAAAAGGGCCAAATTCAATATAAAGTACAAATGGGTCTTACGGCCTTGAAATCTAAGAAGGTTCCAAGTTTTCACTTGGCAAATTTTTGTTTTAAATTACAGATAAATGACTCATGTATGTTTACATCTCACTTCTTTTTTCGATAAAGCCGGCAAACCCACTTGTTCTTTGTATCGAACTTTAGTCTTATTCCACTTTTTTTGTGGAATAACTTTCTTCATTTGCAAACTAGATCGTTGATTACAGTCGCTGATGAAGAGTATGTAGATTTTGTATAAGTAAGTTTCACTTCTCTAATGTGTACTATGTAGTGTTAACTACACGATCTTATAAATAAACTAAATTACATACTTCGAGTGTCGCGACAAATAAGCTAAGGTAAAATGTAAATATTACATGTCCCTAGAATAAGTAGATTAGCGTTATTTTTTTTTTTTTTAATTTTAAGGTCGTTCTCTTTCGAAACTTCAACAAGCAAATATAACTTATTAAAACAGCCACAGGTTGCGGTTTAATGAAACACCACAAGAGCCGAAAGTTGAATAGCATGAAGAAAAATTATAATATCATGAATTAAAACAGTTTACATTCGCCATCTAGACTCAGCTTTACAGGATTTAGATAACATTGACATTTTTCTTATTTTCACTATAATGAAATAGACGTTATCTGAGATTTAGCGTTTTCCAAACACTATTTTTCTGTCCAAAGCAACAAAACTTGTTGAAAATTATACTATCGCATTTACTGCTGCAATGAAACGTACATAATAAAACATTGATAGACTGAATATATATTCAAAAGAAATCAATCGGATAGGGAGACCAATATTTCCATTCCTTATTTTATATACGAAACACAATATGGCTATTTGCCAATTTAATTCATATAGACACTGCAGATGTTTTCATATATATACATATTTTTGTTTTAGTCAGTATCGCACTCTTCATTTCACATCCAACATTTCATACAGTGACGGTTATTATGAAGAAGTAGGTGAAGTCCACCTTCGATCGTTTCCAAAAAAAATGTTTTATACATCTAATAAATAAATAAATTTTATAATTAATTAAAATTCTAGTCAGGTGTGATAGCCACTTGCGTGCTTCAGTTCGACTTATGAAATATTAGCAATAAATTCGATCAACGACGTCGTATGTAATTTGATTCAGACACCGTTATCTCAATAGAAAGATGACGACAAACAACATTTAAATTAAGGAAAGAAGGTAAAAAAGCGGCAGGTGATATAAAATAAAGTTTTAAAAATCCTGATTTGCTGAAGCTATAGTCCGAATTTTCAAAAACTTTTTTAGCACAAAAAACGATATTTGGAATTAAGAAGGATCATTGTACGGTATCATGTATCAGGAAGAACGTACCCAGGGGAGGAGACCAGAGTTAAAACTCAATGCGGTATAATCATAGTAGGTATATTTATCTCCTTTCGCGTTCGGAATTTTTATATTTCAGCCCTTTTTTAACAAATTTTCTGCCCATACTCCTGAGTTTAAGAATAGAATAGAATAGAACTTTATTCAATAACATGTCACAATGACAAAGAATGCGTCAGTTAAAAATACAAGATTAAGAATATAAACAAATGAAATAGTCAAAAAAATTTGTACGGGCACTTGTTTATGAGATAATTCACAACACGTTTTTTAAATAATTTGTAGCTTTTAATGCTTACAATTTCTGCAGGTAAACTGTCAAATAATTTCACAGCAGAGTAGCGGGGTCCCTTTGTATATAAAGCGAGGTGATGATCGGGAGTGCCGTGATTCAAACGACCTCGCGTATCATAATTGTGATCCGGCAAATGGCGGTGAAAAAGATGTTTATTTCTGAACAGATAACAAACGGACTTTAGTATGTATATCGCATATATTGTCATAATTCTGTGCTTATTAAATATCGGCTTACAAGAATCAGTGGGCTTTAGGTGGTATATTATCCTTAGTATCTTTTTTCTCCTTGCACTTCACAAACCTTAGGACCCACAATTCCATGTTTAATTTAATATTTTGAGTATCTATACCCTTGTCAAAAAGAAGTGGAAACAGTAACGAGACCCTCCTTAGACAAGCAATTGTGTGACAATTAAAATGTAAAAGCAAAGAAACTATAATTAATTTACACTGAATTCCACAAAATAAAAGATTCAAAACAATTCGCAGTAACTTTATCGTAATCCAGGGTGGGGCAGAATAACGGACGATTTTAATTTAACTGTGAAAACAAAGTATCCAATAATTCTCAGTTTTATTGTCATCAAATTAAACAATGTAAAAGCAAAAAAAAATAAATTGTCACAGTTTCAATTTTGAAAATTACATCTGAAATATAATGTCCCACATATTCGATCGGATTTGAGCCATTTCATCCCGATTCCCCTATTTGAGGGCTTCGATTGTTCTCGGAGGTTCTTTCTGGTAAACTCTACTCTTCAAGTAATTGTCAAATGTTTTATACAGTAACGACAGCGAGAGAGAAATAACGTCTAGCTTCCCTCTCGCACGCATTTACATATTATTTATTTTGAAACATATTAATCAGCTAGTACATCCAACAGATATATTTATTAAAAATATCTACTCAACACTGACAAAATACAAACAAGTAATTTACTCACACTAAACAATTACCGTTTTAAAAATTTGTATAACTAGCATGATGAAAGGTAATTCAACACTAGTCACAATGCAACGATGGCAATTTGTTTATTACATATTTGCATTATTACATTTGTAGAAATATCTTTTTTCCTGTTATCGCATATCAAACAAAATTTTTATTGTCAATTACAAAAATTAATTCAAATGACACCAGGAATACAATATAACAATACAAAAAGTTCACATCGAAATACATTATATAATACTTTAAAATGAGTGGAATCATGTATCAAAAACATAACAAATCAAAATGTGTTATTGATCGCACGTTTAAACACAATTTAGTTGAAAACTAAACATAATCGAGAATTTATGACTGGCAAAGTTCTTCGAGAATTTGTCTATTGCTAACAGTTTCTTCAATAACAAAATTTTTCTTCGTACTATGCCGAAAGTACGTACTTTCTGCTTCGATTTTAAAGCAGAAAGCCTAACATAACGATGGATCGAAACAGTTTTCTCATGCACACTGATAAGAAAGTATTAACTTTCGGCATGATATAAACAAAATAGTATACACCATACGGTCAGAAAGTTGGCTTCGCCTCGGAGGACATCATGTTACGCGCAGTGCACGAATGTCTACTTTCTGTCCTTACGGTGTAATATACTATTACTACATAATCTTTAAAGCAAGGAGCAAATTATTGGAATTATAAAAAATAGTATAGAAACGCTTTAAAAATTTACTCTTACAATAATAAACGACAAATATTTTTTAGTTTGAAACGCCGACTATCTTTGACTCCTAGAAAAATGTTTTATTTACATGTGACTTGTGAGGTATCGTTGCTACAAAACACATGTGACTAAGGTAAAATTGTTCTTATCTCAGTTAAGATACTTCGCCTTGCTTTAGAGCATAGTTTCAATAAAAATTTGCCTTTTTGATTCTTTGCTTTAGGACACAGGCTACAATAACGGTTCTGCCTGGCTAGATCCTGATGAAAATCCTATTGAATTCGTTATACTTAACAGGTTTAAATGCGGTTTGTACCATTCGATAGATTATTTAGAATTTAGATCTATAGATCTGGCTTCACTTGAGTGCAAACAGGATTGATTTCAAGTTGGAGAGCGTCGAGATTTTAAGTTCTTGGTCCGGCCGTCCGACCAGCGTCAACAGTATATGTGCCATAATATACTATGTATAAACTCAATATACAGGCAAATAAACAAAGTTTGTGTAAACTGATTGTACGCATATATTCATAGTATACGAATCATTTGGAAATAGTCCAATTAATTAATTAACAGAAGCGGTAAAGTTCGCGGGAAGAGTAGTTCTGGATGGAACTTTTACGGTAGGGTGGGTAAATGTGGGATAGCGATGTCTATACATAAGTAGAATGAGATGGGAGGGACGGGGCTTGAAGAGGAACGGCCTACGAAATATATACTGCGACAGCCACAAATCTACATTATAGAGCTTACACGGAAAGGCTAACGCGAAACCACGTTTCCGACATAGTATATACCATTGAAAAATAATATATATAGAAAACCATTATCAATCAAGTAATTTCACGTAAATTTAGACCAATGACATGAACTAAAACTCCTTTCTAATCCGCGACGTTTCGCCTTAATTTAAGTTTTCATCTATCATCAGGCTCTTAGTTTAAATTGTAAAATTATCATTATTGATGTTCAAAATGGACATGTCAATCATTAGTCATTATCGTAGAAAAGATCGATGTCTCAATAAAAACCAATTTCATTGTGTTTCGTTTCTTTTCTACGTCAAAATCATTTTGTAGAGTCTTACTGTTAAATATCCTCAAAATTAAAATTTACTACGTAAAATGTGCTTGTATAATTTTACGGATGTTACCAATGGTAACTAATTTAGGTCAAAATTCACTTTTCAAAATTTTTCAACATTTTTTCGTTTCAAGGTTCCTCGAGTTCAAAAAACTTATTTTTGGAAAACATCTCTTCGTCCGTTTGTCTGTGAGTACGATACAGGTCAAACGGCTGATCGAACTCAAATATGAAGAGCGCTCCTATTGTTTTTAGGAAAAATCGGCGCATTTGAAGAAAAGATATGCACTATAAGTTATAACGTTGTTTTTTCTATTATAAAAGTACACATTTCATGGTTAATTATTCTACTTATTTTTCCAAGATTTTGTAAAATTTTCTAAACTCTATAGTTGCAAAAATAGTGTTTAATATTTTTTTGTTCCAATATATATTTTTAACGTGGAGGGAAGTTTGGTTGAGGAACAGTTCACCATTGTGTAGGATGGTTACATTAGTAAATAATTTGCAAGCAAAAAAACCTGATATAGATTTTTTTCAAAATAGTTATGAGATTATACGTGCATCAGTCAGATCATGACGTACTGCAAGGCACATTTCAAATTTCATATTTATATTATAATTGTTACATTTTTAAATTTTATTCTATAAAGTTGTTTACTTTCTGTTACGTTATGTAATATTATTTTGTTAAGTTTATATTGTTGCACTGTATTGTATTATTATATTGTTATATTATTATATGGTATATATTGTTATATTTTATGCATGTGTTCAATATCGAGATGTGATTTTCCCTATTATTGGATGTACTTATCTGTTGGGAAATAAATAAATAAATAAATAAAAAAAGAAGCTTTACCGATGTTTCGCTTGTGGCCTACGTTTCTGGAAAATATATTTCCATCTTCAGGGCCTGAGGCTAGTCAAAGGGTGGTAAATTGTACTAATCTTAAATACATGATACATGATAACCCATAGATTATGATCATGTATATTATAAAAGTACACATTTCATGGTTAATTATTCTACTTATTTTTCCAAGATTTTGTAAAATTTTCTAAACTCTATAGTTGCAAAAATAGTGTTTAATATTTTTTTGTTCCAATATATATTTTTAACGTGGAGGGAAGTTTGGTTGAGGAACAGTTCACCATTGTGTAGGATGGTTACATTAGTAAATAATTTGCAAGCAAAAAAACCTGATATAGATTTTTTTCAAAATAGTTATGAGATTATACGTGCATCAGTCAGATCATGACGTACTGCAAGGCACATTTCAAATTTCATATTTATATTATAATTGTTACATTTTTAAATTTTATTCTATAAAGTTGTTTACTTTCTGTTACGTTATGTAATATTATTTTGTTAAGTTTATATTGTTGCACTGTATTGTATTATTATATTGTTATATTATTATATGGTATATATTGTTATATTTTATGCATGTGTTCAATATCGAGATGTGATTTTCCCTATTATTGGATGTACTTATCTGTTGGGAAATAAATAAATAAATAAATAAAAAAAGAAGCTTTACCGATGTTTCGCTTGTGGCCTACGTTTCTGGAAAATATATTTCCATCTTCAGGGCCTGAGGCTAGTCAAAGGGTGGTAAATTGTACTAATCTTAAATACATGATACATGATAACCCATAGATTATGATCATAGATTAGTACAATTTACCACCCTTTGACTAGCCTGAGGCCCTGAAGATGGAAATATATTTTCCGAAACGTAGGCCACAAGCGAAACATCGGTAAAGCTTCTTTTTTTCAACTGTTCCTCAACCAAACTTCCCTCCACGTTCAAAAATAGATTAAAATTAAAAAAAAATCAGTAGGTATTCTATTGTTGTTAAGATCTGTCAAAAAGCTGACGACCATGGTATGGTTAATTTTTACCTGTGAAACTATATTATGTAAACACACAAATAAATAGCAAATATCATAATATTTAATACTAGCCGTTACTCGCGTCACCGCACGCGTTAACACAAATATTATTTTCTTTATTATAACATGTCAAAAGTTAATATTTTATATGTTGGAATGATGCTGTCGTTTAATTGGTTGGAATTGTCTACTTGTTGTAACGTGCTAAATGAAAAAAAAATGTTTTAACTGATTTGTATCTTTTGACATTTTTATACTACGATTGGTCACTAAATATCTTGATCTGCGCCGGTTCTATTCATCATACGACGCTTTTCGTAACAAAATGCCAAAGCCTAAAATGCCCCTGTTTACGAATTAGTTAAGATGCTACCCCTGGACAAAATGGAAAAAAAAGGAACCAATCAGTTTAGAATTAAGTTAGAAAGCCTAGTTTATGTAGTATTCGACATTGTTATAAATTATATCAACCGAAAATCGCCCTACGCCACTGAGAGCAAATAATGCTTGTGCTTATGCACGATGATCCAACCATATACGCGATAGGAACAAGGAACTATAAGGATTCAGTTCAACTATAAATCAAAATATAAATATGGCGTTTTCGTTACGTGTGTGCACTATGTACTGCACTAGTACTGCAGTGAGTGTGTGTGAATATAATTTTAAAGTGGCATTTCTTTAAGAGTATAACGGGTATTCAAATAAATTCGGGTACCCAGGAACCCGATTAAAAGAAAAATGAAATGGAAATATTAATAATTGCTAGATTTCTATGATACTCAACTTTAAAAAGTTGTTTTTTAAGCGATAATAACATAAAAATTAAAAAAACAACAATATAATTTTTCATCATTCCTTTACTGAGAGTAATTACTGAGGATTGGACAGTTCTTAGGTATAAGGTAAACTAGATTTGTCATCTCAAGTTAAAATAAACAATTACACTAAATTCTAAAACAGCAATTAAATTAAAACAGTTAAACTTTTTTTCTTTTTTATTCTGAATTTTTGTTCTGGGATTTTGTTAGCATAAATATTTAAGAGGGCGATATTCACAAAAAATATGTTATGTTCTTATGTCAAAACAATCATATCCCTTAATTGTTTTCTGAGATAGTTTAACGTTAGATATATTCATATATATATTGCGTAACTTTCGTACCACTACCTCTACGCACTTTAGAATTAATATATTTTTATATTATTATTGTTATCTACAAAATATTAACGCAGCTTCTATGTTAAAGAGAATGTTATTTCACAGCCTCCTATCAAATAATGTTTGTTTTCCATAAATTCCAAAGTAAACAATAATTTCCATTATGGTAATAGGTTAACAGCATTAAACGAGTATCTGTATTAAAGACTATAAAATGTCAGCGATATTACACAGAATTATTAATTATATATTTTTAGATTCATATTAGCTATATTATTAGATTGCAATCAGCCATTTGGCATTCGTCAAATTTATTGGCTCAAAAAATTGACCGCTGCTGCATAACAAGTAGACATGCATGTTAATTGATAAAACTATTCCTGAATGATTCAAACTTATATTATGATTTAATAAATATTTTACTTTACTAATGAAATTTTATTGAATATTAGCTACTAACCTACAAGTGTGTTATCATTTTTCCGTGTTAAGATTGCTTATTAATATTATTTAATAACTGTTAAAAACGGAATGTTGACATAATAAAATAAAACATAAAAATACATTTGTTTTTTCAATTTGTACACAATTAGCGGTAGAACCTCCATATTCAACAGTATGTATAGGTAAGTGAAAATAAAACTAGAATAGGTATTTTTAATTGTTGCATACGAGCAGTTTAATTGCACAACTGGCAGAGATATGATAAACGATCGCAATTACAAACTTTGTTCAAGATTTCTTCACAAACAATAGTTGTTTGGTATATCAGTGTGTTAGTGATAACTCAGTGAAATTGACATTGAAAGTGTACACTTTTCAATGTGAAGAAATTGGCATTGAAAAGTGTACTTTAGGTATACAATCCATGGTTACACTTTTGTATAACAAACGCAAAAGTGTCAAGAGTCTCTTTAAACTAGAGCATGATACCAAACACACCTATTAAAAACCGCGAACGCTTATCAAACAGCGCAAGCTTGTAATCTACACGATGTCGTACACTAGACCAGCAGAAACTATCACGGACCAGCACCTTTTAGTGAAAAATTCTTGTACAGAAAGACACTTTGCACAGTTGTCAAGTAGTGAGTTCGCAGTATGGACTAGTTCAATCGAAGAATTTTTTATTTTGACAATGTTGTGTGGAGAGGAGGTAGAGGAAGAAGCCTAGAAAAAAGATAAATTTGTATTTATAATGAAAATGAATTAATGAAAACTATACATCACTAGCAAACTAGATCGACTCAACAGGACTAGACAGAAAGTACAGGCGACTGACTGACGGTCGTTGTTGGATGCAGGTGCTGGTATAATATGCGCTACTCCGTTGAATAAAATGGATAACTTCACGAACAGGTTTTTCTGGTCCGTGTTGTCTTGGTCGTGTTTGATTAGTGCGCGCGGTCTTTTAGTGCTTCCCAAAACAGCGATACGCAATTAAATTCAAAATCACACAGTTGAAATTTTACAAATTCATAATTAAAAAGTAACAAACTAAAAAAAGGAGTTTTATAGATTTGATTAAATTGATGTTCAATCCTTTTGTCTATTTCGAAAAACTAAAAATAAAATTTAGAATTAATTATAATATAAATTTCCAGGTTCCAAGAAAAGAATATTTTCATGAAAACCTATTTTTTATTCGAAACATCTCGAAAATTTACAAATTAAAATCTGACTGTCTTCAATATTTTATTCAATAATAGCTGTATTTTGAAATAAGTAAAGGTGATGGATAAGGATCCACGTTAAATGATTACTATACGCAGTGGACTTTTATTCTATTAAATACAATAACAAGACAATGGCCGCGATATTAAAAAAGTAAAAGAGACCAACCATGACGGCAGGTTATTTTTCATTAAAACAACTCGTCTCATGTATAAATCTTGTCTATGTGACAGACGTTATTTTTCATGGAAACATTAATGCCAGTATCAGCACGCTGGGCTACAAGGAAGATAAAGTAAGTGTAATTAATTAATCGTCAGCCAGATGGATTTTTAAACGAATTGTCGATTACGCAAACAGTGCACGGAGGCTCTTAAACTGTCAACTCTAAGCAACACGCAGACGGTACGGCGACGACGTCACAAGTAAAGCTGCCCCTCTCGTTTCTCTGCAACGAAACGATGACAATAGTTCCGTCCGAAGGTCGCACTCACATCGAACATAATACACTTCCACATCAAGGTTAGTAGATTACAGAGGTTATTTGCCTCGTTCAAATTGACCAATCAGCGTAAGCGAGAGAATGGCGTTATCTGCCAATGATGAGTGGGCGACCCTTAAAGCTTTTGATTATTCAGTACAAATAAATTCATCAATATTTCAAGAATATATTCATATTTTCCTTATACATAAAAATCCGGTGAACATCTGTTCGTAATTCTCCTCCTCCTAAACGGCTTGATCGATTTTGATGATTTTTTTTGTGCTCATAGGGTCCCCTGGATGGTGTTTAGCTATAGTTGGATCCGGTACTTGGCGTTGTTGTCGAGACCCAGAATATATTTTTTTCCATACAATTTTTAATTTTTTTTTTTGATTTCTCATATAAAAAAAACATACAATCCCAAATTTTATTTCATAAAATATATTTTGCTAGCAAAGTATGTGGCAGGCCAACGTTTGCCTACTGGGTCCGCTACTACTTTATAAATGTTGAAATTTCTCAGAAATAATCCCAATTCAAAGAACAGGAATGTTTTCGGTTCCAAAGATTTATTACACCTACGGAAATAATCTCAACAGAACATCTCATACACACAGGAACTACAGTCGACTCTCGATAATTTCAAATTACCAAAAGTTCAAAATAACAGGAGTTTAAATAACCAAGAGGGAGGGAGGGAGGTAGGAAAAAAAACAAGAATTCGTAGTTTATTATTTTAAACATTCGTACAATTATTCACTTATTCATTTTGAAAAGAAGTCCGTAATTTTCTGTTGAGTGAGCGACTTCAGCTTATCATTGTTCAATGAATTTTCGATAGTGATGAGAACTGCAACAGGCCAGTGCATGATAAACGCTTCAAATTATAGAAACTAGGGAAGCCCGGACTTCAAATTATTGCATTTTGACGGGCAAGATACTATTCTTTCAGCTTGAAATTACTGCGGGGACCAATTAATATTGATTTTGTTCAATTTATAGAGTAAAAAAATTTTAAGTTTAACGAGTGTTAAATAATAATCGAGAGTCCACTGCATATTCATTTTTGTTATTATTCGTAATGTGCAGTAGCGTTTAGTTCGATCATTGTGCATGCAAACAGCAATTTTAATCATACACAGTTAAGTACAGGCATTATATACATTTACTATGCTTTCTTCAGTTTCTCGTCTTCTTTGACAGTTCGCCTCGTGCAACTTTCGATCTGAAAGTTGACAGTTCCCCATCATTCTCCATGAAGCACGGCACCGCTCGCGAATAGGCAGCATGAAGCAATCCGTTGTAGTATACATGAGCGTTTCTAAATTTGTGGCCGACCGTCATAAACTTCAAAGTACGCTGTTAATTACAACGGGAGATAATATCCATTGAAAGCGGCCAAGCGTTAAAATTAAGCCGGCCCGGGCGCCAGTTCGACAGTCACTCGCCTCCTATACACAGGCAGTGCGTGCTACCAAGAGGCGAACAAAACATTGACGCACAATCATTACAGCTATACGTATAGCACACAGAGAGACACACAAGCGTTCAGAATTACTGATACAGACAAGAGAAAATCAAACGCAACTAGAGATAGGAAAAACGGGTCTTTTTAGTGATCTGCATCTTTGCATCTGGATCCCGTATGTGAGCCGGCTCACTGAATCGGTTCAAAAAGAGCCGAGTTCTGAATATGTTACCGCAGTCTGTCACTGAGTTACCTAGTTCAGTCAATCATATCACGACCTGTATAGAATCAAGAATGCATAGCCAAACATGTGATGCATGAGTCATTTGAGCTGACAGATGCATCAAAGCAAGAACTGATACGTAAGTGTAAAATGTGCTTCTGTGTGTTAAGTGTTTCACTGAGTTATGCGGATCCGTTGATCCGTCGGCTCAAAAAAAGTGAGTCGGCTCTCACGGATCTTCTGTCGGAGTCGGCTCTTTGAACCGGTTCAGATCTGAGTTACCCAACACTAAACGCAACCATGGATTCATTTTCGTTGGTATTGTAATTGTGTATCTGTAACCGAAAGGCAAAAAAGCTTATGTCGAATTTTTTAATGTATTCAATTACTAACGACAGAATCATCCAGCTCATTGGAGATCCACTCTTCACGTTCTAGCTTTGATGAAAAGAGAGAGAGAGTACTGCCGATCAAACACAAATTAGTGGCGATTTCGACACCCGGATAATTGAGTCTGTTGCTAATACCTAGGTTATTAGTTTTTTTTCTTAAAATTTCTATTTTTCTTGTAATATTTGTTATCAGTGATGATTTTTAAATTTTTGGTCTACAAAATTTGGATATAATAATAATAATGCGTTTAACATCCGTTTCTCGACTTTATGTCACAACAGACGCCATTCGCACCATTAGTATTTCCATTTACCACTTCACGGTATTTTCTACATTTTTTAAAACTTCACCTTATAATAGCAATGGACGAAGGAAGGAATTATAGGAAATTAGGATAAAGTACGTAATTTTTGAACTAGGAGTTTGATGGGTAATCGGTCATGGCCTCAAATAAGGAGCCATCTCGATATTTATCTGCAATTAATTGAGGGAAACCATGGAAAATCTCAATCAAGGTAAAGGAATTACCGTTTCTCGGCGAGAGGTAGTAGGAAAAGGTTCCAGTCACATCTGCCCCCGCCGGGATTCGAACCCGGTACCTCCCGAATGCGAGTCTAGTGCTGTCACCACTACTCTACCCACCTCGGTACAAAATTTGGATATATAGGAGGAGCATTTCAATTTAAAATTGTTATCATAATATATTGTACGTCCATAATTGTTAAAATTTTCGGTAAAAAAATTCTCATTCGCTTTTAATGAGTCATAGTTGACATTGTTTTCCTCGATATTCAGTATGAATCATTTGCAATTAATGGACATTTGCTTTCTTCGGAAAGTACTATTTCACCGAAAATATAATTTTACATGTACAAGACGATAACATAATTTTCCAACTAAGAAATAGAAACGGTTGAGCAGCTTATTTGTAAATTTTACAACCGTCAGTGAATAAAGTTTTAATTAATTAACTGGAATGAAGTTGAGCACGTACATACATATTACATAGGTCTGTCTGTCAACTGTGAACGCCGTATGTAGTGTGCTTGAGCATGTCAAACAAGGCACTTGATTTACAAATTTACAACATTAAACGTTCGGTTGTAATAGTTTGTTTAATGCGGTAGTAAAAACGTTATGCTCGTATCTCTCAGCGTTCTACACGCACCACGCACTCGTCTGCCAGTCACAATCAAGAGCGAGCAGCGCTATATCAAAGCGTACAGAGAGAAGGTGTCCTCCTCGCACCCTGCCAGTATACTTGTGCCAAGACTTTCAGATAAAGATGTGTGCAATAAAGATTGCGAAATACACGAGTCGGCGAACTAACTGAACTATATATGAAGTTCAAGTAAAAAGGTTTAAGACTACGTAATTATTATAACAGCAGAAAGTAAGTCATCTATTCTGGAGCATCAACACCATGACTGCAGTATTACCTGCACGTCAAGAATAAAGACGTACATACAGAACGTTTTCACAGTCCTATCATAAATTTTAAGTAATAATAAATTGAAATGTGAAAAACGTACGTTAAACAAACCAGTTAAAGTAAAAAAAATATATATTTAATTTGTGTGCTAGTCAACAATCAAGGTTGTTTTTATCAACACAATTTATTATAGTCGGACTCACCTTTTTTCAACTCATGTATTTTCAACACCATCACTTTTTGATGATTTCCCTCACGTATTTTCAAGTGTTTAGTCCCGACTTCTCATGCAAAGTGTTCCCTCCTACGTTGCTCAGCTAATGGAAAAATACATTTCACTACGGTTAACCTCAAATAAATAAAGGTTTTTTCTTATTGATCTTTGATTGCTACGAAGGGAAGATGGAGGAGAAGTTGAAAATACATGAGTTGATTAAGTCCGACAGGTTGAAAATACATGAGTTCTACTGTAAACTAAAATCATCACGATATAGAGTAAATTGGATTAAATATGTACATCCATCTGTACGTCTTTACAAACTGCAAAGCTTTCAATGCTATTTCGTTCTAAATGCGAAAAGGGATCTAAGAGACAGGAAAGTTTTTACAGGCATGACATAATTTATTAACGGACGCAAATTAGTCTATCATAATATGAAGAAATCTTGTTCCCAATAAAATACCGGACAAACAAAATCGTCTCCAATTTTTCCTGGATTTCTTTTTAATTCTTTAAATGGAACACTAGTTAATTAAAATACAAAAAAAAACTAAATTTACGTAGGTATATCTAACGTAGAGTGGTAAACATGTTTATTTTAATGACTTATTGACAAACACTATGAACTTTCGTCTTTCACCAAATTATCGTTTTGCCAATAAACTTCAAATTACTCGTATGTACTTAAAAAAATGCGAGAAGAGATTGTAGATAGACGCTCGATATTTAGGAATGGTCGTTTTGATAGAAAAAATTGTACGCTGAAATACTACACAGCAATACACAATAATAAATTTTGATGTCTACCGTCTACTCTGAAAAGTGAAATACTGTTTCTTTAACTCGTTCCACAAAAACGGTGAAAAGGTTGTCAGTATTCTGTAGTATACAGATATACATTATTCCAGTTCATTTGAAGAAAATTCAGCCATTATTGGGGCGATAGAACCATTCCAACTTTAAAAACATTGACAATTTACATATTTAGCCGTATTCTACTATTTTTTTTACTAATCACTGTTCTTACGTAACCATAGTATGTTTACAAAATTTATAAACACTGTAATATGCTATTCAGGTAAAGCATTAATAACAAGTGATTATGCGAGTGTTTACAAATCTTTTTTGTCACTCGTTTTCAAAAAAAACGTACCTATAAAGAGTTGTCTGAATTTAATTACAAGTCTATTTTTGTGCGGTTACCACGGTTATATACTTTTGAATTTTGTGTTGGTTGTCAAGTGCTGAAAATAATTAATTATTAATAATAATTATTATTATTATGAATAAAATTACAAAAAGACGACAAAAAAAGTATCATCTAGTCAATACAAATTGATGATTGATTTTATTGACGCTAATAAAAATATGTTAAGTGGAAAACTTTCATCAACCGAATCCACAATTGTGGATAAAAAATGGGAAAAATTAGCTCTTATACTGAATTCCAATTCGAATTTTGGAATAATAAAAAAATGTATAACGCGTTTACGTTATAATATAATTCTATTATTAACCTGTTTTCATTCTCAATTAACTCCAAAATAAGTAAGTGAATTATTTCGCCGTCCATTTTAATTAATAAACACTTAAAGTGTCAGCTTAACAACACCCATTTACAAGTTACAATTTATCCACTCTTATAAACACATCACATGATCATTTTAACCACTTGTGGTAATCACTTTGCTTAGCAGAATAAGAAACAAATAAAAGTGGTTGCCTAGAGTGTTTATGTTGCTAAGCACTTGGTAATCACCGTGATTATCATAGTAGAATAGCCCTGATTATCATAAAGAAAAGAAAATTTCTGTTAAGTCGTGTGGTGACACGGGCAACGGTCAGTATTAAATATTATGATATTTGATACTCATTTGCACCGTTACATAATATGGTACAATGATGTAAAAAATAACCAGAAGTACGCTGGCCAGCTACCTAACCAATCTCTTTTAACAGAACTTCAGAACAAAAGAAGAACTGATTTTTTTTAAACGTTTCCGAAATTATAAAGTTAAGAAGAAAAAAGTTAGAAAACTTTTTTGGAAAAATAAATACAATAATAAACCATTATGAAAAGTATACCTTTATAACAGAAAAAGCAATGTTACAGCGCATATATCTCGTGTGCATGCGCCGATTTTCCGCAAAAACAATAGGGCACTTCATATTTACATGTTAAAATTCTCCCCAAAATTTGGTTTCGATTCGCTCAGTCGTTTGACCTGTATTGTGCTCACAGACAGACAGACTTTTTTTTTAAATATGTTTATATTCGGAAGACCTTAAGACGAAAAATATTTTAAAATTCTTAAAAGTGAATTTTAATTCTTACTATTCTGCAATTATGGGGTTGGAATGGTAAAATGACATGATTTTTTTATCAATTTTTAGGGACAAGTAAATACATATACTTATAACATTAAAACGAAAGTATAAAGGGTCATCAAATAGTAACGATTATCTCCGCTGCTTTATTACTAGTACCGGTTAATTACACTATTTTTGATATAATTCGTATATGTTCGTGTTTACTCTCGAGTTAGCTGCTATTTTATCTATTATCACATTGTTTGCCAGTTTCTCCCCTTATAAACACAATCCAGTCACGCCCCGCCATACCTGCATAGAGGGGCACACAAAATAAAACACCTGGCGATGGTAGAGTGATTAATAATTTATTAAATTATTTCAAAACACTGATATCTACTTTTACCAACGTCGATTGACAAGTAAACCAAAATTTAATTCTCAGCATTTAAGTTTGTATTGCATTAAAAAATCGAAGATTCAAACTCTAGTCAACCTAAATCTGTCCCGTTGGAGGTTTAACAGTATTTAATGTTGTGACTTTTTCTAAGGTTGACTAATACTTATTTCTATTACAGATCGCATTTGTTTCTTTATTCCATTGTTTCATTATTAGTGCATAAGGAATTTAGATAAATATAAATGGTTTTATGCCTCCTTCAACCCTTTCATGTGTATGGTGCAAAATTTTGTTTTAATATAGTATTTATTTCCAACATAACAACGCAACAATGAGTCAGGTAGCCATAGTACCTATCTACACCAAGCGAGTCTTTTCCTCTGTTTAATGTATTCATCGTTGAGGCCTGTTGTAACTAGATCCACGTAATTTTTAGCGTTAAAATTCCGTAATTTAAAGTTTTGGTGGGGACCGAAATCTACAATTCACAGAACTGTACTAACAATATTATTTGGGGTTTAGAACTTTTATTTGTAGGACTGTATTTCCATGTAGTCTCCTGTAGCATTATTATAACACACATTACAAAGTAATGGACAGTGTGTCAGATAGGGTGAATGCACAAATATACGATTGTACTGTACACTACGTATAGTGTCCATGCCATAAACGCCGCTGCAGTAGCTTGCCACAAAAGGACATTATTTTAACAGTTTCCTGTATACGATAAATATCACAATATACTGCTGCATTTCATTTCATACAAATGCATACATGCACCTCATCTACACCAACATTTATGTATATTGTAAATTATCGAACGTGCACGATAGGGCTTGGAAAAAACCCGACAGTTTTTCAGTATTTATGAAAAGTACAGCTGAAATCAGTTATGACAAAATTCAAAGGATAACAAAAAGATTTGAACGATTACATGTGTGTTTCCTCCAAATCTAGATAATATCTTAGTTAATCAGAACTCACGATTTACCTACCTGTTCTGTTATACAAAACAATGTTTTCTGAAACACTTTGTAACGCAAAAAGCCAGTAGCGGGACTCTGTTTAATATAGATAGTATATTTGACAAATAGAAAATTGTGTTTTCAAAATATATTCAAAATGCTAAAAACATGTCTGGTCTGCAGTGTTAGATATTGTTGAAACATGGGCGCCTATAAGAGTATCAGTAAATCTAAATTAAATGTTTTTGAGACTCGATGTATAAGGGGAAAAAATTGTCTGAAAAATTAAAAAATCAAGTAGTTTCCCAAAAATTTCACAATAACCGATGCTCAGTGAACACAATAAAGGAAAGAATTATAGTATATAATTATAGGTATAGGACATACTTTTAATTAGAATGACATGTTTCAGGAGGCAGAAAAAGAAGTGCATGGACATCTAATACTAAAAATTGGCTAAATATTGACATATTTCCATGATTATTATCACTAGATACCGACACAATACAATGGAAACAAGTGATCTCCAAAATTCTATAAGGGATATGGAACTTGACAATGATGATTAAACGTGTGTAAATATTGTCGTTAAAGTTTTGCAACAAAAAAAATGCACTTTTTGAATTTACACTTTACAAAAAGATATCTTGCTGGAATCGAAATATACCTTCATACTAATTATTTTTCTCAACCTTAATTAGTCAACATAATGATATGTTTGTATTATTTTACGTCCCTGCGTGTGTGTTTATGTGTTGAACGTTGAGTACACGACATAAACAACCACTTCAGTGACTAAAATAAACTGCACATACAACAATATTCAATTGAAGATTAAACAGAGGGCAACTGAAATGGCTGTCTCTATATACACACACCAATTGGTACTGTTATTATAGTTACGTTTTTATACAAAACAAGGATTGAAATTCAGTGCTGCTAACATATTTTCTAATAAAAACCTATCACAACTGAAATATAAAAAAAAATATCCGTGTACTTATATACGGTCGTTTGACGTGATTAAAAACTAATCTACACTAATATTATAAAGAGGAAAGATTTGTATTTTTGTGTGTATGTTTGTAATGAATAAACTCTAAAACTACTGTGCCTATTTAAAAAATGCTTTCACCATAGAAAGCTACATTCACCCTGAGTAGCATTGGCTATATTTATTGCTAGAAAATATTAGAGATCCTTACTAAAACTTTAGTAACGTAACCCAAGGTGTAAAAAAATGCCATAAATTAAACATCTTTCGTCGCATGCGCTGCGGAAACTATTGATGATAGAACAAAAGTATGTTCTACAATATTAAAGAACGTATCAATAACTACAAAAAAACTTCGCGATACTATATGTCCAACTATTATCGTTGTCACAATAACCACTTTTTACACTTTAATAATCTATATAGGTAAAAGACGATGTATATGTAATAAAAAAAAAACTTCGGAGAAGTAAAAATTGGTTCTGTGCTAAATTCAAAGACTTGCGGTGACTCGCTCTCAAGATTACGACTTAAACAAAAAAAAATACAGAATTTCGAGGCAGGCAAGAAATTCAAATCAAGCCTGGAAATTCTGTGCCTAAGATGTAGAAAAAAAATTAGTTCCGAGGCAGACAAGGAATTGAAATCCAACCTCGAAATTCTGTGCTCATAAACCTTCAAGAGCAAGAGCAAAAAAAAAATGCACAGGTGGCGTGTGCTCAGCTCCATATTTATTTGTCAAGCTACCACTAAAAAACGCCATCTGTGCATTTTTTTTTGCTCTTGCTCTTGAAGGTTTATGAGCACAGAATTTCGAGGTTGGATTTCAATTCCTTGTCTGCCTCGGAACTAATTTTTTTTCTACATCTTAGGCACAGAATTTCCAGGCTTGATTTGAATTTCTTGCCTGCCTCGAAATTCTGTATTTTTTTTTGTTTAAGTCGTAATCTTGAGAGCGAGTCACCGCAAGTCTTTGAATTTAGCACAGAACCAATTTTTACTTCTCCGAAGTTTTTTTTTTAAGATTTCACGTCTTTTTCCAAAGTCTAAGGCTTTTTTTTATTTTGCCTTCAAAATAAAAATATGTGCGTTCTTAGAATTAAGAGGCCATTTTCTTTTCTTACCGGTTTGATCTTTTATATAAATTATACGATATAAAAAAATAATTAAACACAACAATTCTGAAAATATATATTCTGTATATATGAAAAACCCCCAAAATGCTATATAAAACCCCCAAAATGTAATATAAAACCCCCAAAATGCAATTAAAACCCCAGAATGCAATATAAAAACCCCAAAATGCAATTAAAACCCCCAAAATGCAATATAAAACCCCCAAAATGCAATATAAAACCCCCAAAATGCATTATAAAATCCCCAAAATGCAATATGAAACCCCCCAAATGCAATATAAAACCCCCAAAATGCAATATAAAACCCCCAAAATGCATTATAAAACCCCCAAAATGCAATATGAAACCCCCAAAATGCAATATAAAACCTCCAAAATGCAATATAAAACTCTCAAAATGCAATATAAAACCCCCTAAACGCAATATAAAATCTTCAAAACGCAATACAAAACCTCCAAAACGCAATATAACCTCCCAAAATGAGTACCACTTGTATTGATATTATGGGTTTTCGTATGCCGTACCAAACTACATTTATGACGAAACTTTTCTTCACAAATGTCACATCCAAAAGTTGATATTTGCGAGACTTTTGTCACCACTAATTACTAAAACAAGAAAATAATTTATTTTTATTATATAAAAGAAAATTGGAAACTAATGTAAATAAATATGTAAAAAACGAAACAGTTGAAAAAAAAAAATTTACACATGTCGGTCCTGGGATCCGAACTCTGCTCACCCAAGCTATGAAGCAATGTACGCGCCTTAGACCGCTCGGCTATCTATTTTACTTTGTAAAGCACCTTATACTATGTATACTACTGTAAATATATGTCGTACGAAAATTTGGTAAGAGCGTATATAAAACTTGGAAACCAACGTTATTTACACGGCGTTATATGGGAAAGACTCAAAATCAATGTATAGTAATCTCTTAGAGATCTAGGGATGGGCTGTTTTTGCGTTTAATGTACGAAATTTATTTTTCATTTATTTTTCATGTGCGGAATTTAGCACAGAAAAAATCTCTAACGAGATTCTTCAATCTATGGACTCCAAACGGATAGACCATTTTTGATGAAATTTTCAGACAATCTTTAGATTAGCCCAGCGGGTGATCTTCTGAAGTTTGGTAGCGATCGGATCAACAGAATTTTTTAAATTTCTTATTGGGAAATAAGATTTTTCTTCGATTTTTGAACATTCACAAATAAAAGGGATTGAATTCGCGCAAATTCAATACACGTTGAGAATTTAATGATAATGATTCTCATCTTTTATATCCTATATATTACATTTACACCCGGGCGAAGCCGGACTTGGCCGCTAATTTTTAATAAATATGCAAATAATTTATTGAAATAAAATCTTCAAAAATCTTACAAAAATTAACCCCAAATATGTTACTTTTAAAATTTTATTTTTTTTGGTTATAGTCGTCTAATATATTATATGGTTTCCAGATGGCAGAAAGTGGATTGATTTCGTCCATCATTTCAGTTTGGGGTTCTCGTGGCCAACCTCATATTATACTTTCGAGTTTTTTGGGTAGCTGTAGGCACGCAAGTTCAGTTGCTTGCTAAAATTCTTCCCTGTCTATAATAATAATTAGATTAAAAAAAATACTCGATGATGAATTAGAACGGCTTCTTATTTCTATTTTCGAAAGCAATGCGACATTTTTAAATAAATTGGGTTCATGTATGTAGGTGCACAATTTTTCTCTAAAAATAAGCATGCCATGCAACTCTTTAATAAAATCTGTCATTGAAGTATATTGCTTGTTCACTATGACCAAAAATATAGTAAAACTCTTTCATTTCGTCTTTAAACAATAAAATAAACACCTCAAAATCAATAATATATAATTGCAATCAATAGTTTTACTTAATAGAGGAAAATCGAAAATGTTTAAGCTTTTGCAAAAAAAACTTTCACTGACGTAAATGAGGTCAAGCTTAGTCACCAAGCGCTATTTTCAACATCCTTCTCTAAAAAAAATTTACTTAGCGAACCATTAAAAATTAAAAAAATATATATTTAATTTGCTTTTTGATTTTTTGAACTCTCACAAGCGGTAGCTTTAACATTTCAGAACCTGTTTTTAATCCCCCTTCTAAAAACATATTTTTTATCAATATTGACGTTAAAAATAAAATCTAACTTTCTTCTTGATTCTTTGAGGCACTTGCACGTACATGGTGATCCTGCAGTTGGCAATAATGAATTAATGCAACTGAATTGGGTAAAAAAAAAACAATTAATTTTCGATATGACATCATGTTTTCTTTAACATGAGTTTCATAGATCGTTGTGTAAAAATTAAATATAAGTGAACGAACAGTGCATGTGAAGCAGTATTTCTTTTATTAAAAGAAAATACAAAAATTGTTATGCAAGCTGCGCTAGTATAATTTTTCTTAAAACCCATTTGTAATGCATCTGGAGAATATACGTGCACCATGTCCCAAGTGCACCAACAGCGTAAACTGCCCATAGGTACGTACTATACACAATATTCTTATATAACATATTCGGCTCCGACCGAGCCAACAACACCCATTCGTCTCAAAGTTAAGTTTTGTCATTCAATATGTATGCATGTACGTATCGACCGATAAATCGTGAAACCAAGCTATTGTAAAGTATTTTGTATATACACATGTACTCAGTTATAAAACTTATTTATCTCACAACACACATATTATTCTATAAACGAGAAGAATATGCATACGAAGTGGATCCAACGTCTTGGTAGAATAGCAATTCTTTGCCTGAAATAAGTAGACGGATGACTAAAATATTTCTTTTGCGAACCTCCTTATAAAACAACTATTTTTAATGTCTGTATAGCGGTTGTGAAATGATTCACATTCAACACTAGTGGTGTTCAGTTGCGTGAATTAAAATAAATGTAGTCGTACTGCCATCTCCATAGTAAATTATAATCCAACTGCATGCAAATACAACCTATTATTACAAATAAACCTGCTCAAAATTAAACTGTCAAAAATGTTGACAATTAAGTGTAACTCAACTATTTTATAGGAGGTGCCTGTAAAAAATACTCGTGCGTGATGATATAACTATTGTGACTGGCGCTTGTTTCACGCACTATATAGCCTATTTTATAATTTTTTGAATAATGATTTTTTTTTATTTTTAACTTACTAATTACAGTTAGGATGATTTATCTGATCGTTGGACAATGTAATTCAAATTTTCAATATATTATGTAGTTTCATTCTTTTTTGAACCAGCTAATAGTAAATCAAGTTTTTCAACCCAGTGAATAGCAGACAAATATATTATTTCTTTAGCAGGTTTAATTTGAAGACGAAAGGATTGAAACGTTTGTAATAATATATTAATATATTTTTAACTTGCTCTATTTTCAAAATTTGGGATCTTCCTGTTTTCACCTCGATTTTCGAAAATCGAGTTTTCATCAGATACCGACGTTTTGAGATCCTAGGAAGCTATGCTGACTATTTTTACTATAGTTTTCCGATATCTGTATTTGAGTGTGTATAAGCATTTTATAACTTTTGAACGGTTTATCCGATCGGAACGCGGTTTGCGGCATTCGAAAGAGTTTCTAAAAATATGAATCGATTCAGCCCAGTAGATTTTAATAAATTTCAAAAATAACTTTTAGATTACTGTACCAATCAATCTAATCAGCTCTAGTCCTCAAAAAACAACGTCAAATGCCGCAAACCGCACCTTGATCGGTTGATTCGTTCGTAGATATAGCAAATCAAAAGTACAAAAAACGTGTTATTTTGAAACTTCTGGATTTTTCATCGGATTGAGTTTTTAACAAACTATATCACTTTTTCTGCTCAAAAGAAGTTATACTTTCGAGCTCGAAGAGCTCAATATATTACTTGCGAATATATATATTTTTGAGAGTTTTAAGCGGGAAGTGTCAGGGATCAACCGTATTTCAGATTTTTTTAATGATGCCTCCACGCCATAAAATTGCATCTTATTTTTAATAGACCCAAATAACTGAAGCTGTTTGTGACTGAAAAAAATAAGGTACAAGTCCCTATGTTTTTAATCACAAACAGTTTCAGTTATTTGAGTCTAGTACTAACTAAAATTTTCAATTCATTATTTTTCACAAATAAACAATATTTTCGAGATTCTGACTTTTGGACTAGGTGCAGCAACACAAGTTTTATAACATTGGGAAAATACAAGTCGATAGACGTAGTTCGAAAGAAAATCGAGTGAGTGTGACACACCCATAGACAGACGAAATTTCACTATAAGGTAATGCGTACATTGAGACGCAGGCCATGCAGGCAACGCACGAAAGCTCAATGCAGTCTTTTGTATTGTGTACTCGATAGGATGAAAATATATAGGTGCGCAAATAATTAAGACACGGTGTTAGCACAGAACTATGTCAAGCAGAACCTGCTACAGATACTGTTATTACAAGGTTATTTAAACACATGTAAAATTCATTGGAGCTGTAAGGAATCGAACAAATGCTATATTTAATCCCAATGACCCAGATTATTTACTATCAAAATTAAACAATTAAGTATGGGAGTGTAAATATCATAAGATAACAGTATAGCTCTTCCAATTCTGCATCCAAATTTAATTTGGAATTTTAAGTTAGAATAGGTACTCACATCGCCATCAAATCATTACATTTTTTTCCCCAATTTTACATTAACTTTTCAAACAGAGTACCCAGACAAAAACATAAAGCTGCTTCCAAATATGCTCTCACAAGGGTATTTGATGCCACATTTTTTTCGCTTTTTATCAGTTAGTCCATATTTTAGCTATATTTATATATTTGAATCTTTTTTACTATTGTCTTTTGTCCGTCTAACCAAACCAACGATCTTAGAGTGGTTTCTCGTAGAAGGAGAGGTTCTCGCGAGTATAGTTGCGACAAGGCGTTTTCACTTCTGTAGTGGGTAGTATAAAACACACAGTCTCTTTTTTTATAACCTACAATTAGAAGTGACGTTTGCTCTTAAGTGAACTGTCAAAAATCTTAAAAATGAAGTGAAAACCAGCTATTTTATAGAAGGTACGCGCAAAAAATACCAAAAATACCTCGTTCGTACAGGTATTACGACTTATGTGAGTTAAAAATTAACTGGCGCTTGCTTTAAATATAATGTATCTCGTCGTAATATAACCCATTAAGACAGCAAGTATACAATCTATTAATACCTAGATAAACATGTTTATTAAGTTACTGAAATATTTATAATGCAAAGAAAGCATCAGAAAATAATCACCATGCATTATTATGTATGTATTGATCGGAAAATGGTAGTGCCCAGATAATAAACCTTACTTCAACATAACGTATTATTGCTACTGGACACGCTTAAACCTATCGCAAGTTTACCAACTAATAGTTTGTTTATATTCAATTAATATTTAGAGCATTATTGTGGAATATATAATCAACAAATATATTTCATATTATTTTTGCAAATATGACCAATAAATATTTTTAAATTTTGTGGAGATTTTTAATGTTAGAGATCAATTGAACGTTAATAATAATCGTTATTAAAAATCATCAGGAAATCATTAATATTATGTCACCTACAAATCAACAATATTACGTATGTTCTTGCACAAAAATGAAGAAATCGACTTTCATCAATTTGTATTCTATAATGTAAATCATAATTATTTGCAATTTTATAAGTTTTTTTTTTTTTTAAAACAACAGTACAATATGCGTCTGTAATAATATTTGGTATATATTATAGAAATAAAATGAAGTGGTGGTTTCCAATTTCAGTGAATGTTGTTGGAAAAGGATAATCGATACCTTTCTGGCCTGCATGCTAGGGTTGCCGTATGTTTTGGTTTATAGTTTTGGTCCCGGTTTCCAAACAAAACATTTTTGATCATCAAAAAAATAATATTATAATAATATGTCGATATTACACTTAAGAATGTTCAAACATAATTAAACCCCCGTTTTTTATGTTAGGTATTACATAAAAAAGCTGCGTTGCTATTATGTTTGATCATTTACGAAAGCAACCATAGATACCCCTAAAAAGCTCTTAAACAAATTGATAAAAATTAAAAGTTTTTACTCTATGGGACTATATCCTCGCTTCGGATCAGGGTCATGCAGGGTTGCCTAGAGAAGTGATTGAAGTCCCTATATGTACTATATTTTCTGAAAGTTTACCTTCTATAAAATAGGGACCATTTTTAACTATCCACACAAACACAGAGTGGCACAGAATCGACAAACATTTTTCAGGGTATTTGCAGCATATATGAGAGTCTGCAAAATCTGTTCATAAACACTTTTAATGCAAACGTCCTTAATAATGTTTGTGCCGACTAGTGATTACGTGATTGTATGAATCGACCTTTGTTCGTCGACGGCAAAATGAACAAGCATTGCGCGGCAACAAAACGCTATTACAAACCGAGGCAGTGAACTGCAATCAGCACGCGTAATTAGTTTCGAGGTTGTATCGACAAAATACAACGCGATGACTTTTCAATTATCTGATGACTCACGAACATTAAACAAAACCAGCGTGACAGGTGATTTATTAACAAATATGAAAAAAACGAAATTATCATACCATGTTATCTATAACACGGAGAACAAATTTTGCCAATCGCATTATAATACTGTAAAATTAAAATCTGCATAAGCCAAATGAAACGAGTGGAAAATATTATCTACATATTAAGAGGAAAATTGAAGATTACCAAAAATTGCACAGAAAAATTATAAATGTTGCCGTTCTTTGAATATTCAAAATATTAAAAGATTTTACAGGTCCTGTGCCAATTTTTTTCAGAGGTCTTATACTAACCTTTTGAAAAGTGGAAATGTCGATACAATTCCAGCACCGGAATATAACTAATTTTATAATCATTCTCGTAACATTTTTACCAGTACCAAAACCACAAACTCTCAGAATATTAAAATTACTCGTTTTAACTTATTCTAAGCTAGTTATCTTTAGATGACTAAAATATTTTTTAATTTTTAGGATATAAAAAGCACCTAATATTATTTTAACAGTTCATATGTCAAATCCTAGAACGGTTCTAGAACTCTTGGGTCAATTAGAGCTATTTTCCAACAAATACATTTATTACTAAAATCACTCCCAGACAGCGCCGCGTTTGTTAAAAATGCGAATTAAAAACTGCCAAAGAGGCGGCTAACGACCCGCTATATTACATTACGGCTAGCCGTATTCAATCCGGCTAATCGTTGACTCACCGCAATACAAAACGGCCTTGTTTTTGAAGACGGCTAGCCGTAATGTAATATGGTGGATTATACAATTCGACTGCGACATGTATATGAAATAGTTCTCATTTATTGTTATTATTGTAATAACGCGACAATTCGAATTTTGCGGATATATGCTGTAGATTCGAAATTGATATTTTTTTATTCTTATTTTTTATTGACTCCAATCAAGTCTCCGTACCCCTCGAAGAAAGTATTAATATAGATATTTGTCTATCCACAGAATTTGGCACATACTCTATTGGTGTTAGATACGTGGCAGGATCTAGGGAGTCAGATCCTACTATACGTTTTACAATGTCCTAAACAACTTGGCATCATTTTTGAACATGTGACAATCCTTCCTGTCACAAACTACTATACTGTAAACCTAATTATAATGTTTCATGCAGTCCCTGATTCTTGTGTTGTTGGCCAGCTCTATTTACCAACGTCTATATATATATTTATTAGTGCCAGTATCGCAGTGTGCCATGTGTGCATTCTACCGCAGCACCATGCACCGTTCCACACATATTCCATACCTATGTGTATATTAAGGCGGCTCCACATTATGTGGCGAACTTGCCTTCGCGATTCAATGTGTGTCAATATACGCTGAGTGTTTCATATAGTCATACACACAATGTGTCGAATCTCCATTGACATTCATTGCGAGTACCTATTTGTGTAATGAAAGCGGTGAATTAAAAATTAAACTTATACCAAATATTGCCATTTTTGTGATCATCATGTTTCGGATTCCAAATTACAGGATGTTGTTTATCAATACTCAAGAAGTCTAAACTAAAACTAGTAGACCATTTCATTTCAATAAAACTTTATCACACTGAATGAAACTAAATAATTATTAAAAGATAAAAATAGGTGAGTGCCATTTACTAAACAATCATTATAAGTGCGTAGATTGCATTAGCTGTACACACATTATCGCACATAAACAACGTTCTTTTGACGCAGATCTCATTTACCAACTTCTATCCGAATGTTAGTGGGCGTTCACGCTGGAAGTAGTTTATCGTCTGTTGCACCACACACTAGGGATGTCGGAAGTGCCAAAAAGTATCGATATATATCGTATCGACATTTTTTTTCAAGTATCGATATCGGTACCGATATATTTTTTAAAAAATTTCGATATATCGGTACAATTTGAAAGAGAACATTGGCACTCGAAGAAATTTAGCCAATATGGCTGGCTTAATATAATCTCAAATAGCAATTTACGAACATTATTTCTAATAAATCAAGTAATAAAAGATTATCTGAAATCAAAAACAACGATAAGATTTTTTTTGTTTATTAATCAAACGTCTAATACATTTAGGAGCAGATAATGTGAGAGATTCATCGAACAATTAATAAAGTCAGGAATGGCGAACCTATGGCATGCGTGCCAGAGGTGACATTCGACAGAAAATTGTTGGTACAGTATGAATTGAGGTGTAAATTGAAATAATTAAAAATATTCTAGATCTTGTAGAAATGAAATAAATAGCTATTTTGACTGTTTATTATTCCGAAAATACCGAAAAATCCGGTGAAAAAGAAACGTGTTTTACATGTGCTTTATTCACTGTTGTTGTTTTTGGAACGCACTTAAAAGTATGTTCCAAACACATACCTATATAAAAACACATGTTTCTTTTTCAGTGGAGTTTTCGATATTTTAGGAATAATTAAACGGCCATAGTCAGTTGCGGTAGTACATACAAGTGTTGCTACTGAAAAAAATATCGTTTATCGATACTCGGAATTTTATATCGATATATCGAAATATTAAATATCGCCCAAAAATATCGATATATCAAATAAAAAATATCGATATATCGATATTTTTTCGACATCCCTACCACACACACACACTATTCGGCAAACTTCAAGCATCGTCAACGTTTGTCTTGTTCACCTCATAATATGGAGCCGCCTTTATCCACATACGTACACGGTACGCTTGTGTGGTTATGAGTTTAACAACAAAATTATGTTGTGCAATACGTTAAAAACCAATATAATAAGATTAACGGACTAACGCACCTCCCACTACAGATAAACGCAACTAAACGAAGTACGAATTTTCAGGCCTTAATAATAATTAGCAATACTGGCTCTACCCTTGCAAATGCACAAAATTGCACGGTTGTTACGACCAGGCACACATGCTTACTTTTTGTAGCACGAGTGTGGGTTTGAAGCGCTAATAGATTGTCAAATGTAGCTACTAGGGTGAGGTGAGAATTCTCGAGAAATTTGTCTTTAGTCGAGACGGGGAAAAAACTCAGTGCCTCGAGAAGTCGAGAAATCACTTCCGTGCGCTAGGTAACTAAAAAAAATTCGCATTATAACACGGGTTGAATTAAAATTTGATTTCTTTCTTGATTATTTTGCGGGTTACTGGTTTAGCTTTAGTTGGCATACTATACTCAAATAAAAAAAATAGTGAAAGTTAATTATGATTTGTTTAATCAAAAAACTACGATGTTATTAACATAATAGTGTCTAAATGTAAAAATAAAAGGCATTTTTAGTTGAAGTTGGTAGGAAAAGGTTGTTTTGTTAAAGAAATTTGTATAGTTATCTAAATATGCACTAGTAATTTTGTTGATTTAATTTTACTAATCATTTTTTATTTAATTAAAGACTGTTGTACATTTGGCAACTGGTAGAGAGTAGAGGCCCAATAATAAAAGTTAAGTACTACCCTACCCTTTCCTTTTTATAGAGACCAGCCGAGTATAATTTCTTTAATTTATTGTTTGTTGTTGATTTGTTAATTAATAAGTGCAATTTATGGTAACTAAAAATTTGCCATTTGATTAAATTGATCTTATCTATCAGTCTAATTTGTAATAAAGCAAAAATTTGAAAATAACATCGTATTTAATAATTTTATAAAAATTCTATTTCTTTATATTTATTATCTTTGGAAGATTATTTTTTTATTTTCTGCTTTTTAGGGTCCCTTAATAAAACGTATCTCCTATTAAAACATTTTTTTTACATTATTTTTTTAAATATTCAAAATACATAGTTACAGACATATGACATTGCCTGTAGCACGGTACACGGAATGCAATGTGTTTATTACATTAAGTTCATACGTGGTGTAGAGGTATAGGCAACGTGGCGGTACTGGGCAGGTAGAGAGGTTATTGCATTATATAACGCACGCAGAAAACCGTAAACGATATATAAATCATAACATCAGCTGTGCCCTGCATGTACCAGGTCAGTGCTGATCAAACAATGGCAAGTGATTTTAATTATAACATTTTACTTGAGATTTATAGAGAGAGTTGCCCTCGTGTAAATAGGGTTTTAACACGTAAAATCATAAATATGCACTGTTTTCGTGGTTTTTAGTGTTCCGTGCTAAATGGAACACTAAAGGAAATCACTTCGGTGTCCGGCCGTCCGTCTGTCACAGTCGACTTTTTAGAGCTAAAAGTTATTGGAATAAAAATAATCACATTTAACTGTCTACATAATATGTTTCTGAGTTATGTATATAACATATAAAAACATTATTAAGAACAATACAAATTATTAATAACATTATAAAAGAGACGTGCAGTTCCACAAACAATTAATTTTTTAAGGATGACTAACATTTTTTGAAATATAAAAGTGGTCGTACTGAAAACACTGTCAGGTTTTAAGCTGACCGACAAACAGGTTTTTAATGTTTCGGCTTTTATTTGATGTTAAATTTACCCTTTAACTTTATAACCTACCACCGAATTTGGTCGAAATGTAATACCCAGCAAAATATAACGCGGTCGACCACATTTTTACAAGCTTTTATATAACTTTCTATGTTGTGTCATTCAGTCAGTATGTCCAGATGTCAGTTTGGGTCAAAATTTGCAATAAAGATTTCGACTATAAGTTCTAATTAAGCTAGAGCTTTGAAATTTTGCACACGTGTATAAGTCCGGTGACAATGCATAAATTCAATATGACGGACGCTCTAAGATGGCGGATTACCTTTTTTTTCACAATCCTCTTGACGTGGGTATCAAATAAAAGAATTTGACGATAAGCTAAGTGACATCATTGTAAACAGAATATGGCAGATGCCATATATCTTAAAAGCGAAAAGTCCTCTAACTACAAAGGTGAACCGTCTTTCAAACTAGATGCATTATTACTTTCATTAATCAAGCAGTTGCCATATTTTCAATGAGCATTTGACACTTTTAGGAATAACTTTGCATACAATTCAGCATGAGACATGCTCCAAAGATCATATAAATTAATCGATCATAGTTTCGTAGTTACCAAAAATGGCGTTTTCAAAGTTCTTCAATCTAGTGAATTCAATAATAATAAAAACCCGGGTCGCTGTTTTAAAACCCTGCCGACAATATAGTGTATTTGCTTATACAGGCAGTGTGGCTTTATTATGCGAACTTAAGTTGGTTATTGGGCAAAATAAAAAAATTGACTCCTTAATACACCCCTTAAAATAACATTTTTTTTCTTAATTGCAATATTATTATCAATCGAACCTTTATACCAAATTATATACAACTTTCAGTAAATAATTCACTATCTGCAAACTAGTGTTTTCATAAAATTTGTAAGTACGGTCCTGTCGGGCCGATTTTATTAAAAGTTTAGGGGCACTTTTTAATTATTACCAGAGGGTTAAATTTCAATTTTGAAACAATTCGGAGAATTTTTTCGGTATTTTGGGGCCCAAAAACATTTTTCAACCCCTAAAAACTACTCTTAAAATGGCCCGATTGGGCCCATTTTTAATAAGGTTCGTGCGGTGGTGGAGTCCAACATGCCGGCCAAATTTAGTTAAAATCAATTAACTCTTTCGAAAGTTATTGCCCGCACACACACACACACACACACACATATATATATATATATATACACACATATATATAAACATTTTTAAAAATGGTGCCAAAGTGTTTAGGAGGTTATGAAACGTCGAGAAATTCTGGTCCGACCTCTAGGTCCCGCCATCCGACCGATGCCAATAGTGTATGTTTCCATATGGCAAATACACTAATAACTGTATGAAGATCATAGAAGTACTCTTTGGTATACAAAAAGTAAAAAAGTTAATAATAAATAAGTAAATATGTGGATCTTTTAAACTGATATCATTTTTATGTCACTAATGATTGGCTAATCATATTTTATATACCTACCAGATTTAATAACACAAAACGTTGTTAACATGTTGTGTTTAACATTTCACTCATATGATTGGTAAAATAGTTAAATAAAACTCAAGTTATAAAACTCATTTCGTGAACTAGGAAATGAAATCAGCATTTTCATTAATTCAGCGTATCGTAATAAATATCGACAAATATGTAGCTTATATAACAGTAAAACACACACTTAATATACCTACACTATATTATGGACATTAAAAAATTGTCGAAACAGTCTACACTTTGCAATTGACTAGCTGTTTTGTGAAAATCCAATAAATATTCGTGAGATAGAGAAGAATTCTGTACCACGATAAATACGACAAGTAAGCACAGTGTGTTTTGCAATTGATATGCCGGTATATGTTTTTGACAGCAACGACAGAATAAAGGTTTCCCTTTATTCGTCAACTCTTCTGATCATGAAATTTTAAATTAAATTAATCGAGACAGTTTGAATTTACGCTCGAGCGTAAAACACGACCAAAATTCTCCTGATCCCATACAAAACAAGCTTTTACATAACAAAAACAAACAAGCAAATTTCAAATTAATATTAATACTGCGCTTAAACCCCTTGGTATAAACATATGGAGATGAGTAACAAATAAAATGAAAGGTCGTTAGTAGCTTTACATGAAAAATATATGCGCTGCAAATGGCAGAAAGTGCATTGATTCATCTGACATTTCAGTCTTCTATGGCCAGCTTCATACCTTGAAATTTTCGTTAGCTGTTGCCTGCTAAAATTTTACTCTCAATGCACCAAAAGATAACTTCAAAAAATAAAATCAAATTTCAAGTGAGATAAATCGCAAACAATGAGCAGTGCAGCAATTCTTCAGACGTGAAATACGAAATATACCTAAGTGGACGGTTATTACGTATCGTGAGTTTAATACATTAATGGTAATTAATTCAATGAATTATTCAATTCTCGGAATTCAAACCCTATTAATCGAGGTGGCTACTGTTATATAGGGAGGCAGGCAGGTATTGATTGATTCACGTCGGGCTAATATAAAAGAACGCATTAATTATTTTGCACAATTACCACTGACAGAGAGGACAGACTGTACGGGACAGGACCTGTTGTAATAATTTATCACAGTAGTACTAGTCAATGAATAATGGTTTTCTACTTGACACAGTATTATCAAACTTGTATTTTATGTAAACGATAGCCCAAACTGTCTAAGTGCAATTTGAGGAATTTTCAGGCACCGAAGTTCACTAACGGGAAATAAAATTTAACATAAAGTAAGCTTCATGAAGTTTCAGACTTTATTCCATTATTCAAAATCTCAGGAGGAAAGGACGTGGTTGCCCTTTCCTTGCGTCCGCTCATGAAAAGTGGCCAATAATAAGAACCTGTGTTATATTTAGAACGTTTCCGCTAATAACGATAGTGTCACATTATATGGTAATAAGAATAATCTTAAAAATGTTTAAAAAAAAATTACGGTATCTTTACATTCAACGGAGATATAGAATTTTTTATACATTGAGTCATTATGACGTAGCGCGGCACAAATGTCATATTAACTAATGATTATTAATAAGTCATGGATTTAAGACATACATTACGATGTGCCAAACTTCCTAACTGACATTACATAATTTTCATATCTATTCAAATGTTAATTCTCTGTTGCTGTTGTTAAAAATATGACACTTCTGCCGCGTGACGTCACCTGCATTGAAAACGACATAGCGCGGAGAACTGTCAAATTTAAACTTTGAATTAACATAACTTTGCTGTTTTTAAAGATATTACAAAACATTCTTTCGCTGACAATTTTGCCAGTTTTAGGACTATGAAAAAAAAATGGGAAACTTCCAAATTCAGACACTAATCAAAAAACCCGGGTCGCAGTGCCAAAACCCTGCCGACAATATAGTGTATTTACTTATACAGGCAGTGTGGCTTTATTATGCCAACTTAAGTTGCTTTTTGGGCAAAATAAAAAATTTGACTCCTTAATACACCCCTTAAAATAACATTTTTTTTCTTAATGGTAATACTATTACCAATCGAACCTCTATACCAAATTATATACAACTTTCAGTAAATAATTCATTATCTGCAAAGTAGTGTTTTCATAAAATTTGTAAGTCCGGTCCTGTCGGGCCGATTTTATTAAAATTTTAGGGACACTTTTTAATTACTACTGGAGGGTTAAATGTCAATTTTGAAACGATTCTGAGAATTTTTTCGGTATTTTGGGGCCCAAAAACGTTTTTCAACCCCTAAAAACTACCCTTAAAATGCCCCGATTACGCCCATTTTAAATAGGCTTCTTGCGGTGATGGATTTCAACACGCGGGCCAAATTTCGTTAAAATCAATTACCTCTTTCGAAAGTTATTGCCCGCACACATATATATATATATACGTATATATATATTTATATATATATATATATATAAATATATATACATATATATATAAACATTTTTAAAAATGGTGCCAAAGTGTTTAGGAGGTTATGAAACGGCGAGAAATTTTGGTCCGACACCTAGGTCCCGCCATCCGACCAACACCAATAGTGTATGTTGCCATATGGCAAATACACTAACAATTTAAACTTTTATTTCATAAACGAGAATAATGGGAAATTAGGACAAAGAAGAAAATTTTGGAAGTATTTTCACAACCGCATTTATATTTATCAAGTCTTTGAAATGGTCTCGACTTTTAATAGGATTACAGAAACTAAAAAAATAATAATGTATCTCTGACAATTATAGATGAACAAATATATTACCGTTCCAATTGATTCAGTTCAACTGTATTATAAATATAAGGCAACGATTGTGTCCGATTGCCATTTTATTTTGGACTCGTGAACTAGACATACACAGCAAATACACAAAATGAACGCGTATAAAAAAGTACATAAAAAGGAAAAGAAAAATAAACTTAATTTATGAGATATTCGTAAAAATAGAACACGTCTTAAGCCTTATACACAGTGGCAACTAAGGAACGTCAAGAAGTTGAAAAACCCGGGTCGCAGTGCCAAAACCCTGTCGACAATATAGTGTATTTGCTTGTATAGGGCCGTGTGGTTTTATACTTTTATTATGTGAAATTAAGTTTGTTTTTGGGCAAAATAAAAAATTTAACCCCTTAATACACCCCTTAAAATAACATTTTTTTCTTAATTGTAATATTATTATCAATCTAACGTCTACACCGAATTAAATACACTCTTCAATAAATAAGTCACTATCTGCAAACTAGTGTTTTCATAAAATTTGTAAATCCGGTCCTGTCAGGCCGATTTTATTAAAATTGTGGGGACACTTTTTAATCACTTCCGGAGGGTTAAATTTCAATTTTGAAACGATTCGGAGAATTTTTTCGGTATTTTGGGGCCCAAAAACAGTTTTCAACCCCTAAAAACTACCCTTAAAATAGCCCGATTAGGCCCATTTTAAATAGGCTTCTTGCGGTGATGGGTTTCAACACGTGGTCCAAATTTCGTTGAAATCAATTAACTCTTTCGAAAGTTATCGCGCGTACACATATATATATATATATATATATATATATATATATATATATATATATATATATATAAATATATATATATATATATATATATATATATAAATATATATATATATATATATATATACATATATATATAAACATTTTCAAAAATGGTGCCAAAGTGTTTAGGAGGTTATGAAACGTCGAGAAATTTTGGTCCGACCCCTAGGTCCCGCCATCCGACTAACGCCAATAGTGTATGTTGCCTTATGGCAAATACACTAATTATGAACCTACAGGGCAGACCACACTGTTTTGTGTACGAATATTATTTTGATTTAAAAAGCTAAGATATTGATTCTGAAAACTTTGATAACAAGCGTTCGTATATTTGTACAGCAAAATAATAGATATATCGTATGCTTCAGACTGATAGCCTCAGCTGTTAAGCGTCTATAATGCAATCTACGTATCAATCAACAAACTGATTTTATTTTCTAAGTTTGAGCTATGATGTCATTAAAGGTACACATCCACTGAATAGGATCGGCTCGGCTCGGCACGATCGGCAATCCCGGGTTACATGCAGTTAAATGAGTTCAACGTATTCTAGTTGGCTCGGATCGACTCGGCAATATCCAGAGTGCATTTACACTGCCATGCCGAGGCGATTCTATTCAGTATATGAACTAGTAATCTGTCTGTAATTTCAATCTTTGCAGGTTTTTTGAGTGTTTTGTATGATTTCTAGATGAAAGAATGTGTTTCCAAAATTTTTGTCTGTATCGAGAACGGTTAGATCGATTTTTATGAAAATTGATATAACTATTTACTGGTATTACAGGATGTTTTTTTACTTGGCGACAACAGGATTCAAAGTCATTAGATATACAGGTTACTTCGTTAACGAATGACGTCAGCTGGGAGACTGGTCAATATTTTTATCAACCATGGAATATCAATTGACTGTCCTCGTGATGACGCCATCCCCCACTACTATCCAACAGAGCGAGGTCACATCTGTATCTAATAACCTTGAATCAGAATAAGATAAATTTTCTGTCAAAACCGACATTACTGTACGTTAAGCCGCGCATGTCTAATCGAGTGTTGTAGTGCAATATTAATAAACTAAAAAGCCGATCATGGTGGAATCGTCTTGTTTTCAATATTGTGTTAATAATTCTTCTTAAAAAATGAAGTAAGCTGTAACTATACTTTGACAGATTGACCTTGCAATGGATATAAAAAAGGAAGAAAAATAAATTAATAGTACTTCGTCATTTGAAAAACTATTCGTATTGAATGTTTTTGCAGAATCGGTGTCTGGATAAAGCACTTATCATAAAAAAATATGTTGTCGGTACTCGGTCGGTAACCTGGTGCGATAAAGTTTAAAATGACACTGTCGCCAAATTTCCTACTTTTATCATAAAGTTCACAATCAGTTGGCTTATCAATTTATTCAACTCGATAGTTTTCGAAAGAATACACGAAATTTGGTACTCTAAAATTCATCATCACCCGAAGTTTATTTCAAATTCGCGTAGTCGGACTATGTTAAGGTCTCTAGGAATTTGAACCAAAAAACCGAGGAAAGATTACAAATTATTTCAATATCCATATAAAAAAACCCGGGGTCGCAGTGCCAAAACCCTGCCGACAATATAGTGTATTTGCTAATACAGGCAGTGTGGCTTTATTATGCGAACTTAATTTGGTTTTTGAGCAAAATAAAAAATTTGACTCCTTAATACACCCCTTAAAATAACATTTTTTCTCTTAATTGCAATATTATTATCAATCGAGCTTCTATACCAAGTTATATACACCTTTCAGTAATAATTCACTATCTGCAAACTAGTGTTTTCAGAAAATTTGTAAATCCGGTTCTGTCGGGCCGATTTTATTAAAATTTTAGGGGCACTTTTTAATTGCTATTAAAGGGTTAAATTTCAATTTTGAAACGATTCTGAGAATTTTTTCGGTATTTTGGGGCCCAAAAACATTTTTCAACCCCTAAAAACTACCCTTAAAATATCCCGATTAGGCCCATTTTAAATAGGCTTCTTGCGGTGATGGATTCCAATATGTGTGCCAAATTTCGTTAAAATGAATTAACTCCTTCGAAAGTTATTGCCCGCACACATATATACCTATATATATACATATATATATACATATTATATATATATACATATTTAATATATATACATATTATATATATATACATATATATATAAACATTTTCAAAAATGGTGCCAATGTGTTCAGGAGGCTATGAAACGTCGAGAAATTTTGGTCCGACCCCTAGGTCCCGCCATCCGACCGACGCCAATAGTGTATGTTGCCATATGGCAAATACACTAAAAATTAAAAACAAAATATTCTATCTCAATATGAGACTTCAATACCACAGATAAAGAATAACGTATAAACAAAAACAAACTACCCGTCATGCACATTTTAAAATAACAATTACAATTTTAATTTGCATAAAATTGAAAAAGTGAAATATTGCCGGAATGAATGAGGAAAATCACGAAAACATATTCACTAGTAATAAAAGCGCCACAAAAACAATTTCTGAAAAAACAATGCAAATAGACTGCATCGAACAAATATGCAATTTTAAAAAATACATCTCCACATATTCATTTCGCATTTTTTTATTTTATCCTTTGATTTTGTTGTGCTGTTGTCTGTACTTTAGCAGGCTGCGTTTATATTTGCGAATCACAAAATTCCATTGGTTCTATCACAGATCAATAGAACTGGATGATGTTACCCTTATGGAACTACCAAACCACTAGCCCTAGAGCAATAATATGACGTGCGAATTCTATTACGCTATGAAATTAAACAATCCGTTATGCGGATCGTTTATTGGGACTCTACAAGTGCGACCCTTCAGGTCCACAAGACCAACTTCTCAGTTTTATCAATATTGAATATTATGTTACTATTTAGCATATTAGACCTGAAAAATATTTTTCGAAAAATTCTAAAATACACTTTCTTGTGGGCTTTCTGTTTAATTAAAAAAAAGCAGCTTGATCGATTTTGATAAAATTTCCTGTAAAATACACCTTTTTTGCAGTATTTTTATTTAAACAAAAAAACTTCTTCGCCGATTACGAAAAAAAGTGATCATATTGCTGTTAATACGCTTCGATTGGCACCACAACGAAGTCGATACCGTTTTTTATTTACGAGATTTCGTGTAAAATCCACTTTTTGCAGTTTCTTTGTCTAAACAAAAAAACGTCGGGGTTGATTTTTATAAAATTTCCTTTGGATCAAAAAGACGTTAACACGTTTCGATTGACACCATAACGAAGTCGATATATTTCTTTATTGCGAGATATTGTATAAAATCTACTATTTTTGCAGTATTTTTGTTTAATCAAAAGAACGCCTGAACCGATTATAAAAAAAATTCTTTCAGATCATATTCACGTACTACGCATCGTTCGGTATCGTAAGGTAGTCGATATTTTTTTTTTTTTTTTTGTTCTTAAGATATCGTTTGAGAACGAAATGACACGCAGGTACCTACATATATCATAAACATACAGCCCCACACACACATAAACACAAAAAAGATATCTTTTTAAAAATTGTGTAAACATATTGCAGTGACGTCAAAACATGAAAATGTTTTAAACATTTTGATGATATCTATTTTCCGACCCATGACTTTCCAATGTACTGGAAAGTTAATAATTAGCAATCGTTTATCATAAAAATAGTAATAAAACATATTATGTGAAAGCAAGTTTTTTAACTTCGTCACTATCGGTTAAAACCTATTTAATAATCAAATTTTATTTAAATTAATTGATTTAAATTTTAAAAGTTTTAACTTTTGTGGGTCAATTTGTCATATTTTCCAAAAAAAATTCAGACTATTAAGATGTTCTCAATAATTATACTCGTATAATTAAAAGAAACATTAACAAACATATATTACTTTTCAGTTGAATTTAATTAATAGTAAAGTATTATAGCGTCACAAAATCAAACTTTATATTTTATCGATTGATATCGAATAATACTAATAATAATAATAAAAAACCCGGGTCGCAGTGCCAAAACCCTGCCGACAATATAGTGTATTTGCTAATACAGGCCTTGTGGCTTTATTATGTGAACTTAAGGTGATTGTAGGGCAAAATTAAAAAAAATAACTCCTTAATACACCTCTTAAAATTACATTTTATCTTAACTACATTATTATTGTCGATCGAACGTGTACACCAAAATTAAAAACATCTTTCAGAAAATAACTCACTATCTGCATACTAGTGTTTTCAGAAAATTTGTAAATCCGGTCCTGTCGGGCCAATTTTATTAAAATTTTAGGAGCACTGTTTAATTGCTATTAAAAGGTTAAATTTCAATTTTGAAATGATTCTGAGAATTTTTTAGGTATTTTTTGGGCCCAAAAACTTTTTTCAACCCCTAAAAACCACCCTTAAAATGATCCGATTGGGCCTATTTTAAATAGGCTTCGTGCGGTGATGGATTCCAACATGTGTGCCAAATTTTGTTAAAATAAATTAACTCCTTCGAAAGTTATTGCATATATATATATATATATATATATATATATATATATATATATATATATAAATATATATATATACATATATATATAAACATTTTTGAAAATTTTGCCAAAGTGTTTAGGAGGTTATGAAACGTCGAGAAATTTTGGTCCGACCCCTAGGTCCCGCCATCCGACCAATGCCAATAGTGTATGTTGCCATATGGCAAATACACTAATAAGTAGGTACTCAAATGTTCGAAAACAAAAGAGTATGATTGGAGTTCAAGTACCTAAATTATTGCACTATAGTTCATATACATACTTCACATTTGTGTATTGATTTCGTTAAATTGTAAACATGGAAATGCTACCTACCACTATACTTTCAGAGAAACAACCAGCAACGGATTTCGAGTAGACATTTCTGAAAATGTATGTAATGAATCTGGTATACCTGATGAGCAATGATAGTCAACTCTGGCAGTCCTCTGCGGCCGGTGCATACCACCCAAAAATTGCAAAGAAGGTAAGAAAAAAGATGAAATTTGTTTAAAGCAATAGTTTTAAAATTTTGTGAGGTTCATTTTGACAGCATTTTTTATTCATAAAAAATATTCCCAGAACACCCCTCCCCCACCTAATTGCTTCAGAAGTGTAAATACTTATTTAATAAAAGATTATTTTTGTTATTTTAAAAGTTTTGAAATTTTGACACAATAAATAATATATAATATGTATGTACAAAATAAGAGGTGCAAAATGCCAGAACAAAATTCTGCCACAGCAAAAAATGTTTTCTCGTTAGTGCAACTATGACAGTTATATAGCAGCGTGCGGATTAGAGAAACAATTCTAGAGGAAAGTGATTTGCCTGAAATCAAGCGTTCTAGCTATGATATATCAATAAATATTTGAAAATATGTGAACTTCATCATCTTTAAATTATTTGAATATTTTAATTTACCCTCCACAAAGTAACTTCTATATTACAAATTACAATACTATAATTCAAATCTTTTTATTAAAAACCCCCATGTAACTGCAGGGATATATTTTTGATGAATTTTAATTAATTATATTCATTTTAATAGTTTATATACAGAATGATTTTTTTAACCTGAAACTTTCAAATATCACGAGTAATAAGTACTCGACAAAAAAATGTTTCATACAAAAGTTGTATAATTGGGTGGGGCAGTTCGGCAGTATGTCACTTTGACTTTGGGTTAAGGACAAATTAGGTTTTTTTTTTTAATGGGAACCCCTATTTTTTATTGCAAATTCGGATTTTGCGTCTAAAATGCGGAAGGTTTATCTGAAACATTTTTTATGATGTATAATAGATGAAGTTGTATTCGAGAAAATTCATTATTTTTTCTATTTCTCCTAATGAGAACACCTGCGCATACGATTCTGCAATGCGTTTGCAATAAACAGTGCCACGTTTTAGTTGTAAGTTAAATTAGAATTGGTCTTAAAACAAATTTTACATATCAAATTTTCAATTACTGAAAAATCTGAATTTGCAATTAAAAAAAAAAATGACCTTGAATAACCTTAACTCATGCACTCAAAGTACTGCCGAACTTCCCCCAGATTATAACTCAAGATATTTGAAAATTTCAGGTTAAAAAATATCACCCTGTATAGTATATTTCATGTCAATACCTATGTACGCAAACGTTTTATATCTATCTTGTATATAACTTCACAAATAAATTGACTGTTAGAAGGCCGTGATGTTAGGGGCCAATGGCGTCAGCCTCTTGAAAGGAAAAATAGGTATTTATTATTTAACTTACTTCAAGAATGTATTGTGAAGCCGTTTAAATTATTATTAAAGTTAGGCGAAGCTCTTTGCAATGCTTTAATTAAAAACAGTCATTCATACGCTCATTGTAAAAGTGTAGAATTAATTATTCACATTGTATTTATATTATGAATAATTAATTCTAAGCCTTTTCATTTGCATTCTGCGGCTGCAACAAGAGATGGTTACAAATTGAAAAACCACCGAAATTACGTTACGTTCCTTTCCATCCATTCATGTCAGGCTTAGGTCAATTTGAGCACACGACACTGGACATCCCTAGTTGAGTTCCGCACCGCCATAGATGTGGACTTCGGCGGAAATTTTATTATTATTATGCACGCAATAGACAAACAAGACATTCGTTTTGCAAAAAAGAAAATATTTTATTGTTATAATTATGAATTATTGATGATTTGCATACTTATAGCAGGTTCATATTCACTGTCAGAAATTAAATATTTTCAGTTCATTTCTATATGGTGCGAACAACATTCAGGAAATGAATCAAATACGACACTGGAGTATTTCATCAGCTAAAACAATGTTTTGCTAAATAAAAAAAAACAGTCGCTGTCCTTACGTTTGTGGCGGAACACAACTCTGACAGTAGTGTAAAATAATTAATGAATTGTAACCGCGGTAATTTATTATTATTATACAAGTGTGCAGAATGTTTTGCGCATGATTGTTGTAATTATCAGTCAGGATTTTAATTTTAATTTTATTACCAATATCTATATAAATATAAATAATTCTTTCGATTCTGTTGAGACCTGCTTTATTGTTGTTCTGAGAAACAGAAACCGGAAATTGACATTTTGTTTTATAAATAGCCCGTTAATTAGTAAGCTAATTATTGTGCTAAAATGATTACTATATAATAAAATACCGGTAATTTTTCATCTCTAATACTCAGTTATCCTGCAGTAGAATGCACATCGAGTGCTAGAATGAGACATGGGCGCGGAGTTCGGGTATCAGTGTCTCATGCGAAAACGGCCATATAAACAAAAATACTAAATCAACGTTTCAAATTGCTCGTCACTGGTTTTCTGCTTTTTAGAGTAACATTCATCAAACAAAAAATATACCCACCAACTATATCCGATTTTGTTTAAAACTTGACATCAAAATATGTCAATACCTATACTTATGTAAAATATATACATATTGTAATAAATAATTCAAATATCTATAACATGTGATATTAATTTGTTTTCGGGAATTCTCACAAACTTTTATAAAATATGTAAGTAATAGAAACTTACTTTTCATCGGTCGTTTAATCTGTATTATGTTTGAAGTACCCTTATTACTCACCTGAAACAGAAAAGAAAAATAGTCAGAATTTAATTAATTTTTTTAAATAGTTTATTTTTGTATTTAAATGGGCGCTTATCCTATATTCAACTGAAATCGGTTCACACAAAATATGCAAAAACACATCAAACACAACATACCTGCACACAAATAAAAAGCTAAGGATACAACAATATTTTACTGGTAGTTCCGGAATGTACAAAAACAGTGATTTATTACTGAAATTATTTACGTTTCATTATACCAAAATGTTCGACCTGTATAATATTATGCATATAGGCACTATGTGTGTTAAAAATACAACCGCAGTTTTTTTTATCTTTCAAACTCCACAAGTGGTGAATGGTACGAATTTAGGTCAAAATTCATTTTTCAAAACTTCACATTTTTTCGCTTTAAGGTTTTTAGCTATATTATAATGAATAATATACTAACGAAAGAAAAAAATAATTCTGTATTTTATTCAAATGTTGTACACTGTAGCAGATAATAATGTTTCAAACAGTTAAGTAATTTGTAGAAAATAAATACAGTACAATTCCTTTTAATGGTAACCCAACAAAAGTACCCCGAGTCCAAAACACATATTTTTGGAAAAAATCTGTTCGTCTGTGAGCACGATACAGGTCAAACGGCTACGTGAATCGTAATCAAATTTTGATAAGATATTTGACATCTAAATACAAAAAGCCCTATTGTTTTACGAGAAAATCGACACATGTGCAGAAGAGATATGCGTTAGAATGTTATAATGATATATTTTTATAGCGGTTTTTTTTTTGTAAAAAAAATTTTAAACAGTTTCGGAAATACTTTGAAAATCTATTGTTCTTCGTTCTGAAGATAAGTATGTCAAAAAGAAATTAGTTAAGTAGCCGGCAAGCATGCTTTAATAAATTTTTGCATGTGAAACCATATTACGCAGTCATGCAAAAGAATAGCAGATATCATAACATTTATTACTAGCCGTTACCCGCATCACCGCATGCGTTAATAGAAATTGTATTTCATTTATGGGAATATATCAATTGTCAATAATTTTGAAGTTAAAACAGTCCAGTTGCACAATTGACTGGAATTTTTTTTATAAAAATCGATATCGTCCATCATTAAAGATACAGTAAATGCCAAATAACCATAAGTCCATTTTTTTTGTCATTTCAAAAAAGCAAGTGGTTTCTTAGTTCGAACCCTCAGTATTTTTTACCATTACGACACTAAAGTGGACAATGGAATTGTATTACCTACTATTAGGTCAATAATCACTTTTCACAATTTCACAATATTTTTTCTTCTTAAGGTAGTTGTCGTGGTACAATATTGTCAAAAAGTTATAGATTATAGGCGCCACAAAAGTATACTAGCTTGTAGCTAAGTGATCCATGATTTTTACGCAAGACTGTACCCGTGGAAACGTAACCCATACAGTATTCAAATGCATGTATACTTTTTCTATAAATTGTTGAACTTTAAACCGTTATTTATAAATAATCAGACGGTCAAAAATGTTTTCTTATTAGTGTATTTGCCATATGGCAACATACACTATTGGCGTCGGTCGGATGGCGGGACCTAGGGGTCGGACCAAAATTTCTCGACGTTTCATAACCTCCTAAACACTTTGGCACCATTTTTAAAAATGTTTATATATATGTATATATATATATATATATATATATATATGTGTACGCGCGATAACTTTCGAAAGAGTTAATTGATTTCAACGAAATTTGGGCCACATGTTGAAATCAATCACCGCAAGAAGCCTATTTAAAATGGGCCTAATCGGGCTATTTTAAGGGTAGTTTTTAGAGGTTGAAAACTGTTTTTGGGCCCCAAAATATCGAAAAAATTCTCCGAATCGTTTCAAAATTGAAATTTAACCCTTTGGTAGTGATAAAAAAGTTTCCCCACAATTTTAATAAAATCGGCCCGACAGGACCGGATTTACAAATTTTATGAAAACACTAGTTTGCAGATAGTGACTTATTTATTGAAGGGTGTATTTAATTCGGTGTAGACGTTAGATTGATAATAATATTACAATTAAGAAAAAAATGTTATTTTAAGGGGTGTATTAAGGGGTTAAATTTTTTATTTTGCCCAAAAACAAACTTAATTTCACATAATAAAAGTATAAAACCACACGGCCCTATACAAGCAAATACACTATATTGTCGGCAGGGTTTTGGCACTGCGATTCGGGCTTTTTTTTTTTTTAAACTCATAACAAATGCATTGAAAGACTGTCAGTTTTTGGAAATTTTCTGACAGTTAGTTCTTTTTTTATAAATAAGAAACTGGTTCAGAACTGCAGAGATCGTATACAATCAATGTTAATTATCCAATTTTTAATTGAATTTATCTCGGATTATATACGGTCGATCGACTTCAAATTTTCAGGGTAATTGTATTATCATGTCCTTAATAAGTATACACAAATTAAGAATTTTCTGACGGTGTGCCTTAACTACGACAACTACCTTAAGATTTCAAAAAACATGTTTTTGCAAAACAAAATGAATCAATATACATTTAAAGAGGTTATAATAATTTTTATCTTAGATTTACAATCCTCTTCCCCCTACAATCTACATTGAAATTGAAAGTTAATAAAAATTATTAGATTTCAAAATTGTTTTGATGGTAATTTTAACTTCTACAAGACTACTTTCTTACGAATAATAATTGTAGAAACGGTTAAAATGTATTGATTCATTTTGAGACTAAGGAGTGACAAGTGCGATATAGAACTCCTTCGGATTAAGACATAACCACTCTATTATGTAGAGAGAGCATACACAAACTCTACGTTATTGTTTATTGTATTTACTTTCAAAAACCAAAAAATACAGTAATAATAATAATAATAATAATAATGCGTTTAACGTCCGTTTCTCGACTTTATGTCATAACACGCCATTCGCACCATTACTATTTTCCATTTACCACCTCCCGTTATTTTCTACATTTCTTAAAACTTCAACTTATATAATAGCAATGGGCGAATGAAGGAATTATAGGAAATTAGGATAAGGTAGGTAATTTTTGAACTAGGAGTTTGATAGGTAATCGGCCATGGCCTCAAATAAGGAACCATCTCGATATTTATCTGGAATTAATTGAGGGAAACCATGGAAAACTTCAATCAATATGGCCGGTACAGGAATTACCGTTTCTCGGCGAGAGGCAGTAGGAAAAAGTCCCAGCCACATCTGCCCCCGCCGGGATTCGAACCCGGACCTCCCGAATGCGAGTCTAGTGCTGTCACCACTACTCTACCCAGCTCGGTCCAAAAAATACAGTACAAATCTGTGGTCAAAAGACAAAATTGTTTGTCGCTGCTTTCTTGTATTTTTTTGCATATTTTCAAATAGAGTTTTTAACCCTATGTAACGTTGCGTCGTAAAAAACATTTCATTGCTAGATTCAAAATGACGGTATAGGTAGTTCATTACTCCTGCTAAAACTGGAAGCGAAAATTTACCAATGCCCAAAATCATTATTTTGGACACCCGCATATACCTGGACGTATGAAATTTGGAATAGCGTTTCTTTGTGGTAACATTAACCACCTTGCCCTGAAAAATCAGTTCGGTAGAGATAGAGTGGGGGGGTCGAAAAGGGCTCGAAATGGTTCGTGTAAATATAGTGCACTCTGTGCGCTATAATAATTCAATCGTCGTTGATAGTTTATCACATATTAGACATAAGAGGTTTTTCCTTGTGACCACAGAAATATAAACTACATTTTCAATATTGCGAGCTGTGGAGAGACGAGCATACCTAAATGAAACTATCAATTCATGTGAAAATAGAAGAGATTATATTCACAAAAAGCAAAATATAAAAACGCACAAGAAAAATCGTTTAGGCGTATATAATCAGATAAACTAAAGTACATTACCAACAAGCAATATGAAATACATAATATATATCTATCATATTATTACAGCACCACTGAAAAGCCGAAAACGCAATCCGATTATCAAAATACCTATGTATATATTCATTATAGTATATATATACCGGACACGGTACGTAACTACTCCGTATCTAAATTAAGAGAAAAATAAATTAATTAAACAAAAAAGAGACAACTAACTGGAGCTAACTATAAAAACTTAAAACACTGAAATTCTCCACATTTCTAGAATTAAATATTGTATAATAAAAATGCACTTATATTTATTAACTTTACGTACAGCTTGCTCCACAGATGTACGGGTGAGTCATGTATGCAAAGATTTCTCTGCTTTGTTCATTTAAAACTTTCTCAAAATTTATATTCCACTGTTACTCTGACTCGAACACGTGTTATTCTGTGACAATTTACGGGGCCTACAAGACTGACAATATGGTTATTTGATTTGAAGTCGGAGAATTATAGTTTCAAGCCTAGAAAATATTACAGCTTTGGTTGATAGAATAAAAACAACCACATAAACAAGATAATTAGATAACACACATTAAACATACATACACATGGTAAAAATAATGAAATACAACTTACTATTAGCCTGTGTAGTATTTGTCTAATCAGTGATTGCGATAAAACAATAATGGTATATTAATAGTGATCAGGGATGGAGCACAGCCTTAACAAAAGCGAAAGAGATAGCAAAGTAAAAATAATAACGAAAACCTCTTTAACACACCGTTACCCTGGTGAAATTTTAAGACAAAATAAAAAAAATGAAAATTTTCAATGGTTTATTAACTTTATTAAATAAAAAAGTATGTGTGTGTATGTATGCAATCATTTCTTTCTATTACGAAATCTACTTCGTAAATCGTAAGGGTACTATAATCAAAGCGTATTAATGTATGATTTGAAAGATTTTTTTTCAAAATCGGTACAAAAATAGTGTAAAAATACTATAGTGACCTTAAAACATAAAGATATGTTAAACATTTTGGATCCATTGCAATTGCCTCTCAATATACTATAGGAAGTGAACAACCTTCAATGTTGTTTGTTCCAATTTTCAAAAATTTAAAAAACATCAAAGCGAGAATCGAAACGCTAAATCTCTACCAGTCGATTCTTACTCTCTGGTCGATATTAATTATATCCACTAAAAATATAAATATGAAAAAGGGACTAAGTTCGGTACAAGAAAGAATTAAGATCTAGAGGATGCCAAATTTTTATTTTGCAAGTTCTCATGTTTTGTATTATAAATAAATGACTCTCGTGTGTGAAAACTTGCCAAATGAATATTTCAATTCTTTTTGGTACCGAACTGATCCCCCTTTTCACATTTGCGTTTTTGGTGGTATATCAATACTTCTTGTTACGTTACATTTTGCATAAATATTATTGTTTTATATATTATGCACTATAGTTTTATACTTCACATATGACAGTAACCGCATCAATAACTTGATATTAAATTTCGACTATTTTCGACACAGAATTGACAGTTTTCTCACTGCTTCCTTCACATAGGGGAGCTACATGACCTAACTACATGCCGCATTTCAATTTCTCAGTCAATCGGCAGTAGCCTCGGATTTTGATTAGTGAATTAATGTGTCTTTGAATGTTCGAAGTGGCGATATTCGGACGTCAATAACGTGGAAACAATTTGAGCTTTTAGTACGAAATTTGGGATTCCGGGCAATTGGGAGAAGGGAATAAATAAATAAAATTACAAGTGTGCAGGTCAAAGAGATTCGGAAGTAGTTAGAAATGGTGCGTGTAATGTACACACTACAGTCAATGCTTGCCGGACTTGGCACTGTCGTATCTAGATTGATATAGGTAACTTAAAACGGATGACGATTTGTGTTACATATTAGTGAGTCGATCTTTGGTATTCTGTACACTGCAACATTAATATTCCCTAACAAATATATAGAACGACAACTAGTTATAAACGGACCATTATACAATACGAGATAAGTAATTGAGTTACCCAAACTTTGTTATTTGCATTGCTTTCCTCTGTCAATTAATTTCAGTTAATTACTCGAAATAACCGAAGGGTTGATGTTAAAAACACTAAAAGAACACATCCCTTGTTAAGTAACAGAATGAATTGAAAATAACGAGATACCGCATTCAATATGAGATTCCCTAGGAACATATTAAAAAAGATTAATCAAAAACATGACGTCACTGAGTGTTTAAATCCACCGCAATATAAACCATTAGGAATGCGTCTAAAAAACTGTACGAATTGAAGGGGAGACTTATACCAGTTATGTATGGATGCTCACGGACATGTGTCCGCCAGACTGGAACTTTGATGTGACCGAATCGAATTTTATTACTGTGGAGATACACCTTTAATTAAATAAACCGATCGTCAAGATGGTTTACTACGGATGTTGTTGTCTAACGAGTCATGCAGGCTGAATTTGTCAAATAAACTAGTAAACTACTATTGTGGTGCACAAGGTTGCTTAGACACTTTGAAGGTGTGACCATGTGAGACGCGGAGAACCTACTTCCCCACTTCTTTCTCGCATAATCACACCTTCAAAGTGTCTAATAACCTTGTCGCGCAACTGCTGTGCTACGTCCTTATCTATTGCACTGAACAGTAGGCTAATGCTTCTCTGTCGCACATCCGCTTTTTAAATTTCAAACCTGGCAACCGTCATTTATGACCGCATTTTCGCACGCAACCTTATACTATCGTATTTGCAATAAAATTATCTTTATTTTCACGTATATTTCAATTGGCAAACAGAACAGTGCAATCACTTGTATCAACTTACCTGTTTATCTCTAATTGCCCGGTAATAGGGACCAGAAAAAAGTAGGCAACCACACTTTTACATGTTCCTTACGCTTTATCATTTCGATTTATATTACTTTCGTTTGGTAAACAAGAAAGTGAAACGTGGACAAAAAAAATAGTTTTTTTTAAATTAAGGATATCCATGACCATAATCGCGATTTATTTTATTTTAGATAATAATTGATAAAATATACTTTTCGTCTGGTAAACAGATCGTTGAAGGACGTGCTCTCTTGGGATCTTAGACTAATACGACTCGATAACAAATGTTAATATGTGGGACGAGAGACCCTTATTACAACTTGACACAGTATAGTACTGCACCGGGCATGCGCACGTGGTCGTGAGGTACTGTCTGTATACTGTATAGTCTGTAGTAGGTGTGCTGCTGCCGTACTGCAGGACACGTGCTCTTGTTATTATTACTCAACATTATCTCTTTTTGTACTGCAATAAGTATAACGTGTATTATAATATAGTAAAGTAAAACTTGCCCTGTCATCGCTGTCGCGTCATTAATAGTCACACACAACCCTCAGTCAGTCACTCATATTGCTGTACCACATCTCATATCGATCAACAAGGGGTTGTTGCTGTGCAGATAATATGACGAGACACCGTCGCGTCGTAATCAATGTCACAGAATATGAACAATGTAATATCTGTGTGATCGATTATTTACTCTGAATACACACTTGCCTGTGGTATTTCGTCAGTATTCAGTCTCTTCATTGCATGCGTTAATCTAACGTGTGGCCAGTTTCTGAACACAAATAGTCAACGGTATATTAGGTGACACTATTCCGATTTGTGAGTTGAATAAAATCATCGAGAATTTGCAAGAATACATATACAGAAATATTATTAATGAATGGTAAAACCTATCTTAACTTCAACATTTCAAAATAACTTCTTCTGCCATATATAGGTAAGTTAACATATTTTTTAGAAAAACCCTCCCCCTGTTTCTGTCTCCAGGGAGAAAATCGAAAATTTGGCTTCTTAAGTTCTGTCCTGTGCCATTACTATAAGTGTACAAAGTTTCAGCTTCCTAGGTTAACGAAGACCTTAAAATCGAATTTCTTACTGACACAAGAATTTTATTGTAAGTAGTGTCGTTTATTGAGAATTCGATGACAATTAATCGAAAAATGTACGAGAATTTTGGAGGATTTTAAAGAGTTTATGAACGTAAATGTGACGTAAATGACTTGTAAAAAATATTTGTCCCATGGAAAAAAATAAGAAAATTTAAAACAACGCTATATCGAATTTTGATTTAACGGAAAAAAAACCTCTTCCTAGATAACGAGGAACGTCGGTGACTGATTTTGTTTTTGACTCGTTGGAGATACAGACCTTAAAATTTAAGGTTTGTACGCGATTTCGTCCGCTTGAAAATCGGAACAAAATATTAGAACTTCTTGGTTTCCGGGCTTGTACGCCGTGGTCCATTGGTATATTGGTAGAAATACCAATGAACCACCGCGTACAAGCCCGGAAACCAAGAAGTTTTGCAACAACGCCAGCCGTGAAAGCCTACACAATTGGATAAAATATTAGAAGTTTTGTCAGCAAGTTCTTTTCACTGCAGAAGTCCCATCTTTGATCCATATAAAGTTTCTGTTGCCCGTCACTTTATCCGCGTTTGATTCGAAATACAGCCAAAGGCACAATTTTCACCCGTTTCGAAAAACCTACTGCAGTGTTCAAATCTTGAATTCAGTACCTATTACTTTAACGATTTATGATATATGAACACAGTATCAAAAAACACTACAACCTTCTTTTGACGCCGTTTGGGTTGAATTTTGCCAAATCACTTTAACGATTTCTGATATATGAACACAGTGTCAAAAAACACTACAACCCTCTTTTGACGCCGTTTGAGTTGAATTTTGCCAAATCCCATGCTAGTGGGTCACAAAAAAACCCTACTGTTCAAATCTTCCAAGAATCTAGCAGTTTGGGCTGCATGTTGATTAGTAAAAAAACCCTGCAGCCTCTTTCGATCGTCTTAAGGGTTGAATTTCGGAAAACTTTTAAACACGGGTTTCCTTATTTCTAATTGTTCTTTTACATGGATATAATTAGATGAGGAGTTTATATTTTTATGATATATGAATTTTTGTAACAAAAAAATAGCAACTCTTTTCGCCCTCTAAAAAGTTGCCTTTTAAAGAACGCTCAAACACCAATTGCTTATTTTTACAGAAGAGTTTATATCAATGTTGAAGTCAACACCTCTCACTTTGTCTTTTTTGTCAAATTTGTTAAATTTCAAAAAAACCGTACTGTTAAAATTTCAAGTTTCTACTTTCTGCAGTTGGACCTGAGCTTTGATGAGTCAGTCAAGCAGTCAGTCAAGACTTTTGTATGTATGATACAGATAAAATCAATTTCAAAATAATTGTAAAATTTTTAATAAATTATAGGTGAAGTTTGTCGGCCAAGAAACAATGAAGAACCCACGAATTATTGGATTTATAGCAAATATTTTATGTAATTTATAGTTAGAGATTTTTTTGTATCCATTCCTTAAGTCTCGTTCGAATAATAAAACAAAATAATAAGACCACACTGAACGACTGACAACAACACAGTGTAAGTGCAGAGACGCGTAAAAAGAAACATTCTCGTAGTGAAAAGCCGATTTTCCGCTGAAGATGTCATCGGATTATAAATGCATCGATAACGTAACAAAAGTTTGTTCGGCAAACACGCAAAGTAGACTTTGTTGTCAAGTTTGGTTTCGGGTTAAGTGGATTTGACCACATCATTGTCACAATACACAACGGGACCATTTCATATAATAACATACAATATATATACGTGTACACGGTGTAATGGAAAGTTATCAACCTATACTTAACCAAGGCGTTGAAATACTTCACAACAATATTGTGCCTTGCTTCAAACCATTTCTAGTAACATTATGAAATAATAAAAAAAACCATTCAGTCAAGTACTCTCAAGGAATCAAATGATATATATAAAATAAACTATAACTCGATATCGCTGCACCGTAATCGTGTTGTCCAATGAAAAAACGCTCTAACGGGATTATAGTAGTGATGCCGTTGTTATTATGGCGTTTCCATAGTGCATATTCTATTACGAACTGCCAGTTCCCAGGTTTAAATCACAGAACTGGTGTATAGATTGTATTTTCAATAAATTAATGAGAATAATAGTACTTTGACAATACAAAATGAATACTAGACCCATGACTCTATCGTTAACAATATTTTGAGTCTTATAAAAAAATTCTTTTTGAGTGGTTGCCATCTATTTTATTTAATGACAATTTTAATCATTGGCATAAACAATTTTAACTAAAATATTATATTACAAACAACCATCTGACCTTTTATATATATTGTGAAACCAATCTCCATGTTTTCAATCTTTCGACTAAATACTGATACGAATTGACAGCATTCGAACTCTGAAGATGGTGTAAAGCATACCGAAACGTTAGTGAAAATGCAATTTTAACTTCAGTATTGTGTTTTATTGATCCTGTGCTACGGATTTTATCCAAACTTATCCAACAATCATCAAGGATCACAACCACTCTAATTAACTTCTTTTAATTAGAGTCAACCTCGTTAACAATATACTCTTATTTTGGTGTACATCTATTTTGGTGGGCTTATGTTGCAAAAGAAGATCAGTCATATTTTCTTCATCACTTTCCATCATACCCTATATAATTATATTATATACAGTGTTATATGCATTGCAATAAATTTGGATTGCAGCATATTCAGTCTGAGAACTAGGAATACGCTGGGGAGAGCCTGGAGGAGCATGGAAGTGGTGGAAACGGGAAGAAGAACAGAAAAGATGTTTACAATAAACTTGTATACTATATTGTACACAAGGGTGGATATATGTGCGCGGTCACTCAACTGTTCTCTTCTCGCTCTCCCGTACGCGTCGGTCACGCACTTAAACATTTCTCTCTCACGTGCACGTATAATGTGCTTGAGTATGATTGTCATTCAGGTGTGTAGCCGAAACGATGCAAAAATATAGAGAAAATCGCATTATCGCAGCTAAAGGCAACTTGGCGCTGTAGATCAGGACATGACCGCTTCCAGGCATTCAGATATTTCCCGGTGGCTTCTATAATTTCACAACGAATAGTGGCCCATTCACACGGTGATGGATTTCGTGCTTGCCCACTTGCTCGGAGTCCTGATGGCCGTCTTGCATGCTACGCTGCTGGAAATGACGTCACTGATTGCTCCGCTGTTCGCTAGCTTGCTATATTTTGCTGATAGGTCCGCTGCTATTTTTTCATGCAGCGCTGCCCGCTAGTTTAAGAATTTGGTGATACATGGTATACTATAATAAGCTAGTCTGGGTGGTAACATGGATGGCCGCGTGGTTTAGCGCGCGTACATTGTTTCATACCTAGATGTACAGAGTTCGAGTCCCAAGATGGGCGATGTGTGATTTTTGCTTTTTTTCCAACTGTTTCGTTTTTTACATGATATTTATTTACATTATTTTCCAATTTTCTTTTATATAATAAAAATAAATTATTTTCTTGTTTTAGTAATTAGTGGTGACAAGTCTCGCAAATATCAACTTTTGTATGTGATATTTGTCATAAAAAGTTCGTCATAAATGTAGTTTGGTACAGCATACGAAAACCCATAATGTCAATACAAGTGGTCCTCATTTTGGGGGGTTATATTGCGTTTTGGGAGTTTTATATTGCGTTTTGGGGGTTTTATATTGCGTTTTAGCGGGTTAATGTAATACAATATTAATTTTACAAAAAAATTGTCATGATGCTAATTAGGACCATGAAAGTGTAAATAATTATTTATGATGCTAAAAAATGCCCATATACTGATTTTTACGTATTCTTAGTGCATTACATCGGGTTGCCATTTTTATATATATTAGAAAAATAGACTTTCAAAATTCGATATCTCGAAAATAATACCAGGGATGGCCTGCAGGGTCAATCGTTTTTCTGATTTTTTATATATAAATATACTGTTATTTTTAAAATCTTATTACCTTGTAAACATAATTATATTACGTTGAGTTATATTGAAAATAAAAATTTTATTGAAAATAAAGATTTATATTAAATATCAATATCGGCGTTTTCTGTACTAGACAATATATACTGTCAACCTAGCAAAACAGCGAGCAAATGAGCAAGCTTCGTGTGAAGTGAACTTGCAGCGTTCCCTACCAACCACCAAGCAAGATAGCATGCATGGCAGCCTGTAACCGAACCTAGCAAGTGAGCAAGCACGAAATCCAGCACCATGTGAATGGGCCTTAGCTCACTCTTGATCAAAAACTAATTTTATTATTGTTTCCGAGGCAGGAAGTATACAGAATTAGAAAAAAAGAAGGATTTGGATATGATGGAAGGTCTTCTACAGAAGCTATTATTTTCTACGTAACAATAAAAATGTTGAATTTCTGATTGTTATACACACACATTAAGCTAAGCAAGCTTACGCAAAAAAAATAACAATATATATCTCAGGCTAGATTGAATTCATATTGATCATTATGAGACGTGTATCAGGTGTGCCGCCAGAAAATGTTTCAGGACTCGGCAAAAATAAGAATTACTCTAAGTTGGTAACATCACCAAAAAGTATCCAATTCCATACTCAGGGGTACCTCTATAGCGTTTATCTGTGATAATATAACAATAGAGAATGATCGACCAATAGTGTATTTGACTTAAATTATGTGAACAGGAGAATTCATCAAATAAGAAATCAGAAATGATCGTTTTGTATTTAGGAAAACACGAGGTTGATTTATTATTTCAATTTCAAAATTGCATTTTTTTGAAAATCAAAAAACGCTACCCACCGTGATGGTTTCAAGTATCACGTCATACTTACAGTTAACATATAATATGTATATATCTACACGACACACACGCGTGAGTATACACTAAAAGAGCCTCGTGCAAACGATACTGAACCTTATTTAGAGTTTTTTGTACACTACAAGAATGACGTTACAGTAGATACACTTGGAGGCTCATAAGATTCCCTCAGGTTGTAAAATATGCTCTCAAGAAATTTCGAACTGTGGTCGGAAAATTCATTTTATTACTATTTTTATTATCTGTGATTAAGCATTAAGAGTCAGAAAATTTGGCTTGTAATAAGAAACTTCATATATATTAATACGCTAAGGTTAAGATGTGTGCCTCCCTTTTTCGAAAAAACCACACAATTGCTCCACATAAATTTTATATCGTTTTATAGATAATTCCTTGCTCTACCGAGATCAGCAACTAAAAAATCTATTATTGCTGTTGTTTTTGTAAATTTATTAATTATTATAATATATATATATATATATATATATATATATATATATATATATATAATCAAAATAGCTTAAAAATAAACAAATCACATCTAAGCGTTGCTCTCGATGGTACTCGCAATGCCATGATTCGAATGTATAACAAAGTGCCAAAGGAAATAAGCAAGATCACAATCTATGACAAATATAAATCTAATTTAAAAAAAATTTTGTTATCAAAAAACTATTATAATGTATCATTTTATTTGAACAACGTGTAATGCAACTGTATATGTACGACGCTGTTATATCCTCTATGGATTTTAATAAAGAATATTATTATTATATTATTTATTACATTAAGACACAATACAGCAATGCTGCCATCTGATGGCTTTGATTTTGAAACAACGTCAACATGATTGACGGTCGGTAAATTTTTTTTGTTTAATTTTTAATCAAAATTCATGTATAAATACTTTTCGTATGGCAGCGCGTCTGCTCAATGTTTTCGATACTTGCGCCTCTATATGACAGTTTTAGAAAAATATTTTCTTGAACCGTCACTGTAATGTAATACAACAAAAAGAAGAAAGTTATAAAGAGTTTGAGAAATTAGAAACGAATTTTAGTGCGAATTATTCGCACAGGTACCGCTAGTTTTCTTTAATACAATAAAGCTATCTAATCTAATCTAAACTAAATTTGGCTTGCTGCTTAAAAACACACATTTTTGCACTAAAAATTATTAAACGTGGTATTCATCAATATTTCTTTACAGCGCGTCATGGAATTTCGAATTACGGGAAGTTTTTTTTTACAAATTTATTTCAAAAATTCTGACAAAGGCTTGCTCAATAATTTTTTAGAAAATTTAATTTTTTCTGTACAAAAATTCGTGTTCCCAAACAGCCTATTTTAAGTAGCATTAAGTGTGCCTGCATATGAGCTCGTAACTGTCTAGGGCTCACAAATTTTTACAGCATAAAGGCTACAGCCCAGTACGGCAACATGATTGCACAGTCTATCTGCTCTTATCGAGAAAGAGAGAGATAGTTTGTCGGCGGCGATGGGCGACGGTGGTAACGGCGGCGGCAGAGATGAACGCGTCACGAACAAATCTGAAGCACACAGCTCGCTTCCGAAACCAATTTGATTACCATAAAGATCGATATTTTAAGCCGACGTATAAAACACACGACGCATTTACATCGTACGTTACACTACAATGAGTCAATGAGTGACGGAAGCCTGGAAGCCCTGCTTCAGAAACGCGCGATGATGGCACTATTTTCACTTATGCACAAAGTTCTAGTTAAACCCAGATGAAATCGATTGTCTGCTGATTAGTGATGTAAAATGGCAGTTATTTAAAATTCGTAACAATAACGTGTCCCCTATAAAAAAGCTGATTTTCTTTTCATAATACGTACAAATTTATATATACGTATGTTTTCAGCCAGTTCCGTATTATAATCTGTTTGGATTGTTCACGAAGATTACTCTCAGTTCCTTATATGATTTTATGATTTTTTTCTAAATGTGTATACATATGTATTAAAAATAGTTCTTTGTACAATTTCTGCTTCGAAACAACATTTTTCAAAATGTACCTTGAAAATCAATCTTTTTATGTAGATCAATAATTTGTTTTTCTGTGAGTGTTTCTAATGTTCTCCATTTCTGCATAACAAAGAGTCTGACAATGACTACAATTCTGTAGGAATAGAAAAAATCGAAAATTCTTATGGTGTATACATTGAATTTGTAACCAGTTCATCAAGACAGCAAATGTCAATAAAATTCTGTTATGAACCAAAGCTAGTTATATTATACACGCATACTTATTTAACCCTTCAATGGTCACGCCCCAAAGCAGTAAAACGGGACCGAACAAACAACTCTATATATAGCGTGACAAAAACAATGACACTAAAAAGGAAAATTATACAGTAAAAGATCGTCGTTAAATTTTAATATCTACCATTTACAAGAAATTACCAGATTCTAAAGATGCATGGTAATTTTTTATTGTGCTTTTTAGTTTTTACTGCACCAAGTAATTATTATTTTTTTTTTCCACTGTAACATCAAACTAACAAGTATTTGTCCCACTTTCAAATTTAAACTCGCATTTAAATTTAATAGTGGTCAAAATCAAAAATGTTACATTTTGTACTATGTTTGCTGCATAACATTTGCGTAGTCATCGAATTTGGCCGAAGATTTGCTCGTATTCAAAAAATGTATTTACAGGTGAAATATTTCTATACAATATAACAATAGTAAAAAAATCGTTCTCAATGCTGAAGAAACAGAAAAATTCCAATCAATTGGGCGAGAGGTCCATTCCAACTTCAAAAATATTGATATTTTGACATATTATCACAAATTATTTTTTAAAAAAATGGACATCTTGAATAAGTAAATGGTTGTATAAATCAAATGCCGCCTCTCAAAAATTGTTTAAAAAATGTCACATTCTTAAACGTTTTATCAGAGCCTTGAAATTATTTCAATAGTTTCAGCAAAGAAAAGGGCATTTGGTTTGTACAGCTACTAAATAGTAAACGTAATTAAATAAAAAAATTAGAGTTGGTTCGATTTTATTTTAAATTAAATTAAATTTCTTTAAGCGCGCATAATGTTGTGGGTAACGGCTAGTAGTAAATATTATGATATTTACTATTAGTTTGAATGCAGATTACATAATATTATAGCATTATAACATTATAGCACATATCTCTTCTACGAATGCGCCAATTTTCCCCAAAAATAATCTCATATTTACATGTCAAACATCTTTGGTTTCGATCCGCTCAGTCGTTCGACCTGTATCGAGCTCAGACTAACAGACAAACAGACTTTTTCCAAAAATACGTTTTTTTGGACTCGAGGTACCTTAAAACGAACCAATATTGTAAAAATTGGAAAAGTGATTTTTTACCTAAATTAGTGGAGTAATGGTAAAAACTGCCAAAAAATTCTACATGATCAGTTTTGTCTTGTGGCCACAGATAATAATATGTTGTATGCATACACTCCGATTTGAAGGGAAGGACGATGGCATAGTTTAGATCCTCAGAAAGCAATAGGCGGAAATGCTTACTGGATTATCTCCACGCGCGGAAGGAGCGTTGGCCTCGAAACTCAAGCTAGAGCTCCGATCTCCGGAATGGGTATATCGTATAGTACGAACCGATAGAGAACTACCCTCAATATAACCTTTCTATTCATCTATTCAATTATTTTAAAAATAATTGATCTGAGTCTCATTTTGGAATCGTCCATTCAATGTTGGCAAACAACCTTGTTTATAACAGAAGTATTACTGAATGCGTACATAATAAAAAAAATAGTAACAAAAACATATCTATATTTTATAAAAAGGCGTTTTTACAGTCCCCATAAATATTTATTATCTTTACAAACTACTTAATGTAGAGCGTTGCGATCCAGTTTTTATATTAAATACGGCTTTTTTCTGGATCCATAAGCTAAATTTTGGATTCCTATCCTAGAAGTTTTACAAATAAATATTTATTATTTACGGATTTCATTTTGTAATTTAAATTTTCTGTTATTTTTATCTATACACAATTAAAGAAAATGTTAAAATTTAAACATATGTCACAAAGCAAATATATATTAATACCATAGATTATTAAAAAAATAAAATTTTGTCCAGCTCCCTATAAAATATCTGCCTTTCGTGCTTGCATAGTGATAGTAAAATGACCCATTTCGCACTAGTACGTAAAATAAAACCAAATCCAATTTTAATTACTCTGTCATTTAAATGTATATAAGTGACAGAGACGGCTATGTAAGCGTTGTCTTCTTAAACAATCCAAATCTCAACTGTCAGATATATAAATAAATATTTATTGTAAAGTGAAAATCAGCTATTTATAGGAGGTATCTAAGTGATAACTCTATGACTCGTAGCTGTTAAAACTCGCTAGGCGCTCGTTTTATCACACTGCGTCATACAAAAATAATTCATGCACTTGATACATAACATACTGTTTATTGCATATGTCCTGGTTGTTTTGTTTTCGTTTTTTAGGGTTCCGTACCTCAAAAGGAAAAAAACGGAGCCTTTATAAAATCACTCGTATCTGTACGTCCACAGCCAAAGACCCAAAGACGGACGTGTAACGTACATAAATGAATTTTCAACATGGGGGGCAAATTAGGGAATTGAAAAAAAGTTTTACAAACTGTACCGTGTGACATATTCAATGAAAGCGCTTGTAGTAAGTGTCTCATATATATTTTTTTTATAATTTGAAAATAAATAGTTTTAAAGTTATTTAAGAAATTAGATGAAAATTGACCACCCTTCCCCATTATCTTTTTGCTGTCCTTTAGCTATCGAGTGGTGTAATTAAATGTTGGATGTAGGTGATATGTAGCATCAAACATTTTATTATCATAAGTTTATTTAATTGTCTCCCACTATGGAAGCAAATTTAAAGACGTATTCACGTCAAAATCCTTCTTTGAGATTAGTTTCAAACGACTAAAAATTATACGGTACCAATCGGTTAACAATCTGAACAAAATAGCGTCGAAATTTTTCAAATCGGTTAACTCCTAAAAAAGTTATTTATTTTATTTATTTCAACAAACGTCAAAATATATATATATACGTGTGGAATTGATTTTTAAGACGGTTAAAAAAAATGATAAATTACATAAAAATACGAATGCGTTCTGTTTAGACAACTCGGGCAGTTCCAAACAAATATGCGTTTCTAATGAATTAAGCAAAATTTTATATTTTCGAGTCTCAATGCTCTGTCGTATCACAATTGATCCCGGGATAGTTGCAGACCAAACCAAGACTAAATAATGTGGTTCCAGTAAATATCCCAACCGAACTCCAATGTCTAATGAACACGTTTTCTGGCAAAAGGTCAATTCAAACTTTTCACTGACTGAACGAATTAATTAATTATCTAATACTAAAATATATAATATTATCTGCACACTTACGAACACAATCTATATAACAAATGTTCGGGTAAAAAGAACAGTATCGTACTAGAATTATATTGGCAATTTCCACTACGCATTTATCCCATGTTTAGATTATGAACCCATGTTTTGTAACAATCAATCATTATACAGGTAAAATACTGAAATATTACATACAAAATATTCTGTTTGACAATAATCTATATATATAAAAGAAAGTCGTGTTAGTTACACTATTTATAACTCAAGAACGGTTGAACCGATTTGGCTGAAAATTGGTGGGGAGGTAGCTTAGAACCAGGAGACGGACATAGGATACTTTTTATCCCGGAAAAACGCTAGGTTCCTGCGGGATTATCAGAAAACTATCCATGGCCTCCTAGATTCTATGATATGACACGCCATGGAGTCGTTGATGGTTGCCTTGGTTATCAATAACAAACTCTGAAACATTCTGATATCAAGTGTCACATAATTTGTAAATAATTATAATTTTTTTAATTATTGTTTAAAATTATTTTTTGAAATTTATTTTATTTTTAACTTAATTATTTTTTTATTCAAATAATTTACGTTTAGCTGTTGGTCATGCTGAAGTTTCCACTACTGTTGTTGCTACCGTGTTTCATTACAATCGCGGGCGGACTCGCGGAGACCTGCTATTAATTATAAATTCGAGCGAACGAACGCAGTGAGTAAGTAATGAAACAACTAATTATAAATTAGAGCGAACGAACGGAATAAGTGAGTGAGTAAGGAAGCAAATAATTATAAATTCGAGGGAACAAACGGAGTGAGCGAGTGAGTAATGAAATAAATAATAATAAATTCGAACGAACGAACGGAGTGAGTGAGTGAGTAATGAAACAAATAATTATAAATTCGAGCAAACGAACACAGTGAGTGAGCGATTAATGAAACAAATAATTATAAACTCGGGCGAACGAACGGAGTGAGTGAGTAATGAAAGAATCCTAACTATTAAAACCGCGGGCGGAGCCGCGGGGAGCGGCTAGTTGTTAATAAATAAAAACTTTTATAAGTGTGCAGCTCATTATGGTTTGTTGCTGCATATTTTTGCAAACGAACAGATGTATGGCATGATTTTCTTTTTTATTTGTAAGCAATAACAATGCTTTAAAATAAGCATACGAACTAGAGATGGGAAAAACGGGTCTTTTTAGTGATCTGCATCTTTGCATCTGGATCCCGTATGTGAGCCGGCTCACTGAACCGGTTCAAAAAGAGCCGAGTTCTGAATATGTTACTGCAGTCTGCCACTGAGTTACTTAGTTCAGTCAATCATATCACGACCTGTATAGAATCAAGAATGCATAGCCAAACATGTGATGCATGAGTCATTTGAGCTGACAGATGCATCAAAGCAAGAACTGATACGTAAGTGTAAAATGTGCTTCTGAGTATTAAGTGTTTCACTGAGTTATGCGGATCCGTTGATCCGTCGGCTCAAGAAAAATTGAGTCGGAGTCGGCTCTTTGAACCGGTACAGATCTGAGTTACCCAACACTAATACGAACCAGATCCTTGTTCCAGCTCGAATTTTTACAAATTATACTTTTTCAATATAAACCTGATCTCCTTTTTAGAATTCTGTATCGAAAGAATACAAACGCAAACATTTTTTTTCTACTTTCTAGCTCCTAATGGCCCAAAACTCACTTTTATTCAGTAAAAACAAAAACACAACTCAACTGATAAAAAAGCGACTATACGTAGCGAGCAAGATTCACCGCAAGCTACGATCAACTACATTGACGATGTTTAATATGCCCTATAATCATTTCTTTGATTATTGAAACGGAGTAGACTGTGAAAAAGTATCAGATTATTCGTAGTTTCGAAATCGTAACAAAGCTTTCCAAAACCCTGGCACAAATCCAGACAATAGCTTATTTATTTTTATTGAACTTAGATTTAAGGCGAGAACGTTCTAATTTATTATTTATTTATTTTTTATTCCAAAATGCCGATTTAGGGCGCTGCAAAGTGGTGCAATACTGTATCACCCAGGTGTCCTAGAACATGAAATTTGGTAGATATGTAGTCCACATGAATACAATTCTAACACGTTTCATCAAAATCGATTAAGTGGTTTCTGGAAAAGCATCTTAGAAACTGGAATATTAGTTTGTGGCATTCAGCGTTATAGATAATGATACAAATTAATTTAAGAATTCGCTTCGTAAAAGTTCCATCGAATGTCGCTTTTTCAAAATATTATTCGCTCAGCTCCTTAAATTAATTTAGAAACAATATCTACACATAAGAAACAGTTTAACTTTTCAGGCTTTCAGAAATGGAAATGGATTAAGAGGCTCTCAGTCCACCAATATTTATCACAATTAATAAATTAAAAAAAAACGCACACACGCTTAAAATTTCTGATAGAAACATTTTTTTTTCTAAAACTAATAACAGAATTGTGGGACTACGTTTCACAACTTTTAACCCACCGGTATATTGTATAACCCCCTCCCCCCTCCCATAAAATAGCTGATTATCATGTTTAACACAAGTGTTGTACAGTAAAAAACGCGATCACACCAATTCAATAGTAATTTCCATAGACCACCTAACCTCGCTAACACAAATATTTGTAAAACAATACACCTAAACTGTCAAAGATATTAAAATCATTTACTGATTATGATGTGAATCTCAGCTATTTTATATGAGATATACGTGCAAAAAATGTAATACAAATTTCGAACGTAATGATATTTTTGCTCGTGTGACTGTTAAAACTCGCTACAGCTCGTTTTTTCATAATGTCTCTTAGTGCTCGATAATAGCCTCCTAATAAACTAGTATTATTAAAAATCAACATTGAAATAAAAAAGAAATAGTTTTACCAACATTCAATATAAAATAAATTTTTACTGTTTGTGATAAGTTGATTGAAATTAAACATTTCCACATTGTCAACTCTATTAATAACAATTCTCTTGAATCATTTACATATATATTTACACTCAAACATTCAATGCAATTGATGTATAAATATGTCAAAATGAAAAATTGGTTTATTAAACTACATAACTAGTATTGCATTTCTGTGACTGCATCACGTTTATTTAAACATCAAAAAATGTTAGTTAGGTACTGTAACGTGCAAATAAAATGTTTCAAATGTCAACAAATCCTTTTTTCAACCCCGGACCCACAAAAAGGTATGTTGTGTGTTTGTGCCGTATACTTGTTTCACGATTAATTTCAAACCGCACAAATCTAAAAAAAAAACAATTATTTGCAAGTTCGCTATAAAATAACACATTTTTGTCCAAACCGAATTGTTTATACCAATTTTATACATTCAAAGATACAAGTTACATAATAAAATTGTCGTGAAAAATATGTACTCAAAATTTCATACCTGCATATTGTCGATATTAAGCACGTTTTTTACTGTAAAGCTAATTTTGTTGTCAAATTATTTTGCATTTTTTAGTTCAGAAAAGCGTGTCGTTTAAGTTTTTTTAAGCTCTAATTTTAATTATACGTCTAAAAAACCATATTGTATTTAACTCTGGGGTAGGCAACACTACGTACGTCACCGTACAGCGTGTTAGCTTGCTTGCTGTAATTTTTTTATCCTGAAGGTCCTAGTCAGGATAATGGGACAAACTTATTAAATTGTTGTATTGTCATCGGTCCTTGATAAGTGTGCAAAGTTTCAGTTTAATCTGACGTTTTGAAGTGGGTGAATTCCACGTTCAAAGACTCCTTTACAAATAAACATACAGACGAAGCTAATAAAAGCGTGTTAAAAATTTCTCCTCTTTCATTTAATTTAGCGAGACATACATAAGCGAAAAACAATGTTTTTTATTTTAATTTATTCCCTTCTGAGATCAACATTCAAAAATCGGATATTAGGATCAACTAGACCCTGATACATATCGAACAAAAAAGTTTTTTTTTTTTGAATTGGTTAAACCGTTAAGCCGTTTGGACTATACGACTAATACAAAAAAGCCTGACAGATTCACAGACGTACAGACAAAGCCAACGTATGACTGCCTAAAAATTCAATACATCCTAGTCCGGCTGAGATCGTGTTGGGTAACATAAACTATTCTCTATTACTTTGTAATTATTTAGCAGCATAAAATAGTAATTTTCAAGTAATATTTAAAAAACAACGTGTTTCAACTTTTGTATCTCTTACAAGTAAGGCTCACACCTCTATGGTTTTAACGAGTGTATATTCGAGCTCCGGGTTAGCGTCATAATTCTCCAGGTCTCATGTCAGTCGAAGCGGTCGCTGCGTGAGAGCGCTTGTCCGAATAAACGGACGAGCAGTAAAAATACTTTACAAAACAAATGAAAAATATGATTTTTAAATATCAAATTGGTTTGAGTAAGAATTAATTAATGCTTATAATAAATATTAAAAGTGTCAAGTTGTAATTCGTTCTAAATAATATCAAAGATGACAGAAGCTAACTGAGTTAGTAATTTAGTGTAATAATTTGATTATTTGTCAGTTAAACCAAATTTTATAAAGAATTTTTATCAAGATACAAAAAGCTATTAGGTTTCGATTTTATTCGCATTATTTTCTCCGTGTTCAGAGTCTTGCAAAGATGGTAGCCCTACTTCAGACTTTTTTAGTGTATTTGCCATATGGCAACATACACTATTGGCGTTGGTCGGATGGCGGGACCTAGGGGTCGGACCAAAATTTCTCGACGTTTCATAACCTCCTAAATACTTTGGCACCATTTTTGAAAATGTTTATATATATATATATATATATATATATATATATATATGTGTGCGAGCAATAACTTTCGAAAGAGTTAATTGATTTTAACGAAATTTGGCCCACATGTTGAAATCCATCACCGCAAGAAGCCCATTTAAAATGGGCGTAATCGGGCCATTTTAAGGGTAGTTTTTAGGGGTTGAAAAATGTTTTTGAGCCCCAAATTACCGAAAAAATTCTCAGAATCGTTTCAAAATTGACATTTAACCCTTTAGTAGTAATTAAAAAGTATCCCTAAAATTTAAATAAAATCGACCCGACAGGATCGGACTTACAAATTTTGTGAAAACACTAATTTGCAGATAGTGATTTATTTACTGAAAGGTGTATTTAATTTGGTATAGATGTTCGCAAAATAAAGCCACACTGCTTGTATAAGCAAATACACTATATTGTCGGCAGGGTTTTGGCACTGCGACCGAGGTTTTTTTTTTTTTTGTTACACAAAATAAAAACATAAATCTTCACTAAACTTTGTAGTATGTCCAACTTTACAATATTATAAGAATAAGCTGAGAGAAAACAGTAATAATTATAATTGGTGCTGACACACTCTTTTTCATTTTTAATCAATTATTCGACCTGACAAGGCAAACAATTCTGGAAAATATTTCCACTGAAGATACATGTCAAGTTTCATAAGTATAACAAGAATTTTAGTTCCTATCTTTTTAGAAAAAAATTCTACTGAAATTCATGTCTGCTAGTCGCCTACTTGAAAGTTCGCTATGTATACACAGGGTAAAATTAAAACACCTGAGGAGTACATATTTTTTTCTTCTTAAATACGCACTTCTATACTCAATTTATGAAAATTTGTAAAAAATAATATAGGACAATAATTTGAATATCAATACTTAAATTGGAAATATATCGGGATTTTATTTGTTAAACGTATTTTTCATGACTATCAGAACCCATTTACTTACTACATTATTAAATTTAAGAAAATGTTCAATTATACTAAGTTACTGGATTTACCAAGTACCGCAATCTATTAATTATACCCATGTGTTAGAGAGGGATAACAATGAAATCGCTTAACATGGCTGACTGACAGAAAATGATTCCCAGTAACATTTACTTCAGTTTGCAATTAAAAATTCACAGCTCAACATTACAATAACATTTACACAATTTCAAATTTACATAATTTGAATAATTTATGTATTTTTGTACATGAAAATGATTATCCGTCATCGATATTTATTTTTTAAACTTGTTATTAATTGAATCATATGCTCCAAAATGGTGGGCAATTGTGGTACTTAGTAAACCTAGAGACTTACGTTCTGGAAAATTAAAAGCCGCGTCATAATGACGACAACAATATGGTATCAAAATATTTATTACTTACTGATATTTAGTATAGTTTTCTTATCAAAATGAGAAAGAAAATAACTGAGGCGCATTTATGTTCAGTCCTGTACATATAGATGGGAGGGGACCAAACAATTTAATGCTGCTCTATGTCTATTATAGCCAGCGTTGCCAGATTTTTTTTTTGCTAAGTCGGGATTTTGGAACTTTTTGAATGAAAAAAGCGGGATTCTTTCGTCGGAAGCGGGACATAGTAAAAAAACGTATATAATCAGAAGTTTTTAAATATTTATCTTTTTATTTGAGTTCAAATTACGTTTACGTGACAATAGATAGCAAAAATAGCCATAGAAAATGTATTTTAATAAAAATATGATATTTTAAATCAGATTTACCCTTTCGTTAAATAGTTGAGTCTTATTCGTCTTCTGAATTAAAAAAAAAAAAAAACAAATCAAAATCAAAAAAGTTTTATTCATTAGAAAAATATGGCGTTTCAAACAAGAGTCTGAGGAGTAAGTGTTACAAATTGCAACTTACAAAAAGAGAGTAATTATTTACGCACGGTCGAGTTATCCCCGAAAAGCGGGACTGAGCCTGTCCCGCGCGGGACATTTAATTTTGATTTAAAAATTGGGACGTCCCGTCAAAATCGGGACGTCTGGCAACGCTGATTATACAACCTATACCTCTTAATCTACACATGCTGAATTTATCGATAAAAGTAAAGATCTCGACCAACAAGCACAATGTGGCAAACTATATTTCTTTATGTTTTGCACTTATCACAAACACTATTGCGCCAAACTTCCATTAACTTACAGTATGTTGAACTTAAAATCAATTGTGTGTATAGTATGTCTGTGCAATGATCCCATCGTTATTTTCACAATTGAATTTCAGACGCATTTCCCACATTTCATTATTTATTTACTGTTCCACAAACCTAAGCCAAAATCAGCAATAAACTTTCTGTTAGATTCAATATTAGATATTTCGCAACCAGATATGTACAAAGCGCTCGAGGGCGCAGCCACCTCCGTCAAGGGACAGAAAAAGGCGCGGGTTGAAACTCAAGTACAAATATTATATCTACATGCGGATAAGTTCATGAAGTTCACGATCGAATCTATACTTATAAAGGGTTTTGATCTCCTGCAGGCTTCTTGTGTTTGCATTACCTACTTTTTTTTATCTCACGTACATACCTATTTATCAAAAATTTCATGATACTACCAAAATGCAAAAAGTGAAACATGCTAGGAAAATTAATATAAAACTGTAGTGCGAGATCCGGCATTACAAATATATACTCCCATTTGTTTTTTTTTTTTTTGGAAATGAAAAGTTATTTTATTACCTATCCAACGGTATAGTCCAGCAGCCACCGCCTGTTTTTTTAAGTGATTAATAACAGGCTGAATCTTTGTGAGTTCGTTCGGTTCGACGAGACGCCCAAGTTTTTCCTCTGTCCAAATTCTCAAAGAGGTAGGTAATGAACTGCGCAGATGTAAAACATGTCGATTTGGTAGGGTGTCGAAATTGTCTAACAGTAAATTTTTCATTGAAATTTTAAGATAATATGATAATAAACTCGGAAAAACAATTGTCCTACAAAATTGATGGTTTGAGTTGGAGCGTCCTCCACGCCGAATATGTCGAAATAACGAGGTCATAAAAGTTATTAATAACCAGCTGATTTTTTGTATGCAGCTTACTAAATATTAGTATAATTGAATGGCCACAAAGTCCTACAAATGTAGCGGTAGGTTTTCCTAGTCCTACGCTTGGAAGAATTGTCGATTCCACGGCAACACTTTTTTATTAATAACAACCTAGGTTTGGTTTTGTACTATCGGGAATAAAGTGTAAAACACAATTTTACCAAGCGTAGGACTAGGAAAACCTACCACTACATTTGTAGGACTTTGTGGCCATTCAATTATACTAATATTTAGTAAGCTGCATACAAAAAATCAGCTGGTTATTAATAATTTTTAATTAATTAATAATTCTTTCAGAAAACTTACCATCTAAAATCTAGGCAACCATGGATGGGACCCACTTTTATTTATAGGCAACCTAGTACCGTTGGATAGGTCATAAAATAACCTTTCATTTAAAAAAAAATTAAATAACAGATGGGAGTATAATATACTCCCATCTGCTATTTAAGTTTTTTTTAAAAGAAAGGTTCCAGTCTAGGGTCTGGCATTACAAATATATATTATATATTTGTAATGCCAGACCTCAGACTTGAACTCTAATTTGACACAAAAAAAAAACAGACAAATATATTTTTATATTTTCTTACATAAAAAGTACCTAATGAAAAAAAGTCTGCATTCAGGTACAAAAAAAAATCCGCATCGTAGTTTTGATTAAATTTTAAGCTTCATAACTTTTCTATTTTTAGTTCGATTTTAGTAATTTTTTTAGAGAACTGTAGACAACTATTAGTGATATGAACAACAAATGTTTCTTCAAATGGTCGATTTTCCAATTTAAAATAAAAATTAGTGTTGCGCATCGATCAATTGACCGCGGTCAAAATGGTCAATTGACCGAAAAAAAGATTTTGATCCTTCAAAATCTGTATATTGACAACTGCTGTTGCGCAAGTGTGGACGGGAAGGAATGTGGAATTCTGTATTGTTTTTTGATTTACGTCAGACGTAAGTTCATTATTTATTTTTTTAAATTTGCACTGATTTTTCACTCGGCGCGTGGTAGAACATGATTAATTAAAAAACACTTGAAAATTCTACAAATATTTGTAGAATTTTCAAGGGTTTTTAATTACTTGTTATTATTTATTTTTTTGTTTTTGTCGAAACAAATGTTTATTATGTTCGTGTGTAAAACATTTGCAATATCTATGATAAAAAAGAGGTAACATTATAATAGGTGTGTTCGGTATCGTTCTCCAGTTTAAAAGGTATTGACACTTTTAACACTATCGTGAATTATATACTTAACGAACACTTTTCAGGGAAACTTTCACTGAGTTAACTACACTACACTAATATTCCAAACACACCTATTATTATTAATATAAACGTGTTTTTCCAAAATGGACGAAACTAAGAGTTTGTTTGGTCAAATTCGGTCAAACTTGTCAATTGACCGAACATAATTTCAGTGCGGTCAAATGCACAACACTAATAAAAATGGTAACAAAAACATACATCTGCATAAACAAACAATGACATTTTTAACAACCGTGCGCCTTAAATAATAGACTGTCGTGACAAAAGAAATGCACAGAATAGAAATTATCCACTTCCGCAGTCAATTTGACGGAATTAGCATTATAGTGCGTATTAGGTAATTTTATTTAAAAAAGTTGTCACATCACAAAAAAAAACCCTATAATTTACATGCAGGTAGAAAATAGAAGCTCGCTCGTTTTACGGTGTTAAATTTAATAACCATACCATTTGACTCAGTTCATGATATTTGATATACTACGTCATAATGTAGAGGTAGATGTAAAACATGGACCTATATATCATGTGTTAGGTGAAATCGGATCAATACTAAAAATATAGAAATGGTACCTAAAGTCACTGGATTTATCAAGTATCGCAATCCATTCTCTCTATCTGCAATAGACAGAGATAACAAGGAAATCGACCCAAGATGGCTGAGTGACAGGAAATTATTTAAAGTCTTACATTTTCCCAAAAAAAAAAAATATAGGTTGCAATTAAAAAATCACAACTTAACATTAGAATAACATTTACACAACGCAGCTGGAAAATAGCAACGGTGCGAATGGCGTTGTTATGACAAAGTTGAGAAACGGACACTAAACACATAATTATAAAAAATAATTTCACGTCCTAGAATATTTTTCAAAAAGAGTGAATGTTAACTGCAATGATGTATTTTTCTTTTTAATCCATACTAACATCCTATGAAGCGCAGCTTCGTCTGAACACATTGTATATTTTTGTGCATTCGGGCGTAAGACACAATACCAATGTTGCCATTTAACATTTATACTGCCTACTGTGAGAACTGGTATTTAAAAAGGGGGTGAAACCTAATACAAGAACAACACGGTGGTGGTGGCATGCTGACGTCACTTATTATACGTTATAATATAGGATCAAACAGAAGCATAAGATAAATAAAATTGTAACAGTATTTCAGTCCATAATGTCGTTTCCCAGTGAATTTTTCAAAGATTTTGTATGTTACCTCTAATTTCTGGTCGTCGGTTTGTCGAGTAGTACTGTTTTATCCAGAGTGGCGACAGAAGGAAAGAGATTGTAGATTATAAAAGCTCAAACTACAATTTCTTTCTCAATCTCGGCATTTTCTTTATAAAACAGTACTTCTCTACGGTTTGACCTATTCTGATGAAACTCGATGTAGTGTCAAACGGTACTCGAATGTAGAATTGAATAGAAATCTACACTAATATTATAAAGAGGAAAGATTTGTATTTTTGTGTGTGTGTATGTTTGTAATGAAGAAACTCAAAAACTACTGTGCCGATTTAAAAAATTCTTTCACCATTAGAAAGCTACATTCACCCTGAGTGACATAGGCTATATTTATTGCTAGAAAATATTAGGAATCCTTACTAAAACTTTAGTAACGTAACCCAAGGTGTAAAAAAATGCCATAAAACATCTTTCGTCGCATGCGCTGCGGAAACTATTGATGATAGAACAAAAGTATGTTCTACAATATTAAAGAACATATCAATAACTACAAAAAACTTCGCGATACTATATGTCCAACTATTATCGTTATGTCACAATAACCACTTTTTACATTTTAATAATCTATATAGATAAAAGACGATGTATATGTAATCTATGGACTCCAAACGGGTAGACCATTTTTGATGAAATTTTCAGACAATCTTTAGATTAGCCCACCGGGTGATCTTCTGAAGTTTGGTAGCGATCGGATCAACAGAATTTTTTAAATTTCTTTTTGGGAATTTTTCTTCGATTTCTTCGATTTTTGAACATTCACAAATAAAAGCGATTGAATTCGCGCAAATTCAATACACGTTGAGAATTTAATAGAATATATATTGTTTAGCCTAGTTAGGAAACAAGTAAGATATACGAAAATAAAAAACTTTCAAATATTCTTTCAAAGCGTACGGTACCTACATCATCTATAAGCTCGAACATAAACTAATGTGTCCTTTTTACTCATCTACGTTCGGATTAGTAAAGGGCTATCGTGAAAACTACCATTAAAGGCACAGAATCTGCGAGTAAAGTTGGTAAAGAAATAAAATATGCAAAATAATTGTAGAAAGCTAAAAAATTCCATTAAAATTCTTGACTAAAAAAGCTATATTTAGATTCCAGACAAAAAATATTTCAACTCTCCTTTTAATTCACGCTATAATTGATTTCATTTTTATAAAATATTTTCGAAAAATAAAGCAGTCAAAATCTGTTATAACGACATCGAAGGGTCTAGTCATATTTGGTCGTAAAAACCGATAGTCGTAACCACCGGTGATGTTTTCGAAGTACAAAATATTTTTTTATTAAGTATGCAGTATTATTGAATGTGTAGGTACATATAAATCCATAGATATTAATAGGAATAATATTCACATTATCATTATCATTTTTCTGTATTCATAAAATCTGTAATTTTAGTGTGTTTGGAACACTTCTGTGCGTACAAATTTTGTTCACAATACAGTTGGTCGTTCTAACAGATAATTCTCCGAAGATATTACATTAAATGTAGTCGCTTAATGCGATATGTCGTAATAAGCAATGTCGTAAAAACCAGTGTTTTTTATAAGACAGTCATATAGCATTCAGCCGGGACCTATGCGGTTTTGGTCAATATAACCGGTATGTTGTTCTAAACGATGTAGTCGTAAACGGTTTTAACTGTATGTCTATACCTCAGAAAACGTCGCCCAATATTAACTGTTAAACTTATTTATTTCAAATTATCAGCAAGAGAAACACGCTAAAAAGTATATTCCATCATCCGTCTGTGAAACGTATCAGAGTAGAAAATAAAATGATTTTAAAAACCCATAATTGACAACGAGCTGCCATGACAAAATAACGTTAAGTGTCTAGATTCTAAAAGTATTTTCAATCGTGTCTGCCTGGGGAAATTGCGATAATCGATGTAACAAAGTCGATTCCCAGCTGAATTAAAATGTACTCCACATCCTATCGTACACCGGCATTGGGATTAATCAAATCAAACAGTCCTATACTCTGCAATTTCACTGTTACCAATTCAATACGCTTTGAAAAGCCCAACAATTTAAATTATTCCACTTACTAGTTATTACTACACTACAAAAATCAATTTATTTATTTATTCGACATGCAAAAATCACAAGTTTCTAATTAGGGTTTCGTACAAAAAATGAGCCCTTATGTCTGTTTGTTGTTTGTTATTTCCTCTGAATTTACTGGATAAAATCAGTTGAAATTTGGTATATATATAGAATAAAATAATCACCGGCGTATAGCGTAATTTTGAAGGGCAAACTAGAAAATAAAAAAAAATACATTTCAAGTGCATCACGTGACGTATCAAATGAAAGGGATCGTTATGAGAAACATAAATAGGTATATATTTTTTTATAATTTTGAAATGCACACTTTAAAAGATATTGGTTTTTTACGGACCATAATATTGTCAAACTTTCTTGACTCCTGAATGACCTTATATACGTTCTAATTAATGTCGGAACTATAGTTCAAAAATAAAACCATTTTTTTTCAGGAAAAATTAAAAAAAAAATGTATATTTTATTTATAGTTTTAGAAAAAACAAGCAGGTTATAAGTGTTTTTTAATAAAATATTTTAATAAAATATTGGACCAAATCTCTCACGCATGCAATTCTATGCCGTGTTGCGTAGAAAGACCGAAAAAACTGTACGACGCGGCGTACTACTTTTTACACCTTTGACCGAGCCGAAAGAAAGAAAGATTTAAAAGATTTAATCATATTCTCTACCCTTATGAACTTTGGTAGAGTAAAAGTATATTATTCAAACTCGTAGCATGCTCATCTGACAGGCCTGGGGCTATGTGAAATAGGAGCAGAAGATTAATTTAATTATTAAATGTATTTGTACACTTTTTTCTCGTTTTTAGTAACAGCAAAACAATTACATATAGGAAGTACTTATGTGCGTCAACATAAGTCTATTATACGATCTTATTATTTCTCTATACACAATCTTCTACAATAAGTGATTGAGCAGTAGGTAGCTGTATATTATTTGATTGTCTAAAAAGTAAACTCCATATTAAGTATAAAAAAATATAATTCTTCAGTTTAGAAACTCGTCATCAATAGTTTTCATTCAGACTGTACAATGTACAGTCACATAATATATTCCGTATGGATGGCACTAATAGTATGTGAATAGAAATGCATTCATAACAGCGTTTCTATTGAATATTATTACAGCCTCCATAGCTCTACAACAGAATAAGTGCATTGTATCTGTGAGACGTTCTTGGCAGTCTTTCTCGACTGTTCACCGATTTCACTATTAATAAAGTACAAAAATATTTGAGTTGAAATATTTTAATAATACAAGCTTAATTATCCTCACTAAAATAGCAATTGAGATGATTTGATAGCATCCAACCATTTCAAGAATATATACGAACTATTATTAAAAAATATAAGTTTCTCAAGATTCTTCAAACATAATAAGAAATTAGGAAAAAATAAGTACCTAATTAGCAAATCGAAAACTAAAAAAGCGCGATTATATCATACGTTTGTAAATAAGTAATGTTGTTAATAAAAAATGAAAAACAAACCTAATTGAACAAACATCTTTGGCCTGACGTTTTCCTGCCAGGCAGCTCGAACATCGGCAGCGGTTGCAAGAAGAAAGCAGACAAATGCCGCTCCAAGAAGAGGCCCCCAAATTGTTGGAGACGGTCCCATCGTCAGTGATTAAAACGAATAGAAATAAATAAACAAAATACACTAGTCGTGTCACGCACACAATAAAAACAAAAACCAAAAAAAATCACCAAATAATTCACCACTAAGAATCACAGCTGTAAGGCGAAATGTACCACGCCATTATCTCAATACATATTTTATTATTCAGATTTCACTCACAAATTAAAATTGGACAGTGAAAATCATTTGTTGTATGAAAAAAATCACGACACAAAACACAAAACAGTTGAAGAAAAAAGAAACCAATTAATCACACGTTGCAATGAAAAAAATCACGTATCGTTCCGAACAAAAAAACAACATTGCCACAAAAAATATTTGGTTTCAATTTGAGCTGAAATGCTTTTGTTTTCGTTTCACAACGGCCATATTAAAACAAGTGAATCCTATATCACCGATCATCATTTGTTCTCGGAAACGTCAATTTATAAAATGTCAAATATTCATTTTCCAATCCCACGCAATTAAATCCGAATACGACTGTCAGAATATTTTTAGTTTGTGTAAATACTTGCTTTTATTGCAACATAAACATTAGTTAGGTCCGAATTTAATAGTCGTTTTAAAACGTATTTATTAAAAAACAAAAAAAAACACACTTTTTCTAATCACGAGAGTAGTATTGATTATAGTATTATAATATTACAACTCTAAATCTGTCTATGGATAAACAACAATCCAAGTTCAAGTATGAATGATAGTTTTTTTTTTCTTTTAAGAAAATCACATATAAATAATATTATGTAATATTACTATTAGTTCTGTTCCAGATGAATCAGATTTTTGAAATTGAGCGATATATCAACACAAAAGCACGCATACTACAGGCAGGCGTTACAAACGATAGCCTGACGTGCACTGAAGACGCGTCGCGTCGTGTCGTCACAACGTGTATCCTTTCCTTGTCGGTATAGTGTTTTCTCCGTCTGCAGCGACGGCGCACGCGACAAACAACACTAGCCTATACTGACTTCAGCGTTTCCACGCTACTGCTGAATGGAGCCTGTTGGGCGATCGGTCGCTGGAATATCCTCGGAGTGCGACACGGAGCAAAACGGACGTGCATGCGAATACGAACGAAGTGGAAACTCGACTGATTACAGCGCCACAAACCTGCAACGAGAAAAGCCTGAATTAAAACATGTCCTTACGTAATTACTGGTAGGCGGTAGCATATACCCAATGATAGTGATTCCTTCACGTCTCCTTTCCAACTTTTGACAAAATACTAGTTTATGAGATACATCTAATAACAGTGGGCTCGTACGAGTCATAATAGCATTGCGCTTGAAATATGTATGTATTCTATTTTTTGCACGCTCCTCCGTGCAAAAAATAAGTTTTTAACTTGATTTTCATTATAGTATTTCGAAAAAAAATTTAACATTTCATTTGTACCTATAGCAAATTTCACTTCCGAATAAGAGTAGTAAGCACAAACAGGGATATAAATAAATTCCCATTGAATATTTGAATATAGCGCGCTAAACCCATTACGGATACAATAGACCATATAAAAGCTGTGTTTGATATATCAGAGTAGAGTAGATAACTCAGTGAAATTTACTCTGAAAAGTGAACCTTAAGTTTACCATAATATGTGTACTCTTATAACAAACGGAGAAGTGACAGATTTCAAAACAAGATTTAGAGTTAGAACAAAAAAACAAGTTGTTTTTAATTTTTATATTGAAACTGATTCATTCTAAGACAAAAAAAATGTAAAGAAAGGATAATGAAAAATGTACAATTATCAAATCAATATATATGTCACGTGATCTACTCTACTCTACACACTCCTGCTCAAGAGTCTCTACTCCTGTAGTCCGAAACTGAGTGAGATACCAAACATATCAGTGTCTCTCACTCATTTGTATAATAAAAGCAATAGTGTAAAAAGTGTTAACACTTTTTAAAGTAAATAAAAAGGACCGCAATTACAAAAAGATTTGCCATTAATAATGTGAAAAATTAACTACAAATTGTAGTTTTCGACGCAGGAAAATCATGCCGGCTCTGATTGTAAATACTAAAATGAAGTGTTTTGAGATGTGTAAATTGTAACATAAATAAACCGAAAGTGAAGAATGCCATATGTTTCTGAAGCGTTGAAATATGGATCTGATGTTCGTAACTTCGTGGACTGCCATCAGAAAACTTACATAATCTTTCTAATTAACCGGAAAAGAGTTGTGTACATGCTAACTATAATAGATTTTTTATAAATAACAATTAAAAAAAACACTAGAATTAAAAATTTTGGAAAATTATTGTAACAAGAAATCTTTAGATACTCCAGTTCACAAAACTAAAAAAAACCGTGTTTGACATAAATTTCCTCAAATAAACATTTTTCGAAAAAGTGCTCTCATATCCAAGATTATTAGAATACTAGATGTTGGGCCTTAACATTGTTGAAACTATGATTAGGCTAGACAGGCCTAGCCGTTTCTTTATTCTTCTTTTTTGGTTTAAACAAAAACAAAAAAAAAACAGCGAAAAAGTGTATTTCATGATTTTTTAAAAAGATTATTTTGATATATTGAACATACTGGGAAATCAGATGCGTGACCTCTAGGGTCGCAGTTTTAGAATCAAAACCCACCAACCCACCACAAGACTTGTTATTGTTTGTATTGATGAAAATGTAGGTACCACGTAAATAAATATACAAGAAATAATGTATTAAATACGCTTTATTCTTTTGATAAAAAAACGACTTTGCTTCTGAATTAAACTGAAACGACACGATTTAAATTATACAACTTGACGAAACTACAAGACCGGTAACCATCACGGTGACAAGATAGGAAGGACTGCGCCTTTTTCTGGAAAGAATCTTAGTCCTTCCGGGAAAATTGTGTTGATTTTCGTCGCGAAAAATTTAAAAATGAAAAAAAAATTCTATCAGAGGTGTGAAAAGAATCTGCAGCTTGATTGAATTATTCAGTTCCTACTTTTATTTGTATTTTTTATTTCTAATTTCTTTTCTAATACCTACCTACAATATACCTGATATTTTTAATAATAAGAATGAACTGATATAGACATTACACTTTACTTGAGCTATGAGTTTACACATCCTACACACAAGAGCTAATTACGACCCTGCGGCCCCTCCTTCTCTTTATCATGAGCCGAAACTGCTCGGGATGGATTAAGGAAATACAAAAGGTGCTGGACCCATTCGAACAGTTTGAATGACACTAAAAGTTTATTTAAAACAATTTCAATTTCAGTTTTTGTTTTGTAGAACTATTTATTATTAAAACGTAGGTATATTCTTTTCAGTTCAGAGATACTAAATTGATTAAAAATTTTTACAGTGACAAAAGGTATTGACGACTATTACGCAAATGAAAGAAAGTTACATAACTAATTAATCAACAGAGCCGAACTTAAATATTTCATTTATGTTAAAATATTATAATATATAGAAGATAAAAAGAACAAGTACTTGGTAACGCTATAATCATTGAGATGACCTTTTCGAAAATTACATTTCGCACATAGCCTTTCTGAAAAGTTTGCCATTTGCCAAAAGCACACACATTTCATTTGTTATTTTTCAAACCGAAACTTATCTTACGTACCTAATTCTTACATTTAATTTAACTTTTCGATTTATTTTTCAACGAGAAACACAGCTCCAAAGGTGCAAACAAACATAAAAATAAAAAGGATTATTTATCTACAAATTTTAACCGTTGTCGCTTCTTGATATGCAAAGAGGACAAAAGACGGAGTGTAGATAATATATGAAAGTAATCAAAAAAGTAGAAAAGAAGAGAGAACGTGCACGAGTGAGACAAGGCAGACGTGTATGATATAGTGATGTCGTCTTTGTCTAACTAGTGGCAGTCAGTGGTTGGAGAAGAGCGGTAGACAACAAACACACACATAAAATTCAAAAGCGGATTTGAATTTCTATGAATATGTAAAACCGTTGATAACGTTTTGTCGGCGTCCCACGAGAAAACACAAATGGTTTCATTTCATCTCTTTTGTGCAACGCGCGACTCTGCTTTATAATATTTTAGTCAGTTCATACAATACACCTGCACCAACCATACACTGCACGTATTATAGGTACCTTCCTATCTATATATACACTACCTAATAATATAGGAAATAATCATGTAACAAAAAGTTGAATTTACTAGTTTGTTATGCTTCTGAACGTTCCAAGATTATTTATAAAAAAACTAGTCAAGTGCGAGTTGAACTCGCAAGATTAGGGTTTCGTACTATTCCGTTTTCCGTGAGTACTGTAAGACTTAAGATTTTCGTTTAGGTTTTACTGTAAACTATGGGTGAGACCCGACATTCCCTATTTTTTTCAAAATTTTAGGCCCAGTAGTTTCGGAGATAGGGGGAGATGGTCAAATGTTCATCTATTTTCTTAAATAACTTTAACACTATTTATTTAAAAATTATAAAAAAATATATATTTGAGACCCTTACGACAAGCTCTTTGATTTGATATGTTACACGGTACAGTTTGCCAAACTTTTTTTTTTAATTTCTTAATTTTTTCCCCAAAAATGATCATGTTAAAATTCATTTATTTACGTTACACACCTGTTTTTGGGTCACCGACTTACATATGTGTACCAAATTTCAACTCAATCGGTCAAGTACTTCGGAGCAAATTGGCTAAAACAGTAGAACGGACAAACACACGAGTGATCCTATAAGGGTTTCGTTTTTTTCTTTTTTGGTACGAAACCCTAAATCAGGCATTGGTAATACGCAAAGGTAGAAAATTCCAGCCAATTGGGCGACAGGACCATTTTAACTTCAACAATATTCAAATTTGACGTATTACTATAAATAAAATAAAATTTCTGTTAACGCGTGCGGTGACGCGGTTTAACGGCTAGTAAATTTGCTATTGGTTTGTATGGTTTCATAATATAGTTTCACATGTAAAAATTAACCAAAGTATAATTTGTTTTGAACAGACATTGAGAACAAAAGAATACCTGATTTTTTTTTCATTTTCAAAATAATTCCGAAACTAAAACTCAGAATAAATATGTTTTACAAAACTTTCTTGTTAAAATAAATAGAATAAACTGTTATGAAAACTATATCATTAGTATATAAAATAAACAACGTTATAGCATATACAGCGCGGATTTTTAAAAACCGAACATCTTTCCTATTCCTTCGAGTTGCATCCTATGAATTTCTCAAATTTTTTTCAAAAACAATAGGGCTCTTTATATTTACATGTCAAACATCCTCCCAAAATTTGGTTTCAGTCCGCTCATCCGCGTTCACAAACTGAGACACGTACTTTTTCCAAAAATATGTTTTTTGAACTCAGGGAACCTCAAAACGAAAAAATATCGAAAAATAAATTTTGATATATATTAGTATCATTCTTCCACACTAGTGGACGTGGAATGGTAAAAAAAAATTCAGATTCATTACACACAGTACCGGTCTGAGGTGGCGAAAGGCTTCTGAAAATCTGTCAAAAATAAATTAGGTAGGTGACAAGCCAGCTTTGGATAGTTTTTACATGTAGAACCATGATATAACCATGCAAACAAATAAATATCATAATATTTATTACTGGCCGTTACCCGCGGCACTGCACACGTTGACAGAAATTTTATTGTATTTATTATAATATACACTAGCGGCCCAGTCCGGCTTCGTCCGGGTGTAAATGTAATATATAGGATATAAAAGATGAGAATCATTATCATTTAATTCTCAACGTGTATTGAATTTGCGCGAATGCAATGGCTTCTATTTGTGAATGTTCAAAAATCGAAGAAAAATCTTATTTCCCAAAAAGAAATTTAAAAAATTCTGTTGATCCGATCGCTACCAAACTTCAGAAGATCACCCGCTAGGCTAATCTAAAGATTGTCTTAAAATTTCATCAAAAATGGTCTACCCGTTTGGAGTCCATAGATTACATATACATCGTCTTTTATCTATATAGATTATTAAAATGTAAAAAGTGGTTATTGTGACATAACGATAATAGTTGGACATATAGTATCGCGAAGTTTTTTGTAGTTATTGATATGTTTTTTTAATATTGTAGAACATACTTTTGTTCTATCATCAATAGTTTCCGCACCGCATGCGACGAAAGATGTTTTATGGCATTTTTTTTACACCTTGGGTTACGTTACTAAAGTTTTAGTAAGGATCCTTAATATTTTCTAGCAATAAATATAGCCTATGTTACTCAGGGTGAATGTAGCTTTCTAATGGTGAAAGAATTTTTTAAATCGGCACAGTAGTTTTTGAGTTTATTCATTACAAACATACACACAAAAATACAGATCTTTCCTCTTTATAATATTAGTATGATATGTCAAATCTCAATATTTTTGAAGTTCGATGATGCTGGTACCCAATTAGCTGGATTTTTTTATGAAAGCTGCACTGAAAAATAACACTACTATAGAAATTTCTCCGAGAAGGCGCCATTTAATTTTGGAAATGCTTGTGTTTTCTACCAATACATTTTAATTCAATATATAAAAACAACATCAAATTGAGCGTAGAATTTTAATATAATAGACTGAAATCCTTGAAGTCCACTTTAAAACGTAATACACTAATGAAAAATTCTATCATTTTGTTAATTTAACTAATGACCAACAAACATGTTAGTATACTGACAGTCGTGGATTTTTAAGCCCGATGAATATGCAGAGCTGGAACCGCGTTTTATAAAGCATCAATTTAAGTTTCATTTTATTATGATTGGTGAAATCTTACAAAATTGTAATAAAAACGGAACTATCTTACGAATTAGAGGTTAGAAGCTCAAATAAGAATTTTGTGTTCTTTGAGAATTTCTTACCATTTCGCTAACAATATAAATTATTTCGCTTACATCAGCGTCGGAGTTTAATTATGTAGTTGCGAAACTAAACTAATTACTGGAGACTAGTTTTGCGAAGTTAAAATATTCACTGAGGACTGCGAGTTTCGTAATTATTTCATTATTTTTATCGTGCAATCTATATACAGGGCATTTAAAAAAATATACATATATACCTACAAATAAACTATAATAATAGTAGTTTATCTATCTCGTTCGTAAATGAATATATTATACGAGAGATGATATTATGTTAAAACGAGCGACCAACGATTTTTAACAGTCACCCAAGTCATAAAAACAATACGTCCAAGATACATACTTACTACATTTTTGCAGGTACAAAATAACTAATTTTCACTTCATAATAAGTATATATTTATAAATTATGAAAAGATTCACGAGAATTTGGGCAATAAAACACGAAGATCAAATTATAATTGAATGATACGACGTTTCGTTTCTTTTAAAGACCGCGCACACCTGTCCAGTACAGAGCAGCAAAGCACAACCCTGCAACCAGCGCCACAGCGTACATCAGACCAACATAAATCAGCACTATAACCAGCAACCTTTACTTCGGATTCAAATATTGCAGTTGACTAACGATCGTTGCTGGCTGCTGGTTGCAGCTTCTAGTCTAATATTGAGTAGCATGGGTACCTTCACGAACAGGCTCCGTGCTGTGCTGGTCCATGTTTGAAAAGAATGCGGGGTCTTTTATTGAAACTTTTTTGAGCAACTGAAAAATAATTACAAACATACAAATATAATATTTATATTTATATATCTAACAGTTCAAGCATATTGGAAATTTGGATCGTTTACGAAAACAAAGCCTACTTTGCTTCTCTATCGCTCATATAGACTTAAATGCTATAACAGTTCTATTCTGTGTAGGTGCAGTATAGAAGATATAATTTTTTCTTTGAGATTTGTATTTTATTTGTGATTTGTATAATGTATATGTCGTAGGATAATAATTTAAAATAATCAGATCTTTGCGAAAATCCTAGGAAGATTGCAAAAAACCGGGTAATTGGAATCCGGTTTTTTGCAAACGTCCTAGGATTTTCGCGAAAATCCGATTTTTTTAATTATCCTACGACAAATATATGTCAATTTCCTGCCTATTTAACAATAAGAAAATAAAAAGAATAATAATAATAAAAACCCCGGGTCGCAGTGCCAAAACCCTGCCGACAATATAGTGTATTTGCTTATACAGGCAGTGTGGCTTTATTATGCGAACTTAAGTTGGTTTTTGGGCAAAATAAAAAATTTGACTCCTTAATACACACCTTAAAATAACATTTTTTTTCTTAATTGCAATTTTATTATCAATCGAACCCCTATACCAAATTATATACAACTTTCAGTAAATAATTCACTATCTGCAAACTAGTGTTTTCATAAAATTTGTAAGTCCGGTCCTGTCGGGCCGATTTTATTAAAGTTTTAGGGACACTTTTTAATTACTATTAAAGAGTTAAATGTCAATTTTGAAACGATTCGGACAATTTTTTCGGTATTTTGGGGCCCAAAAACATTTTTCAACCCCTAAAAACTACCCTTAAAATGGTCCGATTACGCCCATTTTAAATAGGCTTCTTGCGGTGATGGACTTCAACACGTGGGCCAAATTTCGTTAAAATCAATTAGCTCCTTCGAAAGTTATTGCCCGCACACACACACACACACATATATATATATATATATATATATATATATATATATATATATATATATATATATAAACATTTTTAAAAATGGTGCCAAAGTGTTTAGGACCGACGCCAATAGTGTATGTTGCCTTATGGCAAATACACTAATAAAAAACCCAGGTCGCAGTGCCAAAACCCTGCCGACATTTGCTTAAAATTAAAATGGCGCCTACACGTGATACACGTCAAAGTAATCTAAAAAAAGAAGACAGTGAGATTGTGAATGCTATTAGCGAAAATATAAAAAATGCTTTTACGAATGAAGAAATGATAAATTTTTTTAGTGATATAATCCGCAATATTGTGCAAAGTGAAAATAAAAAGTTATTAAGTGAAATGGATGAATTAAAAAATAGTAACCAAAAATTAATGGCTGAAATTCTAGCTTTACGAAAAGACTCAAAGATGGCCTTAACTTCTACTGATACCCAAACTAAGTCGGTAAAACAGAAAGGTACAAATCAGGTATGTGCTAGTATCTCTAGTACTAAAAATTCATCGACAGATGGCGATAATACGGAAACAGGAGTGAAATCTAAACAGGCAAATGTTACTAAAGTAAACAATAAAAATGTTAATATGGAAACTGAAAACGTTAACGTGGCTGAAGTTTCGGAAGAATCAGATGAACCAGGTGAATTTCGAGTGGTAAGGAATAGAAAACGTAAAGTTGTCAAAGGTAATGCACCCAAGAGTGAATTGCTCAAAACTGCAGATAGAAAACTATGGTTGTATTTAGGTAGGTGTGATAAAAGTACTGAAGTTGAAGACGTAATTAGTTACCTTGAAACTAATTTTCCCGGAAAAACATTCACATGTGAAGATCTGAACAGCCGTGGATATTATAAAAGCTTTCGCATTAGTGCGGATTTAGCACTTGAAAATGATATCTATAATGAAAACTTATGGCCTAAAGGAGCAGCAGTTAAACAATATTTTTTTCGGAAAACATTCGCAAAATTTAGCTCTGAAAAATGAAAAGTCTAATTTCGATAATTTTAATGTCCAAGAAAATAAGATTGAAAATCAGAAGCGTAATAAGTCTTGTTTAAAAATATTGCAGTTAGATATCGAAGAATTAACTATCCAAGGAGTGAATAAATTTGATCGGAAAACCGCACACACTACAAATCAAACAAAAATTTTACATCTTAATACACAGTGCATCAGGAATAAGGTTCCAGAACTGGAATTAATGTGTAAAAATGAAACTACAGATTTTCTGTGCGTTACAGAACACTGGCTTTGCGAGGAAGAAATAAAATTTATACAAATCAGCGGTTACACCTTAGATACATACTTTTGCAGATCAAAATTTCGTCATGGTGGTGTTGCAATCTATAGTAAAAATAGCTTAAAGTCAATAGAAAAAATAAAATTAGACAAATGGAACATAGAAAAACAACTGGAGTGCAGTGCTATTAAATATTTAGATTTAAAACTAGTGATCATTTGTATATATAGAAGTCCTATGGGTGACTTTAATACTTTTCTTGAACAGTTTGAACAATTACTCGAAGAAATGTCATCCCAAAAATGTAAAATAATTTGTTGTGGTGACTTCAATATTAACTTTCTAAATGACACTGACATTAAATATAAACAATTTAAGACGTTGCTCCTTGCTTATAATTTAAAGTGTACAATTGACCAACCTACCAGAATAGCGAAAACATCGGCAACCCTGATTGATCAAATCATTACTGACATATCGGATGAAAACTATTCAGCTAGAATAATAAATTCAATAATATCTGATCACTACCCAATTGAAATATCGATATGTAAAAATCAGTGTAATAAATTAAATAAACTCTTTAAAAATATCAGATCTTTTAACGACGATAACATTACATACTTTTGTAATTTACTTGAAAGTGAACACTGGGAGTTAGTTTATAATAATACGAATGTACACGATAAATATTTAGCATTTCATAATATCATAACATACTACTTTAATCTGGCGTTTCCCAGCAGATTAGTTAATACTGAAAAAAACAAGAGTAACATTAATAACGTAAAAAAATGGGTGTCACATGAAATAAAAGATTTGTCACAAAAAAAACAAAATTTATTTATCTTTCTAAATGAATTAAACAAAAACAAATTGAATTCTAACATTGTTCAGTCTGAATATGACGATGTTAAAAAAAAACTGAAATCTCTTGTAAAAAATGCAAAAAGTGACTATTACAACAGTTTAATTAAAAATTCCTCAAACAAATCTAAAACTACCTGGAATATTGTTAATCATCATGTAAACGGCACTAATAAAAATATGCCTAACGTAGTAAACAGTATTTCTATAAATGGAAATACAATCACTGATCCTCTTCAAATTTGCAATGAATTTAACAATTTTTTTACAAATATAACAACTAGTCTTAATTTAAAGGAACCTAAAATAGACCATAGTCCCACACAAATGAGTGATGAAAATAGCATATTTTTCTTCTATCCATCGAATAGTATCGAGATTTCAAATATTATATTAAAATTAAATAACAAAAAATCTGTTGGATGGGACAATATTCCAGTGGTAGTTTTAAAAGCGTGTAGAAACATAATAGCCGATCCGCTCAGTCATATACTAAATGAAAGCTTTTTGAGTGGGCAGTTCCCAAATTTATTAAAAATTTCAATTGTCAAACCTCTGCACAAAAAAGGCGATACTAAAAATTTAAACAACTATAGACCTATTTCTTTGTTAACAAATATCTCAAAAGTTTTTGAAAGAATTATTTATAATCGACTGTACGAGTTCTTCAACATTTTTGATATTTTAACAAATTCCCAGCACGGATTTAGAGCTGGACATTCAACAAATCATGCTATATTTAAAACTATTTCGTCAATAATCAATGCCTGGAATAACAAATCGTTATGCGTAACAGCTCTTTTTGATCTATCAAAAGCTTTTGATTGTGTACATTTTGAACTTCTATGTTCGAAGCTTTATAATTATGGGGTGCGAGGTCTTGCATTAAAATTAATTAAGTCATATCTATCAGATCGCATACAAATTGTGAAACAATCAAAAATTGAAAACAATGTTATGTCAATGGTTTCTTCAAGTGAATCTTTAATTTCGAGAGGTGTTCCCCAAGGTTCGATCCTGGGGCCACTATTATTTATTGCTTATATAAATGATCTTCCAAGTAAGGTACAACACAATATCATTCTTTATGCAGATGATACTGCGATCATCTATGAGTCTCCTTCACTTGTTAATTTGAAAAATTCACTTGAGGATTCCATAGTATTTCTAGAAAAATGGTTCTCTGAAAATAGTTTACGGCTAAATTTAGAAAAAACTAAATTTATAAAATTTGGTGAGTATGGGAACTGCCCAAATAGTCTTATTGTAAATAATGTAGGTGAAATATCTTTCTCGAACTCGGTAAATTTCCTGGGTCTAACTATTGATAAGCATTTAAATTGGAAAGATCAAATCGATAATTTAATCAAAAAAGCCAGTAAATATGTGTATTTACTAAAATGTCTGAGCAATTTTATTCCCGAATCCGTACTAGTCACTGTCTATAACGCCTTTGTACAGTCAATATTTCTATATGGAATTGTCTTCTGGGGCAACTCGGTAAACACTTCCCAACTTTTTATTGTACAAAAACGCTGCATCAGAGCGATCTGTAAAGTTCCTCCGAGAACGCACTGTCGACCACTATATAAAAAGCTTAATATTTTAACAGTTTTTGATCTCTATGTGCTAGAATGTGCAAGCTTTGTTAAATTTAATTTCAATTTTTTCGCAGGAAATATTCCAAACCATTCATACAGCACTAGAACAAATACAAAGTACAGACTAGATTACACATCTTTGACCACTGTCAACAAAGGTCCTGTTAATTCAATGCTGAAAGTGTTTAACAAGTTGCCCGAAGAGATGAAAATCCTTCCAGACATAAAATTTAAACAACATTTAAAAGCAATGCTGATTCAGAAAAATTTTTACTCGGTCGAGGAATATTTTAATCATAAGTTTTAATTGTATACTTTTATAATTGACGCATTCTACACTGTTTTATACAGTATAAACAGAATAAAGTTTCTATCTATCTATCTATCTATCTATCTATCTATCTATCTATCTATCTATCTATACAGGCAGTGTGGCTTTATTATACGAACTTAAGTTGGGTTTTGGGCAAATAAAAAAATTGACTCCTTAATACACCCCTTAAAATAACATTTTTTTTCTTAATTGCAATAATATTATCAATCGAACCTCTATACCAAATTATATACAACTTTCAGTAAATAATTCACTATCTGCAAACTAGAGTTTTCATAAAATTTGTAAGTCCGGTCCTGTCGGGTCGATTTTATTAAAATTTTAGGGACACTTTTTAATTACTACTGGGGGGTTAAATGTCAATTTTGAAACGATTCTGAGAATTTTTTCGGTATTTTGGGGCCCAAAAACGTTTTTCAACCCCTAAAAACTACCCTTAAAATAGCCCGATGACGCCCATTTTAAATAGGCTTCTTGCGGTGATGGATTTAAACACGTGAGCCAAATTTCGTTAAAATCAATTAACTCTTTCGAAAGTTATTGCCCGCACATATATATATATATATATATATATATATATATATACGCTTATATATATATATATATAAATATATATATACATATATATATAAACATTTTTAAAAATGGTGCCAAAGTGTTTAGGAGGTTATGAAACGTCGAGAAATTTTGGTCCGACCCCTAGGTCCCGCCATCCGACCGATGCCAATAGTGTATGTTGCCATATGGCAAATACACTAATAATCGAGCAAATTTTAATTGAGCGCAACAAGAGAATTCAATAGATAGCCTAACTCACAATAGCCATAATAGTTGGCTCTGGTTGTCACAAAATTTAGCTTAATTACAACATCTTGTATACCTATATGCAAGTTCTAAACTCCAGACGAAAGACAAGTAATGCTAGACTATGATGCTTGGCTTCTCTATCTTTTTAGTGTATTTGCCATATGGCAACATACACTATTGGCGTCGGTCGGATGGCGGGACCTAGGGGTCGGACAAAAATTTCTCGACTTTTCGTAACCTCCTAAACACTTTGGCACCATTTTTAAAAATGTTTATATATATATGTATATATATATTTATATATATTTATATATTTATATATATATATATATATATATATGTGTGCGGGCAATAACTTTCGAAAGAGTTAATTTATTTCAACTAAATTTGGCACACGCGTTGAAATCCATCACCGCAAGAAGCCTATTTAAAATGGGCCTAATCGGGCTATTTTAAGGGTAGTTTTTAGGGGTTGAAAAATGTTTTTGGGCCCCAAAATACCGAAAACATTCTTCGAATCGTTTCAAAATTGAAATTTAACCCTCTGATAGTAATTAAAATGTGTCCCTAAAATTTTAATAAAATCGGCCCGACAGGACCGGACTTACAAATTTTATGAAAAAACTAGTTTGCACATAATGAATTACTTACTGAAAGGTGTATATAATTTAGTATAGAGGTTCGATTGATAATAATAATGCAATTAAAAAAAAAATGTTATTATAGGGGTGTATTAAGGAGTCTAATTTTTTATTTAGCCCAGAAACCCACTAAAGTTCGCATAATAAAGCCACACTGCCTGTATAAGCAAATACACTATATTGTCGGCAGGGTTTTGGCACTGCGACCCGGGTTTTTTTTTTAATTTATTAAAACATACTCGACTGCACAGATTGCATAATTAAACAACAATAAGAACATCTATATATTCTACATTATCAAACTAGCCATGAAGTGGGTCGTGTGTAAAGACTCCACAAGCGCGACCCTTGAGGTCCACACGACCAGCTTTCCAGATTAATATTGAATATTAAATATATATGTAATAAATATTAGCTCCGACAAAACTTTTTCAAAAAAATTCTAAGTACACTTTATTGATTAAATAAAAAACGAGTGAACCGATTTTGATAAATATTCTTTTAGATCATACTGACATTAATGCGTTTCGATTGGCACTCTAACAAAGTCGATATCGTTTTTTATTCTCGAGATGTTGTTCTAGAAAGAAATGAACACGACGTCGTACGTACGTACGTACGTAGAGTAGTACTGTTTTATAAAGAGAATGTCCAGAAAGAGAGAGAGAAAGAGAGATTGTAGATTATTATAGACGCTGAATCTACAATCTCTTTTATTTTGAAAAATAAGTCATTCTGATTCTGATTTAATAAAAACTATATATGTTTATTCTGTTCTATCTGTAAAAACATTGAAAAAAGACAAAAAAGCAAGGATATACAAGGCATTAAGAACGTTTGTAATTTACTGATTAATTATTATAGACCGATTATATTCACATAATATTAAAAGTTACTGAAAGTAAATACCACTTTTGCACAATGCAACACAACAACAAGGATATTGTGCACAATAAGTCAAAACAGTCGTCGCTCTGTTCTGTTGTGCTGGCTGATTTGTTGTCTGGTTGCATTCTCGTTGCAATAAATAAAACAATGCACTTGTCTTATATTGTTGTTATTGCACGTCATACATCTTCATAACTGGCGAGGACATTGCAGTTTTCTATGGCACTGAAGGAACATCATTACAGAACCCAATAGGATTAGTTAAAACATAGCAACATAATGTAGTCATTTTGAATTTTATTACATCTAACCTAGAACTATTTTTCTTACTAATAAATAATAATTTACAAACAAAATACCAAGCAACATATTCAAAAAACACCGAGCGGGGTAGAATAGTGGCGTGAGCACTAGACTCGCATTCGGGAGGCACCGGGGACAGATGTGGCTGGGACTTTTTCCTACTGCTTTTCACCGAGATGTTTTTTTCCTAATGTAATCTCTTGAATTGATTTGTTTTAAAAACAAAATTTTTGAATTCTGTTTAGGTAAGAAAGATTATTTTGATAATATTAGAAAAACAGAAGTGATGTATCAAATAAGGTATTCGCTATATTAGTAGAGCACAGAATTCTGAACAAAATGACATCTAAAACACTTAATTATTAAAAAATAGTCAATCTACAAAAATGTGACTAGAAAGCAGAAAACAAGTTGAAAGTTTATACTTAAAATGGCAGCTATCATTTCTTGTCCACATCCTAAAAAATTTTACTTACATTTATAAAAAAAATTATGGCCGACATTCTTATCAACGATCAGTTATCATGTGTAGACTGTAGTCGTTAAGTAGGTAACAGCTTACAAAACTTTGAACAGTTTTTGGTGCGAAAGTAACCATGGCCTAGCAGGTTTTCAATTCCTTCATCATGGAAAGTAGAAATACCATTCCAAAAACCGCCAACTTTTATACGACATTGCCTACAAAATAATTTCATTGACATATGATTTCTTTTGAAATTTATTCATATTTCAACCATTAACACTTCAATGAATACTGTTTTTCTAAATTTCTGAGACTTGTTCAAATACAGGTATATTTTCGCTTTTCATAATAAAAATGCACTGAAAAATTTCATGCAACTACCTTATTGTTACTATAGCAGGTTAACACCCACTCAAACAAACTACGTATGATTTTCGTTAACATAAACGCGTGTAGTGTATATTTAGGATAACGGATTAACGTAAAGCGCACAAAGAACTACCAACTAGCGCTTTTCCCCACAAGGTGGGGGCTTTATTAAATAGGATAAGATTATAAGCGTTCTCTAGCAACTGATGTGGCACCGTGACGGCGTTCAAATATACACACACACAGTTCCGTGCAAAAACTAATACGACTTGCTGCCTGTCCGTTTTTCTTATATTGAAGCTTTAAATTTGTAATCACTGAACCCAGTTAAATTTGAAGTCAGTGAAAACTTACTGTGACACATTTATATATTTAATTAATAATTTTATTAAAAGTTTAATGAAACAAAAAAAAATCACTTAAACACTGCGGCTCTCAAATGTACAAACCAATATGAAAAGGATAGTCAAATAAAACAATTTTTGTGTCATATTACGTATTATAGTACTATTTTAATATTCGTTTAGTCGGCTACTTTTCATATCGGAAATTTGTTTTGCACTTTTGTTAGCCATAGGCGTTTTTTCAAAAAAAAAATTTTGTTTCAATAAAACGGTCGACTTGGCTGTATTTTATTACTTTGAATCTATAATTAAAACGCGTATAACTAGACAACGAATAATTGTAGGCACCGCCAGCGGTACGTGCTCTATTATCATTTGGCGCACCAGAGCTGAGTTTCGTCCATGAAAATGGTTATAATTTCGTAAGAAATTGAATCGAATTGAAAGTTTTCTAAAATGGAACAATTTATACATTGATTCGAATTTATAATAAGTCTTAAAATTGAACTTGAAAATCGCGAATAGCAGTTGTTGGTTGGTGTGTACGTGCGTACGTACGTTTGTACGTCCGATCTTTAGAGGTTGAAATTCTTGGAGGGCCGAACTGGTTTGTTTTTTTTTTTACTTTGTTTACTATTAGAATAGAATTCTCTTGAACTTGAAATTCATTGAAACACTTTCTGCAGTTTAATTGCAAAATAAAATATTATTTGTGTTTTACGCATTTTATATTGATGTTGCAATTTTACGACAAAGATATAAATATATGTATATAGTTATAGTTATTTTCTTTATCTGGACTGAAATACTCCAACAGCAAATATATCTATGAAACAACTGATAAAAATATATCGACCTGTTTACAGTGAAATTCAGACGCGTTGAGATATTACGTAGACGTCGAGCGTCCTACAGGAGAAGCGCAACAAAGACGCCAGGCAGCGACGCACAGAGACATTAGAGTTAGGGCCTCCAATATCGTATCATTTTTCAATTTTCGAATCACGGAGCTAGTTCCGATATCGAGGAAGTTTGCAAGAATACTGCATGCAAAAGGAACATGTTTTTTATGTGTAACATCTTTGCTCTCGATATGAGCAGTAATTTTGTTAATGAAGCGGCAATGCATTAAAGAGTGAAAAAAGCGCCCGCTATCCAATTTACTATAGTATGATTCTTCAGTATGACCTACAGTTGGCGTATGCATCGTGCTGCAGCGTATTTGAGTGAGAGAGAGCGAGAGAGAAAAAGGGGGAAACAACAGTAACCGGAACAGTTAATTTTAACAGTGACCAACAACAGTTGTTTAATAACTGTTGCCAATAACAGCAATTTAATTACAATGACTAATAATATAATATTATAATATGATATATAATTTGAGGTTAAGAAGAAGCAGCTGTCAACTGTGCTGTTATAAATACAGTGTGCAATAAATATGTTACACATCAAGCGACTACTGAAGACTTGTTCATGTTTTTAAGGTAGTTGTCGTGGTACAATATTGTGTAAAAACTTTATGCTGGTTTATACAGTACATGTACTTGAGAGTTGTATTAACAAGTCCAATAATTTTTGCAGATTCTGTACTAACTTTAGCCAATCCCAAGCGAGAAATCTGGCAACACTCGTAACGTTCCGAACAGACTGTCCCGAACACGCTGTCGGCGCGCTTAGATCGTCGGGTTAAAACGGAACTATCTCAAGTCCAAAAACAGCGTTTTTGAGTTATATACACCATTAGACTAGATTTTCATCAATATTTTTACTGCAGAAATAACATAATTCTACAAAAATTGTAGTACCTAGGCATGGCATAGGTACGAAATAGCTTATTAGACCAGGATAGATAGCTTTGAAAATGATAAAAAGTGAAAGAAAATTATAGTAGGATGAAACCCATTGGAAAAGGTAGAGAATATAACAAAAATGAAAGGAAAAATAAATTACGGTCGATCTGAGGTCGGGAAGGGGTAGGGGGTGAGTTTTTAAGGGTAAAAAACGGTTTATCTTGATTTCCGGCAAAACTACAAGTCCTATGAAAAAAAGTTAAATCGCAAAGTTGTAGGTAATAAAATATCTACAACTTTTGTTTATTACACTTTTTTCACATAGCCTCAAAATTTATGTGAAAAATTCAAATAACCAAGTTTTTGGTTTTTTATTTTTATCTTTTGCAAAAAAATTTATTTTTTCACGAAATTTGGTGAAAACTTACCTTTTTATGTCCCAAACACACAGTAATTTTTTTTATTTAAAATATTCATTTTTTCACCTTATTTTGAGTTAATTTCGAAAAAGCACACCAATTTTCAATCGAAAATTCTCACGTCAAAATATCCGCTTTTTTAAAAAAATCGGTGGGCTTTTTGTTCCTTGAAATCTCTACTTTCTGATGGTATGAAAAAAAATATACATTACTGCGGTAAATGTTCTCAGAAGATGCAAATAAGTTATCTTAAAAAAGCAATAAATAGGCATCTACGCATATAATTTATAAGATTACATGCGTAGATGCCTATTTTTTTTTGGTCTCAAAAATTATCGACCCTGGTCTATATGTTTATGCTTGTATCCAAGTTTTTTTCTGAAGGAAATACATAAAATACTAAATCTACATGAAAACTAATTGCTATTTACTAACAAATAATTTTGCAACTACAAAAAAAATTGTAAAGACATATTAAATAATAATCGTAAAAATAACCTTTTTTTGCGTTTTCAGTAAAACAGTAAATCTGGATATAAGATAGTTCTGTTTTAACCCGACGATGATATTTTATAGTACACTGTAAAAACTGAGGTCGATTACATGTAAAATCCCTGGTCCATATAATGTAAGCGATTATTCTGGTAATCGTACACACCATTTGGAATGCTACACGTTTTCCTGTAAATTTATATATAGTTGTGTAGTTCACATTACATACAAATAATATGTAATATTTTATTTAAACAAAAAAAATGTAATTTTTCAAAAAAATATGTGTAAAATTCCCTAACCGATACCCTACAATTTTACATATGTTTATGTAATATTTGTGTAAAATAATACATATTTTAATGTAAAATTGCATACAAGAAGATTTTTGAATATAATTTTTATACTCAGTACTATAGACAGCAATTAGTGTATGTTGTGTGCACACATCGAAGTTGGCCGATAGTACATGTATCTTGAACCGCTAAACGCTTGTCACATGACCGTATACCGTGGGATTCACAGACAATCACGTGATTATACTAAACTGGAATATTGCATAATATTACATATTTTGTTATGAAATTTTTACATTAATTTAATGGAAAATCACATAAAATACATTAAAACTACATAAGTGTATGTAGTTTTATTTTACTTTATGTATAAATACCAAATTTGTTTAATTTCACAGCGAAAGTCCAAGTTTTTATACAGTTCTTGTAAAAATAAATAATAATGAACAAATACCTAGAAAATTGAGAGAATTTTACTTTAACTTTCAATGTAATTTTACATACATTTTGTACAGTGTACATACAAAACATACATACATGCATACATGCATAAACATCTGACACTTGTCTGGGCCGGTTCCCAATGTACACTGCCGAGAACTGTAAGGTATGACGACAATTTAGTATACTGCGAAGCCGTTCCTTTATAGTTAGCTATACTGATTACTGTTTAAAACGGAACGCAGTACAGTATACTGGCATCGATGTTTTTTGGCGTTAAAAGTTTAGTTGCAAAAGTCATGTCTGCAAGATAACGAGAAAATATTTTATAAAAATAATTAGGTTATGAATTTAATTTTGATGCAATTGAATATTTACCCATGGATGCGCGATTATAAATTTCTTCAGTTACTTTCATTTCATACATAATATTTGTTTCCCACTGCCAATAAACACAATTTCTTTAAATTTTCCATGTTACTTTTTAAACGGCCGGTATTTTTAAATGACAATATTCAAGTGGAAGCTGTTAAATTTCTGAACGCTGTTGATCACGTGATCAAAGCACAGAGCACTTTACCTCGAAAAAACACCAGTGTTCACGGTAGAAAAATGGCGACGATTTATGACGTCATGTATTTCCCTAGGATACTGCGACTGTATACCTGTCAGTCTATAACGGAACGAATTTCTCCCCAGTAAGAGCATTGAACACATTGGCATACGGCCCAAGGTGTATGCGTTGTTGGCAGATCGTTTCTGTCCGAGTTCGTGAATGTATACTTTTCTATAAATTGTTGAACTTTAAACCGTTATTTATAAATAATTAGACGGTCAAAATTTTTGTGATTTTTTTTTTAAACTCATAACAAATGCATTGAAAGACTGTCAATTTTTGGAAAGTTTCTGACTGTTAGTTCTTTTTTTATAAAAAAGATACTGATTCAGAACTACAGAGATCGTATACAACCAATGTTAATTATCGAATTTTTAATTGAATTTATCTCGGATTATATACGGCCGATCGATTTCAAATTTTCAGGGTAATTGTATTATCATGTCCTTAATAAGTATATAAAAATTAAGAACTTTCTGACGGTTTGCTTTAACCACGACAACTACCTTAAATCGAAATTCGTTTACCTTCATTTTAACAGAATAGTCTTTACTTTGACAAATATTTAAGACAGGGCTACTTTTGATACTACTCGCTGAAATGAAGCGAAAATTTTAATAACAGAGATTCGAAACAATATGAAGCAACATATGGACTTTAGGATAAAGGAAATGGATTAGACTCGGGCTATTCTCGGCAGGCGATATATGATTAGGTATAGGTGTACATATCGTTCTAGAAAACGCTGAATGAAATTTTTACGAACAATCAACAAAAATTGACATTACTGACTAGTAATAATTAGGAACACTTCGATTTTTGAACTTAAAAAACTTATATTTTATGAAACTCTAGATATTGATAAAAAATCTATATTAAGGTTCACTTTCTGGTCGGCAAATTAAGCTAGAGTTTGTTAATTTTTAATCTTTTCATTAGTCTCGAAAATTCCGATATTAATTCCTTTAGTTCCGTAATTGATATGCATAAAAAAAATTTAGAATTGCGAAACTCGAAATTTCGAGCCCTGGTTCGAGTCGGTTAGACACAAGAGCAACGAGACGCACTGAAAACGATCGGCACAGTACACAACCCGCGTCGCGTGTTGAACCATATTTAAAATCTATCTAGAAATCAAGCAGACACGCGTAACGAATGAAAGTTATGTTTATATTGCAAAAGTAAATTTAACACGCGGTTTCGTTCGCGATAATGCAGATTTTGACACAAATCTCTTAGTAGATAGGTAAAAAGTACCCTATATTTTAAGTTTGGATACCCGTAGACAGTGTGTCAAGTTTAATTAAAATCGGCAAGTCGTTCTCAAGTGATGCTGTTACCAACAAACAGACAAAAATTCTGGAAACACGTTTTTTTCATCCAAGTCACACAAAATACCTAAAAAAAGACTAAACAGACAAGCTTGTTTACAATTTTATATATATATATTGAATAACACAATATAAAATAACGCCATCTGTAAACTGCCTGCAGTTTGTTTTTTCGCTTTGCTGAAACAAATACAAGCATTAAACTTTGACAAAGCATTTGGCAAAGGTGTGTCTTCGCTAAATGATCTGTTAAAGTGCTTAGAAAAGACTTATTAACAAAATATGTATATTTGCAACTTTTCAAAAGCCCTACGCACTTTACTATGTGTGAATTATCTAGTGAAATTTCACGTGGTGCGCAATGAGTTGCCGTCATTGAATTCAAATGATTCTGAACGATTAATAAGGGCTGCTGAATAGTGCATCGTTGCAAGATAATTTGCAATCCATCAGTCTAAAAATCCATCACTTCGTGAGACGATAAAATATAGCAGTTAAAATGCTTATGTCATTTCCTGAATGTAGCCACTATACGTATACGTATTGTGCAGTCAACTTTGGTCATTAGATATTTTAGAAGACATTACGGCAAGCGTGTAAGTCAATATATATAAAAATATTGAAATTCTATACAAAATTTTAAGTGTTTCATTTCTTTTCACCCCAACAAGCACATACATTTATTGGAAGCCATTGGTGATTTCTCTTGATTCTGTACTCGGCGCATGTTTGTAAGAACTATATACGGATTACTTACGTCAATTCGGGGTTGGTTTAATAAATGTTTATGAAAATATCAGGGGAAATGTTTTTAACAAAAATCGAATTTTTAGTTGTATATTACGACATACCCATAAATAGATTGTGATCATATAATTACAGTTTTTATGCACTCAAGAGCAGTCTAATGTCGTTGTGAAACTGTCATGTAGAACATTAAACTGTACTCACAAAAAAAATGATTAAGCTACATAGAAAAAGATCGTTTTTCAAGCTAAATTTTGATCAAAATGCGTTGAAATATACTGATTCGAAGTGGAAATTGTAAAGGTTAGGTATACTTTCTTGACGCGATTAAAAAAAAGTTTTTAATATACATGCAAATAATTTTATGAAATAAAATCTCCAAAAAGTAATACTTCTAGAAAATTAACCTCAAATATTTTAAAACACTTTCAAAATTTTATTTTGGTTTTTACTTTGTAAAGGGCTAAAATTTTCACACACAGCACAATACAATACAATACATATTTCTTCAGTTTAATTATTTTGTTAACCGTATTTTATTTTGTAAAATATTAAAACTCTGACGTATGAGTGGGACAGATAGAAACGACGTTCAATTTAAGTTTCCCAGAGCCAAGAGAGATAGAAACTCCCGCTCCCAATCATTTTACAGTTTTACAAAATAAAATACTGTTAACACAATAATTAAACAAGAAGTACTTATGTATTATTGATTGTGAAAATTTTAGTTCGTTACAACTTTCATATTCAATCCCTTAAACAATATTATAAATTCCACTTATAGTCGTCAAGTATATTATATAGTTTCCAGATAACAGCATAAGTGCACTGATTTCGTTCATCTGTCATTTCAGTCGGAACCACTTATGGCCAACTTCATAGTCAAATTTTCGTTAGCGCGGTCAACTTCATATTGTCATTTCAATCAATCAATTATTTATAGAGAAGGATCGATTTAAAATTCTACCACGCCATGCTTATCTTATGGAGATGATCAGAATCTAAAATCATTGTCAAATCAGATATTCTTCCTACAACCCAGCATTAGACACAACATATTTAAATGCAAATTAAATTATAATTACGGTATCGATATTTTTTTTTTCAATTGTTAAGTTTTTTTTATTTATGTATTTATAAATGCAAGGTTTACTGTAGCTTAGGATACCAAGAAAACAGCGGATAATCTCAAATGAACAAATTTAAAGAAATGAAAGTAAAATAATAAAATATTAATGCTCGTAGCAAAAGAAATCCATTACTGTATCGTAGGCCGACAGGTTTTAAGAACCGAACAGCTTGTATAAAGTATCATGTCACAGGTTTGCACTGAACGGCAGCAAATTGTATGTCTAGTCATTCCATTTAACTGTCAGGAAAAAAGCACGACGTCGCTACTCGCTGGGGAACTGATATATCTAGACAGGATAATTAAAGTCTGCTGGAACGTTTAGCGGAATGTTGGGAGAGGCTTGTCATAATTGGGCTATGTGTGTCGCTCTGAAAGGGCCCATGAATATTTTATCATTTAATATCATTTAAATAACCATGCAATATAATATAAGTAAAAACTAAACAACTACTACGCCAGTATAGCTCTATAATTTTTAACAGACCTACGTCTGTTATGCAAAAACAGTTAAATTACACTTTTTATCGTAGAACTGAAAGATCATAATATCACTAGTTTGATATTGTTTTTATAAAAAGGAATTATTTTATAGATACCAAATTTTTTTATTCTTTAATTAGATGCTTTTTATCGAAATTGTATTTGTTTTTCTGTCCGTCTGACTTGGTGTCACACTTATTACTACAAGCAGGTTAACAAGCCGTACAGTGACGGTCGTTGCTTTGCCTAACCATACGTCGGGTAATAGTGGTCCGACTCCTAGGTTCCGTCATCCGACCGACGCCAATAATGTATGTGCCAGATGGCAAACACGCGAAAAAACTATTTCGAATGCCGCAAATACGATTTCAAAGATACGTACGACAAAATGTTGTTTATACACATACAGACGTCTATACAAAAATAGTCCTATGACCCCAAAACGTCGAGATCTGATGAGAAAGTTGATTTTCGAAAATCAGATCGAAACCAATGATTTCCCGTTATTTAAAAATTTTCATTAGCGAAAAGTTAAAAAGTAACATACCTAAATCAATGGAATATTTACATTACCAGTTTTTGGAAAAAACTGTTGTACGCCAAACAAGGAAGAGAGAGATCTTGATAAATTCTATAAATGCAAAGGTGCAAATCTGTCGCCATCAGAAGTCAGATTTACAGTGCGTGGTAAAAGTCTAAAAGGCTCCATGCGTGACAGATGCCTGCAAAGCGTAAGGTAATACCATAAACACCGGGAAATAGCGTAAGTACTCCACATTTGTGCTTATATCTGAAGAGCGCATGATCCCGAGCTGGTTGGGTTTCAAACTACGCTGCATTTCAATTGAATTACAACGAGCTACACTAAGATACAGCCATCTTGAACTTTATACTGAGTTTCTGTAGAAATGCTAATTGCATGTTAAACTATAGCCGATTTTTTTTAGTGTGAGAAACTAGAGAACAATCGTTTTTATAGCAACGCGTTGTCATGAAAAAAATTGAATTTTTTCACAAGAAGCTGTCAAAATAATTTCAAAGAAAATATGTTTCAGGCGCGACCTAAGCAGTAGTTTGGAAGCGCCTATATACACTCGCTTTGTCTGTGAATCTGTAAGTCTTTCCTGCTTTTTTGTCGCTACAGTACAGCCGAAAAGGCTTAACCAATTTTAAAAAACTTTTTTTTGTTCGATTCGTCTTGGGGTCTATTTGAATTTTGATGCCAGAGGAGAAGAAATTAAAAAAATGTTTTTGCTTATAATTCGCTCAATTTACATCAGATCGAACGAAAGAGGAGAGTTTTTACATAGATTTAAATTACGTATCTAAGTTCTATATTCACATTACACGAAGGTTAGTAGATTACACACGTTGTTTCGTTTCGTTGGATAGTAGGGGAGGTGGAGGGGGGTTGATGTCATCCGGCGGACTTGTCAATTATGTTTGCGTGGCAACGGCTGTTATAAACTTTAATGGCAGTATTTAACCATAAATTTCAAAAAAATCAAGACAATATTATTTGAAATAAATTGAATTTTTAAGGAAGGAGATTTATACAGTTTTATTAGTAAATATAAATGACATTTTTGATATTGCCATTATTATACGCTGACTGATCAGATGGAACGAGGCAACATCTGTAATCAACTAACTTTGATAATACGTTAATTTTGAGTTCTATTTACCTTATATTATAGTGTAATGTTACGTTATTTATCGGCGACTACCGATTTCTTGCAGAATCTCGTTGGATGACTAAAAGTTCTCGACTCTCGTGTACATCGGGAGCGATGAGCGGGTGAACTTTAAAGTTATAAGAAGTGTTGAGTATCATTTCGATACTCCAAAAACTCGTGATCAAAAATTGCAAGAGCGTTATAAAAGCTAATATTTTGAGATTAGCTAGTATTTAGGGTGTAAGTAAATATTATACTACAGTCAGTCAGTCCAAAAAGATCTGATGATACGTCACAGCAATGGTTTTCACTTGTTGACACGTGACGCAACATTACGGACAATATGAACTGATCTTTACCATTAAACAATATTGTACTTGAATCAAAGCAGCGAATGTACAATTAAAATCGAAACAGCGCCAGCACTGAACAGATATGCGTTTTGCCCAACAATTCAGCAGACCGAGAGAGAAAACTAAAATACAACGGGCGCTACGGTTCGGAACGAATTAGTCACGGTGCGTTGACACCCGAGGGATGTCAGTAAAACAATATTTAGACATTGAGTTATGTATCTACAAGCTCAATCTGAAACGATATTGTTATTACAATTGAAATGTTGAATAATTAATTATACTTAATTATTTAACTTTGTCGATTTATAATTGAATTATGAACAAAAATGAAAAAGCTTCTAAGTTAAATCGTTTATTTAAAATATTTGTGTATTCCACATTCAATAATTAAATTCAAAATACCGATTTTTATTTAATTTTTTGATGCTTTTACTTTTATGTTTCGTACGGAAATGCAGGGAGTATTTTGATTGGGTCGAAAAATCGTATTCGAAATTCTGATTGTCCTTAGCCCCAAAACGTAAAGAAAAATAGTTTTTCGCATAACGGTTTGCATTTACAATAACTGTTACGAAAATGCATCGATTTAATTAACATTGATGCCTGTTTAAACAAATACGGTAAATGTAGAGAAATCACTATTCGTTTTTGACTAAATAAAATTGATTCGGAGTTTTAACTGTAATAAATATAAAAAAACCCGGGTCGCAGTGCCAAAACCCTGCCGACAATATAGTGTATTTGCTTATACAGGCAGTGTGGCTTTATTACGCGAACTTAAGTTGGTTTTTGGGTAAAATAAAAAATTTTACTCCTTAATACACCCCTTAAAATTACATTTTTTTTTCTTAATTGCAATATTATTATCAATCGAACCTCTATACCAAATCATATACACCTTTCAGTAAATAATTCACTATCTGCAAAATAACGTTTTCATAAAATTTGTAAGTCCAGTTCTGTCACGCCGATTTTATTAAAATTTTAGGGACACATTTTAATTACTATTAGAGGGTTAAATTTCAATTTTGAAACGATTTGAAGAATTTTTTCGGTATTTTGGGGCTCAAAAACATTTTTCAACCCCTAAAAACTACCCTTAAAATGGCCCAATTAGGCCCATTTTAAATAGGCTTCTTGCGGTGATGGATTTCAACGCGTGTGCCAAATTTAGTTGAAATCAATTAACTCTTTCGAAAGTTATTGCCCGCACACATATATATATATACGTATATATATAAATATATATATATATATACATATATATATAAACATTTTTAAAAATGGTGCCAAAGTGTTTAGGAGGTTATGAAACGTCGAGAAATTTTGGTCCGACCCCTAGGTCCCGCCATCCGACCGACGCCAATAGTGTATGTTGCCATATGGCAAATACACTAAAAAGTGACCAATTATTACCATCAATGTGCAGAACTCTTTCTTCCCATAAATGTACAGTCAAACCTGTTACAATGATAAATTATATTGAAAGACATGTAAGTGTCGAATATTTCAATTCCGCCACAATAAATTTAATCGGTATCGATAAAATAGGGTTCAGTATAGCACAGACCCCTCAAATCTCTTTCCCATTTTACATTTTCGCAAAGGCGATACGTTTACTATTGATAAAATAAAATGTAATATAGGCAGTCATCGTTCAAAGTCAAATAGATCTGATAGGTGTATCGCACGTCGCGTCTACTGACAGACCAGTCAGTCGACGGCACAGCTTATGCGGCGGTGCATGAGAAGTGCATATCGTGGGGAGGGAGGACTAAAAAGTGATGCACCCAGCTGCTGTGAAAATCATGTCTAAACTCTAAAGTCACTGCTCACGAAAATATGAATGTTTAAAAGACCACGCACATTTATCAAGCACGGAGCAGAAAAGCCTATTAGTGAAGGTACCCAGCACCTGCAATCAGCAATGATTGTCAGTAGGTCGCTTGCAATATCTGTCTAGTCATGCTGAACTGATCTGGTGTGTTCGTGAATCCACATTAAAATTTGCTGATTTGTGCTGGTCTAGTGTGCGACATCGTACAGGTTGCAAGTTTGTATGTGCTCGTCCATGTTTGATAAGTGTGCACAATCTTTAAAAGTAAACAGTAAAACCTCGATATAACGGACTAATTGCGGGGAGAGGGTGTCCGTTATATAAAAATAGGTTTAAAATAAATCAAAAAACTTTTTTTTGAAAATGTGTATGTACATTGTACTTAGATATAAATAAAAAATACAAAACTCAAACAAAATTATTTTTAAATGTCTTCGGACACTCGTCGTGAAGTGACGTTGCTGTTTGATATCGACGCGCTTGCTTTCGGTAATCCTGCTTTGAAACAGGAATCTACGAGCAGGACGGCATTATGTCTCATATTCTAATGCTAGACGTATGACGTGATTCTCATGGCCGCTAAAAAATTGTTTGCATGCGGCGACACTTGAATTTAAGCATGTATAATATCAACAGGACGCGTTTAATTTTTTTACATTTGATCGGATTTTTTGTCTGTTATATCCGAAGTCCGTTAAATAGAGGTCCATTATATCTAGGCTTTACTGTAACATTAAAAACTACGAAAAAAATTTAATTCGACCAAAGTTTTCGCATGGTTTTTAATTTTTAGACTCAAAAACTAGAACTACTGTAACTTAATTTTTTTTTTCATACTCCTATAAAACAGCAGCTTTTCATGCGTACTGGTCATAAAATGATCCATTTTCAGACCACATTTTAATTTATTATTTTTTTATAATAAATTAAAAATATAATTGAGTCTTGGGTTATAATCTGGGAACTGGGGCTTGTAATGTAGAATCAACATTTTACTGTACTACTTTCGTGTAAAAAATATATACATTTGATGGCAATTCTGGTTTTAACTATCGACACTGTTCAACGGGGTCAGATTAAGTTAGCTACGGATGGCTGGTTTCTATAGGAAGCAATCAAGTTATTTTAAGTAACAACACCAGCGTGTTTATTATTATACGACTAGACTCAAAACTGCAGGTTACTGTGATTCATAAATCGATCATCAATAAACGCTACTTACGATGAAAGAAAGTTACATACTAACAGAACCTCAATAAGAAAAAGTTCGATCGACACTAAAAGTAATTTGTTTATAAATTGTGTCTGCTTTTCTGAAAAAAAAAGTCTTTCAAACACCAATTCAAGACAGATTAAATCCGATTAACAAATTTGGAACAAGTTTTAGATATTCTAATCAACATTTAAATTTTGACTTCTTATAACGCGATAATGGCTATTCGCCTATTCGCACTATTTAAAATAAAAAAACTTGAATTTTTATTAAAATAAATGTATGTTCAATTGTTGTTTTTTATGTTTTTAATATAAGTTATTTGTATGTAAAAGTACAATTACATTACTTTCCTAGATTTCAAAGCGATCATATTTTTATGTAGGAACAAGTACGCATGTAGGTAGTTATCCATAGACGTTGACTTTTTCCAAGACATAAATTAATCGAAAATAAAAACTATAGGGTTACATTAGCAGGTTACCGTATAATTAATCAACACGAAAAGTCCTGTATATTGTTGTATCACGATATTTCATCTTCTTTATTTCATACATGATATTATGATATTTTTATATATATAGAGCTTTTTTAACGTTTTTTCAAAACATATCTTCCCTTACCACAGCGCGAAATATATGGCTCAGAAAAATCTGAAAAAACAATATTGATAATGAGATCCATATTGAAGAAAAACTGTCAGCATTGCATTTACATTAGATAAACGGAAGCTCGGCTTACAATTGGCGGATTGTTTATACTGTTTTCTTGAAATGATATAATGTTAAAAAGTTAATCAGCGTACATAATAATTAATATATTTCATTATCTAATTATTATTTTGTAATTCTCATTTTTTTTTAGTTTATACATATAATGATGATAAAGCCTCCGTAGAAAATTTTCAAAAAAATTTTAACTTTATCCTTAGAACTCAGAATCATTAGTCATTACGTATACATTTCAAAGTAATAAAAAAAAATATTTTTTAAAGACAAGCTTTTATTTAAAAAAGTGGGCAATCCGCAATTTTGTGTTGGTCGCCATATTGGATTTAGAATGATGTCACACAGTTTACAGTTGGGTCTTTTTGAGACCCTGCATTGTCAACCTTTGATACAAATATCGAGAGGGTCTTAAAGAAAAATGTAATCCGCCAATTTGTTTTCGCCCCCATATTGGATTTAAAATGACGTCAGATAGCTAATTGTATTCTACTTGTCATATCCTCTTATTATATACCCATATGGGGAGGGTTGTAAAAAATAGATGACTCGCCATTTTGCGTCGGTCGCCATTTTGAATTTGGGATGCAGTCACACTACTTATTGTATTCTACATGTCATACCCTTTCATTTGATACCTATGTGAAGGGGACTGTAAAAAAGAAGGTAATCCGCCATTTTGTGGTGGCGGACATATCTACTGTAATATTTAATATACTATTTAATATTTAATATACTATATTGTAATGTTTTCAAAACCACTGGAGTCGTTTCAGCACAATCGAATATCGGGAAGTGGTCGAAAAAACAATTGCAAAATTTAACCCTGACAGACAAACAGAAAAGCAAGTCAAATAAAAGCTTGTAGTAAAAAGCAAAGTTTTCCTGCTCCTCCGTATTCGACGCCTATGTTTAATATCCAGACAACGCGAGTTCATCTCCCGCCCCGTCGCTACATCAACACGTGCTGGAAAAGCGCTACCAATTTCACGTTATCAACGTCAAACATTTAAGTTAATGGCACAAACGTTACGCAAAATATGTATAAAACGATAGCTACCTACTACCGCTAGAATACCATTGTGTTCCAGTCACTATGCTCTTTCTGAATTAGAAGTAATTGATCGCTCACGATAATATAATTACAACGGACTTAATTCGTAACTTCATAGCAAATTGGCATTTTATTGTAATGGATTCGAAAATCGAAATCAAAAATCTGGACAAATTTTTGTTTCAAGGTCACCATTATTTTTGAAAAAAAAAATCTCTCTCTCCCTTTATGTACATTCGTGGTTATTTCTATCTAAGACGAAATCTCGTCAGGTTGTCAATCGACGCGTATTAACTTAAATATGATCTGAAAGAATTTTTTTCAAAATCAGATCAATCGTATGTTTAAACAAAAAGACTACAAAAGTGGATTTTACACATCTCGCGAATATAAAATGAAACCGACTTCGTTAGGGTGTCGTTCGAAGATATCAATATGTTCATATGTTAAAATCAGTCCTACCATTTCTTTTCTGTGCAAAATTGATTTTACACGAAATTCCTCGAAAAAAAATGTTATTCTTTACGAGATTTAAAATATACGTTGACGACTTAATTTCGTTAAACTGGGCTTTTGCTATACGCTCGAAAACAAAGGCATCAATATAATGAGTTGCTTTATTCAATACTTTCTTTTTATTTTATCACCAATTCAATGCAACCAATTTTTCCTTTTGGTTATAGATATTAAAACCATTTATCAGATAATACTACGTTAATTTCTACATTAAATTTGGCCAGGAAATATTCTGTACTAGGCATAAGATGTAGAGGGATGCGTTCATACTATGTATGTATTATATTCGTATACTTTTTATCATATTACAACACATATACATACATACTTACCTACCTACCTACCGATCTGAGTATCGCATTATACCCTCCTGGCGCGGCGTGTTCCGATAAGCTCTATAGGCATTTAATGTCAGCTTGTATGTGATTCACGGAATGTGACTCAGGAATTACATCGAATGTGTTATTTACAATGCCTTCTACCTCTGAAGGTCCACACCCACTGAATCGGATCGGCTCGGCACGATTGGCACATGGCTCGGATCAATTCGGCAACATCCAGTGTGCGTATACACTCTCATTCCGAGCCGATCCGATTCGATTCAATTCAGTGGGCGTGGATCTTTCCTCAACTAGTATCTGCGTAGGTCAGGGTATGATTGGTAAAAGTATTTCGGGTTGGATTATTGTGTATTTACAGAGGAATTGATCAGAAATTGGGTTGATCGTAACGTTTAATTTACTAGTTTTCTGAAGCTGTCATCTAAATTATCCTTGTTAAGACCACGACAAACCGACCATTAACGAAGGAACTACATCAACAGAGCAAAAGGTATTGTGAACAAGCATCTCCATACAATTCGATTATTTGGTAGAACGTTATGCAGGAATTGTGATCAGGGGAATGAATCTTCCTATCACATAATTTTGGCTGCTTTAGTGAACTTCGGACATAAAACCTTTCATGCCTGTACTCTGGGGTCGAATGACTATTCCTGGAATGATTTATTTTTAAGAAGGCATCGACTGTTGAAATAGAAAAGCTACTGAGGTGACATAATTAACCATTTCTGGATCTCCAATTAAGCATTGTATATCATAAAATCTTGAAAGAGTGACGATAATGTTAGACTCGGGATTCTCACATTTTGTAACTTTCCTGATAATCATCAAAGGATTCCGTTTTATTCATCAAAAAAAAAAACAACAAACACTATGACTCTGTTCGTTAATCGATAATAAGAATAACTAACATATTCTAGCATCTTAATTAAATAGTTTAGCACGCACAGAACTGTTCTAATATACTCACATCGACAATTAATATTCTTTAGTTAATAATATTGACTCTACCAACAGTAATATAATATTAAATAAAACGAAACTACTTGCGATTACTGTTCAAAATTTTTTTATTTATAAAACGTTTCTACCAAATTTTTGGTCCTTTTCAATTTATTAAAATATAAAATAAATTATAATTGTTTATATAAAAAAACAAAACAGTTAAGTACTAAAATTTTTTATAAAAATTATATAATCTATGGTAATGAAATGCCATATATTAAAACAATGAGTGACACAAAAAACCTAAAACAAAGAACAATTATTGTAATAATTTATGGATATAATCCTTAAATATCAATTTTAGATTCTTTGTATCACTCATCCTATTCACAGAATCATATTTTTCAATATATAACATTTCACTAACCAATCGTTTATAATAATTTTGTTCATTATCTAAAATTTTAACAGAATTATAATTAAAATCAAAACAATGATTCAAATCGACAGTGTGTGAATATAAAGCTGATGTCACTTTGCCCTTATTAACATCATTAATATGTTCCTTTATTCTAGTACTAAGTGTTCTTCCTGATTGACCTACATAAACTTTTTTGCAATCTTTACAAGGAATTTTATATACAATATTTGATTTATCGAAATTTTCTAATTTATCTTTGCCTAAAATATTAAGTAATTTTAATTTATTATATGATCTAAATATTAAATTAATATTATATTTTTTTATTGTTGATTTAAACTTATGTTCAAGGTGTTTTATAAATGGTAAAACAATAAAATCAATATTATTTGAAATAGAAATTTTGTCAGAAATTGGAACATTAATATTAGTACTAGAATATTGTAACTTTTTAAGCCTTGTATTTATATGAGTATTAATAAAAGGCAAAGGATAATTATTTGCATGTAGTGCTGCATAAATATATTGTAAATTATATTCATAAAACTGTTTATCTGATAATTTAATTGCTTTGTCTACTAAACCATAAATTACTCCAATTTTTTGTGCTTTTGGATTGTGCGATAAATAATTTAAATAATTGCTAGAATGTGTGGGTTTACGATACCAATTGGTAATAATACTACCATCAGACTGTAAATATAACGACATATCTAAGAAATTAATAGAATTGTTTAATGACTCTACATGCAAATAATTATCCTTTGCCTTTTATTAATACTCATATAAATACAAGGCTTAAAAAGTTACAATATTCTAGTACTAATATTAATGTTCCAATTTCTGACAAAATTTCTATTTCAAATAATATTGATTTTATTGTTTTACCATTTATAAAACACCTTGAACATAAGTTTAAATCAACAATAAAAAAATATAATATTAATTTAATATTTAGATCATATAATAAATTAAAATTACTTAATATTTTAGGCAAAGATAAATTAGAAAATTTCGATAAATCAAATATTGTATATAAAATTCCTTGTAAAGATTGCAAAAAAGTTTATGTAGGTCAATCAGGAAGAACACTTAGTACTAGAATAAAGGAACATATTAATGATGTTAATAAGGGCAAAGTGACATCAGCTTTATATTCACACACTGTCGATTTGAATCATTGTTTTGATTTTAATTATAATTCTGTTAAAATTTTAGATAATGAACAAAATTATTATAAACGATTGGTTAGTGAAATGTTATATATTGAAAAATATGATTCTGTGAATAGGATGAGTGATACAAAGAATCTAAAATTGATATTTAAGGATTATATCCATAAATTATTACAATAATTGTTCTTTGTTTTAGGTTTTTTGTGTCACTCATTGTTTTAATATATGGCATTTCATTACCATAGATTATATAATTTTTATAAAAAATTTTCGTACTTAACTGTTTTGTTTTTTTATATAAACAATTATAATTTATTTTATATTTTAATAAATTGAAAAGGACCAAAAATTTGGTAGAAACGTTTTATAAATAAAAAAATTTTGAACAGTAATCGCAAGTAGTTTCGTTTTATTTAATAATATTCTTTAGACTCTAGGTAACATTTATCTTGAGGTGAATATTATTATTTACTACTGTCGTATTAGTGGCACGATCTGACCTGGTCCGGATTTCTCCCGTTTAAAGTTACTATTTTGAGTTTTTGTCTTTTTGTTTATTACATTGGTGATGTGTAAAAACCTGTATAAAATTACAAAATTCATTGTCTAGTACCTACTTAACATTTAACAGACAGGTAACCTGATCCTAATTTTATATTATTGTCATCATGTTATGGTAAGTTAAATGAATAACCGTCTTTTTTGATGTTTTTAAATTATACGTAGTTATCATCCAAATAAAAGTACGATGTACGGAAAATGTAAAATGTATAAAACGCAAATTATATTGCGGGAGTAAACGTGAGGCTCAAAATATATTTACTGTTTTCGAAATTTCAATTTGTAATAAAGTAGAACTGTTATTTTTTATTTTTTCATGAACAGTCGACTACATATGTTACCTCTATGTCTGAAGTACTTGTAATGGCAATCGTTATAAAGCATAAATCAATTTTAACTTAGTAACACAAATGTACAAAATATATGTGTCTTTAAAACTCCAATTAGAGTTAAAATGCCATGTTAGTACTTATTTTATAAGCCGTTGGCTACGCAAGGTTATAGGAGTTATTCCGATTAATATGTTTGTTTGATACGGCGAAAACAATTTGTGAAAGTCTGTGGAAAATGAAAATCAATAGCAAGCGCGATACACAGTTTTCTCATAATCAGACGATGACACATTTTCGCGGAAATACACCACATAGTTAACTAAACTGGAAAATTAGTTGTCATCGCTTTTCGTAGAAATGTGTTTATTCTTTTACTGTCATAAAATTGCAAACCTTGCCGATAATATTAGTACTGCTTCTTAGCTGAAAAATTGTTCACATGTGTTTAAAAGTATTAAATTAACTGACTTCAAATAGCTAATTTTATAATAAATTCGTATTTAGCATTTGAAAATGCATATATAAACTTATCAAGCAAATCAGGCCATTGTAACGAGAGAACATTGTAACTTTTACCGCCATTTTGGATTTTAAGAGCTCCTGAGATGATTTACAAGTGGTGGAATATCTTAAAACAACCTTTAGGATATGTCCTTTCGTCACTCCAAACTGCATGAATTTATACAAAAGATCCTATAGAATATTTTTTCTTATTTTCTATTATTAGATGAAAGGAAATAATTTATGCACAAAATAAATCATATTGAGTGCTATATCGTATGCCTGGTAACTAGCCCTTGAAAGTTATAGATTAAAGAAAACCTTCGTCGTTTCCTTGGCCATGAGCCAGGTGTCTGAATTTCCAAAAGTCTTGTCGGGTGAAAAATCAAAAGAAAACCATAATAAAAACTATAACAGTGTTCGGTTTTTTTAAATCGTAATAAATTAGCGGCATTTTTAATTTTCATACGTACGCCTACGGTGTATTGAATTGCGACTGCTCACATTTTTTGTGTTTTGTTTTAAAGAAAACTAATGTTTGTTTAATTTTTTCAATTATATAGGTACTAAGAATTTATGGATAGAAGATAAATGATTTTCTGTTCTGAAAGCAGACATTAATTTATGTTTAATTTTCATTTTTCAGAGAGGGCAATAATCGTGAAATTTACTGTATTACTTTGTTTAAATTTTAAGGAACAAACTGATTTAAATTAAATAGTCGTTTTTTCGGTTTTTTTACCAAACATATCTGGAAATCTTGACTACAGCTAGTTTTCAATAAATACAGAATATTTGTAAGGCACATTTTCATAACACGTCTACAATACAGTTTACGGCTATAAATAAAAAAGTAAATATTTAATCACAGTTTAAATATTTATAAATAAACAAGTGTATGACACAGACAATATATTTTTGTCCCATTTAAGATTTGTATTTATTATTTATTTACATTATATGAAGGTATCTAGATATATTGTATTGACAAGTGGAAAGCAAATAAATTATTTATTTACCGAATATAGACAATAAATGTACCGCTATATTGCTATCTATTGCATTATAAAAACAAAAAAATACAAAAATAAATATGATGATATGATGATGATAAATGACCGCGACTACATTATTATTTAGGTACTAATTTAGGTATTAATAATTTTTTATACTAACTTTGTGCGGAATTCTTCTTAACCAACTAAAAATTGGTTATCAAGTCGTCTGCAGTTGTCACGTGAAATCAGATATATCAGATCAACAAGGCTGCATAGATTTGTAACAATATAAAATGCAACTAAGCTTTAACACTAGAAAGACCAAGACCGTCAATTTGACTGCACGGCGATTTCATTCTTAAATATTTTACAAAATATGTTTTTGTTTCTTTTCATATTTTATGACTTTTCCTAATTTGCTATTGTTATGCTAAATCTGTATAAAAAAATATTAAAATATATGTTGTATATGAGATTCATTTACAAATAACTACTAAGACCGCACACCGTCAATGTGACCGCATACATAATATAGGAATAGTAAACAACGATTTCTTCAAACTAATGAAGGTACTTTTGTTTTTATTTATGTGAGCATAGGTACTGATCAAAAAAAGCTGCCTGAGACAATTGAATTTTATAATAAAACAAAATTTGGTGTAGACATCATCGATCAAATGGCACGTAAGTACACCGTAAGAGCTGGAAGTCGGAGATGGCCTGTTCACGTTTTTTACAATATACTTGATTTAGCAGCTATAAACTCGTGGATTCTATACCAAAAAGTCACAGGAATAAAAATTTCTCGGCATGATTTTATCCTTCAACTAGTGGGCGATCTACGTGCAGAGTATGTGAAAAAAAAATCGACTTCAACTGCGACTCAAAGACAAGAAACTAATTCTGAAACAAGTGAACGATGTACTACAAACAATAAGAGGCGGCAATGTCAAGTCAATCATAATTGTAAAAAAAATAAAACGTGTGAAAACTACACAATTTGTAAAAAAGCTGTTTGTGGAAAATGTATAAAAGATTTTAAAAAAACTGTTACTTTTTACAAATGTTACTCAGTTTAAGTGCTAAAATTGTTTATTTTCAATAAAAAATATATATTGATATTATTTTTATTTTATTTTAATGAAATATACCCAATAATTTCATAAGTATTCTGACTGAATCTCTAGTACCGCCAAATTGACTGCTACGGTCTTTGAAGGTATAGTATGAAGCCCGGCCCTTCTAGTGTTAATAAACTCATTTCACTAAAATAGTGTGGAGTGAACAATTGTTGTAATGAGTGTCCAAAATGGGAAACAATTACATCAATAAAGGTGAATTCTCCATAGACATAAGCCAGACACAAATTCGTGACTGTCTGTTAATTGACGTCACTAGCCACTAACCATCGACAAGTTCGCGCCACAAGTGAATTAGGTCAAGGTCACGCTTAGTATGTAACAGTGAGTTTTACAACATAAAAAAATTTGTAAACGAAATTTGCACTAACTTTAATACTTTAGCATCGAATATTAGCAAAACCCTGGAGCACCAGAAGTATCTTAATATGCTGCTCGCACAGGCAAAGTTCACCATGATGGCTTCCACAGGACAATTACCAAGATCAATTCAAGAAATAATTGATCTATTAAAACAATATTTATTTTAAACTATATGTATACATGTATTTATCATCGTTTTTTGCACAATTTTCACTTCGACACAACATTTTTCTACCTATATTGAATAAAATTTAGTGTAAAAGCGATATTGTTCAATATTATGCAACAATTTGTTTTTGTATGCAATCTAATGTTTTAGATGACAGGGAGCTGCATAACGACTTTAGACTACTCCTGAATGTAAAAAAACACAGGAAAATCAATGATCTACATAGAAAAAGATCTATTTTCAAGCTAAATTTTGAATCAAAATACGTAGAAAAATATTATTTCAAAGTGCAAATTATACAAAATACTAAGTTAAATACATGGATACCGAGTTAAAAAAGAATCGTTTCAATCGATTAATTATTTTTAGAGCAGGATCGTTTTAAAATATGCTTTTCTTATGGAGAAAAATTTGTTATCACAATCTAAGATCATTGTCAAATCAGATTTTCTGGTAGTGTTTCTGCAATCCAGCATAAAAACTAAGAACTAAATAATGGATGAACGTATAAATCTTGGAGTGATTTCCCGTTTTATTTGAAATAAGGTATTTCATAAATTATGCCAATGAAATGTTTTGTGTTTCTATTTCTATTTTAAGATTAAAGTCACTTAAACAATAGGATTCGATTGTATAGCCATCTGCTATGTAAAAAATAATCAATTTTAATAAAACAATTGGAAAAAACAAACAGAAAACGTATTCATCAGAAATACAAATACAAAGTTAACTTGGGCACGAACCTATTTTCCATCAAGCTAAGACAATGCACAATCCAGTCATTTCGTTCTATCTCATTTGAATAGATATTCAATTACACAAAGACGTAAGTGAAAGCTCTGTTCAATACGGCAAATAATCCCTAATAAATTACATTACTTCACTGTGACGCAGGGAAAAGTTACATAATAGCCGTCCTTTGCACACACAGAATATCGTGCCTTACCATACAGCCAGAATATTACCCTAACTTATTCACCAGCAGAGTTTTAGCAAGAAGACCAATCAAAGCGCTTCATTAAGACTACGTTTAAAAATCGTCTTTCACAACAGCTGAAAATTACTCTTGTTCATTAAGCAATAAGCATTGATATTTACTAAGTCAACGTGAATTGGTTTGGTACGAATTTTCGACACGATTGTTTTACAAATAACATGCTTACTTTTTACAAAACCGCATGTTAAATTATTTTTTATTAAACTGCATCGGGAAAGTGAAATAAAACTGTCCAGAATAGACGATACGATTGACAATTTGGTAAGACTATTTTTGAAGATATTTTTGGAACGAAGTTCCTTATCGCGGGTTGGCGAGGGGACTTAGCCGAGAAAAAATGTAACATGTCACGAAAAACCGTAAGACAAATGTGTCACGAAAAACCGTAAGACGTATAATGTATACTGGTATACGGTGATACCGAGTGTTTTTAGATTATATCGGGTGTTTTTAGATTATATAAAACGAATTACGAAAAACGTCTAATACGAAAGGGACTTCGTTCCAAACACGTGCCCCGCGACACGTTCCAAGTTTTTTTCCATGAAAATTTCCATCATTGATTCTATTGTGAGGCTTCATTTTACAAATACGAATTTATCCCTGGCCTACATTTCAACAGCGACGAAGAATACAACAACGTTTCGAGTTCGTTAGATCAATATCCATTTGTTTGCGAGAAATAGCACCTAATTTCACAGAGCGGAGAGTCGTTCTTTACGTACATGTACAGTACGGCCACGCAAAGTACAGTCGACCCGCAATGCCTTGACGGAAGGTTACACAATCGCCACAGCCATGGATGAATTTCACAGAACGTTCGTTGTCAGAAAATCTAAGTTAACAATTAATTAGTTTGCGAACATTTTATTATATGCATAAATGAAACGAGTTTTACCGCTCATTAAGATAGGAACATAGGTCAACTACTTTTATGCCGAAACTCACTGTCTTAGCCCTTTACACCCGAGATTATACAATTGTGAGTTTTGGCTTTGAAAAATTCTACATCGTACTCGAAACTATTCTAAGTGCTCCAAAATATAGGTACCTACTTTATTAACATAGAAACAAGTGTCCAAAATAACACTAAAGATACCACGTAAATTTTAACAGTATTTAAAAGAATTTCACCTCTAGGGTGTAAAGGGTTATTATTTGCCTGTAGGTACATAGTATAGGGTTTTTCGTTCCAGTAACTGATCTCCTCAGATCGTAAAATAGTACAAACCATGATAGTAAAATTCATTTTATTGGTATTTTATTAGCTATGATTAAGCATTATGCGTAACAAAATGTGGCTAGCTACTTAAAAATTTCAAACAACACATATTTTTCCCTAAAAATTGAATCAACAGTCAATAGTTTTTTACATAACGTCACGATATTTCGAATTACGTGAAGGCAAATTAACATTTTGAAGTTTTTTCTTCACAAATCTATGTTAAAAATACTGACAAATTTGGCTTGCTCAATATTTTCTTCAATTTTTATTTTTTGCGTGGTGAACACACGCGCGCACGCAGTATACGAGAGAACAGCGTTGATAACCGAGCACACAATGCACCAGCAAAGCAAGCGTGGATATATCGTGCGCGCGCAGAACTGTGAGTGTCTGTGTATTTGAGATAGTTGTGCAGAAGCACGCTAATAGAGGGAGAAGTTAACAGTGACATTTTTTCTCGGTTTACTCCCCAGCGGCCGAGCGTGCAATGACACTATAGAAGCTTCGCTTTAAAAATATTGAAGAATTTGGTCCATCTATAGAAACACTACTATACAGTAAAGTTCATACTGTTTAAAAGATATATTATCGTCGTTTTAAACTTATAAAATAAAATAATGTCCGTGATCTTCAAAAGAAAAATGTTGACTACCAGGTAATTGAGATAAAGACGAAAGCGAGCAACAGAGACGTTGTAATTTGTAGGTGTTGGAAATAATTGTAAAGATTATTCTTCTGTTGGGTTGACTTTATTACCAGGACACAACCTACAAAGACAGTAGCGCAGAACCGTCGCCGTTTTGTGTTTTAAATCTGTACTTGCGATACGCAAATTAATGGTACTTGATCGCAACTGAATACTATATAGACTCTATAAGTCACCCATTCAGTACTGAAATCGTTTACCCGTCCACCTGCTGATTGTACCCAACTGCTGATGAACTGTCTTGGAGCTCAATTGTTCTATAAAGAGGCGGCTAATGTACCAAGTTTCATCAAAATTGGTTCAGCCGTTTTAAACAAACAATCTACAAACATATTCTTACACCTAGGTGACATACAAAGACGCGAAAGCGATGTATCAATGGCAGATATACTGTAGCTATGTATTTTATAAATACCTACTAGCCGCAACTGAGATAAAACAATATTATATAATTTAATTTTGCTAATAGTAATATAAATTTTAAATAAAAATGATTTGTCGGGAAAAAGTCCTTTTTCCCGACAAATCATTTTTATATTAATTACCAAGGACAAAAAAGAAAAAAAGTCAATAAATTTTAAATTATTATAAACTTAATTTGCACTGATTTTTCTGTCGGCACGTGGTAGAACATGATTAATAATAACAAGTAATTAAAAACACTTGAAAATTCTACAAATAATTCTTTATTTCTCGACGATCGTTTCGGACAATAAGTCCATCCTCAGGAGTACAAAAACTTATACTCATAAGTTTTTGTACTCCTGAGGATGGACTTATTGTCCGAAACGATCGTCGAGAAATAAAGAATTATTTGTAGAATTTTCAAGTGTTTTTAATTACTTGTTATTATTAATCATGTTCTATCACGTGCCGAGTGAAAAATCGGTGCAAATTATTTTAAACGCCGGAAAGGCAAAACTTATAAACTTATTTAAAACCTGAATAACCTGCGACTCTTGGAGAAAGATTTGCTTCCTACGGTCAAGCTTTGGCTCCCCTTATTTACAGTCTTGCCTCGCGAGGCTGCGCCCCGCTTAGCAGCAGCAATAGTAATGGAGTAATTTTATGTGAAAAAGATCCTATCACTTTATCTTCGATCTCTTATAGTTTTGGTACAAAATTGTGTTAAAGTAAAAATAATGTTAAAATGAATTTTTCACCGAAATTATGAGAAATAAGCGTAGGAACCTGTTTTGTGCAAAATTGTAAGGTCGACAAATTTCATCTGAAACTCTTTGTCATAACTCTTACAGTTTATGGGATAATTATGAAAAACCGATAGTTCTACCAGTTTTTCTATTCCACAAAAATAACCGTACGCATTTTTGGGATAAAATGTAGCCTAGATCACTCCTGGAAAAATCCTTTACCTGTCTGTAAATTGTCATTACAATCGGTTCAGCCGTTTCGAAAATTAGTTCGGACAAAGTTTTTAAAAACGATATTCTGATAGTATGCAAATAGCCGTATGAGCTCAAAAGTGACAATTATTTCGATATTGCCGACAAAGCTTCAATTTTATTTATATGTATAGATGTGTAGATTAATTCCTTTGACGAAAAGAAATAAAGAAAACCTGAATACCCGTTAACGAGTCGTCATTGCTACAAAATAATAATAATACATACACCTTTAATGTGTACCTGTATTCACTTTCATTTCGTTCCGTTTCAAATTAAACTAAAATAACAGTTGAAGTAATTGATTAAATTCTCTCGTTTTGTTTTTACTCGTTCGTCTGCATTGTGTATGCTTGCCATCGCCCATCACCCTTACCTTTGTATCTCACAAATGAATATTGACTTATTGATTAAACTAATTGAGTTTTTGGATTATTGCGTTCATAATAATGCATTTCAGTCGAAATACTTTGCCCGTGTCTGTTTTTTCAGACAAATCTAACGGTCAGTAACCTATTTTGCATTTTACACTGATCTGGAAAAAAATTTCGGGCCAAATATGGTTTATTTTTAGGTTTTTTTTACGGTTTCGCTTGCAAGAATGTTGCCTCAGAATTGCTCACGTAAATTTGCTTTTTGAAGGAAATCCCATTTTTATCCTATTTAAAAAAGGAGGTTACCAATTCAACCCGAATATTTATTAAGGATATCCCAAGTTAAGTCTGCATCATTACTAGCTTTATTAATATTGGAGCTACGACTTCAGACGGGCATATTATGTATTTATTAATCGATTAGCATAGTTTTTTTAGCTGCAACAGCCATACAATCATTCTAATCATATTTTTTTGAAGTTCTAAATCGGATATATTTTTAACTTCTCAAACATGTTACCTATCTGATATCATTTATACGTACCAAAGGTGGCTCATAAATTCTAACAAATATTTAAGAGCTCTTCATGTTCAGCATTATGAGTGTTATTGGATGTCAAAATTCTCAATATGAGAACATTAAGATCGCAAAGCAATTAGCTTAACTTTTATAGTGACGGTTGTTTTCAACTTTAGGATACTAATTACTAATTAATTTTGACTTTCATGTCCAGAATTTTTTTCTGTTTCATAAATACAAAATATACAATCATTTCATTGAAAAAAAGTTATTTTTGCTAATAAGTGACAAAAGTCGATGCTCAATCGGGTTAAGTGTGCAAACTGCAAATGTCATCAAACCAGCAAAATCTCAATGAATAAAAAAAAATCACGGATTTCTTTGAAAATCGGTTTCTGCAAGTTTTCCAATAAAAATGGCGATTAACTAGTAACTGAAATAATATTTACGAGAGATGACAGCTAATATGTATACCTACAAAATTTCCTTTACATTAGAGTTGTGTAACTCAGATCTGAACCGGTTCAAAGAGCCGACTCCGACAGAAGATCCGTAAGAGCCGACTCCCTTTTTTTTTGAGCCGACGGATCAACGGATCCGCATAACTCAGTGAAACACTTAACACACAGAAGCACATTTTACACTTATGTATCAGTTCTCGCTTTGATGCATCTGTCAGCTCAAATGACTCATGCGTCACATGTTTGGCTATGCATTCTTGATTCTATACAGGTCGTGATATGATTGACTGAACTAGGTAACTCAGTGGCAGACTGCAGTAACATATTCAGAACTCGGCTCTTTTTGAACCGGTTCAGTGAGCCGGCTCACATACGGGATCCAGATGCAAAGATGCAGATCACTAAAAAGACCCGTTTTTCCCATCTCTACTTTACATCGGTTTAGATTAACATCACAAGGAAAAAATGTTCCGATAAAGTTGACGCTAAATATTAATATTTCTCATACATTTCAATTTCATCAAACATTGACACGTCCTCCATACCATGTATGAATTATTAGGATAAATAAAGTGATGATGATGATATATATTTTCAAGGTAACTTTAGTTAAGTGCGAATTGCTAAAACAGTAAGGAAGTTTGGTTAGAAGTGTATCTTAGTCGTAACAACCGTAGTGAAGTACTACCCAAACAGTATACATAACCGATATTACACACAGGTACTATATGTACATAAAGTTCAGTAGAGAAACGTTTTATATTATATGGCATGTCACAAACAGTAGACGATGTGAACATTTTACAATTCACACCGAGTTCACAACCTTAATCCCTACTTTTTATTTCACTTATCCTCCGATGTCGTCGGCATGCTTCCTGGTGAACTGGCGGTGAGCACATCGCCACCCGCATCCCGCGTGTCTGTCTTCTAGGTATATACCCGCCTACTTCCACTACCACACTATACCACAATGCCACCGTAATGTATACTCTGTTGTGAGTTGCAACGAAATGTGTTCAAACACCTCTCCTGGCTCTGCCATACAGGCTGCTTAGTTTAAGACGGCATTATTTGGGTTCGAGGACAAATAAATATCAAATAACACCTAAATATTCACCCGAATCCAAATAATGCAGTCTGTATCTGCTTGATGTATTTATCTGGATTCGGGTGAAGAAGAGGTATTATTTGATTTTTATTTTTCACTTACTTTAAAAATAGCCTAACGCAAAAATAATCTTGTAATAGCCATAGAACCTAGATTACCGTCAAAAAACAGTGATTTGCTGTGCAAAAGGTTGGATAGTTTTGATTATTTGATATGTTGCGCTTGTGTTGAGTGCCAAAATTTCAATGTTATTCAACATCAAATTGTTTATTATACGAATTTTGCATCATATAAGTCTTGAAAAATTTTATTGATATGTTTGGGATCATGACCTTCTACGTTAAAACTTATACATATAACTTAATTCTTTTTACGAAATCTATTATTAGTGTATTTGCCATATGGCAACATACACTATTGGCGTCGGTCGGATGGCGGGACCTAGGGGTCGGACCAAAATTTCTCGACGTTTCATAACCTCCTAAACACTTTGGCACCATTTTTAAAAATGTTTATATATATATATATGTGTGTGCGGGCAATAACTTTCGAAAGAGTTAATTGATTTCAACTAAATTTGGCCCACGGGTTGAAATCCATCACCGTAAGAAGCCTATTTAAAATGGGCCTAATCAGGCCATTTTAAGGGTAGTTTTTAGGGGTTGAAAAAAGTTTTTCGGCCCCAAAATACCGAAAAAATTCTCCGAATCGTTTCAAAATTGAAATTTAACCCTCTGATAGTAATTAAAAAGTTTCCCTAAAATTTTAAAAAAATCGGTCCAACAGGACCGTATTTACAAATTTTATGAAAACGTTAGTTTACAAATAGTGAATTATTTACTGAAAGGTGTATATAATTTGGTACAGAGGTTCGACTGATAATAATATTTCAATTAAGAGAAAAAACGTTATTTTAAGGGGTGTATTAAGGAGTCAAATTCTTTATTTTGCCCAAAAACCAACTTAAGTTCGCATAATAAAGTCACACTGCCTGTGTTAGCAAATACACTATATTGTCGGCAGGGTTTTGGCACTGCGACCCGGGTTTTTATTTATTATACATGATCTCGTCAAAATAGGCTTTGTTTTCAGGTATGCAAAAAAATCATGGTGATTTATCAATGGCGATCAAATAATAATTCAAATTTACGGGCCGTAGTTAATATGACATAAGGTAAATGCAATATTTAATGGAAACAATTTTAATTTATGTTCTGAAAACACATTCATTCTGGAATAGTGATACATTCTAAGAAATTATACAAAATCTACATCTCACAAGATAAGTAACTATTATTACAAAAAAAAAGTTAAATGCGAGTCAAAGGCCCGTCAACATTTCGCTGTAACCCAACGTCAAATTATAATTTATTATTTGATTTACGTGCCTTGTATTTCTTGATCCACTTTTTCGGTGTAAAATCGCATAAAATACAATAAAGTTTTCATTCGAAATATAAGTTGAAAAATGACACTTGGAAGGAGGGTCGTTCTAAGCTACCGACCGAGAGAAAAGCGAGCAAGCTCCAAATCGTCGTACGAAAAAAAAAATGTAAATTCTACAAATTGGTTCAAACAGCCTGTATATATTATATACATGGGTAGGGACTAGATATCTATATTGTGCAAAGGAAATATTGTTCGTGAAAAATGATGAAACGATATCACCGCTGTATCGTCTTTTACTATAGTTGATTTATTGTAACAATACGATCACGTCATTGTCTCTTTTCAAATAACATTCTTTCAATTTAATGCACGAAATGATAACAATAGTGAATTATTTCTACTACTATTCAAATAAACAGCCTTATGCCAGTGTTATACAGGATCGCTATGTTATTAATGTAAGCATAAAACATCTTCATGTTTTTTTAAATAAAAATAGAAACATTTTCCGCATTTTTTTTTTATTTTATGACATAAACCTATACCTCTGGAGTGAGCCATCCTATCTTCAAAATGTTCTGAAAGTAGTCACACGTAGTAAGAGTGATAGAACGTACGTGCGGCCATCTCTATAGCTATGTTTGGCAACTTGGCAAATCTAACTACAGTACTGCGCCAACAGAGATAGATATAGGCTGCACATTCGCGTTATCTCTTTTTTCAATCACATTTCTTGGCCAATTTCCCAGTCCATGGGTACACGTCTAAATACTAAAGACGCGCCGAATAGTTTGGCAGATAATTAGGTACTGGATAATCCGACCGGACACATTTTTCCAGATACAAAAAGTAATCGGATATCCGTTTGTGCTGAATAAAATATAGAGGCTTGATAACGCCGGACGTTAATTTCGTCAAAAGGCACGGTAGACTTGATTTGAAATCTATCAAAAATTATTAAGCATAAAAAAATATTAATTTTGATGAATCGACAACATATTATATCCGCAAAAAACGAAGATTCACGTTTTTATAATAATAATAGCGAATTTGACAAATCATATACACATTTCATAACAATTTACACGTCTGTCATGTCGATAAAACAGTTTACTGTCGAATGTTATTCTTATCTACTTAAGTTGTCGATAAAGTGATTCATCGATAACACTAAATGTATTTGTGTATTTAAAAAAAAAACAAATGATTGCATTGAACTGTCACAATAACATAAATTTTATATACATAATAGGTTATTACTGTAAAGTGAGTCAGTAATGTATTAAATAATTATAAATTCGAACGAAAATAATTCGATTTAAAATATATTAAAAAATAGGTTTGAAAGGAAAACATAGTATCTACCGCGTGTCAAGCTGGGCGATAGTCTTGCTTAACTAAAAACATATAATACTGTAAAGCCGAAGAGTCCACTACTGTCATCGTTGCCAAGCGGGACACAGCGTCGCGAGGCAAGACAAATGACGTGAAGCTAAAATCACGATAGTAGAAAGCGAAGCTTCCTCCGAGAACCCAAGGTTCCTCGAGTTTTAAGTAAGTTTAAAATAATATACGAGAGATAGAAATTATAAAATCAAAATTAAATTGTCGCGGGAAAAAGCTTCAAAACATGGTTGCGGCTAGTCTCAAAATATTCCAGTAGCTTTATATATTGGCATTTGCAATAAACCCTACATATTCTTTTCGTTCATTGAAATCTTTCTAAAAATAAATTGTCAAGTATCAACTCCGAATTTCTGATGGTTCATCTTCACAGAAAACTATATCTTTGATACTGAAGAGTAGATCAACAGAACAAATGAACCGTTTCGAGGAGAGACTGTTTACCAAATAAACGTCGTCATGCAAATATCGCGAGGTCTTGATTTGCGTACGGCAAAGGGGTCAAAGGTGCGTTTCAAGGTACCAGGACTTGAACATTCGCAACAACGAACTGGAGGACACATACACAAGGGCGCTTTAGAGGGAGTGTGTTTGTATGTGTCGGTGCGTGATCCCGGAGATTTATTCCTCTTGCACAATTTACATTCTCACATTACGTTTATTATATACCGTATATCATTCTCTACCTGAACGCGCGACCAAAGAACACATATATATAGGGCAAGGCGTACCAACCATGTACGTAGTACAGCACGGGACAATATAATACGCTAAAAATATTGAAATTCTAAGCGCCGTATTATTCCTGATTTTTATTCAGTTTGGTTTATGCAATCCTTGCTTTAAAAACTAACTTTCATGTCGATGCGTATAGCGTTCACTAACAAGGAGTCAGCAATACTTTGGGGGTTTAAGGTAGTTGTCGTGGTTAAGGCACACCGCCAGAAAATTCTTAATTTTTGTATACTTATTAAGGACACGATAATACAATTACCTGAAAATTTGAAGTCGATCGACTGTATATAATCCGAGATAAATTCAATTAAAAATTGGATAATTAACATTGATTGTATACGATCTCTGTAGTTCTGAACCAGTTTCTTATTTATAAAAAAAGAACTAACTGTCAGAAACTTTCCAAAAACTGAGTCTTTCAATGCATTTGTTATGAGTTTAAAAAAAATAAGAAAACTTTTTTGACCGTCTAATTAATTATTTATAAATAACGGTTTAAAGTTCAACAATTTATAGAAAAGTATACATGCATATGAATACTGTATGGGTTACGTTTCCACGAGTACAGTCTTGCGAACAAAGTATGGATCACTTAGCTACAAGCTAGTATACTTTTGTGGCGCGTATAATCTATAACTTTTTGACAATATTGTACCATGACAACTACCTTAAATCCGTTATTTGTTAAAGCCGTAGCGTGCCCTACTCAGACATTGTCAAGAAAAAAAATGGTCATAGCGAATTATTAACTTGTAATACAAAACAATGCATTTCTTTAAACTTTAGATTTTTTTTCTCGACAATGACTAAAGTGCGCGCTACGACTTTACATATAAGTACTCCTACTGAGTAGGTACCTACTGATTACACACAAAACCTCATTTCAATTTTCGATTTGAATACCCCACAGCCTTGCTGTAAGTAGTCAATATCTTACACTATACATTGTACTGTTCAACGATATATTCATCGACATATCGTTGAATAAAATTTCATGAGCCCACATGTGCGTGTAAATATAGTGCGCAGTGATTTGCGAGAACCTGGCCAACGGAATCCGTACGCTACGATTCACATATTTATTTATATGTAGATGATATAGACATATTTCAAAATTATTTTGATTCTGAGATTTCTCGCGTTCTAAATATGTTTTGACACCGATTGTACTTAGACGCGACCCAACCAACCTAACTGGTTTCAACTTGGACGACCTGATATCAGAAATACATATGTATTGAATACCCTAAATCAGGGGTGACAAACATGCCTGCAACTTTTTTCCTATATATAAAATACGTATACAAAAATCCAACCGAATTCAAAGTGCTTGAGTCCAGAGAACGCATGTTAATTAAACGTATTAAAACTAGAATACAATTTTTTTATATCTTCCGACTTTGCATATTAACTTCAACAAAATTTTGATGATTTTAAGTTTTTTTACATCTGTAAAAGTTGAGTGCTTATATCTGATGCCATGGGATTTCTGTTAATTATATATTGTGACCTAATCACATACCTAAACAACAGAGAGTATAAACAAAGAACTTTTACATACCTACTTATATAAAAAATTAAACATAGTCAAAAAAAATTTTGATGTTAATATGCAAAGATATAAAAAATATTCTATTGTAAAAAGAACATTTCTTTATTATACTTTGAGAGCGATACAAAACGGGTAATTGGTTTTTTCAATTTTTAAAAATTAATAACATTAAAAATAGCACTTTACGAAAAAAAGTTTTGAACATTTCTTGTTGGAAATCTGTCAATAACTGTTTAAAAAAATGTATTTAATCGAAATTAATTTTTTTACTACCATAAAAAATTGATTTAAAAACAGTATCACATATCAGATCGCTGCCTGATAATATAATATAGATCTTCATTTTCAGTACAGTCTCCTGAACTTATTTCAGCAAAAAAATTGAATCCGAATTGAATTCGGAACGGCACCACCGATTCCACCTGGTCTATATTTCTACGTTGTTTTTAAATTCTTAACATTTTACATTATGAACCATAAACCAATAGATGTCTACTTTCAAAGGAGTTAAATAGAAATTTTGTCAACTATCTACACCGAGCTAGCCCTAGATTCACCACTCCTGGTGTACATATCAACGGGACAAATGCTACACAGCTTTTATTAAATGGAGTGATAAAAACGTTATTTAAAATTTATAGAAATGAAATAAATTATCGTTTTATACCTGAACTTGCGAATGGATTCTACAGATTGTCTATTTCTTACATAGTATACTTTAAGGAGATGAATAGGTTTGTATATAAGCTCAATGAAACGGTAACACAATGATCGCATGTGTTTGATGGTGTAAAAAATGGATATTAGTATTATATAACGTTGCATTTCAGTGCCACAATACAATATGCAATCAATTTTTGTCTACTATCAAACATTATTATAATTTTAATGAACCGAAATTAAATTTTACACCTTCCCGAATTTTTTAATATAAGAATTTTAATTCGTAATGCTGGGCGGATTTGCAACAAGTTCATCTAACTAATTTAAATTAGACACATTATAATTTTAACTAGAACTCTTGGTGAGTTTTGGGTATTCCCCCGTTAGTACAGACCATAGTGATGCAGTCGTTTGCAAAACTATTTGGACAAGACAAAATTTATGTCTTGTCAGAGAAATTGTACCTCGGTCGGTAATTGTTACCCTATTTTGAGTCGAAAAGATGCTTAGACTTACGCCTTTAAATGTTTTTTTCTTTTTAATTCATGACAACAAAAAATCGGTGTTTTCAGCAAAGAATGTAATTTTATTACTGGTGTGTATTCAAACCAAAATAAGTTATTTTAAACGATTTATTTTAACTTAAAGACTGTCAGTCAAAGATTGGTTTTAAAACTTAAATAAAATACGACAAATGTACAAAAATGATTACATAATAATTAATAATATCTAACATTACAAAATACAAAATACATAGTGTTGGCGCCACTATGCGGCACCCATTGGAATAAGTTTTTTTTTGTTTTGATTTTTTATTCACTAGATGGCAATTGAATGCGAAATGATAGTTTTTTTTTGTTATTAATAAATTCATAAGCAGTTACATTTTGGCTTTGCAATGATTTGGTTTGTTCGAATAGATTTTCGATAAATTTGTTAGTTTTTGCGTTTGCAATTTGTAGTGAAAGCAACTCAATTCGTTGAATATATTTGAAAGTTACATTTTGTTAATTTTGGTTTTTGTTGAGAAAAACAATTAGTTATTAATTTTGTTCGTCAAACAAGTTTGTGTGATATTGAAGTCAAGCAAATTCAGTTTTCCTAATAATTCTCCTTCTACCCCTTTTCCAAACACTCCAAACTGAAACACATCACGGAATCATCAAATACCAAATTTCGGTAAGTCAATTTTAAAACTATTTATCACACAAACAAACAAAAAAAATACAGTCCACTTTAAATTTTAAAATACCGGCAAAAACACAGTATAAAAAAATCATAAATATAAAATAATACAAAATTATATTTGATATTAAAAAAAGAGAAAAAAAGGGAAAGAATACTAACTACTTTAATTTCAAAGTTTCTAATAAATAAATCATTAAAAGCTTGAATCGTTCTAGATGCGCGAACTTCGCCTCACTCCTCCTTATTTTATACGGATAGAATAGGTGATTACCGATAGAAACTGAAATCAAAGTAGAAAATATTGTTAACTGTCAACAAAAATAATTGTGTCCAGTTCCAATGAATTTTCATGTAATAAATATTACATAATGTTGTTACTTATAAATGGCATCGGAGCTTGCAGATAGGCAACACGAACTCTTGATATACGACACCGAAAATTTGTTAAACGACGTAGCTAACCTGAAATTAAAGGCTTATCTTTTGCATGCTTCTCACCTTACTTTACTCTATATACGCACGTGTAAGTGAATATGTAAAGCGATTGTCCCAACTACTGTTAAACTTTACAAATCATGAACGCATACATAATACATTATTGTGGTTTTTATTTCGCAGTTGTTAGATAAGGCCACCAAAAAACTGCACCGGAATTTTATACTATTTCCTATAGAGTTTTACTCACTGAAACCGAGGAAATACTCAAAAAAATCCATAATGTCCATAAAGTTTTCTTGCAAAACTCGTGTTTGAAGTTTCATTTAAAGTGAAACTCCCGTAAAACTCGAAATTTGGTATCCTATTCTTGATTCTAAAAAGCCTATGCAAAAGTGATTTCTTATTTTCATTTAGAGTGAGACTCGCGAATAAATACACAGAGAAAATGAGAAGTCAATCAGACAAAAATTGATTGGCCACTTCGGGATGTCTTAATCCCAGGGGAACATAACGTTACTAATACGACCTTGGTTCCATCTGAAAACATTTTAAAACAATTTCTTCACATTAAAATAGAGCTTATGAAGCAGTTTGTCAAATCACTGTCAAAAGATGTGGAATGCTCTTAGGAACTAGGTAAAGTTCATTTCGATGTAAACGTCCAGTTACTGTCGACTAGAAATATTGTTATTTTAAAATACACACTGCTGTAACTTTCAATGCAGGTGCTTATTTTAACATAATGTCAGTATCTCATTACGCCCTCGATATACAATCTACTATTACAATCAATGTCATTTGTAGAAGTGTTTCTTACAGAGATGAAACATTCCATTTTTTTAAATACACATGTAAATATTCAATACTTTACTGTAGGAAAACTATTGTTAAAATCTCTGCGACTTGAGGTTTTATTTGTATGTGAAACTGTAGCTTTAGTATTATCATGTACAGTCGCGGACTTATTTTGAGTTTTTTTAGTATAAACTCCTTGCAGAGCTGTTACTGCGTGGTTAATTGTATTATTGAAATTGCTATTGCCGGTAAGTATTTACTATTTCTTAAGCCATAAGTACAAAATGTTCCTTGCGTTCGCTATTTTCTTGACAAAATGATATTATAGTAGGGGAGCCCAAGCGGGGATTTTGGAAGTAACTCGAGCCCGACAGTTTTATATGAGAAAAGAAACCTTGTACCATGTTATGTACTTCCACCACATATGAACCCTTAATATAGGGGTGTGCGTCTAGGGCAGTTGATCAGATTAGTAAAAAAAAATCGATCTATAAAAAAACTCGAGCGCATCAGATTTAAACAAAATAAGTTAATTACATGCAAAAAATAAAATCTCTATAATAATCTGACGATTTAAACGTGACATAAAAAAATAAGCGAGTCGCAAAGTTGCAAAAAAAATCATAACCTCAAAATGTTCGAGCGTGGTTTTTTTTTTCATTTGAAAGAAAAATATTTAAAAATTATAGGAATAACATAATCTGCCGATTTTCTTAAGCCGAACTATCTAAAATTATTAATAGAGCGTAGTGTTTACAAGTACAGAGAACTACGTATTTCCCGCTCCACGCTACTCTTCCTTTCTCACTCTTTCTCTATGTCTTACTTTCTCGCACTACTACACACTACTCTCTTTTCAATTGTCAGATTTTTCAATTGTCAGATTTAAAAAATCCCTTCACCAAATTGTCAGAATATGAGTCAGCATGAACAGTGCATCAAGCTAAACCGTCTGTATAAAAATCTGATGCGCTCGAGTATTTCAAGGTCACGGCTTTTTTTTGCATTTTAAAAAATCGGCTGTGAATTTCAGTCACGTTCAAATCGTCAGTCTTTATAATAGGACATTTTTTAGGGTTTACTTAACATCTCTCTTGAATTTCTGACAAGCTCGAGTAAAAAATTTTTTTTTCTAATTTTCACCTTTGTATGGCCACCTCCCACTACCAATCTGGCAGATTATTATCTCTGTGTGGTCAGAAGTTCGTAGGTCGTATACACAATCAAACTCTGACGCGCTCGAGAATTTTTGTCTGACTACTTTTTTTTACATTTTTGAAAATTCATACACGCTCCCCCCACCACTGAAAGGATATACATCATATAAACTTTTTTTCTTTTTAATATGTAATCTTCACGATTCCTTAGGTCTTCAAAGGGTGGGAGAAAAAACACATTTAGCACGCTGGGCTCCCCTACTATTATGTTTTAGTTATAGTTTGACAGAAGACATGAATGCAATATTAGAAACTGGCTTTTCGGAAATAATTTTCGACTGTCGACAAAACGTAAAGCGATCGTATCGATAAACTTAAAAAACTGAACACGAGTCAAGACAGAACATCTCGTTTTTAAGATGAAAATGCTATTACTCATAGGATTCATGAGTGATTACTATTCCTTTAACCGCTCGAATCCACTTTTGTCTCCTCAAATTTATGAAGTTTTAAGGAAAAAGAGCAATTTAACGTCTTCCCACAGTTCTCAATACAGCAAACATTACCGAAGATGTTTTACCCATTTAACATTTCCAGGTTATGGCACAGCACACAAATCAAAATAAAAATAATTATTTGCAACGTTACCAAGTAAATATTACAACGATCGCTGGCAGTCCAATTTCAGTAATAGAAAAAAATCAGCAAAAAATTTCGAATACCTAGTAATTTAAAGACTAGTGAAAATGTTAGTATATTAAATATTGTATACTTGCTAAACAATGATAATCGATTCTAGCAGTCCCCTGAAATCGGGGTTTACTATTCCAAAATATTTTGAAAATAAAAAAAAATTAGCTGTTCTTTTGTTCAGAAGAGCTGTTAAAGCATTTTGTTAGGCAGCGGACAAGCATGCTTTGGTTAATTTTAAGTGATGCGATTTTAAAAGCAAAGTAGACGCTGAACAGTTCACATAGATATCAAAATATTACAAATATATTTGTGATGATGTGAAAATCGTATCTCGATTGTAATGCTTTTATTACTCGCGTGAACGTTAAACTCGCTAATCGTTAGTTATTAACACAATGTCATAATTCGTCCGAAAATAATGCATTATAAGCTAGATTAGAGTTGGATAACTCAGATCTGAACCGGTTCAAAGAGCCGACTCCGACGAAGATCCGTGAGAGCCGACTCACTTTTTTTTGAGACGACGGATCAACGGATCCGCATAACTCAGTGAAACACTTAACACACAGAAGCACATTTTACACTTACGTATCAGTTCTTGCTTTGATGCATCTGTCAGCTCAAATGACTCATGCATCACATATGTTTGGCTATGCATTCTTGATTCTATACAGGCCGTGATATGATTGACTGAACTAGGTAACTCAGTGGCAGAGTGCAGTAACATATTCAGAACTCGGCTCTTTTTGAACCGGTTCAGTAAGCCGGCTCACATACAGGATCCAGATGCAAAGATGCAGATCACTAAAAAGACCCGTTTTTCCCATCTCTAAACTAGATACATAAACGACTATTTGTGAATTTTTAGGATGTATATATACAAAGGTGTCCGAGAATTATCTTTACAACTTTGAAATTTAATAACTTTTGAAATAAAAAAGATATTCACATTCTGTGTTCTGCAGTTATTAATGCAACTCATAAAGTTTTTTTCTCTGGGGTTATTTGAAGGATATTGTTTATCGGAGAAAGGTTACCGATATTGTTGACTTAAAAACCTGCATTACAGAGGCTTTTGCCACTATCACAGACGTTATGTTACATTGTTACAGCGTACCTGGCAAGAAATCGATTACCGACTGGATGTGCTTCGGGCCACACGTGATGCACATGTGGAGGTGCTAACCTAAACAGAACAAAACTTTATGAGTTGCACTAATAACTGCAGAAAACAGAATGTGAATATCCTTTTTATTTCAAAAGTTATTAAATTTCAAAGTTGTAAAAATAATTCTCGGACACCCTGTACATTACCATCAGAAGCCAAATAACAATTAAGTCCGCGACTGTACATATTTATTTACTTAACGTAGAGATACGTGTAGAGGTACGCTTTCTCGCAGATATCTGACAAACCAAAGCTAAGTGAAACAGCAACGAAATGTGCGTGAGCTTCAGTCGAGATGCTCGACACCGCAAATTGTTTTATCTACACATTACGCAGACGTAAGACAGTATTGGTTGCTTCGACGTTTCAATATTCAGAGAAATTAAGATTCGGTAAAATTTTACTACCAACACTGTCAATATTTTTTAAGTATTATCGATATTATTAAGTTCGTCGAGAGGTACGATAGGCTTGACTGAAATCTATCAAAAATTATTAAGCATAAAAAATATTAATTTGAAATCGAGAACATCTATCCGCAAAATTCGAATACTCACGTTATTACAATTAAAGATGTCGAAAAATATCGATATATCGATATTTTTGGGCGATATTTAATATTTCGACATAAAATTCCGAGTATCGAAAACCGATATTTTTTTCCCGTAACCAAACTTGTGTGTACTACCGCGACTGACTATGGGCGTCTAATTAATCCGAAAATATCGAAAATATGTTTGGCATCTCAGTGTCGGACTAATGTAGTAAATATCAGCAGTCCCGACTCTGCAGCAGGAGTACGTAGAGTAAAGAAGATCACGTAATATGTCTGAATTTAACAATTGTACCAAATATATTTTTCATAATCCGTTTTTTACACTTTTTGTGTCTTAAAAGGAATCAGTTTCAATATAAAAATATAAAAACATCTTTCTGTTCTAAATCTAACCTAAATCTAAACCTTGTTGTGAAATTTGTTACTAACCCGTTCATTACAAGTGCACACATGTAGTAAACCTAACGTACACTTTTCAGAGTAAACACTGAGGTATCTACTCTACTCTAATATACCAAACAAATCTAATAAATCAGGCTATTGTTTACACATTTTAACTGATAAAAACGCTACAGCCTTAAATGAAATAGGTAGATATCAGATATCGAAAGTGGTTTTCGTTTGTAATCAGAAGACGTGCTTTAGAAGTGGAACAGTGAAAGTGAGAAAGACAGATAACGTTAATGGCAGTACACTGGAAGGGAGTAGGTACCTACTATATGCATGCGTATATGTACGAGTATAAAAGAGCCTTGAACTGAAGTTAAAAGCGAAATGCAAATTAGAGAAAAAGGGATTTCTTTTATTCCACCGCATAGGCGAAAGGAAAAGCATGCTGGATTACGTATATGTAATGTATATGCCGGTGCGGGGCTCGTGTGTCTGTGCGATACATTTGTAGGGTTAAGGCTGTCGGAACGCTCTGAATTTTGTTTGTGCTGAGACCCAGCGGTAAGGGGCGAGGTAGGCAAAAGACATATTGTAGGTGTGACCTTCTTTAGCTCTGTCTCGCTCAAATCATTCGCACATTTCAATTTTTGGCTGGTGCTACACTACGAGACTAAAAGATGCTATTGCAAAGGTGCTGCTGTCAATTGTTTACTCTAATTTTTGGAAATATTTTGAAGATTTAAAAAACTTTTCCGAAAAAGGAAGAGTCACTTTAGGTTTGTGATGGAACAGTTTTGTGGAATAAGTACGAATAAGGTCATAGTGTGACATTAAAAACGTATGTTTTTTTGGCACAATTAATGTCAACTTTTTTCTAGTAAATCGTACATTAATTACAAAAGTAGTCCATTTTTGCAGAATGTTGACGAATAAGTCTACAATCAGTTGACAGCCGAAGCTCTATTTTTGGCTTAAATTCAGAGCGTTCCGACAGCCTTAAGTCAACACAGTTACATACTATACGATTTATAAATACAATGTAACCTTAATATAACGAACCTCAATGTAACGATTTCCTCGATGTAACAATTTTTTTGAAATCCCCTAGAACTGCAAAATGCAAAATATACCTCTAGATTATGAACACTTTTTTTCAAAAACCTCTTTATAACGAATTTTCAATCATTGCAGAATATAAATAGAAAGTATAATTTACCTCTATTTAACGATTATTTGTCAACTTATGACCTTTACATAACGTATTCTACCAATCAATTACACACAATTTCACAAAACAACAACAATTCATGTCTCGACAGGTTCAGACACGTTAATTTTATCGTAAGACAATCATTGTTGTTTGATGTAAAGTAATGTGAACACTGCTGTTGGTCACTGTTGTTGGTAAATTTAAAGTTGCAGCGGCTGCGAAACGAAAAATCAGTAAGTATGTAAACGAGAAACCTCCAAAGAAAAAATTAGACATCACTAAAAATTTCGCAATTCCCGCAAGTACATTGGCCATAATTTTCAACGAATCTTAGACCAACCTAGCCTCTATATTATATAACAAAATTCATTATAATGAATTACTTCGTATAACGAATATTTTCTAATTCTCTTCAGCTTTGTTATATCGAAGCTCGTACTGTATTATGTTCAATGCTACATTCACGATAGTCTGATGTTGGGTTACAGAAAGCATTGTCAGAAAATCTTATTTGACAAAGACATTATATTGTAACCACGAATTTTTCTCCCTGAGAAAAGTATTGGAACATTTTAAATCGATATAGCTTGAAAAATAATTAGTTGATCAATTGAAAACATATTTTTTAAGTTGTGTACTACTCATGTATTAAATATAGTTTTTTGTACAATTTGCACGATGAAACTAAATTTTTCTACGCATTTTGATTTAAACTTTCCTTGAAAAGCGACCTTTTTTATGGAGATAAACCATTTATTTTTGCGTGAATACATTCCAATGTTGTACATGATAGGGAATTTGACATCGACATTAGACTGCTCCTCCGTGTTCAAAAACAGTAGTTAAATGATCACAATCGAAGGTAATTTTCAAATCAGATTTTTTGACAATGCTTTCTGTCACCTATAGTATTAGCAATGTTTCAGTAACGTTGTTGTCAATTACAGTTTTATAGAAAAACAATTCCTGAAAATTATTATGTTTTAAATCTTGGTAGTTAACCATTACTTCGAAAAGTTCAAATAAATTTCAATCAACTTTTCAAAATGCCAGAAGCAGAATCCGAAGTCTTATTTTATCATTCCATTTCTAGAAGGTTCTTGAACATTTCCAAAGCTTCAAAAACCTCCAGTTAAACGATAAAACAAATGAAAAAGACAGAAAAAACCAGCAGGAAATTTTCGACCTACAATGTGATGCACCATCTTCAATGAAACTTATCGATGAAACGAACATTTTCCCACCCCTGTCATTCGTTATACGTAACCACGCCAATACACATGCAAAACTCTTACAGTGAGAGGATAAACAGTTGAATTGCGAAATAATTATTTATGCGCATGTGCAATAGCTCATATAGATGCTTACTTAGATTCACAAAAATGAAATGCTATTAGAAACAAACATATTCTATTTTCCCATTGAAACTTCGAATATGGCACAAAGTGGCACAATTTGGAAGCGGTAAATTACAGCACATGCGAAATTACTAATGTTATGTTTGCATAATATTTTATGCAAAATTGTTTTTGTACATAGAGCTTAAAATTACATTAATTTTTTTGCAACAAAACAAGGAAAAATCCAAGTAGTGTGAAGCCCTCTGAAAATTGCAAACTAGAATGTTATAACTCTTTACAATAAAAGTGTTATTATAAATAACCATGCGTCTATAGCTCCCCTTAAAAAAATTGCTCCACCGGCAATGCTAGCCGCTCCTAAAAATATGTCACGTGCATATTAATATCACGTTCAGAGCCGAATTTACAATTTATTAGTTTCAAAATGGCATGTTTCATAATGTAAGAATTTGACAACAACAAAATGCATTACACATATACGTTGAATAATAATGGCAACGAATTATCGATTGAAGTTAAAATAACGATTTATTGATCCGAGGATATTTCCATTTGAGAGAATGACATTTTCTAAGAAAAACGACACTTCACAACGCAAATAAAATATGGAAAAATATTCGAAAAGCTTGTAGCAATCAATGCTAGCGCATTTCCTATATAAGAATATTATGTTTTCTGAGTCAGCAATAACATATCACAGCTTCGTCTGATTCAGAAATATCCTAGGAACAAACTAGCATACGTAATACATATGTGGTGTATGTGTCGCAGTCGAATTGTATAATTCGCCGTATTACATTACAGCTAGCCGTTTTGTATTGCGGCGAGTCAACGATTAGCCGGACTGAATACGGCTGATTGTGAGTGAAAGTCCGCCGGAATGTGTTCGACGCTTTACGTTCTTCAACAGGGCTAGCCATAATGTAAGATAGCGGGTCATTAGCCGGCTCTTTGGCAGTTTTTAGTTTCCATTTTTAACAATCGCAGCGCTACCTGACATAATTATAATGGCGTCGAATTTTATATAAAAAATGCCTGTTGGAAAATTACAAAGTGCCTTAGTTACTTACAAACAAAGTAACTTTATTTCTTTTTAAACAATTTTCACTCGAAATATAATAATAATAAATGTTTATTGTATATACAAAACGCACAAAAGGCACGGTTCAACTTGCGTTGATCATCCACCTAGCCCATGGAAAAATTGACATAGAAAAAAGTAATATATAAAAACAGTACAAAAAGAAAAAGTGTAATTTCTATGCCAGTTGCTCTGTCAGTAGCTTATTGTAAATGAATTTAGAAAAATTATTTTTATTATAATTTTTAACATGAGCAGGCAGATCATTCCACATATTTGACGCAGCGTTCTCAATATTATTATTTTTTTTTTCAAAATAAAAACGAAAATAGAAATTTTTTATCTCTCTGTAGATCCCTCCAATGCATAGTGCATCAATTTATCTCATGTCTGGTCTCTTATTAAATCGACTTCACTCTCGAGTTATTGCGGAAAATAGCTATTTGCTTTGGACTCGTAACAGTGCAGTACCCAGCTAATGGTAGGGAAAGGAGAGCTTTGGCCTCTGTTATGTATATCTCTTATAGACTTGTAGCATAGCCAGTGAATGGTACCATTCTCCGTCTCCGCGGAAATCTGATTGCTTCTGAGAAAAATACCATAAATAAGAGATGTGACAATGTGTTGGGAACGGTTACGTGATACATAGGAACCTGTACCTATATACCTAATAGAGCACTGGAATATTACATCATAGTCCCATATTATTACATATTATCGAGATGCACTGACCACTGATTAAAAGTAGTTAATCCCAATATTAATGTGGAAATTAGGATCGCGGAATAATTTTATCGATCCGCAACAGAAATAGTTAAATGTTATAAATTCGGATGCGACCTAAACTGAGATCTTTAGTTAGTATTAGAACGGGAGCCTACGACCGATTTTGATGATTAAAACCGCCAAAGCTAATTTGTATTTTATATGATTAATAATGAAGTGGGATGTACTTCATTTGAGATAGACGCGGTGAATTGGGCTACAGCAGCTTCCCACGCATGTAAATCAATAATAAAAAAAGAGACATCGCCAAAGCCGAAAATATATGTATACCCTATTATATAACCAAATTTCAGCTTTGGCGGTATAACCAAACGTTTGTTTTGGCGTGTTTATATTTAAAGTATCTATATTTCCTGGGATATTTATTTATTTATTTATTTATTCAAATAACTTTCTACAGACATAGCCCAATTACAGAAAATGTGTTGCTAAATTTCTGATACGTTTCTAAATTCACTGTATGTGCAGTTAAAAATGTCAATTATATCAGCCAGTTGATTTTTCGTTTTTAAATAATAATAATTTATTAATTATATACAATGCAAAAATGTCTTCAACATTCTTAATTAATAAAAACGTGTATTTTCAGCTTTATCCGCGGTTTCTCTTTTTTTAAATATTAATTTACATACGTGAGGAGGGGAGCGTTTCATATTTATATTTTGTAGTTTAGAATATTATAGTTGTAATATTAGTATAGATTAGCATAGACATAGACTAGTGAAAAATATACTAATTAAAATTTGTCTCTCGCAGAAGGTGCAAAATGGGTTTTCTCGCGAGAGGATGTTGGGGCGATATACATATTAAGTTTGCACCCAGGCAACTTCCGTCCAAGCCGCTATAAATAATCTATTAATCATATAAATACAAATCAGCTTTGACGAAATGTCTATGTCGCGAACTTCCGAACTGTAGGCAGAGTCCGTGCTGTTCTGTCGCAAACATTTATAATGAGTTGCTAACCAAATCAAAGTTCCGCAACAAAAATTTCAGCATTGTGTAGAAAAACTATCTTTTAGAAAATGTTCCACACTATGTTAAATATTATGTAATTTTATGTTGACTTAACAATTTGTATTATTCAACCAAAAAAATATGTTAAACCTATCAATAACAACAAAAATAGACTGAAACAATAACATACCCGTTTGCAAAGACTGGCGACTGCTCTATTTTTATTGAGATTTTTCAGATGTTTACTCTGAAAAAAGAAAACAAAATATTATTAGAACATGAATGGATAAGCGGTACTTACAAATTATAGGTGTCACGGAAACATAAAATAGACAATTAGGAACCTTTTTACAACTTCAGAAAACTATCGAATGGTTTTATTTTTCCACAAAAACAAACTTCGACAAAGGGTAATCGATTAACAATACCACGTTTGTATGTAGCAATCGAGTTCAATAAGAGACAAGCACAATATATAGAGATTATCTACTTTTTGACTAATTGTGAAAAAAGCAATGTTGTTTTCCCAAAAATCACATTCTTTGAAACTGATTGCTCAATTACCATTTTTTCAAAAGGCTATTAAAAATTTACAACAGGTCAATTAAATAATTCCACTTTTACAAAATTGAATGTTTAACACCTTATTACTGAAAGCTTTTTGTCTCATATTATTAAAAAGAGACAGTTAACTTGACGGTATAAAAAAATTTATTATAAAAATTCATGTCCGCGAAAAATAAAATTGATTTGCAAAAAACGCATCAAGAAATTCTCATATAAAAATTCAAAAAATGAATTGTTGGATTAGTTTCAATATCAATTTTTTAAATATAAATATACGTTTAATCCTAATAGGAATTATTGTATAAACCCTTAATTAACCTCAATTTTAATTATTTAAATTGCTCTTATGACTAGATTGTAATGTTCTTTAAAAAAAGAAAATATTTTTTTTATTACGTTAAGCAGTTTCTGGCAAATCACATAAACATTGTTTTTGAAAATAATTTTCTTAGCAGTACATATCTTAAGCTATTTGCTTTGAAAGCATACCAAAAACATATGTTGATATCAACTGATTTTTGTATTGACGCAACAAAATGGCTACAAAAAAACTTATTTTAAGATACTTGTGGCAGAAGTAATGTATTTATAAATGCTTTCTGATTCGAACCCGTATTATTATCATTGTCAATGTGGCGGAGAAACGTATCTTCATGGTGGAAGTACGGGTATCTTTATTGAATTGTTTTTTACGGTCAGCTGTTGTCAAGGTTCTCTACTAATAATAAAATTAGTGTGTTTGCCATATGGCAACATACACTATTGGCGTTGGTCGGATGGCGGGACCTAGGGGTCGGACCAAAATTTCTCGACGTTTCATAATCTTCTAAACACTTTGGCACCATTTTATATATATTATATATATATATATATATATATATATATATATATATATATATATATATATATTGTATGACATGTTGAAAATCTCATGATCCAATGCCCCTAGGGACTTGACAGACTCATTACTGGATACCCCTTGACGTCCTGAATCCGTAGAGCCCACGATTATGATTCTAGCATTTCTGGAAGCCTAAATATTGCAAAAAGAATCAAAAAGAAAAAATGATCGTGTGTATGCGCTTTAGACCGCACCTTTGAATGTATAAGGCATGCTTTACTGGTTCATAATTCGCAGCCGACGTCAAATGAGCGCTACTTTTTGCGAGAGAGATAAGTTCATGTATTGTGTGCGTTAGAGAGAATTCGATGCGTTGTGTGAGAAATATAGAGCTGGACGGTACGAGTCGACGACTTGACGGGGGACTTGCGTCTAAACTGGCGAGATATGCACAGCTATTGAAGGCCGATGTGTGTTTTTAACTTACAATACAGATATTTTTTATACATGGAATTTTAATATTTGAAAGGAAGCATATTTTTTTGTGGCGAATAGGGACTGTTGTTATGGATTCTGGATTATCGTTGTAGTGTATTTCTGGCGCTATCTCGTTTCCGTATTTCGTTGTCGTTCTTGTCGAATTTTTTCCTGGTTCGAGAGTCCCGTATTTCCCTGGAAATCCTGTCGTTTGTATTTTTTGATTGTTGCGTAGTATTTAGCTTCCCGTGAATAATAAAAGTGTATGTCTGGATTAGGTCTGATCTGTTGTTAGGGAGTGATACCGTGAAATCATTGCCCCATACCCCTTTTAGTAGTTGTCGTTTTCTTGGATTTGTATTTCTGGAAGTTAGGGATAAGACGCTTAGGTTTTCCTGGAGTTAATTGTTTGAAGTTCGTGATATCGTCCATTATACCTGTGTGGCGCTCTTAATGAATATGATATCAGCTTATGTTGGATTTGTTTCATGTTCAGGATAGTGTTCCTACAGGTTCCGGGAATAAAGTTCCAGACTTCCCGAATAATCAAATTTTCATTTTGAACTAAACATTTTACTTTATCTGAACGGCAATTCTATGTGCATGCCCAGTAATAAAAATTTGTATTCGTTGGGCATTGATTGTAAATGCTAGGGTGTTCCCGAGGGATAACAGGAACACAAATTTGGTCTCGTTTTCGTGTTGTTACGACTTGTTTCGGTGTTCATACTGTTTGGTTTGATTGCACAGACGCTTATGTCCCGTTTGAAGTTTTAATTTTATTTTTTCGGTATTTCAATACATTTTGAGTATTTTCCGAGACGAAAATTTCATTGAGATACCGGGTGTCCTGTTTAAGATAAAATTCTGTTGAAACTGAACCGTCATTTTATAGTGAGTTTATTGTCATTGCATCTTCCGGGCCAGGTCCCGTTGGTGTCTTCAGACCCATCTACAGGGTGTCCTTGTCAAGTTGGTCAATTATATGAAGTGACTTCTAGCTGATTATTCAAGATTTTACCATCACTTTTGTTAGTAATCAGGATATCCAAAGACACATATACCGGGTGTCTTATTTAAGTCGGACAATTGCTGTGAATTGACCCTCTATTGTGAACCCTCAATATTTTAGCACACCTGTCAGCATATAGTGGCGTCACTACCGACATATACCGGGCGTCCTATTTAAGGAAGATTATTAATTCCCGTGGATCAGCTGTGTATTGTTTTATATTAGTTACTACGGATAATAACTGTGGTGTACCTGACCTTTATACCGGGTGTTCGATAAAACTGAGTGTATGCACCCTCGCTTCGCTGGTTCTTTCTCAAGTCCAAATTTCTTTTAACGTGTTTCTCGAATGTTTTGTAAATTGTGTTGTGAATTTTAAGCTAGTAAAGATCATCATTGACCTGCCCCGTTCTAAGCCTCCTAGTCTGGACCATCTAGGTGTGGCAGCTAACGATCAGAGTCTTGGCGCCCTGTTACCTCCTGTCGGTGGATACGTTAGCCCAATTACTATCTTGGACGTGTTGGTCAACTGGTTGGTCAAGTATCGTGTGTCGTCTGTACTGTGTTGTCTATTTGTCGAGTGGTAGGTGGTAGGATTTTTTAAGCCTTCATTAGGCTATTCCGTTTGGAATTATTTTCGAGAACTCTACTATTGTGTTATTCTTCTGTGTTGTGTTGTTTACTTGTCGAGTGGTAGGTGGTAGGATTTTTTAGCAGCCATAGTAGGCTGTTCCCCAAGTCATTGGTTGTTTGTCTAAAGTGTTCAGTTGGTTTGAATGTTCCCCATCAATGTTTTGTTCGTACCACGACCCAGCATCCGCTGATCGCTAGCCGCGCATCTGATTAAATTCAGAAGTGAACTTCTTTCACTTGCTGTGGTACAAGGGTGATCTCTAGGCCCTGTGGCACTTCTCCAATCCCTTCTAATACCTCAGAACAGCTTGAGAAGGTTAAGGTCACAATATATATATATATATATATATATATATATATATATATATATATATATATATATATATATATATATATTTATATGTGCGGGTAATAACTTTCGAAGGAGTTAATTAATTTTAACGAAATTTGGCATACATGTTGGATTCCCTCATCGCACGAAGCCTATTTAAAATGGGCCCAATCGGGTCATTTTAAGGGTAGTTTTTAGGAGTTGAAAAAAGTTTTTGAGCCCAAAAATACCGAAAAAATTCTCAGAATCGTTTCAAAACTGAAATTTAACCTTTTAGTAGCAATTAAAAAGTGCTCCTAAAATTATAAGCAAATCGGCCCGACAGGATCGGACTTACAAATTTTATGAAAACACTAGTTTGCGTATACGAATTTACTTACTTACTTAAAGGTCGTATTTAATTTGGTGCAGATGTTGGATTGATAACAATATTTCAACTAATAAAATTATTATTGTAAGGGGTGTATTAAGGGGTTCAATTTTTTTTTATTTTGTCCAAAAACAAACTTAATTTCATTTAATAAAGCCACAATACCTGTATTAGCAAATACACTATATTGTCGGCAGGGTTTTGGCACTGCGACCCGGGTTTTTTATTTTTAATGGCGAATAACCTAGAGATCTGAATCTCCGAAATTGGTTTCCTTGCATTTTTCTATTTAGGAAATATTTGTTTCATTTGTGTTCAAATTAGTTCTCTACATCAACATAACATTGTCCCGAAAAGATATTACTAAATGTTATTGACGTAAAGACACTTATTTTCTATCACCTCATTTATGCAGGGTAATTTACAACAGGTAGCGAGAAATTAAAATTCGTGTTCGGGATTTAATTGCAAACAAAAAATGTACAACGAAACTGTTTTGTTTTGGAGACATCGAGGTCAAACTTTTGAAAGTTCAATTTTCATACAAAACCAATACCTACGATCTCTTAGGAAAACTATATTTTATCTCTGCAAGGTTGCACAGAAACGAATTCTGAAAAGCAAGCTTGGCAACACGAAACCACTTATAAACCGCATTATTATTTGCCGAATTGCATTCCTGGCAAAAAATGTATCTTTCTTGAATATCGCACACACATATCAAGCACGGACCAGCACAGCACAAATCTGCACGATATCGCACACTATGTCTGCACAAACTAGCAACTTTTAGTGATGGTTTCGTGTACGGCAAACATTTAAATATGGATTTTTTTATGAAAATGATTTTCGGTATAATTCCTGACCATTTTTTATTCAACTTTTTTTATTCTAAAAAAATCAGGAGAGCACGAAATTGCATATATATATATATATATATATGATTTTACGCAAGTATAATCGCTATTTACACATAAGCAGTTCAGCGCCATGTATAATTTTACTTATCTGATGATTTATTCTGTCAATTGTAAATATAAAATTGGTCACCGCAAGTGACTGCTCGAGAAACGTTTCCTTTCCTCGTTTTATTCTAAGTCTACTAAATGTTCCGGATCTATTCTTTTTAACAAATTGTCGAAACAGCTGCAGGACATAAATGACCTAAACGTGTTTTATAGAAGATTAAAAACATATTTATAAATAAAATCATTTTATAGTATTAATGAATTTTTAAATTAATCAATGTGCTTAACTGTTCATGTATGTCCTTTATGCACAGGATTATGAATTTAATTAATAAAAACAAAAAAATCACGCCAAAGAAGTATAACTTCAAAGGCACGCACAAAAGGACACGCGCCTACCTTCTTTTTTTTAAATTTAATATTGTAATTATTTAACACGACAGTATAAAATTGTAATTTTAAATTTGGGGTTTTAATTTTGTAGTTTTAAAAATTGTACTTACTTTTTGACGCTATTATACCAAATTTGGTTGTTTAATAAAGATTACATCTATCTATCTATCATCTATCTATAAATAAAAAAAAATACACCCCGGAGAATATTTTCTCATAATTATAATTTTCTTTTAATAAAAATGTGTTAATGCAGTAATAAATCAGAAATCATAAACACTCTGCCATCACAATTTTTTCGCTGTCACTGTATCTCCAATAAACTCTCTAGCTTTTCTATATTTTGCGTTAAAATGACGATATTTTTATTTTGATTTTTATGATGTAATAAATAATACATGTCGGTATTAGACATGCCATCTTGGTAATAAATAGACGCGACACGCAAACAACAAGGGATCTGTATCTACATAGGGAATTTAACTCATGTGTCGTTACGTGGCAAGGTCTGAAGATGTGTTACCTTAGCTTACTTACCTATCTACCATACGTTAGACATTTCCGTGTTCATAGCTGCAATATAACCGCGACCTGTATGAATTAAGAGGATTTGCTACGAGAATCGTAAAGATTTTATCAATAGAATAGTGAGAAACTTTTACCAAAAACAAAACGAAATAAATAGTACAGTTCCACCTTACTGTCTTCCCCGCTCATGCCAATGCAGTTAAGGTATGCATGCAATTCGAAAGTGAACATTTATAATTTATAAACATATTTTTGATGTGAAACATCTAATGGTACGCTTGGATGGGAGTGAAAACGTTTTTGGTTTCATGTAGCAACGTCCATTCGGCAGGTCAGCCTCGTGTCTCGTCGGCTCTTTTCGACTTGGCGCTCCTCTTTCAACACAAATACTGATCGCTTCCATCTCCACTACATACTCTCTACGTTTGTAGTGTGTTGGTGTATTGAAACGAATTTACACAAGCGGAGTGTCGTTGCAGTAATTCATTAATTTTAAAAAAATAGTATGCTAAAACAACAGTTTCTTCTCTAAGTTGGTTTCGTGGACGTGTGGGTTAGAACTGGGGTTGCCATTTCTAAAATTTGGCAACCAGGACAAGACGCATGAAAACCCCGAATTTTAGAGCCCAGAACTCGGACATGTCAACAGGTTTTTTAAACATAGTCAATGTAATAAAAAAACAGTTGAAAATGTCATAAATCACCTTTTTATATATTTTCAGACCTTAAAATTAAATTTAGTCATCGTTTATCATCATTTTAAATGTATCTAACAAAATAGAATCTTATTACAGTGTGTTAAAAATTATTTTAATAATCAGTTAGAATTTTTTTATTCTTAAAATAAAACAAATTATTAATATACTCTGTTATGAAAACAAAACCTTATTAAAATATTAAACCTAACAAAATTCAATTAAAGCCCCGCCCAGACGCTCCCCCGATGCCCTCTAAACTAGGACAAATCCGGGGAAACCCGGACGGATGGCAACCGAGTTAGAACACCTACATTTACAGCAGAGGGTAGCTAATTCAATCCTGGAAGCGCCAGTATAGTTTTTATCTTTTTTTGCCTTTTTATACAACTATTTCATCTTTTTTATTATTATATATTTAATTTAAATATATTTTATATTAATACGTGTCGGCATTTTACTCGTGAATATTTGTGGAATGTTTCACGTCTACCAGGCATTCCACTGCAGCCCACATTTTTTAATTATTTTATTACCAAAGACCGTCCTTAATCTTTAAAGTCGTGTAACTCCATAACGAAGACGAGTCGGGCCTATATTATGCCATTGTTCATACAAGATTTTTTTTTAATCGCAATGAAGGTGAGTCAATGAAGGTTTCTCCCATATAAAATGGTAGGGTAGCCTTGATTTTTTATGGAATAATTCGTTAACGGCTTATTTCTCCAAAAAAATGTTTCACACAGATTGTAGATGATGCAATTTCTTAAAATTTATAAGTACACTTTTTATTGTGCCTCTAATAGGGACTGATATACAGTGCAGGAAAGATGGAACTGAACGTAATTTTTACTCCAATAATAGTCAACCACTTTATTGTTAGTAAATTTTATAAATAATCAATTATAATATTCTGTGTAATATATTACCATTAAATATTAAATTTAATCAATTAATTACCTAATAATATTAGTATTGACAGACAAAAATATTTTTTTTTTTTAATTGCTACAGTAAATCGGAGATTCTCTGATATAATTTGGACGGTTTTTGCATTCTAACTTTTTTCTGTTACAAAAACTTAGTTGAATTTATATTGAATCTTACCGAATTGCTCTTCAACTATCAATTCTCGGGGGAATCTAGATTACCAGCCGCACCCATTATTAAAGAAGAGTAATGATGTTTTCTTTTTGACATAGGTACTGTATTTTTATTTATTTTTTAAACTTGTCAAAGAAACACGTTTATGATGCTTCTTTAAAACGATGGACGTGTTTCTTGTTATTGACGGTCGACAACAGAAGTCATAAGCGTTCACCTTGCTTAAGATAAAGATAGGTTTTCTCCTTAAGAAAATCGAAATATGGGACGCCTCCCTAGCGAATAGCGGCGTTGTACGGGGCACGTATTATAACGAATATTTTAAAATGTGTGTCTTAAAAATTCAGTAAAACAAGTTAAAAACATGTTTAGAGCGACATAATCGTCCTGGTTTTTGTCGCTTCACAAAATTCAAGAACTTCGAGTAGATAGTTTGACTCTAATTTGTGATGGCCTAGATAACTAAACTAATAAGAACCCTTCAACATTGGTAAAACCTGCAGGGGAAAATTGCATAGCGTTACGAATGTGAGTAACTACGTATACTTATCACCTTTAAACTATAAACGTTAGACTTTCATAACAAACTTTACCATAATGATTTTGAAAATCGCGTGAGGTTTATATTTTTTATAGCTATTTATTTGTATTTCTTGGATTTGTAGAGCTCTGAACGTTAGCAATAAAAGCAAATATAATGATATATTTGTTAATATTAATGATTGTCATTATCATGAGTAGATTTTGATACTTTTTTCAGGTGAATGTACATATAGTGTTATTTGTTTACTCAGGTCACCGAGTTTCAACTCTAATTTTGATATTATTAAAAAGGAATTTTAAAAAATTCTTAATAAAATTCTTATTCCTACAAAAAATGGGACTCCATTGAACTTAATAACTCCTAAGTCCCGCAGAACCTAGATTCACTTCTGCTCCTATGGAGACTTTATATGGTTCGAATGCCTAAATTTTCTCACACTGATATTCATTAAGACTGGATCAATTTTAAAAAATATATATTTCAATTTAGTGCCATTTATATTTTTGGTAACTGTAACAGTTTCAAAATGTAGGTACAGCGGTACGAAATAAGCGGATTTCCCACAGTAACCTAATTGATTTCCATTGAAATTTGTTTATTCTTAAGAAAAAATTAGGTAATAATCATGAATTTAAAAATTTAATACTATATTTTTATTTTTCAAGCTGAACAACTCTTAGATAATTTTTGATTTGTTCACGTCATTTTTCTATCTGCCCACATCCCTGTTAAGTTGGCAGCATTGCTCAGTGAACATCGAGTTACCTATAAACCCGTACCTACTACTTAAAAAAAGGTAAAAAGCATTAAATGTTTTCATATATAAAAAAAATACTTTTTACATTGTAATGATTTCTTCCGTTGTATTTATTCATTTATTATTCAAAAACACTAAAAGCTTCTTACCTTATTCTTTCAATATGTATGGGTTAAGTTTTACATCACTTCTGACACTTTTACTTTATAAACTTGGATGTCTAATAAAAATATAGTGCTCATTTCATGCAAAAATTTTAATTTAGTCTCGCCATCAAATTTCATTTTAGTTAGCTAAACTGGATCCAAGAAAGAAGGAGACATTACCGAGAATATTCTCGTTTTAACACTCCAATGGTGGCACTGGATCTGAGAGATCCATGCGATAGTAACAGTGAAAGACTGCTCAAGTACCAAAAAGTAATATTATAAACAATAATTAGTGTAATTGTTTTTAGTACCACTTTTAATAAAGACTTTCTGAAAAATAAGGCTTATCTATCATATCATTTCCTCGAACAAAATTACAGGCAGAAAATTCCTCAATTATCATTGGTTGTCGTTTACGGGTCTCAGAGATCCAGCGCCACCAAGTATGTCACTATAAGGGGCGCCACCATTGGAGTGTCAAGGAAACTTGATTTTTCCGAAAAGATTCCATTACTCAGAAATATTTCCAGTGCAACGTCAAATTCCGACACCACTTTTCACGAGATTGTTCGCACTGTACGTCTAATCTGTCGTTTACCTCATGTTTTTATGCTTTGCCATCGAAAAGCGAACGTCTTCTCCCAATACACGTAACATACATTAGTTACGGCTTTGTATAGTTTAGTTTCTTCCAGTTTGCTAAATTATGTTATACAAGAAACTACAACACTATACCTTATGTATAATGTATGTACATAATTTATTAAACCCGAGGCAAGGACTGCACACTGTGTGTATACTTGTTGGTGCGGTCATCATCTCGTATGCGTACTAATTACAAAGTCGCGTGTTCGACTCGAGACTTGGAACGACTTTGTCAACTGGCTCGAGGTGCAGAACGTTAGAGTGGCACGATAACGTTCGTACCTACTATACCTACAAGGTGCTGGAGATCGATCTGTCAAAAGTCTTTCTTCTCACCCACACACATATGCGCGCGCGCGCGCATACATTTTGGACGTCATCAGGGGTTTCCATTGGTTTTCAATAAACACGACCAGGAAAATTCAACATTTTTAAAGGTAATTCTTACTCACGGCTCTACGAATATTGGTACATCTTATAAGAATCCGCAAATAAAAGTCAAATGGGATGTTGGTAGGATTTTTTACTGGTTTCTGAAGAGATACCGTAAACCGGAGCTTCTCTGACATAGCTTGCACCATGACTTTTTTCTATTACAAAATTTTTATTGCATCCTGCCGAATGGTTCTTCAGTTATCAGTCCCCGGATGAAGCCAGATGATCAGCCGCACCCATAATTTAAAAAAAACGAGCGCATTTAACCTTTATGCGCGGTTGAAGTAAAACTTCTTTGACGTTGTGGTAGATATGACGATGAAATTAAAAAATAATTAATTATTATAAGTATTGAACGATCTAAAAATTGAACAGATATAAAAAGTATAATAATGTCTGAAAATTGTTAATATGATGCAGCGTTTTCTTTTGGTTCTACTAATAATTGATAGATGGCAAGAAAAATTTAAATGTTGATAATGAATTTTACATCCTTCAATTTTTTCGGTACTATTAATAATTGATAGTAAGTAAAAGTTTTACTTCAAAATAGTAAATCAATTTGGTGTCAATGTATAGCAATATCTTTAGCATGTTCATATTCCGATATAGCCTTAGTTCACAGTATTCGTTCGTTCCCGAAAAAGAGTGCATATGTCCTATCGCATCTGGCATGTTCGGGTATAGGCTCGACGTTTAATACTACGAAGCATATTCCTGTACGTTTAGACTTTTGAACAAGATCGTTCCTTGGACATGTTTCTCAATAAAGGAAATGTTCCGTGCTCGTTCCGTCTTTGGAACTGTTTTGCGAAGCTTAATGTTAAGTACGCTTTTTCGGCGATCGTCCTATACTGGTGCATCTAACGAGCTTATATTGACACATAAAGATAAAACAGAACATGAATGAGAATGTCGACCCTGAATGCACAGAGGCAACATTTAACGTTTAGAACATCGGTAGTCAAGACACGCGGTCATCCATAAACGGGGTTCGGCACACAGCGAATGCTGAACGGACAGTGCTGAGATAGAGTATGCGTCATCTTGTAAAGACCAACGTGTAACTGTAGAGGACGATAGCTGTATAAGCGGTGAACCCGGCACAGACAATGGCCTGTGTAACACACCTATACAATATACAGTGAGGGCCAGAAAGTGTGCATCATATGGAAAAAGGTTGAAATTATGAAGTTATTAAAAATTTGTTTTCGCCAATGGATCCTAAAATTTGAGGTTCCATTTAAACTTTACAAATTCGCTCCGAGGAAGCGAATTATTTTGACGGTTAGACAAATTTTGGTCTCTGGAACACCGGATTTTCTATCGCAAGTTGGTAGTGTACGAATGCTTTTAAGGAAATGCGTCGTCAGTTTGCTAATGGTTTCTGACCGTTGTACGAACCAAGCTATTAAGTATGAAATGACGTCAGCATCTGTCAAACGTTTGAATCTAAGACAGAGCATACGCTATCTTCCAATTTTCAGATCACACTATATGCAACAGACAAGGACAACTGAAACAAGTTCGCGAATTGTTCAATAAAATCGAATTCATAGTTTGTTTTGCGTATAAATCTATACGCAAAAAACTGTTTTGCCATATATATAAAATCTATGTAAAATTAACTTCTTTTTCGTTTAATTGAGTGATCTGTAATACGCAAATAAACACCTTTTTTGAAGCTATTATTCTTAACGCAGGCTGTGGACGTAGACAGAAAACTCTAGCTACAGATGGGCGGTGTACAAAAAAACGACCGATCGACCAAAAAAAAAAATCGTCACCTCACGGGCCAACTCACCAAAAAATGCACGAAAAAAACTAAAGATAGAGCTCGATGGTTTTAAATGAGACCGAGGACCTCTTAAATAAATCGTACAGCCCAAATCACTAAAATTGCTGATTCGTTTTTCGAACTAAACTATCGAGCATAGAGTTCGATGGTTTATTTCGAAAAACGAATCAGCAATTGCATTTTAATGGTTTGGGCGGTGCTATTTATCCAAGAGGTCTTCGGTCCCATTTAAAACGCATTGGGTCGAACGCAAAAGCGGTTTCTTAGACGATTTTTGCTCTTATCTGTATTTACGAGACAGCACCGCGAAACTTGACCGAGCAGTTCGGCAGCAAAAAAGTTCGTACCCGCGCAAAGCCCTCAGCTCCATTTGATTAACAAGTAAAACGTTTTTACTCATATTTCGCCCAATTTGGTCGTACGACCTTGGGACGCGTGTTAAACAAACCGGGAGAAATGACTCGACCTGATTTGTGAGAAAAACGTGTTTAAAACGATTTTTTAACATTTTTTAATTCGCAGATAAAGATAGGTGTTTCTGTTTGTTTTTTTTTTCAACGGAGGTTAGACTGTATAGTGTGTATCAAGGAAACACTGGAAAAGTCACCGTCTAACTTAAATAGAGATTTAACATAATGAAATTGAAAAGAACGCCAATTTAAAATTCGCTCTCAGATCGAGCAGAAAGTAATTATTCAATTTGACGTGAATGAATATCTGAAACCTAAAAACCTAACCTAAAAACGCCCGATCTATTTTATCATTTTGTTTTTTAGATATTTTTAGTTAAATAGCGTCAATTTAGGGAGCCGTCGAACGTTCAGAGACGGTACTGCCCATTTTTTTGAAAAAAGTATTCACACAATAATTTAGTTTTTTTATGTTTTTTATTAATAAAAAAGGCGAAAGATTTATGCGATTTGAAAGTAGACCAGAGATACCGAGCTGCGTAGAGTAGTGGTGACAGCACTAGACTCGCATTCAAGAGGTACGGGTTCCAATCCCGGCGGGGGCAGATGTTGCAGGGACTTTTTCCTACTGCCTCTTGCCGAGAAACGATAATTCCTGGTTTCCCTCAATTAATTCCAGATAAATATCGAGATGGTTCCTTATTCAAGGCCATGGCCGATTACCTTTCAAACTCCCAGTTCAAAAATTACCTATCCTATCCTAATTTCCTATAATCCTTTATTCGCCCATTGCTATTAGTTAAGTTGAATTTTAGAAATGTAGAAAATAACGGGAAGTGGTAAAATGGAAAATAGTAATGGTGCGAGTAGCGTCTGTTATGACATAAAAGTCCACAAACGAACGTTAAACGCATTATTATTATTAATAAAAAAAAATAATAAGTTTGTTGTTTTTCTGTGTATCAATAAATTTTAAACGTTACCTCTTTTTTTAATATCTCAAATTGAAACTAAACGGATTTTATTCAAAATCTAATCAGATCTGCGTTAAATGCTGACAAATACAAAGGAAAAAAAACAAACTAACAATGAACCTATGTTGCTCCGTTTTTACGATATCGAAGCATTACAATATTTTATCACATATACACACAGAGAGACAATTGATGGAAACGATTTCTAGGATTTTAAAACATGAAGTCCTATCATAAACCCGATTTTAATACTTCCCTACCATAGTGAAAATGGAAAGTATAAATGAGAGATGATTACTAAAAACACATTGCAGAGTAATATTTTATTAAAACGAAAAATAAATGCCGTTACTAATAGTGCTTAAATATTTCACGGGTAATTTTAGAAGCAGTATGTATGTAAATAAAATAGATTTGTAGTTCCAGTATAAATGATAAGTGGCTATTTCATGAATAATTTAATAAAGTGAAAATTAATTGGTTCCACTATAATAGCGAGGGCCGAGGAGACACGTTAAATGGCCACGATGACGTATACGAGTACACTTATAACTCACGTTTAATGTAAGAAGCATGAATAAACTAATTTATTGTCAATTATCATATTATATAACTGAAAAGAACATGTCATTTAATTCTAAAATAAATACACCCATAGAAAATAGAAAGAAAGTCCTACAAAAGCATTGTGACAATCCTAAGTTCGCATTTACTAATTTCTGTCAGCGAAAGATAAAATTACTTCTAATAAATAAATAAATAAATAAATTTTCTATTTGTCAAGTTCAAAATATTAATATATCTATAGTTTACATCGGTTAGAACGATAGCTTCAGGACCATACAAAAGACGTCGTCATATCCAGTTGTCGTGATAATACGTATCTGCCGGACAATCCAAGATGGCGGGTTACCTTTTTCTTCACAACCCTCTTGACATGAGTATCAAATGAAAATGTTTGATGACTGGAATACGATAAGCTATGTAACGTCATTGCAAACGCAATATGGCGGACGTCACATATCCGATCAATTTGAAATTTTATACACATATATCTATTCCCAATAACAGTACATGATTCAATCGTTTTCAGGATCAAATAATCAATTGATTTTAATAAATTAATGTTTTAATAGTAAAAATTTTGAAAGACTAAAAAGAACAAGGTTTTCTTCATACAGAACTTTATTGTCATTCTAAATAATATCTGCTGGAACTTCAACTCAGCTATTTAGACAAGTGGAGTATCGTTTTCTTTGTATTTTTTTTATGCTGAATCGAGTAAACCAAGACGATACGATCAATAGTTTAGAAGTTATAGGAGTTTTTATGTATGAAATAATACCTTATGACACTAATAAAATAAGGGTTTGAAAAATATAAAATTTCTATACAGAGTTGAAAAATGTGGATACTCTGGTAATGGTTATCCTAAAAAAGCGTGTTTTTCTTCGTCAAGATAGTAGTTTTTGAGAAAAAATGGAAACACTCGTCGTAAATTTTTCAAGTAGGAAGTGTTCAATAAACAGTAAATTCCACGTAGGGATTATAGATCTATACATGAAGTTAACCCAATGTATTTCAAATTTTAGTTCAAAGGTACTAGCTTGAAGAAATTATATCTGTAGAGTGGCTGCAAATTTCCCACATTTTTTTAGGCAGTTGATTAGCCCATAGATCTACAATTCCCGCATGGGAATTTAAAATTTATTGAGCACCGTTCTTACTTGACAAGTATTTCTATTTTTTGTCAGAAACTACTATCTTGAAAAAACAACTCTTCTTTAGGGTAACCGCTACCAGATTGTTTAATTTTTCAACTCGATCGCACAGTCCACGAATTATAACCTCTGTGCGGGAATTTGATATTTCTTACTAAAGTCAAAAAGTAAATTTTTTTTTATGTAATAACAAAAAAAAAACTGAGTTGCTATTATGTTTGACTATGATTTAGCCGGCAACTATACATATTCCTAAAAAGCTCTACTGACCAACAAATGCATAAAAACTAAAAGCTCTACCTTTATGGGACTAGTTACTATATCAAACTGAATACCAGAAGTAGTGTTTCCTCGCAGGGTTGTCTAGGCATATGATTAAAAGCACTATATATGCTATATTTTCTGAAAGTTTCAACCTTTATAAAATCTGAGCCATTTTTACGTCCGCTTTGACGAAACGACCCGATATACATTTAGACATTTTTGCAATTTTTTAGCTTCACTTTGACTCGTGTAATCTTCAGTATTAACGGGAATAAAATCTATTTCATTCTATTCTATATCGTTTGTACTTGACGTCATATGTGAAACAGAACTACAACGTTTTTCGTTCACTTTGTAAGAATTCCAACATAACTCGAGGAACATAATATGAAGGAAATAATTCATTGTGAAAATTTCTACACAGTACAATAAGCACATTTTTATGAAAAATGAACACGCTTTGGGAAAAAAAAGAAACAGCAATTTTCACGAAACCTTTTGTAATAGTAGGTACATATCTAATATCTTAGAAGACGTTCTTCATACAAAGCATTATGTACGTAAAACTTCAAACCGTTAAATTATATATATATATATATATATATATATATATATTTAAAAAAAAACATTAGCATCAAATCTGCTTAATTTATTACTTTAGTATTGTATGAGAACGATATGAAAAACCAAAAAAAAAAGATTCCATTGTACTAACATGTGTATCTATAATTTAATCATTATAGGACCTACTATAAGAAGGCTGTATATGCATGTGTATATGTGTCGTATACACGGTCATTGCTTTCCAAGACGAAATCTCGAGAATAAAAAACGATATCGACTTCGTTAAGGTGCTGATTGAAGCGTATTAATGTCAGTATAATCCAAAAGAATTTTTATCAAAATCGGTCAACTGTTTTTTGTTTAAAACAAAAATATTGCATTGATTTTACACATCTCTCGAATAAAAAAATGTTATTGACTGTTCGGGTGCCAATCGAAGCATAATAACTTCAATATGATTCGAAAGAAATTTGATCAAAATCGGTACAGTTGTTTTTTTACAAAAAATTGCAACAAGTGTTTTAGAATTTCTCGGGTCTAATTAGTTAAGACCATACTGAGAATTTGGTCATGTGAACCTCAAGGATTGCATTTGGACAGTAAGACATCGCTCAAAGCTGCTCCGCTTATAATGCTGTTTCAGTATTACGCGGTTTCTAAAAAAAAGTTTAACCACTACAATGTAAATTATGGATCAGTTTATACAAAATTATTCAAATGTTAATAGAAGTTCAAAGGCAAGACGAAGTGTTATTGAATACCTTGCTATCGGCAACAGCTTTTTTAACGAAACAGAAAAAGGCAAACGATATTTCTTCTTCACAAATAAAATTAGAGTTTAAAAAAATTAAAACAACACGCTTTTATGAACTATGTAAAATAATCTGACAACAAAATTAGCTTTACTATAAAAAGCGTAAAAAGTATTTAACAATAAATGTTACAAAATTAAACGAAAAAAAAACTAACAGATTTTCTTATTCTCGGTTGTTTTACTTTTATGCCTATAATAGATGACCTCGTTTAGCGCAGGAACTTATTGGAACGTACCTCCCGCATTAAGTGAGGTATTACTGTATATAGTCCTAATTCACGTCCAATAATGAATAATAATTTTAAAAAAATGTTATTTTAAGGGGTGTATTAAGGAGTCAAAATTTTTAGTTTGCCCAAAAACCAACTTAAGTTCGCATAATAGAGCTACACTGCCTGTATTAGCAAATACACTATATTATTGTCGGCAGGGTTTTGGCACTGCGACCCGGGTTTTTTTATTGTTAGGAATGGTGAAATCGTCAGAATTCGTTCAAGATCTAGGAAGACACTGAACAGCGCTTACGAAGAGTTCAGTCAGAGGACAGAACTACTTAAATGGATGAAATGTCTGTAAATTGGGGTCATCCACTCTTACATTCGCGACAAAATGCTCCATTAACAAATGATAAACATCGATTGTTTTTTTTTATTAGACAGAATATAAATCGAACGGTGAAGGAAATCGCATTTGCTCGTCTGAAAGTCAACAAGCACATAAAAATCAGGTGTACACTTATGTAGAACAATTTTATTAGGAGCATTCTCCCGCCTTTGGTTTGCGTTACAGCAGTCTCGAGTCTCGACGGCATTTCCTTCGACAAATATTTGTAGAAAGACTTAATAAGTATAATCTGTCTCTCTCACTCACCGATCTTCACTTGTTACTTCGCTTATGTATAACGGATTAGCTAACTTTTGTGTGCACCACATACATATTTATTGACTTCTAAAAATATAACGCTGATGTGAAATTATTACATAACTTAAACAAGTCGCGGGGTGGGTCGTGTATTAGGACTCAACAAGTGACCCTTGAAAACCACACTACCAACTTCCCAGTATGAAGAATAGAAGAATGAGTCTTGCTAAAATCAAAAGACAAAAACAGTGCTAAGTCTCAGGACTATTAAGACATTTTTAACGCCTGCCGGACGAACAAACAATTTAAAATTTTCTAGCAGACGAACAGCTTGTAGGTATACATAATTTAGTGCAGGCATTATGGGAGGGTGGTTAGTGGATAGAGTGAAATGAAGATTGGCTATTAGCCTGTCCTAGTTACGTATTAGTTTTGAGCAGAAAATGTTTGATGCGATCCAAAATCCCACATTCCCTGTATCATATGAAGTTTTCATTATAGTAATGCAGTAAAATTGTATACACACAAATAATATTATGTCTAGAGACTGTTCCTTAATATAGGAACAACATTCAATTTGTCGTTTTAAGAATTTCAGTTTTATCAAAAATATTTTAAACAAGTAATACTGTTCTAAATGTTTGTATATATTATAGCGATTCGTTTCACATATAATTTCAATTTACACAGGCAGTTATTGTTAAGAAAATACAGTAATTATACTTATTATTATTTCTGGATTTCTTTTTAGGGTTCCGTACCTCAAAAGGAAAAAACGGAACCCTTACAGGATCACTCGTGTGTCTGTCCGTCCCACTGTCACAGCCGATTTACTCCGAACTACTGGACCGATTCAGTTGAAATTTGGTACACATATGTAGGTCGGTAACCATAGGACGGATGTGTAACGTAAATAAACAAATTTTGAACATTGGAGTAAGTTTTGGAGAAAAACTTAGAAAATTAAAAAAAAAAGTTTGACAAACTGTACCGTGTGACATATCAAATGAAAGGGCTTGTGGTAAGAGTATCAAATATATTTTTTTATAGTTTTAAAATAAATAGTTTTCAAGTTATTTAAGAAAATAGATAACCACTAGACCATTCCTCCCCTGTTATCTCCGAAAGTTCTGAGCCTAAAATTTCGAAAAAAATAGGGAAAGTCGTCTCACCCATAATTTACAGGAAAACCTAAACGAAAATCTTAAATCTTTTTAAGTCTTTTTTTATGTTCAATGCACTTTAAAAATGTGTAAATGGGTCACTGACCGCTTTTTATAAGACAAAATAATAAGCGAGAAGTTTAAATGGTTAAATTGAGTCCTTTTTATACTCAAAGGTCAAAGAGATGGCAACCCACAGTTTAAGGATGTGTTCCAAACTTTTCATTAACGGTTAAAAGAAAAAAAATAGTAGTTTATGTATCTTGTTTGTAATGAAAGGTATATTATCACGATTACGAGCGTGACATAATGTTACCACGAACGATTTAGCGAGTGTTAACAGTCACTCGATTGATAGCCGTTTTTCACTTTATAATAAGTATATATTTATATAGCTGACAGTTAGGTTATATTGGGATTGTTTACGCAGAGAAAACCTTCTTTGCTTCTCTGACGTTTATATGAATTTAAATGGCAACTAACATAGATATAATTATTATGGATTGGTAAAATCGCATTACTTGTGTTTTACTTTAGGCATTAGTGCGAAATGGGTCAATTTATGTTACAACCGCTATACAAGCATGAAAAGCAGTATTTTATAGGGGGTTGTGCCAAAAATACATTATGACGACTATTTTGTTGTTTAATTTTGATTAAAAAAAACTCTTGCCTGGAAATATTTTCCAAAAAATATACAACACGGTGTACTTGTAGGTGAGTATGGAGAGACATTCTGTATAGAAACTATATCCATAATACATGATGGGGTATGCAATATAATACTTGCAATATTTAACCGCTAGTCGGTGCACCAAAGGGGCCAAGTGGATTTACTATACTGACATACAGACTGCAGGGAGTGAGTCAGCCCTGCACACATTGAAAGTCTGTTGTACACTGGTATTTAAGAATCTAATGTGAGAGTTCTTTCCTACGTACGGAACGGATGTGTTCGAAGTGATGTACACATGGGAGTAAGGTTGCCAGAATGAAAAAATAGATTTTCAGAAAACAATCTTGATATTATAGAAACTTTTTATGGCTTTTCTTCTTCTATCTATCTGTTCAAATTCGAAACTAGAAATACATTCATTAATTTCTCTGTGAAAATATTGACCCAGTGTTCCAAGTGACCTTAAAAAGCACATTGGTGTATTTTTTATTATTATCAACCTAGCAACTCATAACTCAATCTTCCTTGCTATTTTTTCCGTTGGCTAACATACAGATTCCAAAATATTGTGTAAACTTTTCCCAGTTTTGTCATACCATCACATCCTTTTTGGACATACTCGCTGGTATTCTTACTTCTATTTTATGCCATTTAATTTCATCTCTTTTATCAATTTATTTAGCTATTTTTTAATATAGCTTTAAGATTTTACACAAGTATTAAATTTTTAAAATAATTTCAAGTCAAATTTGTTCTTGGTCCCCAGCACCGTGTTTAATTTTTTGCAATGATTATTTTAGATGTTTAATTGTGTTTTATTTTAACGTTAATATCTTAGGAGATTTTATTTTTTATCCAGTAATACACTTGATAAAATTCACGACACAAAATTGTTCTACAGCAGGCAAATGAAACAGGCAAGTAATTATTTTTACAATTTATATATAACACTATGGTCGCGAAAAAGAAAACATATTGTACTAAAAGCTTAAGGGGGTTCAAAGAATCGATTTTTTTTTTGTATAAACTGATTCCTTAAGATGTATAGAATATGCTGATAAAGTGATTTTTTCAAATTCAAAGTCGTTAGAACGGGCAGGTGTTCGGAGCACTGGGCTGAGTAGTGGAGCACTAGGCCTATTGTGACGTGTCATTTTGGTGCCTGAGACCCTTCAATACAAATGTACATTTATACATGTGTAGAAAGAGATTTCGATGATGAGTTGTTATTTCAAACCAGGCATCGCAGATTGATGGTAAGTAAAGATTTTCATAGTATAAACCGCACTTGAAAGTTGAAACGCGTTTTTCTCAAAACTGTGTTTTTCGAGCTTGTCTCCGAGATATCTCAAGAACGGTTTGACCGATTTACTTGAATTTTATAAGGTAAACTCAGCACCGTGTGATTAGAATCATTAATAAATTCCAAGTATTTCTATTTTTTTCGTAGCGAGATAATGAAAAACAATAAAAAAATTTGAAACTTTTTTTAAAATTTATAAATATTTTAGAGGAATTAGGATCAATGAAATTAAAAGACAAATTATTATTTCACAACGTTTCGTATTAAATTAATACTTCATCAGGTGATCTAAAATAAAATAACAAGACATTTAACAACCAATAATAAAACAAATAAATAAATATTAACATCAAAAGGATCTGATATATACATTTTTCTTTTTTTAAAACTTTATCAAAAATTCAATTTTCAAAATTTTCAAATGATTCTAGTACAAACGGTGCGCACAGGCTTACAGATTAAAATGCCGTTGGTATTTGTAATTTCAGATAACCCAATCAGCCGAAATCATGAGCACACTTTTTTTCGAGGCAGGTTTCTTCAGACCGGTACAACTCACGATCCAGAGCTGAAAATTTATATATGTACTCTCGAAATACTAATAAACAAATAGTAAATAATTCAAAGTTCTATCTTTTTATTTGTCGTCAAAAAAAATCCTAAAAAATGCCTTAAAAACCGGCCGTCACAAGGGGTGGCCCCCTTGATCACCTTATTTCAATTCGAGGTTAGTACATTTCATGGTGTTCACGAACGAATATTTGCGCTCTCCCAAATTTCCGCCGTATTTTGTTACGTTGAAATCGAAAAATACAATGCATAATATCTCGTGCGCAACGCGCTTATTTCAATATTCTCAGGACTCGACGTACGTATATAATATGTAGGGCGTTATTATTACACACAAGCACAATATACACACAGTTGCACTATATGTAAACATGATGACCAAATGAACAAAGAAATATTAAATATATATTATTAACAGAACAAGCCATGTGGCAGCAGCTGAATATTTCTTTGTAACAAATGTCAGCTTGGTAATTAAAAATTTCATATTAATATACCACCGCCACTGCGGACACATTTCTAGTTATCATATTTATCACAACATAATCAAACACATTAACGCTACTTAATTCTCACATGGGAGACGTGACGCGATACGACGCAATGTTGCTTCCAAAAATTAACGCTTGTTTAAATGCACCAGTTCTTACAAGAACGACACGAGATGCGGGAGAACCGCGACACATCGAAATTTAACGTTGCGATGAACGCATTGTCGCGTCGCCTCACGGTGCAAAAATCGAGTTAAACCATTTTTGGGTGGACGTCCGTATGTGTGTGTGTAAACAAATTTGGTCGTACAACAGTGTTGCCAGATTTTTTTTTTGTCAAGTCGGGATTTTGGAACTTTTTGAGTGAAAAAGCGGGATTCTTTCGTCGAAAGCGGGACATAGTAAAAAAACGTATATAATCAGAAGTTTTTAAATATTTATCTTTTTATTTAAGTTCAAATTAGGTTTACGTGACAATAGATAGCAAAAATCGCCATAGAAAATGTATTTTAATAAAAATATGATATTTTAAATCAGATTTACCCTATCGTTAAATAGTTGAGTCTTATTCGTCTTCTGAATAAAAAAAAATAAAAAAAAAAACAGAAATCAAAATCAAAAAAGTTTTATTCATTAGAAAAATATGGCGTTTCAAACAATAGTCTGAGGAGTGAGTGTTACAAATTGCAACTTACAATAAGAGAATAATTATTTACGCACGGTCGAGTTATCCCCGAAAAGCGGGACTGAGACTGTCCCGCGCGGGACATTTAATTTTGATTTAAAAATCGGGACGTCCCGCCAAAATCGGGACGTCTGGCAACGCTGTTGTACAATATCTTTAGAGCGAATCAACCCATTGAGTTCGGGTTTGCAGCACTCGAAAGGGTTTATCGAGATAAACTATAGAGATATGAGATTTTGAAAGCAATCGGTCAAATGTTGAATTTTTTTCTTTCTTATAATTCAGAAATTCTTAACTACTTTTTATATAATCTTCTTGAATGTATATATTAACACAATATTATCAATTTATTGGAATGCACATTTAACACATATAGCGGACACTGATAACCTCAGCTGTTGAGCGTTTATAATATGCAATCTCTCTATCTAGCACAGTGAGAAATTTTAGGGTCAACCGGTTTCCACAAAGTGTTTTGTGTCGAAACAATCTACGATGTCCACAGGCTATCCATCGACCTGCCGCCGAACCTCTGCGAATTGTACGGTTTTGAATTGCACAAGATTTTATAAGAATCTAGCCTAGGGTTTACTGTATCATCCGTTTTAACCATGTTTACAAACAAGCTCACGATTATGTGTATATCATACAAATTAATTTAATATGTACTTAATTAATCATACAGGTTACCCTGACAATACATCGACACCGTTATATATTTAAACATCAAGCCCAAGGTAAACGTCATCATAACAGTTAAAAGCCGGCAATACTGGTCTGCCGTATACACATACCGCAATAAAGAATGTATAAAACAATTTGACGAATCTGTAATTCCTGTAATAGACTAATTTATAGTCGCTAGAATGTAAAAAAATAAGCACCATTATAACATGCATACACACAAAGTCAAGTTGAACACAAAGTAGTAATCAAACAATATAATAAATTCCATAAATAATAAAATTAATTTATAGTCCCTCGGCAACGAATTGCACATAAGGGCGATGTGATCGGGTGGTTTGTAAACACACGTTCACACTACACGCAGCCAATTATTCAAAAGTCCAGTCAGATTGCAATGGGATCAACGCATTTTTCTTTTTTTTAAGAATCTGTATTACAATCGATTAAGAAATAATTTTTGAAGTTCAACTTCTTAAGCGACGTATCTGTTTGAAAAAAGTAAGAAATCGAGGGGAAGTAGAACTGGCAAATAAAGGGGAAGTTAGTTGGTCTCCTAAATTACATGAAACTGACAAGGACAGAAATTTATAGTGTGCTGCTAAGTATGTGTAAATATTATTAATTAGTTTCACCTAAAAAAATTAAACTTGGGAATACTATTAAAAACTAAAGAAGAATTAACCGAACTTATTTTTAATTTTGAAAACAACAAAATGAACTTTTTTTAATAGGTTCACATAAGGTTTTGATGAAGAGCAAATATTTTTTACCTATTATATATAGAGCACGACACATAATCTAATGAAGCTAGATTTTTGATTTTCTCCCCGGAGACAGATAGAGGTCGTTTTTTTAAACACGTTAACTTCGTTATATGTAAGAAGGTTTTAAAAAACAAGCATTGTTTTGTTTGTTGTAACTGTTTCACACCAATCACATGTGTTGTCGTAATTTTAGTATTTCCAAATATAATAATAGCGAAAGCAGGTTTAAATACTAGTTTTTATACAAAAACTTAAAGCTTTTCTTAACTGATCGTTTAAATAAAGAAAATGCAAAAATTGTCCGTTCTTCGTTTGTGCCTCCCACGTCAACTCGGAGAAAGAGGATTACTCAGCTTAGAGTATCTTTGCAACAGAATTACATTGGTTTTGGTTTGAAACAGCTCGTGCGTAATCACGAATAAGCAAGTGTTGAAGCTTTTTTATTTCAGTCAGCAAATGAACTCAGCCTAGATTTCGATTTCAGTTTCGCTAGAAAACTGAAAAAGATGCACAATAATCATGCAAGGCGTACAATAAAGAAGGCAGAGGAAAAATATCTACTGAAACAATATAACGATAAGCCGATGTATGAGATTTATTCTAGGAACATATGGTTTATCAAAGGATCTGACGTTTGCATTCCAGAGGTCAGCTGGTCTGAAGTCTGAAACTGATGTATTTGTTTCGGCGTGTCAATACAGCGTTGTCAACACTCTTTTATAAGCCCATAAGGGTTATATGGATGCGGAAGTAACAAATACTTTTTGCAATGCGTGTCGACGCATCCAGAATCCCGTTCCACGATATTGAGTCTGTTATCGAAAATCAGCCATGAAAGATTATCTTTAACGATTCATTTAATAATACCAGACACCTTTCAATTACAAAGCCTGATATAGTTCTCCTTGATAAAACTACTCGTGTTCTCAGCACTTGCTAAAACGAACATAGTAGGGAAGGAGATTGAGCTGAGGAAGCAGTACCCAGAGTATTCTGTTATTTAAATTATTGTCCTCATAATTGGTGCATTTGGAGGAGGCAAATATAAAAGCTATTCTGGTATGTAAGCATAATTCTGAGTCACTAGTCTGCCGCACGCAAAAGGCTGTTGTTACTGGAGCGTCTTGCGTACTCCGTGCGCTCAATCCAAACTCATTGTAATCGCGAGTAATAGTTTCAATTTGCTTTAGAAATATCCATCTCTTGTATGACGGTCACGAAACCGAAGTTTGGGTGCTTGTGGATGTAAAAATCTTTAAGTAATTCTTCTTTCTCTGTAATCCTTATATTTAGTTTACAACAAAGCATAAATAGTATTATGTAGGTATTTAAAGTAATCCGCAATAGTCACTCATTTAAAGGCAGCTGTGAGATCGACACGGGCGAAACAATCACAGAAAAATAGTGTAAAGATATAACCGAAAAATAAACACGAGCTGTTGTCACGCGCATTGTTCGAGCAATTTTAAGTAAAATGTAGACATTGCAGTGTAAACGCCACCATCAACCGTTGATATTATCGCACTCTATGGCTGTAATATAACACGGTTGATGTGTATTATTGCGTGAGGGAACATAAATTTTAAAACTACACAATGATTATTGACGCTATAAAATATAAAAAGTCCACCACTGCACATGAACTTACGTAGAAGCACTATTAAGTACCCTATATTATATCTATGTATTGTTATGTACCTATGTACGGTTACTACGTGCTCACCGGCGCTAATGTTGTATGATGAAAATTTATCGATGACCAATTTTTAAAATGGACCATTATTGTTTCCATCTTAACGATCGCATCGAAGTTGATATTCTTTGTCGACTGATTCCTTGTCATAAAATAATTTTTTAAATTAATTGGTTTTTACCATTCCAACCCACTATGATACTAATTTAGATCAAAATTTACTGTTTAAAATTTTAAAATATTTTTCGTTTTGAGGTCTCTTGAATCCAAAAAACATATTTTTGGAAAAACTCTGTGCGTCTGTTTGTCTGTGAGCACGATACAGGTCAAACAGATGAACGGATTGAAACCAAATTTTGGGAGGATGTTTGGTATGCCCTATTGTTTTTGGGGAAAATCGGGGCATGCGCAAGAGAAATATATGTTATAACGTTGCTTTTTCTCATATAATGATATATTTTTCTATAATGATTTAAGTGCTATAAATTTTTCTAGTTTTGTAAAAAAGTTTTTTTTCTAAACTTTATAGTTTCTGAAATATTTTGGAAATAAAAAAAATCAGCTTTCATTTTGTTCTGGAGTTTTTAAAGTTGGAATGGTTCTGTCGCCCAATTGGCTGGATTTTTTTCTCTATAGGCCAGCCACCAAGTCAGGAGAAATACACCTGGATGCGACAATTATACGTAGATTGGACGATAGCGTATGGCCAGCCTTAAAATAAAAACAGAGGTTGACTTGCATGAGCATCTGCGTTAGATCGAATTGTATATTATTGACGTCGGTCGGATGTCGGGACCTAGGGATCAGGCCAAAAATTTTCGTCGTTTTCTTCCCTCCTGGACAATTTGACACCGCATGCAAAAACATGATAATCGGTAGGTATATGAATAATTAAAAAAACCCGGGTCGCAGTGCCAAAACCCTGCCGACAATATAGTGTATTTGCTTATACAGGCAGTGTGGCTTTATTTTGCGAGCTTAAGTTGGTTTTTGGGCAAAATTTTACTCCTTAATACACCCCTTAAAATATCATTTTTTTTCTTAATTGCAATATTATTATAAATCGAACCTCTATACCAAATTATATAGAACTTTCAGTACATAATTCACTATTTGTAAACTAGTGTTTTCATAAAATTTGTAAGTCCGGTCCTGTCGGGCCGATTTTATTTAAATTTCAGGGACACCTTTTAATTACTACTAAAGGGTTAAATGTCAATTTTGAAACGATTCTGAGAATTTTTTCGGTATTTTGGGGCCCAAAAACATTTTTCAACCCCTAAAAACTACCCTTAAAATGCCCCAATTACGCCCATTTTAAATAGGCTTCTTGCGGTGATGGATTTCAACACGTGGACCAAATTTCATTAAAATCAATTAACTCTTTCGAAAGTTATTGCCCGCACATATATATATATATATATATATATATATATATATATATATATATATATATATATATATATATATATATATATATGTATATATACATATATATATAAACATTTTCAAAAATGGTGCCAAAGTGTTTAGGAGGTTATGAAACGTCGAGAAATTTTTGTCCGACCCCTAGGTCCCGCCATCCGACCAACGCCAATAGTGTATGTTGCCTTATAGCAAATACACTAATTATATTTAGTCCGCAACTGTAAACTCTTGAAACATGAATACATATATTGCACCAATCACTTTCTTTATCGGACTTTAAACCGCGATAATAATATAAGCGATTAATTAATCGTTTTGCGGTAGACGTAACGCGTTCAGGATTAATTTGTGGTTTAACTTTAATGTTTGTTTGCATCGTCTTGGCACAAACATGAATCCACACTTATAGTCCAAGGAACTCGCGACCTTTTTTGGATCAGACATTTTGCCAAAGCTGATTTGTATTTATATGATTAATATATTATTAATAATGAAGTGTGATGTACTTCATCTGCGATAGAAGCGGTGGCTACGATAACCTCTGTGTCATTAGGGATATTGCAGACAAAACGTATATTCAGATGGCTGAAATGCGGAGAATTATATTTCAGCTGCGTAATTAAACACGCCAAAAATGAACGTTCAGGAGATTAGTAGATATTTTCAAATCTTGGACTTCGACGCCCGACGTCCGGCTCACCAGTATATATTAACGTACACAAATAACTTGTCAGGAGTTTGATATATTATCACACTGAGGAACCGCACAACACTTATATATTTTCGAATTCATGTTTAATAACACAAAATGTATCAATTATTACATGAGTATCTAGTGTTTACGTCTTATATAGACGTGACGACATCACAAGTGACGCCATAACACTGGCAAGTGTTTTGGTGGGAATTTTAAACTTAAAAATTAAAATGATTTTTTTTCTACTAAACCTTTATTTTCTGCAGAAATATGATATTCGTAGTAAATAATATATGTTTCCGAGCATTATAGAACAGTTTTTCAAAATCTGTCATGATGCTTATTGACTATTGTAATGGAATGTCGCCTAAATCTAAATAAATAAAAAATATTTAACTGGATCGAGAAATGCTTTTCAATATTCTTATAAAAATAGAAAATAGTACCGGAACCCGTCTGAGATTTCGTTTATTTACGAGTTTTTCGAGTATTTTGTATGTACCTAACTGTGATGAGAAAACGCATTTCCAGAATTTAAGTTTGTTTGAGAATTCATCTTCATTAAAAGAAGCATTCACAAAAATAAAGCTACGTGTAAAAGCTCATAAACCAAGTAAAACAATAAACAGTATATTAGCTTTCGTTTGCTATAATTGTTAAGAAACATTCATTGTTGCAATGCTATATCAGAAAAATTTACTTTCAAACATTTGTCACTGTCGGGACTCAAACCCAAATCTTTCCACTTTCGCGGTGGAATGAGTTATCAATTACTCTACTGTGTTATATCTCAACAGTCAATCCTTCATAATAAAGCAAATTGCAACACTAAATAAAAAAAAACCCGGGTCGCAGTGCCAAAACCCTGCCGACAATATAGTGTATTTGCTTATACAGGCAGTATGGCTTTATTATGCGAACTTAAGTTGGTTTTTGGGCAAAATTAAAAATTTGACTCCTTAATACACCCCTTAAAATAACATTTTTTTTCTTAATTGCAATATTATTATCAATCTAACGTCTACACCGAATTAAATAGACCCTTCAATAAATAAGTCACTATCTACAAATTAGTGTTTTCAAAAAATGTGCAAGTCCGGTCCTGTTGGGCCAATTTTATTAAAATTTTAGGGACACGTTTTAATTGCTACTAACGGGTTGAATGTCAATTTTGAAACGATTCTGAGAATTTTTTCGGTATTTTGGGGCCCAAAAACATTTTTCAACCCCTAAAAACTACCCTTAAAATGGCCCGATTACGCCCATTTTAAATAGGCTTCCGGGAGGGATGGATTTCAAAACGTGGGCCAAATTTCGTTAAAATCAATTAACTCTTTCGAAAGTTATTGCCCGTACACACACACACATATATATATATATTGGTATATATATATATATATATATATATAAAATGGTGCCAAAGTGTTTAGGAGGTTATGAAACGTCGAGAAATTTTGGTCCGACCCCTAGGTCCCGCCATCCGACCAAAGCCAATAGTGTATGTTGCCATATGGCAAATACACTAACAAGACACCCCGCACGAAATACATGTCGCTTCTAACAAATAAAAAAACAAACAAGCAAACATAAACTTTCATGCACCACTGCATCGAAATTGTTATGTACTAATTCAATGCGGTTCGCAAGTCTTCGTTACTGTTCGTGTGTTCTAAAATCGTCAATTGTTCACATCCCCATTGAGCCACACCGAATCGAATCAGTGTTTCTTTAAATCTGTCTTGCTTTCTCATTCCTCAGTTCCTTCGATCAAAGAGACTGTATACGAGCGAGCGCGTGTGCAATGATTACGTCCGCTGGTCACGCGGTCACCGGACGGCTGGCGGACGAACTGTCACATCCGTCCATTTCACAGTTGTTTCAAATAAACTCACCGCAAATAATGTGGGAAGTAATTCTTAGTTTAAACAATAGGAGGAAATATAAAAATAAACGGATCCATATTGCGTCAGACAGCCAAGCGTCACTAAAGGCTATTTCTAGCTCAAAAGTGACATCGAAGCTGATATGGGAACGCATAAAAGAACTAAAGGTTCTGGCTGAACACAATAGAGTAACGGGGCACTTAGGAATCGAAGAAAATGAAGACGCTAATGAGTTGGCGAGAAAAGGATCGCCAACTCCATATTGGCCCTGAGCGTGTCTAAAAGCACAGTACGGAGTCAAATAAGGGAATAGGTCAGTATAAAATACAATGGAATCAAATTTCCAGGCAGCAACATGGAAAAGCCTTTATCAAAGAGCCATCCAGAAAAAGGACTGAAAAACTACTACAACTTAGGAACAATCTTCGACTAGTGCTTGGTCTCCCAACAGAACAGTGTGCCCTGAAAGGACATCTCCAAAAAATCGGACCGTTTAATGGGGACTTAAGATGCAGACAGTGCGATAAGGAGAGGGAAACAGCGTACCATATTCTGTGCGAATGCGAGGCTCTGGGTCGCAGAAGACAGATAATCTATGGACAATCAGCAATGGGCCCATAAGACTATATCAACCATCCAGTCCACGAACTGTGCAAGTTAGTACAAGGAACGAAGATACTGGACCGGGTAATATAAAGAAATCGGGAGGTAGCACAATAAGCCCTAGAGGCTGCAGTGTTCTCGACGATAGATAATCTAAAAAAAATGCAATATGAAAGTAATTCAAGAATTATAAAGCGCGATCATTCAAATAATATACAATTTGATGTTGGGTAACAACAGATTTCCTTTCTCATTTTAAGCAACTCTACTAATAGTATTAGACGCTTGATATAAATCACGAATTACAAAATCGCAGTAAAACAACAATACAAAACAAAAATTAATTCGAGAAATAAAATAATTTAAAAAACCCGTCTGAGTAATAACGACATTAATTAATAAACTTATAACACCCTCCTGTTTAAAAAATCTTATCAACACACTCTTCATATAATATGTAGTTACATATTACGTAGAAAAGTCATTATATCAGTCAACTTCAAGTTGCAGCAGGCGGGGAGTGGGGACACATTCACAAATAAACAAAAAAAGAAACAAATTAGGTCCACTCCAGAGTTATATTCTCAACTAATTCTGGCGTGACGAGTTTGTTGTGAGTCAGCAAAAATGATAATTTCGAATATAAAATGTCTCAAAATTATGGTATTTTCACGGCAGAGTTATTTGCAATTTTCAGGTCTTAATTGCACGTTTGCGTTGCCAAAAAGTACGTTGTTTGCAGAGATTCTTTTGAGTGCCCTTGAGGCTTTACAGTATCTCTATCCCAGCCACCATATTTTGATCTATCTAATTCTCGACATACAGAGAAGTGGCCGGTCATGTTGTTATCCAGAGGTAACCGACGATACTGCCCAAGACGCTAATGATCTCAGCTATCGAGCGTTTATAATTAATCTACAATAATCTATCTTGATGATGCCAGCAATTTTTGTGCATAACGTATAAAAGTCCATGTCTATTCACATACCTATAATATATACAATCATATGTAGATTTTGATATAAGAATTGTTATGGATGGTCCTGAATGATGAATGGGCCGTGCTTGATTAAAATTTAGTCTGCGTTATCGTCCGTCATGATGTCTCCTAGACTGCTATGAGAAAACGTGTCAGTGGCTGTTCTGAAAAAATCCTATTGTTTCCGTATGTGCCATATGGCAAATACACTAACAAAGTCGTGATGGTTCAAAAGTGAACTATATGTACAGCTAGATTTATTAAACCAAAAATTGGCAAAAGTTCGATAGTTAAATAGAAAAAACAGCGGATAAGTTAGTCGCTAAGTATAAAGCTGAGAATAAATGTTGGCGGCACACGCTGTGAATAAATTCTTAGTTTGAGTTATGAAAGTTTTGTTGTGTTTTCAATATCAGATCAGACAGCAAGCAATTTCTTCTTGCTGTTTGGGACTGAAGGCTGTGGCCACATTTGTTGCGTAGCAGATGTTACATAATACGATCTTATATTACCTATATCGTACATGTACCTGATAGCAATGGTCTAAGGCTCGACCCTCTCTACATGCTGTTACAAAATACAGGGTTCGGCAATGAAACGGGAAGATTTCGTAAATAATTTTATTGTTGAAAAAATATTTTTTTTGTAATTATTAATACATTAATGGGAAATAAAAGAGTAGCCATTTGATATACAATGTTAAAAAAAATATTTTTTGAACACTACATCTGCCAAATATCCTCCGTTGACACCTATGCATTCATGGAGTCGAGCCTGAATAAAATTTCAAGTACTGGGCGGAGGAGAACCCTCGTTTGCTTCATGAAACACCTCTTCATGCTCAGAAAGTGACAGTATGGTGTGCAATGTCGGCAAATGGAATCATCGGTCCGTATTTTTTTGAGAATGAGGCTGAAAATGCCGTTACCGTTAATTCTGAGAGATACGTTGCAATAATTCGGAACTTCCTCACACCCCAACTTCACCGCTTTCCAGTTAATGAAAACACACTTTTCCAACAAGACGGTGCAACAAGCCACACTGAAAGAATTTCAATGAATGCGGTGAATGCTTTGTTCCCAGGGCGTGTCATATCTCGAAACGGGGATATCGCTTGGCCCCCCCGGTCTCCCGACCTTACTGTCTGCGACTTCTTTTTATGGGGTTATCTGAAAACGAAAGTGTTTGGAACTGATCCACCCAGGACAATGCCGGCCCTCAAACAACGAATTCGTGACGAGATTGCAGCAATACCTGTTGTTATGCTGCGAAGAGTTATGCAGAACTTTCAGGCTCGACTCCATAAATGCATAGGTGTCAACTGAGGACATTTGGCAGATGTAGTGTTCAAAAAATATTTTTTTTAACATTGTATATCAAATGGCTACTCTTTTATTTCCCATTAAAGTATTAATAATTACAAAAAAATATATTTTCAACAAAATTATTTACGAAATCTTCCCGTTTCATTGCCGAACCCTGTATAATATACAATATCATTAGAAATCGATTGAAGTTTATGTAAACCAAATTTCAACATTTTTTCAATATAGATGACCAACATTTAAGAAAAACGTTATATCGGCGCGAACACGAACGTTTCTTATATGGCTTTAAACGCACGAAATATTTTTTACGTACTTTACTGGGTCAGTCTTGGTTTCGTTCTTGCTTGTTCGGTCTTGTTCTTGCTTATATATTCTCGGTCTTGGCCTTGCTGATCTGACCAAATCTATTGTCTATATTATATAGATACACTTTTTGTTCATTTAAAAAACGTGTTTTTTTAATATGACTAAAAAATCCTTTCCTCCACCTTAAATAACCTATTTTTACACTCTATAGTCGTCCTAGATGACTAGAATTTTTTTTAGATACGATGTAAATAATTGCCAGTTTGTCTTGTTCAAACAGAGAATAAATTACACTTACACTAACCGAAATACAATTTAATTTACGTCCAAAAGTCAGTAAGAAGACATAAAACAAGAACAATTTTTTGAATTTATATTATTTAGCAATAGTCTTGCATATTTGGTCTTGGTCTTGCATACTCGGTCTTGGTCTTGCTAGTATAAACAGAGTCTTAGACTTGGTCTTGCTTTTCTGCAAGACGAAGACCAATTTTGCTCATCACTAAATCTTACTAATAATTAATTGTTGCTACACAAATTCAGGGCTGCAGACAACGGTTAGTTTTAGAACAAAAGAGAGCATTATCAATATGAAAATCGGGTTTTTGAACAAAATTACATATTTACTTCATTGCCTTCGAAACCTACAACTAAAGTCACTCAAAAGAAACATGTTTAAAAAAAAGTTGGTTAAATTAATTTGCTTCATTTTAGAACACGACGGCGAGAACATATCATTTGTTTGAGTTTAATAATAATTAATAAGTGTTGTGGCTAAGCAAACCCACAAGAATAATTCACCTTCATTATCAACTGCTCTAGCTTATCTAGAATAGATGCACCGCCATTACGTCCGTCCATCTCATATTATTTATTACGTATGCACCCTGCACAATCCCTTTTATACTGGTCACAATATGGCACGAAACTTGTTCTCAGCTCTACTATACATACACAAGAAATACATTGTGTTCCAAGGTTGGTACATTACAGAGGTTGCCTCGTTCCATCTGCGAGTAATCAACGTAAGCGCGGGAAGGACGTCATCTGGTGGATCGTTCATATTTTTATTCACTTATAATAACAATATCAAAAATGTCATATTTAACTAGGACTTCGTAAATCTCTTACCTTAAAAACTCAATTTATTGCAAATAATATCACTACTGCACATCCGCTACTATCTAATGTGGTCTATTATCGCTTTACGCGTCAGAGCTTCGTAATTCGTTCATATAAATGGGCAGTTTTTTAATCGGCTGAGCCATTTGAGTTGTACGCGTGACACAGTGTCACAGATTCACAGTCAAAGGAAAAGTTTTAACTATGCCTATTTTCCACCTAAAAATTACATTGTTAAACGAAAGACACAAAAAAATGAACTGTAAAGTAGATACGTTACCAAAGTGAACGCGTAATGTGGATACAGACGAGCAATAGCACCGACGGACGACGCTACGTACGCAAATTAGTACGGAACGTAATTGTGAATGAGATATTAAACTTTAATGCATATTCAGGACGTATATTATTACGGAAAGCAATAACAAATCATCACAAAGGAAGATTAATATGTACAGTATGTTCATTTTCAAAAAAAAAAAATGTACAAATACACAAGACTTCATGAATCAATAATCCAAAATTCCTCAGCCATTCTTTCCATCAACGTTTTATATTATTTTTATGGCCGTGCACATCTTTTTCGCAACTTTGATTATCACAACGTGAAAAATTAAAGTCTCAGGTTACAATCCAGCTACTAAAAGTCTAACTACGATTTTTTGACTCGACGATAGCCACTACCACAAAGAGTTAAGATGTTTACACATAAAAAAAAATCTGAAAAACGGTTGATCCTGCAGGCCATCCCTGGAACTTCTCGCTGTTTCCGTTCTATTGAGATGTGGCTTTCCCCTACGATGTTTGTTACAAGTTATTTTAAAAAATTCCGGCCAATTTGGCGACAGGGTCATTTCAACTTCATAAATATTGACATTTGAAATACTATTTATAAATAAAATAAAATTGTTACCGCGCGCAGTGCCGCGGGTAACGGCTAGTGGCAAATATGATATTTGTTTGTTTTATTTAGCAAACAACAAAAACAAAACAAATGATTGTGCGTCAACCTTAAGGCTATTAGCACTATTATAAATGTACAATAATTAATAAGGTAGTTTTTACATTTTTGTAAACATATTTTCAGTAAGGTAAGTAATTTTTATAATTTTATATACATATAGTATTTATATAATTAAAGTAAGTATAAAGTATAACATATAAGTATTAGGATAAGTATTAAGGTATTTGTTTCCATGGTTACATAATATGGTTTAACGTAAAAATTAATCAGAGCATGCTTGTCAGCTACCTAATTTCTTTTTGACAGATCTTCGAACAAAAGAACATCTGATTTTTTTATTTATTTTCAAAATATTTCCGAAATTATGAAACTTAGGAAAAAGTTTATCTACGAAACTTTCTTGGAAAAATGTATAGAATATTAAACCGTTATAAAAATTTTTTTATCAAAATTCTTCTCCGACGATAACTCTCGAACGAATAAATCGATTTTGATGCGATCGACGTTGTTTCATGAGGAACAGAGCTGATTAAATTTTGGAGTTAATCGGTACAGTAGTTCCGAAGATATTGCAAAATATTTCAAAAAAACTGTTTTCCAAAAAGCTTTATTTTTGACATTTCTCAAAATCTGCGTGGCCGAATCAGTTCAAATTTTTAGAAAATCTAAGTTCAGCAAGATCCGTTCAAAAGTTATGAGAGGTTTACATACACACACACACACACATAGAGAGAGAGAGAGACATACGGACATCATTGTGGAAATGGTCAGAATAGCTTCCTAAGACCTCAATTCGTCGACATCTGACGAAAACTCGAATTTCGAAAATCGGGGTGAAACCAATAACTTCCCAATTTTTGAAAATTTTCAATTTTCGTAGCGGGAAGTTAAAAATGTTGTAATTTACAGTACAGGCGCATAAGCACATCTTGAACACAGTAGAAGCACAATGCCTAGCGGTAAAGTAAAAGCATCCCAGCCTATGGGTCCCTCAAACAGGCAGAGCACACGTCAAATTGTTAACAATGAATCGTGTCGACGAGTTCATCGAACTACAATCCAGCCGTTAGCTACTATTGTCAGACAGAATGACAATCATTATGAATACGAGATACGGCTACACACCCTCTATGTATGTAACTATGTTCTATACCTGTCGAGTCATAGTGAATTTCGCCCACACAGATTAACATCCCGGAGCAAACTATATCTTTGGTGTACTACTTCTTGAAATGAGGTGCTAAGTATATAAACGTTTTGTTTAAGACAAGTCAATTGTTTTTATTTATTTTAACGAGCATATTATTTGAAGTCATAAATGTGCCGATGCATATAAAATAGAGTTCGATATCCCATAATTAGTGTATTTGCACTCTTGGCGTCGCTCGGTTGGCGGGACCTAGGGGTCGGACCAAAATTTCTTAACGTTTTTTTTTTGTAGTTGTTTCGTGTTGTTTATTAAAACTAGTTTTTCTTTAAACTTTAATTTTTTCGTCAATGTTTTTTTTTTCAAATTATTTTTCCATTGGCAACTTGAGTGTCATTATAGTTTCTTTTTGTAAAACAAATGCCGGCAAAAGTGTGGAATAACGAAATCACAAAATCCGTTAAAAAAGTAGTTGTTCTATATTACTCAATTTATCATTTAAAAAGCTACAGGTACTCATACAATTAGTGTTCCGTGCCATCTCCCCCCACGTGTTTGTTCTATAGTCAAATTTGGGTTTAGCTGTTATAAAAACAAAAAACCCGGGTCGCAGTGCCAAAACCCTGCCGACAATATAGTGTATTTGCTATACAGACAGTATGGCTTTATTATGCGAACTTAAGTTGGTTTTTGGGCAAAATAAAAAATTTTACTCCTTAATACACCTCTTACAATAACATTTTTTTTTCTTAATTGCAATATTATTATCAATCGAACATATATACCAAATTATATACACCTTTCAGTAAAAAATTCCCTATCTGCAAAATAGTGTTTTCATAAAATTTGTAAATCCGGTCCTGTCGGGCCGATTTTATTAAAATTCTAGAGACACATTTTAATTACTACCAGAAGGTTAAATTTCAATTTTGAAACGATTCGGAGAATTTTTTCGGTGTTTTGGGGCCCAAAAACAATTTTCAACCCCTAAAAACTACCCTTAAAATGACCCGATTAGGCCCATTTTAAATAGGCTTGTTGCGGTGATGGATATCAACGCGTGGGCCAAATTTAGTTGAAATCAATTAACTCTTTCGAAAGTTATTGCCCGCACACATATATATATACGTATATATATATATATATATATATATATATATATATATATATATATATATATATATATATATATATATATATATATATATATATATATATAAATATATATATACATATATATATAAACATTTTTAAAAATGGTGCCAAAGTGTTTAGGAGGTTATGAAACGTCGAGAAATTTTGATCCGACCCCTAGGTCCCGCCATCCGACCGACGCCAATAGTGTATGTTGCCATATGGCAAATACACTAAAAATTATATTGTTTGTGACAATTATTCAATCTTGATAATTTTCGTTCAATCTACACATAATTCTCAATATTCATGATTTTTTCTGATTTTTTTAGCATTCCCTTTAATGACAACAATTTTCAAGCGTTTTCCGAAAAAATGTTTAAAAAAATAAAAAAAACAACATCATATATATTTCAAATTCATGCTTCAATAAGCTTTTGACACCCTACACGGTGTCCTTTCCGATTTTTTCCCTGAAATGAACCCTCAGAATCAAAATTCAATTTTTTATACTTCACGTTTGTATTTGGGCCACCGCACACTATTTCTGTGCCAAATTAAAAATGTTTACGTCGAATAGTTTCAGAAAAAATCCTCTGTAACAGAGGGACGGACATCAAAGTGATTCCGTAAGTGTCTCGTTTTGCACAGAACACAAAAAATAATTAAACAAATTAACAGGAACTAGATCTAGATAGCTTCGAAAATTGCTGGAATATAGTGATAACTCCGCGGTAACTTTGTGAATTGTGATCCTTGAGTATAGTCTGCTTACAGGAAATGTAAACTTGCTAGTTGCGACGTTAGGCCGCTGCACACGAAACTGATTTTGCTGCTAAATTCGCTGTTAGGTTCCAAGCGTGTTATGGCGCTGGATTTTGTTAGGGTTTCTATGTGTTGACTTCGCACGGTGCGTGTTTTTCAGCAGGATTTGTAGATGATTTTGGTGCGCGCGCAGTGACAGTTCGAATGTTAACAAAAGAGAACACATACTATGACGCCATGCTAGTTTATGACGTCTGCTCACGTCGCCAATGTAACAAGATACTGTTTTCTGATTGGTTCTTGCTTAAACCCAGCAGAGAATCAAAAACGAAAAATAGTCCCAGTTTTAATTTTGAAATCCAGTTTACAACTAAGCAGTCGATCCCGCATTGATGTCATTTCCATCCTCGTAGACAGCACAAACCCCCGCAGCGAATTCAGCGGCGAAAGTAGCTTCGTGTATAGCCGCCTTTATTCACAGCAAAAAAAAATAATTTCCCCTACTCTGCCAAAGGGCAGCATATTTTGAATTATCAAGACGAGAAAATAGAGATGGGAAAAACGGGTCTTTTTAGTGATCTGCATCTTTGCATCTGGATCCTGTATGTGAGCCGGCTCACTGAACCGGTTCAAAAAGAGCCGAGTTCTGAATATGTTACCGCAGTCTGCCACTGAATTACCTAGTTCAGGCAATCATATCACGACCTGTATAGAATCAAGAATGCATAGCCAAACATGTGATGCATGAGTCATTTGAGCTGACAGATGCATCAAAGCAAGAACTGATATCTAAGTGTAAAATGTGCTTCTGTGTGTTAAGTGTTTCACTGAGTTATGCGGATCCGTTGATCCGTCGGCTCAAAAAAAAGTGAGTCGGCTCTCACGGATCTTCTGTCGGAGTCGGCTCTTTGAACCGGTTCAGAGTTACCCAACTCTACGAGAAAAGTATTCTCGAAAAAAGTAAGGAGACGAGATTTTCCAGATTGCTCGTAAACGCGGGAAATCGTGAAGCGAAAACACGTAAAGAGAGAGCTGCCGGTCCAGATTTTAGGATTACTGTGTCGGTGAAAGCGGCCATAGCGCATGTTATATATACACATACATCCTTGTTACAGTAAAGCGTCGCGACGTTCGTACAGAGAGCGCCGTGGCGCGCACGAAACACTCGTCCTCGTTGTCCGCACAGAATACAGATGATTACATTAATATAATAGAGCTATTTACGCAGGTACACACACATCCACAAACACTGTTCTGTACGCAACCGAATATACAGCTCGTTCACTGAGCTATACGGATCGATAACACCCATTATCAATATCAAATGCTATTTTAATTTATGACGTGTTGATTACACGCTCAACGTCAATGTTCAAAATGGACTGCATTTACAATTTACTGGTATTATTCTGAATCGTTAAAATTAACAGCAATGTCAATTTTTTGTTCTTGTTTACAAAACTTTCCTTTTAAAAAAAATATATATATATCGAATAACACGCTTATATCAACGCACTAAAATGTTTCATTAACCCACTTAAAAAAGACGTTATACGATTCGACCCCTATTTTTTTTTGTGGACCGCGATAGCTCCGGCAGTTGTAAACCGATTTGAAAAAGGTCGACGCCATTTTGTTCAGAATGTTATCAGCCCAGTATCATATAGTTTTTCTTAAAATCGGGTCATCCATTTTTAAATGACTTCAAAAAAAACATATTTTTTATATGTATCTCCAGCAAAGATAGGGCATTCGACATATAAAATTTAAAAAAAACTTTAAAAAAGAGATATTAAGCTCCTTCAAAAAAGAGGAAAATAATGAAATTTTGAGGTCGGCGCCAATTTAATAACTAGATATATGTATAAAAAGTTTTAGTAATTAATTGATTGCAACGTTTCGTCTTTTTTTATTAAGACTTTTTCAAGCTATTAATATGCTTAAACGATAGTTAAACTATGATATAATACACACTTTGGCATTACAAAAACAATTATTAATTGTTTTTGTAATGCCAAATTATATATTATATTATATCATAGTTTAACTATCGTTTAAGCATATTGAGGGCTTGAAAAAGTCTTAATAAAAAAAGACAAAACGTTGCAATCAATGAGTGTTTAAATTGATTTATTTTCATTATTCCAATTACCCGTGATACTGTTTTCTATTATTATTATTATCTACAAACAAAACCGACTTTGAAGACTCGGGAAAAAGCTGCCTATAATAAGATAATACAAGCATATATGTTATCAAAGAATAACCAAAAAAGTTCAAACCCTAAAGTTTTCTGGGTACAATAACTCGAGAACGCATCTTGTAAGCAAATCAATTATATTGGTGTGACGGCAATACAAACTGGCATGGTAGGCGCAGGTCAGGTGTTAACACGCGATCGTTTTTTATTAGCTCAATGTGCGAAGGCGTATTTCTACAAAATCATACGCTGCTATAACAACCTTGTGCGTATGTACAGAAATAGGTAAAAATAACTTTTTTTCTTGTTATTATATAGACGCGTCACGATGATGCGAAGGCTCTTCTCTCACACTGATTCAATATTACTAACAAAAATCAGCCTATACTGTAATATTGTATACCTATTTTAAATACTAACTTACTATGCATTTACATCGGAGTTGTTCACAGAGATACAGAGAAAAATACTACTCAAAAAACGTGTACTTTCTAAACATAATATACTCCTCAGTCCTAAAAAATTGTCTCTCACCTTTCTTTCACAACAAAATGAATAATGACCTTTTTTTGGTTTGTTTTTTTTTACTTCAGTGTTAATAGTGGTCGCGTTGTGTCACTACACGCAACTTTGCATATAGTTCGTAGAGCATCACTTTTTTAAATACAATAATAGGTGTAGAGTTGGATAACTCAGATCTGAACCGGTTCAAAGAGCCGACTCCGACAGAAGATCCGTGAGAGCCGACTCACTTTTTTTTGAGCCGACGGATCAACGGATCCGCATAACTCAGTGAAACACTTAACACACAGAAGCACATTTTACACTTACGTATCAGTTCTTGCTTTGATGCATCTGTCAGATCAAATGACTCATGCATCACATGTTTGGCTATGCATTCTTGATTCTATACAGGTCATGATATGATTGACTGAACTAGGTAACTCAGTGGCAGACTGCAGTAACATATTCAGAACTCGGCTCGTTTTGAACCGGTCCAGTGAGCCGGCTTACATACGGGATCCAGATGCAGATCACTAAAGAGACCCGTTTTTCCCATCTCTAATACCAAACAGATCAGTGTATCTTAACTCTTTTGTATAACAAATGCAATAATAATACATACCCACATGACAATGTTTTGCAAGTTCTGAAACTTGCTGAATAGAACTATTATTATCAACAACAAAAAATGGAAAATATTACACAAAAAAAGACAATCAGTCTATGCTCCAAACATTTTTTTGATACATGCGTGCGGCTATAGTGCACATGTGGGCACGTATGCGAATACGTGGACATTTCATATGTGAATAAGAAATCTCCCAGAAAACTTCTAACTTCTTTACAAAAAACCTTCAGAAGTTAAAATTCAATAAACGTCCTCGTCCTCTTGTAAAACTTTATATTATATAACTCCTCTACAACGTGCTCAAAAAATGTGTGATCTGTAAAACCTAACTGCTAATGTTTACAACTTTACTATATAATCGTGTATAAACACAGAAAAATTCACCTTCTTGCTACACACACAAATTCAAAGTTATACACAAAATAAACCGCAACAAGCCGCCTTTTTTGAAAGGGTTCAAATTTTTTAGAAGTTTTTTATATGTATTTCTATCACTCAGAAAAACATCCTCTTTTTCGTAAAAAACCATCCCGGAAGTTGACACAGCATTTTTCTTTTGTATGCGGTGTCTTAACGGTTAACCGTACGATAAAAATCAATACAGAAAAAGGTTTACCATTAAATTTGCATAAAAATGTACATTAGTGGAAGAATTTAAGTTATTCGGACAATACAAAAAATACAAAAAGTATCGAAAATAAAAAATAGTAGATTATGTATCTAGTTGTATTACATTATTTATAACAAGTTGTGATATTGTGTTAATGACGAGCGATTAGTGAGTTTTAACCGCAGTCACGAATCATAAAAGCCTTACAATCGAAATATACATACTACATTTTTTGCACGTACTTCCTAAAAAATAGCTGATTTTTACTTCATAATAAGTAATATCTTATGACCGGTTTGTTCGGCACAAGTTTTGCAATCGATTTTTCATCTACTTCCCGTTATTCGATTGAATTGAAATTTTGCTCACATGCGTAGTTTCGATGACAATACAACATTATGGAAACTAGCTAATCGGCCCGGCTCTCCTCCAGGTGCAAATCACACTTCCCGATGAGCTACAGACTTGAAACTTTAAAATATCACACACACGAGAGTAAAACGCAGAAAATAATTATTTAAATTAAAAAAAATATATTAATACCTATAGGTACCACGTTATTAAAACGGACTAAAAAGTATAAAATAATTTCTCCTAGCCCATTACAAAAGCGTAGGATGTAAACTCTGAGATAGTTTATTAGTCAAAACCTACGTTTTTATAATGGGCTGGGAGAAATTATTTTATTCTTTTTAGTCCGTTTTAAAAACGTGGCATATTAAAAAAATATATTTAAGTACTTTTAATGTTGTTTCGTCTTAAAATAAACTGAAAGTTTTATGACGGATTCAAACTTTCTTTACTTTTTACGAAGAATTAACCAATTTTTGTGTTATTTTCCTGACCTATAAACGACTATTTTTACAAGCTTTTATTTAACTTGCAATGTATGTATGTCGGGTCAAATCTTGCGATCGGTTTTTCGACCACTTCTCGATATCTCATCATGCTGAAATTTTGCACATACCTTTGGTTGTGATGACAATACAACATAGTATATTGAGTATTATGCTAGATCCAATATGGCCGCCGCCACAAAATGGCGGAATACCATCTTCTTTTCAATCCCCTCCACATGGGTATCAAATGAAAGGATATGACAACTAGAATATAATGAGCCGAGTGACTTCTAATATGGCGGCCAAAATAAAATGGCGCATTACATTTTTCTTTAAAATCCCCTCGATATTGTTATCAAATGAAAGGATATGACAAGTAGAATATTGTAAGCTGTGTGACATCATTCTAAATTCAATATGGCGGCCAAAATGGCAGATTACTCACTTCTTTACAATCTCCTTGACACGGGTATCAAATGGAAAGATTTGACATGTAGAATATTAGAATAAAATAATCAATTAATTGTAATAAATTGATGTTTTAATAGTAAAAATTTTGAAAGACTAAACAGAACAAAATAAAATATTAGTAAAAAAACTCTTTAAAGACAAGCTTTTATTGAATTGTACTAAAAAATAAAAAAATAACTATTAATACCTAAGGTTCATAATCATAAAAGCGTGGGTCGTTACTATAATTATAATTATGAACCTAAAGTATTAAGAGTTATTTTTTTCTTTTTTAGTACAATTCAATAAAAGCTTTAGTGGAGTGCCGTTAGACGTAAAAATTGTAAAACCTCGGAATCCAGGGCCGGTCAATGAATCTTCATAAAAACTTTTGGACTGTATTGTTAAAAGCTCAAATAAAAAAGTTAAAAAAAAAAATTTTTGCGATCTCGATTGCGGGGTGGATGCCACCCCTTCTAGGGGGTGAAAAATGTTTCGCTGAAAATAAGCACGGAAATGGATAGGTTGACTAATTATAAGCAATTTTTGTTCTATAAAGTTTTTTCTGAAAGTCCATACTTTTCGACTTATTCGCGAGTGTAAGTGTCAATTTTTCAACCAATAAACCTACGTTTTCAGGTGGTTTTTCCCGAATAACTGAAAAAGTAAGTATTTTATCGAAAAAATCACTCTTAGTAAAAATGTAGCTTATAAAAAAACAAAAATAATGGCGAGTTTACAGTGGCTGTAGACCCAATACAAACGGAGAACTACCTTGTTGAAGGTTGGTTCTTATTCGTCAAAAGCCAAAATTGAAAGTTTCAGCGTGAAGTTACCAAAATACAATGCATTTTTCGGGGGAAACTCATGGAGCATTTTTTGAAGTGCTTGAAAGAACCTTTATTTATATTTTTTATAAAAGTCCCTAGCATCAAAACTAACTGAGCTCTGACGAAAATAATGTTGGTCCCTATTTTTTTCGATGTCAAAAAATGTGAAAGTCACCCCCTTATTACCACACAAATTAAAAATAATCGTTACCACTTCACAATTCACTTTATTTATGTACTTGTAACATGCTCTAGAAGTTTGACCGGTTTAAAGTGCTTAGTTTTGTAAGGGCTAGAGCTGAAAGAACTCGAAAAGTTACTATTTACGAATATATGCAAACTTTAAACGGCCATATCCTATTCAAGTTTCATCCTACAGAAAAAAAAACGAAATTTTTCAGAAAAGCAAAACAAACAATTTGGCACACTACAAAATTTTGCGTATCATTAATAGTTTTTGAGTTATTTTGAAGAAAAGGCAATTTTTTGCAAAAATACAAAAATACTCTTTTCACTTCAAACTCAATTTTTTTCAAAACCAAGCACTTTAAACCTGTCAAACTTCTAGAGCATGTTACAAGTACATAAATAAAGTGAATTGTGAAGTGGTAACGATTATTTTTAATTTGTGTGGTAATAAGGGGGTGACTTTCACATTTTTTGACGCCGAAAAAAATAGGGACCAACATTATTTTCGTCAGAGCTCCGTTAGTTTTGATGCTAGGGACTTTTATAAAAAATATAAATAAAGGTTCTTTCAAGCACTTCAAAAAATGTTCCATGAGTTTCCCCTGAAAAATGCATTGTATTTTGGTAACTTCACGCTGAAACTTTCAATTTTGGCTTTTGACGAATAAGAACCAACTTTCAACAAGGTAGTTCTCCGTTTGTATTGGGTCTACAGCCACTGTAAACTCACCATTATTTTTGTTTTTTTATAAGCTACATTTTTACTAAGAATGATTTTTTCGATAAAATACTTACTTTTTCAGTTATTCGGGAAAAACCACCTGAAAGCGTAGGTTTATTGGTTGAAAAATTGACACTTACACTCGCGAATAAGTCGAAAAGTATGGACTTTCAGAAAAAACTTTATAGAACAGAAATTGCTTATAATTAGTCAACCTATCCATTTCCGTGCTTATTTTCAACAAAACATTTTTCACCCCCGAGAAGGGGTGGCATCCACCCCGCAATCGAGATCGCAAAAATTTTTTTTTTTAACTTTTTTATTTGAGCTTTTAACAATGCAGTCCAAAATTTTTATGAAGATTCATTGACTGGCCCTGGATTCCGAGGTATAAACCTAACGGCACTCCACTACTTGTCTTTAAAAAGTTCTTTTTACTAATATTTTTTTCCAAACAATCTGTACGCTACCACATTGCCATGCACCTTTCTCTCCGATATGACAGGCATCACAAACTGTTATTAATAAAATATTTTTATTCGATTTTCACGTTGGATTTTTTATCACACTTCTGTGTAATATAAAAGATATCTCAGTAGTAACTTGATATTGTACTACACTTTATGCAGAAATTCAGTATAGATTTATTATTGGATCAAATCTATAAATATTATACAGGTTAAACAGTGCAATTCAAATACTCAAACACGTAGTCAGAGGTAAATGTCTTCTTCCTATGCACACACGTTAAACATTTTATTGATTTGAATATTGCGTGAAACCGTGTCAAAGACCTTTGTCAAATCAAGGAAAATTATCAAAATTTTTAAGTTTTTGTCGACGTCTCTTGTTATGTCAAACATCAGTTGTTATATATACTGTGTCCTTAGTCCTTTTTCCATGTCTAGAGCTAAGGGCTGCACACATGACAACTGGCAAGCCTGGCCCAGTAGTATCGTCCAATAACGATTATTTGACCGCTTCATCAGTGACAATGATTGTCGAATATTCGAAGTTGGAAGGTATTAAGAGCTGGTCCACGAAGTAAGATATAAAGAGCTTAAACTCACTGTTAAAAAAATGGTTTGGATATGGTGACTAAAATAAAGTTCGTTAGTGGATACGTAGAGAGTGCTGCTGTGCGTCGAGGACGCATAAAACGTGGTAAAACGACACGTCATCAACGCCTTAAAACTCATAGATTAATAGATTTGCCAAGTATCGGAATCCATTGTACCCATGCGACATTATATAATTTGGGTAATTTACATATTTTTGAATATGAAAATGATTATCACCGGCATTTATTTTTGAACTTGTTATTATTTTTCCTTAGGTACAAAAACTTTTTTATCTTTTAACTGAATCGTTTGTCTGAAAAAAACTTTAAAAAAAATATTAACTACCTTCAAAAAAGTCACTAAAAAGATGAAAATAATGAAATTTTGAGGTCGGCGTCAATTTAATTACTAAAACTATTTAAATAGCTACTTTTACTAAATTGGCGCCGACCTCAAAATTTCATTATTTTCATATTTTTAGTGACTTTTTTGAAAGAGGTTAATATTTTTTTTAAGTTTTTTATTTTTTACTTTTTAGTGTATTTGATATTAGACATTTTTAAAAACTAATGAGCCGATTTAAGTAAAATTTATGTGGGATCACCCTGAAGGTGTGCCCTATTAAATAAGAAAATAATTATCAAAATCGGTTTACAATTGACGAAAATATCGATGAACAAACATAAAAAAAATATAACCGAATTGAGAACCTCTCCTCCTTTTTTTGAAGTCGGTTAAAAATGATGGACTGCAGTAATCAATAAAATCTAGGGGCTTTAGAAATTCACGAACATCAGCGCTGTTAGTGTTCAAAAAATAAACTGTCGGGTGCAATCGTTTTTGTAAACAGAAAAATCATGAAAAAGCTTGTCGTTTGAGCTTCTTTATATCTATACTTCGTGGGCTGGTCGAAGACAACGACAAATACCAACCGAGTTCCAGCCCGAGTCAAAAGAGTCGTCTTGTTTGACAATGCTCCAATGTGTCTGGTCACACATTCGTCGATGATGTTTTAATAAAATCAATTTGCATGTAGTATTTAAATACTAACACACCTAGCTATTTTATATTTGAAATAGAAAAATGTTATTTGCTTTTTTAAACAGTTATATTTAATTTCACGTTGCGAATATTTGTTTGTAATTAACTGAAATCCAAAATCTTCCTGGTTGAGGGTTTGATGAAATGATAATTGAAATGTATTATAGTTTATTGCAAAATAATTCAGGATACATATTCGCCAAGGAGCATTGGGTCAGGCTGGGTCAGTGTGTAGCCAGCTTACTAGAGTATTGGAACCAAATATTAGCCAATCACTACTGAGCCAGTCTTGGCATGTGTGTGCCCTTAGTATAAAAGCAAATTGATTGATAGATAATATATTATGTTTGCCTTTAAGAGCTTTTTCTAGAATTTTGGTTATAGTGTTTTAAAAAGAGATTGGCCTAGAGTTCGTTACGTCAGTCTTGACTAAAAAATAGGACATATTATGCGAATTCTTTAAAACAGTCAGGAGGTTGCGCCAGTTTCAATACTTAAATTTATTGTGTGCTTGAGGGTGGGTGATATAATTTCTCGTTTTTTAGAAAGATCACGTGGTAACGTGTCTAAACCAGGCCCCAGGTGCACTATTCGTCTTTAAGTCGTTAATAATTTCAACAATTTTCCCATCGGTGACAGGTGTAAGGAATAGAGAAGGAGGTATATTATGGGACGGTATTTCGTGTCTGTTTTTGCACTACCCCCTATAACATAGCAGCTTTCAAGTCGGGATTTGAAGACGAATATGTACTATTTGTGGATAATTTAACTGATCATCTCATTTGTGAGATTTACTTCAGAAAATCTGCACTATCAATCACAAGAAGATTACCGAGAGTTTTTGGAGTTGTCACTGATTTTTCTTGATGAAATTCCCCCCAGGCCCCAGGGACTATCTTTTCGGATACCTGGAATCATTCATCGCGCATGATAGATGGCAAACGCTATTTATTGCCTAAATATGTTTCTATTATTCCCATTAACTGATGAAGAAAGAAGGGTACTCTTGGATTTTTGTATTTTTCTCATGACCGTTTGTATTGCAGCCTTATGAGGAACTCCGTTTTTTAAAGAAACTTTCGGCTATAAAGTCGACAAAGAAGTGTTAGTGTTACATTGAAAAAATGTCATTAACATTTATGGTACCTCAAGAAGCAGTTGTCTTGGCGTTTTTTTACTCAAAATTGTCAGTGGAATCCAAAGTAAATGGTTGAAGCATTACCACGGGAAGTAATTGTGGAAGTAAAAGCATCAAGTAGTGAAGGTATAAAGCGAACGAAATTCATAAATGTGTGGAAGAGTAATGCTTTTACAAAGATGATGATTTCTTTCTAACACAACCTTCATCTTGACCTAACAATGATAGTTTTAAAAATACAAAGATAGGATATCGTTAAAAGTTTTAGAGTTGTCAATGACTTCGCAGATAGCTGTGTTAAGTTAATGACAGATTACAATAGTTCACTGTCAAAAAATAAAGAGCAAGAACAATTCGTCCTGAATATTGCAACAGATTATAGACCGCGATTTTCCGACTTGAAAGAAGAGATCTTATCCCGAAACTTATATTCACACCTTGACTAGGAACTAATCGTAAATAAAATGTTATCAAACATTTAAAAAAAGTCACTGAAAAACTTCTTATTAGGTAATGCAAACTTTCCAAAAAAACACACATTGCATTTGTTTAGAATTAGCTCGGATCTCCCAAAATTAAGAGTTATAAGCGGCATGTTTTCCTATTATTCGACTGAGCCCAAATTTTGGAGGAAACATTTTTATTCAAATTGGAATCGATCTTTGGGGAAGAACCAGAAACTAAAAAAGTCGGAAAGTAAGGACCACCCTAGTGCCTACGTTATAAAAGGAATGTTAGCTACATATTTCAATGGCCACAACTTCTTCAAAACTGAGATGCAAAATGTGAGTGGAGGCTGGGGAACAAAAAGAATCAGCTGTGAAACCAGCACCCTGCGTTTATTTTCATCTCTATTGTAAGATAAACGTTTACGTACATACTATACTAAGTCCAACGGGTTTTTAATACGGAGTACCTCTTGGCGTCCGCACTATAATGAGAGTTGTTTTATTTTGAGCAAGCAAAATTTCTAGCAGCTTTCTAAATTTTAGTAATTTGTAAAAATATTTTTCAAATCAAACCATTATCATATAATTACTTATAGTTTTTATGTAATCTTTTACAAAATAAAATAAATAATATTGTTTTGTCAAAATTAAACCTATTAGTAATTTTTACAATGCCTTTTCTGCTCGGAAATAAAAGGCACAAAATGGTAGCATCAAGTTCAAGCTGCTATGATACAAAAAATAACGTTGTAAAAATTAAAGCTCTGATAGGGGCTGGTCTACTTTCCGCTTACACAAAAATGTGTAAAAACCAAATTTTAAGAGATCTAACTATAACAGTTTATAGGTACATCTTGTTTGTGAATGAAAACATTTTGACGGGGATTGGCATGATGTTAAAACGAGTACTAGAGAGTTTTAACAGTCACTTGAGTCATATCATTACGAACAAGATACATACTATATTTTTGCACGTATACCTCCTGTGACCTACAAAATGGCTGATTTTCACTTAATTTTTAAAACTTTTGACAGTTCAGTTTTGGGCAAGATTGTAGACTGCGTTCAATTCTCGTGTGCTATGATTTAAATGGTAGTACGACTACGGTTATTTTTCTTTATGCAATTTTACAGGACTATAGTGTTAAATGTAACATTTCATCACCGCTATCAGGCATGAAAAGCAGCTAGTTTATAGGGGAGGGCCCAACAAATAATCTTTATGAAAAACAATTCAGTTCTTGAAAAAAATTGCAGATAAGGTGAGGATTTCCAGCAGTTTTCCACAAATTCCCCTTTTTACCTGTGTTGTTCCTCTAATTTTGAATTCGTCAGGACTATACAGAAATTTAAATATTTTTTTGAGCTAGGCTTGTCTATAGATTTTAAATACGAAATATGCGGAATAATCTGAATTATTTAAAGAATGCAATTAAAAAATTCACCAAAATTATGCGTTGCACTTGCAATCATGTTTTTGACATTTCATAGTGTTTACATGATGACAGAAATCTAATCACTTGTTTAAATATTTCTTAGCTATAAAAACATTTATCACAATATAGATAAACGAACATATAAATCTGTTTGAATAAATGCCTAATATAAAAGACTTACTTTGGTCCAGTGAAAGTGATGTTATCCCAAAAACTGTATGTGAAAGATATTACTATTTTATTTAGATCACATGGCTATCAGTCCTGTCAAACACAATTATCACTTATCGGTCACGTCACAAATCACAAAATGTAGAAATTACAACAAAATATCACAATGTAAATACATTATTTCATTTTAAATTCATTATATTCTTAGCAAAACACAAACACACCATGCACCATAGACAGATCGATGTTGTGACAACTCGTACAACTCGCCTCGCGTCGTCTCTGTCTGGCCAAAGCCTGCAGACATCAGCGAGTACGGTGCTCTCTATTACTGAAAAGATCAAACATCATTCTTCACAAATATAGGCTGCGCTCTGGTTTCACTTGTTACAAACAGCTTTCAAACGTTTATTTAGTATAGTGTGGTGCGACCATTGAGTAAATAATATAGAGTAAGTAGTGATGTAAAAGAATAAATTACCAATGAATTAATTTTTATATGTTATCAAAAGTTGTTTGAGATATAACATTTAAAGAACACCTATACATGCTTCAAAATTTTTAAATTTAACTTTAATAAAAGGCAATTCAGTATTTATTTTTCCTGATAACAGTCGTCTACGCATTTGAAAGAAAAATGGTAGACGAATTATTTAGTTTTTTGGAGGATTATTAAAATTTCATTTTGACTGAAAAGGTCTAATCTTACAATCATTTCCAAGCAAACAAAACGCATGAATACTCCATAAAATAATTATTAAATAAGTAAAAAAAATCCACCCTAGCACTGGCTATGCCAAGTTGGGTGGATGAATTTCACAAGTATATTGTAAAATCATCACCTGTATGTATGTTTGTTTTGAAATAAATTTTTTATTATTATTAATTATTATTATTATTAATATTTGACAACTTTGCTTACAATATCTGCATATCAAAGATGAAATGCTTATAATCTCTCTAGAATTGTCTTGTCTAGATTATTTCAAGGCAAAAGTGCTTTGATGATGATTACTAACAGTGTTGCCAGATTTTTTTGGGCAAAGCGGTTCTTTGAAACCTTTTGAGTAAAAAGCGGGATTATTTCGTCGAAAGCGGGACATGCTAAAAACGTATATTATCAGTAGTTTCTAAATACTTATCCCTTTATTTGAGTTTCAAATTAAGTTTACATGACAATAGATAATCAAAATAGCATAGAAAATGTATTTTAATGAAAATGCGTTACTTTGCTATACTAAAACAATAACTCTCAAGTTTACCCTATAGTTAGGCAGTTGAGTAATCCCCAAAAAGCGAGACTGTCCCGCACGAACATTTAATTTTGAGCTAAAAATCGGGACGTTCCGCCAAAATCGGGACGTCTGGCGGCATTGATTAATGTTATCTAGTTTCGATTTGCTGCTCGGTGATATTATACAGATATTGTTAATACATAAATGTTTTTCATTAAGTTTTGTCCATATATGTGCAATAAATTCTGTATCCTTCACTATATGAATATTAAAGAAATGCATTTGTTGTCTCAAATTTGTCACAAAGTGGTTCGTTCATTTTTTGATGAAGATTTAGAACTTGTCTCTTTAATAAAGCTAAGTCTATTGTAGTAAAAATATTGTCTAATATTTTTTCTTCATACGATGCCGAAAGTACGTACTTTCTGCTTCGATTTTAAAGCAGAAAGTCTAACATTTATGCACTGTTGGAATTACTCGCATGCCGTTTCTAACGCCGGGCCGAAACAGTTTTCTCATGCACACTGATACGAAAGTACGTCCTTTCGGCATGGTATGAAGAAAAATAGTACCTATATACCATAAGAACAGAAAATTGAAATTCCTGCCCTTACGGTGTAATATTTTTAATAAATACCAATTGTGTATTATTATAAGCGTCTGACTCAACCAAAGAGTTCTCAGTCTATTAGAAGTTTTAACAACTAAAAACTGTTATAAAACTTTGCATGGTATAATGTTAATGTTAATTAGGTCATCAACTTTTATCAATGCAACAACATACGAGGTATGTCGGAAATTGACGGGTATTTGCCCGACTGGACGCTTGTCTTTAGCTTCCACACTGATAACAGATGCGCGCATTAAATCAGATTAAATTGTTCATCCTCTATCTTTCTTTGTCTAAGAATTTATACCTCCATGGAATATGCTGTTCTTCTTGTAGGAATATTTTTTCCCGCTTTATGTGCAAGGTCTGACATTTTCACTAAGGGAAATTGTGCAAAAATTTATTAAGTAAAAATCAGAATAGCAAAAAGTGAACTACGCAAATAGCAGTACAAGCCTAGTTAATTATTTTAACTTTTCAATGGCAAAATGTTTTCTGTTACGATATTTAAAATTGATCATTATTCTGCTTCACCGATATCTGAAATTGACGGAACATATTCCCTATTTCGCGGTAGTGAAATCAGACAAGTACCAGTATTACGAATTTTTGGAGCAAATAACTTAGGTAATTATGATTTAAATATAATATTGTCAACTTACGTTGGTGAATTAAAACTTGTTATTGTTTCATTCTCATACTTTGTTTTATATAATTTAATTTAAATGTCACAGTTACATCAAATAAACGGCCAAATAAACACAGTTGTTAGACTCAGTTTTGAATTTAATAATGAAAGAAATAATCTGAAAATTTTGTGGAAAAAGTATGGATGCGTTTTCAATCATATTTCTGTATAGGTCAAAAGACATGCTTGCATATTCATGGTGTGTTTCCATATCTCTACGTGCCATATGATGGTAATACTTCCAATGAAAACGGTTTGTGTCATCAACTAGCTGCAAGCATCGACAAAGCAATAAATATTTCTCTAACACAAGCGACTTCAAATCAACAACACGTACATGAAATATTACCCGTTGCTCAAATGTAAGTTCCGGTAAAAATAGTGTTACCAAGTGTATTTTGGTAAATTGCGGGCAATAATTACACAAATACAGTAGGGCCTCGATTATCCGAGCCCCGGATAATCCGAATGAGCCCCCAGCTTGAAAATGCCTTATTTATGTGGTTTTTAGAGCAGTGAAGAAAAGCTGCCCCCTTGTCAGGTGACAGCAATGGAAAAAGCCAAATTTTTCCATGAAAGGCTTGGCATCGGAGAGTTTGTTGCTAGTAGGGTGGTTCGACAAATTCAAAAAGAAAACATGGAATACGCCAATTAAAACTTAGTGGTGAAAATAATACTTAATGATTAAAATTTACATTCACTTTCAATTATAAAAAGCTGTTTAATTTCACCTTTTAAAATACATACATTAATCCGAACAGGTTGAAAATTTTGAGTGTTGGGATAATCAAGGCCCTACTGTACTCTTCTCAGTTCTCTCTCTCAAGGTGTGGGAGAGACTGATGCTGGAGTGCCTAAAAACGAGACATCCCGCGAAATCAGAACAGCAGTAATAAAAAATCAGAAACTTTTGTCACGTCAGTATTACAAATTTAAAGGGTCCCTACAGTAGACGCAAAGACCTCTCATTAATAGATTGTGACCTCAGACTCTCAACAGCTAAGGTCATCAGCGACGTAGGCAATTCATTTCTCCGGAATTTTCTAAATAATTCAACGAGAATTATAGAGCTCTTTCCACTCACTCGCCTTGTAATGCAAAGTGAAAAAACGATTGTTTTTTTTTTTTAATACAGAACTTGTAAATGTGATACTGTTTTGTTATAAACGTAAGAATGGTTAACAACTTTAAAATAAAAATACAGTAGCTTTTCATGACAAGTGAATCTAAAAATTTTTATATTTATATTTTATTGTACTTTTTTACTTTCACAAAGGAAAGAACTATGTAGTCAAATATAAATTTATTTAAATTATTGAAAAAATGATAACAGTGTTTTCTAACACAAAATAATCTGATAGGAGAATTAATTGAATAAAAACATTTTTTTAGACCCTTCTATGGTTATCATCAACGGAAGCACAAATTCTTAAAGATAAGTTTTTATAATCCATCGATGATAAAGAAAGCTGCAAATTTACTTCAGAGTGGCGCTATATTGAACAAAATATATCAGCCGCATGAGGCTCATATCGATTATGAGTTACAATTTATGATGGATTATAATTTACATGGAATGAAAAATGTTAATATATCCCGTTTAAAATTTCGCCAAGATCCAGAAAATACTGATTCATTAAAAGACGTCGACGATAGTCTAATTTTGCCTAAGACGATTTCCAGATTATCTACCTGCGAAATAGAAGCTGACGTCAGCGGTAGCGATATTTTGAATCGTCACGAAATAGCAATGGGAAAATTGACAGCTAATCCAGGAATAAATGCTTTATGGGAAGAAGAGAGAGAACGGCGAAGACTGATGAATTTTACCTCACAAATTACACCAGAATCGTCGCAAACGCGTAAAAAAACTCCAACTGCAAGCGAACTGTTTTTCATATCTCAATTGGAAAATCGATTGCAATCAGTGACAGATTCAAACGAGACAGATGTAACTATCGATTCGACCGGCAACATATCGGTGTATCCGGCAGAAACGCAGAGCGATGAAGAAGACTTCTGCGGTAGTATTTTAGATAACACATACGATAAAGCCGATGATGCTTCCGATGTGAATGTCAAATTAGTGTTAAACTTGTCACAAACAGAACCGTGTCTTTCGCAGATCCAAGAAAAAGATGTTGAAAATTTATACGGTTTATTACTGGATTTACAAAACATCAACCCAATTGATAATGATAGTATCTTGTCGCAAAATGTAGGACCGGATCCAAATGATAATTCAGATGCAAATTTTGCTGAAAAAGTTGATATAATTACGACAGATAACAAGAACAGTAATATTTTATTAGACAGTTCGGATATTTTATGTTCATCCAAAAGTAATGATATCGATACTGTACAGAATGTAAATAGAGAACGTATTGAGATAAATTTTGATAAGAGAGTCAATGATAAAATTGATAAAAACAGTGTGATTTCATCAAGCAGTTCAGATATTTTACGTTCATCTGGCAGTATCTATGATGATACCTTACAGAATACAAATAGATTTATCAGTTCACGTCCTGTGACTCAAGAAAAGAATGAAACAATGATCGATGTATCAGAATATTCATTAAGCAGTCAAACGAAACTGTTATTTAATGAAACGGTATTTGACGAAGAGTTATTCATTGAAACTTCGGGGAAATCAGAAAAATCAATCGATTCTAATATTAAAGAAATTGAGATCGATGAATCCGATAGCTATGATGAGTTCGATATAACTTTTAATAAAATTCCACAAATTGACGGAATGCTATGCGTCGAATTTTGTCGAAAAAGTGTAAAATTCAATAAATTGGATATGTGTAGATTTCGCATTCTACAATTAGATGGTTTGAATGATGTTACGTTGGACAAGAAGACTCAGTATTGTAAAACACTTCAAAGGAAATCTACAGGTAATATAAATAACAAAAAAAAGTTGAATGACAGTCCAAGTCATTATTTGTTTGTCAAAACCACAAATAGAGCCAAAGCACAAAGTTCGTCTATTAATTTTTTATCATCAAATTTAACAATACGTAAGGATGCCGAGAAATGGTACCGTCAAACAGTTGCTTGCAAATTTGATTTAAATAGACAATATAGTAGTCGGAATGCTATGCTTGTAAATAGAAATGTCAATTTAATTTCAGGTCCAAATAATATTCAAGATACAAAAGAAAATTCAAAAATATTAAATCTTAACAAAGAATCATGCAAAAATGTTGATTACTCAGCGAATGTTTTGTCTAAAAATTCAAGTAACTCTGATTTGTGGTCGTGCAATACAAATAAAATTAATGCAGCTACAAATAAACAAGTATTAAAAAACAGTTGTAATGAAATTATTGTTTCAGAAACAAATGAAACTGAGAATTTGAAAAAATTGTCAAATGAAATGAATTCAGGCCCAAAACGAGAATTGAATCACGGTTACAATGGAAAGAACATTTCAAAAACGTATGGGACAGATAATTTGAAACAAATGACAAACGAAATGATTGCCTTGAAAACAAAGGAACCATATAATATGAAACAGTTGGGAAATGTAGAGAATATTATGTTCACTTCTAATATTGAACATAACAAAATCTCGCCAAACGTCGCGTTCAACAAGGAAACAAACTTTGGCGTATTTTTTGATAAATCTCAGTTGATAAACCGTGTTGAAAATGCTGATCAACTGAAGGAACAGCAGAAGGAGGAAAATAAGAAAAACAATAATTTGTGTGAAAATGCTTTTGCAAATAACTCTTCGTCAAATCCATATACAGAATCTTTAATTAAACCACAACTGAAACAAGAATATGTGTTTCCCAATATTGATTTATCTCCGAATAGTACGTATCAAGATGTCCCACAAGTAGAACCTTTAGATCTATCGATGAATTCGGTCATGGCTTATATGAAAGATTTAGATAATTGGTTCGATGAAGCGATAAATTGTCAATCAAACTTCTCTGTGCTAGACATGTTCAAAACGCCCAAGAATAAAGATAAATCAGAACTACTGGTAACGCCGGAAGGACTTAGGGATTCAAACTCAAGTTTGAATAAATCTGGTCCTTATTCTTCGAAACAAGGAGGGGCAATGACCGAAACAGTGATCTGTTATGATTTACCCGACACAAATTTACTGATAGATAAATCTTGTACTCAGCACGGAGATGGAAATTTGCAGCTGGTGTACGACAAAGACGATTTTATAAATAATTTTTTTATTCCGGCACATACTACCGAAACTGTTTGTGATGGTAAAGCTAACATACCGGCCGCCGGTGAAAAAAAAATTGATTTAATCGTACCGAAAAGCGTTATGAAGCTTCTGGCGGAAATGATTAGTGCAATTGTTTTAAATGATGGAAATGGAACGATTGATTTGAAAAAATCTGAACCTATAATTTATAAAAAACGAATTGTCGATTTCAAATCTGGGGCTAGATGTGAGGTTATGATTGGATCGGATATTTTAAAACAGTGTCGAGTGCAAGCGTATCGTTTGATGTTATCGCATTTGAAAAGCTGTAACATAACTGTGTCGTGTTTAGTCGACAAAAATTCGCAACCGGTAATTCTTCATAGTTTAAAAGATGAAGAATCGGCGATGTCACTAGAACATCAGCTTAAATCGTTACAAGGAAATGGAGACTCATATAAACATAAAGTGATTCCAAAGTTTAATGTAATATATAAAGATACTGACTATGCGAAAAATAAAGTAGAGCAAAAAAAGGTTCGAAAAAATGCAGATTATAAACAAAAAAAGAATAGAGATATTGCGAAAAAATTGAATGAGAAACAAATAAGTGTTTGTGATAAAAGTAAAGCTATTGAAAAACGGACAAAAAATAATTCTGTTAAAACGAGTGACAAAAAAATAAAGTCAGTGAAACAAAACAACGACTCCGTAGCACAAAATATTGGTTTATCCATGCCTGATATAAATGAAGAAGTGAAACTTTTTGAACAAAACGATAGCTTTGTGAATAAGTGTAAACTAAATACGAGCGATCAGACACCAAAATTAGTGTGTTCCATCGATTTGACGAGAATAACGCCGCTGCTAACTTATAAAACTCAAATTCTTAAGGACAGTTTTAAAATAAAAATTAAAAGATGTGTTGAATTAGAAATAAAAGATTTTGGAGAATCAGCAAACGTTTTCAAAAATAATGAAGAAATACAGTTGCAAAAGTCCAATAAAAAATGTATTGACGGAGATTTGAAACTTGAAGAACCCGTTAGAAAAGTACAGTCAGATATTAGGAAAGATACAGCAAATAAACTTTATGTTGGCAAAAAGCAAAACAGTAAATTTAATATGAAAAAAATGGTATCCGAAGATGTTAATCTTGGAGAGTCTGTTCCAAACATAATGTCAGATATTAAGAAAAATATGAAAAAGAACCATCATGTTAAAAAACGAAACAGTAAATTCAATAAGAAAAATTTAGTGAAAAGGTACCAAAAAGTATTTGAAGATGTGAATCTTGGAGAGCATGTTCTAAATATGAAGACAGATATTGAGAAAGACACCGAAAAGAACCCTCATGTTGTTAAAAAAGTAGACAATAAATTCAATAAAAAAAATTTGGTGAAAAAGTGCCAAAAAGTATCTGAAGATATGAATCTTGGAGAGTCTGTTCCAAAAACAAAGATAGATATTAAGAAAGATGCCGAAAAGAACCTACATGTTAAAAAACAAGACAATAAATTCAATAAGAAAAATTTAATGAAAAAGTGCCAAAAAGTATCCGGGAATGTGAATCTTAAAGAGTCTGTTCCAAACACAAAAACAGATATTGAGAAAGATACCGAAAAGAACCTTCCTGTTGTTAAAAAACAAGCCAGTAAATTCAATAAGAAAAATTTAGTGAAAAGGTATCAAAAAATATCTGAAGATGTGAATCTTGGAGAGTATGTTCTTAATACGAAGACAGATATTGAAAAAAACACCGAAAAGAACCTTCATGTTAAAAAACGAAACAATAAATTCAATAAGAAAAATTTAGTGAAAAAGTGCCAAAAAGTATCTGAAGATGTGAATCTTGGAGAGTCTGTTCCAAACACAAAGACGGATATTAAGGAAGATGCCGAAAGGAACCTACATGTTGTTAAAAAACAAGACAATAAATTCGATAAGAAAAATTTAGTGAAAAAGTGCCAAAAAGTATCCGAAGATGCGAATCTTGGAGAGTCTGTTCCAAACATAATGTCAGATATTAAGAAAAATATGAAAAAGAACCATCATGTTAAAAAACGAAACAGTAAATTTGATCTGAATTTGATAAAAAAGTGCACAGAAGTATCCAAAGATGTGAAATTTGAGGAGTTTGTTCCAAACATAAAGACAGATACTAAGAAAGATACCGAAAAGGGTCTTCATGTTGTTAAAAAGCAAAACATTAAATTCAATAAGAAAAAATTTGTGAAAAAGTGCGAAAAAATATTTAAAGATGTAAGTCTCGGAGAGTCTTTTATGAAAATACAGTCAGATATTAGAGAAGATACTGAAAAAAACCTGTGCGAGAACATGATAAAAAAATCTGATCAGTCTAATGTGCTTTTCACGTATGTTACTAAGAGCAAATTATATCAAAATTCGGCGAGTAGTGTAAAGCAAAAAAGACAGTTGAAAAGTGAGGAAACTAAAAATTTGGATTGTGTTACAACAAAAATTCGAAAACAAATACGGTTATTGCAGAAAGTTAATGATGAAATATGTGATGGTGAAAATAATCAGAAATCGCTTGTAAAATTGAAAAATAAAAGAGGTAACAGTATATCGTCGAATATTTCTGAGAAAGATATAGTTAATGTTCTTAATTTAAATAGTGAAAAAAGCGTAAATGAAACAAGCCAAAATCTGTGTGAAAAAAAGGAAAGTCTGTCTGGAAACATTGAAAATCTCTCTGAAAGCGCTACACCAGAAAGGAAATTTATTATAGATCGTACTGAAATACTAGAAAGTTCAGAAAATGGGAGGAAAAGAAGAAAAGAATTGTCTAAAAAATTCGATAACACTGAAATGCTAAGTCTTGTTGAACGTAATACGTCATTCTCGTCTATTGACGATAGCTGTTGTTTATTTAACACGTGCCCAGATACATTAAGAAGTTTTAAAAGTGAAGTGAGTAACATAGATCAGTCGTACACTAACTATATAGTAACAAGGTCAAAAACTAGAGAATTAAATAGTTCGCTTTCAAAAGAACAGTTGAAAATCACTATTTCTAAAACAGTAGTTCACAAAAACAAAAAATCAAAATTAAATGTAGGCGCAAATGAGGACACGGCTAATTTTGATGTATTAAACAATGCATTGTTAAAAAATAAAAATGTGACGCCATCGGTAAAAAACGAAGAATCTAAAACTAATTTACATGCATACGGTTCTCCACTCGAAAGAAGAATACTGAAGCCCAACAATATTATAACTCGTTCGAAATCAAAAAGTGCCGAACAATCAAACAAACTGAAAATAACAGTTTCCAAAACAGTTTATCATAAAAAGTCAAAGAAAAATAAGTACATAGATCCGATTGAAACGTCAGATTCTGTAACTAAAGTTGAAAGATCTATTTCTGATTTAACCGAAAGTACCAGAAATAGTGAACTTGCAGAATGGAATAGTTCATTGCTTAAAGTAGATGATAAACCCGTTTGTAGTACACCGAATTCGGACCCCCCGTTAGTACAGATTCATTTCAATTCACCGGAAGAATATCGGTCAATGATAAGCTCGATCGAAACACAAGGAAAGTGTATTGAAAATACGGAAGTAACTAATAAGGTTACATCTACATATGATAAAAATGAAGTGAAAATTCTTAGGGCTAAACGGAAGTTAGATTTAAAAGTTGACGATAGCATGCAAAATAGAAAAAAACAACTTTCTATCTCTTATCCAAATTTAAGATCCAAAAAACGTAAAATACCATCAGTCGATGGACAGAATGACATTGAAATACCGGAAAAAAGATTTCGTTCGGTAAAATTGAAAGAACAAGGAAAAATGGATAATAAATCGGATGAGTTTATAAAAATCTTATGCGTCGATGGACTTGTGGACAATACCCCTGAAGATAGTGACAGTGGAGGCAAACGAAGGAAAATAAAGAAATATAAAAAAAATTTGAATGTTCGAAGTCCAACGAAGCTTAAAAAACGTACAAAACAAGACGTCTGTATAAAAAAAAGTAGTACAAATGTTAGTGAGGTGCCGCAACAGGTCCGTTCTGGTGAGTCCGCCATTCCACATTTTAATTCTAAAGAGTGAGTTGAACTTTTTTTTTATGATCATTAGCTCATCATCAAATAACACATTGTTGACAAAAGTTACTAAATTGACATTCATTTACATTAGCATAGATTATAATTAATATTGAAATAGTATTTTAATTTAAAAAAAAATTACGATTGAACCTCGATAACTTTGAATGGACATGGGCACATGACAAGTGTAATGTAGATGGCAGCAGGTAAATGACGACCTAAGTTATGACTGGTTTTCACCAAGGAGTATAGTAAAAACCAAATCTACGTGTTCCTTTCTGAGTGGCGTGATTTAAATAAGGAATAATTCAAAGTAAATCTGTGATGTTTTAATATTAGAATCATTCTTTAAATAGATATAATTATTTTTTGTATCTGTAGTTACTCCTGTGGCAAAATCTATTTTAGTAAAGTAGGCTACACAATCTATCGTCCTAACATCTGCAGTAAAAGTGTTTCCCCCTTTGGTAGCATGAAACCACTTATTTTTCAGTTCCAGCTCCTTTGAAAATACAAAACCTCTTTTGAACATTGATAAACACTGCACACAGGTATTGTCAATGATTTATTATTTGAAATAAAGTTATTTTGCATTCGCTGGTATGTATCGACTGAGGTCGTTATTTAGTTGGCGCCCCTAGCGGTAAAGTTTGGCAGTGCCCATCTCTATTGAAGTTGAAATGAAAATTTTTCGAGTTATTGAAAATTCATATTATCAAAAAAAAAATACTTTATAAATAAAACAATGTAACTTTGTTTATAATTGTAAATTTTTAACGAAATTTCGACTTAGATGGACAGTTTTTTTATAGGATACCTAGAACGAATTTTCATAGTTAATCTATTTTCTTCGAGTTAAAATATATTAAACGAAATGAATCAGTGCTATCATCACCTTCATAATTTATTTATTTCGGAAATGCCAACTTGTAATGCGTTATTTTTATTATTAATAATTTTACAGGTTGCAGAAAACAAATTTAAAAAGAACAGATATACCAAATATGAACAAACAATCAAATGATAAAAATGATTTTGAAATTTCCAATAATTTGAGTGATAAGTTAATTGAAAGAACGATTATTCATGAAAAAATAATTTGTGCTTATGAGAAGAGTGAAAAAGATCGCGTTGTAGACGTTAAACAAAAGAATGATGATTCAATTAAAAGCAGTTCAATGGACGATTCAGGAGGTTCCGGTGATATTGTTGCTGTGAGTCCTGAGGCAAACATAGTTCAGTCGATTGTTAAAAGTCCTTATAAAAATACACCGCGAAAAAAATCGATTAGCCCTGAATTGTTAACTACTGAAGATGATATGAATGTGATGTCCGATAAATGTAATTCCAAATCAACTGATTATTTTAACTTAACAATGATTGATAAAAACGAATTGGAAACAAATGACGATCGGAGAGAACAATGGAAAAATTCGGCAAATTCGGTGGCCGTTAAATACGATCTCTGTAATAATTTTCATCCTGCTGCATGCGCATCGAGCAATGCAATTAAAATTCATGATTCAACGTCAGATTTTAGTCAGCTTTCAGTCTCTCACAATGATCTATCGAATGTTGCCGAAATGTTTGACGATAAGAAAACGGATTTGTCGCGGAATTCATCGACCACCGATGTGGACGACGAATTAACCGAGGAAAACGATGAAGGCATTATAAGTTTTTATGATACCACGATGTACGAAGATAATAAAAATGCTTCGATTTGTATGACCGAAATTGATTCGAAAACATCCGAAATTAAAAAGGAACTAAAATTTGTGAATCATTCACACAATAAACCTATTAAAAACGAAAGTAAAATATTTTCAAATTCTTCATCTAAAAGGACATCGATTTCGTTGGTAGATAAAGATATTATATTGATACCAAAATATGGTCCTCCAACGTACAGTGAAGTGAAATCGACAATGGAGAATTTCGGCATTCCGGAAAACAAATGTAGATCGCTTCATTATAGCAATCCAAACGACGTAACTGGTCGAATGGAGGTTGGTAACAAAGTTCTCAAGATCATGAGCTCTTCGGTTAATGATTTGCCTGAATTCGAATCGCAGTTGGAATTAAATAGCTTAGAAATGCAACGGCTAAGCAGATTCGGATCATTGGACACAACACAGAATATAAACAATGACAACCTAGTCAAACTTTTTTCAACCAATCGCGAAGTGACAATAACTCCTAGTGTACAACCGCCTAGTAGAAGGGATGTTGAGCTATGGATAAAAGCAAAAAAATATATTAAAGAAACAGAGAAACCAGACAAAACAATGAAGAAAAAAATAAAAATATCAGTGCCTTTGAGTCCGGATAATGATAGTGATTCAGGTGATTCTTTAACCTTATCGCCGTGTACACCGACGTCGTCACACTCATTCCATGTATCTGATTCATTGCAAAGTACTCCAAAATCACACAATTTTGAAAATTTGAACGCGTTGCAAAAAACACCAAAATCGCATCAGAAATGTAAAATTTCGGACACCGAGAAAAGTCCAGTACTGAAGAGTAATACTTATTTGAAAGTTAAAAAGCGACAACATTTAAAAAATAGAAATCTTCGCGTATCGCTGTCCAAGTCTTTTTTCAAATCGGCAAAACTGCCTACACTTCCCGAAGGCGAATACGGGGAGACCTCTTATGCGCAGAAGTGTGAAGAGTATGAAGAAATCTCTTGCGCTCAAAAAACAAACGACAGCAGTTCAGAAAGCTTAACAAATAGTCAGGATACAAAATCGGTCGAATTTCAGAAAAGCAATGATACTTCTTCTGCGGAGTCGGATCTCTCAATGAAAAGATTATTGGCTCGGTCGAGTTTTGTCAATAAACTCGGAACTCCGACTGTTGGGAACGATAGCAGCTGTTTAATATCGGCTGCTACTTTGAACAATACGCACGGCTTCCAGATGCCATTAGAAAATTTGCAAACTGTAAAATCGATCGTCGAATATAAATATTTAACTATACTTATTATGGAACTTCACATTCGTACGCGTGGGGAGCTAAGACCTAATCCGTATTACGATCCTATAATGGCCGTATTTTATACCATTCACAACGACGTTCCCGAACAATTTAAACTGCCGAGACGTGAAACCGGCATAATATGTTCCGAGACATCAGGAGAAAAAAATTTATTGTCAGGTGCCGGTATCGACGCCAAAGTTACGTATGTCGACTCGGAATTGCAAATATTAGACGAAGTAGTTAAACTGCTTCGAAAATGGGATCCAGATATTTTGGCCGGTTATGAAATCGAAATGCTGTCATGGGGATATTTATTGGAACGCGGATTCGTGCTGGGCTGCAATCTTGCATCGAAATTATCTCGCATTCCGGAATCGAGGTTTAATACGAAACTGGATGATAAAGGACAAATGACGGATATGAATTTGGCGGGGCGCGTCGTTCTCGACGTTTGGCGATTGATGCGTCATGAAATTGCATTGTACAGTTATTCATTTGAAAATATAATCTATCACGTTTTACATCAACGCGTGGCGAAACATTCGTTTAAAAATTTAACGTTTTGGTACGAACACAACACGAACTTATATAGATGGATTACCGTACAGTATTATTTATTAAGAGTTGAAGGTATACTAAAAATTCTCGATCAGTTAGATTTGATCGGACGAACTTGCGAATTAGCCAGTTTGTTCGGTATTCAGTTTTATGAAGTACTTTCTCGAGGTTCACAATTTCGAGTTGAATCCATGATGCTTAGACTCGCGAAGCCATTAAGTTTTGTGCCGGTTTCACCGAGCATTCAGCAACGAGCTAAGATGAAAGCTCCGGAATTTATACCGTTGGTTATGGAACCGGAATCGCGCCTTTACACCGACCCGGTTATTGTACTCGACTTTCAGAGTCTTTATCCGTCGATCATAATCGCTTACAACTATTGTTTTTCGACGTGTTTGGGTCGAGTTGATCTTTTAGGACAGTCGGTACCTTTTGAGTTCGGAGCGTCGCAGTTAAAAATTAAACGGAACCTAATCGAAAATTTACTGAAACGCAATCATCTCAATATTTCTCCTTGCGGAGTTGCGTTTGTCGATAAAACGGTCCGTCTAGGTATTTTACCCAGAATGCTTCAAGAAATTCTCGATACCAGACTTATGGTTAAAAAAAGTATGAAACAACATAAAGATAACGTTACGTTACAGAGGGTACTGCATTCAAGACAACTCGGGTTAAAATTAATTGCCAACGTTACTTACGGTTACACTGCTGCCAACTTTAGTGGCCGAATGCCTTGTATGGAAGTTGGCGACAGTGTGGTGAGCAAAGGTCGTGAAACCTTAGAACGTGCAATAAAGCTAGTGGAGCAAAACGAAAAGTGGAGAGCTAAAGTTATTTACGGAGATACGGACTCCATATTTGTACTTGTACCCGGGCGCAGTAGGAAATCTGCATTTGAAATCGGTGCCGAGATTGCTGACGCTGTAACCAACGATAATCCGACGCCGGTGAAACTGAAACTGGAAAAGATCTACCAACCTTGTATTTTGCAAACTAAGAAACGATATGTCGGGTATATGTATGAGTCTCCAGACCAGAAAGAACCTGAGTATTCCGCAAAAGGAATCGAAACTGTAAGAAGAGATGGCTGTCCGGCTGTTGCAAAAGTAGGTTTTACGTTTTCACATTAAAATAGCGAAACGGCCAACTGAGTAATAAAATGTAGTTTTACAGAAATCCATCTGCGAATAACTTTTTCAAAAATTAAGACAAAACAGAATTTTTCTATAAAAATATAGTACGCACAAAAGGTGTGTTTGGTATCGTGCCCCAGTGTAATGAGTGGTACTTTTGACATGATTGCGTTTGCTATACAAAAGTGTAAGATATAGTGACCTGTGTGGTATATATGTCATTTATCTATTTTGTAATTTGCATGTATTATACGCGCGATGGATCTAAAAGGCTCAGAAGTTAGATGCAAATGGAGGCTTGCGCACGTACAGTCGGTTGAAAAACTACAAACTCGCGCTATATTATTATTTTTAATTTTTATTTAATTTAAAGGTCTAATTCCTGGCATAAAATCATCCAAAAAATTTTTTCGTGCTTGTCTATGCAAAATTGTATTAGGCATGTTGATCAATTAACAATCAAAGAAACAACTTAGCAATAGCGTACCGGACTGTACTTTACAGCAGGAAAGCGACAAGTGACAAGACAATGAACGATAACCAATCACTGGCGAGTGCACGTTCTGTGCCGGTAACTGGGAGGTGGTGGGAGTCTTCCTTTCCCACAAAACAACCAGGACGACTCTAAAATGTGCATTTATGACGCTGTTTGTGACTAACTTCAGAGCCTTTTAAATCCGTGGCGAGTATTATACAATCTATTCAGAACATGCTTATAGCATGTTAGTGTAACAGCAGTTGCCAGTTTGCACTTTTGGTAAACCTAACGTACACTAATATACTAAACACACCTAATATTTCACAATCTTCACTGCATTAAAGTAATACACGAAAAAATAGTTTTACACTATATGACCATAAATTTTCTTTAGTAAGTTTTTTTTTTATAGATGCTAGAAAAAACACTGCGACTGTTATTTGAATCAAACGATATGAGTCTTGTAAAGCAGTACGTTTGCCGACAATTTAAAAAATTGTTGATGGGACGGGTGAATTTACAAGATCTTATTTTCGCCAAAGAATTCCGGGGTTTTAATGGTTATCGGCCGGGAGCTATGGTACCTTCATTGGAATTGGCCAGGTAATTTCAATGTTCATTATAATAGATTTTTTTTACGTGTTAAAGTAGAGACTCGCAACTTTAACTAAAAAAAATTTTCAACACAAGTGTTTATTGTTTCAGACGATATAAACAACAAGATCCGCGAGCCGAGCCTCGACGCAGCGAGCGTGTGCCATATATTATTACAAGCGGACCTCCTGGAGAGATACTAGTACGATTGGCTCGTGGTCCTCACGAACTGTTAGCCGATTCAGGCCTACATCCTCACATACTGTACTATATAACACGTGTAATTATTCCGCCATTAAATCGCTGTCTGATGCTTTGTGGAGCAGATGCCGGGGTTTGGTAAGTTGGCAATTTTTATATTTTTCAACTGAAATTTTTTTATGCACGAAAAACCTGATAGAACTGCTTTGTGTGTGTGGGCGTTTGACATCGTTGTCAGTGTATGTAAAGTTGATATGCTTGTTAACGTTCTGTATATGTTAGGCCGGCTACACACGTACTGCTTGAGCAATTAATCGTCAAACAACATACACGAATTGCTCAAGCAGTCACTGTCAGCCGCTCGAGCAGTCATTGTCAATTACTCGAGCAGTCAGTGTCAGCTGCTCGAGTAATCACTGTCAGTCGCTCAAGCTGCACGTCCAAATCCTGTTGCAATATGGAATTTGAGGAAAATGCAAAAAAAATGCAGGGTTCATTCAATTTTAGAACTAAGACATGGACTATTATCACTTGTTCATAGAACCTAGAAATGTTGAAACATTTTGCAAATGGGCTCTGTGACACTGAAAAGACAAGTGTTTCTCTGTTCTGTGTCGCGTTGCCTGGATAACCATTGTCACGAGCAGTTAACAGCTTCAAGTAGTCCGTGTATGTGATGCGACTGCATGACGAAATTCCGCCATGCTGCTGACTGCTTGGACGGTCGTGTGCATGTCAATGAAGTATTTTCTATGGAGATTTGCAGTTTGTCACGCAGTCAATGTTTGAAGCAATCAGTTTTGACTGCTTAAAACAGTCCATACACGGCCAGTCTTATATAATAATAATAATTTTATTTGTCAAATGTAAAATACAGGGTTGACATGTCATACAAAATTGTCACATTTAGAAATTACACTTTGAAAAATCGTAAACAGAATAAAATTCGCCTTCTAGTAATATAGTGAAAATCGAGTTCTTAAATGCCGCATAGCTTTTATTTCTGATATCCAGAGCTGGGCAGTAGTTAACTACTTTTTTTGGAAAAGTAGTTGTACTCTAACTACTTTTCTCCACATAGTAATCGTACTCTGTTATTTTGAATATCTATCAAGTAATCACAAAAAGTAGTTAAAAATGTAGTTAACTACTTAGTTCTAACTACTTTAGGTAGTTTAACTACTTTTTTGTAATCTAACTACTTATTTTGAATTTTAACTACTTAAAAATATTTTAGTATATTATATTTAACCGTGTAGTTAGAACAAGTTCTTATTCGTTATGCATTTTTCTGGATTTTAGAACACGATCAGACTTTTTTTTAAATAATGAAATATCAGTTGCTTGAGTTTTAGTTTGAAATAGAACGTGGAACTGGTAGTCGCACGTTGCTATTTGCATAATTTAAAAACCCGGCTCGCAGTGCGAAAACCCTGCCGACAATATAGTGTATTTGCTTATACAGGCAGTGTGGCTTTATTACGCGAACTTAAGTTTTTGGGCAAAATTAAAAATTTGACTCCTTAATACACCCCTTAAAATAACATTTTTTTTCTTAACTGCAATATTATTATCAATCTAACGTCTACACCGAATTAAATACACCCTTCAATAAATAAGTCACTATCTACAAATTAGTGTTTTCAAAAAATGTGTAAGTCCGGTCCTGTTGGGCCGATTTTATTAAAATTGTAGGGACACTTTTTAATTGCTACTAACGGATTAAATGTCAATTTTGAAACGATTCTGAGAATTTTTTCGGTATTTTGGGGACCAAAAACATTTTTCAACCCCTAAAAACTACCCTTAAAATGGCCCGATTACGCCCATTTTAAATAGGCTTCTGGCGGAGATGGATTTCAATACGTGGCCCAAATTTCGTTAAAATCAATTAACTCTTTCGAAAGTTATTGCCCGTACACACACATATATATATATATATATATATATATATATATATATATATATATATATATATATATATATATTTATTGTTTTTTAACTAAATGTTATTTTTGTTTTCTTCGATGATTATTAATTTTTAATATTGTTTTTTATAGAATTTTTGATTTATATTCATTTGAAAAAGACTGACATCATGGCCGAAACGCCGTGTTGTTATTAAATATAAGTAAATTTTGTCTGTTAATTTGCTCAGTTTTTATTAATTAAAATAATTTTCATATATTATATGTGCAGATTGTACGACATAAATAAAGAGATTTATATTATCGTTATTATTATTATTATAGTAGTTAAAAAAGTAGTTAAAATTTTAACTACTTACTACTAGTAGTTAGTAGTTTAACTACTTTTAAAACGAGTAGTTTAACTACCAAGTAGTTCAACTACTTTTTTAGTTAAGTAGTTAGTAGTTATACTCAACTACTTTTGTCAAGTAGTTTGCCCAGCTCTGCTGATATCTACGAGTAGCTTATTAAATTATATTGTACACATATGTCTGGCGCTTCTCTCATAAAGGGCGAGTCGATGTTTCTCTATAGTATATAGAGAGATTTTCTTAGTTTCTTACACTGTAGTTATGAAGATTAGATCTCTTAGTAGTGTTTGTTAAGTCAGCATGCCCTTTTTGAAAGCATAGACAGACATATATGTACAGAGTTGGTTCAGTAAGTATATGTAGTTTTTTGAAAAGACCTCTGCAAGACGAACGCGGAGGAACCCCAGCTGGAATTCTTACTATTCTTTTTTTTAGTATGAATATATTCGAGATGTCAGTAACACCTCAGAACATATTCATGTTTGTAATGATCCATTCGGCTAGAGGTTCCACTTCTGTAGTGTGTAATGTAAACTACACTGTTCATATTTTAATTCACTCTACCGTTTCCCTTCAATAATGAAAACTATTTCAGGTTCAATGAGATGCCACGAAAACAAAATACGCTGTACCATCATTCAACGTCATTGAAGGTGGACTTTCCGAAGAAAAGTACATTGTCGCAGCACTTTGTAATGGCAAATTGCGCTTCTTGCAGCATTCAAACTCGAGATGGTCTCTGTTTGAATTGTATTAAACAACCGCAACGAACGGCCGTCGTTCTTTCCAGTAAGCTCGAACGTTGGGAAAGGACTTATGCGGGAATCAAATCGGTGAGTGTTTTATTCTTCTGTTGCTGAGTGCGTTTTTTTTTTTATCTTGAACCGTTCGCAGTGATGAAAGTTTCATAAACTTTACAGTTTATAAGATACAGTACTTGACTATCTCTTAAAAGTTTCATGAGTGACTACAGATTTAGAAAACTTCGAGAATCTGAAATAATACAATGAAATCATGGAAATGTATGTATTTATGGACATGCATTGCATGGAAAATATCGTAGAAAAACTTTCAAAATGCTTAGTGTTTATTAAAGTATGTCATAGGTTTCATGAAATCTCTTGGTTGGAAATATAAAACTCGAAAATATTTTGAACAATTTCAAACATTTGATATTAAATTTTTTGTAAATTTAAGTTTTGAGTGAATTTTAATCACTAATAAAACAAAACTATTCAATATATCTATCAACTGAGGAAACAGTACGGGAATTTCAGAAAGTAACCAGGAATGGCGCTTTTTAAGTCATTCTCTATAAAATCCTTCATATGGCGTCAGCTACTGTAGTTGCACACTTTAAATTTTTATTTGCCACCACGGGCTTGCTTTTAGCGAAACATGGCTCACCTCAAATTACGCGCACTACAGACGAAATTTGCTTTTTATTCATTAATTTGCTAAAATATTTGCATTAACTTGTAATTTAAGCTTGAAAAATAGTGAAAATCTGGAAAAACACTAAAAACTTCAACGTTTGGTAGATACACTGCTAAACCGATGGTAAAAAAATATGTTTTATACACAGATCTGTCAGTCATGCTGTGGGAGACCTCATGAGATCAGTTGCGAGTCATCTGATTGTCCTGTCCTCTATCGTCAGTATCAAGCAAAACGGGATAATGACCAGGAACAGTTCATCCGGGACCAATTGGAAAAAGTCAGTTTGTCATTATTTTGACATTGTGAGTTGTCTCTTATGGGGTCAGATGTGGTTATTTAATAAATTAATAACAATAGAATAAATCTTCATTTATGAGAAACAAATGAATGGATAACTTCTGTTAACATTTTGTTTTCAATTTGCGCGTGCGCAATTTGTATACGCAATATATTACAAGGTGTTTGTTGATAAGTTCTAAACTGGTTCTGAACTCACAAAACGTCTGTCGGCAATACAGAACTCTTCGGACACATCTGTGTGTTTGTTGGCTAAATTCTAAGACTGTTCGCAAGCCAAGAATTGCTAAAGCCAGGTTGGCTTCAGCAATTTTTGGCTTCTAGCAGTTCTAAGAGTCGAACCACTAAAATAAACAGTCGGACGAGCCCAAGAAATTGACCAGCAGAGACACGCAGTTGTGTCGAAAGAGTTCTATATTGCCGACAGACGTTTTGGAAGGTTAGAACACCTATAAAATTTTGTTTAGTAGCTTGATGTAGCATCATAGCATGATAACTAATCCAAAAGTCCAAAAACTTTAAGATGTGCCTTTTATTAAAGTCGTCGCTGCTATACAGATAGTTTGTACCATGTCATGGCTTTATTCGGGGCAACTGCTTAGTTTGCTCAATTTTTAATAAATTTCAATGGCCACTGTGACGATCAGTTGAAATGAATGGTGTGAGGTTAGGGAATTTGAATGCAAGTGATGCTTTTTAATAATCGTTAAAAAGCTGTTTGTTACTTTTCCTAGAATTTCTTATAAGCACAAATCAGTTCGAATAAATATTTTGTTAGAACATTATCATCAGTTTGTTTGTTGAATTGTTGTGATAATTTTCATATGAAACTCATATTAGCATTGTTATTTTAGTAAAGTTAAAAGTATAGAATAATAATTTATTTTTTCGTTTTATTTTGTTGTGAATGTTATCAGTATTATATTTTTGAGTCAAAATTGGTTCACCTAAGAATTAAATATTATATAAATATGTTTTATTTTTAAAGTTTAAAATTTTATTTATCTAGTCTGTGATTTAAACGGCAGGAACAAATCTAGTTTAGTATACTTTAAGTGTACTGTTTTTTTAATATAAATATAATGTAGCTAATTTTTTTTTTAGTTTTTAAGATAATTTTTATATAAAGTAATACTTGTGTTTCAGTATAATTGATATTGTATTTTTTTTATTGGAAATACTATTTGAAATAAGTATATTTCATTGTGTTCTTGTATTGAAATGTAAAACAATTTTTTAAATTTTTTTTGATATAGTAAACGTTTTCGAGTATGTTCACCTCAGGTTTCATCTTTCTATCACGAGATGGCGTTCAAATGATTACAATGTTTTTAAACATTACAGGAGTAATAACGTTTTCGAAGGTGTTTCATCTTTTAAAAAATAGAAACTAAATGATATTTAACACAAAACGATACGACATGTGCTGACAGGAATTTAAACCATAAGCACATTACATTTTACATGCTGTTAGTATTGCTATATATGAAAAATGGCGGATTCGACATTACAATTGTCTCTTAAAATCTGCCCATATGTCAAATCCCAATAGCGTTTTTCACTTATGGCACTTTTATGTGCTGAATGCATTTTAATTGTTTGGTGTCAGGTGATGTTAATAACCATTATGGGTAAATTCAGTATACAAAAGTACAATGACAGGAAAAAGCTGTAAGAAGTTGATTTACATACCTAACCCAACATGATATCTGTTTGTTAAAAAGTAAGGGTGTTTGTTGATAACTCCTGAGCTGCCAACGCGTCTGTTGCCAATACAGAACTCTCTGGACACAACTGGGATTTTGATGATCAGATTCTCGAACTGTTTGAAATTGGTTTTAGTAGTTCTGGGCCCCTAGGAGTGCTAAGAATCAAGTTTGAAGAATCCGCGAATGTAATCATTAAAATCACAGTTGTGTCCAAAGAGTTCTGTGTTGCCGACGGACGCTTTGGCAGCTAAGAACTTATCAACAAACACATCTATTTAATGTATAATAGCTTCTTGGAAGAAATCAAGAAGAATGCCCCTCTTATAAAATACAATACTGTAAAATTAAAAAAAAACATGGATACTAATTAATGAATCAACAACGATAAAAAAAATAGTAATAGTTATCCATAGAGCTTGTCATACTCGAAAATGGTTAATGTAAGTAAAGATTTTAGTTTAGAAAATTTAAAAAATAATTTATAGGGCAGCAATTTGGTGAGTTATTTATAGCATACTATTTAGCTGTAAAGATAACCAGAAATACTGCGTTCATGTATTTCGCAAAATGTGATATTCATTTATAGGGTGTTTAATTTTATTTTTGAATCTTGTTAAACATGATCAGATACCTATGGAAAAAATATATTTTTCACTGATTAAATAAACCAGTCTTGTTTATTTATTATAATGATAGATAAGTAATTTGTTTTAATTTTTTTATGATATCATAATAAAGCTTACGTGGTCTAGAATATCACTGAACTTCTGTGAGAAATCGTAATTTAAAGCTGTTAATAATAATATTGCGTTTAGCGTCCGTTTCTCTACATTATATCAACAGACGCCACTGGCACTATTACTATTTTCCATTTACCATGCTTCGGTATTTTCCTAAGGGTTTGGCAGGTAATCGGCGTTGCCTTAAATAAGGAAAAATCTCGATATTTATCTGAAATTGTTGAGGGAAACTATGGAAAACCTCAATAAGATGGCCAGTACAGAAATCACCGTTTATTATAGGAAATAAGTCCTAGCTGCCTAGCTTCTCGGTATAATCATAATAATAGTAACTGAGCATGAAAAGACCGACTTTCGGTAAAGCAATATTTTTATTTCTAACAAAATCATGGAATATTCTCGTAAAAATAAATAAAAAAACCCGGGTCGCAGTGCCCAAACCCTGCCAACAATATACTGTATTTGCTAACACAAGCAGTCTGGTTTTATTACATAAACTTAAGTTTTTTGGTCAAAATAAAAAAATTAACCCCTTAATACACCCCTTAAATTAACAGTTTTTTTTCTTAATTGCAACCTTACTATCATCGAACATCTACACCAAATTAAATACACCTTTCAGTAAATAACTCACTATCTGCAAACTAGTGTTTTCATAAAATTTGTAAATCCGGCCCTGGCGGGCCGATTTTTTTCAAATTTCGGGAGCACATTTTAATTGCTACTAAAAGAGTAAATTTCAATTTTGAAACGATTCTGCGAATTTTTTCGGTATTTTTGGGCTCAAAAACTTTTTTCAACCCCTAAAAACCACCCTTAAAATGATCCGATTGGGCCCATTTTAAATAGGCTTCGTGCGGTGATGGATTCTAACATATGTGCCAAATTTCGTTAAAATTAACTCTTTCGAAAGTTATTGCCCGCACGTATATATATATATATATATACAGGGTGTCCCATAAGTCGACGTCCAAACGAAGTGAGGTGATGGGGGTGGTCATTTCCTATCAAAATAACCATAAATGTGGTTATCCAATTGTTTACGGTTCGAAAGTTATTTCAATTTTTGTATTTTTCTCTGAAATCGTGTAGTGCTTATACTAAAAAATTAATTTAAAAAAATCTATGAGTTGTTTGGTTGATTTTTTTTTTTAATAGGATCCTGAAGGGTCTGCCTTTCCAAAAAAAATAATTTTCATGAGCTCTGTTATCATCTGTCAAATAAAAAAATTGGTTTTGTAAACACTTTTCGGTGGCAAGAAAAATATATTTGATTTTAAATTCACGTTGACAGAAAAAAAGTGTTATAAAAAAAATTGACCAATTATCAGAAAAACTTGTCCATTTAATAGAGATTCTAACGCGGTATAGTACAACTCGTTATTCATGACAGTTTTTTTTATAACAATTTTTTTACATGCAAGGCGTGTTTGTTAAAAAATACATTTTCGAAAATTTCAAAATCTAAGTTGGCTGGTCTAACACAAATGAACCAAATTTTTTTAAAGTTACAACAAATGTTCGAAATTAGTCGAAACGCCCGTTCGTTATTTTGTATTGTATTGATCGCAATTCTTATTTTTTGCCGCAGCTGATGTTCGTTTTGGTTTTCCGTCGCGTAGACCAGTTCTTTGAAATAACCCCATAAAAAGAAGTCTAGGGGGTTTAGGTCAGCTGACCGCGGTGGCCACTGGATGGTTCCTTCCCTTCCAATCCAACGATTTGTGTATTCGGTGTTGAGGTATCGGCTCACTACTAGAGCATAGTGACAAGGAGCCCCATCGTGCTGCAACCACATGTTTCGGCGTGTTTCTAGCGACACGTGTTCCAGTAAGCCGCTCAAATCATTTTGCAAAAAATAAAGATATTCATCGCCCCCGATCCTTCTGGGTAGCTCAAGGGGCCCAATCATTTTACCTTCAACAATTCCTGCCCACATGTTGACCCCAAACTGATGTTGAAAATGGTCGTTTCTTATAGCTCTAGACTTTACATAATCCCAAGAGTGAAAATTATGGATGTTGAATACTCCCGTCCTTCGAAAGCTCGATTCGTCACCCCACAAAATGTTCCCTGTTCCGACGTAGCATTTCTCGGCAAAATTGCAGCCTTTTGTTATAATCAGCGGGTAAAAGTGCTTGCACACGTTGCACATAGTATGGATGTAACTGATCCCTTTTTAAAATACGGTGCACTGTGGACCTCGAAACTCCCGAACGTCTTGACAAACGACGAACACTTGTACATGGGTCCTCTGTCACCATTCCAATTATTTTATCTTCGTCGATGTCAAGTCTAGGTCTTCCAGCTCTTTGCTCATTCCCAGGGATTTCACCTTCTATGTACCACCGATGTATACTTTGGAACACCCTGTGGTCAGGATAGTGTTCTTGGTTGGGATATCGTGCCCGATATTCTCTTGCAGCAGCTCGAGCATTCTCGTCACAAAACCCGTAGACATAGTGCATTTCTGCATTCTCCCGATGGGAATAAACCATTTTGATGCGTCCAACTTGAAGAGAGTCCAAATCACAAACAGGATCGAAGTTCAAATTACCAAGCGCAGGTCCAAATAACAAAGTACAAAATGAAAAGTCAAGTCGGAGGTTTACTAGTAATAAAACGAATAGCGAGCATACATTAGAAGTAGTGAATGAAAGAGGAACGTATTAATTTGTTTAAGTCGTTCCAGCCAACTTAGATTTTGAAATTTTCGAAAATGTATTTTTAACAAACACGACTTGCATGTAAAAAATTGTTATAAAAAAAACTGTCATGAATAACGAATTGTACTATACCGCGTTAGAATCTCTATTAAATGGACAAGTTTTTCTGATAATTGGTCAATTTTTTTTATAACACTTTTTTTCTGTCAACGTGAATTTAAAATCAAATATATTTTTCTTGCCACCGAAAAGTGTTTACAAAACCATTTTTTTTATTTGACAGATGATAACAGAGCTCATGAAAATTATTTTTTTTTGGAAAGGCAGACCCTTCAGGATCCTATTAAAAAAAAAAATCAACCAAACAACTCATAGATTTTTTTAAATTATTTTTTTAGTATAAGCACTACACGATTTCAGAGAAAAATACAAAAATTGAAATAACTTTCGAACCGTAAACAATTGGATAACCACATTTATGGTTATTTTGATAGGAAATGACCTACCCCATCACCTCACTTCGTTTGGACGTCGACTTATGGGACACCCTGTATATAAATAAATATATATAATTATATATATATATATATATATATATATATATATATATATATATATATATATATATATATATATATATACAGGGTGTTCTACAAGCTCTATGACAAACTGACAGATGGTAGGTCACTTGATTTTAAACATATATTTTTTAATAAACATGGGTCCGATTCGTTTTTGTTTAGAAGTTACAAGCATTTAAAGAATCAAAAACGTAGGCTGATAAATAGATATATCGGTTGTTATGACAATAATTATAGGTCAAGGAGGTCCAATATCATGGCCACCTCGTTCACCCGATCTGAATCCTCTGGATTTTTATTTATGGGGACACATGAAGCAACTGGTCTACCATGTTGAAATCGCTACCCATCAGCAGTTACTTGAAAGAATTCAAGATGGTAGACCAGCTGCTTGAACGAGGTGGCCATGATATTGGACCTCCTTGACCTATAATTATTGTCATAACAACCGATATTTCTATTTATCAGCCTACGTTTTTGATTCTTTAAATGCTTGTAACTTCTAAACAAAAACGAATCGGACCCATGTTTATTAAAAAAAATGTGTTTAAAATCAAGTGACCTACCATCTGTCAAAGTTTGTCATAGAGCTTGTAGAACACCCTGTATATACATATATATATAATTTTTCCAAAAATGGTGCCAAAGTGCTTAGAAGGCTATGAAACGTCGAGAAATTTTGGTCCGACCCCTAGGTCCCGCCATCCGACCGACGCCAATAGTGTATGTTGCCATATGGCAAATACACTAAAAAGAGAAAACTGAAAAAAATCCTCCAGTTCATCTCATTTGTGGGTACATGAGCACCCACCATGCGCACATCTATGCTAACTACAACTGCTCCAGCCAGGTTTCAAACTTACAGCCTTTTGAATGCAAGTCACAGACGCTGTTGAGCGTCTATAATTTACAATTCATCTTTGAATGCGAGTCTAGTGCTCTCACGGTTTTACATAATTCGGTAAGTCGGAAATAATAATAGCACACTCGAAACGCCCGTTAAACATGACGTATTCTGACGAGCAAATTAACATTTAGTCGCAAGCTGTCGTTGATTCATGTTTTACCATGATGACGTAATCCGGTATTGGCTGGACAACTGGAATTAGGTTATAACAGTTGTCAAAAATCACTGTTTAGTAGTTAAAATAAGTATAATCTGGCATAAAATTACGATTTTCTTTTTCGTAATTTTTATCATTTGTATATTATCGAACAATGTCACGGAAAATTGGAGAATCGGACCAATGAAATGAACTTAAACTGCTCTTTTCTATAATAATAATTTCTTTATTAGGGTTCGGACAAGCTAATGTGGCTATCTAGTCCGCCCTCTACTAAAAACGATACATATAGTACATTAATATAAAATTTTAAAACACTTTAAAAATCAGTATACTAGACATATTAAAATTAACATTTTAAACATCAATGCCCATAAATCAACACAAAATAACATTAATAACGACAAAGTAAAATGTAATCAACATAATCAGTTCAGTGGTTTGTAATGTATGTACATAGTCGGCATTCGGCAAGGTATATCAAGTTAAGCTGAAATAGATAAAATATGTTTCTTGCATTCTCGTTTAAATCCACTGTCGCTATACACCAAACGTATATGTAGAGGTAGTTCATTCCACAAACGTGGCCCGGTAACATAGAATGAGGTGGCTCCTATCGTAGTCTTACTTAAAGGTATCTCTAAATCATAGTTGTTTCTAGTGTGGTAGTCATGATACTGCTGAGTGTATTTGATGTTATCATACAAATAAGAGGGTTCTGAGGATAACAGTATGTTACGTACAAGAGTTAACAAATGCACTATCCTCATTTGCTCCATGTTAAGGATACCGAAGCTTTTTAAATAGGGTTGTATATGGTCACGTTTGTTTATTTTAAAAGCAAAACGCATGCAAGAATTCTGAACTTTTTGTATTTTATAGTTTAGTTGACGACTTATGCCATGGTAAACTACGTCACAGTATGCAAACACTGACAATATTAAAGAGTTGACTAATTTTATTTTTACGGATTCACTTAATGTGTTCACGAACCGATACAAACACTTTAACTTAAAATAAGCCTTCTGACACAAACTATTTACATGGCATTCCCATTTGAGCGCACTATCAATAATCACTCCTAAGTTTTTCGCGGTGTTTACGTAGCCAAGTGACGTGCCACATACCACTATTGGCGGCGCAGAAGAGAAAAGTTCGATGTTATGTTGTGAACCAATAGCTAAAGCAACAGTTTTTGTAGGGTTGGTGTTTAGACAGTGAGCCTCTGACCAGACTTGAAGTGATTTTAAATCATCATTTACATTTCGTATGGCGGCGTGTAAATTCGTTTTAGGAAATGTTATAAATATTTGCGTGTCGTCAGCATATTGGTGAACTGAGCAGTTTTTGATTACTGAGCTTAAATTTACTACATACAAATTAAATAGCAAAGGTCCCAGTATACTTACTTCCGGGACACCGCTGTTGATGGTCAGCAAATCTGAAAAGTTTTGTTGCCCTTGATGCAAGATTTTAGTTTTGTGTGTTCTATTTGATAAATATGCTGCGAACCATTTAATAGTTGAAGCGGAAAAACCATAGGCACTAAACTTAGCTAACAGGAGATCATGATTTATTAAGTCAAATGCTTTACTATAATCAAGAAGCACAAGTACTCCAAGATGACCAGCATCCAAACACTTTTTAAATTCACCTGTTACAGCTAAGAGTGCAGTACAAGTACTGTGTTGCTTACGAAAACCAGATTGACACTGGGATAAAATGCTGTGAGTAGTAATATAGGTAGTCACTTGATTGAACACAATAATTTCTAGAACTTTTGAAAGGACTGATAATATGCTGATTGGGCTCAGGTCTTTATAAGTAGTGGGATTTTTGGATTTGTTCAGTGGAGTGATAATTGCCTCCTTCCACAGTAACGGGAAGGTACCCGACGTAACTGAAAAGTTTATTATGCATGTTATTGAACGTAAACAGAAAGGAAGACACAACAATATATGATCAATGTTGAAATCGTCGCTGCCTTGAGCTTTGCTTTTTATGGAAAGAATTGCTTCAATAATATCAGTATCATCCACGCACTTTAAATCGAAAACGTTAGTTGACTGAGTTGCTAGTGTTTGGTTTATTTCGTGAATTGTTAGTGGACTAGGCGCATTAGTTGTAAAAATATTAAATGATTTATTGATTTCTTCAACGTTACGCAAGTGATCTGACAAGTGACTATTGCTATTAGTGTTAGCGCTATGAACATCAAGTCTTTTGAGCTCTTTCCAAAGTTTACTTGAATTATTTACATTTTGGTTGATGCGCAAATTAAACCAGTCATTTTTGGCTTCTCTAATAGCCCGTCTGGCGTGTGTACGACACCGACGAAAGTATAACCAGTCCTCTTGACTTTTAGTCCTCCGAAATTTTAGCCACGCATTATTTTTATGTCGCACAAGTAACTGTAGTTCACGATGAAACCATGGTTGTTTTTGAGTTGTTACAGTCCGTGTTTTTAAAGGCGCATGTGTATCCAAGAGACGGTTAATATTTTTATTTAAATAAGCATCCTTCTATGTATATTCAAGTAAGAATGTATGGGTGAGTAGTACCAAAAAACGCAAAAATCGCTGCTTATCTGGTATCTGTTCTCTGGTCAGAATCGCTGATTTAACCGTTAATTAATAAGTTGTAACAAAAAGACAGGGAGCATAGATAGATACTCAATGCAATTTCAGTAAAATACATAGACATAATTAATAATTATATCTATGGTAAAATATATTTTTTCGATCTGTCATCTGAGCTCCATAAGGTAATACAATAAAAAGAAGAACGTTATAAACAGTGTGCAAAATTACAAAATAATTGAATACCTGCAATAAATTTTGTTTCATTAAATTGAATTGAATGATTTAATTGACATAATAATTTAAAAAACGATAAAATAAAATGCCCAGGCGACGAACACTGGATAACCAAGCAGAAAGACGTCGAAATAAGTCAGCCCGTAGTCGTGAAACATCTGAGCAACGAAATATAAGACTCGCTAATTGCCGTGAACGAATGAGACAACGTCGAGCGTCAACTTCGAGAGAAAACTTATCTGTAACAGAACCACTTCAAGAACCGTCACCAAAAAGGCAATGTCAAAAACAATCACGACGTCGTATAACCTCAACCAGTACATATAACGCAGCACGATTATTTAAGCATGATCATGAAGTTATTCCTAATAACATCGGTCAATTAAATAATTTTTGCATACATTGTGGAGCAAAATTATTTACTTCAGAAATGACGTCTGGCATGTCATCACTTTGCTGTCATCAAGGTAAAATAAAATTAGATCCAATTGAAGTACCTGAATTGTTTAAGAGTTTAATTATACGTAATGATAGTAAGACTAAAAATTATCTTGATAACATTCGTAACTTTAATAATGCATTGGCTTTCGCGTCAGTTATTGTTGATATGGTTAATATCCCTGGACATGGACCATATTGTTATAAAATCCATGGTCAAACCTATCAGTTGTCACATGGTGGGTAGTTTGAGTACGCCATGAAATAACCAACAATCCTTACAATAAAATGAATAATTTTTGTAATTTTGTAAAGTGATAATTATCATCATATCATCATCATCATCATATATATTAATACGCTAAGGCTAAGATGTTTGCCTCCCGTTTTCGAAAAAACCTCAAAATTACTCCACATAAATTTTGTCATTTTATAAATAATTACTTGCTCTATGAGTATCAACAATTAAAAAATCTGTTATTGCTTTTGTTTTTGCAAAATAATTAATTATAACAATTATATATATAGATATACATTTACTCAGTATGCAGCAATGCTGCCATCTGACGGTTCTAACTTTTTTTTTGTTTAAGTGATAATTATTATACTTATTTACTGTGAATTATTCGCACGGGTACCGCTAGTTCAAATTATTTTCTTAATCAAAATTAATGTTTGATGCGCCATTTTGGAGATTATTTTTCTCTCTAATGACGAAAACTAACTTAATATCTTGAAATTAATGTTTTCATCAAAAAATTACAGTTTGTAAAATTTTAACGATTTCATTACAAACAATTATATAGCATTCTGAAAAAACAAATGTTGCCATCTGGTGGCAATCTGATTATTGTAACAGTTGTCGGTAATATTAAGTGACGTAGTGGCGCTGAAGTCTCTGAATAGAAATTTCCACCCTATTATATTACGTAACTGAGCGCTAACGGTCCGAAGTATTCGCACGGGTCTGCTAGTATTCATTATTTGCCAACCAATTCTGAAACTACATAACGTTCCTCAGTTTCAGGGATGGTCAAAATTCGACGCCTTAAAAAAAATGTAGTCGCATCTGAAAAACTTCCTGTTAGACAGCATGATAAGCACTTAATTCCTAAACAACAGTCTCTAATTAGTGATCAATCTAATCGTTCAAATGAATTTAAACCACTGACTCACCGAATTTCCGTCAAGAATTTTGCAAAAGAAGAATTTTTGAAACAGAAAAACGTTGAAGAACGAGTTATTTCGTCCCATATGCCCAAAAGGTTTCATAGTTACAGTTTTTTTTTCATAAGGAGCAGTGGATTTGCGATATTAATAAGTTTTTAATGCTCTATTTTTTTACAGCGTAACTTCAAATACTGAAGAAGTACCTACCGAGAACAATGAAATACTCGCGGATAAGGTTGAGCAGACTGAGGAACATAATGACTCGGTCAACAAGGAAAATGGTTTTCATCCAGTCGTGGAAAGTATGGTTCATCCAATTGAGGAAAGTGCGGTTCATCCAATCATATTCGTGGATGTCATGCGTTCATCGACACCAATCAATAATAGTGCCTTAACGATGCAGCATTCGGAAGAGAAGGTATTTTACTTTTTTTAAAAAAATTGGCAAATAAATAACAATGAATCTGTTTCCATTGAAAATAACACGTTTCTTTTTCCTTGTAGTTTTACCAAGTGCGCTGACCTCGAGTGAACCAAAACGTTTTCCATGGTACCTCGGCGACATTAATACCACAGATTGTGGATCATCAAGGGAGGCAAAGGTGATTTTGGAAATTGCGCAAAGAGACTTGAACAAACTTCGTCGAACAATTGACGACCTGCGTAATCAGAACTCTCGACTAAAAAAAGAAAACAGGAGCCTCAGGGAAACCATTTTGAAACGCGAGGAAAAATTACTTAACCGAATGTGCTTTGTTCTATATTTTGATGTATTAAACCCGGAATAAATGGAAAAACTTTGTGCCTAAATGCAAAGGTAGAGAATTCGATACGTCAAATTTACGTGTTTCTATTTACTTCAGTCTCTGCATGCATTTAGAAAATGGGAAAATTTAATTTGCGATAGATGCATTAAATCTGCATCATTACGTACTTGTTTTCGGTACAAAAATTGTCTTTTTCGTGCAGGTGACGTAAAATAAAAGTCATGCATGCGCAGATCAAAAGCTCGCTCGGAATCCTAATAGCAAGTATCCTATCAACATGAACTACCCTCCGTATTATGTGTATATTATCCTCTATGCTAGTGGTTAGGCGCAATCGAAGTTTAAGGTAGTTGTCGTGGTACAATATTGTCAAAAAGTTATAGATTATATGCGCCACAAAAGTATACTAGCTTGTAGCTAAGTGATCCATAATTTGTACGCAAAACTGTACCCGTGGAAACGTAACCCATACAGTATTCATATGCATGTATACTTTTCTATAAATTATTAAACTTTAAACCGTTATTTATAAATAATTAGACGGTCAAAAATTTTTTCATATTTTTTTTAAACTCAACAAATGCATTGAAAGACTGTCAGTTTTTGGAAAGTTTCTGACAATTAGTTCTTTTTTTATAAATAAGAAACTGGTTCAGAACTACAGAGATCATATACAATCGATGTTAATTATCCAATTCTTAATTGAATTTATCTCGGATTATATATGATCGATCGACTTCAAATTTTCAGGGTAATTGTATTATCATGTCCTTAATAAGTATACAAAAATTAAGAATTTTCTGACCGTGTACCTTAAATATTCAGAATAGCATCTTTCTTTTATATATAATATAGAAATTAACATATTTTAGAAGACCACCCCCCTGTTTCTGTCCCCGGGGGAGAAAATCTATATTCCCCCTCCATTATGTTTATCCCGTGTACTATACTATCAATCTGCGAAGTTTTAACTTTGAGAGTCAACGGGGACTTTCTGGAGGGACCAGAAAGACAGACATACCGACTGACGGATAGACAGGCATACATTAGGAAATCATATATGTAATGTAATAGATAATGTTGATTAATTTTTTTATTCTGATACTGATTTTCTATGACTTTTCACTTCTCAGTACAGTAAAACTTCGATATTACGGACTAATTGTCCGTTAAAGTCGAGAGTCCGTTATACACGCATTTGTATATAGAAGACGCTTGACGCCTGCACTAGACTGTAATTTTCAGTGTTTCGTTTAAAATACAATTTTCTTTCTGCTATATTTTTAGTGTATTTGCCATATGGCAACATACACTATTGGCGTCGGTTGGATGGCGGGACCTAGGGGTCGGACCAAATTTTCTCGACGTTTCATAACCTCCTAAACACTTTGGCACCATTTTTAAAAATGTTTATATATATATGTATATATATATATATATATATATATATATATTTATATACGTATATATATATATATATGTGTACGCGCCATAACTTTCGAAAGAGTTAATTGATTTCAACGAAATTTGGGCCACATGTTGAAATCCATCACCGCAAGAAGCCTATTTAAAATGGGCCTAATCGGGCTATTTTAAGGGTAGTTTTTAGGGGTTGAAAACTGTTTTTGGGCCCCAAAATACCGAAAAAATTCTCCGAATCGTTTCAAAATTGAAATTTAACCCTTTGGTAGTGATTAAAAAGTTTCCCCACAATTTTAATAAAATCGGCCCGACAGGACCGGATTTACAAATTTTATGAAAACACTAGTTTGCAGATAGTGACTTATTTATTGAAGGGTGTATTTAATTTGGTGTAGACGTTAGATTGATAATAATATTACAATTAAAAAAAAAATGTTATTTTAAGGGGTGTATTAAGGGGTTAAATTTTTTATTTTGCCCAAAAACAAACTTAATTTCACATATAAAACCACACGGCCCTATACAAGCAAATACACTATATTGTCGGCAGGGTTTTGGCACTGCGACCCGGGTTTTTAAATTTTGTTGCTGGAATTTTCACAATTCTTGAAATAATTATTTTAATAATCAAAAAAATACTTACACTATTGAAAATTATGAAATTAGGGTAATTTAGCGTTATTTTATTGTCTTTCGAAATTATCGTACAATCGTACTCAATTAATTCCTATAGGAAAACAGAAAAATATTACTACAAATTTGTGGTATAATCTGTGGAAAAAGAAGGATTTAGCAGGAGACAATTAAAGGATATTGAAGTGGCTGCACTTTTGGAGGAGGCTAATATTTTTTTTTCCCTGCAACAAGGCATGCGCTCCTCATTTTAAGTGCTTTCCCATCCACTACGGCTACTGTTGAACGATCTTTCAGTACCCTTCGAAGGATAAAGACCTGGCTGAGAAGTACAATGAGAGAGGACAGATTGACTGGGTTGTGTTTGATAAGCGTCCATCGGAAATTCTTTAAGTAAAATCAGGACTGGATTGTAACGAGAGTTTTGAACAAGTTTTCTACAAATCCAAGAAAAATGATACTAGTATAAGACATGTAACTAGAATATTTTTTTTTTCAAGCAAATAAATGTAATAACTTAGTTGAAAAGCACTGCTATAATTATACATAATTTTCTTAATATTTTGATTTCATTCACCTTTTCCGTGATAAAATGTTACAATCTGAACGACCATGGCTTGCCCCCCCCCCCCTAGTTTTGATCCTGGGTACGACCTCGCTTACAAAATAGCCAAATAGCAAAAAAAAAGTCCGCAAGATAATGAAATTGCAGGGAGTTTCTGTTGCGATTTTGTTTTTATGAATGTACAGATTCAGTAACTTGCGATTTATTTATTTGATACAAATTTTGAGGTACAGAGCCCTAAAAAGGGAACTAATGTGTTTGTGTCGTATCTTCATATACCTTGGTTTCTGTTCAATTTTAATTCGGTTTTCATTATACGACAGAAACCTATAGATTATTAACAAACTGATGAAAAATTATGAAAATGGCAACATCGGTCTAGATACCTTTAAAACTAAACAATTACAGACTAAGTTACGATTTTATTTATTTTTATTGATTGAATTAACTAATTTTTAATCAAGTTATTACAAAGGTATTAATGTGGTTTCTTACATATGCGCTTGTGACTAATTAGACTTTGTGATTGGCGAAAACACTTATCACAAACGTCACACTGATATGGTTTTTCACCAGTATGTGTGCGTTTGTGAATCTTTAAATTACCTGATAGAGAGAAATATTTATTACACACGTCACACCGATATGGTTTTTCACCAGTATGTGTACGTATGTGGTTATTTAAATGAGATGAATTGTTGAAACATTTATTACAAACGTCACACTGATATGGTTTTTCACCAGTATGTGTACGTTTGTGGTTATTTAAATGAGATGAATTGTTGAAACATTTATTACAAACGTCACACTGATATGGTTTTTCACCAGTATGTGTACGTTTGTGATTATTTAAATGAGATGAGTCGTTGAAACATTTATTACAAACGCCACACTGATATGGTTTTTCACCAGTATGTGTACGTTTGTGTTTATTTAAATGAGATGAGTCGTTGAAACATTTATTACAAACGCCACACTGATATGGTTTTTCACCAGTATGTGTACGTTTGTGGTTATTTAAATGAGATGAATTGTTGAAACATTTATTACAAACGTCACACTGATATGGTTTTTCACCAGTATGTGTACGTTTGTGATTATTTAAATGAGATGAGTCGTTGAAACATTTATTACAAACGTCACACTGATATGGTTTTTCACCAGTATGTGTACGTTTGTGTTTATTTAAATGAGATGAATCGTTGAAACATTTATTACAAACGCCACACTGATATGGTTTTTCACCAGTATGTGTGCGTTTGTGTTTATTTAAATGAGATGAGTCGTTGAAACATTTATTACAAACGCCACACTGATATGGTTTTTCACCAGTATGTGTGCGTTTGTGTTTAGTTAAACTGGATAATTGGTTGAAACACTTATTACAAACGTCACACTGATATGGTTTTTCACCAGTATGTGTACGTTTGTGTTTAGTTAAATGAGATGAGTCGTTGAAACATTTATTACAAACGCCACACTGATATGGTTTTTCACCAGTATGTGTGCGTTTGTGTTTAGTTAAACTGGATAATTGGTTGAAACACTTATTACAAACGTCACACTGATATGGTTTTTCACCAGTATGTGTGCGTTTGTGAATCTTTAAATTACCTGATAGAGAGAAATATTTATTACACACGTCACACCGATATGGTTTTTCACCAGTATGTGTACGTTTGTGGTTATTTAAATGAGATGAATTGTTGAAACATTTATTACAAACATTACACTGATATGGTTTTTCACCAGTATGTGCACGTTTGTGTCTATTTAAATCAGATGAATAGTTGAAATACTTATTACAAACGTCACAGAGATATGGTTTCTCCCCAGTATGTTTGCGCTTGTGTTTAAATAAATGACTTGAGTTGCTATAAGTCCTATTGCAAATGTCACAGTGATAACTCTTTTTGGTTGCTTTTATATGTTTCTCATAATTGACTGAAATATTTTTCTTCTCTTTTTCACTTTTGTCCAGACATTCTGTTACATTGTTCCTTGATGTGTGACCAACATCGACATTTGAGTGTTCGGAGACGAGTTTATTAACATCATCTTTGGATGAATTTTCTACGGCATCATTAACATATTCTGAATTACAATCAGTTGACTCGTCTTCAATTACGAATTTTAAAGCCATATTTTCGTTACTTTTGTCTGCACATTTATCATTTACAGGAACAATTTCTTCCCTACTAAGATTCCCGTCAAATAAATCGAGACTTTCTACAGATTCGCATTTCACAGTGGCATCACAGTCATCAGTTTTGTCGATTATATGTTCCTCAGAAGACTTCTGAATGGAATATTCAGGCTTGATTTGTTTGTCCGAAGCAAGCAGTTGTTTGTCAAATATATCGTGAATTTCTATAGGTTCACATTTCACAGTGACATGACAGTGATCAGTTTTTTCAATTAAATGTTCCTCAGAAGAGTTCTGATTCGAACATTCAGACTTGATTTGTGTGTCCGAAGCAAGCAGTTGTTTGTCAAATATATCGTGAATTTCTATAGGTTCATATTTCACAGTCACATCACAGTCATCAGTTTTGTCGATTATATGTTCCTCAGAAGACTTCTGATTGGAACATTCAGACTTCATTTGTTTGTCAGAAACAAGTTGCTCTAAATAACGTCGCAGTATCTTATCAGACTGTACAATTTGCATCTGGAACTGACGAAACTGTTCGAGCTGAGTGTAACAAGAACGGCAAATCAGATTGGGTCTCCCATCATCTCTTCTTATCTGAAAATTAAGAGATTATTTATTTTCAGAGAAATAAAAAGATTTCATGCTCTTAGATGAGAATAGCTGTGATAATAAGATTTATTATTAACTGAAGTTCAATTGTATCTCGATTTTAAAAATCTTGGCAGAATAATAAAATAAAAATCCTGTATCAATAATTTACGGCACCAATAATTAATAGGTACTGCCATGTTATTGTTATGTTTTTCATACACAACCTTTCAAATTCATATCTACAATATTTATATATGTCATAGTTTATATTTAATATATATTTTTTGAAGTTAAGCAATTTTTATTTCTATTTGGATGGGGGTAAAATCTTGAGTTCGTGTCACCGTGACTGACATGCTAATGTTAACAGTATATCTGTAGCTGTAAGTATGACGTGTTGTGAATACCGAGTGATATTAATACGGTAGAGCCGAAGACTTCACTAGTATTGTCGCTGCCGAGTTTAATAATTACATAAAATAGTAAATAAATCTTTAAGTAAGGCTCTCTTTGAGAAGAAACAAACTTACCTGAACGGGAGCACAACCCATTACAACATTGGATACATGTTTTCCTATTGTAGGCAAAAAATAAAAAATGTCTAGTAGAACAACACCTTTTGTTAAGCACAACCGGCACATTGCACTTAAACCGTTTCCATTTACTGATATTTTTTTCATTTTTTAACGATTATTTATTCTGTACGTTCTGTATTATAGCGTTCAATTAAAACAGCATAGCATCTGACTGTGTTATTCCATGTACAAAATTTCGCAAAAATACAAATATTAAGGCCGGTCCAGACGCTACGTTTTGCACAACCTTTTAACTGCGCAGTCTTAAGACGGAATGAAAACGTTGCAATTTTTAGAGCGTCTACATGGTGCAGAGATATCTGCATATTTCGCACAGTTTTAGCGGCATCGTCATGGAGGAGGTACTACTCTGGTCAATTTTGGCATGCTGTCTTAAGAAAAATAAAAGATTGAAACGTCTCAGAAGTACCCGGCGTTCAAAGTGGTCGCGGAAGTGGCTTCTAAAAAGGCAGCACTTTTCTCATATTAGATTACTGCGTGAATTACGTGATGAACCCAATGATTGGCGGAACTACTTGAGAATGGACATAGATACGTATACTTATTTATTGGAATTAGTGACACCGCATATCATAAAACAAAATACTTGTATGAGAACAGCAATATCACCACATGAAAGGCTAACAGCAACTTTAAGATTTTTGGCAACTGGCAGAAGTTACAAAGACCTAGAATTCACAACAATTATATCGAAACAATCGTTAAGTGAAATCATTCCCGAAACATGTAAAGCTATCTTCAAAGTGCTGAAGAATGAATACTTGAAGGTAAGTAATAATGCTATTGTCTATAAAAGATTTATATTTATATGAACCTTACATCAGTGTTTCACAAAACTTAGGCTAAGCAAATGAAAATGCATGCAAATACTTCAGTTTGGTTGAAACGTTGTGAAGTAGTTTGCAGCGGAAGAGGGGGCAATGACTTGATGGGCGTGTGTCTGTTGATCTTGTTCACCTTGCTGTGGGATGATGCGTGAAACTGCCGGAATTTGCCCAATTGTTTCATTCTCCTGAGTGTGTGTAAGTTTTTCTGGGACGTAGTGATGTGGCATAGGCTGCGACTGCTGCGAGAAGGAGTGGTATTGTCCAACTTGTGAAGAAAGAGTATGTGGCATTCTCAATTGTTGGGGCATATTCTGTCGATGCCAATTCCGTCCATTCACTAAACCAAAATCATCTTGTCGCTGGCTAGTCATGTCAATAATTTGAAAATTTCTGGTAAGCGTACCCAACTCCGCTTCGAATAAAACGTCGGAAATTAGTTTCTGAGCGATTGCGTTTTGTGAACTAGGGACGTCTCTGAGTTTATTAGCCACATGTTTTCCAAATACCTGAAAAGCATCCTCTGCGTGTAGCGACTCCAGTTTCTTTCCTACCAACTTCATAACGCCAGTTGTGCCATCATCATCTCCCTTTCTCTTACGAGTTGAAGAGTGCGATCTTGAAGTATTACAGGACAATGTTCTACTGCTAGAACCGGGAGTTGATGCTTCGGAAAGAGGAGTAGCAGGCGCTTCACTGGGACCAGCGTCAGCAGCACTTTCATGCACATCTTCTACCTGAAAATATTAAACAATTATCGATCTCCGTAATTTTCATTATTTTTTTGTTATTGCAATTTAAGTAAGCACTTTTATTTTATTTTTTTTTGTTTCAGTTTCCCAAGACTGAAAAGGAGTGGCTGGAAGTTGCAGCTGAGTTTGAAAGAATGTGGCAGTTCCCTCATTGTTTAGGGTCAATTGACGGAAAACATATTAGGATTGTGCCACCTAAAGGAAGTGGGTCCTATTATTTCAATTATAAGAAAACCCACAGTGTTGTTCTTATGGCAATAGCCAATGCCAATTGCGAATTTTTGTATTGTGATATAGGCACAAACGGTAGGATCTCAGATGGAGGAGTCATAAATAACACTAAATTTTATGAAAAGCTCGTTAATAACGAGTTGAGAATTCCAAAACCCCGGTGCATTGGAAGTGCAAATAGAGTTTTAGGATATGTTTTTGTTGGTGATGAAGCCTTTGCTATGCGTCGAGAACTTCTTAAACCGTATCGACGAGAAACATTAACAAGGGAGCGAAGAATTTTCAATTACCGCCTATCTAGAGCGAGGCGTGTTGTTGAAAACACGTTCGGAATTTTGGCTTCGCGATTTCGTATTTTCCACACAAGTATTAATTTGAAGATGGACAACGTCGATACTGTAGTTCTTGCGTGTTGCGCTTTACACAACTTTTTGCGCAGAAGATCCCCCCAAAACTACACCCCTCCTGAAAGTATGGATCGGGAAAATATTTCTGAGTGTACTGTTGAATTAGGTGAAAGATGTGACCCAGAATTATTACACGACCTACAGCGTGGAACAAGAGGCCAGATTTTGAATAATGCTATCGTGGTCAGAGATCAATTCAAAGAGTACTTTAACAATGAGGGGTCTGTTCCTTGGCAAGATAAATTTATAACTTTAAACAATTAATGGTGTATTTATTATTTAAACTATTTACATAAATTAATAAAGTGATTACATAAAGGATTTTTTTTTACCTGTTCTGGTGCTTCATCAACTTCAGAGTCTTCATTTTCATCCATGGTATTCCTAGACTGCCTTGGTGTCTCCTGATCATTTAGGAAATGTAACAAATCAAAATACCACAGAGATGGCTTGTAGATTTCGTCTTCTCCAGCCCCAGATCGATTCGATTTATTAACTTTTGCCAATTCTTTTCGGTAAACACTTCTTAAAGAATTTATTTTTTTTACAACTGTTTCTCTGTTTGCGGTTGCATCAATTTCTTTGAATTTTTCCACTAAACTCTCATAAGCCTGCCCTTTTTTATCCCTGTCACTACACTCCTTGGATTTGACACGCCAAATGCATGGGAAACTTCTATAAACTGCTATAAATTCTGTGAGAAACTCTCGGGAACACTGCCGAAGGTCAGCCATTGTCGCTCAAACACAACAAAGAAACTGAGGAACAAAATGAATCGGAATCCGTTACCGTCTACATGCGCCGACTTGTCCGCACAGTTCATGGATATCTATGCTCTCTAGCTCAGTTATCGCTGCAACTGTACCGTCTTCGCGCCGGTTTCAAAACTGCGCACTTTTCCTATCTACACGCAACGTTTTATCTGCAACGTGTTGAACTGTGCAGACAAAAGGTTGTGCAAAACGTAGCGTCTGGACCGGCCTTTATGTACGTCCAGAGATAACCCTTTTGAGATAGGCAACTTCGTTAACATATTGGTTCGCAACTGGTCCACTGGACTAGAAGACATTGTATAGATGACACGCGTATCGCTTAGGCGATTCAAAAATCCGCGGGACGTGTTTTATTTAGCTTTTAGTATTTTATTTAAGATTTTAGATGAAAAATTAAAAGAAAGAAAGTAAACTTTTACTGATACTAGTTTATTGATAAAATACAAACAAAAAAAAAAACAAATTATAGCAGTCCTGCACAGCTGTTAATACAAATACAACATTTAAAAATATAACAATTACATTAAAGGCTGAAAAGTATCAAATACATAATGAAGATCAATGACACATGAAACTTAAAATATTCATACTACGAATTATGAATCGAAATGTTTTTGTGCACTAAGTTCATTCCTTCATTCATATTACATGCATTGCACAAAATTATTAATATTACAAAACAAAAGTGCAGAAATGGCAATCGAGCTGTAGGTACAAACGGGCAACATAATATAATAAGCTGATGACAATTATGTACAAAAAAGATGTCAAACAAAAGATTTAATGGCCTACCCCAGACTCGTGCAAAAATAGAATTTAACTCGCTTATTTACAGCTAATAGAATACATACATCCGTCATTATGAACCGGATACCAAAAAAGAGAAAAATTGGACTGAATAGCCACTCCTATACTTCCCACCTAGTAAACAATTGCTCGTAACTGAAAATTGTTCCAATTTTTTCATATTTTTAATATAAAAAGCATAGTCATCTTATTTTTTTATCTACTTCTACTTGAGGCCAACTAAAACTGTAGACATTTTGTAAATAAAAAATATTTTCGTGCAATTTTTTTGGAAAATAGTTTTTTTCTCGAAAACTACATTTTTAAATACAAAAATTATTAATATTTTATACATATTTTAACGTCTAGAATGCATTTATTACTTTTGTTCATCCACGTTAATACGTGACACTAAGAACGCTTTTGGAATATCTCAGAAACCACACAACCAATTAGGCTTAAATCTAATCTAATCAAGTCAAGTGCTAAAAAATACAACAAAACAAACTGTATGACCCTACATCGTTCCGTTTTTGAGATATTGAAAGAGAAATCATTTCACTACATACACACAGACATCAATTGAAAAAATGATCTGAAATGATTCCTAGGGTGCCAAAACGGAAAGATTTATTAATGTTCTGAAAAAAAATTTTCAGACTGAATCCAGTACTTCTCTACCACAGAGGTGGTAAAAAACTGACACCACTGTTAATCGAAACGTTCGAAAAAATCTCGGATTATTGGTTGAAATTAACAAAATATTTACACTTGCACTTAGATATTATACTAAAATATCTTGACACTGAAAGAAAACTATCGATACTGGTATCATATCAGTAGTATCGTAACATTGCAAAGAATGCCTTCTTTGTATACTTTGGTTCAAACCAAGCAGAGATACTGTCAATTTTTAACCCCCGACAAAAAAGAAAGATTTTATAAGTTTGACGCGTCTGTCTTTCTGTGTGTCTGTCTGTGGCATCATAGCTCTCAAACGGATGGACCGATGCAGTTTTTTTATTACAAAGCTGGTTTAACCAGGATGATTCTTACACATGTTTCGTGAAAACTGCTTCGGCCGCTTCGAATATCTTCAACTCCGAAGTTCATTTCGTATCCATAGTTACTGTTAACTTAAAAAGTATGAGATAAAAATTATTTTTAAAAATTTAAAAAACTCTCGACACACCAACCACTCTTAAAAAATCAAAAATAATTTCCGTTTATTTACTTAAATACATCAGGGAATGCAATGTCACCGAGTGAGCGATCCGAATGTAGGCAGACGCGTTTACCTAGCGGTCCCCCGATGTATTGAAATAAATAAATGGAAATTATTTTTGATTTTTTAAGAGTTGTTGATGTCGGTTGTTTTTAAGTTTTTAATTTTTAGTGTATTTGCCATATGGCAACATACACTATTGGCGTCGGTCGGATGGCGGGACCTAGGGGTCGGACCAAAATTTCTCGACGTTTCATAACCTTCTAAGCACTTTGGCACCATTTTTGGAAAAATTATATATATATATGTATATATATATATATATTTATATATATATATATATATATATATATATATATATATATATATATATATATATATATATATACGTGCGGGCTATAACTTTCGAAAGAGTTAATTGATTTTAACGAAATTTGGCACACATATTGGAATCCATCACCGCACGAAGCCTATTTAAAATGGGCCCAATCGGATCATTTTAAGGGTGGTTTTTAGGGGTTGAAAAAAGTTTTTGGGCCCAAAAATACCGAAAAAAATCGCAGAATCGTTTCAAAATTGAAATTTACTCTTTTAGTAGCAATTAAAATGTGCTCCCGAAATTTGAAAAAAATCGGCCCGCTAGGGCCGGATTTACAAATTTTATGAAAACACTAGTTTGCAGTTAGTGAGTTATTTACTGAAAGGTGTATTTAATTTGGTGTAGATGTTCGATGATAGTAATCTTGCAATTAAGAAAAAAACTGTTAATTTAAGGGGTGTATTAAGGGGTAAATTTGTTTATTTTTACCAAAAAACTTAAGTTCATGTAATAAAACCAGACTGCCTGTATTAGCAAATACACTATATTGTCGGCAGGGTTTGGGCACTGCGACCCGGGTTTTTAGTGTATTTGCCATATGGCAACATACACTATTGGCGTCGGTCGGATGGCGGGACCTAGAGGTCGGACCAAAATTTCTCGACGTTTCATAACCTCCTAAACACTTTGCCACCATTTTTAAAAATGTTTATATATATATGTATATATATATATATATATATATTTATATATATAGGTATATATGTGTGCGGGCTATAACTTTCGAAGAAGTTAATTTATTTTAACGAAATTTGGCACACATGTTGGAATCCATCACCGCACGAAGCCTATTTAAAATGGGCCCAATCGGGCCATTTTAAGGGTAGTTTTTAGGGGTTAAAAAATGTTTTTGGGGCCCAAAATACCGAAAAAATTCTCCGAATCGTTTCAAAATTGAAATTTAACCCTCCGGTAGTAATTAAAAAGTGTTCCTAAAATTTTAATAAAATCGGCCCGACAGGACCGGACTTACAAATTTTATGAAAACACTAGTTTGCAGATAGTGAATTATTTTCTGAAAGTTGCATATAATTTGGTATAGAGGTTCGATTGATAATAATATTGCAATTAAGAAAAAAAATGTTATTTGAAGGGCTGTATTAAGGAGTAAAATTTTTTTTTTACCCAAAAACCAACTTAAGTTCGCATAATAAAGCCACACTGCCTGTATCAGCAAATACACTATATTGTCGGCAGGGTTTTGGCACTGCGACCCGGGTTTTTAGTGTATTTGCCATATGGCAACATACACTATTGGCATCGGTCGGATGGCGGGACCTAGGGGTCGGACCAAAATTTCTCGACGTTTCATAACCTCTTAAACACTTTGCCAACATTTTTAAAAATGTTTATATATATATGTATATATATATTTATATATATATATATATGCGTATATATATATATATATATATATATATATATATGTGTGCGGACAATAACTTTCGAAAGAGTTAATTGATTTTAACGAAATTTGGCCCACGTGTTGAAATCCATCACCGCAAGAAGCCTATTTAAAATGGGCGTAATCGGGCCATTTTAAGGGTAGTTTTTAGGGGTTGAAAAATGTTTTTGGGCCCCAAAATACCCAAAAAATTCTCCGAATCGTTTCAAAATTGAAATTTAACCCTTTAGTAGCAATTAAAAAGTCGCTCTAAAATTTCAATAAAATCGGCCCGACAGGACCGGACTTAAAAATTTTATGAAAACACTAGTTTGCAGATAGTGAATTATTTACTGAAAGTTGCATATAATTTGGTACAGAGGTTCGATTGATAATAATATTACAATTAAGAAAAAAAATGTTATTTTAAGGGCTGTATTAAGGAGTAAAAATTTTGTTTTACCCAAAAACCAACTTAAGTTCGCATAATAAAGCCACACTGCCTGTATCAGCAAATACACTATATTGTCGGCAGGGTTTTGGCACTGCGATCCGGGTTTTTTTATCCTTATACCCGATCACCACCTTTTCTCTACAGTCACCGCCTGGACTATGTTTATTTCAGACTAGCAGCCCAGTCCGGCTTCGCCCGGGTGTAAATGTAATATATATATATAGGATATAAAAGATGAGAATCATTATCATTAAATTCTCAACGTGTATTGAATTTGCGCGAATTCAATCGCTTTTATTTGCGAATGTTCAAAAATCGAAGAAAAATCTTATTTCCCAAAAAGAAATTTAAAAAATTCTGTTGATCCGATTGCTACCAAACTTCAAAAGGTCACCCGCTGGGCTAATCTAAAGATTGTCTGAAAATTTCATCAAAAATGGTTTACCCGTTTGGAGTCCATAGATTACATATACATCGTCTTTTATCTATATGGATTATTAAAATGTAAAAAGTGGTTATTGTGACATAACGATAATAGTTGGACATATAGTATCGCGAAGTTTTTTGTAGTTATTGATATGTTCTTTAATATTATAGAACATACTTTTGTTCTATCATCAATAGTTTCCGCAGCGCATGCGACGAAAGATGTTTTATGGCATTTTTTTTACACCTTGGGTTACGTTACTAAAGTTTTAGTAAGGATCCCTAATATTTTCTAGCAATAAATATAGCCTATGCTACTCAGGGTGAATGTAGCTTTCTAATGGTGAAAGAATTTTTTAAATCGGCACAGTAGTTTTAGAGTTTATTCATTACAAACATACACACACACAAAAATACAAATCTTTCCTCTTTATAATATTAGTGTAGATGACTATGTCATATATTGTTTCGCAGCTTGTTATTCATAACCAAGCTAACCGCCCGTTATGTTCCATGAAGTTTTTTTCAAAAGAAAAAACCCATTTTGATCCCCGGGGAGTATCTCTAAAATCCGGCTCTGTTAGGATCAGTCCTGTGTCTTATACTACAAGTGTGCTAAATTTCAACTTCCTAAGTGTACTGGGACCTTCTGAAGGGTCTGGAAAGACAGACGGAAATCCGGGCACACAATGGGAAATTATATATGTGTAGATTCTAAGCAAATTAATATGTAAAAAACTAAGTAAAAGTTAAAACAGATATGGAATCTGTAACTAGAGCATACAGAGACAGATAATGAAGTGATAACATTTTTTATCATTCTGGTACGGAACCCTAAAGATGCCTAGGACGTTTAATCACTGTTTAATTAAAATAATATGAAATGGCCACAACCTGCTTTTTGAAAAAAAATGTTGTACCGTAGACGTAAATCTACTTTTTGGTAGCATTCGGCGACAAAATAAATTTGATAATTTGCTACTACTGGTACAGAAATCATTACTTGTTAAATTGCTAATGAAGATTATCTACAAGAGATGGCAGCAGCACTATTATAAATCAAGACAAGAATTAATCTCGTTCTTTCTATCTGCAGATCCTTGCTTTCTGTGGGCCTTCTTTAGACGTAGTTTTTATTGCAATTTTCCACCTATTCCCCCAAATAAAGACTGTTTATAATGAGCAGAAATCGACGGTTGACGCAATTGAGCGAGTAAGTTAGTGCGATGGAGTCATATCCCATGGCTACCACTGTAGAGGGTCCACAGTACGGATGTCGAAAAAATTTCGATATATCGATATTTTTTATTTGATATATCGATATAAAATTCCGAGTATCGAAACCGATATTTTTCTAGGTACTACCGCGACTGGCCTTTTAATTATTCCGACAAATCGAAAACTTTACTGAAAAAGAAACATGTGTTTTTACTTTTTACATATGTTTTTGGAACACTTTTAAGTGCGTTCTAAAAACAACAACAGTGAATAAAGCACATATCAAACACTTTTCTTTTTCACCGAATTTTTCGATATTTTCGGAATAATAAACAGAAAATATTCATGCAATATTTCAGTTCATTTCTACAACATCCAGAATATTTTTAATTATTTCGATTTACACCTCAATTCATGCTGTACCAACAATTTTCAGTCGAATGTCACCTCTGGCACGCATCCCATAGGTTCACCATCCCTGGCTTTATTAATTGTTCGATTAATCTTTAAAATTATCTGCTCCTAAATGTATTAGACATTTTATTAGTAAACAAAAAAAATTCTTATCGTTGTTTTTGATTTCAGATAAATATTTATTAGTTGATTTATTAGAAATAATGTCCGTTAATTGCTATTTGAGATTATATTAAGCTAGCCAATATGTATACTAAATTTCTTCGAGTGCCAATGTTCTCTTTCAAATTGGACCGATATATCGATATTTTTAAAAAAATATATCGGTACCGATATCGATACTTGAAAAAAATATCGATACGATATATATCGATACTTTTTGGCACTTCCGACATCCCTAGTTTTTGGCGGGTTCCTACGTACCAGTTACCACCCAGACTTTTGTCTCTTTTAATTGACCAATTCGCTATGGCGAACCTCTCCTAGTTCCGGGCTCCTAGTGAAAAACCTTCAGTTCCCTTTCTCCGTATGACTAATTTCTTTGATAATGATACGCTGTGTACATAAACAATCGCATCATGTCTTGAATTTGAGACATCTGATTGGCTTTTATTTCATTTCTGTTATAAATTATCAAATATCACTATAATACAAATCTTGGAGCATCCCTGTAGCGGTCAATGACCGTAAACTACATTATCACATTACATAACTGATTAGAATGTGTTAAATTTCACTACTTATACAAATAAATTTTAATTAGATAATTATTATATTCACATATAATTTCTTGTTGCGTAGATTATTTTAGATTATAGACGCTCGTCAACTAAGATTATTGTTGCTATCTATAATCTATCTATTGTATTCAAATTCAAATCGCTCTGTAAGATGCAAGAATAAAATTATAATTTATAATTAGTAATAATATCATATAAAATTGTAGCGTGATGTATGTCTGTAATTTCATTTCCATGCGAAGTTTTTGAGTACAGTAAAACCCCAAGTCGAATTTAAAATCAGGGTACAATTTTCCGTAAAATACATACAAATTATGTTTAATTGGGTTCATAGACTAAAGACAACAATAATTTAGAAGAAAAATTTTGTAATAAAATCTTAGACACTACAACAAATTATATTATTATGAAATGCAAAAACGAAAACCGAAGTTATTTTGAAGCTTCAAAAAACCTAACTAAGTCGTCTGACGAATCAACGATTTTTTGTTCTCACGCAAAATTTTCTTGTAGCACGCTAATAATTTTTCGTTGGAATCTATGTTTTCTAATTTCAATTGAATTGAAACCTATCAAGTTTTCTACTATCATTTGATCTTCTAATTGAACTGGGTCTAAACAATCAAGTTCTTCAATATCTTCAAAAATCGCGTAACTCTGCATTCGCGTAAGACACGGTAGCGCTATTCGGGGTTTTACTGTATTTTAAATGACGTCTAAACGGGAAAACGTCATGTTTTCACAATAATTTCGAGAAAGACTAACAAAGCTTGATAAACTGCTAGATGGTACCCACATTTAAAATATTCAGATACTAAAGATAAGTAAGGTTCGAAGGTATTGATATGTCAACACGAAATAGTAACGGAACCTATGACATTTGCAAGGTCATAAAGGGAGAACTGACAGAGCTTTATATAGACATCCAAATGGATTTTCCTAAATTCGTTTTTTGAGTCGAAAGAGGGGAAAGTACGGGAGTGTTAATAATTAATACATTCTAATTTTTAAAGTGCAGTACCTATGAACTTGAAATTCAGCTGTTATATTTTTTATGTTGCAAGGTCATAATACGGTGGATCCGAAGGCTCTACTACTGATTTTGCTACCATGTTTTATCTCAGTCGCGTGCAAAGTTGGCTATATATTACTACAATGGGGATGAGCAAGACCAGCTATATGCCAATGCTATAGTTAGGGTTGCCATCTCTAAAATTTGGTAACCAGGACAAGACGCGTGAAAACCCCGGATTTTAGAGCCCAGAACCCGGACATGTCAACAGGTTTTTTTAAACATACTCAGTGTAATAAAAAACTGTTGAAAATGTCAAAATTCACCTTTTTATTTATTTTCAGACTTTAAAATTAAATTTAGGCATCTTTTATCATCATTTTAAATGTACCTAACAAAACAGAATCTTATTACAGTTTGTTACAAATTGTTTTAATAATCAGTTAGAATTTTTTTATTCTTAAATTTTTAAACCCGGACTACAAATGAAGCCCCGCCCGGACGCTTTCCGGATGCCCTCTAAACTAGGACAAATCCGGGGAAACCCGACGGATAGCAACCCTAGCTATAGTTAACTTAAAAATGGTCAACATACAATAATAGCTTGCCTTCTCTAATTTGCGCTATGGTTCGAATTTCTGATGCTCTAAGATATAGTTCTATAGCTAAGGCCCTGCCCGGGCGAAGCTGGACATGGCTGCCAGTAAAATATACGGAAATATTTCGGGCGCGATCCTGTTGATCAGACAAACAGCATCTGTAACTCTGGCATCGGATATATCTATGGGATATATCAATGCAACGTAGGTGTGAATTTGATCGTGGAATTCCCTGGACCCTGTCGGTAAAATAGATAAATATTTATACAGTGCATATTTTGATTCGCTATTCACATCACAGAATCACAGTCCACATTAAGTACACATGTAACAAATTTAAATATCATAACGTAACTAAGTTGTGCCCAAACATTCAAGTACAGAGCTAAAATATTTTTAGTACATCGCCCTATAAAATAGCTGCTTTTCATGTCTGTATAGCGGTATAACACATTTAACACTAGTGTTCTAAAGTTGCGTAAAATAAAATATACATAGGCGTACTACCATTTATATAGTAAATCATAGTCTAACCGCATGAGAATTGAATGCAGTCTACAACCAGAAGTGATCTTGCTCATTCGACAGTTCAGAACCAAAAAAGCTTAGTGTTTTCTACTCTAATATTATAAAGAGGAAAGATTTGTATTTTTGTGTGTGTGTATGTTTGTAATGAATAAACTCTAAAACTACTGTGCCGATTTAAAAAATTCTTTCACCATTAGAAAGCTACATTCACCCTGAGTAGCATAGGCTATATTTATTGCTAGAAAATATTAGGGATCCTTACTAAAACTTTAGTAACGTAACCCAAGGTGTAAAAAAAATGCCATAAAACATCTTTCGTCGCATGCGCTGCGGAAACTATTGATGATAGAACAAAAGTATGTTCTATAATATTAAAGAACATATCAATAACTACAAAAAACTTCGCGATACTATATGTCCAACTATTATCGTTATGTCACAATAACCACTTTTTACATTTTAATAATCCATATGGATAAAAGACGATGTATATGTAATCTATGGACTCCAAACGGATAAACAATTTTTGATGAAATTTTCAGACAATCTTTAGATTAGCCCAGCGGGTGATCTTTTGAAGTTTGGTAGCGATCGGATCAACAGAATTTTTTAAATTTCTTTTTGGGAAATAAGATTTTTCTTCGATTTTTGAACATTCGCAAATAAAAGCGATTGAATTCGCGCAAATTCAATACACGTTGAGAATTTAATGATAATGATTCTCATCTTTTATATCCTATATATATATTACATTTACACCCGGGCGAAGCCGGACTGGGCCGCTAGTTATATATAAAAATATATAAATAAGGCTAGTTTACTGATGAATAAAATCGAATATTGCTATTTTCTTGAAAGCGGCTACGAGTTTGCTTATATGCCGTAATATGTCATCAATACCTAACTATTCATTGACGAACGAAAATCGGCGGTCTGTACATTTGAGCGAGAAATTCAGTATGTTCGACGGTGTCCTGCCGTTTATTTTATTTCCGATTCGAATCAGACTTAGTGTAGTTCGAACACAGTGTTCGAAGTCGACTGACGGGTTGCTATATCGTTGAGTATATAATATTTCATAAGTGTGAAATTTTTTCTGCCTGTAAAAATAATCTGAGATTTGATGTTTACAGTATATATATTTTGAACGTTTTTATGTTTCAGATTAATTTCCGGTCATTTGAATATACAATTTATACTTAAACTTAATTTTATTTTATGTGTCTTCCTACATAATATTGCATTTTTTATTTATTCTTAGATTGTAAAGATCTAGATTTTTATAATTATTAACTTAAAGACAACACAGAACAGGGTACCTGCAATAGAGTTGGCTAACTCAGATCTGAACCGGTTCAAAGAGCCGACTCCGACAGAAGATCCGTGAGAGCCGACTCACTTTTTTTTGAGTCGACAGATCAACGGATCCGCATAACTCAGTGAAACACTTAACACACAGAAGCACATTTTACACTTACGTATCAGTTCTTGCTTTGATGCATCTGTCAGCTCAAATGTCTCATGCATCACATGTTTGGCTATGCATTCTTGATTCTATACAGGTCGTGATATGATTGACTGAACTAGGTAACTCAGTGGCAGACTGCAGTAACATATTCAGAACTCGGCTCTTTTTGAACCGGTTCAGTGAGCCGACTCACATACGGGATCTAGATGCAAAGATGCAGATCACTAAAAAGACCCGTTTTTCCCATCTCTAGCCGAGTGCGTGGAAACTCATTTAACTGCATGTATCCCAAAAGTGCCGATCGTGCCGAGCCGATCCGACCCGATTCAGGGGATGGGGATCTTTATTCGTTTTATAAATTAATAAACATTTTCATAATCAATACTATAATACATTTTAAATTTAATAACACATAGTGTTTTATTTGATTTATTTGCACTAAAATTAAGCTGGCAAAGCCACTGTGTTGTGTGAAACAATATAGGGTGGTCGTACATTCTTTAGGGTTAAAAATTACAATCTACATTACAAATAGATTATAACTTATTTCTTGCACGGCCCCTATAAAATAGCCGCTTTTAATGTCTGTAAGGCAGTAGTAAAATTACTCATTTCGCACTAGTGCGTAAAATGAAACAAGGATGTGATTTTACCAATCCAGTAGTAATTTCTCTGTCAGTTACCATTTGTAACCATATGTATAACAGAGACAGCAAAGTAGACGTAGTCTTCGTGAAACATGAACTGTCAGATATATATATATATATATATATATATATATATATATATATATATATATATATATATATATATATTTGTAATAAAAATCAGCTGTTTTATAGGAGATATGTGCATGAAATTTAGTGTGTATCTCGTCTGTAATGCTTTAATGACGCCTGTGACCAGTGTTGCCAGATTTTTTTTTGCCAAGTTGGGATTTTGGAAATTTTTGGAAAGCGGGGTTCTTTCGTTGAAAGCGAGCAATAGTAAAAAAACGTATATAATCAGAAGTTTTTAAATATTTATCTTTTTATTTGAGTTCAAATTACGCTTACGTGACAATAGATAGCAAAAATAGCCATAAAAAATGTATTTTAATAAAAATATGATATTTTAAATCAGATTTACCCTATCGTTATATAGCTGAGTCTTATTCATCTTCTGAATAAAAAAAATAGAAATCAAAATCAAAAAAATTTTATTCATTTGAAAAATATGCCGTTTCAAACAATAGTCTGAGGAGTGAGTGTTACAAATTGCAACTTACAATAAGAGAATAATTATTTACTCACGGTCGAGTTATCCCCGAAAAGCGGGTCTGAGCCTGTCCCGCGCGGGACATTTAATTTTGATTTAAAAATCGGGACATCCCGCCAAAATCGGGACGTCTGGCAACGCTGCCTTTGGCTGTTAAAACTTGATGGTCTCTCGTTTCAACATAATATCACATGATCACACCTCATACATAAAATAATGCATTACAATCTAAATATAAACATAAACTACTAGTTTTGAGATTTATTTAAATTACACTCGATTTATTTGGTCAACTTTCTACTTAAATAGAAATTTACTCTGTCATAAAATAGCTACTTTACATGTATACCGGCACGTAATCTGACTCATTACGAACAAGGACGGTAAAGTAGAGTAAAACTGTTTATCAGCTGCTTTTTTTTATAACCTAGTATTAAATTTTTGAAAATGAAGTGAAAAGTAGCTATTTTATAGGATGTAAGCCAAAATATACCATATACTTATGTCTTGTTCGTAATGGTATAACGAGTTGTGTGACTGTTAAGACTCGCTGGTACTCGTTTTAACATAACGTTACAGCTCATATAAGGCATTACGACACTAAGGTATACAATTTATATAAAAAATTTCCGTGTACACTCTACAGTCTCCTGACGTTATCTCCAGGCTGGTTAGTATTTCTAGTCAGTGATATGTTCGTCGAGCCTATTTTTGTACTCACAACTTGTTTGTCTACTAATAATCTACATTAGTTACATAAATTCTGTAATCATCTAAACATTATTATAAAATGCATGACTTACACTATATGAAAGATTAAATGAGTTGTTTTTTTTTTCTACGAATAGTTAAAAAACTTGAACGCTCTGCTGAGAAATTTATTAATTATTGTTTCCTGTAAATAAAATTTTTTTCAAACACATTCGTGGTGACAGATATATGTAACTATTGTATAGAAATTCCTGTTAATGAAAACATTATAATAACACTAAAGCTGCGCTGACACTTCTTATTTTTCATAAACCAACTTAGTATATCCACAAAAATAAATAAATAACCAGAAGTATAACTCTCTATTACGCGTTTCATTCCTTCCCGTAACCTCGGTGATTGATTAACCTGAGATTCTATCCTGAAACGGCCAGTGCTGTGTCGCCTTGAGTGCTGGAAGGTTTGCAGCGAATTGTTTCTTAAGCGTCGGGTTTAATAAGACATTTTAACTAGGTACTTGTGTTATTTAATTTTTAATTGTCTTTGCTATGATAGTAAAACCTATTTTTTTTAAAACAAAATCATAAATATATGTAAATTAATTAGGTACGCCTGTAAAAAAGCAATAAAATTTCATCTTTTAGTTGAACCCAAGGTCACGAATACGTCGGTAGCCATATAAAAGGCACTGCCTCCGAGTTATGCTTCTGGTTATTTAAACTTATTCTTGTGGTATATCAATTAATCTCTTAAAGAGGGGATGGAACCTTTAGTGACTACTAAAAAAGAGACTGTATTTTACACTACACACTACAGAAGTATAACGTATACCTAATTGTAAAAAAAAACAAAAAATAAAAATTATGGTGCCGACCCACAAGCTCAAACCTGCGACCTTTAGGTAACGAGGCTGTTCTACCTCGTCGTCATCTTAGCTTAATGTTCTACAGCCGGTTTTTGTAGCATACAGTATAAGTACATTGCGAAACTTTCGTTAGATTTTCAATCTCATGAATTCATTTTACCCTACCATGTCAAAAGAATTTTATTTCAAAAAGTTTCCACAAAGCACTCAACACTGACATTTTTTTTCTCGGCGCACGTTTTGATAAGGAGTTTTATTCATCTCCCGATGATGCTAACGTGATCAGCAAAACGTGCGTCAAGAAAAAAGTGCAGTGTTTTGTGACTACTTTTGTAGTATTCAGGAGCTTAAATCTCTATTTTTTTCAAATGTCGAGACGATATCTGAGATTTATGATCTCGTTTCGATGAGACGAGATCAAGACGACACTCGAAGAAATTACCTATTTTGAAACAAAAAAATGTTTACTTCTTCGAGGGTGTCTTTCTCGTTTCAATAGCGAAAATTCTCGAAAATCTTGTTTCTTCAGTGATTAAAATGCCGCAAACTTACGTTTCCCGTAAGTAAAGTTATCTGAGTTCGGCTATTTTCTTAGCTACTGCGGATTCATTGCTATGCAGTATATGCTTAATCCTTTCCCGGTTGGGAGCCACTAGACGTATCGGTGTGAACATGAAAATGGAGGAACCAATTAGATCGTGTTTTATCAAAGTACGTGTGGGATTTTTAAAAGTGGTAGTGTGAACGTAAAATCTCCACTCTGCTCACTGCCATTCTCTTTACGAATAACCTTACTCCCTAACTAGAATAGTAACCTAATTCGTTTATAAAGCAGTTTACTCAAATAGTTCATCGATTCTCTGTTTTTTTAAGGTAGTTGTCGTGGTTAAGGCACACCGTCAGAAAATTCTTAATTTTTGTATACTTATTAAGGACATGATAATACAATTACCCTGAAAATTTGAAGTCGATCGACCGTATATAATCCGAGATAAATTCAATTAAAAATTGGATAATTAACATTGATTGTATACGATCTCTGTAGTTCTGAACCAGTTTCTTATTTATAAAAAAAGAACTAACTGTCAGAAACTTTCCAAAAACTGACAGTCTTTCAATGCATTTGTTATGAGTTTAAAAAAAATAAGAAAAAATTTTTGACCGTCTAATTATTTATAAATAACGGTTTAAAGTTCAGCAATTTATAGAAAAGTATACATGCATATGAATACTGTATGGGTTACGTTTCCACGGGTACAGTCTTGCGTACAAATTATGGATCACTTAGCTACAAGCTAGTATACTTTTGTGGCGCGTATAATCTATAACTTTTTGACAATTTGTACCACAGCTACCTTAATAACTTACGCCACTGGCAGCACCTGCTTAACATCTCACTGTCGTTTCGTTATTCTCCGCCTAACTCCAGAGTGAGGATTCAAAGTCAAGCAGATAAGAGGTAATGAATTGTTAGGGTTATTTGAACTCTATATCAATTTATTATTAGTGTATTTGCCATATGGCAACATACACTATTGGCGTTGGTCGGATGGCGGGACCTAGGGGTCGGACCAAAATTTCTCGACGTTTCATAACCTCCTAAACACTTTGGCACCATTTTTAAAAATGTTTATATATATATGTATATATATATTTATATATATATATATATATATATATATATATATATATATATATATATATATATATGCGTATATATATATATATATATATATATATATATATATATATATATATATATATATATATATATATATATATATGTGTGCGGGCAATAACTTTCGAAAGAGTTAATTGATTTCAACTAAATTTGGCCGACGTGTTGAAATTCGTCACCGCAAGAAGCCTATTTAAAATGGGCCTAATCGGGCCATTTTAAGGGTAGTTTTTAGGGGTTGAAAAATGTTTTTGGGCCCCAAAATACCGAAAAAATTCTCCGAATCATTTCAAAAATGAAATTTAACCCTCTGATAATAATTAAAAAGTGTCCCAAAAATTTTAATAAAATCGGCCCGACAGGACCGGATTTACAAATTTTATGAAAACACTAGTTTGCAGACAGTGATATTTTTTACTGAAGTGTGTATATAATTTAGTATAGAGGTTCGATTAATAATAATATTGCAATTAAGAAAAAATATGTTATTTTAAGGGGTGTATTAAGGGGTCAAATTTTTTAGTTTGCCCAAAAACCAACTTATGTTCGCATAATAAAGCCACACTGCCTGTATAAGCAAATACACTATATTGTCGGCAGGGTTTTGGCACTGCGACCCGGGTTTTTTTTGATTTATCTGCAATAAACAAAGATGAGTGTTCGTTCGTTCCAGAATGTATCGAGCATCTGATATCTTGGGGTAGACTCGATTCCTGTTGGTTTTTAGACTTTCAAACTGTGGAAATCAGCCCGCAATCATATCTTGTCTTTCCTTCAACGTCAAGGCGTCACTGAAACCACGGAACTAGATCGTTCTCAAACATCTTTCTCGGAAACATGTCCGCTCAACAAAGTTAACGTTCCATGCTCGTTCCCTCTTTGGAACTGTTTTGCATGCAAACCTAGTGTATGCTCAGCGGTATTTTAGACTTTGTATAAATAATTGTAGGTGTAAGAACAGCTTAACATAGGGTGTTTGTATATTAAATATCTGTGTTAATGAGGTTTCGAGTGTGTGTTTTATGGCGTGATTTATTTGTCGGGCCGCCCTAGCGCTCGGCGGGTGGCGAAGTCAGTGTACACACAGACTTCTTGAGATCTTTGTCATTTGAATGAGGGGGAAGATCAAGAGTGCGTGGGTTCATTTATTTACGACAGGGAGGTTTGTATTAGCCATTCATAAGTACCTAGTATCATAATGTTTAGACATCGCGTAACAGACAATAATTATAACTAGTATTCCGGACACTAATACCTAGAGATATACAATTCATTATCGTAACTAATTCGAATGAACTACATTGGCGAGCAAATAAATCAGTTCAAGCTAACACTGGCTCGGCGAGATTAGAGGGAGGGGAGTGATTCCCTGAGCTCGGATCAGATTTTCCGACGGTTCATTGTTTTCGCAATGTAATTTATTTTTATAAAACTTAATTCAAATCGATTGTAATTATCAATCATAATTATGTCGATTGTTTCACTCGAAGAGATCACTCTCAACCCCAGTTTTTTTTCAATGAATGGTAAGGGAAGGAAAATCAGAATTCCAACCCGTGATCTATTTAATTCGTATTCACTTTGAGCTTTATGATACAGGGTGACTAGAGGCACAAAGTTGCCGGCTATTTTTTACTTTTTTATCTGAAATATTTGTGGTGACATCTGTCGTCAAGCGAAACAATCGATATAATTATTTCAGCGGATTTGCTCGATCGTTCAATTATTGTGGGAAATTACAAAAACAGCTCAACAACATCATCGGTATAGGAACTACCATTTCTCATCGTGAAACAGTAGGAAAATATCCTAGTCACATTCTAACCCAGTATCTTCAGAATGTGAGTTATTCTCACCATTAATTAAAGAAAAACTCGGGTCGCAGTGCCAAAACCCTGCCGACAATATAATGTATTTGCTCAAGCATTGTGGCTTTAATCGGTGAACTTAAGTTTGTTTTGAATAAAATAAAAAATTTAAGCCCTTAATACACACCTTAAAATAACAATTTTTGTCTCAGTTGAGATAGTGTTATTAATCCAACATCTGTACCAAATTAAATACACCCTTTAGTGAGTAAAATCGTATACCTACGCAAATTTTATGGAAACACTAGTTTTCATAAAATCTGTAAGTCCAGTCTTGTCGGACTGACTTTTTTAAAATTTTAGAGGTACTTTTTAATTGCTACTAAAAGGTTAAATTTCGATTTTTAAACGATTTTGAAATTTTTTTCGGTACTTTTGGGCCAAAAAACACTTTTCCACCCCGAAAACTACCCTACACACATACTTACATACATAGTACATATACATATATATAAACATTTTCAAAAATGGTGCAAGTTGCTTAGAACGATGTGAAATGCCGAGGAATTTTGGTCCGATCCTCAGATCCCGCCATCCGACCGACGCAAATAGTGCGTGTACCATATGACAAATACAGTAATTCCTTACAGTTTCTGTGAATCGAACTGTACACAAACAAACATGCACTTTCTACAAAGTTTTTTCAACAAATAGGTACCTTTTATTTATCTACGTATTTTACAGATCGTAGGAGGCGAGCCAGTTTACATTTACAGGAACAGGAAGTAACGCCGTTTATAAAACACTTGAAGTAGAGCTATTTCCGTTAGATCGTATATCTTTCTTATCAGTTATTGGGTTTTAAATACTTTATCTTCCGCTGTGAACGCGACGTTTTCGGTGACTTAGTAACGATAAAATAACTTTTCAGTGCAATCTTTCTTTGAACTTGAAATGCCTCTATTTTAAAAATGTACAATCATTAAAAATAAATATAAACATATTAGAAAAAAAAACATTGTTTTTTGTACACTCTCTATAAAGTAGCTGCTTTTGATGCGTGTCGTAAAATGAGTCATTTAATACTAGTGCGTAACGTAAAACAAACGGGGGTGATCTAACCAATTCAACGGACAAACACACACACACACACACATATAGCCGCCATGTGGAAAATCAAATATTACACTAGCCTCTATAAAAATGCAGGTAGACATGTAAAGTGATTGTATTGTATAATGAAAAACAAAACTCATCGCACTTTATACCAATCTCATAGTAAATCAATGTTTGTCTATCTGTTGGTTTTTTATACCTTAGTCCTGCTGAAGTAAAGATTAATTAAAAGTAAATTGTCAAAAGTTTTGAAATTGAAGTGAAAAGCAACTATTTTATAAGAGATATGTGCAAAAAATATAGTATATATCTTGGACAGGGTTACTCGTGTTACTGTTAATACTCTCTGGCGCTCGTTTTAACATAATGCTACATACTCGTGCAATATAAAACATTCCTCACTATAGATAATATATAAACTAATATTTCTTACGTTTTGAGGGTGGTAAACTCAGAATATGATCTAACCTCTGACACGTTTTTTCGACTCTCTAGACTTGGAAGTAAAAATAGACATACACGATTTCCCCTTTCGGCTACATAATGTTATGTTGATGAACTTGTAAGTAAAGTACATAATCGATAAATCCGTTATTTTTTTGTTTTGTGGTCAAATAGTTCTAAAATAGCATCAAAACTGACGCATGAAGGTGTGGTAAATGGATCAAAGATCGTTCATTGGATAATCTTCGGACCAACGCAACATGCAGTCAGTAAATATTATAAGAGAATTTATAAAGTCAATAGATATAGTAACAAGCTTCAACATTTCATCATTTTATGACTTGAGTCATACTTTCTGATTGCAAATTTAAATTAAAAATTGGGGAGGAGTTACAAGGAATTCAAGAATACCAAAAAACAATGCGGCGATTTAAAAAAAAAAATAAACTGAATATTCTCAGGGTCCTAACTATAGGCAAGGGCAACAGGGTCACTTGCCCAGGGCCCAGATCGAAGGGTAGCCCAGAAAAACCTCTCAAAAAAAATCGTCTAAGTTATTTGTTTGCTTATTTTGATATATACAGTATGGATATAAATACATGATGGAATTAAAATTACGGGCAGAAATAACTGAAAAAATAATTATTTTGTGTTTATTTATTAAAACTGTTACCAAACTTAAAATAAAATGAAAAAACAAGAGATTCAAAACTATCGTATGTGCATGGTAAGTAAAAAAAAAAGTTTATTAAAGGGGGGTCCAATTTGAAAGTCTTGCTCTTGTCCAGGGCCCACAAAAAGCTAGTAACGGCCTGGATATTCCTATTGGAATATCAAACATCCTATCAAATTTTGGTTGCGATCCGCTTAGCCGTTTGATCGGATAGACATTTTGCAAAAAAAAATGCTTTAGGATCTCAAAAAGAAAAAAATGTGTGATAAGTGAATTTTGAGCTAAATTAGTACCATTTTTATTCATTATTTTAACTCAGGAATGGCTTCACCGTGTTGTATAATTTTGACTCCATTGTGTTCAGGAAGATGCCGGGGTGATTCTATATAATTTTTAATGAAATAGGTGTAGGAGTTTTTTTTTTCAATTATCAAATTCAATTGCGTATTGCAAATAGGTGTATATATAGTTATTTATGCTGATAAGCCTTATTATTTATAAGTAGTATTAAAAAAGAACTAAAAATTGAAAAATAAAAACTTTTATTAAAAAATTCGTCTTTAAAAAAATAAAAAAACGGATCGCAGTGCCAAAACCCTGCCGACAATATAGTGTATTTGCTTGTATAGGGCCGTGTGGTTTTATACTTTTATTATGTGAAATTAAGTTTGTTTTTGGGCAAAATAAAAAATTTAACCCCTTAATACACCCCTTAAAATAACATTTTTTTCTTAATTGTAATATTATTATCAATCTAACGTCTACACCAAATTAAATACACCCTTCAATAAATAAGTCACTATCTGCAAACTAGTGTTTTCATAAAATTTGTAAATCCGGTCCTGTCGGGCCGATTTTATTAAAATTGTGGGGAAACTTATTAATCACTACCAAAGGGTTAAATTTCAATTTTGAAACGATTCGGAGAATTTTTCGGTATTTTGGGGCCCAAAAACAGTTTTCAACCCCTAAAAACTACCCTTAAAATAGCCCGATTAGGCCCATTTTAAATAGGCTTCTTGCGGTGATGGATTTCAACATGTGGCCCAAATTTAGTTGAAATCAATTAACTCTTTCGAAAGTTATCGCGCGTACACATATATATATATATATATATATATATATATATATATATATATATATATATATATATATATATATATATACGTATATAAATATATATATATATATATATATATATACATATATATATAAACATTTTTAAAAATGGTGCCAAAGTGTTTAGGAGGTTATGAAACGTCGAGAAATTTTGGTCCGACCCCTAGGTCCCGCCATCCGACCGACGCCAATAGTGTATGTTGCCATATGGCAAATACACTAATAAAAAAATTAGTTTTTGACGTTAGCGACAATTTGACTCCTATAAAAAAAATTTCAGCGGAATTAAAATTTTTTATTATTTTTCTATTTTTAGTGGCTTATTTTTTGAAGACGGTTCCATTTTTTTATAAAAAGTTTTATTTCAAAAACACATATAAAACCTAAAAAAACAAATCGTTACACTTGTTTGTTGAATTGATTTTCGACTCGTCATTTCTCGTCTTGTTGATTGTGTAATTGACTTTAAGGTATTCGTGTAATTAAAAATATGATGCAAGAAATATTTTTCGACAGAAGGTGGTGGTTTCGTGGTGGGGCGAAGGTGTAACAGGGGACCGCAACTTTAATATACTCTGAGTATACACGTGCGATCGGAGACGCGTTTTCTATATGCACGGCAATGTCGACCCACCGGTCCGAGAGACGGACGCCCGCAAGATTCAGTCTGCGGTCACCCGCCTGAAGCAGCGGAACGATCGAACCAACCACCCTCTCGCGGTCAACCCGCGAAACTGAACGACCTACTGAAAGACTTCATTTGCGGCGGACGCCTGTTTTTCCGCTAGAAATTTCTGATCGAGACGAAAGTCCTAGTGGTGCACATTCAGTGAAAATAAAAAATGTTCAAGATTATGATCGTTTTTAAAATACTGATTTTTTTAAATGTCTGTGAATTTTTATAGTTTAACAGCTAATTTATTGTTAAAGTAAAAAAATTATATTGTCTTGTTTGATAAATTTGGGGCTACGAAATTTTTTGTTTTTATTTTAAAATATTTCGCTTGAACTTGTGCAAAGGAAGTGTTGACAATTTTTGTGGATACTGATTTTTTAAAAATTATAAACAGCTAGCTTCTTGGTTAGTTTTGGTGTGAATCGAGAACTACTGAAAAGTTGAATTGATGACATCGACTTGAAACATTTTATGGAAGTGATCATTTTCTTGTGAACGTGAAAAACATGAAAAAAATTTAATAATTATTCTGTTTTTAATGTGCTTTAGTGACGAAATTCGACGAAAACGTTATCAAAGTGAAAATTTCGATTTGAATCTGCTATGTTGTCTTTTTTCTGATCAGTGCTGTGTATTTTTTTCTGTAGTATAAAAAAGTTATTTTTCTTACTAATGTACAGTTCGTGTAAAAATATGATTTTAAACTTCGATTAGTGTCAGTTAATATTGTGTTTCAATTTCCATATTGATTTAAAACATTTATTATTTCTGAATTAATACTTTTTCTGTTGCTAAACATTCTCATCAGACAAAACAGAAATAGGTGGGTTTGAATTGATATAATGGAAAATTTTAGATTTTAGAATTTCCAATACATGTTACGTTTAATTATCGTTTACACTACAGAAATTTGAATTTTTCGATTAAAAGTAAAAATTATCGGGTAATAAATTGAATAAAATATTTTATTAAATTAACATACAAATTTCTCTTTTTTTACAAGTTATTACAAAACTATTATACATACTTGCTTAATTACTATAAGAAGTGTTAAAATTCTTAACTTTTAAAATTATTAAATTTAAAATTAAATTTTTACCGAAAATTTTTGGTTGCAGTCGAATAAAACGTACTTACTGTTTTTTTCTTAAATTTTATTTTTAAGTAAATAGTGCAAACTACAAACCCCGAGCACCTAGTACTTAGTAGGACGATAATTTACGGTTTTTGGTACATTTAATTTTATTAAAAACGTTATTATATAAATTGATGTTTAACATTTATTATAAGTTTCCATTCTTACTTTACTGATACAATCGACTTGCAATATTATATTCAGGCGTTACGTTTACAAATTTACAAACATTCTTTCCACCATTCAATAATAAATATATTAAATAGATATAATTATTGATATTGTTTATTATTAGTTTAAAATCAATACAGATACAATTTTTAAGGGTTTCCCTTGTTATGAAATTCTACACAACTAAAAGATTTAGCAAATTTCATTTTTGTATCACGTTCTCCAGAAACACGATTTACGTGATTTCCTGCATTCTTTTTGTCGCTTGATATTCTTCGGCATTCTTTAAAATGTTATTGCGTCACTAGACATTTGAATAACGTTTCTATAGATCAGTTACTTTAAAAGAACCGAAAGGCCATTCAGAAACTGATTTAATCGCGTTATTTTTAATCGAATCCGATGTTAGTCGATTTTGTTATTTGCGGTTAAATATCTAATTTTTGTAAATTAAAAAAAATGTATTTAAAGACCGTAACCATAAAATGTAGGGCTGTGTTCAAAGTTTGTGAACCCTCAATCTAAACTATAAAATATAGGATGCCTGTCCGTCATGCAAAAACGCTCCAACGGTAAAACCCTAGCGTCATGTTTGCGCAGTTTTATTATACTTGGCAGATTTGAATTTCGAATGAACGTAACCATTTTCAGCTGGCTAAGTCATCGTGCCCTTCTTGATTTATGTTTCATAAGCAAAATAAACAGTTGCTTAGGGCCACAGCTATTCATCGAAATCTTGTGAATTTTGTAACTAACTTCGTCCTAACTTTTTAATTTAGAAAAAACTGCTAAAGAGTTAATTAATATCAATTTTAATAATATGCTTAGATTCAATGAATAAATTCTTTAACAAAAAAAAAAAAAATCAAACTAAAATTTTCATTCTAACTTTCGTATTTAGTAAAAGTATCGATTGTCTTTGAAGTGTTTTTTTTTACTGGGCCCGATGTAATTGTGGGTCCGTGCTCCTCGAAACGTATGAAACACCGTTAACTCCGCTTTTGAAGGCCACCAACTTAGGGGTTATTAGTAACGATTTAATTTATTAGATTGATATTGTAAATTATAGACGCTGGATTTTTAGTTCATTATTATTAAGCGACTTCAAAATAGGAAGGGGTTGTCTATTCGACGCGTTGTTTTCGAGAGATAATCGAAAATTCAGTTATAACCAGTCCTCATCGCTAATAATTGCAACTGTCATCTAACAGTTGTCAGAGTAGATATTGGGAACTATAGGATAGCTTATGCGATTGAAAAGATTTTTTTAAATTTTATTTATTTTTTCATGGTTTTTGGATTCTACGCTTACTGGTGTAATTATAGTTTTCTTCAAACATATTATTATATTGTTCGATATTTTTAATTAATTTGAAAATACCGGAATCTGTTGATAGAAAATTAAAATTGACTTTTTTTACCTCTGAAGGAGCTCTGGCGGTACATTTACTTACCAGAACAGTAAATATGCTGTTATAATAGTGCTATTTTAAATTGGAAAAATATAGCAAAGAAAATCGATAAAAATATCAAACTAAAATTTATACAAAGTATTTTTTATGTTTTCTGAAATTATACATCTTTTTATACAAAACCAATGGTTTCGTTACAATCACAATGCGTGTAAGTTTCTTAGTATAGAAATAATAACTAATCGCCTAATACGCGTTTGCAATACATAATGTTATGAAACACCCATTATTGCAATTATACGATATTAGAAAAGTTTACATTGTTTGACTAGTACATTTTTTTATACATAATTTGGATTTTCCGGAAATCATTTTTACATTAAAATTTGCGTGTGAAATTTTTCGTTGATGTACATTTAAATTATTGTATTTTTATTTTTTAGTGTTTGCGAAACAATCTATTTTTTTCTCTTCAAATATTAACAAATTGAGGTCTCGCAAGAAAATCAAATATTTACAGTAAATTATGAGACAATAATATAATAATAGCGCGTTGTTCGATTGCACTATACGATAATACTTTTATTTAATTCAAATGCTGTTGACTAAAAAATAGTTCTTGTTCCAACAAGAAATTGAATAAAATCTGTAGGTATTGCGTAATTTATAAATCACAAAACAAAAAGTAGGTTATTCCGTAATTTAGGTAATTCTTTGAAATAGTCAGTTGTAAAGAACAGGCCAGTTTTTAGAACACATTCAAAACGTGATTTTATTTTTATGTTTGGTTTTGAATTAAAGTTGTCATTATTGGGTCGATTATCGGATCATATATGACAAAATAATTGTAAAAAATAATAATGTCAGTTTTTAAATTCTAATTATTTCTGAAATTTGAGTACAAGAAACAAAATATTGTTTCTTTTTTTTAAATGTATTTGTAATAGTGATTTTATAATAAAAAGACACTGTATTTTACACTACAGTTCAGAAGTAAAACTGGTAGAATTACAAAAAAAAAAGAACTGTTCTACCTTAGCCTAATGTTCTACAGCCGGTTTTTACAGTAAATGGTATACAGATCTACAATGCGACACGTTCGTTACATTTTCACACTCATGAATCAATTTTACCCTACACCGTGCCAAAAGAAGTTTGCTCAAAAACATGACTATGGCTTTTCCATGAAAACATTAAAATCTTAAATTTTGCAAAAATCTTATATGTAGTAGAATTTATTAAAAAACATTGGAATTTAAGTAATATTGTTTCTATTTCAGTGTAAATAATTAAAGCGAAATTTTCAAGTTAGACGACTGACTATTATGAACACTGTTAGATTGACATTTAAATGCAGTCAGGTTGGCAGTTTGTGTCAGTGAAAACTTAGACTGGACTGAGAAAATACGATTCTGTGTTGTTTTGTTATAATAAAAAGTGCATAGGAAAATAAAAATTGAAATAATGTTTTAAATACTGACGGAAATACATTATATTTTATTTTATATTTTTACTTCTGAAATGAATATATTTAAAATATTGTAACCTACAAAAATGTTTTTAAATACTGTTACCAAATAGCTCGAAGCAGCTTCAAGATATTTCATGCAATAATCTTTTGTGTTGTATTATGTTGTATAAAAAATTACGTTCGTAAATCAAGTGATTTTATTGGATACACGTGGTTTTACTAAAGAGTTTTTAATCTATAAATTGTACTATTTCTAATTAGTTTTGTAAAAACAGTAATTTGTGTTTTGACGTGTTAAAAATTTAGTGCTTTATGGTGTGCTTTTTACAATAAACATTTCATTAGTGTCAGTTCACCAATGGAGAATTTCTGTGACAGGTATGTACCGACCTATTTTATATTTAATTATTTTAATATGGTGATCGTTTATAATTTAACTGATTTCCTCAAAAAATGATTGTTTTTAGGGTTCCGTACCGGAAAAGGAAAAAACGGAACCCTTATAGGATTCACTCGTGTGTTTGTCCGTCCCACTGTCACAGCCAACTTGCTCCGAACTACTGGACCGACTCAATTGAAATTCGGTACACATATGTAAGTCGGTGACCATAACACGGACGTGTAACGTAAATAAATGAATTTTGAACATGGGGGTCCTTTTCGAGCCGCAAATTAGGAAATTAAAAAAAAAAATTTTGCGAACTGTACCGTATGATATCAAATGAAACGCCTTGTAGTAAGGGTCTCAAATATATTTTTTTGTTATAATTTTAAAATAAATTGTGTTAGAGTTACTTAAGAAAATAGATGAACAACCACCCCCCTCCCTTAAACTACTGAGCCTAAAATTTTGAAAAAAATAGGGGAAGTCAAGTCTCACTCATAGTATACAGAAAAACCTAAACGAAAATCTTAAAGTAGGTACTTACGAAAAACGGAATAGTACTACGGAACCTTTTTCTCGCGAGTTCGACTCGCAATTGACCTTTTTTTTTCATTATAAAATATGATATTATATAAAAAATAATGTTATTTTGAATTTTATTTTAAATTATTTTTCATGTTTTATAAAACGACAGTATTTTATTCATTTAATATTTCTGCAAAATATTGTTTTTTTCAATGAATATTAAAAAAAGTACATAACTCTTGGGCGCTATAAAAAGCGAAAGGGTGCGAAGTCTTCCGAATTTCTTAAGGTGCCCTGCTGTATGACTGTATTGTACTCACTAGACTTTTTTGACTTGCCCCTCATCATGACTACGCTCGCTCGCATCGTCCAAAAGCCGACCCTGGCACGTAACATATTATGGAAATTTTACGGAATTTTGTTTTGGATCAACATCAATTTTTCAAGTAGTTAAATTTTAATTTATTAATTTGGTCTATATTACGACGATGCAAATATTCTAATCATATATTTTCAGAAATTAATATTTTAATATTAATGCTTTTTTACACATTTCAGAAGTAAAACTTCTTTTGGTAGGGTAAAATTGAATCTTGAGATTGAAAATGTAACGAACATGTCGCAATCTACCTACATCATATTGCCATAAAAACCGGCCGTAGAACATTAATTAAGAACGCGGAAAGGTAGAACGGTTGCCTCGTAACCTAAAGGTCGTAGGTTGGATCCCGGCGGTCGATGTTTTTATTACTATTTTTTGTTTTTTTTTTTCGCAATTATACCAGTTTTACTTCTCTAGTGTAAGACACACAGTCCCCATTTTTTTTAACGTATGACTACCAATACACTTAAATCATTAAACTCAAAATTGGGAGTGACAAATTTGTTTGCCATACTGTGTTATTATAATAATGTTTATATAGAAATTCAATCAACGTGTATAAAAGATTGGCGATAAACGCTGTGTGCAAATACACAAACAAACAAACGAAATATTATGTAGTGATGCCGCTGCCGGCGTCGCCGCGACACTCAATTGTTATGTACTGTCTCAAATGTGTGTGTTTTGTTTGTGTGGAGAATTCGTCAACAGTCTGCTCAATGATCGCCTCAATAATAATATTGCACCTATATACAGAAATCAAACAACGCTCAAAATAATTACGTGGTGTTTTTATTTACTGGCTGTGCTTGTTTTGTTGGTTTTAAATCAGAACCGGATTAAGGCAGTGGCTAGCAAACTACAGCTTCCATACCGGAATTCCGAGATTTCGTAAATCTGGTTTTTCGAACAAAATTCTTAGACGTGTTAATTCCAGAACTGAAGGAATTAATATCAGAATTTAGGAATTGATGAAACGATAAGAAATTTACACATTTTTTATTTTAATGTCGACCAAAAAAGTGATAGATTTTTTAACCAATTATTGATAAGCTGTCAACTGTTATATAAAATATTATGTATACTATATATTTAGTTTAATAATCGAAGTGTTCCTAATTAATTGTTATTAATTGTTTGCAAATTTTTGACTCGAAGTTTCAGTCACCGTTTTCTATATCAATTATATGCAAAACAAATTTCGATTTAAATAAAATATAATATGTTTTTTCTACGTTCAGTATTTTTGTCGATATTGGAAGTTGTTTCAGAGTTTCGGAACTGAGAACAAAAAATCGAAACCTGATCCGGAATTGAGAGCGGTTCCGCTTAGGGTCTTCAATATCGGATTCAATTGAAAATTTGATTCTTTTTATATACTTACGCTATTTGCCATTCATGCACAACAAAAAAGCATACACTCACGTCGTCAATAACATTAATAATTTATTCCTCCGCTGAAGGATTCGTCTCTCGATGAAGAAGTTTCTTTGCACTAATAGTGAGTATAAATCAGTGAATTATTTTAAAGAAGAAGGAAAGGAGATGTAGAACATGCAGGCATTTAAAGCTTATAATCAAGTTTTTTAGTGATTTGAGACCTTAAACGTTTTTAATCCGACTCTGGGCTTAATTGTAGTTGCAGTGTGCAATTTCGGAACATAAGCAAATGCACAAACTCCTTCAATTACTTTACATATATACCATATACGGAGAATATTTTGTAATGTTGCAAACTTTCCATTTTAAGTTTTTGTTGAACTTACTTACCTACACGTTTTCAAGTTTCCTGAACCCAAAAAAGTAATAAGCAGACATTTTGGGAGAAAGAAGCTTAGGCATTTAAATATTGTTTTTTATCAACCCCTGTATTAAAGGTCGCCTGGTATATATCTTTATTGTATATGAAATTATATCAGGAGTCACCAACTGGTGGACTACGGCCCGTATCTTGATTACAGCACTTGAAAGGATTTTTGGTGGCACGCCTCAAAAATGATGAGTTAGTAAAATTTTCTGTACGTAAAAAAATTCTAAAAATTCTAGAATTTCGTTTAAATTATGCATTTTTGGAACAGAAGACTCAAATTCTTGACGGCGAAACAATCGGATGAATTCCGGAACATTCCCGGAAATCCCGATTTGTTGGCAAACCTAAAGCTTGAGGCGTATAGGGCTTGACCTTCAGTGTACGTTGATATGTGTTGATATGTGCTAGCTTCTGGCGCGGCTAGAACTCCTAATACCATTTACAAAACTGTTTTAAAATTGCACATATTAAAACATAGACACAAAAGAACGATTATACTACGAAAAAACACCGAGCTGGGTAGAGTAGTGGTGACAGCACTAGACTCGCATTCGGGAGGTACCGGGTTCGAATCCCGGCGGGGGCAGATGTGGCTGGGACTTTTTCCTACTGCCTCTCGCCGAGAAACGGTAATTCCTGTACCGGCCATCTTAATTGAGGTTTTCCATGGTTTCCCTCAATTAATTCCAAATAAATATCGAGATGGTTCCTTATTTGAGGCCATGGCTGATTACCCATCAAACTCCTAGTTCAAAAATTACCTACCTTATCCTAATTTCCTATAATTCCTTCATTCGCCCATTGCTATTACATAAGTTGAAGTTTTAAAAATGTAGAAAAATAACGGGAAGTGTGGTAGATGGAAAATAGTAATGGTGCGAATGGCGTCTGTTATGACATAAAGTCGAGAAACGGACGTTAAACGCATTATTATTATTATTTTTGTTATATACTACGAAAAAACCCTGATTGTGTTATAAACTGCATTTTTGAAGTTAAGCTCTTAAACTTCTTCATGCGTGCTAGAGTGAATTACGACTGAACGCGTACTGGATTGATGTGTAAATCCCTGCTCTCCAAAGATATTAGTACCGTAATATAGCGGCGGTAATATGATGGTGAATGATGTCACAAAAACGTATGCATAGAAGTAAGTGGATGTGACCTGTTTACATTACGGCGGTGCCGCCGCTATACCGAGAAAACCATGTCTAGTTATTTCTATGCACACATTATCAACCATTATATTACGGCCGCAATATTACCGCTATCTTAGGAAAGCGGAACTTAACCGAACGTCTGAGGTAAAAGAGAGTCAGTCCGTATGTATAGAACGGTACCGTTTAGAGAAGACAGATGCGTCATTTCTGTGCGCAAACGAATTTCAGGTTGAACGGATCAAGTAAACTTTGTCGGACTGCGGAAGCAAAGTATTACGAATTCGTTATATTATGACGGAAGTTAGACAAGCCATTCAAATGGACCTCCAGTAAAAACAGTTTGTGACCCCTGGTCTATACTCTATATAATCTGTATATCGAACGAAGCGTATAATTACCACATAAATTACTAACACCTTCATGGTGTCGAGACATTATAAAGTTATGTGTGTATGCATTGTGCATACTATGCAAGTATGCAGTATGCACGCACTTGCATACTGTGCTCGCACAAAGGATGGGTCACAACTCTTGTCGCCTTGCATATGAAATTTCTTTTTTGTGCAGAATGGAAACATAGGTACTAGATTTAGGAGTGTCATTTTATAGATATTAAGGCTAAAAGAAATTTTTGCTATATTGAAATATTCACTTTTCATCCGACTCTGCAGGAGAAATGAATTGAATTTGATTGGAACTCTGCTTGTAAATTGGTAAAGTACAGTATGGCGGATAAACAAAAATGTTAGATAACAACGAGGCAGTACATACTATGTATAAAAAACCGGGCATCAACACAAGTTCTTGTTAAGGCTGTCGGAACGCTCAGAATTTTGTTTGTGCTGAGACCCAGCGGTAAGAGGCGAGGTAGGCAAAAGACATATTGTGAGTGTGGCCTTCTTTAGCTCTGTCTCGCTCAAATCATCCGCACGTTTCAATTTTTGGCTGGTGTCAACTACGACGCTAAAAAAATTTATTGCAAGGGTGCCGCTGTCAACTGATTACTCTAATTTTTGGAAATATTTTAAAGATTTAAAAAACTTTTCCGAAAAAGGAAGAGTCACTTTAGGTTTGTGATGGAACAGTTTTGTGAAATAAGTACGAATAAGGTCATAGTGTGACATTGAAAACGTGTGTTTTTTTAGCACAATTAATGCCAAATTTTTTCTAGTAAATCGTACATAAATTACAAAAGTAGTCCATTAGAGACCTAGATTTGTCCTTTATCTTCCTTATAGAGAAAGAATTTTTGCAGAATGTTGACGAATAAGTCTACAATCCGTTGACAGCCGAAGCTCTATTTTTGGCTTAAATTCAAAGCGTTCCGACAGCCTGAAGCATAAACCTGCACGACTAGCATACTAGAAATCTGTATCTTGCACAATTTCGCATACTAGACCAGCATAAACCAGCATCAACCGGTAGGTTTCGTGATGTGCGGTAGACATTGGTACAGTTTTCGAGTATTTTTATCAATGTAAATTAAATTAACACACTGGATCGGTCCAGCACGGCTAGGCAGAAATCGCAGGCGACCGACTGACGGTCGTTGCTGGTCTAATATGCGCTATTTCGTTAAATAAGATGATTACCTTAACGAGCAGGCTTTTCTGCTTCATGCTCTGCTGGTCGTGCTTGATAGGTGTGCGCGGTTTTTAATTTGTAAACATGGACTTTATATATTTATCTACGATCTATGATAAAAACAATTAAGTGTCCTAAGGGATAAAATTAATTAATTATTTTAAAATAGAAACAATAACTTTGGAGCAAGATTATATCACAAACTTCCTGACGATTTACAGATAACATAACATACAACCATTTTTAAAAAGAAAGTCAAAAGTCTACTTTCTAAAGGGTTTTCTTCTAGTAATGATTATTAATATTAAAAATTTTATTTCAGTTGTATACATTAGTAGTTTAAAAGATCTCGTGTTGAATGAATTATTTTACACGAGAAATGTGACAAAAAAACTGGGTTCGCAGTGCCAAAACTCTGCCGACAGTAAGGTGTATTTGCTAATACAGGCAATGTGACTTTATTACATGAATTTGTTTGTTTTTGGAAAAAATAAATTTAACCCCTTAATATATCCGTCAAAATAATATTTTTTTCATAATTTCAATATTTCATTCCTGTTTTATCAATTCATCATCTGCACAAAATTATATGCAGCCTTCAGTAAGTATAATTCTCTATCCGCAAAAATGTTTTCATAAAATTTATAAGTTCGGTACTTATTTTATTAAATTTTTAGGAGCACCCTTTAATTAATACTAAAGGGCTACATTTCAATTTTGAATCAAATTCGAGAATTTTTTCAGTGCTTTTTAACGAACTATAGCCTTGAAAAGTTTGTCTATTTCATACTAGAAAAAATTAAGGTGTCACCTTCCAATAGTTTTATTATTGTACGTGGCATTTAAATAACCCAGCTTCAGCACATTTAATGTTTTATAGATTTTAGAGTTTGTGTGAATCGACCTGTATCGATATTATAATATAAACGTGGGTGGCATATAATGGCGACGTTCTTGATTACGGCATTTCGGTCAATTCTTTTTCACACAGTTTGGTGTAGCGTCTGTGGTGGTGTCGGGGTAATTGGACCGTTTAACCGAAAACGGGTTGGTAATTTGTGACAGATCTGCATTTGAGATTAGCGAAGTACTTTTCATACATATTACGCTGTGTTCGAACGTCTTAAGCAGGTCTGGCTCTATTTTTTACCGCCTCAAGTGAACATTTGTTTATTGTTCTGTTCCATGTGTATTGAAGAGGGTAATTTGTTACGAATTTGCTGAGAATTATTTGGAAGGTTCGGGAATTTTTTCGACGTCTCTAGAATTCTTCAGATGTCTTCGGGATTCTTGAGTAAACTTTTTTCTCGAAAAAATATCTTCTCGCTCGCAAAAATAGATTTGATTTATAATTTTTGAATATTAATTTATGGTCTTATAAAAACAAGTTTTATACTAATAAATAGAATTTAAATGATGTTATTTATACGAGTACATGGCAATATGTTAAAAATAAGGGTCAGTGAGTTTTAACAGTGACATGGGTCATAACATAATAACGTTTGAGGTACATAGTCCACATTTTTTGCACGCACCCCCTATAAAATAGCTGGTTTTCACATAATTTTCAGTTTTCAATGTTTTTGACAGTTCCAATGTCACATCCATGTGGTTATTTATGGATCGTCATAAACTTATAAGAGTAAATGACATCGTTTTGAAAATTACTGTTGAATTGGTTAGATTGCATTTTTTTGTTTTAATTTACGCACTAGTTTTTAATGGATCATTTACGACCGCTCTACAGCCAATAAAAAGCAGCTATTTTATAGGGAGGCGTACAAAAATTATTTGAAGGTATACCTGAATTTTTATGTTTTTTCCAACTCAGATTTGTGAGTGCCGATCCATGACAAAACACTAGCTACACTGTGAAGAAAACAGTTGAAAACTACATACGCCATTTAATTAAACAAATGTCGGCTGTACAAAAGGCTAAAGTGATTATCGGTGTAGCGACAAATCGATCTCAGACCTATAATCGTAGATCCTCTTTACTTATTAGATCTTTACAGTCAGTGTATAATGTATATCGATTAAACAAACGTTTTTTCTAAAACTAGTGACATACATTCAGACTGACTTATATATAGGAAAAAAGAATTTGTATAAAAGACCGCGCACATTTATTAAACACGACCAGCACAGCACGGAACAGAAAAACCTGTTCGTAAAAGTACTCGTGTTATTTATCGGAGTAGCGCATATTAGACTAGCATCTGCAACCAGCCGCCAGCAACGACCATCAGTCGCCTGCATTTTCTGTCTAATCGTGCTGAACCGATCTAGGTAGCGTCGTTTTCATTCATTAATTTGCATTGATAAAGCTACTTGAAAACTACGAAACCTGCACTAAAACTTGCTGGTTTGCGCAGGTCTAGTGTGCGACATCTTACATGTTGCGTACTGTTACGTGCTTGACAAGTGTACACGGTCTTTAAATACTAGTAAATAAATCTATCTTCGAAAAGTACCTATGGTTATTTGAAATACTAAAATAGCATCATTATTTATTGTACTTTTTGTTTTAAACTTATATTCGACCCTTCTCCCATTTCTATCCTCAAGGAGAAAATCAAATATATGGTTCCGCTAGGTTCTGGTCCATGACCTATAAAATAGTTATGCAAAGTTTTAGCTTCACAGGCCAATGGCAGCTCTCTGGAAGATTGAGAAAAATGGACATTCGGACCGACAGACAGACAAACATTGGATAGAAATGTAGTTCTGTCTGTCAGTCGCAAATTTTAAAGAAGTAAATTTAATATTTTTATAGTAAAAACTCTTTGTTTCGAATCTCAATTAAGAATGGTCATAATATCATGATAATAGGAATAATTTTAAAAATTGACAGTTACTAAAACAATCGAAAGCTATATAACCTTACCAGTGAACAATAATAGTTGTATACGTGATAATATCTATATTGATTTATTTGAGCTTAAGATTTTCGACATTACCGATATTTCATATTTACTTAAAGTATTTTCACTAATAACTGATAAGAAATAAAATGTAGCTCCACGAAGTCGAAATATGAATAAATTTATCAGGAGTACATTAATGCGTTTATATTATTTTGTGTAATGCGTATAGATAACAGGATAAGAAACGTATAATTAACATTAAAAGTAGGTATTTGTCGGTGCATCATTAATTTTATTAAATAATCAATTATTAAGGCACTCTTCTGTTATCTTTAGGTGTTTACAAAAGCAAAGTGGCTTATGACAGATATATTTTTGTTGGTGGCGACGAAGTTGTGCAAGGGGAGCTTGTGGACATTAGGTAGAACGGCGAATTTCCGGATAAATCACGAGGAAAATATTACGCTTAAGTAAAAGGGATACCCCGCTATGCATTTGTTCAGATATAAAAAAACGCAGATTTAAAATTGATGGCGAATCAATTTTTTATGTTTATGGCAAACCCGTGTATGGAAAAACGTGTCAAATGGTGGGTTAGCTTTCTTTGAGGTTGAAGTTCAGTGCACCGCGCCGCTACTATAAATTTATACTTACACAGTTTTTAAATAAATATCCTGTATTTACGATTGACTGAAGAGAGATATTTTCAAAATAAAGCGCGCGTGTATGTTTAAGGTTTTTCTACAGTCAGTTGTTTTTGTTAACAAGTAAGTACCGCTCCCGGCATAGAGATGACGAAACCTGTTTTGTTTTTGTATTTTTGGAATCGGGTACCCGACTCAATTACCTGGTTTTACCCGTTTTCCTAATACCTGACAATTATATCCACAGTGCCCTATCCAATCGTTATTCCTGACAACTAAATCATGAACGTAATCTCTACCTTTTAATATGTATAACGTATAGTATTTACTATCTGTCTGTCTGTTTGGCTGTAAGTTTGTAAAATTTACAGAAACGTGTAGGCAATCCTTTGTTGAAAATAAAATTTTAACAGTTCCTAGTATTTTTATGCTTGAAAGTATCTTGCATACAAAAACTAATATTGATGAATATACTAAAGTGAATTATGTTCACAGTTATGATATCAGAAGCAATACGAATATAAGACTGACAAAATGCAGATCGTCGCAGAAAAGCCCAATGTATTTTGGTAGTGTGCTGTACAATAAACTTCCAACTGACATTAATTGTTTTAAACTATTTAAAATTAAACTTAAGTTGTTTTTTTTATTGAAAACTGTTTTTATGACATTAAGGAATTTTTAAATTTTAATTATTAATTGTAACTATATATGACGATGCATCCACCTTGGGCATTACAAATATACTTTACTCTACTCTACTTTATAACTCTAGAACCATTGAGTGAATTTTCATGTGATTTTATTTCAGTATCTGGTCAGGTTTTAGACCACGTTAGATTAAAATTTTTGAATCAATAAAGATAATGTTATGTACTTCGTCAACGTAGTGATGTATATAAAGTCGTAGCCAGATGTTTTTATTTTTTAAATTAGTTTTTTGTGAAATAATTAGTTATATTCTATTAAAATAAAAAGTTAAACAAAGTCAAGAATAGTCCGTAAGATTTTTCTACATGAGCCAGTAGTCGCTGATTTTTAAAATGATTGTTAGAAACATTCATTGTTACAATGCTATATCACCGTCGGGACTCAAACCCGAATCTTTCCACTTTCGCGGCGGAATGAGTTATCAATTACTCTACGGTGCGATATCTTATCAGTCAATCATTCATAATAAAGCAATTGTAACATTGAATCCACATCATGCGAGAGCAGATTTTACTCCTATTATGTATTGTAATATAGTGTTAAAAGGACAATTATGTTATGTAAGCAATTTTGTAGTATATTTTTGAAAATAAATGAATCACTCTTGATTTAGACAGCAATAAGGAAAGTTATTATTTACAATTTAACAACTCCGTAACGCTAGACATGAACCCTCTCATTAGCAAGAGTTGCGAATCAGTCAGATGAAAATTTCTATTTATCTAATTATTAGTCCGTCCTAAGTTACAGTAATTGCAACTGTAGGTGGTAGTTATAATTGCAACACCTATATCGTATGGTAAAGTTTCTAACATTTTTCCTACTTAAGCAAGTAGTAGCTAATATTTACTGTCTTTTTTCATACGCTTATAGTACTAAGGAACAGGACGATTTGCTAGCTCTAAGTTCAGTAATTAGTTGCATAGGAAAATATTAACTATAAAATATACACTTATGATAATATTTAAAAAAAACCCGGGTCGCAGTGCCCAAACCCTGCCGACAATATAGTGTATTTGCTAATACAGGCAGTCTGGTTTTATTACATGAATTTAAGTTTGTTTTTGGTCAAAATAAAAAATTTAACCCCTTAATACACCCCTTAAATTAACAGTTTTTTTCTTAATTGCAAGATTACTATCACCGAACATCTACACCAAATTAAATACACCTTTCAGTAAAGAACTCACTATCTGCAAACTAGTGTTTTCATAAAATTTGTAAATCCGGTCCTGGCGGGCCGATTTTTTTCAAATTTCGGGAGTTCATTTTAATTGCTATTAAAAGAGTAAATTTCAATTTTTAAACGATTTTGACAATTTTTTCAGTATTTTTAGGCCCAAAAACTTTTTTCAACCCCTAAAAACCACCCTTAAAATGATCCGATTGGGCCCATTTTAAATAGGCTTCGTGCGGTGATGGATTCCAACATGCGTGCCAAATTTCGTTAAAATGAATTAGCTCTTTCGAAAGTTATTGCCCGTACACATATATACCTATATATATATATATAAATATATAAATATATATATATATATATATATATATATATATATATATATAGGTACATATATATATAAACATTTTTAAAAATGGCGCCAAAGTGTTTAGGAGGTTATGAAACGTCGAGAAATTTTGGTCCGACCCCTAGGTCCCGCCATCCGACCGACGCCAATAGTGTATGTTGCCTATAGCAAATACACTAAATATAGATGAAATAGAGAAAATTTGTCAATATGGTAACTGTTTCTTAAATTGTTAAAAGTCTTAAGAATTTATGATTCTCCAGTTTTTTTGAATTCATAATATTTTTTTATAGTTTGTTTTCCGAGTGTCTTAGAGGGTGGAAATTTAACGACCTTCTCCTAATAAATAGGTAAAACCGCCACCGCTACTCGGGTACGTGGGGTACTCGTCGTCATCCCGCAGTTGTTGGTGCACAGAATGCATGAGCTAGGTAAGTGAAAAAACAAGGGCAATCTGTTATCAATCAAGGATTGTGTTGACAAAATGTTTAAAGCGGTGACGAATGATTCGAATAAATTACCAGCTTTTCTTACTTTTTTATGAAACGGATTAAAGTTTATCTGCGTTAATTAAAACTGCTATAGCTAGACTTGAAAATAACCGAGCGTGCAATGATACTGTCTAATTCAAATCCTCAGTTCTTGTGAGTTTTTATTCGGGACTCGGTAGAAGCCTCAGTTGGATTTTCAATTTGTTATTAAATAATAATGAATTGAAAATATGAATTGGTACCAGACTCAAATAGCCCTAGCTGCTGTTGGTCTTCAAAAATAAACGTATAATAATTCTGTGAATTGTAGAAATTGCTCAGTGCGGAATTTTGAAGATCTGTTTACCGATATGTCACACAAAGAAACTTTCTCCCGTTTCTGAAAAAGGAAAGTAAAAATGATAAATAATTTCAATATTTAAAATGGGATCAGACTGGAAGATAACATTTTTTTATAAATGAAGCACAGTAGACTCGCATCAGTGTGAACACGAAAAAAATTGGCTGGTTATAAGCAAGATTATTCAACTTATTGCTGATAGCCTCATCTATAGAGCGTCTATAGTCTATAATCTATTGGTGGTTACATCTACACTAATATTATAAAGAGGAAAGATTTGTATTTTTGTGTGTGTGTATGTTTGTAATGAATAAACTCAAAAACTACTGTGCCGATTTAAAAAATTCTTTCACCATTAGAAAGCTACATTCACCCTGAGTAACATATTTATTGCTAGAAAATATTAGGGATCCTTACTAAACTTTAGTAACGAAACCCAAGGTGTAAAAAAAATGCCATAAAACATCTTTCGTCGCATGCGCTGCGGAAACTATTGATGATAGAGCAAAAGTATGTTCTACAATATTAAAGAACATGTATCAATAGCTACAAAAAACTTCGCGATACTATATGTCCAACTATTATCGTTATGTCACAATAACCACTTTTTACATTTTAATAATCTATATAGATAAAAGACGAAGTATATGTAATCTATGAACTCCAAACGGGTAGACCATTTTTGATGAAATTTTCAGACAATCTTTAGATTAGCCCAGCGGGTGATCTTCTGAAGTTTGGTAGCGATCGGATCAACAGAATTTTTTAAATTTCTTTTTGGGAAATAAGATTTTTCTTCGATTTTTGAACATTCACAAATAAAAGCGATTGAATTCGCGCAAATTCAATACCTATACGTTGAGAATTTAATAATAATGATTCTCGTCTTTTATATCCTATATATTACATTTACACCCGGGCGAAGCCGGACTGGGCCGCTAGTCAATAATAAATTAAACACACTACAGATGCTAGGTTATAGAGATCACTGTGCGAAATTTTGATTTGACAATCATTCATAAGAAAAGCATTATAAACTTTTAAAGTAATAGATCAACTAAAACGATATTTTTTAACTGTGTATACAAAGTATATGACATCGTTTTTTGTACAGTTTCCTCTTCGAAACAACATTATTATTCGGATTCTGATCTAAATTTTGCTTGAAAACCGATCTTGTGTTTAAATTTTGTTCCACATAACAATTAGGAGTTTGATTAAGTACATAATTAGACTGTTCTAACACATATAAAAACTGTAATTATGTGGTCAACATCTAGGGTCTTTGTCAAATAAAATTTTCGAACAACGTTTTTTGCAATCACGTATTATTTTTTGCCGAATTCGACTCTGTAAAATCTTCTGAAAAAAATAAAAAAAAAGTTGGTAATGCTGACCAAGTTACTGAATAATTTATATAGGCGAACGTTCAAACGAACGCAGTCTACTGCGTATGTGGGAAATTTTCCTGCAGCTAGATTTCTTTGGCAAGATACTCGATTGAATATTTTTAGTAGACTCTAATAAAAATTCAATTAGTGTAACTTTTATTAATTCGATTAAATTATAATGACAAATATATTAACAGAGAAAACCCATAAAACTGTCAGCTTTAAATCAATGTCTACGGAAATAACTTATTTCGTTAGATTCATGGTGATGTTAATTAACATTATATTATAATTAACAACAGGGCCGCTCCTTGAGATTTTATAAATGGTCACAGTTTTGAGAAATTGCAGGTTACTTATTTTTTTAGAGTCACTAACTGCCGTGATTATTTGGGTCAAGTATCGTATTTATATTTTAAGTTTATTTACACTGAAAAAGCAAACAAATATTTGTTTATTGGATCGTATATACTATTGAAGGAAACATTATTTTTTCCACAAACAATATTTGTTTGCTTCGGCCAATTTATTATAATATATGTATACATTACAAACAAAAAAATGTGAGCTGTCGTGAAACACCTAGCAGCTGTGAATTAATGAGTAACTTACAAAAAAGCAGCGAGTGTGTAGTGTAGTAGAGAGGGAGGCGCTCAGTATAGGTATTAAGAGGTGAACACCAAGTTGGAAAGAGCCGACGAGACGCGAGGCTGGCTAAATGGGATACGTCGCGTCTTGCTATCTAAACGTTTTCACTCCCATCCAAGCGCACCATTAAATGTTCCTCATTAAAGAAGGGGAAGGTGCATTTTGGGTCCGCGTCGTAGATTTTTCGTGAAAACGTCGCGATAAAATCATAACAAGTGTTTTGTATTATTTTTTGTATTGCTTTTCAACATCAGCACATGTACCGTAAACGTTCGCTGGACGCTCTATGCCCGACGGGCTTTGCGCCGTTTTTTCATTTTTTTAGATTTGTTCAGCTCGAAACTTTTTAGGTTTATTGAATTCCTTTTGACGCGAGCTTTCTTCTGATTTGCGTTTTCTATAATTCCGAGAATATACACTACTAATAGGACACCTTTTTTTTTGGAATTTTCAATTAAATAGCGATTCCGACAAATATTTTTATTATCTCACCTTGGATTTTAGTAGTGCTTTGCGAGCTCTTTACGACATCTGAATCAACGTCCTAGCTGAACGCGTTTCCACGCTACTCTAATTTATAACTTTACACAACGCAAATTCGCCACAATCGTGAATTTATACTAATCCGATGATGTCACAGGCAAAACAAAAAATGCACGACGAACTCGTACAAACATCTTTTATCCGTTGCGGTCTCAACCATTGCGTATTATTAGTCTCGTGATATATTCAAATCTGTCGGTATTTTGTAACACTAGAAAGTTCGACTGGCTGTCACTGTACTTAACGAGCGAATAAATGTTTTCACGTCAAAAATTGGAACCACTGCATCGATTTCAAACAATTTTCAGGTCCAATTATAGCTGATAGCGGTTAATTATACAAAAACTTTGTTATGGACAAAACATACCATGTTGTCGAAAATTCTGATTTTTCTATTACCCGTTTAAATTTGAGAACCACGGAACCAGTTTCAACGAAACGCATAGTCTAAAACCAGTATACATATATAAGAAAGAAAACAACACAAAATTGGTTCAGCGGTTCTTTAATTATAAAAGAACAAAAAGATGCAGACTTATTGTATTTTATAAGGGTAAAGGTGGAATATATTTTACCTAGATAAAAAAAATAGTATGCGTGTCGTTACACGCGGCTGAAGTGAATACTTCTTAAACCTGGTAGTTTAAGTCACACGATAAAAAAAATAAAGCGCAAATATGCATTCGGTCGAACTTATCTATGAGCACAATGTATAATCGCATGGCATGGCGCGGCGGACAGAACTTTCCGTACCCCGAGACTATCTGTCATGGACAACGTTTAAGGCTGTTGGAACGTTCTGAATTTAAGCCAAAAATAGAGCTCCGGCTGTCAACTGATTCTAGACTTATTCGTCAACATTCTGCAAAAATTCTTTCTCTGTAATGAAGATAAAGGACAAATCTAGGTCTCTAATGGACTACTTTTGTTATTTATGGACGATTTACTAGAAAAAAGTTGGCATTAATTGTGCCAAAAAAACACACGTTTTCAATGTCACACTACGACCTTATTCGTACTTATTTCACAAAACTGTTCCATCACAAACCTAAAGTGATTCTTCCTTTTTCGGAAAAGTTTTTTAAATCTTCAAAATATTTCCCAAACTTAGAGTAATCAATTGACAGCGGCACCCTTGCAATAACATTTTTTAGCCTCGTAGTTGGCACCAGCCGAAAATTGAAACGTGCGGATGATTTGAGCGAGACAGAGCTAAAGAAGGTCACACCCACAATATGTCTTTTGCCTACCTTGCCCCTTACCGCTGGGTCTCGGCACAAAAAAAATTCAGAGCGTTCCGACAGCCTTAACGGTTTACGCTAAAACGTTAAACGAGTCCGGAGTCGCGTAAGAAGTATTCACTTCAGAAATTCTCTTAACTACGCCCTTGTCCAAACAAGACATATGGGAACTTGGCGATTCGTATCATCGTAGTCAGGCGCGTTGACTTTTTACAAGACAAAAAATAAATCAACCTGCATATAATTGAATTTTTTTCGTAACAATTTACGTAGTGAACGGTGGTAGACACACAATAATATATAAAAACAACAGACATCACGTCTTTATTTTTAACTTCCGAAGACGATAGATTCAAGCACGCCTTCGTTGTGTCTCTCTCTTGTCACGCACATAATTTATATGCGAACAGAATGAGATGGAGAATGTATGCGCTTGAATGGAAGCTGTCTTTGACACTATTATGTCCTCAGTATTACAGCAAAGGACAATAGTTTTTAGCCAGCTTATGCTGGGTTGCACAAGGCATTGTCAAAAAATTTAATTTGACAACGACCTTATGGATTGTGATCATATAATTACAGTTTTTATGTATGAGAGAGCAGTCTAATGTCGTATTTAAACCCCTTGTCGTTAGATTGTACTCATACAAAAACAAATGACTGATTTACAGACAAAAAGCTCGTTTTTCAAGCTAAATTTTGATCGAATTGCATAAAAAACAAGCCGAAATTAAACCAAAAAACTATATTAAATACACAGTTTCAAAAAATATATCTTTTCAATCGATCAGTTATTTTTCAAACAGAATTGATTTAAAATTTTAAAAATGGAGAAATGTGTGAGGTTACAATCTAAGGTCGTTGTCAAATCAGATTTTTTGACAATCCTTTCTTCAACCTATATGTATGCGTGTGCAAGATTATCTCACGAACCATTGAATTGATTTCGATGAAACTCTATGTCACGTAGTTTGCTACTTTTCCTTCCAGTAACCTTTCCTATTCAAATTAAATAGGCGTTGTAAAAAAATAATGTCGTAGAAGGCGTAAAGGAATCACTATGTTTACAATAGAGAAATAATTGCGCTGACCTCTAATTGAATGCAGTTTCGGGAAAGTGATTATAAATGAAGGAAAACATTATTCTAACATATTTTCATTTCTCAAAACACGTACAGAAATGTAGTTTGAACGTTAGAATCGTTAGATATAAATAACAGCAAAATTAATATGCCTATATTTTTATTAAGTTTTGAAATACGACTTCTTATGCGGCACCTCGTCTAATTGGGGAGTAAAATGTATAAAACGAAAAACACTGATACAAATGAGTGACGACAAAGCCATGGAAACGCAATAATAATATAAACAATAGAAAACAGTATCACGGGTAATTGGAATAATGAAAATAAATCAATTTAAACACTCATTGATTGCAACGTTTCGTCTTTTTTTTATTAAGACTTTTTCAAGCTCTAAAAAATTTTTACAAAAATTAACATTCATATAATAAAAAACCCGGGTCGCAGTGCCAAAACCCTGCCGACAATATAGTGTATTTGCTTGTATAGGGCCGTGTGGTTTTATACTTTTATTATGTGAAATTAAGTTTGTTTTTGGGCAAAATAAAAAATTTAACCCCTTAATACACCCCTTAAAATAACATTTTTTTCTTAATTGTAATATTATTATCAATCTAACGTCTACACCGAATTAAATACACCCTTCAATAAATAAGTCACTGTCTGTAAACTAGTGTTTTCATAAAATTTGTAAATCCGGTCCTGTCGGGCCGATTTTATTAAAATTGTGGGGACACTTTTTAATCACTACCAAAGGGTTAAATTTCAATTTTGAAACGATTCGGAGAATTTTTTCGGTATTTTGGGGCCCAAAAACAGTTTTCAACCCCTAAAAACTACCCTTAAAATAGCCCAATTAGGCCCATTTTAAATAGGCTTCTTGCGGTGATGGATTTCAACACGTGGCCCAAATTTCGTTGAAATCAATTAACTCTTTCGAAAGTTATCGCGCGTACACATATATATATATATATATATATATATAAATAAATATATATATATATATATAAATATATATATAAATATATATATAAATATATATATACATATATATACATATATATATAAACATTTTTAAAAATGGTGCCAAAGTGTTTAGGAGGTTATGAAAGGTCGAGAAATTTTGGTCCGACCCCTAGGTCCCGCCATCCGACCGACGCCAATAGTGTATGTTGCCATATGGCAAATACACTAAAAATATTAAACATTATGGATTAAATAATTTACTAAAAAGAAACAATGGTGTGACTAATCTCAATATGCTTAAATGTTAATTTTTGTAAAAAATTTTTAGAGCTTAAAAAAGTCTTAATAAAAAAAAAGACGAAACGTTGCAATCAATGAGTGTTTAAATTGATTTATTTTCATTATTCCAATTACCCGTGATACTGTTTTCTATTATATATCTGGAATTGAACTTTAAAGATGAATAATATAAACATTTTATTATCTACTGTCAAAATTGGAAATGCATGTAGATTGTTGATACAATAGAAATAAAAATAAAATGAAGTGAATCCCACAAATGGATAAATATAAATAACATAAATAATTAATATAAATTTGAAATTCAGTTTGGTTTTTAATTATACTTTAAGTACTCATAGGCTACATGTAAATACAGTTTTTACCTTTATTATTTTCAGTATTGAAAGATTTCGATTTAGAATGTTGACAAGTAGTGTACTTTGTTCTAGCTTTATAAAGACAAGGCGTTTTCTCATCTCTCTGTCTTTTTTCGTTTAATTAAAACACCCAAATAAAATAAATCTGTCGCGATGCCGCGTCTCAAAACATTACACTGCAAAGAGAATATGTTAAATTCATGACTGTTACAGTCGTTGCGTCGTTATCGTGGCAACGCACATAAATAAACAGGAACTTTTGCTCAAGGCTAGTAGATTACAGAGGTAGCCTCGTTCCTTTGGTTAGTAGTGGGAGGATGATGTCATCCGGTGGACCTGTTAATTGATAGCTTGGCAACGGCTGTTGTTTATTAGATGACAGTATTTAACAAATGCCAAAGAAAGTAAACAACTTTGCATTAGTCCTAATACTTAGGTTGATAAAAACATGAACGGTCTGCCAGCTGACGTCATTCCCGCGCATATGTTGATTTATCAGATGGAACGAGGCAGCCTTTGTAATTTACTAAGCTTGCTTTTGCTCTTATTAATTGTTGCTCTCCCGAATAACTAATCCATTGACTACATTTTGCTGTTTTATTATTTTCTGCCACCAGATCCAATAACGTCAAATGTCAAATCCATGTTTGTTTTTACTGCAAAACATTTTCTGTAATCCAGGATATATTTTAAATTAATAATTCACGTATAAAAATGATAACAATTCATATTTATTGCAATATTAATATAATAATAATTAAAACAATAACATAAGCAGACAAGCAGAAGAATAATGTTTACTCTCTTTCCGTTAGCCGTCGAATGCCCGATTCCTCATCCTGCCGTCTCGCGTCTCCTCGGTGGTCCCTTCGTGACCAAATTATAAACAGTTCATTCTAAATAAAACAAATCAAACATTAAATAAGTTTGGTCTTCTCGTATAGCTTACGTCGACAAATACTTTACTTTCGTTTTTAGTGATAGTGTCAACTTCAAGTAAGCTGACGACACGGAGACGAAACCACAATTTGATGTTTCTACTCTCGTTTTCTACCACCAGATTCCACTTTTTCTTTGCAACTGAAATTTACAATACTTTGACACAGTTGGGTATTGCATAAGAAACGCCTCAGGTTATTATTCAAATATGCCTGGGTTATTGGGAATGCTACAATGTGAATCAAGTGTTTTGTTTAACTTCGTTTTCTCCATGCACATTCTTTTGGTAGACGTTCTTTCTTCAGTCGAACAATAACATTGTGAAACGAAGCACCTGGGCCCGATTGTGTGTTAATCGGACAGCTTCGACCGTAACATGTTTTGGCGGCCACGGTAAGATCGAGAGGCTCGTAAATTCGGTGCACAAATTGTGAACGCTTGTTAAACGTCGGCGAACCGACAAACAAATGACAGTACGCGCGCATCACGTATTTATATTAACCATGTAAAAAGCTGTCTGCATGCACAATTTATTTCATATTTTACAACTCAATAACAAGATAAAATACCGGAATATTTAAGACCTACCGGTGGTGTCGTGACCTTTGATCTCAAATTTAGTTAAATTTATTTGGATGTTACGAATTAATGTGAAATAGAATATTTTTTTCGAGACCACCAATTGCCGGGACTGTCTGAACCTAGTACCAATTCAACTTCTCAAATATTTATGTAGGTACTAACGTACGGATCAGCGTTGCCAAATTTTTTTTTTGCCAAGTCGGGATTTTAGAAATTTTTGAGTGAAAAAAGCGGGATTCTTTCGTCAAAAGCGGGACATAGTAAAAAAACATATATAATCAAAAGTTTTTAAATATTTATGTTTTTATTTGAGTTCAAATTACGTTTACGTGACAACAGATAGCAAAAATAGCCATAGAAAATGTATTTTAATAAAAATATGATATTTTAAATCAGATTTACCCTATCGTTAAATAGTTGAGTCTTATTCGTCTTCTGAATAAAAAAATAAGAAAAAACAGAAATCAAAATCAAAAAAGTTTTATGCATTAGAAAAATATGGCGTTTCAAACAATAGTCTGAGGAGTGAGTGTTACAAATTGCAACTTACAATAAGAGAATAATTATGTACGCACGGTCGAGTTATCCCCGAAAAGCGGGACTGAGCCTGTCCCGCGCGGGACATTTAATTTTGATTTAAAAATCGGGACATCCCGCCAAAATCGGGACGTCTGGCAATGCTGGTACGGATATACACTCGAGTAATTATTGCCGATTTTTTTGACCCGAACGTAGTCTTAAGTTTGAACTGAAGTAGATAGTGTTCAAAATTTTATCAAATGATGCTAGTACAGGTAGACAGGTACAAATCTTGGAAACGTGTTTTAGCATCTAGGTTGGACCGGGGTAGTTCCGAACTGATATAGTTTCTGGAACTTTGTTATACTTATCGTTTCCTAGAACGCAGTCTAACATATCCATATGATTCGATTATGTTTATTTTGGTCATTTTTAAAACCTAGTTAAGTAACGAAACCAATTACAAATTTTGAGGGATCATTATCTGATATTAATTTTAAACACGTCCATAAAAACCGGTCAAATACAGGCCGAATTCCGTTTTCCACGAAAACTTCAACACATAGGATTTTCATTTAGGTTTTCTTGTAAGCTATGAGTAAGGCTCTATATTCCCCATTTCCATCAAAATTTTAGGCTCAGTAGTTCCGGAAATGGGAGAGGGATGCTTTCTTTAATATCCTTTAAACTCTGCATTTTAAAATTATAAAAAAAACATATGTTTGTGTTTGGGATAACAAACCCACATGATGTGCTTGATTTTTTTTATTTTTCCCCCAAAATTAACATCTAAAATCAGAATTCGTTTATTTACGCTATTTTATAGTATACGTCCATGATTGGGTCATCTAACTCTATGTGTAGTATATTATGTACCTTTAAACTTTTTTCGTCCACTAGATTCCGAAAAAATAAGCGGTGACAGAGTGATCCTATAAGTGTTTTTTTTTGTCCGAAACCCTAAAAACGAATAAGAAATGAAAGGGTTGGAAAACAATTTCATTTAGAACTATTAAAAAAAAAATTATCCTTCATTGCAAAGGTGTCAATGAAATTGTGGAACTACATTATAGTTTTGCGGGCAGTTTTCGCGAACTAGTCTCGCTCAACAAATGAGACGTTTTGTGTTCTTTCCACATTTAGATATGTTTTGCCTAATTTTGGTGTCACTTAAAATACCAAATTACCTATCGTGGCTGCTTTCACCAGTTTCTCGGATTAGAATCTAACGACTGTCAGTTTGTAATAGAAGGCCCATGGAAATTCCATGTAAACAAGATCGTTCTTACGGTGTAGCTTGTATAAGTAAACATTGTTTAGAGATGATTAGAATCAATATTGTTGATTTTAAATAGCGATTTTGCTGGTCTTGTCAATATTTTGTAAGTTGATTTGTGTATTTAATTTGCGTAACAAATATTGACACAGATTAAAAAAACATTAATTTATGTTAACACATATTTAAAAAAAAACAAAAAACGATCGATTATTATCGATGAATATTAGATTTTTTTAAAGTAAACACTACTCTGCAAGAAAGTTTGTGCTAAAATTACAACAGCTAATTTTGAATATTTGTTGTCATAATTTATACTACAGTATAGAGATGGAAAAAACGGATCTTTTTAGTGATCTACATCTTTGCATCTGGATCCCGTATGTGAGCCGGCTCACTGAACCGGTTCAAAAAGAGCCGAGTTCTGAATATGTCACTGCAGTCTGCCACTGAGTTCCCTAGTTCAGTCAATCATATCACGACCTGTATAGAATCAAGAATGCATAGCCACACATGTGATGCATGAGTCATTTGAGCTGACAGATGCATCAAAGCAAGAACTGATACGTAAGTGTAAAATGTGCTTCTGTGTGTTAAGTGTTTCACTGAGTTATGCGGATCCGTTGATCCGTCGGCTCAAAAAAAAGTGAGTCGGCTCTCACGGATCTTCTGTCGGAGTCGGCTCTTTGAACCGATTCAGATCTGAGTTACCCAACTCTACTACAATATAGTATCTCTTTAAGTCGCTGCTTATTAAATTAGCGCTGCCAGCCCTTCTCTTCGTGCATTTTTCTGTTTTTAATCTTTACGAGCATATCCCCACTTCGCCACGTCACAATCCATTCTCGCTATGCATGGTCCTATATCCGAAGACTTTAATTATCATATCTCGAAAACGGAGAAGTTGCGGATCCGTGTTTATAAAACCCTCTGCCCACGAAACGGCTGGAGTCGTTGCTGGGGATAGAAATGAGATCACCGCGGGCTCCGGCCTCTGCTGCGTGAATACAAGATGGATTTCAAAATTAGAACCGGTGCTATTTTTTATGCCTGATTATCTGCTGGTTTTGAGCAAGAACCAATTTAGAAAAGACATGGGTGATATGCGCAATCGTCAGAAACAAAAATGGCGTCGTGTGTTCTGTTCAGACACAATAAACTTTCACTTTTGTTGACATTCGAACTGTCACTGCGCACGCACCAAAACTATCTACAAATCCAGCTTATACAATCCAACATATACAAATCGTCTCAAAATCCAGCGCCGCAGCACGCTTGGAACCTTGCAGTGAAATCAACTAGCGAATCTAGTGGCAAAACCAGTCTCGTGTGCAACGGCCTTAAGATCTTTTATAATCGAAAATTCATTCCTTAAATTTTCTCTACATAAAGTGTAACCTTAATATAACGAACCTTAATATAACGATTTCCTCGATTTAACAAATTTTTCGAAATCCCCTAGAACTGCCCGTAAGAGTTAATGCAAAATATACCTTTATATTACGAATACTTTTTGTCAAAAACCTCTTTATAACGAATTTGCAATCATTGCAGAATATAAATAGAAAAGATAATTTACCTCTATTTAACGATTTGTGTCAACTTATAACCTTGACATAACGTATCCTACCAATCAATCACACACAATTCCACAATAACAACAACCATTCATGTCTCGACAGGTTCAGACGCGTTAAATTTACCGTAAAACAATCATTGTTGTTTGGTGTAAAGTAATGTAAACACTACTGTTGGTCACTGTTGTTAGTAAATTTAAAGTTGCAGCGGCTGAGAAACGAAAAAGGTGTTCCTTAAATGTCGCAGAGAAACGAAAAATCATTAAGTATGTGGACGAGAATCCCACAAAGAAAAAATTAGACATCACTAAAGAGTTCGAAATTCACGCAAGTACATCGGCCACAATTTGAAAGTTTAAAGATAAGTTTTCAGAAGAAAATGGGTTTTCTTACCGGGTTAAAACGAATCTTAGACCAACCTTCTATATAACAAACTTCACTATAACGAATTACTTGGTATAACGAATATTTTCTAATTCCCTTCAGCTTTGTTATATCGAAGTTGTACTGTATTCATTTAACATCCTGTGTTATACAAACGTGTAATTATTTGATCAAAATCTTATGCCATTGTCTCGGATTTTCCGACAACACACTCTGCATTCCAAAATTAGCGTTGAAAGCATGCATGTCATACATACTAGAAAAATGTAAAAACTGAAATAAAAGAAGCAAACGTGACTTAGGCATAGTTAAAGTGAAAGTTCACTCTGCTAAAATGCGTTTTATTGTGTTTTCATTTGACATGACAGATTTTATTACCTGATTAATCGAATATTTCAAAAATAAACCGCAGTTCAGGTAATATGTCACATTTTAATTGGACTGAACTGTGCAAATTATCTGCTTGTTTTTATCCGCCTATTTCGAGCTGAAATACTGTAAATTATTAGTAAAAATAAAACGCGAATTATAAGTTAATAGGTTGGCACGTCTCCAGACATTTCTGACTCGGAGGTTTTTGTAACGATCATTTGTCTTGTAGTCTGTGGATCGTGGCTTATTCGATCAACGAATTACCAATAAAAATTCTTTTAATACTAACTTTTAACCGAAACGCTTTAAAATAAAAAAGTACTAAACATTTTTAATAGGCATATATTTTTTTTATTGCGTTCGTATCGTCTAGCTGATGCGGGTTTTTTAGATTGGTTGTTGGAAAACAAATGAAAGAGATGCAACAAATTTAGACGTTGTAGGGACAAACGCCTAAATTTGTTGCATCTCTTTCATTTGTTTTATAGAAAAAGTGATTTTTAGATGTCCGCCCGTCTATCTGTCTGTCTGTGCACTCATGCGTTCGTTCGTATAAGCAGAGGCTTAACTGACATGCCGTTTAAGAGGTGTCTTTCACGATGGTCCCCTCAAAAAACAGTACCGAAAAACTGAATGTAGTTCTAAACTTTAACATAATTAGTATACTATACCTCAAAATTTCTCCTAAAAGCATTGACGTCACCCTGGTCACCTCACTTAGTCATAAAGGGTCAAATTACAGACCAAACAATTCATCATCATTGCACTAGTAGGTAGGAAAATAGTTAATCAAACACTTTCTATTTTGAAATTAGCTAGCTTATTACGTATAACGGACAACGGTCGTACAAGTAATTCACGAGGATTTTCTTCATTTTTTTGTGCCTCTAAAATTGACGACTAACGTTCCAGTTTTTTGTCATTCATTATAACTTTTTTTTGGTTAAAAATTTTATTTTCTGTTTTTTTTTCGGAAAATTGGAAAACTGGAATTAAATTTCTTTTGAGCATATTTCCATCAATGTGTGTTAAAACGTCTTCATGATAATATGACAAAAAGCTTAATTTTTTTGGTAACTTTGACATTCTGTGGCTTGGAAACAAAGTCTCGTTGGACATATTATTAGACAAATCTAGATATTTTGTTGATCAACAATGACAATAATTGCCAACCAAGGCGATAATTAAATTACAGGTTAAAATATTCGCAGGGATAAAATTTTAAAAATTCGGACATTTTTTGCGATTTTCAGGTCCCCGTAGACAAATATATTATATTTTAACCTATATAAACATTTATTCCTTAAATAAGTCTACGTAATATCCTTAAAAATACGTAGATTATGGACGCTTCACAGCTAAGATAATTAGCGACTCTAAAATATTGCGTTGACAATATTGGTATTTCGCCCAACACATGGTTATAATATTTGATGTAGTGCAAACGTCGGTTAATTGTAAGTCAACGTTGATCGACTTGAATCATGTCGCCCTTGGAAATTTCAGTATACATACGTGTCCTAAAAATGTTTCTGTGTCACAGACGAGAAGCGGTGATAATTATTTTTCAATCGACTGCGGTTGGGCGGAGATCTTGAAAATGCCAAATCTGAAAACCCACAAACGTCAAATTTATTGAGCTTGTTAATATCGAGAAAATATCTTAACATGACATACAATTCTATTGATCTTTTGTGAACATTGAATGCTTTATTTGTTGTTATTGTTGACGATACGACCAATAGTTTCAAATGTCAAGTTAAATGCAAATTTTATCGTACTAATAAATATACAAAAACATATTGTCAATAGATTTTGATATGGATTTAATGGACTTCTTCAAAAGTTACATGTTTTTAATGTTGATATGGTGAAGACGAATTCATCGAAATTTTTCCAGTGATGTAGTCGGGTTCCTTATAAACAGAAAGCGGGCAATGTATTGCTTTCTATCCACTAGTCCCTTTGTTGAGAAAACAAAGGTTTGGTATCGTGAAATGAGTGAGATTGAGAGCCACATGCCTCCAAAAGTGGTCGAGTCATTTTATAAAGGCTGTTTTTTCTTTTTAGTTAAATGTGCATACAACGTTAATTTAATTCATACTTGCTAACCGATGTCGTACTTATAATTCCATAAACTGTCAAGTTAACAGAAGCGCTCTTTAAAAAGAAAGTCGTTTGCGTGTTTTATTAAATTTGATGAAAAATAAACTCTTAGGTAAATAATTAAGAAATATGCAATTTGTTATTTCAAATCCAGGGAATTTTGAAGATAAAATCTAAGGAATTCTAGGAACAAGTGCACTACAAATATTGGCGTTATAATAATAATTTATATTTTCGTATAGCTTATACTAATTCATAATTTATTTATTATTTTTCAAGAATTTTATTCTAGTAACTAAAATTCCTTGTAATGTCCAGCATCGATTCTACAGAATTGCACCAGAAGTGTTTAGTAGAACAAATTATCTTAAAATTATTCAGGGGTGGCCTTGATTTTAGGGATTTTTTGGGCAAACATATACTTCTCGAATTACCCACCTGACAGCACAGACACATTTATTGGAATTAGAATATTGACCAATGCGCGGAATGATAACTACGGCCCTGAATCATTGTTTTCGATGCGACATAATATTTCAAATGTCAAGATTATCCAAACCTACGTTAAAATATTGCTCATAAAAATTTACATATCTCATTTTAATCATACAATTTTATCTAAATTTTTAAATTTATTTTTATATGCTTCTTGTATTTTCTTTTTGTTTTTTTACGGTTATTACACCTACATATGTCTGGCCGCTCTGATTAGGATATATGAAATGGGATTTGTGCCGTTACAACAATTTTTATTTGAAACCTACATATAGTAAAGCTGCGATATCGGGCATTATTTTGTTTTGCATGCTGTAGTCCCAATAATCGAAGCTACTCGATTATAGAGTTCTGTACTTAAACCTCTTGTAGTATTTGACCTGTTCTATGTTTTTTTTTTATTTACAATATGTTGCTGTTGCAACTTACAGAATAAAAATTCTAGTCTATTCTACTCTACAGTATTAAGTAATCGTATGTATAGGTATTCAACAATGAGCAATTATCAAAAATAAATGGAAGGAGTTGCCATTTTAAGTTTTTTATTGCGTACATATGTTTCATAAATTTTTTAGTGGAACTGATCAAAACAATATGTGCTACATACAATTACTGTGAGAATAATAAACCATGTCACAATTAGTTTTAATTCTGTTCACTACCTTAAAACAAAAACAGAAACAAGTGTCTCTTTCCCGCCCGTGTCGAGCTGGTATGCCAGCGTTTGGCGATGTCAAATTATAAGAGGCGTCACATTAGCACGATACAAAAAATCGCGGTGTAATAATTATCAGTGCTAGTAAAAATGGTATATTATTGAAATAACTAGCGATCTGAAATAGCTGCTGATGCATAGTAATAAACAGTATTTATACAGTCCCAGACACAACATATTAAGTTACAGTGGTACAGTAAACTTTCTCTAAGTCAGCGCCTACGGATCGATTGGAAAAGAAAACGCTGCAAACGAGAGCTCCCTCTTTTTAATGGCTGTTGGTGATCTTAAAAAAAAGAAATTCAATCATTTTAGTATATTTACAACTTTATTTAGTCATTTAAAAGTGTCAAAAGTTCTTATCGATAACATAATATGAAGTAAATAAGTTATGCGAAAATCAGTTTTTTTATGGATATTTTCAGCCTTCTCATTCTTCTTATTATTATTAATAGGCTACTCAGATTAGTATTTAAAAAAAAAGTCAAAGATTGGAAAGAAAGCAATCGAATTCACTGTGTAAAGTCAGTCAACTCTTACATAATTATTGAAAATTATTGAGAATGACAAGGCTTGTAGAAATGAAATATATTGTTTGTGACAGAGTGATTAGAGAAAGTTGTGTCTTATTTATGATTTAACTTTATTAAATTATAGAATTTCTTAAAAAGAGATCACATTCAAACTAGGCATGTGTAAAATTGAAAATTAATAACTTTCCACTTGCAATAGGAATGAGCAACATTTATGAAGTTTACCAGTCGCTCGCTCAATCGTTCCTTGTTGAGTCAGCAATTTGAGAGTCCTTTCCTTCTTGTGATTTACTGTAGGGATGGCGATCTGAGATCGATTAATCGAAGAATCGATTTCTTGGGCCAAAAAAATCGATTTTTTTAATCGATATATAGTACTGACTCGATCCAATGAATCGATATTTCACCCTTGAAAATCGAGATTCGATTTTTTCTAGTTTGAGAAGAATCATAGAATGATTTACAATTAGCTGAATGACAGTTTTTCACTTAATTACTCAAAAACTCGCGAGATGGCTGGGTTTTCAGTTTTAAGCACTGGGAACTATAAATTATATCATTTCCAAACTTTAATGTACGCAATAAATTTGTGGAAAAATGTTTTTTTTTTTATACTCGATACTTTGATAGGGTTCTAAGAACAGCTTTAATTAGTTAAAATGATAAAAAAATCGATAATTAAGGTGTCACTTATGTCTTCCATAACATGGAAATATTTTTATACGGTAAATGCAAATTCTAAAAGTAAATTGAAAAAAGATCGATTTTTTGAAAAATCGATCTTGTACATCTCGATTTTTTTGTTAATCGATTCATCAGATTTCGATTCGAATCGATTTAAAAATCGATCTATTTCTGAAATAATCGCCATCTCTAATTTACTGTTTTCACTCGTTATACTATTCAACACCGTGATAGGAATGCGATATCTTAGCGTGTAGGCTTTCACGACTTGCGTTGTTACAAATCTTCTTGGTTTCCGAGCTGGTAGGCTATTGTCGGTTGATATGTCAGGTAGAAATACTAATAGACCACGGTCTGCAAGCCCGGAAACCAAGACGATTTAGAATGCGGTATGTTAGGCTTAAACTAGTGAGAAGAAATGCAATAAGAATAGAGTGTATTAGTTCACAAATAAATCGAATGCAGGGTGACGTCAGAAAGTGTACAATTAAAAAACAAATTTAAAAAAATCGTTGGTATCATAGGAGAACACCCTTCTCCTATGATACCAATGCATTTTTTAAATTTGGTTTTTAATTGTTGTTATCATTTTCTTCCCAATAGCCCGGTAGGTGCTGTTTAAAGGCTAATAGCATTTCAGGACACAAAACGCCATTCTAAATATTTGAAGTGAAACTTATTAGCTTGCGGTAAGAGTAAAGCAGAATTTTTTGTCACGGAAATTGGGTACTTAAGTGCATACGTATATATAATAGAGTTGGGAAAAACGGGTCTTTTTAGTGATCTGCATCTTTGCATCTGGATCCCGTAAGTGAGCCGAGTTCTGAATATGTTACTGCAGTCTGCCACTGAGTTACCTAGTTCAGTCAATCATATCACGGCCTGTATAGAATCAAGAATGCATAGCCACACATGTGATGCATGAGTCATTTGAGCTGACAGATGCATCAAAGCAAGAACTGATACGTAAGTGTAAAATGTGCTTCTGTGTGTTAAGTGTTTCACTGAGTTATGCGGATCCGTTGATCCGTCGGCTCAAAAAAAAGTGAGTCGGCTCTCACGGATCTTCTGTCGGAGTCGGATCTTTGAACCGGTTCAGATGTGAGTTACACAACTCTAATATATAATCTTTGAATTTTTAAAAACTTTATCTTCACAAGATATATAGTTTATGCAAGAAGAGTTTACCTCGATCAAAAGAAGAGATTTAGATGCGCATTATAAATAGAACGTAACGTAAAAAGATCCCATCCTTAACATAACATAATCAAGATTGAAATCTGTAACGATTTATTGTAGTTGACACCCTATAAAATTGGTTCATTTACAGTTTACATCCAATTTACATAGAAATAACCATGTAAATATCTTTACATGGCTGAAAGGTTTTTACAAAACTACTGTGCGTATGTTTCTGTCTATAAATGTTGGTCCACACTAAAAAGAAAAAAAATCACAAGCTATTTGCAAACAGTTCATTATTCCTATGCTCATACGAAATCCCATAATTTCGTTTTTCCAAAAATTTTCAACCTGAGAGCCTCCAAATATTGAGAGAGCCCCTTATGAAATATCATTTTTTTCCGTATTCGTCTCGGAACTTGTTTAACGAATAAAAGCCCACTGGACATCGTTTATATTGGACTATATTTAAAACGAGCCGAAATGGTAGTTTTTTTATCTTGTTCGTAAATAGAGGTATTTTGACGAGTATGTGACGTTATTTTAAAACGAGACCAGCTAGTTTTTTCAATAAAATACTTACTTTTTCAGTTATTCGGGTTAAAACCATCTGAAAACGTGGATTTATTGATTGAAAAATTGACACTTACACTCGCGAATAAGTCGAAAAGTATGGACTTTCAGAAAAAACTTTATACAACAAAAGTTGCTTAGAATTAGTCAACATATCCATTTCCGTGCTTATTTTCAACGAAACATTTTTCACCCCCGAGAAGGGGTGGCATCCACCCCGCAATCGAGAGCGGCAAAATTTTTTTTTTTAACTTTTTTATTTGAGCTTTTAACAATGCAGTCCAACAGTTTTTATGAAGATTCATTGACTGGCCCTGGATTCCGAGGTATAAACCTTACGGCACTCCACTACATGTATTTGTTTTAATCCAAAGCACTAGCAGTGTGTCACATGTCATTTTACTACCACTGTGCAAGCATGAAAAGCAATTATTTTATATGAGAAGGGGGGTTCAAAAATAATATTTTTCGAGCATTTTAGGTGCAACTGATTCACTAAATCTGTGTAACATATTAGCAGCGACTATTTTTTTAAGTATTCTTTGTAACTTTTTGCACTACCCCCTATAAAATAGCGGTTTTACATGCAAGTATACACACACTATAGAGTGCTGTAAGGAAAAATCAAAGTGCGCGATCTATTTAATAGTAATTTACAATCAGGTACCATTAGAAGTATATTTAAAACAACAGCAAGCGTTATATTATAGAAGGGAAGTTTGTTTCACAATTGAGCTGTCAAAAATGTTACAAATATACTGAATATTATGAAGTAAAAAACTGTTATTTTATAATAGGACGTGCAAAAAATACTATATATATCTCGTGGGTAATATGGTAGTGCTATGACTCGTGTTACTATTAATATCACTGGCGCTCGTTTTTAACATAATAGTTGTCATAATAAATACCATAACGCATTTGTATTTAGGTCTGGGAATAGAACAATTTCAATAAATAATGTTTATTATTGTAACGCCACTTCAGCTAATATTATGGCCCAATCGAAGTTTTTCGTGCTACATCGTGTGGATATACATTTAACTTATATAAGACGCGTTTACACTATATAATATTAATGAAATAATACTGAATGGAAGCGTTCAGTAGTCTAGAATGATTTCGTTTTTCGATTAATTAAATCATCTTATCTGTGTCTTTGATCGAAGCTAGATTCATCGAACGGACCAATTAAGAAACTTGTTTGTGAGCCTTTCTCGCTTCCGCAATTGATCAGCGTCATTTACAATTTCGAGTGCCGTTCATAAAATCCTTGATTTTATGGTAATTCGTTGTGCGGTTCCTTTTTTTCAAAGATTTTTATAAGCTTGAAAATTATTTATTTTTTGTAAAAAACTGTAAACAAAAAGGCATCCACTTAAGTATTTGAGTTTTGTTATTTCCAGTTTTTTAGAAAAACAAAGGTAATTATGTTTGTAAACCGCAGGGTCGCATTAAGAATTCAGAGGCCCTGGGGCATTCATTTGGTGGAGGCCCCTATAGTTTCTCTGGGTAAAATCGTGTATTCTTGAATAAAACGACATGCTTCCGCACGAAATATTAAAAACTTTATTCCTGTAAAGTGTGTTTTGCGATTTTAAGTAAAAAAAGGTTTGCGCGATTTCTGATTTGCGTAAGTTTTGACAATATTATCAAAGTCCATCTCGCGAAGTATGTAACTTTCCGAACTAAGAAGGATGTGATTCGACAAGCGATTTTGAGACGTTGTTGTCCGCAATCTGTTCTTAATTATCCTTAGTTTCGAGAAAGATCTTTCCCCACTGCAATTCGTCACCATCATCGATAAGTACATACGAAGTGCTAATTCTGCGTTGCAGAAAGTAGATTGTACATTGTTTTGCAAAATTTCATTCGTTTCACCCGTTTTCTTTTCGTACTGTTTTGCGAAAGTGGCGAGATGAGTTAATTCATTAGTCAAATTCAATTCCCAATCTTCAGGATAAGAATGTACTAGATATTTTTCCTTCAGTTCCAACTGAGAAGGTTCCATTGTGGTCATTTCAGCCAAGAAACCAAATCGTTCATCAATGACTGCCAACATAACTACATCAAATTTTTTTTTTCATCTCTATCAGAATCGGGACTAATTTTTAAAAGAAACTCATAGTTTTTCAAATTTTTGCCGCATTGGTGGGGGCCCTTGAATTGTGGGGCCCCGCTGGCCCCGTCCTAAATGCGGTCCTGGTAAACCGGAATAAAGACTGACAGAGAGACAAAAATTATGAAAATTTTATTTATATCTATATGCGTAAATGGTAATTTGCGAAACCAAAAAAAAGAAATACTATTGGGTGATCTAAGAACCCGTTAAACGATCAGTTGAAAGAATAAACGCTACTATTGTACATTACGCTGTAACGCACGAAACTGGAATTACAATTTTATTTGTCTGTTTATTGATCTGCAAAGCCAAAAAAACAGACTATCGGCCTGAAGTAAACAGCCAACTGAAGGATCGAATCGATGCATACATTGTTAATATATGCAAGTCTTTAGGCATTATTATATTAATTACCGTAGTAAAGAAAGACTATTTGACACGTACAGTGCATATACATAATTATTATTGCAATTGTAAACATTGCATGCAATAAATAGGCGCCGCACGAATTCCGTTACGATGTCTTAAGCCCGTTTTAGACGAAAACCATTTTTGTGATCAAGGGATGTCTGTTTTTACAAACTTGTATTTAACTTGCAATGTCTGTTAGTTCGAAGAAATGAATGAAAATATGCGTCACTTTGAACAAAACTTATTTGAGAAATTTCGAAATGTATTAAAGTAGATTTCAAACGCTTGACAGTTAAAGTCATCAAGGTCTATTATTAAAATTGAATTGAAATAGACATTAACGTGAGTGCAGCCGCGAACAGAGGTTAATAAATGATAATAAAGAAATTATGCAAATCTCATAATTTCTTTTCTCGGAGACAAACTCACGCCCTGGTATCTTATAATTGTAATAATATTTTAGTTGACTGATTATTTCTAATCACGAGCGTTTTAATTAAGCAAACAGTCTTATAATTTGGTTAATTCCAGTGTTTAATTATAGAGTTTTTAATTAAAAGAGCTGTTCAATGGAGGTTATTAGATCCATTATGGTAATTATTATAAACGATAATGATAACAGCTAAAAAGACGTCGGTCATCTTTCGAATAAACCAGTTTCTGTTTTACGGTTGAAATGTTTTCTCGGAACAAGATTAGTAATTTTTCTCGTCTTGAATTCCTAGACGAAATCGAGATATTACCTAGACGAGAGAACAGCTTTGAGAAATCGCGATGAAATTGTAGATTACAATTAAAGGATCAATTAATTTATGATAAATTCTTATTGCTCCAAAAACAAAAAATCTGAAATACGGTTGACCCTGCAACTTCCCGCTGTTTCCGATCTATTGAGATGTGGCTTGCATTATTGCGGGTAACGGCTAGTAACAAATATTATATATGGTATTTGTTTCCATGGTTACATAATATGATTTAATGTAAAAATTAATCAAAGCATGCTTGTCAACTACCTAATTAATTTCTTTTTGACAGATCGTCGGAACAAAAGAACATCTAATTTTTTTATTAATTCCAAAATATTTCCGAAATTTTGAAATTATAAGCCGTTATAAAATTCTGTTAAAGATTTGGAAAGATATATTGAAAAAACACTTTTTTGAAAATCTTTTGTCAACGATATCTCTCGAGCCAATCAACCGATCGAAATGCGGTTTACGGCAATCGAAGCAGTTTTTCAAGCATGCGGTTTGCGGCGATTGACGTTCTTTTATGAGGAATAGAACTGATTAGATTTTGGAAATAATCGGTAGGTACTATAGTTTCGAAAATATTTCAAAATATTTTTAAAAAAAACTGGTTTCCAAAAAGCTTTATATTTGAGATTTCTCAAAATCTACCTGGCCGAATCAGTTCCAATTTTCAGAAAATCTAAGTTCACCAAGTTCCTTTTAGATGCCGCAATCTGCGTTTCGATCGGTCTACCCGTTTAAAAGTTATGAGAGGTTTACATACACATACACACACACACACACAGACATACGGACATCATTTTGGAAATTGTCAGAATAGCTTCCTAGGACCTCAAAACGTCGAGATCTGACAAAAACTCAAATTTCCAAAATCGGGGTGAAACTAGTAACTTCCCAATTTTTGAAAATTTTCAATTTTCTTAGCGGGAAGTTAAAAAATTGCATTGGAGAAATCACTAAACAGTTATAATATAAACAAAATATAGTCACATGTTAAAAAATCATGTTTGCATACCTCTCTATAAAATATCTGCCTTTCATGCCTGCATAGTGATCATAAAATGACACATTTAATACTAGTGCTGTAAAGTTGCGTAAAGTAAAATATACTACCACTACTATATTATTCCATAGTAAATCATAGTATGACCGGATATGTGAAATAAACGCAGTCTACAATTAAAAGTGATCTTGCTCAAAATGGAACTATCAAACATTTTTAAAATCAGGTAGGAATCAGCTATTTTATAGTTGTACGTTATAAAATAATGTAGCTTACAATACTTATTTAGGTAAAAGAATTAACTGCGTTTTCAATTTATTACAAAAAATATTGAAACGGAAAAAGTAAATTGATATTAGATCCACAAAACCCAGAGAGTTTATGGAAGGTATTCGCAGTAGCTAAGTGAGCCTCCAAATTTCTACCGAAAGCCATCTTACGACTTTCTAGCTCTGCACAAACGTACTTTCCGCTATTCTACTCGAGATAGCATATTTAATTATTGAGTTGAATTTCTTCGGGAATTCTGATATTGAGACATGAAAGGTTTTCTCGAGAAAGTGGTGAGATGAAAGTCACAAAATCTCTTGACCATTCCTGGTAGACGCGAGACAAGACAACAACACTAGTGCAATCGTATTTAGCTGCGTTAAAACTGCTTGACATATATTTTGCAGTTCTCACGGTTTGTTCGTTTTTTGTTTGTTTGGTGCAGACAATAAATAATTCATTAATTGCATCAAAGTCGTTTAACAAATTAACGCCTACTACTAGTTACGAGTAAGTAATTATAATACACACTTGCAGTACTGCCAACTACTAATCGAACTGACAGATACGAATCTGTAACTCTATGACCTCAGCGACGGGTGGCAAACCTGAACAACGCGAAGGAGGAACATGTTAGCACTTTAATGTTTAATTGAAAAACAACATTTCCTTCTTGTATGTGTGTAATTAATTATCGCAATCGAAAACGATTCGAAAATTTATAATGTGATCGGAAAGTTTACCAAACTACCATTGACTTACATTATTCTAGGACCATTTATTTGGTTTGCGCGCACTGTGATCTTTTCATACCACAAAAATACAGTAGGGTCTCGGTAATCGTGCATTGATTTACATGCTAGTTTCCAATTATTAAAATTGCCCGATTATATAGAGTGCTGTGGTTAAACTTCTTGTAGTTGGGCTATTTGTACAGTAGAGTATTTAGAAATCGGACTTAAAGTTACAGCATTGGGTATAAATAAAATACGTTTCTTAAATGTTTTGAATTTTTCGTGGAACTGATCAAAACAACATGTACCTACACAGTTACTGTGAGAACAATAAACCAAGCTATAAATATTTATTAGTTTTAACATCTGTTGACACAACAAAGACAGAAACAAATTTCTTTGTCTCTCCCGTCCGTGTCGGGTCAGCGCTCAACGAAGTCCTTTTATAAGAGGCGCCCAACTAGACGGAGACCCGAACACTGCGACCCCATTGTATAGTCAAACACTAATCTTGACTGCAGAAAGTTTCCTTAGAAAATCTAATTTCACAATTACCTTAAATTGTGGCCCATCTATTTCTCCGTAAGAGATGCATAGTAGATTTTTAAATTGATCTTTCTCGAAAAATAATTGATCGACTGAAACGATATTTTTTTTAAATCTTTGATCAAAATTTAGTTTGAAAAGAGAACTTTTTCTATGTAAATGTTCTACACAAGAAGAAATTTGACAACGCGTTATAGACTGTTCATGTATAAATCAAAACTATAATTAATATTATCACAATCTGAGGTTATTGTCAATGCTTTTATTGTCAAACTACATTTTTTGATAATGCTTTTACAACCCAGTAGTATAATTATAAGATAACATTTACGAATATAACTTGTTTTTTATTAAGGTAATCTGAGATTTATCCTAGGATCGGTTTTACATATTATGTCCTTGGTACAAATATGGCAATAATATCCATGTAAATAACAAATCAGTACCCGTAATAAAAACAGAAAGATAAGACGCATGTTGGAGGTGAAACTTCTGATTTAAAGAGCCTTACTTTACTGACACTACTACAATGAAGAGTGTAACGAAAAACTGAAACACGCCCGTTTTACATTACTGGCAATTTACTTCGTAAGAAGTGAGACGATTGATATAATATATTCCTCTCTCCACTGACGCAATGAGTGGCGAGCTTGAATTATTCTGGGGTGGCAAGTAGAGGCGTTTCACTTTTCGTTATGCTTCAATATCTTAATACGCAAACTTACACTGCAGTGACATAACTTTCATTTTAAAAAGGCATTAATACTCTTTTTTGTTTTCTCTTTTCAGTTTGAAGTTTCGACTAGAAAATGAGATTTGAAAAATCTTATTTTTACATGAAATTTACTGTCGTCTTCCGAATGCTTACTGTCGTGCCAATCAGCGCTCGGTGAGTTAACATTTCATGATTTATTTCTGTTTGTATACTAGGTTTGTAACGAACATTCACATTCGCAATACGCGAAATATTAGTAACTTTTGTTGGGAATGTTTTCGCACCAGGTCATTACGTCATGTCTGCGTCGTGTGACATACGGATTAGGAATAATATTCGTAATTAGAGGTGCAAATCGTGCGTGAAATTTTCCGTGGCACTGAGTGTCACGACGTGACACGCCGTGAGTGTGACTGTTTCAAAAAAATCGTGAGTGTGTGTGATTAAATAAAATATACGGATACATGAGCATGCGTGAGTGGAAAAAAACTTTTCGTGAGCGTAAGTTGGCGTGAGTGAAAAGTTTATCACGTAAAAAATTATTCCTGTATGCAAACTGTTAAACCTGGCCCGGGATTTTTCTTGTTTAAAATATGTACTTACTATGCAGAGGTTTTTTTTTGTTTATTGTATTTGTGATGTGTGAACTGTAACGTATATTACATAAAATTACAAAAATTTAGTACTTTATAGTTGACAAACACATAACCTGATCCTATTTCCATATGCCATATTATTGTATCATGTTTTGGTAAATGTTATAATATGAATTATAAAACTACGTGAGTTTCGTGAGTGTGATTGAACGTGCGTGAGTCTCGAAATATAATTATCGTGCGTGAATGTGAGTGAGTTGAAATCTAGCCTTGAGCGTGCGTGAGTGTGATTATAAAAAATAGTAGCAGTGCGGGAACAGGCGTGAGTTGAAAATGATTTTCGTGAGCGTGAGTGATCGTGACCAAATACTACTTACGATTGCACCTTAAATTCAAAATTTAAGGAATGAGACATAGGTATACTTTACAATGTGATATAAACGGCATAGTTTTTATGCATTGTGCGAGTATGATTTAGAAGTAAATGCCGCCTTTTTATGCTACAGTGGTCCCATCGCTACTGAAAAAAACACGTCCATTTAATTATATGCACACGTTTTTTGTTGCGTCATTCGCCGTCATATTACGGCCGCTATACAACCTTATTGCTATCGTAAGCCTGGATATCCGAAATATAGTAACCGTAATATGTTGGTGTTTGACGTAACAAAAAACTTGTGCATGGAAGTAAATGGACGTTGTTTCCTCGTTAGTGGGGGCATCACCGTAACGTAAAAAAGCGGAATCAATTTAGTTCTAGTGCACAAGTTTTATGGTACATCAGTCACCAACATATTACGGTCGCTATACTACGGTGTCGTTATCTTAACCAAGGCTTTAGGAAACTTAAGCTGAAGCAAATCGTGCTATAATGACTTGAATTTTGGTACCTTACTATTAATAGGTCATACATCATCTCTTATAATGCTACTGAAATGTCCGATTGTTCAACAGTAATTTAAACTTACAATTTTGTTAACATAATAATTCGTTTTATAAAAAAAATTGAAAAATTGTTATATGAGTTCCTTTTCTTTCACATTCATAAACCGTTTCGTTACATAATTTGACTGCATCATAAATTCTCACATATCAGAGCAATAAAGTTTGTTAGGTAGTTTATAGAATACGGACATGCAATACTAATGGCTAATTAATAATTATACACATTATACAGTTGAAAAATGCAGTGATTTAGACAACTTCTTGTTGAAACTTCAACAATTTACGACTTGTTGTTGGCCACATATCGACAGAAGCTCGCCATGAGGTACGTTTTATGGATTAACACGCGCGCTTTGAAAGTCCGAAATGAAAAGAAATATTTAAAAATAATTGAACCGATTTGTTGATTCCCACATAGACTCTAAACGGCTCGGCGGATTTTGAAAAATGAATTGTCGCGTCGTTCATCATAGACTCACTGGTGACACTGGGTTAATGACGTCACGTAAAATTCAATGTGACGGATGGTAGACACCGTGCTGTCAGTACATAAGAATTCGGTAAAACCTTTTGTGTGCCATGTGAGGTATTGTGAAAAGGCTTAATGGATAGATTCCAAAAAGACATTATGGGGGTTATATAAATAAATCTAAATTTTAAAAACAGTGAAAAATTGACTGCGCAAAAATGAAACTAACTAAAAAAAAACCGGGTCGCAGTGCCAAAACCCTGCCGACAATACAGTGTATTTGTTAATACAGGCCTTGTGTCTTTATTATGTGAACTTAAGGTGATTGTTGGGCAAAATAAAAAAATTAACTCCTTATTACACCCCTTAAAATACATTTTTTTCTTAACTACATTATTATTGTCGATCGAACGTCTACACCAAAATTAAAAACACCTTTTAGTAAATAACTTACTATCTGCAAACTAGTGTTTTCAGAAAATTTGTAAATCCGGTCCTATCGGGCCGATTTTAAAGGTTAAATTTCAATTTTGAAACGATTCTGAGAATTTTTTAGGCATTTTTGGGCCCAAAAACTGTTTTCATCCCCTAAAAACCACCCTTAAAATGACCCGTATGGGCCTATTTTAAATAGGCTTCGTGCGGTGATGGATTCCAACATGTGGTGTGCCAAATTTCGTTAAAATGAATTAACTCCTTCGAAAGTTATTGCCCGTACACATATATACCTATATATATATATATATATATATATATATATATATATATATATATAAACATTTTTAAAAATGGTGCCAAAGTGTTTAGGAGGTTATGAAACGTCGAGAAATTTTGGTCCGACCCCTAGGTCCCGCCATCCGACCGACGCCAATAGTGTATGTTGCCATATGGCAAATACACTAAAAAGAAAACAAATCGGAAAACCTTAAGACGCAGCAGGTACGGACTCATTCAAAAACAAAAGAAAGAGACAAATTTGGTCCCTATCTACTTCGTGTTGACGTTTTTAAGTTATTTTATTGCTTTCAGGAAGTTTTATTTCTGTGTGGTTGGGTTTTTTGTGTTTTTAAATTAACCAATTTTTATCCTTCCTTTTGGCTCTAGAGAAGAGTTTTTTGTGATTTAATTGAAAAACTCATTGCTTTGCATGGCTTAAATACGAAGTGAGATGACCACAGCTCTTTCGAGTTTGTGTAGAAAATACGTAAGAAATGTGTACTTAAGGTTACCTGAGCATAACATAGGCAATCATAAACTACTGTTAATTTTTGACGTTTCCTCAATAAATTACAGAATAGTTCAACTTGTTTCACAACCTCTCTTTTTGTTCAATTTACTCGCTCTATTTCACTCTTTTGCAGTGTTGTCAGATGTTGCCTTTGTAAAGGAATCTTTAAGTAAAGGAAAAAGTATACCATTGAGATCTGAGTAAACAAAAAATAAAGCAAGATTTTTATTATTTTTGATATATTTTTTTATTTTTAGAGGAGAGAAAACAGGCTAGTGTTAGTTTGCAAAACGCATTGTCTGAAAATCACATTTGACAACGATCTTAGATTCTGATCATATAATTCTACTTTTTTATACATGCAGGAACAGTCTATTAAATGGAATTGTCAAACTCTTAATTGTTATGAGGATTGTAGAAGTGTAGAACAATAGATTGTGCTCATAGAGAAACAAATGACCGATCCCCATAAACCGATCCCTTTCCAAGCTAAATTTTGAACAAAATTCGTTATTTTGAGGTAGAAATTGAATAAAAAACTATGCTCAACACTTGTATACACAATTTAAAAAAATATCGTTTCAATCGATTAATTAATTATTTGTCGATCAGGATCAATCTAAAATTCCGTTATGTTTTTCTTATGGAGAAATCTAAGGTCATTGTAAAAATAGATTTGCTGATAATGATTTCTGCAATCCAGCAATCGGAAAATTTTGTAAAGAAAGAAAAATCTTAAAATTTCAATTTATAGCGTTAAGTCTCTAAAATTTGGCAACATTACTTTATTGTTTTAAATTCCCTCTTGGCAATTTATAGTATATTATTTTCTAGTCCATTCATAAAAAAAACTTGTTTTTAATTATTAATTTTTCGTTTTCTAATATTTGTATGTTTAATTTTTAATATAGATGTCGAAATAACAAGTACCTACTCATATAAAAATTTAAATAAAAATATGATAAAAAAATGTCTATCAAAAATTGTACATAAATCTATCAATTATTGATTTTATTATTGTTGTAGTAGCGTTTCTTACACAATATTTAAAAACTTACATACAAATTTATATTTAAACAATTATTTATTAAATGCGGTTAAAATTTCGTTGAATCCGGAAACAACAGTGTCTGAAATTAATGCATCTGGGCAGATATTTTATCATTTAACAATATTAGAAATTATTAGAAAATGAAATTTAAAACATCAAATTAGGTACGTCATATTTTTGATAAGCTAGAAAATATATGCATTTAGTATCTCTGTTTTAACCAAAATCTACAAGAACATTTTATCGGCGTGTGTGATAACTCTAAAACTGCAAAAGCTTGTCCTAACCTTTTGCCTATTTTAATAGTCAAAAAGAGAGAATAATACAAATGTTTTTTCAGTTCAAGATCTTTGTGTAGCGAAGCTACTTTTAAATAAAGTTTTTTAGCGTAAATAATAAGACACTATACTAAAAGTAAAGCACAAAACTCTGTAAATGGCTAATTAGTCTAGGCAATATAAACTGGACATTAAGGCTAAAAATTATACAAAGTTACGATTTTATATATTGATAACAAAATAAAGAACAGTGATCGTTCATTGAGGCATCCGTTTTATGTAAAAGCGTTCAGTGTTGATCTAACCTTGTAAGTATTCAAATTAATTAGCGGGCCATTTAAAAGCAGCTATATCAAAATTATAATTATAAGGTAATTTTTAATTGACTATCACATTTTTTGCACCAGAACTTTACGACCGTTTTTAATATCGGTTTAATGTAAAACTGTGATTTTCTGATTTTATGTGAATCACACCTATCCACGTTTTATTTATATAAATGACAGAAGATCCACGGCGGCCAGGATATGATTTTGAATTAATAGTGCGATTGTGGTTTCAAATTGGAATATTTAAAATTCCGAATATGGTACATCATTTTACACTTTTAGAAATGCCATAGTCAAGGATGTATCTATACGTTATGTAGAGACTGTAAATTCATAACACCGATCTCTGTTTCTACTAATTGGGTTGTTGCTTCTTGTGGGCTGAATATGACGAAAATAAAGGCCCATCCTGCGTGTTTAATTGGTGTACACTACCTGACCAAGGAACGGCTGTGTGTAAAGGGAGTGTTACTGCTATAATACCGCGAAAACATAGGCGGAAGTCCGTTATTTAGTGCCTCTTATCACCTATTTCTCGCACACTAATTCGTAGTTTGCCCCTGTTGTCGATGCATTTTTACATAAAATCACATATATTATGTGTAAAGTTCGATAAATTAACTCATACGCCGTAACGCCACTGGCATGTCTCTTAAATGTCCATCAATGATTCAACACAGTTGGAAATTGCATAAGAAATGCCTCAGGTTCAAATATGTGCGAGTTTTTGGAATGTCACAACGTGACAGGAGCGTTTTGTATGACTTAGCACATATTAGCTACAAATCGTTATTTTTTTTTCTCATGCCGCTTCTCATGCACCTTCTTTTTGAAGTGTGTCGTGCATAGAGTTGCCAGGTGTCCAGATAAAGCAGGACATAGTTAGGCTTTTTGATTGCGTGTCCGGCCAAAATTAAACGGTGTCCGGCTTTTTAGGTTTTTTACATTTCGCAAACGAGCGAGGCCGATCGCAGGCGAGTCGACTATCGGTCGCTCCCGCAATCCGCCCGATACACATTTATGGTAATAATCAAAAAAGCTTGATTTTACATACATTTTTTTTGTCGTACCTATTAATACTGAGAAAAAAATCCTCAATAATGCGGGGTGTCCGGCTTTTTTACCCAAATGTCCAGCCAAACTGGCAGGTCTGTTCGGCTTTTAAGTTTGGCGTCCTGGCAACCCTAGTCATGCAATTATTGTTGACAATGTAATACATATAAATGGCATGATTTTTATGCATGGATCGGGTATGCTTTACCTTGTTTCGTTGCTTTGCCTCTTCATGAAGTGAACTGCACTGTAATGATGACTCACTCCTACTATTTTCATACTTTACTAGTGAATAATATATCGACATATAGAAATGGACTGTTGGTATACCACTGGGCATCCAAATCCGTAGGTTAAAGAGGAAGAAGATAAGTGATGAGCATATATACGTTCATCACTCTCTGACTTTTTCTTGTTTGCCGTTTGCCAGTCTTATCGACAGGGCTGTAAGCAGTCAACAGCTTACATGCCTGAAGTAAATTCGTCGATAGCTTTTAGACTATTCGTGCCGAATACGTACTGAGCGTAATCACAAAAAAAAATTCAAATATTCAGACGTCTCCCACATCTGAACTCTTGTCTTATAATAATAATAATAATAATAATAATAATAATAATAATAATATATTTTTCCCCTTAAAAAAGTAACTCGAAAAGAGAAGGGTTTGTCATCAGAGTACAAGTTAAAATTTACAATATTAAAAAATATCACAAGTTCAAAAATTCGTCTACCGAATAAAAAATATTTTCCATTAAGAACGATTTTACCAATTTTTTAAATTTTCTTTCAACCGTTGTTTGATTAATTTCTTCAGGCAGGGAATTATATATCCGAACACAATTTTGGTAAACACTGTCATGAGATAATGCAAGTCTATAACTCTGAATACGTAAGTCGTTAATTTTAACAATAGATAATAAATAATTTTTTGCTCTACAAAGTAATATTGAGATATCATTTTGATTTATCTTACATGGTTATGCTAATGTTTCGAGTAAAAGCTCTAAAAACGTCACTTTTGATTCATTAATTAATTCGATACTTACTTTAATGTATTTCTCGATTATCATATTAAATGCGTATATGAATAATTGGCAGTGGGTCGAAATTGTTGGTGACCTTGACGACAATTTTAATATAATTTGCATTGATTTTTCACTCAGCACTTGGTAGAACATGATTAATTGACAATTTTAGTATTTTACAACAAAGTTTCTTGCACCTCTGTGTTTAAATACCTCGGCTTTGAAAAAATTTATAGATTAACTATGTTATTTATACATACCCGTAAAAAGTACAGCCCTGGTAGATACAAAAACCTGCTCCTTAACAAGAGCACAAACATGATCATCAATAGTTGTGGTTGTTCCACTGCACTGCGACTGTATTTTATGCCTCAAATCAAAACATATTTGCATAAATGTATCCTATTTATTTTCCTTATAACAGTTGCAACAAACTAACAGCTTATATATTGGGACTGTTGTAATACAAACTGTTTCTTTGCTATCAAGTATCAAACTTAACAACTCAACGATCCATACTATATCAAAGAAGATATAAAATATGAAAGAGTCGCCATGCAACATAAAAAATCGATACCAATCAATATAAATAAATAAAATGATAAAATTGTCATTTCACAACTTCTTGCAGTTACATCACGGTGCACAACTTTTTCTTATGTTTAACAAAAGCTAATTCCAACTACTTACACGTAAGAATTTTGTACCTTCTGAAGTTGATTCAATCAAGACGAATACTTGAAATATATCCTCCTTTTTGATTTCGTTTAAGTCCGGTGAACAAAACAATAACTTTGTTTGTGATTGTATAGAATTAGGTAGACTTTTTCATTGAATCATTGCATTTTCGAAATAAATATTTTCCGTCTGTCTGTATGTTTTGTTTGACGTTGAGTCTGTACCTTAGTATAAGAATATGCTCAAGCTCATATTTATATAAAATTTCCCGCCAATAGGGATGTTGACTGTATTCAAATAAAAACATAATTTTAACGAAAAGTACTAGTTTCTATGATAGAAATACTAAAAAACACTATATTTTTCCTTATTTTTAAGGAATTTAATTAATATTTAATAAATAAAACCTAATAAAATCACTCTCAAGTCACGTGACAACAGACACCAATCAGAGCGCATGACGTCAATGTTCAGTCGCTGTCAAAAAACTTCATTGTTTGGTTAATATTTAGTGTGTAATTTATTATTATTTGTTTATAGGAAACGTCAAATTACATGTAACTATAGCGACGACTACGAAACAACTTTTCATCACCTCAGTTTACTAACGTTTATGAGCACAGAATACGCATCTATAGAGTGGTAGCTTCCGTGTAAACTTTTGAGCCTCCTTTGGTATGAACAGGTGACGTCACGCGACTGGTATAGGCGTTTTGGACCGAAATTTGAAACGGGATTTAAAATACATGATTTTTAAGGCTTGAGTTGTATTTAAATACAAATAATAAATATCTGTGGCAATATTAGGTACTTATGCACGATTTAAAACACTTTCCCAAAAATAGACAACATCCCTATTGGGCCACAGGACCAATACAACTTTAAAAATACTGACATTTAACATATAATAAGTAATGTAAAATTTCTGTAAATGCGTGCGGTGATGCGGGTAACGGCTAGTAATAAATATTATGAAGTTCACAAAAACATTTGTTATAAAACTTTCTTTAAAAAATAGCATAGAATAATAAACCGTCAAAATAAATCATTGTGATATAAAAAACAACGTTATATAGTATAAATAAAATATAAATATTTTAGAGGAATTAGGATCAAAGAAATAAAAGACAAATTATTATTTCACAACGTTTCGTATTAAATTAATACTTCATCAGGTGATCTAAAATAAAATAACAAGACAATTTAACAATCAATAATAAAACAAATAAATAAATATTAAACATACCTTAATTAATTAATTAACATCAAAAATCTGATTATACATTTTTCAAAAAGTTATATAGTATACTATATACCTCTTCTGCGCATGTGCCGATTTTTTTCCAAAAACAATACAACTCTTTCTACTTATCTAAATTTGGTTTCGTTCTACTTGGCCGTTTAACTGGTATCGCGCTCTCAGACAAACAGACGAACAATCTTTTTCCAAAAATATGTTTTTTCAACTTGGGAACCTTAAAATTTTGAAATGGAAGAAATCTCTCTGTGATCCTTGCGAGTTGTTTTTTGTGAACATAATTTGAGGTATATGTACCTCTATCAGTTGGTACCCAAACTTGAAGTATAAGTTCAGGTTAAGATAAGGTTATAAGTTATATTTGCAAAGATGATGACAACGAACTTTTTTTTTCTGCATACAAGTTCAGATTGCAAGCGTGCAATAAAAATTCTTGTTAATAAATTTGCATATGACATTAACTCATATGCATTTGTAAATAAATATTTTTAAGAAACGTTTATCAGTTTATCGTATCTGATGATAATTTGTTATTTTTTCTTAAATGACAGCCGATCATAATTACGAATGAATAAAGTTTGCAGAGATGCAGTTTGTTTTTTGTTTACACATTTTAATTGAGATCAAAGGCGGCGTTTCATCAAAAGGAAACACATTAGTCATGTGTTATGAAGTTTAAAATCAGTTTGTAGACTTGATAAAAATAATTGCAAAAAAATTAATCCGATTTTAAGAAGGAAATCAGAATGCCTTAAAAGGATAAATGGTGCATTGTGTTACTAGGACGAAAAATGGCGCTTGAAAACGAGGATGAGAGCATAGTAATGTCGGCAATCACCTGAGTCGCAATCGCCAATTTCATCTGAGTATAGCACACAATACTTTATGTAATAAATGCAGTGAAAAAGCCTCATTAAATACTTACAACATCGTATGTTAATATTGTAGGTTAGGCGAACTGACATGTAATTTGCAATCATCGCGTAGGATGGCGCCACTTTCGCTTAATTTCGACCTAAAAATAATTTCCCAAAGGACGAAAATATGTTTATTTTTGATTATTGACACGAAAAAGCAAACTTTCTATTTCGAAAACTAGTATGTATTACAAAAATAAGTTTTTCCTTCGTTTTACAATCACCTTCTCTGATCAATACCAATTTGAAGTTGGTGGAGTTATTTCTTTAATCTATTTTCATGGCATTTCAACTAATCGCCAATAAAGGTGTTTTCGCATTAAATAATATCTTACTAGCTTGGTATATTGTCTCGAGTGGCGAATCGAAAAAATTGACAACTCTCGTTTCGGTACTTTCCCGGGACTGGTTTTACCACGGAATTTAATACCTACATCCTTGGTCATCATCGTATCTTCGCGACCGTTTGATATAACCATAAATGAAAAATTAAGTTCGTCGCGATCAGTGAAAATTTTAGGTCATTATTTCAGTTGTTTTTAAATTAAATTCGACCGTAAAGGCAGACAGAAAGACAATAATTTTTTATCGTTAAATTTGGTTTAGTAGCTAACCGGAAAAACATATTTAAAAGCTGGAAAATCGAATATCACATACCATTGATATATTATTCATTTGGGTAACAGGCGCTCAGAAACTCGCCATTATAAACACAATCCGATGTTTATTATATAGCAGTGCACCTTTGAACTCGTCGAATTGTAAACTGTAAGCTTCTGTACTGCAGTTACATTTACAACGCTGTGACGTGTGTTTACATATGTATGTGCATGTGCTGACCATCAGCAGAAGATTCTGATCTCCTGATCATTGAATTGCTAATGCACTGCACCGAAGCCACCCGACGAGTCTTTATTTATTTATTCAGGTTGTAATTTCGCCACAGTGTCATTCATTCAAGAGTTTTATCTTTTTATAGCTATTCATTCCGGATTCGCCCGAGTCTAAATCGGTGTCTTTGCTCATTGATCATCCCTCTAGCAGTCTAGCCTATGTTACTCGTCAAGAAAGAGGTTTTTAAACACTGCTAACATTATTTAAATCGGTTCATTGGTTCCCGAGTTGTAAGATAAAACAGATGCAAACCTGTTTTTTAATATATTACTAGCTTTGAGGTCTGGATTCTCCCGGATAGATTTTGGTTTGGCAATTAATTAATTAATGGCAACAATTTCTCATATACATATTACTTCACTGTATCACTTATGTTTTAAACAGCGTCTTAGCCAATACTACTCGGGAAGAAGAAGGCTTTTCAACAGTGACATTTTTTTTCAATCAATCTAGTAGTTTCTGAAATTACCCGTGACAAACAAATATACAAACTTTTTAAACTTTTTATTTTGTAATATGAGTACCAACAAAATATCTTTGTAATTTAAATAAATGTTTACTATAGTGACTTGGTGAAATTCCACAGAAATAGTCTGTCGCGGAAGTGTACCTGTCTTCAGATAAATTTCTTAACTCATTTTGTGACCTATAAACAGCGAATCGAGCGGAGTTCCTTTTGGCATTTCGTGATGTATATGTATATCGATCTGTTTGTTTCATGACGACAGCTAAATTTAGGAACAAAATTTGATAGAAATAATGAAGAGTTATGGAACTTCAGTCTTATTTCTCTATGCACTATATGAAAGAAATTCGAGTTTCAAATTCAGATGCAAATATGAACAATTTCAACAATTAAAGAACTATATGACACTGGCGCTCGAGGTCAGGACAAGATCCTTTTTAAAAATGGCACTACAATTCAGGAATATAAAAAAAACAAATGTAATTCTTCAGCTAACGTGAACGGACGTTTGCACAGTACACTCATGTTTTGTCTTTTTGTTTATAATGAGTGTACAGCTACTCGATGTAATTTAAAAATCATTTTACTGCCATTGACTGGATGAGCAGGTTCTACCATAAGAAACATTTAAAATGACGTTTGTATAGAAAGGCGACTCAAACGATTTTTGTGATGCTCGGTAACAGGGTACTTGAATATGGACTTTTTTTTACTATGCAGAATGGAAATATTCTTTTTCGGCTACAGATACAATAAAATGTATTTAAATCCGACCGACAATCAGTTTTTTAGTTGGACTTCGGCTGTTTTCTCACCTTCGGCCGAAACAATCCGAACGTAATAACGTTAAAAAAGCTGTACGCAATTGCGTTGACGTTGGGAAGTATTTTAAATTTCGACTGAAGGTGATTAAAGCCGAAATTTCGATCAGATGCTATATCTAAAGCTACACCTACATTGTCAACGTATTTCTCCCGATCCGATCTGATGATCTGTTCCAATGTCGTCCGTCGTGAGTGCCTACACTGGTCCAGATCGGGAAGCAATTGTAGCTGAGAGTTGTATCGTGGGGATACCATAGGTGATTCGGACGATGATTTTTTATGTTGACTTCTGTTAAAAATAAACGTTTTCCGTAATAGGAGACATAGAAAGAAGGTGTGGCTTGCATCAGTCTAATGAAAATAGATCGGAAGAAAACATTTTTTAAATTTTCCAACTTAAAAGAAATTGGTATTACCCAGATAAATTCAAGGACTACCGCCGTATAACCAGAGAAACGCTTGACTATATTCAACAACTTTCATCTCTGTCAATTTTTACCATCATTATGTGCCATCAAATGAGATATCGGAATGGAAACAAAGTTAACACTTTGGATCAGTCAATTCGTCGGTTCGTTATCGGTCGCCACCGTTCCTTACATAATCTCGATGTTTGCTTTTCTTTCGAAGTACGTCACTCATTTGTGAACGCATTTTTGATTCATTTATTTCACTTCCTAAATCGTTCAGGTGCCGTATAAAACGTTTAATTTTAAAAGTATCTAAGATACAACAAAGCTAGTTACAAGATATTTCGCAGGACTGATTGGTCATGCTGAAAAAAGAATAGCATATTTACCGCCATTTGAATTTGAACAGACTTTGTATGTAAGATGCAATGTTTTCATGTTGCAAGGACGTGAAATAAAAAAGCGTTAAGCTAGAAATGTCATCGTCGTATGTTTTGACTCGCACTTTATAGACTTTGACTTTATTTTATTACAATATTAATAGCCAGTAATCTTAGAAGTCTGCTCCATGCACGTGTACCTATATGTAGCCGGTTGCTATAATATTAATCGTAATACACTACTGTGCGGAAGAATACATTTTTAGGGTTCCGTAGTCAAAAGGCACAGGAACCTTTATAGTGTCATCTGTTAGTCCGTGTGTGTGGACGTCAGTATAATTCCGACATCTTTCTATCGATTTTGATAAAATTTTGCAGATAAGTGTTTTATGTGTACCGCTATACAATTATGTAATTAAATTACAAAAAACCCGGGTCGCTGTGCCAAAACCCTGCCGACAATATAGTGTATTTGCTTGTATAGGGCCGTGTGGTTTTATACTTTTATTATGTGAAATTAAGTTTGTTTTTGGGCAAAATAAAAAATTTAACCCCTTAATACACCCCTTAAAATAACATTTTTTTTCTTAATTGTAATATTATTATCAATCTAACGTCTACATTGAATTAAATACACCCTTCAATAAATAAGTCACTATCTGCAAACTAGTGTTTTCATAAAATTTGTAAATCCGGTCCTGTCGGGCCGATTTTATTAAAATTTTGGGGACACTTTTTAATTACTACCAAAGGGTTAAATTTCAATTTTGAAACGATTCGGAGAATTTTTTCGGTATTTTGGGGCCCAAAAACATTTTTCAACCCCTAAAAACTACCCTTAAAATATCCCGATTAGGCCCATTTTAAATAGGCTTCTTGCGGTGATGGATTTCAACACGTGGTCCAAATTTCGTTGAAATCAATTAACTCTTTCGAAAGTTATTGCGCGTACACATATATATATATATATATATATATATATATATATATACATATATATATAAACATTTTTAAAAATGGTGCAAAAGTGTTTAGGAGGTTATGAAACGTCGAGAAATTTTGGTCCGACCCCTAGGTCCCGCCATCCGACCGACGCCAATAATGTATGTTGCCATATGGCAAATACACTAAAAAAATGGGGGTAGCTTTTCATACGATGGTATTGTTGGACAGGGCTTTAAAATTGCAGTAAGTTTTACGTAACTTTTTTCCAGGTAAATAATTCGCGATAGTCTGTAATAATGTGCCACTCGTCTAACTTTTGAACCATGTAATAAAAAAAACTGAAAAAGTCAAGATTAGTAGCACTTTATAAATACTTTCAACGAAAATTATTTTGAACAAGATATGTTAACAAAAGTGTATTAAGAGGTTCGAATGACGACTGTGACTAATTACCACGCGTTAACTATCGTACACCAATATAATTTATTTTGTATCAATTTTCGCGTTAATAAAACCGCAGTTCATTGTATTCTTACGATTGTTGTTATCTCTAAACTGTAAGTAGAATAGTACTTCTGTTTTCTTTCATTTTTTGTTTTCTTTCTGTAATTTTCTATAACATTTCACGTTCTAGGTTATCTGTCTTTTCCCCAAACCTAATCTTATCATTTCATGTCAGCGACATCTATTATCAAATTGATTATCTATTGGCAGTCATTCATAATAATCACTTCATATTGCAGGTTCGGACCTCAGCGGTCTGTTCCTGCAACTACTGTCAACAGGTGGCCCTTTTTCAAACAGTAACTTTCTTTCCCTGTCATATAAACACTTGATAATAATATGATAATAGTCGCGAAACAATCCCCAAACTACAATCACAGGTAAAATGGCAGACAGCGACACCACACTTTCCGACGATCTATCATACTCAAACACATCTGAAACCAATGAAACAAACACACTGAACAATAAATCAACACCACAACCACAATCTTACTCTAATGCAGTGAAAACTAATAATAATTTCCCTTATCCTCAAAAAAACCAAGGCATCATACTAAACTCCATCAATGGAATTCCTATTAAGGAATATATCTATGCAGTAGGTGAAATTGTCGGTCCAAAAAATATCCTAGCGGCATCTAGAATCTCTGGCGACCGAATCTGTATGTATTTAAGCAGTAAAAATGCAGTTGACAAATTTATCACAGACCATGAATATATTATCATCAATGATTTTAAAGTAAATGTAAGACGAGCTGTAAACCCAGCCAAAAAACTTATTATCTCTAATATAAATCTCATAATACCCAATGCCTCTCTTGAAAACCTACTTACAAAATTAAATCTAAAACTTCTCTCCCCTATATATCTCATGAAAGCTGGAATTCAGGATGAAAGATACGCACATATTGTCTGTTTTAGACGATATGTATATATATCACCGGATGATACTATAGACATCCCTGACTCCATTATGATACCCCACGATGGCGACAATTATCGTATTTACCTAGCTATCGAAGATACAAAATGCCGAAACTGTCACCAAAGCGGACATATATCCACAAACTGTCCACAACAACTGCGTGAAACCCGTAGTGAAGATATCCAAAACAATACCAATTCCCTTAAACGTTCAGCCCCTCCCTCCACCCCAGAAATCACACCAGAAAGACCCGAACTAATTAGCGCAAATAGTAACACTGAACCTGCTTCCCGTCATGTTGAATTGAGCACTATATCAGTAGCCTCCACCTCCAGCGTTGCAAACCCACCTGAAACAAACAAAACGATTATCAAAGATAACATAATAAAAATCAGTACAAAACCGGAAACTAAAAGACTGAAAACAAACATGCAAGATACCGCCATTCACCCGGTAGAAGTACCTACCTGTAACGAAAACTCAGACAACATTCCACACACAAGTGAATCAGCAAAAAACAAATCTGACAGCCAGTCACAATCACAAACCGAATTCACAAATGACTCTCTAATACCACTGGAACCGATATTTAAAGAAAACTTATACCCTATTTCATTTGAACCATTTAAAAAATTTCTAAGGAAAATCCAAAACGCAGATGACCCGCTAGAGTTTACTCGCAACTATACAGACAATATTGAAGGAGTCATTTCAATGCTTACTGAATTATATCCGGCACTCACTAGTCGCTCTGCGAAAATAAGATTTACTAAGGTCAGAAACAAATTAGAAAAATATCGAGCTGCAGAACACGAAACCCTCAAACACGCTTCAACTTCACCTATGATTCAATCACCGATAAACTCAGATGTAGAATAAAATGCTTTTAATTCAGTGGAACTTAAACGGATTCTTTAAAAGAACAAATGATCTTAAATTACTTTTAGCGGACCATAATCCTAAAATCATATGTCTACAAGAAACCAATTTAAAACCTACACAAACTACAAGTTATGCCAAGTACAACATTTTCAGAAATGATCGCATAAATACCGACCATGCTAGCGGCGGCGTATTAACACTAATACATAACTCCCTTCACTCACAAAATGTCCCCCTTAACACAAATTTTGAAGCAGTAGCCACAACAGTCTTCCTTAAAAAGAAAATCACCATCTGCAACCTCTATCTTCCTAATAGTAGCACCATTACACCTACTGATCTCATCAACTTAACTAAGCAACTTCCATCTCCATTCATCATCCTAGGGGACTTTAACGCCCATAACATCCTTTGGGGTAAAAAGACAGATACTAGAGGTAAAATTGTCGAAAACTTTATTGATTCTGCTAATTTAGTACTATTAAACGACGGTCAAGAAACTCACTTAAATTTTTCTTCTAACACAATGTCGTCAATCGACCTCACAATATGCCATCCCTCTATAACATCTACCCTGTCCTGGTCCGTCTTACCCTCTTTGTATGGTAGCGACCATTTCCCTATAGCAATTACCTTGCCTGAACCAATTTCCAAAAACTCCCTCCCTCCTAAATGGCGAATAGAACTCGCTGACTGGACAAAATATAAACAATATATGCTCACTAGTAATTTCCAATTTGAAGAAAATGATGATATAAATAATATAGTAGATCACCTTACAAGTATTATAACTACAGCAGCCTTAAAATCTGTACCCCAAACCAATAGTGTATATAAAGCCAATCCAGTACCATGGTGGAATGAAAAGTGTGAAGTAGACACCAAAGAAAAAAGGTCAGCACTAAATAAATACAAACGTCACAGATCTATTGAAAACCTAATAGCTTTTAAAAAAGCAAGGTCCAAAGCTAGACGCACAATCAACGAAAGCAAGGAAAAATCCTGGACTACCTACGTCAGTAGCATCAATTCTTCCACCCCGATTAAAGAAGTCTGGAATAAAATAAATCGAATCAAAGGATCACACAATAGCTTCAATATCCCTGCAATCAAGTCAGAAGACACTATCATCACATCAACTCCCCAAATCGCTAATATTATCGCAGAAAACTTTTCCAGCAGCTTTAGTAATATAAAATACCGCACTGACTTCCTCGCTAAAAAAGCAACGTCCGAAAATATCGACATTGACTTTACGTCCGACAACTCTGAACTTTATAATAAAAGTTTTACTGAAGATGAATTTAACTCAGCCCTACAAGATTGTAAAAATACAAGCCCAGGTCCCGACAACATTCTCAACGAATTTATTAAGAGACTACCACAACCAAACAAAACAACAATCTTAAAATTATTTAATCACATATGGGAAAACCACATATTTCCGGAACAATGGCAAGAAAATATAATCATTCCTCTCCTCAAACCAAATAAAAATAGTCTAGAAATGGATAGCTATAGGCCCATCGCATTATCCAGCTGTCTCTGCAAACTACTTGAAAAAATCGTCAACAGAAGACTCATATGGTATCTTGAACAAAAAAAATATATCATTCCTCAACAGACTGGGTTCAGGAAGAAACATAGCACAACAGATATGATTGTTAACCTAGAAACCAACATCTTGAATTCATTCGCCCAAAAAAAACACATGCTAGCAGTTTTCATCGACCTAGAAAAAGCTTATGACAGAGCATGGAGATACAACATTCTTCAAAACCTCAAATCCTGGAACATAAATGGTAACATCGCCTTTTTCATCAAAAACCTGCTCTCCAACAGAAAATTTCGCCTAAGAATAGGTACTACCTTCTCTGAATATTACAACCAAGAAAACGGAATACCGCAAGGATCTGTACTTAGTGTCACGCTATTCTTAATTGCAATAAATAACATCGCCGATAATATATTATCTCCCGTAAAAATTGGAATTTACGCCGATGATATAGTGCTCTACTGCAGCAATAAAAACCTAACACCAATACAAAATTACCTCCAAAACGCACTAAATCACATCGAAAATTGGTCTGCTCAAACCGGCTTCCAACCTTCCGTAAAGAAAACCAAATGTATCCTTTTCACCAAATCATCTAAATTAATATTAAAACCCACACTCAAACTCCATGGTTCAGCGCTATCCTATGTTGATGAAATACGATTCCTAGGTGTCATTTTCGACCGCAAGCTGACATGGAAGAACCACATTATCAACTTAAGAAAAGAATGCATGCAAAAAATTAACCTACTAAAGATTGTCGCACACCAACACTGGGGAAGCGACTCTAAAACTCTACTCCTGCTATTTCAAGCCTTTATCCGATCCAAAATCGAATACGCCTGCATAGCATATACAACAGCCAGTCCTAACACCCTAAGAGCAATAGATACCATCTATAATATGGGACTACGTATAGCGACAGGAGCTCTTAAAACAACACCCATAGATAGCCTATATGTCATCTCAGGAGAGATGCCCCCAGCACTCAGAAGAGAAATGTTGTCCGTGAACTATCGAAACTCTGTCCGAGCGAATCCATATCACCTCAATTATGATATGATCACTAATCCTGAACTCAGATATACTTACCGCACCAACAACAATTTGAAAAAACCACTTTCCATCAGAGCACAAACAAGTGCCGAAGACCTCAGACTAACATATGATGCTGCCACAACAAACAGCGAAACATACCCCGCTCCATGGACAATAACCGAGCCAAAAATAATAACAACCCTCTCTAACATGAAAAAGGACGAAACTCACCCATTTGTTTATAAACAAAAACTCAATATGATACTTTCACAATATACAGACTATCTACATATATATACAGATGGCACTAAATCGGATAATGGAGCTGCTAGCGCATATGTGATAAACAAAACGCCTCACCACTTCAAACTCAGTCAAGTCAACACCATCTTTACCGCTGAACTATGTGCCATTCAGTACAGTCTCGAGGAAGTTTCATCTATGAACAACAACGCAGTCATTCTTAGTGACTCTCTCAGCGCTCTCCAAAGCATTAAACAATTCTCTTCTGATAACCCAATAATCCAAAAAATCCGAGAACAACACCATTATTTAAGTAATAAAAATATTGACGTGGTTTTTATATGGATACCATCACATATAAACATTGAAGGCAACGAACTGGCAGATGATGCAGCAAAAGCGGCCCTAATTATCGGGCAACTTCCTACTGATAATACCATAACAACCGCTGATCTTAAAAACTACACACGTATCACTTTCAGGAAAAAATGGCAAGACTTTTGGAACTACATCCCTAACAACAAATTAAAAGAAATCAAAAACAGCATCAACAAATGGGTCAGTCCGGTGCCTTTAACAAGAAGAGAAGAAATAGCCATCAACAGACTCAGAACAGGTCATACATTGGTAACACACACTTACCTCTTTAAGAAAGAAGATGCACCAATATGTGACACCTGTCACGTCCGTCTGACCGTCAAGCACCTGTTGGAAGACTGCACCAAGTTGTTTATCCATAGTGTTAACTGCAATCTACCTGAAAACATCAAAGACATTTTAAATAATGAGGAACAGAATATCAAAAAAGTTATTACATTCTTAAACTCAAGTAAACTAATCAATAAGTTATAATACCTACCTTTTAGCCATATATATTATATAATACATACCTATACACTTACCTGATTATTTATTATTTATATATATATTTATTAATTATATTACTAAGTGCTCATGACTTTACAGTCGATGCACGCATATATTTGTTTTACGCTGTGTTATACAGCTATTATTGTTTCTTTTTTGTGTTTTCCTTTTTTTCTAAATAAAAAAAAAAAAAAAAGTGTATTAAATATCCACAATTTTCAATTGCAGCAATAATTAATACTAAGGACGAAGAGATATTCTATGGAACTCTAAGGCGATGCGTCTACGACACGCACTTGAGCGGTTTTTAATTATGAATTAATTTCTACAATTTAATGTAGACGTTAGCGATGCTGTAAGTAATCCTGAAATGAAAATCGTTTTGATTTAAGGCATAAAACATTTAGAAATTTAATCAAATTTGAATATCTTATAGCAAACAATAATATCTAACAGTTGTTAAAATTTCAGAATGATTGTACGTGCCAAATTAGATTTTTTTGAAGTAAAAGTTCACACTTTTTAGCGATATTTTCTGTGTCGAGCGTCGAGAAACAAAAATTTTAATTATCACTTGAAAACGGGCTTAAAGAATTTTTTAAAAAACAAATCAAATATAAAGGAAATTGCAATGAATATTTTAAAAATAAAATTTAGGTCTTTTCACTTTTAGTTTAAGAGTTACAGTTTTACTTGGCGCTTGCATCTTATTTGGGTGGATAAAGTAGTCATGAAGTTTCACTTCTACCGCCTGCCGCGTGATCTTAAGAATATAGACAAAATGCTTTAAAAAAGAGAAGAGATATTTAAGAAGCCATTCACTTTAGACAGATACTTTATTACACAAAGAATGCTTAGTTTGAGGTCCCTCTTTTGAATCCGTAGAAAAATAAATATAGAAATGCTATTTAAAATAACAAAGTGGCGCGTGCTGTTGTGGTTAAGAACGACGAAACGATTCGATACTTATATCAGGTCGTGGTGCCCTATCGATTATCCAACCTCCCAATGTTTCGAATTTATAGCTCAAACGGAAAGTCTTCGCGTGAACACCCAGACAGGATAGCGATTGAGATAAAATGACGATTATAGTTTCCAGTTTCTTTTTTACAGTGATGTACAATTTATATAGTCGCCTTGACACTAAATTTTCAACTCCTATTGCAAAACAAATTTAACAAACATTCTAGTACCTACACTATTAGTTGCAGCTATAAAATTAAGAATAAAAAAATAAGATAATTTTACGCCATATTGCAAGTGACGACAAAGAATTGGCGCCAAATTCAAATAATCGCACATTATTTATTAACCATGAAATCATAAACACAATAACTATCTCAATTGAAGTTGAAGATTCCAGTTTCACTAGTTTCATACTTTCTCAAAATAAGTAAGGTCACAAATTTTCAGCCAGATAAAGATCAACTGTTGATAATTTTATCTATACATTAAACGATAATGCGGGTATATTTTGCACAACGACTCATTTATGTATAATTAATATGCCTGTACTAGTTTTTGCTCTGGTTCACCCAAACGTACGTCTTAAAACTATTAATTGAATATTCGGCAGAGACCGTAAAGCGTGATGCATTTATAGAAACCTACTTTTCATATGAATTGTTGCGATTTTTAAGGTTTGAAAGAAAGCGAAATTTCGCTGTGTCGATTAAGTAGTTCTCAAGGAATCCATCTATTTTGTGGATTTTCTGTGTTCAACTATAAAACATGGAAAAACCACGAATTACTGAATCGATCGGGATAAAAAATAGACCATGTATTAATTAAGGTTATAAATAACAGAAAACAGTATCACGGCTAATTGTAATAATGAAAATAAATCAATTTAAACACTCATTGATTGCAACGTTTCGTCTTTTCTTTAATTAAGACTTTAACTTTAAACGATAGTTAAACGATGATATAATATACAATTTGGGATTACAAAAACAATTATTAAAAATTGAAAAATTGATTTATTTTCATTATTCCAATTATGCGTGATACTGTTTTCTATTATAACATATATCTGGAATTGAACTTTAAAGATGAGTTATAAATAACCTGTAGACAAAATTTTGCACCATTGACGTGTAATTGAGTAACAAACATACATCGAAACTTTGGTATTATTAGTAGGATTCAGAATTTATGATTAATAGTGAAAGAATAATATACTGGTCAAATAACCGCGGAAATTTATTTTCAATAGCCGCGGCTATTTATTATCATTTAGAAGGCTGGCAGAAAGTTTTGCACATGATTGTAAATTCTGTTTTAGATTTTAATTTTAATTTTATTACCAATATCTAGATAAATATAAATACATTATTTAATTAATTCTTTCAATTTTTCTGTTGAAAATTGCTTTATTGTTTTGTTTTTTGTTGTTCTGAGAAACAGCAATCGGAAACTGCTATCTTGTTTTATAGATAGCCGGTTAATTAACCGGCTAATTATCCAACTAAAATGGTTACTGTCATAAATTAATTTTAGATCACATATAGATTTAATCAGGATGTGTATGCAAAATAGACGGCAAAGTCTGGTCTGTTATTTGCTGAAGTATTTGATCAATGGTCGACAACGGCATTGATGATTAAGGTCAGGTTATGGTGGGGCGCCAGAAGGTGATGGGATACCGTTTGTAGAAAGATGGTAGCTGTCTTTAATATAACACGTTCCCACTGCAGTGGGGCATTTCAAACCTTGAATGATTCGTTAGACTGACCAATCAAAACCGTTACATTGTCTACTTACTTTTATTAATGAAATGTGAACTCTGATACTTTCGAGTGGCGATTTGACCTCGATTTGCGAAGCGGTCAGTTTGTTACACAGACCTGTTCCAAAGTTATTGATGTTTTAGAGCTGCTCTAATGCTCTAAAGACTTCTTCAGACACTATTTGAATTCTCATTTGACCACGGAGTCACCCGAATTAATGCTTGTATTTTTTCCGTTACTATTTTATATGATATCCGAGCAAGTTTCCTTCTAAAATATGCGTAGAAAAAATGACTTACCGTTAGCGAATGGTATATTTTGATTCTAATCAATAAATTATAGTATCCTGAACATAACCATGTATATTTTTCTAAGATGAGAAAGAAACATTAAAAATAACTGTAAATGCTGTTTTTTTTTATTTTGTTTTTCTACGGTATACGGTGCAAAAACTTTTTCTCTATTTTCGATTCTTTGACTGTTTTTGTAACATTTCGTCGAAAAGCAGAAAAACGCTTAAAAACGCTACTGTTTCACCTTTGTTATGGTATTTCAAAAACAATAAAACCGAAAAATTTCACTGTCAATTTGCCTATACATTTTGAAGCTCTGAAAAAAAATTTAATTGATTCACAAGATAAATAAATGTTATAATGATTCTAATTTTGCAGAATATTTTATATGTCATAGTCATCGTATCCATTCAAATTGATTAAATATATTGAAAAAATTAATTTAAAAAATTGAAGGTTTGAAAATAAATATTTCAGACATTAAGGAACATAATTAGTGAGCTATATTCAAGTTTTACGGGTTTTATATAAAAATATTACTGAAATTATCATGAATTTGTTACTAATTTTCGAGTTATCGAGAAACTTACTCTGAAAACATGGCAACAGCACATAAATACGTTTTACATAATTTCCGTCCACTTTTGACAAAGCCAATGAAATCGATAGATCTCTTTGCAATTATAACTATACTTGGAATGCGACATTGTGACAGTCACCATACCATCTATGTTAGTATGCACTATGTGTATCAATATGTATCTGTGTGTTGGTGCATAATAAACTATACCAGGGTAAAAGTTTCGGGTACATTCGAGATGCTTCCCTATCTCATAGTATATGCTGTAATGGACATTGTACCTCCCAAATATCCTTAAGAAAATGTTTATCTTCATCTACTAGAAAATAAAAAAGATTATATATACAGTGAAACCTCTCCTAACGGACACCTCTCTTAAACCGACACCTGTCTTGAACCGACACCTCTCATGGACGGACATTTTTTTAGAACCAACCACAAACCTATAATTTTGCATGTATAAAGCGTTCTCCCACGAGCGGACCCTCTATTGGACGCACGTGGACAGTATAATTTTTCGCTAAGTGGATTAAAGTCTCCCATATGCGGACGTGGGATTCTAATGAACGGACATATTTTACTAATAAATATAATGTATGTATAATATAATGTTTGTATGTATTTACGCAATGATTCGGGGATTACTTTCGTTTCATGGAATTCCCTATATGCAAATAACGCCAACGGCTCAGTTTTACGAAAGTACTAGTGCAGTAGTGCTCACGTTTTTGTCCGAGTAAAGTGAGCGGCGCAATTTACGATTTATAAAATTAAATTTATTGTGCATAATGGGTCCTATCCGAAATTACTAACTAAATTATAATTTATTATTAGTGTATTTGCCATATGGCAACATACACTATTGGCGTCGGTCGGATGGCGGGACCTAGGGGTCGGACCAAAATTTCTCGCCGTTTCATAACCTCCTAAACACTTTGGCACCATTTTTAAAAATGTTTATATATATATGTATATATATATATATATATATATATTTATATACGTATATATATATATATATATATATATATATATATATGTGCGGGCAATAACTTTCGAAGGAGCTAATTAATTTTAACGAAATTTGGTATACATGTTAGAATCCATCACTGCACGAAGCCTATTTAAAATGGGCCTAATCGGGTCATTTTAAGGGTAGTTTTTAGGGGTTGAAAAAAGTTTTTGGGCCCAAAAATACCGAAAAAATTCTCAGAATCGTTTCAAAATTGAAATTTAACCCTTTAGTAGCAATTAAAAAGTGCTCCTAAAATTATAAGCAAATCGGCCCGACAGGACCGGACTTACAAATTTTATGAAAACACTAGTTTGCGTATACGAATTTACTTACTGAAGGTCGTATTTAATTTGGTGTAGATGTTGGATTGATAACAATATTTCAACTAATAAAATTATTATTTTAAGGGGTGTATTAAGGGGTTCAATTTTTTTTATTTTGTCCAAAAACAAACTTAAGTTCGCATAATAAAGCCACAATACCTATATTAGCAAATACACTATATTGTCGGCAGGGTTTTGGCACTGCGACCCGGGTTTTTTTATTATTATAATTTGCTATAAAATAGGCGTAAACATATTTTATACGTATATTATGTACATATTAAGTAAGGTTTAAAACCAAAATATATTTGCAAAACTTCTTGGCTTCCGTGGTTCAGTGGTATTTCTACCTGACGTTTCGTCTACAACTGCATTAGATATTATCAAAGGCGATATGGTAGATATACTAAAAAGATGATCAATAAAAATTCAGTTACTGAAGATGATAATTCCGAAAATCAGATGCAAGAAATTGATGAAAGAGAACATGAAGAAATGATTCCAGAAGCCGAAAGTGAAATAAAATCATACAATGATGCTTTAAATACAATAATCAAATTAAATGTATTTCCAAGAGATGATTATGCAGCCTTTCAGCAACTTAAAAATGTGGAGACTCTTTTTCAGAACTGCATAATGAAACAAAAAATGCAAGGACTAAACAAGCTAAAATTTTGTAGTTAATATTTACTTTTTATGTTGTTTACGTACAAGGCGGACACCTCCCACAAGTGGACAATAAAGTTGGAACCACTGGTGTCCGTATATGGGAGGTTTCACTGTATAGTTATTTTCAGAATACTCTAGGTAATTTGTCGATGATCAATCAAAATCAGTCATTCGCTAGTTAGTCGGTGAAGGCATAAAAAAAAGACTAACCATCCAACTCAACTTCGTCTGTAGAGATTTAATTTTGGAAAACTCAGGACAAACTAGTGCTGTTATATAATTTTGAGATTTGAACTCTTTTAATGTTTTTGAAGATTTCAATTTAATAGATGCTACAGAAACATATCAATAAGATTATTTATTTTACGATATGAAGTGAAAGTTGTGAAGCATGCATCGAAGATTATTTACGATATATTTTTGTTTAATTTACGTCTGAAAAAAATTTAACTTCGTAAAATTACATTCAGAATAAAATAATTTATACCTAACTCTTATATTTCACATATGACAATTTTAAGTATACCTTTTTTTAATTGTAAAGTTGAAACCTCTAGATTATGGATGGAATTTGGTGTATAATTTGAGTGTTTCTGAATTATTATGTAGGCACTAACACTTTTAAACAGTGGCCAATCTATACTGTTATATAAAATTTTTCCTAGAGGAAATGATATGTATGTTTGAACGGATTTAACATAAAAACTAATCGACAGATTTTGATGATTCTTTTGAAAAAAATGTTCCTTATGATTCAAGAAGTGCTATAGATTATAATTATTTAACTTTTTATATTTAGTTTGTGAGTTAATAGATTAATTACATTTTTATGAGCTTTCAATTATTTGATCCATCACTAAGACCGTTGCCCGACCATTTAAGCATAGTCCGATCGCTCGCAGTGGGTTCGAGGTTATTGGTCGAATGGGATAAAGGCGCTTTCAGGTATTATGCAAATAGATTTAGGGGATGGGGATCAATGTTTATTACTTTTGCTGACAAAGGGAGTGGGGAGATATTGTGAATGTTGCGCTGCAGCGTAATATGTCTATCGTCAATGAACAATTTACAAACCGACTGTATATAAAATGTTGCACTTTTCATATTACAGATTATGTCAATGGCATAGTTGTTTATATATAGGAATTTCATTTAATAACAATTTTTTCGCACTACAAATCAGAGTCAAGCAAAGGTCTTAATTTAATCTTTGTTGAATCCACGGACATAAATAAATTACTCAACAGGTAGTTGAGTTAATTCTCGATCGCGGAAGAAGCTATTCTAGAATAATACTTCAAGTATAATGTGTATTGTAACAGTATATTGTGATTTGACTGCAGAAGTTTTAATCAGCAGATAAAATGGGCTCGTCGTTTAATGCGATTACCGACTTCTTTTTTTAATTACATTTGAATCGTTGAACAATTTCAAATACGTAAAATATGCTTGTCACCTTCTCTTTGAGATGAAATTTATTACGGTTATCCATCTTGCTGGAAGTTGGAACAGACCAACATAGTGATAGTAAGGCTGGAAGCGCAATAGTTAATTTTCGAAGATTAGACATTTTGAAAAAAAAATAATTTAGGTGTATTATACCATTTTATAATCTGGACGAAATGAATACGTGTTCGTTTCAACCAGATTACAAAAAAAACGTTTAAATTATTTTAATTACACGGGGTCTCATTTTTGAGTAATTATCAACTATTCGAAACTTACTCAATAGCCGGGGACAAGGGCTTTTAAAATTTAAAAAAAGTTTGAGTGTTTTGAAAACCGGGCAAAATGAAACACTTATTTAATCAATTCTGTGTCCGTCAGCCCGTCTATCATAGGCGATTTTCTCTTAAACTATTTGATGTAAAAATTTGAAATCGGGCACAGATATAGAGTGTGCTGGACGGTGGCTCAAATACATACATGAAGTACAGAAAGTTGAATTTTGACTCTGGAGGTTAATTGGGAAATGAAAAAAAAATTCAAGGATATCGTGTAAGGTGTCAAATGAAAACTAATTGAAGTACAAATCCAAGAATGTATAGTATGGTGTATTTTTTTTCGTTTTTGAAAACATTTTTCAGGAAAAGCGCTTAAAAATTGCTGTTCCTACCCTTATCACTAAGTTACTACATTTTTAATGTGTTAGGTTACCATCGTAGTCAAGGATCTAGTTTAGTCTTGGTACGACACACTACGTAAAGTGAAAGACAGTAGGAGAAGTGAAAATCTCACGTACTCACTACTACTATCGAATTTGTGAAACCCTATTCAATTGGTTCCTCCACCTCCATACTCACATCGATACGTCTCGTGGCTACTAACCGGGAAAGGGTTAAGATGCCAGCGGAAGGTAATTCGTACTTTGGCTGAATAAAAGAATGTGCAAGGCGCCGTAATGCCCCACTCAGCTCGTGTATGTATTCTACACAAATTATGCTGTATACTGAATGACTGGTCTGAGTACATTTTGTGCATTGCTTGTTAGATTTATTGAAACGAATCCAACCATTTGTCAGACTCATCAATAACAATTGAATTATTTACATTCTATAGATGATGACACGAACCCCACCTACTTTTGTACCGTGTGCTGCATTGTTTAGAATTATTGACTTGATGAAATACATTTTAAAAATAAAACAAAAAAAAAATACACTGGTCTGTGATATCCATTCAGTCGAGTAATTTTCGAGAACATCCCTTTACAGTCTACACGGACCCCTCCTCCATGATTTTTGCTTTGTGTGTGCCAGTAATTTAGAAGGTATAGAAATTTGAAAGTTAACGTTGTCACGATGTCAGTACTGAAAAGTATGGAAGAAAAATAAATTTAAAAAATTAAACAGAGAAATACTCTAAAATTTAAATAATGAGCAGCGTTTTTCAATTGGTTCGTTCCATATTACATGATGAACTGACAGGTATTGAAATTGCGTGCTTTTTTAAATCATAAAAAATACTGTTTATAAAAAAATTTCAAAACTTAATACTCTAAAAATTTTATGAATGTTCAATACGCCTTTGAGTATACCCGTCGCTTACACCATGTTTTGTATTTTGATTGGCAAACGAATATTTTTTTGATATTCAGGCACAAAAAAAGCAATAAACGAACCGGCTGATTACTATAAAAAATAAATATTATATTTATATAAAGAATAGTGTAAATTTTGTATTATTTTGAATTTTTTTTAGTAGCTGACTATACAGTTTTCTGTGTTAATTAAATTACGTAAAAATTAATATTTATGCAATAATTAAGGAATATTGTAAAACTTCTACAATAATCTTACAGATTTCAGTGTAAAAATTGCAGTCTCCTATGTATTTTTACATAAGTACATCATGTAATTTTTACGGGCTACTTTGTAATGTTAATTACAATTGTTCCATATATAAAAATAGTGCTGTTCGGTAAATTATCACAAATAAATAGTTTTGAAAATTTGACAAACTTTATGGTATGTAATATATTAATGTGTAATTCATTGCAAAAAATTGAAAAAAAAAAACTTATTATTAGATAAACTTTTAATTTATTGTCTTACATTTATATGAAATATAATACTACATGAACATGTAAAATATTGTGTATGAAATTTTTAAAATGTAATATTACATGAACATTGAACATGTACCTAGTTTATTGTGTAAAATTTATCGAATGAAATATTACATACCTATGTAATTTTCCTTATAAATAGATTTAAAAAAGAATTAAGACACTATTTATTAAACAAAAACTATTATACACTAGGAGAATTTATGAATAATATTGTCATCGGTGATATCTAACTCTTACTTGTTTTTTCTTTTTGACGCATTCTATGTACCATGTACTTATTTAAATAAAGATTTATATTATTTATACTTAACTATTAATTTTACTATATCTGTTGATGTGACCAAATATCCCTACATAGCTGATGTAATTTTACACAACATTTTCTGCAATATGTACAGTCACGGTACGGTTTAACGGAACCAAACTGTATAGTGTTTCATTGAAAACAGTTTTTAAGAAGAGAGTCGAGCCACTCTGGCTGCGTGTTGATAAGCCCAAGAGACGGAGGTCTGTGAGTTAGGACTGCGCCCGGTGTATTAATTAGTGCCGTTTGCCGGTGTGACGTGTGTGCGGGGCGGCGCGCCGGGAGCCCGCCGGTCTGTGGGGCCAACGCTCTCACTACATTGACGATCATCGTTTACACATGCATATATATATACTTGCTATCGTTTGATACCGGTTGTTGTTTATGATGCATACTCATTAATGCTACATATTATATCAGGTGTCTTTTCCTCAAACGGGCAACCTTTGAGGTAGTAATTATACGGAAATGGCTGTAAGGTGAATTTATTTGACCAACAAAGAGAGCTATATAAAATATACGTTTGTGACTTAATTTTGTTTGACTTGACGCTCGTGTAAATGGGATAGTAGTTTGAAGCACATAACCGATAGTGATGTCTTTTGTTATTGATCGACACACCCTCTAGAGGATTAGTAAGCAGTTTAATTTTAGAAACGTTTTTCTCCATTGAAAAAAATATGTCATATATATGTATAGAAACGTTTATCAAAGATTGGATATAAACGATTTTTTTTCGTTTTAGATAAACTATTATGCAGCATCCTTTAATATCAAAAATACATATAAGGTCGCTTAGCACTTCTGAAATATTTTTATTCGCTTCATTTTTCGTACGGTGTCGGCGTTTCCCGCCATTTTGGAAAAAGAACATGTCAAACATTTTCACCAGTATCTTCTTTTCTACTAGTTTTACAGTAAAATGACATCTTACCAATGTCAAAGAGAATGCAATTCTATATAAAGAAGTTCCTAAGAACTTTTTTGTTACGATACATGGTTTCAAAAATAAAGCCACAAGAAAAAACTTGTGTATAACTGCTATTATTTTTGTTCTATCTCATGTTCTACGTCCTATCTATGTAAATTTTGTGTAATTAATACATTTATCATTGAATACACTGTAGATGCTTAGGACATCAGTTGTCGAGCGTTTATAATTTATAATAACAATTTCATCAAATACATTGAGTTATAAAAGTTTATCTTTAATATATATTCAATTTTGTTCAGAAATATTAATCTTGGTGTAAAATTATTTGGGTTCTATGATTGCGAGTCTTAATTGACATACAAGTAATTTGATCTAAATCTAAAGTTTAAAGTATAGACTGTGATCTGAATATGGCAACAGATAAAATAGCTGTGAACTAAACATTTGTGGTTAAATTAATCTGTTGCCACATTCAGATCACAGTCTACACAAACTACTTTCTGTGAACCGTCTTAATAATATCTATTACCTACCTCAAAAAAAATCGCTCAAATTAAATATTTGGTACTGTTTTTCATAACTTCAGATTATTAAAACTTATTTTTAAAACAAAATCTCTTAGATCTGTTTAATATTTAAATATAATTATGGAAAAAATCACGCCTAGTTCAACGAGCACACGTGCTTTATGTTTAGCTTTTTCACCTACGGACTCTTAAGAGATTAGCAAAATTGTTGCGAACCCTCCATACAAAAACAAAATAGTAAAATAGTTTGCATTGCTTATTCACTTGAAATAAAAGTAATATACTTTATTTTTAGTAATTATCTTTATGAACTACCTATAGTAGAGCGTTGCGATCCAATATGTACCTAATGTTTGTAGAACTTGTAGGAAATAGGTATCCAGACTTTAGCTTAAGGATCCAAATAATAAAAAGCTGTATTCAATAATTTTGCAGTTTATCTGACGTTTCGACAATTGTTTTTGTCATCTTCGGAGATTATTTTTAGTATTTTCACACAACCGCCCAGGCTGTACTGAATGCGTTGCTCAGCGCACGGGCCCCAGCTTAGAAAACGCTGTTTTACACAGTTTTTATTAATCACTAGCGGCCCAATCCGGCTTCGCCCGGGTGTAAATGTAATATATAGGATATAAAAGATGAGAATCATTATCATTAAATTCTCAGCGTGTATTGAATTTGCGCGAATTCAATCGCTTTTATTTGTGAATGTTCAAAAATCGAAGAAAAATCTTATTTCCCAAAAAGAAATTTAAAAAATTCTGTTGATCCGATCGCTACCAAACTTCAGAAGATCACCCGCTGGGCTAATCTAAAGATTGTCTGAAAATTTCATCAAAAATGGTCTACCCCTTTGGAGTTTATAGATTACATATACATCGTCTTTTATCTATATAGATCATTAAAATGTAAAAAGTGGTTATTGTGACATAACGATAATAGTTGGACATATAGTATCGCGAAGTTTTTTGTAGTTATTGATATGTTCTTTAATACTGTAGAACATACTTTTGTTCTATCATCAATAGTTTCCGCAGCGCATGCGACGAAAGATGTTTTATGGCATTTTTTTACACCGTGGGCTACGTTACTAAAGTTTTAGTAAGGATCCCTAATATTTTCTAGCAGTAAATATAGCCTATGCTACTCAGGATGAATGTAGCTTTCTAATGGTGAAAGAATTTTTTAAATCGGCACAGTAGTTTTTGAGTTTATTCATTACAAACATACACACAAAAATACAAATCTTTCCTCTTTATAGTATTAGTGTAGATTAGATTATAATTTTAGTTTCTAAATGTTACACTCTCAGAATAATATTATTTTATCACCTGTCATTACTTTTGTTTGGTCCAAAGACGATTACAGCGAGAAATAAGTCACTAGTCATATTTTACCGAATATCTGACATAAGGCGTTTTGTTTTATGACCATACAGATATGTTTTAAAACATTACCTAATTTGATAAATTGCAAATTCCTGTAATACCTGCCATTAATTTCGTTTATCTTTCAACAGAAATAAATTGTTGGAATTGTTCAATTCTTGTTTCAGTGTCTGCACCGCGACCGGTGCGACCACCGTTTTATTTGAATAAATGACTGTCATTACTCGCCAGTGTCTTGTTTTTGCTTGTTTAATATTACGCATAAATTGATTCTCATTCAGTTAAACTTTAGTCCAGCTTCGAATAGCCGCAAATCGCTGTTTTCGCTCACTGATCATTCTAATTTTTCTGTAGCATAATAGTGAATACTGCTACTCGTCAAGAAGGGAACTTTTATACTGGGAAAGATTTTTTTTAAACGATTAAGTAACTCTCGAGTTCTGAGATAACAGATTTTTTTTAAATACTTTCTTCTTGTGGCGCGTTGAGAGTAAAATTTTAACACCCAACGGAACTGCGTGCACAACTATCGAAAATTCGACAGTATTTAGTTGGCCATGACTCAGTCAGACTGAAATGACAGATGGACGAAATCAACGCACTTTCTGTCATCTGGAAACTATATAATATACTAGACGACTATTACCTCTGATTACAATCAATGTTTGAAGTGTCATCCAGCAGAAAAAGTAAAAACCAAAATAAAATCTTGAAAGTGTTTCCAAACATTTGAAGTTAATTTTTCGTAAGTATTATTCTTAAACATTTTGAAGAGTTTATGGTGTTACAAGAAATTATTTCCATTAATTAGTTTTTAATCACGCCAACGAACTATAGCTTTTACCTCGCGTACATAACTAGACGCCCGGCGTACCCATTTTTTTATAATATAAAGTTTCCCAGACATGACACCTTGTTTCCCAGGACTGTATTTTGATTATTTTTGAAGATAACCCCGTCAAATTCTATATAATCTAGATAGCCTACTGGCTATTTAACGGATACTGTATTTAGATAAGTTACTTTTTGTCAACGGCGATGTTTATTTGTGTTGTAGAAAATGTAAAATAAATATGTTTGTAAAAATATTTATTTGTGTATATTAGTGGTAAAAAGTTGTGGAATGAATAATATTTGTAAATGTTAGAAACATAATAAATGGCACAAAAATGACTACTAAAGTAAATAATAGCGTCAGTCTATTGTTTGTTTTGTATGTATGTAAACGGTCTGTGCAGTAACCAGGGTTAGCTGCAGATAACAAAAAAAAAACTTTTTTTTTCATTACCTACCTTTTACCTACATAAGCTAACAGTGTACAAGCAGACTTTCATTAAATACGCAACTAGGGGAAGTAAACGTTGACCTAACGGATGTTTTATTTCTGGGTTGCATTATTTTTCGACATACATACACTTAATAGTATAGATAGATATTTATTTTCAAAACCGATCAAGTGCGAGTCAAACTCGCGGGGAGATGGTTCTGTACAATTCTGTTTTGCGTGAGAACTTTGAATTATAGGATTTTCGTTTGTGTGTTTCCTGTAAACTATGGCTGAGGCCCTATATTCTATATTTTTTCAAAAATTTGGGCTCAGTTGTTTCGGAGTTGATTCGGGGGGGATGTTCGATTTTCGAATATTTTTTTAACTACACAATTTAAGATTATGAAAAAAATATATTTGAATTTCCCCATTTGAACACTTTCATTTGTTCATTTGATACGTCACATGATGCACTTGAAAAAAATATTTTTTTAAATGTTCTAATTAACCTCCAAAATCAGAAATCGTTTATTTACACTATACGTCCGTGATTTGGTCCTCTAATTCTATATATGTTTTAAATTTCAAATTTTTTTGTCCAGTAGATTCGGAGAAAATAATCTATGACAGACGGATAAGTAGATTGACAGACAAACACGAGAGTGATCTTATAAGGGTTCCGTTTTTTCATCGGATGTACGGAACCCTAAAAAGCTCTAAATAACATTTCTATCTATGTACCTACATTACAGGAATAAATAAATAACCAGAAGTATAACTCTCTATTAAGAATTTTACTCATTCTTGAGACTTGCTCGGTTAACCTGAGATTCTATCCTGAAACGGCGAGTACTGTATCGGCTCGAGTATTGAAATGCTTGCAGCGAATTGTTCTTACCTTTTATTTAGTTACTTTATCTACGTGCTTAATTCATTTTAAAAATTATGCTTGGTATGGTATTTTTTTTTTAACAAAATCGAAAATGCATAAATGGATTACGTACGCCTATGGAAAAACCAGATCACGAATCCGAGTTTTGTTGTTATTTATTCTTATACCTATGTCGGAGGGTAATAATAATATATATTTTTAAAATAATAACCTAGATATACAGGGTGTCTCACCGAACGTTGGCTAACATGGGTAACTTTGTTATTAGTGGAGATAGAAAGTCGGTTAAATGGGCAAAGTAGTGCAGAAAATTGGGCTCATTAACATTCCGTCGAAAAAACAATTGAATTTTGACACCCTATGAATTTATTCAGAAAATAGTGAAAATTGCCATTTATGAAAACTGGCCATAACTTTTTTATTTATGAAGATATTTGAAAATTTCATTAACCATTTTTTGATAACTTTTTAAGGTCTTTTCAGTGGCGTAGGTTTTGCTAATTCATTTTGTTTGATTTACTCTCAAAGATGGCTCAAGCATTCTCAAATTTGAAGAAACGGGCTATTTTTGCGCATACATTCAGCGTAACAAAAATACCACGTGGGCTCAAGCAGAATACTTGAACCTTTATCCAGAAAGGCGACAGCCTTATTCAATAACTTTTAGGAACTTTTCTCCATTAATTTCAACGTTTGCTAAACCTAATTCTTCTTCACAGTGTTGAATGTTGCCTTTTTTCTTTGAAAATGAACCGTATACCTTTAAATTTCTATTTAAGTTCCTAAAAGTTATTGAATAAGGCTGTCGCCTTTCTGGATAAAGGTTCAAGTATTGTGCTTGAGCCCACGTGGTATTTTTGTTACGCTGAATGTATGCGCAAAAATAGCCCGTTTCTTCAAATTTGAGAATGCTTGAGCCATCTTTGAGAGAAAATCAAACAAAATGAATTAGCAAAACTGTAGCGATCGCTCGACAGATTGTTAACCTGTCGATATGTATTTGTTTCAACAAATTTCGTTTTACACGGCACACTTTGATAACGCCAAAAAGCTATTTTTGTCAGTTTTGTAGCTTCTGATTGGTTTAGATATAGGATATGATATGTCAAATTATTCAGAAAAATAAGTAGAATTCGAATATCTGAAAATCAAAAATGCCGTCCATAAGAAAAACCAAAGTTCATGTCAATATCTCATTATGTAGTGGAAATAAAAACATTAAACCTACGCCACTGAAAAGACCTTAGAAAGTTATCAAAAAATGGTTAATGAAATTTTCAAATATCTTCATAAATAAAAAAGTTATGGCCAGTTTTCATAAATGGCAATTTTCACTATTTTCTGAATAAATTCATAGGGTGTCAAAATTCAATTGTTTTTTCGACGGGATGTTAATGAGCCCAATTTTCTACACTACTTTGCCCATTTAACCGACTTTCTATCTCCACTAATAACAAAGTTACCCATGTTAGCCAACGTTCGGTGAGACACCCTGTATAATAACAATATTGACTTATTATTTGTCAATGGTTACTTCAATCCATAGGTTTTTAATTAAAAACCGAATTGTATTTTTACCCTGCGACATATACCTTACTAGGTATATGTCGCAGGGTAAAAATACAGTGTTTCGATTTTTTTAAAGATAAGCCGGCCCCTCATTCTACGTTTGCATAATGTATAAATGAGAGGACCACCCGCAATATAACAATACAAACATTTTTCACTGCAAATTTTTTTTGGTTTTTTTAAGTTTCTGAAATTTCTTTAATTCTGTATTAAATTTTGTATACATCAAAATTATGATCAAATAACACTGAATACTAACAAAGTAACCACAATACATATTTTTTTTGACGCTTGTTTCACCTACTAGTATCATCAGGCGGCGATTAAAACTTGCTATAAAAATGCTCGAGTTTTAGTATTTTGTAGTTACTGTTTTAGTAATCAGTGCCTTCTCTTCACACCAAAATTTCCAAGTATTACCACATTTTGTCGTTTTCATCACATAGTACCTACTCAAAAGTAAAAAAAAACCCGGGTCGCAGTGCCAAAACCCTGCCGACAATATAGTGTATTTGCTTATACAGGCAGTGTGGCTTTATTATGCGAACTTAAGTTGCTTTTTGGGCAAAATAAAAAATTTTACTCCTTAATACACCCCTTAAAATAACATTTTTTTTTCTTAATTGCAATATTATTATCAATCGAACCTCTATACCAAGTTATATACACCTTTCAGTAAATAATTCACTATCTGCAAACTAGTCTTTCTTAAAATTTTTAAATCCGGTCCTGTAAGGTCGATTTCATTAAAATTTTAGGGACACATTTTAATTACTGCCAGAGGGTTAAATTTCCATTTTGAAACGATTCGGAGAATTTTTTCGGTATTTGAGGGCCCAAAAACATTTTTCAACCCCTAAAAACTACCCTTAAAATGGCCCGATTAGGCCCATTTTAAATAGGCTTCTTGCGGCGATGGATTTCAACACGTGGGCCAAATATAGTTGAAATCAATTAACTCTTTCGAAAGTTATTGCCCGCACACATATATATATACGTATATATATATATTGTGACATTATGCCCATATGTCACAAGAATATATAGTATAACCTTAATTGTTAATTAAATAAATAGTTAATAATTTAATTATATCTGAACAGTTATACGCAGCTGTGATTCGGTATTGCATTTTCTGATATCCGTGGCTACTACGATATCATGCCTCACTTAGCAACGAACAATAAAGCCTGACATTGTTGTGTAATGAATATGTTTGCTAGGTGACGGTTTCGGTGGAATAATAAACAATAAATAAAATAACAACTCTCTCTGTTCCGGTACCTGGTGTAGTATAGACGTATCCGTTTCTGTTCTGTAGTTTTAAGTCGGTATTTTGCGAATTGTGTTCTGTCCTGTTCCGTAGTTTTTAAGTCGGTATTTTGCGAATGGTGTTCCGTTCGGTCTGTAGAATTTAAGTATCCGTTTCTGTTCTGTAGTTTTAAGTCGGTATTTTGGCGAATCGGGTTTCGTTCTGTCTGTAGTATTTAAGCATCAGCTCCGTTAGTGATTATTAAGTCTGTATTATGTTATTTATTTGTCCTGTTGTCTGTCTGTAATATCTAAGTTGTCTGTGATTAATGAGTAAAATAGCTTATCTTATATTTAATTGAATTTACTGAAGTAATTGTGTGTTGCGTTTGGGTTATCCGTTATTTATTAAATAGTACAATAGCTCACCTTATTATAATCTTAGTTATTCAAGCGATTGTATTTAAATCAGTACTTTGAGGTCAATTTACTTCTTCGCAAAAGTATTAGTGATACGAACTCCTCACATCCAAGTACGGAACAATCGCTACTGGATTTTGTACCTCGCTGCACGTCTAATAAAACTGTTAATTATAATTACGGAATAAACACTGTATTGTTTTCTTTCTTGCTTTCCTAAGGGTCTGTGTTGATCGGACGCCCATAGGTGGATATCAAATTAACTATCAAAGAAACTAAACGGGCCCAGCAACTTAAGAACTGATATCCTTCTGCGACGCCGACAACACAGATTCAATTGTTGTCTTTCTTTTCTTTTCTCTTTTTTTAAGACAGTGTTGCAACAAGTGGGAGTCCGTCTACGCAAGAGAACATCAAATTGGTAGCAGAGCGTAGTTTGGAAAGCCTGAGCCTTGTTCCAACCTGTCCGGTACCTGCCCGCCGTCTTGAAGCCGAAATCCCGAACCGTTCCGCCCGCTCCGCAGTCAACGGATACTCCTATAGTCGTCTGGGAGCCGCAGCCTCCCAGTGCTCCAGTGCCCGGTGTTTCTGGTGAGTCTCGGGTATCACCGGAAAATGCAATGCCGTAGTTAGTGCCTATAACCACCCCAAAATTTTATGTAGTAATTGTTCAACTGATAGTGATAGTTCGACAATTTCCCCCGTTTCGGCCCCGTCTCCAAAATTATTCGATAAGATTCCGATTGCAGCTATTTCGAATTATTTCGCTGCAACCGCCGGTTCAAATAATTTAGTCGATAAGTCTATCCCTATAATTAATATTAGTTTAGGTAACGTTAAGGCTTCTGCTCTATTGGACACGGGTTCCACGCTAAATTACATTAGCGCTAACCTGGCCAATTATTTAGTTTTCTTAAGTTAGGTAATTATAAGAAATGCGAACAATATGCTCGCGTAGCTAATGGTCAAACGACCCGTTCTGAAAACTCGGCGACATTAGTTGTAAAGATTAAGAATAAAACTTGGAAACTTATCTTTTTTGTGTTGCCAAATATTTCATACTCAGTAATTATTGGTAGTAAGTCCTTGAAAAATATGAGGGCAATATTAAACTGTGCCGAAAATTCAGTATCGTTTGAATTTGACCGGGATTCGTCGATTCCGTATATTTCCTTGCCTGCGTCCGTCTCAGTCGAATTATTGGTTCCGATTATGGCCGTGGACTCCGCAACTGAAAAATTTGATAGATTGTGTTCAGAATTTCCGGAGGCTTTGACGGAAAACAGGATAAATCAAAAGGTCCATATGGACGCGTTTCCAGCTCTGGCGATTGAGCACGTCTTTCAACGTTTGAAAAGGGCTAAAGTATTCAATAGTGCGTTTTATCAGATTGAACTGTCCGAATCGCCCAGTGCTCTGAATCGACTAAAGAGTGAACTATTTTACGATATAAAAATGTAATTGTGTTTCTCGATGACCTGCTCATCTACAGTGACAATTTGGACTCTGATATGAGCCACATGCGTGAGGTGTTGCGGCGTCTTCGAGACGCAAATCTGACTGTCAACCCGAGTAAGGTGAAGTTCGCGAAATCCGAACGGAAGTTTCTGGGTCACAGAATTTCGCCGTCTGGTCTCGCTGTGGATAGTGAAAAGGTCCAAGCCATCACTAATTTACCTGTGCCCAAGAATCTAAAACAAATGATGACATTCATTGGTATGGTGTCATATTATGGCAAATTTATACCGGAATACGCGCAGATAGTAGCGCCTCTCAATGATCTCCGAAAGAAAGGCTCAAAGTTCTGCATCACGGATAAGCACCGGGAGGCTATTCAAGTGCTTAAAGATGCGTTATCCAAAAGTCCGATTTTGAAATTTCCGGATTTTGAGAAGGAATTCATCCTTCAGACTGACGCCAGCCAGACACATTTGGGAAGCGTCCTCCTACAAAAATTTGAAGACGGTCTACACCCGATTTCCTATGCGAGTCGGCGACTTACTTCAGCAGAACGTAAATACAGTACTTATGAACAAGAAGCATTGGCGTGTATTTGGAGTATGGAAAAATTTAAGTCGTACCTGCTGCATCGTAAATTCGTTTTACAGACCGATAGCTCCTGTCTAACCTGGTTAATCCGTCATCCGCGTAACTTAGGTCGTGTTGGACGCTGGTTACTGCGAATAAGCCGTTTCTGTTTCGACGTTGAACACATCCGTGGAAAGTCTAATACCACTGCCGATTGTCTATCCAGGCTTTTCTCCGATTCTATTCCGATCGTGCCTGATACCGAAATAAACGATTTTGTGTGTCCAATTGTGGACGTCAGTACTAAGTTCAGTGAACTCAGAGACATGCAAAATAAAAATGTTGAATTAAATTCAATAAAAAGACAAATTTTACAAGGTGTGAACGTAAGACATTTTGCCGTTCGAGACAATTTTCTAGTGCGTCTAGTGGGGCGCCATAATAAAGCCCGTATTGTTGTACCTAGTGCAGCCAAGCCAAGCATCCTCGAGCAGTTTCATAACTCTGAAATGGGTGCTCATCCCGGAATTAACAAGACATATCGCTCTATTGCCAGGCGATTTTGGTGGCCAAAGATGTTTATAGAAGTCCGAAAACACATTAAGGCCTGCCAGTTATGTTTGCGTCATAAAAGTGACCAAAACCCCGACAAAGTAATTATGTCGTCTAGTCCTCCTACGGCGGTTTGGAACCGCTTATACATTGATTTAATGGGACCGCTTGTAACAAGCAGCGCCGGCAACAAGTATGTGTTACTGATATTAGATGGTTTTAGCAAATGGCTAATTACATACGCTATTCCGGATTCCAGTTCTGCAACGATCATTCAAATTGGGATTTGCTTTTAAACAACATAACATTGTGTAATAATGCAACGTACCATACAAGTATTAATGATTTACCTTATCGAGTCTTTCTCGGTCGAGAAATAAAATTCCCGCTGGATCTCAAGTGGAATTTACCTGCAGTGTGGGAAAAACGAGATTCGTTAACTCCAGATGTTGTCCGTGACATGTTGAAGCAATCGCATGATCGTCAAGCGAGTTATTATAATGTCAATCGTACTCCTGAATCAAAGTTTCAAGTTGGTGATTCCGTTGTTCAAAGATTGCATTACCAAAAGATGAGGCCAAACTTTCATTTAAAATTCCTCCCGAGGTATAGCGAACCCCGTACTATCGTTCGATTTTTGTCTCCAGTTAGTGTAGAATTAAATGACCCTGTCACTGATAGATTGTTCCGAGCTCACGTAGAGCACTTAAAGAAAGTTTAAAACTTATTCCGACTCCGTAATTTTAAGCTAGTTATTTAGATTTAACCTTGTTTCATCCGCACCGTGAAAATTTTGTTTGTTGATCAGAGGTTAATTGTTGTCACTTTTGACAGTTCAGTGTTGCCATCTTGAGCAGTATGTTTGCGAACTTTCCCCGCCGTCCCCCTGTTGGTGGGAAATTGTGACATTATGCCCATATGTCACAAGAATATATAGTATAACCTTAATTGTTAATTAAATAAATAGTTAATAATTTAATTATATCTGAACAGTTATACGCAGCTGTGATTCGGTATTGCATTTTCTGATATCCGTGGCTACTACGATATCATGCCTCACTTAGCAACGAACAATAAAGCCTGACATTGTTGTGTAATGAATATGTTTGCTAGGTGACGGTTTCGGTGGAATAATAAACAATAAATAAAATAACAACTCTCTCTGTTCCGGTACCTGGTGTAGTATAGACGTATCCGTTTCTGTTCTGTAGTTTTAAGTCGGTATTTTGCGAATTGTGTTCTGTCCTGTTCCGTAGTTTTTAAGTCGGTATTTTGCGAATGGTGTTCCGTTCGGTCTGTAGAATTTAAGTATCCGTTTCTGTTCTGTAGTTTTAAGTCGGTATTTTGGCGAATCGGGTTTCGTTCTGTCTGTAGTATTTAAGCATCAGCTCCGTTAGTGATTATTAAGTCTGTATTATGTTATTTATTTGTCCTGTTGTCTGTCTGTAATATCTAAGTTGTCTGTGATTAATGAGTAAAATAGCTTATCTTATATTTAATTGAATTTACTGAAGTAATTGTGTGTTGCGTTTGGGTTATCCGTTATTTATTAAATAGTACAATAGCTCACCTTATTATAATCTTAGTTATTCAAGCGATTGTATTTAAATCAGTACTTTGAGGTCAATTTACTTCTTCGCAAAAGTATTAGTGATACGAACTCCTCACATCCAAGTACGGAACAATCGCTACTGGATTTTGTACCTCGCTGCACGTCTAATAAAACTGTTAATTATAATTACGGAATAAACACTGTATTGTTTTCTTTCTTGCTTTCCTAAGGGTCTGTGTTGATCGGACGCCCATAGGTGGATATCAAATTAACTATCAAAGAAACTAAACGGGCCCAGCAACTTAAGAACTGATATCCTTCTGCGACGCCGACAACACAGATTCAATTGTTGTCTTTCTTTTCTTTTCTCTTTTTTTAAGACAGTGTTGCAACAAGTGGGAGTCCGTCTACGCAAGAGAACATCAAAATATATATATATATATATATATATATATATATATATATATATATATATATGTATATGTATATGTATATATATACATATATATATAAACATTTTTGAAAATGGTTCCAAAGTGTTTAGGAGGTTATGAAACGTCGAGAAATTTTGGTCCGACCCTAGGTTCCGCCATCCGACCGACGCCAATAGTGTATGTTGCCATATGGCAAATACACTAATGATTCGAAAAGAGAAATTAGAGTTACTAATTTAAGTTTAAATACCGGCGGGGGCTGATGTGCCTGGGACTTTTTCCTACTGCCTCTCGCCGAGAAACGGTAATTCCTGTACCGGCCATCTTGATTGAGGTTCCTTATTTGAGGCCATGGCCGATTACCTATCAAACTCCTAGTTCAAAAATTACCTACCTTATCCTAATTTCCTATAATTCCTTCATTCGCCCATTGCTATTAAATAAGTTGAAGTTTTAAAAAATGTAGAAATATAACGGGAAGTGTGGTAGATGGACAATAGTAATGGTGCGAATGGCGTCTATTATGACATAAAGTCGAGAAACGGACGTTAAACGCATTATTATTATTATTATTTAAGTTTAAATTCTGCAGCAGAGAATCAAACACTAAAACCTACACATCAGTATATTGTATCCGCGAAAGAATGTTATTCAGTACATTTTCTATAGAACTGCCATTCGTGTTGTTTCTGTGCCGGATTCGCGGACGGTATTTTTACTGACACTGATTCACTTTGATGTGTCACAAATCCTAACTGTTGAGCATTTGATTTTCTTCAACAAAATATCAAACCACCATGGTAACATTCGTAAAAATAAAGAAAAAACCATCTTCCATTAGATCCTTCTAATATATGTATAGGTCATTTACATTGGATATTAATCCTACTCAATTATAGAAAAAATCGCGCGGATTGATTTCGACTAATCGCACTACTGTATTTTTTTTAGTTATAAAGATACAACAGTTTTAAGTTATTTTAAACCGTGATAGCATCTAAACTAAAAGAGATGCGGTTGCCCTATCGCAGTTATTCTCATGTTTTTTGCAGATCTGTGACTTTTTTACTCTAAACGTTTTCAGGTACGTTCGATATTAGCGAACTTGTAGAAAAAGTTACGCTGAATTACGATTCCGACCACTCGCTTCTTTGTACCTCTTTTAGTTTAAGAGATTGTATAGATTGCTTTTTTTTGATATATTTCACGAACCGGAAACTCCCAGATTCATGCTGGTGGAGTTATGAATTACTGTACAGTGTATAGGTAGAGACTACATTAACGTAAGATTATTCTTCATGGGCTCCACAAGTCTTGAAATAAAATGTTAATTTTGATTTATATTTTTTTTATATATAAAGTAATATAAAAATCACCAAGTACAATGAATACGAAGTGTGTGAACGTAATAAACATGTAAAAACAAAACAACGCGACAAAGTTACTGATTAGCCAATGAAATGAATGAATAATTCAATGCGCGATTATGTTTTATTATCGATAGGACCACCGGAAAATAGAAAAATGCTCGCCGGTTCAAGGATTCTTCACGGTGGGATTATTGGTGCATTTTAATTCCGACTGTTAGGGATGTACACTGTACACTGCATTGCCTTCATGTGGAAAACAACTTTTTGTAATACAGGCATTGAAATTGGATCATTACATACTTGTTATTGGGACCGAAATTTCGCTTTTTCATATAACAGTCGAGCATACGCAGACAAAAAGAACCTATACAGTGTTTTGCTCTTGGAAAATTTTTTTCGGGTCGAAAGTTATGGGAGATGATTTTCAATATAAATTTTATTTCTTAATTAACAAACTTATATTTCTTATAATGTGTATTTTTCAATATTTTTTCAATAATTAAGTTTCGAAACAAAATTTTCATGACAACCGTCAATTTCATAACTTGTTGCTATAAAGTAAGCGAAAGTCGCGCCATCCTACGTGAAGATTGTAAACTATATTCGACAGTTCGTTCAAACGACAATAATGACCATTTACGTGTTTTAAGTAATTAATGTTGTTCTTTCAATTCACTTATTATAAAAAGTAATGTGAATTATTTGGGCCAAATTAGCTTTTGCGAGTCATTTGCAATCGCCAATTTTCTGCTCTAATAACACTATGTACTATTTCATTACGTTTTGACTTTTGAGAGTAGATAGTTAAATCAGGATCTCAGGTATGTTTCGTCAACCCTATCATCATATTTTTGTCTCGTGGAACAGTGATGTAAAAAATAATTAAAATCGATAATCTCTCAGCTCTGATATATTCTTATAAGTGTATAGCGAAGTGAAAAATTTTGGGTATCTCTATAATTACTCAGGTGTGGTTATATTATTTTACGACTGTCGGGAAATAGAAAAATAAAAAGTGCGTTCAGAATTTGAATATTAATATCGTAATTGTCGCTTTATTCTAGATGCGATTTGCAAGATTTTGATATTTTAGTCAATGAAATAAATGAATAATGCAATGCGCGAATGTGTTTTGTCGTGGACAGGACCACCAGAACGCTGAAGTATTCGTGGGTTCAAGGATAGTACAGATTTTTTATGGTCGATTGCATCAACAGCTACCTTTAATGGAATTAAAACTACGATACCATTTCACTTTTTCAAAAAAACATTTTTTTTAAATATTATAATTATAATACAGCTAGAGCTGTTTGGGCCTAATATTAAGTCACACTTTTAGTTATTATTCGCAAAACTATTGGCCACTCAGAAATTATACACGGGTTTAATATATTTTGTGAAGTTATTTTTTTTTCCACCAACACCATCGGGACTTAAACCCGTTTGTGAAGTTATGAAATAAATTATTAATACTCGTAAAACAAAAAACAACTACTATGCGAGACGTTCGAATTTATCGGAAAGAGGCCATTTTTGTTTTTTCGTTTTTTTTTTTCATTTATTTATTGTAGATTATAGACACTCGACAATAATGCTATTTGGGGTTTAATTACATCAAATTAAATTAAACGATATTGTAAAATATGCATTAGCGGAGGTGGGGATCCAACTAACGACAGTTTAATTCAAAGGCCAGCGTGCTAACTTCTTATACCGAATTTTTGTTTTCCTGTCAATATATTGGTCTGCAACTCAAACATTATTTTCTAATCGAACTGATAAGCTCGAGATATGTAACTTGTTCTTTTGCAAAATTATTGAATGCATGTCACGTACTCGGTACCAAAATTATTGCGTCGAAACTTACAAAATGGCGTCATTATGGCTAGATATAATAAAAAGTGGAACATGTCGTCGTGGCCTCTCTGTAGGAAATTTTATATTTTACAGAATTGCGCTAATGTGTCATTTTATCCTATATATAACATGTCATTCACACTGATTAGAGTGACAGCTAAAATCACTTTTTAGTAAAATTTTTCAACCGCCCCTGTTATTTTGGGTAGTTTAAATCAAGAGTATCTTGATCTGATATACTTCAGGTAATTTTGCGATCATCATCATAAAGTTCCTTATCCTTTACAGGATGTTGGAGACCACGTTTTTCCACCTCACTTTGTCTATAGCTGTCGATTTTAGATCACTAAAAGATTTTAAATTTGTCCACTTTTTTAAGTTCGCTATCCATGTGATTCTCTTCCTACCTTTCGAAACATGCCCCTCCAGTTTACCACACATAATTAATCTCTGTAGTTCAAATTCTCTTCCTCTACAAATATGACCAAATTTTGCGATAGGATGAGTTATTTCGAGCTTGCCGGTTCTGTCAAAATAGTAGTTTGTGTATCTGGGATGTAATGTAGGTATGTTATTTTCGGCGAGTCAGTGACATTATGTTGAAACGAACGTCAGCAAGATTTGGTGGTCACATGAGCTACAATGTCATTACGTCTGAGATATCTATATTTTTGCACGTACTTCCTATAAAAGAGTTGGTTTTTACTTAATTTTCAATATATTCCAAACATTTTAACAGTTCCATTCTAAAAAACTTCAGCATTCTATTAGATTTAGAGTTGGGTAACTCAGTTCTGAGCCGGTTCAAAGAGCCGACTCCGACAGAAGATCCGTGAGAGCCGACTCACTTTTTTTTGTGCCGACGGATCAACGGATCCGCATAACTCAGTGAAACACTTAACACACAGAAGCACATTTTACACTTACGTATCAGTTCTTGTTTTGATGCATCAGTCAGCTCAAATGACTCATGCATCACATGTTTGACTATGCATTCTTGATTCTATACAGGTCGTGATATGATTAACTGAACTAGGTAACTCAGTGGCAGACTGCAGTAACATATTCAGAACTCGGCTCTTTTTGAACCGGTTCAGTGAGCCGGCTCATATACGGGACCCAGATGCAAAGATGCAGATCACTAAAAAGACCCGTTTTTCTCATCTCTAATTAGATTGTTTGTAGAAATTACTATTCCCACCTGCTGTTATTTTACGTTTATATTTAATTGTAGTCTTAGGTGGTGTATGTAAATTACTTTTGAATCATGTACGTGTGTTTTACTTTGTGAACTAGTGTTAAACGGATCGTTTTATGATCGCTATACATGTATGCAAGCAGCTATTTTATAGGGGGTGTACAATAAACAAGTATACTGACAATGATAGGTTAGGGCCGCTGTTCGGAGTATTGTGATATATATAATAATAAATTAATAGTGTTTATGTTTTCCATGCTTCGTAATTGATGTATTAATGAAGTTAAATACCGGACTACAAGGCTTTAATTGTTAACCTTCAAATTTAATTATCGTTTGATTCAGTAGTCAGCCGACTGACATATAAATCTATTGACAAATTAATAATTTAAATTCCGTTGGTGGTCCGACGTTAATTTGTATAAATAATCCTCATCACGTTGCGACCATCTTCATTAAGTTAGATAAGATGACGTTGTCGCTGCATATCAATGGCTTATTATATATGCCACTAAACGATTTCAACTGATTTTAAACGAAACATGTAAAAACAATCCTTAGTTTGCTTCTTAGAATCGGTAGCGATCCAGTGGGTAGTATCCATATTCCTTGGAAACAATTGAATAGAAATAAGGGAGTGGTGGAAGCAAGATCATATCCAGGAGGGATCACCAGAGTTCAAGTCTTTCCCAAAAAAAGTAAATATGCCATTTTCGTACTAGATTTTTAAAAATTAATGACGAAACCCAGAAAACTGGGTAGTATGCAACGGTCTTGGGTGGAAGCATAAAGAAAAAAGAACAAAATTTTGAAAAAACGCACGTGCTTGTTTCTTCTGTTGACAAAATGCGGTTAAATTCATTGGCATTATTTCACTTTCCAAATAAACATATATTAAAAATTTCGTCAAAAGGTACGTTTAACTCGATTGAAATCTGTTAAAAATAAAAAACCATAAAAATTATTTAGTAGGTTTGGATAGTTCGCAGCCAACAATTATGTTATTTTAAAAACAAATGAAATTTAACACTTCATAGTCAAAAATTTTTAATTATGGAAAATTCTTCAAAACAAAATTTCAATATCTACACCATTTCAACAAAAAACTTATTAAGATGTATTATTACACTGAAGATGCTTTAAACAGCGAAACGTTTGTAAAATCTTCCTTTTTTTCTTAAATGTAATAATTAAAAAAATTTGACTATGAAGTGTTAAACATTTGTTTTTAAAAAATAACATAATTGTTGGCTGCGAACTATCCAAACCTACTAAATATTGCAAAAACAGCCGTAAAAATCTATATTTTATCATAAAAATTATAATTTTAAATTGAATATCCGTAAAATTCGAATACTCACGTTTAATAACAATGAATGACAAATATTTAATATACACATGCCATGACAGCGTGCCCGTCTGTCAATAAAACAGTGTACTGTCGAATGCTGTTTTACTCACTCTGCTTCTTCATCGATGGTGCCTCGATATTTTTGTTATTTTGTAGTGTCAGTGCCTTTTTTTGAAGAACGCTCAATTTTTTTATCAGAAGTTTTATTTTTTTTACGTTTTAGTGGTTTAACAATATGCAGTTTTCAGCTTATTAACTGACTGGTTTCCTGATATTTGATTACTAAATTAGAAAAAAAAAACTATTGAACCGATTTAAGTAAAAATTATGTACGCTATACATAAAAAATGATATTTAAATAGTGGAAAAAAAATACTGAACCGATTTAAGTAAAAATTATAGGAGACTATTCTGTCATCTTCGTGAACACAACGTTGTCGTCGAAATAATTCAAATCGGTTAACCCCTCGAGACAAACATAAAACAAATATAAATGTGCACGTCAAATTGATAGCCTCTACTTTTTTTTAAGTCGGTTAAAAAGAACACCAATTTGTCACTGCTTTTTCTATTTATTTAGCCAAAGTTGTCAAAAAAAAACTTGAAATAAAGCGAGCGAAGCCGTGGGTAAAGGCTAGTATTAAACGTTTTAGACCTCCGCTCCGATGTGATCGTCATTCATTTTTTATTGTTATTTACTGATTTTTAACAGAATTCCCATACAATACTGGCTATGACGGTGGGCGTAAATTATTGGGTATTTAAATTGTGTGCGTAGAGATTTGCCGTGCGTAGTTGTTTACTATTAATGTTTATAGAAAACTCAAAATCCAATAAAGATACCTACATAGGCATAAATTATGAACACACAATGTAGGTGGCGGCATACATTGCAAGAAAAGTAGTGTAAAATTACATCAATGCTAGTCAATTTGTTGTCGTCAACAGACTCTTCATGGTCCCTCGGCTATAAACGGTTACAGCTCTTGCGGCGCGATTTTTAAAACTAATGGTTTCGGGTAAACGCCAAATAAATGATTAAAAATCACACTACAGATCCTACAGCCGATTTTTTTTAAAGTATTAGCTACATGAAAAGATTAATTAGTAATTTATATATATTTTTTAAAAGCTGTAAGTTGTATTTTTTTAACTTAAAAAAACTTTTTTATATTTTTTCAATCGTTTTTTTTTAAATATTTTTTTATTTTCAATTTATTTTTATCATATACAGTGGAAAACTTACCGGGATGTGCAGTTTTAGTTTTGCCAACTATTTTTCGCTTGTAGTGAGATTTTTGCTCCTTCATTTGACGCTTACCCGAACACTGTAGCTTTGAAAATAGCGTCGGGAGAGCTGGAACTCTTGACATTATTAGTTAAGAGTACGGAATATTCCACATATAAACAGAATTGGTATTTGAGCGACTTTTCTTATATAAATTATACCATATTTTACCATTCCAACTCCACTGAGTACTAATTTAGGTCAAAATTCAGTTTTAAAATTTTGACAATATTTTTTCATTTTGGGTACCCCCAAATCGGTTTTTCTGTGAACACGACACAGGTTGAACGGATGAGCGAATTGAAACCAAATTTTGGGAGGATGTTGAATGAAAGAGAAAAATCGGCACAAGCGTAGAAGAGATATGCTCTATATTCTATAATGTTATTTTTCCTGTCATATAATAGGATGTTTTTATAACGGATTATTGTTCTATTTATTTTTTCAAGAAAGTTTTGTTAAATTTTTTTTCTGAACTTTCTAGTTTCGGAAATATTTCGACAATAAAAAAATTAACTGTTATTTTGTACTGAAGATCTGTCAAAAAGAAATTAGTTAGGTAGCTGACAAGCATGCTTTGATTAATTTTTTCATGTGAAACCATATTATATTACCATGAACACAAATATCATATTTATTACTACCGTTACAAGGATCACTTCGCGCGGTAACAGAAATGTTATTAATTATATGTTAAATGTAAATATTTTTAAAGTTGGAATGGTTCTGTCACCCAATTGGCTGCAATTTTTTGTACTGTTACCGTTAACTATAGTACCTAACATTCTGTAAGCAAGTGTATTATTTATGCTGTTTTGAGTACTACCTGTGTAGACCAATTTGTCCGTTTGCACTTGCAGTCTGTCAAGGAACCCACAATATTTTGGTTTATTGAGGTTACTGCATTTTACTAGACGGCGCCGATTCCATTATACTAGAGTGGCCAATACCTTAACTTTTGTTACCAAAAACTACCTACTATAAATTTTATACATTTTCTTTGTAATAAACTAACTGTTATATACATCAGCTAGTGTAATGTTGAACTGCAAGAAGTCAGGGCGTGATTACACAACGCAATAATAAATGATATTCATTCATAAATGTCCAGTTTAATTCTAAACATTACTGACTGTGGCTCGTAGTGCCAAAGCACATCAACAAAATGGTGTACGTGCGCTGATATACGCAGTTTTTGGACAAAATAGAAAAATTTACATATTTATTGGATTTTTATTGTTACATGCAAAATTGAATACTTATGAAATCAGTTCGATGTCCGTCCGTTCGTCGGTTACAGGCGATTCTCTTTGAAATTATTTTCAAAATTGGCACAGAGATAGAATGTGGTGACATACAGTATAAAAAGTTGAATTTTGATTCTGAGGGTTCATTTTAGGGGATAAATTGGGAAATAAAAAATTCAAGAGCATCGTGTAGGGTATCAAATGAAAGTTTATTGAAACACATATATGTATATATGCCTGATATATACATTTTTTTAAATCATTTTTAAGAGAAACGTTTAAAAATTGCTGTCCTTGTCCCGTATTAATTAAAAGATCACTCAGAAAAATCTCAAGAAAATCATGAACATTGAGAATTAGGTGTAGATTAAAGAAAAGTTATAAGGATTGAAAAATTGTAATTATAAACTATTTAATTGATATCATATCCCAAATTAATGAATAAACGTCAAACTAGTATGTAGTAATATCGGGCAATATGTGGAAGCTAGGTTAAGGTTCTGTGGTAGAGTCAGCGCAGGGTCGTTCAGATAATGATCTTGAATGTCGAGATTTTATGGTCCCACTTCTAGCCGATAGGTTTCGCCATATCACCGCCGCCAATAGTGTATGTACCTGTATACTATGTATAGACAAATTCACTAAAAAATATGTTAAATAAGTCATTACAATTGATACAGGTCATTTGTATTCCCCGATCGTGTGCAGATACTGAATATAGGTATCTATATATAAGTTGGCTGTGGCATGAAACACGCAACCAGCCGAATAATATAGACGTTTTTCGGCAAAACAGTACGTTTAACAAACAAATTAAATGGCTTTAAACACTTAACGCCACGAATATAAATTGCATTCTTATCCGTGCAACATCACAGAGCGTTTCTGCCGCAATGTGTTAAAGGCTGGACTTGAAATTTACTTTTATGTTTAAAAAACGAAAACAAAATCGACAGTAATGACGTGAATATTGAATATCATCCTGTGTATCGTCCCAAACCAGTCGTTTTTTTCAAAGAATTCACAATTTTTTACACACACCGCTAGCCAGAACTGAGTTTCATACAAGTTGTTATATCTAGATTAATTTTGCAAGAAACCGATTTCAATTGTAGCTCATCGAATATTTAAATTGATTAGGGTTTATATTATCCCTTAAAATTGTAATAAAAAATCGCGAGCCGTAGTTGTCGCTTGGTGTGTACGTAGGTAGGTACGCATGAACGTCCGAGCTCAACATGTCGCAATTCTTGACAGATAGTAATTTATTTTCTATTCGATTTATTTACTATCAGAATAGAATACTATTGAAATTCCTTGAAACGCGTTCAATAGCTTAAACAAAAGCCTGCTATAAAAAGTAATTGTTAATTATTTATGTCAAAAATATGCTAATTTTTAGTGTATATTTTTTATAATCTTTCAGGCTATCCAACATTGGAGAAAAACGATAGAAAAATTAATAGAAACTTTGGAAAAACTAAAATAAAGACTTTTCAAGATGAGGTACAGAAAAAAGTCAATAAGTACTTTCCGATTGATCAGTGTGGTCTTTTCTACCCTAGAATAAGCCTATACGTAGAGGTTGTTACTGAATGATCAAGTAATCAGACAAGCTCTTGCATTTAGTACTTATCAGTTGATGTTCAAATGACCAGCAGAACACAAAAGAATAAGTACCTACTTATCATAACTTTTACCGTACAGTTTGAAGCACTCAACTTGCAATAGTAAACAGTTATTCCTAGTATTTTTAGTACAATTATTGCTCTTAAGAATACCATTCTTTCGCTGTTCATCACTGTATTTTTTTGAAATTAATTTAGATCTTCTTTAAACATTATTTGATTAAACATTTACCATTTTATATTTTATATTTCCCATAAACGTTATATTTTTCATTTGTTCATATATCAGAGGCTCGAAAATAAACATTTGTTGCGCCATTGTTATAATTAATGAAAAATAAATCAGGTAAATTTTGTTGTATTAAAAAAATCGTTATTTAAAAGTTTTAGGTGTTTTCAAAAATAAGTAAAAAAAACCCTGCAGTACGATTTTGTCGAATGCGATTGCGGTACAATTTTGTTGGAAGTCTGATGAGATCACACACGTAATGACCTTTAAATATGAGTGTTGCTTTCAAACGGTAAACAAAATGTACTTTGAGCGACTCTTGAGCTTTCTATAATCGAGGATTAAAGAAAAATGTGCAAGGAACACACGATCAAGTAAACAATTTCCTGAACTTTGGCAATCTCTAAAAAACAGGACATGTGCTACCTTTAAGTTGACTTTGGGTGCATAGAAAAATGTTTCCTTATAAAATACACACTTATGATGCTATTAGCCATAAGACGAAATAGAGAAACTTTGTCGATTTAATAACTACTTTTAAAATTTTTAAGAATTTATGATTCTGCATTGTTCGGAGTCATATAATATTTTTTGTATTATATTTTTTACGAGCCTCTTTAGAGGTGGCAGAAACTTAACGGCTAAACAGATAAACCCGCCAATGGTTGAACGGCGAGTATACGCGATTACATTGCATTAGATTTTATCGTATCCAACGAAATCGTACTGCGGCGTTGGGACGTGTTATCAAACGTTTATAATCTGCAATCTCTCTCTGTTGCTGTCAAAGTCAATTTGCGTTATGAGGTGGTCATTAAATGCTAGTTGAATTTACTTAACTGTACTCAACTTGTCATAACATCTTCAGCGTTTGGAGTAGGTACCTGATGCGAAGAATGTATGGGAAAAAATAAAATATTGTATTCTTTGAGAGTATTGGAAGTCGCTGTCGTCCAATAGTTTTAACTGACGGACGGATTCAAGTGTGTTATAAGTCTTATACCAAGCTAGGATACTATATTATGTAAAGTGTGATGTGTATGCCAAAATATTTATTTAATAATCGTTTGAAGTGTGTTAGACTTGTTATAGAAGTATAATGTTTGACAATCAGTGATGCTTTCGAACATTGAGAGTATACACCACTAGAAAATAACAACAGTTCGATATAGTATATTGTTTTCGTCACGTTCGAATAATCGCGCGAAAAAAACTAATACTAGAAAGTGTTTGTTTTAGACTGTCGAGTGGCGAAAAATTGTGGGAAAGTACGACAACAGATTGTGTGTTGGTTTTATGAATTTTTTAAATTTTAGTAATTTTTTTTATGTCGTTTGAACAACATTTGCGCGAAAAGTGTTGATATTTGTGTTTAGTCACGTAACAAATATTTTAAATTTATATTGTAAGTGAAAATAATTACGATAGTGACATTTATGTAATTTCTACAGCGAAATCGATGTAAAAAATCGTAGCAGAGCGTAGTTATTTTTACGATTTTGCAGTGGCATTTGTGGACTATATTAGCGTTTTAAAAATATACATGTAGTTTTTTTACCTATTTTTCATACAATATTTTTCGACAATTATTTCGTTATACATAGATACTGTAATTTCTAAACCATCAACGATATCGTTATGCAGTGAAAATGGTATTATATCAGAATGACGAAATTTTATTTTAAATTTGTAATGATGTGTTTGCAAATTTTTTAGTAGTAAATATGTGATTTCTAAATAGAATAATCATTTTAAATAACTAAAAAAAATTGCGATAAAAATAATTGAATTAAAATAAGTGAAATAAAATTGTTTGCCAGAAAGCCAGTGTTCAAATTAATTTGAAGATTATAATTTTATTATTTAAATATAAATATCAAATATATAAAATTACATGACTTACAAATATGTGAATAATAAAAATGAAGTACAAAGAGGCTTAAATTTTTATCAACCGAACTTTAACTGGACATTACTGTAAGTATATTATTTTCATATGTAAAATAACTATTTTTTGTGTTTATTTAAATTTAACATTTTTATTAGAGATAATCACGCGAAAATTGTCTATTTAAAAATCCGGAAAACACATAAATATATATTAAATTCATATTATGTGGGTTTAAGTGAAAATTAATTCGTATTTCTGTTTGTCATGAGATTAAGTTTATAATGTATTCTTGCCATAAATACACAATACGTTTTTTCATTTTTTTTTCATTGTAATAAACAGCGCTTTCTTCAATTATACGGTAGAATCCGATTGACCTTATACGGAATCCTACGTTTTCTTTTGTCGTCAGATCAAATACCAAAAGTACATTTTTTTAAAAAGGTCCTCAACAGCTAAAAGGCCTGGTGCCAATTCATATTTTCAATTTATTATTTTTTAATAATAAATCGTAAAGCTAATTGCTATTTTTTCTAATTCACGGATTGAAACCTGACAACTTGGAGCTTCTACTAAAAGAGCATGGAAATATTAAATAAACAACGGCGTCGCTATACGCTCGACTATTCTCATACCTCAAGATTATCTTTACTTTTTAAGATTACTTGTGCTTCATATTTATTACTCACAAGTGGAAAAACGAAACACTTACCTATATATTCTCTCTTTGGTGTCTGTCACAAGCTTATCCAGTCAAACAGTACAAGGTAGACTGTAGAGACTTAAATTTTTTTAATATTTATTATTAAATTCCACCAACTTTTTGTATTGAGATTTTCTGCTCGTACGACTAGCACAGCACGGATCAAAAAGGCCCGTTTGTGAAGATAACTATCTTATTTAATTGAGTCACATTAGACCAGTTCTTGTAACCATCAACCATACAACGACCGTCAGTAGGTCGCCCTCAAATTTTGTCTAGTCGTGCTGAACCGATCTAGTGTGCTAGTGATGTGCGGTTTTCATTAATTATTTTTAATTTTTAGGGTGCCCTCTAAACTTTCTTTTTCTCCTGGCTTCTTCCTCTTCACACAACATCATCAAAATAAAAACTTCTCTCATCGAACTACACGGGTCCATGTTGCACACTCACTACTTGAAAAGTACAAAATGTCTACCGTACACAAAACCTGTACTAAAAGTTGCTTGTTCGTGTTGGCATGTGCTGATTCGTGCAGGTTTAGTGTGCGAAATCGTGCAGGTTCGTGTTAGTATAGTGCGCGCGGTTTTTTGGCTTGGACTTTCATATTCCCCAGTACATCTACTTCCATTCTGAATAGCTCTTTTTAGGTTTGAACCAAAAAATATCAAGAACATTTTCCTGGCAATAATAATAATGAAATATTAATTATGTGATTTTGTCGTATAACCAGGGTGTACAAAAATATTTTAGTTATGACTAAGTAGCTTACCACGTTTATAATATAACCCTGATTATTTATGTTTCAATGCATTTTTGCTCAAAAAAATCAGGAAAGCGGGTAATTGCACATATTGTGTGACTTTACAAGTAAAATTTGATAATGTTACAGAATTTACCTTTTTGATTAACATACCAACGAATTAAAAAATGATACTTTAAAAAAGCGTTTTGCAATTGTCATTTTAGATGCGCCTTTCCTTGATGACCGAAAAAAAAAAAATAAACAAAACATTTAGCGGAAAAAGTACTTCTTCTTTTGTTCTGAAGTGTCGCTTGACCATTATATTGTGCGAAAAATGTCAAGTGCTAGTTTTAATATTTATATACTAATTCACCATTTTGTCTATTGTGAAGAGTTTTGGGTGATGTGGCTGTTTAGTGTTTTGTAACATTCATGTTTGTTTCGTGATGTATGATGACAGAAGCGAATCGTTTACACAATACTAATGGATCAAATTACATGGCGCCAGTGTCAAGGTATAAGGACTTTGAAATCGATCATATATTAATTCCGAAGGCAGCTACTGTTGCATATTATTTTTTTGACTATTTAAAAAAAGCGCAAAACCTTTTGTTAAAAAAGACGATGGGTACCTGAATAGGAGCGTGTACCCGGCTATTCGATTGCGAAATATTTCTCTATACCGTTGCCAGATAGTATAATCATTAACCTGTCATTCCCCGTATTTACGAGTATTTCGGTACATATTTTTACTTTCGAACGACCATTGATTTAAACGTGTCAGGTTTTTTAGATACCGAAAAATCGATTTTTAGAATACATTACACCCGAGATACATACATTTTTTGAACGCACATTCTCTAAAATAGCCGAGTTTCACTTTATTTTTAGTTTTTTCAAAATTTTTGACAATTCATTTGTGATAGCTGTAGGAGTGGTCTAGCCAGTAAGTTTTATATATATAACTCCTTGCGTGGCCTGACGATATTATGCAATTGTCTATCGTGAACAAGATTCGAGAGTTCGTGTCCTGCTTGGGCCTTGGAGCAATATGAAATAAGAAAACGAAATTGCAAAATAGGTTTCGTTACAGTTTTATTTTTATAGTCCAAGCGCTGACCACATGAAAGTTTACGGGACAACAGTACTAAAATTTTATAACTGAATTTAACAAATGATGAAAAGTAGCAGATCGGTGACAGACTATTTAATTTTTTTTGTCATTTTTTTGTTGTCAGTACCCCGAATACATACGGCTTAACGTCTGTCTTGCAATTATTTTCATACTTGCCAGACCTCTGTCCAAATGGATGTAGTTAAAAAAATTTGCAAGGCAGACGATGATAAATTATTGTAAAATACACCTATCCCCTGATTTACACGGTAGATATACGTTCCTGAGAAAAACGTGTAAATCGAAAATTAAAAATTTTCAAGTCAAAACCGTGTAAATCGAAAAGCTTGCAGAAAATGCATAATTTTGCTATCTAACAGTGGTGATTTTTTTCAATATTTTTAGGTGTACACAGAAATAAAGAAAGAAATAGAGACACAGTGTGCGTGTGCAGCAAGTCAGCACATAAGCTCGGGATTCCCCGTGAGATGTGTACACAGCGCACGTGTTCAATCACAGTAGCATTTAGTAGAGTGCGATAAAAACAAAAAAAAACTTATTTGGAAAACCGTGTAAAAGCGAAAACGTGTAAAACAAGTACCGTGTAAATCGGGGGATAGGTGTAATTGATACTTCTCTATAATTTGAATCATCAAGGTTTGTTAAGTCGTAGTCGAGATCATGACAAGAAAAAAAATCGAATTAGTCTGCGACCGATTTGATGTTTCATTTCATTATATACGATATTATCTGTTTAACTCACTAATAATATTTTAATGGTGTGGTCCAGGTAGTCTTTATGAACAAGAACTCTTTTGTTATTGAATTGAGGTTCTCCTGTACGAGTTGCGGCTGTAAAAGCTGAGTTAAAATATAATCGGTAAAGCGATAAATAGGAAAAGACTAATGCGGAAGAATTTTTCGGTTCAAATTCAAAACTATTGTTTTTTTAAAACCTATATTTTTTATCTTAAAAACTCGTCGCAAGAGTATTATGTTTCAATTTTATCGTTATGATTATAAAAGACACTTTGATGACGCAAACCAAAATATTTTGTGAATGCGACGACAATTTGAGTATAGAAACGTTTAAGCGGAAGCAAACATTTTTACGAGCTGTAAAGATAAATCACTAGTTCATATGACGCAGTTGACTTTTTTTTCGGGCAGAGCTTTGAAGTATAGCAACAATTACCTCAAATAATATAATTATAGTAGTTTATGTATCTAGGATGTATTTTCGGCGAGTGCGTGACGTTATGTTGAAATAAGTCTCAGCGAGTTTTAACAAGAGCCAAAATAACATAACTTCCGAGAGAAATCTATACTACGTTTTTTGCATGTACCCCCTATAAAATACCTGATTTTCACTTCACTTTCCGTATATATATATTTTAAACATTTTTGACAGTCACATTGTGTTACAACGTTTAGTTTTATTAGGTTACTTTCGGAAATTACTTATTCGCATTTGCAGTCGTTTTACATATACATCTAATGTTAGACTTATAGGTGGCTTACGAAAATTACTGTTAAATTGGTTACTTCACGCACTAACGTTAAATATAGATCATTTACGAACGCTATACAGGCATGAAAAGCGACTGTTTTATAGGTAAATGTGCAAAAATATTTTTTTATTAAAAAAGTCGCAAAGTAAATTACAAAAGAGAGTGCGCTTAAGACCATATTAAAGAAGTGACGCCATTCATCAGTATTTCTTTCTTTCTTTTTGAAATAATGAAAAATCTGAATGGATGAAAATTATCAAAAAAAAGCAGTTTTTTGAAGTAAATTCTTGAATGCCAACGAGACAGGTGAAAATAAATTGTGAGAAGTTTGTACATATTTGCATGATATAAATTTCGTAAAATTTTCCTTAGTTCATTAACCTTTACGAAGTATTTTAACTTCGTAACCAATAATTTAATAAATATTATATATTGTAAAATGTTTACAAATCGGAAATTTAAAAGGGCGTATATCTCCGATGCTATATTTATTTAAAATAATTATACAAAAAACAATATTTACAAACATTCATAGTACGAGTACATTAATCTTCAATTTAGTCATTGAAGAAGTGTCATGATCATAGCACGCTCGTACATTCAACAGAGACGTACTAATATGTATTGTGATGTCACAAAACAGTAATTCGATAAATCCGTTTTTTTATATTTACTATTATAGCACGGTTTCAAAATAACCGGCAGAGACGTAACACATACATTACAATATAATACAAGCGGAACTTTTTGAAGTGAAACTTCTTTAGCGACGTATCTGTTAGAAATTTTCTGTAACGTTTAAGAAGAAATGATTCAACGGCGGGGAAATATGAAAGAACCTTTAGTAACGCAAAATGAATAACGCATCAATATGAGTTCGTAACTATAAAAAAGTTTCACTTCTTTCGCGAGCTGGTGTGAATGAGACTCACGCTTTATAATTAGAATAATTATGGACATGTTTTATAAATAAAAGTCTTTATTGCATTCTGCAACGCGCACTGTTATGTCTTGATACTGGTATATGAAATTGATAGGCTCTGGTTATGTCGCATGGAACTGAGTAAGTATCTCAGCTCACTGTGATTGAAATGAAAATAAATTTTTCGAAGCATTAAGCACAACCGAAACATCGATATAGCTTCTTTTTAAATTGTTCCTCATCCAAACTTCCTCTCAACGTTTAACATTTACTGGAACAAAACTGATTACAGACAACATTGCTTAATTAATACAGTTCTGTTAAATGTGCGATTTTTCCCAACTTGAATGGTGTCAACGCTTAATGACATTTATTTGGCAAGAGTTTTTACTGTCATGTTTATAAATTGTATACATTTGTAAAATCAATCTTTGTCATCGAAGAGATTTTAAGGATGATAGATTTGAAATCTGAAACTTATTTTTTTGTTTGTTCTTTTTTTCATACATTTATGAATTGTATAGTGCCTCTCTTTGTTTTTTGGTGATACTATTTATTAGTTCATTTGCCTAAATAACATTTTTGGCGTTGTTCGAATGGGACAGTCCAACACTTTTTTTTGTTGGATTACAAAATATAGATTATGAAATATGTTTTTTTGGAAATGTTTCGGAAGCTTTTCCTATAATAAAAAATGGTATGTATTTTCAATGGAATTTATAACAATGAATTATGCTGCTATACCGAAATGACGTAGATAACATTCAGTCTGTGATTGACGGACTAGTAACTAATAATAATCTTTGTTCTCAAATTTGATTCACAATAATATTGTAGAACATAATAGCAACAACAAAAAATCAGCCAACTGAACGACAGGACCTGCATCATGCACACAGATAAACAGATCACTAGACTTTTTTCAAAATTATGTTTTTTGGACTCGGGAGACCTTAAAATGAAAAAATAATGTACAATTTTAAAAAGTAAGTTTTAATCTAAATTAGTATCATTCCCCACATGTGAAGCTGGAATGTTAAAAGTCTGTATTACAATTACAACAGAACATTGGTTTTAGTTTTATTATATAAGTATACAAAAGAAACTAAATTTTAAATTTTGTGAAATGTGATCCTTTGCTGTAATATGTCTTGAAATATTTTTGTCAGGCGGTATTTGTACGTGATTTTGAATAATAGTCAATACGCAGAAAAACAGTTTTTAAAACATCAATGCAACTGTGTCCAATAGGATTTTGTACAGTAGACAACATAAAGTCACTTTCTTTTAGATTACAGTAAATCGAGACCGAACTGTAGGTATTGCTTTACGCATTTTAAACCAGGGTCGATAGTGTTGAAAATGCTAAAAAGTGAAACAAAATTATAATAGGATGAAACCCATTGGAAAAGGTAGAGAATATAACAAAAATGAAAGGAAAAATAATTTACGGTCGATCTGAGGTCGGGAAGGGGAAGGGGGTGAGTTTTTAAGGGTAAAAAACGGTTTATCTCGATTTCCGGCAAAACTACAAGTCCTATGAAAAAAAGTTAAATAGCAAAGTTGTAGGTAATAAAAATATCTACAACTTTTGTTTTTACACTTTTTTCACATTACTTTAAAATTTATGTGAAAAATTCAAATAACCAAGTTTTTGGTTTTTTATTTTTCTTTTGCAAAAAAAATTATTTTTTCACGAAATTTGGTGAAAACTTACCTTTTTATGTCCCAAGCAATAAATAGGCATCTACGCATATAGTTTATAAGATTATATTATGCGTAGATGCCTATTTATTGCTATTTTAAGATAACTTATTTGCATTTTCTGAGAACATTTACCATAGTAATGTATATATTTTTTATACCATCAGAAAGTAGAGATTTTAAGGAACAAAAAGCCCAACGACTTTTTTAAAAAAGCAGATATTTTGACGTGAGAATTTTCGATTGAAAATTAGGGTGCTTTTTCGATGGGTTTCATCCTACTATAATTTTTTTTGGTCTCAAAAATTATCGACCCTGGTCTATTTAGAGACGAGTCCAAAATAATGTGTCTAGAATGTAATGAATTATTTTACTTGGGAGTTGTGACATGGGAAAACGAGTGTTAACAGGTTTTAATAGTCACACGAGTCATAAATACTTTATGTTCGAGATACGTGCTTTTACATTTTTTGCACTTACCTCCTATAAAGTATCTGAATTTTTACTTCATAATGTTTCTGACAGATAGTGTCATTGCTGTGTGCGGCCATATTGCATTTCGTTTGTGTCACTTAGGAAAACTACGCCTTCTTTGTGTTACTTTCCTCTGTTCATCATATGATATTAAATGGTAACTGACAGGTCGATCTTGGAAATTACTGTTAAATTGATAAAATAGCATTTTTGTTTGTTTTACTTAACGCACTAGTGTCTCATTGGTCATTTTACTACCTCACTACAGGCATGAAAAGCAACTATTTTATGGAGGGATGTTCAAGCAAATTGTTATTCTTATCACGACGACTGCATTAGCGGTTTTGTATGAGCATATATACAACATGTCGTTTAATATGTCTTCCAGTAGCAGTTGCTTTATTAACAAAACATAATCGTGTGAAGTTTGCTTTAATCAAATACAGTATTATAATAATATTAATACAATGCGTATAACAGAATGTGTACATATTGGTTAATAATCGATGTAACAATAATGTTTGTAACAGTTTTGATTGTTTGATTGTTTCTATTGATTTATGATTGACGACGTATCGATCATAAACAATATGTATGCGTAATGAGTGTTAGTCTATTGTTATTTTATGCGTCGGCGACCAATCAGTTCGATTCATAAAATATATATATGATGTACAGCTGTTTGAGATGATTTTCGTTAGAAATCTAATTTGATTTCATTTGTTAAAGGCCGTTTTAAAAATCATCACCACGAAAAGCTAAGAGCAAAAGAGATATACTCTGAAATTACAAAGTGAATAGGTTTTTTTTTATTTTTTCTTCTTCAAGGAAACTGAACTGGCGTGGATAGTTTCGAGTGTTTCCGTGACTATATTTATATAGATAAATATTAGCGATTGTTTATGATAATAGTCTTCTTGTTGCTAGTAAATGTGAGACAAAGAGTACTAATGCATGCACATTCGGGGATCGACGTCATGATGTGCGACGTATTTCATCCCACCCCCACTATTCAATTTCTCCTTATCTCTAGTTTCCCTGTTTATACAAAAAAAGATTGTTAGTTATGTTGCCATAGTATGCATTGAAGGATGATAAGTTGAACGGTTCTATAGTAATATGCCAAAATACACGGAGTGAATCATCATTATAGTACCGATCACGTCTTGATGGAGTGAGAACGCAATGTAAAGTGTACCCAGCCTCTGCATAAAAACTATTACATCGTGAAGTATAAGTGTACAAATTTTGACTTTACAGAATAGCTTACCTACTACAGCCTAAATAGTGCATTGACATGTATTGATTACTAGTTGTTAAGCTTGTCTCCGTCAGGCGTAATCGAAGTTTAAATATTCAAAATAGCATCTTTCTTTTAGATATATAGAAGTTAACATATATTTTCGAAGACTTCTTCCCTGGAGAGAAAATCTATAATTCGGCAATTCCTGGCAACACTGTGACCCCTGAATCTATTTTAGACGCCAGAATGTAGTTTTCATATTTTGCATACAGAAGTACGACGCGACGCTTAACGCCTGCACTAAATTGTAATATTCATATTTTCAATGTTTCGTTTAATTCACATTTTTTACTGCAATAAGACGAAAAATAATCTGTAAACTAATAACACACCGCGCACACACTTATTCAACAGTTTTTTCAACTGATTATTAGTTTAATTAGACAATTAATTTTTATTAGAAAACTTATTTGACATTTGGTATCAGAATGTTTCTGAGTTTGTTGTTCGTAACCAAGGCAACCACCCGTTTATGGCCTGTTATGTTCTATGAAGTTTTGTTTTCAAAAAACCACCCTCTTTCGATCCCCGGAGAGAAAATGGAAAATCGGGCTCCGTTAGGATCTGTCCCGTGTTTTATGCTATAAGTGTGCCAAATTTCAACTTCCTAAGTCTACTGGGGCCTTCTGGAGGGTCTGGAAAGACAGACATCCGGACGTCTGGACACACAATAGGAAATTATATATGTAGATTTAATAGAGTGAAATGACTTAATTAACGCAAATTTTGAAACTATTTTCAGGCCGAAAACGTCATGAAAAGCTTCCCGTTCAGACTAATCTCAGTAGCTGATCTATTTCAGGAAAAGGCATCTCGTTTCCTGAATACATTTTAAATCAGCCTTTATTAATTATAATAGGTGTATAATATTGCATCACAAACCGTCTGTTTTGTTTTATTAGTAGTAACATAGATGGCGTTAATATTCGTCCTACATGCGTGCGTGTTAAAGCTCATTCATATCAAAATGTATTATTTGAACGTGCCTACTACGGGATTGCCATTTACAGTGACGATCATTTGTTATTTTTAGGAGTCTGCTGTACCGGAAGTGTAAAAATATCGATATATTTCAGTAACTATTCGCTAGTAGAATTTTTTTATTATTATACAACGTCGTTCATTTCCTCTTTACTTTAGCATAGTACCGGTAGCAACATACGGGGCTATTCTGAATAGAATTCGGTTTTATACATTAATTAACTACTTACTAATTGGCCTTTACCCGGGGCTGCGATTTTGTTAATTTCGGTTTTGACAGAAACCTTATCTTAACTCGACCTTGATCGAATAAAAAATAGCTTGATATTGGATTGCAGAAAGCAGTTGTTAGAAAATCTGATTTGACAATGACCTTAAATTTATTATGATCACACATATTTCCCCAACAAGAAAAGCATTGTACAATTTTAAATCAATCATTGATGAAATTATTCAATGTTTTTTTAAAAGTGTATTTAACATAGTTTTTTTGCACAATTTTCACTTCGAAATAACATTTTTCTACGTGATTGATCAAAATTTAGCTTGAAAAGCGAACTTTTTCCATATAAATCAGTCATTTGTTTTTGTTCTACATGACAGACTTTTACGACATTAGACTGTTCTTGCATTAAGTATGTAAAAAGTGTAATTATATGATCACAATCAAAAGTCATTGTCAAATATAATTTTTGACAATACTGTCTCCAACCCAGTATTATACTGGGTTGCACAAAGCATTGTAAAGGTAACAATTTTCCCCTGAAATATATTGCGTGGGTACCATCTTTATTATGAAAACTATCGCTTCAGAAATGTCCTGCGTGATTACGTATTCGGTTCTGAATTTTCACAGTCTGACAGAGTCGACTAAATTTTTTCTACGTCGCGTATCAGCACAGTTCATTTCCAACTGTAGATGTGTATTTATAAAGAGACATCAATGATCAAACAAGCAAGGCATCTGTTCAACACTAGAAAACAAGTAGGTATGTTAAGTTAGTGTTTTCTCTAGCTTACGCGGCATGACATACTACTACATAAATATCTATACCTATGATAATATAAATGTAATTTGAACTGGTACGTTAATGCAATATTTACTTGTGAATTGATTAAACAAATGACGAACGATCGGTGACAATTGGTTTAGCGGTTCAGTTTCAACAGACGCCAGTGTTACCTTGACACTTGTGGCTTGCCCTACTCTCTATCAAGTTATAGAACGTTTATTTTTCTTAAGATTGTGTTTCGGGAATACGAAACAACCATGAATTGTAAAACATTTCTTGTCGTGTTATCGTTATATTTTTTTTTGTGAATCAGTGATGTCGTTACGCAATAAAAACCTGGTCGTTAGAAAAAACCTTAATGCTCGAAAAGCATTGTCAGAACATCTTATCTTGCAATGACCTTAAATTGTGAGCACATATGTGTCTCCATAAGAAAAGTATTGTTTATTTTTTAAAAAGATCCAGCTTGAAAAATAATTGATTGATTGAAACGATATATTTTTTTCAACAGTGTGTATATCTATTCAATATAGTTCTTTTGAACATTTTCATTTCATAATAACATTCTTCTACGCATTTTGAGCCAAATTTAGCTATGTAGATCAATAATTTTTAAAAATACAATTTATAAAATTTACAATTGAAATAACAAATAATAATATTATTATTATTTGTTATTTCAATTGTAAATTTTATAAATTGTATTTTTAAAAATTTATTTACAGTTATTAAAGCTTGATAAAGTTCCAAACAAGGCACGAAACGTCGCTGAAAATAAAATATTAAGTGTTTTACTTATAAATAAAGTCCTTTTTCCCGAAAAATCATTTTTATATACAATTTAATGTTCATGACAGGATGTTTCACAACGACATTAGACTGATATTGCATGTATAAACTAAAATGATTGTTAAATCAATACTTTTAACAATGTTTTCTGCAACCCAGCATATGAATGCTGAAATTATTTTTTTCTTCTTGAAAATTCCAAAATACTTACGTTATAAAAAAATTGGACTTGCGTAAAACTCATGCATCGGAAGTGGGCTTGCATGGAAAAACATTTTTAGCCAAGTAAACACTAAAGACAAAAGGCCAGCCAATCGGTTCCGGTTTCCCGCTAAGAAACTCACTTTTATCACTCATTACGATGTTGCTTTTTTCTTCAGTTTTTTTCGTTACGCAGGTAAAGAAGTTTCACTCCAAAAAAATGAAGTAGCGACATTCGAGTATACACCCCTAGACTCTCTGCATCCAAATTGACCAACTTATCCGCTGTGTTACGGACAGTTCGTGAGCTGTGTCCTTAACATGGCATATTATGCCATATACCATGATATAACGTATAAGGACGGGGGCTCGTTGGATTGTTATCAATGAATGTTTTTACGATTCAGTTGCAGCGTGAAATATCACATTATTATAAATGGTTTTCTGCGCAAGTATTAGTGAAGTTTTGTTTATGTAATTTCTGAAGTCGTTCATTTTCTCTAGGCGTTCTGTTTCCAGTTTTAATAGATTTATAACTTCGCGTGTTTTACTAAACATACACGTCAGGTTCGTTTCTTGTACAAGCATCGAAGTTCTATTTGCGTAACTCGCAAGAATGCTGTTTAAAGTCGGAATGGTTTACAGACTTACTTTAAATATTTTCTAGTAATATCAAATTGCATTTTGTGATGAATGAGTGTAATGTACAGGGTGTCCGATGTAAAATATCAACATTTTAAATTCATGAATGCAGTATGCTGTATGGATCGGCGAAATATTATCATCAGATGCAAATATTTTTTCAAACTTTCATTGTAAGTAGGTACATAAATTAGGGGCCATCCATAAATTACGTCACACGAATTTCATGATTTTTTGACCCCCCCTTCCGTCCTTATCACATTTGTGAGACCCCCTCCGTGCTCTGATGTCACATATTTTGCAATTTTACACCTAGAATTGAGTAACAATATAATATAAACCTTATATAACCCAAATATAGAATATTTGTTGTTTTTTTTTACAGTTAAAGTTTTGTGTTTTAATACTTGAGATTTTGACGTGTGACGTTACGAGGTTAACCTCCCACCACACAATGTCCCACTTCGTCAACTTCCTCCCCCCTCTTAACGTGTGACGTAATTTATGGATGACTCCTTAGGTGTGTTAGATATATTAGCTTAGTGCAGATACTTCAATGAAATTTACACTGAAAAGTGTACGTTAGGTTTACTAAAAGTGTAAACTGTTGGTAAGCTTGTAACAATTTCTGAGCATGTTCTGAATAGATTGTACATGCGCATTATAAAATATATAAATACATATAGGTACGTGACAGATTTTTACAAGGCTAAAGTTACTGAAGTTTTTGTATAACAAAAGCAATAGTGTCAAAAGTATTGACACTTTTTACACTGGAGTATGATAGGAGCTTGCGTGGACCTTAGAGTTGGGTAACTCAGATCTGAACCGGTTCAAAGAGCCGACTCCGACAGAAGATCCGTGAGAGCCGACTCACTTTTTTTTGAGCCGGCGGATCAACGGATCCGCATAACTCAGTGAAACACTTAACACACAGAAGCACATTTTACACTTACGTATCAGTTCTTGTTGTGATGCATCTGTCAGCTCAAATGACTCATGCATCACATGTTTGGTTATGCATTCTTGATTCTATACAGGTCTGAACTAGGTAACTCAGTAGTGGACTGCAGTAACATATTCAGAACTCGGCTCTTTTTGAACCGGTTCAGTGAGCCGGCTCACATACGGGATCTAGATGCAAAGATGCAGATCACTAAAAAGACCCGTTTTTTCCATTACTAGTGGACCTTACTAAATATTTATTTGAAAATTTTCATCAAAAATATCTCAAAAAAACTTATCGTCGTAGACGAAAAAGTCCACCCAATTGGGCGTCAGGACCATTTCAACTTCAAAGATATTGACATTTGAGGTATTATAAATAAAGATAAATAAAATACTATTTCTGTAACGCGTACGGTGACGGCGATAACGGCTAGCAATAAATATTATATGGCGTTTGATTTTAGTTTGCATGGTTAGACAATATTGTTTCACATTATAACCAAAGCGTGCTTGTTAGCTATACCTAAATAATCTCTTTTTGACTAATCCTCAGAACAAAATAAAAGTTGATATTTTTTATTTTTTAAGTATTTACGAAACTATGAATATCACAAAAACATTTTTTACAAAACTTTCTTAAAAAAATTGAAAGAATAATAGACCGTTATGAAAAGTATAAAAAACAACGTTATAGCATATATCTTCTCTGTGCATGCGTCGACTTTCCCAAAAAATAGTAGAACTCTTCATGTTGAACATCCTAACAAATTTTGGTTTCGATTCGCTTGGTCGTTTTACCTGTATTGTGCTCACAGAATAACAGATAAACAAACGAACAGAATTTTTCCAAAAATGTGTTTTTTGAGCCTTTGAAGCGAAAAATTTTGAAAAGTGAATTATGACCTAAATTAGTACTCTGCCACTCCCCACTTGAGTTAAAAAAAATATTACGGACAGAAGTTGTTAATTTTTTTCGGACATAAATAAAGTGAATTGTGAAGTGGTAATGATTTTTTTTTTAATTGGGGTGGTAATAAGGGGGTGACTCACATTTTTTGACGCCGAAAAAAATAGGGCCCAACATTATTTTCATCAGAACTCAGTTAGTTTTGTTAGTTGGTTTCTTTCAAACACTTCAAAAAATGTTCCATGAGTTTCCCCCAAAAAACTCATTGTATTTTGGTAACTTCACGTTAAAACTTTCAATTTTGGCTTTTGACGAATAAGAACCAACCTTCAACAAGGTAGTACTCCGTTTGTATTGAGTCTACAGACACTATAAACTCACCATTATTTTTGTTTTTTTATAAGCTACATTTTTAGTAAGAATGATTTTTTCGATAAAATACTTACTTTTTCAGTTATTCGGGAAAAACCATCTGAAAACGTGGGTTTATTGACACTTACACTCACGAATAAGTCGCAATGTATGGACTTTCAGAAAAAACTTTATAGAACAAAAGTTGCTTAGAATTAGTCAACTTATCCATTTCCGTGCTTATTTTCAACGATATATTTTTCACCCCCGAGAAGGGGTGGCATCCACCCCGCAATCGAGAGCGATACATTTTTTTTTACTTTTTTATTTGAGCTTTTAACAATGCAATCCAACAGTTTTTATGAAGATTCATTGACTGGCCCTGGATTCCGAGGTATAAACCTTACGGCACTCCACTATACAGCTTTTGTCCGAAAAATAGATATCAATTTTTGAAATATTCTAATAGTGGAAGTTTTTAAGTGAACACTCGGTAAGTATATATGTCGAAGCCATAATATGGGATAACTGGTATTTTCATGAAATGTTTAGAAATTTCCACATATTTTATGAGATGTCAAGTTACATCAAATGGTTGTTTCATGACATATCGGGTTACATAATATGATAGCTGCTAAGAGCGATTACTCTCTAAGAGCTCTTTGAGAGGGAGTCGACTGTATATTTATTTTCATGCAGACGTTGTTCATTATTTCCATTATTATTTGTGCTAAAACAAAACAAAAAAAAGTGGGGAGTGGTCGGGACAATGGTATGTGTTCGTAAATAACGAAGAAATGCTGCCGAAACGTTTTTGCGCTGCATTTGCTCAACTAAAACGCCTTATATTAGTTTTATTACTTTACAACTTCTGTCAATCACTAATCTCTGAATGGGGACGTGCACTTGTATTTGAGATTATAGAGGCGTATCTTTTTTTTTCTTTTAAGCGCCAACCCGTCAGTACTATTAGACGTAGTACCAATATTATTTATATATCTGAAATACGGAAATATTATTTATTTTACTGCACTAAAATATGACAAAAAAAAGTGGAAACCGGTTGACCTGTGGGTCAACCCTATCCTTCCGGCTATGCGTTACGTACGCTATAATAAATTGACACCGTTGGGTTTACAATACGCCAAAGCTTATTAAATCCATTATGAATTTCGTTCATAAGAAACATTTTTTTATTTAAATATGTTTATATTTTTTTTATTTATGCTCATTTAAGTTTTAATGAACTTTTCAGATCATCGTATAAACAAGTAGATTAAGAGTTATGTAACAATAACCTGAACAATATTTTGTTTTTTTTAAATTTTTATTCTTAGAATAATTTTGAAACTACTTGGCCGATTGACTCCAAAATCTATTCAGATCTATGTCTCGACAAACTCTTTCGAATTCCGCAAATCCGATTTCAATCGGTTGAATCTCTCTAAATCGCCAAAACTTTGTTTACATACATAGGAACGTTCATGCAAAAATAGTCAGAATAGTTTCTTGGAACCTCAAAATGTTGAGATCTGATGAAAACTCTATTTTATAAAATCGGGGTAAAGCCAATAACTCCTCTGTTTTATTTTTCAATAGCGGGAAGTTAAAAAACACGATACTTTATTTGTTACATTAATTTTACACAAAATATAATAAAAGGAACTGGTTTTCATGACAGACCGTCATACTTTAAACGAACCTATTTATATGCATTTGCATTGAAATTTGCGACAGACAATTAAAAATGCATGCAAGAAATGTTTCAATTTTGTGGAACGAATTTTAACTGTCAAGTTTATTTTTAGAGGTATTTTCAGCGGAGTAAAATTATTATTGTTCCCATTGAGATATAGGTATAAATAATTATTACACTGTATTCCATACAACATATAGTTTCGTTCGCATTTACGGTCTCGTCGTAAAACGTTAAAGAATAAATATTTCGTTTTTGTTTTTTATAAAAAAAAATATATTTTCGCACTGCTGTTTCATTTTCTTGTAACATAAAAAACGGTCAAGTGCGAGTAGAACTCGCGTCATGGAGATTCCGTACCGTTATAACAATTTAATATAGGCGCGTAGAATGACGATACTTTAAATGTTGAGCGTCGTATTTCACAAAGTAACTATAAAGTTAAAGATGGTATCTTTTTGTTGCGTTGAGCTAGAAGTTTGAATTTTTACAGGACTATGGGATTATAGACGTTAGTATTTGATATTCATTTAAACTTGATCCATTTCTTGGCGGAACCCTAAAAATTTAGTTTATTACGTGATGAGTGAGTCACCATAAAAATACATTTTATTTGCAATGAGATTACAGTTTATTGGATCGTAGACATTAAACTTGATATGCGTTGAGTCGTTCCTGACAAAAAAGTCTTGACGGACAGACCAGACAGACGAACAGCAAAGTGATCCTCTATGAGTTCCGTTTTTTCATTCTGAGGTACGGAACCCTAGAAAAGACAGTATTTGAATACGTATAGTCGAGCGTATATATAAATATTGTCTTTTACTGTTGTTAACATGACGTTTCCATGCAGGTTTTAATCTGAAAACGAGTATTTTTAATTAATGATAATATGAATTAGTACTAGAGCCAGATTTGTTGTTGAAATTGAAAAGTATCACAACCGAACAAAATGATAAAAATAAACGCTAAAGTGTAGCTTGGACTAAATTTAAACATCGTGATTGTACAGTGTATTGAGGATAATATTTCCAAAATTCAAAGGAATTATTTTTAACTTTCTATTTTCAATTAACATAAATAAAGCTCTTGGTTAGTGTATGATCTAAAAGACATTTTCAATGAGGGTATTTAAGTGGTTTAATGACGTTTCGTGTTCTTTAATTGGCCTGCATAGAAAGGTAATATTTTGTTCAAAGTACGTATCGTGTTTTTGAATCCTTATTATATTACAAATTCTACGTTAATTCTACCATATAGTTTCCCGTGGAACATTCAACATGTATTTTAATTATTATAATTAAAAAAATATAGGTGATAATTTATTGTGTAGAATGCAGTCAATTTAAGTTTTACCCATTAATACTCATATTACAAGTTCCGACGCCCACCATATATGAAAGTAGATAACACCACTGAAATTTTATTAGTGAATTTAATAGATTAAATAATGGAAAACATTAAATTAATGGAGATGGACACTGCCAAACTTTACTTCTAGGGGCGCCAACTAAATAACGACCTCTGTCTGTGAAAAGCTCATGGCAGTTTGTGCAAAATAAGCTTATTTCAAATAAAAATCATTGACAATGCCGATGTGCTGTTTAATGTTTAAATTATAGAGGTTTTGTAGTTCCAAAGGATCTGGAACTGAAAAACAAGTGGTGGAATGCTATCAGAAGGAAAAAAACTCTCACTGTAAATGCTAGGACGGTAACCTTCTTTACTAAAGTAGATTTTGCGCCAGGAGTAACTATAGATTTGGTTTTTACTGTAATCCTTAGTGAAAAACCAATCATAACTTAGGTCATTTACTTGCTGTCATGTGCCCGTGTCCATTTCATATTTTTATAATTAATTATTGACAGTATTTCGTATACTGTTCAGTACTATTGGTAAAATTTATACAGATAATAGATAAATATCAATTAATTATTTACAATTATCATTATCTGTCATACAATTTTATTTTGCATACCTTCTCGCTAGGGTTTATATAAAAACCGACTTTTGAAAAACCGATTTTCGAATTTTTGTCAAAAAAAAATAGAATAGGAAAAATAAAAAATGAAATCAATATCAAAGTCAAAATATAAAAAAAATTAAGGATTACACATCACTTATACAAAATAACGGAAACTCAAACAAAAATTTCAAATAATATTTATATTTATTTCACTAATTTTAATTTCTCCTAAGAAATTAGGATTTTAAAAAACATAAAATGACCACTGAACGGTGGCTAAATCGAGTTCTTATTTTGGACACAATATTGTGTGAAATTGAAAATATTGAAAATACTCGTTCACTAGCTAGTGAGCTTGGTTTTATAATTTTCAGGGCATCAAATAACAAATCTAAGTTTTTGGTTCTTTTATTCGTTGCCTCAAATAATGAAAATTCAGCTCTCAGTGTTTTTGGATTTGTAAGTTTTTCTTTAGGGTTTTCAAGATTTGATTTTTTCATGGCAATAATTTGAATTCTTTTAAACCGGTTTTCTTAATTTAGAAACCGGTTTTTGAATGTGACAAATTTATCTTAAAAACCGGTTTTTTAAAATCGAGTTTGAAAAATTGTCAAACCCTACTTCTCGCCAAGTAGATAAATGGTCAGTATGGGGTCTGCCATGTACACAAAAAGAAAATTGCAAGAAAAACAATAGTAATTATAAATAATTGATATTTCTCTATTAAATCTGTAATAATTTTGTTAAGTAGCGTTGCACCGTATTCGAGATACTGTCAATTAAACATGATTTAAAAAAATCGAATTAAAACACCTGTTCGCATGGACGCGTGAGCACAAATTGGTTAAATCTAACTTGTAGAATTTGATACCGACAACCCGTATAGGTAATCAGCTATTGATTATGTATATTATATACATAAATGAATATAAATTTTATATATTTTTAAAAAAGTAAATAAATATTATTATAATAACCATTATAAATGATATAATGTTGTACCATATTATCAATATCGTACAAAGGAAAAAAACTAGTCGAATGCTAATATATGAGATTTTGAAATCGTCTTTATTTATTATGTTGCATTTAGGTTTTAACTATACGTTACCCCCAATCTCTATAATATTTATTATACTATGTTTTTCAGTGTGTTTATCATAATTGATAGATTGCAGATTATAGATGCTCAACATCTGAGATCATTAGCGTCAATTTTATTTAAAATGTTTTCTTGGATATATATATTACGATGATGTTAAAATCGGGAGCTAGCGAGTTTTAACAGTCATACGAGTCGTAACGCCATTACGCACGAGATATATATTTCGCACTCACTTCCTATAAAATAACTAACTTTCACATCATATTTCTAATATTTTTGATAGTTCGATTGTGAAACTTCATATCTGGTTGTTTATGAAAATTGATATTCGCGCCTGCTGTTGTTTTACATATACTTCTAATGGTAGCCGATAGGTAGGTTAAGAAAATTACTGTTGAGTTGGTTAGATCGTATACGTTTGGTTTTTTATTACAGTGTGGATTGGGTCACTTCACATGTCTGAATACCTGCACAAAGCAGCTATTTCATAGGGAGTATTGCAAAAACTAACCTATTACGATTCAACCAGATTCAGAATTTAGGAATTAGGAGTAATTTTGTTCCTAGGGCACGCAAGTTCAGCAAAATATGACAAACTTCTGTTAGAATGATTGAGTGAATGATCACGGAGTTAATACAAAGCTTCACGGTCACATATAAAGCCTCCCTAGTCAGCTGTAAAACTTGTAGCTGTCAATATATTCGAATCTGAATGAAAGTATCGGAGAATAATTTTTTGGGTTTTTGTTACCCTTTCTGCATTTTGACTATTAAATATAATTAACAGTCAAAATGCCGAAAGGGTAACAAAAAACCAAACAGTGATACCCCGATACTTTCATTAAGATTCGAATATATTGACAGCTACATATAATCAATTTACGTTTTTTTTAAATAATTATTAAAAAAAAACGTAAATCATGAAACAGTATAATATACTACAATAAAGCTATTGGATTTATTATAATATAAAACATTTTTTTTTTTAAAGTCAGGTCACTGGATTGCATATAACGGCTTGAATGAAATATTATTTAGTATAAATAAACACAGATTCCTAAAAAGAGGAAAGTTCATTTAGATAAATCAAAGTTAAAAACCTGTCGCATGAAACAGCTGCATTCTTATTTCGTGAATATTATTTTGTTTTACAGTTGCAGTCCGATTTTATAAACAGGGAAACATTGAGTACGGGAATATTCAAAGAAAGAAATACCGTTTTTATGAAAAAAATATTGACTAGAAAACTATATGATATGTAATTAATAATTATGTACGTACAACGCGTTTTCTTGCGTCATGTTAACAAATTTAAATTAGTTTAGAAATTCTCATAAAGAAAAATTTCCCGTTCATAGGATGCCTGTTCGCGCGTGTATGCCTGCGTGACAGTGTCTGCAATCTGCATTATGGCTATAGCTCCGCTTCTTCTACTTATTACCATACCCCCTCCGGTCGGTAACCTTGATTCCACTACGGACGATTGGAATATGCACAAGTGGTGGGGCTCAAGTAACAGGAAGGCCGATAAATGTAATTATTTGATTAACTCTAAAATTAATTTAAATAGTTAAATAAAATAAAGCCTGTAGCTTTTCTTGAATCATATGAAATACTTCAACAACATGTTTCATTAAAATTCGTCAAATAGTTTTTAAGTTAAATCCGCACAAACGTAGGCATATACATGCAGACTTGCCACACGCTGGGTTATTAACTAGTCCAGTTAATATATTATGACAAGTTAAAGACTGCGCACACTTATCAAGCATGGACCAGCACAGCACAAACCTGCAACCTACACGATGTCGCACACTAAACCAGAACCTAAAAGGTACATAATCTAACATTTTGAAAGTTTATGTGTCACTAATTTGTGTCATTGTTTTTGGTTTCATTCATTTTACCCCCAAATAAGCAAGTTGCCGCATAAGAAGTGTCACTTAAAAAATGTCTTTAATAACCCAGTTACCGTTACCGTTTTTTGTATTAACCGTTCAGCGAAGTATTTACTAATAAATCGCGATCATCAGTTTCGCAACTCCAGATGATAATCCGTTAAGTTATTAACTCTTGACTAACACAGTTGCAAGTGGTCATAATTATTATAACGCGTTTATAACTTGAATTCATTAACGATAGTTGCAATAAACTTAAATTAGTCATTAAAACTTAAAAAAATCCTACATTAGTTCAGAATCTTGTTTAAAGCTCAGTTCACTGAACCGATTAATTGAACGCTTTATTCGTCAAGGTCAAATCAATCAAATCGTTCTCTTTTGTTTTAATACTCGTTCCGGAAGTATATAGGGGTGTTATATGACACAATTTTGATGTGATTTTCTTTAGGCGACAATATTTTTGCGAGAAGACTGAGATATAAAAAAATTTAATGAAGCACAAATAATGTGAGATGTTGAAATTGAAAAAAGAAAACGGCATAAAATCTATCGTAGGAAGGCACCGACCAACTTACTGGCACAAGCACAATGCTCCAGTTATGAATCGATTAGAATTTTTACATTGTTTTGTTCACGGATTGGTACCATATAGTTGCTCTTAAAATCAGTCCAGTCATTTTTAGTTGTCTTTAAAAAAGGAAATTTTTTTATATACTCGTATTTTCATCTTCAGGCCCTGAAGATGAAAATAAAATTTTCGAAACGTTGGCCATAGCGAAACTTTGGTAAAGCTTTTTATTTTTTGATCCTCAACCAAATCTTTCTTTACGTGACTAAATTGAAAATATTAAGTATTATTTGAAACTTGACCCAGAGAATCCTGACAACGTTGGTATCCTTAAAATAAAAAAAAAACATTTAATTGATATTGGTGCAAGTAATGGATTTGAAAATGGCGCGGGCGACACTTCAGTGGATACATTTTCAGTGCACAGGTGTGTCGATATGGAAACTCGACTTCTGCATGCCGATCGCCTATAAAACAAATGAAGTACTACACGTTTAATTAAGTTTATTTTCTTATTATACAATATACATGTCTGATGGAATCCAGCAATAATACTAACTGCTTAATATTCTACGAGTTCCGTTCACATTCGAAGTATAATAACGATAAAGTGTTCTTTGCCAACGCGCTGTTGAAATTGATTTCGTTCAGGCCCGGCTTAAGGCTACGCATACAGTGCACACATGTATGATTACCGACGCCAATTGACACCGACTGAAATGTGCATGTCTTAAGACGCTATTATAAAGAAAGAAACAGTTGAGAGTGTTGAGACTAGATCTATAGTTGAGTAGTGGAAAATATCGCAGTATGGAAACTGAAAAAATTGAAACAAATAGAAAATGTCTCTGAAAAGAAAAAACTAATTTTCCCTTCACCTTACAATCACCTTCCCTAACCTGTGTTTAATTAGATGTCAGCGAAAATAAGTCACTACACTATGAAAGAGGTATACTAATTTTTTTAAGTCGGTAAATTTTTTTTAATAGTAGTTTATGTATATGTCGTAGGATAATTGAAATAATCGGATCTTTATAAAAATTTTAGGAAGATTGCAAAAAACCAGGTAATTAGAATCCGTTTTTTTGCAAACATCCTAGAATTTTCGCGAAAATCCGATTTTTTTAATTATCCTACGACATATAGACGTTGTAATGTAATATTTTATGTGCGAGCTTTGACGTTATGTAAAAACAAGGGTCAGCGCGTTTTGATACAGTCATACGAGCCATAGAAGCTTTACATTCGAGATGCGTACTACATTTTTTGCACGTACCTCTTATAAAATAGCTGATTTTCCATTCAATATTTTATATCTAGTAATTGTCATATTCTATGTGTGCGGTTATATTGCATTTCAATTGGCTTGTTTACAAGAAATATGCTGGCTTCGTGCCGCATGCTATTTGTGTTCATCTTGTGGAGATAAGCGGTAATTGATAGATCGCGTTTAGAAATTACTGTTGAATTGGTAAAATCGCATTTTTTTGTTTTACTTTACGCACTGATGCGAAATGAGTCATGTTATACTATCGCTATACATGTCCAAAAATTATTTACGGTTTAGTTAACTAAATGATCGTTTATTTCAGTTACACCTTAATGTGTTTGTTTACCACCCCTTTAATAGACCCCCTTTTTCACCTGCATAGCTCTATCTTACGAGCAGTGTGTGCATGTAAAATGCACTTACTCACGTTTCGTAAATCTCTAATTTCTGCGAAAAATCTTATTCATTCTTTGGTTTTAATGCTTCAAAATAAACTAGAAATATGTAGCATTCTTCCCATATGACTTTTAGCTAAGTTTTAATAGTTTATTTCATCTAACTAAATAAACAATTTAAAATCAACATAAGTTTTAAACAAATTTTTGTTCAGAAAAAAATTGATTTGAAAAAAATTATGGAGCATGTCAAATGTGTTAGTATTTTTAACAAAGTTTGTAAAGAAAAAACTTCAAAATGTTAATTTTCCTTCCCGTTATTCGAAAGCAAAGAAAGTAAAGAAATATTAACGAATATCACGTTTTTCCATTTAAAGTTTTTAGGTCAAAAATATGTTTTTTGAAATTTCTAAGTAGCACGCCAAATTTTGTGAAGCTTAGTGCCTAATCAGAGCTAATAAAAACAGTAATAAAATTAATTTTGCGACCACTGTTCAAAATTTCCCGAGAGCATATTTTACGATATAAGGGATTAGTCAACTTAAGCCGTCCCTTAATCTCAATATGCTAATGGGCTCGTGCAAAAGTGCTTTAATCTTGGAATAAATAAGTTGCCGATTAATTTGTTATCTCGTTAATAGTAACATATTTAAAAATAACAGAAAAAAGATTACACGTAATTACATAAATCTAATTTTGTAATATTGGTGGTAGCTTGCTCTCGTGTTAATTAATGAATTAAATATCCGTTAACTTTGGTTCACGTCAGCTACTTGTTGCCACAATCTGTTTGTTAACTCTTCGTCATCACTAATAATTAATTGATGAAATATTTGCTTTTTTTGTGAAATGATTCTCCACAAAATCTACTAAAAGGCAATTTTGCAGTGAACATTTCTTCTTCATCTAACACTTTTACCTGTTTCTAGCTTAGATTACGACGATGAAATATGAATCTAAACCAGCTGTTCTCAATATTAGAGCCTCCCCTCAGGGTAGAGGGGGCTCGTGTATAAATTTAAAAATAAACAACGCCAGAGATGTCATATAATTAATCTTGCGTAATGGCGCTAGTGTAGTTGAGGCTCCTTTTGCATGACATGTAACCGATATAATACGGTTTAAAAGAAATTTATTTCATGATGAATATGGTGGCTGGAATGTCAAGGAGTTAAAAAATGAGTTGAAAAACAGAAATGCAAAAATAATGGAATAGGAGAGTAAGATGTTTCTAATCTCAAATGTTTTCTGTTTCTACGTTTTCTATTCGCAGTTAAAAGCGCCTGAGGTTTTCGATTCGGAAACCACCCTATGTGGGGCCTACAAAGAAATAATGCTATTCTTTGCTACTGTAACCTCTAATAATTGTTAAAACACCAATAAAAAATAAATATTTTGTCAAATGATGTTGTATATATCCATGTATGTTTCGTTCAATCTGATATTGTTGAAATACAAATTTAGCCTCGTTGTGATACGACCGATTAGACCGCACATAGACGCTCCAAGTGCTGACATCTGTATTCGGTTTTAATTGCCAATTAACATATTATGTGTCTAACTGGCCTTTTGAGGAACTCAGTGGCACAATACAACGTTGAGGCATTTTAATTACAATTATACATATAATTTTCGTCAATAAATAAACAAAGATTGACAGCTGGCATGACCGCCAACCTCACTTTCGCCATCTGCTTTAAGATTTCCGGATTAGATGTCATTGTTTATTTTTTTATCCTTCACCATTTCTGCAGATATATTCTGTTTGACCTTTTGACCGGGAAGGGAGTAGTTTCTTCAGGCCATTCACTGGACGAGAGACTAAACCGAAAACGGCTGAAAACCTGAACTGGAGGTTTATAATATGTGAGGCCTGGGAACATTTAACAAACAAAAACTTTCCTATGATCGCAATGATTGTTAGAAACATTACAATGCTATATTAGAAAAAAAAATTTTTAAACCACTATATATATCAGCATCGAGACTCAAACGCGAATCTTTCCACTTTTGCGGCGGAATGAGTTTTCAGTTATTCTACGGTGCAATATCTCAACAGTCAATCCTTCATAATAAAACAAATTGCAACATTAAATTAACACCATGCGAGAGCAGATTTTAACTAATTAATTCTTATAGAATTGATTAATAATGAAAACATAATTGGCTGCCATTGTTAATTAAAATTTAAACTCCTGGTAAATTAAAAGGAACTAATGATGACGACTGGTATCCGGGATGAATCGGCTACCAAAAATATTTGATTCTAAAAATTAATTAAAAGGAGTGTATTCAATATCCAGTGATCTTCATATTTATATAGATTCTCAGCTCAAGATTAAATTTTCGAGATCTCGTCGTTATTGAGACGAACCACTTCGAGAAAGTACGCAGACGATACGCAAATGGCCGTTTCTCGATGGGACGAGACACTGATGGCATCTCTAATTCTGCAGAATGATGCTCATTGATGTGTGAAAGTGAAAACAACTTTTATAGCACCATATTGATGTGACGATTGTTGCATTGATAGATCTAATATGTTAACAGAGCTGGGAAATGATGAGAACTAAGGACTTGTAAAAAAGCTTTAAGCACTTATAAATTCTTAAAGCGCTGCTTATTGAGCATGTAAGCATAATAATTGCTTAACAAGCATCCAACAAGCTTATTAAAGATTTAGGAATGTTTAATAAGCATTTTAAATGCTTGACAAGCATTTAAAATGCTTAAAAGCTCTTTCAAAGTCTAATAAAATTATTTTGTTCATCTTTTACAAATCTTATGTCGCATGTGGTTAGAAATCAATTTCTTGTTTGCTTAAGGCCAAACTTCTCCATCAATTAGAAATTTTGTTCATGTCCAAGATTTATATCATAACTTAATGTTGGAACTTAACATTTAAGAAGTTACTTTAAAATGCTTAATCCTTAATTTTTATAAGCACTTTAATAAGTGCTCGTAGCTTTTAAGCGTTTTTGAAAATAAAAGTGCTTATCGCTTGAATCAATCGAGCATTTATGAAAGTGCTCGGTGCTTCAACTCTATATATTAATAATTTACGAGTCGCATTTTTGCTCGGGTCGCACCTCGGGTGTACTGTGATTTACAAACCATTACAGGACAGTGTTGTCCAGTGGTTAGCCTGCTGACTTCTTGACCGGGCTGTCGTGGATTCGAATCCTGCCTCTGCTCGTGGATATTTTGTGATGTCGTTTAGTTTTAAGTCATTAGGTTATTTGATGTAATTAAGACGATAATGATCCAAGTTGTCGAGTGTCAATAATCTACAATAAAAAAATTCAAACCGTTGTTCCGAAATTTCAAAATAATGATATTTGCCAAGCTTATTATTTAGCTTGGCAAATATCATTATTTTGAAATTTCGGAGCAACGGTTTGAATTTTTTTATTGTAGATTATAGACACTCGACAACTTGGATCATTATCGTCTAAATAATATACCATCTTTGAAAAGAAATAATAATCACAATTAAAATACACGGAACAAGGAAGCATTACGATTGCAAAAGTGTAATCGGTCTAACACTCAGAACAATTTTTATTATTTATCGCAAATATTTTGCATTAATCTGTGCCAATGAATTAAAGATTTAGGTACCAGAAACTGTTTTTAAAAGAAGGTGAAAATAATCCTGACTTAAGCATACCAATTTAAATTGTAATTTTAATATGTATTGCCTTGTAATGTTTGTATTTTTTTAAAGTCGTATTATAAATACTAATGTATCTTAATTATGACTAAATAAACTTAAACTCGAATCGACAATATAATACAAAAAATTTCGAATAGTCACATTATTACAATAATAAGCCACTCACAATTTAAAGATTGTATTCGAACCTAGTAATGTATATTATACCTTTGCACTAAATGGTGGATGATTGCGGTACTTTGTCAAATCTATACTAACCTTAAGTTTTCCTAAAATATCTCGGTTATTTGGTATAGTTGTCTTGGAGGGTGTCGTCTCTAAAAACAAGTCGGGAAACACTGGTTTGGTTTGAAGTACAGACATTCAAGTTTTAAATGATGCATGTTTAATAGTGTATGTGTAATAACTAATAAAATACATGTTAATTTATGAGCAAATATGATTTACGGATGATATAAATTCTAACGTAATATACACTTTATTCATATGCTGAATCTCTGGTAGGAGAACCTAATGCACCATCACACCATGTTTACATTCTCACTTAGCGTTGTGAGCTCATCTAATGTCGTCACAGAACATAATATCTTGTGAAGGGATTGTTAACTTCCTGCAATACCTATTTATTTTTAATAATTTCTAAAATAATCATAAATATAGTTTTAAACACACTGGCTTTAAAATTTTATTCAAAAGAAAAAAAGTTTAAAGTAATACCTCTACTGCATGCTTAAAAACTAAGTTTTAATATTTGATGTATGCAAATAATTTATTCAAATCAAATCTTCAAAAAGTCAAAGAATAATACTTATAAAAACTTACCCTCAAATATTTTACACTTCCAAAATTTTATTTTTTTTTCCGCTGAATGACACTTAAAACGACTATTGATTGTAGTCAAAGGTTATAGTCCTCTAACATATTATATTGTATAATTTTCAGGTGACAGAAGTGCGTTGATTTCGTCCATGTGTCATTTTAGTCTGAGCCTCTTATGGCCAACTTTATACTGCCGAATTTTCGTTTGTTCTCAACGCGCCAAAAGAAGTATAACTTCAAAAACATTGAATGTCACTGTCGGGATTCGAATTCGAATACCCAAAGAAACTGTAACTCGATTCGTAAATTGGATGTACCGTCCGACTTTGCCCGAGTGCAAATTTGATACATAGATATAGTGCCCTCCAATAGGTTAAAGACGGTCTTGTTCACGATCGATCGACGTCGGTTGCGTTCACAAAAATAGTTTCGGGTATGGTGTAGAATTTTGCAAACTCAAAACTCACGATTGTATTTATAATCTCGGGTGTAAAGGGATAAGCTATCGAATGGTAAAAAATCGCATTCAATTTCGTTCAGTAGTTTTTTGAGATTGTTTGGTAGGTGTAGACGTCGACAAACATGATATAGACAGACACGAGACTTCCAGGCCCGTAGCCAGAAATTTTGTTCGGGGAGCGCTAAGGTGATTTTTACTCGAAATTAATTTAGCACGTTCAAAAAGTAAAGTTTTTGATATTAATACACTATTAATCAAACATGTTCTTTATCAAATAGGACACTGTTTTGCATGACACATGAGTCATTGACATATATTTACGAGGTTTTTCATAATGTATAATTTACGTAAACAATAAATCCATAATACATGTATCTTAATGCATCAAATCACGAATTCACAAGTTCAGACGTCGAGATTTCGTCGCTGCTATGATATCAAGGACTTTGTCAGGATCCACTTTGTAGTTCCAATGTATTGAGAGTATGGCAAGTGCGCTCAGTCTTTTGTCGACCACAAGAACGTCTTGATTCGTTTCAAAGTCGAGAAAGATCTTTCTACGCTTGCAGTCGTAACTGGCAATGTAGCAAGAATTGTGAGATGTTTAATAGTTTGTCTCGCAAAAAACTTTAATACTTGCGAAAATCAGTATTGTTTTACTATTTTTCTCAAAATATTCTTTTTTGCTATGTGCTAGAATTTTCAATTTTTCCAGAATTTCGGAGGGACCTTCAGCCCCCTCAGCCTCCTCCCTGGCTACGTGCCTGGAGACAACCCTTTATTTTTAATTTTGCAATAGTTAGTTTGCACGTTAAAATTTATGTGAGATCATCCTAAAGCTACGTCGTATTAATTAGAAAAAGAATTCTAAAAATTGGTTTACAAATGCAAGAGATATGTTAAAAATGACTACGCCGATTTACAAAAATTGTATAGTAGGTGTCTATCCGTAAACATTCTGAATAAAATTTTTCAAATCGATTAACCTCTCAAAAAAGTTATGGCTGAACAAACATAAAAAAATACATGTTGAATTGACAACCTCTTTTTTAGGGTTCCGTACTTTATAAAGAAAAAACGGAACCCTTATAGGATCACTCGTGTGTCTGTCCGTCCCACTGTCAAAGCCAATTTGCGCCGAACTACTGGACCGATTGGGTTGAAATTTGGTACACATATGTATGTCGGTGACCATAAGATGGACGTGCAACGTAAATAAATGAATTTTGAACATGGGGGTCATTTTTGGGAGGTAAATCAAAAATAAAAATAAAAGTTTGGCAAATTGTACCGTGTGACATATCAAATGAAAGGCCTTGTGTAAGGGTCTTGAATACTTATATATATTTTTTTAATTTTAAAATAAATAGTTTTCAAGTTATTTAAGAAAATATATGAAAATTTACCATTTACCTCCCCGTATTTCCTACTAGACCGATTGAGTTGAAATTTGGTACACATATGTAAGTTGGTGACCCAAAGACGGACGTGTAGCGTAAATAAATAAATTTTGAACATGGGGGTAATTTTTGAGGAAAAATTTGGAAATTAAAAAAAAAGTTTTGCAAACTGTACCACGTGACATATCAAATGAAAAGGCTTGTAATAAGGGTCTCAAATATATTTTTTTGTAATTTTAAAATAAATAGTTTTACAGTTATTTAAGAAAATAGATGAACTGCGCCTAAAATTTTGAAAAAAATAAAGAATGTCGGGTCTCACCTATAGTTTACAGCAAATTGAAACGAAAATCTTAAGTGTTAAAGTACTCACGGAAAATGGAATAGTACGGAACCCTCTTCTTGCGAGTTCGACTCGCACTTGACCGGTTCTTTTTAATTAGTTAAAAAATTACATACCCGGTGCAATCTAACAAAGACTACTGTAGACACTAGATAGATAGATAAATTAAATATTAATTTGTAAATGTAAGGCTCCATATGGAGATACAAGAGGTAGGTATCTGAAGCACTTTGATACATAGATAGATATTGTAGATTATCTATATAGACGCTGACTCTGGAGTACCTACTTGTGTGTATCTATAACACAGATATTCAGCATAGACAATTCTAGTTTATGTCCTCAATATAGGTACACTACAATGTAGATATGCAAATTGTATGTACGTTGTAGATACTTGTTAAACATACATATATAGAATTCAGTGTAGACTATAGTGACTAGTATAAACTAACAGGATCCGTCATTAACAATTCGTTTCCTTTCAGAGTAAAGCTATTTGTTTGCCTTAGGAGCCGTCTTGTGAGCGAGAGCTCAGCAACCTTCAGGTTTTATTGTTCTACCTCCCAATCTCTTATATCACCTGAACCAATTTTCTCGTTGTTGGTACTGGCTCGCACAATCTGTAAACTGGGTGATTGATATCTACACTAATATTATAAAGAGGAAAGATTTGTATTTTTGTATGTTTGTAATGAATAAACTCAAAAACTACTGTGCCGATTTAAAAAATGCTTTCACCATTAGAAAGCTACATTCACCCTGAGTAACATAGGCTATATTTATTGCTAGAAAATATTACGGATCCTTACTAAAACTTTAGTAACGTAACCCAAGGTGTAAAAAAAAATGCCATAAAACATCTTTCGTCGCATGCGCTGCGGAAACTATTGATGATAGAACAAAAGTATGTTCTACAATATTAAAGAACATATCAATAACTACAAAAAACTTCCCAATACTCTATGTCCAACTATTATCGTTATGTCACAATAACCACTTTTTACATTTTAATAATCTATATAGATAAAAGACGATGTATATGTAATCTATGGACTTCAAAGGGGTAGACCATTTTTGATGAAATTTTCAGACAATCTTTAGATTAGCCCAGCGGGTGATCTTCTAATATTTGGTAGCGATCGGATCAACAGAATTTTTTAAATTTCTTTTTGGGAAGTAAGATTTTTCTTCGATTTTTGAACATTCACAAATAAAAGTGATTGAATTCGCGCAAATTCAGTACACGTTGAGAATTTAATGATAATGATTCTCATCTTTTATATCCTATATATTACATTTACACCCGGGCGAAGCCGGACTGCGCCGCTAGTAGTCAATAATGTTTGTCCGTAAATTACCTGCCTTCTATGATCCACAGCCTTATTCATACAGGATATGGTAAGCTGTTTCTGTCTCATTATTACACCGTCTGGACTTTAAGTCCTTATTAAACAGACTAATTTTTTGTAGGTGTGCTTTCAGGGCACGGTGTCCATCAGAGGGTCCTTCACGAGACGACGATTGTTCGTGCATAATCAAAATGTAATATTCTTACTTAAATATTTAAAAATTAGAACAAGCGCGTGTCCTTAGGGTTTCGTATAGTCTATTCTTTCGTCATTAGTTGATTTCTTGCTATTGAAAACTGAACATTGTGGATATCTAAAAAACGTGTTTACATGTCTTGTTCAAATTTTGTTTGTTGAAAATATTTATACTGTGCTTCAGTGAAGAGTTTTTTTCAGATTTTGACAAATTAAAAGGTTGGGAGCCACTTTACTAACGACTTTGGGGGCTTATAATTCTCTCGAAATAATCAAAAAAGGTCACTTATGGATTTTTATTGAATTTTTAAAGGCCTGCACAACGGCGTAAACAAAAACTAAACTTTCCATACATCCGTTCTATATGTATGGAAAGTTTTCCCTAAATATTTTTTTTGCAATTTTATTTCGCAATTGTATGATGGTTCACGTAACACCTACCTGTAAAATTTCATCAGAATCGATGGAAAGATGGCGGATTTATAAAAGGCTGTGACATACGGGCACACACACACAAGGACAGGCATGATGAAACTATAGGAACCCTAAAAATGCTGTTATTGAAAATAATTGTCTATAAGCAAAAAAAGTAAATATATTGTTTCTGTTTGACCCTGTAATCTACACGTAGTTAAATGCCATCAGCTAATGCAAACTATAAAATATTTTAAATGATGGTAGAAATAATATCTGTTGGTAGATTGGTCATAGACTTTACCAGTTAGAGACTTTTATTGGCTAGAAGTCAATAATTACTGTTGATAGATACATCAAAACATGGAACATAATTCGTATTATTCTAAACTCTTGGAAATTGCCTCTAGACTAAGCTATGCGATGTCAACAATACACGCCTACGCGCTGTTACAGTTGCAGTTACATGTCACAAAACATTTCTCGGAATGTATTTGTCATAATCAAAGATACCGAACTGCAGACGTTCCTAAAATTGCGTTTCGAGCTTTGATTTGGCTGGTGATAGGCAATAGGAATGACTAAAAACACGCTAGCAAAGTGACAAAGTCCGAAACACAAAACTCTGGGGCTTTGATGACCAAAATACATCGTTGTTTCGCACCGGTCAAAGGGGCATGATAAATACCGCCTATTGGTTAGTACATGCGCATAACAGTCATATTCTAAATTATTCTTACGGGAAACTCAGTATAATGTTATGATCGTTAATGTTTTGTTATGATATGTAGTTAATTTTATGTTATGATATATCGTTGAGGTTATGTTATGAACTTTCGATATGATTGTTGAAGTTATACCTATAGATATTGACGCTATTATGACTTGTATCAGGTCCTTTAAATAAAGATTATTATTATTATTATTATGGTATATTGTTGAGATTATATTGTGGTAAGATTGTTGAGATTCTGATATGGTACCTATGCTTATTGAGGTTATATTACGGAATATTGTTTAGTTTATGTTGAGGTTATGATTCTTGTAATATCGTTGAGATTATGATCATATTGATCATTATACATCGTCGATGTGTATCATGTTCTGACGTCATGGTAAACTCGAGTTTAGCGGCGTTCTGTCATACAATGTTCAATGCACAGGCGTGTGTGTGTGTGTTCAAGTAGTCATTTGTTTTGTCTTATCGACAATGTAGATGTCAGTCTTTTAGCTGACATCTTAATTTACAAACATATCAATTAAGTATTCATTTCTGCAGTATTATGTTTATGCTTTTAAAGTACTTCTCGGCAGGTACTTAAATATGAACTGTTCTTTGAAAGAGAACATAATGCCAACTGGAAAATAAATTCCACTATCTCGTGAATGCACAGTTGTAAAAAAACAGTGTATTGCAACAAATTACGTTAAATTTATATAAAAAGTACTAACCTTCACCCGCGGCATCGCATGTGTTAACAGAAATTTTATTTTATTTATTGGATCTTAACACGAGCGAACCAGAATATAAATAAGCCTATCTTTTGAGTTAAGGTGCCCTGTACAAAATTTCAATGAAATCTGATCTGATCTTTCATGGAACATACAAGCAGCAAAAATCTGAAAATAATTAGTTATAGTTTCTTTACTGTTCACTTCTCCCAAATTTCTACTAGAGTATTTCGGTGTATTGTTACGGTGCTATGTCACGGAAGTGACACAAAGATCCACATCGTTTATTTTCAAATTAAACGAATCTCTAAGTAGGAATTTTCATCGACTGTTTTCATTTTTAATTATCTACCAACAAAAATTATAAAATAAAACATTTAAAATGATTTTTGATCTATAATTTTCTGTGCGTCACCTATTTTGCAACCTATTATTAGTGTATTAGCCATAAATGGCACATACACTATTGGCGTCTGTCGGATGGCGGGATCTAGGGGTCGGACCAAAATTTCTCGACGTTTCATAGCCTCCTGAATTTTTGGAAATGTTTATGTATGTATGTGTTAGAACGATAACTCTTGACAGACGTAATTGGTTTAAACAAAATTTGGTCCACACGCTGGAATCCATCACCGCAGAAAGTCTGTTTTAAATGGACCTAATCGGACCATTTTAAGGGATGTATTTATGGCTTGAAAATTGTTTTGGGCCTCAAAAATATCGAAAATATTCTCGGAATTGATTCAATATTGAAATTTAACCTTCTAGTATCAACTAAAAGGTGTTTCTTAAATTTAAAAAAAATCGAATGGACAGGATCGGACTTAGAAATCCTATGAAAGCGTTTCCGGATGGAGAATTATACGTATTGAAGGCTTTGATGGATTGCGAGAACAGAGACGAAAATTAAAAATGAGAAAAAATATGATTTTAAGGGATGTATTAAGGGGTTAAATTTTTTATTTTTTCCAAAAACAAACAAATTCATATAATAAAGTCACACTGCCTGTATTTGCAAATTCACTATATTGCCGGTAAAGTTTTGGCACTGCGACCCGGGTTTTTTTGACTTGTCATATATATTGTCAGTCAGTGTGTACGTCAGTATGGATCAAAATTTGCAATCAAAATTTAGACTAGCTCTCATTGAACTAGAGCTTTGAAATCTGCACAAATAAATTGATCTCAAATTTTATCCAGGATAAAAGGCTTATTATAAAAACAATATGTGCTTATTAGGATCTCTGAGGATGGTTGAATCGTTAACCGAAACGTTAGACCATTAATAAAAACCCTAATAAGAACATATTGTTTTTATAATAAGCCTTTTATCCTGGATAAAATTTTAGAGTATAAGTTGTAGAAAAACTAAAATAAATTGATGTCCGAAAATCTGATTTGACATTGAGTTTAATTTTTCACAATAGGAATAAATATATTCTGTTAAGTAAAGCACTGTACAATTTGAATTGATTATTTATGATGTTTTTTTTTCTTTTTCAGTCAAGAATGTTAATATTTTTATCAGCTGAGAGGATTACGTCGTGGCTCATCCACTTTGGCTCATTGTAAGTTTGTTTCTAAAATATATAATATAATGTAACTTGTGTAGATATTATATGATTCTGTTTGCGAGAATCACGTATAAACGACAAAATCATTTTTCTCTGAATTTATAGGACAATTTAAAATAGTTCTTAGGCTGCATGTTATCTTCATCTTCGAATAAGGTATTTTTAAAAAGTTTCGACTTATTTCATGTACACCAGAATCCGCGCGACGGTACGGAGGAACGGTGTGCTTTTCCCCGATCTCCAATTTTTTTCGTGGACTCGCTGCTTGGATATTCGATGGTAAAAATTCCCGTGAGCCCCTGAGTCCAGATTTCCTCTCTGTGGCCCTGCGACCCTGCCATACTGTAAAAGAGAAAAGTGATACAGAAAAAATACGTTACTAGTTTATAGTTGGTAAATTCTAGACAGTGATTCATACAGTTATACTTCACAATACAACACTATAAGCGGCACAGGAGGGTATATGCTTTACGTTGTTTGATGTCTTCGCCGTTCTATTAAGCGAACCGTACTATAATAATTTATGACCACTCTCTACTGCTTCAGAACAGTAGTATAGACTATCGATATGTTTATTGAATAGAAAAAAGTGAGTGTGTGTTTGAAGTTATACTTCATTGGCGCGACTAAACACTAATTTTTAATATACCTGCAAATAATAGGGATGTTGACTATTTTTGGGAAAGTGTGTTAAATCGTGCATAAGTACCTAACATTGCCACAAATATTTATTATTTTTATTTAATTACAACTCAAGCCTTAAAAATCATGTATTTTAAATTCCGTTTCAAATTTCGGACCAAAACGCGAATACTAGTCGCGTGACGTCAGCTGTTCATACCAAAGGAGGCTCAAAAGTTTACACGGGAGCTACCATCCTATAGATGCGTATTCTGTGCTCATAAACGTTAGTAAACTGAGGTGATGAAAAGTTGTTTCGTAGTCGTTGCTATAGTTACATGTAATTTGACGTTTCCTATAAACAAATAATAATAAATTACACACTAAATATTAACCAAACAATGAAGTTTTTTGACAGCGGCTGAACATATGACGTCATGCGCTTTGATTGGTGTCTGTTGTCACGTGACTTGGGAGTGATTTTATTAGGTTTTATTTATTAAATATTAATTAAATTCGTTAAAAATAAGGAAAAATATAGTATTTTTTAGTATTTTTATCATAGAAACTATTACTTTTCGTTAAAATTATGTTTTTATTTGAATACAGTCAACATCCCTATTCATTGAAATGAAATCTTTAAAAAGTTTAAGAATAATACAAAAAAAATTATTTTTATAATCAATCCATTGACTAATTAAAAATACGATATAAATTTCGCTGGATGACAGAATAGAATAGAATAGAATAGAATCGACTATTGTCTCTAATCAATGACTACAATAATCTACTCTGGTATATTATATAGTTTCTAGATGACAGAAGGTACATTGATGAAATCATCGTATTCACTTTTTATTTTTATTGTGGAAAATAGCCTGTTCAGTAGTAAAAACAGCCGTTCCCCCGCGTCTACCTCTCATCCGGAGCCACATAAAAAGTATTCACTTAAAAATTGTTTTTATCCCTACTGTTGGTAATAGATGTATGGAAAATCAGACGTTGACTCTACCTGTAGCATACATAGAGTCTTTGACATGTAGTTTGCGTCTTACGATGTTTGTTTATCAAATTCCCGATGTCGTAAAGCCTATTGGCAGATAAAGGTAATACATACCTATATTAGTAGGTATAGAAGCATATACAAGTGTCTGTGTATAAATGATATTTGTATATTTAACATAAAGTACACTCAAGTTGCAAGACAACCTCTTGTAAGAACAGTCTCGACATTATTATCAGATATCTGTCTCTATTATCTGTGCTTTGCATTCTTCTTAAGGTTAAATTACATCAGTTGATTTTAACCATAGAAACCAATAGAGATGGACATATTCAGTGTCAGACTTATAAATATAAGGGCACTTGGGGCTCAGGCCCACGAACCCCACAAACAAGGGACCCGTTAACCTAATACAAAATTTAATTTCTGAAAAAAAGTAATACAAAATATACTTGCACACTAGTCGGTCACTGAATTTTCAGTAAAAATTTGGAATCAATTTTTAAATCCAAAATTATAAAAAAAGTTCTAGTTAATTTAAATACATATATTGTCAGTATGTAAACATATAATGAACAAAAAAAGTTTTTCTTTTTAACAAATTGCATCATGTTTTTTAATATTAATCCAATCTTGATCTATTTACATGGCTCAATTATCAAGTTCAGCAGTAAGCATATTACATATATTAGGTTTACAGTTTTTTTATATGTATTTCGCTCTAGAAATCTTTAAAACTATACAATTACAAACATATTATGTTACAATTTTATTTATTTGTATTCATTCAACTAACTTCTGTATAATTCATACAAAAAAAAAACAACTCTCGCAATATGTGGATTTTGTAATTTGTTGCTATATTTTTATGTAGATACGCTATACCGCATAGCCACTCAAAAACGTCACAAACTTTTCGCAACGCCAACTCACCGAGTTGTCCCTTCGCGCAATTCACAAAATGCGTCTAAATAAGTTTTACTTCAATAACAAGAAATGCGAAAATGCTTCGCAACTCAGCTTATAATAAGCATTTTTCCTTGCTTTTTCGGCTAAAAAACTGACCTTGCTTAAGTCAGACTCGATTGTATGTCGCCTCAGACACGTTCGCGGTAGCTAAGAACCCGAGTAAGCATACTCGTATATCTGTCGCGTTGAGGTCTCGTTAAGGCTGTCGGAACGCTTTGAATTTAAGCCAAAAATAGAGCTTCGGCTGTCAACTAATTGTAGACTTCTTCGTCAACGTTCTGCAAAAATTCTTTCTCTATAAGGAAGATAAAGGACAAATCTAGGTCTCTAATGGACTACTTTTGCAATTTATGTACGATTTACCAGAAAAAAGTTGGCATTAATTGTGCTAAAAAAACACACGTTTTCAATGTCACACTATGACCTTATTCGTACTTATTTCACAAAACTGTTCCATCACAAACCTAAAGTGACTTTTCCTTTTTCGGAAAAGTTTTTTAAATCTTCAAAATATTTCCCAAAATTAGAATAATCAATTGACAGCGGCGCCCTTGCAATAGCATCTTTTAGCCTTGTAGTTGACACCAGCCAAAAATTGAAACGTGCGGATGATTTGAGCGAGACAGAGCTAAAGAAGGTCACACCCACAATATGTCTTTTGCCTACCTCGCCCCTTACCGCTGGGTCTCAGCACAAACAAAATTCAGAGCGTTCCGACAGCCTTAAATGCTCGTTTTCTGAAACCACAAGTACGTAACTTCGCAACCGCAACGATATCTGTGATGTTGTCATAGCTATTTATCTTACATTAATGACTTCTGGAAGGAGTCACGATGATACTGGTGCACAGTTTTATGTGTGCTAGCATTCTTAAAGTGACTTGATCCTTTAGATTGTAGATTATGCTCTCGGAAAATTTAGAACTGTGGCTGCAAAATTAATTTTATTATTGTTTTTATTAGCTGTGAATAAGCACTTAGATTAAGCAAAAACGTCTTGCTACTTAAATTTTTGCTGTAAAAATTAATATTAGTAAATATATATTTAGTATATATATTTAGTAAATGTATATTAGTAAATATATATACGTTAGAGCTCGTAAGTCTAAATTCATAAACAACAATGGATATTTTTTGACAATTATAGCAAACAATAGTTACTATACTGTCTAAAAATTAAATAAAAAACGTGATATTCGTCAATATTTCTTTACAACAAATCACGAGATTTCGAAATACGGAAGCCAAATTAACATTTGGACTTTTGGCGTGATCAATATTTTTTTTTTCAAATTTGTGTAAAACGTATACTATTTTACTCGTTTTTATCTAATTTTTATGCGATATTGAGATCAAATAAACTGTAAAAAACTCGGCTAAAATCATATGGGAAGTATAAGATTTTTCATAGAAATTAAAGAACATGAGTAAGTGCATTTTATTTTATTTTTTATTTTTATACACCCAACAAATAGAGCTACGCGGGTGAAAAAGTGGGCTTTTTCAACAAACAACCACCTTAACTATAATTGTTTCTTTCCTATATCCTTTTCCTTTGGAAGATCACGTTTTTTATCTTTTTTTTTTAATATAAACTCAGTGAACTATAAAACTACACTGCAAGTTCCGCGAAGTACAATCAAATAATAATCAGTCGACAGAAGAAATCTATTGGCAATATCTTTAAAAAGCCATTCATGACATATTCATAGTTTATGAATTTTTTATGCGTTGTGAAAATACATATCTTTTAATAGTTTTCAATTTAAGCATGTCTAGACTACCTTTTTAACAAAAAAAAACAAAAACACTTTTCTTCATTCTAGTGTCTTTTTCTATTCACAACTGTATATATACTTATATTGTCCATAGAATACGTTGCAAGAACAAGTGTAGGAGCTATATCTCTGTTGAAGATAAATCAAACTTAGTGAGACGTATTTAATATACCTCTGACTATTAGTGTTTTTCCAACTGAAATTGAATCCGAACGTTTTTTGGTCATAAATCACATGAAAGAAAAAAAGAAGGTGCGTCGGTTTGTGAACACACGACGGAAGCTATGTGCTTCTTATGGATTGTTTCGACGTAGATATATTTAATGACATATACTAATTTGTAAACAGACGCGACGTAACGATTATAGCTACCGATTGCCTTTGGCTGACCCCTTAAAACAGGTCTGCAAAATGTACCCCTTCATTGTAGAATTGACAGGTCTGAATGCATTGAGAATATGATATCAACGACGTAGATATTATGGGTGCTTTGTTTTTGTGGTCTTTACCTTGTCTAAAGATCTGAACTCAAAAAAGTATGGCCGCCTTTGTTTCATGACGCTCGGTCGTTCATTTTGTCGCAGTTCATAGCCAGTCCCAAGGTCTGCATTATTAAGAAGCATAGTTTCTAAAAGCAATTATAGTGATTTTTTAACGATTCACATCTTATTTTATAGGTATTGCTGCGTCTGTTGCAATGAGTTTTAAACGAACTTCGGTGAAAGCTTCAATCAATTTTTGCCCGGAGTCGATCATTTTGCTGATTATGTCTTGTTTATTGATTATGCATTGTTGGCCGAAGACAACCGAAACTGATTATTGTTTGACTTTTTCAGTAAGCTTAAATATATTATCTACATAGGGGTCAGTCTAGAGTTGGGTAACTCAGATCTGAACCGGTTCAAAGAGCCGATTCCGACAGAAGATCCGTGAGAGCCGACTCACTTTTTTTTGAGCCGACGGATCAACGGATCCGCATAACTCAGTGAAACACTTAACACACAGAAGCACATTTTACACTTACGTATCAGTTCTTGCTTTGATGCATCAGTCAGCTCAAATGACTCATGCATCACATGTTTGGCTATGCATTCTTGATTCTATACAGGTCGTGATATGATTGACTGAACTAGGTAACTCAGTGGCAGACTGCAGTAACATATTCAGAACTCGGCTCTTTTTTAACCGGTTCAGTGAGCCGGCTCACATACGGGATTCAGATGCAAAGATGCAGATCACTAAAAAGACCCGTTTTTGCCATCTCTAGGCCAGTTTTAGAATATTTGCATTAATTTGCGTTCACAGGAACTATGTGCGTTAGTATTATTATACCGTGTATCTTTAGCGCTGACTTTATTTTAAAGCGGTGGGAGAAAAATGTATGTACGAATCGATTTTTTTAAAATATGTTAAATGAAAAAAAGTTTTTAAAACTATGGAAAAGCAGATTGTCTAGTATTTTATGTTTGACAAAAATGTAATTACAATAAAGGCATGTATTATTTCATGGGGGGGGGGGGTAAATCGGATTATGGTTGTGTCTGTATTTTAATTTTGAATCGAATTATTTTCATTACGAGTACACTACCTAACGCAATACGTAATCCACGTGTATTTATTGAAACAATTTGTTTGTCTTTTTTAAAATTATTTAATGACTCTATCTGCTGATTCCACTTTGTGAAAAGAAAACACTACCTAGGTGAAGTAATATTGTTGATTTATCGGCAGAGTAAGGTTGGGTTAATATTTAAAATTTACTAGTAGACAGAAAGATATAGGTGACAACAAACACTCTGAAATAGTTATGAAATGTATTATGTACCAGCTGTGCTATTATGCTATAACAGGGTAGTCGAGTTTAAATAGTTACATGAATCGTAATATCATTACGTTCGAGATACTCATACAGATTTATGTGTGTTCATTTGCAATCATTTTGGGTTATTTACGAAAACTATGCCTACTTCGTTGTCTTTGTTCCTCATATACTGTTCACAGGCAACTGACACAGAATGACTGTGAGAATAATAAACCAAGTTCATTAGTTTTAACATCTTTTGACTACCGTCAAAATAAAAACAGACACGCACTTCTCTCTTTCCCGTCCGTGTCGGATCGGTTCCCGCGCAAACGTTCAACGCTGCAGTCAAGTGATGAGAACTCAACCAGACGGTTCCAATCTCACTATAAATGTGTTTCTTATATGCAAATTTACTCCTGTGTCATATTTACTCGCCTTTAATCCAGCCCTGGTGTCTAGACGTTAAAAGATCTCTATGGATGCATAACCGTTGCAAGATCTGAAATTGACCTCAGGCCTTTTAATATTATTACGTTTTGTAATTTGCACGATTCATGGAAGGGTTAGCTTACCACATTTAAACGGCAGAAAAAAATAAAAAAGTCAACGGTTAATGTAATACATTATTTCATATAATTTATTGGTGAAAAGTAGAGATGCAAACGTGAGTAGTATGTTGTTTTGTGCTCTATAAAATCATATTATATGAGTGCATTTTTTACTTCAAAAGTATGGTGATAGGGTCAAAAAACCGTATTCGAGATAAGGACAGATTTTGATTGTACAACTCTCAAAATGTAATATGCGGGGAGCTAGTAATGAACCATGCTCTGCTACCATTTTAAGTCCATGTTCTGTAAGAAAATAGAAATGTCTATGGTGATTGGGTCGAAAAATCGTGTCCGAGACAAGTACGGATTCTGACTTTAAAGGGGATAGATGCACTCAGAAGTGTAAAAAAAGCTCTATTTTCAAAAATTTATTTTTTATAGTAATTAAGTTTATTTTACAAAATAAATTATACAGAGTTTTCATGCAATGCTTTAACTTAACTTTTACAAAAAAAAAAAATAAAAAAAAATTATTATTTGTTAAAATATCGCCATCTTAGTTGGACCCTCTCGCGCGAGTAGTGCCCCGCGGTGACCATCACAGCAGCCTTCTGGATCATCTAAATTCCAAAAACTAAAAATAAACCTATAGTTTAATAATAAATCCAGTCTTTAGTCGAAGCTTTTTTTTTTGTTTTGAAAATTCACAAAATGGCGGCTTTCGAAACTTTAGACTCTGATTTTCGATAAAATGTTAAAAGTTAATTATTTAAAAAAATAGTAATTTTCAACAAAAATCAATATCCTTCGATTAAAGACGAGTTTTTAATGCCAAAAAGAAAATATCCAAATTGCATCAATATCCACCGAGTGGTTTTCGAGTTATAGTGGTCACCGAATGAAAAAACGTAATTTTCAGAAAAACGCCTTTAAACTTGTTCTAGTCACAGTCTAAAGGTTCGATGTTACTTCAGTAATTACTGAATATCTCGAAAACTATTCATCGGATTGACTTGAAATTTTCAGAGAATATTCTTGAAACATCATACTTCAAGAATATAAATAATCCATTTTTCAAAAATTCTAAGTGCATCTACCCCCTTACTTATCCTCGACCTCAATACGTAAAAAAATTGTTTTTTGCAAGACGTCTGTGATTCTGTGTTTGGCTGTGTATCTATCGAATTCTGTTGTGAAAAATGCACCGATTTTAATGATTTTTACGAGCCTTTATTTAATTTAATTTATTATAGTTTTAGGGAAAAAATTAACTATCGTTAGAAAATATGTTTTAAACGCAGCGATTGCCATACGAGGTTCGGTACTAAAGGTTGGGCGTAATAGGTTATGAAAGTGATCACATCTGCGATTGGTTGAATCGATTGCATACGTCATTCGAAACCCTTGGCTTGATTTTTCATTTTATAATGAATGGCTCAAGACCTACTGTTCCGCCTCCTCTCCCGTCTTGCCATGTCACACTTTCAACAATGTTAACGTCCACCTATATAATATTCTACTAGCCTTGATTGCTATCTATAGGAGTATTTTCCGTAGATATGCCTCTGAATCCACCTTTATAATATAATAAACATAATTAAAGTTGCATTCCTTGAACTCATTAGCTATTTTTAGAATATTACCTACTATAAGAATTCAGGAGATGAAAGCTCTCGGTAATGGTTGATGACGCTGTAAATTAACCTCATAAACGGTTTATAGCTTTGCGTACAGCTTGAACGTGCTGAGATTTTATTAATGAAACGCACACAGATGCATGCTTCATATATGAATGTATAGATAGATTGTAAACTTTATTTTGTATAAAACTGTATAAAACAGTATAGAATGCGTCACTTATAAAAGTATACGATTAAAACTCATGATTAAAATATTCCTCGACCGAATAAAATTTTTCTGTATTAACATAGCTTTTAAATTTTGTTTAAATTTTGTGTCCAGTAGATTTAATAAATTTAGTTTTTTCTAAATTTCAGAGAACCATACACGTGAAGAGTTCAGCTGGGATTAATTTAATGGGATCAGCCCAAATGTTGCAGTTTTAATTTTCTGATAAATATGCCATTAAACTAGAATGGTTTCTTTAATAAAATTCGAGTTCAGATCTAAAGTTACCGAGAAAAATAGCATCATCCAATTTTAATTCTTTATTGTAGTTTTATTTCTAATATCGAAACGAGAAAGCTTTGAAGTATTTCGATAAAGTTGTGGAATATCTAAATAATTTTATTACAGAATTAGACAATAATTATAGTCTATGAACAAAAAAAAATCCGAACTGGTGACAATATCGGTTGAATGCATTAATTAAATTATTAACTAACTGCCCTACCCAGCTTCGCGCGGGCTCTAATCGTATTGAATTCAAGTTAGGCACAAATAAAGTTTGTACCGATTAATTCACTTAAAATGTGTTATAATATAGTAGTGTAATGTGTATCTGGTATGTAAGTTTGGATTACTATAGTGTTACTTTACGCACTAGTGGAAAAAAATGGTCATTTTAAACTGCTTATGAGGCCTGAAAAGCAGCAATTTTGTAAGGGGGTGTGCAAAAACATTTTTTTACAGTAAGGCGCCCATGTAAAATTTATCTCCAATGCGGCATCTGTTTTGAATAGTGATATTTTAAAAATTAATAACTTGTGTAAAAAGAGAAAGTCTAATGCCAGAGGAGGACCTTAACCACTGTTTAGTTAAAAAAAAACTAAATGTGTGGATGCCTTAACAGCAATTAGTTATGGGTTTTATGGGGAATTGTGTCGGCACTTAAGACTTGGCGTGGCACAACCCTAAAAGGAGATAAATTACCATGTAATTATCACATCGTCCGACATTCTCTGGGAAATAATGGACGTGTCAATTGGCCACTGCACACTCGATTCACAACTCATTATTTTAATTATTATCTTCTCTTTTTTGTTGAAAAAATCTGTCGATAGAGTTAATAGAGTCATCCGTTATTTAGATACCAGAAATGCGTTAAGTGAAATCTCAAACCGTGTAGATATTATAACAGGGTCTATGCAATCCACACTTTTAAGTGAATATAGCGATGATGTAAGCATTTATTTTAGGTATATTTTTCACGTAGATTTTAATCTGTTTTTTCGTTCCTTTGAATTATAGGGAACTTGCATGGGGTTTTTATCGAATTTTTATTATGCAGAAAGAAAATATAGGTACGCCCATTTGAATAAAGCTCTCAAATCTGAGAAACATCGAATGTGATCAAAAATAATAATAATAATGCGTTTAACGTCCGTTTCTTGACTTTATGTCATAACAGACGCCATTCGCACCATTACTATTTTCCATTTACCACCTCCCGTTAGTTTCTACATTTTTTAAAACTTCGACTTATATACTAGCAATGGGCGAATGAAGGAATTATAGGAAATTAGGATAAGGTAGGTAATTTTTGAATTAGGAATTTGATAGGTAATCGGCCATGGCCTCGAATACGGAACCATCTCGATATTTATCTGGAATTAATTGAGGGAAATCATGGAAAACCTCAATCAAGATGGCCGGTACAGGAATTACCGTTTCTCGGCGAGGGCAGTAGGAAAAAGTCCTAGCCACATCTGCCCCTGCCGAATCCAGAGCTTGCACAGATTACATTGATTTTTCAAGTAGTGATTTATCATTTATGCCGTGTTGACCTATTATAAAGATCGCCCCCCCCCCTCGCAGAAAATCATGCAAATTTCCTATTACATATATTTTAAAATGTCCTATTGCATATTCTTTAGAATTTCTTATTACATATTCTTTAAGGACTAATTCATAAATAAGTCATTATTATTTTTGTCAGGAACGGATTTTAATTCCTTGCTCCCATAGGCGTTAAAACTTAAAATGTTTGATCTTTTTTCTTAGTAGTATTTATCTACCGGCAATATTTTAATAGCTTTTAGTTTTATCTAAAATCTGAGATTTAAAAGAAGACCTCTGTGACACACGACCAATAAATGAAGTAATACTGATGTTTATAATTGCGTTTAACATATATATGTGAGCATTCAATATTGTCAGTGTTCAATCAGTACTTTATTAATAGATTTATAAACATGGTTTTAATAAAACCGTCACTATTGCTTAACAAAGAAAGTGTTCTAAATTGATACAATTATTTTTGGTTTGACTTCTTCAACACTTTCGTAGAATACGTCAAGGATTACAATTTACTCTAAATTAATTTTCGAATAAATTTAATTGGTAGATATTACCTAAAATGTTCCGCGCCCTTAAAACGTGCCGCCCCAGACTCTAGCCGAGTGATTCAGCGTTATTATTATTGTTATTTAAAAAAAAAATATTGATTTGATGCTTGTGGTGTTAGTCATTGCCTGATGAATTAGCAGTCACAGTATTTAATGTTATTTTATATAACAGTCGGGTGATTTGTTATTTAGCATGTTTGGTAGTCGAATATATTGTCATTTTAAATTACATTCGTGATATTTTCGTTGAATAAAATTTGAATATAGGTATATATTTTAGTACGTAATATTATTTACATATATACAGAGTGGTCCAATAACCTCTTAAGTGAGGATCACTATTACGGTGTACATTGTTGATTTTTCCGCCTTACGCAATCATGAAGGTTCCACTTGACGAAAATACTAATAATAATAAAATTGAATCTCTTAGTCGACTTTAACGATATCGAAGTAATTTTTCCAGCATTTTCAAAATTGTCTTTATTATCATGATGTGACACTGATCATGATAATAAAGACAATTTTGAAAATGTTGGAAAAATTACTTCGATATCTTTAAAGTCAACGGAGAGATTCCATTTTCTGTACGTGGGGTCGCTATAACGACACTAATCGACGTTTGGTTTGCCATTATGACGCGTCGCGGCACAATATGTTATATTAGTAGTTATAATAAATAATAAAATATAGTAAGTCATGAATGTCAAACTTCCTAATTGACTTTACATTAACTATTGAACTATTAATTCTGTATCCTTTTTTATTAAATATGACAGTTGTACCGCATGACGTCATCCGCACTTCGAACGGAATAGCACATATAGAATTGTCAAACTTAAATGTTGAAGCAGCATAGCTTTGTTGTTTTTAAAGATATTACAAAAAATATTTCGCCAACAATTTTGGAACTTTTAAAACTGATTAAAAATTTTGAAAAATTCATTATGGTCCAAGAAATGTCAATAATGATTAAGACGTCTGATGTACATAGGTACCAGTAATATTTATCGGTACCGATACTCCTGGATAGTAATATATCTCATTACGGCCTAGATATATATAAACTTATATTTCCACTGATTACATTTTTTGTGACATCCTGTATAAATGATTTATCTGACATACTAAATTAAACTTTATAGAATTGAGTAAGCAATGATTTCATGTTCTGCGCAGACTATATCATTAATAAACCAGGTGTAAGAAATGAACATTTTTATTTATTGAATGGGATTGATTTTTTTTCAAATGAAATTTTATTGACCGGCCAGGACGATTGTTCGACAAGTACTTTATTTTTACGATGCATTTAAATTACTTTTAACTAGTTTTTCTCAACAACTTAATTTCCAAAAAAGAATTAACCAATCTATTTACTATTACAATCAGGAAACGATTTTTTTATATACTGGGTGATTCGCGGTGACGGTATGTTACTCGTGTCTTATGGACGACAAAATATTTTTTCTGCAAGTTGGTATTCCATATTTAATCCGGAAATAGTGTAGACTGTAGAGTAATAAATTATTTTGGTGAGACAGATTCCAGTGGTGCCATAAACTCAAGGTTAGTAGAGTACTATAGTTTGGGCGTAAGAGGCTATAAAAGTGGCCACGCCTCTGATTGCTTGCAAACTACCTTCTCTAGGAAAAATTCTATAATGCCCACTATCAGGTAGGGATATTTGGAACTAGGGCCAGTTAATATTTTCAGTTTATTATTTTTAAATAAGTAATTATAATCGATAATTTTACCAGTTCTGAGAATTATAATCCGGGAACTGGAATCAGAAAATATGGAGATTGTAAAATTTATGATTGTATAAAATGTTGATAGTATGTATTCTATATATAGTTTCAAAACCATCGTTTCTTATATACCTACCAAATACTGGCCTTTGTTAAAGAAAATGCAACGTTTTGACTGGTTATTTTCATTGTGGTAAGACGCATTTATTTTACACGTTGTATAATACAGGTGTTTGATTACAATCGAATATTTTGTCGAAAACATATATTTTTATTAACTCTATAAAACTGTCAACATGAGATGCTGTAGGTAGCCAGCTTCGGTGGTCCAACCAGGTCATAGGTTCAGACCTTTCTGAAGTCAGTGGGTTTTTCCGAGCGTGAATCAATATTTAAAAAAAATATTTTCCTAATATCGTTTTTAGAAAATTTTGGTGGAAACAACGTTACGATGAATTATTGAAATCGGAAAATTTCAATTTTCGTATCTCTGAAATAAAACATGTGACCAATATTTTGTTTCTAATACAGCGAGCCTACATTAAGTTTTTAAGGTAAGTAGGGTAGAGATTGCCTCGTTTCATCTGACTATTCAGCCGAAGCGCGTTATGACGTCAGCTGGTGGACCGTTCAAATGAAGTACAAAGAAGAAAGACGTTAAAATTTGTTTTAATAAATATCTAAAAACAAACAAAAAAATAAATAATACTCAAAAATGGTGGATATTTTAACTACTTTTAATTTTTTTTCCACATTTTTCTGACTTCTGTTTCAGGCGTATTTCTTTTTTTGTCTCTTTTTTTTCTTTTGCTTTCTTCATTTTTAGAGTTTCGTACATTCTGAAAAAACGGAATCCTTATAGGATCACTCTCGTTTCTGTCTGTCACAGGTTGTTTTTCCTGAATCTACTGAACGGAAAGAGTTTAACTCTTTCAGGACCATAAGATTGTAGGATCGAAAGTAACCATTTTTTACAATTTAGGATGACCCAATTTCCAGTGATCATAATCAAAGAATGACGGTTCAGATGCAGTGTTGCCGTATATAAAAATGAAAAGATACGTTCAGGAAATAATAAATGTAAAATGACACCCACTAGTTTCTTAGTTATTCGCTTCTTTTAAATTTTTTGTTTGGGACAACTGTGTCCCCGTAGTCGTTAAAGAGTTAAATTTGCTACATATCTAGAAGTAGATGTTAGAATCATGGACGTATAGCGTAAATAAGTGAATTTCGAGTTTGGGGGCTACTTTTGGGGACCAGATTATAAAATTAAAAAAAAATATTTTTTAAGTGCATTATATGACGTATCAAATGAAAGGGATCGTTATGAGAAATAGAACTATATTATTTTATAATTTTAAAATGCATAGTTTAAAAGATATTAAAAAAATATATACAAAAAGCGAGAATCCCCCCCTATCTCCGAAACTTCGAGCCTAAAATTTTGAAAAAAAAATAGTTTACGAGAAAACCTAAACGAAAATCGTAAGTCTTCAAGCTCTCACGGAAAACGAAATAATACAGAATTCTCTCTTCGTGAGTTCGACTTGCATTTGACCCGTTTTAATTATTCTAAGAAATGCAAAATGGATGAATATTCTTTGTCGGCAAAATTATTTAAAAATACTCGCAATTTATTGCAAATCATCAATATTAATTTGTCTTTTGATTTCTTTGACATCTGTAAAAAAAAACTACCATTGAAGTATATGACCAACAGGCAACCTCTACTCCACTAGCCTTGAGTTCCGCACCTAAACTTTGGAATACTATTGTTTTCACTATTCAGATGCCTGTCCGTCTGTCAAAGTCTTTTAGCTTCTAAATACAACAATAATTAAAACTGTAACTTGGAAGTTTAAAACTTTTAGTTTATCCTTTATGCAGAGTTTTATATTTATATTAAAGAACCGAGATGGGTAGAGTAGTGGTGACAGCACTAGACTCGCATTCGGGAGGTACCGGGTTCGAATCCCGGCGGGGGCAGATGTGGCTAGAACTTTTTCCTACTGCCTCTCGCCGAGAAACGGTAATTCCTGTACCGGCCATCTTGATTGAGGTTTTCATGGTTTCCCTCAATTAATTCCAGATAAATATCGAGATGGTTCCTTATTTGAGGCCATGGCCGATTACCTATCAAACTCCTAGTTCAAAAATTACCTACCTTATCCTAATTTCCTATAATTCCTTCATTCGCCCATTGCTATTACATAAGTTGAAGTTGTAAAAAATGTAGAAAATAACGGGAAGTGGTAGTTGAAAAAAAAATGGTGCGAATGGCGTCTGTTATGACATAAAGTCGAGAAACGGACGTTAAACGCATTATTATTATTATTTATATTAAAGAAATAATTGGCGGCATATTTGTGGTGGCTCCTCTTAAATCCGGCATTCTACCTTAAAATAAATACATCGAAAATTAGACATCTTATAGGTATACATATACATACTAATTATACGTGAAATGATTGACTGGACATAATGTCTACATGCAACATGCTCCGTATATTCATTTCATTGATAGAGCCTACGCATTGTCAATTCACAATTACGCTCAGAATGAAAGAATAAGTAAGAAAGATCAAGCCGCGAGGGGCAGAGGCACTCGGCACGGTATCATAGACATAAACATGATACTGCGAGAAGGGCATCGGGAGACCGGTCCGGGTCGGTCGGCCTCTTGACTACATCTCTGGTCACAAAACAAAGTGACTTATGCTAGATTTTTTTAAATTACTGATGCGGTTTTAATCCTTTGGTGTAGGTTGATCGGGACTAAGAGCTATTTTTTAATGTGAGACATCTAATGGCGTATGCGTGGATGGGAGTGAATTCGTTCAGATTGCAAGACGCGACGCCCCATTCGAACAACCTCGCGCCTCGTCGGCTCAATACCTGTTGTGAACGCTTCCCTTTCTATACATAGTTTTAATGGTATCTACACGTATTACAAAAACGAATTATGTAGTTCAGTTTGAAATTTAAAAAGGTTATAGACCTTAATATTTAATGGTGATTCCAACTTGATACCTTTATCAGTTCCTGAAAAAAAAAAGACTTGACGGAAGTTTAAAATTAAGTTTGTGTTCGTGATAATTCCAAAAATTAACAATTTTCGTTATTTCCTTGACTTGTGCCAAACAAGATTCTAGGTGAACAGAAAGTACCTTATACGCTTTGGTGAGTTAAAAAAGACACTTTTTTGTTTTTATTGAGTTTGAAACTTGATTTTTTACAAGATTATAGCGTCATAGACTTTAGTATTTGATATCAATTTCAATTTGATACCTCTAGTCACAAATCCACCTGAGAAAAGGATCTTGACTCTTGACGGACAATAAAATGATCATATAAGGGTTCCGTTTTTTCATTCGGAGGTACGGAACCTTAAAAGTACTAAAAATTCTACTATAACTATTTTGCTTCGCGGTTCCTGATATAACAACGTGCAAACCGGCTGCCCCTCAATACGTGCAAACGGCTGTAGAGCAAGAGTACTCTATATTTATAACACTTTATATAAAATAACCTTTTTAATGCGAGGCTATTCATTGCACCGATAAATTGCATTCATTTTTTGCAAATACCGCACAAATATTTATTATTGAAATCCGGATAGTGATGTCTCGAAACCTCTTATGTACGGCAAGCAACGTATATCCAATTCAGTGCGTTTAGTAAGAGGTCGCACATTTAAAAAAAATATTTAAAAATCGGGTAGATCGTGTCTAGAACAGAAACCGCAAGTTTGACGTGACTGCTATTAGAGCGTAATTCGAGTTATATTACTTTCATGGTCTTCACTGGACTCAATCCGAAGTGATACTGACCCGGTGCTCGCCAGACACCATAGAATTGCGTCATTTTGCGAATCCCCTTTTTTCAGGTCTGCAGTTAGAACGGACATAGCCCTTGTAATTTTTGTAGAATAGAATAGAAAAAAATATTTTTTTAAATTATACAAAAAAGCATACAATATCATATAACAAAACCCGGGTCGCAGTGCCAAAACCCTGTCGACAATATAGTGTATTTGCTTATACAGGCAGTGTGTCTTCATTATGCGAACTTTAGTTGGTTTCTGGGCAAAATAAAAAAATAGACTCCTTAATACACCCCTTAAATAACATTTTTTTTCTTGATTACAATATTATTATCAATCGAATCTCTATACTAAATTATATACACCTTTCAGTAAATAATTCATAATCTGCAAACTAGTTTTTTCATAAAATTTGTAAATCCGGTCCTGTCGGGCCCATTTTATCAAAATTTTAGGGACACTTTTTAATTACTACCAGAGGGTTAAATTTCAATTTTGAAACGATTCGGAGAATTTTTTCGGTATTTTGGGGCCCAAAAACATTTTTCAACCCCTAAAAACTACCCTTAAAATAGCCCGATTAGGCCCATTTTAAATAGGCTTCTTGCGATGATGTATTTCAACACGTGGGCCAAATTTCGTTAAAATCAATTAACTCCTTCGAAAGTTATTGCCCGCACACATATATATATATATATATATACGTATATATATATATATATATATATATATATATATATATATATATATATATATATATATAAATATATATATATATACATATATATATAAACATTTTTAAAAATGGTGCCAAAGTGTTTAGGAGGTTATGAAACGTCGAGAAATTTTGGTCCGACCCCTAGGTCCCGCCATCCGACCAACGCCAATAGTGTATGTTGCCATATGGCAAATACACTAAAAACAAAAATTGAAAGATACGATATATCCCTGTTTATTTTGCGAAATAACTGAATTTCCTTGAATTTGAATCCTAAAGTGATTAAAGCTGTTTGTTTTCTTTTCGAGTTTCGTCTTAATCTTATTGAAGCAATCTTTTTTATTAATAAATTATTTAGTGGAGGACACAGAGTTGAGGTAATTAAATTTACTGTCGTGGCGATTTATGCATTTGAAACAAATCATATATAAATATAATTATATTTATGAAAGAACATTATTAAGTAAGCAGTTTAAGATAATTTATTGTTAATATTAAAATGACAATAAAAATGGTAAATCGCACCTACCATTAACTGTTTAAATGTGAACTGTAAATTTTAGCATACTGTTTTATGTTCAGTGGAGTTCGTAATTCCGGTACTTTTTGACATTTTTACTGAACTTTCTGTTTTAGTGACTCGGTGAACTGTCAAGGAAGTATATCGTGGAAACGATGATGTAATGGTGGGCAGTTCGAAAAATTCTACTAGCCCTAGAGTGTATGCTATATTTTCTCCTTGTTCAGTTGTCGATATTTTTAGAGGTTATATCCAATGATATTTCACATCTCTTGAGTGTGACCAAAAACTCAAGAGTGGAGGGTTTGTTGAAATTTGGGTAGGTGAGTTTATGGCAATATAGGAGTTTGGCAGATAATCGACCATGATATAAACAATCATCTCGATATTTGTCTGGAATTATTAAAGAAAATCATGCAAAATCTTGACAAGATGGTTGGGTACAGGAATTCAAGGCTAGTAGATTACTATAGGTTGAGCGTAAGAGGCTATAAAGGTGGTCACGTCTGTGATTGGTAGAATCAATTCCTTACCTTAATCGAAATCCTTGGTTGGAATTTTCAATTATAATAAACGTCTCAAAGCTTACTATCCCCGCCCTCTCTCTCGTCTCGCCATGTCACCCTGTCAACAATGTTAATGCCAAACCTATAGAATTCTACTAAAGTTGGCAGGAATTACCTATTCTCTGTAAGCGGCAGTAGAAAAAAAGTCTATCAAAACTACTCTTGTCCCAGTTCCTTCCAAATATTAAAATAGAATGTTTCTGTCACGTTATTGTAATAATCGATCATAACTTACGACGAACCGCTACTGAGTCAGATATATGTATATCATTTGTTTTTATTTTCCATTCAACTCACGTATTTACAAAATATATAAGTACCTACTTCATTTTATTCGAATGCAAAAGTCGACGAATTTCTTCTTGAATGAATGCAGATTGCAGTTGTTTATACAGTCAAAGCTGCCAGATTACACATAATATGGAACCCAATCTGATAAGATCACTCGAATGGCGGCAACTGTTTTTCATAACAAGAACTTTTTACTTTCCTGTATGCGGAATATTTAGGGGAAGTTTTGTGGTTAAGCAAAAAATTGGTGAACCAACACGTTTTCAAGTCTGCTGAATCTGAATTTATCTGTCTGTGGTCACACTTGAAGCCCTAACCATTGGTACGATTTTACTCAAATTTTGCATACGTATTCGGGTCGGTTACACTTCGAGACGAAATCATAAAATTGGCCCTAGTTTAAAACACCGAAAAATATTTATATCTCAAAAACGGGTCACGGTTTTGATTAAAGTTAACAAACTATAGTCCCTGAATTGGAATTTGACATATGGGCGAAGTTTACACTAAATGTAATGTCGAATTCGTCATTTTTATTATAATATATTTAGTAATATTAAACCAAGCTGGGTAGAGTAGTGGTGACAGCACTAGACTCGCATTCGGGAGGTCTGGGTTCGAATCCCGACGGTGGCAGATGTGGCTGGGACTTTTTCCTACTGCCTCTCGTCGAGAAACGGTAATTCCTGTACCGGCCATCTTGATTGAGGTTTTCCATGGTTTCCCTCAATTAATCCCAGATAAATATCGAGATGGTTCCTTATTTGAGGCCATGGCTGACCTATCAAACTCCTAGTTCAAAAATTACCTACCTTATCCTAATTTCCTATAATTCCTTGATTCGCCTATTGCTGTTACATAAGTTGAAGTTTTAAAAAATGTAGAAAAAATAACGGGAAGTGTGGTAGATGGAAAATAGTAATGGTGCGAATGACGTCTGTTATGATATAAAGTCGAGAAACGGAAGTTAGACGCATTATTATTATTATCAGTATTATTTAGTAATATTAACAGCTTGTGAAATGTAATGTGTAATGCTTTAAGTTTCTGTCACCAGATGTTGTAATATGAGATTCTCTCAGAAAATGGAGGGAGGGAATTCTCCCTCCCTCCATTTTTTGGGGGTTAGAATGCACTGTGAGGGCCTATATATAGGAAAGTGAGTCCGAATTATATCGGATCGTTTGTTTCAACATACTGAACAGATTTCTGAAATAATCCTATCGGCGTTTTTGTGTAGCTGTTAAGAAAAAAACTTATCCAATTTATGCTTTTGTCGGTGTATATCAGTGTTTCGATGTTCACGTTTTAAATAGTGTTTATCTCTATTTATTAGCATTATTTTTAATTTAATATGCATTGGTATTTATACAATATTATGTGGATATAATGTTAAGCTGATATCAATAAATTGGTCCATAAAAGATAGACGTGAGTTGATTTGGTGCGAGAATTTCATCTAACTCGCAGTTAACTGAAATAACTGGATGCGTATTCTTGAACGTTCGTTGTTTGTTGGAGTTTTTCAAATCCGATCCATCGATTTGTGGTATCAATTCCAACTCTCTTTCAAGAGTAACATATCCTTAGTTTCGGAACATCGCTACGTATAAATATTATCCTGGAACTGGCAATGCCAAGTTAAGTGAGAAATCTTAAATAATTTTTAAGAAAATTAATAATGTATCTGCTTAATTACTTCTTCAGGCGATTTAAAAAGAAACAAACATTTTTATATAACATCACAAATGTAAACAATTATGCCTTATAAATTGATAAAACTAACGACGCATGCCTTATCACATTTCCAGACTTAGTCAAAATACTAATAATGTTTCCTGTTTCTTTTCATTAATGTAATTATGGTAGTTAAACTTTTAAAAGACTGAAAATAGTACAAAAGTTCTGTCATAAATTTTCAGCCTTATTAGAATGAATTAGAATTAAAATTTATGACAGAACTCATGTACTATTATTTTCATCGTGCACTACTTTTTTGTGTGATATTTTTTTTAAATGTTTAACTACCATAATTATAAGGCATAATGGTTTACATTTGTGATGTTATATAAAAATGTTTCTGTTTGTTTGCCTGAAGAAGTTTAAATAATTAAACGAAACGTTACGTGAAATATAAATATTTCAATATTAATATTATCATCCATAATTTTTTAAGATTAAAAATTATCAGGAAATTGGACAAAATAAAATATGCAATCAATTCTGCGACGTTTCGGTTTTTTAATTAAACCTTCATCAGGCTTCTGAAACATACATAGTAAGAAATAAAAATAATACAATTAATTAATAAAATAAAAAAAAATAAAAAACAATATAAATATTAATTAATTGTATTATTTTTATTTCTTACTATGTATGTTTCAGAAGCCTGATGAAGGTTTAATTAAAAAACCGAAACGTCGCAGAATTGATTGCATATTTTATATTGTCCAATTTCCTGATAATTTTTAATCATAAATATTTCACTTTGACTGAAATCCTGATCCTCAATTCTCTAAAATCACAATCATTACAATCGTCCAGTAGGATCTTAACCACTAAAATACAATTATACATAATTCTATTTCATGCAGAACATTATCTAAGACAACATAGTCAACGAATTTTCCAGCGTCGTTTTCCATCTTTAATAAAAGTTCTTGAATTTTACACGATTAAATGCAGATCAGGGTTCAACAGGCTCCCGTTACAATTTTATTTATAAATCTTGGCATCTTCCACCTATGAATGCTCAAGAATAATCTTTCCTGGTGTGGATTGTGGACAGGGTGGACAGTCTATTAGTCTATCAAACATCATTCCGAAGTGTTCTTTGACATTTAACAGCTTCGACAAAACTTTTATATAAAAACCCATTCCATTGATCATTTCTTGTTTTGTGTGAAAATGTTACAACGTACTAAGGATGCGTCAAACTACTCGTAAAGCACAAACAAGTTATGTTACTCTTTTTGATGTCGATTCAATTTTTTTTTTAATTAAGTATTTTTACTTTTCCAGACACAGAATAAAGGAAATTGTTGTACTCATGCAAAATATAATATATAATAAATTTTCCTTAACGTTTGCATGCGGACCACATCTCGAACCGAAGTCGCAAAAGCAGTTCTAGCTCAAATGGGGGAGAAGTGGCCCCCTAATACCGGTGAAAGACTGGAATATATATTTTTTCCTCTAAAACGGCTCCAGCGACAACGATTTCTATTTTACACATAGATATCCCTTAATGCCAGAGAAAAATATGGCATAAGTATTTTCTCTTATAAAATGCACGGAACTGTGTGAATAAAATTTAAGAAAAATAAGAATAATTTCAAAAAACTAAATAATTGCAGAAATAATTTAGGTGCATCTGAAAACTATACGTTTCAAATTTCAGTTCAGAAATGATGAGATGGACGTTCGAACCAACATCTCTCTGATTGCAACATGATTTCACACAAATGTAAAGAAAATGATCGTAGATTTTAGACTCACCAGATCGACACTCAATGGAGTTCTGATGACCTCAGCTATTGAGCGTCTATAATTTCCAATTCTTCTTCTTCTGGAGTTTTGATCGGCTATGCTCCATTGAGAAAACGTCTACATGCGATGGGGAAACATCAAGACTACATGAGTCTTGATCTACATGAGATTTTGCGAAATGGAGGATGAACCCATATCATAAGCAAAGATGGCTAAATCCTCACTGGATCTAGCTATCTTTACATAGATAATTCTTCCACCGAATAATAATTTTACAACCTTCTGGATCTCATAAGAAGATATATGTAGCTGACTAGATCCAGTAAAATTCTTAAGGATTAGTCCGAGTTTTTCAGACAATTTTATTGCTGTTTTTAGTCCATCCTTGGTCAGTAAAACCACATTATAAGGAGTCGGTGTCTATGTTTAATTGTTGGGCAGTTCAAAATGCCGCTCTCGACTGTCAGCCTGTCCATCCATCCGAAGTTGGTTGCCTTGTGCTGTGTTGGCACGGCTACCTGTCCGACTGTGTGGTCTCCGCGCTCAACGTTCAGTGATTGAAACCTTTCTTTGTGAATTCCTAATTGTGTTTGACAGTAAATTCTCTTTATTCTATACCAGCGTTGTCTAAACTAGGGTCCGCGAACCCTGTAATAGGAGCTCCAATATCGGATTATTCTCAATTCCGCAATTGGTTTCGATATTTGGTTCCAATATAATAATAATAATAATAATGTGTTTAACGTCCGTTTCTCGACTTTATGTTATAACAGACGCCTTTCGCACCATTACTATTTTCCATCTACCACACTTCCCGTTATTTTTCTACATTTTTAAAACTTCAACTTATGTAATAGCAATGGGCGAATGAAGGAATTATAGGAAATTAGGATAAGGTAGGCAATTTTTAAACTAGGAGTTTGATAGGTAATCGGCCAAGGCCGCAAATAAGGAACCATCTCGATATTTATCTGGAATTATTTGAGGGAAACCATGGAAAACTTCAATCAAGATGGCCGGTACAGGAATTACCGTTTCTCGGCGAGAGGCAGTAGGAAAAAGTCCCAGCCACATCTGTCCCCGCCGGGATTCGAACCCGGACCTCCCGAATGCGAGTCTAGTGCTGTCACCACTACTCTAACCAGCTCGGTATTTGGTTCCAATATAGAGAAAAGTCTACAAAAATGCTACCTACCTAATTAGAAGAAACGTGTCTTTTTAAAAATCGAAACTTCGAATCAGAAATTTGCAAACAAACCAAAAAAAATCAACGTTACCGAGTATTAATAATTAGAAATAGATACTTCGAATGTTAAACTTAAAAAACTTTTTGATAAAAACGCTGTAATTTTATAGCCAGAGATCTGTAAATGAGAAAAGCATACAGTTTGACCGGCGATGGCCAAACTGTATAGGCTTTCACGGCTGGCGTTGTTGTAAAACTTCTTGGTTTCCGGGCTTGTACGCCGTGGTCCATTGGTATTTCTACCTGACGTTTCGTCTACAACTGCGGTAGACATTATCAAAGACGATGTGGTAGCGGCCGAAGTGTCTGCTCACAGGTAAACACCGTTCGGTAAACAGTGATTTCTTGTTTGTACTATACATATTACAGAAGTGAAACTTACGCAAAGTCTAAATGTTATAAATTAACATTTACTCTACTAAAGAAATAAATAAATAAAATTTCTTTTTATTTATATTAATGGGGACTCGCGACAATTTTGCTTATCTCTAAGAAGTTCGTAGGCGAAAAAGTTCAGGAAACGCTGCTCTATATACCAACAGCTCTCACCTCATCTCTACAATAATTGACATGAACTGTTATTTTACAAGCAATTGACAAACAAGCTATGAGAATTAAAACAGGTTCGGACAACACCTTATTGCTACTGGGATCACTGCGGTTTACCGAAATTCTTTCGAGAAATGGGTTTTACAATATTGTTCCCCGATCGCATTTGGAAATTATGTGACCTAGAGAAGAGAAACTGTGTAGATATGTAGTTTTCACAATTTGAACAACTAAATTTTGTCGAAATTAGTACAGTGGTTTTTGAGATAAAGTGTTTCAGAAACTCGTGAGATATAGTAATAGCTGCAAATACTATACTTAATTAACTGTTTGAACAAAATGAGTTGGTAGGTACTTATTCAATTTCTTACTTATTAAATATCGTGTTAATAATACGTTTGTATAATAATGTGGCTGTCCCACATTTTTAAAACTATGCTTCTTAGCGCAGGTCTTAGAACAGGGAGTCAACTGGGAAAAAACGTCGAGCGAGATAAATGAGAGACCGATCACGAAACAAAGGTTCACATACGTATTTGTGTTCAGGTCATAGTTTAGATCGTTGATATTATAGAATCAGTGCGTACGTTGTATTTGTATTCAGTTCAATCTATTCTACCTGTGAAAGGGTGGGAGACGTCTGCTTGTCAAAATTAGAACTGCATTTTGGATACCTGTTTTTAGGTCGCCACCAAAAGACAATCGGTAGCCGCGGTCGTTACGTCGTATGTTTACAAATTATTAGTCATGTCAAATGCCTCAGGTTCAAATTCAAGCAAGCATAAATTTATTCTTTCTTTTTTTTACTAATTTTTTTTTGTTATTTCTTATAATAAATAGAAAACTTAAAATTTAATAATTTTGTTGTTTTGTGTACGTAAATTTTCAACATTAATATAAAATGAGTAAGGAGCATTACTTCGGTCGTGTGTCCATGATCCGACTCACCTCTTTTTTCATCAGAGAGCTGATACTTAGCCTGGAATATTGTAAAAGTTATATTCTCATTAGTTTTAAATCATTGATAACAACCGAACTCCTAGTTTGCATGACGTTCATTGGTTCATGCAATGCAGCGTCGTAATACCGCTATCGGATGGACTGCTCTAATCAGATTAAGTCACAACTGATGTCAAAAGTTTATGTTTAAGATAAGCATGTAATTTGGCTTGTAAAAATTGCTGAGTTATATAAATATTACATTCGAAGATTACACATCCGGTTCGGTTGTGTGTAATGCGACAGCTTCGACTGTAAATAGAACAGTGTATGTAACTATGTATTTTGTGTGGAAATAAGTAGAAAAATATAACGGCGATGTAAAATATGAAAACATAAAAAATGCTGTAACGCTAGTGTCACTCAGCGGGACGCTGGCTCTCTGCTTCATTCTGGACTTTTATCTTTTAATTTTTACTCTTTAAAACGTTTATGTGTATCACATACATACCGTGTTAGTTTTATCTACATCCTGCCATCTAAATATATAATTTCAAACTAGTCTTTGATATAAATTAGACATTGAAAAAAATATGCGGAAATTTTGTTTAAAAAAAATCTAGTCGAATAGGTTACCTACAAAAAAAAATCGGCCAAGTAAACTATGCTTGCACAATTAGTGTTAAATGCCATCAGTTCCATGCTTGTGTGTACTGTAGCCAAATTTTGAGTTGATGAGCTTCATATACCAACTTTAACTGAAATTGGATTAGGGGATTAAGAGCTATGGCCGAACAAACATACAGACACATAACCTCACTTTATACAGTTTTATTATATTTCAGAAATAAAACTAATTTGAGGAGGTTCATTCTGACACTAATTTCACACGGGTGTTTCGTTTTACTGTTAACAAATGGACAAAACATAAATTCAATTATACCCAACTGGTTAATGCGTGTTTATAGATTCGTTTGATAAGATTACAGTTCTTGGCTAGATGTAAAATAATACTATCTGGTGAATTTATTATAAAGTTAAATGTATTGTTAACATACCAGTGTTATATAATCTCAGCGGAACAGAAAAAAACCATTCACGCTGTCAAATTAATTCTCACACGGTGTAAAAGTCCTTAAAACTTAACTGTAAATATTCAATTCTCATAATTTAAAGACCGGATACTGGTGTCCTCAACCCTTTATTTATGGGTCAATGTATCAACATCTATACACTGACAAAAAATCAAACAAATATTTGTTTGTGCCTAGCGAATCATATAATTTATTTTTGACCAAATAAAAATTGTTTGAAGTAAGCAGATATTGTTAGAGTAAAAAAATGTCATTTTTTTCAGTCTAATAGATTATAATCTATTTGGACCCAACAACATTTATAATAATTATTATATGATCCAATAGACAAAAAAAAATAGTTTAGTACAAATAGATTATACGATCAATTAGTCGCAAAGAAATATTTACTTGGGCCTATTGGAATGTATAATTAATTTATTTGAACCAAACAAAAATTGTTTGAGGTAAGCAAAAATTGTTGGAGGCAAGAACATATTGTTTAATCCAAATAGATTATACGATCCAATAGTCAGAAACACATATGTGTTTGCCTCAAACAACTTTTTCCTCTGTGTATGAAGAAATACCATTGTAACTATGGATGCAGTAAATATTTCTAAGTTTTTAACAAAGTTTCAATTTCGATTACAATTTATAGGATATCTAAACCAAATAGACATTTTCAGATTTTTTGTCTGTCTGTCTGCCAGTTTGTATGTGTTGGTTATCTCAAAAGCTACTGAATCGGACTGTCACTACAGCGTATCCTACGAACACAAAGGCATCAACATGAACGACCGATTAGACCCCACATAGACGCTCCAAGTGCTAACTTTAATTCACTTGCAAATAATTCCCTAGCTCGAAATCTCTACATATTTTGTCTGTTATAAGTAGACAGATAATCAATATTTCAAAAAAGTTCTGGTTTTACAATGTTATAAATTGTAAATTTAGTCAATACTATAATTTTAAATCAATTAATTAATTTAAAACTTAATTATCGCGATATAAATGCATTTGTTGTTGATGCAATCGACAATCAGATAAGTATAGAAAACTGTAATATATTATTATTTAAATTTGACAAATGATTGAACAGTGGACGTTATTACCGACTTTTTTTCTTTAACAAGAAAACAAGTGACAGACAATCACAACAGACTTTTTATATCTAATTGAAATGTGGTCAGACGCCGTACACTTACCGAGTTTTATCGTCCATAAATTATTGGTTCGGCTCTACCAAGATATATGATTACTTGGCCATTATATTTTATATTCTTAACTAGAAATACCATTGCTTTTAAATTCAATTTGTTTAGACCGCTTTACAATGTGTCACGTCTTATTATCCAATCATTTGATGCAATCCTTCTTTTGTCACTTGTATCAAAAACCGAGACGACGATAAACCCGTTCATTTTTTTTTTTTGGTCTGATGCTTGATTGGGACCGTTCCGCATTTTTTTAACGTAGAAATTCGCGGATAGACGTCACTCACTTCGACTATTGATGTGTCATTTCGAAAGCTTTGATTTAAAAATTTTAATGTTCATTTGTTGGATTATTTAGTATACAATTGTAGAAAAACATCGAAAAAATTGGCTAGGTATGTCAAAGATACAAACCGCAATTTTGACGTGAATGCTCGACTCTACTATTGGATCGTGAAATGAATGAAGTAGACAATGTGAGTTCCTGATTATTTTTGCTCAATATTAGTTGTAGACTTAGAGCATTGTTCGTTACCTTTCGAATGACATAACTTTCGTAAGTTCTCACTCAACGTAATCTGAAGTTACAGTAGCCTAAACTCCGCCGAGCACCGTTGATTTGTATCATATACATTGAAATTATTTTTTTCTAAAGACGTTGTCCTACAGAAAACAGCGGAATAAAGCCGGGGCTAAATACGTCGTATGCTAAAATTTAATATTTGAAATAAACATAAATTTTGACCTTACTTTCCTGGTTAACCTTGAATCCCAACTCTGGAGTTATGCGAAGGATTACGAGACGAGCGTATGTAGTAAGTATATACGACCAATGGCGTACACATTTCTAATCTCAAATCTCAAACATAAATTCAATTGTTTCCTCCACTTCCATGCTTACACCGATACGTCTTGTAGTTCCTATAACTGGGAAAGGCTTACTAATTGATTTATGTTACACCCATACCTCGCTTTACGGCCTAGATACGTTCCACGAAACTTGGCCGCAAAGCGAAAGGAATCAATTATTCTAAATTGTAAGATTGGCAACATGTAGATATATCGACATCGAAAAAAAGTTTTTTTTTGCCGTTATAGCGAAACATTTTAGGCCGTAAATCGAAAACGTGCCTTAATTGAATAGGGCCGTTATAGCGAAATGCCGTATAAAGAGCGGCCGTATAGCGAGGTATGAGTGTCTTAGATAATTTGTGCATCTGTTGCATGTAATGGAACTTTTTAATAAACGTGCAATTACAGCAAGTGATGTGCAGACAATAAGCCATACAGGCTGTTGTGATTCATGAGCTTTCAGAAACGAGTACCCGAGTACGCGTCGTCATTTCTAGTTAAAAATAGTCCGACCGTATCTATAATCTTCACCTATTGGTGGGTTTTACAATCATGGGTTAACACTGGCCAGATGATTAATCCCTGCTTATCGTTAAATGACACATGTTAAAAAAACAAATGAAGCCGCTACGTCCTGAAATTTTTCTCTAAGAAACTAATAAATTATAGAATTATTTTTCAAATTGTTCAGTATTCCGGTACGCTATAAAGGTAATCAATTTAAAAAGAAAAAAAGGTATTGAACAATTTCATATGAACCAAGCTTGCTGCTTCGATTTCGATTGCGGCTTGAGAGCGAAATAATCAGAAGCAACAAATTTTTCATTTATCATTTTACTGTATCTCTAATAGTTTACACCAATATAGCTCGCAAGATTCCTGACATGCTATACATTTTTACTCACTACTCATCTCCTTATCGTAGCGCAATAATATATTCCTACAATCACTCGGGAAGAAGTAGATTTTTAAACAGTGAAAAAATTATTCAAATGGATTTAGTAGTTTCTGAGATTAACTTAGGGATATAAAAAGAAAAGTACCTTTTAATTAATTGCTATTTATAATATTGATAAAGCTTTTTTATGCTAAGATTTTATACTATTAGAGTTGGGAGAATACTTTTGAAATTTTAGTAAACAAAAATTATTACCCACTTTGGTTACACAACGATTCATATGTTGTGAATCGTCCTTATTTAAGATTATAAAAAAAAGATCGAGCATGCTATGAAATTAGTTACAATTTTTATGACAACGTAAAATAAATCATTAAAATTTAACATTTTGTTATAAGGTGACTGCTTATAGTTTATCACGAAAATAAATGACATTTAGTGGTCAATATAATTAATGTACAAGGAAATCACTAATTATTATAAATCTTTCAATAGAATATTTTTTTATTTGTATTTTTTGTGATTATATGTTATCGAGTTCTAAAATTAAGCAAAGTAAAAAATGCTCGTAGGTTTCTCAAATTTTTTAAGCTAACTGTACGAACCAATTGCTGCAAGGCAATTTTTTTTTCAAAGAATGTTGATTTCTATAAATTTTTAATGTTTATTTTATTTTTTTAAATAAAATTACTTTATTACTAAATTTATCACATGACCTAATTGACAGCAATATTTTCGCAGATATTAGCATTGTGTCTTATTATAATTAGAACTTAGTTTTCCTTTGTATCGAATGACCTTTCCTCAAAAAAAAACTTGTACAAAAATTCGAACACATAAAAATCTTTTTTGTCTATGGAAGGTTAAAAAGAAAAGAATTATTGTAGAAGACTGTATCTCGATCTAGTTGCGTAATAGCTTATATTACGACGAGTAGTGACATTATGGAAAAATGACACACAACGAGTTTTAACAGTACACGAGTGATAATAACATTCATTAAGCACGAGATGTATTTAATATTTTTTGCACGTACCAATCCTTTATAACAGTGGTTTCCAACCTTTTTCAGCTGGCGACTCACTTTTCCACGGTCCATGGTATAGGGTCATCTGTGTGACTGTGTGAGTCATCTGGGGGGAAGGGGTGTAGTGGTTTTGTTGTCTGCCCCAGATGCCAAAAATCAAGTACCAAGAAAACAATCAAAACACAATTTGATTTGTTTCGATTTTTCTTATCTTTTCTGATGGTTTATTCGATAGATTCTGATAGTTTTAAGTTTCACGATCGCTATACAGGGCATGTAAAGTAGCTACTTTATGGGAGGGTAGTGCAAAAAAATAACATAAAATGAAGAACAAAATTGAAAAAGTTAAGTTTTGTTTATATGTTACACGCAGGTGTCAATTGGGTTTGAGCTTAAAATTTTTTAATCCAGTGACTTGCACAGAGTTGAGATCTTTTGCCGCTGTTGTCAGTGAACTGTCCGATTATTATTGTTGGAATGATAGCCACATAATATAAATTGATTTGGCGGCACGAGGTGAGATCTTTCTAAAAATTTAAACCGCTTATAAATTCTAGTTTTTGATTGCCGACATTGGAGCAATACTATTTATGGACATGTATTTTTATTATCTATAAATGGTAGCCAAATATTAATGTTAATTTACGACACGTAGGCGATTGGTTTTCTAAATTTTATATTCAATTATCTGTTGACCTAATAAACTGTACTTTTATAACTTACATTGGATATTTATATTAATCCTATGAAACGTAATATGATATCACATTAATCGAAAATACATATTTCTTTTCTGCGACCTTATTGGTTTACTAGTTGTTATCATAGGATAATGTTGTATTTAACCGTGAAAACCAAATTGGAGTCTTTTCTGCAGTTTTCAGTTAAATCGAGATGAGAGAGAGATAGTAGATTATAGACAGCCGACGTCATCAGCGTCTATTAAAATATTGGATGTCGGCCGGGATTCGAACCGACGATCTTGCCCGTACTAAGCCAGCATTTTATTCGTTGGGCCACAGAGATTGACTAAATCGAGATCACTACTCGTTAGTGATATACCTCATTACGCCCTAGGTGTAAAATGAGTTATTATATTGTATCAATAATATGGAATTCCAAGTCAACCCCTGTCTGTGATAATAACCAGATTTTAATCCACGTGCCGCCTGTGTTACGTCTACAAATAAACAAAATAAAGCATTCAACAAACAAGAATTCGAAATAAACACAAAAGTTTACCTAAATTACCTATGTGTATTTCTAAATATGGTGTTTACGAGTTCTATAATAAATATAAAAGCAATTGGGGTTCCGAACCAAGGGTGTTACTTGCATTAAACATCTGTAAACAGGGTTGCACCTATTTTAGCGTCAATCATTACCAAAAAGAATATACAGGGTGCTCAAAGCTAAGTTTGCATTATATTGCTGATATAAATAAAAAAGTAGGTGCGTGCATTTATGCACGTGCATTTGAAGTTATTTTTTTTGTAAAGATTGTAAAAAAGTTTATGTAGGTCAATCAGGAAGAACACTTAGTACTAGAATAAAGGAACATATTAAGGATGGTAATAAAAGCAAGGTGACATCTGCTTTATATTCACACACTGTTGATTTGAATCATTGTTTTGATTTTAATTATAATTCTGTTAAAATTTTAGATAATGAACAAAAAAACCCGGGTCGCAGTGCCAAAACCCTGCCGACAATATAGTGTATTTGCTAATACAGGCCTTGTGGCTTTATTATGTGAACTTAAGAGCAAAATAAAAAAATTAACTTCTTAATACACCCCTTTAAATTACATTTTTTTTAACTACATCATTATTGTCGATCGAACGTCTACACCAAAATTAAAAACAACTTTTAGGAAATAACTCACTATCTGCAAACTAGTGTTTTCAGAAAATTTTTAAATCCGGTCCTGTCGGGCCGATTTTATTGAAACTTTAGGAACACTTTTTAATTGCTATTAAAGGGTTAAATTTAAATTTTGAAACGATTCTGAGAATTTTTTAGGTATTTTTGGGCCCAAAAACTTTTTTCATCCCCTAAAAACCACCCTTAAAATTACCCGATTAGGCCCATTTTAAATAGGCTTCGTGCGGTGATGGATTCCAACATGTGTGCCAAATTTCGTTAAAATAAATTAACTCCTTCGAAAGGTATTGCCCGTACACATATATACCTATATATATATATATATATATATATATATAAACATTTTTAAAAATGGTGCCAAAGTGTTTAGGAGGATATGAAACGTCGAGAAATTTTGGTCCGACCCCTAGGTCCCACTATCCGACCGACGTCAATAGTGTATGTTGCCATATGGCAAATACACTAATTATTATAAGCAATTGGTTAGTGAAATGTTATACATATATTGAAAAATATGATTCTGTGAATAGGATGAGTGATACAAAGAATCTAAAATTAATATTTAAGGATTATATCCATAAATTATTACAATAATTATTCTTTGTTTTAGGTTTTTTGTGTCACTCATTGTTTTAATATATGGCATTTCATTACCATAGATTATATAATTTTTATAAAAAAATTTAGTAACTGTTTTTAATATTTTATTTAATATTCTATTACTGTTGGTAGAGTCAATATTATCAATATTTTATTCTGTTTTGTTTTTATATAAACAATTGTAAATTATTTTATATTTAAAAAATTGAAAAGGACCAAAATGGTTGGTCGAAACGTCTTATAAATAAAAAATTAATTTGAACAGTAATTGCAAGTAATTTCATTTTTATAATATTCTTTTTTTTTATATTGAAAAAATCTTCATAAAGTTTAATACTTACAAAAATTACTCAAATTTTTAAAAATACTTTCAAAATTTTATTTTGGTTTTTACTTTTATAGTCAATTATTTGAATAATCCAATTCACGATATTATAAATTTCACTGAATGACACTTATAACGACTAAGTACCTATTGGTTGGAATCAGAGGTTACAGTTGTCTAGTATATTATGTAGTTTCCAGAATAAGAGTTTTATCCGGAAACTAGTGTTGATGGAAACGCGTATCGAGCAGCATCTCTCGTTTTTTATCATGCGTAAAATATCTTGTTTCAGAACGTTTTTCCTCGCGACTAAATTCCGCATTTTTTGTGAGAAATCAAAAATTTCCGGGTAAGAAATTCTGTACTATAGAGGGATTCAATAAATATCTGGCAAATGTACCCTGCGCAGATAGGTAAATACCATAAAATAAAATAGTTTATATTAATATTTATTATATACAGAGATTAGGTGTGTTAGTTGGGTTATAGGTGTTATTGAGAACGTCGAATGGGCGATTGCAGTCAAAACATAGCCTCCTGCCGCGTTTATTTGTCGGGGCTACTGACCCTCCCGTTTTACTCTATACACCGTGAGCACAGACCAGCAGCAGCTCCTCTATACTTCCATTCTATACGCACTAAGACAGCGCTTCCTCAACTTTTTCGCTTACGAACAACTTAAATATTAGCAAAATAATTGTCGCGAACCCCCATTAATATTTATTCATTTTCTTTGCTGTGAATAGTGGAGTGCCGTTAGGTTTATACCTCGGAATCCAGGGCCAGTCAATGTATCTTCATAAAAACTTTTGGACTGCATTGTTAAAAGCTCAAATAAAAAAGTTAAAAAAAAATTTTTTTGCGATGTCGATTGCGGGGTGGATGTCACCCCTTCTAGGGGGGTGAAAAATGTTTCGTTGAAAATAAGCACGGAAATGGATAGGTTGACTAATTCTAAGCAATTTTTGTTCTATAAAGCTTTTTCTGAAAGTCCATACTTTTCGACTTATTCGCGAGTGTAAGTGCAATTTTTCAACCAATAAACCTACGTTTTCAGATGGTTTTTCCCGAATAACTGAAAAAGTACGTATTTTATCGAAAAAATCATTCTTAGTAAAAATGTAGCTTATAAAAAAACAAAAATAATGGTGAGTTTACAGTGTCTGTAGACCCAATACAAATGGAGAACTACCTTGTTGAAGGTTGGCTCTTATTCGTCAAAAGCCAAAATTGAAAGTTTCAGCGTGAAGTTACCAAAATACAATGCATTTTTCGGGGGAAACTCATGGAACATTTTTTGAAGTGCTTGAAAGAACCTTTATTTTTATTTTTTATAAAAGTCCCTAGCATCAAAACTAACTGAGCTCTGACGAAAATAATGTTGGTCCCTATTTTTTTCGGCGTCAAAAAATGTGAAAGTCACCCCCTTATTACCACACAAATTAAAAATAATCATTACCAATTCACAATTCACTTTATTTATGTACTTGTAACATGCTCTAGAAGTTTGACCGGTTTAAAGTGCTTAGTTTTGAAAGGGCTAGAGCTGAAAGAACTTGAAAAGTTACTATTTACGAATATATGCAAACTTTAAACGGTCATATCCTATTCAAGTTTCATCCTACAGAAAAAAAAACGAAATTTTTCAGAAAAGCAAAACCCACAATTTGGCACACTACAAAATTTTGCGTATTATTAATAGTTTTTGAGTTATTTTGAAGAAAAGGCAATTTTTTTTTAAAATACAAAAATGCTCTTTTCACTTCAAACTCAATTTTTTTTCAAAACTAAGCACTTTAAACCGGTCAAACTTCTAGAGCATGTTACAAGTACATAAATAAAGTGAATTGTGAATTGGTAATGATTATTTTTAATTTGTGTGGTAATAAGGGGGTGACTTTCACATTTTTTGACGCCAAAAAAAATAGGGACCAACATTATTTTCGTCAGAGCTCAGTTAGTTTTGATGCTAGGGACTTTTATAAAAAATAAAAATAAAGGTTCTTTCAAGCACTTCAAAAAATGTTCCATGAGTTTCCCCCGAAAAATGCATTGTATTTTGGTAACTTCACGCTGAAACTTTCAATTTTGGCTTTTGACGAATAAGAGCCAACCTTCAACAAGGTAGTTCTCCATTTGTATTGGGTCTACAGACACTGTAAACTCACCATTATTTTTGTTTTTTTATAAGCTACATTTTTACTAAGAATGATTTTTTCGATAAAATACGTACTTTTTCAGTTATTCGGGAAAAACCATCTGAAAACGTAGGTTTATTGGTTGAAAAATTGACACTTACACTCGCGAATAAGTCGAAAAGTATGGACTTTCAGAAAAAGCTTTATAGAACAAAAATTGCTTAGAATTAGTCAACCTATCCATTTCCGTGCTTATTTTCAACGAAACATTTTTCACCCCCCTAGAAGGGGTGACATCCACCCCGCAATCGAGATCGCAAAAAATTTTTTTTTTAACTTTTTTATTTGAGCTTTTAACAATACAGTCCAAAAGTTTTTATGAAGATTCATTGACTGGCCCTGGATTCCGAGGTTTTACAATTTTTACGTCTAACGACACTCCACTAGAAACTACTTTGCGCATGGCATCGAAAAAAATATATATTATTCTGTAAATGTTTAAAGGAAATTGATAGGTTAGATGGTAGGCCGTGGACAGATATAGCGTAAGACAGGGAAGAATGGCGTGAAATCGTACACTAGGCAATGAATTTTCGAATTCCTAATGCCACCCAACAATAATAATAATATTCTGTAAATGTGAATTTATAACCTTTTATAGATGTAGATTCTACGTAACTATATTCATTTCTGTAGAGTGTAGTATAAACAAAGTATCACTGTCTGTCGCACAAAAGATAATTATCCGTAATTCCTCATCATTTTCATTACAATTATTCAGAATGAGGTGCCCCAAGGTTCCGTATTAGGTTCGGTGTTACTTATTAGTATATTTGCCATATGGCAACATACACTTAGGAAACGCTGTATTAAGGCAGCGTTCACACCTGACAGTTCACCCCAGCGATTCAATCTACATTATGTGTTAAAACGAGTGTCGAGCGCAGTGGCGAATTTACCAGCAGGCTGAGTAGGCTGAAGCCTAGGGCGGCAGATTTTAGGGGGCGGCAAATTTGGCCCAAAAATTTTTGTCTTACAGAAATAAAAAAAAAAACATTATTATATACATAGAGAAAACGAGTTTCGAAAATTAAACAAAAATTTCAATATTTTAGTACTGTTCAGTATACTGAACACTCTAACGTCTGTATATGAAAAATTACTAAACGCTCTGTAAAATATACTTTCGTGATCATGAATTTTTAAAATATTCCAATAGCGTTTCAATACTGCAATTTAAATTTAGTAATTTTTACTCATTTTTTTTTTATTAATCATTTCCATAATTTTTTTCTCCATGTACCTAAATGTTACTAGGTCCACTCACACAAATCAGTCAACGTGAAATATGTTTCAATACTTAAATATTTTTTTTGTACAACGTATTTGCGTAGTCGTTTTTGTTATTAACATTATTGCGAACTGGGGTATCGAATTTCAGAGGTCAGTAGGGGTGGCAAAAATTTAATAGCCTACTGGCGGCAAATTTGTAAATCCGCCACTGGTCGAGCGAGTCATCAAAGCATTACAATCGAGATAAATAGTACATTTTTTGCACGTATCTCATGAAGCAGCTAATTTTCATTACATAAAAAGTTTACATATTCTAGCAAGCATTGTTACATTAACCCCTCGCTCTGTAATATGTATATTTTCTAAATTGCTTTCTTTAGCTACGAGGAAAATTGAAAGTTGTTATTAATAACATTAGTAGATATTTTTCATACGCTTATAGCTACGTACTTGCTGAATTAATTGAGAATAAAATAAAAATATCTACTAATATTAAATATTTGGTGTTGACAATTTACCAATATTAAATTGTCGTTTTCCGCATTAAAACAATCCTAAAACGATACAGAAAAGTTCTGTGACTTAGGACCGTATTAATAATGGAAAGTTCATCTTTGATTCATTCAAGAGCCCTCGCTACTGTGAGAGATAATGTTTAGCTATTGCTAAAAAATAATTGGCTCTTACATGTCGTGAATTTGAGTGTTGTAAATCGCTATATTATGAAGGATTAAAAATTGAATTGTGTGCACCGTAGAGTAATTGATTAACTTATTCATTGGAATAACACATTTTTCTAATATAGTGCTACAACAATGAATGTTTCTTAACAATTATAGCAGACAAAAGCTATTATTCTCAGTTATTGATAACATTCTCTAAAAATTAATCCTTTGATTACATATTGAGAAAACAATTTTTTCCGGATTATTTATAATTTCATTTTGAAGTTTCCATTTATTTAAAGAAAGTGCTTAAATTAGTTCTTATAATATTTATATATCTAAGAGTTCAGATTCGGTCATATTGGAATCCATTTGGATTGGTTACGAAGAGTAAACCTATTTTGCTGTCTTTGTCGCTCATGGGGAGTTGAATAACAACTGACAGGAAAATTATTATTGGAATGGAAAAATTGCAGTTCATTTGTTTTACTTTACGCACTATTGCGAAATGGGTAATTTTACTACTCTTATACAGACATGAAAAGCAACTATTTTATAGAGGAACGTGTAAAAATTTCTGTAACTGCTTAAAATCTAACTAAAGTTTCCGTTTACAGCGGATAATTAGGTAGTGAAAATGTAAATTAAGTTAGGAATTCCGTACGCGTCAGAGTTAAATTAAAGATAGATTTGTTGTTCTTGACTATTTAGTTGCTCTGTTAATGTCTACCCAGACGAAATTGGGACAGAATCGCTCTTCAGTGGCATAAGTGTGCAGGGAGATTTAAAGACTTCAAATGGACGTGCATTATAATCTATAATATGATGTCAAGACCTCGACATGCGCAAAGAGTGTGTGGCGATATAAAAACTGTTAAATGCAATTCGCAGAAATAGACCGCACATATTTACTTTGCAGCTGTCTATTTATTTTGTAACAGCTTATACAAATATACCGCGCTTGGATTAAAATCTGTCTATAGCTGTATGTGTTTACACACTTAACGATTATTACTATGATAAATATATAGAATTCATTCAAGCAAAAACTGTAACGAATTTATTTTTATTTTTGGTAGTATCAACTTTTGTAATGCAAAATACTAGTAAGTTTTGCACACCCGCCCTATAAAATACAGTCGGACTCATATCTTTTCGGCTCATGTATTTTCAACATCATCTATTTTTAGCTGATTTTATTCACGTATTTTGAAGTTTTTAGTTCCTACGTCTTACGCAAAGGGTCTCCCACGCTGTTTAGTCAATGAAAAAATACATTAGACAACAGTTGACCTCAGATTAATAATTTTTTTTCGGATTGGTCTATGACTGCCACGAAGAAGAAGTTGAAAATTAGTCCTGATATGACTGGTTAAAAATACATGAGTTCTACTGTAGGTGCTTTTCATGCCTGTATAGCGATAGTAAAATGACTTAAAAGACATATATTTCTTCTACCTAATATTGTTGTAGACTTTTGTCGTTATAAACTAGTTCCGGAACTGACAACCAAAGTATCGAAACCAGTTCTGGAATTGAGAATGCTCTGATATTTGTGACTCTACTTGCACCTTTTACTACTACTCCGCAGCAGAAACTGGATATTCCAACATTTCCAACCCATGTTAATGAGCTAAATAAGCTAAGCCACGCACCGGCTGGGGCGAATCTACGTAGGGACTAATGAGGCTTAAGTCCTGGGCCCCCAAAGTTAAGAGCTCACAGGAACTGAATTAGTATCCATAAATTTTTATTTTTTAAAAAACACTTGAAAATTCTACAAAAATTCTTATACTATAAAATTCTTATACTATATATAGTATATAATAGTATAGTATACTATATATAGTATAAGTTTTGTACTCCTGAAGATGGACTTATTGTCCGAAACGATCGTCGAGTAATAAAGAATTTTTGTAGAATCTTCTACTTGTTATTATTAATCATGTTTTACCACGTGCCGAGTGAAAAATCAGTGCAAATTATTTTATTTTTTATTAACAATCAGCATATCGAGGAAAATTGTTAATATTAATGACTATTATCAATTTGATAGTATTTTGAGTGAATTCTTAGGACTTTTTAGGTGAATGTTGACAATTTTTTGGATGAATTTTAACAATATTTTGAGTGAATTTTGGCAACTTTGTGGATGAATGTTGACAGTTTTTTGGGATGAATTTTGACAATTTTTTGGATGAGTTTTGACAATTTTTTTAATGAACTTTGGTTAATTTTTTCGATGATTTTTAACATTTTTTATATGAATTTATAGTATTCTTGGTTTGGCCAGGTAACCGAACTTCAAATCCCAATTTAAATATTTTTATTCTATCAAGAAATGAGCTCCCATTGAACTACAATAAGTCCTAGTTTCTGAAAAATCTAGATTCTTCATTTTTACACTGATGTAATCCTGGTGCAGCTATCTTATAAAAAAAACCTAATAATAGAAACCGATTTAAATCATCAGATAGAATTATATAGTCATTCAAGGCCTTAATAAGTAAGTAAACAAGTCTCCCAGAGGGTAATCAGTATTGTCCTCTAAGAAGCATGTCATCCGATGAAAGTGCAGCATGCGTTGTTCGCGTGACTATGAGATGCCGGTGACCGCGCTAACCACCCGCTGGGCGCGGCTACCTTTGTCAGCACACGCAGTAAATAGTGTCCGACTACGGCCTTTGAAATTATTATACATGTTTATTTTATATAGTTTAACACACTTTATTAGTTTGCTTGTCAAACTATGCGAGGACCAAGCCAGAATAAAAACGCCCCCTCGTCGCAGAAAAGAGGGAAATAATTTATGATTCTAGTACCCTATAGCTGTAAAATAACGAGGAATGTCTGAAAAGTTGCGTCTTAATCGGTTTGGTCGTTATCAAGTTATGCGAGAACGAAGATAAGAATGGATGCTGCTAGAGCTCAAAGAGGAGGAATTAATTAATGATTTGTGTAGTCTTATAGATGCAATGATAATAAGCAATAAATGAGAAGTTTCGTGCTAATCGGTTCGGTCATTTTCAAGTTTTGCGATGACAAGACGAAAATTGCAATCGAAGTCGATTGAACATTGATCAATAGCTTGGTATTTCATGTTGTTTATTTTTTTCAGTTCAATTTAAATTGCAAAATTACTCCCTATGATAAAAAAGACAGTCGAAACGCCAATACAAAAAAAATCATATGCTACGGAGTTTCTTCTACTAATTATAATACGATCAAGGATCACGATTTTCTCACATCTAAGAACAAAAATGCTATACCACTTTTTACGCTTTTGGAATAAGTGCATGTATATCAAACAGACAATAACAATTAATATTACAATGTGAGATCTGTAATCATGTAGTAGTGCTAAGGAAAATGATTGTAAGAATTCTGCTATTGATGATAAAAGCATGCAACTTAAGGCCTATATGCTGCATATTCGATTTAGACTATGAGACCATCTCAACTTTCCCTTACTAACGTAATTGTGGACATTCAAGATGGCGGCGTCCGAATTAAATCCAATTTTATTATAATTATCAGTTGGGTAGTGTGCAAACATGTCGTTGTTTTTATTGCTCGTGTACTATAATTGTGATTTTTATTTATATTCAAAGATGATACCTAAGTATGTGTTTAGCTTGGCAAACATCAACAGATGATATAAAACATAAGATTTCGGAAGAATGGTTTGCAGTGCTCCCGCTAAAACGGGAGCTTAAAATTTAAGTGCAATTTTAAATTGTAGCTTTGAAGTTGTAAAATTGGGTTGATATGATCTGACTTATACAGAGTAGAGAAAGGCTTAACTTATTATCATTATTATTTATTGTATTCTGTTACATACGGAATTTAGTTGTATTCTCAGTGTGACTCCATATCGGGACAATCCACACGTTGTTTTTATATAATATTCATGTTAACTAATATGCATTTTTTATTTGTCACTTTGTACAGAGTCATAACTCCACTTGTACAGATAGACAAATTTAACTTACTAATTTGTGCTTCATATTAATGACGAAAATTCGAACCTGTTTGCTTAACCAAGTAAGTAGTGTACTGGTAGTTCACTAGACTCAAGTTTGGTAGAATACTGCAAGCTGGACATTAACATTGTTGAATATGTGAATAGGCAAAACGGGAGATAGAGCGGGGGTAGACCTTGAGACATTTTTTTCAACAGTCAAACGTAAGTAATCAATTCAACCAATCATAGACTGAAGACTCTTACACCCAACCTATAGAACTCTACTAGCCTTGCTCTAGACTTGCCTTCAGAAGACATGCCGTGAAACCATAAACTTTGAGACGAGATAAGACAAAACGATATCTGCTTAACAAGTCGATATCGAAACGATAACTAATGTAAAGTGTTCACTCTTACGTGTCTGTCCATACAAAATATAATTAATAAAAACTAGATTTCCGGAACTGTTTTTCATAATATGAAAAACAGTTCCGGAAATCTCTAGTTTCTATGAAAAACTATATTAAATTTTTGATGCGGTAATGCTTTCACAAAAAGAGTAGTTAAAAAAAAACTAAAAAAAGGCTTTATAGCAAACCGAACTAAAAAGTAAAAAATATTTTTTTTATTGCACAGAAGCGTGAGGTGCCTATTAATATTTTTATACTAACTTTACTTTTACAAATAGTTACCAATGGAATATTTGTACCAGTTGATATCAAGCACCCCACGTTTTATTACAAAAAAATATTTTTTACTTTTAGTTCGATTTGCTATTAAAGCGTGTTTTTTTATTTTTTTTTACTACTATTTATTTTTATTTTTTAGTATTTTTTTATCCTGATGATCCTGGTCAGGATATTGGGACAAAGTTATCAAATTATTGTATTGTCATTGGTCCTTAATTTGTGTGCAAATTTTTTAATCAATTGGATGTCTCGAAGTCGGCGAAAATTACGTTGAAAGATTTCGTCATATTGATGCATACATATCGTACATACATTGATAAATATATGGAAACAGCTGAAACTAATAAAAGCTTGTTAATAAACTATAATTGGATTTTTGAATGAATTTTTTTTTTACATAAATGGAAAGATCACATACAAGTTTTATAGCGAAACTACTTTTATTATTTTGTTTAATTTCATAATGAAAAAGTTATATTTGTTTTAAAAATAATGTTTAACTAAGATCCAATAACGCGCCAAAAACCTCTATGACGTCAAAATGTTTTTATGGTCCTGATTGTCATGGTTACTTTGATAGTATGTATTATAAAGCCATACACAAATGCACAACTTTTGTCATTTTGACGTCACAAACATTCCTGGTACGTTTTGTAATCACGTTATATCTTATGAAGTTTTATACATTTTAATTAATTTGTTATTAATTACCTATGGCTTAAATTTTTTTTTCTTTTCGTTCTTCAACATTATTTACGATATATTATTTAAAAAATAAAAAAATTTAGTAGTTTTTTTTTAAATTCAAATACTCAATTATGTATCATTCTTCCAATATGACATTGAGCCAAAATTTTATATATTATTTGATCTAAATCAAACGGCTTATTGATTTTTGATTAAATTTGGTTACTACTATGCTACAGGACACATTTTACTGTTAGAATAGGGGCTAACATTGACTTCCCGTAAAAATTAATATAATGCGAATGAGTCAACAGTAAAAACCTAATTACTTTAATAATTATTTATTAAATCAAACAGCTGAAAAGTTATTTTTAAAAGAATCGTTTTAATCTTATCAAATTTAATGTCGCTTAGTCTACAAGAAACGATTAGTTTCAGATTTCCTTAAGTATAATTTTATACAACTAAATGATCAAGTTTCCTAAAATTGCATTTCTGACCTACCACACGTTATCGACATAAGTTTTAACTCATCAAGGACATGACTGGAACCTCTATTAAATTATCTGTCTATACTGACGTCTTTCGTGAACGCCTTAAACGATTTTGATGAAACTTGGTATATTAGTGCTGACTTGCGGAAAGCATTGTAAAAATATATCTTTTGACAATGACCTTAGATTGTGGTTATATAATTAATTATTACAGTTATATATATATAAAACCAGTCTAATTAAATTGTACTCACACAAAATGATTGATCCACATAGAAAAAGCCACTTTTCAAGAAAAATTTGTTTCGAAGCGAAAAATGTACAAAAAAAAACTATGTTAAATAGATATTTACACTGTTTAAAATTTTTTTGTTTCAATTGAACAATTATTTTTTAACAAGATTAATTTGAAATTCTACTATGCTAGACTCTTTTCTTTGGCCAGTACCTCTGAAACTTCTAAAGAATTGGTTTACAAAATAATAGTCCACATCGGATTTTCTCAAGAGTCTCTAGAACCGTTCTTGAACAATCACATTTAATATTGGTACCCAGACCCCAACGTAAAGTACTTTTTGTTCTACTACGCTTGGGTTAAGATACGGTTTCTTTCAAAAATTCAAAAATGAACTCGAATGAAGCCATCAATACAACGTAATATACTATACTTAAAGTGAATTAAAGAAATCTTTTTTGATTTTGAATTTGGAATAAATAGCCATGCTAAACCGTCACATCTCCTTTTTCCGTTCTTCAATTTTTTAAAATCATTTGTAGATAAAAAGAGGTGCATCGGTTCGTGAACACACGACAGAATTTATAGTCCTTACGTAGGTATACAAAAAAAAAAGATTAGATTTTTATTTTTTTTTCTCGTGAATATTAAATAAAAAAATTTATTAAATTAAAATTTTTTGAAAAAATTGTTATTAGTAAAAAAAGTAAAAAAATAGTCTTATGAGAATTTGGGATTTGAACCTAATGAGAGGTTTGAACATCTAATAATGTATGACAGACTACCAATTATCTAACAGTAATACAAAATGCAGTTCTAATGTTCACAGCGTAATTAATACCTTTATACACCTTTGTGCTCGCTCGCTCAATTTTTCGCAGTTCACTGCCTCTTCCGAGGCCGCTGTTAAGAAGCATATAATTATTAATAATCTAATTCAATAAAATACATGAGAAATTGTTGTGAAATTTCGAAACGTGAATTTTGACCCAAAATTTGTACCGTTCTTCACTTGTGGAGTTGTAATGGTGAAAGAACACTATCTGGACTGTAGGTATTATATGACAAATTTAATACATGCGGCTATTTGTCTTTGCAGTGTTTAAAGCACAGTTTATCCTCAGTAGGGGAGTATTTATTTGCATACAAATATGGATCGCTGCTCTGTTGTTTCTCCCGTTTGTTACAAAACAAATGCCGGTCGTGATTAACGACACTCATTTGTTACACATTGCATTTTGTGTACCTAAAATTCATATTACTGTGTATTTATACTTAAACGCAATTACTTTAAGTGGTCATTGTGTTTTATGATGTATATTTAGCGGGATTTTTAATTTTTAAAAGTCGTCTTGAGTGATTCAGACTTGCAAATGCATGACATGTATAAATGAACTCTTATTTCTCTGCACTCTTGCTAAATTTGGTAAAAGCTGTAAAATCATTTCAGTTTTGATTTCTTAACCAAGCGAGTGAACTTTTAATTCGAACGTTTGACTTCCACAAAATACGCAGGTTTATAGCTGTGAGTATTTGTTTAACTTTGGAAGATATCACAGACATTTTTTCAAATCTAGTATGCTTAATATACTGAATTTATTAACGCAAAAATATGCAAATTAACCTTGAAATTTTTTTCATTAAGGAAAATATGCTTATTTTTTCACAAATTTAGCTATGGTTGTACAGAACGTCGCGCTGAATTTAAGTGAACACACAAAAAAGGAAAGGCTAAACCCTTGAGTATAATATTCTTACCAAAAATATCTCGGCTTTTTCATAACAAACACGTTGAATTGTATGACTACACAAAATCCAGTCTTAAATATATTTTTTTTTTTTATTGGAAGAAATCTCAAAAATGAAAATATTGTGTTATCAAACAATTAATATTACGGGACATTGAATTAATGAAATGAAATAAAATTCTGTTCTTTTCTAATTCGGATCGTTTGGTCATAATTTAAAACTCAGTAGCATGAGTTTGTCAAAAATTGCAACAATATCATTAGTAGCGATAAATAATTCTACACATCATTAATAAATTGAAAAATTATTAGAATATGTTAACCGAATATAATAAATATTTCATCATTAGAAAATTAGAGGAAAACAGTGTTTTATTTTATTTCATTGGTCCAATTTTCCATTATATTAATTGTTTGATATTCAACATGGACATGACGATCGATTAGGGTTTCTGTTAGAGAATTCTCGAGAAATTTCTCTTTAGTCGAGACGGGAAAAAAACTTAACGGCTCGAGAACTCGAGAAATCAATTCCGTGCACTAGGTAACCAAAAAAACACGAATATAACACACGTTAAACTAAAATTTGATTTCTTTCTTGATTATTTTGCGGGTTACTGGTTTAGTTTTAGTTGGCACACTATGCTCAAATAAAAAAAAATAGTAAAAGTTAATTATGATTTGTTTAATTGACAAACTTTGATATTATTAACATAATTGTGTCTAAATTTAAAAAGCATTTTTAGTTGAAGCTGGTAGCAAAATGTTTTGTTACACAAGTTTCTATAGTTATCTAAATATGGACTAGTAATTTTGTTGATTTAATTTTACTAATTATTTTTTATTTAATTAAAGACTGTTGTATATTTGGGAACTGGTAGAGATCCAATAATTATAAAAAAGTTAAGTACTACCCTACTTTTGTTGATTTGTTAATTAATAAGTACAATTTATGTTAACTAAAAATTTACCATTTGATTTAATTGATCTCATCTATCAGTCTAATTTGTAATAAAGCAAAAATTTGAAAATAACATAGTGTTTTATAAAAATTTTCAAAATTTCTCGAGATACGCGAGAAACTCAAGAAATCTTGGTCGAGAATTCTTGCCTCGAGAAATAAAAAAGGTCGAGAAATCGAGATAGTTATATTGTGTTATTTGATATGTAAACCTAAATAAGATTCTCTTAAAGTACAAAGTCAGAATACCTTCCCACGTCGTGCGGTGCAAGTAAATAGAGCAATAATAATATTACCTCCAGGTGATACCTCCCACATCATACAGCTATGCAATTATATTGCGAATTACGACTTTAATATTTTCTTTATTGTTGTTGTTTGTTCAAGTCTTAAGTATACCCACCTTCAGATAAAGTGTTTGATACCTTCCGGCAGAACAAAATCGTTCGTCATTTTTGTAAATCTTATTTTGTTATTTCCCATTTTTGCTTGTCAGGTCGATTAATATTTACTATGCTGGGTTGCAGAGAATGTTGTCCGAAAATCTGATTTGACAATGACCTTAGATTGTGACCTCACATATTTCTCCATAAGACAAGTATTGTGGAAACTTAAATCAGTTTATAGGGAAATATTGTAATGCACCGTATATAACAAAGCCGCCATGGCTTTGTTATATACGGTGCATTACAATATTTGCAGCGAAAGCCCTTTGATTCTAATGACGTAATTAGGTATTAAAATTTGAAAATTTGTATCTCCGTAAATATTTACTGTAGTTATTGAAATGAAATAGACGCCATTGTGTTTGTGGCATGATTTCTAATTGAAAAAGTCATATTTTGATTAAATATCGAAGTGAAAATTCTTTACAACGTATCTGTTTGAAATTTTCTGTAGTGTTAAAAGGGAAATGATTCAAAAGCGGGAAAATATAAGAGAAACCTCAGTAACGCATAATGAATAACGCATCAATGAAACGCACTCATAACTCAAAAGAAGTTTCGCTTTCTTCGTGAGCTTATGTGGGTGAGAAACACGCGTTGTTTTTTTATATTTTACAATTAAAATTATTTATTTCATTAATTATCCTCAGCCCTCACTTAACGAAGTCATAAGGAATACCTATAGGTAAATATTTTTGTGCTTCCTTCGAAATTTTGTTAATGCTTATTTTCGTTCGTAGAATTTATGTGAGTCCGCTGGGAAGTAAATTTTAGTACACTCTGTACATTTAAAGATCTTGTGATGTAAATCAGAAATGCAATTATAAACTTGAACGTCTGTTATGTTAGTTGATGTGGTAATTAAAGTGCCTGGATTCGACTCTCTGCAGTGTCTCATATAGTGCGATAATATCGTATAAAATTGACCAGTTACGGGTACACTGCAAAACGTAAAAGAACATTTATTATTTTGCTAAGAAATATTATAGTGTCATTTTAATAAATAAAAAAAAACGATCTGTCAATAGCTCGAACGTACGTAGAGCAGCCAAGTGCTGTTCCGTTTTTCAAATACAGTAAAAACCATTTACAACGACATACCGGTTATATTGATCAAAATCATAGGTCCCGGCTGAATGCTATATGACCGCCTTATAAAAAACACTGCTTTTTACGACATACCGCATTAAGCGACTACATTTAATGTAATATCTTCTTATCTTCGGAGAATTATATCTGTTAGAACGACCAGCTGTATTGTATAAAAAAATCGTACGCACAGAAGTGTTTCAAACAGACTAAAATTACAGATTTTATGAATACGTACAGAAAAATGATAATGTTAATGTGAATATTATTCTTATTAATATTTATGGATTTATACGTATTCAATAATACTACATACTTAATAAAAAATTACTTTATACCTCGAAAACATCGCCGGTTGTTACGACTATTGATTTTTACGACCAAATATGAGTAGACCCGTCAATGTCGTTATAACAGATTCAGACTGTACTTACAATTTTAGGTATTGTCTCAAATTAATCCAAAAATGGTTCCCTTTATTAAAACACAGTATCTCATTATCAAAGCATTATAGCACGTACCGTTGGCAGTGTGACCAATAAGTCATCAAATCTTCTGTATGACTGAACTCCTCCTAAACGGCTGGACCGATTTTCATGAAATTTTGTGTGTGTGTTCAAGCGGATTCGAGAATGGTTTAGAATCACAATTAGATCCTGTACGTGGAGCCGAAGACTTCACTACTGTTGATGCTACCGAGAGGGGGCGCAACGCGGCGAGGTAAAATAATACGGTGGAGACGAAGACTCCTGTACCGTTGTCGCTGCCGTGTTTTTTCTCACTCGCGTGCGGCTATTAATAATAAATAGAAAGTAATACCGGGCAAATTTGTCTATTATTCTATAAGAAAAACCACTGTAGCATAATACGTCTTAATCCGAGCGAAGCCAAACCGGGCCGCTAGTAGATATATCAAACTGAATAGCTTACGTGATATTTACTTACGATTCTACGACTGACAGGTAATTAATTAAAAAAAAAATGTGAGTGCGAACAACTCACGGATGTTTATGCGTAAACATCTTCACCTGTTCTACGCGGTTGAATCTGAACTTGGTTTGATTTTATCAATGGTCAATTATAGTCCATGCTGATTATCACAGATGACCGCATATCGCTACAGTCCAGACGTTGAGTGAATTTGTAAGATTTTACTTATATTATACAATATCATTTAAGTTTAGTTATTCAGTTTCATAGCATGATATCTATTTGCCAAAGCGTTTAACGAATCGTTTGGAAGCAGTTAGGTATATAACTTTTTTGGTCACCTGAATGTGCATATAATTTACACAGTTAATAAAAAATTAATTATATTGTTAAAGCAATAAAAAAGCCAAAGTATATAATTCAAAAATTTATGTATAAGTGTACACCAGCTTTGTTAATACTAAAAATTCGACATGGTCTTAAAAATGTTAACAAATTATTTTACATTTTATTATAGACAATTAAAAAGGAAACAATTTTAGTGTCTGGTAAGACAAGGCGATTAAGCCGTTTAATTCATAGATTAATTTACTAATGACGGAAGATAATCTATATAGGTATTGATTTTATCAAAAACTGCGCCGCTTATACTATTATAGGTATTGTAAAGTAATAAGCGTATGAATCGATGATTATTTTGAAATCGAACTATAATACTCGTAGATACTGATAACTTCAGATATTGAGCGTCTATAATTTACAATTTCTATCTATCTCGCTCTATCTCTCTCTCTCTCTCTTTGATGCACAAAATGGCTCAAAGTGTTTCAACCAATGTCAACGTTTGTTATCGTCACAAAACAGTGCAAAGACGAGGTGTGCACACAAAACTGATAAAATAGGTTCGTTACCGTTTCAAAACGATCCATTTATAAATGGGTTTCCGTGAATATCTAGGTTTTTATTTTTAAAGTAAACAAAGCAAAAAAAATAAACAAAGTCGATTCGTCTAAAATTACGACCTGTATAGCTCGGACGTACACGCCAACTGACAACTACTGTTCGCAATTTTCAGTTACAATTTTAGGAGTTATTATGAATTACAATAAATGTAAAAGTGGAGTTCTCTTTTATGGAATAGAATATTCCCTTTTCAAAAAGCTACAATTTGAATTAATTTCTTGCGAAATTAACCTACTTATGACAATTTGCATGTACGAAGCTGAGCTCTGGTGTGCAAAGCGGTAATAGAGCATATTATACCGTTGGCGGTGTGCACTGTGTGCAAAAGGGTAACTGGAAAAAATAACCCCGGAAAAAATAGACCTGGAAAAAATAGATTTGGAAAAAAATATCCCCGGAAAAAATGATTGGGTGGGTGTTGGGCGCTTTTAGGTGGTTGGATGTTGGGCACTTTTAGGTGGTTGGATGTTGGGCACTTTTGGGTGGGTGGGTGTTGGGTGCGTTTGGTTTATAATGCTAAATGCCCATATACTGATTTTTATATATTCTTAGTGCATATATATCGGGTTGCCATTTCCATATATGTTGTGATCTGGGTTTTCCAAGTCTATTTTTTCCGGTCTATTTTTTCTGGGGCTATTTTATCCAGGACTATTTTTTCCGGGATTCGTGCAAAAGGTACCTATATACGAATAGTCTCCTATTGAGGTATTTAATTGCAGCAAGAAAACAGTGTGGAGAAGGGTTTTTCATGACCGACGGACATTAATTGTTAACGATAAAGTTAAGCAGTTAAGATCAAATTAAATTAGTCGATTTGAATTTGTAAAATGTGTTGCCTATTATAGATTCATGCTAACTGATGAATGAAAATAGAGGTAATCAAATACTGTTGTTAGTAATAGTATATATGCTAGTGTTGACCACTGGTGGATCTAGGTTCTGTTCTAAAGTAAAGTTATGGCAATCTAATTTGTTTAAACTTTAAAGTACGCGCACATCTATCATGCACGACCAGCACACTACGGGGCAGAAAAGTCTGTTCGTGAAGATTCACCCATGTCATTTAACGGAGTAGCGCACTTTAAACCAGCACCTGCAACCAGCAACTTACAACGACCGTCATCAGTCGGTCGCCTGTAATTTCTGTCTAGTCGTGATGAATCGATCCAGTGTGCTAGTGATGTGTTGTTATCATTAATAAATTGCATGGATAACACTACTTGAAAACTACAAAATGTCTACCACACATCATGTATTCTCCACTAAATTTTAATGGTTTGTGCTAGTCTAGTGTACGACATCGTGCATGTTGCAGGTTTGTGCTGTTCTGATTGTGCAGGTTTATGCTTGACAAGTGTGTGAGTTTTTTTTGACGTTTTGTCTACAAGTCAAATTATTAAAACTTTTTTAAAAGATTAGCCTATTAGGATTTTTATAAAAAAATTGAAACTCCTTAAAAAACAAACCAAAAAATACTAAAAATAGAAAGATAATTAATTTTTTAGATCGACGTCAATGTAATTACTATCTAACACTTTTTCTATAAAATTACTTATATTAAATTGCCGCCAATCTCAAAATTTAATTGTTTTTCACTTTTTAATGGCTTTTTTTGAAGGAGGTTGAATTTTTTTTATAAAGGTTCTATTTTTACTTTTTTAGTGGCTTCCTTTGAAAGCGATTAATCTTTTTTTTAGCGTCGTTTTTCTGAACACAGCGATTTTGAGAAAGCTAAATATAAATATGAATTGATATTTTTTAAAGTTTTTAAAGTCGGAATATGAAAAAACATTTTTTTACAAGCGGATGTAACCCCTTTATATTGAAATTGATGTCAGTGCTTAAATATAAATATGAATATAAACTGAAATTAGTTTATAAAGAAAACAAAAAAAAAAGTTATCCATTAAAATTATTTATGTTCTAACGGGTTTTAAGCTTGACAATCTTTTTATTACTTTTTAGTGTCTGCCATAAAAGCGTATCTAATTTTAGTAGCGAACAACCGTTCTTTATTTTGACATTCTTAGTGATCGAGCTCTCATTTTTTTTTTTAATTAAGAACGCATTAATGTGTATAATAATACAAATAGTCCAGACTCTAACCATATAAAAGTCTCCTTCGACAAAACGCTACTAAATTTTTATTATTGGCTTTAACACAGTATGATACAAGATTAATGCTGGTTTGCAGAAACCATTGTCATAAAAATTTGTCAATGACGTTAGATTGTAATTGTATATTACAGTTTTTATACATGTAGGTGCAGTCTAATATCGTTGTAGAACTCCGTATCTAGAATATACTCATAGAAAAACAAATGACATAGAAGAAGATCACTTTTCAAACTAAAATTTGATAAAAATGCGCACAAAAATGTCGTTTCGAAGTGGAAATTGAACAAAACACAATGTTAAATAGATGTATACACAGATTAAAATAATTGTCGTTTCAATCGATCAATGATTTTTTGATCAGTATCAATTTAAAATTCTACAATGTTTTTGTTATGGATAAATATGTATGGCCACAATCTAAGGTTCTTGTCAAATTAGATTTTCTGACAATGATTCCTGCAATCGCGCATAATTCTTTTTTTTATCATTTTTTGTTGTCAGTGTCAGTAGTTTTTTGTTCTTAATTTAACGTAAATAAAAAGTAATAGTAATTAAATTGGCGCCGACAACTGTACTATTTTTCACTTCTTAGCAGTTTTTTTAAAGGAGGTTCAATTTTTCAAAATTTTCAAAAATTGGGAATGACGTGAACCGCATCTTGATCGATTGATTCGCTCGAGAGAGATCGTCGAAAAATTTGCAAAAAAATGTTTTTTTGAAATAATTTCCGAGTTTCTAACCGGATTAGTTTTTGATACCGAGTCAACTTTTTGTGCTTGAAAAACTGCGTCGGAGTGCCGTATACTGCATCTTGATCGGTTGATTCGTTCGAGAAATATCACAATTTAAAAGTTTAAATAAAGTGATTTTTTAAATATCTAACTTCTGGATTTTTCATCGGATCGAGTTTATAACCAACTATATCGTTTTTTGTGCTCAAAAACTACATCGAACGCCACATAATGGATTGAAATCGAACGAATCGTTTAGAGACATTATTTTTTCAAAATTATTCCAAGATTTTTGAGTTTGAAGAGCTCGGTAATATAAAGAAGTTATAGTTTGAAAAAAATATTGAAATCTACATTTTTTAGCTCGAAGAGCTCAATAATTTCTGAATATGTATATTTTCGAGCGTTTTGAGCGGGAAGTTCCAGGGATGGCAGGGTTAACCATTTTTCAGATGTTTTTTATAACTTAAACTCTAGGATAATATAGATAGGTTTTGTCAACCCTATGAGTTCTTACAAACTGCTATCCTATATACTGCAGAAACGTGTGTTTCGATGATATATGTATATTATTATTTTAATACATTTTAAAATTACACGTATAATATAAAATGTGTTCCAGATTTAATTTAGTAACTTTTTTCCCGTGGTCCATTCGGAATATAAACGGCCTTTAAAAACGATGCAGCGGCCAATAAATAACATTCATGTTGACACTAATTAGCACTCCTTTTCGTGTAGATTAATGATTTAATAACAAAAACATATTCATTTGCATAATATTACCAGATGTCAATAAAACAGAAAGTTGGGGAATGTTATGTTAGCTGCATTTTACTATTGAAACCCATGCTATATGCAGGCTGGTAACCGACTTCGTGCGGAGGAGATGAAGCGGACATGAGAGAAAAAATTGAAGCTGGACCACAAAGTATAGATATTTAAGCAGTTCAAACGCCATAGGCTTTTTCATGATTTTTGCGTCCACGAAAACGTGTTTATTTTTAGATACTAATAGCGCTAACGTTCAGGAAATACTGAAGTCCCTAGACTTAACAGAGTATCGCAAAACGATTCAATTATGATATATAAAAGTTTTCGTAACTGAGTAAAGATACAAACGATCTCAAAAATATACATCGATGACTTTCAATATTAAAAATACGTAAATTACTCAAATTATACAAAAATGTGTAAATGCTATTACAATGTTTAAGCACATATGGATACAATGAATTCCGGTACTTGGTAAATCTAGTAACTGTAAGATGTACTAGACAACTAGAGTTTAGACTCATTGATGATGTACTGTTTTACAAGTACTCTACGTGTCCATCAAATCGAAGCCACTTTTTTAGCATAATAATAATAAAAATAAAAAATGACATACGGGGTGTATCAGCTGATTTACGCTATTTTAGATTTGCGGTAGATTATAGACGTTCAACAATTACATTGCGTCTTATTTGAAAAACTACATCAAATTAGAACGACATCACAAAACATCCATGAGCTGAGGTGGGATTTGAACCCACGGTAGTCCGATCCAAAAAACATTACACCAAGTTGTCCCTCCTCAAAGTATCAATAATCATTGTGACTGTTCGTGAACTATATACTAGAGTTGGGTAACTCAGATCTGAACCGGTTCAAAGAGCCGACTCCGACAGAAGATCCGTGAGAGCCGACTCACTTTTTTTTGAGCCGACGGATCAACGGATCCGCATAACTCAGTGAAACACTTAACACATAGAAGCACATTTTACACTTACGTATCAGTTCTTGCTTTGATGCATCTATCAGCTCAAATGACTCATGCATTAAATGTTTGGCTATGCATTCTTGATTCTATACAGGTCGTGATATGATTGACTGAACTAGGTTACTCAGTGACAGACTGCAGTAACATATTCAGAACTCGGCTCTTTTTGAACCGGCTCAGTGAGCCGGCTCACATACGGGATCCAGATGCAAAGATGCAGATCACTAAAAAGACCCGTTTTTCCCATCTCTACTATATACAGTTGATTTCGATCGATATATTTTCTTCTGATGATGATGATCTGGTTGGCGTTAGAGGTCGTTGAGTCAATCTTCTCTTCTTGAGTTTCACATCACCACCTGCGGTGACCAACCTGATCAACGTGAGCTATGACTACCGCTTATATACTACATGAGGATGTATTGCATTTTGTATTCCAGGGTTGCCGGTAGGCCACCAAAATGCACTTTTTACACACTACGGCCTTGAAATGGCACATTTAGCACTAGTGCTGTAAAGTTGTGTAATGTAAAATAAACGTAGTCCTAGACCTCAATTGTTTCATAAAGATAGCGGCGAAAGAAAGATATTGTAGGTTGAGTGTCTATAATCTACAATCTCTCTCTCGTCACTCTCTTTTTTAAAATAATAAAACTCTACTAGCATTTTCATAGTAAATCAACGTCTAACCGTATCAGATTACAGTTAGCAGCGAAATTGCTCAAAATTGAAGTGTAAAAAATTTTGAAAACTCTAAGTGATGATATGACTCATGTGACTATTAAATAAAATTAAAGGTTATGATAAAATAGTTAACAATTCCGTGTCGAAAAAAAATGGTTTTTATATAGGCTTTTATATTTAAGGTAAGTTAAGTTTTAATGAACTTTTCTGATCTCTGTATAAACAAGCAGATTAGGAGTTATGCGACAAGAACATATTTTTTTTTAATTTTTCTTTGAATAACTTCGAAACTACTTGACCGATTGACTTTAAAATCTAATCAGATTTAAGTCTCAGTAAACCCTTTCGAATGCCGCAAACCTGATCTGAAGATAGGATATGACAAAAATTTGTTTATACACACATACGGATGTCCATCTAAAAATAGTCAGAACAGCTTCCTAGAACTCCAAAACGTCGAGATCTGATGAAAATTCGATTTTCGAAAATCGAACCGAAACCAATAAATTATCTTTTTTTTGAAAATTTTCAATAGCAGGAAGTTAAAAATGCATGCGCAAAATGAATTCCCAGTCATAAGTAGAGTTCTGAACCGGTTCAAAGAACCGACTCCGACAGAAGATCCGTGAGAGCCGACTCACTTTTTTTTGAGCCGACGGATCAACGGATCCGCATAACTCAGTGAAACACCTAACACACAGAACCACATTTTACACTTACGTATCAGTTCTTACTTTGATGCATCTGTCAGCTCAAATGACTCATGCATCACATGTTTGGCTATGCATTCTTGATTCTATACAGGTCAGTGGCAGAGTGCAGTAACATATTCAGAACTCGGCTCTTTTTGAACCGGTTCAGTGAGCCGGCTCACATAAGTCATAAGTAAGACTTGGACATCATACATGTTTCTTTCCTATTTTTTGCCAACTTTTGGTCACGCAATTTTTTAATGAAACTTTTTATCAGGAGCCCTGGTATTTGTAGATTTTACTCAGAGAATACGACTTGTCTTTAACGTCACCAGAACTTTACTAATATCCTTTGGCCGGTAATCATCCAAAGGCCACTCGGATTATTGTCATGAATATCGTTTATGATGTAATTTCTTTCAGATAAATCACCGGATTTTCGCTATAATATACATTAAACGTTGTTTATGGTTACGTGGCGTGAATTGTTATTTACTAAAAAAAAAGATGTTCACGCTGCTGTATTTCGTAGTCACTGTAATATTTTTACACGAGTGTGTTTCGAGTAAATAACATGTAACGGTGGAAGGAGTAGGCCGGGAGGCAAAAACTGAAACTGTTATTTTTTTGGAGTACAGTGCTGTCTCTTTTATTTTCAATTAATAAAAAACTCGGGTCGCAGTGCTCAAACCATCACTCGCGAAATGTACCTATACTGTATTTATTGCACGTATCGCCTATAAAATTGCTGATTTTTTTTCTAATTTTGAACATGTTCTTTTAAGTGTAAGCTAGGATGTGTTCTCATACGATTAAATTAGGATTTGCCAAGAAATAGTAGTACCATTTCTTTTATATTATGCAAATTACAGCAGTAGTGTTAAATGAGACATTTCACGACCGCTATACAGACATGAAAAACAGCTCTTTTATATGTGGGTGTGCAAAATAGTAGTCTATGTTTCTAGAACGTGAATGCAATTAGAATGTACGAGTTGTGTTAATACGAGCTACCATCCACTTTACAGTCATACGAGTCAATAATTACGCACGAGATGCATATTATATTTTTTGACGAACCTCCTATAAAATCTGATTTTCACCTCATAATAATATTTCTGTGTGGTCATATTTGGAATTAATTTGTGTTTTACTGTTTCTGTTACTCTTATATCGTAACTGATATGTCGCTTTTGGAAATTACTGTTGGATTAGTTAAATGACATTTACTTTATGCACTAGTGTGAAATGAGCCATTTACTAACTACCACTGTACAGACATGAAAAGTAATTATTTTATTGGAGGTACCGTTTACTGTCAGTGAAACTGAACGATTTTTTTAATTATATTTATTTATATTTTGCAAAAAAAGTAATATTCGAATCTCCCGGTAATATACTCTATTTGGGCATATCGTAGAGATGGGAAAAACGGGTCTTTTTAGTGGTCTGCATCTTTGCATCTGGATTCCGTATGTGAGCCGGCTCACTGAGCCGGTTCAAAAAGAGCCGAGTTCTAAATATGTTACTGCAGTCTGCCACTGAGTTACCTAGTTCAGTCAATCATATCACGACCTGTATAGAATCAAGAATGCATAGCCAAACATGTGATGCATGAATCATTTGAGCTGACAGATGCATCAAAGCAAGAACTGATACGTAAGTGTAAAATGTGCTTCTGTGTGTTAAGTGTTTCACTGAGTTATGCGGATTCGTTGATCCGTTGGCTCAAAAAAAAGTGAGTCGACTCTCACGGATCTTCTGTCGGAGTCGGCTCTTTGAACCGGTTCAGATCTAAGTTACCCAACTCTAGCATATCGTCAGCGCCTCTACTGCCAGAACAGGAACCCTTATGTTCCTCACTTTTTAGACAATGACGAATGCACGTGGATAGTCTTCGTTTTCTCTATCCATCATAACTGGGGTTTTGTAATTGACGAGTCATTCTCAACATAGATACGGAGCCATCGTACAATTTACTCTCTTCTTCTATATTATGTTGTGAGGATAAAATAATTGACGACGACAGCGATGCAAATGATGCCACTCCTTCCGACTAATTAATGGCTTGCGTCAAACTTAATACAGGGTATCCCAGACATGACTTCCCAGACCTGTATATCGATTATTCTTTCAGATAACCTCGTCAATTGAAATTATCTCCAAGATGGTGGTAAATAATCGAAGATATCTCTGTGTAGACCAGAGATGCATCAGTCAACTTTTTTAAAGCGGTTTTATTTAACTTCACGATCCGTATATTTACCTGGCGACTGATTTTTCGCCTACTTTCTATTATCCGATTGAATGGAAATTTGGCACCCACGTGTAGTTCCGATGATAATACCTACAATATTATGATAACATAGTTGAAGGTTCAATTTTTGTGCGCGTGCAAAACGTACTTTAATACAGCACACTAAAAACTTAAAAATAGGTAAAAAACGTGTTAAGTTATAAACAGTCGATAGTGTGCTAAAAGCTAGAAAATAATTGTGGGCTACTAATCTGAGGCCTTGATTAGACTAAAATAAAATCGTAGGATGCATTTAGTAGAAAAGCTTGGAAATACATATCTGACTTTCGACTGTTTTCTTCGACCTTAATATTAATAAATGCGCCCCACGATTTTATTTCTGATCAAGGCCACAGACTGGTGACCCATAATAATTTTTAAGCTTTTAGTACACACTATCGACTATACAATAGAACCGTTTAGCTTAAAAAGTTTTTTTAACTATTTTATTTTTTCTTAAATGTGATCATAAGTATTTTTTTAGATATTCCGATAGAACATTTTATTCTCTTCACAACCATTCACAAACATTTAAAATATCAGCGTCGTAGTATACAATTTTTGAGATTTATTAATTAAACTTTATATACAATATACACGTACTGACTCATTGATTTTAATATCAAGTAGGTACATGTATTGTTTTATTGTGTGTAAAGTTTATAAAACTGTATAGATACTGCAATCCTGACATTTTATCACATGATTGAAAAGAAATAAAAAGCTCTAAAAAATACCTATGGTTATATTTAAGAAATATGTTGACTGGCGCACATACATCTTCGATGATTTACCGCCATCTTGTATAGAATTTCATTCTATTTACAAATATTATAGACATTGAGATGGTTATCTTGACAAATAATCGAGATAATCATGTATGGGACACCTGTATAATACGATTAGAAAGGTTAACCAACCAACACAACTACAGTTCAGCCTCGATTATCTATACACAGTGCGGATAACACTAATAGTCTACAAATTCACTCCAAGTAAATTTATTCGTTGTGCATGACCTTGAGTAGTTATAGAATAGAACTTAAAGCCTATTCAGACTAGCCGTTCTCGGTTACGATTCACCGGTCCGGTTCGGTTGTTGATTAATCTAGGCTGCTCACACTATCCCGATTCGGTTCTACGATTATTGTCGGTGCGCATGCGCAATTTCGAAATATGATTTGACGTTTGATGTGTAGTTAAACGTCAACAAAAACAAGTGGCTAGTCACGTGACTCCAGCAAGCGTTCTCATTGGCTACGGTTCCGAACGGTCCGGTTGAAATTAGAACTGAACCTAAACGCTCGAACCGAACCGTAATCGGAAACGACTACGCCCTGATTGGTCGAGCTCCCAACCGGACCGGTGAATCGTAACCGAGAACGGCTAGTCTGAATAGGCTTTTACAGCGCCCATGGTGACTAAAAACGGAATTTTCTACTGTACTCAGTACTTAAAACATTGACAGGTTATGCAATACGTTTGTGAGAACATGAAACACACGAAATGGACTGTCCAAAAAATACAGTTGAAAATTTCGCTTTTATTTTATTAGATAATTCGTTTCATATTTTTATTTATATCATTATATTGAAGAAGGGACGTTTGTTTGTTGTTTTTTTTTTTTTTTTGTTTGTATCAGCTAATACCTGAAACTACTGAACGGTTTTGATGTGAAACTTCTATGTGTGTGTTTCTTAGACAGATTAAATTTTATACAAATGACTGTCCGATCCGGCTTCGTCCGGGTTATAGTTGGATTGAATCCGCATTAGTAAACTTTGTAGGAAAATTGTACTATTTTATAGCCTATTTAATATCTATCGTTAAATAGATGTGTATCTCATACATACTTTTTAAACTGAACATTATTTTTTGAAGGATAATTCTAAATCAGAAGAGTTAAAGATTGCGCGCACTTGTCTAGCATAAATTTGCACAATCCTCACAGCACAAACTTGCAGCCTGCACGGTGCCGTACACTAGACCAACTGTACAATTCTTCACACCCTGCAACTTTTAATGTAGGTTTCGTGATGTGTGGTAGACATTTTGTAGTTTTCAAGTATAGGTTTATCAATGCATATTAATTAACGAAAACGACACATCACTATAGCACACTAGATCGATTCATCACGACTAGACAGAAATTGCAGGCTACCGACTGACGGTCGTTGTTGGTTGCTGGTTGCAGGTGCGCCACTCCGTTAAATAACACGAGTACCTTCACGAACCGTGTTGTGCTGACCGTGTGTATGCGCGGTCTTTTATAGATTTTGATTTCCGTTAAAAAACCGCAAAAATCGAAAATTCGTTTTTTTTTTAAACAATTGAGCACGTTTCTAGACCGTATATTTAGGTACTTCTAATGGAGCACAAGCAGACTAGTGTTGGGTAACTCAGATCTGAACCGGTTCAAAGAGCCGACTCCGACAGAAGATCCGTGAGAGCCGACTCACTTTTTTTTGAGCCGACGGATCAACGGATCCGTATAACTCAGTGAAACACTTAGCACACAGAAGCACATTTTACACTTACCTATCAGTTCTTGCTTTGATGCATCTGTCAGCTCAAATGACTCATGCATCACATGTTTGGCTATGCATTCTTGATTCTATACAGGTCGTGATATGATTGACTGAACTAGGTAACTCAGTGGCAGACTACAGTAACATATTCAGAATTCGGCTCTTTTTGAACCGGTTCAGTGAGCCGGCTCACATACGGGATCCAGATGCAAAGATGCAGATCACTAAAAAGACCCGTTTTTCCCATCCCTAAAGCAGACGTCCGTATTATTTTAACTTTCGAAACTAAGGAGAGTAACCAATACAGTAGAGTATTGTTACCATCCTTGCATTTTCTCTAGATGAAATATAGTCGTGCCCTCTCTAATGTTAGCATTCTAAAACTTTAATCAAAATAGTTCGTTTTTGAGCTCTATAGGTGCAATTACAGACAGACAAACAGGCGACAGACAGACGTTTTTAAAAACCACTTTTTTAGGTTCAGAGTACTTGAAAACGTAGATTGGTAAAAAAACACTAAATCCATATATGGGAAAGTAAAAATGTAAGTTTTCGGTTGCGAAATATTCAGTTAAACAAATATGTATTAATTTTTAAACAACTTCTTGGAACGCATTTAAATATTTTTCTAATTAATTATTGTGCACATATAAATGGTTCACTAATGAACGTTTGCCACATTAGCATATATTATGTTGTAACAATCTACACCCCATTGGGAGTCCCCTGCGACTGCAGTGCCGCCTTGTGGTAAACGCTTTAAAATAATAATAATATTATCTAGAATCTTGAGATTTCAATCTGCAAAATATTTCTCATAAAATCTTATTACCTGGGCGTTAAATACTTGTTTATTTATTAATTATCACCAGGTGTGTTCCGTCTATAGGTTAAATCATTTCTAATTATCTAGTTGTCTTTAAGCGAAATGAAACATTCTATAAAATGTAATATGACGAATATATCAGTTTTATGTATCATTAAATTAAATTATTTCATTAAATCATTTTTAAATTATAATATGAAATACTCAGGTCGCAATGCAAAACCCTGCCGACAAAATACTGTACTTGCTTATATTGTGAAAATTATATTATTGTGTGAACTTAAAAAAAAACATTGTGCCACTTAATATATCCCTTGAAATCTTCAGAATCCTCCTTAATACATTATATGAGATACATTTTCAGCAACATCTACATACAAATAGGCTTCCCGTGGTGATTGATTATTATAATATGTGTAAATACTAAATGCATTCATGCTTAAGAGCAAAATTGCTCCAGTGGTTTGCGTTCACAAAAAGCCTTTTTGCACCCCCCCCCCCTGAATATCTGCTTTTCATGCTTTTCGCACTAATGGGTAAAGTAAAACAAAAAAATACATCTTACTAATCAGTAATTTCCAAATGCCACCTGTCAATTACCGTTTAACAAGTGAACAGAGATAACAGACTGACACAAAGCAGGGGTAGTTTTCGTTAACAACTCAAATGAAAAACAATATGGCAGCACACACAGAATATGACAGCTGTCAGCTATATTATTAGAAGGTGAAAATTAGCCATTTGAAAGGAGATATGTGCAAAAAATGTGGTATGTATCACGAATGTATTGCTTCTGTGGATCGTATTAGTGTTAAAACTGACGCTCGTTTTTTCATACTGTTACAACACCCATAATGTCACAACTTGCACATAAAATACTGCATTACAATCTAGATACACAAACTACTATTTTGAACAATCCCACGACTTCCCGTAGTATGTATACTAAATATCGGAGATAAGATTGTACATTCTAGACGCTCGATAATTGTGCTAATTAACATCCACGGAGATACGGTGTCAGTGTATAGATAATGAACAAGCGTGCTCTGAAATCGCATACTCGACGCAATTCAAGAGAGTCGAGTCTACTATATAGGTGTGCGCTTAATGATTGTCAGGGAGACGTTAAATTGGCGAGAGCTGTAATTGAATTCTTCTATATAAATATTCATAATACAATATAATAATATTAATTATATTATATTTTATAGACTTGTTTTATTAGACTTAAAAAAAGCGAGAGACAGGCCGACAACCGTCGGTGATGACTAACGTAAATTATACAATAATTTAAAAAATCTGCAAACGTCAAAAGACTTGAGTTTTGATTCAGAACTAGTTTTTCCTGCCGCAACTTCATCTTATCCAATATATCTTGGCGTAACGACCATTCGTGTGATAAAAAGAAAAGAAAATATTCAGAGTAAAAAATCCGACTGCGTCTAACAGAAAATTACATAACAAGCTTCCAGTATGAAAAATAATAGGGTAGGTGACATATATATTTTTGAATTTTAGTTGTCAAGAACTAAAAAAGATTCTTACTTCTTACCAATTTTGTTTTGTAGTAGCATCAAAGATTCGCGAAATTTATCATTGGACTTTTCTCAAAGACTGCGACTTTCGGACATGCTTTGAATTGGACCAATTTGGTGAAATTTTCAGGAGACACCCCCAAACAACAACAAAAAATTGACTGATGGGACTCATGCGTTACGAATCTATATTTTTGGAGAATTTTACTGAGTTACTCAGGGCGTACTCAGGATCTGAACGAGGGTGAAACTCATATTAGTGTCGAGAAAGCCCGATCTCTTACAAAATAAACTTTAATTTACTAATCAGTAAACATACTAATGTTAGCTCTTTATTCAATATGTACCTTCTGCCTGCAATACACTTTATTTTATTGGCTGTCATGTCTATCATGAAAAAGTAGTTAACGACGGGAAATTGAACCAGCGATTTAAATTAAACTCACGACCAGTTAATTTTTTCAATTGCTGCGTCTTTATTTTAAGACATCTTCAGTATCTGAAGAAGTCTTAAAATAAAAACGAAATGTGGTGATTTAAAAAATTAACGGAGTTTAATTTAATTCATTGGTCCAATTTCCCGATAAATTCTATTTCATACTTTAGCTTATTTTCTGCCCCCCTCCCCCTCTGCGTACGCTTTTGGAACTACTACGCCACTGGTTTGCCTTGTAAGAACTTTAGAGTATACATTTGCCCAGCGAGAAAAATGCGTCGTTCTGAAGTTCAGCAGCATTCAATATATTGTAGATTTTGTGTATATTGTAATTCCAGTTCTTTTAAATGTATTTATTTATGGAAGAGCAGCTTAGGTAAACAATATCATAAAGTATTACAGTTGTCAATGAGGTTTTTTTGATATTGCAAAAAAACCATAAAGTGTGTATTTCTGTCAATGAATTCCTCTGCATTAATATCTGTCTCTGAATGAATTTTAATTTCATTATAAAACTTTAAAATATCATTTTATTTATGAAACACACTAAACACGTAAAGTTGCATATTGTTTACATTAAGAGATGTCTAATCCGCGGATAGATTTTTTCGCGATTTTCAATAGAATTCCTCAAAACATACAAATCCTACCGAAACAGCAATTTAAAAAGCAGCTAAAGAAATTGATTTCACAAACAGGCAGGCGACAGTTCATCAAATATATAATCGAGTAATATGAGTGCATTATTATTATTTTGTGCTAGGGAAATTTAAAGCCCGTTTCTTTCGACTTTATTTGAGTGTTCCAACTTTGTATTTTACACGTAGTATACTCACGTCTCACACGTGACACGATATACTACCACTACGTCGAATATATGTATATATTGAAATTCATTTCGCCACAGTTGTCCCCTTAAAATTTGAAAAAATAAAGCCCTAACATGGCTTTACAATTTTAAAAAATACATAAAGAAATTAATAATCTCTATTATTAAATTATAAAAAATGTACATTTCACATACAACAATTTATTATATCACTTTAGAGATAAAAAAAACTGGATCGATAAAAAATAAATATAGCTATATGTATTAAGATTTTTTTTTTGTGTGCTGAATCGAATACGTAGAAGCAGGTGTTTAGTTAATATACATTAATTATGACTGACACTGTTGTTGTCTGTTTCAGGATCACAGCAGGCGATGTCGAACGGTGACAACGCACTCAACACGCAACATTCGTAGACTGAAAATTTCAACAAGTGCCATATTTTATTGTCACCCGACTCATCCGCTAATTGGGTGAGTGGAACACAGCGGCTATTATTAATACAACATATTTATCTAATAATATTTACACACGTTCTACGAGGTGTTTCAACAATTTTGGGAGGGATCGAAGGCATATCATGATTATCTCCCGTTTTAAATATATTTTTTGACTATAAAATAACTGCTTTACATGCATGTAAAGTGACCCGTTACGTACTAGTAAAGTAAAATAAAACTATTCCAATTCCTTAGTAAATCACTGTTTATCTCGTAGTTTTTTTTTGTAACCTACTAATAGAAGTGACGTTTGTACCAAAAGTGAACTGTCAAAATTTTTGAAAAACGTGCAAAAAATACCATATTAATCTCACGCGTAACGGTATTATGACTATTAAAACTGGCTAGCCTCATTTTAAACCGTTGTATAAGCCATTACGACAATCGACTATTATTTTATTCCCTGTTTGGAAATTATGACGTATTTTCTACAAAAGTTCTGTATTTTTTTTTTAATTTTTTTTGTAAAGTACATTTTTTCTATACGTAGGTAAACCTTCTTTGTTAATACATTATCACAAACTGCACAAAATTAAATCATTAATTTCAAACGAGTAATTGCTTTATTTATATTAAAGCCACCGCAATAGATAAAACAAAAACTATCGGATGAATTGCTATAGTAATTTCTAATTTTCTAAATATGTATGTCGTAAGATAATTAAAATAATTGGATTTTCGCGAAAATCTTACGAAGATTGCAAAAAACCCGGGTAATTGTAATCCGGTTTTTTGCAAACATCCTAAGATTTTCGCGAAAATCCGAATTTTTTAATTATCCTACAACATGTATCTTTAATAGTTACTTGCAAGTATGCTATTTCCCAGGTCTAAATTAAAAAAAATTCACAAACAGGATGAAATCCCTTCGAGATGCTTAGATTTATAATAGGCGTTTTGTAGTAATAGCGATGTTTGTATGCGTAACTTCAGCATGCTGCGTGATGTACTCGCAGAGCATGAGGATTTTTTTACTTTGAACTTTTAAGTGACGTAATTCGAATATGCTTGTAGAAGCTATTTAAAAAGTCTTTTGCCGTTTATTTTAAAATTTTCAGAACCTAATTGAGAGAACATTACAAATCGAAATTGGAAACTACGTACCTAATTGTAACGAAAGGTGTTATATTAGATGCGGATTTTTTCTCTGAATATACTGTAATACCAATTGACTGCTTAAAAAAACTAGTCGATCTTCAATTAACCAAAATTGAGTTAAAATAAATTAAATACTCAGGTAATTAACTGGTGAATTTTGATATCTTTATCACCTCAGCAGTGCTATTGTCGATATCAGAAAATGCATTCGATAAAGGTTTACGTTATACGTACTTAAAAAAATATATTTCGCATCACATACGATCGAAGTGAAACTTCTTATGCGTGGCTAATATAAAAATCTAATTATTATGTGTTTTATTATTTAAAAAGGTAATAAATTTACCACTATTATAAAATACAAAAAATTATATTCAATTACTTAAAAATAAAAATACAACGTAAAACAAAAATCATTATTTAGTTCATGGAGAAATCGAACCCGCAATATTTGTGTTAGTAGATTGATCTCGCTTGTAAGCTGATCCAAGCAACCAGTTGATCGACAGTTATTACCCCGCGACCGCATTACCTGTTATGGAAAGTACGCCACTTATTTGTGAACGCATCTGTGTCACTCTTTTAATTTTCGTTTCATTCGTTTTACTCCCCTTTTACTCGAAGTAGCGCATCAGAAGTTGCATTTTTCGAAGGAAAAGGGTACAAGGTCCTATAGTAAATTTAAAAAATATATTTTTATCTCTGAAAAGTTTTTGAAAATTAGATCTAAACTTATAATAATAAAAATTGATCATAATGACACAGTTTTCTTTTCTTTGTTCATTTTGCAACCGATAAAACAGTCATCTTCTTTTTAGCGGAGATAACAGATGTATTAGCTTTGTAAAATCGATTAAAAAAATGTTGACATAAAAACAACATTTTTTTGCCACGGTGCCTTATGTTGCTCATAAATAAACGCTTTTCGGAAAGATTAGAGAAAAAAGATGTAATATTAGACATCTTTGAAGCAAACATGAAAGTGGCACTAATTTTATGTAATCTACGGCATATAACATAATTTAAAAGTTAAAAATGAACGTGACCGTGATTGTAACTAAAAAATACAAAATGGTTCAAAACTGTTTTGCCAAACTTAACCACGCAACGTATTCAGAACTAAGTATAACTAATAGATCAATCATTTGGAGGCCCCCAAGCGGAACCTGATATTGAGGGTGTTTTTTTAAAGTATCAATAAGGTATTTTCGACTTGAAATTGCTTAGGAAATACATCCTTAAGCTATGTCGGTCACGTCGTGGGACACTCTGTATATAACCGATATCGTTTATAGTTTTCCACTATTTATTATAGAAACGAACACTTTATTACAGTTATGACCGACCTTCCTCAATAATATTGTGACAGTATAGTAACTAATTATTATTAATGGGCGTCATAAAATCATGTAATTACGGTTACTAAAACACAAATTCCGTCCATTTTATGACTTCAAATTTAATTACATTAAGCAGTAATAGCAAGTTATTTTGATTATACTGTGTTCGCGAATGATTTATGCTCACTTTCTAGTACGCCACATATACTCTAAAAATAGACTGCTTTGAAAATCTACCTACTTTAAAGCCCCCCATTTACGAACGCGCCAACGGGCCAAATGGCCCCGCGCCGATCCAAAATTCACCATGTGTGGGGAAACTCAGATGGCTTTGTACGGCTCGGCAGACTCGACTGGATTTTCGGCCAGTCCAAAATCCACGACGCCGAGCCACTGAGTCGAGGCTCGGCGTTGCAGTGTGTGTCGAATCACCGCGCCAAACTCCATTTGGCCTTGTCGTGTGTGTGCAATCGCCGATCCAAAATCCGTTCAGTAGCAAACAAAGAGTGTAGCGAAGCAGACGTCGTCGTGTAGATACCTAGTAGTAAATATCAAAGCTGTTGTTATGTCGTCACGAGATTTTGTGCTTGACGTGGTAGAAAAATACAGACAGCGTCCATGTTTGTCGCAAATCACTAATCATGATTACCACGATAAAATAAAAAGAAATCGTGCCCTCGACGACATATTAGATTTATTTAAGACGACGGACCCACATGCCAGCTGCGAAACGGACCGAAAAAAAAATAGGGTCTATCACTAGGCTCAAGGGAGATATGTTGAACCAAGGTTAAATGAGTCAGTTGTTTTCTAGCTGCAAACCATTGTTTTTGCCATTTAGTTTTCGATTTTCTTTTTTTGATGTAAATGCAAACAGCAACGGCAGCTAAATTTATGGATTCCTCCTCATCCATAGTCGCAATTAAGTTAAAAATAATACGTAATCAGAGGTTACTTTTCATAAATTCACAACCGGTCACTTGCTGGTGATAAAAAAACACTGTGTGAATCGATGCGTTCGTGTATGTCCCTCTAATTTGGACTGAGGACAAATGAACTGGAGCCAAATGGCCTCGGGACAAATGGATCGGTCATGAATGGGGACCTTTAGAGTCTATGCTACCTACAAATACTCCCTGCCCTCTTCATATCAAATCCTTTCTACTCGCTTAAAGGAGAGTACAGCTCTCCTGACGTTATAATAACCGATATATTTTATAGTTTTACACTACTGATTACAGAAACGAACACTTTATTACAGTTATGACCGACCTTCCTGAATCATATTATTACTACTATTGTGACAGTATACTAATTGTTATGAATTAGCGCCATAAAATCATGTAATTACGGTTACTAAAACACAAATCCCGTTCATTTCATTACTTCAAATTTAATTGCATTAGGCGGTAATAGCTATTTACTTTTACACTGTGTTCGCGAATGATTAATCCAGACTTTCTGGTAGACCGAATATACTTTAAAAATAAACAGCGTTAAAAAACAATTAATTCTTTGCTACTTAAAAAATGCTCCCTGTATTCTTCGTATCAAATCCTTTCCACTCGCTTAAAAGTGGTCATAGCTCTTCCGACGCTATTTTTAAAGCCAAAGGATTCGAATAAACACCTGATGAAGGATGACACTACAGATCAAACAAGCAAAACATTGAAGAAAAAAATGCCCTGGAAAAGTTTTTAAAAAATTATAAATTACGTAAACTGTCAATATATAACCTATTTTTTTCAAAATATTCGTCTGTATTTATAGGATTTGTAGTGTGATTTTTGATTCTTAATTTGTCGAAGCCTTTAGCTGTAAAAATAGCATCTAGAGAGCTGTAACCGTTTTAGACAAGGAAAAGGATTTTAAATGAAGAGTGCAGGGGGGGTATTTGTTGGTAACATATTAATATACTCTAAAAGTTATGATACTATATTCTGCATGATCAATGTTAAAATGAATAGCACCGTTAAATTTCTGTCAAAGTTTAGCTTATGTGATGTTAAATTTGTTAGAAAGAGGTAAAAAATTAACAGTACTAAATTTTTACATGGACCATACAAAAAAGCATCATTAGCGTTGAAAATCAATGTTTAATTTTTTTGAAAGTGATTATTTTTGTGATGGGCGAAGTATTTTCAATTAAATAAAGCCAGAGAAGTTTAAATTATATACACATTTGATGTGTGTGAAAAGTGTTATATGAACAGCGGAGACTTGAATGATACCTGAGAAGGGAAGCCTTGATAGCTAATGGGCTTAATAGCGTATCTACAGTCTACACTCACGTGGATTTTTTCTACGTTTATTATCTAAAACCTAAAACGCGAAAATATATCTACGTCAAATTGAACCATTCTCTACCTATTTGAGAAACAACAAACGATTTGTTGGAGCGGCATAATGTATAAAATTAATACACCAGTCGCGCTGATATCAAAAGACCTTTGATAGAGTCATTTTTACGTGTAGATGGAAGTATTGGAAAGCTCATACTGTAACCAGGAAACTTAAATTTGACTGTTTAAATAGCAAACTTTCATAAATTAAGCGATTTACGAAGTCTTTCAAGTTTTAGGGTTCTGTTCAAATATTTTCATTCTGCATAATTAAAATTTTCATGCAAGTAGTGTCACGCCACTGCAGGGTGCCGGTGGTAAAGGTACCCGGTATAATATTTAAGTTTGTTTCGATTCTCTTCAAAGAAAGGAAACAATACTTCAGTGTTGCAAGCCATAAGACAATACTTACAATGTATCAATAGATATAATAACAAAAGTAAACGGTGAGATTCTTTTGTTTTGTTGTTCGTCTGTACAAACAAAAGCGGCGCTGCGTTCGGACCGTTGCATTGTTGTTGGTATCTATCTCCTCCTATGGGAAGCGTAAACAATAGTTTTGTCGTGGGCGCAGTCATGTTGCTAATTGACACTTAATTTGTGTGAGAAAAATCGACTAACCGAGAGTATTTTTGTGGTATTTCTAATTCTAAAGAACGGGCGCTTCGTATATTTTTTTGTGTTATAAAAATCTAAAATACAGGTTCGATAACTGTTATAGCCATATTTACACGATGTTGGGGTCGGTGACAGAAATTTATAAACCATGTACATGAAAGATTAGACTGTACTTGTTCTTATAATATTATAAACAAGGTCTCCTATTTTATCATATAAACTTTCGTTACGAACAGACATTGTAGTTTTGTTATCATATTTTTATATTAAAATATAATCACATAAATAATCTTTATAATAGATAAAATTTTGCCGAACCCTGTATTAATGACACGGTAATAAGCACCAATCAGGAAGGTTGTACTCCAACAGCAATCCATCTCTATGATTGGTGAATCGATTTCCTCTCACCTAGAATAATAGTAAACACTTGTTGTTTACCACACAGAATCGGTGTATTAGACACGCAAGTATTATATGCGCTACTTTGTGTCTAACATAATAATTATTATAATTGCTTTCTGTGACATGGCCGTGGATGATCTAAATGTAATGGAGTCATACTTGATGAGGCAGTCTATTAACGTTTACAGTATGTAAAACTGTAAGGTGTATTATGGGACATTTAGCACTGGGACAAAATGAGTGCATTAGAATGAACCATGACTATATTTTAGTATTGATTTATTTACGGTTGTTACGGTTATGTTTGATAACTTGAAGATTAGTTATTCAATTCTCTCTCATTCACTAGTAGTCTAAAACCCGGCATTACAAATATATACTCCTACCGTGTGTCTCACGTTTTTTAGCCATTCCCAGAAAATAAGCCATGGACGGTTTTTGAAGTTTCTTAAAATATAAGCCATACATCGAAAATATGTCATGTTTTTTTTCAATTTCAAGGAGGTACCTTTAGAGCTCCATAAGATTCTTTATTCTTCCCACTGGGAGTTATAATTCGAATATTATTGACGATGTTCTTGAAGAAGATGATATTAATGTTATATTTGAATAAATACGTCTAATATTAACTAGTCTGATACTTATTTATGTTCATTGTACTTACATGAAAAAGTAAATTCAATAGATAAGAATTATTAACTTTATTATACATATAGGTACCTACCTAAAAAATTCCTCAAAAAATCTAAGCCATCCCTTGAAAATAAGCCATGGTACGATTTTTAAGAAAGAAAAAAAGGTTATTTTATTACCTATCCAACGGTACTAGGTTTCCTAAACGAAAGTGGATCCCATCCATGGTTGCCTAGATTTTAGATGTTAAGTTTTTTGAATTTGTAATGATACTTCAATTTTAGCGATCACATCGAAAAAAAACCTGGTTCGATTAGGTCTATTTTAAATAAGCCTCGTGCGATGATGGATTCCAGCATGTGGGCCAAATTTCGTTAAAATCAATTAACTCTTTCGAAAGTTATTGCCCGCGCGCGCGTATATATATGGTGGCAAGTTGTTTAGAATGATGTAAAACGTCGAGAATTTTTCGTCCGACCCCTAAGTCCTGCCATCTGACCAACGCCATATATGGCAAATACACTAAATATGCCTTTCAAACTTGAAATTTAGTACCCCCTGCAGTCCACACTCTTCATCTCGAACTGTTACAATTCTCCCGATGATATTTTTAAAGTTAAACGGTTCAGGAAAAAGCTAAAGAATTAAATTATATAACTGAAATATTGAGGGAAAAAATGTCCTGGAATAACAAACTATTTATAATAAATTATAAATTACGTAATCTTTGACACATAGCCAAACCTTTTTTTCAAAAAATTCGCCTGTAGGAGCTCTAATGTCACCTTGATCCGTCATTTGGCCTTTATACCAAACTTTTAGCTTTAAAAATAGCGTTGGAAAAGCTATTTCTGGCCAGGAGAAAGTATTTGAGATGAACTGCATGTAAATTTGTTTTTTTATTTAGATACAAAAAAAAACAAACAAATAAACAAACAAACAAAAATTACTCTTAAAAGGTAATCTTAATTAAAGCCATATTGTTAAAATTTTCACGGATTAAAGTGTGTCAGTTGCAACAATTAAGAATTAAGAAGGAATGCTTGTAATTGACTTGTGTAAAAGTGGACACACAAAATGTTTTCCCAGTTTTTCAATAGAAGACATGCATGTACTGTGCTAGGAGGTGGACCAGTAGATAAAAACCTTTATATTAATATCATTCAAAATTGACTACTTTTAAATATAATAATTATGTATAATGTAGAATTATGATGCTGACAATGAAATAATGTTTTGGCTAAGTTTAGCTTCTTATCACTACGCTATAAATTTAACATTTACTTTGAGAAATATTTGAAAGATTTCAAATTTACAATTTTTTTAAGTGGTTTTTGATTGAAATTTAAATCTCGCATATTTTTACGGAAACTGCATTTGGATACTGTACGATTTTTCTCATCGTATCGTTTGGTTTTATAATTTAACTTCGCTTATTAGATTACACAACAGTTCCAAATAATAATATATTCCCATAGATGTCAACACTGCATTCCAAATATCTTAACAATTAAATAAACCATTTTTCTTTTTTAAATTTCGTGAAAGAATTTACTTTTAATTCATAAAAAATGTATATGTGTTATGTACCGTAAGGTAAACTAGCTTATGTTAGATTTTTCGCTACAATGGAAAAATAGTACTGTCGATTACAATTACCCTTTTTTACGCACTGAGAGTACAGCTAACGAAAATTCGACAATATAAAGTTGGCAACGCTAACCAAATCCGACTTTATAAGCTCGGCCGCGCTAAAGAAAATTCAAAAATATTAAGCTTAACCATAAGAGCCTCAGACTTTCTGCCATCTGGAAACTATATACTAGACGACCATAACTGTGATTATAACGAATAGTTATTTTAAGTATCATCCAGTGGAATTTGTAATATCGTATTTTTGATTACTTAATGAATTAGATATAAGACTCAAAATGAAAATAAAATGTTGTATGTATTTTAAAATATTTGAGGTTAATTTTTTGTATGCATGTATACAGACACTAGTGCGATAGGTTAAACAGAACTGGTCAGTTGGTATTATGGCTCGTGTGACTGTTAAAACTCGCTATACGATATAGAGTCTACTATTACAAATTGCATTTTAAATGTAAATATTATTAAAATCGTGCCTTTCCTGAGAGGGGCTCAGAGAATTTATATCATTTAGTTTTAGTACGAATCGGTTTGCTTGAAACTTTATGAAAGATTAAATATAATTTCAGTTACAACACATAAGCAGTTTTATTTTGTGACCACATATATTTTATATACTATAACGGAACTCGTAAAATATTGGGCTGTCATTAATAAAATTGTTAGAGTATTTTTTAGTTTTTAAACATTCCAATGCTATGAGTTGAAAAATTATCAGAATTCTTATTAAATATCGATGCAATCTATTATTACATTATAATGATACCAACTGAAAAAATTATCGTAACTTTCTATCAAACAATAAACAAACTAACTGAAATAGTTGAGAGAATTTTTGACGGTAATTTTTCTCTTAATAGAGTAATTTATTTAAATCACTATCTCAACATAACAGAACAACTCACGCGACTAAAATAATTTTATATAACTTTTTTGCGTGGCTTCTCTCGTGTGATCGGATAAAAAACAGCATGTAGGAACTTTAAACTTATACGCTTGTTTCGCAGGCAATTCCCATTACCTATAACCAAATCACAAAAAAAAGAAATAACAAAACAGAAAATAGTAAATAATCTTATTGAAAAATTTATTCTAATTTCGATATTAAAATCTAAAATCTTATAAATTGGGAATTAGAATTTCCTTTTTTAGTCAAAGACTTAAATTAGTAAAATAATGAATTTTAATAAAATTATTATATATATATATATATATATATATATATATATATATATATATATATATATTAAGAAATTTTAGAATCTGCAAAAAATGTTAAATGATCCCGGTCGTTACGTCATTCATAAATAGTTAACTTTCATTTCCAAAAATATAGTTTTGTGAAATATGTAGTAAGCTGTAGAAGATTTCGAACTTGTCGTTAAGTCAACACCAAAAACTGCTATGATAAAGATCAAAATGTGTATTTTAATGTTTAGAATTAATTTCAATTATGGAACTTGTCAGTTGTTTTTGAACACCTGACGATAGTATTTTGTTTCACCGTCATCTCCGGTGTGTAATAAACCGGGATTTAATACGAAGGTTAACCTGTGTCACTCGATTGTGGAGATAATGCTCTAAGACTACTGCTCTGTTGTCGAGCGTCTATTCTCTACACATATTTTCCGATTTTTTTTAAATTTCCAACCCTTCGATTCAATGGCTTTTCTCTATTACAAGCCCCCAATTCCCAGGTTGTAATCTGAAATTTTCAATTTAATTTTAAAATATGAATTTATGAATTAGTGCTAAGAACTCTAGCTGTTTTTGGTCTAAAAAAATTACCCTTAAAGAAATTAGTCCTTCAACGAAAATAATATATCGAAGAAAACGTATTAAAATTCTTATTTTCTTTTAATTTTTGTTTCTTATATTTTATATTTATAAAAAAAAGCCGACATGTGTAAAAAAGCCACCAAAAAAACGGAAATGTATTAATAGTACATATGTTGCTTAATAAATTATAATAATTAATTTTTTTTAAAGAAAAATTAATGTTTTTTATAAAGTTTTTAGTTTTAACTTTTTAGTGGCTTTGCAATACGTAGTTTGCACGCTAATAATTTCATGATATTTGATTACCAAACTATAGAAGAAAAAACTACTATATCGGTTTAAATAAAAAAAAATATATATAGAACTATTCCATAAACTGTCTGAACTCAACGGCGTCAATATCATTCAAATCAGTCGAGAAGTTATGACACAAACATAAAAAGATGTACATGTCGAATTGATAACCTCTTTCTGTAAAGTCGGTTAAAAATTAATAATAAAATATTATAAATAAATCGTAAATTATTTTAATTGTTAAACGGCATCCAGGCTGCTTATTTAATAATATTTAATTGGCAATTGGTTCTCAAATATAGCAGCATTCCAAATTTTTAGTTGTATAATAATTTTGGTCCCCTGTCAATCCTGTCGTATTATTTAATTATTGATGTGAATATAAAAAAATGATGTTTCCAGTAGCAATATACAAAAACAGTTATTGCTTACAAACCATATAAGCAACCGAAGTATCCATGTTTGATATTATTATTATTATTACAATGTTCGACAAGGTTCGTTAGAGCGGCGGCCGTATTTTACTAGAATTTAGCACCGTTTCAACGACTAATAAAACTGTTTTCGATTTTCGACGACACGGCTAGACTGAGCCAGACTGACGACATCTCATAACATAATAGATGTGTACAAAAACTGCTGCATTTTTATACAAGATGTTCGCGAATCTTTGACCTGTTTTTTTTATTTTACAAGAATCAAAAATACAAAACAAAAATAACAAAAGTAATACATATTGTGTGTTTCGATTACAAGGCCATTAGCACCCAGAATTTCTGTTTAATAAAATTTACTTTAGAAAAGTGAGTCACTGACCCTCGCTTCATTTAGTCCAAGCGTGCGTCGTACAAGAGTCTATTGGAGAACATTTCGAAAATGTTATTAGTGAAGATAATATGGTCGAATATATCAGATGGGTGACAGATTGATGCAAAAGAGCAAGACAACAAAACGTTCGTAATTACATTACTTTGAATGTGATGAAGAAGGAGATGTAATTAATTGTGGATTACGGATTTTTTTTTATTGCACAATAAGCTTAAAAATATTTTGTAGCGTGCGCTAACTGCCCAACTTGGTTACGTCTGGATGCACATCGAATTGAATCCACGTTTATATATTGTATAATGAAAGATTAAATTATATAATTTAAATTTACTTAGGTACCTAATCATTCGATTCAGGGTGGGGTACTGTATTGATGCACGACCTATAGGTATATATTCTAATCCAAATTGTATATTAGGTATATTCAAAATTCCGTTTTAGCGTGAATGAAAGACAAATAAATAGACAACATTTCACTTGTCTGTGAGTCTGTCACTCAGATCCTACTGGCAAGTTACATAAATACTCATTTATGTAACTTCCCAGTAGGATCTGTAGGATGATTTCGTTTGGCATGTACCCGAACTCTTTAGCTTCTGGAGAGTTGTCGCCGTTTTTAGGTGAGAGGAAAGGGTCGGAGATAAAGAGTGTTAAGGGTATTTGTAGGTATCCAATGCTCATAAGTAAAATGGTTCTGCAACTGTTTTTTTAAATCACATTATATACGAGGTGGTGTTTTACACGTCTCAATGACTTGGATTAGCAGAGATAGTCATTATGGAAATGTAACCGGATACTGTTAAAATGTCCGACTCACAGAGAATGGCTCACCACTGGGCGACGTTTTATAACACGAAACCGCTGTCAGTGTCACTTGATTGCGCGAACTTGCAGACACGTCTTTCGCGTCAAAGATACGTATACAGACAATCTACCTGACCGGCTTATCTTCTTCTTCACAGGAGGTATAAAAATCTTAAGCCGTTAGCGCATGAAAAACGAATCATCGAAATGAATAAAGTTGAAAACCTCGGTTATTAACTGTAACATTCATTGACTAGCTGACCTTGCGCGCGTAAATGTCGAAATTGCACGCAAATTCACATGCATTAATGTTGATTTTTGATGAAAATCAATGGAGTCGTTGCACGTTTTTACTGTGCAAAGCGGACCATTTTTGGAATCACTTCGATATTCGTCTATCCGTCTGTCATAGACAGTTTTCTCTAAAACTATTTGACGTAATTTTTATTTTTTTTTTTATTTAATTTAATTTTATTATAAGTGTGTTCAGCCAAATACAGACGTGAAGTATAAAAAAAAACCCGGGTCGCAGTGCCAAAACCCTGCCGACAATATAGTGTATTTGCTTGTATAGGGCCGTGTGGTTTTATTCTTTTATTATGTGAAATTAAGTTTGTTTTTCGGCAAATAAAAAATTTAACCCCTTAATACACCCCTTAAAATAACATTTTTTTTCTTAATTGTAATATTATTATCAATCTAACGTCTATACCGAATTAAATACACCCTTCAATAAATAAGTCACTATCTGCAAACTAAAATTATAAAATTTGTAAATCCGGTCCTGTCGGGCCGATTTTATTAAAATTTTGGGGACACTTTTTAATTACTACCAGAGGGTTAAATTTCAATTTTGAAACGATTCCGAGAATTTTTTCGGTATTTTGGGGCCCAAAAACATTTTTCAACCCCTAAAAACTACCCTTAAAATGGCCCGATTGGGCCCATTTTAAATAGGGTTCTTGCGGTGGTGGATTCCAGCATGCGGACAAAATTTCGTTAAAATCAATTAACTCTTTCGAAAGTTATTGCCCGCACATATATATATATATATATATATATATATATATATATATATATATATATACATATATATATAAACATTTTTAAAAATGGTGCCAAAGTGTTTAGGAGGTTATGAAACGTCGAGAAATTTTGGTCCGGCCTCTAGGTCCCGCCATCCGACCGACGCCAATAGTGTATGTTGCCATATGGCAAATACACTAAAAATTGTATTTTGATTCCGGAGGTTAATTTTAGGGCGTAAATGGGAAAATAAAAATATATCAAGAGCATCGTGTGGGATGTCAAATGAAAGCTTATTGAATTATGAATTCAGCTAAAATATATTATGTACTTTTATCTTTTTTTTTAAACATCTTTCCGGACAAACACTTAAAATGTCTGTCTCTTACCCTTATCACCCAAAAGATCGCTCAGAAAAATCTGAAAGAAACCATAAACATTGAGATTGAATAAAAATTATTAGTACTGATAAATTCTAGTGTGATCAAACTATTATAAACAATTTTATTGACACTATAATTATACAACGAGAATTTGGCTATAACGAGTGATGAAACAAGTGATGAGATGGGACACTAATAGTGCGTAGCTTGCACTTAACCGATGTTTTCCTTTATAATCGGCATTGGATGTTTACTCAAAAAGAACCAACAATATCATACAAAATACTCGAAAAACAACAGTGTTGACACTTGGAAATGATTATCGTTAATCGAACCTATTACACGCCAGAAGAATGCGACGTATTTCATATCTACCGTCACTAATTAAGTTTGGTTTCCTTCTCTTGTCTTATTTTTTAAATTACAAATATTCAAGGGGTCTTTCTTGATGCGCCAAATTTCGCATTATTATCACGTATAGCATAATAACAGTTTAATTTTTGAATGCAATTTGTTTCATAGTAAACACTATAATAAATAATAACTAAATTGGCAATAATCACTATTATATGGTAGGTAAGTGCTGATTCACAACGGTATATAAACGTTTAATCTGAATTATTATTTAGTTTGTAGTTTGTCGTTTGATGGAATGATCGTCTGAGGCAAACAAATCGCATTTCAGCAAACTATTGCTTTTTCTCTTTAATAATCAAAAAGGAATCTTACTGTTTCGCTTCTGATCAAACTAATATAATTCCAGGAATAGTAAGTAGAATAAATTTATGTATTTATAGTTTTGAAAAATATCGTATTTATCGAAATATTGTCAAATATTCGAGGTTGACTCTAATTAAAAGAAATTAATTAGAGTGGTTGTGATCCTTGATGAATGTTGTTGATGAAGTTTTGGTAAAATCCGTGGCGCAGGATCAATAAAACAGCAATACTGAGATTAAAATTGCATTTTCACTAACGTTTCATTACGCTTTGCACCATCTTGAGAGTTCAAATGCTGTCAAATCATATCAGTATTTAATCGAAATGAGATTGTAAACATGGTGATTCGCTTCACAATATACAGAAATGTTGGTAAGATGTTTAATTGTACTAAAATGATTTTTAGTTAAAGTTTGTTTATGCCAATGATTAAAATTGTCACTAAATAAAATTGATGGTAACCACTCAATTTTATTTAGTAACTAAAAATAATTTTACTACAATTAAACATCTTACCAATATGTCTGTATATTGTGAAGCCAATCGCCATGTTTATAATCTCATTTCGACTAAATACTGATATGATTTGACAGCATTTGAACTCTGTAGATGGTGCAAAGCGTACCGATACGTTAGTGAAAATGCAATTTTAATCTCAGTTTTGCTGTTTTATTGATTCTGCGCCACGGATTTTATCCAAATTTATCCAACAAATTTTGTCAGGTTTTCACATCTTATCGTAGAATTTTAAACGGATTTGTTCAAATAACTTAAGACTAGTTTTGTATATAATATAGAAACTTCGCTAATTACCTCAATTGTCCAGCTTAAATCCCGAATGACAGGAGAAAATGTGTTGTCTTTTTTCTGATAACCATTATTTCTAAATTTATTTAGAAATTTAAAATAGACACGTACCTTTCTCAATGTTTTTAAATCAATTTAATTATTATGCACTGAATAATTAATCGAATAATTCGTTATAGGTACAATGTGAGTGCGAATAATTGCAATATCAAATAAAACTATATTATTATTAAGTTGAATTTTTTGACAATACTTGGTGAAACAGTAATAGCAAGTTTTTGTAACAAAAATTTCAATTTCAGGCAAACTAAGAATGAAAAAGATTGTAGCAATTTTAGCATTGCTTCTAGCAATTAAAGTTGGAGCAAATGCGCCAAAATTAATAAAACTAAAAATATTCAAAACTCACCAGGACTGTCCGAGTAATGATAAACGTTTTGTGAAGACAAGAAACGGTAGCCTAACAGATAAAATTGAGAGCCTTTCTGGACCGACATTAACTGCAGAGTCTTTGGGAAATTTTCCATCACGTGTGAATTTGTTCTCACTTCAAGGAGGAAATCTAGAGTTTATTGAGGACGGGATGTTTAGAAAAGCTTGCAATTTGGAATATTTGTTTCTGGACAATAACAAAATCGCAGCGATTAATTCGCAAACATTTGAAGGACTGTTCAGTTTAAAAGATTTGAAATTACAAAATAATTCTATAAAGTGTATAGAACCAGGTTCTTTCCGTCATATGGAACATCTAGAAACATGTGATTTGAAAAATTTAGAACTTACTAGCATAGATGCTGATATTTTTGAAGGTTTAGTTGAATTGAAAGAACTGAAACTAAGTGAAGGTCATTTGACTGAAATAAATCCTGGTACTTTTGTTCATTTGAAAAAGATAAAAAAGTTAGATTTAGATTCAAATAAAATAATGGTATTGAAAATGAATAATTTTAAAGAGATGGAAACTTTGGAGCTACTAAGTTTATATAATAACAATATTCATACAATTGAATCGTGCGCTTTTTGTGGCCTCGAAAATCTAAAAAACCTTTATTTGCAGACAAATGAAATCAAAGTTATAAAAAAAGAAATGTTTAAAGGTTTGAATAATTTAGAAACTTTGTTTTTGAATAGAAATAATATCAGTATCGTTGAATTTTCACCGTTTAGTTATTTACAGAAATTAAATGCTTTAGTTTTAGACGAAAATCAAATGTCTGTATTTGATTATCAAATGTTTACGGGATTAGCAAAGCTAAAAACGTTGGGCTTAAAGGGTAATAATATAGATAGTTTACCGGTCGACGTTTTCGATAATTTAATATCACTAGAAAATCTTTACTTGTTAAAAAATAACATAAAATTAATTGATAAACGACTGTTCAAAAATCTTAAGAATTTGACTGCCCTAAATCTGGGTTACAATCGTTTGGAAAAGATTGAGCCAAACACATTTAAAGATTTGAAAAAATTAAAAATGCTCCGTTTAAATAACAATAACTTTAAACGCATAACACCAGAAATGTTCTCTGAGATAACGGAATTAACATCGTTGGGTATTTTAGGGAACAAAATCGAATCAATTGATGTAGAATCATTTGTTACGTTGAAAAAACTAAAAGTATTAGATATTTCTAACAATAACCTAAAATTTTTGAAAAATGGAATGTTTATGGGTTTGACAAACTTAACACGCTTGGAATTATATAGTAATAAAATATCCACCATCGAATCTTTGACTTTTCAAAATTTCCCTAATCTAACTTCGTTAGACTTATTTGGTAATAAAATCAGCACAATTGATCCTGAAATATTTCGTAATTTATCAAAATTAACAATATTACGATTGGGAAATAATTTAATTACAAATGTACCACCTAATTGTTTTGATTCTTTAATTCAATTGAATGAACTGTTTTTGGACAACAATACAATATCAAATATTGACCAAAATACTTTCAAAGGACTTGATAAGTTAAAAGTCTTATCATTGGCAAAAAACAATATAAAAACCGTTGAATCAAACGTATTTGCTCACTTAAAACAGTTGACTGAGTTGTATTTGAACAACAATCACTTGAAACACATAAATCCTAAGACATTCGGACCTTTGAAAAATTTAGCCAAATTACATTTGTACCAAAATGAAATTGAACAAATCGATTCGAAATCTTTTGCAACATTTGAGAAATTGGACACTTTATATTTACAAAATAATAATTTAAAAATTTTGAAAAATGAAACTTTTACAGGTTTAGGTGAATTAAAAAATTTGGATTTGAATGATAACAAAATTGAAAGAATTGAGGTGAATGCTTTAAAGCCTTTAAAGAACATTCAGATTTTAATGTTTGTAAATAACACCCTAACAGATATTGATAAAAATTTATTGAGCGGTTTGTGCCATTCTTATTTCTTATTCTTAAAATCGAATAGTAAGTCACAAGAACGTCAGCCATTTCAATGTAATGAATAACTTTTTTAATTTTTTGGGGGGGATGCCGACGTCTGTACAATATTGTGTCCCCCGTTCACATTTGGAAACTATTAGCCTAGAAACATTAAATTTTATAGATACGTAATCTTCATGATTACAATTGCCAATAAATAAATTTAAGGTGACCGTTCACCCGCTGTTCAATATGACACATTTTAATGTATGTGTGTCTGTGTGTGTATACAAAATACATGAAAAACAGTTCCGAAAATCTCCAATTTCTATGAAAAACATTATTCAATCTTTGATGAAAATGTTTTCAGAAATATTTTTGTATATTATTTGATCTAAATAAATTATTTAATATCAGGTAAAAATGACAAAAATGGCATAATATTAACACAATTATATACAAAAAAAATAATTTAAAAAAATCGTCGATCTTAGTATTTTTGACCTACATTTGTGAAGAAAAAAACTTAAAATGCTAATTATTATATATTCGAAATTTCATCTCGTGCTGTAAAGAAGTGTTGACAAATATCACGTTTTTTGGTACAATTTGTAGGACAAAAAAGTGTGTAATCGAAACGTCGTCATCAAAAAAACTTTTTCTGGTGTCCATGATTATTATTTACTAATTTATTATTTAAACGGCATGTTTACTTTAATCTCAGAATATTTTAGCGAGGGGAGGTAATCTCCATCTGGATACGTCCTTGTTCGTTAATTAAGTTAAAACGGTAATTAAAAAAAACAGTTGTAATAAATTGATGATTTTTATATATTGCTTTTCGATTAATAAACTAATAATTAAGAAAATACTTGTCTCTGCAATTCTTTATTTCTCTGTATAACACCCGCCCCCTCCCCTTGTAGAACAAGAGCGTTACTGTGACACGTCGAAATGCTATTTTAAAACAGCTTTCTCCACATGGGAAAAGAAGCAACATTTCCCGCATTGGAAAAGTAGACAAGGTGTTCGTCAAGCAAAGAGCTTTATTAAGATTAATATTACGGCGGAAAAACTTCTACGCTATCGGAAAACTGAGCTCAAAACTATTTCCGGAGTCTTTTCGGGTCAACTTAACAAGATTGGTATAACGGACATCATATATGAATTGAATTTCATCAGAAGAGGTCCCAAAAAAGCAACGACTCACACATCATCTAACCACTCGGTGAAGTCAAAAACATGTTAAAAAGGAATGTTAAAACTTGTTTATAGTAATATGAATATTATTTCCAAGTGACTTTTCACTTCACAATAAATATGCATTTAACAGATAAATTAAAACACTTGAAAATGCTACAAAAAAAAATTTTTTTTAATAAATTAATTATTTATCGACGAACGTTTTGGACAATAGGCGCATCTTCAGGAATATAAACGTTTATATTCCTGAGGATGGACCTAAAAATGTTTCGTAGAATTTTCAGGTGTTTTTATTTATATGTTATTATTAATTATATTCTACCAAGTGCCAAGTGAAAAATCAATGCAAATTAAAGCATCTGACAGTTTTGTCATATTGGAAATTTGGATTTTTTACGAAAACAAAGCTTACTTTGCTTCTTTCTCCCTCGGATGGATTTAAATGATAACCGTTGAATTAATAAAATCGCTGGCAGTGTCAATTCACGATATTCATTGGTGTTTAAAATTGTCAGAAAATTTTGTTTTGGTAAATGAGAACCGATTTTTAAAATATTTGCGTACGAGATTGAAGTGTGAAATGATATATTCTTGTTTATATTTCGTCTTTCTAGAAGTGAAAATTAAGCAACGTCGCTAAAAATAACATGCAATTAATAGAGGTGTCTGTAAACAAACAAAATAAACACGATGCAATATTAAAACAGTGAGCTGTAAGCAATAAACGCCTTTATCTCTATAGGTGCTGGAAAAGCTGTGTACTAAAAGTTACCTTTGCAGTTCTATACAGAAACCAAAAACACTTTTTTTGTAAATAATATATATTATGCGCTATGACGGGAAATTTAGATTTAGTCTTAATTACAGCCAATGGCTATTCTTCTCAGCGGCGCTAGGTCGTGGGTAGAATTAAAAAAAAAAATAAATTATAACGGCAAATCCAATCAACTTAATCACACAATCACTCCAAAAATTTCTCAGCCTAAAAATTGCCTGTCCAAAGAACCCGACCACCTTCCACAAGTTATAAAAGGCCATATATACGTATGGAAAAATTAAAAAAAAACCGGATCGCAGTGCCAAAACCCTGACGACAATATAGTGTATTTGTTAATAGAGGCAGTGTGACTATCACGTGAATTTATGCTTGTTTTTAGACAAAATAAAAAATTTAACCCTTTATTATACCATCTAAAATAATATTCCGTCTCTGTTTTATAATTCATCATCTGCACATAATTATATACCTACAACCTTCAGTAAGTATAATTCTGTATCCGCAAACGTTTTCATAAAATTTAGTCCGGTCCTATACAATGCAATTTTTAAAATTTGAAAATTGTATACATAGACTTGAAAATAATTTCAATTTAGGAATAGAAAATCGTTATAATACTCTCAACTTAAAATATCTGTATAGTCATCTTTAAAATTCAATTCCAGATATATGTTATAATAGAAAACAGTATTACGGGTAATTGGAATAATGAAAATAAATCAATTTAAACACTCATTGATTGCAACGTTTCGTCTTTTTTTTATTAAGACTTTTTCAAGCTCTCAATATGCTTAAACGATAGTTAAACTATGATATAATATACAATTTGGCATTACAAAACCAATTATTAAAAATTGAAAATGGTAGAAAATAATAATTATTATATAAAATAATAATTATAATAATAATAATTATTTTCTACAATTTTCAATTTTTAATAATTGTTTTTGTAATGCCAAACTGTATATTATATCATAGTTTAACTAATAATAATAATAATAATAATGCGTTTAACGTCCGTTTCTCGACTTTATGTCATAACAGACGCCATTCGCACCATTACTATTTTCCATTTTACCACTTCCCGTTATTTTCTACATTTCTAAAACTTCAACTTATATAATAGCAATGGGCGAATGAAGGAATTATAGGAATAAAAATAAAAAAGAGAATAGTTACTTCTTACCACAACAGATTTATTCAGTGGATGTACATTTCGAGAGCAAAGCTCCCATCTTCAGCAAAACACTAAACTAAATGTTTAGTGTTTTGCTGAAGATGGGAGCTTTGCTCTCGAAATGTACATCCACTGAATAAATCTGTTGTGGTAAGAAGTAACTATTCTTTCTTTTATTTTTATTGTTCCAACCACAGTGCTCTTAATATTTTTAGAATTATAGGAAATTAGGATAAGGTAGGTAATTTTTTTGAACTAGGAGTTTGATAGGTAATCGGCCATGGCCTCAAATAAGGAACCATCTCGATATTTATCTGGAATTAATTGAGGGAAACCATCATAGTTTAACTATCGTTTAAGCATATTGAGAGCTTGAAAAAGTCTTAATAAAAAAAAAAGACGAAACGTTGCAATCAATGAGTGTTTAAATTGATTTATTTTCATTATTCCAATTACTTGTGATACTGTTTTCTATTATCTGTATAGTTTTTACAGGTGAATAATTTAAAACGAAAATCACAGATTCTAATTATTAGACATAGGACGTTGTCAGTCATTTATAATAAGGAATTCTCAATAGAAATTAAATTTACTTCCTTCTTTTTAACGAAAATATTTATTTACATAAAAAACGTTGTCAAATATAATGTTAAAATATGAATCTATATTTAGCTAAAATTATGCAAAAATTATTAGTATCCGCCATCAAATAAACTAGGATTTTGCAATATGTGCTTGTCAAATAAATAAGGGAATTTGTAAATTCGACAGACAATTTTAATTGAACTTCATATAGCTTAATTATTAATTTATATGTTATCATCTTAATTATACAGTTCATATAATTATGCAAATTCAAATATTTCAATAAACTGTAGTTGGACAAGCTTCTGCTGCTTTTCTTTTTTTTTTTTGGAAGTTGACAAGTTAATTTTTTAAGACTGCATATTTTGCCCGTGTGTGTAGAATGTCATTTGTTTATTTAATCCTTCAGTGGATGTGAGGATTCATAGTGATCCATTTTTGATACAGCGATATCAGATGTACTTAAAGATGGAATCGACACTGGTTTAATCACAAAGCTGGGTATAAAAGATTTTTAACTAATTTTCGGTATAAAGCACGTGTTGCTGACTTTAAAAAAGTGGTAATCAATTAGTCGCGTATATATTTCTATGTGCTCGTATACTGCATGTTGAAAATTTAAAATGTGAATCATGCACCTAACTTCACAATGTTATACAATAAGCATAGATATTATGTGTTATCTCAGCAAACACTGAACCGATACGAAAAAAAATAGCGCCAATACATTAAAAATTCACCAATTCATACTTTTACCAATTCTCATATTAGAGCCTGGTAACTGAGAACTTGTAATAAAGGACATAAAAATAACGACATTTGCTACACGCTCGGTTGTATTTAAACTCAATTATTTTTGAAGTTGTACTTGTTTTGGCGTGTTGAGAGCAAAATTTTAGCAGGCAACGGGAGTGCGCTCGCACAGCTAACGAATTTTCGACAGTATAAAGTTGGCCATAAAAGACCCGGACTGAAATGATATCAGTGAACTTTATGGTATCTGGAAACTATATAATAAACTAGACGACCATAGCCCTTGATATTATAGCCAACATTAAGTGTCTTCCAGCGAAAAAAAGTCAGAAGCCAAAATAAAATTTTGAAAGTGTTTTCTAATATTTGAGGTTACTTAATTCTTTTTTGTAAGTATTGTTCTTAAACTTTTTGAAGATTTTTATTTCAATAAATTGTTTGCATGTATATTAAAAATCGTTTTTAATCACGCCAAAGAAGTATAACTTCGAAGCGTCTACATGAGTACACGCACCCACTTTTTTACATATCTTAATTGTTAAGTTCGCCTGTAAAAGTTGAGAATTTAAGTGTCGGTGTGCGGTAATTGTGAAAATAAGTGTTTTAAGAGATGTCTGAATGGATTTATGATTGTCGACTTTTGTTTGATGTTAAGTTTATAAACACATATATATTATAGAACTATAAATAGAAACGCGCGGTTATATAAGTGCTAAAAGCTATGATATAAGAAGTGCAACAACTTCTATTTGCATTAAATCTGTCGGCTTGTTACAGTTTAATGTTTATTATAATGATTTTCACAAGTAGAAGATCTCAGCTATTATAGGCGGAGAGCTCATGGCACCCGTTTCATGAAGTGTTTGATTCAGATAGAAATTTTATACAATAGTATATATATATGAAAACTTATTTGTGGATACTTATGCACGATTTAAGGCATTTTCCCAAAAATAGTCATAAATCCCGGAAAAAGTGTCTGGCTTTTTGAAAATCTTTTTAAATATATCTAGTGAAGCTGCTATAAAAATTTCACCGTGAATCAGTCACTTATTTTTTCATTTTTGAAAATTCAACTTAAACCAAAAGTTTAATGTTAACCCCTCTAAAAGTGTCTGCCTTATTTATTTATTTATTTAAAATGAACTTAATTTTCGAATAGTACTTGTTGGATTTTGATTCAAACACTTTTTTGGCACATATTTTTAAGCCTTTCCTGTAAGCGTAGTACCTGGCGTACCCAGGTAGAACAGGCAAACACTCATTTACCTATACATATTAATGTGTACTATTGTATAAAATTACCTGAATCAAACACTTCATGAAACGGGTGTCATGAGCTCTTGGACTATTACATTTCTAGCAGCACTCATATCGGAGGTCTAGCTATACAGTTATTCCCATAATGTTATTCTTATTTCCTATAAATTTTGAATGACTTGATTATTAATTTAGATAAAAAATGCTTAACACTTTATAACATAGTACGTTCTTTTAAACTTAATGAATTTTATGGATCAGTAATCTAATAATAAAATAAACTTCAAAAAAACAGTACCATCTTTGTCTGCGAATTCACTCACGTGGACATTGAATGTCCCGCAGATTTCCTCGTGTTGCGATATAGTACATTGTGCAACTAGGGCGGAAAATTGACGCCCGGGAACGACTGTGACGTTTTCCCTTCAGAGCACGGAAAAGCGCGGCAATCACACGAGCTGCAATCGCTAATTCCGTCACAGTTAAGTCCTGATTTTTTAATATAGCGGTACTGCAATATAGCTGCCGCAATATGACGGTGAATGATGCCACCAAAAAATAATAATAGATGTAAATGGATGCCGCTACCGAGAAAACAAAATCCATTTACTTTTATGCACATGTGTTTTGTGATGTCATTCACCGTCATATTACGGCCGCTATGTTACGGAACCCTTATCTTAGGAAATCAAGACTTTACATATAATTTTTTGTAATTAATAAACATGTTGTAGGTATAGCGGATTGTTACAGTGATCGCGTAGAATGGAATCATTTCGCTTACTTTCGACCCGAAAAGAATTTACTAAGACGAAAACTCTTTAATCTTCAATTGCGCATGCGCGACTTTTATTTTTCGTAACTGACATGCAAAGGTCAATTTTCGGCCACGAAAATAAGTAAGTACTTATGCAGTGTTGCTCTTCCATTGCGGAATTAGCAAAAATCGTAGTTAAATCGGAGTGTGATCAAATAAAAAATACCAATTTGTATAGTGTACCAGATTTTACCAATATCGGATCAACTGAGCAATGCCACTGCAAACAGAGAAAACTACGTTGTTTTTATAATAAAATAAATATTAGTACTTACTTTTATTATAAAAGTGACGGCTTCTATATAGTTTATTAGTGTGAAAAAATGTGTTTGAGAAATTTTGGCAAATATATTTCCGCAATAAATTTATTAATTGCTGCAACAAATTAAGTTCAATTTAAATTTCAAGTCCCCAATCTGTCTAATAAATTAATTACTAATTTATTGAGAGAATTAAAAAGTTATGTTAAGTATGTAAATTTAAACAAATTTGCTGGAATTATAAATTATAATATATACCTAACTAGTTATAGATGAAAAAAATATAATTACACGTAATTTATTAAGTTCAATTTCGTTGTCATTTTTAAAAACGTTGAAACTCATTGTAACAGTTATAATGTTCGCCGAGCTCTTATTTAGTGAGAAACGTATTTTTAGCTCGGCAATAACAATTATCAGCGCAGCTAAAAAGCGAAACGTATTCTGATGAACAAACCAACGTGTCTTCATATTTTACCGTGATGACGTCAGTAACTGCTCGTTTTAGATTATGTCACAACAAAATAATATGTCAAAAGTTAAAAAAATGCTCTCTGTCTCTCTTTGATTAACGATAAAAATTTCTGACTGTTGTGGATGTAAAATAATATGAAGTATGTAATAATAATAATCAATAGGTATGTTTGGTACATTAGTTGTAGAAGACTCACGAAAAATTACACTGAAAATGTTATGTTAGCTACCTATTCATGGGTACACTTTACAGACGTGTAAAAAGTGTAATCACTTTTTAAACTGAAACACGATATCAAGCGTACCTAATAGGTGTGTTGTAATAATTCGCGCATGACTTTTTGAAGTTTAACTTCTAGTGACGTATCTGGAAAAAGTAAGAAATGAAAAAGAATGAAACTGACAATGACAGAAGTTTATAGTGTGCATTTTGATTCGCAAAATAGTAAGAGCAAAATAGTAAGACAAGGATGAACATATAAAGTTGAATTTTATGTTTAATATTACTAACAATTGAAGTAATTATTAAAATAAAATAATAGTAAAATAATTTCTGTAATCTGACGTACAAACGGTAGGAACTCAAAATATATGTTTCATTCTCTATTTTCAGATATCAAAACAATTTTCGGATTAAACGTCACATAATGTGAGGTTATAATGTTGATATACTACAGATAATAGGGTATATGCATATGTAACTTAAATTTAGTGCAAATATTATTTTTTGTAATTTTTATTGCAATTGTTTAAACTCCAAATAGTTTTTTTTAATTTTTGTTAAATAATAAATATCAATTAAACAAAAATATAATAACTACGCGCGAAATATAAAATGTAAAATATTCTGGGTAATCTTTCATATACTATGACGTTAGGCGCGTTTGAATAACCAAAATATCTTGCCCAAAGAGAATATTTATTCTTCAGTTCGATAAGACTGCTTTCATGAATGATTTCCTGTGTGTGATAACTTTTAATATGAAAACAATTGATTATAACAATTTTCAAAAATTATGCATATACCCACCCTATTCATATATTAAAAATGTTTTTCTGTAGATTATAGTATGTAAAAAACCCGGGTCGCAGTGCCAAAACCCTGCCGACAATATAGTGTATTTGCTAATACATCAGGTCTTGTGGCTTTATTATGTGAACTTAAGGTGATTATTGGGCAAAATAAAAAAATTAACTCCTTAATACACCCCTTTAAATTACATTTTTTTTAACTACATCATTATTGTCGATCAAACGTCTACACCAAAATTAAAAACACATTTCAGGAAATAACTCACTATCTGCAAACTAGTGTTTTCAGAAAATTTTTAAATCCGGTCCTGTCGGGCCGATTTTATTGAAATTTTAGGAACACTTTTTAATTGCTATTAAAGGGTTAAATTTCAATTTTGAAACGATTCTGAGAATTTTTTAGGTATTTTTGGGCCCAAAAACTTTTTTCATCCCCTAAAAACCACCCTTAAAATGACCCGATTGGGCCCATTTTAAATAGGCTTCGTGCGGTGATGGATTCCAACATGTGTGCCAAATTTCGTTAAAATAAATTAACTCCTTCGAAAGTTATTGCCCGTACACATATATACCTATATATATATATATATATATATATATATATATATATATATATATATATAAATATATATATATATATATATATATATATATATATACATATATATATAAACATTTTTAAAAATGGTGCCAAAGTGTTTAGGAGGTTATGAAACGTCGAGAAATTTTGGTCCGACCCCTAGGTCCCGCCATCCGACCGACGCCAATAGTGTATGTTGCCATATGGCAAATACACTAATAAAAATATGGTATGAATGTGACGATCTATTCGTGTGAGAATTTTCACATGACATAAACATCAAAGTGCCCTCTTAAAATGTGTAATCAGTTCGCCGTAATTATAATATTAAAAACTACAGAAGTTAAATTTCTTATGTGAGCTTATGAGAGTGAGGCTCATTATAATTTTTTTTAGTATAATGTCTATAAAAAAGACTTTTACGAGTTTTTTTATACAATTCACGATAGCAAAATTTGTTGGTTGGTCACATTTTGCTTACCGTGATTCAAATGTCATACTTGTGGTTAAAAAAGACGCGCCCTTTAAAAATATTTATTCGCCTAGCTTTATAAATCAACACTTCTGGTGTGTTTTTATTTAGTGGTTCATTATTGTGCCGACATGATTTTGCGGTGAATTTTACGTTTTTACTCAATGCTGTAGGCCACCATTCAAGTAAGCGCTGTCCTTTCATGCACAAAGCGGTTGAAAGGCGTCGCGGTGATTTTCTGCGAAGTGGTATTATTATTCTGAAAGGTGGCAAACCTGAATCTGACCGCGCATAAGAATGCGTTGAATTGAGTGACATAAGCCGCCTTAAGGGATTTATTTAAGTCATCGTAAATATTCTACTTTCGATGGAAATGTGACACAAACATTGAAATGTTGTTCATGCAGAAAAATCCCAATCGACCTGCTTAACTGCTTATTTATGATCTGTCTTTTAAGGAAGGCGAAAATTGTCAAAAAGCAATAAACTGACTACCGATCCTCTCTCGGGTCGTAAAAAACGGTGTTAAAATACTGGAACACAACTATGTGGAAACTGTCAGTTGATAGCACTGTAAAAACTATATATATGGTCCGCTAGGTTCTAGAACAGTATTATGATTTAGGTATTAATCAACCATAGATTAACGAATTTTCCAATGTTAACAAGTGGAACACGATAGAAAAAATCTGAAAAACGATTGACTCTGCTGGCCATCCCTGGAACTTCCCGCTACTCAAAATGCTCGAAAATATACATATTCGTGCTCAAAATTGTAGATTTAAACATTATTTTCGAGCTCTTCCAGCTCAAAAATCTTGGAATAATTTTGAAAAAACAATATTTCAAAAATTATTTCAGTAATAACATTTTTAAACGTATCGTTCGATTTCAATCCAGTATGTGGCGTTAGATGTAATTTTTCGAGCACAAAAATTGATAAAGTAGATCCGGTGAGAAATCCAGAACTTATTTAAAAAAACATTTTGTTTTAACTTTCGAATTGCGATATCTCTCGAATGAGTCAACCAGTCAAGATCCTTTTTACGGCATTCGACGTTGTTTTTTAAAGACAAGAGCTGATTATATTTTGAAATTGATCGGTGCAGTAGTCTAAAAGTTATTTGAAAAAAAAAATTTTAAACTTTTGAAAAATTTTTAAAGGAAATTTTTTTACAAAAACTTTTCAGCACTTTAAATTTCATATAAGCACTAATGTAATCACTGATAATAATAAAAGTGAAATTACTGTATTTTTTTTTTTTAATTTCGGAAACATTTTTTTTAAGTTCCAAATGGTGTACCTAAAATTAATTAATAACCGTTTTAGAAACATTTTCTAAAAAATTTTTTTTTCACCAAATTTTTTGGGTATTATTCCGTTCTGCCTCCCCTACCCTGTTTTCATAGTGTTTTATTGTATTAATTTCCTAATTAGAAAAGTACGTTACAGACGGCATCGAAAAGCTCCAGCGCCCACTGGGGGCGATACCGCCCCCGTTGGGAATTTATACATATGTTAGCAAATTTGTCGAGCATACTTAACTTTTCTACACTATTTTGTTGAGCAAGCCTATATAGTTTTTGATATAATCGTCAGTGTAATGTTTGGCTCGTAAAGATAGTAAGTTGTGGCTATAAAATTTGTAAAATAGGTAGGCAGATTGTGCTGATCAATAAGAATGACTTAGTGCATGGATTAGCTGTGTAGCAGAATAAATATTTAATATTGTGTTGAACTTAATCCTGCCCAATACTGTTTGACAACCATGTAGGTCTTGGCATCTGGGCAAATTCGAAAAAGCTTACTACAGTCGGACAACTGATTTTACTCACGTATTTTCAAATTTTTAATCCCTACTTCTCACGTAAAGTAGAGATGGGAAAAACGGGTCTTTTTAGTAATCTGCATCTTTGCATCTGGATCCCGGCTCACTGAACCGGTTCAAAAAGAGCCGAGTTACCTAGTTCAGTCAATCATATCACGACCTGTATAGAATCAAGAATGCGTAGCCAAACATGTGATGCATGAGTCATTTGGGCGGACAGATGCATCAAAGCAAGAACTGATACGTAAGTGTAAAATGTGCTTCTGTGTGTTAAGTGTTTCAGTGAGTTATGCGGATCCGTTGATCCGTCGGCTCAAAAAAAAGTGAGTCGGCTCTCACGGATCTTCTGTCGGAATCGGCTCTTTGAACCGGTTCAGATCTGAGTTACCCAACACCAACGTAAAGTGTCTCCTACTACGTTACTCAGCCTATAAAAAATACGTTAGACAACGTTTAATCTCAAAATAACCTTTTTTACTACCTTTCGAGTTTTACAAATATGTTTTATGATACTTAGATCATATAGAAAACATTTTCAGAATTTTTCTGTCTATCTATGTGTTAGTTTGTAACGACATCACTCGAAAACTGTTAGGCTAATTTTGATGAAACATGGTATTCACTATTAATTAGTACCCAAACTTGAAATATATAGCTTTATACTTTTCCACAATCGGGTTAATATAACTTGTCAAAATCGATATTAACACAAACAAAACTACTGTGAAAATTGACATTAAAAAAATAGAATAGAAAAATTCATACTTTTTAATGAATGGAATTGTTTGTTCTCCCACTCTGTTCATTCAGTATTACAAGCAATAATTCAGTTTTACGTCGCTCAATGAATAAGATTGCTTAGACAATAAGGAAACGAGGTGTTTTTGTTTCACGATCTGTTTATTTTGAGTGGGATTTGTGATGTTCGATTGTTTTTAAACAACTAATTAACACAGACGTCGACTGTTTTTAATTCCTGTAATTAAAAGGTGAGCATCGCCTGAAGTATTGTGTCAGAAAATGTTCTATTTTTGTTCTTCAATTATTTTTCCTTAATTTACTTAACAAATGTGACATTGTTTTCTTTTTCTTTTAAAATGTTGTTGTATACCGTTTAATGTCTACAAATAGGATGAGTCAAAATAGTATGTAAAGAAATAACATCTTAGGGCTTGCGAATAGCCGAGCGTGTAGCAATGCCGTTATTTCCATTGCTCCTCTATTACAAGCCTTCAGTTTCCAAATTTTAATCTTGATAACTGGAAAAAGTAATAACTAGATTTTCATTTTATTATTAAAAATTAATAATTTAACAATATGAATTAGTGCTACGCTCAAATAACCCTAGCTGATGCGTTAATTATGCAACCTCTAAATGACACCAATAAAACATATTTCGCCATGGAAAACAATATGCGATTCAGATTCCCCATTTTGTTAACACGGCAAACAACAGAGCAGTACAAAAAATGAACAGACGGGCGTCGTTTGTTTTAATATAGCTTTTAGAGTACATTTACACGGCTTTGCTATAGTCTATTTTAATATTTATTTGTCTCAAAGAAATTATTATTGTTGTAAATTTTTCGTCAGTTCAAGTTTATAAAATAGACTAAATAAATATGTTTATTTATTTATAATTTCACACGAATTAACGGTTGCAACACTTCGAAGAAATTACTTTCCAAACAAATGATTGATATAATCGAATCTCGGTTATCCCAACCTCGTAAACAAGTATCAATTGATTTTCAGCGTTATTTGGGCATACCATTACGTATTTTATTATTTTTAATGACAAATTGAAAATATTCAATTGATACTTTCGACAATTTTTAGATTCTCGAACATGGAACTTGACTAATAGACGATTTCTGTGATATTAATAATTATAACTTTTTTTTCAATATGGAAGCCGGTCTATCGCCGAGAGCACTGCAGCTTCTAGGGCTTATTGTGCTATCTCCCTAATAATTATAACTTAATAAATTCATTATGGAATAACTTAAGGTTATAAATACACAAATAAGTAACTATAGTTTACTATGATGAAACACCCATTGTTGAAATTATAATGCAATATTAAATAAAACTAATTAAAAATATACTCTAATGTTAGAAAGGTGGATTATTTGAATAGGTCACTGTAGAATAAATGATAGTGGAAGATTTGGATTTGAGTTCCGACAGTGACATTGCTTGGATAAAAAGTTTTTCTAATATTGCAGTGCATCTTCAACAAGAGCTATTTCATAATATTTATAATAGTAAACTATAGCTATTTATTTGTGTATTAATAATTAATTATATTATATTATATTTTGATGAGAAACATGTTTCCATAATTTCTGCATGTCTGCTAGAATTCTTCGAGAACGACTGGATCAAATTGATAAAATTTAGTAAACTATTTTCTGGTACCCAAATTTAAAGTATATATGGTACTTTTTTCCGGTTATGGTCTCTTATATGATATATCGAAATATTGTCATGTACTACATAATTGGAAATATCCGGTTCGAGGGAGTTTGCATTTTTCTTCACATTTTTCCGCGGTCTCATCAGATTTGGTATATTCAATTTGTTACTTCAAGAAGTTTTTTTAGGTTTTTTAGGCAATAAATTATGAAGCGTTCTAAAATGAATAACGACTCTGCCGTGAAAACTCTTAAAAGTTACGTAAATATAAAACATTCGGTTTTATAGACCTTGTATCGTATTACGTAAGGAATCTTTAGGCAGTTAATACCTACTTAATAGAGTTGGGTAACTCAGATCTGAACCGGTTCAAAGAGCCGATTCCGACAGAAGATCCGTGAGAGCCGACTCACTTTTTTTTGAGCCGACGGATCAACGGATCTGCATAACTCAGTGAAACACTTAACACACAGAAGCACATTTTACACTTACGTATCAGTTCTTGCTTTGATGCATCTGTCAGCTCAAATGACTCATGCATCACATGTTTGGCTATGCATTCTTGATTCTATACAGGTCGTGATATGAATGACTGAACTAGGTAACTCAGTGGCAGACTGCAGTAACATATTCAGAACTCGGCTCTTTTTGAACCGGTTCAGCGAGCCGGCTCACATACGGGATGCAGATCACTAAAAAGACCCGTTTTTACCATCTCTACTACTTAATGCGAGATACCCAGTCCGTGAAATAGCCACGTTTTCAAAAATCGATACATGCTTGTACCTCATTCCACTTTGTTGCGAAATAGGATCGTATTGTAGTTATTCTTTTGGCAACCGTAGTATATTTGTTTGCCAAAACTAATAGTTACGAATTTATTGCGATTAAGTATTGATGATAAATTGCATTGTCAGACAAAAATTAAATTACGGTTCAATAATATTATTTCTGGCCAAAATTCAATTTGGACCACCTTAGACAATGTTCATTTCACTAAACTATATGATTTACTTCCTCGACGCGTATACAGTGAAACGTGTTTTTGTTTTATTTTACTTTAGATGCTAATGACCTTAGTTGTCGGGCATCTGTAATCTACAAGAATAATAATTACAGCGGACACGCTGGCTGTTCCATTTATTTATCCATAGTAATTTTTAAAAGACTAGGTGTATCCGAGGCTTTGCTCTAGAGATGGGACAAACGGGTTTTTTTAGTGATCTGCATCTTTGCATCTGGATCTCGTATGTGAGCCGGCTCACTGAACCGGTTCAAAAAGAGCCGAGTTCTGAATATGTTACTGCAGTCTGCCACTGAGTTACCTAGTTCAGTCAATCATATCACGACCTGTATAGAATCAAGAATGCATAGCCAAACATGTGATGCATGAGTCATTTAATCTGACAGATGTATCAAAGCAAGAACTGATACGTAAGTGTAAAATGTGTTTCTGTGTGTTTCACTGAGTTTTGCGGATCCGTTGATCCGTCGGCTCAAAAAAAAGTGAGTCGGCTCTCACGGATCTTCTGTCGAAGTCGGCTTTTTGAACCGGTTCAGATCTGAGTTACCCAACTCTATTTTGTGTTTAGTATCGTGCTTCTGCGCAAAAAATGTTAACACTTGACACTATTACGTTATACAAAAGTATAAGATACATTGAGCTGTTTGGTATTTCAGTGTCGTACTAAACGTGTAAATATTAGCAGTCATACTCTTCAACAGACGGACGTAGTGAAGTGTAGATCACGTGGTAGATGTCTGAATTTGACAGTTGCTAGGACAAATTACACGTTTAGTAGACGTACCATATACTTTTAATTTAATCCGAATTGATGCAACAGTGTTTAAATTCTAAGCAAACATATAGACAAACAGAATTTTTTTTTCGAAAATGCAATATAAATAAAAAAGAAAAAAGTAAAACCCGACGACGTAGATGAAGAAAATAAGCAAATCAAAACACGAGAAAGCCCTTGTTTTCTTGTTTTCAGTAGCCGAGTACTTGTTCGGGAACTGAAGAAAACATTTCAGTATTTGAGTTCCCGACTACAGGTCACAATAAATATTATATTGTGTTTTGATTTGCTTATATTCTTCTGGTACGTTGTCGGGTTTTAGATTTTCAAAATTTTTATTTACCCGGCTACAAAAGAGGGTTTATTAACAGTGTATATTTTTTAATTTTTTTTTTTGTCATTCACGTAGCTATTTATTATAAACCAAAAAAAGTGTATATATCTATTACCTATATTTGATACATCAATCGATGGATTTTAGACCAAGATTGTTTCCATTTCACGATCTCCTTGCCTGATTAAAGTAAATTGAATGACATCTTCTTTTCTTCGGCAAAATTTAAACAGTAATTAGTACTGTATGCTGTGGTGTGACTGTACGAAGCTGTAGAATTACAATTTTATTCGATTGTACAGTTGATTTTGTTATTGATTGATAAACTTGAATTTTGTGCCCTCACATGTTGCATAAATTAATATTGGTTGACAAACTATATCATCTTCTGGAAATCATAGGTTAGCAGACATCTACTATCCGGAATTATATGTTGACATCAGTCTTGGCACAGCTGGTACAGTTTGAATAATTAAAATACATTACATAATAAATTAATCAGAGCTAGGATTGGCTGATTTATTTATGTATCAGAGTCTGGATGTCAGAGTACGTTACGTTTATTGAAATTATAGTCGCGTTAACAGAATTAAATTATTAGCAATTACTTTACAAACAACTCATGCAACAGACATAATAAAAATATTAATAATAATTATGTTAACAAATACACACATTTTAATATTTGTAAATAATTTATGACGCTTATTCCTGGAACAAATTCAAGGTTTCATAGCTTCTTGACTTTTAGATTCGTATTTTTAATAGAGTAATATTAGATCAATAAAATATAAAAATGCTTTCGTCGTTGTGATATTATAGTCAGCTAAATGTCATATTCAATTTTTTATCACTGGATATAAATTGTCTGTTTTATTTTATGGTTTTTATTTTTATGGTTTTTACTTTCGAGTAGAGATGTGTTAATGAAATAGTTGCCTCAATCACGCCTCAACGCTGCAACGAATCGAAGTGAAATTTTGGCTGCATGTAATTTATAATCTGGATTAACACATAGGTAATTTTTCTCCAGGTCGTTCGAATTTCTCAGTGAATTGTGGTAGTTTCATTTTCGACTATAGAATAATAAAATTGATTTTCCAACCATTTGTATCGGAAAATTTCAAAAATAATAGTTCATAGTGCAGTATTTTTAGGATTTGACCTCTAAATATAGTAGTGAAGTGGTTTTGGCATGAAATTCATAGGCATGTAATGTCTTACTCACACGTTTCACGAAAATGGACCGTTATGTTTCAAATGTACTTTCGGTATACCATTATTTCACGAACCTAATACTATATTGGTAGTAGGGGGCCGAGTGAGTCGATCACCTGACACCTGGTTTGCTAGGAAACCAGGTGTCAGGTAATCGATTCACTCGGCCCCCTTCTACCAATAGTACTGAGAATTTTGACAGCTTACTTCAGTCGCCTCTAGGCTTCGTCTGCGTGAGGGTATTTTTGAGCCGAAAATTACTAAATTCCTGCCGAACGGGGCGCAACTCCGCGAGGCAAGAGTGCAATATGGTTGAACTGAAGGCTCCACGACTGTTGATGCTACGAGTGGGGTGTAGCACGACGAAGTAAGATAAAAATACGGTGGAGACGAAGACTCCACTACCGTTGCCGCTGCGGTGTTTTATCTCAGTCGCGTGCGGCCATAATAAATAGAAAGCAGCACCGGGCAAATTCGTCTATTATTCTATAAGAGAGACCACTGCAGCACAATACGTCATCCGGGCGAAACCGAACCGGGCCGCTGGTAGAAGAAATAAAATAGGACCCTAAGCTGAGCTCCTTTGCTAGCGTTAAATTAGCTGACTGGATACCGTCAATCATAACTATCTACCTCGTGCTCGCTGTTGCTCGCCTGATTTCATCATTTGTGTAATCAGAAATGTATTTATAACAAGATGTAAATCTGAGTTACCCATCAGCACTTGCATCTGATTAATCTTTTATTGGACGATTTTTATATACTAGAACTATAAACACAAATTAGTTTCGGACTGGTGACCTGCGTACGATAGGGATGAATTAAATCACTGAAATACGATATGTATGTCCAATCTTCAGGCACGAACTAATGTGTAATCAAGTAAAAATAAATCGTAATACCTACATGCATTTGATTGGACTTCTCGAATCATATTGCGTACCTCATAACACATGTCAAAAGTTAGAAGATGTGTAACCTATTTGGAATAACAGTTTGTTTTTAGGAAGTAACTATAGAAAAGGAAAAGAATTAGTTCAAATAAAATTACGTGAAATTATTGGAAAATTAATAAACTTTAATGATACAAACAATTATAAATAACACATACTAAGAATCACCTCAAAATTTCACTTAAACAAAAAATCTCCAAGAGCGTGATTTGCTAAAAGAGTTAGCTCTATATTATTGGTATGACTGTAATGAATCGAGTTGTGAGGATATTTTGGGCGGTTCACATGTTCTACGAAATGCTGAAACCATTGCGTAAATAAATTTGTTTGAACCCATGAATGAGATTTTCTAATTCCAAATTGTGTTCACTTTCGGTATTCCAAATTAGCATCATGGTATTCTAACCTTAGAGTTTCATGTCCCATTTTTTATTCGTGAATTATAACAAAATCAAAACGAAGCTATTATATACACTAAAAGGGTCAATAGTATGGCGATGAATGTTTACGTATCATAGTAAATGATTATCATTGATTGCATTCTTACCGAAAAAGTTTTCACAATCAACACTTCGTTTCTGTGTGGCTGGCACCAGAATTTACAAAATGGCAGTCAGTTTTTAATTCTCAGTGACTTTGTAATGTAATTACGCCTTCAAAGACAGATGGCGTTTACATTAACTGAGAAATCTTACTATTCCAAATTTCAGTATTTCAAATATGGTGCACTTCCTCTATTGTTTGAAATAAGCGTATTTTAGTCAAGTAAGAATGGCTGGTTTATAATATCAGTAACGTACATATAAATTTAGTGGAACCACCACTGCACACAATAGCTGATACCTAATCGACATCCATATTCTCTCAACCTTGAATAGTCGTAATATTTCAAGAATGTGTGACTTTGGAAATTTAATCTGTGATCAGATAGTAGTGTCATTAAACAGTACTTTAACTGGGTAATGTATAAGACGACCCGTATACTTCGAACATGGGTGGCCGGTGGACCTTCTGAAGGGCCAAAAGGATTCATAACCCGTTTCGCTTATCAGCAGAAATGTGCATAGTCGCGGTAAATCAGTGACAACAGTATTTCTTTTTTTGAAGTTATACTTCTTTTGGCGCGTTGAGAGTAAAATTTTAGTAGGCAACGGAAGTGTGCGCACACAGCTAACGAAAATTCTACGGTATGAAGTTAACCTCGCTAACGAAAATTCGACTGTATGAAGTTGACCATAAGAAGGCCAATCTGAAATAACAGACGAACAAAATCAATGCACTTTCTGCGATCTGCAAACTATAATATACTACACGACTATAACCTTTGACTGCAACCAATAGTCGTTTTAAATGTTATCCAAAGGAAAAAAATAAAAACCAAAATAAAATTTTTATTTATTTATTTATTTATTTCCCAACAGATAAATACATCCAATAATAGGGAAAATCACATCTCAATATTGAATACATGCATAAAATATAACAATATATACCATATAACAATATAATAATATAATACAGTGCAACAATGTAAACTTAACAACATAATATTACATAACGTAACAGAATGTAAACATAATTTTATAGAATAAATTTAAAAAAAAAAGTGTTTCCAAATATTTGAGGTTAATGTTTTGTATTATTCTTAAGCTTTTTGGAGATTTTATTTCAATAAATTATTTACATGTATACATATAAAAACTTAATTTTTAATCACGCCAAAGAAGTATAGCTTCAAAGGCTCGCACGAATACACGCACTCACTTTTTTATCGCGAATTTGCGTTATATCGGTATACTTGATTGAAATTTTCCATAGTTTTCCGAGCAAAAAAGGATTATCTATATTTTATACTAACAGCGTTGTTCTAAAACATCTGTTAGACCTGTACAAATTGACCTCTGTTGTGAATGTTAATAACACTCTGCTAGAAATTTGCAATTCTCTATGCATTTTTTTGCTGCACTGCATAAAACAGTTACCATTTAAGGCCCTGTTATTGTAGCGACTAAAAACTTTGTCATTAGTTCTAACTGTGTTTTGTTCAATCTATTCGGCAAAAATAAAGGAACAATGATAACAATTTATTTATAACAAAAGCTTATAAACAAATTATTGTAATGTAATAAAAAATATTATGAGTTCAGACTCTTTTGAATTTCCAGAAAAAAAACTTTTGTAAGTTTATTTTTTTCACTGACTTAAAAATTGTTTTAGATAACGATATAATGACTCGGCTAGTACAGTTCCCAGATTTTTATCCGAGAACTGATGAAAGTATCAATTGGATTTTCAATTTATTATTATAAAACCAAAAATGAACTTAAAATCTGCATTGTTACGAAAACCAGACTTCTTGACAGATGGTGCTCGTAAAATTAAAATTGAACACACTGTGCATAATGTTAGCAGTGTAATTTCACTGGGCAATGTTTAAATTTGTGTTTATTAAAAAAAAAACAAAATAATAAATTGAAATTATAAATTATTATACTAAGAAAACAACACTAACAGCCCGTGGCTTTGACAAATAAAGAACGAAATAATCAAGTCTTCGATGCTTCATAATTTTTAAAAAATCATTTAAAACCCCTATTTTAACGAGTCGTCTATGTAGCTATACCGGGTCGTATTAAAAATTGATGACACGAGGTGATGAAACTGACAGAATAACACGTATTAAACCATGTTATTTGTATACATTGTAATAAAAATAACGCCTCTTTTTTAAGTGCCATGCAGTAACAATAACACGGTGGTTGAATTGCCAGATACTAGTCTACTGTAAACAGGTTATTTAAACTGATTCCCACAGATTTTTTTAATTGACTAAAGTATCGATTGCTGTTCAAAGATATCTGTGATCTATAATTCTATACTATACCACAAATATAAAAACATAATTTATTGAATCTCTAGAAAAATAAATGGAATGTACGGCTCCACGGCACTGACTTTGTTGGTCAACTGCAATAACGGAGGATTTTCTTTCATTCGTAAATTACTCTTTTTGAAATTTTTCGAGACAAATTAATAGTGGAACACTACAGCTTGAAGACATCAATTTTATGAAATATGAATAAAATCTTACCAACGTTTTTGTGGGAAAAGGCAGTTTTCAATTTTCGTTCATCAATAAATTAGTCATTTGAGAGGGAAAAAAAACGTTGTAACGTATATATCTTCTGAGCATGCGCAGTTTTTCTCCAAAAACAATAGGTTTCTTTTGATATTTTTGATATACCGCAAAAGTTTTGTTTCGATTTAACTCAGTCATGTAGCCTGTTTCGTGATCTCGAATGGACAAAGATGAGACTGTGGTAAATACGAAGAGGCATCTTTATTCTTTCTATAACTAGAAAGCTTATACTTTAATTTAAAAATAAAGTCATTGATATATTCGATGACTTAAGAAAACACAAAAAAGAGCAGCTTTAATCGAGACTACCTCGGTGTTGCGAGTTAATTAAGTCTGACACCCCACTAATATCTGGTAGTATATCTTAAAATCTACATTTTGACGTAAGTATTTAATAATATATAATTCATTATTTTATAAGTTACGAAAACATATGAAATTATAATCGGAAGTAAGGTCAAATTCCATGACGCCGACAAAATCAGATTTTATAAAAGGTCTAAGGTAGTACTCGCACGCACGCAAAGTTTTTTATATATCTCAGAGGTTCCCAACCTTTTCTAGGTCATCGCTAGCTTTAGAAAAAAAATAGTTCCAAAGCCCCGTAGTTCATAATAATAATAATAGCTTTATATGAAACATCTCTTCAAAAAGTAAATTTAAAAAAAGATATTTGAAAAAAGTTTTATAAAGAAAAGTATTTCTATGAAAATTTTTGAAACATTTTTTTCTGAAAGTTCCAAATGTTAAGAGTCATTGATGACTGCTTTAGAAAAAAAATGTTTTTTCACCAAATTTTTTGATTTCCTACTCCGTTCTGATTCCACTCTCCTATTTTCAAAGTATTTTATTATATAAATTTCCTAAATAAAATGGATAGGTACGCCACGATGGCCCCTCCTGACTGATTCAGTACCCCCCATTTGCCTCGGATCCGCTACCGCCTCTATGGAAGACTCCAACTCCCACTGGTGGGGGGGAAGTTGTATCGTCAAAAGGTGGAATTAACAGACACACAAGACGTGTATTTTTTTTGAAATTCTATTAAAAATGCACCCAGTTTATGATTTCCTGATATGCATCTGATAATCCTCATATCATATGCAATAACCAATTAAAATGCACGTCATAAATTTTAATTTCGTCATAAATTTAACGATCGTTTCTTGGTATGCGTGTATTAAAAAAAAATTGGCTGATGAAACAGTAATAATGGCGACACTTGGGTACTTCGAATACTTAAGACTTAATTCCCGACAGATTTCAAATAATTTCTGTTACAAATCTCCTATTAATCAAAGCGTTAATCACATTTAGAGCTGTATGCACAGCATTATCGTGCGTAAATCATCGACGCCTATGAATCAACCTTAATTCAGAACTACGCACTTCTGCCGTTGCAGAGGATGGACCAAATCATACCGCAATGTCGCCTTCGTATCTCTGTGTGTATGCTTGTGTATTTGCGAATAACTAGAAAACCGCTGGACCGATTTCTGTTTTTTTTCATGCGTATACAAAGCAGTAGGTAATGTTTTTCTGTTCCGATTTCGGAACTATGGATACTTTTGAATTTCGTATCCATAGGTATTCGAAATAATTTAATTGTCGATGCCGTCGTTTTGAATTTGATTTGGAAAAAATAAATCCATAAAAAAGTTAAAACTATTATTAATTTGTTAAAGCATCATGTATTCAAAGATAGCAAAAAAATAGTGCATAGATATAACATTTTAAATCCGATCTGAACACCGGGTTTGCAATAATTTAGTGTTAGCTACAAACTAGACACTGGGAACATTGACTAGAATTTACTTATAAGCTCTTATGCTAGGATGCAGAAAGCATTGTCAAAAGTTTGAAATTAACTGTGACCTTACGTTGTTTTTGTACATGCAGTTTAACGTCGTTGTGAAACTCTCTGCCATGTACAATATGAGTATTATTGGTACTCACACAAAAACAAATAATTGATATGCATTTGAAAAAGATCGCTTTTTAAGCTAAATTTTGATCAAAATTCGTAGAAAAATATTTGAAAGTGAAATTCTACAAAAAATATGTTAAATAAATGTAATTTACATTGTAGTTTAAGAGAAAAACATATTGTTTCAATAGGGATGTTGACTGTATTCAAATAAAAACATAATTTTAACGAAAAGTAGTAGTTTCTAAGATAGAAATACTAAAAAACACTATATTTTTCCTTATTTTTAAGGAATTTAATTAATATTTAATAAATAAAACCTAATAAAATCACTCTCAAGTCACGTGACAACAGACACCAATCAGAGCGCATGACGTCATATGTTCAGCCGCTGTCAAAAAACTTCATTGTTTGGTTAATATTTAGTGTATAATTTATTATTATTTGTTTATAGGAAACGTCAAATTACATGTAACTATAGCAACGACTACGAAACAACGTTTCATCATCTCAGTTTCCTAACGTTTATGAGCACAGAATACGCATCTATAGGATGGTAGCTCCCGTGTAAACTTATGAGCCTCCTTTGGTATGAACAGGTGACGTCACGCGACCAGTATTGGCGTTTTGGACCGAAATTTGAAACGGGATTTAAAATACATTATTTTTAAGGCTTGAGTTGTATTTAAATAAAAATAATAAATATTTGTAGCAATATTAGGTACTTATGCACGATTTAAAACACTTTCCCAAAAATAGTCAACATCCCTATTGATCAATTATTTTTCGAGCTTGACCGATTTAAAATTTTGCAGTGCATTTCTAACGTAGAAATATGTGTGGTCATAAGATTTTCTGACCATTCTGTCTGCAATCCAACATTTAGAGATGAAAAAAACGGGTCTTTTTAGTGATCTGCATCTTTGCATCTGGATCCCGTATGTGAGCCGGCTCACTGAACCGGTTCAAAAAGAGCCGAGTTCTGAATATGTTACTGCAGTCTGCCACTGAGTTACCTAGTTCAGTCAAGCATATCACGACCTGTATAGAATCAAGAATGCATAGCCAAACATGTGATGCATGAGTCATTTGAGCTGACAGATGCATCAAAGCAAGAACTGATACGTAAGTGTAAAATGTGCTTCTGTGTGTTAAGTGTTTCACTGGGTTATGCGGATCCGTTGATCCGTCGGCTCAAAAAAAAGTGAGTCGGCTCTCACGGATCTTCTGTCGGAGTCGGCTCTTTGAACCGGTTCAGATCTGAGTAACCCAACTCTACCAGCATTAGTTTGACATTCCAGCGCTAGTATATTTATTTTATTACGTCACTTTATTTCAGCATTGATCATTTTAATGTTAATAAAATTGTAAATCGGGTGGCCACTTATCCTATCCGTTCTTGGAGCAAGAGATACGCACAACGTCTTTTATACTCCTTCCTCTTTACTCTTCCAGTTTCAAGACTCAATTCTTCTCTGTACTTCATTATTTATCAATTTCCTCTATCCACCGTCTGACAGGCTTTTGTCTTTTTTGATTTTCCGATTTTACTCAAGTTGACTTGTATATCCTTCCCATAAATTTGCTGGTTTCGTTTTGTTACACCTTGCATACCTTCATCGAAATTGATCTACTTTGTTTGTATATGTCAAACACTTAATTTAAAATCATAGATCTAATTCATTGATAAACCTACGTGAAGACCAAACTGTACTCATTGAAATAGTTATATTTTACGTAATGGTGGTCATCTATTTTCGATAATTTTAATTAACTTTTTATATTTTACTAGCGGCCCAGTCCGGTTTCGCTCGGGTGTAAATGTAATATATAGGATATAAAAGATGAGAATCATTATCATTAAATTCTCAGCGTGTCTTGAATTTGCGCGAATTCAATCGCTTTTATTTTTGAATGTTCAAAAATCGAAGAAAAATCTTATTTCCCAAAAAGAAATTAAAAAAAAAAACTTGGAACGTGTCGCGGAACACGCATTTGTAACGAAGTCCCTTTCGTATAAGACGTTTTTCGTAACGCGTTTTATATAATCTAAAAACACCCGGTATAATCTAAAAACACCCGGTATAATCTAAAAACACCCGGTGTAATCTAAAAACACCCGGTATAATCTAAAAACACCGTGATAATCTAAAACACCCGCTATAATCTAAAAACACCCAATATTTTCTACCAATAAATATAGCTTATGTTACTCAGGGTGAATATAGCTTTCTAATGGTGAAAGAATTTTTTAAATCGGTACAGTAGTTTTTGAGTTTATTCATTACATACATACAAATCTTTCCTCTTTATAATATTAGTGTAAATAACGATTCATATCATAAGTTTTGGCCACACAAATAAGCATCATAGTATCACTAGCGGACCCTTGAGAATACCTCGCACTATTGATGGTTAGTTACGTAATATAATAGGGTGGAAATAATCTTTTTCTATTCTATTCAGAGACTTCAGCGTCACTACGTCACTTAATATTACCGACAACTGTTAAAATAAACAGATGGCGTTTGTTTTCTCTGAATGTTTTTTTCTGTAATGAAATTGTTAAAATTTCTAAACTGTAATTTTTAATGAAAACATTAATTTGAAGATATGTATTAACTTATTTTTTGTCATTAGAGAGAAAAATAATCTCCAAAATGGTGTATCAAATATTAATTTTGATACAGTATTAAGGAAGATATTTCCTACCAACAAAAAATATATACCGTTTTTTATCTCTAAAGTACGGTGGCGCCCTGAGTTCTACCAAGACGTGGCAATTACGTGAACTGCGGCAACATAGTATCGTTGTGAATCACAAGTTAATCATTAATTATAATTGTATTCTTGATATATTTATCACTGACAAAAATAAGTTCGAGAAAAATATGAACGTCGTGTTGTATAAATTAGCATATCAAAGGAAAACAAGCTGCGAGATGTACTCGCGCCTACAGTTGACACCTGTTAACCTTGCGATACATTTTTTCCCCATTCATTAACAGAGTGACGAAACCAAATAAAATGACTGTGTTGTGACGTACATATATTACTCATTTGTTTTTTGTATTTAATTTGACAGTCGCTAAAAAATAATCACATGTTTTTAATGGCCGCTTTTCCCCCTAAGCTCTGGACAGATTTGCTTAGAAATATTTATTAGAAGTTTTTTAAGATGAAAAGGAATGGAAATTCGAAAATATTTCCTGACGCTCGGATATCCTAATAAAAATTAATTTCCCATATAGAACAAGTAAGAAACTACTACTCTTAAATCTCACATATACTTTGATAACATGATTCAATAGGGTATTTTAAACTACAAAAAACTAATTATTAATTTTTGTGAATCCAACAATTTGTCGAATACGAAATCAGAAATTAACGGTTTGTATTCACTAAAACACGAGATTGGTTTATTATTACGTTTTTAAAATTGTAATATTTTGGCATGCTAAAAAACGTTGCCGGCCATGATGATTTAATGTGTGACATCAGACTTGTAGTAAGCACACATCTTATACCTATACAAATACACGAAACGTACGCGTGAATAAACTGGCCTAGTGTAAACGATCCGAGTCTTATTTTCATTTGTTTACATATTATAAGAATGACGTCATAGTAAGTAAAAATAGCGGCTCGTGTTTTCGCGCCAACTTGTATATTTGAAATTTTGAATGCAATTTCATTATACAAAACGATTACAAGCGAAATAAAAATTCTTGTGAACTAATACTACACTCACCGGCACGAAAAACGATCCACCTATATTTTTCTATGAAAAAAAATTAGTTATAAAAAACAAACTACTCAACTTATTTTAATTTATTATGATACGAATATTTTAAGACAAATAAAAAATAGGAATCAAATAGTCCACTGGCTCCATAATTTCCATGCTTATACCGATACGTCTCGTAGCTCCTATTCGGGAAAGGATTATTAATGTCCACGAGTCGCAGTTATCTGCCTTTTCTGTGCGTTGTTAAATCGGGCGCACTGTAAACAGGAGTGCATGTTGGAACGCCAGGGCATCCGTGATTCATGCGGCGTGTAATGCATACGCGTATAATATATAAAAATGCAACAGGTGTTATAAGCGCGATGTTATCGCGACCAGGACTGACATAATATAGCGTTTTGAGGATCCACCATTAGCGAGAAATTCTATCGCACTGCACCTACATTATGATTTATTACAGGGATGACCCCAGCACGGTTCAGTGTGGCTCGCGTCCCCCGTCAAGTGACGGCATTTTTCAGATAGCAAAAGCTTTACTAATAATTATAAAGAAGAAAAGTTTGTATGTTTGCTTGTTTGTTACGGATAATCTCAGGAACTACTGAAAAATTCAATCTAAAAACCTACTTTTTACCGAGTGACTAGAGATGGGAAAAACGGGTCTTTTTAGTGATCTGCATCTTTGCATCTGGATCCTGTATGTTAGCCGGCTCATTTGTGTGAGTACAATCTAATGCTCTACATGACAGATAATTTCGCAATAATTTTATTAGACTGTTCATGCATGTATAAAAACTGTAATTAAATTATATTACCACAATCTAAGGTTATTGTCAAATCAAAATTTTTAGCATTAGTGGTTAAGGTGGCTAATCCTTCAGATCATAAAATATGCTTTCGGGAAATTTCAAACAGTTTCAATTAGCTGTAATTAAGCAGTAAGCTTAATAAAATTTGTCTTGCTGCTTAAAAATTTCAAAAAAACATATACTTCTTGCCCTAAAAATTGAATCAAAAAACGTGATGATCGTCAATATTTCTTTACAGCACGTTACTAGATTTAAAAATCACGGGAAGGCAAATTAACATTTGAAGTTTTTTCTGCACAAACTTACATAAAATACTGATACAGGCTTGCTCAATAATTTTTTTCAAACTTAATTTTTTCTCTGAAAAAAATTGTGTAAAACTTATGGTAATTTTCTCGTTTGATTTGATATAAATCGTTTTTTTTTTAGATCAAATAAACTGCAAAAACTTGGCTGAAAGTCATATGGGAAAAATGGAGCATATTTATAGTTTATTTTCAGACAAAAACATCAAAGACTGAATACGATTTTTCATAGAAATTATAGATTTCCGAAACGTAAGTGCATTTTACACACACACATTCAACCGCTCGGAACTTACAATAAGAGAATAATTATTTACGCACGGTCGAGTTATCCCCGAAAAGCGGGACATTTAATTTTGACTTAAAAATCGGGACGTCCCGCCAAAATCGGGACGTCTGGCAACGCTGGTCCGTACCTACAATTAAATTCTATAGTTTACTTATTCAGTAACTTTGATGCAAACGTAGCTATTTTAGAACTTTAAATGGTAACTATACTTAGTAAGCAGCAGCGTTTAAAGTAGATGCCATGATATTAGCTAATAAATCGGCAATAGACCGTATAATACGGTGATTATTAATAAAATGAAACACGTTGAAGCGCAAAGCGTATGGGCAGAAGCGTGACTGAACGGATTATAATAATATTCCAGTGGCGTACTGCAAAAATTCGCCATTTCTGCGAAGTCGACATTGCAATGTATTTGAAAGTAATTTATATGTTAATTTCATATAGGTATTGGCCATTTTCTAAAAAACTTGGAAAAGTCAAGGAGTTTTACCAATCAGTGAAAATTTTAGGGAAACTCGGAGATTTTTGTGAGAAGAAAATACAAAAGTGCGAGTCTGAGTCGTGCACCTATTTTTGGTAACTTAACATTGGTGCTATACAAAATAACTGCATACTTAGTTATGTTGTATAATTGTAGTACAATAGATTCGACCGTTACTCATCGATGTCAAGTTAGGTATACATACATGTTGAATTAAACAACACAACGCATTAATTTATTTACAATTAAGAACTTTATTACAACCTTTGATTCAACCTCACACGTCAGCCAGGTTTGTTTTACAGTAGAGATGAGCTGCGGGCACTGCCAAATTCGACTGCAAGAGGCGCCAGTTATAAAACCTCTTTGATTGTGAGCAAGTAAATAGAATAAATTTAATTAAAATAATCATTCTGTGACAATGCCGATGTGCCGTATTTACCAATGTTCAAATTATAGAAGCTTTGTATTTCAAAAGGATTTGGAACTGAAAAAGTATTGATTGCATTTTCCAAAAATTACATCTCGCGCGTTTTTCTATGTGAAATCCAATAATAATTTAAGTGGCCATATGCCGGCTGCTATCTATATTGCATTTCTCGTGTGCCCATTGATTAGCACAATACATTGGCTTCGTCGGACAAAGATACTTGTATATGTTTGATTTCGAAAGCGCTGTGTTGTCTGACGAAGTCAATATGGGAAATTCGTCAAACATTAGTTTAAGATCATTATAGGACGAAGTCACTGTGCAGTGCGAAAAAAACTTATAAAATAATATAAGATTATGAAGCACTAGACTCGCATTCGGGAGGTACGGGTTCGATTCCCGGCAGGGACAGATGTGGCGATACATTTTTTCCCCATTCATTAACAGAATGACGAAACCAAATAAAATGACTGTGTTGTGACGTACATATATTACTCATTTGCTTTTTGTATTTAATTTGACAGTCGCTAAAAAATAATCACATGTTTTTAATGGCCGCTTTTCCCCCTAAGCTCTGGACATATTTGCTTAGAAATACCGAGCTGGGTAGAGTAGTGGTGACAGCACTAGACTCGCATTCGGGAGGTCCGGGTTCGAATCCCGGCGGGGGCAGATGTGGCTGGGACTTTTTCCTACTGCCTCTCGCCGAGAAACGGTAATTCCTGTACCGGCCATCTTGATTGAGGTTTTCCATGGTTTCCCTTAATTAATTCCAGATAAATATCGAGATGGTTCCGTATTTGTGGCCATGGCCAATTACCTATCAAACTCCTAGTTTAAAAATTACCTACCTTATCCTAATTTCCTATAATTCCTTCATTTGCCCATTGCTATTATATAAGTTGAAGTTTTAAAAAAATGTAGAAAATAACGGGAGGTGGTAAATGGAAAATAGCAATGGTACGAATGGCGTCTGTTATGACATAAAGTCGAGAAACGGACGTTAAACGCATTATTATTATTATTATTATTATTATTATATAAGATTATGAGTAAACGCACGACTCTAGTATAGTAATAGTGCAGGTGTCATTTTTAATGTAATTCCGACTTCTGAAAAACAAGCAATACTATAAATGTATTATTTTGTGAAATGGAGAAAAACAAAAAATTATAATGCCCGCCACTGAAACTTACGTATCCAGTTATATCTCTGTACACCTATATTAATGGCTAATGAGAGACTCTCTTCGAATATGTTAAATGTATTGACACAGTATATTTGCCACGGAACAGCGGGATTCTTTATTCCTTGACACCAGTGCTGGAACGTAAGGGGTGTGCCTTACGAACTAAAAAGCAAAACCGTTTGAATAGAACGTTGTATTATTGAAGTGAAACTTCTTATGAGGCACCTCACCGTTTAGAGGAGTAAAAAAGCCCGGGTCGCAGTGCCAAAACCCTGCCGACAATATAGTGTATTTGCTTGTATAGGGTCGTGTGGTTTTATACTTTTATTATGTGAAATTAAGTTTGTTTTTGGGCAAAATAAAAAATTTAATCCCTTAATACACCCCTTAAAATAAAATTTGTTTCTTAATTGTAATATTATTATCAATCTAACGTCTACACCGAATTAAATACACCCTTCAATAAATAAGTCACTATCTGCAAATTATTGTTTTCAAAAAATGTGTAAGTCCGGTCCTGTTAAGCTAATTTTATTAAAATTTTAGGAGCACTTTTTAATTGCTACTAACGGGTTAAATGTCAATTTTGAAACGATTCTGAAATTTTTTTCGGTATTTTGGAGCCCAAAAACATTTTTCAACCCCTAAAAACTACCCTTAAAATGGCCCGATTACGCCCATTTTAAATAGACTTCTTGCGGTGATGGATTTCAACACGTGGACCAAATTTCGTTAAAATCAATTAACTCTTTCGAAAGTTATTGCCCGCACACACACACACACACACATATATTGCGATTCATTTCATTAGTGTATTTGCCATATGGCAACATACACTATTGGCGTCGGTCGGACCAAAATTTCTCTCTCACTCACTTTGGCACCATTTTTAAAAATGTTTATATATATGTATATATATATTTATATATATATATATATATATATATATATATATATATATATATATATATATATATATATATATATATATATATATATATATATATATATATACGCATATATATATATATATATATATATATATATATATATATATATATATATACATATATATATAAACATTTTTAAAAATGGTGCCAAAGTGAGTGAGAGAGAAATTTTGGTCCGACCGACTCCAATAGTGTATGTTGCCATATGGCAAATACACTAATGAAATGAATCGCAATTAACGTAAGTTTAGATTATTCACACATAGTAAGAAGATTCATTTAGGCCGTGTGTGCCACGACAGATTCCATAGGTAGCCATATAAATTTTGTGATGGGCAGCATCTCTACTAACTCCCATTTTCCACTTTCTGCTACAGTGCCTACACCACTAAAGCCTTATTACAATAGACTTTTGTTTATAACAATAAAACTACTGAACGCATTTCATTGAATTTCTATAAGCTTCTATTTTGATAGCCAACAAAGCGAACAAAAAATAAATTAAGTTGATCCACAATAAGTAATTGTGACATGTTGACTTCGGACGTTCATACGTACGTACGTACAGACCTACAACTGCAGTTTGGGATGCCAGAACATTAAGTATGAAGTCGAATCAAAATATTTTTGTACACCCCCCTATAAAATTACTGCTTTTCATATCTGCACAGCATTAGTAAAATTTTAACACTATGAGCTAAAACAAATACATCCAATAAAGCAATCCTAGAGTAATTTTCAAAAGCGACCTGTCATTTACCATTTAATACCTACTATAAGAGAAATGCATATAGCAAAGCAGGTGCAGTTTTCGTAAACAACCCAAATAAATTGCAATTGATCGCACACACAGCTATCAGAAATACTAAAAATATTACGCTGTGAAATTCAGCTATTTTATGGAAGATATGTGAAAAAAATGTAGTATGTATCTTATCCGTAATGATATTATGACTCGTGTGACTGTTAAAACTCTATGACCACTCATTTTAACACAATGTCACAGCTTATACATAATAACTTCATTTACAAGATGCATAAACTACTATTACAGAACAGAACTTCCTCTTTTCAGAATTGATTTTTTGCGAAATTAACCTAGTGATAACTACTTGCTGGAGCGAAACTCAGCTCTGGCGCCCAGTTCGATAAAAAAGCACACTTGCGCCAGTGGAATGTGTAATAAATAATATAAATATGAACAGATAAATATATTTGTAAATACGATACGCCACTGGTGATAAATAGACAACTTAAAAGCATTTTATTTTTCACAAATTTGTATAAATAGATATTTTTTATTTATGAGCGTAAAATTGTAAAATCAATAGTAGGTATTTAATATTATGTACCTACCTATAGGCATTTTAAAACATGCATAAATACGGTATACGTATATATTTTAAAGATGTGGCATTATTTTATATATCTTTATTTATTCTATTTTCACAAAATCAGGTTTTGTAAAAAAACAACGGTACAGTGAAACTTTATATGTCCGCGTTGAAGTAATCCTGAAAATCCTGATTTATAGTGACGTTTAAACAAGATCATTTTTCAATCATAAGTTATTGTACTTTACTAACTCCACAGCAGACTTCCTGTGAAGTAAGTAGGTATTTAATTTTATATGCAGTTTAGCAGTTCAGACGGTAATAATTATTATTATTGTATTAAGCTTTTGGTACCAAATTCAGAGGCGTAGAAATTTAAATACATTGAACCAAAATATTTTTACCCAACTGCGTGACACCAAAGGCAGGGTTATGTTTTTTGCGCATATAGGTATCTATAATTTATGGTTGTGTGATTCTTGATTCCCTTCTAGCATCTAAACGACCGAATGGATTTTAATAAATGAAGTGCCATTAGATTTGTCTTGATCCCGAGAGTGACAGTGAATGTATGAAATCTCCAAATAATATAACTAATTTGCAGATAGTGACTTATTTATTGAAAGGTGTATTTAATTCGGTGTAGACGTTAGATTGATAATAATATTACAATTAAGAAAAAAAATGTTATTTTAAGGGATGTATTAAGGGGTTAAATTTTTTATTTTGCCCAAAAACAAACTTAATTTCACATAATAAAAGTATAAAACCACACGGCCCTATACAAGCAAATACACTATATTGTCGGCAGGGTTTTGGCACTGCGACCCGGGTTTTTTTACCTACTTGTCAAAGCGTAAGTTCTATTTAAAAAAATAATAATAAATTGGAAATATAAATTGGTTGTTAGGCCCTGACAGTTAAGTGTTGGTGGCCTTAAAATGTAAAAATCCATTATGGAGTTCATAAATCCTTATTGCCCCGTTTCAAATTCGGATGAGTATCTATGAAATTTTATTAAAAGTTTCAGTACATAGTAATAGTTATCGACCAACTGACATAAAACATGACTCTGTAACGGGTATAAAGTACATGGAAAAGGAGGATATTTCAGAATGTTTACGAGTTTTCAGTAAGTACGTGCAGCTGTCCGCAGGCCATTGACGGCGCTGTTCGCAAATCTCTTAATGACTCGTCGCAACCGTTCTTTATGTTAATATACTGACTGCAGAGGCCAAACCAGCGCGGCGGATCAAAACGGCAAATCCTTTTATTTATTAACTTGCCATATTCTCTTGAGCAACCCACACGATGGCACTTTTACACTGATGCTCATGAAACTGTAAAAACGGGTGCAGATCAATGGAGCTATTCTGAAGGGGCAATGTAATTGTAAAATCGTAAAGTTTAATTGCGTTTAAAAAGTAATATAAGGAAAAGATATCGTCAATAACTTATCCTCTTGTGAAAATTTCATCTCATTTACAAATGGATTTTATCTTAAAAAATAATCGAGACATGTCTGGGAAACCTGTATATTTATTCGTAGCTTATTTGATTATCGTCTCTGCACTGCAGTTTGCAAGATCATAAACTTGAGTCCAGTCTCAGAAATTTGAAATACTATTAAAATTATTGAGTTTTATTTTTCCCCCCGATATAAGCGGGCGATAATATTACTTTCCCGCCCGGCTTGTATCCGGGTCGTAATTGGTTATTTGACGACCGTCTTACAAGCGTGAAACTTTATAGGGATAGAACTTTTTAGGGTTCCGTACCTCAAAAGGAAAGAACGGAACCCTTATAGGATCACTCGTGTGTCTGTCCATCCCAACGTCGCACCCAATTTGCTTCGGACTACTGGACCGATTGAGTTGAAATTTGTTCCACATATGTAAGTCGATAACCGAAAGACGGACGTCTAACATAAATAAATGAATTTTGAACACGGGAGGCATTTTCGAGGGGCAAATTAGGAATTAAAAAAAAAGTTTTGTAAATTGTACCGTGTGCCGTGTGACATCAAATCAAAGGGCTTGTAGTAAAGGTCTCAAATATTTTTTTTATAATTTTAAAATAAATAGGTTTAAAGTTATTTGCCTCCGAAACTACTGAGCCTAAAATTTTGAAAAAATAGAGAATGTTGGGTCTCAACCATAGTTTACAGGAAAACATAAATGAAAATCTTGTCTTAAAGTACTCACGGAAAGCAGAATAGTACGGAACCCTCTTCTCGCGAGTTCGACTCACACTTGACCGGTTTTTTGAAGTGAAACTTCTTTAGCAACGTATCTGTTTGAAATTTTTTGTAACGTTAAAAAGAAAATGCTCCAATGGCGAGGAAATATAAACGAAACCTATGTTAACGCAAAATGGAGAATGCATGTATGAAACGAGCTCATATCTCTTAAGAAAATTTACTTCCCCGTACGCTTATGACGGTAAGGCGCAAACGCTTTTTTCATCATTTGAATGTAGGTACTCTGAAGAAATAATAGCCAAGCGTGTAGCAGTGCCGTTGTTTATGGTTTAGTGTGGAACAATCCATATAAAAAAAATCCGTACCATTCGTGGCGTGTGCAGTGAAGTTAGCCCCCCAATCAAGCAATATTGCTTCCAAACAATTTGTAACCTTAACATTTCAATTTCTAACTATTTGTAACCCAACTGTTCCCGAGCGCTGATCTTTTACTTACTGGATACAGTCAACAAAGCATTATCATTGTTGACTGAATGATTACAATTCCTTTTGAAGTTATACTTCTTTTAGCACGTTGAGGGTAAAATTTTAGCAGGCAACGGAAGTTGCGCACGCACTGCTTCCGGACATTCGGCAGTATGAAGTTGGCCATAAGACACCCAGACTGAAATAATAGATGGACTAAATCAATGCTCTTTCTGCCATCTGGAAACTATATAACGACTGTAACCTTTAATTATAACCAAGTCATTTTAAGCGTCATTCAGCGGACAAAAATACAACCAAAATAAAATTTAAAAGATTTTTCAAATTTTGAAATTTTTTTTTGTAACTATTCGTAAACTTTTTGAAGATTTTATTTCAATAAATTATTTGTATGTATATTAAAAATTAGTTTTTGATCACGCCAATTACCAAACGCACGTACACAAGTACACGCACCCACTTTTTTTAAATGGTATACCCTCTCAATTTTTGCCGATTTTTGATGGACATGGATTAGTAAATTCGGATTTCAGCAATATGCTATGTCCCGGAAGATATTAAATGTTCAAAGTGAAAACAAACATTTGGGATAGCAGTTTATTTGAAACAAATGAATAACGGAGTAACAAATCTTAGGATTTTAACTGCAAATTTTTGGAGATTTTTTATTGTATTGTTCCATATTAAACGGAATTACTGTAATACGTTTCCATAACTATAGTATAATACAAGTTCCCAGTCTACTCCGAGAAAAAAAAATAAACTGGAAATATGAATTCCAGCTAGGTCAAAAAAAAAACTTAAATTGGTGGCCTTAAAAAAAACACTGTGCAAATTTACTTTTGATTGCGGTCTAACTCGCGTTTTATTTTCAGCATCCTTAGATTTAATGAAAATGTAGTATCGATGTGATAACCAATAACTGTTAGATGTTAATGCCCTTCTTTCTTGTAAGTCATGGACTAGAATAATAAATAATGATTTTAATTGCTATTCCTGATGTCTTTTTAACCCTTCACTGGACGCTTGAAACATTTAAATGTTGTTCGTTGCAATATAAAAGACAGATTTGTTGATCACAATTCACAATACGTATTGAGCTGATTGGTCTGTGTCCTATGAGTTACACTCAATGAGAAAGATTAGTTTATTTAAAAAAAATATCTGGGTGATTCAGTCGCATTTTACACTTGTCTTCTTTAAATTAAGTGTTGTGTTTTATTTATAATAAACTAGCGGTACCTGTGCGAATAATTCGCACTAAAATTCGTTTCTAATTTCTCACGCTCTTTATAACTTTCTTCTTTTTGTTGTATTACATTACGAAGCTCAGTAACGGTTCAAGAAAATATTTTTCTAAAACTGCCATATAGAGGCGCAAGTATCGAAGCGCCGCCATACGAAAAGTATTTATACGTGAATTTTGATTAAAATTTAAACAAAAAAAATTTACCGACCGTCAATCATGTTGACGTTGTTTCAAAGTTAGAACCGTCAGATGGCAGCATTGCTGTATTGTGTCTTAATGTATATCTATAATCTATATACATATATAATTTTAATAATTAATAAATTTACAAAAACAAAAGCAATAATAAATTTTTTAATTGTTGATGTCGGTAGAGCAAGCAATTATCTATAAAATGATATAAAATTTATGTAGAGCAATTGTGTGTTTTTTTCGAAAAAGGGAGGCAAACATCTTAACCTTAACGTATTAATATATATGATGATATTATATTTTAAATTTTTATATGGTATCTTCCAATTTATTTGTTCTATAGAAATTTTATTCTGTTCAGTCAACAAACATTTCGAGCAATTAACAACATCAGGAGTTTTTTTATATTTATATTCAATCATGTTTGCAGTTTGATGCCCAGTGGCTAATGCGTTCAAGTGATACGAATGAGAAATGATATTTTGTTGTGAATTTAAGACATTGCGTAGTTTTTATAAATTTTAATATGCTATTCGAGCAGTCCAATTAATATTGGTACTTTGACTTCATCATAGTAAAACAAGAACCAATGAACGACGTGCGAACTGGATGTTCGTTTGCTCGTCAGATTGCGTCACATTTAATTTTAATTTAATTTTTAGTTTAAATTCTTAGTGCTGGATATCCGGTACGACTTAAAATCTAAATTTAATAACGTTTTCAACGGACATTCCCATTTAGCTGAATGACAATGACATATTTTAAATCTAGATTTGAAATTAAAAATCGTACCAGAAAGCCGGCCTATAATTTTTATTTTAGGTTAGATATGAGCTTTCTGACGATGCTATGAAAATTGCAAGACGGGTATACAATGAAGGGTTAAAAGACAGTACACCATTGAATATGTTAAATAGAAATTAAAAAACGGTTCAAGTCAACAGGTCAAACATGGCTAATTTGAGTCTCTTTAAATTTGCAATGATTTATCAACTTGTGCACAATGTAAACTGATTTAATAGACAAATGTTAATAAAAAATTAATGCTGCCATAAATCTTCCATTAAATTAAAATAGCTTGTGATTAATCTATGATGCACTGATGTCTGACGCAAATGAAATAAATAATATAATAGATAAAAATAAAACCGAATTGTTTTACAAGTCATTAATAACAATAGCTTTGTTAATTCAGTTTATAAATGCATACTACTTATTAAAACTTCAACGCTGATTACCTTATATGCTGAGCGTCTATAATCTAAAAATTCGAGTTTTTAGCTTTGTATAATATGTGAGCGATAATATTTCTATTGGTGTGAATGAAAATTATAAAAAAATAGTTTAAAGTCTCATGTCAGATCTGCTGCTTGATATGAAACTTGTTTACAAATGTATATTTTCTTATTTCTCATCACGCACCGATAGAGTATATTTTTAATAAATATCGAAATTATACAGATTTGAAAAAATAACAATTTTTTTTATGATAAATAAAGTTTCACAACCATTATTTTCGAAAATTTAAGGCCAGAGTATCTATCCTGATCTACTTTCCATATTTTAGTCAAAAAAACAAGTGTGATATCGGGCTTACAGGTTCTGCCAAAAAAGACGTTTTTTTTCGCTACAGTATACCCATTTTGCATATAGGCAACGTGTTATGTTATTACTTACTTCACTTTCAACGCCCGATTAATCGTTTTAAAACCAGGCGCCAAAAAACAGCGATGCTTTCTCTTTGGGGATGACTTTTCGAAAAAAACTGGTCATAGGAGACCTTATGATTTTCACTGCATACAACATTTACACTTATTTAGAGAAAACAATTCTTTTCTTTGGGTTTTGGTACAATCTTGTCAAAAAAAAACAGAACTGAGCTGACATGAGAATTTCCGGGAATATTAAAATGTTGCTCCTTGTAGTCAATAGGGTTAATAAGTAAAAATTCAGCTGTACATAAAATGCAATGTTATGTTTGTGGTGGTCTTTATAATAATGCTTTGATAATCAGTTTGCAACAACGGTTACGAAGTCAGTCATTAGTCAACAATTAAAATACCGAAACTTCGAAAGGAACAGTTAATTTGTTAAGAATGTATGTTTTAACAAATGAATTGTTGTTTACACGTAATCAATCTTTTATCTTTATCTTTTAATATATCAAATTCACTGCAGTGAAATAGAGATAAATGCACGAAGAGTGACTTTTTGCAACTATTTTATTAGTGTATTGATTTATGTAAACATCGTTAATTTTAATTGAGTTATTTATTTGCTGTTGGAGATTTTAAAAAGCGGTGACATTTTTTACGACCAATAAAGTGTGGCGTGTTTTTTTTCCTAAAAATTATTGCGTAAAAATCTTATAAATGTCAGGGGTAATAAAATTATATTAAATTTTAATTTACTAGTTAATAGTTTTGTTAGTGTGGCTTTTTATGATACAGATCAATTTTGTAATTTATAACGAGAATTAAAATGAGCGAACGTTAACATAATATATACTTAAAAACAAAGTAAAGATAATTCGCTGACGTTGAACGTACACTAAATGTGGTTGTGCCAGCAAACAGATGAAATAGTGAACTGGTAAACTAATAAATTCCTGAGCCAAATTAAGGTAGTTGTCGTGGTACAATATTGTCAAAAAGTTATAGATTATACGCGCCACAAAAGTGTACTAGCTTGTAGCTAAGTGATCCATAATTTGTACGCAAGACTGTACCCGTGGAAACGTAACCCATACAGTATTCATATGCATGTATACTTTTCTATAAATTGTTGAACTTTAAACCGTTATTTATAAATAATTAGACGGTCAAAAATGTTTTCTTATTTTTTTTAAACTCACAATAAATGCATTGAAAGACTGTCAGTTTTTGGAAAGTTTCTGACAGTTAGTTCTTTTTTTATAAATAAGAAACTGGTTCAGAACTACAGAGATCGTATACAATCAATGTTAATTATCCAATTTTTAATTGAATTTATCTCGGATTATATACGGTCGATCGACTTCAAATTTTCAGGGTAATTGTATTAATAAGTATACAAAAATTAAGAATTTTCTGGCGGTGTGCCTTAACCACGCCAACTACCTTAACACACCACTCTATTATTCTGCTGTAATACTTTTACACTGGATTGCAGAAAGCGTTTTGAAAAAATCTGATTTGACAATGACCTTAGATTGTGACCACAGATATTATAAATCGATCCTGTATGAAAAATAATTGATTGATTGAAGCAATATTTTAAACTGTGTATACAAAGTATATGACATCGTTTTTTGTACAATTTCTACTTCGAAACAACATTTTTCTACGAATATTGATCAATATCAGTGTTGCCAGATTCTTTTTTTTCCAAGTCGGGATTTTGGAACTTTTTGAGTGAAAAAATCGGGATTCTTTCGTCGAAAGCGGGACATAGTAAAAAAACGTATATAATCAGAAGTTTTTAAATATGTATCTTTTTATTTGAGTTCAAATTACGTTTACGTGACAATAGATAGCAAAAATAGCCATAGAAAATGTATTTTAATAAAAATATGATATTTTAAATCAGATTTACCCTACTAATAATTGAGTCTTATTCGTCTTCTGAATAAAAAAATAAAAAAAAACAGAAATCAAAATCAAAAAGGTTTTATTCATTAGAAAAATATGGCGTTTCAAACAATAGTCTGAGGAGTGAGTGTTACAAATTGCAACTTACAATAAGAGAATAATTATTTACGCACGGTCGAGTTATCCCCGAAAAGCGAGACTGAGCCTGTCCCGCGTGGGACATTTAATTTTGATTGAAAAATCGGGACGTCCCGCCAAAATCGGGACGTCTGGCAACGCTGATCAATATTTAGCTTAAAAAGCTCCCACAATCATTTGTTTTTGTGCGAGTACAATCTAATGCTCTACATGACAGAGAATTTCGCAATAATATTATTATATTCTTTTTAATATATTTTAATATATTCATGCATGTATAAAAACTGTAATTATATGACCACAATCTAAGGTTATTGTCAAATCAAAATTTAGCATTAGTGGTTAAGGTGGCTAATCCTTCAGATCATAAAATAGGCTTTCGGGAAATTTCAAACAGTTTCAATTAGCTGTAACTAAGCATTAAGCTTAATAAAATTTGTCTTGCTGCTTAAAAATTTCAAAAAACGTATACTTCTTGCCCTTAAAATTGAATCAAAAAACGTGATGAACGTCAATATTTCTTTACAGCACGTTACTAGATTTTGAATCACGGAAAGGCAAATTAACATTTGAAGTTTTTTCTGCACAAACTTACATAAAAATACTGATACAGGCTTGCTCAATAATTTTTTTCAAATTTAATTTTTTCTCTGAAAAAAATTGTGTAAAACTTATGGTAATTTTCTCGTTTGATTTGATATAAATCGTTTTTTTTAGATCAAATAAACTGCAAAAACTTGGCTGAAAGTCATATGGGAAAAATGGAGCATATTTATAGTTTATTTTCAAACAAAAACATCAAAGACTAAATACGATTTTTCATAGAAATTATAGATTTCCGAAACGTAAGTGCATTTTACATGCACACACACACACATACACACACACACACACACATACACACACACATACACACACACACATTCAACCGCTCGGAAGATACAGCTATTTCGGGTGAAAAAGGAATAATTGGACTGAAAGAAGGATTTGTTTTTTTATGAAACCAGCAAACCTTTCTTCAGGTTTTACGACCTGCTAATAATTTCAAACTTAGCTTGAGAGGATCAACAGGTCGTAAACTTGGAAAAAGTTTTCTTCTTGTATTATCTCTTCATCTATGCGCGTGCATTGAAGCAGATGTCATCCAAAAACATCAAATATTTGCAAGAGAAGAAAAAATCAGCTTTGAAGTTTGTCACATTTTAATCATTACAGAAATACTATTTCCACTATTCTACAATACATGTCACTATTTTTAGACGATATTTCTCGGGAGTTCTGGTTATCGAGGGATGATCTTGCCTCTTGCCATATTTTGACTCAATCTGTCAACAAAATCACCTTGGAAACTCTCCTTAAACGTATTACTCTATATTATAATAACATTATTGCTCGATTGCAGAAAACATTGTCAGAAAATCTATTACATTTTTCTCTAAAAGAAAAGCATTGTAGAATTTTAAATTAATCCTGCTCTTAATCGATGGAAATATTTTTTTAAACTGTGTATTCATGCACTAAATATAGTTTTTTTTGTACAATTTCCGCTTTCAAAGAACATTTTTGTAAGGATTTTCATCAAAATTAACTTAAAAAGCGATCTTTTTCTATGCAGACCAATTATTTTTTGTTTTTGTGTACACGACAGAGAGTTTCGCAACGACATTAGACAGCTACTGAATGTTTAAAATCTCTATTTATATGCTCAAAATCTAAGATCATTATGAAATCAAAATTTTTGACAATGCTTTCTGCAACTCAAAATAAATTTGGGCATTAATTTGCCTAGTAAAAGAGACTACGATACGTTTACATAAACATTGTTCTTACATGAATATGTCTGGCTATATTGGCTCTATAACCTGCCCCGGTTTTACCTTATATTATGCATCAATTAGCGAATAAGCCACCATTGAACATAAATGTTATATAGTGTTACAAGTACGAATAAATTAAAATAGATACATAGTTAATTTAGATAGAAAGAAACTAAAAAATAACGGTGATTTATTTACGAATCGTTAATAAATCTTCCGTAAAAATACTATTTAATTGATATCTAATGTTTATTATCTATCTTAATCATAGGCGGTGACGTATTTAATTTATTATTTATGTTTATCAATAATGTTCCATATAAAAAGTTGTTTTGAATAATTCTACGAATATTCTGTTTTGAAAATAATAAATACCTATATTTCGACCCAGTATTTTTCCGCAAATAAAACCAGAAACTGATTCAATTGTGATTCAAAATTAAAACATGAAGAGTTGTATTATTAATTAATTTTTGAACTTTTACTGCCTAAGTTTTTCTTAAATTATTTTATATATAACATATCAAGATTATTGATCTGCTGATTTATTGTCATCGGATTTCTTTCACACTTGTGAGCAGCCGAGAAGAACACTTCGCCCGCTACCACATCGCCTTTGATAATGTCTACCACAGTTGTAGACGAAACGTCAGGTAGAAATACCAATGGACCACGGCGTACAAGCCCGGAAACCAAGAAGTTTTGTAACAGTTATATATTTCTATTGTTTTTAACTATTCAAGTAATTATCTTTTAGTGCGTCATACTTGTTAGTGTATTTGCCATATGGCAACATACACTATTGGCGTCGGTCGGATGGCGGGACCTAGGGGTCGGACCAAAATTTCTCGACGTTTCATAACCTCCTAAACACTTTGGCACCATTTTTAAAAATGTTTATATATATATGTATATATATATATATATATATATATATATATATATATATATATATATATATATATATATATATATATATGTGTACGCGCGATAACTTTCGAAAGAGTTAATTGATTTCAACGAAATTTGGGCCACGTGTTGAAATCCATCACCGCAAGAAGCCTATTTAAAATGGGCCTAATCGGGCTATTTTAAGGGTAGTTTTTAGGGGTTGAAAACTGTTTTTGGGCCCCAAAATACCGAAAAAATTCTCCGAATCGTTTCAAAATTGAAATTTAACCCTTTGGTAGTGATTAAAAAGTGTCCCTACAATTTAAATAAAATCGGCCCGACAGGACCGGATTTACAAATTTTATGAAAACACTAGTTTGCAGATAGTGACTTATTTATTGAAGGGTGTATTTAATTCGGTGTAGACGTTAGATTGATAATAATATTACAATTAAGAAAAAAATGTTATTTTAAGGGGTGTATTAAGGGGTTAAATTTTTTATTTTGCCCAAAAACAAACTTAATTTCACATAATAAAAGTATAAAACCACACGGCCCTATACAAGCAAATACACTATATTGTCGGCAGGGTTTTGGCACTGCGACCCGGGTTTTTTTATTTTGTCATTAATTACTTTTTTATAACCTTCATGAAACTGTTTTTGCCAGCTGCTGAATCCTAAACTATGTGCAGGTAATCGGTGACCTGATTTATATTATAAATGTGAAATAATCTAATTGGTCGAAACGTATTATAAATAACTGACAGTGATCTTTACTTTGTGTGTAATTTTATTTTTTAATATTATGATATTGTATAATGTTTAGAATTTGTTCATTCTAACAATAAATATGACTGCATTGGCCATAAATCGTCATTAAGGTGAATGCAAGTTGACATCGTGACATGCTGATACACTGAATTTGTTTTCAGCTAAGAATCGGATACAGTTCAATGCTATTAACAGTGTCGTCGCATGTTGCATTCGCTTTTTCTTAAAATCAGTTTTTGTTATGTGAAAATATCTTCGTTCTCGCTCCTTGTTACGGGCTTCATGGGAAATCGACCGTAGACACCAAGTAATGTTAGTGAGTATGTGTGGGCGTTTGCGCGACACAACCACGACACACCTATTGCCTTACGTATATGTGAGAAAAATGTGGTGCGTATAACTGCACTAAAAATTAGTGTAATAACAGTTATGATCTTTTGAAAATAAACTTTTAAGGCCCATTCACACGGTGCTGGATTTCGTGCTTGCTCGCTTGCTTGGAGTCCTGATGGCCGTCTTGCATGCTACGCTGTTGAAAATGACGTCACTGATTGCTCCGCTGCTCGCTAGCTTGCTATATTTTGCTGATAGGTCCGGTGCTATTTTTTCAGGCAGCGCTGCCTGCTAGTTTGAGAACTTGGCGATACATGGTATACTATAATAAGCTAGTCTGTGCGGTAACATGGATGGACGCGTGGTTTAGCGCGCGTACATTGTTTCATACCTAGATGTACAGAGTTCGAGTCTCAAGATCGGCGATGTGTTGTGATTTTTGCTTTTTTTCCAACTGTTTCGTTTTTTACATGATATTTATTTACATTATTTTACAATTTTCTTTTATATAATTAAAATAAATTATTTTCTTGTTTTAGTAATTAGTGGTGACAAAAGTCTCGCAAATATCAACTTTTGTATGTGATATTTGTCATAAAAAGTTTCATCATAAATGTAGTTTGGTACGGCATACGAAAACCCATAATATCAATACAAGTGGTACTCATTTTGGGGGGTTATATTGGGTTTTGGGAGTTTTATATTGCGTTTTGGGGGTTTTATATTGCATTTTGGGGGTTTTATATTGCTTTTTGGCGGGTTAATGTAATACAATATTAATTTTACAAAAAAATGGTCATGATGCTAATTAGGACCATGAAAGTGTAAATAATTGTTTATGATGCTATAAATACCCATATACTGATTTTTACGTATTATTAGTGCACTACATCGGAACTTAGTTCCAGGGATGGCCTGCAGGGTCTATCGTTTTTCTGATTTTTTATATATAAATATACTGTTATTTTTAAAATCTTATTACCTTGTAAAGATAATTATATTACGTTGAGTTATATTGAAAATAAAGATTTATATTAAATATCAATATCGGCGTTTTCTGTACTAGACAACATATACTGTCAACCTAGCAAAACAGCGAGCAAACGAGCAAGCCTCGTGTGAAGTGAACTGGCAGCGTTCCCTACCAACCACCAAGCAGGATACCATGCATGGCAGCCTGCAACCGAACCTAGCAAGTGAGCAAGCACGAAATCCAGCACCGTGTGAATGGGCCTTTAGGTTAGAATTTCTAAATGATTTCTTGATTCAGCCATTAAATTTTGAAATTATTAAAACCAGTGCACGTCTATAATAATTTTTCCGAACGAGGCCAATACGACCCCACATGTTTACATATTAACTCTCGTGAGTATCGCATCATTAACATTAACGTGTAATATGAAAAAACCTAAGAAAAATTGATTATTTTTGATTGGTATATTCGATATTTGCTTTTATATGCATTCCAGTGACAACTCGCAAGGTTTATCAAATCACACAGGCTCTGTCGGGAACACAAACAGAAGTTTTGACATGAATACTCGACCGTAATGTTAGGATTGTGGAATGATTGAAGTGGGCAGAATAAGATTATGATTGCTCAAATGGATTGTTGCGTAGTTCGTTAGCTTTCGAATGACACCGCTTTCGTAATGCTCAGTCGACACAATCCGAAGTTACAATAAGACGAAGCTCGCCAGATACCTTAAAATTGCGTCATATTGCGAACAATAAAACAGAGTTTTGTGCTTAATCCTAAAAACTGAAAAAAGCGATTGTTTGTCCAAGAGAAACATTTTTTCGAATATCCTTGATTAATAGGCGTCCTCTCGTCTTGTTACGCCACTGCAGACGATTGGATGCAATATACATAAATCAGTGTTAAAACGGCAACGTTAATTATAGCGTGACGAATGTAACATTAGAATCAGAGACATGTACAATATGATTGCTTTTGTAAAAAAATCTGTCTGCTGTGAAATATGCTCTCAACTGGGGAAACTAGGGCGATCGGACACTGTTACAGAGTAAGACCTTCTTAAGATATATATGGGCTACTTTATAAAAGGATATAAGAAGAGGTTTTGCTAAATTCAAATAAAAGGTTGTGAAATATTTTTTTCAAGTCAGACTTCTTTAGACGCAACAGGAACTATTCCGATCGGATATGAAAAAGTGTGACGGAAATAATGGAAACAAAACAGACGTGGCACTAGAATAAATGAGTTAGTTAAGGCTTACTTGAAAGTTCGATTGTTTTTTAGTGTTAATATGAACGAGAGAAATCGTACTAGTGGGTTTAAAAATAAAAAATCCATGTGGAACCAAACTAAAATAAACATAATCGTGGTATAGACCTACGTTTACAATCAAAAGGTTCTGGTTCTACCTTTCGTTCATTCATTATCAGATAGGACATATTATGAAAACATAGTGTTGTCATTGGGATTACATATTATGTGAGTAGTGTTTCAAGTCAATCAGATATGTGGAGGGGGGTTAAAATTGGATTACAAGATTTGACCATAACTACCAACCTTCAATTTATTGTCTACAATTAAGCAATCGAAAAATGGAGAAGGTTTTGGTGATGGATTTTAATATGGTGTTTCATTCTCTTGAAATATTGGGCAAAGTCACTGAAGATTCACCAAGAATATAATCGACGACTCTATTAGAAAAGCCTTTTCTTCATTAATTTAGCAATGTTAGAATCGTAGTACATGAGTGAGAAAATATACTAGATCTAGTGCCGGATTAGCCACGTAGCAAGAGTAGCAAATGCTACGGGCCCCGCGAATTTGGGGGCCCCGCGCTCCAACGCCTGTCTGACCGTAATAAAAAAATATTAATTTAGATAGGAGCGTAAAATATCTTGCATGCCTTAAACGCGAAGCGCTTAGGCTATGCCTCACTTCCACTTGAAAATCTAAAACTCGATTTCGTCACGTTAAATCGTAAAAATAAGTAGGTATTTTACGAACTTTCTAACGTTAATGTTCCAATGTTTAATTATAATCGATATATTTAGGCTAGCATCTATACCACATTTCTACTCTTCAAGCGGCCAGAATTTTATTTTTTATGTAGGTATACATTTATTTTGCGAGTTTACGTAGCCGAGATTGTACTTTTTTAATCGATTTTAATATAATATCGATTATAAGTATTTCGAGAAAACAGGCGAACTATTTAAATTTTATTAACTCAGTCACGATCCAATCTACTGTGGTTGGTTGATTTATTATAAAATATAGATTCATTTTATGAGTGAATATAGCTGACCTTTTTTTGAATCGATTATTATCATATCGTCTTAATCATCTCACTTTGTTGAATATAGAGTATGATTTGCTTAAAGAAGTCGATATTGAAAGTGTTATCTCTAAATTTGCCCATATTAAATCCAGAAAAGTTTATTTGTAACAGTTTTGTTTTATTTAATACCCTAAACTTGAGAACCTAAAGCAAACCAAGGTTCCCTTGACAGAATTTGCTACAGGCCCCGCGCTGGCTTAATCCGGCACTGACTAGATCCTAGGCAATAAAAAGAACACAAGGTGGTCGAGAGAAGAAAAACAATTGAAAGAAGTCGAAAATTTTGCTACTGATTTTAATATTTTAAGCCGAGATAAACAGTGAGAAGTGTCGAAGAATATGATTTTCTTTGTCTTCCTAGACTAGCAATGTCTGAATTGAAGTTCGTGTTCGAATATTTAGAACCACAGATTCATTTTTCTAAACTATCAAAGTTAATGGCATCATAATATATGCATTAGAAACAATGTCTAAGCTAACTGAATATGTCATCAATATCCAAAACAGTGTTGCCAGATTCTTTTTTTTCCAAGTCGGGATTTTGGAACTTTTTGAGTAAAAAAAGCGGGATTCTTTCGTCGAAAGCGGGACATAGTAAAAAGACGTATATAATCAGAAGTTTTTAAATATTTATCTTTTTATTTGAGTTCAAATTACGTTTACGTGACAATAGATAGCAAAAATAGCCATAGAAAATGTATTTTAATAAAAATATAATATTTTAAATCAGATTTACCCTACCGTTAAATAATTGAGTCTTATTCATCTTCTGAATAAAAAAATAAAAAAAAAACAGAAATCAAAATCAAAAAACTTTTATTCATTAGAAAAATATGGCGTTTCAAACAATAGTCTGAGGAGTGAGTGTTACAAATTGCAACTTACAATAAGAGAATAATGATTTACGCGCGGTCGAGTTATCCCCGAAAAGCGGGACTAAGCCTGTCCCGAGCGGGACATTTAATTTTAATTGAAAAATCGGGACGTCTGGCAACGCTGATCCAAAAACAAATAAAAAATAAAAATAAAAAAAGAGTAATAAATTCGGCAACATTCTCCGAGATTTATTGTCTCCTGTAAATATATGTTTCTTACATTTTAAGCGTTTTTACTGTAGCATTTCTAATGACACGCAAGGCCTACTTAATTCTCTATAGTCATGCGCGATCTGATTTGGAATGTAAAAGGATTAAAATGCTCTGTTAATAAATGAGAATGTAGACTAGATTTATTGCTTACGTTTTCATAAGTAGCCAAAGTAGTAATGCTTCATCTACTACTGTCGTTGAAAAAAAAAATGTCCAGAAGTATTGATTTATGGAACTAAATGAATATCTGTTTAAATTTTAATGAGTGCATCTGTTTATTTAATAGCAGGATGCACAATTATAATAAAAAACAGACTGTGAAAAATTTAAAAGAACGCACAGCCACTATTAGGAAAACCACTTTACTTTACGTTTTGAAGGTGGCATAATCAGAATCTGAACTCATCTTAGAACACGGTTGCTTGACCATAATACTAAATTTACATAATGTGGGTGTGCCATGGGATTTTTTTAAAAAATGGTTCCGATATTAGAGTTTAGATAAGATAGTACATATAGTGAATTTATGAAAAAACTGAGTTGCCATAATGTTCGATCATTATTTAAGACGACAATCATATATATTCCTGGATGGCCATTTTTTACGTCGATCGTTTGGACTATAAATACTTACCATTTTCTTAATTTTAATTTTCTATGTAATGAAAAAAATAAAAATCCCCACAAGATACTTCAAACAAAGGTTATTACCAAAAATTTATAATTGCGACGACATGTTTCTTCAGGTCAAACAGATTTTTTTTTACAAAAAATAAATTACATATCTGATAAGGTTAAAAATCAAATAAACTTTGAGTATAAATAGATCATATTAAAGTATTATATATATAAAGAAAACTAGGAAATCATACTTTTAAGCAAAAAGAACACATTTTTTAGTTTTTACCATTTCGATAGTCTTAATAGCGAACATGTTAACTGAGATACTACATTACTTATATAACATGCAAATAAAATATCCTCTTCATTTGTTAAACAGAAAACATGTCAGCGGTCCGCGTGGGTCGTTACATAAGTCATCATGTTAGTAATCTAATGTCTTAATTATGATCACTTTACACGCACATAACATATGTATGATCACTATAATGCTAATAGAATTGAATTTAAAATGTATTAAAATATATATGATCAGAATTAATGGTGCGGCTATTTTAACATATTTTGTTGTTTTACCAACGACAATTACTAACTCGAAGTGAGTTTGACCATAAAAAATATAATTCACATGTATAACAGTCAGTTCGTAACTGATTCGGCACGTCATCCTATGTCAGAGATACAATCAGTCTTTGCGGTGACATTTCGTTTCCTCTCATGCTGTTTCTAGAGGATGCGATAGTACGAAGGTACTAGGTTCACCTATATTACATGCTTCTCAGTTACGGAATTGGTTTCGATATTTGGTTTCCCGCAATTCCGGAACTAGTTCCGATATCAAAAAAGGCTTACAAAAATACTGCACGTAGAAGAAACTTGTCTATTTTTAAATCTAAATATGTTTACATATTGATATAGAAAACGTTGAATGAAACTTCGAATTAGAAATTTTCAAACAAGTAAAAAAGTTAATATTCAATAATAATCATAGTTTTGCTGATCGTAATAATAACTTTGAATATTAGACGTACGAATATTAGATGGTGGAAGTATCGGGTCTAATTCCACACACAAAAAATTCGGTTTTGTTGTTTCTATTTCTGACACTAATTGTCTTAAACAATTTAGATTTTTAGATTATACTGTGAGTGAAGAATCACAGGATTAAAACAAATGCATTTTTTTATTAGACTTGTCGCTGACAAATGATTTTTTATTGCGCAACTGTTTAGTCGAGCGCTGGCAATTGATTCACAACTACTATTTCTTTTGCCGACCAATTTAACAATTGCAGGTAGACTCATTTTCATAAGAATACTTGATGGTTACTTATGCAACTAAACGGTTGACTCATTAAAATTGAACCTGTTTTTAAAAAGAGGAAGGTAATAAAATTTTGAGGTCAGCACCAATTTATAAAAAATAGATACATATGTAAAAAATTTAGTAATGAAATAATTAAATTGGCGCCGGCCTTAAAATTTTATTATTGTCCTCCTTTTAGTGGCTTTTTTGATGGAAATTCAATTTAAAAAAAGTTTTTATTTATTATTTTCTAGTAGCTATGCAACGTTATTAATTACTAACCAACTTTTTTATCATCTTAGTAAATATATACATACGTTATAGTTCGTAAGATTAAATTCATAAACAGTATAATATTTATCATTTGCTATAATTGTTAAGAAACATCCAATGTTGCACTTGCAATGCTATATTAGAATTTTTTTTTATATTTGATCACCAAACTTAAACCTAGAAGTATATATACGAAAACTTCTGAACCGATTTAAGTAAAATGTATGTGAAATCAGTCTAAAGATATATTCCATTAAATATGATAAGTATCATTAAAATGGATTCACAACTGGCGAAGATATCGTGGAAGATACATAAGTAAAAAATTACTGAACCGATTGAAGTAGCATTTATGTGAGATATCACTCTGAAGGTGTGCTCTATTAAATAGAACAAGAATCATTTAAGTCGGCTCATAACTGGTGGAGTTATCACCGAAAATACATAAAAAATACAGATCGAAGTTAGAATCTTTTCCTTTTTTGAAGTCAGTTAAAAATAATCTTATGATTTCTAAATTTATTTTCTGAATCTTAGGGATATAAAACCGCGAAACATAGATTACAGTAAAACATTGTAATGAAGTTAATGTCAGAATCTTGTGACTCTTTTCTTATATAAAATACTCAAATCTATCTATATACATATACCTATAAAAATCGATGAGTCTATATGTATATTCCCTATGGACTCCAAAATGGCTGGACCGATTTTGATGAAATTTTCAAGCAATCTTCAGATTAGCTCAGCGGGTGATCCTGCGAAGTTTGGTAGCGATTGGATGATTAGATTTTTTTTTGCTTTTTGATTACCTACCATAATATTGCATTGTCTTCGTAACTACATATGTGTGTACAATTTCAACTCAATGAATTAACGGGACAAACGGTGAAAATTTAAAAGTTCGATTTGCATCCGGGCGAAGCCGGTCTGGGTCGCTAGTTAAATATAATTTACTCCATCGTTCCTAAATAGACAGGCTATATAGACGAATGTTTAATTTTTTCATGCTAATTATTTGAATTATTGTTAGATTGTCATTTTTCCATGGTTCAGCCCTGTGAAAATATTAAACAGTCTATGTTTTTGTATCTCATGTACCTAGAAGTTTTTGTCAAATGAATTTTAAAATGCAAGGAGACGCTGTCTCTTATATTGGAGGCTTAAAGCCGCGAGCAATGTTTATTTTCAATAACACAAGATACAATCAAATAATTCACATCACGGCAAAAAAGCTCGATATACACTGCTATATTTACATAGAAGATATAAAATTAGCCACACTTAAATGACCTTGGAAAATGGGAATCATGCACGGCTCTCCATGTGGATATTTTTTATTTGTAAACCGACGAAATAAAGATACATAGCTATCCGGTCTCCAATTATGACTTGTGACAGAGTATATTTTAAGCAGTTTTCACTGGGCGGCATTTCACTGGGCGACAACTATAACAAAGGTAACTAAAGAAGGAGGATAATTTAGAAATTGCCATATCAAAGCATAATAAATTTTAATGCATTGTATAAAACATCGCCCACAAAACGGTTGTGCTTCTCTGGTACAAGATAACGCGTGCAAAATCACTGGTCGGTACAAACTCCCGTCATACTCACTAGGCGGCACAAATGCGTCTCTAGGCGACACTAGTGTCTTTTACCTTAAATGTTATTTTATGCACTGACTTGCGTGAATAGATTTTGGTAATTCCGGAAATATAGGTAACCATGTCCTCCGTCGGAGAACGCATCTTAACATGTTCATACTCCGGCATATAGTCCGATTTCATCAAAAGATAACAGCCACAGTAATAAGTATTCGTTCGTTCCCGAGTAAGAGTGCATATAGGTATGTATTATGTACTATATCGAGCGTTCGGCATGTTTGAGTTGACTCGAAGTTTTTACACTACGAAGTATGGATGTCTGCATTCACATTCGCAATCGCAAAGCAATCGTATTATTTTTGACATCTGCATCCACAACATTCGTTTTTGCGGATGTGATGCAAGACAGTGATGACAAGAGCGAGTCCGATACTTGCGTGCTCGAGCTCTTTGACTACTTGGCCATAATGATATGTTATCAACCTTTGCAAAATCGCCATAATCCTGAAAAGGCTGCAAAGGTATTATTCTTTAAATATACTTCACCAATTCTGAAATTTGATTATTATGTAATGAAAATAATGACTTTGGCTTTCGCAATAAAAATGATAATAAATTACATACTTTTTACTAAGTTTGTGGAAAATTTAATATTCACCAATAGTCGCATGTATTGTTAAAAATATTATTATTATTATTTGTGCATCCGCATCTGCATATGTGGGTGTAAAAAAATCCACATCCGCATCTGCGGATGTCAGTAAAATTCAAGTCTGTAACATCCCTACTACAAAGCATATTCCTGACCCTTTAGATTCCATAAGGTGCCAGTGAAAAAGACATGTCTGACATGTTTCTCGCCTTCTCGGAAACATGTTCGCTCAACAAAGGAAACATGTCATGTTCGCTGTGTCTTTGGAACCGTTTTGCACATGTCTACATGTGAGCAAAGCGATAGTGTAAAGCCTGGTATACACTGTATAGGTACGTCAGTGAAAAGCAAAGATTGCTGTGAAGAGATACAGCGCCAAGGTAGGTGTTTGCGGTATGTTAGCGTTGATCGCGAGTGTTAAAATCTCAAACATAAAGTTAATTGGATGCACTTATGTTGTATTACATTAAAATTATATCGCGAGATAACAGATTACAAACACGTCTCCCTAACGCTCTTACAAACTACACTTGTGAACACTTATAATTTGTTCAGCGAACATACACTGCAAAAAAAGTGGTGGTATGTTTGAAGCCATACTTCTTTGTCGTGATTAAAAACGAATTTTCAGTATATTTGCAAATAATTTATTGAAATGAAATCTTCAAAAAGTTTAAGAAAATATATATTGAGGTTTTAGAAGGTCCTGTTGAATAAATGGAACATCGCTGTTGCGTTGGCATAGTATTAATATTGATGGATTTGTAAAATGCAAAGATATTATTGTGAAGTGAGGTTACTTTATCCCATATGGAGCCATTTTTTTACAAAATTTAAAAAAATGGCTCCATACGCGATAAAGGTAAGTTTACTATAATATTTTTGAATTTTTTAGATCCATCAATATTTCGAACAGTCATCATGCCAACGTCATAATGAGGCGCCATTTTTCCAGAGGACCTTCTAAAAATGTCATTATATTTATAAAAAAAATATTGTTTTATTGTTTTTTAAATCAATAGTATTACATTTTTGTTTTTTTTAAATGTATAATATGAACATCTTAAAAAAAATGAATGCGTTCAAGTAGATGCGCCCCCTTAAAGACTTATGCAATATGCAAGTCACAAAATGAAAGATGACATTTTATGGTATTTCTTGTGTAAATTTACCTTTATTTCTGCAGTGTATGATATTATGCAGTGATATAAATAAGTACATCCATTATTTATATCTACGTTGTTTAAACTGTACCTAATGTGACGGCCGGAGCAAGAAATCTAAATGGCGCCTCACAGTTTATTCGTTGAACAGGTATATATATAATTATGTCGTGCGAGAATTATAAAATTGAATACGTTATAATAAAATGAAATCTTGATGAAAAAACACAAATGGCGACCATTTGGAATTTAATTTTATCTGCGTCAAAGACATTCTTGTCAGAGTTTAGATATAAAGAAGTGTATTAATTTCATGCGAAATCTTCATACTTCATACCATCGAACAGCAAGAGTGTTTATTCATCCGGATTTGTAAATTGCCTATTAAAGATAAACGTATTTTGTTAGCATGGACATTTTTTATAAAATATAACCTTATTTGCCCGGCGTTGCCTGAAAATAACAGCCCCTTGTTAATTGTTATGATAGAATAATTTGACAATTCCTAAAACCATCCCACATATTGTCATGCGAAATCAGAAACTGAATGTCGAATGCAACTGCAATAGCTGTTTCACGGTTTATAATCATATAACACAGTCGCGGGAGAAGAGAGGATACCGGTCGGTCTTGACTGCAGTGGTAGTGGGAGAATTTTACTGTGAACATACTACAACACGTACGAGTTTATTTATTTGTACAGAAGTACGCCAAAAAAAGATATCGAATTAATTAAATTTGTGATAAAATAGTGAAATAAAACATATAGCCTATAGCATTTCTGGAATCAAGAGACTCATTTCAAAAAAAGTTTAATCAGAATTCGTCAAATAGGTTTTAAGTATATGTTCAAACATACATACCTGCATTATTACGTATATACAATTTTATATAAAAGTACGTAATAGTAGAGCGTAACTCATCATTATAGCATGGTTCGCTAATGGAGCGGCAAAGCAATGGAACAATGTAAAGCATACCCGTCTCTAGCCGATTATATTATATTCTGAATTATGTTATATTGTCACTATACCTACCTAAAATAAGTGAGCCGTACTATATGTGGACTCATATATTTTCAACTGATTTTACTCACGTTCCTACTTTTCACGCAAAGTGTCTCCTCCCACGCTGTTCAGCCGATAGAAAAATATGTTTAGACAACGTTTAACCTCAAATTAATAAAGGTTTTACTGATTGGACTATAACTGCCACGAAATGAGGATGAAGGAGAAGTTGAAAATAGATGAGTCGATTAGTACCGACAAGTTGAGTTCTATTGTATAAGTCTAGCATAATGTTGTATTCTTGACATTACTGTTTAGCCTCCTTAACTCAACATCTTCACCCGCACGAACATCGATTTTCGCCGATTGGCTCACCTTAATATTGGTTTTAGCCGAAATTTTATTTAAACCCGAGTTTAACCAATTGATAGTGTACAAAGTACCAAATTTCATTAATTATTTCAAGTTTTTCGGTACTATGATCTTCTGTTTAGATATTTTGCTAACTACCTGAAAACGAAATAGAAACAGAAATTCCGTTATAATTTTATTTATATGTAGGTATAATGATTATGTTCATGAATTTGTGTGTAAGAAAAATGCAAATCGGTCGTTATTTTTTAATTTAATTATTTATTTTATATTGTCGATACAAGAATAAAGACCGCTGCACACGAGACTGGTTTTGCCTCTGGAATCACTATTAGCTGTCGTGCTGTCTGCGAGGATGGAAATAATCTCACTGCGGGCGCCACTGCGTGGTCAAATTTCGCACCGGGGATATTTTTCGTGTTTCATTCTCTGCTGGATTTAAGCAAGAATGACTCAGAAAACAGTATCTCTTCACGTGGGCGTTGTAGTATATATGTTCTGTTGAGACTTGAGAGGCAACAAACGTTCACTTTTGGTGACATTCGATCTGTCATTGCAATCCAGCTTCAAAACATGCATCGTGTGAAGCTAGCACATACAAACCAACACAAAATTCGGCGCCACAGCACGCTTGGCACCTAGCAGTGAATCTAGCGGCAAAATCAGCCTCGTGTGCAACGGTCTTATAAGAAAATTGCAATACAATCAGCCTTTATTTTTAAATTTAATTATTTATTTGATATTGTCGATATGAGAATAATGGACAACAAATTAAGGTGTGGATTCCGACAATACAATAGTCGATTTATATCGGGCGGTATTTTATATCCGCGACTAAAAGGACAAAATTGCGTATGTTGAATTTTTCGTAATATTTTACGGAAGTATTTCAGTTCTCATTGAATTATTACTATCAGTATAGTTTATTGTTAGTTATAAACAGTCTGTATTTTTACTGCTCAATTCTCTATTGCTTGGTTAGTAATTTAACACAGTTTAGTTGTTCAGGTAACCAATTTTATTGCTCAATACTTTTTTCAAATAATTTATTGCCATAGTATATTCACCTATATAATATAGTACTGTATCAAAGGGTTTAATCATCGCTCATTATTATAGTACGGTTCACTTTATGGAACGGCATAGCAAAGAAACGCTGTAATGCATAAACTGCCCATGTATAAAAACTATGTTGCTAATATTACATTGTGAAGTCAAGTGTATGATTCACTCCTTAAATTTTTAATATAGACTATACTTACCTTACGTCAAAATTCACTTTCCAAAATTTTACAATACTTTACCTACTTCATTCCCTGATGGAATATTTTTACTTAAGGTCTGACTAGCTGAGAGCACGATATTAGTCAAGTAATTGAGCGCTAGAAACTAAGTTCTAGTTTTACTGTTATTGTCATAACTTCGAACCCAATTTTATAAGAATAAAGATTTTTGACATAAGCGACTTTTTTTGTAGCCACAGATATTATTGCATCTATATGGAGGTAGAAATTATATAGAGACGGCAAATATTTTACAGTGACATTGCAAAAGTATTCCTGTCAAAATGTTTACGTAGCCGATTGACAAACAATGATGAAAAAATCGCGTTTGGTTTATTAAAATAATTAAATACAGTCTAAAAGAGAATTTCGGTCACGATCAGCTTATAACGAGCCCGGAACACCTTCCTTTTGTTGGCCCATCATGATTGAAGTATTAAAAACATGTTCATCATCCACTTGAAGCGTTATTAATTGGTAATATTTATTTTTTAAGTATGTAAACTTTAATAACTCACTGATGCACTTAAACCATCACTTTATGTTCAGTTTAAAACTAGTAACGCTTCAATTTTTGTGCAAAGTTATAATAATGTCAGAGTATAATTTTTGTCAAAATGAAATTTTTTAAAATGCCGACTTGAAAATGCAAATACCCTTAAAATTAATTTGGAACAAAAACATTTTCAGTGCTTTGGTTAGTGTTTTTCTTATATGCTTAATCAAATAGTCAAATCATTTTTATTATATCACTAGCAATTCGGATCCCCTTTGTCCAGGTGCAAATTTTATAGCAGCGTTCCCCAAGAAATCAATTATCGAATGATAAATACCGCGTCAAATCCGTTCAGTAGTCTTCGTGTAACGTAAACGGGAACTTTGTTTTTAACGAATTTCTTGTAAAAAAATAATAAATAAGTACTATTGTTTCCTGTGTAAAGTTTCATTTTTGCTAAACGCAGTTTTTTTAGTAAACTTTGACGCACCATAGCTTGGAAACTATAAGTCCTATCAAAATGAATGTAAGAACTTATATGTAGGTAATTTATTAATAAATAATTTAACCAATTTGTCCTAGCTTGTATCGTTTTCCTGAAAATTGAGAAAATCTGTAAAACGGCACTCTTTTCAAGGTGGCGAGGGGTAAAGCCAGTTGCGGGAGGGAGGGGAGAGTTGTGTATTATAGGTATAACACAGCAGCAGTAAAACAAAATTATATATTCTGCCGCTAAAAAATCTAGATTGAATATACTATTTATATAGATATGTTGTAACGCGATAACATGAATTTACAATTATTTCTTAAGTAATTATTTTTGAAGTAAATAATCTTAGGCGATTTCATTCTGTTTTCACTGTTCTACGTCATTCAACTAATTTGGTGTAAGAAGTATTCATTTCATTCGTTTGTAATAACACAAACACTTTTTTTATTTTTAGTTTTCTTGCAAAGTTTTTAAATATTTTGTATAAATTTAATGTGTCAAGTAAAATATTTGACGTACAGAAAGCAAAAATAAAATGTTTGTTTATTGTTATATAATTGTGGTTTTACTGTATGCACATGTCAACATCTGATGCAAGTCATTGTTGTAACGTAAGCTGTTGTATGTGCATTTAAAAATGCATTCGATATTTAAATTTATTTTGTTTTTGTTCTTCTTTAAAAGCATTTCATTTTGTGTAACATAAATAATAAATGTAATGATGTAAGATTATTAAACTCGCATTCAGAAAGAACTAGGTGCAGATCCTGCGAATACGTTTTTTACTACCTCCGAGAATCACCCTAAAACGACAAAAACCTATAAAGACCACACCGATGATTGTCTGTAGAACTAGGAATAAACTCAGAAAAATAATTGATAGCTTTAAATAATTCCATCTCATGACAATGAGCGACCTATACAACCGCGGTACTAGTATAAAGGAATTAATAAACTTGCTAACAGATGGCAAAAAAAAATAACCCGGGTCGCAGTGCCAAAACCCTGCCGACAATATAGTGTATTTGCTTATACAGGCAATCTTTATTATGCGAACTTTAGTTGGTTTCTGGGCAAAATAAAAAATTAGACTCCTTAATACACCCCTTAAATAACATTTTTTTTTCTTAATTGCAATATTATTACCAATCGAACCTCTATACTAAATCCGGTCCTGTCGGGCCGATTTTATCAAAATTTTAGGGAAACTTTTTAATTACTCCCAGAGGGTTAAATGTCAATTTTGAAACGATTCTGAGAATTTTTTCGGTATTTTGGGGCCCAAAAACATTTTTCAACCCCCAAAAAACTACCCTTAAAATGACCCGATTACGCCCATTTTAAATAGGCTTCTGGCGGTGATGGATTTCAATACGTGGGCCAAATTTCGTTAAAATCAAGTAACTCTTTCGAAAGTTATTGCCCGCACACACACACACACACACATATATATATATATATATATATATATACGCATATATATATATATATATATATATATATATATATATATATATTTTGATGTTCTCTTGCGTAGACGGACTCCCACTTGTTGCAACACTGTCTTAAAAAAAGAGAAAAGAAAGAAAGACAACAATTGAATCTGTGTTCTCGGCGTCGCAGGAGGATATCAGGTCTTAATTTGCTGGGCCCGTTTAGTTTCTTTGATAGAAATTTGATATCCGCCTATGGGCGTCCGATCAACACAGACCCTGAGGAAAGCAAGAAAGAAAACAATACAGTGTTTATTCCGAAATTATAATTAACAGTTTTATTAGACGTGCAGCGAGGTACAAAATCCAGTAGCGATTGTTCCGTATCAATAATACTTTTACGAAGAAGTAAATTGATCTCAAGGTACTGATTTAAATAAATTCGCTTAAATAACTAAAATTATAATAAGGTGAGCTATAGTACTATTCAATAAATAACGGACAACCCAAACGCAACACACAATTACTTCAGTAAATTCAATTAAATATAAGATAAGCTATTTTACTCATTAGTTACAGAAACTTAGATATTACAGACAGACAACAGGACAAATAAATAACATAATACAGACTTAATAATAACTAACGGAGCCGATGCTTAAAACTACAGACAGAACGAAACCCGATTCGCAAAATACCGACTTAAAACTACAGAACAGAAACGGATACTTAAATTCTACAGACCGAACGGAACACCATTCGCAAAATACCGACTTAAAAACTACGGAACAGGACAGAACACAATTCGCAAAATACCGACTTAAAACTACAGAACAGAAACGGATACGTCTATACTTCCCAGATACCGGAACAGAGAGAGTTCTTATTTTATTATTGTTTATTATTTTCACGAAACCGTCACCTAGCAAACATATTCATTCACAACAATGTCAGGCTTTATTGTTCGTTGCTAAGTGAGGCATGATATCGTAGTAGCCACGGATATCAGAAAATGCAATACGGAATCACAGCTGCCTATAACTGTTCAGATATAATTAAATTATTAACTATTTATTTAATTAAGGTTATACTATATTAAGGTTATACTATATATTCTTGTGACATATGGGCATAATGTCACAATTTCCCACCAACAGGGGGACGGCGGGGAAAGTTCGCAAACATACTGCTCAAGATGGCAACACTGAACTGTCAAAAGTGACAACAATTAACCTCTGATCAACAAACAAAATTTTCACGGTGCGGATGAAACAAGGTTAAATCTAAATAACTAGCTTAAAATTACGGAGTCGGAATAAGTTTTAAACTTTCTTTAAGTGCTCCACGTGAGCTCGGAACAATCTATCAGTGACAGGGTCATTTAATTCTACACTAACTGGAGACAAAAATCGAACGATAGTACGGGGTTCGCTATACCTCGGGAGGAATTTTAAATGAAAGTTTGGCCTCATCTTTTGGTAATGCAATCTTTGAACAACGGAATCACCAACTTGAAACTTTGATTCAGGAGTACGATTGACATTATAATAACTCGCTTGACGATCATGCGATTGCTTCAACATGTCACGGACAACATCTGGAGTTAACGAATCTCGTTTTTCCCACACTGCAGGTAAATTCCACTTGAGATCCAGCGGGAATTTTATTTCTCGACCGAGAAAGACTCGACAAGGTAAATCATTAATACTTGTATGGTACGTTGCATTATTACACAATGTTATGTTGTTTAAAAGCAAATCCCAATTTGAATGATCGTTAAACTTTTGATGTAGCAGAATAGCCAGGGCTGCACGCACATTGCGTATAACGCGCTCAACGGCGTTTGATGCGGGGTGATACGGCGAAGAATTAATTGGACGGGAGCCCCACGAAATACAAAAGTCTCTGAATTTCTTGGATTTAAAAGGCGTCGCATTGTCCGATACAATAGAATCAGGAGGACCGTACATTGTAAAAACTTGATGTAAACATTTGACGATCGATGCAGAACTGGAATCCGGAATAGCGTATGTAATTAGCCATTTGCTAAAACCATCTAATATCAGTAACACATACTTGTTGCCGGCGCTGCTTGTTACAAGCGGTCCCATTAAATCAATGTATAAGCGGTTCCAAACCGCCGTAGGAGGACTAGACGACATAATTACTTTGTCGGGGTTTTGGTCACTTTTATGACGCAAACATAACTGGCAGGCCTTAATGTGTTGTCGGACTTCTATAAACATCTTTGGCCACCAAAATCGCCTGGCAATAGAGCGATATGTCTTGTTAATTCCGGGATGAGCACCCATTTCAGAGTTATGAAACTGCTCGAGGATGCTTGGCTTGGCTGCACTAGGTACAACAATACGGGCTTTATTATGGCGCCCCACTAGACGCACTAGAAAATTGTCTCGAACGGCAAAATGTCTTACGTTCACACCTTGTAAAATTTGTCTTTTTATTGAATTTAATTCAACATTTTTATTTTGCATGTCTCTGAGTTCACTGAACTCAGTACTGACGTCAACAATTGAACACATAAGATCCGTCCATTTGTTTTAGATTCTTGGGCACAGGTAATCGGTGATGGCTTGGACCTTTTCACTATCCACAGCGAGACCAGACGACGAAATGCTGTGACCCAGAAACTTCAGTTCGGATTTCGCGAACTTCACCTTACTCGAGTTGACAGTCAGATTTGCGTCTCGAAGACGCTGCAACACCTCACGCATGTGGCTCATATGAGAGTCCAAATTGTCACTGTAGATGAGCAGGTCATCGAAAAACACAATTACATTTTTATATCATAAAATAGTTCACTCTTTAGTCGATTCAGAGCACTGGGCGATTCGGACAGTTCAATCTGATAAAACGCACTATTCAGATCCAGAGTTGTGAATACTTTAGCCCTTTTCAAACGTTGAAAGACGTGCTTAATCGCCAGAGTTGGAAACGCGTCCATATGGACCCTTTGATTTATCCTGTTTTCCGTCAAAGCCTCCGGAAATTCTGAACACAATCTATCAAATTTTTCAGTTGCGGAGTCCACGGCCATAATCGGAACCAATAATTCGACTGGGACGGAAGCAGGCAAGGAAACATACGGAATCGACGAATCCCGGTCAAATTCAAACGATACTGAATTTTCGGCACAGTTTAATATTGCCCTCATATTTTTCAAGGACTTACTACCAATAATTACTGGGTATGAAATATTTGGCAACACAAAAAAGATAAGTTTCCAAGTTTTATTCTTAATCTTTACAACTAATGTCGCCGAGTTTTCAGAACGGGTCGTTTGACCATTAGCTACGCGAGCATATTGTTCGCATTTCTTATAAGTACCTAACTTAAGAAAACTAAATAATTGGCCAGGTTAGCGCTAATGTAATTTAGCGTGGAACCCGTGTCCAATAGAGCAGAAGCCTTAACGTTACCTAAACTAATACTAATTATAGGGATAGACTTATCGACTAAATTCTTTGAACCGGCGGTTGCAGCGAAATAGTTCGAAATAGCTGCAATCGGAATTTTATTGAATAATTTTGGAGACGGGGCCGAAACGGGGGAAATTGTCGAACTATCACTATCAGTTGAACAATTACTACAAAAAATTTTGGGGTCGTTATAGGCACTAACTACGGCATTGCATTTTCCGGTGATACCCGAGACTCACCAGAAACACCGGGCACTGGAGCACTGGGAGGCTGCGGCTCCCAGACGACTATAGGAGTATCCGTTGACTGCGGAGCGGACGGGACGGTTCGGGATTTCGGCTTCAAGACGGCGGGCAGGTACCGGACAGGTTGGAACAAGGCTCAGGCTTTCCAAACTACGCTCTGCTACCAATTTGATATTCTCTTGCGTAGACGGACTCCCACTTGTTGCAACACTGTCTTAAAAAAAGAGAAAAGAAAGAAAGACAACAATTGAATCTGTGTTCTCGGCGTCGCAGGAGGATATCAGGTCTTAATTTGCTGGGCCCGTTTAGTTTCTTTGATAGAAATTTGATATCCGCCTATGGGCGTCCGATCAACACAGACCCTGAGGAAAGCAAGAAAGAAAACAATACAGTGTTTATTCCGAAATTATAATTAACAGTTTTATTAGACGTGCAGCGAGGTACAAAATCCAGTAGCGATTGTTCCGTATCAATAATACTTTTACGAAGAAGTAAATTGATCTCAAGGTACTGATTTAAATAAATTCGCTTAAATAACTAAAATTATAATAAGGTGAGCTATAGTACTATTCAATAAATAACGGACAACCCAAACGCAACACACAATTACTTCAGTAAATTCAATTAAATATAAGATAAGCTATTTTACTCATTAGTTACAGAAACTTAGATATTACAGACAGACAACAGGACAAATAAATAACATAATACAGACTTAATAATAACTAACGGAGCCGATGCTTAAAACTACAGACAGAACGAAACCCGATTCGCAAAATACCGACTTAAAACTACAGAACAGAAACGGATACTTAAATTCTACAGACCGAACGGAACACCATTCGCAAAATACCGACTTAAAAACTACGGAACAGGACAGAACACAATTCGCAAAATACCGACTTAAAACTACAGAACAGAAACGGATACGTCTATACTTCCCAGATACCGGAACAGAGAGAGTTCTTATTTTATTATTGTTTATTATTTTCACGAAACCGTCACCTAGCAAACATATTCATTCACAACAATGTCAGGCTTTATTGTTCGTTGCTAAGTGAGGCATGATATCGTAGTAGCCACGGATATCAGAAAATGCAATACGGAATCACAGCTGCCTATAACTGTTCAGATATAATTAAATTATTAACTATTTATTTAATTAAGGTTATACTATATTAAGGTTATACTATATATTCTTGTGACATATGGGCATAATGTCACAATATATATATACGCATATATATATATATATATATATACATATATATATAAACATTTTTAAAAATGATGCCAAAGTGTTTAGGAGGTTATGAAACGTCGAGAAATTTTGGTCCGACCCCTAGGTCCCGCCATCCGACCGACGCCAATAGTGTATGTTGCCATATGGCAAATACACTAAAAACCCGGGTCACAGTGCCAAAACCCTGCCGACAATATAGTGTATTTGCTAATACAGGCAGTGTGGCTTTATGATGCGAACTTTAGTTGGTTTTTAAGCAAAATAAAAAACTTGACTCCTTAATACACCCCTTAAAATAACGTTTTTTTTCTTAATTGCAATATTATTATCAATCGAACCTCTATACCAAGTTATATACACCTTTCAGTAAATAATTCACTATCTGTAAACTAATGTTTTCATAAAATTTATAAATCCGGTCCTGTCGGGCCGATTTTATTAAAATTTTAGGGACACTTTTTAATTACTACCAGAGGGTTAAATTTCAATTTTTAAACGATTCGGAGAATTTTTTCGGTATTTTGGGGTCCAAAAACATTTTTCAACCCCTAAAAACTACCCTTAACATGACTCGATTAAGCCCATTTTAAATAAGCTTCTTGCAGTGATTAATTTCAGCACGTGGGCCAAATTTAGTTGAAATCAATTAACTCTTTCGAAAGTTATTGCCCGCACACATATATATATACACGTATATATATATATATATATATATATATATATATATATATATACCTAAACATTTTTGAAAATGGTGCCAAAGTGTTTAGGAGGTTATGAAACGTCGAGAAATTTTGGTCCGACCCCTAGGTCCCGCCATCCGACCGATGCCATTAGTGTATGTTGCCATATGACAAATACACTAATAAATGCATGCGTGTTTATTCTGTTCTAATAAATTGTCCTACTTAAAAATTTGCGTGGTTTTTAGTTTATGGGAACACGAGAGTGCACGAAAGTATAAGGATGGCTGAGAGTGAGTGAGAGAGTTTTCCTTTTCTCGTGTGATTTCTTCTTAAACACACAATCTCTTTTTTCATTACGCATGTGCTAAATTCAACTAAATAAAAACTAGTGATAAACTTGTTTGCTGGGACAGCTGACGCGGTGTTTGCAGTAGATACGCAAAAAATAGGTAACCTCAATTTTAATAGCTTTGTGTTACATGGACAGATATAAAGAGATTATTATAGATGCTCGACAGCTATTAGAAAATAGTAAATATAAGACGGTAGGTTCACCCCTGTTTTTTAAAACGTTATTCCCATTTTTATTACCGAACAACTTTTATTAATTGTTATGTTAATTGATATTGCAATTTTAATTAGTTTTAAGATACATCAATAAAATTTAAAGTATTTAATATTCATATTTAATTGCAACTTATAATTATATTCTGCATCGTAAAATTATTAACATATTTAATCAATTTAAATTTAATTTGCTGAAATTCTGTAACCAGACTTGTGGCACCTTTTGTTATTGAAAATGTTATGAATTAATACTGAAAAACTACTTAACCAATTTTGATAAATTATGATTAGTGCGTTAATAGTCGGTACCATGGATACAGTTTATATATAATTTCAATCAATCTTTGTTATGTTTTTCTTACGAAAAGTATATCTGTTGTCACAAACTAAAATCACACCAGATTTTCAAACAATGCGTTCTGGAACCCAGCATCAGTCTCTTTTTATAGAAAATATTTGTTTACAAGAGTTTTACATTTCGGCTGCGAATTTTATTTTTATACTTTCACCCAGCCCTGAATTAAATGCCATGCATTTAGTAAGGAATGCAACATCATAGTAAGATAATTTGTTATTTACTGAATACCAGAAAAATCAAATGATACACCTCTTTGCATTGTTTATGTATGAAAGCATCGATACTTATTGAATGCGGCGATATTTTACACCTACTGGGAATTTTCAGAATAAATAAAACAGTTTTTAATACTAGATTGTATATGTAGTGTAGTACTGGGTTATAATACGGCGAGCTGTGAAATTATATTTACATAACAAGAAAATTCAAACGATATTGTGTTTTAACTGAGCATTGAAATCTCCGGTGGTCAAAAACTTCAACTTATTCTGGACGGATCACAAAATTTATAGGGGGAGGGATATATACCTAAACGATTTTGAAAATTTAAATGCAGGATTTATTTACATAGAAATTTTCCTACAATACTACGTAAAATTGATTTAAAAAAACTTTTTGAGATTCAAAAAGCATTGTCAAAAATTTTGTTTTGACAATGATTTTAGATTGTGACCACACGTATTTCTCCACAAGAGCATTGTAGAAAAATAATTGATCGATTGAAACGATATTTTTTTAAACTGCGTACCTATAATATATTTAACATAATTTTTTTTTGTCCAATTTTCACTTTGAAACAACATTACGTATTTTGATCTAGATTTAGCTTGAAAAGTGATCTTTTTCTATATAATCATTTGTTTTTATGTAAGTACAATCGAATGTTCTACATGACGTTCCACGTCATTAGGCTACTCTTGCATGTATAAAACTGTAATGATGTGATCACAATCTAAGATTATTAGCAAATAAAATTTTCTGGCGATGCTTTCTGCAACACAGCAGGCTAAATTATTTATTTATTTAAATTTTTTATGGTTTCGGTACGTATACGCATACTCCTCCATCGTTTCGGTATATACAGAATACTAATGTTCTCTTATTTAGGGAAGTTACTCGTATACATGGAGTTCGTGTTCCTTGTATAGTCTCTATGGTAACGATGCTGTCACCTACGACTCATAAAGCCATGAGAACACCGACACTACTATCCTGAAGTTTACGTATTTTGCCGCTAGTAGGTCATAAATCTGCAAGACGGGCATAAATAATACGTTGAAGAATGGTCAGCCCTGTAGTTTGAAACTCAGGGCCGATCGGGACACTTGACGCCGTCATGCCTAGCGCGTGGCGCCTGTAGTTCTTTTTCTTCGTACCATTAATCATACAACATTTAAGGATGGGCGTATGTCTTGAATAGAATACGTGTAATTAATAGATTTTAAAAGCATTCGACCGGAACGGTTTTTGCCGTTGTTGTGTGGGTTAGAACATCGGCGCGTGCGCACTTCTAAATGACCGCATCATTAATTATAATGCCACCGTATTTAATGTACACGCTCAGGTGACCGACAATGGCCGTACATATGTTATATGTTTGTAATATGATCTTAATTAAGATATGATTACATCATGTCCAGCCTACGCGACCCGCTAACAAGGAAAATACGGGTTTCAAACATATATACGTATACTCATAATTCGATAATAACAAAATGTAGTAATCAATCTTCCATATATAAATAAAATTGCTATTATGTTTGTTTTATTGAACATTACGCGACAACGGCTGGGTAGATTTCTTGAAACTTGCGTTAAGGTCGGCCCTATATATCTGTTTATCTTACAATTAGAATACGACGTGCTACCGACATATGCGTAAATAGAAAGAAACACACTTCTAGAAATAAGAATTGATAAAAAAAGCATGTGTCGCGCTACACACGAAATGAAACTTCTTATGTATGAATAATATAAATTTACAAATGATTTGTCGGGAAAAAGGACTTTTTAAGTAAACACTTATTTGTTATTTATAGCGACGTTTCGTCCCTTGCTTGGGACTTTTTCAAGCTTTATAACTATTAAATGTTTTCATCAAAACATGTAATAGTTATAAAGCTTGAAAAAGTCCCAAGCAAGGGACGAAACGTCACTATAAATAACAAATAAGTGTTTACTTAAAAAGTCCTTTTTCCCGACAAATCATTTTTATATTAATTACCAAGGACAAAAAAGAAAAAAGTCAATATAAATTTACTTTTGCGATTCATTATAAGTATGTAATTTATTTTTAATTTCCATTGTATATTGGAATTTAAATTTTTTTTGACAGTGCAGATAATAAAATGCTGTTGTTTAAATTGAGTTTCTGTGACTTCGTAGTTACTAATTCGTATCGGTGTTTTTCGTTTCATTCATTTTTACCCTCCAAATTAACGAGATGTCGCATAAAAAGTTTCACTTAAAAAAATTGGGTCGCGGTGCCAAACCCTGCCGACAATTATTAATTACTAATACAGACAGTGTGGTTTTTTGTTTTTATACCAAATAGAAAATTTAACTCCTAAAATAATAATTTTTTCTTGACTGTAATATTATTATCAATCCAACATCTGCACCTTTAAAATAAATACACGCTTTCAGTACGTGAATCCGTATCCGCAAAATAGTGTTTTCCTCGAATTTGTAAATCCGATCCTGTCAGTCGATTTTATTTTATTAGCAGCGCATTTAAATTTTTACTTAAGGATTAAATTTTAAATTTAAAAAGAATCTGAGTTTTTTTTCGGTATTTTATGTATGCGTGAACCAAAAATGGTGCTAAATTATTCAGGGGGCAATGAAACGTCAAAAAATTTTGGTTCGACCCGTAGGTCCCGCCATCCGATCGGCGCCAATAGTGTATGTGTCATATAGCAAATACACCTGCGTTACTTTTGTATAAGAAGCGTTGGGACGAGTTCTAGGCGCTGCTGTGAGCTGTGAACCAAAGACAGGAATATAGAGACAGAGCATGTACTAGGTTTTTACTTTTTAGACGAAGGAAGTAAAGCCGATTAAGGGACGCGACAAGGTGAGTGGTGTCCGTTTGTCATTGGCCGGCGCACTGCACATGCCTAGTGACATGAAATTTATGTTGCAGTGCAGCATCATGCGCCGACCAACTAAAAATCGACACCACTCTTACTTTGTACCAATGCTTTGTACCAGTCCCTCAATGGATTCCCCCCCGCAGCTGTATACTCCACCCCTATATATTTACTAGATCCATGCTGTGAACGCATACATGCACGGCGCAATGCACTACTACGCAGGTGATGTTTGTGTTAGTGAGAATCTATGTAGAACGGCCGTAACCTCACTTTAAAATAAACGCGTCACTTGACAAGGAAACACAAACATTACCGGCGCAGTAGTCCATTGCGCCACTCACAAATGCTTAACGGCGGCCAGAGCTTATTCAGCTTGCAGCACGCGAGTTAAATCTACTTATACTTTAGTCTTCTTGATAAAAATGACTCTCGTCAACTAAAGTAATTAGCATCTAAAAATATATCAAACAAATAAATCACCAAATAAATTAAATAACAAATGAATAAAACAACGGATAAATAGGACAACAAATGGACAAAACGATTACGGCCATTGTATTCCGCAGTTGACGTCGGGAATTGCAAATCAAATGTATTTTTTCAGATTCTGAAATTTTCAAGATTCCCAGCCCTAACAAAGTGAATACATATTTAGTTATTATTTATCCGATATGCAAAACCTTGAGTGTTCTTGTTTACTGCTGATTCGCTATGGAAAATATTATAAGCGGAAAACAATACTGCTATACGGTTTCACTTATTTACATACCGCAAACAGCTTTTTTTTATTGATGTTTGCTTTGATTGGCCGTGCGATCTGACATCTTGTTTTATCTAGATCAGGGCTCGCCAAACGTTCATAACACACCTGCATCATTAACTAATTACATAACTTCCATTCAAAAAGACATTTCTATTTTTTTTTCTTATCATTTTTCAAAAGGAGAAATTTGCTGAGAATGTCCGGCTTCATCCGGATTTGTAGAATGCCTATTAAAGATAATCAAAATCGAGTCAGTTATTTTTATTTTAGTTAATGTGATTGTTTACCAATTCTTCAACACGACCCGTTATTCATTGTATCTATAGCTGTATATTGCGAGCATTTGAAAATGCATGAAAATTTCCGGAACTCTCTAATTTCATGAAAACCTTATTCTTCAATCGTTGATGGGAACGCTTTCAAAATAAACTTCCATGTGACTCGGAACCAGATTTAAAAATATTATTTGATCTGAATTCTAAATAAACAATTTTAAACAGGTGAAAATGACAAAATTTGCATAAGTTTAACGCAAAATATTGTATTATATTTAGTCACTCTACTTTACATACACAAGGCTTCATATAGATATTTCACATAAAATGCTTTTAACACAAAGACATACTCTTTTAATATGATGAAAAAAATATCCACACAAAATAAATGAAATGTAATTTATTACAATAAGTTAATTAAACGACAAGTTAATTAAACGACAAAAGCCATCTTCATGTCAACAATTCAAGTAAATTAAACAGTGGTTAATTAAATCTGAAAACATTAAAAGTTCACCTAATACAATTATTTCTTACAGTTATGTAAAATGTTTCATAGATTGAGAGATAGATATTCCCATATCGAGATATTAGAAAGAAAAAAAAACCCGGGTCGCAGTGCCAAAACCCTGCCGACAATAGTATTTGCTTATACAGGCAGGGTGGCTTTATTATGCGAACTTAAGTTGGTTTTTGGGCAAAATAAAAAATTTGACTTCTTAATACACCCCTTAAAATAACATTTTTTTTTCTTAATTGCAATATTATTATCAATCGAACTTCTATACCAAATTATATACAACTTTCAGTAAATAATTCACTATCTGCAAAGTAATATTTTCATAAAATTTGTAAGTCCGGTCCTGTCAGGCCGATTTTATTAAAATTTTACGGACACTTTTTAATTACTACTGGAGGGTTAAATGCCAATTTTGAAACGATTCTGAAAATTTTTTCGGTATTTTGGGGCCCAAAAACGTTTTTCAACCCCTAAAAACTACCCTTAAAATGGCCCGATTACGCCCATTTTAAAAAGGCTTCTTGCGGTGATGGATTTCAACACGTGGGCCAAATTTCGTTAAAATCAATTAACTCTTTCGAAAGTTATTGCCTGCACACACATATATATGCATACATATACAGGGTGTCTCACCGAACGTTGGCTAACATGGGTAACTTTGTTCTTAGTGGAGATAGAAAGTCGGTTAAATGGGCAAAGTAGTGCAGAAAATTGGGCTCATTAACATCCCGTCGAAAAAACAATTGAATTTTGACACCTGATGAATTTATTCAGAAAATAGTGAAAATTGCCATTTATGAAAACTGGCCATAACTTTTTTATTTATGAAGATATATGAAAATTTCATTAACCATTTTTTAATAACTTTTTAAGGTCTTTTCAGTGGCGTAGGTTTAATTTTTTTATTTCCACTACATAATGAGATATTGACATGAACTTTGGTTTTTCTTATGGACGACATTTTTGATTTTCAGTTATTCGAATTCTACTTATTTTTCTGAATAATTTGACATAGCATATCCTATATCTAAACCAATCAGAAGCTACAAAACTGACAAAAATAGCTTTTTGGCGTTATCAAAGTGTGCCGTGTAAAACGAAATTTGTTGAAACAAATACCTATCGACAGGTTAACAATCTGTCGTGCGATCGCTACAGTTTTGCTAATTCATTTTGTTTGATTTACTCTCTAAGATGGCTCAAGCATTCTCAAATTTGGAGAAACAGGCTATTTTTGCGCATACATTCAGCGTAACAAAAATACTACGTGGGCTCAAGCGCAATACTTGAACCTTTATCCAGAAAGGCGACAGCCCTATTCAATAACTTTTAGGAACTTTTCTCCATTCATTTCAACGTTTGCTAAACCTAATTCTTCTTCACAGTGTTGAGTGTTGCCTTTTTTCTTTGAAAATGGACCGTATACCTTTAAATTTCTATTTAAGTTCCTAAAAGTTATTGAATAAGGCTGTCGCCTTTCTGGATAAAGGTTCAAGTATTGCGCTTGAGCCCACGTGGTATTTTTGTTACGCTGAATGTATGCGCAAAAATAGCCTGTTTCTCTAAATTTGAGAATGCTTGAGCCATCTTAGAGAGTAAATCAAACAAAATGAATTAGCAAAACTGTAGCGATCGCACGACAGATTGTTAATCTGTCAAAAGGTATTTGTTTCAACAAATTTCGTTTTACACGGCACACTTTGATAACGCCAAAAAGCTATTTTTTTCAGTTTTGTAGCTTCTGATTGGTTTAGATATAGGATATGCTATGTCAAATTATTCAGAAAAATAAGTAGAATTCGAATATCTGAAAATCAAAAATGTCGTCCATAAGAAAAACCAAAGTTCATGTCAATATCTCATTATGTAGTGGAAATAAAAAAAATAAACCTACGCCACTGAAAAGACCTTAAAAAGTTGTCAAAGAATGGTTAATGAAATTTTCAAATATCTTCATAAATAAAAAAGTTATGGCCAGTTTTCATAAATGGCAATTTTCACTATTTTCTGAATAAATTCATAGGGTGTCAAAATTCAATTGTTTTTTCGACGGGATGTTAATGAGCCCAATTTTCTGCACTACTTTGCCCATTTAACCGACTTTCTATCTCCACTAATAACAAAGTTACCCATGTTAGCCAACGTTCGGTGAGACACCCTGTATATATATAAACATTTTTAAAAATGGTGCCAAAGTGTTTAGGAGGTTATAAAACGTCGAGAAATTTTAGTCCGACCCCTAGGTCCCGCCATCCGACCGACGCCGATAGTGTATGTTGCCATATGGCAAATACACTAACAACTAAATGAAAACCACTATGTATAATTAAATTTATCTTTAGGTCGCAACGAGAGAGAAAGAAATTGCGTAACTGTATTAACATATCCTTTAAATTTGTCAATCGTAAATTTTCTATTTCAGTGCAACTGAGTGTTACATTTTATTGGGTGTAATAATTATTTATACTGCAATTAAAACAAATACGTCTTGTTAAAATTGTTTGTTGCCTGTAATTTTTGTGTGTTGAGGCCTGCCTAAACAATTTTGTGACCTCTCTTAGTTCATACATTTTTCGTAAAAAATGTAGTTCCACATAAAAAAAAAATAAATATACTTTATCGAGCAAAACTGCAAAAATCTGTGAAACATTGATCAACGTTGAAATACAATATTTTATGTCAACTAAAGTTGCTGTGCTATTTAAACAGCAGGCTACGTTACTTAGCCACGCTGACGCAAAGGTGCTTTTATAAAACCAGGTTTCTTGATTATGTAATTTTCAATGATTTCATCAAAATACTTTTGACGTTAACGCGTCTAAATGACGTCACATATTGTTCAAATACCACAAATCTGTATTTCATATTTTGTATCTTTTAACTTTCCCGTAAAATGGTCCATTAAAATTGGTCCCGTCGAAGAGCTAAAACTTTAAATGTTAATTAAACTTCCCCTAATTTGAAATATCATTTACTGTAAAGAAATATCACTTTTTTCAATACAATTTTTACGGTAAAGATGTGTTTTTTCACATTTTTTTAGCAACAAAACTTTTATGAAGCATAATTCAAGGCTAATAGAAACAACATAGTTAAATGCATTTTGCCGCCATAGCTTGAAATTTGCCGAGGGCGTTTTTTTTATAATCTGAGTGAACATTCGCCTAATGTTTTATACCGATAGAAAAATTCGATGGGTTGATGAAAATTGTGCTTGAATTTTGTCACCCCCACTATTCAGCCACCCTATCAATCCCCATACGTAAATATAAATGTACACTTGACCCAAATACACAATATTCCGCGTTTCAAGAGTGGTTTTGCTTATGATGATAGATCCTCAGATTGTAAACAGCTGTGCTCTTGAAAAATAATAATACTATATCTGTATAGTAAATATTTTCCTATAGAAAATAAAAAAAAACCCGGGTCGCAGTGCCAAAATCCTGCCGACAATATAGTGTATTTGCTAATACAGGTATTGTGGCTTTATTACATGAACGTTTGTTTTTGGACAAAATAAAAAAAAATTTGAACCCCTTAATACACCCCTTACAATAATAATTTTATTAGTTGAAATATTGTTATCAATCCAACATCTGCGCCAAATTAAATACGACCTTCAGTAAATAAATTCGTATACGCAAACTAGTGTTTTCTCAAAAATTTGTAAGTCCCGTCCTGTCAGGCCGATTTGCTTATAATTTTAGAAGCACTTTTTAATTGCTACTAAAGGGTTAAATTTCAATTTTGAAACGATTCTGAGAATTTTTTCGGTATTTTTGGGCCCAAAAACTTTTTTCAACCCCTAAAAACCACCCTTAAAATGACCCAATTGGGCCCATTTTAAATAGGCTTCGTGCGGTGATGGATTCCAACATGTATGCCAAATTTCGTTAAAATGAATTAACTCCTTCGAAAGTTATTGCCCGCACATATATATATATATATATATATATATATATATATATATATATATATATAAACATTTTTAAAAATGGTGCCAAAGTGTTTAGGAGGTTATGAAACGGCGAGAAATTTTGGTCCGAAACCTATGTCCCGCCATCCAACCAACGCCAATAGTGTATGTTGCCATATGGCAAATACACTAATAAGGTAAAATACAATAAATAGTGATTTTATTATTCAAACGGGTGTACAACAAATGTACAACAATAAAACGTCAACTATTATTATTTAAAATGCCCATATTGCACTTTGTATTGTTTGTCATGTGGGTATTTAGTTATTTGTGACAACTTATGCAAGCTTTTTCAGTTCATTTTTGTATACAGAGCTTTCCAGATATGTTCATCCATGATTTTATCTTGCGCTCATGGTTCCGTACACAATTCGCTGTAGCTTAAAGACGCCAGTTTTTGCTTTTAAAGAATAATATGCATTATTCTTTGTAATTTTATTGAAGTTGTGCATCTTAATGCAGGCCTGGGGACAGAGAATAAACTGGAGATAAACTGAGCGAGCGAGTGACATGTGAGATCGGTTTCACATAGAAACATTGAGTATATATCAGACCGGTCTGTTCTACCTGTGAAGGGATGGGGACGTCTAGCCGCCAAAATTAGAACTGTACTTTGTAGGTATACCTGTTTTAAAGTTCGTATGTCAAAAAATCTCAAATTAGCATAAATTATTTTTTTCTATTTTTCTACTAGTTAATGGTAATTTTTTTATATTTCTTATAAATAAGTAAAAACTATATATTTAATAATTTTGTAAGTACATTAATATACAATGCGTAAGGAGCATAGCTTCTGTCTTGTCCACGAACCAACTCGCCTTTTTTTTGATATTATAATTTGTTATCCAAAATATTATTATTAAAAAAGAAAACATCTGCAATTCGGGATCTGAACCTGAGTTTGAAATTTTCAGCAATTAGTAAGCAGCTGCCTAACGAGTTAAGCTAATAATTGTTCTTAATGGATGCCTTGAAGACAGCTATAATTTTATTTTTAAAAATGTGCCGTACCACTTGCCAATTTCCGTTACAGAAAATTTTAGGTTACCTGCGCGCTAAAAAGTATCAAAAAGTCCACATGATTTTTATTTGTTGTCGCATATGAGCTAAAAAACCAATTCAATTTGGTGAATCAGTATTTAAGACATTTTAAAAGAAACGACTTGTATTATATAATATTTATGGTCTTAACCATGAGTTTTATGGGTTGCATTGGTAACAACAATTTACTATCTTTAGTTAAAAACTAATTGAAAAAATCATCTAGCATTTGCATATCAATGATTCGCTCAGCTGGTCGTCTCATATAATTTATAATTTAATGTCAATATTGATTCTTGTGAACTTTACTGTAATTTTTTGTTCATATTAAGTGTACATATATTATTGTATTTTATTTTTATTACAACCATAACAATTTATTCATTGAACATAATAATCGACAAAAATTACCTATATATATTATTATTTATTTTTTCTTTAGACATATTTGGATGAAGTTTAAAAGACCGCGCACACTTGTTAAGCGTGAAACAACACGTCCACACACAGGCGCGAATTCAGAAAAAAATATAGGAGGGGGTCACGGGCAAAATAATTGTCTTAACTAAAAATTAAAGTAGATAGTAACTTTATTAACAAACGTAAAAATTTATAAAATCTTTTAAAATTCAAAGAATTTGATTTATTTTAAATCACAAATTCTAATCATTTATTTTCCTTCTTTATGTAACTTCATTCAAAAGGAACAAAATTTTATCGTAAACAAATTTCTTTCCAGTCGTAATTCTTATAAAAAAATAACATAAGACCAGCACAAATCAGCCATTTTTAATGCAGGTGTCGTGGTGTATGATATACAATAGTGCAGTTTTCAACTAATTTTATCAATGCAGTTTAATTAATGAAAACGACACATCACTAGCGCACCAGATCGGTTTAGCACGGCTAGACAGAAATTGTGGACGACCGACTGACGGTCGTTGCTGATTCCAGGTGCTGGTCTAATGTGCGCTACTCCATTAAATAACATGTATGACTTCAAGAACAGTCTTTTCAGCTCGTGTTGTGCTGGTCGTGCTCGATAGATGTGCGCGGTTTTTAATAGTGAAAGGAAATTAAGAGCACAGTTGTTGGAAACTATAAAAAATAACAATTTAGTAATCACAAGAATTTAAGAGATCTATATTTAGTTTAGTTGATTGCTGTCGAGCTCCACATCCGGTAATAAAATTCTTGTAGTTAAGAAGTAACTAAATTGTTGTTTTTATATAATTAAATAGGGTATTGTTCAGAACAAAATAATCCCCACAGCCTCCCATCCAGATTTTTTTCTGGGAGTAACTAGCTACGCCATCTTATACTGATTTAGCACTAGTATAAGATGACATGCCATTCATCTATAATATTTAATCAAAATCATCCAAACCGTTTTTTTGTTCGAAACAAAAATTATTATTTCATTTTTTATCGATTTTTAGTCGTCCACTTCTCACAAAACGGAGTTGTTACTTAACCGCATTATTCTTAATTATAATAAGAAACATTCGTTCCAGTACTTATAGTGTCTACAAAGAATTATTTTCTTGTATTAATTAACTGTTTCTGAAATTAGTATTCCGCTCTTGTTCAGTCAGCTTTGTTGAAATTTTTAGAACAAATTTATTTCGAATTTGAAACGCTTCCGAGAATTTTTCGATGATTTCGGGCCTGAATAGCTCTGCTGTTTGGTGACCTTAATTTTATTGACATACTTTTTACAAAAAATTCAAAATTTTAATCTAATAAATTTAATAAATCTAAATACGTCGTGTGTTATGATCCTAGTTTTTGCTAACCTTCTGTATATAAAATAATGTGGGTATATTATTTCACAGTGCAAGGGTGGAATCTGTTTCTGTATTTAAATTAATTAACTCAACATGTTGGTACGCCTGTAAACAACGCTGTAACGATAGATTGATAGGTAGATAAAATAAGTAAGGTAGATATCAAAGACGTGAGGGCGTTTTATTTTTGTCTACCTCTGCAGCAGACATTGCGATCTCTTGGAGCCATAGATGCTTGGAGCTTATACATTTATACAGACTGTTCAGATATAATATTGTTTGTAATGTCATTTGACAATCACGACAAAAATATTGACTAAAAAACTTCGAGTTCAACATTTCTCTATGGACAGCTCAATTTCGAAACTTTCGTAAGTTAATATTGCATTACAAAACCGTGCCTCCTACTAAATACGGAAATACGCTTCCGGGCGTACATAGTTCTAGGAACTATTTCTTCTGTCGGAGACGTTTTTTATCTTTCCCCAGCATGCCCATATAGTTCCGATTTCATCACGAGACTTGTGTCCGTTCGCTTCCGAAAGAGAGTGCATATTATGACGTAGTATACCGTATCAAGTGGACGCCGTGTTCAGTTAAAATCGGAGCATTACTAAATAAAGATTCGAAAAGATTTCAATTTTTTCTTTCCTTCAACGCAAAGGTGCACTAGATAGCTCAGCAAACAGGTTCTCGCGAATCACTTTGGGTCAACAAAGAAAGCATTCTATATTATGTACTTTGGAACTGTTTAATGGAAAAAAAATTTAAATTGATCCTGATCAAAAAATATTTGATCGGTTGAATCTTTATTTTTTTAAACTGTGCATACATTTATTTAACATCGTTTGTGTACCATCTGCACTTGGAAATAACTTTTTCGTATGCATTTTGATCAAAATTTGACTCGAAAAAACGATATTTTTATATGTAGAACAGTCATTTATTTTTGTGTGAGTACAATCTAATGTTCTACATAACAGGGAGATTCACAACTATATTAGACTGCTTCTGAAAGTATAAAAACTGTAAATATATTATCACAATCTAAGGTCATTGTCAACTCAATTTTTTCTACAACCCAACATATGTCGATTCATTAGAACGTAAATCTATTGATATTACATTGAAAGAACCTAATATCTTGCGTGGACTTTCTAAAGTAACTAACTACAACTTAGAAGGTAATTTAAATTGTAACTTCAACTTTAAAAATATATGGTTGACTCTAATTAGAGCGGTTGTGATTCTTGATGACTGTTAGAGAAATTTGGAAAAAATCCGTGGTACAGGGTTAGTTAAGCAGCAATACGGAATTTAAAATTGCATTTTTACTAACGTTTGAAACTCTGAAGATGGTACGAAGTGTACCAAAACGTTAATAAAAATGCAATTTTAAATTCAGTATAGCTGCTTAACTGATCCTGTGCCACGGATTTTATTCATATTTCTCTAACTTAAAAATGCCTTATCTTTGATAAAGCTTTAAATAATAAATAATAGACGCTAATGACTTCAGTTGTCTAGCTTATAAAATCTATAATCTTTCTCACTATTTTGACTCACACAAACACATCTAAATCTAAGTTGTTCTATTTGGCGTGTAAAAGGAAATATCTCACACCTACGTTGTAATCACGTCATAAAAACAGTTTGTTTCGAAAATGAAAAGGTCATTTTATGCTCTAAAGATTTTTTTTAATGTTCTCGTTCCTTAAATAAAATTAGCTCGTTTCCGTAGACATCACATAGAAATGCAGGTCAGTCATGCGTGTTGCATAACAAAAGCTTTCACAGGCGCTCATTCGCTAGCTTTTGTCAGCGCGCAACCAATAGCTGCGTTGGGGATGGATTTATAAGGGACGAATGGAGGTGTCAGCCAGACTACAAAATCTAATTGTCATTAATTGCTGTAATCATTCAAGTTTGTCATTTCATTGTTAAATGTTAAGTGTCTAATTTTATTGAGGTGAGTTTTTAGTGTCATTAAAAAAAACTCGGGCTGCGTTTAGTTATTCTGAAATAAAGGTAAACCGTTTTAGTTCAGAAAATGAAATTTTTAACTTGGCAATTTGTTTCTTTTTTTGTCATTGACAGCTAGGACTATTTCAGCCTGACACTAATTCATATTTTTAATTTATAATTTTTTAACAATTAATAAAGTGAAACTCCAATTTATTTTTTTATCAGTTCTTGGATTAGAATAGCTATTGGCTTGTAATAGACCAGAAGTGGAAACCCCATATAAACAATTGTATTGCTGCCCCACGTTTCAACGTTAAATTTACTTTCAAAGTATTTTTAGCGTACCAGAAACCAAATATAAATCTGCGATATCGTAGCTTGTGACGACATACTAATAAAATATAGTCTTTCCAGCGAAAAAAAAACGTTATTAAAGTATTATGAAAGATAAAATTTCTCTAAACATTTGTTCGAAACTTACGAAGCTAGAAACAATTTAAATGAATTTTGTAAAATTTTTATATCAAAGGACGCATTTTCATCACAAAACCAGTATTGAATAAATCTATGATTTAACTGCAAACATTTAATCTAGTTACATTATAGAGTGAGTGGCTAAACTAGGAGATAATAATAATAATTATAAACTTATTGATCAAAAAAATCAATAGGGTAAACGAGTTCTAAAAATGCTGTTTTTCAACTGTCCCTCGTATACAAACATTTATTTTGTGAACAGAATATAATATTATAGACAGAAGCGTAGCGTACCTTGGCGGGGCCCCGTATAAAAATTTGTTATGGGGCCCTTCCCCCGTTGAAGTAAATGACTTAAACGGGGAAATCCCGCAGCCCGCGATAACCGATGTAGGGTGTTGCCACCTTTGAACGCACGCTTATTTCTGAAATAAAAAAAAATTGGGAAGTTTTTATTAATTTTTGCTAACGCACGTTGGGGGCCCTCGTGGCCCGGGGGCCCCGTATAATTGATACGGCAGATACGGCGGTAGCTACGCCCCTGATTATAGATATTTTGCCATGAATACGTAATAGTGGCATCTTTTCATTTAAACATAATGGTAAAAAAAAAACCCGGGTCGCAGTGCCAAAACCCTGCCGACAATATAGTGTATTTACTAATATAGGCAGTGTGGCTTAATTATGCGAACTTAAGTTGGTTTTTTGGGCAAAATAAAAAATTTGACTCCTTAATACACCCCTTAAAAGAACATTTTTTTCTCAGCTGCAATATTATTATCAATCCAACCTCTAAACTAAATTATATACACCTTTCAGCAAAGAATTCACTGTCTGCAAACAAGTGTTTTCATAAAATTTGTAAATCCGGTTCTGTCGGGCCGATTTTATTAAAATTTTAGGAGCACTTTTTAATTGCTATTAAAGGGTTAAATTTCAATTTTGAAACGATTCTGAGAATTTTTTAGGCATTTTTGGGCCCAAAAGCTTTTTTCAACCCCTAAAAACTACCCTTAAAATGGTCCGATTGGGCCTATTTTAAATAGGGTTCTTGCGGTGGTGGATTCCAGCACGTGGGCAAAATTTCGTAAAAATCAATTAACTCTTTCGAAAGTTATAGCGCACACACACATATATATATATATATATATATATATATATATATATATATATATATATATATATATATATATATATATATATATATATATATATATATATATATACATATATATATAAACATTTTTAAAAATGGTGCCAAAGTGTTTAGAAGGTTATGAAACGTCGAGAAATTTTAGTCCGACCCCTAGGTCCCGCCATCCGACCAACGCCAATAGTGTATGTTGCCTATGGCAAATACACTAAAAAATAAAATATACGAACAACAACATAATCAACAGTTATCCTGCACCCACGTTTTGAGTCTTACTTTGAAATTGTAAATTCTCAAAGATTTAAATCCATTTGATAATTTGTTGTATCGGTGACAACGTGCTTCTCAACTGCGAAACTATACAGCATCATTTCTGCGCACTAATGACTTTTGGGTCAGACGGATCTATGTTTTCTAACAAGAGGTGATTCTATGAATATATGGTTATTTAGTTCGTCGCTAGTCGAGAGTCGAGACGCACCATTGAAAATACAGATATCGTCTATGATTGCTTCTTAAATTCACACCACTACTGATTGCTTTCCCACTCTTTGTACTACGCAGATTCCCCCCCTTGCTACTATCTTTTCTAAGCGATTACAATATCTTAAATTATGATCACCTATTTCCTTTGCAAACTTATGGTGGTTTTCTCGCGGTTTATAAAAAATTTGGTTCTCTGGTATATTTTTTAGTGTTTCTTGAAATAAAAAATACATCTGGTCAAAATTAATGAATCACTTAGCTTTTCTGGTGTATTTTTAGTATTAAAAAAATACTTGAACTAGGAGCATGATTCGTTTTCTGATAAAACTAGGATAAGCTTGAAATCACCAGATGGCCGGAAGCGAGTATGATGAATACCTGGAGAAAGATTTACTGCTTTCTACATTTCTATAACTTTTTGTGTGCGTTGAAACAAATTCTTTTCCCGCCACCGAATGGTTATACCCGCTTTCGACCATCTAGTGATGTCAAGTTTACCCTGGTTTTACCAGGGGAAAAACGTATTTCCAGTCCACTGTTTCTATCAACACTAAAATATGACTGCAGATTTACTAAATGCAGCCTTAATTTCAAGAAGTGAAGCCCCTGAATGATTGCAGCTAGCTAAAGTGCCTCTTGAAGTTCGTGATAACCACTGGCATTTTTTCTACCTATTGATAGTTGTGGGCACAGATATTAAGTTAAACCTACGCGTTGATGCTGGCATAGAAAATACATTAGATTATAAAAAATTGTAATGTTCATAATAACGTCGGCAATAAAATCATATATCATTTCAATAATATTACACTTGCACGTTTACAGGAAATCGACAGTAATAAAACAAAGACATTTATCTTCCTGCATTTATTTTCTTAAACAATAAATAAATTATTATTGTCTTAATCTAAGTACTATTTGATATATAGAGTGTCCATTTATAATGACATTTAAGGGAAATAGCAAATCAATCTTATTTAAACTGATTAAACTTTTGGGTGCAAGTGCAACATAGTCAACAAGCTATAGTATCAATTTAAATCTCCGTCGAGCGCCCCTCAGAAACTCCTTAGGCTCAATTTCAAAAGTTGCTATTTAAATTTATCCTGATTAATTTTAAGGTAAAAATCTTTGTTGGGATGTTTTGAAGAATTCTATCAGCAAAAATACTGAAAAAAAGTTTTTATTGTATAAATCTAAGAAATAACGAAAAGACCAAGATTATAGCTTTTCGCAAAGGGACAGACGAAAACGTGATTGCTGTGCCTGTAAGGCCAACTGCGCCCGACGGAGGTCTAGATTGAAAGACGCCATTTACATGTCTGTTAGATAATACCAGCGAATTGGCCTGCATAATTACAGTTTGTAAACCTTGTCTTATCTCAAGAGTATCTAGATAAAAAATACCACTTTGATTTCATCAAAATCGGTTCAGTTATTCTGAAATGATACAAGTGACCAATAATACAAATAAGAATTTAGGCGCTCATTCACATAAGTCGCCGTTTAAATAATTATCTTCATAATTTTTTAAAGTTTCAATTTGGTGCTCGTTTTGTCTATTTTATGGTTAAAAAATATTTGTATATTTGGGTAAATTGCTGGTCATTATATGCGAAGTTATAATAAACTAACTTCACTGTAGGTACGTACTTTTTAAGGTTTAGTAGAAACTAGAAATTTTATTGTTCCGGTACGTCCGTTCATCTGTTTGTCTATCTGTAGGTCACAACCCTCTCATCCTCTTATTTACGTACCTATTGATGTGAAATTTGGTATACGGACGTAAATTAAAAAGAAACAAAATTGTTGGACCCACCATTAAGTGAAAAGTCTACTTAAACTTTTTTTTTCACTTACCCTATTGAGATTCAGATCTTTCGAATTTAAACGCAACATATCTTTCGAATTTAACCTTCCAATCGCAGTTGCTTTCAAAGTCGTTATCAACGCGTGGTAACGACTTTGAAAGCAAATATCTCCAGACTGAAGGATTAAAATCAAAAGATACAAAAACATTTTTTGTTGCATTTTAGGAGACCTTTCTAACGACACCACTCGATGGGGTAAATGAAAAAAAATATGCATTTTCAAAATGAAGACAATAATAGCAGTTATTTTATAGGGGCAGTACAAAAATACCATATTATGTATTCAAGAGCCCTCGCTACTGTGAGAGTTAATGTCTAGCTATAGCTAAAAATAATTGGCTCTCGCACGTAGTGAATTTGAGTGTTGTAAATCGCTATATTATGAAGGACTAAAATGTTGAATTGTGTGCACCGTAGAGTAATTGATTAACTCATTCCGCCGCGAAAGTGGAAAGATTCGGGTTTAAATCCCGACGGTGACGTGTTGGAATAATAAGTTTTTCTAATATAGTGCTACAACAATTAATGAATGTTTCTTAACAATTATAGCAGACAAAAGCTATTATACTAATTTAACATATTATGTACAAGGGCGTACCCAGCGAGGGGCAGGGGGGGGGCAGCTGCCCCTCCTGGAAGCAAAAAATAAGTCGTTATTAAATTTTGTTGTTGGAATTTTTACAATTTTTGAAATAACTTTACTTCTACAAATCGAAGAAAAATGATACTAGTAACGGGTGATTCATTTGGAGGTACTTTTTTCAAAACTAAAAAAAATTTAATAAAAACAAATTTATCGGATAATTTTTATTATTATACAAAAGAACTATTCTTTACATCTATTTTTTAAAGATTAATTCTTTCAAATGTTGGCCGTAACTCCGGTTAGCATAGTCCATTCTGCCGTTTCAATTTTCGATGACGCGTCCGAGCATTTCGATTGGTATTTGGCGAATAACGCGAGTAATGTTGGCTTCCAGTTGCTTAATCGTACCCGGCTTATCAATATAGACTTTGGACTTTACATGGCCCCAAAGGAAAAAGTTTAGGGGTGTGATATCACAGGATCTAGGCGGCCAACTCACCGGTCCGAAGCGCGAAATTAACTGTTCACCAAATTGTTCACGCAATAAAGCCATGGTTTCACGTGCTGTGTGGCAACTGGCGCCGTCTTGTTGGTACCAAATGTCCTGGAGACAATTTCAGGAAACAAATAGTCTGTTATCATGGTACGATAACGGCCACCATTGACAGTTACGTTCTGGTCGACCTAGTTTTTGAAGAAATATGGACCGATGATTTCACCGGCCCATAAACTACACCAAACCGTTGTTTTGTCTGGATGTAATGGCAGCTCTTGAATCTCTTCAGGTTGCTCTTCGGACCAAATACGGCAATTTTGTTTGTTGACATATCCGTTAAGCTAGAAATGTGCCTCATCACTAAACAAAATTTTTGTCGAAAACAGTTGATTTTCTTCCTCGCAGAACGCTGATTTTCGTAATACAGCTGAATAATTTGTAGACGCTGTGCGGGGCTAAGTCTTTCCATAATGAAATGTCAAACTATACTGAACAAAAATACCACAAAAGGTTATCACGACTCACGCTTCATCTGTCAAAAAATCCATAGACAAAAAAGTACCTCTAAATGAATCACTCGTTATAAGACATGTAACTAGAATATTTTTTTTTCAAGCAAATAATTGTAATAACTTAGTTGATAAAGCACTGCTATAATTATACATAATTTTCTTAATATTTTGGCTTCATTCACCTTTTCCGTGATAAAATGTTACAACCTGAACGACCATGGCTTGCCCCCCTTCCCCTAGTTTTGATCCTGGGTACGCCCTTGATTATGTATCTCAGACACAATGATATTATGGCTCGTGTGTATAGGTACTATAAACAGTCAAATAACTTTTCAAATCAGTTCGGTCGTTTCTGAAATTGCCGGAAACAAACAAATGCAGAAATTTTTTATACCTCTTTTTAATATCAGTATAAATTTTATTATTTTACACGATGGATTATAATTATATAACAATGTCGTTTTATTATTGCAGAAACGCTATACTTAGGCGGTGTCTCAAAAGTTTGGCTGCAACAAGTGTGGCGATCGGGCTCCGGCGGCCATGCCAGCCGCCTAGGGCCCAACGCGCGGCAGCACCGGGGCCGCCCACCGTCCACAGCACCCGCCAAAGGCTACTATGCGCATTGCACACTACTTCCGAGTCCTCGTTGCGGTAAGTCGATCAAAATAGAATCAATCACCATAACTTATGTACATCTCCCTGGGATGTCGAAAAAATATTGATATATCGATATTTTTTATATGATATATCGATATTTTTGGTCGATATTTAATATTTCGATATATCGATATAAAATTCCGAGTATCGACAACCGATCTTTTTTTCCAGTAGCAACACTTGTATGTGCTATCGCGACTGACTATAGCCGTTTAATTATTCCGAAAATATCGAATACTTCACTGAAAAAGAAACATGTGTTTTTACATATGTTTTTGGAACATACTTTTAAGTGCGTTCCAAAAACAACAACAGTAAATAAAGCACATGTAAAACACGTTTCTTTTTCACCGGATTTTTTGATATTTTCGGAATAATAAACAGTCAAAATAGCTATTCATACAACATTTCATTTCATTTCTACAACATCCAGAATATTTTTAATTATTTCGACTTGCACCGCAATTCATGCTGTACCAACAATTTTCTGTCGAATGTCACCTCTGGCACGCACGCTATAGGTTCGCCATCCCTGGCTTCATTAATTGTTCGATTAATCTCTAAAATTATCTGCTCCTAAATATATTAGACGTTTGATTAATAAACAAAAAAAAATCTTATCGTTGTTTTTGATTTCAGATAATTATTTATTACTTGATTTATTAGAAATAATGCCCGTTAATTACTATTTGAGATTATATTAAGCTAGCCAATATGTGCACTAAATTTCTTCGAGTGCCAATCTTCTCTTTAAAATTGTACCGATATATCGATATTTTTTAAAAAAATTATCGGTACCGATATCGATACTTGAAAAAAATATCTATACTATATATATATCGATAATTTTTGGCACTTCTGACATCCCTAACATCTCCATCGAACCTAGACTTGGGTAGTTTGTGGTATGATTTTGAAAGTAGATGATTGCCATGGTGCTGAACAGAAGCGGATCTACAGAGGCACTAATAGGGCATAGAGCTTAAGCCCTGGGCCCCCAAGTGTCAAAGGCCCATAAAAATTGAATTATCGACATAAATTTGTAATACTTTTTCATTAACAATGAGCACTTATATCGTATAGTAAAAAATAGTTAAAATTAAAGATTATTATCATTATCATGGATGGATTTTGACAATTTTTAGACTGAATTTTGACATTTTTTCTGATGAATCTTAACAATTTTTTGGGTGAAATTTGACAATTTTCCAGGTGGCTGTTATGACATTTTTTCGGGTGATGCATGACAATTTCTTGAGTGAATTTATAGTATTATTTGTATAGTCAAGTCACCAAACTTCAACTATGTTTTTGATGTTATTAAAAATGAACTTTAAACCTTAATTATAAGATGCTTAATCTAACAAAAAATGGAACCCTGGTGAACCAGCTCTAACGAAAAATTAGACCCGCCGGGCCGCCCCTGGTGCTGAAAGTAAATTTTGGCATTTAATGCTGTACCACAAAGTAGAAACCGCGGACAATGATGTGGTGGAGACACGAAGAATATTAAGGACATAAATTGCGAACACATTACTCTGTTGTGTCACAAATGGCATACAGCAAATCCTTTTTTGGCCACAACACAACACAAGAGAGAAATGTGTTCGCAGCATTAATCAGTTACTTGAGGCAAGTTTTAGGATGAAGCGAAATCCACTTATGGCGCCCCTTGCTTGCTCTTAAATACCACAATCAAAATATCGAACAGCTAAAAATATATTTTTTTCCTTTCTAACCAACTGTAGTTCAGAATATTAAATCATCATTTACTATATAAACCTTGATTTTATATGAAAATTACGGAAAACTATAGAAAATAATGGACTTGCAGAATTGATTTTTGCCCAGAATTTATGGATAATAGGCGCAATTATTTATTATACATACCTGCGCTTATATCTATTATATAATTATTATTAGTTATTATTATTGTTGTTATTGATAAAAGCACGAAGCTATTTTATTTCAATAAAAAAAGATGCGAAGCCTGTTTGAAGGCAATTCAATAAAACTTTAATTTAATATCTGATAAACATCGATTTTATATACATAACTATTATACACTTTTCAAAAATCACTCGAAATTAAACTAATAAATGATTATGCAGTAATTTGTTTATTCTTCGTCACCATATTACCATTCTCAAAACATCAGATTTCTTTCTGCGTTATTTTATCAGTTCCTAGCACATATAGTGTAAAATGATAAATGGCATTATTTAAATACAGTCATCTTTTTGGTGTCTCAAGAGTAATTATCACTTACATTTGTATAGGGATCTGTATTACAATAAGATTTTTTAGTATGCATATATTTGATTAATTAACATCATAGTGATTTTTCCAATCAAAATAAAATAATTTTAAATTGGAAAGGAAATTCAGACTACAATGCGTTGTAATCGAATTTTCTCGCCAATTTAATTTGACTAAAATTTGATTGTAAAACCGTTCAATCTAACTTAAACAGCAATATTAGAAAAACTCTGTTTAAAATTATATCTGTCTCTGTTAGATCCATTATACGAAATTTCGATTTTTATTGGAAACTTATCTTGCTATAGCACTGAACAACATGCACAAAAAACAGTGCTACCGAAGAAATGATAGGAGACTAGGGTGAGATAAATAAATTTGTAAGCACGGGATTTGGCAAGCCTATCCGTAATTAAGAGAACAATGTTTACTGTAAAATAACGTACCTATATAGTTTATTGCGAAAGATATTTGAAAACTGCAAGCTCAAATTAAGACCGACGCGGCGGACAACAAGTGGATCCGAGAGGATCACTAAAAATCTAAAAAGAGCTATCAGTATACAAATTATATTTTTTGTTTGTTCCATACTTTCAATGTATTTATATTTTTCATGTTTTTGAGACGCTTGTGATTCGATTTTGATGAAACTTATTAGTCGTTAGCTTGAATGATGAAAATTGTACATTCGAGCTGTCTAAATATATACGTAAATCATTTTATTTATTTATCTTTTTTTGTTTAATTCAGCAAGCATTTATTATACATAATAATTTGATGTCAACTTGATTTTTGTAATGACTAATTAGACTGGGGACTAAGATTGGGCGAAGAAGAATTCCACAGTTCAAATCTAGTGTGCACAATTTTTTATAAGGGGGCTATTTTTGTAAAATATAGACAAGTGTATTCTAAAACAACGTATAGGTATACGAAAATTAAACTGCATACATATTCTAAAATTTGTTTGACGAATGTACTTTGACATTCCTGCAAGAAATCGATAACCGATCAATAATGTATCGGCACATTATATAATGTGTTCAAATTCTTGTATCCCTTATATATTTTCAAAAAGCACCAAATACTTTTTAAAACAAATTCAATACGATAAACATGAAATTTTTCATCGCATTGTTATTACACAAACGAAAAATATATAAGCCAGTTTAAAAGATCGCGCACATCTATTAAGCACGACCAGCGCAGCACGGTTCGTGAAAATACGCATACTATTTAAGGCTGTCGGAACGCTCTGAATTTAAGCCAAAAATAGAGCTTCGGCTGTCAACTGATTGTAGACTTATTCGTCAACATTCTGCAAAAATTCTTTCTCTATAAAGGAAGATAAAGGACAAATCTAGGTCTCTAATGGACTACTTTTGCAATTTATGTACGATTTACTAGAAAAAAGTTGGCATTAATTGTGCTAAAAAAACACACGTTTTCAATGTCACACTATGACCTTATTCGTAATTATTTCGCAAAACTGTTCCTTTTTCGGAAAAGTTTTTTAAATCTTCAAAATATTTCCAAAAATTAGAGTAATCAATTGACAGCGGCACCCTTGCAATTGCATCTTCTATCCTCGTAGTTGGCACCAGTCAAAAATTGAAACGTGCGGATGATTTGAGCAAGACAGAGCTAAAGAAGGCCACACCCACAATATGTCTTTTCCCTACCTCGCCCCTTTCCGCTGGGTCTCAGCACAAACAAAATTCAGAGCGTTCCAACAACTGTGTCTGTCGCCTGCAATTTCTGTCTAGCCGTGCTTATGATGTGTCGTTTTCATTAATTAATTTGCATTGATAAAATTAACTGAAAACTACCAAAGGTCTATCGCACTTCACGAAACCTGCACTAAAATTTGCTGTTATTATGTACGAGTTGTGAGATTATGGAAATGAACGAGTTTGATAGTCACACGAGTCATAATAACATTATATTTGACATACATACTACATTTTTTGCATGTACCTCCTATAAAATATCTGATTTCCACATCATAGTAAGTATGTTTTGAATGTTTTTGATATCTGTACATGGTAGCCATTTGCAATCTACGGGGTTGTTTACGAAAACTACGCCTGCTTTGCTATCCCTGTTCTCCTTTTAGTGTTAAATGAAAACTGACAGGTCGCTTTTAAAATTACTGTTAGATTAATAAGATCGCAATTTTTGTTTTACTTTTCACACTACTGCGAAATTAGTCATGAAAAGCAGGTACTTTATAAGGGATGTGCAAAAGAATAATTGTGGAATTTTATTGAAAATATAAGACACCCTGTATGCACTGGGGAAAACGCAAGTTGCGCAGACACGTTCTTCTTTCACACACGTTATGTTCAAGGCAGACGGCGATTCTTCACAATATTGTAAATAACTGAATAAGACATAAACACTGAAGACTGTCAAGATGGCGCTATGCATTATGAAACATCAGTAAATAATATCATAAAACGGTATGTTTGTCGCCGACGGGCAAGATCGAAGTCCAAGAATACAAGATATGTTTGATATCCTGACTTCACTGAAAAATGTCCTTGATTCATTCTCTATAACGTTGCGTCCATTCTAAAGTTCCAATTTTATGTTTATAGCAGGAAAGTGGACCAAAGGATGCAAATCAATATACCAATTGTTAAATTTGTCGAAACGTCGCAAATTTAAAAATCATATTAATTTGCATCCTTTGGTCCACTTTCCTGCGATCAACATAAAATTTCCTTGATTCTTTCAGGATCATAGCCTGCTGCTACTCTTTTAACAAACCCCGTGGCTGCTCATTTGGTTACTCGTTTACAAAAAACAACAGAAGTGCAATATTTGGTATTTTAAATTTTCATCGAAATCAAAATTTTATTTTTGCATGTTTGTGGTCCGCACACATTATTTATTTTCTGGTGACCCCGAAAACACGCACGGAGTCGGCACTTCTGGACCCCTTTTTGCTTATTTCGCACATGCATCAAAAAGGTGATACAGCTCAAAAACGAGTATTTTATCAGAAATCGCAAAAAAACTGTTTCCGAAGCTTATTTGAAATTGGCTTGCCAAAAATGCACTCTATCAGAGAAGTATTCAAGCTAAATTGATGTGTTAGCTGAATTTTGGCATGGTAACTAAAAAATCTTGCTTTTTGTGTTAGAACACTTCTCGAATGTGTGATTTATTATTTCTAAAAACATTGTTACATGTAGATAGAGATCCTTATAGAGAAGTATTGAAAAAAAACTATTTTTGCCACCGGAAAAAAAATAGAAAATCGGACTCCGTTAAGTTATGTCTATACCATAAACTGTCATGCTGGGTGCAGAAAGTTTTATCAAAAAAATTGATTTGACAATGACCTTGCGATACACTGTTTTTATACATACAGGAGCAGTCTAATGTTGTTGTGAAACTTCCTTTCATTTAGAACATTAGATTATATTAATTAAAGATCGCTTTTGAATCTAAATTTTGCGTTGAAAAATGTTGTTTAGAAGCGAAAATTGTACAAAAAAACTATGCTAAATAGTTTTTAAAAAATCTCGTCTTAATTAAATTTTTCGAACAGGGTCGATTTAGAGTTGTCAATTTTATTTCATTTTACAATTTTTTAATAAATTGTTGAATTCATTATAGACTTTGCCCCGTAAGATAGGTAGAATTTTGTAGAAAATATTAACCCATTATTTTCCTCAGTAATGTCTTAATTTACACTTAAAATGAGAGATTGATCTATCCGGCTCTTAGTTTTTAGATTCGAACACTCGAGTACTTATCCATTTCTACGGGGTATCCACGTCGTCTTCACTTGATTCATTGAAATTCCAAACGGCTCCTCAGTCCTCACACCTTTTATCTATCGCTCTAATCTCGTTTGTTGATTTAGACCTTAGAGTATAGAAATGGTAGACTAGATATATCGCATGTGCGTCAGCATATATGTGTACGAACCTTAATTTTTGAATATATGCGTGCAATCCCAAAATCATAAGAGTTTTCCCGCGCTACTTTTTCGACAGCGAAAGTTTACAGCTGACTGGTCACTCTTTTACGTTAAACTAAATCCTCAAAAATACCAATGAAACAATGTGAGTAATGTGACGTTTCTTACCCCCTCTTCCGTATTTAAATACTGGATTCGCAAAGACATTAGATTTTGCCAATATAATTATAATTTTTATAGACGCAAAACAGTAGAATTCTTGTTGAACATACGGTATTCGCATCTCCTCAACTGAGATCAGTAATGAACCTAAAATATGAGACGCCAAATCAGTAATAATTGAAAAAAAAACGGTCAAGTTCCATACAGTTCCGTTTTCCGTGAGAACTTTAAGGCTTAGGATTTACGTTTAGATTGTCCAGTAAACTCTGAGTGAGGCTCTATATTTCCTATTTTTGCAAAATTTCGGGCTCAACAGTTCAAGTGATGAAGGGGGGGGGGCATGTCGTATATTTTTTTAGTATCTTGTGAACAAGGTATGCATTTTAAAATCATAAAAAAATATACATAATTCTATTTCTCATAACGAACCCTTTCATTTGCTACGTCACATGATGCACTTGAAAAATATATTTTTAAATTTTCTAATTTGCCCCGCAAAATTAGCCCTCAGCATCGGAATTCGCTTACCTACGCTATCGGTCCGTGATTGGGTCATCTAATTCTATATATGTACCAAACAACTTTTTAGTCCAGTAGATTCGGAGAAAATAAGCTGTGACAGACGAACATAGCGAGACGAGAATGATCTTATAAGATTCTAAAAACTGACTAGTAAATAAAATTATAATGATCCAAAAATCGGATAGTAATATTGTAAGTTCTAAAATTTTTTGGCAGTAATTCAAACTTTTATAATTTTCATAGGAATGTTATAATAATCCGAATTTTAAATTATTCCTACGATATATATCCACAATTTAGATAAAATAACGGTTTTTGTACAAGGTTGATATAAAACTTTTATATGATGAGAATGTATATGGTCATATTCTAAAGGCCCCAGTACACAGTGGTCTGTAGTGGGCCATTGTAGACCATCGCCATTGTGTACAGGGGGTCTGTAGTGGCGGACAATTGTGAATCGTGGTGCGCAATCCATTTGTTGTCGGTTTTTTTTTGACACACTTCAAAGGAATCGTGGTGTAGCGTGGCCTGTGGTGTTCACACAATGGCTCATTGTCCGGGACAGGTATCTACTTTTTTTGTTGCGTGCTATACTCTTTAAATTTTTAATCGTCCAAAATGTCAGTATCCTGGGGCAATGAAGAGACTTTTAGGTTTATAATACTATAATACTTGTAAACAGTATATAAATAAATAGCCGCGGCCGTAATTAATTCCACGTCCATCGCAAGTGCTTCGCCAGGCAGAAATGAGCCATGGGCCATGGTCTGAACACCAAGTGATAGTGGCCTACAGTTGCACATTGCAAAGCATGGCCCACTACAGACCACTGTGTACTGGGGCCTTAAGGACGTTGTTAACTTTTTTTACAATGTGTTGTGTAACCCATTGATAGTCTTAGGTTCAGTTCGACGGCAGCAGTGCGGTCTCATCACCAATCACCATCATCATCAACAACAACAGCACAACGTTATTTTCACACCTACTTACTTGCATTTTGTAATTCAGTTTATATGCAATAAATTGCACCTTCGCGCTTCGTGTTCATCTTTTCTTCCTCTTTGCGGTCTACATGAAATGGAGATTAGAATATCAGAGGTAATGCTGCGAATTATGATATGAGTAGTAAAGTTTCGTAATCTCTCATTTCGATTTTTTTTAAATCACAACTCAATTGTTTTTTATTTGGGTCAACACCAATCCACTTTTTTCTGGATATTCTTTGGATATTGAGTATTTTTGATGTGAGATTTTTTTGTAAAGGAGCCGTTCAAAAATACGTCACGCTACAATCAACTTTTTTTGACCCCCTCCTCCCCTATTGTCACGCTGTGTCACACTTTCTGTGACCCCCCTGTAAATATTTTGTCACAAAAACTAAGACCCCCCCCTTGAATATAATAAATTTCAATGGATAGTACACAAATTTTGAAAATTAAAAATATTTATTTAGTTTTTATAATAAAATTTGAATAAATTAATAAATATCTTTTATATTAATGAACAAATAAATAATAATTCTATTTATCAGAAGTCCAAGGATTCTATAAATGCGCCGAAATATAATAATAGGTATTGCAATATCTCCTTCTTCTTCTTTATCTTCAAAACTACCGTCTACTTCATCGTCATCTATTCATTCTGTATTTTCCGTACCAGCGTTTTCATCTCAACGCTAGAGCCGCGCCACAGAGCTCATGTCGAAAAATAAACATAAGTAAATATATCGAGTTACAATATATTGTAATAAAACTATATACGTTTAAAAGTCTATCTATTTACTAAATAGTAAATACGAAATGAATGACTTTGTATCATAATAAAAATTGAGAAAAAAGTGTTTATTGAAAAAATATTAATTTAAAATATTTTAATGAGCACCGAACGTCACGTTGCCGTAGACCCCCCGTACCCCCTTGTCACACTCAGCAAGACCCCCCCCCCCTGTATGCGAACGTATTTTATGAATGGCCCTATTTTTATGCGTATATTTTTGTATCGGATATTTTACTATCAGATAACTTTTATTACCTTTTATTTTTATGAATATTTAAGTAACTGATAAAGAAAAACATTTTTTGTCAAAATGTCTTTTAACGGCATTCGTATTCGACACATCTACTACGAAAATAATTCCTTCGTCATTGCGAATACGGCCTTTAAGTTAATATTAGAACATTCGACGAATAGTATTTTGAAGTAGTCTCATAAAAAAATCAAGTGGTATCCAGTTGCCACTCATGGGGAGTCAGTTGTTAGAATCTTTTCTCGAAATCAGTTGCCCCTGAACCAGTTTTCTCGTAGCTTCTATGACTTCTATGACACGACATTTTCCAAATCCATGCACTTATTGATATTTTCAATTTATCATATTAATTAAAGAGAATGTATGACCAGAAACATTTGTTATCTTCGAATATATCATGAATTTTTAAGACGTATTTATGTCTACGCGAGCGGAGCCATGGCCCAACAAAAGCTAGTTAGTAGAGGAAGTACAGCATATTTGGAATACCAGTTTCTTTTTAGAGAATACATGGAATAGAAAAAGAGTTTGCCCCAAATACAACTGCGTTAAATTTTTGGACAATTAATGCAATTTAATGATACAAACAATTAGAAATAACAAAAACTGCGGACCTTTTCAAAATTTGTTTAAATCAGAAAATCTCCGACAGAGTGGTTTGACTGTAAGAGTGCAGAATATGGGTATTTATCTATCAACTCTATATTTTTGGCATGGCTGTAATAGCCATCAAGAATCAAGAATACTGAAGTGCTTTGGTTGGTTTCATATATTCTACGAAGTGCTGAAATTGGTTTGGATCCATCCCGATGAATGAGCTTTTTCTATTTCAAATTATTTTCACTTTTGATATTTTTAAATTAGCAACATGGCATTTTAACCGAAAATTCCATGTCACATATTTTATTTTTGAAATATTCACAAATTCAAAACAAAACCGTACACCGATAGTTTAATTGATTACGATGAATATTTTACATGTCTTAGTAAATGATTATCCTGGATTATTTTCACAATCGACGTTTCGTTCTCGTGTGACTGGGACCAGAAATTATAAAATGGCGGCGTCTACTTGTGCGATATTAGAGCATTAAAACACATATGGCGCTTAAAATAACAGAAATCTTAGTATTCCAAATTACCTGCAGTATTTCCAATATGCTGGACTTTCTCTGATAAATTGAAAATCCAATTTATATTTTCATCAGCTTAGAGTCTGGTAACTATATAGAGCCGTTGCTACCACGCTCGGCTATTTTCAGGCCCTCGATATTCTTTCGTCACAGTTTGTTAAGCGCTCAAGTATTCCATGTACGTATTGGCGTTATCTTAGCTACAATACTGCAACACAGTGTTGATTGCATTTTTATGTTGTCCAAAGCGGTCCGAACTAATTGAATTCAAACAGCTGATAATATGATGAGGTTTCAAAATGTTATAACATCGAACTGGTTCTCGATACAAACTCAAACAGTTCACGGATTAAAAATAATGGCTTTAAAACACGATACTCATTTTTTTCCATTTTTTATTCACCATAATAATCGATATAGTAAGATTATCGTTGTTTATATGACGTTTCAACGGTTCTTATATAATATTCCAAACCTCCAAGTCCTCTGATTGTCAACATTTAAAATTCACGTTTTGCTGTTTTGTGGTTAATTTTTAGGGTTCCGTACTGCAGAATGAAAAAAGGAACCCTTATAGGATCACTTTGTGTCCGTCTACTTGTCTGTTCGTGAGGACTATTTTTCTTAGGAACAGTGAGAGATACCAAATGGAAGTTAATATCAAATGCTAAGATCTACAATCCCATAATTATGTAAAAGGTTTTTTTGCACTACCGCCTATAGAATAGCTGCTTTATATGCATTTAAAGGGACCAATCTCGCACGAATGCTGTCATGCAAAACAAAAGTACGCGATATCACCAGTTCAACAGTAATGTTCATAAACTAGCACTAAAAATATATATGTATAAAACAACAGCAAACATGAATAGTATTTTCATCACAATCAAAATGTCAAAAATCTTACAAATATACTGAATATGAATTAAAATCCAGCTATTGTATAGGGGGTACGTGTAAAAAAATACCACATCTTATGCGTAATGGTATTATGACTCGTGTGACTGTTAAAACTTGCTGGCATTCGTTTTTAACATGGTGTTACACCTCGTCTTAATGTATATCATTACATTCTACTATTTCCGTGCGTAGGGAACCATTCATTAATCTAACGCTCGCACCTTATATTAAAATGCATTTAAGTATCGAATTCATTATCCGAAGTTTGTTTTGTTTGACAAGTGAATGCAGTCATTAAAATGCACATTGGTACAAATACAGTCATTGTTTTTCGATCGAGCGTGATCGATTGACATACGACAGTTCGAGGGTGGTCTTCATTCCAAGTTCTAAATCTTTAGGGGGTAACTATTGTATTTAATCGTTTTTTTATGCATGCTCCGATTGCTGATCAATATCTATTAACCCTTCAGTGGGCGCGATAATGTTTTTTTTTTCTTTTTACGATTGTCAGTTTCATTCAAAAAGTTTGGAAGTAACTTCCCAGTTCTATAGCCTATCGTTTGATGACGGAATGTATTGAAAACTTTGCTATAAAATTGTTCACATAACAACTTCAACCCGGATTTTGTGACCATAACACCATAACTTTATCTAATGTCTGCATAGCACCAATATATTGAACTTTAGAATTGTTCTGAACATGTCTTCTCTTTGTACCGAATATAGAAGTTTTCAACGAATTGAGGTAAAGTCTTACTATACATAAACTGTCTTTTGAAGAATATTTTGTTTTTGTTTAAAAAAATTGAAAAACCAATTGTATGTCCACTAATTATGAATATATTCCAAACTGATTAATACAGGCAGTCAAACATTTTAAGGAAATAAAAAAAAAATGTTTTTGAAAAAATCCGATCACGCCTATTATATCACAATTACAAAACAAGGTTCCAATATGAAACGTAGTCAAGTAAATACACTTGTCATCTCACTACTAGTGTACTAAAACTTTAATATGATTTACCCGACTACTTTTTCGTCCAATAATTATTTCCATTTTACAAAATGCACTGAATCTGTATCTAACAATTTGAGACCGAGATATACGCATAATAATGTTCTGTTTCTATCCATATAGTTTTCTACACATGGAACTTAAATTTTTTATCTGGATGCGTTGGTTACACTTTCGAAACAGAATACTTGCTATAGAATAAGAGACATATGGTTTTCCCACACTATTTTTTTTTTTAGTTAATAGTTTAGGGTTGTTTGTTTACGCCTGCAATTTGACGAGGAGGCGCCAGTATATTCAAGTGTCAATTCACACAAACATATTTGGTATAAAGTGTATATAATTTAAATTAGAAGAGGCTGATATTATATTTTATAGAGTTTAATTTACGTGGGAGGTACGCAATATAACAAAATAAACAAACCAGTGGCGTACATTGCACAGAGCCGGAGCGACTACAGATTGAAAAAGTCGGTCAAAAATAATTAACATTCTTATTTGCTGATGATAATGATTTAAAATGGAATACCAAGATAAGTACAGTGGAGTCGCGGTAATCGGACATTTGTTTTGAATACAGAATGCTACAGTGGCGGATTTACCTATTTATTAGGAGTAGGCCGTTAAATTTCTGACAAGCATTCTTGATCAACTTTTACATGTTAAACCATATTATGTAACATAAAAATGATTTGTCGGAAAAAAGTACTTTTTAAGTAAACACTTATTTGTTATTTACAGCGACGTTTCGTTCCTTGTTTGGAACTTTTTCAAGCTTTAATAACTATTAAATGTTTTGATTAAGTAGATATAAAAGTTAATAAATACACATGTAAATATAAATTTGAGTTAAACAATTATTAATAAAAAGTTTATAATAATTCCGTTTTTTTAAAATGTTCTTACGGTTGATGTTCAAATTAATTAATTTTTTTTATTCAACCTGTGTATCAACAAAAAAATCCATTCAAAGTTTTGAAAAAAACACCCGGTATAAGGAATAATGTGCACTGCTCAGTATTATCAAATTTTGATAGGCAGGTCGAGCCTTTGCAATAACCTCACGAAATTAAATTATTGTATAAATCCAGTCCTGCGTATTTATACAAGTGAGATTTTGATCGACTTCGCGATAGCGTCCGACGGCTACCACAGCCGATGCCACAGCAATCAGGTATGTCTTTGGTTCGAGATTTAGACAGGCCACTCAACCATTTATGTTATTCAGTCACTGTTAATTTGTTTATGATCCGTTGGTCTCAAATAGCAGAATACGCCTTCCATAGCTCAAGATCGTGGTGAGTCAACAATCAGCAGTCATTATACATCAATACATATTATCGAGCGTCTATAATGTACTGTCTATCCCTCTCTCAACGCATAGATATGGATACCTAAATAAAATCGCATCTTTGTTTTAGCTAAATTTGGGTTTAGAGCGCGGTTTATTCTTGTTTTTACAGGATAGATATCTAAGCCCGATTAGCTATTTGCATTAGGAACCATAGCTGGTTTTCTAACTACCGGAAGTGAAATTTGGGTTAATTACTATGTTGTTAGGGTTCCGTACATCCCATATGAAAAAATGGAACCCTTATAAAATCATTCTCGTGCCTGTCTGTCCATCTGTCCCAGCTTGTTCTCTCCGAATATACTGGACGACAAAACTTGAAATTTTGTACATATATAAAGTTAGATGACTCAATCAGTGACGTATAACGTAAATAAACGATTCCGATTTTTAGGTTATTGGAGGAGGGGGTAGAAAATAAAAAAAATCAAGTATCAAATGAAAGGGAGCGTTATATGAGCAATATAAACATATTTTTTTAAATGCATAGTTTAAAAGATATTAAAGAAAATATACTGAAATCAAACATTTTCCCTCTGTTGTGTCCGCAACTACTGAGCCTAAAATTTTGAAAAAAATAAAGAATATAGGGCCTCACTCATAGCTTACAGGAAAACCTAAACGAAAATCATAAGTCCTATAGTTCTCAAGAAAAACGAAATGGTACGGAACCCACCCGAGTTTGGCTTGCACTTGGCCGGATTTTTTGATATATTAATAGAAATCCTTTAATTTCTGGGGATAATAATGTCCCTTTTGATTTTACATATTATAAAATAAATTAACTATAATCTACAGAAAATGTACATAAAAAATAATAGAGAATATAAAATTCATTTTATAGCGAATATTTCTTATTATTATGTATTTACGTCTGTTTTTTGCAATTCTTTCGATAAATTGAAGAGCACCTTAATTGCCCTTTTATTATAATAACACTATAAATAATTAATAACTGCGACTAGAAATAAATCGACTATTTCCAGTTTTCTTATATTATCCAGCGATCTCTTATGGAAAACGCGTACATTAATGAATGGCACATTATGCTAACCAGGTGGGTCGATCAATGAACATTCGATTTGATTGGTTATTTTCAATGTATTGATTGGTGTTACAAGTGAGAAAGCCACGTTCACATTCTAGAATTTATATACAAGTTAATAAACACATAAATATTGCCTCTAGCAGCTTAATGGCCACGGTCTATTCTTGAATCAGTTGCTTTCTGACAGAGATCAGTGACGACAAGCGGAATGGGGAGAGGGGTGTCTGTGGTAGAGATGGGGAAAATGGGTCTTTTTAGTCATCTGCATCTTTGCATTTGTTCCCGTATGTGAGCCGGCTCACTGAACCGGTTCAAAAAGAGCCGAGTTCTGAATATGTTACTGCAGTCTTCCACTGAGTTACCTAGTTCAGTCAATCATATCACGACTTGTATAGAATCAAGAATGCATAGCCAAACATGTGACGCATGAGTCATTTGAGCTGACAGATGCATCAAAGCAAGAACTGATACGTAAGTGTAAAATGTGCATCTGTGTGTTAAGTGTTTCACTGAGTTATGCAGATCCGTTGATCTGTCGGCTCAAAAAATTTGAGTCGGCTCTCACGGATCTTCTGTCGGAGGCGGCTCTTTGAACCGGTTCAGATCTGAGTTACACAACTCTAATTTCAGAGCACTATCATAAGGATATAAGAAAGTTTCCCTTGAGCATACAAATACAAATACACACTAAAGTTAGCTAAATATTAAAACCATATAAAAGTTACATATAGCTATTTAGGAAAAAAAAATTACACAGTAGTCACCTACTGTGAAATTTTTTTTTTCCTAAATAGCTATATGTAACTTTTATATGGTTTTAATATTTAGCTAACTTTAGTGTGTATTTGTATTTGTATGCTCAAGGGAAACTTTCTTATATCCTTATGATAGTGCTCTGAAATTAGAGTTGTGTAACTCAGATCTGAACCGGTTCAAAGAACCGACTCCGACAGAAGATCCGTGAGAGCCGACTCAAGTTTTTTGAGCCGACAGATCAACGGATCTGCATAACTCAGTGAAACACTTAACACACAGATGCACAATGCATAAGGATATCAAATCAGTAATCATGGAGTACCAGATTTATAAGGATACCTTTAAGTGCAGTATGTTTGGTAATATTTAAATAAGAATTTCTAAAATACATAAAAAAAAAACTAAAAGTCTGAGACATATTATGTACAGAAGTTTTACTTTTGAAGTATCCAGATTCTTTTAAAAGTAAATTAGATACTGAAATATTATATTATAGTAAGGTACTAAAACAGAATCAGCCGATTGAGATCGGGTTTGCATCATTCGGAAGTGTATATTGAGACTTAGATCTGATAAGATTTTTGAGTAAATCTGTCTAATAGTTTCAAAGTTATTCAACGAAAAATAGCATTTTTACACTTTTTTTACTCCTCATCTATTTGTTTACACGGTTATCAGAAACTCAAATTAGCTTAAATATAAAAAAAACGGCCAAGTGCGAGTCGGACTCACGCACGAAGGGTTCCGTATCATTATCTATATAAAAACGGCAAAAAAATCACGTTTGTTGTATGGGAATCCCCTTAAATATTTATTTTATTCTGTTTTTTTTTTAGTATTTGTTTATTAGCATCTGTGAAAATTTCAACTGTCTAACTATCACGGTTTATGAGATACAGACGGACGAACTGCGGAGTCTTAGTAATAGGGTCCCGTTTTATCCTTTGGGTACGGAACCCTAAAAAATCAACACATTTTTTTTAAATAGGCTTTTCTATTTTATTATAATTTTAACTATTTTTATAACCTTCTTTAATGTGTTATAAAACCAACAGTATCTATTTTGTGTAACGTATTTAACACATAACGGGAAGTTTTAGGGTTGGTCCACAGGTCAACAACCAATTTCCACATTTTTTTTTAAATATCTTTTGAAATAACGAATTAACACTAAGGCCTGAAGCGACTTTTCGTTTCGAGTTTCCTGTAAAAAAATGTCCTCGGAGACCACAGACTAGACTTGGGTAACTCAGATCTGAACCGATTCAAAGAGCCGACTCCGACAGAAGATCCGTGAGAGCCGACTCACTTTTTTTTGAGCCGTCGGATCAACGGATCCGCATAACTCATTGAAACACTTAACACACAGAAGCACATTTTACACTTACGTATCAGTTCTTGCTTTGATGCATCTGTCAGCTCAAATGACTCACGCATCACATGTTTGGCTATGCATTCTTGATTCTATACAGGTCGTGATATGATTGACTGAGCTAGGTAACTCAGTGGCAGACTGCAGTAACATATTCAGAGCTCGGCTCTTTTTGAACCGGTTCAGTGAGCCGGCTCACATACGGGATCCAGATACAAAGATGCAGATCACTAGAAATACCCGTTTTTCCCATCTCTATCTGAAATTATATATCCCGTTAAACGAATTTTTGCAAACTGACATTGCCGACTGGTATTCAAGAATAGTTTGTTTCTGTGAACCTGTTGTGCGGATACTTTTATGTTGTCAAACAGCTGCAACATGCGACAATTTATGTTAGTTGTGCGAGTTCGGGTCACAATGTCAAATAATTATTACTGACCATCTTCAAAGGTCGTCAGCGTTGGTTTCAATCAGATGCTAATTAGACTGCAGCCTGATTCACAAGACATATACAGTGAACTTTCGTTAAGTCAGCGCCAACGGGGCTGTTGAGGAAGAGAACGATGACGACGGGTATTAAAGATAGTCATCGGTGATCAACTTAGATAGTCCCTGACGTGCTATGCTCTCTGTTGGATACATTTGCTCTCTTTACCTAGAACTCATTGTAGCACAGTAGATTTGGGTAGTTTCAGACTTTTATAGTTCCATGCACTATGTGCCTTGTCGGAGACGTATCCTATCTTTTCTTAAGGTGGCGGTTCGCGCCGCGACAGAGACCGGAGACAGAGACCGAGACACATGTCTCCGTCTCCGGTGGTCTGTTGCGTACCGAAACCAAAGACCTCTGTTCATTCAGTTTTGTTGAGTCGTTAGAGTCCATCGTGCCGTGTTCTGGAAAATTATTAATCCACAGCGTAATGGAAAGCCATTCAGTTATGAAGTTACTATTGGAAGAAGAAGAAGCTATGCTTTTCCAAATATTATCCTTCAAATTTTCATCTCTGGATGCGTCAAGTTGAGAATTAAATAGCGCAAGATGATGTCTAATCATTTCAATCAATTTATCGGTGTCTTCATCAGAAAACGACGTCATTTTTCACAATTTTGCACGTGCGTCTCGAGCGAGACGCGAGACAGTACTAGTCCGGGGCAGAGACCGTCTTGCGGTCTTTTGTCTCGCGTCGCGGTCTCCTGTCTCGGACTCGCTCGCGAACTGACACACATAGAAAACCTAAGGTCAAGTACGGTCTCTCGGTCTCCGGTCTCTGTCGCGGCGCGAACTGCCACCTTTAGAACGCACCTTACTGACTTTATTTAGCATGTCCATTGTCCACGTAGTAGCCTTGGATACTTCCAGAAAGTATGTTCTTTGTTGGAAACGTTTCCAATCTTTTTTGAATAGTTCTGGGCTTGTATAGTTTCAAGAACTAGGTTCCCTGTTGGACGTTTCCTATCTTTGCTTAGAACGCACGCCTTAGCATTGAACGGTTGAAAAATTAAACTGTTTACAGAAAAAGTCACGAAAAAGAAAAGAAAAAAATTAATTTTTTAAGCTGGCGCCATTTAATTTCTATAAAAAGTTAATAATTAAACTGGCACCGATTTCAAAAATTAATTAATACCGAATATGTCTCAAACAGATTAGGATCTGTTAAATGCTTTTTGTATTGTATTTTTTTTTGTTTTTGTAAATTATATGCATTCATTTAAATTTTGGAAAATAATATTTGTCTACATACAAAGGATTTATTAATTGTAGGTTTCTTATCTTTATTTCAAAATATTTTGAAAGTATTGACATTTAGTTTCCAATATTTATATGATATTGACAGCCGAGATCGATTCTAATGATTTCTAGTATCGATAACCAAAATTGATACTGCGATGCGATGAATGACCATCTCTAACAGGAGTCCCGTCTGTTTATTTTTTTTTTTTGTTCAAACTAAATATACCGTGAAATCTAGCATGCATAATGCATATCTATAGATTGTCGATGGTATAACGAGAGTGGAGAAAGAACACTACAAGGTCCGACATTTTGTATGAACCTTTTTTGAAAAATGCACATATACGCGTAGAACGACCAACATGTTGTATGGATCTTTTCCGAGATATGCGCGCAAAATATCCGATATATGTGTGAACCTTCTTAGGGTCAAGATCCTTTTTTTTAGGAACGCGTGGAGGTATCAAGTTGAAATTTATATCAAATACTATGATCTGCAATCCCTTGGAGTTGTAAAAAAATCAAACTTCTAAGTCAAAGCAATCAAAAGATACGGCCGTTTTGACACTCGCAAGGGCATCAAATCCTATGGGGTACCTCCCGTTAAGTCCCATGGGTTAAGCATCGAAAAAATTATCGTTTGATCCCAACAAGACGTCGGACGCTCAATTGTAGATGACATAGGCAAGGATAATAATAATAATAATAATAAAGTTTATTGCAGACAGGCAATTGGAGCAGATTCAATCCTTTGGATTGGTCTTCCATATCTCCTTTGATTACATATAGAAAAATTACATAAAAAATACATGACAAAAATAACTATCCAAAATTAAAATTAGTGATTAAAAAGAATATTGTCTTAAGGAGGGATCAATATATTTTGCCGATTTAAAAGTTTCTTATTAATAGTGCTAACTATGGTTTTTATTTGATAGTTTCCATGTGAATGACCTGGTTTAATATGACACTTTCAAGCTCGTTTAATAATTTAGGCGCCAGATAAGCAAATGCTTTTTTAAAGTTTGAAGTGTTGTGAGGTGGCAGCTCATAACTGATTTGCCTAATATCATACGGGTTTGAGGGTTTGAGATGGGGACAAGAGTGTCGCCTGTCCCTTAAATATGTTAATGATACCCATTATCTCTGGTGACATAACCGCAGTCTCATACCTACGCACAGAAGTGGGGATTTGTACTAACTGAAAACAGACGCAGTGGGGGAAGCGTTATAAATGCTGATTTAAAGAGCGACGACCAAAGAGAAGGCTACTGTTTAGTAGTTCTATAAACCGGTAGACCTCTTTTTCTCCCATGCTTTTAAATCGGAACCGCCTAATATTGTTTGCGGTTCTACCGGTAATATTTTGTATACTTAGTTGTTATCCATCTTTATTCCATCTACATATGGTTTTACCTACAAGCAATTCTTTTTCCGTCTTTTTTACATAATAACACGCTTACATATCTTAATAGTTAACATTTATTGTTGCTCTTCGCTGTTAGAGAATATCATTATGTTAAATTTATTTTAATTGCTTATTTTATTTAAAAATTATTATCGCTACACACTCATACATTTGTATAATTAGTTTTTTTTTTTGCAAAAAAACAAATTATATAAGATTTGTGAAAAGTTGTTTATACTGAAATATTTGTGCAAACAGTAGTCTATATAGGTAGTTATTAATAATCAGTTCTATCTAATCAAAGTACATACTGCATATTTAAAGACGATTCGTTTCTTCATTTTTAAAGAATTTGTAGTGTATTTGTTTTGAGACATTATTAAATTAATGAATTTTTTGTTTGATTTCAGGTGCTTTTCTTGGCCGCCGTTTTGATCCCGACCTGTGCGTTAGCTGCTGATAATACCAGTTTTCTTTTAGAGCGCGAAGGCCGCAGTATTGCCCGAAATCCACTTACGAAACCTTGGTGAGTTATCTCAAGTTGGGAAGCCAGTTTTGTTATTACCTTCCTACACTTTCCTAGTCTTAATAATGGCATTTCAAGTCAGTTTTATTCTACCTTCCTATGATATCCTAGTCTCACTGGCTTCAATAAGCGACCTGCCTCCACCAGTGCTAAACACATTACAATATGTCTAGACCTTGTATATACAGTAGAGTCCCGTTAATCCGTACCGGGATCGAACCCTGATCGGATCATCTACAGTTCGGATTAAACGAAAGTTTCCTTAAAATGCACATAACACAAGTTTTCTACTTTATAATAAGTTTTTATTACGCCAGAATTCGTATAAGATGTATTCGCTTATGGCTTTAAAATTAATATTGCAAATTTTGTTTGTTGACAGGCTCCATTCAAAACACGAACTGCAGGAATATCTGTGGAAGAGGAGTAGTGAAACCAACGGTCCGATTGATTGCTGTCCATCGGTTCTGGAAATGGTAGAGCCGAATGGAGGCACTAACAGGAACGGTATGTTCGTACAGTTGTACCAAAACGGCGAAATTAAACAGCGTTTCTACGAGCTGTCGTGCCAGGCGGGTGTCGCAAACAGTCCATGTCTTTTCATGGACAGGAAATTGCACAACCAATCACGCTGCGTGCAGAAGTTTTCGTATTCGTATGCACTCGTGCGTGAACCGACTACAATGGGAGCAGGTTCGGGCAGTGGTTCGGGCGCTTTTGTCGACGGTTCGCCGTCCACAACAGCCGCTCGTCACCATCACCATGCGCCCAGACACCAGCAACAACAGCCCACGTTTCCCGGACCGGGTGGTTCCGGTTGGATGTTGGACTACATACGAGTACGTAGTGGATGCAGCTGCGAAGTCACGCCCATGGCCAAAAAGAAACGCGGGCCGTCACATAATAAACTCAAGAAAGCCAAGAACCGAAAACAGCACGAGGACGCCGATTAAACATCGCAATCGCAACCCGAAGTCACGTGCGATAAAGAAAGACGAGGAATTTCATGACACAAATGCGGAAGATTGCAACATTTCGAGAACGCCGATTAAAAGGTATAGTCGCGCATCTAAGTTACGCGCAGTAAATAAAGGCAAAACATGCCACGTCATAAAAAACCTTAACACCAAGAGGTTGCAGTCGTTTAAACGATACGCTATAAAGTCACGCACTCTCACAAGACAAGAGTTGAAGGTGAAAAAGTGCCATGATATGAAATTGAAATCACACCGGAGATGTATTCACATTGATAAATCACGCCCAAAACAATTGAATAAACGGAAAAAGGCAGTTGATCCGTGTCGTATTCACGTTTGTGAGTTGCTAAAAAAATGCAAAAACCCAACATCACTGAACAGGTATTTCAGTAGTAACAGTTTTAGATTTTCAAGGTTAAATTTGGAAAGTGCACTGCCAAAGAGGTACAGATTACTGATTAGACTTTACCAATTGGAGAAATTAAATCAGCCATATCTATTTATTGGCAATGTGTTGAAAACACAGAGCGGACATGTTTTGTTTCGACTATTTGTAGAAAAGTGTATCGAAATATGTAGACGATATTTATTTAAAAATAATCACGTTTTAATGTCACGGCGCCGAAAGTCAACAGAAGTAGAAAAATTCATCACTTTAAGTCCAGACGAATTTTGTGCAGCAATTTGTAATTACGCTTTGGAATTACTTTTGAAACAAATGCACATTTTGGGATCAGAAGAGTTAATTATCTTGAAATCACATCGCAAGCTACGGGGAATTTTGAAATTACATCAAGAGATGTCACATTCAAGGCCGATAATTGCGTTAAAGTCACGTCCAAGACCACTGATGAATTCGAAAAAATTAAAAGCAAAGAGATACATTTCTAGGACATCGTTAAAAAATTAATTAAAAAATTACCCCTTTAAAAGAGACTTACATTATTTAAGCAAAAAAATATATATATTATTAAAAATACCTCAAAGAAAAACGATTTGGAGGCACTGTATAAAATTATTAATAATGACGCGGGAATTTTAAGAGTCACTGTAAAAATGTGTATAAAATGGAGATACGATTCTGAAATTTATACATTTTTTATATCTCAAAAAATAGATCTGATTTAAAGGCTGGAATATTTACGCAAATATATTACGAATATTAAGCAGTGGCGTACCTTTTTTCCCGAAATAGACTTAAATCATTACGCTTTTTGTGTGTTCCGTACTTTTTTCAATTAATGAACTATATTATATTATTAACCAAAGGAGAATATTATTCATTCAAGTTTTAAATTTAATTTGTTTTTATTTTATATTTTATTACTTTGTACTGTTGCTGTTTTTTAACGATGAACATTTTATGTTAACCATAATATAATTAGTATTTGTGTGCTAATGATTAATGCTGGTTCAATCAAAGAGCTACGTTTCCGATCAGAGCTGTACTGTGCTGCCACTCACGAAGCCATCAAACCAACACACAGCTTCATTAATAGTGGACGACTCGCTTAAAGCCCATTTCGCTGATGAATAAGTGATATAAGTATTATTAATTAATTAATATATTAAGGACTGTATTATTACAAACATTAACTAAAATTTAACTGAGAAACGAATTTTGTGCTGTGATGCTCAGTTGTTGGTGAAGTAAACGCAAAGGCGGATCTAGGTTTTTTTTTTGAAATTCAATGGGACTCCATTTTTTTAAAATTAAAATAAGTCTTTAATTTGGAGTTCAAAAAATTGTCAAAATTTACCAAAATAATTTTCGAATTTCATCCAAACAATTGTCAAAATTCACCCAAAAATTTGACAACATTTTTTTAATATTAACTATGTTTTACTATACGATAAGTCGTCATTGTTAATGAAAAAGTATTAAAAATGTTTGATAAAAATTTAATATTTGTGAGCTCTTGACACTAGGGGTCCAGAGCTCAAGCTCTATTAGTCCCTACGTAGATCCGCCCTTAAGTAAACGATGCAAATAAAAATATCACACGGCAGAAGTGAAACTTTTTTACTTCTTTGCCTAACCAAGCATAGATGGCAGTGTCAACCAAATATGTTGCGTAGTTCGAAAATAATGCATCAGTTGCTATATTATACTACCACTTATGATGACGCGGATATTATTTTGCTCTCGTACATTTCACTTAGTGTTTGTAATATCAAATGTCAGTCCCATTCGACTAACGTTTTCTCTAAATAAACATAGCAATGTTCAGTAACGATAAAAACTGATTTCCTTAACAGAAATCTTGAAATAATAATATTGGAAGGTTGGCTATTGATATATGTTGTAGAGTTGAAACGCTATAAGTTAAACATCAATCTAATGGCAGGCAAGCCATTTTTGATTACTAGAAAAAAAGAGACTGTATATTTTACACTACACACTACAAAAGTCAAACTGGCTTAATTGTAAAAAAAAATAACAATGTCACTGATCGCCGGGATTGAACCTACGACATTTAGGTTACGAGGCTGCCACTCTACCTCGCCATTACCTTAGTTTAATGTTCTACAGCCGTTTTTTATAGTTTACGATATATGGATATTGCAACGTTTCGTTACATTTTCAATCTCATGAATTGATTTTACCATCCTTACCAAAAGAACTTTTACTTCAAAAAAAAAATGTTGAACTGATTTAAGTAAAAATTATATAGGACTCGTCCGGCACATTCCTGAACACAAATAAATAATATTAATATAACACACTAGGCGGAGACCAAGAATAGCTGCAGTTGTCAACCTGTGACGTACCGGTGTTTAACTTACAGCGTTTGAACTACAATAGAGCGTTGATTAGGTATCCTGTTCGAAGCAAAAATGTGATCAACCAAACGTTGCCATTAAAAATAGACTGATGTTTTTTTTTTTAATAATCGATTAGTAATCGAACATTGCTAATTAATATTTATTCAAAAGAAACTAATGAAATATATGTACAGGATTTTGATTCCTTTTTTACATGTGTATGAAGTAGGTACACTTTTTTTTGGAAATATATTGATTTCTCTAAGATACAATACAGAGATATTCAGGCCTATTCTACTAACGATAACCACGGTAATTACCAAGTGCTTATCAAAATAAGTACTCTTGGATAACTCAGATCTGAACCGGTTCAAAGAGCCGATTCCGACAGAAGATCCGTGAGAGCCGACTCACTTTTTTTTGAGCCGACGGATCAACGGATCCACATAACTCAATGAAACACTTAACACACAGAAGCACATTTCACACTTACGTATCAGTTCTTGCTTTGATGCATCTGTCAGCTCAAATGACTCATGCATCACATGTTTGGCTATGCATTCTTGATTCTATACAGGTCGTGATATGATTGACTGAACTAGGAAACTCAGTGGCAGACTGCAGTAACATATTCAGAACTCGGCTCTTTTTGAACCGGTTCAGTGAGCCGGCTCATACGGGATCTAGATGCAAAGATGCAGATCACTAAAATGACCCGTTTTTCCCATCTCTAACTCTAGCTAATGACTTTTTGTGTTTTTGGGATCCCGTACCCAAAGGGTGCCAACGGAAACCCTATTACTGTCTATCTGTCTGTCACAGGGCTGTATCTTTTGAACCGTAATAGGTAGACACTTGAAATTTTCACAGAGTGTGAATTACAATGGCCACTATAACAACAAATAATAAAAGCAAAATAAAGTTAATAAATATTGTACGGTGGTACGGAACCCTTCGTGTGTGAGTCCGACTCGCTCTTGGTCAGTTTTTTTTTATTCTGCTAAGCAAAATGACTACCAAAATGTTAATCAGCAAGCAAAAAGCAGAAATCACAGTTTCTGTTTTTTTTTTTGGGTTTTTATGTTGACTTGTTTTAGAAAACAATATGTAGTAATATTTTTCTACGGTGTTTCAAAATCAATAACTTTTCACCTGTCAAAATGACAAGTGTTCGAAAAATACGGCGGAAGGTGAGGCATGCTAATAAAAAATGTCAACTATGAAAAGATTTATTATCATAATTCGCACAACTAACCGCGTATTTTCAACTTTTCTGATCAGCAGAAATCCACGAGTCGACTTATTTCCCCCAGAAACATTTCTGTTGTCCCCCAAATCCACAGCAGCACATTATTCTCTTCTTGGTGCCTAAAGTACATTTTTACATCTTAGGCCACGAAAAGAAAGCAGTGATTTTTCCACAAATTATCAGATTTTCCAAACTTACCAACGATTAAAGACCGCGCACACTTGTCAAGTACGATCAGCACAGTATCAACCTGCAACCTGCACGATGTCACACAACATAAACTAGCACAAACCAGCACGGATCAGCAACTTTCAGTGCAGGCTTCGTGTGCGGCAGACATTTTGCAGTTTTCAAGTAGTTTTATCACAACACATCACTAGCACACTAGATCGGTTCAGTACGTCTTGATACAAATTGCAGGTGACGACCGACTGACGATTGCTGCTGATTACTGGTTGCAGTCTGGTCTAGTATGCGCTACTCCGTTACAAAACATGGGCACCTTCACGAACAGGCCTTTTTGGTCCGTGCTGTGCTATTCTGGTCCTGGTTGATAGGTGCGCGCGGTTTATTAAAGTCATTATCAATAAATATTTATATTTATAATTTAATTGGGAACTTGGATATAAATAATCATTATTAGTAAAATATTTGTCAAATTGATGTGAAGCTTTTCTTTACATATAATATGTTTATCTGGTCTTATAATTTCAATCCACTTGTTATATGCATCACAATATTTCAACGAAGATGCTAACCTCAAAAGTAAATATTACATTTTTATTTAATTGTTAAAATAAAAAAAAAAATAATAATAATTCTAATTTTACAAAATATGTCTTCTGTTACACAATTATCAATGTAATTAATTGTATTAATTGTATTTCTTGTAGCTTGCCTGAAGAAGTTGAAAATAAACCAACGAAACGTTGCAAATTTTGAAAATTTAGCATCAATTTACTTATATCCAAGTTCCCAATTAACTTATCAATATAAATAAACATGGATGAGAATCAACACACTAATTATCAGTAAATTTCGTTATAGAAGGAGTCATAATCGTGACTTTCATTCTTTCAGCAACCAGATGCACATGTGAACAATATCAATATCCTAAATACAGTGCGCTTTATTTTTCATTGATTCAGCTTAATATTTTTTCTATATTTCTACGAAATTATTTCACATTTTCGTTACCTAGCTTAGTGTGATCACAAGAAAATGCAGACTCGATATTTTGTGTCCTGTTTTATATAAGTTTTATATAAATACCTCTATAAACCGACTGTATTAAAAAATCTTATTATGTGATTTTTTTATTTATATTGGCCATGGGTGTATGAATTCGCAAACATGGACTCCTCAAACGTAACGCAAAACTAGGAAATGTTTAATTTTCTTGTGATCGCAATACCTACGTTGTTATAAACTTGATTCGAATGCATGAAAAGATTGAAAATCCTTTTTTACGCCTTGGGAATTCAACAAGTGAAGAAAATTTGAAATTGTGTCGTAGAAATATTAGCAAAAGTGATCTTCACTGTATTAGTTATATTAATAGAATATATTTTATAACAATACTTAAATGCAAATTAATTATTTACTTATTGTCTAAAGACCTATATTATAATAACATAAGTAAAATGTGTATTTTAATGTTAACATAATATCAATAATAATAAATAAATTATAAACTGATGCTGCAATTTTATAATGTTTTTTTCATAACCTCTAATTTTTTGTCAAATTCTGTATCTGAGAGAAAACTGTGTTCTAATTCAATGAGAACAACCAAAGGAGTCTATATTACCGTTACAAAGATTGAGCCATCAAAAATTTTTGAGAAACTTAAAACAGCTGAAAATACCTATTTCGATTTTGAAAAAGAATCGGGGGTTTCCAATTTTTTTCAAAAAAAATACTAAAGTTGTACTAAAAAGTATACGATGCATATTCCAGATTTTTCAGAAAAAAACTTTGAACGTTTCTATTTCGGAAACGGTACTCTCATTGAATTAAATGTTGTTTTCTGTCAGGTTGCCGAATTTAAAAAGTCCCTGATATGTATTTCAGACTTTCCAAAAAACACTTAGAACAGGCCTATCTCTGAAACGAATGATACAGACCAACGAATGGGCTCGTTGAATACTGCAATGTATCATTTTCAATAACCATATTAAATTTGAAAAGGCTCTGAGAGATTTCCCAATTTTATCCAAAAAATAAACTTAATAACTGTGGGAAATAAAAATGTCGGTTTTCGTCAAAATTGAAAAACTCGTTTTTTGGTTCCCAGCGGCTAAAACAACTTTAATAAGGTAATAGAAAATGACATTTCAAATTAAAAAATAAACTCAAGTTTGCGATTGGTGCTCTTTTAAAGCTATTTACAATTTACACATTTTTTTTGAATAGCTCTATCTTTGAAACGGTAATAGCTGATAGAGAATTCCGGGTGCGCTAATTGAATTTAGAATGTTTTCTCTCAGTACACGGAGCTTGAAAAGGATTTCCAGAAAAAATGTTTGGAAGGATTTATCTTTGGAACGGTAAGTAATACAGCTCAACGGATGGATTGAATCCAGCGTCATTTTCTATAAGCGTATTGTTATGTTTTTGTTGAAGTTTTAATAAAACTCAGCTTTTTCTAACATAAACTGTATTCTTCGATTTCAAATATTAGAATGAATATAATATTTTACAAAGCAAAAATCTTAACTAAACTAATTACATAATATGTATAATACAAGGTTGATTACATCATTTAATAAAATATCTATATACAACAATTTCCCCTTAAAAAAATGTTTTTATAACTAAATTGAGGAATAAATTATTATAATTATTTACATATACAAAAAAAAATTATATTCCTGCCTGGAGTCTTTCAGGAGGTTGGAGTTAACTTCGTCTCCTGAGAGAGTAAGGCTCATCATTATTTTCATCCTGTAAGGCTTGGTCTGGTTCAGTCGTTGGATACGGCTGAACTGCATCAAATTCATTTTCAGTTTTTATTTTTAACATTTGGTCAATATGACGCTTCCACGTAATTCCGTCCTCAGTTAACACGCTATAAGTTTGATCACCGAGTTTGCTCAAAACTTTAGCATGGATCCAAGAATTATCATTTAAACGATAATCTTTAACTCTAACATTTTCATTTATCTCAAAATTTACTGAACGGTTACCCGAATTGTTTTTAATTTGCTTTATTTGTTGTGATTCAACGAAATTTCTCGTGGAAGGTATCAAGAGATCAAATTTATTTCTTAATTTACGATTTAAAAGTAATTTGGCCGGACATTCACCAGTAGTACTATGGAACCGTATTCCTGTAATTAAATAAAAAACGATCTATAATACATTTTATATCCAGATTTTCATCTGCTTTCTTTCCGCGAATAATAGCATTTTTCCTGATAGCTACAGCTGATTCAGCAGCTCCATTTGTCTCTGGGTGGAAAGGTGCTCCTGTTGAATGTCTTATGCCATTTAATTTCATATAATTTTGGAATTCTGCCGACATGAATTGTGTACCATTATCGGATATCACATCATTCGGCAGTCCAAATCTAGAAAAACACTCTCTTAAACAAGAAATAGTAGCAGCAGATGTGATGTTGTTCATTTTAAAACACTCTATCCATTTTGAGTGAGAGTCATAAATAACCAGAAATTGTTTTTTAAATAAGGGACCGAAAAAATCCACATGTAAACGAGACCACGGCTGAGTAGGCCATTTAAAAACTTTTAAACTGGATTTTGGAGGCGACTTTCGCGTAATACTACACGCATCACAACTGCTTATCATTTCTTCGATTTGTTTGTCGATCTGTGGCCACCACACGTAAGAACGAGCGAGCGATTTTGTTTTTACAACACCCATATGAGTTGAATGTAATTCATTTAATATAGCATTTCTTAATGAAGTGGGGACTACAAGTCGATAGCCCCACATAATGCAATTTTGCTCGACCGCTAGTTCGTCCTTGCGTTGGTAAAATGGTTTAAAATTTTCAGGTACTTTACCCTCAGGCCAACCATGTAATAAATAACGTAAAATTTTTGACAAAACTGGATCTTTTTGAGTCTGCTTTTACCTTTTTAAAATCGAAATTAATTTCACCATTACTAATATACGACAAATAACTAGTATCGTTATAATCAGTTTTAACATAATATTGATCTTTAACATTTAGTGGTAATCGCGAAAAACAATCTGCCCAATTTTTATCACTTTTTACATACTCTATATCATAATTATACGTAGCTAATAATTGTGCCCATCGCTGCAATCTACTAGCAGCTCTTAAGGGAATGCCCTTTTTTGGACCCAAAATTCCCAACAAGGGTTTATGATCTGTCACTAATGTGAAATGACGACCAAACAAGTATTGGTTGAATTTATTAATACCAAAAATCAAACTACACGCCTCTTTATCAATTTGTGAAAAATTTTGTTCCGACTTTGTTAAAACTCTTGAGGCAAAAGCTATAGGTCGTTCCGTACCATCTGGATACACATTTATTAGCACTGCCCCTAAGCCATAAGCCGATGCGTCAGTCATTAATTTTATTGGCATGTTTGGCCTATAATGATCTAACACATTAGATGATAATAAAATTTCCTTGGCATTTTCAAATGCTCTTTCGCAAATTTTATCCCAGTTCCACTCCGTATTATTTTTTAATAGGTTATAAAGAGGGTATAGAACACTAGCTGAATTTGGAATGAATTTTCCGTAATAATTTACCGTCCCTAAAAACGATTTAAGTTCTTTTACATTTGTAGGTACCGCTATTTTTTGAACTGCTTGAATGTATTCATTTGAAGTTTTAATGCCATCTTTATCTATTATATGCCCTAAATATTTAACAGAAGGCTGAAAAAATTGGCATTTTTCTTTCCTCACAGTTAAACCACTTTCAGACAAACGAGTTAACACTGCTTCTAATCTTTGAGCATGTTCCTCATTGTCTCGGCCTGTGATGATCAAATCATCTAAAAAACACGCGACCCCTTCAATATCCGCGATTAAATTTTCGACAATACGCTGAAATAAACTAGGTGCATTACATATGCCATATGGTAAACGAGTTACTTTAAAAAGCCCTCTATGGGTAGTAATAGTGGTGAGCAACTGAGACTCCTCGGTTAATTCAACTTGCATATAAGCCTCTGTTAAATCTAACTTAGAGAAACTCTGCCCCCCTTGGAGTTTTTCGAGAATGTACTCAACACGCGGCAATGGATAACTAGTAATTTCTAAAACCGGATTTAATGTGACCTTATAGTCACCGCACAATCTAATTTTTCCATTCGGTTTTAAAACGGGGACTATTGGAGTCGCCCATTCCGAAACCTCGGTAGGTATTAAAACCCCGGCCTTAACTAACCGATCAATTTCTTCTTCAATTTTTGGTTTTAACGAAAAAGCAACTGGACGCGGCTTACAAAGCTTAGGAACTGAATCATTTTTTAAACGCAAACTGATTTTTGATTTATTAAATTTTCCTAAATGCTCAGAAAATACGTTTGGAAATTTAGAAAATATATTCTCAATACATTGTGAAACTGGCGTAAAATTTACTTGTGCAAATGCAATTTTCAATTTTGATAATAAATTTCGACCAGCCAGCGGAGGTCCACCATTATTAACTACATATATAGGAATGTCATGATAAATATTATTTTTATAATGAATTTTAACGTAAATTTTACCGATTGGATTTATAACATTACCTACATAGTCTTTTAACACCAGATCATTTTCATGTAACTTTTTATAATTAAATGATTCATTATATAACTTTTTAGATATAATTGTCTGTGCCGACCCAGAATCAATATCAAATTTAATTTTTGTATTATCGCATGTCAAATCAATACGAAATGTGTTTAAATCATCAGAAAAATTGAAAAAATTTTCGGATTTAGCAGCTTCAATATAATTATTAGAATTTTGATTTTTACCTTTTTGTCTACATATATTTGCTAAGTGTCCCTTCTTACCACAGCAGTAGCATGTGTTGTCCTTCAAGCGACATTTCTCAGCAGCGTGATTTTTCCGTCCGCAATGGCGACACTTCTTCTTTGGGCTGTCCGGCTTCTGAGATGTCTGACCGCTAAAATTGTGAAGTTCCGCTTCCGTCCTTGACGCATCTTTTTGAGCTTGAGTTGCTTCTCTTGCTAGGGCCAACTCCACCATTTTGTCCCAGTTTGCTTGAGAAGCATCCTCTTCAAAAAGTCGATCTCTGATGATCCCTTGATGGATTCCGGTTACGAAAATATCGCACATGACTCTTGTGAGTTCTGTTCCGAATCCACAACACGCAGCGTTGCTCCTTACTCTTGCCGCCCAGTCCTTAACTGATTCGTTCACGTTTTTCTTGGCATTATAAAATTTATCGCGAGCAGAATAAAACGCTTTTACCGGACTTAAATGCTTTCGTAAAATTTGCATTAAATTTGAAAACGTTTTAGTGTTAGGTAATTCGGGTACGCATAGGTTACGTAACAACTTGTACGTATCTTCGTGCAGCGAATTGATTAGAAGCCCGCGTTTTCGGTTTTCATCAGTAATTCTATTTGCATTGAAAAACTCCCCAATGCGTTCTTCAAATATACAAAATTCTTTTTCTTTGTGGTCAAAAATGCTCAATGTACCCAGTAGTTGACTTTCTTGTCGACCACTCGAACTTGCAGCCGACGAATCGTCTTTTGCATCTTTAGAGCCACCCATTTTGTCATTAATTAACTTAAACCGACTGCGCCACTGTTATGTTTTTGTTGAAGTTTTAATAAAACTCAGCTTTTTCTAACATAAACTGTATTCTTCGATTTCAAATATTAGAATGAATATAATATTTTACAAAGCAAAAATCTTAACTAAACTAATTACATAATATGTATAATACAAGGTTGATTACATCATTTAATAAAATATCTATATACAACACGTATTGAATTTGAAAAGATCAAAAAGATAATCATATTCACCACTAGGTCCGTTTGACAAATAAATTCTTAAAATTTGTAGTTTTAGAAGTAAAGCACCATACATTTTAGCAATTTTTTCGATGAAAAATAATGTAGAAATGATATTTCAATTACTAATCTAAATAATTTACAATAATTCAATAATGATTAAGCAAAATTAATTAAGTAGTAGTCCTCTATTATGTAAACCAGTGTGAGACTTGTTTCGTCACGTTAGGTATTATCGCACAGTTAAAAAGTATTAGTGTGACTGTACCTCCCTAAACCAATTAATGATTTTTAATTAAATTATGTATTTACGTGCACTGAATGTGAAAATCGTCTATTTCCACGAAAAATTTAATCATGAAACTATGCTAAACACACGGTCTGGTCTATCTCAATATTTTGCTCTTCTCAAGTAAAGCAAGTCAAGAGAAAAAAATAACAAATCCAGAAAAATGGCAAAAGTTTACTGTTTTAATTTTGCAACAATGCCTTCGAGAATCACTGGTGTAAACAAATGAATTAAAATGGGTGTTTTTTTAAATTACCTTATAGTTTCCAAATTAAATAAGCTCTTGTTTTGCTTCAAGTCTTTTCCAACTCAGGTTAAAATTTATGGTCCATAAAATTTTTTATATATACTCATCACGCGATCATTAAATTTGAACGTTTCAACAAGTGAATCTGCTTAACATTTGGTATCGCTGAACAAATTTAGCCATTTTTACCGTTCATTACATGTCTAAATATATAGGAATTCAGGAAAATAAACTGTATGAGGAAATTAACCTTAAAATGTATTTAGCATTTTTATATTTTATTCATAAAAATGTACAATGCTTTAAAAATATTATTTTATATAATGCCAATTTTATTTGCGACATCTAAAGCATCGTAATCTCTAGCTAAACGAACATATGCCTTCTTTTTCAAGTCCGGCCTAAAACAAAAAGAAAAATAAAATCAATAAACATTAATGAACCGTTAGTACATTATAACATTTAAAAGTATATTTCAGATTGTGTTTTTGATGTCTTTTCATCTGGTGTCAACGAGATTCCCACTTTTTGTTCATCATTATGTTATTTTTTTATATATGATTTTTTGTAAATTATATTCAATTTATTTTACTGTTTTCCCAGCTTGGGTTGATTTTGGTTTGGCAACGAAATAATTAAATTTAGATCAGCCTATATTAGAGAAGAAGTGGACTTTTTAACAGTTGAAGAATTTACACATCAGTTCAGCAGCTCCTGATTTTACCCGCGACAAACGTTAAAACTTTTCCTCTTTGTAAATACAGAAAATAACGCATACCTTATGAGAGTGTTCACTTTAGCAACTTCGATATCATATAATTTCTTAACCGCAGCCTTGATATGATGTTTGTTAGCCTGAGAATGTACGATGAATACCAAAGTGTTGTTGTCTTCAATATTCTTCATTGCAGCCTCAGTTGTCAGAGGGAATTTAATGATGTTGTATGCGTCCAATCTACAATATATAAATTCCATAAATACACATTTCTGTGGTCACAAAAGATTTGTATGAAACAGCATAAGAATGTATTATGTAATTATTTCAGCAGACATTGAAACTTTGTTCATCTGAGTTTTTAGAGGTGTAATAAATCGATAATAATCCAATGTTTGGTTTCTGATACAACTTTCAGTTTTAAATCTAGATCTTGGATGTTATTTGTTTTCAACTAAATGGAGACATTCTTGAATCTATATTTAAAGCTAAAAGCCATATCTGACTTGCTCCAGCAAAAATGTTTAAAAACTATTCTATCGAAGCGTTCAGATTACCTTGATCTGTTGGGTACAGATTTGCGTTGGTATTTAGGTTTACGTGGTGGACGAAGGGTTTTCGGTCTGTGGAAGTGCACAGACGTGCGGATTTCTCTTGTACGAGTGCCGTGAACACCTTTAAGAATCTGAAAAAAACAGAAAAAATTATTAAAAATAATTGGGTATCGATACTTATTTATTATTCCACTCTCCATGATAATTGTCAGATTATGAATCATTAACATTGACTAGGTAGATGCTCTATTATTGTTATCGATAAATGAGGCGTTGTAAAAAAGATTTGAGTCAAAAATTAAATCACCTTTTTCTGTACTTTCAAAGCTTTCTGTACAGGTTTCTGAGCGGCTTTAACTCCTTTTTGTTGTTTAGGTGGCACATTCCTCTTAGGTTTCGACAACAATTTGGCCGCTGCCTTGGTCGGCACTTTCGGTTTCGTTGCTACAGATTTCGCAACTGGTTTTTTGGCCGCAGCAGCAGCAGCTGGTGCTTTTCCAGTTTTTGGTTTAGCAGCGGCAGGTTTAGCAGCTGTAGTAGCAGCAGCCTTGGCCTTGGCTACTTTAGGAGCCGGTGCGGGTGTTTTTGCAGATTTAGCTTTCTGTGCTGCAGGTTTTGCGGCTGCCGGAGCTGACTTCGAGGCGGCAGCTGGTTTGCCAACAGCTGCAGGCTTAGTCGATGTTGCAGACTTCGATGCTCCAGCGGGTTTAGCAGCAGCCTTGGCAGGCTGAGCTTGTTTAGGAGCAGCTGCAGGTTTGGTAGGTGCAGATTTTGAGGCCGCTGCTGGTTTTGGTGCTTGTGCGGCTTTAGGTGCTGGAGCCGGTGCCTTGGATGACGCCGGTTTAGGTGCCGACGCCGAAGCAGGTTTCGACGAAGACGATGCAGCCGATGCGGGTTTAGATGAGCTCGAAGCTTTCGGCGTTGCAGCTGGCTTCGATGCTCCAGCAGATTTAGCTGCTGGAGCAGCCTTCTTTTCTGGTGCAGGCATTGATAACACTTAACCTAATAAACGTGGTTCAAACTGAAATTTTTAATAACATTTTTTTTAGAATTTTGCCATGCCAGAAATTCTACAAAAATTGGATGCAAAAACTGTATTAAATTTAGCAAATGTTTCCCGACTTAATAAATTTTTTTTCAACACATGTTTATAATATAGACGTCGGAGAGGTTAAGAAAATACTTCAGCAGTGTAAGTTTTTTTCATTTGGTTTCATTGAGATTCCCACTTTATGTCATCATAAGTATTTTCTACTCTTTTTAATACAAATACATGATTATTTATGCAATAACCAGCAGTTATTTGACACTGTACAAAAAGCCGTGTTGACCACATGGACAATTCGATATTTTAGTCAAACAAATATATTTTAATTATGTGCAATTCTATGTAACAAATAATTTCATGTAATAAAAATAAAATCTAAAAAAATATGTATAGTGATTTCTTACCCGATAATTGATCGGTTATTAATTATAAATATTTCACAAAAGTCACAACGTGTACGCTACGAAACTTGTCCGCGATGGCGGATCCAAAAAGACGGTCATTCGTTCAAAGCGCCATCTTCCGGTAAATACCGAATAAGGTTTGTTCTATTGCGACTATAGCGCACTCTTTGTTTCACAAATTTTTATTTTGAAATCTTAATATACTCTCATTAATAATCTTGAAGTGAGATTGATAAATCAAAAAAGATTTATTAAAAGAATTATTAAAATCACGTAAAATTACCATTATAAATAATAAAATATTCAAAAAGAAAAACGGATCTTAATACGAATAGTATCTAATATTATTAAGACCGAAACCAGAGGCTCTAAATATTTGCAATCGTTATTTTCATATTTAAATTATTTTTTAGTCCCGATTTGTTCTATTTTACATGCTAATTCCCGACTCGGTAATAATATATTGTGCAACTAGTGCGGCAAGTTGCCCATTGCCTAGGAAAGCGAAGTTGAGCGCACCAACTAAGTGAGTGCGCTCATTCGCTTGAGGGGGCAACGGACAATGCCGCGCGAATTACACGTACTATTTTTTATTGCGAATTGATTTAAAAAAATTTCGTAAATTTTTATTATCAATATATTTTCAGCTTGTTTTATAAATTAAACTATCTGTCACGTCAACCTCAATTCAGTTTTAATATTTCGTTTTTTTTTTTTTTGTTTAATGTCAACATTATTTTTTCGTTTATTTAAATTTGCGTGCGACAACTAAACATTGGACAAATAGTTATTTTTCAACCGTAACTAAGGTTGCAAAGATACTATTTTTCTGCGTGAGCAATAAAAAATAATTATCTGGCAAGCGGCACGCTGCTACTGAACTATGTCTCGGTGATTTCGTCGGTTAATATTTTTTTGTCAATAAATTGCAATGTAAAATGATGATTTATATATTTTATTTTTTCAAACATTAAAAATATAAAAACAATCACTGGTCACATTTTAATAAATGTAAAAATGCTCGCTCCTTAAATTCTATAAATAATAATACAGCTATTAATAATTATAATAATTAGAATACATATTATCTTATGTTATATCAATATACGAGTTATTTAAGTGCATTAGATAGATTTAACACATCTCTCATCATATAATCCCTAAGTGTCCAGAGCGCACTTACGATAGATGCGTGATTTCCGGCACCGTTGTTGAGCCAAGATGTCGGCACACGAGAGGGATCGGAAATCTGTGTGTTCTCTTGGGTAGCGTTCAACTGTCTTTCCCACGGACTTAAAAATTTGTTGTCTGCCTGAAGACCCTCGATATACCTAAAGTCAATTTTTTTTATTAATATCGGGCGCCAAATATGCTTTCTCATTAAAAGAATGGGTAGGAAGTAGGTTGTTTTCAGTGCGCATTAAACATATTAATAGTGCACATGTACCAACACAAAATTTGAAACAGAGCAGCTTCCATATCACTCATTAGAGTAGCGAAACGAAAATCGAAAATATATTTTTTCAACCGAAGAGAGTTATGTCATTTGTTTTTATTAATCTTATTAGTCACTTTCTGATGAAACAAACAACCACTAAGCCGGGTCCAGACGTGTGTAGCATGTAATGTAAGATTACGTGTAATTTAGCGTCAACAGTGTGGACAGCACACGAACTCAACGCGAATCGTGAAAGCGAATCTTTGTCAAGACCTGTTTCCACTCAGTTGCTACGAACATGCCGAATAGGAAAGTCATGCTAGCTGGTGCTGCTTTTATTTATATATATTTATTAACTGAAGATTTCAGATTTTTTTAAAGTAATCCGGATTTTGTGGATCCCAAATAACACGTTTTTCTTGATACAAACTGAAAAGTTCAAGCGACTGTTCGTATCATGAACGTACACACGACACAATCGTCACGAACGCCGTCCAAACGAGTACTGCGAGCGCCTTCGCGCTAAAAACCGACAGCCGATGGATCACGGCGAGCGCTGGCGCGAGCATTACATGTAATGCTCGTAGTGCCGTCCACAAGCAGAATTCGTGTTACATTACACCACAGATTACATTACGCGTTACACACGTCTGGACCCGGCTTTATACAGAATTTCACGATTTTTTTGATGCTATACTTTGTAACGCAGGTCTCCGAACAGATCGTGACTGCGAAAAAACGTTCGAGCGTCACAAAGACGCACATATGTTTTTATGTTCAGATCACAGCTTAGACATAAAGAGGACCATAGAAACAATGTGCACATAGTAAGTTCTTGATATTATACTCAATTCATTGAGACCAATCTAATTTGAATGTGAAGGGGTGCATTTTGTATACCTGTTTTTAGGTCGCCAATCAAAGGCAGTCAACAGCCATGGTCACTAATAATTAGATATATGTCAAACCGTTTTTACTAATGACAATTTTTGATGTAAAACTTCTTCAGCGAAGGTCTCTGTATGAAATTTCTTGTGAGGCGTTACGCATTACGAACAAGAATGGCTACGAAAATGAAGAGCAAGAAAGAATGTCTATCTTTTATATTTTGTAGTCGAAGGTGGGGGACTGTCCAAAAATCATTTTCCAAAATTCTTGTTTTTAAATACGTGGACGAGGGGGACTCCCGAACCGTTCTGTCCAAAAATTAGATGGGAGGACTCCCAAACAGTTCTGTCCACAAATTAGAGGGAGGGAACTCTTAGATCGTTTTGTTCAAAAATTAAAAGGAAGTGGCTCCTAAACCGTTCTGTCTAAAAATTATAGGGGATAAAATTCGACAAAAAATATATAAATAACATCCACAACTAAAGAAGCTTTACTTCCCCTGCGAGAGCACATGGAAGAATAATTTAACCGTAGATATTTTTTTCCTATTTTTTAACTTCCCGCTAAGAAAACTGAAAATTTTCAAAAATTGGGAAGTTATTGGTTTCACCCCGATTTTCGAAATTTGCGTTTTTGTCAGATCTCGACGTTTTGAGATCCTAGGAAGCTATTCTGATGATTTTTAAAATGATGTCCGTATGTCTGTCTGTGTGTGTGTGTCTAAACCTCTCATAACTTTTGAACGGGTGGACCGATCGAAACGCGGATTGCGGCATCTGAAAGGAACTTGCTGAACTTAGATTTTCTGAAAATTGGAACTGATTCGGCCAGGTAGATTTTGAGAAATCTCAAAAATAAAGCTTTTTGGAAAGCAGTTTTTTTTAAATATTTTAAAATATTTTCGAAACTACCGTACCGATTAATTCCAAAATCTAATCAGCTCTATTCCTCATAAAATACCGTTAATCGCCGCAAACCGCATCAAAATCGGTTAATCCGTTCGAGAGATATCGTCGGAGAAAAATTCTGAAAAAAAGGTTTTTCAAAATAACTTCTCAAATTTTTGTTTGATTGATTTTTTTGTAACAAGTTATTTTTTGTGCTTAAAAAACTGCATCGACTGCCGCAAACGGCACCTCGATCACTTGATTTGTTTAAGAGATATCGTTGAAGAAAAATTTTGAAAAAAATGGTTTTTCAAAATTTCTTCTCAAATTTTCGTTAGATTGATTTTTTTGTAATAGATTATTTAAAACTGCTTACATTGCCGTAAACCGCATCTCGATCAGTTGATTCGTTCGAGAGATATCATTGACAAAACATTTTCAAAGAAGTGTTTTTTCAATATATCTTTCCGAATCTTTGTCAGAATTTTATAACGGTTTATAGTTTCATAGTTTCGGAAATATTTTGATAATAAAAAAAAAACAGATGTTCTTTTGTTCCAAAGATCTGTTAAAAAGAAATTAGTTAGGTAGCTGACAAGTATGCTTTGATTAATTTTTACGTTAAATCATATTATGTAACCATGGAAACAAATACCATAACCGTAAACCGTTAACAGAAATTTTATTTTATTATAATATTTCAAATGTCAATATTTATGAAGTTGGAATGATCCTGTCGCCCAATTGGCTGGAATTTTTTAAAATAGCTTTTAACAAACACTGTAGGGGTAAGCCACATCTCAATAGATCGGAAACAGCGGGAAGTTCCAGGGATGGCCTGCAGGGTCAACCGTTTTTCAGATTTTTTTTATTAACTTACTTCAAATATGTCTCGGAATGCACTGCTCTTGACGGTCTCGGAGGTACAGTTATAAACAGCGGTTCCTGTGGTTTTGGAGGCGGAGCACCTGTTGTAATCAAATATTCATTATTACCACATTACTATATAATATTTAAAATGTAACCGCTAAAAATTTACGACCTCCACCAATAAAAAAAATGTGCAGTCAGTGTAGTAGTGTTGAAATTGAAAGAAGCCAAGGCATGACTTTGCACAAAAAAGCAATAGATGGCCATTCACACACACGGGACTTGAATACCAGACTGATGTTGGGTTGTAGAAAGCATTGTGAGAAAACTTAGATTGACAATGACATTAGATTGTGACCATGTTTCTCCATAAGAAAAGCATTGTAGAATTTTAAATCGATATTGCTCGAAAAATAATTTATGGATTGAAACGACATTATTTTTATTTTATTTTATTTTAACTGTGTACAAATTCCACTTCAAAACAATATTTCTCTACGCATTTCGACCAAAATTTAGCTTGAAAACTGATATTTTTCTATATAAAGCAGTCGCTTGTTCTACACAAGTTTAACAATGATATTAGACTGTTTTCTGCATAAATATAAAATCTGATTATATAATCACAATCTACAGTCATCGTCAAATCAAATTTTCTGACAATGCATTCTGTAACCCAGCACGAATATACGAAATTGCTGAATTACAATCGTAATCCATCACGTCTTCTGAAAGAAAAATAAAGTTGGTTGGCGACGGTACCGCCGCTATTGTTATCATAGTTATAATTTATAAGACTATGGCAACAGCACCAGTACTGTTGCGAAGTTACGTACCTGTCCTTTCAGAAGACGGATAGTGTTTATGTTCGATTGTTTTAAAACAAATTCTTGGCGTCATTAAAATATCTTAAAATTATTGTTTTTCATGCAACCGTAAGCTAATGAGTACCCAGACTATTATACTAGTTTGTTGAAATGTGCTCAAATTTGATGATTTTAAAAAATATAAAAATTCAGTACGTAATAAAAAGCTTCAAAATTTGAACGAACGTATATATGTCAAAATATTACATAAAACGAGTTTTGCTAAAAGATGTTAAATTAGCAACACATCAAATTGAAAGTTTTGAGAATAACGAAGCTCGTAGTCATGTTATGACGTTCCTACAGCTTCCTCTATTACAAACTCTCAGTTTCCATGTTCTAATCTGAGAGTTTGTGAAAAAAATTTTGATTTTAAATTTATTACAGTAAGGTCTCGATAATCCGGACTAATTAAAACCGCTGTGATCCGGATTAGTAAAAAATTCGGATTACTGAAGCAGCCCAGCTTTTTTATTGTAAAGGTAAACATTTATTATAAAATAATTAGAAAATAGTACGTAAACAAAAAATTATGCAAAATAGAAGTATATTTATTAAATTTTATATTATTGTTTGCTTAACCCTTTTCTGCTAGCTCTAAAATTATCATTTCCATAGATTTCGGTATAGAAGTTTTGCTTTGGCAGATAAGATTTCGTAGAGAATTGGAACATGCCTTGATCGTTGTGTACAAAACCATGCATACAAATGAGTTTCCATTTCTGGATATTCGGCTTTTCGTAATTCCTTTCGGGCGCCCGGACCGGAATAAAAGAAGGAACACATACATAGTAAAAATCCAAAATAGTCATTAAAATATACCATATCTTTTGATTTTGCTTTTGTTCTTTTTTATATCGGAAATTGATGTTCCTATCCTGTATTCATTTGCCAAAACTTTTCCACTTTTACCACGGGCTATGTCGGATTTTTGTTTTATTGACAACGTAATGTGTTTTCTTCTAGAAGCTATTTTAACATATACGTGTATAAAATTATTTTATATGCTTATGTAGAACATAAAATAACGCACCTATATACAATTAATACTCAATCAAAACAACGTCACACATATAATGTCTGCTTATAGGAATCCTCAGATATGTATCAGATCCGACCGAATACATGGCGGGGAATCTCTCACTATCGCTATAGTATCGAATGCTATTAATTTGAATGAAATAGACGTCTAAAAACGCAGATCCGAATTACTAAGTACTGTCAAATCCGGATTATAAAGTACACAATGTAATTGAAATGCTTAGCCGAATTATCAAAGAATCCGGTTTACTGAATGTCCGAATTATCGAGGCCTTACTGTATTAAAAAACAAAAATGAAAATGGGTACTAGACCCAGATAGCTCTGTAGATTGATACCCTTAAAAACAAGTTTAAAAAAAGTAAAACAAAATAAGCAATGAGAACTATTTCAACTAAATAAAACACGGTCACATGAAAAATAAGCAGCGAACGCGAGAAGTGGCCGGGTGGTTTCAATGATTTTCGATATGATGAAAATTACCAAGTAATCCAATATTATAAACAAAAATATATTATTCTGTAATTCTACTGATTTTTAACTAATTTAATTGGCGTTCTTTGTGGGTCGAATACAGCGAAAGACTCATCCAGCGCCTTGTGGTATAAAATGTACTAAATACCATGTTATTACGCTTGCGCCGCCGTAATAAGTAGTGAATTCGAAGATAACATGGACTACGCAAACTCATTAACCCTCAAGAGAAGCACTATAGCGGCTTCCCGATTCAGAAGCACATGGGTATGCCATACCCGTACGACTTTCATAATAATTAATATCTTTCCATTAAATTATCCGATTTAATTTTTTTTTTTTTTCAATTTAAACTCAGTGTCGAGAAAGATTATATCTATAGAATGTTTTTAAAAACAATAGTATTCTTAATACGATAGAAAAAATCAAAGTAACCATTTATGAGGGAGAAACAGTTTCAGTTCGCCTCCGGGTATCCCACACCCAGTGCTGCTCTTGAGGGTTAAAATTGTATTTAGTACCTATTACACCACTTTGAGGCGCTGAGCTTCCATTATTTCCGCAATGATGGCGTCTCACAGAATCGTCAATCCAGTTAGATCGAAGAGGAGGTAAATGAATTGCCATGCTTTTAGCATTGGTCACCTGAGAGAAAATACGGCAACATATGTATACCAGTGTCCTTGAATCTGCACACAGTATAAAATGCGTCACTTTGTGCAGAAACACACGCTCGCGACATGCGTAGATTATCAGGAATGGTCTTCCATGCATGTTCAAGGACGCCCGCAGCGCTGCGTAGTGTATACACCGTACACCGCCATATTTTCTCTCAACTTAGAACTTAGAGTTCGGTCTCCTCCTCTCTAATCTAATTGGTAGTTAGAAATCAGTGTGTCACACAATTAAAATTTACCGAAAATAACAGAAATCGTCCGACCAATCTCACGTTCCCCTTTTCCCTACAAAAAACTCAAAACAATTACAAAACTATAGTAGGGTAATGTACCTGATGACTGAATGGTGGGCGAAGGGGAGGTGCCTCGCAAATGACTGAAGGAGAAAGCCGAGGAAGTATTGTTAGCCGCTGCAATGGTAGTTACATATTGTTTATGAAATGCTTTTGACGAACACAAATTGGGTTATTAAAAGTATTTCTTTATCAAATAAATCGATAAGAAAGTTTTATAACAAAATATGTATTTTTTTTATACAAAATATCAGTCTAAACGTTTTAAAAATCAAATTCCAAAAAGAGTACCCGCAATGCGCCGAAATGACTCAAACGCTGGGTGACGTCACAATATTATACGAGAGTTGATCAATAAGTACCCGTGTTTGACGACAAATGGCGTTGACGAGTGAAATTGACTTTACCATCGTGTACTGCAGACTTTTAAGCGACCTCGTGCTGAGTTGTAGATAAATTCTTAGGTTAGGTTATTTTTGACAGCCAGTTGTATCATTCATGTTTTGTATTTTTTGAGAAAATGGAAAAAGAACAATATCGATCCGTAATTCGTTTTTTATACGAGTATCTTAACTTCAGTTTTATTTCTTCGCATGTTCTTTAAAAAAAAACAATTACGGAACAGCTGTTAAACTTCAGGGTGATTGCACGTGCCAAATAATATTATTTAAGCGTCTAAAAACTATAGTGCAACGGGATGTGTAGAATATTTTTGAAAAAAAAAATTTCCTTAGGCCGGCCGTACACAGGCAGTCAAGCTGTCGAAACTGGCTGCTTTTAGTATCGACTGCATGACGAGCTACAGTCCAGGGGTCGGCAACCTTTTTTGGCCGCGGGTCAAAATCAACTAAAATGCGAGTATTAAAGAGACGTTTGGGTCAGAGATATTTTCGTACTAAAACAGCAGTACTACACGTGCTATAACTATAACTGACATACAACTGAGATAACGCCGCGCGCGTCCAGGAATGGTACAATTGTTCGGACAATGTCGCTGCATTCCGCATACTATCGGCCGAGTCCATATCCAGTCAGGCGGGGGTGGGATTATAACTGATATTTTTACATGTTATACTGGATTCAAATTTGGTACGTTCATAACTTTGCGAAAAAAAATTTTTGGGAAAAAGAAAAAAATGTTTGTATATCTTATACTTTATTTTCGGAACTAAAGTGGGTCACTTGAAATTACCAAATGGGTCACTCGGTTGCCGACCCCTGAGCTACACGATCGCACTGATCAGTCAAGATTACACCAAGCAGTTAACACCATGGCAAAATTTTGTCATGTAGTCGAGCAGAGTTGTCTTGTGACTTTGATATTTTGTGAAATTAATTTTTTATTATCACACTTTTTTTTAAATTCGATTTTTTTAACGATAAAGTATATCATACAAGGCAAACATTTCATTATTACATACTTTGTTAGTATTTTTGTTCCAATAATGTAATCGTTGAAAGGAAGTTTGGATAAGGAATAAATATTTCGAAACGTTGGCCACAAGCAAAACATCGGTAAAGCTTTTTTCTTTTGACTGTTCCTCATCCAAACTTCCTTTCAACAATTACATACTTTGTTTTAATAACCCAATTAAACGCTTGGATCTCCCCATACGAAATCGACACTTTGTTAATACATAAGATTAATTGGCAGATTGCAAGTATGTATATTGTTTCACCGTGATCAATTCTGCGAATATTTGTGAGCTAATGCACTTGTGCGCATGCTATACGTAGCCTGGTCTCGACTATGTGCAATCTGACAGACCTCACAAACCATTCTTTTTTATGTTAATCATATGACGTGTTTTCAGTTTTATCCTTACAGAATATAATATTATATCCACTAAGATTTTACCACAATGCACAGCAATGGACATTTTATTTTTCTCCAATTATACTGACGACTACGATATAATCGACTTCAAACGAGTCTTTGGATAAATGAATCGCAGAGAGGTTGTCAGTAGAACTGATAGATATTGTAGATTATAGACAGTTTTCATTAGCGTTTCTCCTACAGAGCTCAGTTTTTATTATATTAAACCAACATGTTTAAGGTAGTTGTCGTGGTACAGTATTGTCAAAAAGTTATAGATTATACGCGCCACAAAAGTATATTAGCTTGTAGCTAAGTGATCCATAATTTGTACGCAAGACTGTACCCGTGGAAACGTAACCCATACAGTATTCATATGCATGTATACTTTTCTATAAATTGTTGAACTTAAAACCGTTATTTATAAATAATTAGATGGTCAAAAAAAATTTCTTATTTTTTTTTAAACTCATAACAAATGCATTGAAAGACACAGTTTTTGGAAAGTTTCTGACAGTTAATTCTTTTTTTATAAATAAGAAACTGGTTCAGGACTACAGAGATCGTATACAATCAATGTTAATTATCCAATTTTTAATTGAATTTATCTCGGATTATATACGGTCGATCGACTTCAAATTTTCAGGGTAATTGTATTATCATGTCCTTAATAAGTATACAAAAATTAAGAATTTTCTGACAGTGTGCCTTAACCACGACAACTACCTTAATTCGTTAGTAGAGATCTGAGATGAAGACGTGGCCTAATCTCAAAATCATATTTTGCTATACAGTCGAACTCATGTATTTTCAATATCAGTTATTTTGAACTGATTTTACTCACATATTTTCAAGTTTTTAGTGCCTACTTTCCACGCAAAGTGTCTCCTCTTATGCTGCTCAGCCATCCGAAAAAGACGTTTAACAACATTTAACCTCAAATTAATGAAGGTTTTTTGAGTGGTCTATGACTGCCACGAAGTGAGGATGAAAGAGAAGTTGAAAATACAGGAGTCGATTAGTCCTGACGGATTGAAAATACGTTAGTTCTACTGTACTTCCATTTTCTGCCTGCAAATGTCACGCATCAAATCCCTATATAAACACGGTCGACTGTCGTATTTAGGAAAAATTCAATGTCTACTGTTTCAAAAAAATGTGCACACAATTTCGATGAATAGAATCATAAAAAAGAAAACTGATATCATGTAAGGCCATTTAAAAAAAATGCGTCGAAAGTACGGAGAGCTCCAGATACAAATCTTTTAATTGTATAGTGTTAAACGAAATTTCGGCCCATTCTGCGTAAAATAATAATTTACTGACAGTACTAACAATTACCCAATAACAGGTACAACTAATTATTATTCTTACCTTCCAACAAGTGACCGTAAAGGTCAACTCTCACATTGCGACCTGATACGAAACTGCTTTAGAAAATTTACGTGTTTTCAAATGCACCAATAGCGATGGGCACATAGAAACGTAATATAAATAGCAGTATGTATATAGCCATTTCAGTTATTATTGGTTTTTATATAGAAAAACGCGAAGAAAAGCATTTTTCCTATCCGATAGCATGCAACCACTTCTTTTTCAGTTCCAAATCCTTTCAAAATACCAAATGGCTACGATTTGAACATTGGCAAACAGCACATCGACATTGTCAATGATTAATTTTAAATAAACTTATTCTGTACACACTGTGACACTACTATGAACTGTGCACAGACTGAGATGGTTATACAGCTGGCGCCCCTAGTGATCAAGTTTGGCAGTATCCATCTCTTGACGCGCCGCAACAAAATTCAACGCTTCGGAGAGCGCTGTAATGCTGCTGCGTGTAGCCGAGAGAGAATTTCCCACAGAACTGTCAAGACACATATTTTGAGTGGTGAATACAATGCCACGAGCTGCGTTGTAATTAAATCTAACGCAGACTAGAAATGATGGATTCAGAAACCTGGACAATTCGAATTTTAAGGATGTTTGCCACATATTTAAAATGTTAAGACTTGATGAACAGATTGGTGCATAACAAACTGTACCAGATAAAATAATCTAAAATCCCGCATTACAAATATATACTCATATCTGTTATTTAATTTTTTTTTAAATGAAAGGTTTTTTTATTACCTATCCAACGGTACTAGGTTGCCTAAACAAAAGTGGGGTCCATCCATGGTTGCCTATATTTTAGATGTAAAGTTTTCTGAAAGAATTTTTTTTCCAATCATGTATGCGCGCTCCATTGATCACACCCCATAAAAAATGTTTTTTTTTTCTTAATTGCAATATTATTATTAATCTAACGTCTACACCGAATTAAATACACCGTTCAGTACATAAGTCACTATCTGCAAATTAGTGTTTTCAAAAAATTTGTAAGTCCGATCCTGTTGGGCCGATTTGATATTTCAATTTTGAAATGATTTGGAGAATTTTTTAACCCCTAAAAACTACTCATAGATTCATTTTTGTTTAGTCAACAATAAATTAACCTTTCATTTAAAAAAAAAAATTAAATAACAAATGGGAGCATACATTCGTAGTGCCGGAGCTCGCACTAAAAGTTTTAGGAACATTCGACGTGCTTCCTTGTCTTATAATGCATGCGGAAAGAAACTCACTTTTGTCTACAATTGTATATCTCAAACAACCTTAAAACAAAAACTTGCAAAATATTATTTAATAAGGTAAAAAATTATCAGGAAATTGGACAAAATAAAATATGCAATTGCATATTTTATTTTGTCCAATTTCCTGATAATTTTTAATCTTAAAAAAATATGGATGATAATATTAACTAAACATATTATTTAATGTTTTTTTTTTCTGGGCCGAATTTTCGTTATATACTATGAAATTATACAATCGTACAAATAAAAATATACATTAATTTTCAGAATATACGACTGAAATTACTACATTATACATTGAAATATATATTAGTCACATTTGATTCACAACATAAACGCATCTGACACAAACAAAACAAGTCGTGGGAAAGCATAAACTCATGCGGGTGAAAAAAGCTAACCTAAATTTTCATTATTATATACAATATATTATGTATTACTGAAGTATTCACATTAACTTCTAAAATGATCATATAATGATAGAAACACTGACAATAAATAATGAAAATCTAGCATATTTGTTATTTATGCTTGGCAATTCCCTGCAGTTATACTTGCAACCAAAATATTCATAAAAAATAAATAAAATAAATCATTTAAATGACAAAAAACATAGTTGTCAAGGTACATGTGTGCTTTTTGCCCATAAACAGCTGTTCCTCCCGATGCTATTTTTGAATATAATGACCTTTAGTTGAAATGTTTCAAAAATGCAATCAGGAAGTCGAAAATAAAAAATATAAACATTTTTATTCAACAAGCCTTTCCTTGTTGATTTATCTATTCCCATGAATATCGGTAAATTACTAAATCCCAGTAAAAAATAAAATATTAAAAAATATAAGAAATGCATTTTTTAACTTCATATTCACTAAAACAATTGAATAGCGTTTTTTGGTTAAAATTTGAAAGCCATGGATAGTTTGTGACTTAACATTAGTACTGTGCAGTTTCATTAACCGAAACAAAAGAAAGAAGGAAAAAAAAAAACAAACTAAACAAAAACTCACTAGTAAGTTGCGTTTGTGTACCGGGCGTAGGGCGAGCAATGGCGATGGGAGTGGCCTGGTTTCTTCGAGATGGCATGTAGTTCCTACACACATTCCAAATAAAACAACTAATACATGAAAACACTAATGCACTGCCTACAGGGAACTCAAATTATTACGCTAGACACGATCCAAGAAAAAATCGTAGATTGTGTATTTTCGTTGAGTAATGGTATATATTATGACGAGTCGTGACATTGTGTTAAAAACGAGTGCCAGCGAGTTTTAACAATCACATTAGTCGCCGCACATGTTATTTTTTGCACCTACCTCCTTTAAAATAGTTTACTTTCGCTGCATATTCAGTATATTTGTAACATTTTTGACAGTTCGATTGTGAAACAAACTGCACTTCTATGGAAATTATTATTCACATCTACTGTTGTTTTGGTTACATTGAGTACTTTTGTTTTTCATTACAGCACTCGTGCGGAATGGATCACTTTACATTCCTGAATACACGCATGTGAAGCAGCTATTTTATAGGGGGTAGTACAAAAAATAAATTAAGTGAGTGTTGGCCAAAGCTCTATACGACGTATTCTATTTTGAAAGTTTGATCAACGTATTAAGATTAAAAACAGCAAATTCCATATGTATAAAACTATAATCTAATTGATCCGCAAATAGAAATCTCAAATTGTTTATTCATTAAATACATTACGGTAAAACGCGAAAATAAGAACGGTGTTTTGACATATTTGACTATAATCCCACCTTAAGGAATCAGATCGTGTCTGCGCCTGTAAGATCGAAATATTTAATCAACAGCTATTCCAACGGACAAAACAACTGAACAATCGATAATTAACAAAAAGAAGGAGAAACAATTATTGAACTGGATGCTTGGTACAATGCCAGTGTTGCCAGTACTTATTTAAGAAAATGTCAAATTTTTATTTTTTAATGCAAAAAAAAAAAAATATATTGTTATTGAAAAATATTGATAAATGGATAGTTTGCGTATTTTTCTTTTACATTACATTTCTTCGAATCTAGGGACTTTTTACAATTAGGCTGGATTTTATAACGCCTGGCAATACTGATCCCATGCAAAATGAATAATAAAACACTACACATTCCGCGTTGCGAGAACATTTAATTTTAGAACAGACCGTTCGATGCTTCACTGCCTATCGGAAAATTTGGCTGTAAAACCGGCATGACTCGAGACGGTACAAAATTCCTGTCAAGGAAGTAACGAATACATATTATACGTATCGAATCAAAGATATTTCGAAACAACTATTAATATTTCACCGGGAAAAAAAATAAAATTTCCAAGGAAAAAGTTACGTACTTGCTTCTGTTATCCGGAATGATGACTTTTCCGTTCCCTTTATTAATATGTACTTCGCGTACATGTCTCGCCAATCGAGGTAAATGAGGAAATGCCGGAGCCGATTTCCTAATACGAATACAACCTTTCCAATGACACTGGAACTCTGGATTGGCAATTTCACTGAAGTACGTTTGAACGTGTCCAGTGCCTTCTTGGATACAATGATCGAGCAGATCTGTGATATCTTCAAATTGCCAATCGCAGCCATCCCAAAGGCATTCAAATACCTAACAGACAGAACAAAAATATCTTATTGTTTTACAATATTATACAATTATTGACTTTTTTTCTTTTTTGTCCTTGGTAATTAATATAAAAATGATTTGTTGGGAAAGAGGACTTTTTAAGTAAACACTTATTTGTTATTTATAGCGATGTTTCATCCCTTGCTTGGGACTTTTTCAAGCTTGAAAAAGTCCCAAGCAAGGGACGAAACGTCGCTATAAATAACAAATAAGTGTTTACTTAAAAAGTCCTTTTTCCCGACAAATCATTTTTATTATACAATTATATTAATTATAATTGATAAGCGAAACAATTCTTTGACCGCTGTTATGGCCGTTACCGCACCTGATTGGCAACAGGACGGGGAGCAGCCGGTGCCGGACTTGGACATGATTCCTCATCAGCCATTTGTTGTGCCATTCTGGCCGCAGTCTCTTCATTACAACGTGCGGCACGCTCCTCCCATACCTGTTTTTCACCTGCTGGCAATGAGCGCCATTCATTTCCGACAATACGACTAATCTCGCCAAATGTCGAATCGGGATTATTCTGAGCTATTGTTTTGCGTACTTCGCTCGAATATAAAATATAGCCCGTTACAAGCTTCTTAGCCGTTTTCTTTAACAAACAAAAAGATAAATGAGTGAACATTCAAATATATTGTATTCATATATTCTCTTGTAATTTTTTATAAACAGTCAAAATCTGTTATAACGACATCGAAGGGTCTACTCATATTTGGTCGTAAAAACCGATAGTCGTAACAACCGGTGATATTTTCGAGGTACAAAATAATTTTTTATTATGTAGTATTATTAAATATGTATCGGTACATATAAATCCATAGATATTAATAGGAATAATATTCACATTATGATTATCATTTTTCTGTATTCATAAAATCTGTAATTTTAGTCTGTTTGGAACACTTCTGTGCGTACGAATTTTGTTTACAATACAGCTGGTCTTTCTAACAGTTATTATTCTTTGAAGATATGAAGATAGTACATTAAATGTAGTCGCTTAATGCGGTATGTCGTAAAAGACAGTGTTTTTCTAAAAGGCGGTTATATAGCATTCAGCCGGGACCTATAATTTTGGTCAATATAACCGGTATGTTGTTCTAAACGATGTCGTCGTAAACAGTTTGACTGTATAAATCTTTAGTATTCAGACAAGCAAAGTAGAAATGATAATGCACCTTTTTGGCTGTTGTTGGCGTGGCCGTTATTCCGATCGGAGTGGAGATAACGGCAGCTGGAATTGGTGCCGGTATATCTCCAGAGCCAACCGATGGAGGTCCGCCATCCAGCGAATCCTCCATTAAAGTGTCGACGTCTCCTGTCATATTTGACAATAATGGTGATGCCTCCTGAAATTAGTGACAATATTTTTTTTTTTTTTAGTTTAATATTGCTGTTTTATATTTTAGAACTGTTTAATAGATGATCTATAGTCTATACAATAGCATTCAACGATTGACCTTTCAATTAGAACTACAAATTCCAAACGTCTGGTTGATATTATTCTAATATCAAAATCTAATATCCTCAAAAAATATTTCATGCGACAAATTAGAACGAACGATTATTTAAAAATATTAACAAAAGAAATAGGTATGAATGTTTCCGAAAACAAAAGCACAAAACAAAATGTAGTAAATGACGGCAGTGAACATAACCTGCAACTGCAATTTTATAACGAAGTATAAAAACAAAGACATAAATGTACACAAAATTACCATTGCAAAACAATTTAGGTCGTTAAATAAATATGATTGACGATAATGGCAATAAACTAAGTCCCGGCACAATCAAAAATGTTACTTGAAAGGCAACAGCCATTTGAAAATCAAATAGAAACCGCTGTCAAATTTTCTGTAATAAATGAAAAACGATTATCATACTTACGGAAATCATTATTGGTACTGGTTGCGGTTTTATAATTTCTGGTTGGGGTTGTTGCTGTACAACAACATCACCCATGACCTAAAATAGTCAGTTAATAAACATATCAATAAACTACCATAAGCAAAATCGATCCTAGCTAAAGCTAGGTTATATTTTATTGTCAGCTGATTGCATTTCCCAATATCTATTTGAAAACTGATTTTTTCAGCGATGTCGATTGTAAAAAAAATGAAAAACAAAATTTTGTATAATCACGCAGCCATTTTACATTTGATATATAAAAACCAATCAATGCAACGGACTGTCTATAAAATTCTTTTTTTACACTAAAACAACTGTTTTTCAAGGTCAATAACCTTCCATCTCAGTTCCTCTAAAATTTTAAAAATATACCCCAAAAAAGGATGACATCAAAATAAGTATACTTTTTTAATTGCCATCCTTAGTCAGTTAATAATATTAATTATCAAATTTATACTAGAAAAAATATTTTCATAAAAACGCCATTTTAAATTTTAAAAGGGCTGAGGGCATAAAGTCTTTTATGTAAAATAGGTCGGCACTACAGTCATCACGCACGCTGCCGTTTTATTAATAATCATTATAGGTACAGGAAGTTTTATTTCATTTAAAATGAGTAAAATGTACCAAAAAGCGCTTTAAATAAAATCAAGGTTTAGATTTGGGTTACAAGTTATAAAATAAAATCGATAAAATATATTGGCATGAAGAACCGTGTCTTGCATGTTCAAAAACCATTTTTAAAATGAAAAATTTCAATAGAATTAGCCTGAAAGTCTTGATAGTATATTTAAAGATATTGTTATAAGCAGTCAAAATTCTATAACGAAAAGCTGTGTAACGTAAACAATTGAACTTGGTTGATTTTCCATAAGAAACGATATCTATTCACGGAGTTTTGTTATAGTTTTGACTAAGCTCAAAATTGAGTACATTGCCAAAATCACTGATCCTATTGGCACCAAAATCAATAGACCGGAGTCTTTAGTGAGACAAAATTTAATGTGAATGAAAGAAAAATTCAGATAGACAGTCTCCGAAGTGCTGAGCGCACATACAGTCGATATGCGGAAAATAATTTTTCTTAGTTTTGAGAGCAGTACAATCAGGATTGGATCGTGTTTTGAACACGATTTTGCAACCCTTTCACCACATTTTTGGAATATAGACATTAAAAAAGTTTAAAAATTGTCTCAGTTAATATTTAAAAAAATGGCAGACTATAATGGGCTATTTAAACATTTTAAAAATTTTACAAAACAAAAAAAAATGTTAAAAGACAAATTCTCTGATGTCAGGTGTAAGGGATTTCAGTCAAAAAATTGTTAAATTTCATTTTTTACTGGACTAAAGTCTTAAATTGTTTAACAGCTAAAAAAACTAGATTTTTCGACCAACTTCTTTACACCTGATATCAAAGAATTTGGACCACGCCGAATCTTTAATTGTTTATTTGTTTAATTTTTTTATGGTTATGGCCTAAGTCAGAGTAGCCAGGTGTTCGGTTTTCTAAGTTAAAAATGGGCCGGTTATTTGAAATCAAGATTAAATTTAATGAAACTACCCCTTCAGTAAGTTATGATTTTTTGTGTTTTGTATTATAAATGACTAATTTTTGTTAAAATTTTCAATTATGCCCTAAGAATCTATGGACAGAAAATAATAGCTTTTTCTGTTCTGAAAAAAAAAACTTTAAAATGTTTAATTTTAAAACACGAAAAATAATTTATGAGACTGACTTTGTTACTTTATTTATAAATAATAAAACTATTTTTTTTTTGAACGCGCCGGCATAACAACCCCACCCCCCGCGGGCAGACAAATCACGCAATGCTGGTCATAACATATTATTATAAACTCAGATTAAACAAAATAATTAAAATAGAACATATGCACGTACCTTTGGTGGATTGATAAGTCTTCGAAAATAGTATATTTCATCTTCTGTAACTGCACTGCTATGGGGATATTTTTTTAAACCTTCTGGGGGCAGTTTTCGTACCTCTTGTTTCATTTCATCGTACAGAGAGCCACAGATAAAAACATCTGTTTCGGGTATTTCAGTGGGTCGACCTAACGAGATTAATAAGCGACTACTAGAGAAACTTGAAAAAAAATCGACTCGTTGCGATTTTTTAAAGGTTTCAAAGTATTTGTTTCTACTATTGCTACTATTTCAGACGTTGAATCTTAACAAAAAACCCTAAATATTTCAATTATAAACATAATATATAAAAAAAAACTAATTAACATACGCTCAGAAATAGAAATTCCGTTATGGAAGTTTTTGTTTTAAGAGGGGCTATCTTCTAGTATAATTTTTCATATAGGGTCAGTTTAATAAGTTATTTGAAATTTCTGAAATTACTGCAAGATGTCTTCTACTAATTTTGATTATAATATATACTGTTGACTTAAAGTAGGTAATTATTAGTTATTTAAATTATTTGTAACCAAACAGTACAAACTTCCCCTGCCCCACTTTAATTGTCTAACGACAGGCAGCGCTGAGCTCGTCATTTTTGATCTCAATATTTTTACCTTCATCACTTTCATCGTTTTTCTCATTTTGAAACTTTATTACAATTAGGAAGTTTCCCATATTTTTTTACTTTTAATCATAGTTCTAAAAAAAATTAATGGAGAAAGAATTTTTGTAATATCTTTCAAAACAACAAAGTTAAGCTACTTCAAAATTTAAGTTTAACAATTCTCCGCGCTATGGCGTTCTCAGTACGGTTGACGTCCCGTGACACAAGTGTCATTATTGTAGTAATTAAGAATATGCTAAGTCATGAAGTCACAAGATAATTAACATTTGTAAAAATTAATGTAATGTCAATTTTGAAGTTTTGACATGTCTGAATAGCTTATTCGCACAATGATGCGAAGCCGTCAGCAATCTGAAGATGTATGCGTCATCAGTTTGCTGACGGTTTTAGTTACTGTAACTACTAATATGACATATCCTACCGCCATGCGTCATAATCGCTGACTAGGCGTCAATCAGTCGTTTGCGACCCTATGTACAAAAAATTGAATTATCTCCGTTGATCTTAAATATATCGAAATATTGTTTTTAGCATTTTTAAAGTTTTCCTTATTATCATATTGTGACATCATCATTAGTATTTTCATCGCGTGGAAACTTCCTAATTCACAGTATTAGTAAACATGTAAATGAACGTCATGAGCTCAAGAAGTGAAACTACAATCTGCTGCCACGCAATTCGGCGTCCAGCCGCTAGAGCTCAGCGTGTGATTACTTCGATATACATACATTTGCATTTTTGTTTTATCAAAGTGTCTACCAAATCCGCTGAAATTCCCGACTTTTTCCTGTCTTCTACCAGATTTTCTCGGCATTTTGACAAGTTTAAATTACGAGCTAATACGAATATGAATTTATCAAAAAGCAATGAAGATGCAGATTTTGCTTGTACGACCAGAAATTTAAAGTTAGCCATGCTTAACAAACCGGATGTCTATACAGAGAAAGGTAAAAATTCAAAGTTTCATAGCTTTATATGTAAAATTTGGGAGGAACTCGTTTAAAGTGCGCAATTCCTAGTACTTTCTGAAATTCCCGTTTTTTCTTCGGTTTTCCTGATAGGTAAACACCTTGTTAATATTTCGGAGCATTTTCATGACATTAAAAAAAATGTACTGTGTAGTTTACACTGCAGAAATGAAACTTCTAGTTGCGGTTGGTTGTTTGTTTCGGTAGCCGAACACAATATGCATAAACTGCCCTGACACATAGGAGAAAATGTAGCTAGGTACTCAGAAAAAAATGTTGCTGGACCTGCAAAATAGCCACGTGAAAAGTAGCAACATAAGCTGCAGCCATGCCTTCCCAGCGTCCCACTCTAGCTCAACGCTGCAGTGTTTCACCGGATCTTTTACTCAGCCACATGAATGCAATTCACTCTACCATACATAAAGAGGTTTCACATAAAAAAATCGTTTCTTTTCTGAGTCCGTGGCCATCGCGATTTTAAAAAATATAAACACTTACTTGAGATATAATCCGCAAATTCGAGCACCGCACATTTTCCAATAATGCCCACCAATGGATTTGTATCTTCGACTGTCGAAAGAAACACTTCTTGCTTGTAGAACATTCGATTTGGCAAGTGAGGTATCTCGGCCGGCGTTACCATCCAAGGTCCACGGAAATAGCATTTACCGCTAAACGAGCCAACAGAAGAACGTTTTTAATAATGTGATAAAACAATAATACATTGTGTTACTATGACAGAAAATTGGCGATTGCGACAAATGTGAAGTTTGTGGCTCGAGCAAAGCAAGGGTGACAATCACAAGAACCGTCAACTTTCTGCCTGACTAACACATGGTACTGCCTAAAAGTACATTACAAAAACACCGTAAATGGATATTGCATGTTAGGCGAACCGTCAGATATAGTTCACAACAATCGAGTAAGATGGCGTCATATCAGCTTACTTTCAACCTTTGAATCACGAAGTATAGATATAAAGGAGTTCAAAAGACACAAGCTTTTTCATTGTTATAAACATTCATTGTTACAGTGCTAAATTAGAAAAAAATATTTTTTATCCACCAACACCGTCGGGACTTAAACCCGAATCTTTCCACTTTCACGGCGGAATGAGTTATCAATTACTCTACGGTGCGATATCTAAACAATCAATTCATCATAATAAAGCAAATTGTAACATTAAATTCACTGTCCACAAAAACGGGACCACCTGATAGTTTATATTTTAGACATAATAGAGCAAATTGTAACATTAAATTCACTACATGCGAGAGCTGATTTTTTTATAGACATGAATCATCTCAGTAGTGAGAGCTATGAATTAATAAGGTAAATTTTCATTTTTATTATTAATCATCAATCTAACCTTAGTACATATACGTAATTCGAAGGTAGGTAAAGGGGCTATTGCCTTTTCCGTCCACAAAAACGGGTCCACCTGATAGTTTATATTTTAGACACTAATAGCGCTGACGTTCAGAACGCACTGTTTACTCATTTATTATTGGTTGACGCACCGTCTACTCAATGATTAATGGTTTAAATAAGTACCTCCGTTCACAGTAGCGCACTCTACGTGTCCATCAAATCAATGCTACTTTTTCTATATGCATTTGAATTCCTTAAATCTATACTTCGTGCTTTAAATTTGCATTAATATGGAAAGCTCATTCCTATCCCTTTACTATTGTAGTTCACCAAAAATGCCCAAAATCGTACTAACGTAATTAATGAATGGCCCCTAAAGAAGTATAAATGAACTTTCAGTTTCAAAGACTGGAAACGTGCTATTTTATAAATATGAACTAAGGAAAATGAGCCTTTCATATGTATATTCCAAGCTTTCAACCTGAAAAGAACTTCCCAAATGACTTTTATTGTATGTTATGGACATGCAAAATTCAACTTTCGTCCCCGAAAACAAGTATGTAGATAATTTCCATGCATATATTATAGATACAACATAAGTGAGTTAAATTCAAAAAAAATCTTACTCTCTTGTCTCCCAGATTGTATCGATTTGCGCAATGAGTTGTCTGCCGCTATCCGAAGCAACGTAGACGCAATCTCCCGTTTTCACAACACCATTACAAAGGTTATTGTATTGTTCGTAGTAAGTGTTGCCTTCCTCGGCCGAAGGATCCGTGCTCGGCGTGTATATAACCACATTCTATGAACAAAATGTCACCATTAATATACAAATTAGTAATGGGATCTCTATACGCAAATTCATTTTCTCATGGTTTTTAAGTTGGCAAAACTAAAATTGCACAAGCTCTAAGTTTTCCGCTAGATGAACTGTCAAATAATATGTTTTCGAAACTATTAGTTGTTAAAAATAATAAACTAAAATTATTTATAGAAATAAAACTACTGAACGCATTTCAATTCATTTAAATAGGGTTCTAGTCTGATAGCAAATAAAATATAAACTAAGACAATCTATAAAAAATTGCGACCTGTACAGCTCTGATATACAGACCAACCGACAACTGCTGTTCATGATTTTCAAATGCAATTTTAGGAGTAATTGTGAACTCGAATCAATCTAAAAATGATTCCATTTTATACAATAGAATTTTCCTTTTTCGAAAGACTACAATTTGATTAGATTAATCTCGATATAACTATTTGTATAAGCAAAACTCAGCTCTGGTGCGCAAAGCAATAATAGAGCATCCTACTACCACAGGCATGCGCAATAACTTACAGGTTTATCTTTTTCTACAAGCCTCTCCTGCTCAGCAAGTTCGGCCAGTTCATCTTTGTGCTTTTCAACTCGCTCTCTGAATACGGATAGAACTCTACGAGGCTCCAACGGAATGGGTCGTTCCACCAGCTTTATCAGTCCCTCGGGTACTGGCCACACTTTTATTTTCTTGAAAGCGCGTGCTTTTGTCGAATACCTCGACTCGCAGACGTATACATCTTTGTCATCATAACCTGCAAACAAAATATTTATCGTCAATTTAATGAAAGGTAAAACGTCAAATCATAGAGTAAGCAATGTGTACGATTCAATTTCATTTCTACTAAAAGAAAATCATCAGCCAAGAAACGCAATAAACCTTTTCATCGACGAACATTTTTTCATCGCATGCGCCTACTTCCCCATCTTGTTTGGGTACTTTTTAATTTGATAGGTGAAAAGTGATTTATTTTGAAAAAAATAAATAGTAATTAAATAAAAACGCCTAATTCTCCCTTGTTTCTCAACGTTGTTTAGTGGTTCAGGTTTTATCATGTAACGTCGCAATATCAGTCAGCTACTGTTTGACATAGACATGTAAATACAATCTCATATAAAATTGTGATTTTCTTCTGCCTAATCATTAACATGTATTTTAAATCCAAAACTTTTATCCTAATTTTAAGGTTATTCGCCTAGCACCATATTAGTAATAATTACGGTCACATTTTGTTGTAATACAAAACTGTTATGACTTTATAAATTATTATTTCCTGTTTATATCCTATAAATCAACATTTAATTTTATATTTAAAAAAATAATAAGTAAACATTTGGCATATTTCGTATGTTTGACAGAGACAGATATAGTTCAAACTTCCAGTAAGCCTTCTCATTTATCATTGTGATAAAAATCAATTTTTTAATACTTAATTACTTGAAAACTAGACGTACAAAATAGAAACTGCTCTATGTATTGAATAGCTTTAAGTACAAATCGTTCACATTGTTTTCACTCGATCGATAAATTGTATATCAAACTTACCTTCTGGTTTCATTTTAAAATAATCTTTAACACTAAGTACACAACATCTGTCTTTTATATCAGTTAACGGAAGTGCTGAAAACACGTTCGATTTAAAAACTTCCTTCTCGAGAAATTTCCGCGTCGTCAAATGATACGTTTCACTCGGTCTGAAAAAATGATTTCCGTATAACATCTGTTGCCCTTCCGAATTGGTCCACAGTCTTTCGATGTACATAATATTCGGTTCCATTCCTTTTTCTTTCGGTTCGACGTACACAAATTCACCGACTCGGAACGTTCTTTGGTTACACGTCATCGCATCGCCGGTATTATTGCTTTTGTTGAGATTGCTGTCGTCCGAATTACGGGTTTCGTTTTCATCTTCCGGAGTCTCCTGCTGCTGTTTGTTCCGTTTCATCAATTCTATCGACGAGTTCATATCGGCGAGAGAATAGTTTAAGGCTGGCGAAGACAAAATGTCTCGACACATTTCGTCTCTTTGGCGTATAAAGAATGTCTGCAGTTCGATCGAATCTTCGAACACTTGCGAATCGGTACGTGATAGACGACGCGCGCGCTCCATGCAAGCGAATAAATCGTCTTGGAAAGCGTCCAACCGCCTGTAGGAACCTCGATCCAACCGGCGTTTTATCAGATCCAACGAAAGAGCGCGTATCCTAAAATTATATAACAATCATACAATTTAAGAACTCTGAGGTCTCAAAAAATTTAAAAATTCAAAAGTCTATAACAAGTATAGGTAGTTTAAAGCCACCTTCAATAAAATAATCGATTTTGTTTGTTTTATATTAAGTTTGAAGGAAAAATGTTGTATATTTTATAATTATTATTTGTATCAGTGTGTATCGTGCTTTAATTAATTTTTATATAAGTTTCTGTTAATGATTAAATAATACTTTTTGTAATATCGTTAGTATAAAAAGAATAAAATGTATATTTCAAGAGGATAATAAATTCTGAGTTGAATTAAGGTAGTTGTCGTGGTTAAGGCACACCGTCAGAAAATTCTTAATTTTTATATACTTATTAAGGACATGATAATACAATTACCCTGAAAATTTTAAGTCGATTGACCGTATATAATCAGAGATAAATTCAATTAAAAATTGGATAATTAACATTGATTGTATACGATCTCTGTAGTTCTGAACCAGTTTCTTATTTATGAAAAAAGAACTAACTGTCAGAAACTTTCCAAAAACTGATAGTTTTTCAGTGCATTTGTTATGAGTTTAAAAAAAAATAAGAAAAGTTCAACAATTTATAGAAAGTATACATGCATATGAATACTGTATGGGTTATGTTTCCACGGATACAGTCTTGCGTACACATTATGGATCACTTAGCTACAAGCTAGTATACTTTTGTGGCGCGTATAATCTATAACTTTTTGACAATATTGTACCACGAAAACTACCTTAAAGTGTTGATTGTTTGATTAATAATTTAAGAAGTTATAACAGAAAATACCAATCTTACTTTTTTCCATCGCAATCGTCATGTTCTGGAAGTTCGGCCATCGAATCAGAGTAGCACCTGCCTTCCTCATCCTGGTGATTATAAACCGACGTAAACAGTGTAGCTAACAAATCCTGAATGGCCGCACCGACATCTGGGACTGCGTCTTCTTGATCTCCCTCCTTCAATTCTTTCTTCGTCTGCAGACAAACTCGCTGCAGAATCAACGCGTCTTTGTAAATCTGAGAATCGGGTTCATTGTATTTGCAAGCGTTATCAAACATTAACAAGAAATCTGTCGCTATGTCGTCAACTGTTTCATACTGAGAATTCTTCAATTTCTGTGCGATTTTTTCCATATCGATCGGATTTTTTATAACCTCATAATAGTCCGGATAGTCCTGTAACAACAAATGGAAAAATATAACAACAAAAACAGGAGTTAACAGTTAACAATTAAGTTGATTATCTAAATTAAGGTTAAGCGTTTGTAAAGACCAGATCTAATTAGTATTAAAAATTTTCAAACAGATCGATAACTAATTAAATCAAATATATGCTCACCAGTTTATTAGGAAGTTTCATAAAAATAAGGGCAAGTTGGCGTCCAGACTTTGGTTCTCGATAATCTCGAATAGCATCGTACAATGTCCTCTGTTTTTGTTCGGCAAGCGATAATATTTTTCTAGGTCGTGGAGTTCTAAAACAAGTATTTTTATTTTAAAATTTATCAGGCAAAAATATCTGATCACAGTTATGACTGATATATATATATCGATTATCGATATCGTCCAAAAAATCTATATTGCTCGTACCCTAAAAATATACTTACACTCTTGTGATTATTCTTTCTTTTCTCTCATGAGTCGGTGTAACGTCTTTGACTTTTTCCAATAAAATTTTTTCAAGCATTAATGCATCATTATAAACCATCGAACCCTCTTCGTTGTATTGACGACAATTCGCAAACATCAGTTTGAAATCGGTTAAGAGTTCATCTTCGTTACTGTATTGTTCATTTTTTATTTTTGCCTCAATTGTCAATACATCGATTGGTTCTGATATTACCTGATAATAATCGGGATACAGTTTTTTAGATGGCTTTTCCATGAACATTAAAAGTGGTTGACGTCCGTCTTCGACCTTGAAGAAACAAATGACCATAGATTAGTTTTTATACCAATAAATGTCACCGTTCCAAATTCTACATAATATATGAATATTCGTAACAAAAATAGTTGTCAGAAGAGAGTAAAAATGTAAAAAAAGTGAGTCTCCAGTACTCTCAAGAGATGTGAAAACATTTAGCACAGAGTATAAATATGAAGAGTTCAAAGACAATGTTAATGTTGGTGGACCAATCATTGAGTAAACGGATTTGTTCACCAACAGCCATTGCGTAGACGTCACTGCCGAACACCAGCGCTACACGTGTCCAAAAAAATGAAGTATCAGGTTTTGTGAACGAAAAAATCACAAAAAAGCCTATGTCGTTTGGACTCCTTAAATATTTATACTCTGACAGCTATATACAGCCTTAAAAAATTTTGACAGCTGAGAGAAAAGTGGAACATAGCTGAGAGCAAAATCAAGTCATTCTTGCAGCCATTTTTTGCAATTAAGAACATTTTTTTGTGTAGCAACTTAAATAAATTAATGTTGGCAGTTCTATACGGGTATATTTTTTGAGGTTAAATTATCGTCATCATTTGTTTTTTTCTATAAATATTTGTGTAACTGTCGGAATGAAAATATGAACAAAAAATACAATGAAAGCATGTAATAAATATCCACGAATGTTGTTTACAATTAGTTTGTACTTACAGCGAAATCGATAAGGCTCTTAATAATAGAATGCAGTCTCCGTTTGAGCGGTAAATTATCTCTATAACGTCCCCGTCCTGGTGTCGGTGTTCGTCCCTTAGCGGGGCCACGTCTTCTAACTGTACGCGAGTCTTCAGAATCTGCATCGCTATCAGTCTCCTGAACAAAAAAAAAAAAGATATTCACAATTTTTCTAATTTCGATATTCATCTTTTGTCAAAAATACTCCATATTGTTATCATGAACAGTTCTTTTCCAAATGATTTTTAATATCTAACTATCACAGACTAGTTTTAGTCATCCGTTTACAATTTTTGTTTGTTACAAAATTGTTAAAAAAATTTGCAAACTTTTTAAAAACATTGCACTATTGTCAGTATTAAAAAGAAACTAAAATTAACTGTTAACAGTGATTAGTGTGTTAATGAAACAAGCTGTGAAAGAAATGTACATAATCCTAATTTGCAAAATGTTATTCACTTGTTATTATTCGGTCATTTTGAACTTTACACAAAACACTCGACCCTTCATGTCTCATAATTTTTACGCTCAATTTGTTGTAAAGAGATTGTCGAAATGTTCGGGAGGCTTCGATTATTTTTAAAAGCACTTTTGTCTTTTTTTCTTTGACTCTGATCGAAGGTGAAAAAAAATGAAGTAATTGCCACGCTCGTAAGCATATTTACAGGAATAAATAATTTTTACCGAAAGGTGTCAAAAGTAACCGAACTTGTCCGACTGATTCAACAAACAATTCTTGTATTTTTTCGAGTGACTGTTAATTAAATGAATGATTAGTTTATGAATACAAGCAATAGCATGAAGTGTTAGTAAATGAATAAATGCTTAGATGTTTTGTTGAGGTCTTAATCAATAAAATTACATCGAATCAAATTGAATCTGATGTCGAACCCAAGTATGCTGTGAATAAAAAAACTCGAGGGTATTGTACAAAAATTGTTCGAAATAATAGTTCTAGCTTTAATGGCTTGAAGAACTCAAGACGATAGGTTTGGAAATATGTTATAAACATCAAACCGTAACATTTAGGTTAGAAAGTGTATCCTGGTCAAGAAGGCTAGAATAATAGTCAACTGCGTTACTTTTGTTTAAGGAACATTGGGACAAATTCTGGCATCTGTTCATGGCGCTGCAAATCCATGTGAGCGCCACCAAACGCTACTGCACAGGTGATGTTTATGTTAGTGAGAATCTATGTAGATCGATCGTAGTCTCACTTTGAAATGGACGTGTCACTTAAGAAGGAAGTGAGATTACGCTCCTTCCACATAGCTTCTGACAGATTCCCACTAGCACAAACATCACTTGCGCAGTAGAGCATTGCGCCGCTCACAAATGCGTTCGCAGCACTGCCTAATAGCGGCCAGAATTCGTCCCGCTTGCGGCACGCGAATTGGATCTCCTTATAGCCTAGTTTTCTTGATCCTGGCATATGAGAAGTGTAAAAATGCTAGTATTGTCAAGAACAGTTGGACATCGAGTTCTTGAAACTCGATGCGTCTGGAAAGAAAATAAATATGACCTCTGATTCGATGTAAAATTTAGTGAAAAAAACAAATGAAATGTGCATGAGAAAGCGTGCATACCTTTGCAGATTTTTTAGTAACATTTGTTACCTGATCTATTTCAAGTAGTTCTTGTACTTTCATCTGCATTATTTTCTGTAACTTAACTGAATCCTGAAAAAAAAACAACGAAATTTAATTTTTAATGATAGTTTTTGCATCGCTCTTATTTTTTTACTGTTCTAACTCCACTAGAGGGGAATGGATTAAGTCAAAATTTTACGAAATTTTTTCGTTTCGAGGATATAAGAAAACACACTTGAAATTCGTGTTAAGCGCCCGTCACACGTTCGCTAATATTGACAATACTTGATACTGTCAACATTTTGAAATTCATCCTACATGATCAGTATTTAGATCGGTATTTTTGTTCCGCCCAAATATTTTCAGGATCGCAAAAGTATCATCAATATACTGATAGTCTATCTGCATTTGTCCTCACACGGTCAGAAATTTTGGCAGTATTTCAATATACTGTCAATATTAATAATAATAATGCGTTTAACGTCCGTTTCTCGACTTTATGTCATAACAGCCGCCATTCGCACCATTACTATTTTTTCATCTACCACTTCCCGTTATTTTCTACATTTTTTACAACTTCAACTTATGTAATAGCAATGGGCGAATAAAGGAATTATAGGAAATTAGGATAAGGTAGGTAATTTTTAAACTAGGAATTTGATAGGTAATCGGCCATGGCCTCAAATAAGGAACCATTTCGATATTTATCTGGAATTAATTGAGGGAAACCATAGAAAACCTCAATCAAGATGGCTGGTACAGGAATTACCGTTTCTCGGCGAGAGGCAGTAAGAAAAAGTCCCAGCCACATCTGCCCCTACCGGGAATCGAACCCGTACCTCCCGAATGCGAGTTTAGTACTGTACCACTACTCTACCCAGCTCGGTAATATACTGTTAATATTACTGATCGTGAGAGGCGCTTTATTGAAAAACCAGTTAAGTACGAGCTGAACTGGCATGGAGTAAATTCTATTTTCCGTGAGAACTTTACGACTTAGAATTTTCGTTTTAGGGTTTTTCTGTAAACTATGAGTGAGGTCCTACATTCCTTATTTTTTTCAAAATTTTAGACTGATAGATAGGGAGCACGCTCAATTTCCGTGTATCTTCTTTAATGTTTTTTAAACTATGCATTTTAAAATTATAAAAAAATATAGCTTATATTTCTCATAACGAGCCCTTTCATTTGATATATCACAAGATTTGCCCCCCAAAATCGGAATTCATTTATTTAATCTATACGTCCGTGATTGGGTCATCTAACTCTATAGATATACCAAATTTCAACATTTTTCGTCTGGTAGATTCGGAGAAAATAAAACTACAGACAGACAGACATGAGAGTCATCCTATAAGGGTTCCAGTTTTTCATCAGATGTATGGAATCCTAAAAATCAACAAAAATGTTCTTATTCATAGTATATCATAGAAACATTAATGTTTTTACTTTTTACATTCAGAATAGCGGCGCCACCGACAATAAGCAACAGGTCTATTACATGACAGATAATATATAAAAGTTTAACATACCTTATATAATTTAGATGTATGAATATTGTACTTCTTTGCATTTTCAAACATAATATTCATATCACCAGCGACTTCACTTACAGTTCCATATGCACCGTTTTTTAATTTTCTTCTTATCTGCGACAGCGATAAAGGATTTTTTATCTCCTTATAATAATCCGGATAATATCTCTTTGACGGTAACTTCCAAAACGGTTCACACAATGGAACGCCTTGATTATTCGATTCAGTTCTTACAGCTTCAAACAACTGCCATTGGGGATTGTCGATATCAATTGTTTCTGGTTCTTCATCTATCGTTGTTTCTTCAATTTCTTCCGTGTCAGTCTCTTCATCTTTCAGCGCAGCCGTAACGGCAGATAAACTCTGAATGCCACGTAAACGTTTGTTACGTATTCTTTCGCTGCTTTTTCCTGGCACGAACTTCCCGTGTTCGACTTCTATTTTTTTACTGCTTATTATCTGAAAATTATTTTTTATATTCACACCATTTCAAATGATAAACACTTAATTTAAACAACTTTAAAAACAAGAATTTGACATTTTATTAATCTTTATATTAATACGTAAATTGTACTTCAATAATAATTGAGCTTTTGGCATTTGATTTCAAATTAAACACAATTTTTATGTAAAAAAAATATCGCGGTTGTACTGGCATCAGAAGACGACAGATAAAAACAGATGATCGCTTAAAAAATAACAGCATTAATGTAACCAAAACAAATGATAGTAAAAAGATAACAGATGAAAGTTAAAAGAGCAAAACAGTATAGATCTACTAAATCGTAGTAAATTACCTTTTTTAACATTTTGGCGTCTTTATAAATTTGTGAACCTGGCTCATTAAAGAGACAGGCATTTTTCGTCATTAACAAAAGATCTTTTTCTAGTTCAGCTAAACAAGAATATTCGCTATTTTGAATTTTTGTCGCGATCATTTTTAGATCAATTGGATTTTCTATAACATCGTAATATTCCGGATATCGTTTTTTCGAAGGTAATAATTGGAACACAGTATGGAGTGGTCTATTGTCTTGATCTGTTGCCAACATAACGGCTGTGAATAAATCTTCATATTGGTTTATGTCGTCGTCCGCATTGGTCGAACTCTCCGAAGTATCTTCGGCCACATCGGCTTCTTTGTTTCTCGCTTCTGCTGCTGCTGCGGCACGACGCGCAAGCTTACCAACTCGAAGGATTAATTTCCCTTTTCCTTCAGTCTCTTCGGAACGATTCTCATTGTCTAGTAATCTAGAACACACGTTGCAGCATCGAAAAAAAACGAAAAATTCGGGATTTGTGCACAATTTGGATTCTGAAAATTCTTGCAATTCAATCCCAAAAACCCCGGATTATAAGGATGGCTGATAACGTAAAAAAATGATTTACCTACATCATTTTTTTTATTGATTGATTTTGGAATCAATCAATCGAGATTTTGTGATTACAAATATAAGTGCAGAGTTTAATCACCATGAATATAAATATGGATTTAAAATATAAAGCACACAAAAAAATGCAATTAACATTCTACGTCATATCTGAATTTCAGTTGGCCTGTTTAGAAAAGAAGAAATAAAGTAGTATTCTCCCCAAAAATCATTAAATGAGCGCGCCATCAGACTATTTTTACTAACCCGTGGTTAAAATTAAGGTAGTTGTCGTGGTTAAGGCACACCGTCAGAAAATTCTTAATTTTTATATACTTATTAAGGACATGATAATACAATTACCCTGAAAATTTGAAGTCGATCGACCGTATATAATCCGAGATAAATTCAATTAAAAATTGGATAATTAACATTGATTGTATACGATCTCTGTAGTTCTGAACCAGTTTCTTATTTATAAAAAAAGAACTAACTGTCAGAAACTTTCAAAAAACTGACAGTCTTTCAATGCATCTATGAGTTTAAAAAAAAAAATAAGAAAAAATTTAACCGTCTAATTATTTATAAATAACGGTTTAAAGTTCAACAATTTATAGAAAAGTATACATGCATATGAATATTGTATGGGTTACGTTTCCACGGGTACAGTCTTGCGTACAAATTATGGATCACTTAGCTACAAGCTAGTATACTTTTGTGGCGCGTATAATCTATAACTTTTTGACAATATTGTACCCCGACAACTACCTTAAAGCGATTTTGCTACTGAAGTATTACACCGTCATCCGATTAGCAAATTTTTTTGTGGAGAACACAGTAACGGACATTTCAATAAGCACTTAATAATTTTCAACTCACTTATTTTTCGTTGCAACAAAAACATCCCATAAATCGCAAGCATCTCTGTATTCTTGTGAGCTTCTTTTATGAAAAGCTTTCGCATTGTTAACCATCAACTCAATGTCAGCACTCATATCTTCGAGGTCGTCATATTCATCGGTTTTTATTTTCTGCTGTACTTTAAGTAAATCGATTGGATTCGATACGACTTCATAATAAGCCGGCTCTTGTCTTCGTTTTGGCACTCGTACAAAACCGTCGCAAAGCAATCCGCCATCCTCTTTTTTGTGATTGCGTATCATGTCATATAATTGCTGACATAGTTCAGTCTGCATGTAAAAGGGATTGATTATTCCAATTGCTCAATTGACAATTTTAAAAATTTAAAATATTTAAGAAGTACTTTACGTAACAGGAAAAAAAATACTTTTCGATCTTCTCAGAAGTAATCAACACATGCAAAATAATGTGTATAATAATAAAAATAATATTAGGAAAAATCAGGTCTTGAAATAAATCAGGTAAAAAGAATCAGGTGAAAAGACCAATTTGTATGTTTCAACACATTTATTCGTTATACGACGTTTCGTCGGTATTATTCCGACTTCCTCAGGTATTAACAGACATAAATAGATAATAAATTGTAATTTATTATATCTATTTATGTCTGTTAAAACTAGATACCTGAGGAAGTCGGAATAATACCGACGAAACGTCGTATAATGAATAAATGTGTTGAAACGTACAAATTGGTCTTTTCACCTGATTCTTTTTACCTAATAAAAATAATGTTGTGTATTGTCTATTTCATCGTGTAAATTTTACAGCGGATAACGGTGCAACTCACGGTATTCGTGTGGTACTTTAACACATATGCTGGATTTCACAGTAGGTAAACTCTCTGGGTTCTGAACGACCAAATTTAGACTGTGACCATACATATATTTCTTTATAAAAACATCGTAGAATTTTAAATCAATCATACTAAAAAAGTAATTAATCGATCAAAAAGTTGTTTTTTTAAAACACTATATGAACATTCTTTTGTACTCTTTCTGTCTCAAGATAATGTTTCTCCAAGCACTTTTGTCAAAATGTAACTTGAAAACGAAAATGCTTTGTGGAGATATAGCATTTGTTTTTCAGTAAAAATATATTCTATATCACAAAGTTTGACTATCTCAGATTGTTCCTACATTTATGAAAATGTGATGTTTTACAATCACAGTCTAAGATTACTGTCAAGTCGGCCCACATTTTCTGACAATCGGTTTGCAAGCGAGCGTTATTCCGAAGTGCGTTTTTTATGCAAACTTGTTACTGCACGATTTACGTGATAAAATAGACACTATTATATTTTCATACACTACAATATATATAAAAAAAAATGGAACTCCACTTTAATAGCACATACACCGTATTTGTGTTTTGAAAACATTGACCTGCTGCAATATAAAATCATGCGTAGGGAACTTGTTTTTAAATTTTTCAGTAAAAAACAGTTGAAAAAAACGAAAGTAATAACATAACAGAAAGAAGTCTATCGGTCATACGAAACACTTGATTCTACTCGATAAATTCATAAAATAATACGAAGAACTGAAAATAATATGTAAACTTTTCTAACACGCACGTAATCTGTTTTCAAAAATGGTACTCACGTTTAGTTTTGGGTAAAAACAATAACTTACACTTACAGGATCAAGTTTTTTACGTTTACGTGAGGGTCCTGGCCCACTGCTGTTTGAGCTTTCGGCTACTTCTTCGAGGAAATCATCTTCTTGCCCTCGACTGGCGATCGAGCTTGTTCGACGACGTTTGCTCATCGCAGCGTTTTGTTAAATATCCCAACCTACAAAAACTGGCATTACATATTTTTTATATTTCGGTAATTTTGAGTCATATGATACTATTTGATAACTGAAATGTATCTAACTATAAAGGCTAAGTATTGAGTGGCAACAGACAATAATAATGTGAAATAGATAAAATATGTGAAAAATATATAAAATTAGTATACTAATAAATTAAAAATTATAGTGGATCATTCATAATACCTTTCCGAATAAAATATTATTAATAAAATATAAATTACATGTAATATTAATCAAATAACTAAACAAACCTCACCAACCTCACTCTTACAAACGCTTGCTAATAAACATTAGAAAGAAATAAACTCTCGTTAAACAAAGATAAAAAATGTACCATAAATCGATAGCAAATTGCGGCAAATTTAAATTTAATTAGGTAATTTCTTCCTATTGGAGAGAAAACCATTTTAACTATGTTTTTCTATTTAATTTTAAAGCACAAAATGAAACGCATTGTTTTATATAATTAATTACAATTAGAAAGAAATGTCAAACAATAATAATAAATAGCGAGTTTGACACTTTTAACACATCAATTTTTATTAATATTTACAAAACTTTAATAGTCATGAAAAAAATGTAGAACGATCAGAATTAAAAAATATAATACAAAAATGCGTACTTATCATTAAAAATACAAGAAAATGAAAAAAAAATCAGAACCGAAAAATATATTCAATTTAAAAATCAAAAATGGCGCCACGTAATGTCATCTGTCGTCTTTCCTTGTTTTTTGACAACTAAACGTTTATAATTTAATTACTACACTACTGTCATTTGTTAATTTTGTTTGAAGATCCTCTCGATTTAAAAATTTTCAGTAAATAATGCAGACATTTACTTAACAAAAAAATTAGGATAGTTTTAAAATTTTAATGCAACGCATTTTGTAAATTATGCAACACTAGTATCAAATAAATATGTCACTAAAAAATGTTTGCGATCATTCTACTTTTATCATAAGACGAAATATATTTAATTTATATCGGAACAATGTGAATTATTATTCTCGTAGAAGCGAGAGAGGTTCAAACGGGCCTTATAAAGTAGTCAATTCGGAAGACAAAGCACCTCAAGGTACGTACCCAGCTACTGTCACAATATTATGTTATCAACTATTTAACATATTAAAAAAATATTTTTCTTCTAGAAACACACAGTCTTCATTTGGTCAACAGTACCAACTGGGAATTGCTTGCACCTAGGGGGTATCCTTTTTATTTGCCTGGAAGTGTTGGACCAGCTTGGCAAAACACTCAAACAGCTGTACCCGCTGTTAATAAGTCCCTTTTGAATCCAGACCTACTAAATCCACAAGTAATGACTAATCACTTTTTATTTAGCAATTATTTTTACGCTGTGTTAAACCAACTATCCATTTTATAGTGTAAATTATTTGAGCTTCAAATTATCGTTTTTTTGTTATGAATCGTCTAATAACTCAGCTATTTGAGATGCTATAATATGCATTCATCTATGATTAACAATAGATCACATTTTTTTTTAAGAATAACGATGGAATTAAAAATTCGAAAAGTAAGTTTCGATTTTCATGTCATATTCAAGAATGTCCAGTACTGTTACGAAAAGGTGTATCCGAATTATTTCCCGGACGGGATTTATTACGTTCTGAATTAACTGTTGTAACTATATTACAAAGACCGAATGCTAAGCGCCTACGTAATAATAGAGAATTAGAAACTGAAAAATTAGCGAAAAGTGTAAGTGGAATTTAACAGTATATTTTTACTGGAAATTGTTTAGTGGGAAGGTATCCGTGGTTACCGTTTCTGACAAACTTATTGGCCATCAATAATAATAAAATAATACAAATTCAACTTTTGCAGCATAGTATATTTTCATGGTGGGGAAGTGAAATGTATTTTAATGTTTTAATTCTATTTTCATAGTTATCCGTTTTTATGGTGATAAAAATCGAAAAAAAAAAATAGAAATCTGTTGTGCATTGAAATAGATACCTACTCCCAGTATTTTTTTTTTATGTTCAGTTAAACCTAAATATTTACTTGAGTATATTTTCAAAAACCAATCGATGAACCTCGCTTAAAAATTTGAATGCACTTAGCCCAGAGTATAGATATTTAAGGAATTTTTATGATTTTTCCGTTCACAAAACCTGATAGTTCATTTTCTAGACACTAATAGCGCTGATGGTCGACAGTACCGTTTACGAAATTATTATAGGTGAACGTACCCGTTTACTCACTGATGATAGGTAGATCGAGTGCCCCATGCACAGTCGCGCACTACGCGTTCACCAAATCGAAGCCACTTTTCTAACATTTTTAACTCCTCATATCTATACTCTGTGGTACTTAACCATATAACAGTTCCCAAGAACTAAAAAGTATATATTTTTTATTACTAAAAAAAAAATTTTTTTTTTAGTTTGTCCTGACAGCTCAAGAAATTTGTTTGTCGCTAGAGATGTTAGGCTATTGGGCCGATTTTATTAATCCATTTTCGGGCCGGCCATATTTGTCACCGTTTCATTATGGGACTTTGTATAACACCGACGAAAGATTCCGTTGTTTAGATTTTCAAATTGTGAAACAAAATAACTGTAGAATAATTATCAACGAATCAAAATCGGCTGCGCCCAGAAATTTCATAGGTTTGTAATTTTTTATCACTTCAAATTCTGTCATTTTTCAAATTACTCTTTAGATCTGGTTTTCAAATCTAGAATTATTTTATTTGAGGACCAACTGACTGAATTTCACTAATCAGGCCCGGCAGGTCATGTTCAGTCCGTGTGGGTAGTGAGATGATAAAAATTTTTTTTTCGATATAGCGGTGATTAAATTAACAAACTTCAAAGCAAGCCCCCTCCAATTAACTCATGCCAGCACTGAGCATTTAAAACCTAATAATTGTATATAGCTTATATTTTATAAGCCTCGTAATCGTATAACAAACCTTCGAAATCCCATAACTCTGGGGAAGCCAGCACATAAGTTAAATTGGTTAGTTAACAAACTATTTATTAATATGTGGAAAAAATGTTGTCAAATTCCATGTGGGTATTTTACCCACACGGAATTTTTCGTATGGGTATAGCTACCCACAAAACCCTGGTCATCCGCCGGGCCTGTCACTAATATCAAAAAAACCATATCTAAAGAAGGGTACACAGACTCAAGCAGAGATAAAAATTCTGCTAACACGTTGTCCCATTTTCGAATATGTGAAAATCTCATAAGAAAAAATGAAGTTGCAGATAGGTGAATAACTTTTTAAATGTTTTCAGGGAGTCTGTTTACAAATGCAGCACATAACATTGGATATTTTGACGAAATCAAGATTTCTGGGACAGTGTAAAATGTGATAATTTAACAAATTATTATACATTGTACTTTAATGTAATTGAACCATTCTGTACTTGCAATTGTAATGTTATCTAAAATTGGGAATGATTTTATAGTTTATGGGTTTAAAAAGAGAATTAATCGTTAATTTATTTAGAATATCAACGTCAAAATAAAATTGGAAAAACATATTTTGATGATCTTTTCTTATCAAAGGCATATTTACCATACCAATTTTATTGGTAGATGATAGTATAGATCCCATGGAATCAGTAAATTCATAGTGTCGGCACCTTTAATGTTTATGTCCGCAAATTTTGTGTTTTAAATCACACGTGTTCGTGATATTTGAATATTAAATTTAGTCGCTTTACTTTTGGCCAGTAGCGTACATTTATTAGTGGCTTTTGCTAATAACTTTATTTTTTCGGTACAAACGCTGGAATTTTGTAGGCGTCAGATACAAACGTAGAACAAACGATTGGCGTTGAAAAGGTTGAAAAAAAGTGGTTATTAGGACGTGGTCCATACAACTTGACATCAAGTTGGCTGGCCACCTATTATTGCTAATAACTTTTTTATTTTTTCGGTATAAACGCTGAAATTTCGCAGGCGTCAGGTACAAACGTAGAACAAACGATTGGCGTCGAAAAAGCTAAAAAGATGTAAGTTGGTCCATGCAACTTGACGCGCATCATCTGAACGCACTCTAAATAGTTTATAGTCTGTGGCAAATGGAACAATGTCTATACTCTGCCAGGGGAAGTCCCGCGGCCACACAAATGCCTTTGTTAGTGAGTGGTGTAAACAATCTTTACATGTCTTTTATTATTTTATGTATCGAAAAAAACGTGAAGTGTTATCCAACACTTCTGTGTTAGAATATTGGGCCAAATCAATTAATAGGTACGTTACCTATAATGACCAACAAAATATTTATGTTGCCCAGCAAATTCCGTTCCTGCAGAGAGATTTTTTTCCAAAGCGGGTGAAATTATGAATGAAAAAAGAAACAGATTAAAAGACAAGAATTTAAATACATCGTTATTTATTCGGCAAAACTTTGATATGTTGTGAGCCGTAGCTATTATTAGCCATTTTGAAAAAAATAAACTATGTTTCATTTGAGATACCTAAAAAAATACCGATTGTCTATCAATATATCGATAGTTTTATAAAAAAAACTAACTCAAACTATCCGAACCAAACGTGTCAAAATAAAAAACTTACAGATAATGAATCTAACCAAACAAATAGCGAAAATAACTCAAACAAAACAGGAAGACAATAGATGAGGTACAAATGTGAACTAAATGATATTGGATCATATTGAATCAACAGCAGCAGATAGGGAGGCAGTACAGTGAGCCAAATACTTGTGACCAAAAATATAACTGAAGTCAAAAAAGCTGATAGAAACAAAGTCACAATTCAATTCAATACAGCTAAAGCGGCAAACAAATTTATAGTTTCAGAAATTCTCTTCTCTCCCACCTTAATAATAATGTGTAAAGACGTCAACAACAATTAATATCGGGATATAGATTTCAAAATTACAAAAAGGTATAAAAATAGGCAGACTCAATTGTTTATTTCATTATTTAATACTTCATATTATGCATAGCGTAGTCCAATCTAATATACATTGATCACAATATTATGAAGTTAGTCATGTTAAGAGCCCTAAATGAAGTTAGCATCATAAAAGAGCCCTTTGAAATTAACCATAATGAGCTTTTTTTCACACTGAAGTCACCGAAATACTTCAATGTGAAAAAAGGCTCGAACAGACAGAATTACTTAAAAATAAGCTCTACAAAATATTATTTGCAGAATTACAGTTCTCTATTAGCAGATCTGTAACTATATATACAAAAGGTATCCTCCAATAGGCGTGTGAATCATTTAGTGGTCGATTATTCACTTCAATGGAAAGATGGCACCGCCGGCCACATGTCTCCAGATATATTACCACCATCAAGTGCTGTAAATGACATTCGTCAATGAAAGTACATTTTCAATATAAAAAACTCGCAAGTGAAGTCCTCTGTGATGTCAGAACGTTTCGAGATTATTTAAATGCAACATTTTCCTTAAGTACATTATTCACGGCACTCACATGGTGGGAAGGTACTGTCAAAGTCTGAATCCATAAGCTGTCTTTCCATTTAAGTGACAAAATAATGAACCACTACTGTATTTCATATGCCCTTCGGAGGGCTAAATAAATTTGCAAATTCAGTTTTCTTTTTTTTTTTTTTTGTTTATAAACGTAACCATTTCCTGGTCCTTCTTTGGACACGTCTTTTGTTTAAAAACAAATACCGTCTATTAAACAATTGAATAAGTTTAACCACACAATTTTCATGAAATAATTCATATATAGAATTTATTACACTCATTCAAAATATTATCGCATGATTAATAAACATAAAGATAATAGTAAAGGATTTATTAAATTTTAAAACTTAATGTTAATCCGCCATTCGTTCAATGCATATCACCACCATGATCACTGAAGATGGCGCTTAAACTAATCGCTAGTCAGGACAAAAATGCGTATCATTTAAATACTCAGTTCTTTTAAAAACGGGGACCCGTCGCTTCTTTATCATATGCTTATTAATCATTCGGTATCATCCATAGGATGAAATGTTTAAACAGAATAACTTTATCATCGTACACTCAGATTCTAAAAACAACTCGCATAGTAAAAATATCTGGACAAGACTGACAAAGAAAAATTATGACAAAAACACAGATAAATACAAAAACTAATATACACAAATAGCATTCAAACAACAAATGAATTCACTGCCAAAGTCAAACAATTTCTGTATTAGATTATTTTTTACATCATTCGTTGCATATTATGACTCAATAGTATTGCACTACGCGCTTGGCAGTAAAATTGTCAAATAACAGTGGTAGGTGTGTGTGAGGTACAGATGTCTAATTTTCGAAACGATTGGCTAAGTTTTAATTACGATCACTTGTGAAATATTGAAAATGATAAACATGCATCATTTTTGGTCTGACCATGTCATTTGTATTAAAATTATAATTTGTCGATAATTTTAGAATCCTTCCGGAAAATCGGCTTCGGCCAAAAATTGCACCTTCTGAAAAATAATTGACTTCAACCAAAAACAAAGTTAAGGTTTTGCTGAAGCTGAAGGTTCATTTAATGCCCATTGCTTACACGCGGCTAACATCGGACATGTCGTGTGTTTTTTTTTAATTCACCATAGTATTATTATGAAGTACTTTACTCATCAAAAAGATCTTTTTTAGCATATAAAACGTGAATTGTTAATTATAAACACGGTTTTGGCTCAAAAACTCATTTTCAGTCAAACGCTAAATACCATATTGACAAAAAGTGTAAATTTAGAGATTCTTTGCCATTGCATAAAAAAGTTTAAAGAGTATATTTGTTAAGTTTTTTTCCATCCTATTTGACAAAGAATGTCAAACAAGCATAGCAAATTTATTCGTTAGATTACGTTAGTGGCAAATAAGGTATGTGTTTAAACATTTAGAGATTAATAGTTTGTGTTGTCATTCTTCATTAAGGAACAGATAATTAAATAACTACAAAACTGCGATTTAGCCGTTAAATGATGTATATGTCGCCGGGAAATTATGAAAATGGAGATTTGATTAAATCAATAAGGTAGATAGATTATCAATTCACGGAAGATGATTTTCCATGAATTGATTATGTATCTTAGGGATTTGATCAAATCTCCGTTTTTATCATTTCCCTGCGACATACATACACAGTAATGAGATATTTCACTTACTAGTGGCGTCATCAGGCGGCGGAAAATATAAACATTACTGGCATTAGAACGAGAAACCTCATTTGCTTGACGCGATCAGGTGACAGAAAAAAGTCCGGTAGTCCTCATCCATGAACTTTAAAAACAAAACAGGCACGTGCAGACTGTCAGCTTAATAAGGGTGACTAGCAAAACTTTCAACTGTTTGAACAAATCGATTTTTTATTCAGTATTACACTGAATCTGACTGCAAATGAAATGGACGAAAGTTTTCAAAACACGGATGATGAAGACAGCAACATACTTACATCTTTTGTAATATTTATACCATTTGAATATAAAAATAAAAGACGTTCGCATAATGAATGTGGGCACACTTTTTTTAAGATTAATTCAAAAAACAAAAGAGAGTTGAATAATGCAGAGAACAAAAGATGACATAATTTTTACTAAAGCCACCTCACCCGTTAAGTCATATGGCTCAAACACATTCTGGATTGTATTTCATTAAAAAGCATAACATTCAAAACTTCACGTTTTTATCAATCGACATTAATTTGTTTTGGATTCCTTGTATTTAGCAAAATATAGGTTAAGTGCTAAACACTAAACAAATGTTTTAAACTTTCGTTTCTTTTTTTTAAAACTACACAGAAAACAAAATCAGCTATAGACTGTTTTAAAAAAGAAGTATTAAGACTTTTCTAAAAAATATCGACTTTTTAATAATTCAGTAATACTACTATTTTACATTTTTCTTTATAATAATGATTATTAAAATCTTTCAGTTATCTCTTGGCACGAAGTTCTTTTTATGAACTTACATTTCCTCTCAGCAAAAATGTAATTTAAGTAAGAACGCGTTTTAAAGAGTTCTGTTTTAAAAAAGTATTATAAACTCACCCACCATTTTATCATTCTTTCGTTTCCTCATTAGTTCAGTTTTGTTTCATTAATACACCACTCACTAAATTTTCATACAAAAAAGTCATGCTAACGGTAACAAAAGATGCACTTAATGGAAAAAGTTATTAGATAACAACAACGCTTGACTTTGATGTCCAGATGTCATTGTTATATAACATTTTTATTTGTTAATAATATCCAAGCCACCACTCTCTAATCACATGAATTGCGGATTACTGGTCAGTCCCTATACAACTCCTGAAGTTTCTTGGGGCTAGCGCACACATATGACATTTTGAATCGAACTACATCGCGATTGTGTGATTCAGTGAATATGGTGCGACCTTTACATTGTTGGTAGCAAGAAGACTAAACATAAAAACGAGACAGAATCGTGTTGCTTTTATATAGGGAGCGCTGGGATGAATTCTGACCGCTGCGAGTCCATAAGTGATGCACTACTGTTTGTGTTAGTGAGAATCTATTTAGATCAATCGTAACTTCATTTTGAAGTAAACGCGTTAGTTCAGAAGTGAGGTTACATTCCTTCTACATATCTGACAGATTATCACTAACACAAAGATTACCAGCGCAGTAGACCATTGCGCCCCTTTCACAGATGCGCTCGCAGCGCTGCCTAATGGCGGTTAGAAATCGTCCCGTTTGCAGCACGCGACTTCAGTATCCTTATTATTTCTAATCTTCTTGATTGGTAGTATGTGTGTTGTTGTTTCTTTAAATGACAGGGCGTACTGGGAAGATGCGGGAAATTTGAATTATTAGTGCATCTATTATTATCAACAAATTCCACTAGAGCGTGTTAATAAAATACACGTGCACTCTTAAGATTTTAAGAACAATTTTCTGGTAGAATAGGTGCCTGTGCAGTACATAATATAGCAGTACGTTGAATTTAATATAGCCCTGCAGGCGCAAAAAAAATATTTTTTCTTTTTTAAGAATAGCGACTTTGAGATAAATCAGTCTTTCGCAAAATTATCGAAAGTAAATCAGGTATTCTAGAGTCAAAATTAATAAAAATAAACTGCAACAGAGCTTAAACTAAATTGTGTTTAAAGGTGGAAAAATTGTTACAAATGTTTCTCCAAATTTCATTCAAACGGTGTGAGAACTATTGCAGATAGATCAAACCGTATATTTATTTATTTATATCCTACAAGCATGCCAAGGTCCAATTGTTTTGTAGAGTATAAAATTTCCTACAAAAAAAGTCTATAGTTATTTTGAATTTGCAATTAAGTACTGTCTAAAATAACGAGTTTTTTTTTTGTAGCGTGCCATTATATGTAACGTGCGGGCACTTGTGCCACCAGAAAAAGTCCATAAAAAACATTTGAAATATTAAAATTTAAAACTCAAATAAAATAATATGCCAAATAAAATTATTTTTACATTAACATTCATGCATAATTTAAATGCTTCCTCTTAAAATGTTTAGGCTGTATTTTAATTTAGCACCACACTTAACAAGTAAAAACACCCTAGTAAAAAATGTAAAGAAAAAAAAACGCTTACATAGAAATTAATAAATACTATTTAGTAATTCTTTCAACAATGCTTAAAAAAGATTTTCTAGTTGTCTACTATATTTCCGTTCTTAAAAAGTTACTGGAGATTTCGATTTGTTTATTTTCATTATCGAGGGCTGTAGCTATTTTTTTCACTTTTCCTTCAACTGAAAAATGTTCATGTCGACTTGAATATTAAGGTAGTTGTCATACAAATCACGTACGTAATTTTACATGCAGAACATCTCATTATTTTCCAAATGGTGCAAGTAATTAACTGCTTCAAAATTGAGATAATAGCAATTAGTCATGACTTTTCTGCCCATCTAAATCAAATAATGGCAAATATTTCTCATTGCAGTCTCAAAATAGCTTTCATTTTATCGAAAAAACAACCTTGTTATAGAAGCATATGAATTTTAAAAAAATATCTAGGTTTTCGTCGTTTTGTTCAAGGTCAAGTTTCGGAAAGTATGAAGCTTTTAACTGTGATCTGGTAAAGCTGTGCTTGCTGCCACGAGGATGGATGTGCGTAAAAGTTTATTTTTCACTCAATAACAGGCAGAGCACAAATTTCGGTAAGGGGTGGCAGAATGACTGTTTGCAACGTTTCTGAATATTACAGTGCATACATCGAGAGACAAATTTCCGCCCAGGAGTGTAGCACGACAGCTACCTTAATAAGAAACACTACTGGAAAAAATATATTGATTTTATTGACTTTTTTTTCTTTTTTGTCCTTGGTAATTAATATAAAAATGATTTGTTGGGAAAAAGGACTTTTTAAGTAAACACTTATTTGTTATTTATAGCGACGTTTCGTCCCTTGCTTGGGACTTTTCAAGCTTTATAACTGTAATTGAATTATTAAAATACAATTTGTAAATTTACAATTGAAATATAAAATATCAGATATTAATTATACACACCTATTAAATGTTTTGATCAAGTAGATATAAAAGTTAAAATACACATGTAAATATAAATTTTAGTTAAACAATTGTTCATTAAAAAGTTTGTAATAATTGTTTAACTAAAATTTATATTTACATGTGTATTTTAACTTTTATATCTACTTGATCAAAACAATTAATAGTTATAAAGCATGAAAAAGTCCCAAGCAATGGACGAAACGTCGCTATAAATAACAAATAAGTGTTTACTTAAAAAGTTCTTTTTCCCGACAAATCATTTTTATATATTGATTTTAGTTCTGATTACATGCTGAAATATTTTTGATTTTATAAAGTATTTAACACCTATGAGGAATAGGCATTTTCATTAATATTTATATCAAAACAATATTTAAATAAATAGAAACTGTTCCAGGCAAAAAAATACGACTATAAACCTCAAAATAATGCAAAATCATAAAAAACGAATCTGCAGGAACTTAACTGAGAAAAGTTTATTATATTCTATCCGTTGTCCTGTTTGCACCACAGAAAAAAAATCGCTGATGCAATATTATTATAAAATGTCAACATATGTAATCTAAAAATCTACAATTTGAGTTTTGGAATGAGCGAAAACAAACCAATAAAAGCCAACAAATTTAGATATTACTATTTTTGAATTTGTTACATTAATAGATTGACATACTATTTTTTCAGTAAACATTATTTTGGTATACACTATTTTATAGCGACTTAATATTTTTATTATAACAATTCTTTTAAAAAAATTTAATGCTACGATGAGCGAATTGTTCGTAATTCTATAAATATGTTCCTTTTGGCAATCACTCCAAAGCTGCTTTAAATATTTCCTTATCTCGGACAGTCTCATACAGATATACTCATTTTAACTGGCAAGTTTATAGTGAATCACCTCAATATATATATAATATATATATACATATATTTATACATATATTATCTAAAGCACGATATTTTTAGTTTATTCCTTTTAATATATATTTTTAAACTGAGTCAATATATTATAAATGTATATATTATTTTACTGATTTCACTAGATATTAACAAAAATTTTAAAAAAGTAACAACAGACTCAATCGCTTTTGTTGGACCGAACTTGACAAACGGAACAGAATATAAGCCAGCGGTTTCGACGACACGGACAAAATATTATACGATACGACGACGACAGTCGGTTACCTGTCGTTCACGACCCGCACAGGACACAGTTGCATTTACACACGATGCCTCCAGTGTTCCGTCACTCAAAAGCTGAAACAAAAGCATAACGTTATAGTGCATCATTGCACGATTTCTGTTTTATCGGCAAATACCGTATTAGCCCGAATATAACGCGACATTTTTCGACCATTTATTTTCCGTTAAAAAATCGACTCGCGCTAAATTCGGGGTTTAAGTAATGTAATATAAACAAGGACATTTCCGTTTTTTGTTGTTACTTACGTAATATTAATTTTGTTTCACATTACTTAACTTTATTGACATGAATGTAACCTGTGTTATAACCTATAATTACCTAAATAAATGCTTATCTGATTGGATTTTACTTTCTTTGAATTCTTTTATGAGTATTTTTTTTTTTCTAAATATCTTTATGAAAATTTCGGAGTCGCGTTATATTCGGGCTAATACGGTAGATTCATTGAAATTTTATACATTGCTTTATAAAGACTAGTGACCATCTATCTTTGCGCTAAATTTGGGACACGGGGAGTTAGGTTATATTTTAAGTAAACAATATTGAATTTAATTAGGGCGTGTTCAAGTTTATGTAAGCAAACTTTTGGTGATCTTAGAACCCCTTCTCTGTATAAGAAAAAAATATGAAAAACGTGAACCTCCTCCGTCAAAATGATAAGACGTAAGAATGTTTTTAAATGTTTTATTAAACATCAAAATTTATATTTAAAACTAAATTATTTTTAAGATTAAAGAATTCAAGAAACTTGAAAATAGCGGGAAGTTTTTCGGTTGGTTTTTATGGTCAACCGTTTTTCAGACTTTTTTTTATTACATTAGACTCATAATACACTTCCTCTCCCTTTGCCAGCAAAAGTAAGAAAAAACTGCCCCCCCACCCCCCAAGCCTCCTTATGTAATACCTGAAAATCCTTATGCCTAAATTATTTGACTAATTTAATCTATTCGAGAAATATAATTCTGCGTGAATTGCGTGTACACAAGAGGGCGTCCATTAATTACGTGAGGTGTTCAAGGGAGGGAGGGGATCAAGCTTAATCTTTCTAAATCTCACTTAGGGGAGAGGGGGGGTTTTAGCAAATATCACGTAATTTTTTTTCTAGTAGAAAACGGTGTAAAGTTAAATTAAAGTAAAAAATGTTGCTAGAGTGAAAATATGGCGAAATTTCACACAATAATGTTTGTCGTATTTATCCGAACCCCGCAGAGCAGTACAGTAACCCTTCGATTGTTCAAGCAGTAATTCTGAACTACGGCAATACTCTCGAATCTTCAATATTAGTCATTGCTAGCCAAATAAAAGTAATGGAACAAATTATGTTTTTACGCAATTACAGCCAGAACACAAATTTTAAAAAATCTCACGTGAGATTTGGGGATGGCGGAGGGAGTTGAGGAAAATTTTGCGAAATCTCACCAAGGGGGGCGGGAGGGTCAAAAAATCCTAAAAAATGTCTCACGTAATTTATGGACGCCCCCCAATGGACTGATTGACAGCATTCACAGAATGTCAGTAATTACCATAATATATTTCAGGTCACATGTCCAGTTCGAGAAAAGTAACAATGGCATATGAATTTAGATTGGCACATAAATTTTTAAATGAACAAAGCGATGAAATCATTGCATTATTGCACTGCACGATCTTCTCGCTGCTTTTTTTTTTTGTATTTATAAAAGTTTAGCAACTTACGAGACGGTGAACGCGTCGGCAGCTGCATGGAAGGATTTGCTCCGGAAACTGGTGTCGTTCCAGTACTAGTTGGTCCGGCAGATCCCGTTTCTGGAGGCGAACAGTTTAAGAAGTCCCAAATGAGAATGGTGTCATCATGGGAACTGCTCACTATTTGAAACTCGTCAAACTGGAGACGGAAGACTCGTCCAGTATGCTCCTGACGTAAAACCAAATAGTGACTCATTGAGTGGCTCACGTTACTTGCATTAAAATATAGCCTCAACGAAAATCGAGAGTGAATTTGCACGACTTTATAAACGACTTAGATTTGGTAAATTACAACCAGAAACGTACAGAGTCTAAGTATTTAGGCTCGAAGTGAAAAAACAGATTATTTAATGTAGAATTCATCATGAAAAATTAAAACTGTATGAATTCACGTGATATAGAACCTCGCTTTCATTCATGTGATGTCACTATACAAAGCATGACGTTGTCTACAGTACCGCATATTATTGTTTATTGTCAAAATAAATAAAAAACTGTTTTTCTGTTATAATAAAGTCGCGTCATTTTAATGGGTTTTCCGTTAAAACGCTCTCCTGGTTTTGTATACGCGGAATTTTGTTGAGATACTAACATGCAAAAATACTAAAGCAGTTGAAAAACAAAATCCATCTGTTATAAAATAATTAATAGGAATACGAATGTATGTTGCTATATCTATGCTTTTAACAGACATACAGACATGCATCCGTACTAGACCCTGATAATAATCACTATTGGTTACTTTTAAATTTAAATATCAAAATTCATATCCATAAATCTTAAAATACTAGTGGTGAGTTGTTGATGGTTTTAGCATCAACGAAACGAAACCGTAACCTGTGTCGCGTCAACTAGTTGAAAAAACAGTTGATTTCGAACTAGTTTACATTGACTACAAAGAAGGCTACTCAGGAGCATTGCAAAACCAAATTAAGTTGCGACTGTAAAACAGTTTGTATTTCAGTGGTTTTAAATAATGCTCACATCAGCGCTGTGGTTTGTGTATCGGTTTCATTTCGTTCTTTACGTTTTGTTATCGATAAATGAAGTAGCTAAACCGTCAACCAGTTAATTCTAAAATCAGAAACAGTTGATTCGTTGATGAACAATTAAAGTTAATTAAATTAGTTCGTTGATTCAACACCCACCACTATTAAACACATGAAGTTCGCATAATCTCAATGCAGAACGTAAAAAAAAAGACAATTGTTCTCTTTTGAACAAAACACTAAAAAAAGCAAACAAAACAGCTTATTTGCTAATTTTTGAAATTAGACATTAAAATTCATGTATACAAACCGTAAAATAACACAATCAATTAAAACAAAATCGCTACATATCCGGAACAGGTCTTACCACCAATGTTCTAAGACAAAGCGTGCTTGCAGGTGCTCTTGGATCTAGTGCTGCTAGCAGATCCCACACCTTAATTCTGCCATCATAGGCTCCGCTAACGATCCGTTTTGAATCAAAACGTATGCAACGAACTAGTTCTTCGTGGCCTTCTAATACTCGTAAACACGCGCCGCATTCAATATCCCACAGCCTGTTTACAGAACAAAAATAAAACTAAATAATTCAAGCACTGCATAAAGACTCCCACAGAACAACGCGGAATCAAAGTACACGGCGAGTTGTTAGCAGGATATTCCCACGTTGGTCTATGGAAGTCTTAATGGTTTCCATGAACCAATCTGGTCAGAGATTAGATGTGTTTGTTGGCAAGTTTTGGATTGGTTTTCGGACTGCTAACGAGCTTGTCAGTCATACAGAACTCTTCGGACACACAACTGTATAGTTCATTGAGATCAGATTCCAGGACTCTTCGAGCAGTTCTAATTCAGCTCCAGCAGTTTTAAGCCCCAACAACTAGGTTCAAACAATCCAAGAATTTGACCAACAAACACGCAGTTTGTGTTCTGCAATGTCGACAAGCGACAAGACTTGCCAACAAACGCATCTTAGTGTTTGCGCTTACCGTATTGTGTTATCTGAACTACCGCTAACTACTAATCTATCTCGATATTGCAAACAAGCGATGCCGCGCTTGTGTCCGTTTAAAGTCCGCACAAATTCACACGTCGAAGTATTCCACACTTTGATGGTCCGGTCACCCGAAGCCGACACTATATACTTTTCGTCAAAGTCTACCACATTGACAGCTGCCCTGTGACCTACTAAAACTCGGCGTAACGTTATTTCCGTTTTGGAAGTCATGTCCCAAACAGCTATCGAACGATCCTGCAAAAAAAAGATAGACAAATTAAATATACCGTCTTTCATTCAAAATGGACATACACTTTGATTCATTCTGTAATAGTCAAAACAAATAGTCTCTCAATGCAAATGACATGCTTTGTTTTGTGGCAAAATTGCAGAAATCAAGGTTTTGCTCACGAATTATAGATATAAAAGGAGTTCGACAACATAGGCTTTTTCGTGATTTTTCCGTCCACAAAAACGGGTCCACCTGATAATTCATTTTTTAGACATTAAGGTAGTTGTCGTGGTTAAGGCACACCATCAGAAAATTTTTAATTTTTGTATACTTATTAAGGACATGATAATACAATTACCCTGAAAATTTGAAGTCGATCGACCGTGTATGATCTGAGATAAATTCAATTAAAAATTGGATAATTAACATTGATTGTATTCGATATCTGTAGTTCTGAACCAGTTTCTTATTTATAAAAAAAGAACTAACTGTCAGAAACTTTCCAAAAACTGACAGTCTTTCAATGCATTTGTTATGAGTTTAAAAAAAAAATAAGAAAAAATTTTTGACCGTCTAATTATTTATAAATAACGGTTTAAAGTTCAACAATTTATAGAAAAGTATACATGCATATGGGTTACGTTTCCACAGGTACAGTCTTGCGTACAAATTATGGATCACTTAGCTACAAGCTAGTATACTTTTGTGGCGCGTATAATCTATAACTTTTTGACAATATTGTACCACGACAGCTACCTTAATAGGCTTTAGCCCCCTCGTCTAAAACCCTAGTACATACTCTGTCTCTATATTCCTATGTCTATGGTTTTATATTAGTTTTATTCTTGTTTGTAGGTTATAAAATAGTGCCACACTCTTTTAGATATAGGTATATAGCTATGTAGGTATTGTATTCTTGATGTCGCATACTTGCTGTATTAGAACAGTACCGAAAACATTCCCCAAATTATCTGACAGTTTAGGTAACTTGTAGTGTTTTATCAAAGAATGACAACTAACCTACCAAACGCGAAAATCAACCAGCCTTGTACATTAACAAAGCAAGAGCTGAATTATCAAACATAGTACAAAGAATTGTGTAGGCTTTCACGGCTGGCGTTGTTGCAAAACTTCTTGGTTTCCGGGCTTGTACGCTGTGGTCCATTGGTCCATGGCAAGTATGCTTGTGAGCAGCTGAGAAGGACACTTCGTCCGCTACCACATCGCCTTTGATAATGTCTACCGCAGTTGTAGACGAAACGTCAGGTAGAAATACCAATGGACCACGGCGTACAAGCCCGGAAACCAAGAAGTTTTGCAATAGTACAAAGAGTTTATTAAATAAAAACATATACTTACTTTGGAACACGTAACCATCATGCCATTATTAAACCGTAAATGTAAAACCGCTTCACAATGGTGTATGAGCGTGTTAACCATTTCGCCAGTTTGAACCTCCCATACACGGACCGTTGAATCGCTGGACCCACTTATAATTACCTTATCATCATACTGTAAACACAGGACAGAACCTGTATGTCCCGTTAAAACCTGAAACACAAACGACAAAACAAAAACGTAAAAACAAAAAACTTGGAACGTGTCGTGGGACACGCGTTTGGAACGAAGTCCCTTTTGTATAAGACGTTTTTCGTAACGCGTTTTATATATTCTAAAAACACCCGGTATAATCTAAAAACATCCGGTATAATCTAAAAACATCCGGTATAATCTCAAAACACCCGGTATAATCTAAAAACACCCGGTATAATCCAAAAACACCCGGTATAATCTAAAAACACCCGATATAATTTAAAAACACCCGGTATAAATTAAAAACACCCGGTATAATCTCAAAACACCTGGTATAATCTAAAAACACCCGGTATAATCTAAAAACACCCGGTATAATCTAAAAACACCCGGTATAATCTAAAAACACCCGGTATAATCTAAAAACACCTGGTATAATAAAAAAACACCCGGTACAATCTAAAAACACCTGATATAATCTAAAAACACCCGGTATAATCTAAAAACACCCGGTATAATCTAAAATCATGTGGTATAATCTAAAAACACCCGGTATCACCGTACACCAGTATAAATTATATGACTGCCGGTTTTTCGTGACATGTTATATTTTTTCTCGGCTAGGTCCCCTCGCTAACCCGCGATAAGGAACTTCGTTCCAAAAACCAGTTATTTGGCTTTGCGATTTAATTGTGGCTTAATAAAGATGTCTGGTTCATGAATTATCGTCTCTCAGAAAGAGACAGAAGGAAAAAGTCCTGCGTCGTGTTTGACTATAATAAACAAATACACTAAACATACCTTGGTACACTGTAAAGACTGTCTGTCCCATATTTTAATTGTATTATCTCTAAGCCCCGACACAATTTTTTGATCGTCATATTGTAAACAATACACGCCTTTACTATTCTCCGATCTACAGTTAATTCGCTGTAAATTATGTCTGCCCGTTCGCCAATTGTTTTCTATACTTTCAATATCTTGAATTATTCTAGGATATAATGTTCTATAAAATGAATGGCTTCGATGTGATTCGCCTGGCTTTGGTTTAAATAAATATAAAATCCTGAAACAAAAAAACAATCAAATCATAAACGCGTTCCGTTTGTTTACAGGGGCAGATGTATGCTCAGTTGCAGAAAGCGTTGTCAAAAAATCTGATTTGACAATGACCTTAGATTGTGAGCGTGAATATTTCTCTACATGAAAAGCATTGTAGAATTAGATCATAAAAACAAATGCTTGATCTACATTGAAAAACATTGCTTTTTGGATCAAATTGCGTAGAAAAAAATTGTTTCAAACTGTAAATTGTACCAAAAACCATGTACACAGTTTAAGAGGAATATGGTTTCAATCGAACAATTATTTTTCGAGCATTGTTTTTCAATGTAGATCAAGCATTTGTTTTTATGTGAATACAATCTCATGTTCTAAATAACAGAGAGTTTCCTGCATGTATAAACACTGTAAAATTATTATTACAATCTAAGGTTATTGTCAAATACAATTTTTTGACAATGCTTTCTGCAACCCAGCATAAGACTTCTGAATGCGTCAAGTAAAGAAGCCTCGTGGACCATCGGCTCTTTGATTAAGAAAGTAGAAATACAATGTTAGTCAAAATCAAAATTGAGTACAATAGGGATCATGGAGGCTAGGCGCCTCCAAGCACGTGCTCGTTGTGCTTCGTCATTAATCCGTCACCGATAACAATAATTAACTAATAACAACTTACCAGCCTCTACGTTCAGCTAAGCCCCGCCATAACATGTCTGTCCGAACTTTACGCTCTATGAGTTTCTTCCACAGCATGCCTTCGGAAATGACTCGATGCCATTCCCTGCACACCATTTCAGCTGCACATAATGCCTCCGCGTCCAAATATGACAAAATACTTTCCGCTACATGATCTAGACCTTTTTCTGTGAACAATAACGTTCAACATCAACACAGAACTTATAACTCTTTAAAAGTTCATTTAGAGAAATTGTGATTCTTAGCGAAGTTGAAGACAAGAGTTCGTGTCATAAAGTTCAGCGCACACACGCTATTTTTTGTATCACGATTGTGCGATTAAGTCGCTTATCGATCGTCGGATACAGCTACCAACAGCGTAAAGCCGCACACTATTCGTTGAAATATACAACTGATGTGTTTACGAACGCGCGTTTGTCGAAATCACATACAACACTTAGTCGCTAACCTTTGCCATGGTTTCTGATAAATGCAAAACAATCGCATCAATCGAATTGAGCGAAATTGCGATACAGTTGCATGCCGTTGCCAAATTGTGCGATCAAACGAGAAATTTCGAATGGCTGAGCAATTGTCAGAGAGTGATGCAATTGCCGAATCGCGCGTTTTCGATACAATACAAAAAGTAGCACGTGTCCGCTGACCCTAAGACATATCAAAACTCATACGGGAGGAGTTTGTGACGCAATAAATATGACGCATGAAAGACGTAATTGACAAAAAAAAAATAGATATAGCGTATAGCGGTGCCGCTATTACGAATAGGGATGCGTATGTTTAACAACTGATGTTCTTGTGAATTCAATCTTTTTTCGATGTAAATTCTTTTCTCATTTGTTTTTCTTTAATTAATGATTAGGAAAAAGTAAAAACAAAGTTTAACATATAAAAAATAATATTCCTAATTGATTTAGCTTGTTTTTTTTTTGTTTTTTTTAATTTTGTAAATATAGATAAATAACAACCAAAAAAGTGAAAGGTAAGATTAAATGTTGTAGAAAAAAATCTTACCCGAAGATTTTAAGTGGGTTTAATTTAATCTATCATTTGTAATATGAAAATGTAAGCTAGTGCCTTGCTGGTGGATAATAGAATTGTGTATTTTACTAAATTACATCAACACTTTACAAACATTAATAACCAATGTTTTGCAGCCGATCATCTGATGTTTTTGACATCGATGGTTTGTTGCTATATATGGGTAATGGGTATCAATCGATGTTAGCATCGATGTTTTTTTTCATTGATTACCCCTTTTTTGACACTGATGGTCAGTTATAATAAATATTTATTTTTTATTTTCTTTTGATGCTCATTGCTAATTACAAGTCCCTAGCTGCCAGGTTCTAATTTGAGAACTGGTAAAAACATCAGTTCGATTTTCAATTTGTTTTTAAAAAATAGTAAATTGAAAATAAGAATTGGTAGGTACCTATTATGTTCAAATAATAAAATGGCTGTTAGAGACAAAAAACAAAAAAAAAATATTTTGGCGTTAGGTCCAATTAACTTTGAAATACAGGAGTTTTTATAATAATACATATATCGTATAAGTCGACGATGCACACCGATCTACAACGTTTATAAACATAGTTTAGATCTTGTCACTAGATGTCCATAGCGCGAAATTTGATCACAGTAGAATCGACAATGCCAGTTCTTAGACTGCAGATTATAGACACTCGACAACTGAGGTCAATACCATCTAAAATTTCAATCATAAATGCATAATACATAATATAATCCGACGTTAATCCAGCATAGGTAATCCGCCCAGCATCTGTGGTGATTCAGCGAGTTTTTTCAATTATTCTAGTTTTATATTTCCAGTAACCTAGCGATATTCCAGAACGGGAGGCGCTGAATTAACGAGATTCTACTAACTAAAACAAAACACCAGGGTCTGTCCAATATAAATGCTGAAACCGTAACAAAATGACGTAATCTAGTCACCTAGTGTCAAAAGGGTTAAGAGCTTGTCATGTTCTCACTTCTCCATGTTGATTTTAACAATAAATCCTGTGCAAAAAGAGAACTCGCACCTGCAACTGTAACAGCGTGTGGACGTTGACAAAAAATGATAAGGCTTGACCAGTTTTCTCATGTCTATCGGGAATGAAATATAAGAAACAAAAAATAAATAAAAATGACGATCTGATACATACTTGGTAATAATGAAATAAAATCTCTTTGTAACATTGGCTTGAGATAGGAGTTGATGTGTCCATGCTGGTAGTGGCACATGCGCGCCAGCAGGTGTTCGACAAACTCCACTTGATCTGTTTCGCTCCATCTCTCGAAATACTTTAGACATGTCTCTTTCTCGGCATTATATGTGGCCGACGGCTCTTTCTTTCTCGCCGGATCGTATAATATTGTTACAGGATACTGCAAAATAAAAAAAAAAAAATAGTACTGTCATAATATGTGTAAACATATTTTCTGTGCGTGTGGTACAGTTCTGTGGAATAGTTGACGTGCGCACTGGCTTTGCTGCGCATAACATACATCCGTTCGGTTTTTCGTCACATCAATATTCTGAGTTACTGTCGCATAAAATTTTTTTGGAGACTTCACAAACTTCGATGTTTAAAAATATTGATGTATTGATATTATCTCACAAAATTTATTCAGGGTAATCACTTTTTCTCTGGAACAAATTTCCCTAACTTTTTCCGGTTTTCTAGGTGATTTTTTAATTTTTCCGTCAATTTATCATACGTAGCAAATATACAGAAATAAACAATTTAGTTTACGTTTCAGAGAATTTTCCGACCCACTGCAACCATACGCAAAGATTTTATATGGCTACCTACCAACGTTGGTCATCTTTTTAAATGAAAATCCCTGACCTCCACAAAAAATCCCCGACTTTTCCAGGTTTTCCAGCAAGTGGTTATTCTGGTTAAAAATCAAATTTCACTTAAAAATAATTACACAATATTTATTTCAAATCAACAGTAGAAGTTAAAAAAAATCAAAAAAATTGTCTATTATTACAAATCAAAGCGTTTCATTAGAATATTAACGACTAACCTAAATTAATTGGCTTTGATAATCGATATTTACAAATCGATATTAAGAATATGGTTTCGATACAATATCGTGCACTTTTAATTAAAGCTAATTAAACGATTTCCCGAAAATTAAAAATCCGTAATGCCCAGAAGTAGACCTTGTAAATCGCATCCAATAAGCTTCAAAATGAAAAAGTCGAAAAAAATGACCTCAAATCGCTTATTACAAATCAATTTCTTGTTTTATTTTTATCGAGAATCTTGTCAGTTCTACATAATAACAATTAACATACTAATGTCGGACCCCTTTGTTATAAAGAGAAAAGCACTGCAATAAAAATAAGAAAAATAGAAGAAATAAAAAACAACTGGCAAAACAATACATAATAATATTATGATTCGAGTTGCACGAAAACGATATTAGACGGGCTGCAGACTTTAAGGCTGTACGTGCAGAATATTTCACTTATAAAAACATAGGTATGTATTTTAAATTAAAGAAAAATTTGGATTTAATTTAACCCCTAGCACCTACGTTTATGCGTCACGAGTCTCTTTTGCGTACACCCCACCCCTAACAGATTTTTCCTTTAATTTTAGTGCGTAGGTTTCCGTTACGAGTTAGTTTTCTCTAATTGGTTATTGTCCCATTTTTCACTGACTATTGAAATAAATTATTGGGGAAGTTAACGGTGCTTTTTTCGTTTTTAAAAATGTTAATAAATAAGAAAGTTACAGTTAAGGGGCCATCCATAAATTACGTCACACGAATTTCATGATTTTAAAAAAACTTGAAAAATTACAGCAAGCAAGCCAACACGCTGTATAGTGACCTACGTTGAGTTGCCTACCTCATAGTCAAATACATTATTGTTTTTAGTCTTCCAATTGGGTTTTTGAATTATTTTTTTTACATATATGGAAAGATCACATACAAGTTTTATAGCGAAACTACTTTTATTATTTTGTTTAATTTCATAATGAAAGAGTTACATTTGTTTTAAAAATAATGTTTAAGCTACGATCCGATAACGCGCCAAAAACCTCTGTGACGTCAAAATGTTTTTATGGTCCTGATTGCCATGGTTACTTTGATAGTATGTATTATAAAGCCATACACAAATACACAACTTTTATCATTTTGACGTCAAAAACATTCCTGGTACGTTTTGTAATCACGTTATATCTTATGAAGTTTTATACATTTTAATTAATTTGTTTACCTATGGCTTAAATTTTTTTTTCTTTTCGTTCTTCAATATTATTTACCATATATTATTTAAAAAATAAAAAAAAAATATTTTTTTTTTAATTCAAATACTCAATTAGAGTTTAAAAAACTAAAACAACACGCTTTTATAAACTAAAAAATCCAAAATGAATGTTTTAATTCATAAAACCGTGTTGTTTTAGTTTTTTTCATTTCAAACTCTAATTTTAATTCGACCTAATCACCATATCTACCATTTCATTATACGGATCGTGGAAGTAAAACTGTAATACGCAGAAACTAATAGACTAATAGCCGATCCCCTTAATATCTCATTATAATGGTTAGCCAAATAAATCTGAATATGGTATTGCGGTCTACCGCGTTGCGGATTTATTAGTTTTATTTTCATTCCATGTAAACTTGACACAGATCAGAGAAAATCTATTTATTCAAGAAGTAGGTACATTGTAATATGCATTGAGACCTCACCGCTTTTACAAATTTATTCAAATTTTCGAAGGTTCGTTGATAAATACATTTTTTTCGTTGGGTTTGAGGGCGGTTTGGTGAGACTGTCGTGGGTTTGGATCCCACATTCGCTCATGGATGTTTTGTGATGTTTAATTTCATTTGATGTAATTAGACGTTAATGATCTTAGTTGTCGAGTATCTATAATCTACATTAAATACATTTGTGGGGTTTAAAGTGTACGATCAGCATTGCTGTCACTTTCCAATGTGGTAAAAAAATACAGGTAAACGTCGTTTTACGCCGGGGTTCCGTTCCAAGAAAAACCGGCGTAAAAAAATCGGCGTAAAATGAACCCAAATATAATGGACGATATAAGGTTAGGTTCCTTGCCAAAATTCTAAGAACAATCTAACATGTTTATTTAATACATATCCTATACATATATGGAAAATAAATGTTGAATGCATTTAATAAATACAGTTAAAATTCGTTTACAAAATAAATAATAATCTCTTGATATAAATATTTTCTTTAAATAAAACTAACTCATCAATTCGTCGGTAATAAATTAAATTCTCACAATTTTTTGAAAAAAGCATCCAATTTCGTTTGCTTTGATTGTTGCTTCATTTCTTGCAAAATCATAGCATAAGATCGAACGGCAGCTGTGATGCTTCTTTTAACATTTGCGCTTCGATTGATGTCCCTATCTATCTCACAGAGCTCATCTGTTAACCTTTCTATAGAAGAAAGGATACGAGTTAGATCTGCCGTTTTCAGAGATTTTCCATCATTTTATTTTACTTAAAAACAAAACGAAAACTAACTCGGAAACAATTTCACACACACAATAGGCTGCTTGCGTACACAATAATAGAATAAAACGTATAAAAGTGTGTTTGCTATTAGAATCGCGGCGCCTACTGTCGGCCTAACCGGGGAATCCCCGCCGGCGCACCAATCGGCGTAAATCGAACCGGCGCAAAACGACGTATACCTGTACTAGGAATACCAGTAAATGCAAAATAACGTCAGAGCTTCCCAAAGCCGGAAACAACAAAAACATCTTTTGTTAGTTCAAAACGCTTCGTTTCAACGCAAACTCGTCATTTTCGTATGTTTTACATTTTAGATTAATGTAGATTATAGACGCCAGACAGCTAAGGTCGTTAGCGAGTATCCCTTTACTTTTCTAATTAATTGTTATGGCGTGGCTAACTCGTTTTTTTTTGAAAAAAAATGCACATATCTCTTATAATCTTTTCCCGGTTGACCTTGAATTCCTACTCTCGAGTTAGGCGGAGTATTATGAGACGAGCGTAAGCTGTAAACGCGTGGAGTGAGTAGCGTATAAATATAATAATTAGACTAAAGCACGTCATTGAAAGAATTATGCATTAAATATCTTCCCGAAACCAGTATTTTTTAAACAAATTATTAGAAATAATACATAGTTTTTTAATGAATCGATGAACTATTTAAATAAACTACATTATTTTAACGTGCTAGGTTACCATCGTATTTAGGGAGTTAGTTAATGCATGACAAGGCACTGGATAAAGTGAATGACAGTGGGCGGAGTGGAGTTTTCTTCAGTCTACACGTTACTACTTTCAAATGTCACAATATTTTGATAAAACACGATTCGATTGGTTCCTCCTCCTTCTCATCACACCGATGTCTCGTGGCTCTTAATCAGTAAAAGCTTAAATCTTTCAATGAAATTTTGCACACGTATACACCAATACCTCGCTTTGCGTCGTTTCGTTTTGCATTTTTTCGAAGTTGCGTCGCTGCTTAATTAGTACTAATTTTCACTGTGCGTCGTTAGATTTTTGAGGTTGCGTTGTTTTGGGTTCGACTCTTTAATTTTTTTTTTGAAATTTTCTTTTTTTTCTAAAAGATGGCACCACTTTTGTTTCTAATTGCGCCATACCATCAAAACTCGGGGATTCCCTTTCTAACTATAAAATTTAACCTCCAAACAAATTTCCAAAGCGATGTGTTTGATTGACGAAGCTATGGAGTTTTTTCAAAAACGATCCTGACAGCGGAAGTGTCCCAGGCGGTAGCTACGAATATCAATTGCCACAAGGAAATTTATTTTACGTTGAAAAAAAAAAGCTGTTCAACAAACATTGGACCAATTTTTTGTGAAAGAAAGCCGACTTACGACAACAGTCACTATGAACTCATCAGACAGTGATTAATTTTAATTTTGTTTTTCATAAATTAATTGAATAGTTTCTTGTGTTTTAATTGAATACGTTCTATTTTGTTTTTTGTATGTATGTAATAAAATTTTATTTTATTTTTGTTTTTTAAATGTTTACTTTGTTCAATTTTCTTTTTAAAAAGTAGTATTTTCGTAAACCTGGAACCTATCTTCGATCTTTACATGGTTTGCTATAGAAAATCTCAATTCACTTTGCGTCGTTTCAATTTGCGTAACGTAACGTAACGTAACGTAACCCCGACGCAAAGTGAGGTATTGGTGTATAACATAAATTGTCATTATTTTATTCGAAATCTATACATAAATCCGCCTCTATATGATCTATGCTGGGTTTCAATTTTAAATCTAGAATTAAGTCATTCGTTTTCAACTATTGAACATTCGCATTCAGTTGAAAATGAATAGTGTTCTTAAATCTAAATTTAACGGTTGAAAATCGTACCATAAACATAAGGTTTGTGTCGACGATTCGGTGAAGTCATGGGTAAAAGCTAGTACATAATGTGAACGTATGTGTTTGCGTGTCATTTATTCATTGTAAACGAGTCTTTACATTGACAAATCGCGAATCGAAGGTTGCAGGTACAGTCTTTAGACAAGGACATTTTCTTCCTTTCAACTGGTTTCGCGTGACAGATTAATAATTGTGGGACGACCTGTACACGTCAGCTACGTACATCCAACTATTGTTACAAACTAACAAAACCAGTAGTGAAGTACTACATCATACAACTTTCTCGGAAACTGCGATACATGACGATGATCGAATCATGCAGCAGTTGTTTTTGACTGTTCGCCATTGTTTTATGGAAACAAAACTGGTTTATTTTATGCGTGCCGTTTTACTTAGTTGTCTTATATAAGCACGATAACTAACGATCCGCGACATCGAGCGGTGCAATATGGTGAACGATAATTTTAAGACTCTCTCTCTCTCTCTCGCATATGTCCAAATACATCCTTTCCATTGACATACAAAATACCGATCGTTAAAATTACTAATAAAATGTACCTATTAATAGCTCCGCCCGGTTTCGCCCGGATTTGTAGATTGCCTATTAAAGATTGACATGTTAAGCTGTTGCGGACTTTTTTAATGGAATAAAGGCGTATTTACCCGGCGTCGCTCGGGAATAACAACCCCCTGTGATGATAGCATAATGAGTATTATGCCTAATTAAAACCATTTCATATAGGTACACTGCACGTCATGCGAAATTAGAAGCCGAATGTCGAATGTGTGTTTCATGGATTATAATCACCTTCCTTATCCTTTCCTTACATATCATATTATAAATTAAAGTTCGCTGCGTTAAGTCTGTGTTTGTCCGGGTTATCTCAGAAACTACTGTACGGATTTTCATAAGGTTTTCATCAATAGATAGAGAGATTATCTCTAGGAATGTAATAGGCTAAATAGCCTATAATTTATGAACATTTTGCGAAAATCAGCTACCGATATGAAGTCGGAAAAATTGTCCCTTCTGAGAGATTCCGTGACGTGTGCTGCGTAAATACAGTTATACGACAATAATGGTGGAATATAGTTATAGTTATAGTTGAATAATGGTGGAATATAGTTACTCTTAAAAAGTTCTAAAAAAAATGTCCGCGACATGTACTTTTAAGGTTGATTCACAATATAACCATTTTTATGTCTAAAATATGATCTAAAAGAATGCTTTATTATCCATCAGATAGGTCGTTCTTTTAAGTTAAGGGGGTATTCTTATGTGAACGCATAAATTTTACCTCTTTTTAGGGAATTTTTTTTTAGACGACAATAACATTCAATCATTTTAATTTTTTTGTTTTTGTTTGCATCTTAAACGATAAAATTTTTTTTTCTCTTATTTTACATTTTTTATATATATATATATTTTTAAATTAAATTAGACACTACAAAAAAAAAGCAGGTCACTGGTCATGGTAATAGCGGCTGTTCATGTTGTCTGAAATAAAAAAATCGAATGGATCATTGTTCAGTAGGGATGTCGCTATCGTCCCTACTAAAATTAATCAATTTCATTAAAAAAAAAAAATGGCGGACTGTAGAAAAAAAGTTTGTGTTTTTTGTTAAAAATCATTTAAAAAAAATAAGAAAATATTTTCGAAAATAAGCAATTTTAGTACGGACGATAACCATTAATGAGTAGAAGAACATATATAAATTTCAAAGCAATCGGTTGAATACTTTTTTTTTAGGACCATGACAGTTTTAGAAAATAATGTTTCCAGAAAAATGCGTTTAAAGTTTCAAGAGCCAACAAGTCGCTTACGGCGCGTCAGCCACTATATGAGTTGTAATTTATTTAAAACTAGGAATTTCGCTCTCTATTTTTCACAGTATATTTTCGATAGGTTTTACTATTGAAATATGAAAAAAAAATCGATTTTCCGAAGTGGTCACATAAGAATACCCCCTTAAATCCGTTTAAACACACATACATGCAAAGAATTTTATATATTAGTATAATTCAATAATAAATCTTATAGGTATTTGGATTAATAATACAAAACAATCGTGTTATTGCTAATCTTGCTACGTTTCGACTACTTTATTTAGTCTTCGTTAGGCTCATAACTAATAAATGAAATAATCAATCAAATGACTTATGTTTAAAAATTCATAATACTGAACACACATTGCATTTAAAATTAATTAAATAATAATAATAACACGATTGTTTTGTATTATTAATCCAAATACCTGAGATTTATTATTGAATTATAATAATAATTTTGGAGGCGATATAATGTCTAATTTATATATTAGTATAGATAGCATATATAATAATCCACGGGATCTAATTAGTAAATAATAACCGTGCCACGCATTTAAGCTCTGACAATACACGTCCGGGTTCCGGTTGTGTGTAATCCCATATCTTCGACTGTGCCAGTGGAACGCTGCGCGGATCTGGTTACGTATCTCAACTTCATACTCGGTCCTCATAGACATCGTTACAGAGAAGAAGTACCGCAATTTGTGCAATTAGTGTACACCTAACGGTGTTTTGAATGTCTAGTTGGCTGTTTAATATAACAAAACACACACGATTTCGCGTTTTTTTCAACACCAATGAGAAATCTAAACTTGTGATGCACGAAAAGAAACAAAGTAATCAATATAATTAATTTGTTTACAACAAAAATACGTTGAATTCAAAAGGATTAAAATTAAATTGGCTACATTAAAATTTTCAAACTAATTTTCAAGAAAAAATGTGGTAACTGTTGCCTGATTTTAACGAAATTTGGCCCACGTGTTAAAATCCATCACCGCAAGAAGCCTTTTTAAAATGGGCGTAATCGGGCCATTTTAAGGGTAGTTTTTAGGGGTTGAAAAACGTTTTTGGGCCCCAAAATACCGAAAAAATTCTCAGAATCGTTTCAAAATTGACATTTAACCCTCCAGTAGTAATTAAAAAGTGTCCCTAAAATTTTAATAAAATCGGCCTGACATGAGCGGACTTACAAATTTTATGAAAACACTACTTTGCAGATAGTGAATTATTTACTGAAAGTTGTATATAATTTGGTATAGAAGTTCGATTGATAATAATATTGCAATTAAGAAAAAAAAATGTTATTTTAAGGGGTGTATTAAGGAGTCAAATTTTTTATTTTGCCCAAAAACCAACTTAAGTTCGCATAATAAAGCCACCCTGCCTGTATAAGCAAATACACTATATTGTCGGCAGGGTTTTACCGTTTTAGCACTGCGACCCGGGTTTTTTTTGATATAATATTAAAATTTGTTAAAATATAAAGTGAAATAATAATATTGAAAATAATGCGTTTAATATCCGTTTCTCGACCGTATGACGTCATAACAGACGCTATTTGTACCATTACTATTTTCCATCTACTACATTTTCCGTTATTTTTCTACACTTTTAAAATTCAACTTAATTTATAGAAGGCATTATAGGAAATTAGGATAAGGTAGGTAACTTTGTGAGTATAAGAATTTGACAGGTAATCGACCGTGACCTTGAATAAGAAACCATCTTCAAAAGTTGCGCACCGAATGTTTCAAATTTGACACAATCGATACTCGACAGTCTATATAAACAGTTGGCAAATATGACCTAAATTCAATGAAATTTGAACATAGTGAAATGGTATATTAATTAAGCCAGTCAATAGTCACATTAATCAATGAGTCTTGTAACTTGTTCCTGGTCGGATCGTGTAAAACAAAAGTAGAAAACGGAAGACAGTCGAATGTGTTCATGCAACACTAAATAAACAAAAGAAATCAAACTTTTGTTTCCGTTATTGCGTAATAATCGCACGCATCCGTGGCTTGTCAAGAACAGGCAGAGCTCCGTGTCTTCTTGGAAATTACAAGATTAATAACAAATAAACAGGAATTAAAAGGTTTATGTGCTTTTGCATAGCTAAGAGCTAGTGAATATTTTTACATGAACCGATAGAAAACATTTTTAATGTAAAAAAAAGGAATGGACAACTCGCTGGGTGGCTCGGATTCTATGTTACCCCTTAATTTTTCAAAATAATTTTCCGTTCCACTGAGCGCGCATTATTTTCTGTATGAATATATCATATACATATATAACTAGCGGTACCCGTGCGAATAATTCGCACTAAAATTCGTTTCTAATTTCTCACACTCTTTATAACTTTCTTCTTTTTGTTGTATTACATTACGAAGCTCAGTGACGGTTGAAGAAAATATTTTTTCTGAAACTGTCATAGAGAGGCGCAAGTATCGAAAATGTTGAGCTGAAGCGCCGCCATACGATAAGTATTTATACGTGAATTTTGATTAAAAATTAAACAAAAAAAAATTACCGACCGTCAATCATGTTGACGTTGTTTCAAAGTTAGAACCGTCAGATGGGAGCATTGCTGCATATACTGAATAAATGTATAATTGTTATAATTATTTTGCAAAAACAATAGCAATAATAGATTTTTTAATTGTTGATACACATAGAGCAAGTAATTATCTATAAAATGATACAAAATTTATGTGGAGTAATTGTGAGGTTTTTTCGAAAAAGGGAGGCAAACATCTTAACCTTAGCGTATTAATATTATATGATAATAATTTAAATGCATCCAGTTCTGACATTCTGACAGAAGCAAATGAGCAAATACATAGTTGAATTTTTTATAAATTATTTTAAACCAAAATAGCACTTTTATTTAAATTTCTCTAATTTTTCAACGATAAACCTTTTGTCAAAATTTGAGATAGTAGGAAACACATGCAATTTTTCACAATGTGTCTGACAATAGGGTTGGGCTAGCCAAACCGCTTAGTATGTTAAACTTGAAATACGAACAAAAATAGTTATAAAAATTTCAAACGGCAGAATGAAATTTTTTATTAGTTTTATGCAATTTTGAAAAATTGAGGCGTGTCTCGGAACTTTCTTTTCCTTTATTTGTAACAAAAAAAAAACGACCTTCCTATAAAATTTCGTTCGGTAGAAACTCGTGTGTGAAAATGCTTTCATATACCCCTATCCCCCGATTTACACGGTAGATACGTTCCTGAGAAAAACGTGTAAATCAAAAATTAAAAATTTTCAAGTCAAAACCGTGTAAATCGAAAAGCTTGCAGAAAATGCATAATTTTGCTATTTAACAGTTGTGATTTTTTTCAATATTTTTAGGTGTACACAGAAATAAAAATAAAATGCATTGACAGGTTAAAATATGTAATATATTACGGAAACACTGTTTTTTTATTTAATTACAATACATTAAACAGAAGAACAAAAAATAAAACCAAAGGTGTTTTATTATCCTTCATCACTGTCAGAAATTACTCTCATTCTTTTTTTCGGAATCGAAGGTTCGAATTCACTTTCATCACTCGAAGTTATTTGTGCCGATTCGATGTTTGAAGCAGAAATATTTACATTATGAGAGATGGTAATAAAATCGGTTATTAACAATTGCTTCGAATTTTTTGTAAGATCTTTGCGATAAAAACAAAAAAAAAACTTATTTGGAAAACCGTGTAACAGCGAAAACTTGTAAAACAAGTACCGTGTAAATCGGGGGATAGGTGTATTTGTAAACCTGATTTTGTTTCATACATTTCAGAATTTTTCCTTTGTTTCGTTGATTTATTTTAAGTTATTCGTTACTTAACAATCTTTCCCACTAAAATCTATCGATAAATACAGATATTTCTGCTGATTCCACTTCATCAAGCACGAGTTTTTTTACCTACAATATGTTCATTAAGGTAGTTGTCGTGGTACAATATTGTCAAAAAGTTCTAGATTATACGCGCCACAAAAGTATACTAGCTTGTCGCTAAGTGATCCATAATTTGTACGCAAAACTGTACCCGTGGAAACGTAACCCATACAGTATTCATATGCATGTATACTTTTCTATAAATTGTTGAACTGTAAACCGTTATTTATAGATAATTAGACGATCAAAAATTTTTCCGTATTTTTTTTTAAACTCATAACAAATGCATTGAAAGACTGTCAGTTTTTGGAAAGTTTCTGACAGTTAGTTCTTTTTTTATAAATAAGAAACTACAGAGATCGTATACAATCAATGTTAATTATCCAATTTTTAATTAAATTTATCTCGGATTATATACGGTCGATCGACTTCAAATTTTCAGGGCAATTGTATTATCATGTCCTTACTAAGTATACAAAAATTAAGAATTTTCTGAAGGTGTGCCTTAACCACGACAACTACCTTAAGTGAAACTTAATTTTTTGTGTGACCTTGCACATGCGTCCATAGTTCTGTGCAATCAAGTGAAACTTTATGATCACTATATTTATTTCGTCTTGCGAAGAACAATTATTACGAACCTTGGTCTCCCAAATTACCCGAATTTATTACCCAATTCATGATTCACAACCATTAGTAAATAATAATTAAACATAAACGTCTAACAATTAATTATACCATTAATTGCACAGGTGTTTTAGGGTTCGCCCACATTTTAATTGTCAATAGTCAAACAAATCAATACTCAAATACAATGGGGTCGCGGTAATCGGATATTTGTTTTAGATTGGGGTCTAAAATTATCGAAGTTGCTCGATTATGAAAGTGCTGTGGTTAAAACTCTTGTAGTTGGGTTAAAATGTATAGTAGAGCATTCAGTAATCGAACTTATAGGTACAGATCAACGTTGCCAGACGTCCCGATTTATATACGTTTTTTTACTATGTTCCGCTTTCGACGAAAGAATCCCGCTTTTTTCACTCAAAAAGTTCCAAAATCCCGACTTGGCAAAAAAAAATCTGGCAACGCTGGTACAGATCCATAGTCACAGCCATCTTGTATATACCTGCACGCTTGGCTTGTCGCTTTCCATGTCTCATATCCTTAAAATCCGTGTATAAATCCATTTTTTGTGTCCCAGCCATTACATGTTAAATTTAGAAGAATATAGGTACGATATTGGTACTAGGGGTTCTAACCCCAGAAGCCATCAGGGGTAATGGGAAAAAAAACTTATAGGCGCGTCAATCAGAAAAATAAAAGGAAGAAGGAGAATACAAGTTCCTTCTTGCATATTTCTTTAAAATTCGATTTTTTTGTGGAACTGATCACAACATGTACAGTTACTGTGAGAATAACAAACCAAGTCATAATTATTAGTTTTAGCATGTGTTCAAAACGCAAGAATCTAAACGAATTTCTCTGTGTCCCGCCCGTGTCGAAGTGGTACATGCGCGTACATTGGATCCGTATTTCACCCGATTCGATGCCGACGACGGACGACATCGGTTGAAAAGCAAACATCAAAGTTAAAATGTAAATGTATGCATTACAATCTTGGTGCTGGCCGTCATCGGATCGGGAGAAATACGGATCCAAGGCGACGTCTTCTTAACCCAGATATGCCTAAAAGTTTTCTGAAAAATAAAAAAAAGAAAATACACCGACTTTTTACTTAATAGGTAGTAATAAAATGAGAAAATCATATAAAAAAATTTTATTTTAAGACCATTTCAAAATGGCGGCCGTACTATATATAGTACATTAGGCATGTAAATTACTATGAAATAACATTCTTATTTTGTATGATAGAAGGCAAAACATTTTACATGGACTCCAATATCACACTTTGAACACCTTGTTGTTGTCCTCTGGTGACAAAGAGCACATCTAGTTTGCTTTGGCTGAGGAATTACTATAATATGGTCTAGTCGATCATATCGTAGGTCCAATCCCTGCGTCTTGCTAGGATATCCTTTTTGAAAGGTAAATTTCTTTTTATTTTGAACTAGTAAAGCTGTGTCAACTCGTCTTCTGAAATTTAGCTGATCGAGATCCCCTCCACTTCTCCGATGAATCTGCCAGGCATTCTGAATGGACATGTCGATGCAATGCGTTACTAATGAAAAGTACCATTTTTTACCTCTGAGCGAAATTCTGTATAAACTAATGTTTTGATCGGAACGATCGACCCCTCCCATATTTGAATTGTACATATTTATTAGATGTGGCTGCTTCACGTTATGCTCTTGAAAAGTTACCTCCACTGGTGCTTGCAACTGAGATCCGAGCAAATTGTCAATTGAAACAACATATTCATCTCCAGAATCTTCATCAGTGACTTCAGTTGTTGCATTGATTGGAGGAAAAATAGTTACTTCATCAACTTGTTCAGCATTTTCAATATCATCTTCCAACATAGCAAGAACTTCATTGAGCGATAATCCTCTGTAATGGAATAATATTGATAGACATATATTTACCTAATGTGCTATATTTAGTACAGCCGGAAATTCCCCCCCAAAACTACGATAAATGTACAAAATAATACATGCACCTAAATAACCTATGAAATTATAGTTACTTATTGTTGCACTCAACGTATATTTTTTTTTGTATATATTTTTTATATATTTGAAATTGACCTACCTTTCTAAGCGAACACCGTATTCCGTCATTTCCATTTTTCTCCAGCTTTCACACAGCTCAAACTCACAAATTGCTTCAACAAAATGAAATTTGTACTTGCACGTGCACCCGTAATGTTACACTTATAATGAATCATTTATTGTGCAACATGCATTCATTCAGTTAACCACCACTGCAGATTGAAACACGTTTAAACTGTACTATATATAGTACATTAGGCATATCTGGTTTAAAAGAGGCACCCAACTAGACGGGAGCCTGATTACCGCGAGCCCACTGTAGTAGCGATACTCAATAGGTTAGTTCTTGAACTCTTCGGATAATGTGGGCTGAAAATGTACCTAAATGTGAAAAAATGAGTCTGTAAGTTTTTTTTATCAATTTGTTCAAGCATCAAAAATATAAAAATTTAAAACGTAAAATTCCCGACCAACACCACCTCGAAAAATTAAATTTGGAATGTAAGTTCCGAAATAAATTTAATGCAGGATTTTTCTCGTAAATGTTTCATTATTTTTTTAGATATACTGCATGTTGAAAATAAAGAAGTTATACTACACAAATCAGAGTGTAATATAAGCGGCATAGATTGTATGCTTGGGACGGTTACGCGTTACACTGTTTCATTACTTTGCCGCTCTATTAAGTGAATAAAAAAAATACAGTAGCTTAGTAACGAAATTACTTTGATCGATAAGTGCCATGCATTGTCATGTAACCTACTCAGCTGTCTTCTTGCTTATACGTAGACTGCAGACAAATGACGTCACGCTTTGTTCGATAGGAAGTCAATTTTTAATTAATTATTACTTTCTTATTTATTGATATTTTTAAAAACGAAAAAATGCGGATAAGTTATTTTTTCTCCATTGAAAAATAGGACAATACCCAATTCACATATTCTTTAATTTAGGGTGGTCAAACTGATATTTTTTAAAATTAAGTGCGGACAGATTTTTATGAAAAAATGACGTTTACTTATGTACATCCCCCAGGTACAAAATTCATTAAACAAGGTTTAATTTCAATAATATATTATGCAATGTCAAATGAGTAATTAATACTAATATGTCAACTTCGGTGCGGAAATCAAAGATGCTGTTTCATTTTATTTAGTTTTCTGCTGGGTCGTAGAGTCGCTTCTACGAACTGCAACAAAATAATCATCCAAGATCTGACCCACTCGATTTGTATTTGGGACCTTGTTTATTATTACACAAGTGGGATACACGAGCAGCAATTTTGCCGGCGTCCATATTTTAACATGCTTTTATTAGCTTCACATGTATGTTTGTTTGTAAAGGAATCTTTGAACGTGAAATTTACCCACTTCAAACTGTGAGATCAAACTGAAACTTTGCACACTTATCAAGAATCGATGACAATACAATAATTTAATAAGTTTGTCCTATTACACTGATCAGGACCTTAAGGATAAAAAAGAAGTTTGCAAAATTACAGCAAGCCAACTAAAACGCTGTATAGTGACGTATGTTTAGTTGCCTACCCTACAGTCAAATTCAAATTCGTTTTTAGTCTTATAATTAAAATTAGAGTTTACAAAAACTAAAACAACACGCTTTTATGAACTAAAAAATGCAAAATAATTTGACAACAAAATTAGCTTTATACTGTAAAAAGCGTGGGGTGCTATCTACTTAAATTTTCATAATAGCTCTACGTTTACAATTAGCTATTAAATGAAAAATTTATACCGATATTAAGCACTCCACGCTTTTTACAGCAAAGCTAATTTTACTGTCAAATTATTTTGCATTTTTAATTCATAAAAATATGTTTAGTTTCTTTTAAACTCTATTTTTTTTGTCGAAATCTACAATTTTTAACTTCTTAGTTCATTAAGAATTTATTGTAATGGGTCCGAAAACTGAAATCAAAATTTTTAACATATTTTTGTTTCAAGGTCACTACAATATTATCACACTATTTTTGAATATACGTGGTTATTTCTATCTAACACGATATCTCGCAAATAAAAAATGACATCGACTTTGTTAGTCTCAATGGAAGCGTGTTGAACGTCACTATGATCAAAAATTGCGTTTATTAAAATCGGTCCAGCCGTTTTTGCTCAACAAAAATACTACAAAAAGTGAGGTTGGGAGAGATTCAGGGTGGTGACCAAAACACCCCCCCTCCATGAAGATTTTGCGACGGTCACCCCATAAAAAAGTTACAAGCCCATAAAGTTTACGATTTTTGATAAGAAATAAGCGTAAAGTTTCAGTTTATTTTCCTATCACGACCTTTGGGGACACACGGTTTCTAAATTTTTAAAATAAACTGAAATTTACGCTCCTGCCTCTCAAAAAACGCAAAATTTATGGAGTTGTAACTTTTTTTTATGAGGTGACTGCTGGGAAAATTTTATAGTGGGGGGGGGGGGTGTTGTGGACACCCTCCTGAATCACCCTCACCCCCTCCGGGAACCTTATCCAGACAATAGGGATGTTGACTATTTTTGGGAAAGTGTTTTAAATCGTGCATAAGTACCTAATATTGTCACAAATATTAATTATTTTTATTTAAATACAACTCAAGCCTTAAAAATCATTTATTGTAAATCCCGTTTCAAATTTCGGTCCAAAACGACTATACTAGTCGCGTGACGTCACCTGTTCATACCAAAGGAGGCTCAAAAGTTTACACGGGAGCTACCATCCTATAGATGCGTATTCTGTGCTCATAAACGTTAGTAAACTGAGGTGATGAAAAGTTGTTTCGTAGTCGTTGCTATAGTTACATGTAATTTGACGTTTCCTATAAACAAATAATAAATTACACACTAAATATTAACCAAACAATGAAGTTTTTTGACAGCGGCTGAACATATGACGTCATGCGCTCTGATTGGTGTCTGTTGTCACGTGACTTGAGAGTGGTTTTATTTATTAAATATTAATTAAATTCCTTAAAAATAAGGAAAAATATTCTGTTTTTTTAGTATTTCTATCATAGAAACTACTACTTTTCGTTAAAATTACGTTTTTATTTGAATACAGTCAACATCCCTATTACCAAAAAGTGGATTCCAACAAAAAATAAAAATGCGGTTCGAGCCCAGTTTTCAATTTGTAGATTTAATAAAGTCATTTAGAAAACGATTTTGTATTATTAAAAAAAACGACGGGGCGGGACCTACGACAAATATAAAAGGTGCGATCTGTGAGGCTTTTGTTTTTAGTTACAGCTCGTACAATGGTTATTCGTTGTGTGAATGAACTCAAACAGTATGAGTCATTAAGGTATGATAGAGACGGTCACTTCATTTACAGTTTGTAGTAATTCAACTGTTCTCTATAATACTGCGGACGATGATGACATCAGGTTAGACAAACAAGTTAACAATACATACTTTACGTATTACTGTAATGCGCCAAAAGCAGGCCGTAAAATTTATCACGTAGCTAAAGAAAACTTTTAATCGATACTAATAATACAATGGTGACGGAGAGTTTGTCTAATTTCATCGTTAATTGTCTAGGGTCAATAATTAATCAACAATATCTAATTTTGTTTTCTTGTGAGAAATCCGTTTGTTGCATCAAGCAAAATTTTCGCCAAAAATCAGATATCAAATTGCACTAATCAACTTAAAATCTCCTACACACGGCCTAATCTTATTGGTTAAATCAGATGTCACGTCCACACGGTCTCTGATAAGCCTAGATTTCAGTACGGATTTGGACGACCATGTCACCGTCGTTATCAAAGGAACAAAAAGTCGCTACTGGTTTAGCACTTTCTGCTAATACAAATTACAACAGAAAAGGAAGATGTGAATTAATGACTTATTTAAAGAAATGATTTTAGAAATATGAAATTACTCAAAGATCAAGATGACTTTATAACCTAGTTAAAAATTACCAAATTTCTAAATTTTTACTAAATTACCAAGTACACACAAAGTAGGTCGAAACTCTCCGCACGACATGATTTAGTAAGGCACGACACAGATCGGTCGCATCGGCCACCCAATGGCCTTGGACAAGAGTTCATCAGATAACAACCCTCCAGACGACCTGATCAAATCAGCTATCAGATCAAATCCATGTATAAGAGGTTTAAGATCTATTTTAGCCAGTAACACTCACTCGGTAGTCGGTACAATCAACGCTGAAAGTATGAAGCGTAGAGGTAAGGAGAACAATCTCTCATGGGTGTCTAACAGAAAAAGTAGCCACCTAAAATCATTAAATACTGGCTTAATTGTTCAGAATAGCGCTAATGAACCAACAGGATGAACTAGCACTTGTAGACAAAGAGACGTTTGTGGTATAATGTGTCTGAGAGAGATGTATATAGTTCAAAAATGACTGACAGCTGGTTTGGCAGTTGTTTCGACAAGTTTGATACTCCTTTTAGAATAGCAATGCCATCTTAATTTAATGCTATTCGAGGGATATTTTTCTAAAGGCCCCAGTACACAGTGGTCTGTAGTGGGCCATTGTAGACCATCGCCATTGTGTACAGGGGGTATTGGTCTATAGTGGCGAACAATTGTGAATCGTGGTGCGCAATCCGTTTGTTGTCGGTTTTTTTGACACACTTCAAAGGAATCGTGGCGTGGCCTGTGGTGTTCACCTTCACACAGTCGCCCATTGTTTGGGCAGGTACCTACTTTTTTTGTTGCGTGCTATATTTAAATTTTTAATCGCCCAAAATGTCTGTATCCTGGAGCAATGAAGAGACTTTTAGATTTATAATACTATAATACTTGTAAATAGTATATAAATAAATAGCCGCAGCCGTAATTACTTCCACGTCCATCGCAAGTGCTTCGCCAGGCAGAAATAAGCCATAGGCCATTGTGTGACCACCAAGTGATAGTGGCCTACAGTTGCACATTGCAAAGCATGGCCCACTACAGACCAGTGTACTGGGGCCTTAACATTGAGACGGTTCTCCTTATCTCCATATTCCATGGCTGAAAGTAATGTCCATCGCCCGTCTATTCTATACCGTTGAGAAAACGTTCACTCAACGACTATACATCGAGAAACACGGATACATGCCGCCAATATTTTTGAGTGGTACAGTCCGCTATGCACCAACACATGAAATACCCAACCGTACACGATATATTCATACATATTTAAAGCGTTATCATCAGTCACCAGTATAGATGAAAATCTACTTTCCAAAGCTATAACTTTTGAAGTAAAGGTACGTCTGCGAGGATTTTCCAAATCGGGCAAATAATTCTTAGGTTAACAGTGCGATAACCCGACGCTATAAGTTAGCATAATTCAAGTTATTTGCAAAACGCTGAAAACTGGAACAATGAGGTATTCTGTACTAAATGTCAACTTTTATGAATCACTATTTTTTATATCTTTGAAAACGCTCTAACGCCAGAGGTTCCGACCGCTTACTTACACCCTAAATACTGGCTAATTTTAAAATATTAGTTTTTACAAAATTCTTGCAATTTCTGACCACGAGTTTTTGGATCATTTGAAAAACGTCGAACAAAAATTTTTTTTTGTTTTTGCTCAGAGATTTGAAGGCGCAGTCTCGAGTATATTGTGCTCCCGATATTTTATACTATTTATTGGATACCAAGCAATTATTAAGATTATTCTTGTATTACGTAGTAATATATTGTAGAAAAAAAAAGAAAGTTTTATTTTTAAGCAAGATTTTATAATTATTTCAACAATTTCGGTGTGATTGAAGATCATTCAATGTTTTCATAATAATAATTACACATCCGATTTCAACACGAAGTGTCAATTTGCAATATTAAATCATGGAAAATAAAGAATTATTATTATTATAGTATTTAACACTCCACTCTGATTCATCTGGTGGAAAACTGACTTGCGGCCGATAAAATACAGGGATTCATGTAACTTTATAGATTTATGTTTATAAGTATTTTGGTAATAATTAAAAACAAAAAATTATACCGTCAAGTCGCAGTAATCGGGCATTTATTTCGCGTGTTGGTGTCCAATATTCGAATCTGTCCTATAATAAATAGAATTGTAAAATGTCTTGTACACAGGCTCTATGTACAAGTAAACTATTCATTTAATCGCGTACTGAGCTAAAATAAAAAACCGGTCAAATGCGAGTCGAACTCGCGAGAAGAGGGTTCTGTACTATTCCGTTTTCCGTGAATACTTTAAGACTTAATATTTTCATTTCAATTTTCCTGTAAACTATGGGTGAGACCCGACATTCCCTATTTTTTTCAAAATTTTAGGCGCAGTAGTTTCGGAGATAGGGGGGGGGTGGTCAATTGTTCATCTATTTTCTTAAATAACTTTAAAACTATTTATTTTAAAACTATAAAAAATATATTTGATACTCTTACCACAAGCCCTTTCATTTGATATGTCACACGGTACAGTTTGCAAAACTTTTTTTTTTTAATTTCCTAATTTTTCCCCAAAAATTACCCCCATGTGCAAAATATATTTATTTACGTTACACATTCGTTTTTTGGTCACCGACTTACATATGTGTACCAAATATCAACTCAATCGGTCCAGTAATTCGGTGCAAATTGGCTTTGACAGTGGGACGGACAGACACACGAGTGATCCTATAAGGGTTCCGTTTTTTCCTTTTGAGGTACGGAACCCTAAAAAGGTCCGCGTTTTAAGTTTTTCGTTGCATAATATCCTCTTAAATGTTTGAAACTTTTCATGGACTGATCATAACATCATGTACACAGTTATCGTGCGAATAATAAACCACGCCATAAATGTTAACGTATGATTCTGTTGACTACCTTCAAAACAAAAACAGTGTCGGGTCGGTACCTGCGCCAGCATTCGGCGATGCCCAATTGTAAGGGGCATCCAAATAAACGGAGGCCGAAAAACGCGGCCCCACTCTACATAAAACAAAATCATATTATATTTCTGTGTGTATTTCATTTTCTAGAAAATGTCTCAGTATTTATATATTACATGACATCTACACGGGAACATGTGTTTCCAGAATCTGTGCCTGAATGCGTTTGCACTTATCATTCGAGATTGGTTGTATCGATTTTGATTAAATGTACTCGTTCCCAAACTTAATTAAAGTATTGGGAAATTTTTATTTCGCTAAAATTGAGCTAAGGTTTCGGTCAAAATTGATATTTGACGCTAGAGAAATCGACAGTAGAGGTTATAATATACAGGGTGTTTAGGGAGGAAACCCCAATGTATTTGGAGCATGTTTTCAGGAGATCAAAATAAACAAAATAGTCAGTACATGTGCCCTAAAATGAGCCATTTCTGAGATATTGGTTTGTTCAAAGTTCGCACTCCAGTATATATAAGTAGGTAATAGGGATGTTGACTATTTTTGGGAAAGTGTTTTAAATCGTGCATAAGTACCTAATATAGCCACAAATATTTTTATTTAAATACAATTCAAGCCTTAAAAATCATGTATTTTAAATCCCGTTTCAAATTTCGGTCCAAAACGCCAATACTAGTCGCGTGACGTCACCTGTTCATACCAAAGGAGGCTCAAAAGTTTACACAGGAGCTACCATTGTATAGATGCGGTCACAAAGTAGGAGGCTGTGCTCATAAACGCTAGTAAACTAATGAGGTTATGAAAAAAAATTTCGTAATTCTTGTTATAAAACATGAATTCTAAGTTTTCGAACTAATAGCCTTAATAAATACACTTTCCATGACGTTAAAACTCCTTGCAGTGTTTTTTTTAAAGAAATTTTCGAATAAATTACACACTAAATATTAACCAAACTATGAAGTTTTTTGACAGGGGCTGAACATATGACGTCATGCGCTCTGATTGGTGTCTGTTGTTACGTGACTTGAGAGTGATTTTATTAGGTTTTATTTATTAAATATTAATTAAATCCCTTAAAAATAAGGAAAAATATTGTATTTTTTAGTATTTCTATCATAGAAACTACCACTTAACGTTAAAATTATGTTTTTATTTGAGCACAGTCAACATCCCTATTGGCAAAGCCGACTTGAACCGAAGTACCTGCTGTAAATTCGGCATATCTCTGCAATGCGAACTTTGAAGTTTGAACAAGCCAATATCTCTGTAATGGCTCATTTATATGTATATTTGACTTTTTTATTTTGACCTTCTTAATACATACTCCAAATATCGCGGTGTTCTCCCCGTACACCTTGTATAATAGGTTTACTTGGAGGTTTTCCGGATATTTTGCATTAAAACGTGTATCCAAAATTGTTGTCATTCGTTCTGTCTGTTAGTATTGGGCACTTTTTAGCCGCCTACACTTGGGCTAAGAAGGTGCTCGTTAAAACCGACATTAACAGAACTTATTCTTTGCGAACACAATTAACGTGCACGCTATCGATGCTGAGAGCAAAACCTAGTAGCTAAACATATTAAAAAAATATTAATATTTATGGGCGACTGTACCCTGTTACCTATACTAATCAGTGAGAATTTTCATTCATGATAATTATTACAATTGCACTATCAAAACTAACACAATTGAAAAAATTAAGTAATAATGAATTATGACAAGAATTTTTTCAATTTAATATGAATGATGATTCATGTTTTATAACTACAAAAATTTATCAACGAAAATGTTAACCATGCAGATTTATGAAATAATCTATATGAAAAGAACAAGCAACGTCTCTTCTTTTTTTGAGATGTATAATTTTGCCTACTGGCAAATTTCTTCGGATGAAAACATTTTTGCAAATGATTATTTTTCATTTTTTACACATTTTACCCTCAATGACAGCACTCGAAATCTTATTTTCTAACGCTTCCATGTGGAAACGTTTACACTTGCTAATAATAAATTGTTGAAAAGAAAAGAAAATTTCAATTTGTTAAAACATTATCTGAAAACGTTTTTCGTATTTCGATTCTTAGAATGTTTTTCGATTCTGAACAAAACTGACTGAAGCACCCTGTGTACGACTTCTAAATAATGCAGTTTCATTGGAAAACATCATAAAACATAATGAAACGTAAATACTTAATTCGACTTTCGTTATCTTTATCAACTGATCAATTTATTGATTAAAAGCTATCTACTACTGCATTGATTTTTGTCATTATTAACTTTAATAAAACAAGTTGCAATTTTAGTTTCATAATTACTAATCGATGACATTATTTAAAGTGGTGTGGCTTATATTTATAGATAAAAAAAAAATAATATGAAACATAGCTTTCAATAAACTTCAGACGTATTGTCAGCTCGTTTGCGGTATTTTTACTTGAAATTGGAAAAAAAATGAGATCAATATTTCTGTATACGTAAAGTGATGAATTTTCTTGTCCCACAATTTAAACAAACATTTACCGATAAATTATGTTACTTAAAAAGCATAACGCCTAAGCAAAAGTTCAGTAACGACAAATGGTTATGATATATGGATGTAAGAAAAATAATACAACATAAGTACAGACAGACATCATGTCATTGCTACGATCAAGAGAAACTACTAAAGACACTGAACATATTTAGCTATGCAAAATTTAGTTCTCCCTTGTCAGTTTTTTTTGTCTCTGTGGAAATTACAACAGCTACATAAAAGTAAATAGTTTGATGATGAAAGGTATGTGAAATATCTTTTAGAACCATACGATTTCTCCATAAAAGATAAAAAAGATGGCGGTACAGCAAGCCGAAGAATCAATTTGTAACTGACATTCAGGTTATGGGACTCACCTGTGAATTACTATTTGAATCTTCAATGATTTTATCTGTTTCCATATTAATCATTATTCACTAAAACACTAAAAAAATATCACACATTCAAAACACGACACAAACAAGCTGAATAGTCTCAAAAACTCACATCACAGGAAGTCAGTCAATACAACACTCACTTACCCGAAACTGAATGCGATTGGTTATTTCTCTAGGTGCATAAAGGTGTGACGTCATCTGTCAATTGTGGCGCTAGTGTGTTGGCTTCTGCAAACCATTGATGTAATCAACATTCATAGGTGTCACTATAGCTACTCATTTTGGTTTGAAGCTACAACTAGTAAAGAAATTAGCTATTTTTTTTTGTAGTTTTTCCATTGATAATAATTAATGCGACTACGTGAGTCATAAGTCATTTATTGTAAAAACCAAATTTAAGTGCACACTAAATAACTTAGTTATCTAGTAGCTATTTTGTTGTAATACCAACTCTTTCATTTACATTATACAGTAATACCTCACTAAGCGCTGTTTCAGTATTACGCGGTTTCTAACAAAACAGTTTAGCCACTATAACGTAAATTATGGATCAATTTATACAAAATGAATCAATTATTGATAGAAGTTCAAAGGCAAAGTGAAGTGTCATTGATAGCTATCAACAACAGCTTACTGAACTAATAGATGACTTCTTCACAAAAAACAATTATATCATAGATGAAAAATTGTCCGAGGACTTAGGATCAATAAGTCAATACTAAATTTTTATTTTTATCGCGACGTTTCAGAATTTATTTATTCTTTCATCAGGCGTCTCGGACAATTTTTCATCTATTTAATTAATTAGTCAGGATCGGAACAATCTTTGAAATAATTATATCAAATGAGGAAACTTCCTCATCACAAACATAACTTCTTACTCGAACCTTTATTTGACTTCCATAAATGTTTTATGAACAAAAATCGATTAAACCAACAAATAAATCTTAAATTAATGTGAAAAAATGGAAAAGTATGTCATTATATGAGAAAAACAACGTCATAGCATATATTTCTTTTACGCATGCATTGATTTTCCCCAAAAACAATAGGGCTCTTACAGCTTACTATAAGTGTGTCAAATTTCAACTTCCTAACCCTACTGGGTCCTTCTGAAGGGTCTGGAAAGACAGACATCTGGACACACAATAGGAAATTATATAAGTATGTAGATTATCTAAATTCTAAATGATGACCTCAGATATTGAGCGTCTATAATCTACAATCAAAAAGTCTGTATTACAATAAAATTGTTACTAGGTACTCAAAATTTAGTGTACATCATAGATTTGGAAATCACGTCAAATAAGTTTGTTTTAAATTTCTAGAGTAAAAATGTCTGATGAATACATACATATACAACAAAATCTTATTATTACTTACTCAATGGTTCTGGCTTGCTCAAAATCATCCACTCTTTTGCCACCTAGCGTTTAAGCGTAAGACCGCAAACATTAAAAATACAGAATGCTGGGAGATCTGCTTTTGTAAATGTTTACTCATATATTCTGCTAGATGTCAGATATGCAGCAGTAAAAAATAAATCTTTCAATATTTTTTGGCGCTTAAAATATTAAAAATTTATCAAAAGTATTCCTTCTTCTTTGTAAAATAAAAAAAGAAATAATTTATCAAAAACATAAAGTTTATTTTTTATAATACAATATTTTTATACTAGCATTAAAATTGGATAAATAAATAGATTATAGACAATCGACTGCTGACGTCATCAACATCTATCTACTGAAATAAACAAAAGTTTAATGAAGAATATATTTATTTTTTTTATAATTTTATTTATGTAATATTTTTATTTATTAAAATGTATCATTAAAATCAATTTCTTGAACTTAATGACCATAATATGTACTCTTAAGATTAAAAACAAGTTATTTCACATTCTAAATAATTATTTTCTGTACCTACAACCGAATGATAATTTTAATTATTCTTAATATTTACATAATTAGTAATAATCGACGCAGGTTCTGTGAAAATAATCTGGATTTGCTTTAGGATTATGTTATTATTATTATTGACTTTAAAATGGCCATATTTACTATAAGTTATAACCATTTATAAATTGAAAATATATTATCTGATATGACTCACAATAAAAAAAAAAACAATATTTTCACTTTATAATGCCAAACTATTGCAACGGACTACAGAAATATCATTACAAAGACCAAGTTCCTAATTCTCAGCAAATAAAAAATATTAATGTATTCCTTCTAATGGCGAAAAAGATTTGTACTGATAAAGTTGAGGTCCTCCAAATCCGTACAAAAGACGACCTTTACCCTGTTCATCATAATACGGGTAGCGATATTTTGGCCTGAAAAAATAATTGCAAAAAATAGATTACGAATTATAAAAATTACTTTTCTTAAAACTATGTTTTTTTTTTGTCTAATTTTATTATCCCGATATACCTGTCTTGCAGACACTAAATGGACGTACAGTCATAGAAAAATTAAGAGTTACTTTCGTTTTGATACAGTAGACTTTCGTAAGTTAGTGCCTAAGAGGTTTTTGTTGAAGAGTTAGCGATTCAGGCCCACCGTACGAGGGTGGTACAGTCAGGGGGGCGAGAAATCACAACAACTGTTAACAGCTATAAAACAGACACAGGAATGGAAGAGTTAGCTTACTTAACGAGTAACGACAAAATGAGAGCCTACTGTATTATATTTAAGGGTTCTAGCCTCCGGCTAAGGCACGAAAAATCTTAACTTCGATGGATCATAGTTACTTAAAACAAGATGTTGACGAGGGGGGAGATGGAACCTCTAACAAGACAGACCAGTGAAACTGAACAACATAGAAAGAGTTGAACACAGGTATTTAAAGAATACCAAGCGTTACTAAAAGTTGGAATATCATCTCAATTTTTACGAATAAGTAACTTTCGTATTTTTTCGAGTCATTTTTTTCTGGTATATTAATTACATAACAGTAGAAATGTTTAACACTCGACAATGTTAATTTCATTATTAATTCAGTTTTCCTTTCTAAAATGTACAATACACATTACACATGCATGCCATATCGGATATGAAGGAATAGTGAGTCCCTGCGTGGATACCGGGATGACATGGAATTGACTACCCCAGAAAAAATACAATATCTCAATAAAATATTGGGTTTATTTCTGAGGCATTTAATACCAGATTTCATCGTTTTTTCGCATTGAAAATATTCTTTATGAATATTAAAAGAAAATATGCTGAAGGCGGCCGGTATGAGTAGGAGGGAAAATCGCTGCCCAATTTTTAATTTCAGAAGCAATATGCAGGACGCAGAGGAAATAGAAACGAAAAGGTGCCAATTTTATAAATATATTCCTGATTTAAGACATTATTATAAAACATTTTTTAAATCTCACTTTCTTGCCACCTTCGTCGAGGAAGAAAGCATTCAGGAAAAAAAATCAAGAGAATTCAAGAGGCAGGAAGAAAATGTATTTTCAACTTTCATCAATAATTTTTATTATACAAATAGTTAGCTAATAATAGTTTTGTTACTATTGCTAACCCTTACGAGTTATTGACATTAATTTTTATATTAAAAAAAAAATTATATGTGGGCCCGAAACGATTACCTCTATTGTCCCGCCTTGAATTCAGCAATGTATGATTATTTTAAAGGATTTCGTTTATTACATTTTAACCTAATCTTACATTTACTTACCTTTCAAAATATTGGAAATTTGGTGCCCTTGGTGTTAAAGTATTTCCAACTGTTATAAACAATATTGCTAGGAGTGCAATTATCTAGAAAAAAATTAATATTTTGAATCGTTAAATAATTAACCCTCGTCGGACGGCATAAGTGAAGGTGTACGTTAAAAAAGCAAAAGTAACAATTTATAATTGTACCTATGCCGTTCGACAAGATTTTAGTTTCAAATAGGGTTATCTTTTCTTTTTTGTTAAAATAAATGAAGGTCGGTTAATTAAGGTCATTGTTTACAGCATAATTAATTTTTACCATAAAACACAATTAAATATTAATATATTATGTAGTGAGTTTCAATTAAATTAGCATAATAGATCAATTTGCTATCAGTGATGCGCTAGTTGAATAAATAAGTTGTACATCTTCTTTTGTTTCGCTATAGAAAGTTGTAACAATTAAGTTAATTTATAATTTCACTGTCCCTAAAAAATAAACATTACTAAAGATGGCGACAAACAGTAAAGATTTCTAATGTGTTTTCATGCTATTTTATACAATATGAAATCTGAACGTTGTGTCTATTAAAATTTATTTTGCATGACCCCCTATAAAATGGCTGCTTTTCATGTCTATATAGCGGTTGTAAAATTATACTTTTTCGTCCTAGTGCGTAAAGTAAAACAAAAGTAGTGCGATTTTATCAATTCAATAGTTGTATCTTTGTCAGTTGACATTTAGTTTGAGCGTCAGAAACCAGAGTACACAACCAACACGGCCGAACGTCCACTGACAGAAATATTACAAACATAATAATAATAATAATAATATAATATATTTAGTATTTTTTTTGAATTTTGCTAATGGCAAATCTTTTGTATCTGCAGATAACTTGTTGTCAAATTGTAGCCCAATATAATTTGGACCATACCTTGTATGTGTATGATGTAAAAATCAGCTATTTTATATTAGGTACGTGGAAAAAATGTATCTTGTATACTCGTGTGATTATTAAACTCGCAATAACAATGTCACAACTCGCAACATAACAACTGCATTTACATACGAGATACATAACTGCTATTTTAAACCTAGAAATTTCAGCAAATAGATAAACTCAAATGTGATAAAAAATGTTCAAACTCATACAAGTTTTGAAAGCCAATCAGTTTTAGCAGCTAGTAGAAACACAGCACCAGCTATAATATGTTAGTAGAGAAATATACGTTCCAGAAACATGATAAAAAAAACCCGAGTCGAATAAGTATGTATTTATCAGCGTTGCCAGACGTCCCGATTTTTAAATCAAAATTAAATGTCCCGCGCGGGACAGGCTCAGTCCCGCTTTTCGGGGATAACTCAACCGTGCGTAAATAATTGTTCTCTTATTGTAAGTTGCAATTTGTAACACTCACTCCTCAGACTATTGTTTGAAACGCCATCTTTTTCTAATGAATAAACCTTTTTTGATTTTGATTTCTGTTTTTTTTATTCGGAAGACGAATAAGACTCAACTATTTAACGATAGGGTAAATCTGATTTAAATTATCATATTTTTATTAAAATACATTTTCAATGGCTATTTGTCACGTAAACGTAATTTGAACTCAAATAAAAATATAAATATTTAAAAACTTCTGATTATATACGTTTTTTTACTATGTCCCGCTTTCGACGAAAGAATCCCGCTTTTTTCACTCAAAAAGTCCAAAATCCCGACTTGGCAAAAAAAAATCTGGCAACGCTGGTATCTATGCATTATAGTCTTAGAAAGATAAAAACCAGTTAGTTATGAATTAATGATTTTACTACCCCTATAATAGAACTAGAAATGCTTGAATTGCCAAGTGTGTAATAGTGTCGTTGTTTATATGGCACACCCATGGTTCCTTTACAAACCCCCAGCCACAATGTTCTAGTGCGAAAACTGGTAAAGAAAAAGAATTAACTGAATTAGTCTTTGAGATAATTAGACGACCCTAATTTTTTAACCGACCCCATTTACGATTTTCAGCTATTTATATTGGATACTTACAGTTAAAAGTTTCGGCAATGAAATCTTCATTTTATGGTGAATTATTTTTTAAACACTGTAATACGATGTTTTAAGAAATCACTATATAATATTATTGATATTAGAAGACGCGACTAGAGTCACGTAAGAGACAACTACATAATATAATCGGGTGTTCTTGAAGCAACAATACTATGAATCAGGTGATAGAACGGTCGGCGAAAGTGAAAGTTTATTACAAGTGCACCTGATGACTGACGAAGGAAACAACGGTTTCTGCATGCAACGCGAAGAGAAATATAATACATGGAACGTGTGTGTCCAACATGTGCTCACCAAATTCGGCGCTTATTTTCTATTAAAATTCAAAGAAATATTCCAAAGATTTCTAAAATATTTCAAATTGAACAGGTTCATGTATTAAACATTAGCCTGTTAAAATTTAAAAACAATTATTACTTACCAGTGCTCTCTAGTGACGCAATACTAAATTAATATAAATTTTTATTATTGCGTCGCTAGTGACACCTGACTATGCTTAGCTGATATAATTTTACATAAATACTTTTGTTTTAGTTGATTAGTGATCTCTTGCGGCGATCTACTGAAGCTTATTATTAATAGTTTTTTTTTAAATAAAATTTTGGGATGGGCTGGACACTATTTGGAAGTGATTTTAGCCCACCCTAGCCCCCCTTTTTCCTCGTCGTCAATGTATATGATGTATAACATGCACTTTATTATAGTGAGAGCAATGGTTAAAAAAAAAAGTATATATATTTAACCAAATGGTGATAGTATGGCGATTATCTTAAAAAGATGTGGAGGGGCATATTCTGTAACTTCAAAATGAGTTTTTCTTATGTGTTATATTTTTTTTAATGTAATTAATATTGAATATTACTATTAGAAAAAGAAGAAATGCAAAAAAGTGAAAAACTTACAGGTCAAGCTGTGGCGCCGTTTTAAACGTATTTTCTGTTTTCTCGTACTTTGTTGTTGACAAAATGCTTATATCAGCGATCAAAAAAAATGTTTCTTTACCACCTCACAAAAACTCATACTAATTTCGTATTTTATATGTTCGATGTTCAATACACAAACAATACTAAACATTGAATTCATCGTACAGAAACATTTCCAATTGCAAAAACGAATGACATGCATATTTTAAAATATGCCGCAAAAATTAATACATTACACTTTTTAGATGTTAACTTTTTAAAGTAGAAAATAATTATTAGGTACTAAATTATCTTCCATTTAAAAATCATATAGGAAATCTCACAGGCGTTCCTTTACTAAATTACCTCTGATACGATTTAATAAGGTAGTATATGATTATTATTATAATTCAATAATAAATCTCAGGTATTTGGATTAATAATACAAAACAATCGTGTTATTGTTATTGTAGTCGAAACGTAGCAAGATTAACAATAACACGATTGTTTTGTATTATTAATCCAAATACCTGAGATTTATTATTGAATTGTAGTATATGAGGTTATTAAAAAAAAATAATAATAACAATAACAATGCCTTAATAAACGGATTAAAAAATCGTTTAACCCTGTCATTGAATTTAGTAATAATTTATTGATATGAAATATGTATTAAAATATTTTTAATGTTTACATCAATATTGGTGCAAAATAAATAAAAAATAAGTGCACTTATTAATTATTATCATAAAGTTACATTATCTCGTCTCTTCTCGCAATCACATAAAAAAGTGCGCTAATTACAAGTGACACCGCGTCGTAATTCTAGATAAAACTTTATTATTTTCTTAAATTATTATTACAAATATTAACCATATTGCTTTAATTTAAACATTTGTTTTAAAATTCATCCTTTCAAACTTACTATTTGTCAGCCAGGTAAGGATTCTTGGAAATTTTACAAAATATTTCAAGGGTTTCTCAAAAGGAATTATATAAAAACTCGGGTCGCAGTGCCAAAACCCTGCCGACAATATAGTGTATTTGCTTGTATAGGGCCGTGTGGTTTTATACTTTTATTATGTGAAATTAAGTTTGTTTTTGGGCAAAATAAAAAATTTAACCCCTTAATACACCCCTTAAAATAACATTTTTTTCTTAATTGTAATATTATTATCAATCTAACGTCTACACCGAATTAAATATACCCTTCAATAAATAAGTCACTATCTGCAAACTAGTGTTTTCATAAAATTTGTAAATCCGGTCCTGTCGGGCCGATTTTATTAAAATTGTGGGGACACTTTTAATCACTACCAGAGGGTTAAATTTCAATTTTGAAACGATTCGGAGAATTTTTTCGGTATTTTGGGGCCCAAAAACAGTTATCAACCCCTAAAAACTACCCTTAAAATAGCCCGATTAGGCCCATTTTAAATAGGCTTCTTGCGGTGATGGGTTTCAACACGTGGCCCAAATTTCGTTGAAATCAATTAACTCTTTCGAAAGTTATCGCGCGTACACATATATATATATATATATATATATATACGTATATAAATATATATATATATATATATATATATATATACATATATATATAAACATTTTTAAAAATGGTGGCAAAGTGTTTAGGAGGTTATGAAACGTCGAGAAATTTTGGTCCGACCCCTAGGTCCCGCCATCCGACCGACGCCAATAGTGTATGTTGCCATATGGCAAATACACTAATTATACGCAATGCATCTTGTTACGACTCAGTGGTATTCAATCTGTATAGTATGTAGCTTTTTAGTTTAATTTTAATTTAGTGTTTTATGAGAAAAAAATCTGAAAAACGGTTGACCCTGCAGGCCATCCCTGGAACTTCCCGCTGTTTCCAAACTATTGAGATGTGGCTTACCCCTACGGTGTTTGTTAAAAGCTATTTTAAAAAATTCCAGCCAACTGGGCGACAGGATCATTCCAACTTCATAAATATTGACATTTGAAATATTATAATAAAATAAAATAAAATTTCTGTTAACGGTTTACGGTTATGGTATTTTATATTAAAAATTAATCAAAGCATGCTTGTCAGTTACCTAACTAATTTCTTTTTGACAGATCTTCGGAACAAAAGAACATCTGATTTTTTTTTATTATCAAAATATTTCCGAAACTGTGAAACTATAAACCGTTATAAATTTCTGATAAAGATTTGGAAAGATATATTGAAAAAACACTTTTTTGGAATTTTTTGTCAACGATATCTCTCGAACGAATCAACCGATCGAGATGCTGTTTACGGCAATCGAAGCAGTTTTTCAAGCAGAAAAAATAATCTATTACAAAAAAATCAATCTAACGCAAAATTTGAGAAGATATTTTGAAAAACCATTTTTTTCAAAATTTTTCTTCAACTATATCTCTTGAACGAATCAAGTGATCGAGGTGCCGTTTACGGCAATCGACGCAGTTTTTCAAGCACAAAAAAATAACTTTTTACAAAAAAATCAATCAAAAAAAAATTCGAGAAGTTATTTTGAAAAAACTTTTTCTCCGACGATATCTCTCGAACGGATTAACTGATTTTAATGCTATTTGCGCCGATTGGCGTTATTTTATGAGGAATAGAGCTGATTAGATTTTGGAATTAATCGGTACTATAGTTCCGAAAATATTTCAAAATATTTAAAAAAAACTGCTTTCCAAAAAGCTTTATTTTTGAGATTTCTCAAAATCTACATGGCCGAATCAGTTCCAATTGTCAGGAAATCTAAGTTCAGCAAGTTTCTTTCAGATGCCGCAATCCGCGTTTCGATCGGTCCACCCGTTTAAAAGTTATGAGAGGGTTACATACACACACACACACACAGAGAGACATACGGACATCATTTTAAAAATCGTCAGAATAGCTTCCTAGGATCTCAAAACGTCGAGATCTGACAAAAACTCAAATTTCGAAAATCGGGGTAAAACCAATAACTTTTTGAAAATTTTCAATTTTCTTAGCGGGAAGTTAAAAAGTACAAGCCTCTATTAAACGGTTCTGAAAGAAAATAAAGCCTCTATATTTGCAATATAAAATACTGAAATAACACCGTTGGTAATTCTATATAAAAAATACGTGTGAGCCTCATCTACATAAGCTCACGGGAGAAGTGAAACTTCTTCAGACTTATGAACTCGTTTCATTAATGAATTTTATTATCCATTTTTCGTTCCTAAGGTTTCTGTTATATTTCCCCGCCGTTGAATCATTTCCTCTTTAACGTTATCAAACATTTCAAACAGATATGTCGCGAAAGACGTAATTCAAACACTATTCTCTCATAAAGTAAATCGATTAAAATAAAAAGTCGCCATGTAATGTTAAAAATGCGTGGTAGCGAACGTAGGCAGTGATTATATTTGAACACAAAACAACAATTCTAGTTTTTTACAAACTGATAAATATAATTGTTTCACTTGTAATTAGGTCAACTTCCGTTTCATTGACGTTGGGAGTCTATAGTGTAATTAATATATGGTTCTTTGCATTATCGTTGAGTTATTGTGTATAATAAAATAAAAAGAAAATGGAGGTCCAAAATTTAGAATTGATTTTGGGCTATGTAAGCAAAAAAAAATTTGTTGGCATTCATTAAAACTGTCAGTTCGATGAAAAAATTACGTTAATTTTATAAGATTTATAAGACAAATATTCAGACTCCTTATGTTAAGAATTAATACTGATTATCTATGCTAAAAGCGTTGTGTGAAAAAAAATCCCCAAAGACTGACTGTTATAGCTTCATCCGCAAACGACAAACGGCGCAGCACTTTAAAAAAAAAATATAATTTACTAGCTTTTCGGCCCGGCATTGCCCGGTTGGTTTGATATAACTAAGAGTGACAAACACATCTACACTAATATTATAAAGAGGAAAGATTTGTATTTTTGTGTTTATGTAATGAATAAACTCAAAAACTACTGTGCCGATTTAAAAAATTCTTTCACCATTAGAAAGCTACATTCACCCTGAGTAACATAGGCTATACCGTAAGGCAAAAATGTCACGAAAAACTGGTATACGGTGATACCGGGTGTTTTTTGATTATACAAAACGCGTTACGAAAAACGCCTTATACGAAAGGGACTTCGTTCCAAACGCGTGTCTCGCGACACGTTCCAAGATTTTTTTTTAATTTCTTTTTGGGAAATAAGATTTTTCTTCGATTTTTGAATATTCACAAATAAAAGCGATTAAACTCGCGCAAATTCAATACACGTTGAGAATTTAATGATAATGATTCTCATCTTTTATATCCTATATATTACATTTACACCCGGGCGAAGCCGGACTGGGCCGCTAGTATGTGATATAGAGCGAGTGCTAGATGGAGTTGAGTGTGCAAAATATGAGGACCGCATTCTGTACATATTTTTGAACTTAGAAAAGCTTGTAGATTATGATTCTGGATATTGCCAGGAGGTTTGTTGGTCCATTTATTTTTATACTTCATCCCCTTAGATATCAAGTAAATGGACTGAACAAATACTTTGGAACCATTTTAATGATTGTTTTAGTGACGCGGAGTGGAGAGAAGGGAAAGGGACCAGCACAGCTGCCGGCAACATGTTTTTTTTGTTTGGTGTCTCAGGTAAAAGAATTTGAGCATAGTTGCCGGTCGTCACATTTTGCATACTCAACTTTCTTTGGCGCCTGCAGTAATATGCTATCACTTTGATCTAGAGATGAGAAAAATAGGTCCTTTTAGTGATCTGCATCTTTGCATCTGGATCCCGTATGTGAGCCGGCTCACTGAACCGGTTCAAAAAGAGCCGAGTTCTGAATATGTTACTGCAGTTTGCCACTGAGTTACCTAGTTCAGACCTGTATAGAATCAAGAATGCATAGCCAAACATGTGATGCATGAGTCATTTGAGCTGACTGATGCATCAAAGCAAGTGTAAAATGTGCTTCTGTGTGTTAAGTGTTTCACTGAGCTATGCGGATCCGGTGATCCGTCGGCTCAAAAAAAAGTGAGTCGGCTCTCACGGATCTTCTGTCGGAGTCGGCTCTTTGAACCGGTTCAGATCTGAGTTACCCAACACTACTTTGATCTACTCTCATAGTTAAGCCAGCGTACACGGCATACCATTTTAGCTTAGAAATCACATGCGAGATTTCTAGCTTGCTTTACATTCTCGATCTTTAATCAACGGCTCATTATATCCTTTTTCTGCGGCATAACAACAAATACACTTTTCTTCTGCCGTTGAACAAAACTGTGATCTCCACATGGAGGTGACCAGTCGAGCGCTAGTCAGAGGCCTTCTGCAGTTTTTTTTTTAAGAAACATAATTATTATGTCCGACGCAACTTGTGGCCAGGGCCCACGGGGTTTGTTTTAGAATGCTGGGATCTGTTGTTGGCGGACGAGGAACAGTCTTCTGATATACGTATTTAACTTAACAAAAATTGCAATTTATCTAGATACAATCCAAAAATTAAAACGGCGCCTTCGTTTGGCCCTTCTAAACTTCCTCAAATCATCGATATTTTTTTAATATATTGTACGTAAACTATTATATAAAAGACTAACTACTGAGTGAAAATTCAGTGCATAGTAAATAAAAATATGTTATTATTATAATTATTATTTCGAAATTTAAAAAAAATTTTGTTTTAAATTAATTAAAAATGTAATTTAAAATATAAAAATTAATATTCGTTGGCCACAATTTTTAATCAATCGATATGTATTATAAAAATTCGAACAAAATTGTTTTTATAATGTTAACCCAGCAGTTGGATAAAAAAGAAACAGCACTGCAGGTATACATTAGAAATTGATATACGCGCGAAAGAATATATAATTGGTCCGAAAGTTGAATCCGGAAAATATACCTGAAATTAGCTATTTCGATGTTAAAATATCAACCTGTTTTATTTAGCTAATAATATTATTAAAAACAGTGCAATGCTGATTGGAGCATTAAATGTAATGGACGGTGAAATATTGCACGCATCTGCATCGCTGCAGCTTTGTAAACACCCTTTAACATATCTGAAACAATAATTTTATATTGTACAAAAAATCGGCTAAGCATGAACGCACTTCCCACGCGAATGCTGGGTTCCAGAAAGGATTGTCAAATAATTTGATTTGACAATGACCTTAAGCGCCCTACACACCTTCATGTAAGCTGCTATGCAAGCATCGACTCTATGTTTCCTGAAACTTGCATCAGTTTCATAAACGCCTACTCAAATCGAAACCTGTTGCGAGGCCTGAATCGACTCGATGTTTCATGCAACACAAGAACAGTAGGGTTAACTTATTTTCTAGGTACCTAGTGCTTCACAACAAACATTGTTAAACAATAAACTAATCTCTAAAATGACGCGGGAAAATAAATTAATATCGTCTTGGCATCGACGCAATTCTATACACGCTGAAACTTGCATCAGCATCACTGACTCGGTGTCGTGGCTCGCCGACCAAAATGGGATTCCAGACTCTGCGTCGCTGCAAGCCGCAACTGATGCCAAATACGTGATTCAGTACTACACACACTGTTACTTGCATCATGAAACATAAGAGTCGATGCATCGCAGCTTACATCAAGGTGTGTAGGCCGCTTAAAGATTGTGAACATACATTTTTCTCCATAAGAAAAGCATTGTAGAATTATTTTAATTCGATTCTGTTCTAAAAATAACTGATCAATTGAAATGATATTTTTTCTAAACTGTGTATACGTGTATTTAACATAGTTTTTTGCATAATTTTTACTTCGAAACGACATTTTTCTACGCATTTTAATCAAAATTTGACTTGAAAAACGAACTTTTTCTGTGTAGATCAAGCATTTGTTTTTGTATGAATATACAATCTAATGTTGTACATGACAGGGAGTTTGAATACGACATTAGACTGCACTTGCATGTATGAAAACTTTAATTATATTATCACAATTAAGTATAGTCTTTCTCACCAAAAGATATAATTAGATGTAGGGATGCACAAAGTATCACAGATTCAAATGCTGATGATAAATTTTGTTTCATAATTTCAGTTTTAAGATTATAATGTTTTGACTATGGGTTCATACTTTGTATGATTATATTTTTGAAAATTAAATTCACTAACCTGTCATCGTAGTAAAGCCCGCCACAATGAGACATACGAACTATTTCCGTATCCGTTGTTAATGTGCCACTATCTAATGCGCAGCCGCGTACTGTCAAATGTTCGCCATTGTCATCTGGAATTAAAAACAAAAAATGGTATGGCTTTTAATCGAGAATAAATTTCAAAATTCAATTTAATTGGAAAGAAATTATTTTTTTGTAACATGTGCATTAGAAGTGCAACATTACATATTTGTTTTCGAAGACGTTAGCATGGTAGTGGCGAAAAATACATTATACAATAGTTGCAACACCTTAATATGCTTGAACTTCAAGGCTGTTAGTACTAGGTTTGGCGGAATGTTTTTTTTTTGTTTCGGGGATCTATAGATTTATGACGACTTATGAGACCTTATATTAAGCCTTTAGAATCCGCACCATGTTTCAAATGCGGGATTTATTGAAATCTGCAAATGTGGATGCAGTTATTACAGATGCGGATTTTTTGACATCCACATATGTAAATGCAGGTGCGGAAGTGGAAATAATAATAAAAAAGACAGTATTTTTGACAAATAATTGCAGAGAAAATATTTAATTTTCGTAAAACTAAATAAAAGAGCTTGTAATTTATTATCATAGTCATTATGAAAGCCATTTTTGTTATTACTTAGGTAGTAATCAAATTTCAGAACTGGTAAAGTATATTTGAATAACCACAATGCAGCATTTTGATGATGAAGACGATTTCGCAAAATTTGATAATATATTCATTCCTATTGGCCAAGTAGTCAAAGAACTCGATCTTGTCATGACTATATCCGTATCCGCAATAAAGCTCCATGGATGCAGATGTCAAAAAAATGCGAATGCTTCGTGGTTGCGGTTGCAGTCGTGTGCAACATCACCAGTTCGTATCTGTTCAGTTAATGTTCAGAGTTGACCCTGACTATGATTTTGAAACCAATTTAACATTTATCGAAAAATATTGGAAGAAATCATGGAAAACCTCAACACAATTGGTCAGTACAGAAGTTACTTTTTCTGTCTAAATTCGAATTCAGTAACATATAAATGTGAAATATGTTCGATCGGAATTCTAAAATAACATTAGAATCAAATTACCAAAGTGGCCAGCAATTTTGATGCAAGACGTTGCAGGAAACAGACCGTCTCTATTCTTACGACCGCCCATGCAAGGTGACTCATAAATGTCGTATGTGTAATTGTTGTGGAATGGATCGTCGCAGGCTGGGTTGTTCCAGTTCATTGATACACATTTAAAACAATCGATTGCTTCACTTAAATCTGAAAATTAAAAATTCATGAGTATTGTTGAAAAAGAATACTATCTGTTTTTATTCTGTATGTCGGTATTGGAATTTGACATAAAACGTTACGACATCTGGTGACAGAAATTTAAACCGTAAATAATATAATATTTTACATATGAAAAATGGCGGATTTGACATTATATTTGGCTCAGGTGTCAAATTCCAATAGTCCGTGGATGAAACCAGTGTGTTATCTAAGAGTCCTGGCGCCACTGGCGAATGAAAAATTAAAATACTACAGGGAACTACAACTATTTAGAAAAAGACAAACAGGTTTAAAATGTTTATGATCTGTTTGAAAGTTTACTGCATCACTCGGTCCCCCTTGCCCGTGCATCCCCTAACGCGGGTTGTAGAGTAGGTAGTATTGTTTAGAGAAGATAATAGCGTAATTTCTGCGGTCGGACGGGTCTACGATTTCTAGCATAGGGCAGACCTATGAATACGATCATTAAATGATCGTATTCATAGGAACAATTAAATTTTAATTGTTCCTCACTAGTCGAAACGCACCATTGAAAAGTACAGATACTTCCTATGATTTGTTTTTATTTATTTTATTTATTTTTATTCACAGTTATTACAATTATAGTTCTTACCTTATAAATAATTTAGTATAATAGCTATTGTCTGCTATAATTGTTAAGAAACATTCATTGTTGTAGCACTATATTAGAAAAATTTATTATTCAAACATGTCACAGTCGGGACTTAAACCTGAATCTTTCCACTTTCGCGGCGGAATGAGTTATCAATTACTCTACGGTGCACACATATACTAAATGAATTCAGCTGGTACGTAGCTATAAGCGTATGTAAAATCTACTAATTATAAATAATGTTTCCTACCCAGCTTGGCGCTTTGAGCTTTTGAATTTACAAATCACACCGCCACTGATCACTTTTCTCACTCTTTTTGATACGCAGATTTCCTACCTTGCTGATATCTTCTCTAGACGGTACTATAATCTAACATGATTAAATAGGTGCAGGTGTTTTACAGGGTTGAACTCGTTTCATTGATGCGTTATCTATTTTGCGTTAACAAGCTTTCTCTCATAGGTACTTCCCCATCCGCGCTGTTGAGACATTTTCCCCTTAATTTTTACTAAGGTTTCTTTTATATTTCCCGGCCGTTGTGTCGTTTGCCTTTTAACGTTACCGAAAATTTCCAACAGAAACGGCACTAAAGAAGTTTCACTTCAAAAATATTTAAATTTTCATATGGAGATATTATTTAAACGCAAAATTATACTTTGCGATAATCCCCCCCACAATATTATTATTATACAACATCAAATGTTAACTTATGTTAAATTCGATTGTAATTTCTTTTTGCATTGCTTTAAATATTTCCGCAGCGGTTGGTTTTGTATCGTGTGAAATTGGCTTAACTGTCCCGAAAGATCGTAACCCCTTTAATTTTTCATACGTGCCACATCCTCAAGGGTTTCACTTGGACACTGGATATGTCGCAATACGTTGCATTGATTTACCATTTACCGTGTTTTCTTGAATCGTAAGAAAAGTCACATCGGTGTGTAAACATTTTAGAAGGGTTTATACACAAGACTTTTATATGGCTTTCTTTCCATTGAAGATTTTATGGCAACTAGGGGAAACTTGGATAGTCCTGTGATATAGTTAAAGTTGGTCAAAGATGTACGTTGATCAGCTTTTTGCACGAAATGAAACTCCACCCAAGACTGCTCAGTTTATTTTCGATAAGTCGAAAATCAATCTAAATATATCGAATCAATACCGAGACGATATTCACCATCGTCGTTACAATACTTTTCGAAATGTATAAACAAAAAAACAGTTTTTCAACTACTCCCTGTCACGCGTGTATATAGCGGTCGTAAAATGGTCCATTATAACACTAGTAAGTGAAGGAAAATAATAAACAAGACAATCTGATACAATTCAATATTTATTTTTCCTATATGAAAAACAACAGTAAATGAAAGCAGTAATTTTTATAAGCAATCTAATAGAAAAGAAGTTTGTTAAATAATTTAACTGTCAAAAATGTTTAAAATATACTGAAAAATGAGTCAACACCAGCTAGGTGCAAAAATCTAGTACTATATATCTCGTACGTACTGTTATTACGACTCGTGTGACTGTTAAAACACTCTAACCCTCGCTTTCACATGATATATACCATAGTCTATATTTAAAATTTAAGTAGTAAGTCGTGCACATACAAACGCCATAGTTTTCATACATGTGATATTTATTTAATGCATGTGATATTCTTTACAATGTTTCCTTGCTTTGCCGCTTCATTAAGCGAATCGCACTATAATGATAACTGGCGACTTAAATATTAGTATCTTACTTATAGATATCTATATAAATTACAATTTACAGAAAATAAAAATTAAGGTATGTACTGTATTATAAAATGATTTTTTTTCTAAGCAAGCATTTGTCAGTATTTGATTTACTCTTTTAATCCAGCCGTTTTCAAGTAATAGATACAGACAAAAGTTCTGGAAACTTAACTCGATAAAAATCCTCCAGAAAATTAAATTACATATACGGAAATTGTTCGTTAAAATTTTGTTATTGTGATTAGTTTCACTCGCAAAGCTACTTAAAAAAAATATAGCGTTTTACTGAAGAACCAACAATTAAAATTATATACAGTTCATTTAGAAAATCATGGTTTCGTTTACTTGTTTAGATTAAATAAAAAAAAAAAAAATCAACTTACCTAAGCAACTGATCAAAATGATTAATATATAAATGATGAATAACACAACGACTGAAAAGTTGGTTTCACAAGCCATTCTTAATTTTCCTCAGACGACTTATGGCAATATCACAGATGCTACTGTCGAAAATCCTGGCAGCTGGAAATCAAACAAATTAATGTGAACATAAACTATTTACGTTCTGTTTTTGTCAGTTTATATTAATTTTCAACACTCAATTAATCATACGTTTAAATATTATTTTTATTTTTTATGTACACCTTAGAGTAAAGGTGATTATAATAAAATATGTTTTTTAAGGTCACCAACAACTAGCGTTATTTGAGCCTAGCATCAATTCATATGTTCAATTTATCATTTTTTGGGTTCCGTTCCTCAGAATGAAAAAAACGGAACCCTTATAGGATTATTTGTTGTCTGTCTGGCTTTGTGTCTGTTCGTTAATACTCCTTTTCTCAGGAACGGTTAGAGGTATCAACTTAAAATTAATTACATATATTAAGGTCTACGACCCCATGATCCTGTAAGACATTCAAACTTTTAACTTAACGCAGTAAAAGAAAATATCTAGAAAACGGTTGATCCTGCAGACCATCCCTGAAAGTTCTCGCTCAAAATGCTCGAAAATATACATATTCGCAAGTAATTGAGCTCTTTGAGCTCTGCAAAAACGTACATTTCAATATTTTTTTCGACCTCTTCGAGCTCAAAAATCTGGCAATAATTTTGAAGAGCAATATTCCAAAATTATTTCAACAATGACATTTTTTGAATGAATCGTTCGATTTCAATCCAGTATGTGGCGTTCGATGTAGTTTTTTGAGCACAAAAAGTGATATATTTGGTTAAAAACTCGATATCTTCTAACGAATCAACCGATCAAGAGCTCATTAGATTTTGGAATTGATCGATACAGTAAATTAAAAGTTAATTTAAAAAAACTCGGGTCGCAGTGCCAAGACCCTGCCGACAATATATAAAATTCATGGAAGATAACCGCAGCCAAATTATTGGATCAAGTAGCTCAACAAATGTAATTTTCGCTATTATGACTCGGCTACTTGAGCTCCCCAGTTCTATATCTAGTACTGGCCCATTAAAAGGAACTACTGAGTACGTGAGTAGTGTTTTAAATATTGATTTCTCATAAAGGAAATAATATAGAAACAAATATGACAAGAAAATTTGTGGCCCATTTTTATTTGACACATTATATAGCGAACTTGTTTCTTGAAATAGATACGTTTTGTAGTTGCAATATTACTGTTGACAACATAATTCAATTAAAATGATTATTTGAATGTTCTAAAATTAGTTTTATTACAAAAAAATCGAACATAAGCGACAAAAGACATGTAAGATAACATTATGAAGTGTGGGAAATTTTACCTGTCCTATTTTACGAGCATTTGAATGTGTGTGTACCTACATACAAAATGCATGAAAAAACAGTTCCATTTATATGAAATAGGTTATTCAATTGTTGGCGGTATTGCTTTTAAAATAAACTAGATATATTCTTCCCATACAACTTTGCGCCTGATTTTTCTATATAATTTGATCTAAATAAATGATTTAAAATCACCTAAAAATGACAAAAATAGCCCAAATTTATGAATGGAGAAAATAAAATTCCAAAAAATTATTAGAAAAGCTGAACTCAGTATTTTTAATACACATTTGTAAAGACTAAATTTTAAAATGTTAAATAAATTTTCCCTATTTTGTAATCCCGTACTGTAAATAAATACTAATTGACAAATATCATGTTTTTTTTTATACAATTCTGAGAACAACCGAGAAGATTTGTAACAACGCTAACCGTGAAAGCCTACAAACTTGAATAAAAACAGTAGTAAAATCCCTTTTTGCGAGCACAGTTTGAAATTACAATCTGAGTGAAGAGACTCGCCTTAAAAACATAAAATTATGTTGTTAGTCTGCAGTAATACTGTTCTTGCAGAATAATTTTTGCTTGCGGCGTCGCCTTAGTGAACGTTATTTTTGTCTGAAGAAAAGCGCGCGTGAGTTGAATTGCACCTTATCTTAATCCTAGCTTAACCGGTTAAAAATGTAAAAAAGTTTAATTGAAATCGCGGATACATATAGACAGACAAATGGAAGGACAAGTAAAATCCACATGAAAATGTAATTCAAATATAGCTTCGTTTGTAAAAGGCGATTAACTTACCATTTAACTGATTGTTAATCAAGCAACTATGACTAATCGGAAAATACAACAAAATATGTTTATGTCCACTACAGTGGTCTCCAACATTTTTTTATCTTAGAGCATTTTAAGGTTACTGGTTGTACAGCAGGCATCATTTAATTTTTATGGCTTTCTATTTGGACAAAAACAATAATGTACTTAATCTGCATTACACAAAAACGTATTATATTATTCCAAATTAGTTTTTAATTGTTTTTAAACAAACTTTTTTTGGAGACGTTAAAATATTTATACTACGATTTTGAAATAATAGAGATTGAGTCAGCTTCATAGAACGGTTCACTTAATGAAGCGTCAAAGCAATGAAGTAATGTAAAAAACTGTGCTACTTATTTTATATTGTGTGTATAAATCATTGTATAATAATAACTATAATAATAACTATAGTTATCAATTGCTTCGAAAGTGCTATAATAATATATCTTTCATGGTGTGAGAAACGAAATATTTATGGTGGAAGTAACGGGATTGTTACGGAAATTTTGAAGACGAAGAAACTGCTGATTCAATTGGAACCTTAGAAAAAATATTGCATTATCATTGGACCTACTAATCCAAGAGCTGGTGGACTCGTGATCACGCCTAATTTTGAGAAATAAGTAAAATTTTGCATTTTTTTCTCCATTTTTATAAATGTATGGGGATTAACCACACCGACGTCCTTTAAATAGACCGGCCATTTCTTCTTTGGAGAGATTTAAACTAACATTTTTGCATATTTCTAGCTGTGTTATTGAGACCACTAATTTTTGTACTATACACATGTATTCAAAGTTTAAAATTGATCCGATGTAAATATGCAAAGTGGGTTAAAATTGAAACTAACATACTAACTAGCTGAGCTGGGCAAATTCATTCAAAATGTATTCAATTATAAATTTAAAAAAGGACTCATTCATTAGATACCCAAAACACTTTAAATTAATACAAACATATATTTTTGCACACTTCCTATAAAATAGTTGCTATTGATATCTGTATATATGTCGTCAAATGATCCATTTAACACTAGTGCGTAAAATAAAACAAATTCAGTAGGAATTTTGATAAGCCACTATTAGAAGTGAATATCAAAAATTTTGAAAATATATTGAATTCGAAGTGAAAAGTAGCTATTTTGAGGGTGGTACGGACAAAAAATAGTAACTATATTGGTATATCGCGGACGACATGATATCACGATTCGTGTGACTGTTCAAAATTACTAGCGCTCGTTTTTATCATATTGTCACTTAATCGTATTTATGTTCTAGATAATATAATCTATACAGGGTGTTCTACAAGCTCTATGACAAACTTTGACAGATGGTAGGTCACTTGATTTTAAACATATTTTTTTTAATAAACATGGGTCCGATTCGTTTTTGTTTAGAAGTTACAAGCATTTAAAGAATCAAAAACGTAGGCTGATAAATAGAAATATCGGTTGTTATGACAATAATTATAGGTCAAGGAGGTCCAATATCATGGCCACCTCGTTCACCCGATCTGAATCCTCTGGATTTTTATTTATGGGGACACATGAAGCAGCTGGTCTACCATGTTGAAATCGCTACCCATCAGCAGTTACTTGAAAGAATTCAAGATGGTAGACCAGCTGCTTCATGTGTCCCCATAAATAAAAATCCAGAGGATTCAGATCGGGTGAACGAGGTGGCCATGATATTGGACCTCCTTGACCTATAATTATTGTCATAACAACCGATATTTCTATTTATCAGCCTATACGTTTTTGATTCTTTAAATGCTTGTAACTTCTAAACAAAAACGAATCGGGCCCATGTTTATTAAAAAAAATATGTTTAAAATCAAGTGACCTACCATCTGTCAAAGTTTGTCATAGAGCTTGTAGAACACCCTGTATATATACTGCTTTGTACAATGTACCTATGAGTACACTACCTTCTTTATAAAATAAATTAGTTTCTTTTGAGACAAAAGTTTTCTTTTTATTTTGATAATAGTGCGTCTATGATCAGCTAAAATATTTCGCAACCACAATAATTAAAAAAACCCGGGTCGCAGTGCCAAAACCCTGCCGACAATATAGTGTATTTGCTAATACATCAGGCCTTGTGGCTTTATAATGTGAACTTAAGGTGATTATTGGGCAAAATAAAAAAAATAACTCCTTAATACACCCCTTTAAATTACATTTTTTTTAACTACATCATTATTGTCGATCAAACGTCTACACCAAAATTAAAAACACCTTTCAGGAAATAACTCACTATCTGCAAACTAGTGTTTTCAGAAAATTTTTAAATCCGGTCCTGTCGGGCCGATTTTATTGAAATTTTAGGAACACTTTTTAATTGCTATTAAACGGTTAAATTTCAATTTTGAAACGATTCTGAGAATTTTTTAGGTATTTTTGGGCCCAAAAACTTTTTTCATCCCCTAAAAACCACCCTTAAAATGACCCGATTGGGCCCATTTTAAATAGGCTTCGTGCGGTGATGGATTCCAACATGTGTGCCAAATTTCGTTAAAATAAATTAACTCCTTCGAAAGTTATTGCCCGTACACATATATACCTATATATATATATATATATATATATATATATATATATATATATAAATATATATATATATACATATATATATAAACATTTTTAAAAATGGTGCCAAAGTGTTTAGGAGGTTATGAAACGTCGAGAAATTTTGGTCCGACCCCTAGGTCCCGCCATTCGACCGACGCCAATAGTGTATGTTGCCATATGGCAAATACACTAATGATCCAATTATGTTTTGTTTTACTATCCAATAACACAGGTTTAAAATTTGTTATGTAGACCACTAAAATGAAATGTGCTTTTAATAGCAATTTTATAGTTATTTCTTTTAACTAATTTTATTTTTACACGATTAAAGATTTATATTGCTAAATTACGATAAAAATTAGAATAGATTCGATTGAAATAAACTATAACTCATATGAAAATTTGAATGTGAATAATTAATTAAACGAATAAGTGTAAGTTTATTACAAGCGTTTCCTAAACTTTTATCTTATGAACTACTTAGGTATTAACAAAATTGTTCCGGATACCCATTAAAAAGTAACTTACTTTATTTCATAATAAATATAGTGTCCGAAGTCAATTTTCAAAATATTCGAGAGATGAGGTCCAGACAATTAGTATTGATTTGATCATTTTTATTTTTACTGAAACTATTTTTAAATCGTTTTTTTCGTTATTTCAACGGAATTATAAAAAAAGCTGTTATTAGATTAAGTATTCGTAAAATCACACCATGGACTACCGGCTTTAATTTTCTAAAAAGCTGAATATTACAATACCAGTTTTCAAAATTGAAACATTACCTTCATAGCATTTTGAATCCTTATTCCACAATGTCACTGCAATGATTCCTCTTTTTCCTCTTCTCGGAAACTTCAAACACAAATACGGAGAATGGAATTAAGAAAAAAACTACTCAATAATTATTATATATACATATATTATTATTTATATATAAGCTATTATTGTTATATGTATTTCAAAAATCTGTATATAATAATAAATATTATAAATAACACACTTTTTTATTATTTTATTTTATAATTTAAAAAAACGACATTTTGGTTTTAAGTACAATAATAAATACAAATTATATTATCATAGTGATATAATTATTTTATTACTTCGTAAAAGTTCCAACGCTATTTTAATAAGTATTTTATTATATAATAATATAGTAATTAATATTACATAAATAATAATGTTATCAGTAAGATTTTATTATTTTCTTATTATATCAGGTAACACAATATAAATATTGATTGTTTCACGTTATGTGGAGAATAATCAATAATATACAGTAAAATTGTCCACGGCTCGTAGTTCGTAGCCCGCGCACGAAACCAACACTGGGCTGTGTTGTGACTGACACAGTAAACTTATAGAGTGAGTATTTAAATTGTGTTGCGTGTTTTACACTGTTAATAATTTACATTCTCGATCTATACGTTGTCCTTTGTCAAGTTTATGTAACGTACGTAGATTAACCATGCTAACAGATTCGGGCAAGTCAGTTCAAACTGGGCCAAAATTATAATTCGGCCAACCAATGAAAGTCTATCAAAAGAATGTGCACAGGATCCTTTATTTAGGAAAGCGGCATGAAAACGATGAAACGGCTTGTAGCTAACACAAAACGCTCCTGTCATATTGTGACATTCCAGTTACCCAGACATATTTGAATGGTAAGATTAGGCTTTTCTGACACAATATCCAGATATGTCAATGTAGGGTGTTAATTCATTGATGCACCTTTAAGCGTAAGAGTAAGTGAGTGAACTTGTAGTTGACGAGATTTGCGTTTTATGTAAAAATAAATTGTAATTTGCATTCGAACGAAGAATTAAGCCGTGGTTTACACGTCATGTTGAGAGACTTGACCGAATCTGTTACAGGATATTTGGGACGTTTAAAAATACCATACTAGTAGATTCTGCCAAGTCAGTTACTCGTCAAAATTGGCTAGTACTTGAAAAGTAAGTATTGAGCGCAATTAAACCAGGATTTACATGTTCCAACAGACTTGATCGAATCAGTTACTGGACTAAACGAGTATTATGCGCTGTCTACCATTACTTGACCGCTGATACCAATCAAGACCTTAACAACAGAAAAAAACTTTGGGGAGAGTTTTGTGAACTCAATATTTCTTATTATCCCGTGTTTCGGATAATATGATAAACGGTCTGTTTACGCTAACTTCTGAATAATTTTTTGCGCGGGTTTGAACCCGGATGATCCCTCCCTGGCTACGATCTTGACACCGGTTAAACTGTGTAGAGTTTATAATTACTTGAACGTGAATACTGCGCCCAACTGGGAATAGGTTTGCATATTTTAATGGATTGGGACGAATCCGTTATTGGGTCAAGTAGGAGTACAGATAATATCTTGCTATTATGCTAAAACTGTATCCAATTTTACGTGCTATTCAAGTGTAAGTGTACTTGGTCGAGTCAGTTGGTATTTGTAAACCTAGTATTCGTTTATTGCATCGTCAATAGGTGCTACCAAAACAAAATAGTTGAGGCAAACTTATTTGGTCTGCAATTTTGTGTTTGCGCGCGAGCTTATGTGAACTGACTGTAAAAACGAAAAACTGTTTATTTTTGTAAAATTTTTATAAACATTTTTTAAAACCAACTACAGTTTTTATGATGATAACTTTTAAACAAAATTACTGAAAAAGTGTTATAGGTGCAAAAAATCAAATACTTTTAATATCAAAGCATCTTTACATTTGGTGTCGACGCTGATTGATAGAACATAAAGTTGTTTAAAACAAATAGTTTTTATATTTTTGTCAGTGTATTAATTGTTGTATATGTTAACAAATGAACAAACATTATAACAAATGAACTATATAAAGTCTGTCATTCACAGTGAGCAAATCTGTGTACTGCCGGATGTGAAGTCAACAATCTCTCTGGCAATATTTAAAATTATGTATGCAAATAAAGATTGTCGCAGTAGGCTTATCCATGACTACCATGTGTGTCTAGCTTTATTTTGTAGAAAGTAAATTAGAAAAATATTTTCAAAAGAATTTCACGATTTATAGTTAAGGACTCATGGTTTCAAAGTGCTACTTGACAGGTCAAATGTCGGTTAAGGTAGTTGTCGTGGTACAATATTGTCAAAAAGTTATAGATTATATGCGCCACAAAAGCATACTAGCTTGTAGCTAAGTGATCCATAATTTGCACGCAAGACTGTACCCGTGGAAACGTAACCCATACAGGATTCATATGCATGTATACTTTTCTATAAATTGTTGAACTTTAAACCGTCATTTATAAATAATTAGACGGTCAAAAATTTTTCTTATTTTTTTTAAACTCATAACAAATGCATTGAAAGACTGTCAGTTTTTGGAAAGTTTCTGACAGTTAGTTCTTTTTTTATAAATAAGAAACTGGTTCAGAACTACAGAGATCGTATACAATCAATGTTAATTATCTAATTTTAATTGAATTTATTTCGGATTATATACGGTCGATCGACTTCAAATTTTCGGGGTAATTGTATTATCATGTTCTTAATAAGTATACAAAAATTAAGAATTTTCTGACGGTGTGCCTTAACCACAACAACTACCTTAATGCAAAATTGGGCTAATTTCAACTAGCATTGATCCGATAAATGGAAATTTACCATATTGTATCTTTAAACGGCATGTCCAATATTGGTCACTGCAACTTTACAACTTGTATATTTTTTTTCGATCACGTTTTGATGATCACAACAAACAAAACGACGCCATGTTGACATTGGTGACCTATTTTTTATGAAAATATCGAAATCAACACTGCTGTTTCCTTTGATGTGTGATCGATTTATTCTATTTGCTATACGTGCATGACCTTGAGTTGATATGGGATAAGACATAAAGCACTCATGGTGCGAAAAACAGAACATTTGAATATTGACACGTTATATTACGTGTGTAACAATACAGAGGAAACGCAAAAGGAAAATTTAAATTAAAAAATACAATTAAAACGACGTTTCCTAAAGTATTTTCTTTAAAGAGAAACTTCTATAGTGAGGGTGAAGTTCGTGAGGCGATGAAACGAAAAGACGACAGAATAAAGATAGATCGATTGAGAAAGAAATAGATAGCACATGATCTACGACAACAACTTTTTGATGCACGGCGCCATCTGTAACGGTTAGGTAAACAAAGTAGTCCAGAGTTTCATACTACGTGAATTGTCATCTAAATGGATGTATGATATGTTTGAATGCAATTTTAAACATTTATTTAAATCTGTGGACGCAACTTTTGGATAACCGCGCATTTATTTACGTTCACAGATGCAAAGAATTTATTGTTTGCTAGTTTTTTTATTTTTTTTTTATAAAGCTGTCCTCCATGATTACAAATAATTTTGCTTGATTGCAGAGGCATGCGTTTTCATTGTAAAAAAAACAATACTTATGCTGGGCTGCTCAAAGTATTATCTGGAAATCTGATTTGACAATAAACTTAGATTTTAGCCGCACATATTTCTCCACAAGAAAAGCATAGTTGAATTTTAAATTGATCCTCTCCGAAATTGTATGCATGCTGCATTTAGCATAGTTTGTCGAACCGTTTCCACTTCACAACACTATTTGTTTACGCATTTTGATCAAAAATAGCTTGAAAAACGATGTTTTTCTATGTAGATCATTTGTTTTTGCGTACCTACAATCTAATGTTCTACTTGACAGGGAGTTTTACAACGATATTCGACTGCTCCTGCATTATAAAAGTCTATTTATTAGATCATAATTTAAGGTCATTGTCAAATCTAATTTGTTGACAATGCCTTCTACGAGCTAGCACGAGAGGATTAAAAGGTGAAAGAAGTTCAGAATTCCCAAGTATGATTTTGTAAATCCAATATAATTATTCTATGATACAGTTTGTAATAAGTATACGATAAAAATATTATACATAATTACGCATATAATATATCCTTCAAAATATTTACTTACATATCTCAGCATTCGCTGGATTTATTCTGCTCTAAATCCGATCAGAGTAAGTTAAATTCTGACAGACAAAACGCATGATCGTATGTTGCTCCTTTTTTACAATGTCGAATGAGAAAATTTTTATTACATACCTACACACAGCAATCAATCAGAAAATTGATTGAAATGATTTCTAGGATACCAAAACGTGAAATTATATTCTAAATAGGTATGTGTTTTGTAAAAAAAAAAACGCGGCTGAAGTGAATGCTTCTCACATTAAGCAACGTAATACGTAACACGATAGCGCCATATATCACTCGATACTGGTATGGCGGATAGAAAATCCTCGTACCACGCGTCTAGTGAGGTGCGCGCGTCATCGTTGACCAGTTTGCGCAAAGCTTTAAAGTCGTCCGAACTCGCATAAGAAGTATTAACTTCAAAAATTCGAACTAATTATAATACTTTCCTCTTTTATAGAAGTAGAAAGTAAAAAGACGTCAATATCCTGAAGCCTAAACTTTAGAAAAAAAAACCTGCATTGTCAATGAGCATCTGCACGGAAACGTAAACGCACACGGTGAGACACTTTTTTTATTATTACACTTGAACTTTGATGAACGCACTGTTTTGAATATACGTCTGCGAAGGGTTTTAGGTAGTCTTGGGCGATTATAAAATAATGATATAATCGAAATATTTCGATTATGGCCGAATAATCGATCATTCGATTATGGTAACCGAGATATCATTCACTTGAATCGATTATGAAATGTGAAATGTATGTGAATTAATCCCGACACAGTACTATGTCGATTGTCGATTATGAATTATCATACATCATTCGTTATAGTAATCGAGATCTCATTCATTTGAATCGATTATGAAATATGAAATGTATGTGAATTCATTCCGACACAGTACTATGTCGATTGTCGATTATGATATATCATTCGGTTTCTGCATCTGCACACATTGGAAAGTCTGTGCTTGCACTGGAGAGTGGGGGTGCTTTCGTTTGTTTAAACAATATTTTTCAATGCCCAATATACCTCGCTCTTCCAATCCACTGATTTTTTGGTCAGAAAACAAAAATGTGTTTCTTGAATTATACAAACTTCATGAAAAATATCTCTGTGCGCCAGCTACCTCTTGCCTTCCGAAAGGATATTTTCAAAAACTGGTGTCATCACTAATTCAAGGAGGAACAGACTCTCACCCAAAAATTTAGACTGTATTGTTTTTTTAAATACAAATCTGTGAGTTATTAATAATTAATTATTAATTTATAATAATAAAGATTCGTTTCATTTTTGTATTCAATCATACCAGCGATTCCATTATTAATGTGTATTGTATTAAGTATATTAACAAATCGAAAAATAAGAATTGCAAAGTTAGCACATCATTCATAATCGATATTTTGAATGATCATTCGCTTATACTGTACATAAAACGAAATTAATAATTGCGAAGTTTCCGCATCATTCATAATCGATAATTCGAATAATTCATAATCGATAATTCAAATAATTCATAATCGATAATTCGAATGATCTTTCGATTACAAAAACCGATTATTTCGATTCATTCGATTATTGAAATGTATCGATTATGCCCAACGCTAGTTTTAGGGTTTGATATACTGTGACCGCGGAAAGTACGCCTGTCGAAAGAATGTGCATAGTTTATGGTTTCGCAGAATTCTCGTTGTTTTGTGAGGACTGACCCCCTTTCCCCTCAGACGTTCTTCCTTTGGGCGCAGTATACAGTTTTTTGAGTCAAAATCCTTTTAACTCAATAGACAAGCATGTACAGGGATGTACTTAAATACAACTACAGGATATGTGTTCTGTATGTAATTAAATATTTAGAATTTTCAACGTTTCATATCTTTTCTTGCTAATGAAGAAAAGAGAAAATTTATACTAGAAGAATCGAACTAATGGGAAAAATGTCAGTTATGTTAGTTTAATTTAAAATCAAAACTTATTTTTTGTAGCTTTAACACGCTACGTAATTTTAATACTATTTATAACAAGTTTTCTTTATTATTTTTTTCTTTAACTACTTATAATTTCAAGCAATTTTTTTCAAATACTTCTTATAGCTAGTCAACAATCAACAAAACATTTTCAATCATTAAAATAATTCAACAATTCAATTTGGCAAGGGAAGAAAGATAAAACTGTTTCTTTTTTGATTTTATTTTTTGAGATTTAAATCCACTTTCATACTAAAGTCTCCAGATAGACAAAGAACTGCAATTGTTCACCATTTTGCGGCATACGATTCAATCAAAACATGTAACAGTTTTCATAAATGTTATTGGGAACATGTACGACTTAAAATCTGTCAGTTAGCCATCTTGGATCGATTTCACACACATAGGTACAATGGATTTGCGGTTCTTGATAAATCTAAAGACTTTATTTCATACGAAGTTACCAAGTGGCTCCAGAAAACTCAAAATTTGATGTTTTTTCTGGAATTACTCTAAAACGACTAGTTTCGTTATTTTTTCTCGTTTTCCCGCCAAAAAAAAATATCGCATCATCTGCATATTTCTTTGCTTAGATCGTGCAATACTTTTTTGCGGAATATCAAATAATCGATATATTTTTTAATTCTTAATTTTTCCAATATAATTTTGAGAATTTAGAAATGATACTTCATTATTGTCAGTAGTCTATAAAAAAATGTAGATTTTTTGAGTTTGATCCTTTTTCCACGGTTTTTTCCTAAACATTTTTCTTGGAAATGAAATATATTGTGTGAGCTTAAAAAGCAAACAGCAGGTTCCATTGGTTGGATAAAGAAAATGTTTGTCTATGCTGAGTAGTGCTCTCTGATAGGCCCTATTTACACATAATTTAATTAAAGATTTACTTTTCGAAATTCTTTAAAGCCAACGATAAATATATTGAATGGTATTATTCACCCGACGTCGGTCACACACGGTCAAAAATTAAACCGTCGACAAAACAGTTTCGGTCAAAATCGATTGAAGATAGAAAAGTTCGGTTTCGGTTAAAAAGTTGGACTAAGGTCGGACTCTAAAAAAAATACATATTTAGTCCCACTAACGGAACCTGCTAGGTTCGAATTTTGTATCTCTATACCTACTGTTCAAAAGCTCTCACTTAAAATTTTTCATAACGAATTTCTATTTTCATATATATACGGTATACCTATTATACGCACAGAATGAATAGGTTTTAGAGTTATTTTCATATTCATTTATAAACCAGAAGTACTATCTGTGTTTTCTTACTGACTGGTAGATTATAGACGCCCGAAAACTAAGATCGTTAGCGTTTATTGAAGTGTTATAAAGTATTTGTACAATATATTAATATTTGCATCTCATTCTCTCCGATTGTAATTAATCTAATAACGCTTTTTGCTCATTCAAGTAGCTGAAACTCGTTAATTATTCTTTTTTAAACTTTATGAAGTTTATACTTAATGACGTCATTAGACATAAATTTAGTTAATATTTTTCTATTAATTTTCCCAAAACACTTTGTTTGAAGTTAGTACTTTGAGAGATAACGGGATACAAGGCAAAAGAATAACAATGTCTATTTATTAAACTTTTTAATGATTAACGTTTTGACACAAATGGGATTTTGCAGCATTTTTTGGACAAGTTGAAACTGCGTAAATGGACTCATCTTGTCAAAGTAAAATAGATACCTACTTTTTTGGTTTTACTAATAAATAATTGATAGATAGTAGGAGGGCTATTAATTTTATTGATTAACGTAACTTCCGTTCTAAAAGATCTGAGTTACTGTCAGGTCGTGCCTAAAGAAGTTTAACTTCAAAAATTAATTTGTATCTAACATTTTCAAGATCCTGGACCTGATGACACGCGATTTTGTGTCGAAAGGTCGATCATAATAAATATTGTTATTCTTTGACTCGCATTCCGTTTTCTCCTAAGGTATAATGTGTTCTTTTAATCTTTACTATTTTATATTTGACAATCAATCATGAAAATTTAAGTGACAGCTATAAAGTAAATGCAAATAATATATTTATAATATATTAACTTCTTTCTCTATGACCTATGTTATAGATATTATGTCAAAAATACATTTCTAATGTTGAAAAAGTATGAGTTGGTAGTATGTATAAATAATTACGTTTTATTTGTCTAAATTTAAAATTATGTTTTTATCTTACACATCATTTTGTTTGATTATACAGATTAGTGCCGGATAGTTCAGGGGTGTAGCTAGTATAAAAGAAAATGAGTTTTGTCGTATTTTGCCTTATTCCCTCGGACACGGTTTTAAAAAAAAGCTTTTAACTAGATGGCGTTTAAAAAACCACTACAGTACTAATTCGAAAAGAATATATGTAATAATTAACAATAAATTAATTGACTGTTAATTATTACTGTTTAGGATAGTTGATATTTTTTATATAAATATTTATGAAATATAAGTTTGAAATTGAATATCAATATTTCACTGGTATTCGTAAATAAACAAGACTTTCTTTGCTCCTATGGTCGCTTAAAAGTATAAATGATTCAATATAAAAAATATATTGTTTTCAAGATGTCATAATATTTCAGCTTTATAAAAGTAGTCTCCTTTTTTTGACTCTTTCTATTGACAAAAATTGTGGAGTTATACTTCTTGAAGTTTTTTAAACTTTTTCTATTTTCTAATTTTTTCGTTTTGTCATAATTTTGAATACAATTTTAACTAGCAATTAATTGACAACAGTATGGGTTGTTTGAAAACATACTACCATTTTTACCTGTTCCACCGAGAGAAGGTCAAAACAAATATTGTTTTTTTTTTTACATTTACTATAACGATAGAAATGATGAGGTGGTTTTATTAATTATTATTCACTAAATTAAAAATTATGTAATAGCATTGAATAACAAGTCAATGATAATAGTGTTATTTCTGTTTCATAAATTCAAGGTACAAAGTAATCGATGTGTGACTGCGTAATGAAAACAAAAGCAGTTCTAATTTTATTGTCCAAATGCGAAAAAATAAAAATTGAAATAGCAGGGAAAATTTCACTCACCAGATTTTTTTGATGTTTTTTGTTCAAATCCACAGCTAAAATACGTAAAACTGTGGATGATTTTCCGTTAAAACGACAAATAGTCGCTAATTAATGTATTAAGAAGAAATTAATATTCTCACATTCATTAAATTATATTCGCTTTATTATCGAAAATAACAAAAAGATGACTTGGTAATTAATATAAAAATTATTTGTCGGGAAAAAGGACTTTTAAATAAACACTTAATTTTTTTTTAAGTGTTTATTTAAAAGTCCTTTTTCCCGACAAATAATTTTTATATAACAAAAAAATTTTCCAATCACACTCATAAGATCTAATTATTTCAATTGTCCTACGATACATATATTGTATCTTATGAAATTTAAATCGACAGTGTCGGGTACACTTTTTCCAATAAAATTGTTTCATTTTTTTTCTCGAAAATGAATCTGCAGATTTCTTCCAATTTTAGGATAGCGATTATTTAAACGTATTAATTTAATTGTGGAACTTTTTTCCGCCTCTATTTCTGAATCATTCTGAATCGCAATGTATTGTTTTATTTCAATTTTCGATCTCCATATGACTGTGTTCACCCTTTGATATTTTCTCGTTGGATAAAGTGTGATCACGTGACCGAAGATCTGCTTTACAAAAGCTGAAAGGTCACCTTAAAACAGATACGTATTATATAATATAAAAATATAATAAAGCCAGAGAATTGCAAAGAAATCATTAACAATATCATAAGGATGATATGGACTTGTTAGAAGATATGTTCAGTTACGTCAAAGCTGTGAGTTTACACAGTGTCAGATAACGTATAAAATTATAAATTACTTTTTTCATAACCATCTTTAAATTGCTGCTTTACATGCCTGTATAGCGGTAGGAAAACAAATAAATGCCATCCAATCAAACCGACAGTAATTTCCAAAAGCAATCTATTGGTTACCATTTATTATATGAGGAACAGAGACAGCTAAGTAGGTGTAGTTTTCGTAAACAATCCAAATAGATTGCAAACGGACATACATAGATCTGTAAGAAAAATTCAAAATATACTTATTGTGATGTAAAAATCAGCTATTTTATGAGGGTTGTGCAAAAAAATGTAGCGTATAATCTCGAACGTAAAGATATTGTAACCTGAGTGAATCTTATAACTTGCGGCGCTCGTTATTAACAGAATGTCACTGCGTTTACGTTCTAGACACATCAACTACTATTTTATCTAGAAATACGCGAACATCGTCTCATTGGTAAATCCACCTACTACCAGGTTATTTGGACTTTGTACCAATGCCTGCCCACTTTCGATAAATTGTTAGTGGGCATTTCCTATATGAAAGACCTACATCCTGTTTTTTATTCGTTTACATTTGAGCGCGAGTGTCCTAATTGCTATTATGAAATTGAACGTTTTATTTACAGTTACAATTCAATTTGAATATGTTTTCCACTTATATTGGATTGCAGAAAGCATTATCAAAAAATCTGATTTGACAATGACCTTAGAATTTAATTCCTGACCACAACACGCGAGAATCATATTAGAATTTTGAATTGATCCTGTTCGAAAAATAATCAATAGCAACGATATGTTTTTAAACTGTGCATGTATTTAATACAGTTTTCTGCACAATTTCCACTTAGAAACACCATTTTTCAACGCATTTTGATCAAAATTTAGCTTTAAAACCGATCTTTTTCTGTGAGTACAATCTAATGTTCCTGTATGTCTAAAAACTGTAATTTTATTGATTACAATCTATAAGGTCAATGATAAATGCATTTTTTGACACTTTCTTCAACCCAGCTTTAGACGATATTCATTTCTTTACAAACCATACGTTTTATTTTTATTTACTAAATATTGATAAATGTTTGTATAATAATTGTCCTGAAAGTATGTATCAGGCCCTGACCATGTGTAATCTGAAAGCTTCGACCTTATAAGAAGTACTTTTTGAAAATAAATGAGAATCCCAGTTTTCTCGCCATGTTTCAGCAAAAGTTTCCACGACGAAATTTTGTAGTGGGAAGGTACCTACATGCGTACAACCAGTAGTGCTACTGGATCATTATTATGATGCGTGCGCACATTGGAAGGTTCAGATCACGATCGTATATGGGTAGGTCTAGACACTGTGGGGGTAACCCTTATATAAGTCAAAAACTTTTTTCGTAATAGCAGTGTTGCAATCGGGAAGGCGAATGTAAGACAGACAAAAAAGAAATGAACCACTTTTAAATTTTTTGACGCTTTCTCTTTGGTTGACGCCTCTTTGTTGAGCTTTCATCTCTTTTTAATAAAATGATTTCTTTGTTTTACTTTGCCTTCTTGACTGCAGCGCCGCTATCATGAACTAAACTTTCGACTTCAATAAGAGACCTACCAATGATAACTATATTACAGTGAGTAGAGACCCATGCCCGTCGGGCCGTGGTTCAGACGGAGCATTTCATCTGGCAATAAGTTTAAATTTGTTTGTGTAAAACTTTTGGTGGTAGTACCTACCGCTCATACTTCTTCTATCAAAGTATTGAATAACCGTACGAAATACATTATTTTTAATATTTTATATTACTCGAGGAACACACTTTGATTCATCTAAGCGATTTATAGACAAATCTTCAAAAATAAACAAAGAAACGTTCAAGAATGTATTATAACTGAAGAATCATTTGTTTCACGTTTCAGTAGCATACAAGAGAAGTGCAGTAGTACAGCGTATTTCAACTATGTTGGGCCACGTCACTTTTTTTGTATACTTTTTCAAATCTGTCAGCTGGTTACCGTTCTCCGTTTGCTTGATTATGCCTTTTTTAAAATAAATTTGAGATTCGCGGATTTGTTTTAGTATTACAATTAAATGAATTATTATAGTGAATTAAAGTTAAACTAAGTCGAGCCGTGCCACTGTTAACGGAATCAATAAATTATTTACAGTATATATTATTTTAAATACATAAGTGTACGTATGCAGATGGCACGCTTTTAAAATTTTATAACCGTACGAACCAACAGCCATTTAAAAAAAATCTTAAGATCAATCGTTGACGATAAAATAATAACAATACGTGTTTTTAATGTTGGTAATGAGAGTAGGGTAAAATAATTTTGAAATCCTAGCATTAAAAATCCTCAGTACGCCATTTTAAGATTTGCCTATGAACGATAATAGTTTTACCATTAATCATGTTTTGTGCCTATTATGAATTTTAAAATGTGGTCCGTAAAATGCGTATTTTTCTTCTATAGAAAAGTAACGTGCATGTATAAAAATCTTAAAAGTAACATCGTATTGATAATAAATTAATTATTATATTACATTTGAATACCGAGTTACTGTATAAGTCATGATTTCCATTCTTTGAATTTTTTTAATGAGACTTTTTTAAACCGTGACATGGTCGCCATAAAGTCATTATCTTTAGTTTCTTCATCACTGAGTGTTTCTCCTTCGGAGTGTACTTCGCGTTGACACTGCACCATGCGCTGTTGGTGTGACGCAGTTTCTTTTTCCGAATGTCCTTTGCCTCGGACTAAACCTTTGCCTTTAGGCGAGGATTCCTTTGACTTAGACGTTGTGGGATCACTCAGAGCCACTTGGACAGGCGCTTTGATGCTATTTGTAGCCGCACGAGCTGCACTCAGCCCTCTACTGATACGATCCAAAGTTGCGAGTCGTAAGTTTGTCGCGACTCGATTTCTCCTCAACGATGTTGGCGTTGCATGCGCCCGTTCTTGCAGAATGAATCGACCGATCGTTTGCCAGTGTGACTGAGTGCTGTAGACATTTTCGTCGTCGGCCAGGGCTCTTTGCTGGTGTCCGGCAGCACCAGCCCATTCAAGTTCTTCGATCAACACGAAGTTGATTGGATCTTCAAGACGACGGGCTTTTACTAAGGCTTGAGCCAACACGTCTTGTGAAGTTGAACCAATCGGAACTTTTAAAATGGCATACGGAATTTCAGGCGATACATTATAAACACAAACTAAAAAGTCATCGTGTTCGTCCCAAGTGTTTGAATGAAATTCTGATTGTTGTGCTTCTCGTTCGCGATTGGCAACACTGCGTATCGAAGACAGCCACGCTCTGCTACTTGGATCGTCGCCCATGCGTTTTAAAATGAATTTACCTTCTCCTTTCCATTTAGACTGGGCTTGTAACGGTCTTTCTTGCAAGTCAAGAATGCGCTGGGTAGCCGGTAGATCATGATCTTTTTTCTCCCAGCCTCGAGCGACCTCTTCAACTAAAATATGATCGTTGACTCGGGCGGCGCCTAAGCCTGCTTTTTGTAAAGCTTGTAATATCACATCCTGAGTAGTACTTTCTTGAGTAATTTTAAGAATAGTATACGGTTCTTCTGTAACGACCCCGTACACCATAAGAAAAAACATTTTTCTCTTGACACATAACGGCGTTCCAGAAATGCCCAGATACGGCGTGGTCGCGATTGCGACGTCATCTGATTTTTCGGAACCGTTTGGCGCATCCGATTTGCACGGTTCTGTTTCGGAAGAACCGGTATTTTCAAGGCTTTCTTCTTCGGTTCTTGAGTACAGAAATAACGTCGACATAAATAAAGGACGATTTTGAGATGATCTCAACCTCAAATGTCTATATCCAGGTCGAAGACACTTCAAAGGCAGTACTCTTTGAGCTAATAAGTGGTTGGTTGTAGCATCCATTACACAAAATCTTATGAACGCTAAATCATAAAACAGTATACGAAAGAAAAACGTATCATTCCAAATTGGATTCAATGAATTCTTAGCGACTATTTTTGTTTTCTGTTTATTGCAATCGACCGGAATTCCGATAATTTCAACTTCTACGTAAGTACTGGCCCCGACATTTGTGGATACATATTGTCCAGACACAACATTGATCACAATCTGTGACGAATGCAATCCATCAAATTCTTTATCCCATGGATTGAACCGTCTATACATGACATGGGATCGATCCCACATCACATCTGGTTTGCAAACAAAACCGCAACGCCCGTTCATTTCGAACATTGCATTGTTGAGTTGAAGCGGTAAATCTTCAGTCTGATAATTCAGAGCCGCCATTTGGATACCAAATGACCAGAAGATAACCGGATTGAAGTTTGATGAATCAATTCTCATTCCGGCTGGGTACGTCCTCATCAACTGTGTCTGCGTGTGAGCTACTAACGCCAAAGGCTGTTTGCGGCACAATTTTTTGGCAACGTTTTCGTTTATCGATGAACATTGATAACAAGGTAGATTCGCATTGGCTCGTGGCTGTTTCACTGTCGGTAGTTCCAAATCGGTGGTTGTGGGCTCATATTCCGTTATTGTAGTTGTCGTAGAAGCACTGATGTTCGATGCTGAACCAGTAGTGCTACAAACCGTCATCAATGAACTACCTGAGCTTGAAGTTCGAGGTTGTTGTCTTTGTTTAACAGAACTGTTTGGACTGACGTTCAAGCCACGGAATTTTATTGCCTGAAAATAAGAAAGCAAGCTGCAGACCGACACTTTCTAAATCTTTCATTTTCTACAATAAAGATGAGTTATTAATTTACGTTTGCTCTATGAATTTGAACTTGCAACTCACCTGAACATAAACAACCAAATCCGATAATTCCTTAGCGATTTGATTTCTTTTCTTAAGTTTATCTTCAGCGCCTATTCTTTTACAGGAACTAGTTTTTGAAGCAGAATGAGGTATTACACTGATTGACGAACGTGTTGATTCACCGCTGCTTAAAATTGTTGCTAAGTTTTTTTCTGAAACACATTATTTTACAATAATTGGTAACTGTGAAAATGCAATAGTTTCTATCAAATACCAGTAGCGTCTTAAACTTTTCTATTGAAGCTTTTTCATCTATCTATTTCAGGGAATATATTAACATGAATAATAAAGATAGCCTGCCATTGAAGAATTTATTAAGTGATATATGGAAATAATTCATCTAGCAGACAGAACTCGTCCGTTATGATAAGAACTCATAAACTATAGATGAAACCCTCCAAATATAGAAAGTAACTGTTAATATTCGTTTATTACCATCAATGTTTTCATCTTCTTCGTCTTCATCATATTCATCATCACTAAAGTCATCATTGAAAGAACTACTGCTTGTGTTTGAAATTATTGAACTAGTTCTTCCACTTGTTCCACCGGTATGTTTTATTCCTGATCCCATCCTGTAAAAAATCTTACACTTATAAATTCTTGTAAAAATAAAAAGCAAAATATGTAGTTAAGAAATTCTTAAAAAATATTTGCAACGAAAAAAAAATGTAACTGAAGTATTTTTTAATAATTCGGAGCCTACTTTAAAGTTATAGATTTTTGGCTACGGTAATCAGAGGCTAGACAAAGTCAAAAGAAGACCTGTTTATGAAAGAACAGTGCATATAAAAAATATAATGTTTGCTAATATTACCTTGCTGCAGCCACTGACGCATGAGCTGATAAAGTCGGCTGTATATCCATTATTAATTTTTTATTTTTTATTAAAATACGATTTCGAAGTTGCATTGGTGACGGTAAAACTGGATCTTCACTGTAGTCAACGTCAAATAAAAAATTTGTTACTAATTTCTCGCCGAAAATCGTCTGTAAAAGATATTAATTATTAAAATGACGTAACAATGCATGAATTGTGATATTATTTATAATAATTAAATATTTGGTAATGATTTTAACATATTCTTAATGGTATAAGACGAAATAGTCGATGTGTATTCACGCCAGTAAATATATCAATTAATAATGAACTGATGAACTAATTAATTCATCTTGAATAGATGAAGTAATCGTAGAAAACTTACTTGAAAAATATGTGCCATTCGCGTTTGTTGCTGAACTGAACAATGATTTTCTATCGACAATATAACAGGAAATGGAGACGTGATGAAGGCGTTCCGGTTAATGGCGTCTACAACAGAGCTAAATGGTATTTTTGTCGTGAATGTGTGTCCGTGATAGATCATTGGATATCCATCATCGCCGTCGAAACAATCCAATTCAACGCATCGACAGCCCGTCTGTAAAACCTGAAAAAAAAATTTAATGATAGTTAATCTGGGACATTTGTAGTATTTTGTCCGTCAGTTGTTCATGTGAAGTAAGTTTTTTATCAAAACTACTGCAGTCGTTTCTGAGTCATACTGCTGAAAACATATAGACAAACCAAATTCCCAAAAACTCAAAAAATCCCGAAAGAAAACAAAATTTCAGATAAAGATTATAATTAAAATTTTATGTATCCGAGTTGATGAGATCTGAATTTGATAAATTCTAAAGCTTCACATTTCATAAAGGCTCGTACTATAGTTCTTTAGAAGAACTACAAGTTCCAGTTTTTCTTGAGAACAAGCAGTTTTTGTCTATGAATCTCTATTTTTACCTGACTATAAAGCTCCACGGACGATTCTCCTTTGAGCTGATGACCTGTCAAGTAGGTGTTGTGCGAAGATGCAATGTAATAATGAGAGAGTGGATGATTCATTTTCGATTCGGTCGGCACTTCACGTTCGTTAACAAACGCGAAATTATCTTTGTCCATCAGATATCTGGCAAATCCTTCAAATGATAGACAGTCCTGAGATCGTAACACCGGGTCCGGTTCGTGTCGCTGTAAAAAACAACACTTTTGTAACACTTCTTTATTTCACCATTATTTTAAGTCGCATAGAAATGGATATTTTAAACGAGGATAGTTCTACTACGATCTTAGATGATGATTTTAGAGGACGTGGGAAAGAATTTAAGGTTTCAAATCGTAATCAGATCTCTGAAAATCTACACGAACTTTTATTTTCTTTTACTATTTGACAACAAAAATATGAAAGGTATATATTTATTGTATTTGAAAAATAAATACGCTACCCGAAAAATAGTAACCCAGAACTTCAAAAAACCATACTGGGTCTCTAGTACGAGTTTCGAAAATAAATAAAATGCCACTAGCATGGAAATTTACCGCGATTTCTGTGTTAAAACTACTTTTAGCATTGAAAGTCGTACCAGAAATCCGGCATTAGTCTAAGGAATTATTGGGGAAAAACAATTGAACCCCGTCTTTTTAATTCTCTTTAGTTCATATTGTGAGATCTAATTTTCCGCAACATCACCACGGAGAGCAAGAGTGGGGATTCGTAAGGGTTTAAAATGCAGAATGTTTGACATATTTACCTGAATTAACGTTTTGGCATCAGCCTCAGTCCATATTTCCATTTGTCGTGTTTCCAAAAATTTAGTAAATGTCGATAACGTTATAACTTGTGAATTCGACGTGTCAATTCCTGCGCAATTATTAAAAATGCTAGCCGCAGCTATTGCGTCGAAAATTTTTCTTTGTGAATTTGTCGTTGTAACGCCAGCTAATTCTGCTGAACTGTTTCTAGTTAGAAGGCCTAAAATATTAAAAACATTCCAGTTATATTATGTATTTTTGGCAAATCGATAATACATTTATTTTAAACCACGAGTTTCAAAATGATTTTTTTTGGATATGAAACCACCAGTGTAAATTTTTTTGTAAATCGGGTTGGCGGTTTTACATAATTACATCATAAATCTTAAGGTACATTTTCTTATACTGATATTTTGCAAAATAACTGATAAGAAACAGAATGATTGCGTACCGATTCTGTGAGGTTTCTTGGCTGTAGCTAATTCTAAGGAAACTTTAACACCATTACATTTCGGTGAAGGATGTGCTCCAGCCATGCTTCTATACGATATCGCTAATTGGTCAAATAAATCTCTGAGATCTTTTCTCATAAGTAGGCTAAATGAACGAAAAAGCATCACGAAATCTACAAAATCAAGTTGGGTATCATATAAAATTGAACCAACTCGTGGATGTCTCCCATGCCAGAGTTGTTCCATTGAGCCATGACGATCTCTGCAATAGAAAGAAACAATTATCAAATGCGTGTTCATCCATGTGTAAGTAATTAAGCTAATTAAGTGACCGATACAATATTGACATCCCTGAAAAAACTATCACATCTCTAAAAAGGAAAAAAAAATGTGCACGTAGTGTTTGATTTGCATGCATTTGTGCATCCTTTTTGTATACTATAATAATAATCATTCGTTAATACTGCTTCTTGGGTGATTTAATCACTACGTAAATGCAACTTCGATGGAAATCATCAGAAGCTATTTCGTCGTACCTACTTGTTTTAGATGAAATTTTTGCGGATGAAACCGCACTAAAACTGTATATAGAGTATTTCGTTGTAGTAATTGATGTAAGTTGATTACCTATCAAACTTTGGCGTAGAAGAATAAGCTAAATGTCCTAAACTATGATGTCTTGCGACATCCACTTGAGGTTCTGAGAAGCGTGCTGGCGTAGATTGTCTATGGTGAGCTGGGTTACGCCAGTAGCTTTCTGTTGGCACTGGAATTGGATCCATTAAGTGGCTCCTTGAATCTCTCTATAAGTAAATAATTAACTCAATAGTATAAAAGTAGCTACGAAGTGTAATATGGAAGCAAAATTCTAGAAGCGATTACTGTTATTTTCAAGCTATCTGAAAAAGGCATACAATAAGATTTGCTAACCGATATGATAGACGGAAAATTAAGTAAAATAAGAAGAATAATAGATTTTCGTAGATCATTATATGTAATGTGGAAGAAGGGTTATTAAGCTAAAGCTTATATTATAATACGAGGAAATTTTTGTTATCTTTGTGCATTTTAAAGAAAAACGTATTCACACCTTATTTGCAATAAATTGTTTCTTTTTCATTTTTACAGACGCTTCTCTTCTTAATGCTCCAGACATTTCACCTGGTTGAACACCGCCTTGAGACATACCTGCTAAGGACCAATCGCGACCGCCGAAAGCCTGAAAGAAATAATATTATCGTTACAATTTCGATGATTCTTAGCGACGCAAGCGCGGGAAAGTTCTGTTGGCGTTATATTTAATATTGTGAATCACAATATTGTTATAATAATAAAATAAAACCTACCCGAATTGCATCAGCAGCCAAAGGTCCACAGCAATAACCATCTTCAAAATATAATTGTAAATACTGATCTTTTAGCCAAATAATTCGCCGATCTGCTAATCGAACCTGTCTGGATAAACCGCGTATTAACCAACCTAATCCAGCATACCATAACCTAGAAACAAACGAATATTGCTTGTTTACACCGCCTAGATTTCTTTTGAGTGCCTTGATTTATGTATGCATGTTTTTGAACATCTCAATGACTAAATTGGGATTTTTCATTCCCCCCCCCATTTCTTTATTTCTACTTTATATTCGTTATTCACTTAAGTGAAATCAAAATATGGCAGAGAGTTTCAACCATATCTCCTGCACGTCTCTGTTCATGCGTACAATATTTGTTTTTCGTATTAAGACCCCAGTCACTCAATAAATTGCGTTAGTGTGCACTCATTATTGATAGTGTTCATTATGCACTTCGTCTTACCTGCAAAGCACAGGCGGTAACAACATATACAACGTTCTGTTGTCGCTGAGTGAATATCCATAAAGGATACTCAAACAATGCGGCGTCGTTCCAGGAGTCAGTCCGTAGCGTCGGCCAACAGCTGCTAGTTCTGCCTCACGTTCTGTATCCCTCACGCCTAGGGCGACTTCTTTTATGTACATTAAATCTAAATATCTGCAAGAACAAGAATAATATATATTAGCTGTTTATTGGTTTATAGCTGGACATTTCTGTGGGAATAAGAGCAACCTTCTAAAGAGTACACCTTAAAAAAAAACAGTTGTCTACAAATAAATACCAATCACTAAAAAAGATACGTGTATAACATAGCCCTTGTGACCATAGGTTTAACATTGAATATTATCCACATACCCTTCGTCAAGCGTGGAACCCATCCCCATAGCGTTGGGTTCGATTCCCGATTGTAACGCGAGTTTCGTCAGCAGACCGGGCGACAGCGTGTCTTCCGGATTAGCGGTTAGATTAAAGTCTGGCGAAGCCGACGGATCGGATTCTTGACCACCGGCACCTAGTGCGCTCCAGCTGGGTCGGACCCAGGTCAGTGTACTGCATGCTCGGTCCAGCCTGACGTATAACAGCACACCACGCCCCGATGGACCGGAGCTTGTGCCACCACTAGTTGTATCGGCTTCCCATAATACTGCTGTTGAACCGTGGTGAAGGATCTATTGGAAGAAATATTGTTTGTTTAATTGTGATTTGATGGCGATGAAATAGTTCTAGAATGAACAAGAGGAGACTGGAATTTGATTTTTACGTCTGACATTATAGAAAATATTACAGACGCTCGATAACTTAAATCATTAGCGCCTTTCTGCAGAACATATACTGTAGAACAGGGCTCTGATTATTGAAATAGAACATTTTGTACGATCGGAAAGGAAATAGCAGAATCATGAAAGAAACTTTATGGAAACTTTAAATTAAAAGAAATATAAGGTGCGGCGTTCCCAATGGAATTAGTATGTCTGTTTCTATGCTATATTCATTTTCAAGACGAATGATAATGTTTCATGAGTTTTGATTGGTCGGTTGGGACAATCGAACAGCAATTTGTTTACTCCCTCTTCGTCTTGAAAGGGAATATAGTATACACAAGAATGTTTTGAAAAATTACTGAGAGAATTTAATTTCTGTTCGTATTAGAAAAATAGTAAAAAAACAAGTTTTTTCAAAATTATGATACGGCATGCTGATTTCAATTAGTAAACGAAAACGTCGGTATCTACTATATCTTTGATCCTTAAATGTAAACTCTGATGGTCCGAACACCATAATATAGATAGGTATTTTTCACCTAGATAGAAAATGAATAGACCAATCATAAATGCAAAAACTTTTGGCACTGCCCCAAGCTTTGATCCTGAGAGACACGAAGGCGTTTTTAAAGAAACTAATTAGTAATTACTATATCGTTTGCTGCCATACAAAAGACGTATGGCACATCTTACCACAAGTGCTTACCTGTAAAATGTGTTGATCGATTCCTGTAAGCGGCGAAGTTATCGACACAAAACTGACACCGTGGTCGTTTGTGAGAGGTTGAACGGGATGATAAGAATCTACTTCCGTTTCATATTCTTCATCTAGTTCAACTTTTTCCGATGGCATTGCTTGAACAACTCTTCCGCTCGACACAGAAACTGATCTATAATAAAAGACACAAATCAAATGAACATCGAAATATGTCTTTTTAGTTGTACTGCCATTTCCACAGTACATCATAATCTAATAGTGCATGAGAATTGAACGCAGTCTACAATTAGAAGTGACCTTGTTTAAAATTGAACTAGCAGAAATTTTGAAAATTAGATGAAAATCAGCCATTTTATAGGGTGTATGTGCAAAAAAAACTAGATTTATTTATGCGTTGTTTAAGCTTGCTGGCGCTCGTTTTACCATAATGTCACACTGTATCATAAAATAATAATTGACGCACTAGACATATCTATAAATATCTTGACTCCAGCACCACCTACCGGATCCAAACAAAAAAGATAAACTTATTGGAGTACCACGTTAATATACAGGTGTGAATATACATGGCTTCGATAAGTTCTGTGGTTCAGGCATGATGATCTTACATACATATGCACCGATGTTTTTACATCGAAATTTCTCTATCTTTAAATTTAATATGAATCTGTTTGGCACATTCGGACTAAATTCTCTATGTTATGGCGAAAACCGACTCAAAATCCACGTAGTTTAGAAGAACTCAGCGAACAAACAGACAGACGCGAATGACGACTTTGTTTTATATACTATTAAGAGATTTATAAGGATAACTTACTTCAAATACTCCGTAATACTAATATTGGGTGAACAGCGATTTCGCGAATGATAATGTTGATGGAACATGGAGATGTGGTCCATGACCGCTTGGGTGCGATATATTTTCTCCAGATTGATCAGGCCGCCCGGTCCGATACGCGTGAAATAATGGTCTTCCCCGTTGTAATCGGAAATGAACTGGAATTTATATAAACCAGCATGTAAATTGCTTTCTCGTAAAAACTTCAAAGTGAACCGGATCATTATCAAGGCTACTAGAATCTAAGGTTAGGTGTTAACGTTCTTGAAAGGGGGAGGGGAGTAGGCTTGTGACATCACATGAATCAATTATTTAGTTTGTATTTACTTAGTTCGTGTGTTGTGTTCCTTTGTGTTTATCAATTTCTTTACAATAATTGTCCGCTTTTTAATATACGTATTGTAGCATGCCCCCAATTGTTACGCCACTGGAAGTGACAGAGACTTCTCGAACGAATTGACAGAAATTTCTGGAACGATCGAGAAACCAAAACATACGCATATAAATAGAGCGCGTGTGGGGCGTGACATTCATTCAGCCGATGCGTCACGACAGCAACGATACACGGCAGACATAAATCATAGTTACATAAATAAGTAGTGCGGGAGTAGATAAATTTCGGTGCGTGTTTAAAGTAGTGTATTGTGTAAATAGTAATTGTTGTGTTATTATTTATAAGAATCCGTTTGTGTTTAATTGTTTGGTTTATTTCGTTATTAGAGAAATACGTTTAGTTTATTTCATTGTTATAGGAGAAATACTTTTTAGTTTATCTGTCTTGTATTTATTTCGTTGTTATAAATAAATCAGTTTAAAATCACTATAAAGAATAGCTTTGTTACAGTATTTTAATTTTTTTTTTATATTTGAAATTTAACCCGGCGAGAATGCGGCAGAGTATCTCATACCCAGACACCATTTAATATATTGATTTTTTTTCAATAATTATCTGGAAGCACTGTCGCCCTGAGTAGCTGAAGGCAAAGATGTGCGAGAGACGATGGTGGTGTGATCACAGTGTGGTGTTGGACGCTTGACGGAATATTCGGGCGCAAACCCCTTGCGCCAAAATTTGGTTGATTTCAGTTATATGCCTAATTATTCTAAAAAAAATCTTTATTATGTCTTTCTACATGATTTCATTGTGTTAAGATTAATCGTTAATATTTTAGAAATAATATTTTGGTTACTTTGATGATTTTTGTTAAATCTTTAGACTTGGTTTCTATATAATAAGAAAATATTATTAAATAATTATGAATACACTTTAACAACACTTATTATCATTACATAATATAATTAATAAAAATATAATAAATAAATAGTTTATAAACTTATTATTATAGGATACGGTAAAGTCCGGGTATGTACTACCCTGCCACATTTTTGGTGTTACATTTTCTCTTTGAAAAATAACAAAAATAATTTGTTTTTTGTCGTTAGTTTGCTGCAAAATATGTTTTTTTAATATTTATTACGTATAATAATGTAATTTACGTAATAACAATAATTGAAACACTAAGCCATGGGTTCCAGTGACGTATCAATCGATTCACCCAAGCACAGACGTGACCACTTTTATTGCGTCTTACGCCCAACTTTAGTATTCTAGTAAGCTTGGGTCATTATCACCTAGTTTATTTAAATCCACACGGTATCTGGCAAGTTTATAAATGTCCAGCTTCCCTCAAGCTACCTTTCAATTTGATTTGATTTTGTATAATCGATTTGAATTAAATCATAATAATTATATTTTAAACTAGTCTTTACCCGTCGTTTCTCTCACGTAATTGTCAGATTTTGAGGATAATCGTTTTACATTGTAATCTCAGAAAATTGGTGTGACGATAATCCGAACGAATTCACGTCAGCTATTCCACTAAACTGTACCCCCCCCACACAGTGTTTACACATACTATGAGAGTACTAATTTGACACACAGATCATATGCTTTTTTGACAGTTGATCTGCGTCCTTTCATATAGTTACTTTAGGCAGACATAGGGACAGACAAATTATGAGAATGGCTCAGTCGACCTTAGTATTCAATAGACACATGTAATTTGAAATTTCGTTAAAAATTTATTTATTCGTATTAATAATTACATAGTACAGGTTTAAGAACTGAGAATAGTGCAGATACCACGCAGATTATTTAGCTCCAAAAAACTGGCAACCGCTTCTGAAGAGTAAAGGTAGAAAATAGAATCTTAGCTAATTTAAAAACGAATTAGAGTCATTTCAATATTATGATTCCTAATTTCTAATGGAGATGCCTATATGCTCATTTTTAATTAATTAAAACATAAATACAAATATCTACAAGATGTCAATGTTGTTGACAAGAAAAAGATGCGTCATCTGACAAGCGACGGTAAAAGTTGAACAATTCATATTACAAAACGGAACGCTCTATAATAGATACGCGTTGCTCCGTGCTGTTCAGCGTTCGAAATAAGTTTCTTTTAAACAAGCTTTTACGTACTGATCAACATCGAGAGGTTCTGAGTTCTGATAGACAACAGCTTTCCTGATTACAGTATCAGTGAAAATGTTGTATCATCATCGTAACTACGGATGTTTGCACAGTTTCAAATCGATCGAACATGTGAAAGGGGGTTAGAATTGAATTACGAGATTTAATCTTTGAATCATTAGTTAGTTGTAATCAAATTTTGATCATAACTAGCAAAGGAAGTTAATGAAAATCTTGCAAAAACATGCTAAATTAAATGGAAAGACACTTTGGTTTAAGGCAGTTTTAATCTCTGGCCTAAAAATGACAGAACACTTTTTCGGAGATAACCTGTTACAATTTGTGAAAATACTTCTTAGCTGTACGCGATATTAAATAAAATTTCGACTGACCACTTGTCGATGAGCATGCCGTTGATGGGTCTGATCTCTAGATCCGTGTTTGGGAGAATGTCCTGGAGACGAGTGATGTGAATGTTGCTGATGGTCAATCGATGCACCGCATTGATGATGATGATGATGAGACGAAGCATGTTGTCCGCCAGCCGCTATCGTCGGATCGAGCGCCACTAATGCCGATGTCGACGCCAGAATTTCTCGCAGTTCTCGCAGGAATGCACCGAAGAACGGAACAACTCGACATTCAGCCATTGCGAGTGCTCGGCTCAACGCTCGGTCATATTCGGCTGAAAGTAACGCCGCCGACAGGAAGTCCAGGATCGGCAGCGTTTCTTTCTCTGTGATTGATAGCCAAAACGGTCGCAATTTGGTCGACCTACGAAAGAAAACGGATGTAAGATTTATGCAACAATTATATCATTGTCAATAACGTGTCAAAATCTACAGATAGGTAAAAGTTCAAGATTAAAAAAATGGTGCTAAGCTGCTTAGAATGATGTGAAACGTTAAGAAATTTTGGTTTCGACTCCTACATCCTGCCATCCGATCGATGCCAACAGTGAATGTGTCATATAAGGCATATAAGACACTAATAACGCGAAATAAATAAAAACTTTACAAATTTTTACACTTTATTCTATTTATCCAGATCTCAGGTGGGGCAGCTGTTCTCCCTTTCTCCTTTTTGCGTACGCCCATGGTGGTGTATATAAATATATTAAGAAAGCGTCTAACATAAGTTTCTAGACTTTATTCTCTGCACTGGATGTTCGGAGAAAATATTGCATCTGGTTATTGTCTTCGTGTCCGAAAAATAAACTGTTGGAGATAATGTGTTTGGTCTTCTTTTCGTTCACTTCTGAAACGACGAACGCCCAAAAGATGAAAAAAGCGATTCCAGTTGGTTAAGTGAAAAGTGAAGCAAGTAGTTTCCGCCGGCCTACAACTTTTTAATATGCCGCTGGAGGCCGATAGAAACCCCTGCCCCCGCATATCACAATGTGATTTTCTTCTTGCAATCTTGATTGGGCTGAGCTTCGTTGAATATCTATTTTGATTATGAACATGAAAACTGGAAAACAGGCCGTTTCGTACTTACCATGTGATTTTCAAATAAATGTTATCTATCTATTTATATATAATATTGAAATAGTGTTTCATAATATTATGGGTATGCTATAAACGGTATGTGTAAGTATGCAAAATAAGTACTGATAACAAATAATTTGATAATCTGAGCAAAAAGCAGTATGATGGTTTTACCGTCGAGCCGGTGATGGCGAAGCATGACGAAATAGTTTACCAGTTCACTGATTGGCATGTTTGTTAGTTAGTGTGTTCAATGACAAAAAGAAATGACATCAAATATTGGTTTAGTGAACTATGTATTTCATATTAAGCATGCATATTGCGTCATCTATTGTTGACGAATGAAGGAACCTTAGTCGATGAAATGCGTCGAAGAGGACGTGTATAAGAAAGCTTAGGCGCGTTGTGTACAGAGAAAGTACAACTTTGACAGCGAGTTCAATGCACACCAATACTCCGTTCCGGGATTCGCATATTACAATAGAAAATGAATTTTATCCCGATGATAGCACGTTATTTATTACTTACTTGAGACCAGCGATGATTTCCATGGCACCGTTGAAATTTCCAATATTCCAGCAGGACAGCGCAATCCGCAGGATGCACGACAAGACGGCGCGTCGTTCATCATGCGTCGGTTGACTAATTATCAGATGCGTTATCCAGGCGCTCACCTGTGCAATGACAACCGTTGTTAAAAATTTCGTATTTCAAGTTAAATTTGAACAATACATAATAACATGGCATTAATTACTAAATAACGGATTTTTATTAAAAGTGGACATCCGTTATCTTCCATACTGTGCAACAGACAAGGACGATCGAAACAAGTTTGTGATTTACTGGTTAAAATAGCGGTTAAACAGTTTTGATGCCTAAAAACTGTAAAAACTGATGCCCAAAAACTATGTAAAAAATGACATCCTTCAAAAAGTCATTTAAAAGCGTAAAATAATAAAGTTCTGAGGTCGGCACCAATTTCATTAGTATCAGTTTTTATCTCCTTAATGTGTACTTTCATTAAATTGGTGTCGAATTCACAAGCTTTGTAGTTGCACTTAAAAATTACCATTGTCAATTAAGCCTTTCTGACAATGTCTTGTCATCTTGTGCAACCTAGTACTTGTGTACCAAGCGTGACGGATGTCTTGATTCCTGCATTATTATCTGCGGTCAAGATTGCGTCGTAATACTCGTAATAACGAACTATTGTGCTATATGTAAAATTTACCTCATTGAAGCGTTTAATGAGACTAGAGACGGTGGACCGCGTGGTCGTGTTTCCAGCGGTGGCGTGCGTGTCAGGGACGGCGGAAGACGCCCCGACGCCGCCCAAGTCAACTGTCACCTGGCGCAGATAGTCAATCGGCGGAACCTGAAAGAGAATTTGCAATTAAAACAATCGAAATATTGGTTTTTCTTGTCAAGATTATTGGCTGGCTATTACATAGTGTCATGAAACCAACTGGGAATTTGAATGATTTTAAAAATGTCTTAAATCGGTATATTATAGACGCTCGATAAATTTAACATTAAACTATTGGTATGTAATCAAGTCTGGAATTGCAATTATAGTAGATGTTCGTTTGTTCGAACTTCGATAGTTCCAATATCTCGGCTGGTTCCGTGCACTCTTCATATAGCACACTGTAATATTTTTATTCGATAATTTGAACATCAACTCCGATAAAAATCATGTCAAACAAAGGACACTTTTTCTAGAAAAATCTGGAATTGTTGATTCTTTTTGTTATAAATGTCGTCAGAAACACGACCAGTAGTCATTATTTTTTTGACTACCGTACCGCAAGGATCGTTGATCGAAGTAAACTAAGTGTTTTAGAAATCGAAAATGTCCGAGTGTGTAAGAAGATTTATAAAACATTGACGATAGCCAAGAAGATGGAGGTTATTCGCGAAGTGGCGAAATGGAGAAAAAAATCAGAAGTGGCAATTGGCAAATGAGTTAAGCATACCGGCGAATACTCTGTCGACTTGTTTAAAGAATAAAAATAAGATTTTGAATGACAACAATTTGAAAGGGAAACGCGCCCGCGGTCTCGACTTCCCCAAATTCGACGAGTGGGTTAAACAGGCTCGTGATTTGAGAATTCCTATAATCAAAAGCAAATTTGAGGAGTTTGTCAAAAGTTTTAAGAAAAATCAATTCAAGACCAGCGTAGAATAGCTTGACAATTTTAAAAAAAGATACGACATCAAGCTCAAAAATTCGATGATTCTGTCTCATTAATTCGAATTATGGAAGTTCAAGTGTATTTTAAACTAGCTTTTCAGTCCGGCTTCGCTGGTGTACGTTAGTCAAATTGTAAGATATACAGTAAGGTGGTATATTATGTATTTATCGGTCTTGATGATTTCGCTCCCGAACTAAAATTTATGCGAACAAAGCCGGGTTTTAAAAGCTGGTTGTAGTTACAGACAAAGGTGATTCCATGAATATAAGACAAGGCCTCCAGATTGACGAGTCGCGTAAGTAAATAATAGAAAGATCATTTGTATTATATTTATACGAACGTCTCAAAAGAATGGATTTTGTGTCAGAACGACGCTGTGTCGCCTTTCGTCGTCTCGTTTGTGTGCGACTGTACTGCATAGCGGGTGTTGTATTCGAAATGACTAGGGATGCATCGGATGGCGAATTTACTGGACAGACGAATATCAGGTCACGATAAAAAAATCAGATGTGCCACATATTTGGCGAATTTTTGAGAAGGTCGGCCCATATATTATTCATAGAAGAGGTAAAATTCATATATCCAGTAGCGTAATTAAATTATGTTTAAAACGAAGCTAGCGAGTTTTAACACTCACATGCGTCATAATATACCATTGCGTACATGTCACGAGATAACTATGGCATTTTTGCATCTATCTACACTAATATTATAAAGAGGAAAGATTTGTATTTTTGTGTGTATGTAATGAATAAACTCAAAAACTACTGTGCCGATTTAAAAAATTCTCTCACCGTTAGAAAGCTACATTCACCCTGAGTAACATAGGCTACTCAAAAACTACTGTGCCGATTAAAAAAATTCTTTCACCATTAGAAAGCTACATTCACCCTGAGTAACATAGGCTATACCGTAAGACAAAAATGTCACGAAAAACTGGTATACGGTGATACCGGGTGTTTTTAGATTATACCGGGTGTTTTTAAATTATACCGGGTGTTTTTAGATTATACCGGGTGTTTTTAGATTATACCGGGTTCCAAGTTTTTTTTTTTAATTTCTTTTTGGGAATAAGATTTTTCTCCGATTTTTGAACATTCACAAATAAAAGCGATTGAATTCGCGCAAATTCAATACACGTTGAGAATTTAATGATAATGATTCTCATCTTTTATATCCTATATATTACATTTACACCCGGGCGAAGCCGGACTGGGCCGCTAGTCTCTTATAAATAGCTGATTTTCACTTTATTTTTTTAAGTCCGAAGATGACACCGTCCTATTGATACGGAATAAAAATTTACAAAAGCTGTATGATGTATCAACCCGAGCTTTGCATGACATATCTAAATGGACTTTCAATAATAAACTTAAACTTAACAAATCTAGGACCTAGTGTATGCTATTCTCAGCCAAATATCCAGGTTTGAATTTTGATATCTTCGTGTTGATCGATAATGTTCCTATAGATGCAGTGTCTATATTCAATTTTGTTGGCGTTACCTTAGACAACCATCTAACTAGGAAACAACACATCGTCAAAGTATGCTCCAAATTAGCAAAACTTAAATATCTAATTTTCCGTTTCCACTTGACATTTCAGCTTGCCTAACCGCATACTATGCTTATATCTATACTTTATTGAACTAATCTCCTGATTTTGAAAGGGCATTTATAGTGCAGAAAAAATACTCAGAACCGTATTCCATCTAAAGCCTACTGATTCATGTAAGTCAGTATTCCTTGAGCATAGAATTATGACAATATATGCGATATACATGTTGAAAACAGTTTATTTTCTGTTTAGAAATAAACAGTTTTTCATCACCATTTGCTGAATGGCAATTATGATATGCGAGGTCGTTCGAACCATGAAATACCGGATCATTACCTCACATTTTATACCACAGGCCCCGTTACTCTGCTGTCAAGCTATTTGACAGCTTATCCGCTGAAATTTTAAGCCTCAAAAGCTTCACAATATTAAAAAAAATGTTGTAAATTATCTTATAGACAAGGGTCCGTACCACATTTTTTGACATAACTGAACTACTATGTGCTAAATAAAATATTATTATTATTAATAATAATAATAAATAACAGAACTTTAACAAACTAGTAAGCAAGGCGAAACATTACTTTCGATTTCGGTCGCAGTTTCGACCAATTGGACGAAACTGAGACTTCAGTCGAAACTCGTATCTTAGACCGAAAGTGGCCGAAATCGAGCATTCGCGGGTCGGACACTATTAAAATATATTAATCCTGTGTAGGTATTTTCTAAGGCAGGGTATCGTGCCATGGCCTCTCGGTCTATCACGCACTGTATAGTCTGTCACCCAAGCAGCGTCGACGTATTGTTCTGAACAGATGTCTCAGGAGAGGACGAAGCCGTCGTCTGGACAAATACATATACTTTGATATGACAAGACGTGCTGCTGATGTATATTATTATCTTCAAAGGCAAGCATTTGTTATCGAGATAATACATCTCCTACGCATGCGTAACTCCACTTCGGCGAAGTGAAGTTCGAATTAAGTGAATATATTCAATTGTCAAAGGAGAATCTTCTTTTAAATATTAAGAATGTTGATATGAATGTTAAATTTATATACTCCGATCTCGCTGAATCTTTTGTCGTTGAATCTATTTTCTTCACTGTTATTATAGCTTTCTAAGTCCTATCTAGAAAATTCGACTCGGCGGGTTAATTTCACTATCTTATGCAAGGAAAGGTGAATCTCTAGCGATGTTTTGAAAAGGTCCACTGTTGTGTGAGTGAGACATAAAGTAGCTATCAATCTTTTTGAAGGCAGTTACTTCGAGTTTGAATCTCTGTAAACGCTATTGATACGAGTGTGAATCTCTGTGAATTCGATTGTCCCAAGTCTGAATCTCTGTTTATGCTATTGGCTCGAGCTGAGTCTCAGTGAATGTTATAGGTCCGAGTCTGAATTTTTGTGAAGCTATTGGTTTGAATCTAGCTAAAAAAGCATGTGAAAAGACGCCCACCACTGGCTATCTCAGTGACACGTTTTCTGATCTGTTCGAAAGGTGATGATAAAGATTGCTATGGTCGTAAAGCTAAAGCTGGATCCTATGACGATAAGTGTAATGGACAAACTGCAATCAACAATGACACTAATAAAAAACCCGGGTCGCAGTGCCAAAACCCTGCCGACAATATAGTGTATTTGCTTATACAGGCAGTGTGGCTTTATTTTGCGAACTTAAGTTGGTTTTTGGGCAACATAAAAAATTTGACTCCTTAATACACCCCTTAAAACATTTTTGTTTTTAATTGCATTATTATGATCAATAGAACATCTATACCAAATTAAATACACCTTTCAGTAAATAAATCACTATCTGCAAACTAGTGTTTTCACAAAATTTGTAAGTCCGGTCCTGTCGGGCCGATTTTATTGAAATTTTAGGGACACTTTTTAATTACTACTAAAGGGTTGAATGTCAATTTTGAAACGATTCTGAGAATTTTTTCGGTATTTTGGGGCCAAAAACATTTTTCAACCCCTAAAAACTACCGTTAAAATGCCCCGATTACGCCCATTTTAAATAGGCTTCTTTCGGTGATGGATTTCAAAACGTGGGCCAAATTTCATTAAAATCAATTAACTCTTTCGAAAGTTATTGCCCGCACACATATATATATATATATATAATATATATATATATATATATATATACGTATATATATATATATATACGTATATATATATATATATATATACGTATATATATATATATATATATATATATATATATATATATATATACGTATATATATATATATATAAATAAATATATGCATATATATATAAACATTTTCAAAAATAGTGCCAAAGTGTTATGAAACGTCGAGAAATTTTTGTCCGACCGCTAGGTCCCCGCATCCGACCGACGCCAATAGTGTATGTTGCCATATGGCAAATACACTAATTATAACATAACAGTTCCCCACACGACTGGTATATTTGGCAAATATCTGCGCTGGGATATATTTGTAACTTGACTCTGGCGAGGAACATGGACAGTATTGTCAACAGAAAATGAACAGTCATCGGAAAAAAAGAGTAATCGATTTGTCAAGTATTATTTTCGGTCCGGTGACAACAAATATTTGGTTTCCTAAGTTAGCGGTACCGAAATATAGCGGCTGTAATATGAAGGTGGATGACGTACTTAACAAAAAACGTGTGCATATAAATAAATGGATGTGGTATCAACAGCACCACAGTAACGTAAAAAAGCGGCATCCATTTATTTCTATGCACACGTTTTTTGTTACATCATTCACAATCATATTACGGTACCGCTACTTGTGGAATTAATATACGTTACTTGCAGGAAATAATCATTGACAAGTACACCCAACTGCCACCGCACGTGGCTTAATACCAGATATTTGTTAGTCATGGAATTATGACCTATGTAGACGAATTTCAAAGTGATATGAGAACTTTTCGGTAAGAAATTTAACTTCATAAGAGCTTGATTTTAGTTTCAAAGTGTCGTTCTTAGAGAGAGTTGACGGTATTCAGAGAGGGCATATTTAAGGTAAGTAGATTCCAACTGAAGTGGACCAAATGTCAGGTGTCAAGAGCATAGAGGTCCCTCGTCGTTCGAGGCATTTATATTAGCAGGCTAGACACTGGATTGTGTTACAGTACAAACAAAGCACGTATGTTGTATTTGTGTACATACAGGTGACTAATATTTCCGAGTTCATTCACGGACTACAGTTTATGTATTACCATTCCAACATTACTAGTGGGGAAATTCACTTCTCAAAACTTTGCAATTTTTTTTCGTTTTGAGGTCCTCTGAATCCAAAAAACATATTTTTGGAAAAAGGCTGTGCCTCTGTCTGTGTCTACAGGTCAAACGGATGAACAAATTGAAACCAAATTTTGGAAGGATAATTAAAATGCAAATATGAAGAGCCCTATTGTTTTTAGGGAAAATCGACGCACGAGCAGAGGAAATATACGCTATCACGTTGCTTTTTTTTTGTAATGATGGTATACTTTTTGTAATGGTTTATTATTCTATTATTTTTCCAAAAATGTTTCGTAAACAATTTTTTTTTCTAAACTTCATAATTTCGGAAATATTTCGTATATAAAAAAAAAATCAGATACTCTGAAGATATGTCAAAAAGAAATTAGTTAGGTAGCTGACAAACATGCTTTGGTTAATTTTTACATGTAAAACCATATTATGTAACCATGCACGCGTTATTAGAAATTTTATTTTATTTACTATAATATATCAAATGTCAATATTACTATGAAGCTGGAAGGGTCCTGTCGCCCAGTTGGCTGGAATTATTTTTGTAATTCTAAATGTTGCAGAACGCGTCTTCAGAAAATGTGGTTTGAAAATGATCTTAGATTGTGACCACATGTATTTCTTCGGCATTGAAAATCATTAGTATTTTTTCGACATTGAGAATGTTTATAGAACAAATTAGTTGATTTCAATGAGCACAAACAATCCCCACGCCTGTCTCTTTTAGTTTAGACCATACCTTCGACAATGTTTTGTGATTTTTGAAAGCTTTAACTATACACAACTTCAAAGGCAAATAAGATACACACGTTTGCTTGTGCTTATTGAAATCAACGCGTCACTTTTTACAAGTTTGAAAAAGTTCTGAGAGATTTCGATTTTGAAGGTGTATTCACTAAAAAAAATCGCAAAAAGCAAAATCTCTAACATTTTTTTGTTCATAGAACAATTTGATCTGATTTCAATGAACCCAAGAAAACGTTTGTATTACTTTTGGTTTAGAAGCTACGATCAAGAAGGGTGAATATGATGAATGGCTGTTCTGAGCCAGTCTATGTATCAACAGATTTTCTAACTCGATAGTGATTGTGTTGTGGAACATCCGAAATTACATAGGAAAGTTGCTTTTGGGAAATTTGATAATCGGATTGTAGAGAAGATGCGTATATAAGGCGATATTAGCTCCCGGCGTCATACATATTTAAATACCTTGAACGACGAGAAAGTCGATCTGTATCTTTGTTCACAGATACTTTTTTTCGATTTTTTTTTCTATCCATAGATTTATTTCCGTATTATTGACCTGTTGGTTCCTGATCATTGTAACAATAAAATTCGAATTAATTCCGTTGGATACAAGGTCGAATAACAAGGTCGAATGTATGTCAGTAGTTTATATAGAAATACATAGCACCAATTCATATTTTACGCCTATCATTTTTTAACTCTTTCCTGGTTAACCTCGAATCTCTACTCTGGTGGAGTTAAATATCCTTCTGGGCAAAGACGTCGCGACAGTGAAATGTTAAGTACGTCGGCTTCAAATTTTTACCGTCTTCTCAAATTCACTAATACATAATAGCAATTTCCTGTATACAAACGGATTTTAACTTAACCCTAAAAGCGTCTAGTCATAACTGCAGCATCAATTCCGAACTTTTTTGATACGCTACCAGCTAGGGTAACATAACTTAATATTATACATACCATAAAAATTGTAAATCAAACGCTTACGCTAGCAGAATGGACAGAACGCCTGCCTTGACGCAGAAGGTTGCTGATTCGCTTCCAATCAACGGCTGCTATTGTATTTGCTTTTGTACAACTATTCCATATTTCGCATGATATCTATTTATATATTTTTTCAATTTTATTTTATATTGTCTTCGCTTATTTATTTTTTTACAATCGAACATAGCGAGGTGTTGTTTTTTGTGATGGGGAGTTTCTGGCGAGGAGCTGTAGGGACGACGGTGTTTTTTTGCGAGGTGAAAAGAGGAGGAGTTCCTTAAATTCTTAAAAAACGTACGCCTAGGCTAGACGTAAATGGTTTATCATACCATGGTGAATCGGGAAACTTCGTAATTATCGCTCTCAGTAACTCCGGACTGTATCTCATAGACAAATCGGTTCTAATTACTCCTCCCCACTGTTATATTCTCTATGACAGTCGTTGTCTACGTGCGTGTGCTGTGTTGCATAAGTCCAAGGGGCAAGTTTATATTCTCCATGCGGGCTGCATATATACAGGCTAATGTGAATGTATAAAAGCTTACATGTCAGAATTACATTGGAAATAGGTCATGTGTACCAACGGTACATGAAATGTACATTGTACAGGGAGCGTCAGAAATAACTCTTAATTAGCCTCATTCGTGCCGAATTTATTAACATAATGTTGATCAACGGTTTAAAAAGTTCGTTTCGTCCTCATGTAGTAATAATAATAATTACTGTCCAATTAAAACTTCTTATGACGTTTTCCTAACACTCTTTTAGTGCCTTTGTTTAAGGTACAAAGATTCCATTGTCATCAGCTTTTCGATATTCGAATGAAAATATCCATAAGATGATTTCTTCTAATACTTTGTTACGTGCCTTCGTTTAAGATACCAGGATCCTATTTATATCAGCATCGATGACTTAATCCGATCTCCATCAATTGATAATACTTGTGTAGTGTGCTTTGTTAAAGACATTACGATCAAAATTTCGATCAGCTTGGATTAATAATAATTCAATAACCGAATCAATCTCTCTGTTCTCCTGATTCTTTCGTCGTGTGTCTTTAATTAAGGTTAAGTATTTTTGTCACACTACAAGAGTATCTACTAAACTAAGAGCATATTAGCTAATAGAGATTTGCATTCGAATGTTGATGATATCAAAGTCTGAATACACATTTCTATCAACTCATGCTTTCCTAATATTATTGAGATGGGGATTATTTCGGATTTCATGTTAAATTGTTGCTAACAAATTCTGTGCATTATATCAAATAGATATAAAATTCTTTGTAATATATACCGTCTTCTTATGATCACATGTTCGTGAGGTTCACTCAGGAATAATCTATAGCCGATCGCAAATTGTAACAGAGCGACACTCTTTCAATATGAGTCTGTTTAAAATACCAGGATCCCATGTTCATCAGGGTCGCATAAATCAATATACGATTATATGCAAAACTCCATCGGCTGATCCCTTAATACTCTTGAACTCGCATTTCTATCTGGGCTATCTGGATCACATATTCATTAATGATCCATAGTCGATTGCAATCCTCGATATCAGCTTATGAAGACAGCTCAACAGAATAATATCATTGAATAAACTATAAAAGATGTTACTTTGATAATATTTTGAATAGTCTTCTTTGATGTAACAGGATCCCATGCTCAATCTATAATCCATCGCCGACTTCTATAAGCTGATGTTCTTCTATTACATCCTCACGATTCTACGAAATGCACACATAACTGTTAAATTCTCACCTGCTTCCTGTAACCACTGGTGTGCTATAAAGACGGTGAGGCAGACAGGGACTTGGGAGCTTCTATAATATGTAGGGCACTGTGGTAATAATTCACACGTAGCAGCTGCACTCTGAGGCAAAGCATAGTTTAAGTGCAATACTAACAGATAATGTGTCGGTATCGAAGTGCTCTGTGATTGTTTTATTTCAAACGTACTTTTAGTTTTCAAATTGAATTTCATAAAATCATTGGTTTGAATTGCACGGTTGTAAAATATTACTAAAAAAGTAATAATTTCAGAGTGCCTTTATATTAATTTCAGTGGTAAGAGTTATTTGGAGTTTTCCACGGAAAAGTATGGAATCAAGCATTGTTGACTTTATTTGGAAATTCAATTTTTGGATCGTGTCAAAAAGTATGGAATGAAACGTTTAAAAAAATTAAGTTTGAAAAATACGATTTTTGATTCAATGCAATAAAAGTATTTTTTAAAAAATTAAAATTTTTCGAAAATAAAGTAAAGGAAAAATTCGCAAATCATTATTTTTTATTTATTTTCTTATAACTAAAATTTATAGTTATAAATATAATACAAATAAAATATAATTATTCTATAATACTGAATAATATAGATACATATAAGAACAAAAAGCAAGAAAAAAAAAACAAAAATGTAAATTTTTGCATATTCTTTTATATTCATTTTTTCTTTTAATTTGGCGATGAAGTTTATAATAAAGGCCATAAAGGGGCTGATTCAAATAACTTAATCAAATTTTTGTTTGCAGTTTTTTAACCGCCTTCAAAAAAAAAAAAAAAATTATAATTCGACACGTATTTTTATTTTTTCATACTTTTTTTCTGTGTATGTTCCGCGATAGCTTCGCCAGTTGTGAACCGATTTGAAAAATTTCGACGCCATTTTGTTCAGAATGGTATTGGATTGGTACCATATAGCTGTTTTTAAATCAGTTCATCTGTTTTTAAATAACTTTAAAAAAACAATATTTTTTATATATGTACCGGTGGATCCATTTTAATGTCACCAGGAAAATATTTTAAAACGGTGGTGTTGTTGAGAAAAAAGTTTCAGACAAAAGTTCTTCAGTTTGAAGGGGGACATCGTTTGGAGACAAAAACTACCCCCACTCTCAAACACTGCGCAGGGATGAGGATGACTTTGACATTTTTAATAGGAACACCTACTTTTTATCACAAATTATGATTTTACGATAAAAAATACGCAACATTTGTCTGAAACATTTTTTTATCCGATGCCTCCCTTAACCTCTCAGTTGCATGTCAAAAATTGGTTTCCCGAAACTCCATTAAATTTTTATGCCTAAGCAACGACCCTGCGCAGAAAATTACAAGAGGTAAAAGTTGTTTGGTTTGGGAAGAGTTATCGATTAAATATAAAAAGAACCCACCACCACGGCACAGGGGGTGAAAATTCTTTTTGTGCGGGAGTGGGGTGTTTTTTTTTTATTTTTAATCGATGACCGGTCCCAAACCAAACATCTTTTACCTCTTGTAATTTTCTGCGCAAGGTCGTTGTTTAGGCTTAAAAATTTAATGGAGTTTCAGAAAATCTATTTTGGACATGCATTTTAGGGGTTGAGAGAGGCATCGGATAAAAAAATGTTTCAGACATATGTTACATATTTTTTATCGAAAAATCATGATTTGTGATAAAAAATAGGTGTTTCTACTAAAAATGTCAAAGTCACCTTCATCCTTGCGCAGGGGTTGGAGATGATGGATGGTATTGGTCTCTAAATGATGTCTCCTTTCAAACTGAACAGCTTTTGTCTAAAACTTTTTTTTCAACAACACCACCGTTTCGAAATATTTCCCTGGTGAGATTAAAATGGATTACCTTGTATATGGTTACCTCACATCTCGAGTATTTGTGAGCCGAGTTTGATTATTCTTTTTCTGTTTAATAGGGCATACCTTCAGAATTACACCACATAAATTTTACTTAAATAGATTCAGCGGTTCTTTGTAATATATGTTCCACGAGATCTCCGCCAGTCGTGAGCCGAAATTTACATCTTTGAATAAGTAATTAGTGTATTTACCATATGGCAACATACACTATTGGCGTCGGTCGGATGGCGGGACCTATGGGTCGGACCAAAATTTCTCGACGTTTCATAACCTCCTAAACACTTTGGCACCATTTTTAAAAATGTTTATATATATATGTAGGTATATATATATATATATATTTATATATATATATATTTATATATATATATATATTTATATATATATATATTTATATATATATACAGGGTGTCTCACCGAACGTTGGCTAACATGGGTAACTCTGTTATTAGTGGAGATAGAAAGTCGGTTAAATGGGCAAAGTAGTGCAGAAAATTGGGCTCATTAACATCCCGTCGAAAAAACAATTGAATTTTGACACCCTATGAATTTATTCAGAAAATAGTGAAATTTGCCATTTATGAAAACTGGCCATAACTTTTTTATTTATGAAGATAATTGAAAATTTCATTAACCATTTTTTGATAACTTTTTAAGGTCTTTATTCAATAACTTTTAGGAACTTAAATAGAAATTTAAAGATATACGGTTCATTTTCAAAGAAAAAAGGCAACATTCAACACTGTGAAGAAGAATTAGGTTTAGCAAACGTTGAAATTAATGGAGAAAAGTTCCTAAAAGTTAATGAATAAGGCTGTCGCCTTTCTGGATAAAGGTTCAAGTATTCTGCTTGAGCCCACGTGGTATTTTTGTTACGCTGATTGTATGCGCAAAAATAGCCTGTTTCTCCAAATTTGAGAATGCTTGAGCCATCTTAGAGAGTAAATCAAACAAAATGAATTAGCAAAACTGTAGCAATCGCTCGACAGATTGTTAACCTGTCGATATGTATTTGTTTCAACAAATTTCGTTTTACACGGCACACTTTGATAACGCCAATAAGCTATTTTTGTCAGTTTTGTAGCTTCTGATTGGTTTAGATATAGGATATGCTATGTCAAATTATTCAGAAAAATAAGTAGAATTCGAATATCTGAAAAAAGAAAATGCCGTCCATAAGAGAAACCAAAGTTCATGTCAATATCTCATTATGTAGTGGAAATAAAAAAATTAATCCTACGCCACTGAAAAGACCTTAAAAAGTTATCAAAAAATGGTTAATGAAATTTTCAAATATCTTCATAAATAAAAAAGTTATGGCCAGTTTTCATAAATGGCAATTTTCACTATTTTCGGAATAAATTCATAGGGTATCAAAATTCAATTGTTTTTTCGACGGGATGTTAATGAGTCCAATTTTCTGCACTACTTTGCCCATTTAACCGACTTTCTATCTCCACTAATAACAAAGTTACCCATGTTAGCCAACGTTCGGAGAGACACTCTGTATATATATATATATATAGGTATATATGTGTACGGGCAATAACTTTCGAAGAAGTTAATTCATTTTAACGAAATTTGGCACACATGTTGGAATCCATCACCGCACGGAGCCTATTTAAAATGGGTCCGATCGGGTCATTTTAAGGGTGGTTTTTAGGGGTTGAAAAAAGATTTTGGGCCCAAAAATACCTAAAAAATTCTCAGAATCGTTTCAAAATTGAAATTTAACCCTTTACTAGCAATTAAACAGTGCTCCTAAAATTTTAATAAAATCGGCCCAACAGGACCGGATTTACAAATTTTCTGGAAACACTAGTTTGCAGATTGTGAGTTATTTAACTAAAAGGTGTTTTTAATTTTGGTGTAGACATTCGATCGACAATAATAATGCAATTAAGAAAAAATGTAATTTTAAGGGGTGTATTAAGGAGTTAATTTATTTATTTTGCCCAACAATCACCTTAAGTTCACATAATAAAGTCACAAGGCCTGTATTAGCAAATACACTATATTGTCGGCAGGGTTTTGGCACTGCGACCCGGGTTTTTTATTATGTCACCACTGTAACTTCTTATAATGACATTTTATCTTATATATTTAAACGAGCAATTCTTGTATATATGTATATATATTTATATATTTGTATGTTTATATATTTATATCTTTCTGTCTTGATTAGAAATTTCGCGTATCTAACGGCTCTAACGATTTGGATGAAATTCACGGCAAGGGGGTATTGGGGGACAAAAAATCGATCTAGCTAGGTCTTATTCTTAGAAAGATTAGTTTTCACACAGATTTAATCAGTAAAAAAAAATTTTTTTTTTGACGTTTCAAAATACATACTGTAATATTGTAAGTAACCGTGGAAATTACAAATGAACAATTGTGTCAAAAATACTGACAGTGAATAAGTTATACTGAGTAAAACGTCAATTATTTTAATAAAAAAGAAGAACTATTATTTAGGAACCTCCGAGCTAAGCTCGGTCTCCTAGGTATTAATTTATAAACACAGCAATTGCGAAATCTGAAAAAAATGTGCCAAATCAAATCCACCAAAAAGTAAAAAATAAATAAAATATATTAACATCTTTCCTTCTTCCTTTTTATATAAAAAAATTTTGTAATTGAATTGGCTACGAGCTCAAAATATCATTATTGTCCTCTTTTTAGGGACTTTTTTTGAAGGAGCCTAACTTGCACTTGTCTGGATTTTTTCTTTCTCGCAACGAACTTGACCGTTTATTTTTTTCATTTCAGAGCATAAAAAATAATTTAAACTTTGACGAGTTGCTACTGAACAGTACAAAGATAGAAACAAGTAAATTGAGATAGGAAAAGTTAAGTACATTTGAGTGTAGTATATACAGGTTAGGGTAAATATAAAAAAACTCAATTCTTAGATAATGTTTTATTCTATAATGTAGCTTTAGTGCTTTTAACATTATCAGGTTTTCGTGTGAAATTGTTTTAGTCATGTTAGTACACACACTGATCTCTAATTACTGTTGGATAGTGAACAAGCGACTAGCCGCTATACAAATCTTAGAATCTCTTAGCAGCAGTGTTGCCAGATTTTTTTTTGCCAAGTCGGGATTTTGGAACTTTTTGAGTGAAAAAAGCGGGATTCTTTCGTCGAATCAGAAGTTTTTAAATATTTATATTTTTATTTGAGTTCAAATTACGTTTACGTGACAATAGATAGCAAAAATAGCCATAGAAAATGTATTTTAATATAAATATAATATTTTAAATCAGATTTACCTTATCGTTAAATAGTTGAGTCTTATTCGTTTTCTGAATAAAAAGGAAAAAATAAAAAAAAACAGATATCAATATCAAAAAACCCGGGTCGCAGTGCCAAAACCCTGCCGACAATATAGTGTATTTGCTTATACATAGGCCGTATGGCTTTATTATGCGAACTTAAGTTGGTTTTTGGGCAAAATTAAAAATTTGACTCCTTAATACACCCCTTAAAATAACATTTTTTTTCTTAATTGCAATATTATTATCAATCTAACGTCTACACCGAATTAAATACACCCTTCAATAAATAAGTCACTATCTACAAATTAGTGTTTTCAAAAAATGTGCAAGTCCGGTCCTGTTGGGCCGATTTTATTAAAATTTTAGGGACACTTTTTAATTGCTACTAACGGGTTAAATGTCAATTTTGAAACAATTCTGAGAATTTTTTCGGTATTTCGGGGCCCAAAAACATTTTTCAACCCCTAAAAACTACCCTTAAAATGCCCCGATTACGCCCATGTTAAATAGGCTTCTGGGAGCGATGAATTTCAATACGTGGACCAAATATCGTTAAAATCAATTAACTCTTTCGAAAGTTATTGCCCGTACACACACATATATATATATATATATATATATATATATATATATATATATATATATATATATATATATATAAATATATATATATATATATATATATATATATATATATATATGTATATATATATATATACATATATATAAACATTTTTAAAAATGGTGCCAAACGGCGAGAAATTTTGGTCCGACCCCTAGGTCCCGCCATCCGACCAACGCCAATAGTGTATGTTGCCATATGGCAAATACACTAAAAAGTTTTATTCATTAGAAAAATATGGCGTTTCAAACAATAGTCTGAGGAGTGAGTGTTACAAATTGCAACTTATAATAAGAGGATAATTATTTACGCACGGTCGAGTTATCCCTGAAAAGCGGAACTGAGCCTGTCCCGAGCGGGACATTTAATTTTGATTTAAAAATCGGGACGTCCCGCCAAAATCGGGACATCTGCCAACGCTGCTTAGCAGTGACAGGACATAGTCAGAGCATACTGAGGGAGAGGTAACAATTTCAGCGGGTTTGAATGATTAATCCTTTCCGGGTGAGATGTGACGAGACGTATCGATGTGAGTATGGAGGTGTATGAACCAATTGAACCGTGTTTTATAAATAATGTGTATGGGACTTGATTGTAATAGTGTGTACGTGAAATCTGCACTCCACCCACTGCTATTCTCGATACGCAGTGCCGTCCCATAAATAGACTAACTCCCTACCTATACTATAATAATGTAGCTTACTCAAATAGTTCAGCGATTCATTAAAAAATTTTATGTTATTTTTAATAACTTATTTAATCCTTAAATTCATATTGTAGGATGCAGCCTACATAATATTATAATCAATCTGATGGCTGAATGTCATGCGCCTTTGCCTTAAAAACACGTGTCACCTGTGCGTCGAGAACAGGCTTATTTTTAAATTCATAAGTTGGCATTACTGGATTTTTTTTTGAATATTCGAATTTGATAACTTAAAGCGTCGGCGGACAGCGGAGTGCATTTAAACTATATGCACTCTACAGAGACAAAATGGAGAATTAAACGGATTGAAACTTCTCAAATATTTTTTTAATTATTTTTCCAATAATTCCCATACCCTGAGACATCATATACATATTTTTTTAAATATGAATAAAAAATCATGCATTTAAGAGAAGTTAACAAATATTTGTTTTAAGAAATAAAAATGTTTGAAGTACAATTAAGTCAATGACACTTTATTCTAGTTATTACATTTGTATACGCAACTAGTCCAAGTGCATACCATCTCAATCTCGCGCCGTAATGCATAATGAGTAAGGATTCAAGGTCAACCCGGAAAGGGTTAATAGTTAATACACCTGGCCCCACGCTACAGTCTACAATCTACATCAATCTACATCATTGGCTGAACTGTATAATTTAACCATGATCGCATAGACATGCTAGTCTACTCACTGTAATATGGTTATCATTGCGGTGGAGTAAATCGCTTATTGAAGTCAAAATTTTAGTTCATTCTACGCGGCGCTGTAATCAAAAAGGCAAAGTAAAACATCGATATAATTTTATTGAAAAGAAATAAAAGAACAAAGAAAAGACGTAGAGATGGAAAAAACGGGTCTTTTTAGTGATCTGCAGCTTTGCATCTGGATCCCGTATGTGAGCCGGCTCACTGAACCGGCTCAAAAAGAGCCGAGTTCTGAATATGTTACTGCAGTCTGCCACTGAGTTACCTAGCTCAATCAATCATATCACGACCTGTATAGAATCAAGAATGCATAGCCAAACATGTGATGCGTGAGTCATATGAGCTAACAGATGCATCAAAGCAAGAACTGATACGTAAGTGTAAAACGTGCTTCTGTGTGTTAAGTGTTTCACTGAGTTATGCGGATCCGTTGATCCGTCGGCTCAAAAAAAAGTGAGTCGGCTCTCACGGATCTTCTGTCGGAGTTGGCTCTTTGAACCGGTTCAGATTTGAGTTACCCAACTCTAAAAAGACGTAAACCAAAGACGAAGCGTAAACAAATTTAAAATTGCAGCGCCGCTATTATTAACTAAAATTTTCGATCCAAAAGGGTTACCCCTACTCTACAGCCTTATCTGAACCTATCTATATATGACCATGAATCTAACTCAATCACAAACTTCTACTCTAGACGCAGATCTATATATCATTGATTATAATAATTATTTGCAGTTTAGCGAGCGTGAACTGCACTGTATAATTTGTACAAAGCTATTACGTTTTTGATGCAACTCTCAAAATTATTCAGACACTGTTTTAACATGCAACCGCGCAGTCTGCACATCTACGTAACTGATTAAAATCTCTTGTTACGGGCCTGTGTATGTAATATGTCGGATGAATACCGTGAGCTTATAGCGTTATCAAAAACAATAAATTGATATCCATATTTGCTTTGTTATTATTATCTTTTTCAAATATGCATCTACATTACTTTATTTTATATTATTTACATTGATGAAGGTATTTTTATCGAACTTGCGTTCAGAACAGCACCGGACTAAGAAAAGTTTCGTGACTTGAATTTTAAGCTTATTTTTGTTTAGGTATTAGATCTAAGTTGTCGAGCGTCTGTCATTATTTATCAGTAGACTATTCGGAATTTTAGGTCGATTGTCCGTTTAAAAAAAACACTTTTTAAGTGTTAAGATAATTTGAAAATCTCTGCTTAAAAGTCTCAGTCAGAATTTTCGAGTCGTGGACAGAAATCTTGCTTTTTTGTTCTTTGAAAAAAACAAAACAACAGTAATACAGAGGTCAGATACAGAAAAGCAAGAAAAAATGCAGTTTTGAAAGACAAAGCAAGAAGATATTTTGTAAGTCCCCTGAATCCAAATAACGTATTATTTGAAAAAGTCTGTTTATATGTTTGTCTGTCGGTCTGTTTGTCTGTTGGTCGGTCTGTCTGTGAACACAATACAGGCCAAACGGATGAGCGGGTTAAAACCAAATTTTCGGAGGACATTTAAAATGCAAATATGAAGAGCGCTATTGTTTTTGGGGGAAAATCGAGGCATGCGCAGAAGAGATATACGCTATAATATTGTTTCTTTGTATAATGATGGTATACTTTTTATAACGGTTTCTTGTTCTATTTATTTTTCCCAGAAAGTTTCGTACAAAACTTTTTTTCTGTTTCAGTTTCGGAAATATTCTGAAAATTAAAAAAAATCAAATGTTCTTTTGTTCTGAAGATCTGACAGAAATAAGTTAGTTAGGTAAGTGACGAGCATGCTTTGGCGAATTTTTACATATAAAACACTATTATGTAATCATAAAAATGATTAGCAAATTTCATAATATTTATAAATTTTGTATTAAGTATTTGTTATAACATTTCAATTATATTTATGAAATTGAATAGTCCTGTGGCCCAATTGGCTCGAATTTTTTCTGGATATGCATACATTACTGTGATTCGGTATCTCGGCTATGGATACTGCTTGCCATTAACAATACAATATGTATTATCCAAGCGTGCGGGCTTTCAAGGCCGGCATTATTCCAAATCTTCTTGGTGGATAATGTCCAACGCAGTTGTAGACAGAACGACACGTAGAAAAATATCCATGGACCACGGCCTACAAGGCTGGAAAGCAAGAAGATTTGGATTACATGTATTGTTTATATATATATCATTGACACTACAGCCCAGTGTGGGCCATTGCCTTCCTCAGGAGATATTTCCAGTCGTCCCTGTTACTGGCCTTATTTCTCCAATTACGTTCTCCTATTGTTTTCACGTCCTGGTCCACACAGTCACCCCATCGTAATTTAGGTCTTCCTTGTTTTCTTTTTCCTTCTGGCTTGGTGGCGAAAATCTTTTTAGCAGGTCTGTCATCATTCATCCGTATTGCGTGCCCCGCCCACTTTAATCGACTCACTTTAACCCAGTTGACAATGTCCGTTTCGTTATATAGTTGGTGTAATTCGTGATTATATCTTGAGCGCCACTGTCCGTTTTCTTGTACAGCTCCGAATATGGATCTCAGCACCTTCCTTTCGAAGGTGCCCAATATATTTTCATCTGCCTTGCTCATCGCCCAACATTCCACTCCATATGTTAACACAGGCCTTCACATGTATTGTTTACATGTTTTAATTCAACAGCGCGTCAATTTTACACGCTCACTTTTTTTTAGTTTTAGTCTATGCTGTTCCAGGATGGAACTTTAGTTTTAATTTGACGCCAAAATATGTATTCTCAGATCAAAATATACGATCGAGAGTACGTAATAAAAGAGAGGAGGGTATTGACTCCTTTTAAACTAATTTGCCTTTATGATGCGCCCAGTTGGAGAAACCGAGTCGTAAACTGAGGAGAATAATCGAGCATCATACCACTAGATTACTTTCTTGATTGCTTTCTGTTAGGAAACGTTTAAGTATTACGCAATGTTTTTTCTCGATATTATTGAATCTCTCTTTCCTCATACCGTAACATTTTATTATATTCCTTGATAAATTAGTAGTAACGCTCAAGGTTATTAGACACAAAGACAACCTCGTTCCGTTGGATAGTAGTGAGGGCATGACGTCATCCAGTGGACTGTTAATTGGTATTGCGTGGTTGATAAAAATATTGAACGATCTTCCGGATGACGTCGTTTATTAACAAGGTGACCTGTGTATCTAACGACCATGAGTAACGCTGATGATAACCCCCGTCCTGTGAAAAACGTTACGTAATATTTGAAGATTCTTAATAATAAACATAGCAGTTCGAGTGCTGAAATGGAATTGTCTAATCTGAAAATATAAATTAACAGGTCATGGAATAATTTAAATTGAAAATCAGAGCTAAGACCGTGCGCTACCGAATTGAGGAAGATGTTTTGGATGTAATAAATTGAATTTTACGGCAACCTTTTCTTAAATTAAAGTGTTTTTGTATTCCGCTATTGGTTTCTTTTTGTACTGAAAACATTGTTAGATTTCTGTCTACAATTGAATCCAAATATACGAAGAAAAGGGTGGCCAGATACAAATATAAAGTGGGTAATTGGTTTTAATTTTAGTCCACTACGTGATTTACTCGTCTATGCAACATGTTAAATAGTAGACCATTTCTTCTAGTGATGTCAAATAATAGGTAGCGGATTTACCTTTAATTTCCCAATAAGTTTCTGCTGCCTCTACCTTAATAAGTACCATAAGGTTCTGCCAAGTTGGGTAGGAGTATTCCTACTAGATAAATATAAAATAATATGTATATGTTTGTACTAATAAGTAAATGGAAATTAATAAATAAATAAAATAAATAAAATTTCATCAGACTATAATTTTTCAAAAATGCACAAAATAGTAGTTTATGTATCTAGAACATGAATGCAGTTCTTATGTACGAGTTGTAACGCTGTGTTAAAACGAGAGAATAGGAAGTTTTAGCAGTCACACGAGTCATAATAGCGTTACGTTCGAGATACACACTACATTTTTTGCATGTACCTCATATGAAATAGTTAATTTTCACATTATAATAAGTATATTTATATGTGGTTTGTTTATAATAGCAAAACCTAATATTTTTATATCTCTTGTTCATCATCATTAATATAATGAATTAATATAGTGAAAAAATTTCGTTCTCAAAATCTATTCTTCTATTCTTCTCCAAATCACAGCAATAGTTGTTAATCTAATTCTGTCTTGTTCAATTAGGCTAGTTGAAAGGACACACAATAGAGATGGGAAAAACGGGTCTTTTTAGTGATCTGCATTTTTGCATCTGAATCCCGTATGTGAGCCGGCTCACTGAACCGGTTCAAAAAGAGCCGAGTTCTGAATATGTTACTGCAGTTTGCCACTGAGTTACCTCGTTCAGTCAATCATATCACAACCTGTATAGAATCAAGAATGCATAGCCAAACATGTGATGCATGAGTCATTTGAGCTGACAGATGCATCAAAGCAAGAACTGATAAGTAAGTGTAAAATGTGCTTCTGTGTGTTAAGTGTTTCACTGAGTTATGCGGATCCGTTGATCCGTCGGCTCAAAAAAAAGTGAGCCGGCTCTCACGGATCTTCTGTCAGAGTCGGCTCTTTGAACCGGTTCAGATCTGAGTTACTCAACTCTTACATACAAACAAATAGCTAGCGACCTGATGTGGTCGCTATTTAAAACCAACGAAATACAAACAGTTTTTGCAACCGTCTCGCCTAGTGTTCTTTGTAGTTAATATTTAATGTAAATTGGTTAACGAAATCAACTGGTTTTTGAAGTTTAACTTCTTTAGCGACGTATCTGTTTGAAAAAAGTTAGAAATCGAGGGGAAGTAGAATAAAAAAGGGGAAGTTACTTTGTCTCCTAAATTACATGAAACTGACAAGGACAGAAGATAGTGTGATGCATTTTGATTCGCAAAACAAATCAATTCTATTTTGATATTTAAAACTAAAAACAAATTATGAGTAAAAAATTTATTTTTTTGGCTGTCATTTGGTTCGTTTTTAACATTCTGTGCCACAAACTTTTTGCCAAAATCATGTAAGTCGTTAATTATAGTCTTTTGACAGGCGCTCGAGACATATCCGTCCAAATTATAAGAGAAATCTCGAAATTTAATTCGGCCAAGAAAGTCATTGATTGTGTACGCTTTGAATCTGACACATTTAGCTGAAACGTCACATTGTTTGGGGTTAAGATAGTAGGTACAGGCAATTCATATTAAAAATGTTTTTCTGTAGATTATAGTATGTAGATAAAACTATCTATCAATCTAAGTAAAAGCAATTATATTATTTTTGATAGACAAAATTGTCATATTTCCAACATTAATATCTCTTATTACAATAATAAGATATCAAAGCTGCTCAGTTCGAAATTTTTAAGGATTTACATATCCTACAGAAAATAAATATAATTTGTTATGTATAAATATTATTAATTAGAAATTTTACATAAAAAAATTAAACTTGGGAATAATATTAAAAACTATAGAAGTTAAACTTCTTATGTGAGCTTATGAGGGTGAGGCTAAATGTGTGTTTTTTAACTAGTTCCGCGGCACAGTTTACGGTTCCGTTTCGTTGACGCTAAAATCGTCACAGACCCACCACTACTTCCTATAGCGCTGACTATTAATACAACCCCTAGTGGTGTTTTTTCTGCTTGTCGCATCGTATCCGTTCCCAGAACCCGTAAAGTGTCTAGAACATTCATACGGCTAGTAATTTGACATATAAAACGTATAAAGGATTCGGTCTCCCTAGGTAGGTACATATGAGACTGTATCCTATAGCTGGAATGCGTACGTCGATACGACATGTGGGACGTCCCCACAGGAAATAGGGAACAGAGGGATCCGTGAGTGTGATGGTACTCGTAAGCCTTAATACAATAGTAGAGAACGTTAAATGGGGACGGTAAATGCATTCTGAAGCAAGATACCGGACTGTCATACCTTTGCATGTACAGAATGTTAAACAAAGATCGGTGCACAAAGGCTTCCTCCATATTTACTTGCAGCTATTATAACTCCCAGAATTTAGAAATGTTTTCCGATTTCGTCCGAAATTTTGAATATATACATTATATACAGTTTACATATATGTTGGTGTCACGAGAAATATCCAACCGTCATCTCCAGGAGTTCAATTATCTATACCAACAGTGGGCAAGCCCCGACCCGCGAGCACTTCAGAAGAAATTATGAATAAATATTTTGGAAAACAATTTGCGTTTAAGTCCCACACAAATTGAAATAGATATTGAAATGCTAACAAAACCAGATGTCACATTAAATAAATACTTGGTTCACTTATACTTTGTTCACCGAGCTGAGTAGAGTAGTGGTGACAGCACTGGACTCGCATTCGGGAGGTACCGGGTTCGAATCCCGGCGGGGGCAGATGTGGCTGGGACTTTTCCCTACTGCCTCTCGCCGAGAAACGTTAATTCCTGTACCGGCCATCTTGATTGAGGTTTTCCATGGTTTCCCTCAATTAATTTCAGATAAATATCGAGATGGTTCCTTATTTGAGGCCATGGCCGATTACCTATCAAACTCCTAGTTCAAAAATTACCTACCTTATCCTAATTTCCTATAATTCCTTCATTCGCCCATTGCTATTACATAAGTTGAAGTTGTAAAAAATGTTGAAAATAACGGGAAGTGGTAGATGAAAAATAGTAATGGTGCGAATGGCGTCTGTTATGACATAAAGTCGAGAAACGGACGTTAAACGCATTATTATTATTACTTATACTTTGTTCACTTTTCCAGTTCTTTGTAATTTGTCGAAAACGAAAAGAGAACTAAATGTAGTAATTAGTTTCTTTTCTTTATTTCTTTCATACTGGAAGACTAAAAAATTACAGATCACAAGAAGGTGTCAATTAACTGCAACGGCCCGCGGAAATAACGTAAAATGTATTTTGGCCCATGTTACAAAAAAGGTTACCCATCCTTGGTCTTATTATATAAAGAGGTAACACTTGTTTGTGTTTTAGTATGTAATCTCTGGAATTACTGAACCGATTCTAAAAATTCGTTCACTAATAAAAATCTACGCTATCCTTGAGTAATATAGGTTATATTTTATTTTGCTAGAAAATAAAAATCTCAAACTGACTAAATTTTAGTACATGGTGGAAATACAGTAATTTTATGGTGGAAGTACGGGTATATAAAATTTCTTTGTGCGCCCCGCTCGGTAAGATAGTAATATGTTGGAGCCGAAGGCTCCACTACTATTGCCACTACAGTACTTCATCTTAATCACGTGAGGAATCGCGGGTCGCGACTAGTATAAAATAAAGAGAATTGTAACTAAATTATTGGAAAAACAAAACAGTCTATTGTGAAGTTCCATTCTTGTAGTTTGAACTCACGTTTCTAATGTTCCTTACAATTTTTTTTTAAATCTTTGAATTTTTTCATGGAACAATCAAAACAATGTGAACACAGTTACTGTGAGAATAATAAACCAAGTCAAAATGAATTTCTCTCTCTCCCGCCTATTTTGGCCGGTACCTGCGGTAGACTTAGGTGATGCCCGATTACATAAGACGCGCAACTAGACAGGGGCTCGATTATTTGCGACCCTATGGTATTTATGTATACGTAACAGTATCACAACTCTATTTGAATTGGAAATCTACCAAATTGCTATAATTTATACAAAAACTTATCTGTTGCAACTTGATTTCTTTTTTAAGAAACACACTTGAGTCGACAGTCTCGACTCTGTACAGTGCAGACGCATATGCAAAAGATTAATCTACTTATCTTTGTATGAATAAAATATTGATTAAATAAAATGAAGATATTATTATCATTAATGTCTAATCGAAAACAAGATAACCTTATTATCCTTCGCATCGTAAGCATCTGTCAATAGGACATTTTGTTTGGCACCAAGACAAATTTATTCTTCAACCAAAAATTGTTGTGTAATTATAACTACACAAATTATAGAGATTGTAATCCAGTAGATACTGATGAAAATAAAGATTGTGTTTCCATGGCTTAAGATGTACTGAACATCGGTATCGCCTATTACAGATCTTTAAGCCAGGAATACATTATCTTGGTTATTTACATCAGAGTATTCAACTTTCATTTGCCAGTACAAAACTACAGTTTTCTTTTGAATTTTTTAGAAATTTGGACAAGAATAGAAGATCTATTTACATTATATTGATGACAGATCCTCTATTCTTTTTCAAGAACATGGCGATTACTATATCGATTGGTGGGAAAGACCAAAGATAATTAGGTTCAGATGAACAGCTTTAGAAGCTTTTTTATATAATATATAAGCGTACCTGATAGAATAGTTGGTATTCTGTATCAGCAAGTCGTAGCGCGACCTCTTCGGGGAAGTGCAGCAGTTCCTGCAGATCCTCCAGCTCTCCGGACCGCGTAGCCGGACTCGGAGCGGCAGCGGACGTAACCGCTGGCGCTTCACTACTCTTGTCCAGATCTAATTGACCAATAAACGTTTGATTATTAATTAGCCAAAGACGTATCTCGGACCGAAGTTATTGTTATCAAGAATGATAATAACCTTCGGATGGAATTTATAAACAATGAACGCACCCTCTGTTTGGGTAGAGTGGTCATCCAAATGGGATGCATCAAAGTGTTCCAGATTAATTAGCAAAAGACGTATTTTAGACCGAAGTTATTCTTATCAAGGATGATAATAACCTTCGGATGGAATTTATAAACAAACCCTCTGTTTGGGTGGAGTGGTCATCCAAATGGGATGCATCAAAGTGTTCCAGATTAATTAGCAAAAGACGTATTTTGAACCGAAATTATTGTTATCAAGAATGATAATAACTTTCGCATGGAAGTTAAAAATAAATGAACGTACCCTCTGTTTGGGTTAGGGTTTGCAATCCCGCATTCCGCATTACCGCATTACAGCGGTTTCCCGCATGCCAAGAGACCTGCGGAATTCCCGCATGTGTGCTGTAAATCCCGCGCGGGAAATTTTTTGAACTTTTTTGCCTTTTTCAGGTACATACAGAAAATTCAATCTAATATTTTTGTCCACAATCCTGCGATTCTTCTTAATATTATAATAAGTAACTTTTATTTTCATGATTTGTGATTTTTTGTTTGGTTTTTTTAACACGAAGTTATATTTTAATTCTGATTTGTTACATGTTTATTTATCCGTACAACTTTAAAATTTAAATACACGATAAGTTCGTTAGTCGTTACGTATTTATAGTTGACTAAATAAATATTACCAATTAATAATTGTCGGTTGATCGATCTCTTTGACTTCTAGTGTCAGCAATTTTTTTTTTATTTCTTTAGAAGTTTATAAATTTACTAATCAGCAAGAAGTACGTTAGGTAAATAGAGACAATAATATCTATGGATAAGTAACAAAAGTCATATCATATGTTATAGATATGCTAATTTCTGTCAATTCTTAGATAATAGTTAATAAACATAGTTTTTAATGTGCATCGGTATATAATGCTTACCTGTTTGATTTCTACATACCAAGAATTAATTATATTTTTTTTATTAAATATAAACATTCCACAATAATAGCATTATTTTCATATATAAATATATTTTTAAATCTCTCGCGGGAATTACAGCGGGATTCCGCTGTAAAGGCAAATTTACCGCAAATTTACAGCTGAAAAAAAAAAACTGCGGGATTGCAAACCCTAGTTTGGGTGGAGTGGTCATCCAAATGGGATGCATCAAAGTGTTCCAGATTAATTAGCAAAAGACGTATTTTGGACCGAAGTTATTGTTATCAAGAATGGTAATAACCTTCGGATGGAAGTTATAAACAAATGAACGTACCCTCTGTTTGGGTGGAGTGGTCATCCAAATGAGATGCATCAAAGTGTTCCAGATTAATTAGCAAAAGAGGTGTTTTGGACCGAAGTTATTGTTACCAAGAATGATAATAACCTTCGGATGGAATTTATAGACAATGAACGTACCCTCTGTTTGGGTGGAGTGGTCATCCAAATGGGATGCATCAAGGTGTTCCAGATTGAGGCCGACGCGCTGGCCTACTTCGCGCATGGCCTCCGGGGACCGGTGGGGCGCTAGCGCCGCTCATGGGCCGCCGCCCCACCTCGCGACACCAACCCTTCGCCGGGTGTCAGTTGTACAATTTTCTTCTGCTGACTGTAATGATGATTTCTATCTATCGGTGATGTTTTTTTTGTCCTGTGCTGCCCCGAGCTGCCTTCCACTTGGAAGCAAGTATCTACTCTCGCTTGCTTAGATTTAATCTGAAAATAATGAAATTCTTTGTGGATTTTGTTACCGGTCTGTTTGGTTTACGAATGACCGCATGTTTAACGTGCTGGTCAAACGTCAGTTTAGTGAAAATTTTATTTTTACTCGTTTGAGAAAAAACGTTGGTACAAAATAATCTATATTCGTGATTATGAGTAGACCAAAATATGTAACCATCGGCAGAGATGGGTCAATCGAATACTATGAATTTCATCTACCGGTGGTTGTCGTAATGACTGTGATTAAGGTACTGTTATCAGGTCACAAAAATTGGTTAGCTGTGGAGTTAATCGCTCATTTGATCAGAATTTGAACCCCTAAGCACGACAATGCAAAACTAGCAGGCAAATCTTAGCTTTACAGTGTTTAATTTACTTTTCATTACTATGTTGATATGAGTGCACGTTATTAGTGTATTTGCCATATGGCAACATACACTATTGGCGTCGGTCGGATGGCGGGACCTAGGGGTCGGACCAAAATTTCTCGACGTTTCATAACCTCCTAAACACTTTGGCACCATTTTTAAAAATGTTTATATATGTATATATATATATATATATATATATATATATATATATATATATATATATATATGTGTGTGTGTGTGCGGGCAATAACTTTTGAAAGAGTTAATTGATTTTAACGAAATTTCGAAATTTGGTCCACGTGTTTAAATCCATCACCGCAAGAAGCGTATTTAAAATGGGCGTAATCGGGTCATTTTAACGGTAGTTTTTAGGGGTTGAAAAATGTTTTTGGGCCCCAAAATACCGAAAAAATTCTCAGAATCGTTTCAAAATTGACATTTAACCTTTTAGTAGTAATTAAAAAGTGTCCCTAAAATTTCAATAAAATCGACCCAACAGGACCGGACTTACAAATTTTTTGAAAACACTAATTTGTAGATAGTGACTTATTTATTGTAGGGTGTATTTCATTCGGTGTAGACGTTAGATTGATAATAGTATTGCAGTTAAGAAAAAAAAAAATATTTTAAGGGGTGTATTAAGGAGTCAAATTTTTAATTTTGCCCGAAAACCAACTTAAGTTCGCGTAATAAAGCGACACTGCCTGTATAAACAAATACACTATATTGTCGGCAGGGTTTTGGCACTGCGACCCGGGTTTTTTTTGTTTAATTTACAACGAAAAAAATAATTGCACATGGGCCAAATTAAAAATATAAAAAAGCCAAATGTCAACTACACAAGCGTGACGTCTTTTATTTTGACCAGCCAAGCAGAACATGTTGCTTGGTAGCCTTGAAACCCGACAACACTAACTATATGAGTTACCTACATTTTTGTATCAGGAAGATAGAATTTTCAATATTTCTGTTTAATAAGATACGTCTATTTTACTATTTTTAGTGTATTTGCCATATGGCAACATACACTATTGGCGTCGGTTGGATGGCGGGACCTAGGGGTCGGACCAAAATTTCTCGACGTTTCGTAACCTCCTAAATACATTGGCACCATTTTTAAAAATGTTTATATATATATGTATATATATATATATATATATATATATATATATATATATATATATATATATATATATATATATATATATATATATATATATATATATATACGTATATATATATATGTGTGCGGGCAATAACTTTCGAAAGAGTAATTTGATTTCAACTAAATTTGGCCCACGTGTTGAAATCCATCACCGCAAGAAGCCTATTTAAAATGGGCCTAATCGGGCCATTTTAAGGGTAGTTTTTAGGGGTTGAAAAATGTTTTTGGGCCCTAAAATACCGAAAAAATTCTCCGAATCATTTCAAAATTGAAATTTAACCCTCTGGCAGTAATTAAAATGTGTCCCTAAAATTTTAATAATATCAACCTTACAGGACCGGATTTAAAAATTTTAAGAAAGACTAGTTTGCAGATAGTGAATTATTTACTGAATGGTGTATATAACTTGGTATAGAGGTTCGATTGATAATAATATTGGAATTAAGAAAAAAAAATGTTATTTTAAGGGGTGTATTAAGCAGTCAAATTTTTTATTTTACCAAAAAACCAAGTTAAATTCGCATAATAAAGCCGAACTGCCTGTATTAGCAAATACACTATATTGTCGGCAGGGTTTTGGCACTGCGACCTGGGTTTTTTTATACTCTTTCCGAACAACAATTATTTTCTCCGTTCCGACCAGTAAAAGTAATCAACTACCTCCGCATCTTTAAAAAATCAGAACTCAATTGTTAATGCGTACGTATTTATTTCATCAATAATATTTAATGAATTGCTATTCATAAAATGAGTCTATTTATAAACGGTTTATTATTAATATGAAATTTGCTCTTTTAACGACTGAATCGTTAACTATAACAAAGTGAGATGCTTGTATATGGCTTCAAATATAGACGAGATAGAGGTGAAATACATATACATCCTATATATATTATGTTATATTAGACTTGGTTTAATTCGCTTTTATTACCCACCTTTTGTAATAAAGAAGCACTTTGCGACCCGCGCAAAGACGCCTGTCTCTATACGCCTTGTCGTCTTAATTTGTTGAACGGTTTAAATCTGTAACAAGACAAATAAATAAACTTAGAATCATAATATATACTATAACATATTATATTTCTTTATTAATTGTTTTCGCTTTAATCATTTTTATCTAATTGTAAAAGCGGTCACCACTCACTACACGGTTTTGTCAATTATTTTTAGCAGAAAAGCAATATATTTATTTCATGGCACTCCTGTTGATAAAATAGCAAATAAATTTACAGATTGCATTCATATTTCAAAAAATTTAAGAAATGAATTTTTTTGAGGAAACTTCATACTTATGGTTTTTTTGTGATTCTTTTAATAAAATTTTGCTCTATCTTGATTGCACATATGAGTTTACTTGAAACCCTAGTTTTTATTTTAATCGTAGTTGGCAAGATCTTGACTTTTGAAAAATGTTGTTCCTACAAAAATGATGCACCTTAATGACCTAAATAACTGTTGAAAATTTTGAAATGATTGCTTTTAAAATGAAAAAGTTATTTAGGTGTCCTCATGTAAAGTGAAACAATGTATTACATAAATACTATTATATAATTCTGAAATTGTTTTGAGTTTGATGCAAAAAACTATATGTTTTTTTTAAAAGTTTTTTACTATCCCTGGTTTAATTGGCCTCCGAATTCAATTAAACCATAGATAAAACAAAATATAAAAAATGAAGTTACACAAAATACTTATAACATATCTTTTTCACGTAAATGTTTTCGTTTTGTGACTGGAGTTACTTATATGAACTATAAAGTTAAATATCACGTGATAAACATTGATAATATACGTCTTGAAGTCGGTATAGTTAGTGAACTGTTTTGGGTTTCAGTTAGTTTAAGTTGCGGTCATACAATAAAGGCTAGCTGGTACAAAGGGACACACAACTAGCTCAACTTTATAGAGTGACGGTGAAACTTTATAGCTTTTAGACAACCGAAATCGTCACATTTTATAGTTAATCCGAGTTAAAACTGACCCATTACTGTTCGCTTTAAACATTGTAACAAAATGGACTTCAAGAACATATACAAAGTTTGAAATAAATCGAATACTGACTTTTGAAAAATACAACTGACTTTTGTAAAGTCATCTCCTGCGGGGGGCGGGAGGGAGGTAGGAGAAAACGTTGACGTAATGGCAACGTTGGAGAATATCTTGCATTATTTTTGTATCAAATGTCTGTTTCTCCGAATCTACTGGACGAAAAAAGTAATTTAGTACATATACAGACTATTTTTTTTTTATTCTTGGATTAAATTGAAATATAAATTACATAATCATGTGTAAATATTCAATATAACTAAAAATGGATTGGTTAAATTTATATATAGAGTTAGATGGGGAATTATTGCGTAAATAAACAAATTTCGATTATGGGGGTTAATTTTCGGGAAAATTGTGTAACGTAGTGGAATATTATTTAACTTTATTTATTTATTTTTTTATTATTATTTATGATTTTTTTTGTCGTGCTGAGTCCACCCACGACACAATTTATTCTTACGCTTAATTAACGTGGATTAATGAAAAAGAATATTATCACAAATAAAATTTTTATTTAGTTTTAAAACACATTTTAAATAACAATTTTTTGCAAAAGAAATTATTATGACAATTCGAATAGCGCCAGGATATCTTTTCGGTTTTACTCTTTAAAACGAATTAATTTGCTAAAAAAATCTAAAATTATTAAGTGTAAAATTATCTGGTATTTTTAATCACTATTTCATCCTGGCGCGTAACCTTTACAAATTTATGTAATAAAATATATGTAAAGCCCGATTCAAAATCAAACTAAAATATAAGCCAACAACTATAAAGACGTAGCAATTGAAAAAAAAAACCTTTTTCAAGTGCATCATATCAAATTAAAAACCCTGGTCGCAGTGCCAAAACCCTGCCGACAATACTTATAGTGTATTTAATAATAGAGGCAGTGTGGCTTTATTAAGTATGCGAACTTATGTTGGTTTTTGGGCAAAATAAAAAATTTGACTCCTTAATAGACCCCTTAAAATAACATTTTTTATCTTAATGGCAATACTATTATCAATTGAACCTCTATACCAAATTATATACAACTTTCAGTAAATAATTTACTATCTGCAAACTAGTGTTTTCATAAAATTTGTAAGTCCGGTCCTGTCAGGCCGATTTTATTAAAATTTTAGGGACACTTTTTAATTACTACTAAAGGGTTAAGTGTCAATTTTGAAACGATTCTGAGAATTTTTTCGGTATTTTAGGGCCCAAAAACATTTTTCAACCCCTAAAAATTACCCTTAAAATGCCCCGATTACGCCCATTTTAAATAAGCTTCTTGCGGTGACGGATTTCAACACGCGGGCCAAATTTCGTTGAAATCAATTAACTCTTTCGAAAGTTATTGCCCGCACACATATATATATACGTATATAAATATATATATATATATATATATATATATATATATATATATATATATATATATATATATATATACATTTATATATAAACATTTTTAAAAATGGTGCCAAAGTGTTTAGGAGGTTATGAAACGTCGAGAAATTTTGGTCCGACCCCTAGGTCCCGCCATCCGACCGACGCCAATAGTGTATGTTGCCATATGGCAAATACACTAAAAAGGTTCGCTATGGAACATACAAATACATTTTAAAATGCGTAGTTTAAAAGATCTTAAAGAAAATATACGAAAATCGAGCATCTCCCCTATTCTCCGAAACTACTGACCCTAAAATGTTGAAAAAGATAGAGAATCTAGGGTCTCACCCATAGTTTACAGGAAAGTCTATACGAAAATCCTGACTTAAGCTCTCACTGAAAACGGAATGGTATGGAACTCATCCACGCGAGTTCGGCTCGCACTTGATCAATTGTAACCATACATGAATATGCAATTTAAAATTCATAAGTACGTATGTGTAAGATATAAAACATAATTAAAACTATTTTATATATTAAAGTACCTTACATATTTTAAGTAACTATTGTAAGGTATACCAAAGTGTAAGGGGTAGTAATCATTATAGTACGATTCGATTATTGAAGCAGTAAAGGTATGAAACAATGTAAAGCATACCGTCCCATCCATAAACACTATGCCGCTTCCATTACATTGTGAAGTAAGTGCATTTCTTTAATTTTGAGTTTATTAGAATACTTTTATTAGGATTCTTTAAAAAAAGAGACACTTAAATAGGTATATATTCTTAGAAACTTTACTTAAGACTTTAGAGTACTGTCTGTAGGAAGTATCTTACATACCTACTTTATTTAGAAAGTTTCATGTAGGTGTTTTGCATCTTTTGGGGTATTCAGTTTTTGGTTCCAGATGCTTTTTTTTCATGGATCTTTTGTAGTCGAGATATTATATTTCAACATTGAGGAATTTAAAAATACCAAGGTGCCTGATCAAAATCAAAAGAGGTTACTATTGATTTTTGATTATATACTGGCTGTTAAACATTAACAGTGTAGTGAACTTTTTCGAGACCGTAGAATTTTTTATAGAGTTAAGGAAATAATGGAAAAGCCAAGAAATATTCGCCACGGTCAGAAAAAAACATGATTATATCTTTTTTATTGCAAACGGCTGCAGCGAATTAACGCACGCGGACAAATTTTATTTTTTGTTGAAAAAAAAAAATTCTTTGAGGTGGCCGGAAACGCTTCCTATAAGAACGCTATTAGTAGGAGTCAGATTGGGAAACGTAAGTCGCCAAAGGTTGCTATTTGAAATAAACTGGAATTTTAATTATTATCGTGTACTATATGTTTAAACCGTATTTTAGTCAAGTAAGAAAATCTGAGTTATAAGAAAAACGTGAATTTTAATTTAGTAGGACGACCTCATTTATGTAATACTACTGTAATATTCTAAAATTGATGCAAAATGTGAAAGTAAGCCTTGCAAAGTGTAAAGTAAATCAGTAATCAGGACACATTCTGGAACATAAATCAATATTTTTATCCCGGCCATTACGTATTCTTGCATCCACTTCTTCTCTATACTCCACGCGTCTATTGTACTACTAACTTCAGAGGAATCGCTTTTCGAGCCAAATCCAATATTGTTGTCACTTTATACAGGGTGGAAGTTACCAACTGCCAGATATTTTACAAGCTTTTATTCAACTTCACATGTTTGTCACGCAGTCAGTTTGGGTCAAATCTTCCAAGGCGATTTTGAATCATTTTCACTTGATACTATTACTGTAAAACGACTAAAATTTAAAAAAAAAACAATATTAGTAGAAAAAACTTTTTATAGACAAGCTTTTTTTGAATTACACTATAAAAGAAAAAATAACTTTTAATAATTTAGGTTTATAATTATGAAAGCGAGGGTCGTTACTACAAACCACGCTTATATAAAATATTATGAACCTAAATTATTAAAAATTATTTTTTCTTTTTAGTATAATTCAATGGGAACATGTCTTTGAAAAGTTTTTTTTTCTAATATTTTATTTTGTTCTTTTTAGTCTTTCAAAATTTTTACTATTAAAATATTAATTTGTTCAAATAACTGATTATTTATATCTAATTCTACGTGTTGTCAAGTCCTACCATTTGAAACCCTTGTCTAAGGGATTGTAAAAAAGCGGGCAATCCGCCATGTTGTGTCGGTCGCCATGTTGGATTTAAAATGAAGTCATACTTGTTCATTGTATTCTATTTGCCATATCCTTTCATTTGATACCCATGTAGAGTAATCCGCTATTTTGTGGAGGCGGCCATATTGGATCTATCATAATATTTAATACACTATATTGTATTGTCTTCATAACCAAATATGTGTGCAAAATTTCCGCATGATCGGATATCGGAAAGTGATCGAAGAATCGATCGAAAGATTTGCCCCTGACACAGACAGACAGACAGAAAAGTAAGTTAAATAAAAGATTGTAATAATAATAACCAACAATCAAACAAATAAAATCATTTTATCATTGCTAACCTGACATAAAAGTTTGTCACGAGATATGTTCATAAAACATTCATAATTTAAACTTCTCGAGAAAAGCCACTCAATAATAAAATAATTTAATTTATTTGATTGTTACTTTCTTAATTAAAGCTTGTTATAAAAAGTTCTTTACTTATATTTTTTGAGACTAGTTACAATGTTCTTATAGTGAAACTTCTTGTCATGCGTAGTACGTATGCTGAAAAATACTATAATTCACGATATCTGTTTAGATGATATCCTCTATATTTCTGTTTTCTGGACACACCTACGCAAAGATTTGATGTCGGACGGTTCTCACAAGAACAAAATACACTCATTACAAGACCGAACATATAGGAACAAAGTTTTCGTTTACACTTGACAGAAAACTTTTAGAGTAAAGCCCACTTGGCACTTACAGAAGTTGTGATTGGCTAGCTCTAATAAACAAAAAGAAGTTCCCTAAAGCTGACCCTACACGATAGATAGTTCAACCCTTAACCACTTTTCTTAGGAATTTGATCAAAAAATATCTTATAAAAACAGTAATATCTAACAGCTGTTGTAAAACACGTTTCTTTTTCACCGGATTTTTCGATATTTTCGGAATAATAATCAGTCAAAATAGCTATTCATGCAATATTTCATTTCATGTCTACAACATCTAGAATATTTTTAATTATTTCGATTTACACCCCATGCAGCAATTCATGCTGTACCAACAATAAATTATCTGCCGAATGTCACCTGTGGCACGCATGCCATAGGTTCGCCATCTCTGGCTTTATTAAGTAATTGTTTAATTAATCTGCCAAATTGTATTAGACGTTTGATTAATAAATAAAAAAAATTCTTATCGTTGTTTTTGATTTCAGATAATTATTTATTCCTTGATTTATTAGAAATAATGTCCGTTAACTGCTATTTGAGATTATATTAAGCTAGTCAATATTATGTATAATACAATTTTTCGAGTGCCAATGTTCTCTTTCAAATTTGCCGATATATCGATGTACCGATATTTTATGAAAAATATATCGGTACCGATATCGATACTTAAAAAAAATATCGATGCGATATATATCGATACGTTTTGGCACTCCTGACATCCCTAGTAAAAGTCCGTTTGTCTACAGTTTGTTCAAAGCTTCGACTAACACATTGTTCAATCGACCGAAATCAAAATTTTAATTCATGCTTTTAGACTGTTTTTATTTTTCCCCGTACTTCCCCATATACAGATAATTTATTAATTAATGAAACCAGAAAGTAACGATTTTCATTATCATTAATGACTATACAATATGTTATCGCCCACTATTCATTTGTCTCGGAAAAAATCTGAAAGAGCAGTTTACTGATGAATGAAAATTCGCTGTCGATGCAATTGAACGAAAAAATCAGCGCGGTGGAACTGCGCCATTTATTTTACGGTGACCGCTACCTACTCTTACGAGCAGTTCTAGGGGATTTCTGACAGCATTCGAACTCTGAAAATGGTGCAAAGCGCACCGAAACGTCAGTGAAAATGCAAATTTAAACTTCAGTATTGTGTTTTTATTGATCCTGTGCCACAGATTTTATCTACACTTATCCAATAAACAGAATATCATAGTCCAACTTCATGAGAATTAAGTGCAGCCTACAATTCGAAATCATTTTGCTTAAAATTGAACTATCAAATATTTTTAGGTGAAAATTAGCCATTTTTAGGAGGTTCGTGTAAAAATTTTTGTTCGTAATGATATTATGTCTCGATTGATTGTTAAAACTCGCTGTCGTTCGTTTTGCCACAATGTCACTTTCTCGTCAAATTACTGTCATTCACGAACAAGGTGCATAAACTACTATTTTGTGTATGAGTATGACGCGCGGCATTTTGTCGCTATTTATTTATGTAGTATTTTTTTATATATATAAATTTAATACGCTCAGCTGCTAAGGCTTTTTGCGTGGAGGGTATGTTATAAAATTATGTTAAGACATTTCAAAGTATTGTTTAGCGTAGACCAGAATAGCATGGTCAGGCTAGTATATTCGTAGACACCATTTATTATCGGGTAAATTAATTTTGTTTTCTATCAATGGCAATGTGTTTGTCAAATGCAGGTTGGTGAAAGTTGTGCTTGAATTTCTCGGCAACTATACAATCAGGGTACCTCGTTAATGAACTATGTCAACTGGGAGACTGTTCAATATTTTTATCAACCACGCAATCCACTAGTTGACGTCAGCCCCCCCTACTATCCAACGGAGCGAGGTAACCTCTGAATCTAATAACCTTGGGTAACATTTACCAACAAAAACATTTAATATTATTGACTTAGTGACTTTTTTCTTTTTTGTCCTTGGTAATTAATATAAAATTTATTTGTTGGGAAAAAGGACTTCTTTAAGTGAACACTTATTTGTTATATAATGCGACGTTTCTAAAATTTATATCTACATGTTAACTTTTATATCTACTTGAACAAAACATATAATGTTATAAGCTTGAAAAAGTCCCAATAAAGGGACGAAACGTCGCATTATATAACAAATAAGTGTTCACTTAAAGAAGTCCTTTTTCTCAACAAATAATTTTTATATTATTGACTTAGTTCCTAAACATCTAAATTACCATTAATGTTACGCGGGTCTATGTAAGAAAATATATTTTTTTTTATTTACAAAAAAGTGCTTCGACTACCATGGTCATTAGCATGAAATACATAGAATATTGGTATACGATTTGGCAAGCTATGGAAAATATGCAGCAGGTAAGGAAGTACAAAGATAAGTACAATGATTAATTAGTAGTACTTAGTAATGGCATACGGCAGTAAGCATGTTCAAGATATATATATATTATTTTGATTACTATTTTTGATCTATAATTATTTTTTTTTCCTTTTTAGGTTTTTGACAAGAGCACTGGGTAAGTGATTAGGGGGGATGAGAAGAGAAAGCTGTTTTAAAATGCAACTGTTGAGATTCGGACCCAGAGCTCTCAGATTCGCACTTGATTCGTAGAAGATCTACATTGTTCTCAAATGAGAGGTTCATGCGATACCCACACCAATCATCAGCTATAAAAATATTGTGTTTTGATCGGAACTGCGTATGTGTGCAAATTTTCAAATCAATTGGACATTTAGAAGTGGGTTAAAATTGAATGAGAAGATCTGAGCCTAACAAGTAAAGTTAGAATAGCCGAGAAAATGTAGCATTGCCGTTGTTACAATAACGTTTTGACGGTTTCTCTGTTACCCCAGTTCTGAGATTCTAATTCAGAATATGCGTAAAAATTTTAATTGGACTTACACTTTATTTTTAAAAAATAATAAATTAAAAATGAATTGGTGATAGGTTCAAATAACACTAGCTGTCACTAGCCTTAAACACACAAAAAATAAAACAAAAACAAAGCAAATGAAGTCAAATAAAGACTTGTAAAATTATTGTTGTCCCCGAAATGGTCCACCACTGAAATCCCAGGATGGCGAGGCTCTGCTCATGCACCGCTCGTGACCTATAAATATTGCCGTTTGCAGTTGAAACGTAGGGATACATTGTAGCTATTATTAACAATAGTTTATTTGACTGGAATTCTAACAAAACAAAGAAAATGATCATATCGAGAGGAATTGTTAAAACTTTTGATTTACAGACGAATTCATATTTCATCATAATAATACTCTACTTAGGCATAAAAATAATAATAATAATAGTAATGCGTTTAACGTCCGTTTCTCGACTTTGTCATAACAGACGCCATTCGCACCATTACTATTTTCCATCTACCACACTATCCGTTATTTTTCTACATTTTTCAAACTTCAACTTATGTAATAGCAATGGGCGAATGAAGGAATTATAGGAAATTAGGATAAGGTAGGTAATTTTTGAACTAGGGGTTTGATAGGTAATCGGCTATGGCCTCAAATAAGGAACCATCTCGATATTTATTTGGAATTAATTGAGGGAAACCATGGAAAATCTCAATCAAGATGGCCGGTACAGGAATTACCGTTTCTCGGCGAGAGGCAGTAGGAAAAAGTCCCAGCCACATCTGCCCCTGCCGGGATTCGAACCCGGACCTCCCGAATGCGAGTCTAGTGCTGTCACCACTACTCTACCCAGCTCGGTTCTACTTAGGCATAATAAGTGCGATGAAAGATAAAAATGCAAACTTCCCAAATGTAGTTAAATTGTGAAACAATTTACTGAACTGAATCTATATGTATAAAGACGAATACCCTAAGATAAATGATCGATTTTGTATGGCAATTTTGATCTAAAACGGGGTACGTATGCTGGCATAAGAGATAGTAAAAGTGTATGCGAGAAATTTGTTTGTCTTGATTATCTTGTTACCAAATCACTATGTACCCGGGCGAAGACGAACCGGATAGCTAGTTCACTTATATCTGAACTTCTGTCAGTAAAAACCTCACAATCCCAGCTGAAATTCTAGTGATTCATCATTCCATGAATTTTCCGTTTTAAACAAAAGTTTAAAAGTTTTCCTTCACTTTGCCGGATACTAATGTCTTCATGAAGTAGATTTATTCAACTTCAAATACAACGAGTTTATTTAAAATTAACTTGCAATCATAAAGACGCAAAACAATAACTCAAACAGTCGTAAATGTAGTACGTTGTGGTATTTCGACATGCGCTTTTGTTTCATGCACGACTAATAACGATCATTTGTTAAACAATGCTTCGAAACAGAGCGCCACTTTTCTCAACAACCATTTTTTATAACTATAGATGAGATTTTAGCAGTCTAATTTTTAAATACAGACCTTCAGACTGGACAGATGGACGGACGGACAACAGAGTCTCACTATAATAGTGAGAGCGGCAACCGTAAAAAATTGTCTAGATTTTATAGAGGGTGAAAATTTTAGAAAAGATACTACATATAATGAGTGCAATTACTTACCTAGGCGACCCTGCGAAAACCTGACCCGACAGCGTAGAAATATCACTTCCGGTATTAATTTTAATGTACCTAGTTACTAGTCCCGTAGAATTAGAGTTTTTAATTTTTATGAATTTGTTGGCGGGAAAGAGTTTTTTTGGAAAATATGTGGTTGCCGCTTTAAATAATGATCAAACATAATGGCTCAGTTTTTTTTATGTTATTACTTTTCTCATCAGGTTCTCGCTGGCTTGCCTAAGCAAGTGATTGAAAGGTTCGTTCTCTATAAAATCGGAACCATTTTTGACAATCGCCGCTGACTACGAAAATCAATGGAGACACGATGCGACGTTACAAAGTCACAAAATTCTGCTTTACGTGTTTTCAAATGCAGCAATTCTCTGTTGTCATGTAAGAATTGGCTTAAGGATTTCATTTTTTTACCATTTTTGGAATGGAACATCAAAAATGGTTATAAATTGACTGTATTTTATAAATAATAATAATAATAATAATAATGCGTTTAACGTCCGTTTCTCGACTTTATGTCATAACAGACGCCATTCGCACCATTACTATTTTCCATCTACCACACTTCCCGTTATTTTTCTGCATTTTTAAAACTTCAACTTATGTAATAGCAATGAGCGAATGAAGGAATTATAGGAAATTAGGATAAGGTAGGTAATTTTTGAACTAGGAGTTTGATAGGTAATCGGCCATGGCCTCAAATAAGGAACCATCTCGATATTTATCTGGAATTAATTGAGGGAAACCATGGAAAACCTCAATCAAGATGGCCGGTACAGGAATTACCGTTTCTCGGCGAGAGGCAGTAGGAAAAAGTCCCAGCCACATCTGCCCCCGCCGGGATTCGAACCCGGACCTCCCGAATGCGAGTCTAGTGCTGTCACCACTACTCTATTCAGCTCGGTGTATCTTATAAATACACGCTAGGTATCGACCGCATAGAAGGGCTGGCAAATCGTTTCGTTGCACATTCAACCACACGAATTCAATTTAATTTAGGGTACATAAAGAAAAGGCTCATTTAAAAGATTTGACTTAAGTCACTTTGTCTCACGGTCTACTATAGATGGAGTTATTACGGAATAGTACCTACTTAGTGTATAAGCGATCCTGGCGTTCGTTCAACTATTCGAGGCCATTCATCAATCTTTGCACATAAAGACCCTTGTGGCTTTTAATCATCTTTAAGCGCCCACTCAATATCAATAAAAATATTAATGTGCACTCTACGTTCAAATGTTCTTTTTTACTTTTAAGTAATTTGAGTTATAAATATAAACTCTTCAAAACAAATTCTTTGTAAAGCTCACTTTAGACGTAAACAATTTTGACATCAACGATTTCGAAACATTCATGCTGGGTTACACATTACACAATGCACTGAATCTAAAATTCGGCACGCACGATCTCACGACGCCGTACGATTTTGTTGTACAAAATAGACCGCAATTTGATCGTGCATGTTCACAGTTCAAACAAATCGGCGTGATATTTTACCCGCAGACAAACTGTCAATCAGCAGCAGTACAACACTCTTGATTGGATCGTTTATTTGATCGTGTATTGTGACTTTCGATTCGCTTGTAGGGTTTTGATACTGCCAAACGAAATAATTTAAATTGATCGTTACAAAGCGCAATAGACGCTAAAAGTATATTTTTGCACACCATTGTATAAAATACACTAGTCGCAGAAATTAAAGGATATTAAAAAAAAATCCAAATTTTTCGGTGATTTTTAACAGGCTGTAACTTGGAGGAACAAAAATCAACGACGAAAAATTTGAAAAAAATTTTCTTCGTTGGTTTTTGTACGATAACTTAAAAATCGCTTACGCTAAAAAAAATTAAAGTCCAGATTCGAAAAGTAGACACTTTAAGCTACAATTTCCTTCTTTTTTTATTTCCTATACGACCAATTTCCTCCAAGTTACAGCCTATTAAAAATCACCGAAAAATTTAGGTTTTTTTTAATATCCTTTAATTTCTGCGACTAATGTAGTTGATTTTCATAACAGTATAGCAGTCGTAGAGCAATCTATTTAACACTAGTGCGTAAAGTAAAACAAGAAAATACGAACCAACGAATTTTCATAAACTAGCTGAGTCTACTATTAGAATTATGTGTAAAACAACAGCAGACGCGAAACAACCATAAACAACCTAATAGAACTGAAGTTTGTTATACTATGAAATTATATACTGAAAATAAAGTAAAAACCAACTACTATTTTATAGGAGGAATGTGCAAAAAAATATAGTATTATCTCGGATGTAATGATATTCTGGCTCGTGTGACAGTTAACACTTGCTAACTCTCGTTTTAACATAATGTCACTTAGTCGCCGAAAATAACCTTAAGCCACCATATTGCCCTTATATGTGTGACGCAAGTTTCGCTAACCATATTAGCATGGTAGATAAAGTTTTAACGAAACGTGCGAGTAAGAAAAAAGTGGTCGTGTTTACATGTTTTGTAAAACTTTTTTAATATTAAATTTTTTTTTTATTTCTCTTAGATTCATTGATGTACATTGGCTCAGCAGCTGGTTATAAATAGTGTAAGGAAGAGTAAAATGAAACGAATTTGTATCACATAATAATTTTATGTTTCGCAATTTAAAACACTCTTTCTTCTTTGTTTGTTTTCTCGTTTTTGTGTTAAGAATATCCTTACCGCATATACTATAATCTATATACTTATATAAAAGAAAGTCGTGTTAGTTACACTATTTATAATTCAAGAACGGGTGAACCGATTTGGCTGAAAATTGGTGGGGAGGTAGCTTAGAACCAGGAGACGGACATAGGATACTTTTTATCCCGGAAAAACGCTAGGTTCCTGCGGGATTATCAGAAAACCATCCATGGCCTCCTAGATTCTATGATATAACACGCCATGGACGACTTGATGGTTGCCTTGGTTACCAATAACAAACTCTGAAACATTCTGATATCAAGTGTCAAATAATTTGTAAATAATTATAATTTTTTTAATTAATGTTTAAAATTATTCTGATCAAAATTATTTCTTGAAATTTATTTTATTTTTAACTTAATTATTTTTTTATTCAAATAATTTACGTTTAGCTGTTGGTCTTGCTGAAGTTTCCACTACGGTTGTTGCTACCGTGTTTCATTACAATCGCGGGCGGACTCGCGGGGACCGGCTATTAATTATAAATTCGAGCGAACGAACGGAGTGAGTGAGTAAGTAAGTAATGAAACAAATAATTATAAATTCGAGCGAACGAACGGAGCGAGTGAGTAATGAAACAAATAATTATAAATTCGAGCGAGCGAACGAACGAAGTGAGTTGTAAGTAATGAAACAAATAATTATAAATTCGAGCGAACGAACGAAGTTTTTTTTTGTTTTTTGGCAATTTTGATTATTCTTCGATTTTCGAACATTCACAATAAAAAGCGATTGTGCAACCCATGCACCAAAATACATGGTCAATAAAAAATCATTAAAATACTAGATTTTTTTATTTATATTTATTATTCTAATAAAAAATTGAACTTAATAAGGCGGAACAAAGTTCGCCGGGTCAGCTAGTATAATATAAAGTCGAATGTACCAAAACTTCTTTTCTGGTACAGAGTGTTATACATGCATATAAGTATTGTTTTGCTGAAGATGGGAGCTTAGCTCTCGAAATATACATCCACTGAATAAATCTGTTGTGGAATTAACTATTCTTTTATTTTTATTTTTATGTATAGATAAGTTTACAAAATTTCATTCATATCTCGATTATTTGAGATATCTATTACACATCAAAATGCATAGAATTTCGCTACATTTTCTTCCGTGCATACAAAAACTATAAAAACAGAGTGCATAAGTTTTTATCGCCTAATAGTAGTGAAACTCTTTCACTCACTCAACGGAATATTTTCGCTCCTCTTTCATTCACATAAACTAAAAGCAATGCAAACTTTCAAGTAAACCTCATTTATGTAGCGATTTATACTAATACCGCGATTCTATTCATTTCTCCTTGCCCCCGGCCACTACTACTTCCGCCACGCTTTTTCTTCACCCAGTCGATCTGAATCACACTTACCTAACCAGTCTAAATAATTTTCGCTTAAAAAAGTCGCTAATAATTTTGATACAAAGATGTTTTAGTCTAAAACAGGCTTAAGTTCCTATTATTCATGTTTTATAAAATAAACATCCTATTTGTCAAAGCATTTTTAAGATTCCTTGTTTGCTGTTTTTCTATTTAATTTAAGTACACAATTCCACAGAAAAATTCTTTTTACATACACCCATGCAATTTTTACTAAACACAAGTTTTTACTTAAAAAAATTAAATGTCTTTGATTTTGAGATACCGTCCTCAATTCGTCGAATTTTCCTCTGGACAGCGCATGGAACTCAAAATTTTAATTAAACACGAATATTTGCTAACTACATCTCATGTTTTACCCAACCTTGGAACATAAATAACTTATTGTGGATCTATTGAATATCAAAAAAGAACTGAATTTCTAAACTAGGTTTACATTATATATAAAGTTACGAACAAAAGTTTTTAATACGAATTTCGACGATACACAATTTTTGTTGTATCGGATAACATTCATGTTTATAAAACTTAGCAGACATTCTGGCCAATTCTCCAATCACATCGAAAACTTTAGTGATATCGTTATTATTATTAGCTTTATATGTAAGACTATAGCGGCCCAGTCCGGCTTCGCCTGGGTGTAAATGTAATATATAGGATATAAAAAATGAGAATCATTATCATTAAATTCTCAACGTGTATTGAATTTGCGTGAATTCAATCGCTTTTATTTGTGAATTTTCAAAAATCGAAGAAAAATCTTATTTTCCAAAAAGAAATTTAAAAAATTCTATAGATCCGATCGCTGCCAAACTTCAGAAGATCACCCGCTGGGCTAATCTAAAAATTGTCTGAAAATTTCATCAAAAATGGTCTACCCGTTTGGAGTCCATAGATTACATATATACATCGTCTTTTATCTATATAGATTATTAAAATATAAAAAGTGGTTATTGTGACATAACGATAATAGTTGGCCATATAGTATCGCGAAGTTTTTTGTAGTTATTGATATATTCTTTAATATTGTAGAACATATTTTTGTTCTATCATTAATAGTTTCCGCAGCGCATGCGACGAAAGATGTTTTATGGCATTTTTTTACACCTTGGGTTACGTTACTAAAATTTTAGTAAGGATCCCTAATATTTTCTAGCAATAAATATAGCCTATGTTACTCAGGATGAATGTAGCTTTCTTATGGTGAAAGAATTAAATTAAATCGGCACAGTAGTTTTTGAGTTTATTCATTACAAACATACACACACACAAAAATACAAATCTTTCCTCTTTATAATATTAGTGTAGATTAGAGAAACCGCACGTGAAATAAATGTAGAACTGCAGAATAAGATTCTACAATATATATTTCTTGTAACAAATGTATCATTTATATAAGAAAAATGTATATGATAGGTGTGTTTGGCATCGAATCCAGTTTAAAAAGTGTTACCACTTTTTACACTATTGCGTTTGTTTGGAATCTCAGTGTCGGACTAAAGGAGTTCCTACTCTGGAACAGGAGTGCGTAGAGTAGAGTAGAACACGTGACAGTTGTTTAACCAAATACATTTCTCATTATCCGTTATTTACATTTTTTTTGTTAAAATGAATCAGTTTTAAAATAAAAACATTATAAAATATAAAAACAACTCGTCTTTCTGTTCTAGCTCCAACCTAGATTTAAACCTTACCAAGAAATCTGTCACTGGTCCGTTTGTTATAAGTTTACACATGCGGTAAGCCTAACGTACACTTTTCAGAGTAGGTAAGTTGTAAAATAAAACCCGGGTCGCAGTGCCAAAACCCTGCCGACAATATAGTGTATTTCCTTATACAGGCAGTGTGGCTTTATTATGCAAACTTAAGTTGGTTTTTGGGCAAAATAAAAAATTGGACTCCTTAATACACCCCTTAAAATAACATTTTTTTTCTTAATTGCAATAATATTATCAATCGAACCTCTATACCAAATTATATATAACTTTCAGTAAATAATTCACTATCTGCAAACTAGTGTTTTCATAAAATTTGTATGTTGAGCCGATTTTATTAAAATTTTAGGGACACTTTTTAAATACTACTAAAGGGTTAAATGTCAATTTTGAAACAATTCTGAGAATTTTTTCGGTATTTTGGGGCCCAAAAACCTTTTTCAACCCCTAAAAACTACCCTTAAAATGCCCCGATTACGCCCATTTTAAATAGGCTTCTTGCGATGATGGATTTCAACATGCGGGCAAAATTTCGTTAAAATCAATTAACTCTTTCGAAAGTTATTGCCCGGACACACACACACACACACACACATATATATATATATATATATATATATATATATATAACATTTTCAAAAATGGTGCCAACAAAGTGTTTAGAAGGTTATGAAACGTCGAGAAATTTTGGTCCTACCCCTAGGTCCCGCCATCCGACCGACGCCAATATGGCAAATACACTAATAACCCCATAGACTTATAACTGTTGGTAACTCTGGTTATAAAACATTGCAATGATGCCAACTGAAATGTTCATTTCATTTAATATGTATACCTACTCGTATTTAGTTTTATATTATTTTGGCTGTTCATGTAGTACATTGTACATATTTATAAAATATATAATAAATACATACAGTAGGTGCACGTCAGTTACTCATTTTACCCACAAATTCAATTGTTTGTATAGTATGCTGCTGTGATTGTTTCTCCCCCTTTTCAATTTTATTCAAAACCATTCTCCAACAATAACGCTTCGTTCATGCATGCAATAAACATATGAGATACGAACTCCACTGAACTCACTTTACAACAATAATATTGCCAAGTGAATACAATACACCGTCCTGAATCTAGAAGAGAAATGATTCTTTATCATCTTTAATAGTTGTTTTCCAGATAAAGAAAAAATGATCTTATTGAAAAAAGATAAAATCAATGAAATCTGCTTCATATTAAATTAGATTAAAAAGCACACTGATTCTATGCCGACTACTAGTACCTCTGTATCTATTTTAGTTTACGAGATATGGGTGTTTTTTGAAAAATTTGAAAAGGCCATAACTTCTGAACATCAAGAGACTTAGACGTGACTGTGGAAGGAATCAATTCAGCATTATTTCTTTCTCTAAAAATACTTCATTTGCAAATTATATTTAAAAAAGCAGTATCTCTCTGGGATAATTCGACTGTATCGAGAGTTCAGCGGACATGTGACTAGCATCTCTAAGCGAATAGATGACAGTTTATTGCAGTAACTGGTGATAATTAAAACCAAATGTTAATTATGAGGCCGGTAAATTCCATACGTGTGAATTGGAGATGTTCCTAATTACATCTGTTGACTGGAAATTCGCGATATTATATCAATTTAAACGTAATCGAGTTTATTTATATTTGTTCCGATTGACGAAATTTGTTCATTACTGGTTATGCAATAATTGTGTAATTTTGATGTACTGAAATATTGTGACAAAATAGTGTTTTAATTCAGCAATTTTGTCCTTTTTGTCTCTTTATATATTTGTTCAGTTATGCGTCGTGTAAAAGCTACAAATAAATTTTTTTGCAAAAACATACTTTTGGGAATTAATTTGTAGCTTTTACACGACGCATAACAGAACAAATATATAAAGAGATAAAAAGGACAAAATTGCTGAACTAAAACATTATTTTGTCACAATATTTCTTTGTCTCAAATTATTTTGCAAAAACATACTTTTGGGAATTAGAGACAAAAAAATATTCCATAACTAGATTTCTATAAAAATTTGACTTTTATATTCGTGCAAGTGGAAAGGTATGGTGAGAAAAAGGGTTCAAAAGTCATGCGTTACCTTTACTAAATTGACTTGTGAAAATTGTTTTTATCAAAGTAAGAAGTACGCCGCTGTTTCAGTACACTTACATTTCAAGCAAAGATACTTTAAATCACACAGTCCTTAAATATTATATGAAAAATATCTGTGCCTTTTATTTTTTACAACTGTATACTGAAATTGAAATTCCGAAATACGAGTACTCGTTTGCTTTGTATGTTCTTACGTGCTCTGAATATCTTATTAAAAAAACAATATGTTCCTGAAATTAAACATGTCATTCTATTTTTTATTCAAACAAAAATAATTTAGTTACTTTATAATTTATAGGTTAGCATTTAAAGGCGTTCATGTTATGTTTACTGTAGAGTTTCCCAATTAAGTGTTATAGGACAAAGAGTAATGATTTCTGATAGATTCGTTCGATCCACCATGTTTTGCAGCCAAAATTTTAATTTTCTGATTGTTTTCTAGGTTATACAATTGTCTCAGCTACGTACTGTCAATGCAAGAACGTGAAACGCGCACAGTTTACAAAGTTTATTTTCGAAATACAGAAAAGATTTTATTTCTTTGTTTGTCATAAATCTAATATAAGAAATATTAATATATAAATTCTAAAATATAAACTTTACTATTCCAACGTGTCATTGAAAGAAAACATTATACAACTGATTACGAATTGTAAAATAAAGAAAATGATGTGGTTTGTGATTATGTGATATGAATAAAAACTACAGTACCTATATCATTCTAGTAAATGCAGTGCAATGTTTACATTAATTAAATAAAGTTTGATATTTATTTTTTACCTCTCTTTTTTGTTCATGTTATACATTTACCATTTTCGTTACTTTTTTAAAAGCTTTTAAAAGTACAGGCATATTTTCACTGTCATCGAAATTCATGTTCACTACAATTCTTGTTTCGACTAAAGATGACGTCTTAGTCTTAACTCTTAGTAGAGACACTCTAGCTGAAAAAAATATTATAGCCTTTAAATTCTAAAACAAAAAAACTCAATTATTTTTGTTTGAATTAAAAATGGAATGGCATATTTAATTTCAAAAACATTTTGTTTTTTTAATAACATATTCAGAGCCCGTAGGAACATTCAAACCAAACGAGTAAGGTACAGTCGCCAAATTTCGTTCCCGAACCTAATTTCGTCCCCTATCGGTTTTTCTTTTACATTTATAGAAACTTAGTTTTGATGTCCTGAATCAAAAGTTAGTTACGTCAGTTGGCCACTGTAAAAAAAATCAGGTGAATCACCGCTCCTACAAGAAAATATTCAAAAAACAGAAAAACTGTTCAAGGTGAGTTTTTGATTGAAATATTCTTGGAAACGATTAAATATTGATATGCTTGACTTATTGAAACTAAAGTTTTGTCAAAATGAACTTTATTAAGTATGATTTAAGATGATAGGAAAAATATTGGTTTATGTCATGTGTTTTTTCTTAAACGGATGTTTGTAAAAACAAATAGCAAATTCCTAATAACGTCCCCCTACGAGGAGCTAATATCGTCCCCCCGGATATTTAGGTCACTTCATTTTACTATTAAGCGTTGAGACTTTTTTGACATATTAAAACTTGTACTGCAAAAGATTAGATTCAATCCTAATAAAATATTTAATACCGATGAGACTGAAATCAGCACTGTTCAACATAAAGTCAAAAAAATCCTGACTGTGAAAAGCAAAAGAGAACTACACAAATGATCATCTGTTGAAAGGGGAAAATTGGTAACTACTGTTACTTGTTGTCAGCTACTGGTCAGTTTATTCCTCCATTGATGGTGTTTCCAAGATAAAACATGAAAGCTGAACTACTCGATAGAGCAACTCCAGACACCATCGATAGATGCCAACCATCTGATTTGATTTAACCTGAGATATTTCGTGTCCATAGTAAAACCAACTAAAGAAGACTCTGTTTTGCTGATATTAGATCGTAATTACAGCCATGTAAAAATTTAGACGTATTCAATGGTGTATCTGTAATCTAGCTCTGATCATATGCATAAAATTTTTCCAATAGTTGCATAAGGATTGCGTTGAAAACCCAGGACTCAAATTTATCTGTAAACTTGTCTGGAAAATTGACAAAGGCCTGATTAGACATAGTATGATTACTAAGTACTAATTTTATATAATTATATTATGAATACAATTTAAGTTCACGTACTGATTATTGTGATCTCGGGGACGAAATTAGGCGCCCAAAAATATATTTTAAGAAATTGCACTTTTTTTGTTAAAGCTATGTTTTTCAATTTGTGACAAACTTAACGGGTTAACGATTATTTATAAGAATAAAGGACTGTTGTACCTAACGTGTCATGTTGTATTACCTCTAATAATTTTTTTACTACAACGTTATTACAAAATGGGGGACGATATTTGGCGACTGTACCTTATTTCGAAATTTCAATTTCAATACAGTTCTAAAGAGTGAAAGGCACAAATATTTTTTTTGTTGAAATTTACATTACAAATAGATTATTATGAAACTATTCCTTTCAGAATTATTCCGAAGATCCTTCTGTAATTTTCTTTTCAAAATTTTGTATTTTCAATGGAATCTTAAACATAGAATTGTGCTGCTACCAAAATGACGTAGGTAAGATCTGTGATTGGCTGATTATATTTATTGTTAATCAGCGCAACTTGGCGCTAAACAATTTTTCGCAAATAAAATTTATCCTCGGATCGAAAGTACGATTCGGAACTTATAATAAACTTTTAGGAGGAAGGGAGGAGCTAGGCTCCTCTTAATTTCATATCTACAACTTTACTCGTTTCTCAGCGAAATACGCAATACTGAGAGAGGAAGCCGCACTACTAGAGCTAAACCGATATGAGTCAACAATCCCGAATTACCTTAATACGTCATTAAGCTTCTATGTTTCAATTTTCCTCTGCGTGGTTTTATTAAGACAAAACAATATCACTTTCATTTCAAGGTCAACTCACCTACATTTTAATAGCGCATTAATCCAAAGAGAACATAACCTATATTCTGTTGTAAAATATTTCCAGTTCAGCCAACCGCAAAGTGAAAACTTAAGCCTGTGTACACAGAGTAGACATATACATAGTGTTGTGTGACAAAGTTGGTAAGCGTGTAATGTAATATGTTTGCATTACAGTTGTGAAGTTGGCAACAGTTATATAGTTGGTAGTATTAGCTGTTTTATAAAGCATTAGACATTGCGAGCAATGGCTAAACTTCTAATGTTCACTGATGGTTGAGATTTCCTTTAATACTGTTTCACAGTGTTGCCAATTTAACCATTTTTTAACCTAAATCTAGTCACTCACCAACACATCGTCGCATTTGGTTAAACATCTACAAATTATTGTTGGGTGTTTTCTTTCCTTTCGCAAATGTGCCAGTGAAACAGTAGAACTAGGTTGTTTCGCGGACATTTCTGGGCACTAGTTTCGCTCAACAAAGGAAATATTCATGTTCGTTCCATTTTTGGAACCGTTTTACCTAGCTCTTAACAAGATATCTGATTTAAATAATAGAAAATGTGTATATTAAACACAGGAGGAAAATAATAAACTAAAATTAGGATGTATATTTTAGAAGTTAGTGCTTTCACTATGAAGTTGACAATAGTTGTATATCTCGTTTCATAGAGCACATTATACAAACATTACAACTAAAATGGTTGAACTTCTACTATTATGGATTGTTTTGTATAAACAGAGACGCATCGGGAGATCGTTGTTTTCACTGCGAACTTAATTGACATTACTGTAGATTACAATTAATTTTAACGGACAGTAAAGTGAGGTTATAAACATTCCGTCTTACTTACTTTTATGTCTACACAAAACGATATCTTAAAATTTTGCGTAAAATTAAATAAATGGTTTGATCCAACTCGGATTAACATGTCTATAAAAGGATTAGGCCTATGCCACATGGGGTACTTAGGAGAGTCAAGAGTAGAAACTGCCTTCTTTTGGGATCTGGAACTATGGAACAAATGTGAAAATATATGAAACTTAACACTTACTCCTTTTTTCCGGTTATTGAACTTTGGCGCCTAAAAATTCCTTAAACTGCATTAAGAACATTTGGATTGTCGTTTACTCTCAGAAATATTGTCCAAAATGAATACATAGTAATATTAAAGGATTTAGTGTACTGGAAGCACATTTTGTTTTTTGATAAAACTAGAGTAAAGTTTTAAAATCACTCCTGAACGAGGATGACAAAGATTTGGAGATACAAGTACTATGTGCAATATCTCTGTAAAGGAACTATTTTATGTTCTGGGGAAGAATTCGTTTCAACGCTAGCGCAGAGTTGCTGATATCTGGTGATATTGCAGGCATCTAATCTTTCTCCAGGCTTCATCATACGATATTCATTCGCGGGATTGAGAACAGCCGAGCTTGTAGCGATGGCGTTGTTTATATGGCATTTAATTGATTCCTCAATTACAAACCCCCAGTTTCCAGGTTCTATTCTGAAACCTGATAAAAGTTTCAACTTGATTTTCAAGTTATAATTTAAAAAAATAATAAATTGTAAATACTTGATCACGATAATTCGGTCATTTGACGGTTTCAAGCATACCTGGTATCATCAGAAAATAAACTATACTTCTAGTTTTACATTTTTTTAGCGTTGGAATCCGCCTTAAAATAGATAACGTTTTTTTGGGAATTTTTAGGAAATTTTTCTTACAAGAAACATATTCCCAAAAGTGTGATATTCAATGCAATTTTAAACATAGAATAATTCTGCTACGGAGATACGCCATCGCTAGAGAGCTTTAGCTGATTTACTCTCTGTAGTTGACTCACGCCTACTGATTTCTAGACTAGATCATGCGGTAGAGGTATATAGATAACTGGTATATACATTTCTTTCCATAGACATACCTCGCTGGTCTATCGTTGACGTCATCATATAGCACCTAAGCTCAGCCGTTTGAAATGAATACATTTTTTAAATTCTTGTTTGCAATTAAGAAAAAGCGTATAGCAACAAAATATTTCTAATTCTTTGATATTTACAGGCGTAGTTTGGAGTATCCATTTTAAAATTGAAATTAGACCATATCCAAAAAATATATTTTTAATTGAAATTTAACAATTTACATTAAAATAAACGATCGTTTCGGCATTAGAAGCCATCTTCAGTATCTGTGTAATATATAAAAAAGTCAATAAATTAATTAATTACGTAGTCAAAATCATGTTTTTTTTTTTTTTTTTTTTTTTTTTTTTTTTTTTTTTTTTTTATAAAAAATAACTATTTGTTTTTCCTTTTTAGATAGATAGAAACAGTAACGTCGGTAAGATGTTGCATTTAACATGCAACATCTTACCGACGTTACTGTTTCTATCTTTCTAAAAAGGAAAAACAAATAGTTATTTTTTATTAAAAAAAAAAAAAAACATGATTTTGACTACGTAATTAATTAATTTATTGACTTTTTTATATATTACACAGATACTGAAGATGGCTTCTAATGCCGAAACGATCGTTTATTTTAATGTAAATTGTTAAATTTCAATTAAAAATATATTTTTTGGATATGGTCTAATTTCAATTTTAAAACAAAATATTTGACTTACATTATTGCTTCATATGTAAGGAATTGTGTGCACTGTTAAATATTATCAAATTGTGATAGGCGAGACGACCCTATTATCATTTTAATACTAAAAATATGATGTGAAAAAATCTAGTGGTGCGTTAATTTTGAACAGGAGTGTATATTGTATATTATGCATCTATTTTTGCTACAATTTACAACGTTGACGGACAAAGTATCTTTTCAATTGTCAGTTGTCAAGCAAGAACTTACATAACAGTAGCTATACAACTCACAGAAGTAGAGAGAAGTCATGGCAACAATGAGAGTTTGTTAGTATAAAGAGCACTTCTTCTCCTTATTCTTTGCAGGTATAATATCTTTCTTATTCCTGGGCCTTTCACTTCTAGACAACCCAAACTACTATTCGAAGTTAAGTTTGCTATACAACTAAAATGTCAAAAAATTTGAAGATACTGAAAATGAAAACAAAAGCTGGTATTGTATAGAGTATAGAACAAAAAATACGGTGAATATCTAGGCCACAATGATGTTTTGACTCGTGTGACTGTTAAAACTCGCTGGCGTTAGTTTAACATAATATCACCTAATATCACTTAACTATTACCTGTAGGGCATTTAGCAGACGACGCTTTAAGTCTAGAGTGAAATAATTGTTTTATAAAGCAAAAGAGGCGTTTTGATTTATTTTGGTATGTTTTTTTAAAAATTAATCATATAATGTCTGTTTTGTTATTTTGACAAACTTTTATTTAACATCACATATTTGTATGTTTGATTCAAATTTTGCAAATCAATTTTAAACAACTTCCGCATATTCGCTCAATTTGAAATATTGGACACATATAGATATTATGTATTCCCGATGAAAATACATGATTCAATCGTTTTTACAATAAAATAATATATTCATAATAGTAACAATTTTGAAAGACTAAAAAGAACAAAATAAAAATAAAACTTTTTAAAAACAAGCTTTACGGTTATTATTTTTGGTTCAATAATAATAAAAGGCCGTGACTAATAAACTATCATATATAGAGTTTAAAACCCACGCTTTTATAATATTGTGAATCTATATATTCATAGACACATATTTTTCTTTTTCAGTACAATTCAATAAAAACATGTCTTTAAAAAGTTCGTTTCATTATTTTTTAACTTTGAATCCATGTCATCAACGGTTAGGATTGTTAGGAATATACTTGTATATCATATAGACGCTCCGGCTCGTCAATTGAGTATCCATTATTTGTTTTAAATTAATGTCATACATTTTAAACTGAATAAAACACAACGTCGGTTCGGTTGTCTGTGTGTGTGTGCGTGTGCGAGCTATAACTTTCGAAAGAGTTAACTGATTTTAACGAAATTTGGTCTATATGTTGGAATCTACCACCGCACGAATCCTATTCAAAACGGCCTCAATGAGGCCATTTCGAGGGTAGTTTTTAGGTGTTGAAAAAAGTTTTTGGGTCTAAAAATACCGAAAAAATTCTCAAAACGTTTAAAAATTGAAATTTGAATCTTTAGTAAAGATTGAGACGTGCTGTTAAAATTTTAATAAAATCAGCCCGACAGGACTGGATTTACAAATTTTATGTAAACAGTAGTTTGTGTATATGAATTTACTTACTGAAGGGTGTATTTAATTTGGTGCAGATGTTGGATTGATAATACTATTTCAACTGAAAAAAAATTGAGGTTTAACTTCTTTAGCGACGTATCTGTTCGAAAAATGTAAGAAATCGGGGGAAAGTAGAGTTATCAAATAAAGAGGAAGTTAGTTTGTCTCCTAGATTACATGAAACTGACAAGGGCAAGTTTATAGTGTGTTGCATTTTGATTCGCAAAATAGTAAGACAAGGATGAACGACTTGAATCTGACGTTTAAAACTACTAACAATTGTACTAACAAAACGTACAAACGGTAAGAACTCATAATATATATTTCAAATTTTAGAAAGGAAAATATTAAATATCATATTCTCTATTTTCAGATATTAGAACAATTTTCGGATTAAACGTCACATAATGTGAGATTATGATGCTGATATACAACAGACAATAGGGTATAATTATGTAACTTATATTTAGTTCAAATATTATTTTTTGAAATCTTTATTGCAATTGACTAAACTTCAAACAGGTAGTTTTTTGTTTAAATTTTTGTTAAATAATAAATATTCAATTAAACAAAAATGCAATAAATACGCGTGAAATATAAAATGTAAAATACGCTGGATATTCCTTCACCAAAATCAATACAAAGTTTTGACGAGATGTTTGACATAGACTATGATGTCAGGCGCGTTTGAATAACCAAAATATCTTGCCCAAAGATAATATTTATTTTTTAATTCAATAATAATGCTTTCATAAATGATTTCGTGTGTGTGATAACTTTTAATATAAAAATAATTGATTTAAACTATTTTGTCACTTTAATTTGTAATATGTGCTAATGGCCTGAGTAGCCGAAGCACTTTTTTTTTGTTTAAATAAAAAAAAAAAAAAAAATTATGCATATATCCTATTCGCATTAAAAACGTTTTTCTGTAGATTATAGTACGTAAATAAAACTATGGAATGAATGTGACGATCAGTCGATGTGAGAATTTTCACATGACATAAAAATCAAAGTGTCCTCTTAAAATGCGTAATAATTTCGCCGTAATTAAAATATTAAAAACTAAAGAAGTATGTATTAAGGGGCTGATGTTTTTATTTTGTTCAAAAACAAACTTTAAGAGTTCACTGTATAAATACTTAGTGACCCACACAATATCTCCAGTAAGGTGAAGTAACGATACGTATGTCGCTTAAATAGCAAAGCAACGCTTCTATGAATATTCGACGTTTTTTAAAAAAATTTTGGAGTTTTTTTAAATTTTATGTATATTTTCCTTTCGCATAATAAAAAATTCTACAAAGACATGAGTAAAGCCATTTATTTAAGTCGGTATTAAGAAAATATCTTAAAAATACAATATTTATTTAAATTAAACGAAATCAAATTAAAGAACACTTGTCGGGTTAAAAATAAATTTTATGCCAGTAAGTACGTTTTATTTTTCAACTGTAATAGAATTTAATTTTCTTCTTTACTGCTATATTTTCTTCAGGAAATGATATTAGGTACGACGGCGCTATGGCTCTTATAATGTAAACGCAGAAAAACAACACTTTCTGTTCGATACAGAATTATACCAGGTACAAATTGAAACATGAGCTTATAATTATTAATACTTACTATTTTTAAATGTTTTCATAAACTGGAGTCACAGCCAATACGCATCAAGCCATTCGAGTTTAGCCATGTCCAATCAATCAAATCACGTTAGTCAATATATTTCACACTAAACACGTCACAATTGTATTAGTGTGCCGCAGACTTGATTGAAGAAGAAGAATGAGGCAATAATGAAAACTAAGTCGAACGGATATATTAAAAGATCTCTTTTCAGATCATTCAGTCACTTATTTTCTGATTTAATTAAACTCGATCAGTAATCGCCATATTCTTAGTAGGCACAGTTGCCAGTTTTGACTCCAACTGTTGTATAATAAGTAAAATTAGGTTCGAGGTGAGCAAACACCTAACACCTGTTCAAACTTTTAGAAATTGGTTGCAATTTTGGTTCAGTTTTCTTTACGGTTTTTTAAAAGAAATTGATATATGTTTTTGGCAATATTTAATAGAAAACTTTATATTATCGAATTTGATTTTATAAGTACCTATTATAGTTTTTTTCTTGTTAAAACATTTTTACTTTCTGAAATTGTACTTTCTTATTTATATGATTCAAATTACTGCTTCTAAATAGGTAAAATGAAAGAAGAGCAACGCTGAATTTCGTTTAATATAGTCATTATATATTTCTGTCAGTGTGTTAGTTCCAACATTTTTTTTTTTGTGTGCAGGTTCTTAATACGAAGTTTTCGCTAGCGTACAAATAAATATAAATCACGCGTACATGTACAGATGAAAAGTGTAATTTAGCAATGTGTAAATTCATTCTCGGCGGTTCTCTAAAGCTAGTTCGCTGTAATATGCTACGACATATATTATTATATTATATTATTATATTATGTTATTATATTATATTATTATATTATGTTATTATATTATATTATTATATTATGTTACTATATTATATTATTATATATATAATATACGATTTCGATGAAATTTGGAGCTCTCGATGCGCTTCAGCTGCCGTTTTCTTCGAATGAAAGAAGAAAATCAACACTTTCCGTAAATGACGATTATTGAAACAAAATCAGACATTTTCATACAACCAAAAATATATTACACAAAAACAAAATCACCAATGCGTCAAAGCGGTTTGTTTACCATATGTCTAAGTTTGGTTCATGACGTTTTGGATATGTCAAAATCGACCATATATCGACAAACAGAGAGAACTTAGTTGCGCGCCTGATACTTATACTTATTATTAATTTATGAAATAGTCCCTTTTTTGTGGTCGGGTAAAAGTCACGAAAAACGCGAGTGTGTTTTTAATCGACTTCAAAAAAAGGTTATACAACTCGATGCGTTCTTTATGATTGTTCCACAATATCTCCGCCAGTTGTGAACTGATTTGAATAATTTCGACGTCATTTTGTTTAGAATATTATCAGTCGCTTTTAATTGACTTCAAAAAAAGGAGATTTTTTAATACGTCATGATATTTTATATCTTTAGCGTGTTTGAATCGATTTTGATGATTCTTTTTTTATTTAATAGAGCAATTATTTCAGGGTGATCCAGCCTAAATTTTACTTAAATTTGTTCTGTGTTTTTTTTATATGTTCAGTTTTAAGTTGAATAATCAAATAAATAACGTGCAAACTATGTATTTCAATTCACTAAGTAGTAAAAAATAAAAAACAAAAGAAATTAACCTTCTTCAAAAAGTCACTAAACGGAGGAAAATAATGAAATTTTGAGGTCGCCCCAAATTTAATTACTAAAACTTTTTACATACCTATCTACTTTTCGAAGGACTAATATGTTGTGGGTTTATCAATTTTTTTCAATTTTGTTTTCTATCTAAATTGAAATTATATTTGTCAGTTTGCTCATTCAACGTTTGATAAACGCTGAATACCATAACTCTGACATGAAACAGTAGAACCTTTGATGTCATGCCAAGCGAGTTTTATTTGTTGCAAACTAGTGCGCAACACAACCACGCGCAATTTGAGTTCGTTCAGCCAATCATATGCGAGTGGCTGAATATAATATCAACCAGACTCACTGTAATTTTAAGACAAAAAAACATTGTTTGAATGCCAAAACTGTTGGAATTGCCGTTTTAACTGTGCATTTACTTAGTTTACTCCTGTGCGATTAGAACACAAAGTTCAACGCAACGTGAACGTAACATAAATGTTCGTAACGTTAATTTTCTCAGTCTGAGGCAGAGCTTGACTTGCGTTCCAATATCAAATTCCAGATGCGTAGAGAATCAGTGCAACGACATTAATACTATGTTTGTATAATAATGATATTCTGTCACCTGCTTTTCACCTGAACGACTAGGCTTTCTAAATGCTTTTAAGTCGATTGATGTAAATAGAACAGGAACACTAAAACCAGATCCGGTTTAAGGCAAAATTTTTAAACATGACTATTACCGACTCAAAAGTATTTCCTTCGAAAAAAAATTACAAAAGGCTTGAGAACAGGCGAGATCACACACTATTTTTGTCAAATAATCATAGAAAAATATAAAGTAACATAATGGAGAAACTTCCTTTATTTTTAATAATATTGACTCTACCAACAGTAATACATACATATATTAACAAAATAAAATTACTTGCAATACTGTTCAATTGGTTTTTATTTATATAAAAGACGTTTCAACTAACAGTTTTGGTCCTTTTCAATTTTCAAATATAAAATTAAATTACAATTGTTTAAATAAAATTAAAACAAAATATTAAAAACGGTTACTAAATTTATATAAAAATTATATAATCTATGGTCACTGTTTATTTCATTACCATAGATTATATAATTTTTATAAAAATTTAGTAACCGTTTTTAATATTTTGCTTTAATTTTATTTAAACAATTATTGTAATTTAATTTTATATTTGAAAATTGAAAAGGACCAAAACTGTTGGTTGAAACGTCTTTTATATAAATAAAAACCAATTGAACAGTATTGCAAGTAATTATATTTTGTTAATATTCCTTTATTTTTATTATCGAAAATTAACAAAAATAATGCAAAATGATGTAAAACTGTGTATAAATTATTAAGATATCTTACAAAAATAATAAAGGTGTAAAAGGTGCAATGCTACATTATTTGCGATAACATTTTTTGAGTGACGTTGTAACGAATATTAATTAAAATGGAGCAAAAAAAGTTATACTTTAAAAAAATATTGCTCCAATCGATCAGTTATTTTTCGAGCAGGATAGATTTAACATTCTATAATGCTCTTCTTATGAAGAACATATTATATGGTCATATCTAAGGTTATTGTCAATCCAGACGATTTTCTGTTCTGCAACCCAGCATCGATTCTTTGTTTTAAAGTTCGTACACTTTAAGTCACCCCTGACACACTCACGTAAACAAATAGGTAGTGTCTTTGAAGAAACTACTGTGGAATATATTAGGTAACATCTTTAGAGCAGATAAGTTATCGGGAGAGTGGTTTTCAGTGGAAATATTTATATTATAGATGTATTTATATATTTGTAAAATTCATATATACAGCTCATTTCCTTTTGACACAATGCAATGAATGTGTAATCAATAATTTGAGACGGAGAAATTATTATGAAAGGATGTCATATTACCGTGGTACTTGGGTAATATGACCGTAATATTACTCACTGATAGGTCATTTAGGTAATTTTGAGAGGTAATATTACATGTAATGTTGGGTAATATGACCGTACTATTACATAATATGAATCACCGATGTTAAAATCTGGCAACGGTCTTTTTCAATGTTGTTAATAATTGTGACCGGTAATATTTTAAAATATAAATTATCCATAATTTTGCATCTCTAATTAGAGATAATAATAATAATGCTAAGTCACTAGTCTGCCGCATGCAAAAAGCTATGCTTATTAGGTCGCTCCGTGTACTCGAACAAACTCACAGTAATCGCTCACTTCATGATTTCAGACGCGGTTGTGACGAATCTGAAATGTTGGTGGCTTGTGGATGCAAAATTCTTTATGGAATTTTTCCTTACAATAATATCACATAAAAGTATTAAAACAGATCACGATACAATACACATTCAAATTTATATTAAAATATTCATCAATGGAATATTGTACTCCAGTAGTAAATATTCTCTTAAGTGTCTATTTTATTTGTCATATTCAAAATAGCTGGATGTAATCTATTGCAAATTCGGACTATATAGTGTTGTAGGTATTATTGTTAAGTATTGTTAAGTTACTATTTTTGTGTGCAATAATTTTGTTACCACAAACGTTATATGCAATATTTCTCGTGCTAAAGTACTGTACACTTTGTTTGGAAAATAAAATCCCATCAAAACATAAATGTGAAATGAGAGACAAGTTCAATATTATGATATATGTCTTGGTTGTTGACTTCAACGACAAAAGAAATGAGATCTAAATGGGTGCCAAGTTCAATGGTCAGTTCTAAAATTTATTTATAACAACATAAAATATGTTATAACAACTTAAAATATCATTTCTTCTTATAACTTAGGATAATATATAGAAGCCTAAGATCTGACTTGGCTAGTTTTCATATACGAATTATTATTATTAAGTACCTAAAAGTACAGTTTCTACCAGGAAGCCAAATTTTCGGAAGAATAAAATAAGACCTTACTGCTTTAGAACTCGCGAAGGCTATAATATAATTTGTATATGAAAAAAGCCAAGTCAGAACTTAGGCTTCCTAAGTTATAAGAAGAAATGATATTTTAAGTTGTTATAAATAAATTTTAGGACTGACCATTGAACTTGGCACCCATTTAGATCTCACTTCTTTTGTCGTTGAAGTCAATAACCAAGGCATATATCATAATATTGAACTTGGCTCTCATTTCACATTTATGTTTTTGATGGGATATCATTACTTTTTGTACAGAAATAATTAGTAGGTATACTTATTCATAATAAAATTAATACCAAATGGGTTTTGTTAATCTACTGTATTTTCCTACGTTTACGGGGTATAATTGTCTTTTTTGTGTTATTTTCTATATTAAATATTGAAATAATAATTAATACTAAATCCCAGTTAATAATGTAATAAATACGAAAGTCGACTATACTCTTAGTTATAAGTAGTTATAAGTACTAAAACTGATATGTATGGATTAACAAAAATTAAGGGTGGTATTCCACTCGTTATATATTCACCTGAAGACCTTAAAATCCACAGAAAGACCGGCTGTCATCAATTTTGGTTGCTGATTCTTACATTACGGGCACTATAAGTAAGTGTTCCTAATAGAATCAATTAATTGAAAAATTATAATAAAATGATAAAAATTTACTAGTTTCGGATTTATTCCTTTGTGTTCACACAACTAATCTGGATGCCAAATTTGAACTTTCTAGGTCATATGGAAGTGGGTTAGAGTTTGGATCTATAGGTCAGTGATAAAAATGACGATTTTTGGACCTTAATATCTAAATAACCGTTTGAAGTGTGTTTATGAAATTTGGGGCACATATGTATCTCGCAAGTCTCAATATATGAGCCAAATTTGACATGTTTATGTGAAATAGTTTTTGAGTTATGAGGGGGTCAAAAGTAGCTCCAAATGGTTCGTGTAATATTACACACGGTGCTGCTCACCAGTTGAGCTTGGCTTGATAGATACGATTTATAATAAAAAATACTGTAAACAGTTAACAATTCAAATATTTTAAAAAGCGGTCTGCATGACTCTGAAATTGACACTTGCTATGTAATTTTATTTTTGTGTGATGAATACTTCTTTACATGTGTAGTTGTTCCCCAGAAAATAATTCCATAGACAAGGTGGGAATAGACTATAGATAAAGACACATGAGGTTAATCAAACACGTTTAAATGCCATTCACAAAGCAGTTTTTTTATACAGGACACACTTTGTTCGGTACTTTTGAACCAAAAAACATTTTTCAACTCCTAAAAACAGCCCACAAAATGATCCGATTTGGCCCTTTTTCAAAAAGTTCCGTGCGCTGATGAATTTCAATATGTGTACCAAGTTTTGTTAAAATTAATTAGCTCTTTCGACGTCAAATTCACTAATAAATCTGTTAAAAATATTTCATACATAAATTCGCCTTTTGCTTTAAAAATCCCACTGGCAACATGTCCGGCAATATTTCTATCTTATATAATAATAACGAATTCATCACAATGAACGGTGAACAATTCAGTGAACTCTTCAATAAGTCCTATGTATTGCGGGCAACAGGTGAGGTGATATCACTGTGACATTTGACCTTTTCATATCCACATGGCTTGGGGACGTATTCGTTCATATAATGATACTGAAGGTGGATTTACAATACCGCCGTTCACATTAGAGATGGGAAAAACGGGTATTTTTAGTGATCTGCATCTTTGCATCTGGATCCCGTATGTGAGCCGGCTCACTGAATCGGTTCAAAAAGAGCCGAGTTCTGAATATGTCACTGCACTCTGCCACTGAGTTAGCTAGTTCAGTCAATCATATCACGACCTGTATAGAATCAAGAATGCATAGCCAAACATGTGATGCATAAGTCAATTGAGCTGGCAGATGCATCAAAGCAAGAACTGATACGTAAGTGTAAAATGTGTTTCTGTGTGTTAAGTGTTTCACTGAGTTATGCGGATCCGTTGATCCGTCGGCTCAATAAAAAGTGAGTCGGCTCTCACGGATCTTCTGTCGCAGTCGGCTTTTTGAACCGGTTCAGATCTGAGTTACCCAACACTAGTTCACATATTCATCAAGGTAAACTTTTGTCATGTCAGTGTCAACGGGCTGTTAGAGAAGAAAAAGTTTATTTAACGGGATCTATTCTATTCTAACACATGTTTTTATTTTCCTGTATTAAATACAGAGATAGATGTCAATACAGGTCATGGGGTCATGGCCTTAAAGTATACCTGCTATCCCGTATATCAATCAGTCACTTTTCCTATTCGCTCCCAAGTTAAAAGACAATAATAACGTTTATTTGTTGTGGGGATCCGCCTTAAATATCTTCTCGGCTACCTTTCTCATTCGCCATATATAAGTAATTTCACAAATTAAATAAAATATTTTCTTCGTTTAGAGACATCTTTTACCACAAAAAATAGAAGTCTAATCAAGCAAAGCAAGTTTTCTTTGAAAATATTATCTTTAATATTATTTATGTTATACATCACCTTGTTATTATAAGTTTTCAAAAAAGAATAAACAATATTATGAATGTATAAATATCCCATTTTTTACAAAATATAAACAATGGCCTTCCGCGCGGTGATAATAAATAAATAATTTATTTAATTACTATTTAAATAGTATATTCTAATATAGAAGCAGTATAGATTGCGGTTTTAACCATTCAAATGAGAATGCAATTGGAGAATATTTAAAAAAATATATAACGCAAAATGGAGTGGGCAGGTATTTGTCCAACAACGGCCACATTATTATTGTATCGTTATAGCTTACGGGTTAATTACAACTGCCCCCTCAGTTCCCACGCTTATCGCAAATTAAAAATAAATCATAATTACTTTACTGATGGGGCAGACGAACATTTACAGAGTGACGTTGGAAATTAGAACATAAATAATTTATTCAACGTGTTTTTAGTGTTTTTTCGTGTCTGTAAAGTGAACCTCAAATGAGCGTTTTTTATTAGCTCCAAAAGAGTAACATCATGAACCATTACGTAACGATTTTCGATGCTATAATGAAAAAGTGACGTCACTCCATCAAAATTGTTTGACACCTGCGTATTTTCCTCATTAATGTTATAATTTTTTATACCCAGAATATAGCGACGTCCCCGACGATACGCAATAGGCCTATGATCTATATAATAATTAATCGGCGATATATGTAATGTATGTTATTTATGGACTCCAAAACGCCGAACCGATTTTTTATGTTTTCAGGCAATCTGCAGATTAGCCCAGCGGCTGATTCTGTGAAGTTTGGTAGCGATCGGATTAAATTAAAAGAAGTTTTTTTTTGTTTTTTGGCAATTTTGATTTTTCTTCGATTTTTGAACATTCATTCAACTATTGGGTTCTATTCTGATAGGAAATCACACGGAAAAAAATCCGTCAAGAATATAGGTACCCAAAGATCGACCGTCTGCTGATCGCGATTTTCAATGTAAAATTAGAACTTAGTCTGCTCTCGAATCAATTTAAAATTATTTCATTTTATAGAAAATAATCTCCCCTTTTCAAAAAGTTACAATTTGATTCGCTTTCGTGCGAAATTAACCTATATGTAACTATTTGTATGGCATACTTCCGTTAGCAACGTGTGCAATAAAAAATACTTATTTTATAAGATACTCGTATTTGTTGTGTATGGCACAATATTTACAATCTATCAGTTGTCGGGTCCGGCTTCGCCTGGGCACATATCGTTATTTTCGCTCACTGCGCATTCCCTATTTGACGTTGAGTGATTATATTATAGTCTGTATTACTCATCAGTAAGGAAAAAATCAAATAATAATAATAAAAACCCGGCTCGCAGTACCCAAACCCTGCCGACAATATAGTGTATTTGCTAATATAGGCAGTGCGGCTTTATTATGCGAACTTAAATTGGTTTTTTATGCAAAATAAAAAAATTGACTCCTTAATGCACCCCTTAAAAAATATTTTTTTCTCAGTTGCAATATTATTATCAATCGAATCTCTATACTAAATTATATACACCTTTCAGCAAATAATTCACTATCTGCAAACTAGTGTTTTCATAAAATTTGTAAATCCGGTCCTGTCGGGCCGATTTTATTAAAATTTTGGGGACACTTTTTAATTACTACCAGAGGGTTAAATTTCAATTTTGAAACGATTCGGAGAATTTTTTCGGTATTTTGAGGCCCAAAAACATTTTTCAACCCCTAAAAACTACCCTTAAAATGACCCGATTAGGTCCATTTTAAATAGGCTTCTTGCGGTAATGGATTTCAACACGTGGGCCAAATTATATATATATAAACATTTTTAAAAATGGTGCCAAAGAGGTTATGAAACGTCGAGAAATTTTGATCCGACCCCTAGGTCCCGCCATCCGACCGACGCCAATAGTGTATGTTGCCATATGGCAAATACACTAATAATACATTTTATTTGTGTTGACCATAAAATACAGGTATACAAAATTGGTTTAATGGTTTTAGAATAAATACTCCATGTACTGTTATATAATTAGTGTAGATAATTATAGTACTTTTTTATTCGACAATGGTTAATATAAGGTTCCTGTCAAAAGAAAAACCACGGGTAAAAACCAGTAAATATGAGTATAATGGTCTCACCAGTGCGCCACTTACTCGGTTATATTTTATAGCACTATAAATTAAGCATTGAACAAATAGCTTTGAAACACTGATTACAAATTTTCAATTGACGGCTGACACTGACGTATTGAGAAGATTTAGCTAATTAGTAATTAATCGAACAATGAATTGTTTAATGAATTCAGTATTTTAAACGCTACCCTGCGTAATTATCACTTGCAAATTAATAAAAAAAAGCACATCAGCATTTATACCAATCCACAGTGAGTCAGATTAGGTTTTTCATCAAAATTTTAATTTTAACAAAACTCTAAATCTAACAAATATTGAACGATATGTTGACATTACTGTGTTATTTAAAAACACTTGACTTCATTTAATGGCGCTGACCAAAGCACTTTAAACATTGGGATTGCTAGGTTATGAAAATTTATTTAAATTTTCATCAACCTACACATATGTTTGTGACGTAAAGCGCAGCGAACAATTCCATACATAAAATAAATGTATTTAAAAAATAAAATCATTATTAAAATTTATTACTAGCCGTATTTACTCGACATTGCCCGGGAACGGCAGTCTTTGTTATGATAGCGTAATGAATTATAGCCTAAAACCTTCCCACATATTTTATTTTGGTAGAAAATGGAATAAAAATTGGTTGAATAGTTTCTGAGTTTGACGAACAGGCAAACAGCAGACAGACAAAAACGTAGCGAACAAAAAACCATGTGTCATCGGTCCCCACTCGCGACTGGTAGGCGACGTATACAGCTAAAACAACTTTATTAAATTTTAGAGTAAGTCGCGTTGGATATTCTTTGCGTGTATAAAACTTGTTATTAGCTGATTGCAATCTAAGCTCATTGCCAAATCAAATTTTTGCTTTCTGCAATCCAGTATTATTGGTTCAAAGTGCACATAGGCATCAAATATGTTTTTATTGTAGTTTTGAAATCTATAGTTAATTGATTGCACTGCAACCAGCCAAGTTTAATTATCGTAAAAGAAGTTATCAACCACCAAACACTACGTATATAATATCTGATGTAATTTCTCGTACGGTTAATGAAATTATAACACGTTATTATTTGATTTTATGGCCGTCACTTTATACAGGCTGTCTCTAAAGACGACAGTAGACGGGACAATATTAGAACGATTGCACCTAATATCTCAATTTATTTATATACAAAGACGTTCTTTTTAGGAGGTAGAGATAGTTCTTTTTCAAAATTTAATCTTTTTTTTTTGGGAGAACCATTTGTCATCTGTTTGTCACTCAAACTTACTAACCCAAGGGGTGACGTAAATAAGCTAACCCATTCCTGACAGCATGCAATTTTCAAGGAGAAAAACAACACACTGGGAATAGATCAATTACGAAACTTTTGATACTAACAATGCAATATTTTTTTAATAATTCACTAAATTTTAAAATTGAGTATACACAGTGTCAGAAAATTTGAAAATTGATAGATTTTGATTTTATAGTTTTTCGGTTTAAATTTTGAATAATTTCTTAAAATCGATTAAAACTAAATACGAACATACTTGATTTTCCTCAAAAACATGTTAACTAATGCTGGGTTGCAGAAAACATTATCAAAAAATTTGATTTGATAACGACCTTAGGTTGTGATGATCTAATTACTGTTTTGACGCATGCAGGAACAGTCTAATGCCATTGTCAAACTCTCTGTCATGTAGAGCATTAGACTGCACTCATACAGAAACAAATGATGGATCTACGTAGAAAAAGATCGCTTTTTAAACTAAATTTTGATAAAAATGCATAGAAAAATGTTTCAAAGTGGGATTTGTCCCAAAAAATATGTTAAATAGATGACTAAAGTGTAAAAACAATATCGTTGGAATCATTAAATTATTTTTCGAGCAAGATTGATTTAAAATTCTACAATGCAAGATATGGAGTAGTAATGTACTACTGCGCATACAGGAAAAAAAGGTGATAAACACTATACAATATGTATGTCTTTTTCTGACCCGTCTTGTATGTTGTTGAACAAAGACGGAATGCCCTAATTACTGCTATCTCTTTCTACCATTTTGCTCGCGCAGCCCAGACTAGCGTTCCATATATGTACACCTCGATGTAAAATTCGTGTAAAATTTAATTCGCCATGAGTGAGAAGGGCAAAAATTTCTGCTTCATTTTTGCGATCTATTGAACAAAGGCGGTTGAGTATCCAGTGCGTATAATACATCCATGCATCTATCCTTTCTGCTAGTGGTAAACAGTGGTTTTCGCTCCCTTCCCTAAGGAATTTTGACGTAATGGAATTTCGTATACATCAATTAAGTATAACACAAACCATAGGTTGATCGGTGGAGGCGCAGCAGTGCTAGTCTCGCTTTGATGTTTTTGACAACGTATTATTACAAATGCTGACCCAAAGTTGGAACAAAACAACATATTGAAGATTATATTCTTTTTTCCAGTGATGAACCTTTGAGCCACCTCTAATCAATATTTGAAGCTTGGCCTAAATAATGTTCATTTAGTTAAAATTAGTCTAGATCAGTTTTCATCCTTTAGGAGATTACGGACTACTTTATCAAGCAAAAATTGGATACGTACATACAAACTTCCAATCCACCTTTATGGACACAAAATACGGTTCTGTGGGATTAAAAAGTTTATTTTAACTAACTGGGAAGATATATTCCATTAAATTGTCTTTTTTGTCTATTAAATACGGGATTCAGAATCACTTTTTGCTTGTAAATTTTTTCTTTTTTTTGCGAGTTATTTTTCAAGTTATCGCCGACAACCTTCAGCAAAAATTATACTGTTTAGTTTATGCTGAATAGTAAAATTGTTGTGGTTAACTACTAGCGAGTGACGGAACTGTTGTTTTTTTATCATAAAAACACACTGTAGAAGTTGCCTTGGAGAAAGTTCATTTTCCATTTTTATTTGTTAACTTTGGAACGAAATATCACCACACATTCGCAAATCATGTCATTCTACAACAAGGCGCTTATGACCTCTGTTGTCGAGCGTCTATACTGTGTATCTCTCACTCTACAACTTTAAAAAATGCCAAATGTTATTGCTACAAGAAAAGTAGGAACACAAACACAGTTTTGTTTTCATAAAAAAATCTAACGTAGGTACTGCTCCATTCGTCTTCAGATAAGGGATGTTACAGATGTGAGTTTTACTAACATCTGCAGATGCAGGTGCGGATTTTTTTACGTTCACATCTGCAGATGCAGATGTGAAAATAATAATACTAAGAATAATATTTTTAATAATAAATATGATTCCTGTCGCCTTTCTGGATAAAAGTTCAAGTATTGTGTTTGAGCCCACGTGGTATTTTTGTTACGCTGAATGTATGCGCAAAAATAGCCTGTTTCTCCAAATTTGAGAATGCTTGAGCCATCTTAGAGAGTAAATCAAACAAAATGAATTAGCAAAACTGTAGCGATCGCTCGACAGATTGTTAACCTGTCGATATGTATTTGTTTCAACAAATTTCGTTTTACACGGCACACTTTGACAACGCCAAAAAGCTATTTTTGTCAGTTTTGTAGCTTCTGATTGGTTTAGATATAGGATATGCTATGTCAAATTATTCAGAAAAATAAGTAGAATTCGAATATCTGAAAATCAAAAATGCCGTCCATACGAAAAACGAAAGTTCATGTCAATATCTCATTATGTAGTGGAAATAAAAAAATTAAACCTACGCCACTGAAAAGACCTTAAAAAGTTATCAAAAAATGGTTAATGAAATTTTCAAATATCTTCATAAATAAAAAAGTTATGGCCAGTTTTCATAAATGGCAATTTTTACTATTTTCTGAATAAATTCATAGGGTGTCAAAATTCAATTGTTTTTTCAACGGAACGTTAATGAGCACAATTTTCTGCACTACTTTGCCCATTTAACCGACTTTCTATCTCCACTAATAACAAAGTTACCCATGTTAGCCAACGTTCGGTGACACCCTGGATGTATATATATATATATATATATATATATATATATATATATATATATATATATATATATGTGTGTGTGTGTGTGTGTGTGCGGGCAATAACTTTCGAGGGAGTTAATTGATTTCAACTAAATTTAGTCCACGTGTTGAAATCCATCACCGCAAGAAGCCTATTTAAAATGGGCCCAATCTGGCCATTTTAAGGGTAGTTTTTAGAGGTTGCAAAATTATAGAGGTTCGATTGATAATAATATTGCAATTAAAAAAAAAAATGTTATTTTAAGGGGTGTATTAAGAAGTAAATTTTTTATTTTGTCCAAAAACCAAGATAATAAACCCACGCTGCCTGTATTAACAAATACACTATATTGTCGGCAGGGTTTTGGCACTGCGACCCGGGTTTTTTTTAATTATTATCAATTTAAATTAAGAACGTCATTATTTTGATTACATAATAATCAAATATCAGGACTGGTAAAGTATATTTAAAGAATAATAGCTTTGCAACCTTGTCAGGATTAAGGCAACTTCGCAACGGTTCGTAATATATTAATTCCTATTGGCCAAGTGGACGCGCATGCGGATGTCAAAAATGACGTGAATGCTCCGCGATTATGAATGTAGACGTCTTCAACATACCTACTTCAGACCATTAAATAAGCGGTCTAATCCTGAAAAGGTTGAGAGCCACTGATCTACAGCTTATACTAGAATGGTTGGGGAGAACTTACTATCCAATAATTTGTACATAAGCTATGGATATTGGATATATTATAGCTTCAATACTGTATTGATTGATGGCTGCAGCCGCAGGAGAACTGATGATACTTTGCGTTTTGTTCGGTTCGGCAGCAATGCGAGGGGTGAGGGGGGTTCGGGTAAGCTTTTACGAGAGAGTTCTATAAGCCGTTGGGCAGAGTTACCAAACGTAGATAATTCACAAATTCATTTGGACAAGAGAATACTTTTTAAACTGGCAAGGAAAATTACGACCATCAGACAAGGCAAGCTTTACTGCATCTTTTGAGTGAAAAGCAACAAGCGAAATAGAACATTGCATGAAGCATGATTTTTTATAAATTTTAGTTCAAGATACATTTATACCTTAGCTTTCATTTATTTTAATCATCTGTGTTATAAAAAAAGACTTACCGTTTTTAAATTCAGTTGTCATCTGAAATTAAAAAAAAAATCAATCAATATACAAAATTCACCTTCTAATTTACATGTCAAGTACATGTCAAGTACCCCGATTTTTTAGTGCTCTGTGCCAAAATTGAATAAACGGAACACTTATAGCCTCACTCCTATATCTGTCTGTCCGCCTGTCATAAGCCCCATAGCCAAACGGTACAAGCTATAGAGACTTAAAATTTGGCGTGGTTATTTATGTATAATTTTTTTTAAGTCTAATCCACGTTAATTTAGTAAATATTTCTAAATGTTGAAAGTATTAATTATAAATGTAACCCATGATTAAAAATAAAAAATGTACTATATACAGGGTGTCTCACCGAACGTTGGCTAACATGGGTAACTTTGTGATTAGTGGAGATAGAAAGTCGGTTAAATGGGCAAAGTAGTGCAGAAAATTGGGCTCATTAACATCCCGTCGAAAAAACAATTGAATTTCGACACCCTACGAATTTATTCAGAAAATAGTGAAAATTGCCATTTATGAAAACTGGCCATAACTTTTTTATTTATGAAGATATTTGAAAATTTCATTAACCATTTTTTGATAACTTTTTAAGGTCTTTTCAGTGGCGTAGGTTTAATTTTTTTATTTCCACTACATAATGAGATATTGACATGAACTTTGGTTTTTCTTATGGACGGCATTTTTGATTTTCAGATATTCGAATTCTACTTATTTTTCTGAATAATTTGACATAGCATATCCTATATCTAAACCAATCAGAAGCTACAAAACTGACAAAAATAGCTTTTTGACGTTATCAAAGTGTGCCGTGTAAAACAAAATTTGTTGAAACAAATACATATCGACAGGTTAACAATCTGTCGAGCGATCGCTACAGTTTTGCTAATTCATTTTGTTTGATTTACTCTCTAAGATGGCTCAAGCATTCTCAAATTTGGAGAAACAGGCTATTTTTGCGCATACATTCAGCGTAACAAAAATACCACGTGGGCTCAAGCAGAATACTTGAACCTTTATCCAGAAAGGCGACAGCCTTATTCAATAACTTTTAGGAACTTTTCTCCATTAATTTCAACGGTTGCTAAAACTAATTCTTCTTCACAGTGTTGAATGTTGTCTTTTTTCTTTGAAAATGAACCATATACCTTTAAATTTTTATTTAAGTTCCTAAAAGTTATTGAATAAGGTTGTCGCCTTTCTGGATAAAGATTCAAGTATTCTGCTTGAGCCCACGTGGTATTTTTGTTACGCAAAATGTATGCGCAAAAATAGCCTGTTTCTCCAAATTTGAGAATGCTTGAGCCATCTGAGAGAGTAAATCAAACAAAATGAATTAGCAAAACTGTAGCGATCGCTCGACAGATTGTTAACCTGTCGATATGTATTTGTTTCAACAAATTTTGTTTTACACGGCACACTTTGATAACGCCAAAAAGCTATTTTTGTCAGTTTTGTAGCTTCTGATTGGTTTAGATATAGGATATGCTATGTCAAATTATTCAGAAAAATAAGTAGAATTCGAATATCTGAAAATCAAAAATGCCGTCCATAAGAAAAACCAAAGTTCATGTCAATATCTCATTATGTAGTGGAAATAAAAAAATTAAACCTACGCCACTGAAAAGACCTTAAAAAGTTATCAAAAAATGGTTAATAAAATTTTCAAATATCTTCATAAATAAAAAAGTTATGGCCAGTTTTCATAAATGGCAATTTTCACTATTTTCTGAATAAATTCGTAGGGTGTCGAAATTCAATTGTTTTTTCGACGGGATGTTAATGAGCCCAATTTTCTGCACTACTTTGCCCATTTAACCGACTTTCTATCTCCACTAATAACAAAGTTACCCATGTTAGCCAACGTTCGGTGAGACACCCTGTATATAAACACTTAAAAATATACTTAAAAAAGCTTCAAAGCGTTAAGCTTTTAAAAATGCAGTGAAACAAATAAAAATCAAATTAAAGTTCAGCTATAAAGAAAAAAAAAACGTAGCAGTAAAAATAAAACATAATAAATTGTGAAAATACAAATCCTATCGAAATAATGTATGTGAAAATATTTAGGAATTTGCGCTTTCATTTGGGAAGGAAATCAAGACTGCACTTGTATCCTTTTGTGGTGCAACATTTTATAGGGCAATTTTTAATTGGCATTATTTATTTATAGTAATAGTCCAGAGGTCGTCGTGGCCAAAAATATAAGAATATTTTGATACTGACTATTATTTAGTGCTAGCAGTTGGTAGAGGTCTGAAACTTTTACCGAATACTGAGGTCGGTTCTATTAAAATGTCTCAAAATATTATAACATTTACAAAAATGTTTAATCCCGAGCTCTTGACCATCAAATTTGTTCTCCTTATTTGTAAGTCTCCTTGGTAAGCTTTCCCTCCCTTTTTAAATTATTAAGAGTATTCCGTTGACCGAACATTTATTTTCCGTGTTTAGTCAGTAATCCTAAGCCAGTCAGTCAGTTCGTACAGTTATATTATGTATACCTACCTATGTATAGAACACCTGTATTGCAAAACCAATGAAACGTAACGGAGTAGTCGAGTTTGTAGATGAGCCAAGCCATCAATATTCCTGACGTAGTTGCAAGCCTTGAGATACTGTGCTACTGATTCATGCGCGACCCGAAGGAAGTGCCGTATTTGTCTTTATTTTCTTTACTTCGGAATAACTAACAAATATACAGGATGTTATCGGTCTACCTATTTTATTTTTAGTGGGTGGTAGTACAGGTCAAACGAAAATAATAAGCTAGTTGACTCTTATTAGTGTATTTGCCATATGGCAACATACACTATTGGCGTCGGTCGGATGGCGGGACCTAGGGGTCGGACCAAAATTTCTCGACGTTTCATAACCTCCTAAACACTTTGGCACCATTTTTAAAAATGTTTATATATATATGTATATATATATTATATATATATATATATATATATATATACGTATATATATATGTGAGCGGGCAATAACTTTCGAAAGAGTTAAATGATTTTAACGAAATTTGGCCCACGTGTTAAAATTCATCACCGCAAGAAGCCTATTTAAAATGGGCGTAATCGGGGCATTTTAAGGGTAGTTTTTAGGGGTTGAAAAATGTTTTTGGGCCCCAAAATACCGAAAAAATTCTCAAAATCATTTCAAAATTGACATTTAACCCTTTAGTAGTTATTAAAAAGTGTCCCTAAAATTTTAATAAAATCGGCCCGACAGGACCGGACTTACAAATTTTATGAAAACACTAGTTTGCAGATAGTGAATTATTTACTGATAGTTGTATATAATTTGGTATAGAGGTTCGATTGATAATAGTATTGCCATTAAGAAAAAAAATGTTATTTTAAGGGGTGTATTAAGGAGTCAAAATTTTTATTTTGCCCAAAAACCAACTTATGTTTGCAATTTGCATAATAAATCCACACTGCTTGTATAAGCAAATACACTATATTGTCGGCAGGGTTTTGGCACTGCGACCCGGGTTTTTTTTAAATGTTCACATCGTAGTATCCACAGGAATTTTTATTTTGTTTAAATGTATTCGTTTTATAGGATAAAATAGCATTCAAAGTCTTAAATATAGCGCGAAAATACGAGTCACCATGTTTTCCTACTGTGACGTCATTCTTGTAGTATACAAACAAGTGCAAATGAGGTCCGGTATCGTTTACACGATGCACGTTTATTATTTACTCACGTGGATATGTCATGTTTATATAGATATTTTATGTGTGTTTACTACAAGTCTAACGTCATACTTCAAACCACCATGGCGGAAAACGTTTTTGCTAAGGTCAATAAAAGTGACTTTAAAATTGAAATAATAAATTCATCTCGTGTTTTTGTGAATACAAATCGATAATTTCTGATTTTTCATTCGAAAAAATAAAGTACTCGTATTCACAAAATATCAAGGGCATACCCAGGATCAAAACTAGGGGGGGGGGCAAGCCATGGTCATTTTATCACGGAAAAGGTGAATGAAACCAAAATATTAAGAAAATTATGTATAATTATAGCAGTGCTTTATCAACTAAGTTATTACAATTATTTGCTTGAACAAAAAATTATTCTAGTTACATGTCTTATACTAGTATCATTTTTATTGGATTTGTAGAAGTAAAGTTATTTCAAGAACTGTAAAAATTCCAGCAACAAAATTTAATAACGACTTATTTTTTGCTTCCAGCGGGGGGCAGCTGCCCCTCCTGCCCCTCGCTGGGTACGCCCAATAGTCTAAGGAGTTAGTGTTACAAATTGCAACTTACAATAAGAGAATAATTATTTACGCGCGGTTGAGTTATCCCCGAAAAGCGGGACTGAGCCTGTCTCGCGCGGGACATTTAATTTTGATTTAAAAATCGGGACGTCCCGCCAAAATCGGGACGTCTGGAAACATATATTTCATATACTGGTATCTAAAATAAGTCACATCTCTGTAACTAAATGTGTCTAAACAACGAACATTTTGTCGAGTATTTTAGTCAAGTTAGTCCATTTTTTTATTTTAAAATGATAGGTGCATCGACTCAAGGTCGTTAGCACAAAAAATATATAACATATATATTATAAGGAGTTATAGTCAGGTAAGTGTTGTTCTATTTTGCTAATTTAGCAAACAGAGGAACGCGGTGTTCCTCTGTTGGCTAAATTTGCCAGTAAGTACAAACCTATTTAGTCGACCTCATTAGTTGCCGCAAAACTGTCGTTTCGTTGGAATAATGAAACAACTGTAAAATCTGTTACATAATATTTACAGCATGAGTGCCTATTGCATTTGGAACGTGAAGTCTTAGCTTAATAAAAATAAGCAAGTCAAGCAATGTATAAATAATGGATGTATCTGGATTTGGTGAGAAACAGATTAAATTGAAAATAACTTTTTCCACCTCTTTTAAAATTGCTATTGTAATAAACTTTATTAGTTTGTTAACTTTGTTGCGTTGCAGTTTGTTCATCTCGCAACACACCACTCACTGATATTCTATACTTAATGTGAACTTTTTTGGTTTGTAGCTAAACATTTAGCTAGTAAATTACTCGTCACTCGATTAAATGTACGAACTAGGCTTTAGTGTTAAAACACTTTAGTAAAACTACATTCATATTGTAATACTGAATCGATAATAAATGGCACATACGTGACAGATTTCAACGAAATACTAAACACGTTAGTGTATCTTACACTTTTGTATAATTAATGCAATATTGTCAAAAATGTTAACACATATTAGAGCACGCATATTATTTCGTCAAGAGATATTGATACAGCGACCGACGTTTTTTTGCACGACTGTAACAAAACGATAAAGTAGCCATTTAAACAAATGTATTCAAAATGTCTGAAAAACGAGCAAGCTTAGATTCTTGTTTTGCCTCGACAGATGGTAGAGTTCGAAAGCATTGTTGCTGATTCCAATACTTTAAATTCAATATAACTGCACGTGGTGATTCACAACATAATTTAACTTGAATATATCCAGGACCAGATTAAGGATATTGATATTATTATTATTTTTACCATCAATAGTTAGGGTCATTTGAGCCTGGTACCAATTAAAAATTTCCATTTATTATTTTTAAAATTCATTCTTGAGTTTGAAAATGTAACGAAAGAAAGATTATTATACTTGCAAGAATCGAGGAAAGAATTTGATAGTATCAATATCATCAAATTTTTTGTATTTTAATTATGTACAATCCAAAGCACTCAGTGCTTTGGATTGTACAAAAAACAACTGAGCTGTTTTGATAGTATTTTTTAAATTAAATTTTTGGGATGTGACCCTAAAAACCTTAAAAGCCAAATTACAATACGTAAGTACACAACAATAAAAGAAATAAACATTAACTAGATTAATAAAAGTGTAAATTGTACCTATCTACGTCATATTCATTTCAATATTTTTATTTTTAATGCAGTCAAAGTGTCACATAAACTTAATTGGATACTCTCCATTCATTCTCTTTATAATTAAGTGTCGTCTTTTTAATTATAGACACATGCATGAATACATGCTGTCCCAAAACAAAAGATTGTCATATTATATTTTTTTTAATGTTTTTCTTTATTATGTGTGTGAAATTAAAAAATGTTTATCTTTTGGATTTGTCACTTCAGTGATTCAAAAACCTGTCGGTATAGACAACCAATATAATACGACTTCCTGCGCGCACAAAAGTGCGTATTTCCAAAACCACTGAACCGATAAACCCTGAAATCAATAACAGTCCCTACAAATCGAACGAAAGAAAATTTCAAAGATAGTCATGTAACGTTGTACGCAGAGCCGTCGTATGAAAACTCACTTTTCTTTATGTTTTAAGCAGCGCCGGATTTATATTTGTAAGGATCTTAATCAGAAGTCATAGTAGGGGCTCTGAACCTCAAAAATAATTCAATCTGAGCTAAGCAAATACAAAAATCGGAGAATTAATATGTGAAATTTTCATGTCAAATTTTTTTATTGAACTGTTGGAAATATTCTTTGGATGTATTAATAAAATTTTTATCGTTCACTTTAATTAGTTACAAAATTCGCAAGGTTTCGATAAATCAGGGGCCTCAAGCAACTGCTTTTTTTGCTTACGGGTAAAGTCGGCCTTAGTTTTAAGGTTGGTTTAATCAGTATCTAACTTTATTTCGAATACTTCTGAGCCTGTATAACCATGATATTTTCATTTCCTAATACGGAATTTGGATGTAAAAGAATAATATGGAAATATTTTGTGACATCGTCTATTAAACAAGAATCTTTTCCTTGCACTAATACTGTTCCAACATAATTGGCAGTGACATAAGACTCATACTTGATAATATAAGTGGCACGATTTCCATGCATTTTTAGGGTATGCTTCACAGACCCTTTTCACGCATAAAAGCCGTGCCACTTATATTGTGAAGTCTATGATTGCCAACTATTTTGGGACCTTACTATCGCTTATGGGAAGTTATTCTTGGGTAAAGCTAAATAAAGTTGTTTACAATTTTTGAATTTTAACTAACAAACTATATAGTGGAGCCACGCAAATATTATAGAAATGCTGGGGAATATCTTATAGCTAAGATAGTGCTTTATATCTTAGGGATGTCGGAAGTTCCAAATATATATCGTATCGATACCGATATTTTTTTTCAAATATCGATATATCGGTACCATTTGAAAGAGAACATTGGCGCTCTAAGAAGTCTGGTATATATTTTTTTTATTAAAGACGCGCAGTTACTGGGCTATGTGCGTCGTTATAAGTCAAGTATATTATTATTAGGTTATAATAGAGGTAATAGATCTAGTATAATTTCCTTGTCGGTTTTTTGGAAAAAGTTCCATATAACGTAACAATACTGAACATGATACATAAAAAAACAAATCCACTGCAATGCACAAATTATTTTGTTTACGTTTATTTTGCGTTCAGATTATATTAGTCATAGTCAGTCGCGGTAGTGCGTACGATTGCTGTCAGTGTTGCTATTGAAAAAAAAATTGATTTTATACCTTTTCGATACTTGAATTTTATACCGATGTATCGAAATATTAAATATCGTCCAAAAATATCTTTATATCAAACAAAAAATATCGATATATCGATATTTTTTTAACAATACCATTGTATCTTACACTATAAATTCAAAATTTAAGGTGGGTGTCACAACGTAATATAAGTGGCATGAATTTTATGTGTGAGACGAGTATGCTTCACATTATTTCATTACTAGTTACAATTCAAGATTAGATTACAATGGTTGCCTCGTTGCGTTAGATAGTAGCGGGGGGGGGGATGACGTCATCTGGCGTATCTGTCAATTTATTGCGTAGTAACGGCAGTTGTTTATAAATTTTAATAGCGGTATTTAAAAAACTCAGGTCGCAGTACCAAAACCCTGTCGACGTTTTAAAAACGTGGTATATTATTTTTTTTTATTTATATAATTATTTAGATACCTATGTAGATATTTTACGCGTCTTTTGCAGCTCTGATTCTAGTTAACAAAAATTGATAGAATGAACACCATTTTAAAACTAAACACGTATTTGAAATAAGTAGATCAATTCTTCAAATATTGCAAAAAAAAACAAACATCATTTTCACAATAACAAACGAGTGTCTTTTTGGTTTGCTATTATTATTATGATATGATATAGGTTATAGCCGTCTGAAAATTTCTCAATTAAAATTCACCCAAAGCAATGAATAACGGAAACAAATAACTGAATATCAAAAAGCTTAACAAGATCGTTTAATTTTCAATGGAAATAACAAATACATTGTTCCTAGTATTAAGCAATTTGTGTTCAAAGGTTTTCACTAAACGGTATATATTTGTCTGCGCTAAAACACCTAACCAATATGATACCAGTTTTTTTTTTGTAAATAAACTAACAATCAAATTATTATACTAGTAATTCTGTGAACAATAGACGTCAGTACCTACATGCCTTTAAGGTAAATAACCTCATTGCAGCTGTTTCTGAAATGCTTCTCTACCTACCAAATTTCATATTTCTAGTTTGAAGTGCGACAGAGGACACAATATTGTACAAAAAATTAGCCACTTTGCGGGGCTACACATCACCATTTTGGAATAAAAAAAATTATAATATTCTTATTTTCTTTTTTAGATACTCGATGAAGCCTATTGACACGTCATGACTACCTTCAACCAAATTATTTTTTATTCACGTAAATATAGAGTCCAATAAAAACATTACCATTTGTCTAGTTTACAATAATGAATTTGTTACAGCCTTCTGGACTCTAAATTGCACTAAGTAGTTGGTATTTTTTTAGGGTCCAGAAGGCTTATAACATATCCATTATTGTAACACTTATACTGGGTTGTAGAAAGCATTGTCAGAAAATCTGATTTGAGAATAACCTAACTGTGACCACACATATTTCTCCATAAGAAAAGCATACTAAAATTTCAAATCGAGAGCGCTCGAAAAATATTTGATCGATTGAAACGATATTTTTTTAAGCTGTGTATGCATGTATTTAACTTAGTTTTTTGTACAATTTTAATTCGAAACAACCTTTTTCTATGCATATTAAATCAAAATTTAGCATCAAAAGTGATCTTTTTTCATGTAGATCAGTCAGTTGTTTTTGAGTGAGTATAATATAATGTTCTACGATATATGCTCCTGCATGTATAAATAATGTAATTTTGTTATAAAATTGATTTGTCGGGAAAAAGGACTTTTTAAGTAAACACTTATTTGTTATTATAGCGACGTTTCGTTCCTTGCTTGGAACTTTTTCATAGCTTTATAACTATTAAATGTTTAGATCAAGTAGATATAAAAGTTAAAATACACATATAAATATTTTGAGTTACACAATTGTTCATTAGAAGTTTATAATAATTCCATTTAAAAAAAAAATATTTTTACGGTTGATGTTCAAATTATTTATTTTATTTACGATTATTAAATAATTTGAACATCAACCGTAAAAATATTTTTTTTAAAAACGGAATTGTTATAAACTTTTAATGAACAATTGTGTAACTCAAATTTATATTTATATGTGTATTTTAACTTTTATATCTACTTGATCTAAACATTTAATAGTTATAAAGCTATGAAAAAGTTCCAAGCAAGGAACGAAACGTCGCTATAATAACAAATAAGTGTTTACTTAAAAAGTCCTTTTTCCCGACAAATCAATTTTATATTAATTACCAAGGACAAAAAAGAAAAAAAGTCAGTAATTTTGTTATCTCAATCCAAAGTCATTGTCAAATCAATTTGTTCGACTATGCTTTCTGTAACCCAGCGTCATTGTTTAGGAGTTAAAAGGCTATGGCAAATAGTCAAATAGTGTGAACAATGTGGTTTCGTACCCAAAGGGCGGATCTATGGATACTGAAAAATGGAGCAGTAAGAATAACTTGAAGATATTTTTGTAGAGAGATTGTAGATTAATGACGCTCGACAACTGAGGTTATTAACGTCGAAGATACTAGTGTCCCAGTTTGGTATGTTCAGAAAATAGGACAGAGATATTTTATATAGGTAAAGGGAATAAACACCGTCCCTATATTGATCACAGAGTCACCTATCTGTAGTCTCTCTCTCCTTTTATAGCAGTCTCATTCTCTCTTCTGAATAATTAAATATCTCAACCTAAATTAGCCACAAAGCGAATTCACTGTTGTTGTCTTTGTCATACATTGTTATAACCTATAGGGTGTCTGTTTTTTATTATTACTAATGTAAACGATTTTAGGTCACATTATAAATTAAAAAAAAAAAACTCGGGACGCAGTGCCAAAACCCCGTCGTCAATGTATTTGCTAATACAGGCATTATGGCTTTATTATGTAAATTTAAATTTGTTTTTAGACAAAATAAAAATGTAACCCCTTAACACACCTCTTCAAATAATGATTTTTTCCTTAATTGCAATAGATACTATTGTTAATCCAACATCTATATCAAATAAAATATGCTATTCAGTATGTAAATTTGTATCCGTAAGCTTGTGTTTTCATAAAATTTGTAAGTTCAGGTCTGTCGGGCCTTTTCCCCATTTGAAATATAAGGTACGAGTAGATGAGTGAGATTCTTGTATGTTGTTTGCGGTGCTAATAATGGATCCTAAATTCTACCAGAGAAGCAAACAATCGAACACACATCGAACTAGTCCATCTGAACTTTATCAACATCCAGAAATATCCATCCAGGTCGAAGTTTTTCAAAATTCAATTTTTTCAATCTTTTTATCGTTTCTAAGCGAAATTTTTCCTAATAATCACCTTTGTGATAGTTTTTTTTTTAATTTATTGGTAACAAACAAATCACTAGTTACTCGGATTATTTCTTTAAACTGAGTCCGCGGCACAGTTAACTTATTACTAAGTTTGTAAATAAGTCTGAGCCTAATTTCCGAGTGGAATAACCAAGTTCAATTAGCGCAAAGATAGATATAAATAATTATCACCTACTTTGGCTAGAAACTATATCCTGTATTCTGTGAACATATTTATACAGTACTAATATTACAAAAATAAAAAGTTCGTATGTTTTGTCGCTGGTAATCTTAGGAACTACTGAACCGAATGATTTCAGTGCTTACCAACCGACTGATTGACGAAGTAGCCCATGGTTCGACAAAAAGTGCTGGACAGTAAGTAAAAACAATAAATTTAATGCGGTAACAATATTTTTTTATATTTAATACCGGCCAAGCTGAACTAGACAACTAGTTCAATAATTTTAAAAGTAGTATAAGAAATATTTGTAACACCAAAATAATATTTTTAACTTCTCAGGCGGATTTAATTAAGCTCGACTATACATGTGCAGGTACATCTTATTCTCCCTTCAAAGCAATTTAACTTATATTTACACAAAACCAAAGATACATGCTGGCTCTAAAATAAAAGGCGGCAAATCGATACAGAGTTAAAATGGCATCAAATCGGGGATACATTTTAGAAAGCTGAAAAAACATGTTTTTTTGATGCGTTGCGCACTTTCACTGTATGTAAGTCAGACTAGCTATGAAGTTTTACTTTAACCCTTTTCCGATTGACCTTGGTTGAATCCGTACTGTAGAGTTAGGTGGAGCTAGAATTAATACCTCTAGGCGAAAAATGATGTCACTAGAGTAAGCACGTCGGCCAGTGGCGTTTACAAATGTAATAATCAGATTAAAGTATGTCATTGAAAGAGATACACTTTGAACATTTTTATTTTGCAAAACAAATATTTATTAAACAAGTTTTTAGAAATAACAGATAATTTTTAAATGAATCGCGAACTATTTGAATAAGCGACATTATTTTAACGTGCTAGGTTACTATCGTAATTAGGGAGTTAATTCAATGTACGCCTCTGCATAAAGAAAATGGCAGTGGGTGGAGTGGAGTTTTTATGTATATACTAGGTACTACTTTTAAATCTCACACAAACTTTAATAAAACACGATTCAATTGGGCCCTCTACCATGTGCACACCAATATGTATCGTGGCTGGGAAAAAGTTAAAATTATGTATTCAGTGTTATCTATGAGAAATTTAACTCTTTTAATTGTATGTCTGCAGATAAATATCTAGAAAGATAAAACACATGATAAGCGATAATTTTAGATACATTCTGTATAATGTAAAAGCTCGCTGATTTTATGTGTTCCAATAATCCATTAATATCCTCCTTGTTTGCACCTTCACTCAGCGGCGTCTTGTTACAACGATCGAATTGGGTATTTAAAATTTTGAGCAAGTTGTACTACAAAGCATTCAAATATTAAATGTTTGGCCTATTTTGTCTCGATTTAATATATTTTTCGTACTTATTCAGCTTCTGATCTGCAGAATGATGTATGTTATAAATTAATAATTCACGCACTAGATACATAACCTACTATTTTTCGGAGATATTAATAAAATGCACAGTAGTACAACGGTGAGCCGTCTTTGCACTTATATATTATATAGCTACGCTACCGTGAACATGTCTTTGATATTCCTTTTGCGACCTACAATTTATTTCATTCTGTTTTTACAACAACGTGCCACTGCTTTCATTTTAGAACCACAATTTAAACCTAATATCTATGCGTTCCTATATTCTGATATGATAATAACAAAGTGACATTTACACTAAAAACCTACAGTATTGTTTTAATGCATGCATAATATTACAATAAAAGCAAATCTAGCTTTTTTAAAAGACATAAAATCGCTGAAAAGGAAATCAAAGCAATACGATTACTGAATGAACATATTTCTTTAACCCTCAAACAGCAGACCACACAAACTTGGTGAATTTTTCACTTCAGGGTTCGCTTGAAAGGATTTTTTGAAGTCTTAAGAAATGTTAAAATAGAAAGTAATAATAAAAACAGTAGTTTTTCATTTTGAATACAGTAAGACCTCGTTTAACGGTGTTTCAGTATAACGTGGTTTCTAAAAAAAAGTTTAGCCACTCTAACGTGAAGTATGGATCAATGTATATAAAATGATTCAAAAGTTAATGGAAGTTCAGGACAAGATGAAGTGTCATTGATGGAATATTTTGTATTCCATCTGCTCAGCCGTTTGACAGATCGTGTAGGCAGACAAAAACACATTTTTTAATGTCATCGATTATTCTTTTAACTTGTTTTGAAAAAATGATGAGAGTGACTTTTTTCGATGCGTGTGGCCACTGTAATATGAAAATTAATAAAACGAAGTTGGCCGTACAAAAATACTACCAACAGAATAGAGGTATAGTGATCATTTTCGGATATGCGTAGGGTCTAATAGCTATATTTATATGCTAATCTTATTCTTGTTCTGTTAATATTTTATTTCAAATTTCAATAAATTATTTGCGTGCAAATTAAAAATTAGTTTTCAATCACGCCAAAGAAGTATAACTTCTAACGCGCGTAGATAAGTATACGCACGCATTTTTTTGTTAAGGTCACCGATAGCTAGAATTGTTTGGGTTTAGTGTTATTTTGTATTTTCAACTATTTTTACCAGTTCTTGAAATAGAACTTGAGAAACTGGAGTTTAAAAACACGTTTTCTGCACTCTAGCGACCTCAAGCAAGAAAGATGTAGTAAAATTGTAAAAAGTGAAATTCAACTTAAATATTCGTACATGTGGGATTGGAATAGAAAAGTTCAGTTGTACAGTTTAGCTAAAGTGAATTGTACTGAGTTTAGGCGAATGCAGAACTTGTAATAAGATTCATAAAACATGAACAAATGAATATTATATATTATTTTGTGGTTAAGGCAAAATAGCTTATGCCAAATTTACGGGACAAGACTATATTTAAATTTTAAATCCTGAACGCATAAAATATGTATTTGGATAATGAGAGGTAATTAGCGCAATCCACAAAGAGCAAAAAATATATCTGCGTCTTTTTTCGAGATACGCGCGTTCTATTTGGACAAAACTTTGTAGTAAAAAGGGTAGTATTTAACTGAGCAAAAGATAACTCTAAAAAATTTTTTTAGAGTGATGATGATCCTTGAAAGTGATTGAGAAATTTCTTAGGAAGAACCTAGGTGGCACAGGATCGAAAAAAGCAAATACTGAGATATATGAATTGCATTTAATCTAACGTTTCAGCAATCTTATCTGCAAAAAGATTGCCGAAACGTTAGAATAAATGGAATTCATATATCTCAGTATTTGCTTTTTTCGATCCTGTGCCTCCTAGGTTCTTCCTAAGAAATCAGTTCGGGGATAACTCGACCGTGCGTAAATAATTACTCTCTTATTGTAAGTTGCAATTTGTAACACTCACTCCTCGGACTATTGTTTGAAACGCCATATTTTTCTAATGAATAAAACTTTTTTGATTTTGATTTCTGTTTTTTTTCTTTTATTTTTTTTATTTAGAAGACGAATAAGATTCAACTATTTAACGATAGGGTAAATCTGATTTAAAATATCATATTTTTATTAAAATACATTTTCTATGGCTGTTTTTGCTATCTATTGTCACGTAAACGTAATTTGAACTCAAATAAAAAGATAAATATTTAAAAACTTCTGATTATATACGTTTATTTACTATGTCCCGCTTTCGACGAAATAATCCCGCTTTTTTCACTCAAAAAGTTCCAAAATCCCGACTTGGCAAACAAAAAAATCTGGCAACACTGGTAGGTACCCACTGAGACTTCGACATAAGCGTTTTTGTGTTTTGGCCATATACTTTTACATATTATATAGCAACATAAGACAAGGTGCCATACCGTGTGTCGAATTACTTCTGACACATTTTGTTACACCTGTCGCGTTATAACATCACACTACCATATTATGGCTTACCTCCACGTTATACAAGGTGTGCATATTACCATTCCAACTCCACAAGTAAGGAATGATACTCAAGGTTAGTAGAGTACTATATGTTGAACACAAGAAGCTATAAAATTGGTCATGTCTGTGATTCGTTGAATCGATAGCTTACGCCTGCCCTTGATTTGCTTTTTCAAATATAATTAGCGCTTGACAATTGGAAAAATGTCCCAAGGCCTGCAACCTCTGCCCTCTCTCCTGTCTCGCCTAGTCACTCTTTCAACAATGTTGACGCCCAACCTATAGTATTCTCCCTACCTTGAATGTTACTAACATAGGTCAGAGTCCACTTTTCAAAATTTTGCCCAGATACAGCGTGCATGCAATCTCGTTGTCGGTGACTTACAACAAGTCTTCCACAGAAATAGTCTAGCGATGAAGCGGTGAGGAATCCCGAAGATGAACGAATATTTTGCAGAGGCAAACTTTTCTCATAAGTGCAGACATTCCCGCAGGGGGAGAGATGGTATTTTTATGAGGTGAAAACTGGAGAATAACACTGGAGTAGTTCCTTAAAAATACCGCGGCGTGTGTTGGTGCATTTGCGCATCTTTGGATCTCCTCACTTTTTAATCATTAGAACGGCTGTACAAGGGTAACTTCAACTGACTGCATGAAGAACTACAAATCTCAATAAAAAATATTCCACTGATGTACATACGATCTCTCCTGCAACAAACAGTCATTAGCACGACGAAATTTCGTCATGCAGTCGAACAGTTGCAGCCTATATACTGACTGCTCGTGAGCAACGCGACACAGAATGGAGAAAAACTTGTCTCAAAACCCATATTGCAACACGATTTGAGCGAGCAGCTCGAGCGGTTAAAAAGTCTGCTCGAGTGGTTGAGAGTGACTGTTCGAGCAGTTCACAGTGACTGCTTGCGCGGTTAGCAATGACTGTTTAAGGGGTTCGTGTATGTTGTTCGACTTAATAAGATCGGAGCGACCACTGGAACACTGGATGTTGCCGAGTTGATCCGATAGTGCATGGAAACTCATTTAATTTCATGTATTCCAAAACTTCCGATCGTGTCAATCCGATCCGATCCGATTCAGTGGGTGTGGACCTTTACAGAAAGATGTTCGTGTACAATCGGCACACTCTTGCGACTTCCATAGCACATGTCGGATACTTCACGCACTGAATTGTGTGTTGGTCATAACGGTGAAGGAAATTTAAATCGGTTCAGTAGTTTATCTCTTTATATATTAGTAGGTATAGACTTTAGAATACTATGGTGTTCAATGACACATATCAAAAACGACGCACTGTATAAAAACATAAGAACGGGAGATTTATGATGCAAATTGCAAATTCAACTACCTGCGGCAGGAAAGTAAGTTTGTCATGTCGACATATAATGCGTTTCTCAACTGTTCACTGTCAACATAATATATACGGAGTTCACTTATGGTATCGTATAATTTTATGAACGGCCATATCTTGAAGCCGTTAACGAAGAGTTAAAAAATAATTTTATTATAGGCTTAAAGTCTTTTGAAATTCAGTGAAATAAACGTAAAGTCGGAATGCTAATGTCAGTCATAGGCATAATGTCATAATAAAGTAAAACGGGAAGAATTTTATCAAATTGTTTTGAAATGGAAATTCTTAATAGGAAAACTGTTCCATATTATATACGTAAATGTTTTAAAAGTCAAGAATAAAAAAAGTATATATACATTTTCCAAATATTCCTTAAAAAGCAGCATAAACGCTAGCGTTATCTCATTTTTATAATGTAGGTTATATTTTACCTAGTGTTGAATAGGGCCGACTATTTCTTTCTAATGGAGGGTTACTCCGTTAAGTCAGATAACTAAAATCATGATAGAAATTTCCTTCGTCATTTGTAAATGGTAATCATTCAGTTTTTGGGTTTATGAATTACCTACATATAAATAAAATTGCACCAAGTCAATTGCGTTTTTAGAAATTTTTTTCGAGGTTTTGGGACATGGTGTATTTTACCTATAGATGGTAGAAATTTTAGGTTTGCTTCACTTACATCACTCAAAAATAGTTGCACCGATTTTAATAAAAGTATGTTAGGCTTAGTAACCAAACTTGGTTAAAACAGTGTTTCCGTCGAAACCAGTGTCGCATTTGGTAATTTAAGGTCCATTGGCACACATGCTGTGGGGGGGGGGCATATAAGGAGATCAAGATTGAATAAATAATAAATATTAAAACACATTATGCAATTTGTTAAAGTGAAAAACTTGTTTTCATATATTAATGAAAACGATGAAGCTTAAAACTATATATTAAAACTAGATATAAAACTATATATTAAAACTAGATATATTGACAAAATATTTAAATGAAATAAAGCATTTTCTGACTTTTTTATCAACAAAGTTATTAATAATATTGTTGATGTTTTCACGCAATACATCGCGTTCTGTAGGTACTCATTATTTTTAAACTATTCAAACGTTCTTGTGTTATCGAAGTTCGTGAATCAGAAATTGAATCTTGCATTAGGTTGAATGGACCCCTAGTTTGTGGGGGCCCTTTGGCCTTGACCTCAAGTGTCCTTATGTATACTGGCCAAAACATTTTGCAGCAAAATCAAACGAAGACGTAGACAAAAATAGTAAGTATAATTATTACATATCTAGTTATCAAGGTCGATTTCGCCCGGGTAGATTTTGGTTTAGACAGCGTACACTTATTGGGCTAAGTCGGTAAGAGATCATGTACGGGATCCCCGACTTGCTTTGCATTTTCACTTATTGCTCATCTTTCATTTGTCGTAATGTGATAACATACACATATAGCTTATATCAGTCAAAAGGTTCCTTAAAAAGTAACAGTATAGTATACGTATCTAGATTCTAGACCGTAATGAAATTTATTGTTACGCAAATCACAATATCATTACGTTCTAGATACGTATTACCTTTTTGCACGTACGTCCTATAAAATAGCTAGTTTTCACTTTATAAGAATTGTATTTTAAACAAATATACACATAGGTGCAAAAAATAGTTCATTGTAAAATTTTGATTAACTTTTAGGCTCCATCATTTTTGACGTAATACTTCCTTGGCGAGGATATCTGTCTGAAATTTCGTGTGATGCGTTATGCGTTACGAAAAAGAAGAGTAAGGAAGAATACCTTGTTCATATTACGTAGACGAGGGTACTCCTATACCGTTCTATCCAAAATTAGCGGTGGGACTCCTAAACCGTTCTGTTCAAAAATTAGAGTGAGAGTCTTTAGAGCCGTTTTGTCCAAAAAATATTTTCCGATTTTTTTTTATATTACGTATATTACGACTAAAGAAGTTTTACTTTCTCCGCGAGCTTATGTGGATGAGGTTCACACATTTTTTTTTATTCTTGGCTTGAGTTTAGTAATTTTTTTTAGAGAACTGTAGATACAACTATTAGTTTTAACATGTCTGTTAGAATTTTAAGTGAAATTGGTTTTTTGACATATTATACAACGATAATCCAAATGGTGTTTTTTTTGCCTAATTTAAACCTATTTCAAAATGCCAGTTTCTATTAGCTGTCATCTATTGTTTGCATTTTGTTTTTTTATTTTTTGTGTATATACGTGAATTTATTTGCACACAAATACAAAATGATTACGAACAACATTTTCACTTAAATAAACCTCCGTACTTTGTATATACTAGTATTATTATATTAGTATATTTATAGATAATTTCCATGCATATTTTCAATCGAACATAAATATTTTTTTTGCTCACAATTTGTAAATAATAGTAAAGACTACTCGAGTTGTAGAGTTGTATAAGTCAACACACGGTAAGTGTGCATATGCAAACATTACGAAAAAAATACTTTTATAGCACAAAAAAATAGCGTTTCTCTTCCGTGAAAATAGAATTTAAACCCGAGAAACATTAAAAGCAGGCGCGCATTTTCTAGCTTAACAACCCAGCGGTATTTCGTATTTTCTAGAAATGTTATCCGTTAGAAGGACATCATTAGGTACAGTAGATTTTATATCTGTGGTTGCGTAATAGGGTTTATTACGACGAGCTATGACATAATGTTAAAAATGAGCGACGGCGTGTTTTAACAGTCACATGCGTTGCAATGCCATTACGCACAAGATACATACGGTATTTTTTGCACATTTCTATTATAAAATAGCTGCTTTTCACATCGTATGGAAGTAATTGTTAAAATTTTGAACAGTTCAAAATTTTAAAAATATACTTTCATTGTGAAATGAACTTTACTTCTATTAGGTTGTATATGAAAATTTCTATTTGTGCCTGCAGTTGTTCTCCATATACTTTTTAACGATACTGTTGAATTGGTTAGATTGCGTACTTCTGTTTACCGCACTCATGTGTAATGGATCACTTTACGGGCATGTATACATATTTAAAGCAGCAATTTAAAAGAGGATAGTGCAATAAATAAACAAACAACTTGCACGATATGATCTTTAACTCAAAAAAAATGTATTTTTGTTACGCTGAATGTATGCGCAAAAATAGCCTGTTTCTCCAAATTTGAGAATGCTTGAGCCATCTTAGAGAGTAAATCAAACAAAATGAAGTAGCAAAACTGTAGCGATCGCTCGACAGATTGTTAACCTGTCGATATGTATTTGTTTCAACAAATTTCGTTTTACACGGCACACTTTGATAACGCCAAAAAGCTATTTTGGTCAGTTTTGTAGCTTTTGATTGGTTTAGATATAGGATGTGCTATGTCAAATTATTTAGAAAAATAAGTAGAATTCGAATATCTGAAAATAAAAAATGCCGTCCATAAGAAAAACCAAAGTTCATGTCAATATCTCATTATGTAGTGGAAATAAAAAAATTAAACCTACGCCACTGAAAAGACCTTAAAAAGTTATCAAAAAATGGTTAATGAAATTTTCAAATATCTTCATAAATAAAAAAGTTATGGCCAGTTTTCATAAATGGCAATTTTCACTATTTTCTTAATAAATTCATAGGGTGTCAAAATTCAATTGTTTTTTCGACGGGATGTTAATGAGCCCAATTTTCTGCACTACTTTGCCCATTTAACCGACTTTCTATCTCCACTAATAACAAAGTTACTCATGTTAGCCAACGTTCGGTGAGACACCTTGTATATATATAAATTTTTTAATTTAATATGTAGTTTGACTCTGAAATAAATATTGTAAATGGACAGAAATAACAAGTAATATGTTTATAGGAATTTTTACTACAAAACTATGTAAGTTACATTTAAATCGCATCAATCGTTTTTGCACTCATAGGAAACTGACCGACAAATACAGTTATATTATATTTTCCTGCCGCCTAGTCCAGCTTCGTCCTGGTGTAAATATCTATATTCGCTCACTGCTCAATGATCATCTCTCTTTTGTAGTATTGACCTTTAAACTACTTACGTTTAGTAATTAAAAATAATTTACTCCATATTTTTTCTTCTTCGATATTAAACAGATTTTTTTGAAACTTTTTTTCATCTAGCGTTCAATTTTCGTGATAACTTTGATGTAAGTCTTCTCTCCTCGCAGAATTTAGTCGTCTGCAGTTTCATCCCATATAGGAAACATTCCGTATAGCCTTATACTATAGTATAATGTAGTATATCTAATAGAGCTGCAGGCGCAAGACGACAATGTAAATGTATTTTTAAAGTGAAACTTCTTATGCCGCTCTGGGTCGACTTGGCAGGTAAACTCAACGAAACAAAAACCCGGGTCGCAGTGCCAAAACCCTGTCGACAATATAGTGTATTTGATAATACAGGCAGTGTGGCTGTATTATATGAACTTAAATTCGTTTTTGAGCAAAATAAAAAATTTAACCCCTTAATACACCCCTTAAAATATTTTTTTTCTTAATTGCAATATTATTAACAATCTAACGAATGTACCGAATTAAATACACCGTTCAGTAAATAAGTCACTATCTACAAATTAGTGTTTTCATAAAATTTGTAAATCCGGTTCTGTCCGGCCGATTTTATTAAAATTTTACGGACACTTTTTAATTACTACCAGAGGGTTAAAATTCAATTTTGAAACCATTCGGAGAATTTTTTCAGTATTTTGGGACCCAAAAACATTTTTCAACTCCCAAAAACTACCGTTAAAATGGCCCGATTAGGCCCATTTTAAATAGGCATCTTGCGGTGATGGATTTCAACACGTGAGCCAAATTTAGTTGAAATCAATTAACTCTTTCGAAAGTTATTGCCCGCACGTATATATATATATATTTATATATATATATATATATATATATATACATATATATATATATACATATATATATACGTATATATATAAAAAAAATGGTGCCAAAGTGTTTAGGAGGTTATGAAACGTCGAGAAAATTTGGTCCGACACCTAGGTCCCGCCATTCGACCGACGCCAATAGTGTATGTTGCCATATGGCAAATACACTAAAAACATTGATACAAAAATATGACGAAGTCATTGGAACGCAATATAAACTACGGCATTGTAATATCTACTGTCCAGTCAATGAGCATTTGGAGTTCTAGTTTGCGCGAGCAATATGAAGATAGCGAAAATTGCGGTAGTCATTCCGTTTGTGTTCAACAACATACCTACTACAAGACTGGCCAGAAAGAAACATACATATACCGTGTTTTTCGCCTTCTCTTTCCTGTCGGTTGTATGCGCAGTAGTACATTAGCATTCCATATTTTCAGCTTAATGCTGTCAATGACATAAATGACTATCATAAAAAGCCATGAATGTGTAGTATAAAACAACGGTATTTTATTATCTACTGTCAAAATAGTATAGATTGTATAATATCTCGTTTAGTAGAGGCACCAAGAATATTTCTGTGTGCAAAATATTTTTTACCTGAGCTATATAAGAAAACATGTTGCCAGGCTCCCGTGTGGTCCATTCTAATCTTAAGGAGGTGTAAAGGGGTAAACGTATTTTTTACACATTTAACATTTCTGTCCGATATTTAAAACACGTAACTTAGAGAAAACATTTCGTTCATATCGTAGGTTATCCACTTAGAAAGGATATTTAAAATTCCACCCTTAAAACAATGAAAAGGAATAAATGTATTTTTTTATAGATTTAATCATTCTATCCACACTATTGGTTTTTTAAACATGAAATTTGAAGTATACATTTCTCATGACCTAGAGAGTCCCTTTCTTAGTACCTATATAATATATAGGTACCTATGTTATAGAAGAAATGTATATTCCAAATTTCATGTTTCAAAGTTTCTAACGTGTGAATATATGACCAGCTTAAAATGTTTAGTTGGTCGCAGTATTTGAAAAGGGAAAAAAATTACAGCTTTATATTTTGTGTTAATTTTATAATTTTCTATTTTTATTAATTTATATTGTCATTTTAATTATTAATTGTCTAAATTTTTCTATTATTTTACATTTAATAGAAGTAATCAAGAAATTATCATTACTATTAAAGTTTAAATACTATAAACGAGACAATAGCAAGTGCCTTCATATACCAAGCAAAATGATGTACTTTCGAACAATACGTTGATATAATTTCATGATTACCTGATGAAGTCAGGATGTCTGATGAAACGTCGTAATAATATGAAAGTTCAATTAACATTGAATTGTTTTGGTCTGATCAAACTGATTATTTACATTATTATTTATACATAAGAAGTTTCTCTTCGGTTGTGTGTCCTGCGATACATCCCTTTTTTAATACATTTGTTGCAAAAAAGATCCTCAGGCCTAAGAGCATACGATGATGGTAAAGTACAAAACGAGTGTAGTTATCGGAGAGGTTTTTGTGTCGGTGTCAAATTCACAAAACCCCAGTAGAGTCTGTGTTAGACAATACAATTTTGTACTTATCGAAACAGTACCTAGGTACTGATGCTTTTGTATAACTAATTTGTATTTTATTCTGAAAATTAACAGTCTGTTTTTTGCCCTTCAACTTTTTATGCCTGTTTACAAGTATCATAAATTTCTTTCAAATATTTCGAAGTATATCTACATTTATAAAACGTATAACGCCTCTCTGTAGATTCGTTTGCTTACAACGGTTTTCTCCTCATTTAAGTAGATTATTTGGTCAGGTTTGAGGTTATGTTTAATAAAAATTGATTCTGTATTTTTCAATGTCTAACAATATTTGTCTAAACGAGTAAAATAGAATTCTCGACATGTTCTATGCATTTTAGGGTTCCATACACCCGATGAAAAAACGGAGCCCTTATAGGATCACTCTTGTGTCTTTTTCTCGGTTTGTCTGTCTGTCACAGCTTATTTTCTCTGAATCTACTTGACGAAAAAAAATGAAATTTGGTACATATATAGTGTTAGATTCGGCACGTATAGCGCAAATAAACGATTTCCGAATTTAGGGATTCATTTTGGGGGGCAACTTAGAAAATAAAAAAAATGTTTTTCAAGTGCATTATGCGAGACATATTAAACGACAGGGCTCGTTATGTGAAATACAAAAACTTTCTTTATAATTTTAAAGTGAATACTTTAAAAGATATTAAAGAAAATATTAAGAAGAAACTATATACTGACTTCCGATCAAATTTCTAGACGGACGACAGGCAGTGACAAACTGTCCGTTTAAACGTGCCGAATTAAAAATCGTTCCGGCGTCCGACTAGTGTGAACGAGCTATAAGGAGTGCCGATTTCATGGATGCTCGGGGTCTCCAGCAAATGGCAATACAACTTAAAATAACTTTCTGATTTTAATGAAGTTTTGAATGCACATAGAAATCTCGCACTTTGCGTTCTTATAAACTTACTGTAAAATTTACTAAACAACACAAGTTTTCAAAATGAACCTACATAAAAACTTGTTGAGGACTCCTACTATATGTATATACGAGTCAATTTCCAAACGACGTACCCACTTCCAGTTTGCCAACACTTTATTCAACCAAAGTCACAATGGAAACACCCTATCTTTTATACACATTTTTTTATTGATGGCCATTGTAAAACTTTTGAATACAATATTACTACAGTAAAAGTGTCGTTAGACGAAAATAGTATTAAAAAACAACCATCAAGCGTGAACGTATTTCCAGCCTTTTCACTTTCGTTCGACCATAGGAGCCAATGTGATTTTTTTATACAAAATTATTAAAACAACGGAATTTCTTATAACAAAAAAACATAAGTACATATTCAAATATATACAAATTAACTTATTAAGTAGGAAAAGCATGTTAAAACTCTTCTGATATCAGAACGGTTCCAGAAACATAAGTGATGTCACATGGCTTTGATTCGGTGTATACAGAATACACAGGTCACTTCGTTAATGAATGATGACAGCCGGAAGACCGTTCAATATTTTATTAACCAAGCATCATCAATTATAGCAATCCACTGGATGACGTAATTCCCCCACTACTATCCAAAGGAACGGGGTCATGTACCTACTTAGTCTTCTTGTTGTAGACTGCAGACAAATGACGTCACGCCTTGTTCGATAGACGATCAATTTTTAATTAAGGAAGTACCTATAACTTTTTTATTAATTGATATTTTGAAAAAGAAAAAAGTACAGTTAAAATATTTTTATTATTCTATTTTAATAATGAGTGAAACAATACCCAACTGAACGAAAGAATCATCTCACCTTGAAAAATACTGACATTTAACATATTATTTATAATAAATAAAATATATTTTTTATTAATCTTTATCCGATTTATTCTTAAAAAACATATATCCTTCATCAAAACTGTACCTAAAGTATTCAATATATATCAACTTTACCTAAAAACCATTCTTGTTTCCTGTTACCACCAATTCTTTCTACGTATCCCTGTCCAACATCCCTAGGAATCCAGATCCAAATTACACCAAAATACATATATAAGTCCCCAAGAAGGCAAAAACTTTCGGTCGCTGGATTTCCTAGTATCAATAGCTTCAAAAAATTAATATAAAATCACCCGCTTAAATCATATACAAATTTGCGGCAACGCATGAATACACACATAATTACACTCACACATGGAAACACACACACACACATACATAACTATAAAGGAAAGCTCTGTTCTCAACTGCAGAGAGAAACAAAATATTATTTTAATTCCACTCGATCTGCACGGCTATAATATGTTGGGTCTTGTGCCAAGTACTGGCACTACCAAGTTGGGCAGGAAATATTAGGAAATAACTAGAGATGCGCCGAATATTCGTTTGGTATTCGGTATTCGGCGTATTCGGTGTCTTTTCCACTATTTGTATTCGGCCGAATTATTCGGTTTTGTTGCCGAATATATTCGGTTCAAGCATTTCTATTTTTTTGGTTCATGTAGCCAAGGTGTAGAACTAAAAGACAAAACTTCTTATGTAAGATTAAATATATTTATTAGAATAATAATAAGAGAAAATATATTTATTTCCTAACCTATAGTCAGTATAGTCAACATTTATTTTAAACCTTAAATCAATATTTAATTTCAAACTCAAAACAATATTTATTTTTAAACTTAAAATCAACATTTTTAATATCCTCAATCAAATGTATATCTATATCAACATTTATCTTTAAACCTCAAAACAATATTTATTTTTAAGCTTTAAATCAAGATTTATTTTTAAAGTTAATATTACATTTTTTGAAATGTCAATCAAATCTACATTTATTTTTTAAAACTTATATCAGGTTGTTTACGCGGCAAAAGAATGAAATGGTAAACCGAATAATTCGGCCAAATATTCGGTTCGGTAAAGGTTAAACCGAATAATATTCGGTATTCGGTTATTCGGTGAAACCACTATTCGGCGCATCTCTAGAAATAACGTTTATTAGTTGATTAAAGATTTTAAAATTTGCTTTAATATCCATATAATTATAATGTAATTGTTCGAATCATATTTATAAAAAAACAGAAAAAAAAGTTTCATTTCAGTCGGGTGTGCCGCGACACACGCTTTTTTATAATTTCGTAATTATAAAAATGTCACTTATTCCAATTTGACTTTCTGCCACGCCCTTGCGTGTGACTATGGTTTACAAAATTTTATTTGAACAACCAGCAAACGATTTGGTAACGAAGGTTTGGGGGCGTTGCTTCGAGTGTTTGAATATTGATTGAAACTGTTGCTGCAATAACGTAATACTATTTAATAATGTACTGAACGGTCGATATTCTCTGTACGTACTTACGTTTCCCTATTTAGGTATACTGAATTATTTATGTCAAAGATACCTCACTTTTTTATACAAAATATCGACATTTCTATTACGCAAGCTTCCTACACTGTTTGTTTTAATACAATGCAGTTTTTTATGAGAAAAATATCATAAAAATTATAATATGAGGGCTGTCAGCCGTCGTATTGTCATATGTGTAAATTTAACTCTGTTAAATACATCGATATATGTATGAAAAAATATTTAAAAAAGCAAAAACTCGATGCATCTAAATGATTAGCTAAAAGAAAGGAAATAAAAATTAATTATTAAAAAAAAAATTCCGATTACACAAAAGAATATGTCGGAAAACCTCAACATGAAGTAGGTGGAGACCACTGCGCGTTGAGGTTCTCCGACTTGTTTTCTTCTTTTGAGTTAGTTTCATTTTTGTGCAGTCTAGTTTCTTGTTTTTATTTAAATAATTAATTTTTCCCTTTGGTTGAATTTGTCGCTTCATTGCATCTAAGTAAAACGAAGCATGCGCAATCTACAGACACTTCAGTTTAATTTTATGAGATATGCAAGTACATTCAACACTTAATGTAATTGCATTTCAACGAAATAAAACTCGCAACCTCATTTCTCTGTTTAAAATTATATATCTCCTGAAGACATTCCGCTTGCTTTATATTAGAGTGCCATGGTCGAATGGAAATTTTGCAGGCTTCAATCTTCGCTTATCTCTGATCTTAACAAATTTGTCATCCTTCACCTCAGATCTGCTGATGAAACTGAACTTGGTTTAACTCAAGGCGCTAGACTGCTCAGGAATTTTGTTTTGGCGTCCAAAATTTGGGAGTAGGCACTTTATACATTTTTATCTAGCTCCCAAATATTATCTTCGACCGCCTGTGAAATATCTTATATATCAGGGCGCTAGATCTACATTATAAATGACGACGCATATGAAGATTTATAAAGACTTTATAAAGTAAGACGATATGTATTTGTCACAACTTACGACAAATATTTCTTACTACGTTTTTAATTAATTAAAATTAATTAAAATGTAAGGTATCAGGAAAGTGCGATCCAAAAAGTTAAAAGTGTGATTTCCAATCGTTGAAATGCCAAGAATATTAGATGGAGAACTTTTCCACCTGGCAGTATAGTAACTTGAGTCAGACGCAACATATTTGTTTCGATAAAATTCTGTTCTATTTCTTTTAATTTTGATCTACCAGAGAACGGACAAAGCAACAAAGCCTTTAACTCTGGACACAATACTGCGATAAGCCAACGGGGCTAGTGAAGCAAACAGAAAACTATTCATATTCATATTCATTTATTCTGCGAAAAACAATATACATTGTATCCAGTCGTCAATGGAAAGAAAAAATTATAAAATATTTACATATTAAAATTAGTATAATCACTTATGGAATAAAAAGAGTTTGATATTAGAAATTGCTTCAGAACTCTTTTAAGTGTCAACATTAAGGATACATTTTTTATTTCATTTGGCAAGTTGCTGTACAAAGTAACGGCATTAAAATGAGGACTTTTCTTATAGATATTTAAATTAGCTTTAGGGACTATTAATAGATTTTTACCCCTTGTAAGGTGATTATGTGCATGAGTGCTAAATAGGTGCAGATTCCTACGCGCAAAGATGATAATATTATAAATATAAATAGATGGCTAAGTCATAATTTTATTAATTTATTAATTATTAATTTGCAAGACATAAAAACTATTAAGTAACTGTTATAGCTGCTAAGATATGTATTCGAAATTATCAATAACCCGTTAACCAACCGAAAAAACCAATTAGATTTCACACGTGTCTTTCCACAATAATAATGCAACTGAAAATCACCAGTGAATAAAATACGGAATAATATATTTGTCAGCTGTCTAATTAATTGTAAGCAGCGCAATATATGCAGGCATGTGAAATATATTAGTGACGGCAAATGCCCCATCTTACCTTAATGTAGGTAGTATTTACACAGAGTAATTTTTAAAATTTAGCAATTAAAACAATGAAAAAGGTATAACTTTTAAGTAGGTACTTCTAAAATTGTGGGGCTGAAGAAATGTTATGTTGTTGAAATCTTGCCAAGTAAACACATTTTCCAAAATTTTCATTCATTAGTGAGTAAGTTGGTGTTTAAGTCCGACAATTTAATTTTATTTACCTTAGTTTTATGGTGTAAAAAATAAGGCTAGTAAACATAGTTTACAATATGAATGTTGTTTGTAAAAGCAAATGACATTTAATTCTTAGTTCTCATTTCAGCAAAGTTGTTAAAATGCTCGTTAAAGACACTGTTTAAACGATTTAAATAGCGGATAGGATATGGCAGTCAGTTTTGTTGTATTTTTCAGTATTCTTGCAAATTTGTAATTTACAAGTTCGTTATTTTATTATTGTAAAACTTCTTTAGATGCGTTTTGCGAATTAGTGTTACGAAAAGTCTGTGACTTTTTTGCGCTGCGTAATAAGTTCGTTTATTCAGTATAGCACATAACGTAAAAATTCTTTATACATATTTTTATATATATTTCCGATCCTTTAGGCGTGGTTGGTATATTAATATAATTTAGATAATTACTCAGTAAAATTTACATTGACAAGTGTACCTTAGGTGGTTATACACTTTTATAATTTAAATTTGTATTTATGTAGGTACAATAAACAAATTTTCTGAAACATTAATAAATAATTATAATAAAATATAACAAACGCACTAGTGTTAAAAGTATCAACACTTCTTAAACTGGAGCACGACACCAAACTCACCTAATAATGGTCTTCCAAATATTCTGTACCTAATGCAGTGTGTCGTCGCATCTAACAAATAATTATATCAATTTATTGAAATTATGAAAATAATTATTGATGCAAGGTAACCACGAACCTAAATAAATTCAATAATCTTAGTACCTAATTAAATTACTGACATAGAGAATAATAATTTGTGATAGATTTCATTCCAGTTTACTGTACCGAAGCGTCGTCTATGGATCACTTTATCAACGATTTAAATGAATAAAATAGCATTCGACAGTAAACTGTTTTATTGACAGAGACGGACAAGTTGCCATGGCGTTCATTGTAAGAACTTAAGTATTCGAACTTTGCGGATGTATGTTGTCGATTCAAAATTAATATTTTTTATGCTTAATAATTTTTGGGAGATTTCAATCAATTTTACAGTACCCCTCGCCGAAATTATTAATATAAATTTGGCATTTATACAATATCACTATTTAAAAATAGAAAAAAAGACAAACAAAATGTTTCAAGTTCGGCATGTATTTAAAAAAATATTACGTAAACGCGACGCCAATGCTGGGTTGCAGAAAGCGTTATCAAAAAATTTAGATTTGACAATGATCTTAGATTATGATCTTAAATTATAGTTCTTACAGATGCAGGAGCTGTCTCATTTCGTTGTGAAACTATGTCATGTGGAACATTAGATTGTACTTATACAAATACAAATGTTTGATTTACATAGAAAAAGATCGCTTGTCAAGCTAAATTTAGATCAAAATGCGTAGAAAAATGTTGTTTAGAGGAGAAAATAAAAAAAAAAATGCTAAATACATTATGTATACACAGTTTAAAAAAAATTGTTTAAATCAATCAATAATTTTTTGTGCAAGATTCATTTAAAATTCTACAATGCTTTTCTAATGCAGAAATATGAAATATGTGTGGTCACAATCTATAAGTTCATTGTCAAATAAAATTTTCTGACAATGCTTTGTACAACCGAGCACAAGTTTACAAACAGCTTTATTTATTCTAGCAAAACAAAAGAAGCTTATCGTATTTCAATTTTACATAACGTTCAACTGTTTATTGGTATATGCATGCAAAGTCTGCCGAGCTACATGACGGAAAACAAATTTGTTTTTGAAACCCCCTTGTCTGTAGCTGTATGAGCATACTTTGTTCGTGTTCATTTGTTTTAAAATTTCACGGATATTCACGCAAAGTATGTCGTAAATATAAACTACTTCATATCATCCGGCATTCCCAACTGTTTGAGATAGTTTTCTTCTAGTATGGTTTCAAAATTGCCGAAATTAGCCAGAAATACCTTCGGCCGGTACCTACTTACACTTAACTACAGATTATTTTTCAGAAGATCACCCGCTGGACTAATCTAAAGATTGTCTGAAAATTTCATCAAAAATGGTCTACCCGTTTGGAGTCCATAGATTACATATACATCGTCTTTTATCTATATAGATTATTAAAATGTAAAAAGTGGTTATTGTGACATAACGATAATAGTTGGACATATAGTATCGCGAAGTTTTTTGTAGTTATTGATATGTTCTTTAATATTGTAGAACATACTTTTGTTCTATCATCAATAGTTTCCGCAGCGCATGCGACGAAAGTTGTTTTATGGCATTTTTTTTACACCTTGGGTTACGTTACTAAAGTTTTAGTAAGGATCCCTAATATTTTCTAGCAATAAATATAGCCTATGTTACTCAGGGTGAATGTAGCTTTCTAATGGTGAAATAATTTTTTAAATCGACACAGTAGTTTTTGAGTTTATTCATTACAAACATACACACAAAAATACAAATCTTTCCTCTTTATAATATTAGTGTAGATTGACTCACACATTAGAAATGCGAACTGTATCCGTACTCCCATTTCCGTAGTAAATGTATGGAAAATTCAACGCAGCCTGCAATAGAAAGTGAACTTACTCACAATTGAACTATCAAGAATTTTGTTTTTATGTTAGGGAGCACAATAAAATACTCGAGGGGAATTTTGATTTTATTTGTGTTTTAACTTCTCACTTTGTAAGTTACAATACTTAGGTTTTGTAATTTCATTACAAATTATTTTGTAAAACAGTTCTTTTTGAATATAATTTTAGTTGACTCATGTATCTAAACTCTAGAATGTAAATGGTGATATTTACGAGTAAAGTCTGGTTCGGATTAAGCTAGTAACTTAGTCAAGTGACAAGTAATTTGATAACTAAATGTACCTAAACAACGAACTTTTAGTCAAGTACTATAGTAAATGATTTAGTCGAGTCAACCCAATTTGTTATATTTTTTGGTCGAGTAGCAACTCCCTCCGGACTTCACTGCTTACTAATAATATAGTAATAATAATAATAATGCGTTTAACGTCCGCACCATTACTATTTTCCATCTACCACACTTCCCGTTATTTTTCTACATTTTTAAAACTTCAACTTATGTAATAGCAATGGGCGAATGAAGGAATTATAAGAAATTAGGATAAGGTAGGTAATTTTTGAACTAGGAGTTTGATAGGTAATCGGCCATGGCCTCAAATAAGGAACCATCTCGATATTTATTTGGAATTAATTGAGGGAAACCATGGAAAACCTCAATCAAGATGGCCGGTACAGGAATTACCGTTTCTCGGCGAGAGGCAGTAGGAAAAAGTCCCAGCCACATCTGCCCCCGCCGGGATTCGAACCCGAACCTCCCGAATGCGAGTCTAGTGCTGTACCACTACTCTACCCAGCTCGGTCACTGCTTATTAAATTGTCGTGTAAACAAGTGCGAACCAGTTGTTTTATTAGTTGCTTCAAAACTGTCCGTTCATTGGAGCGAAGAAACGACTGTAAAATTCGTTACGCAATATTTACAACATAAATGGCTACTGCCTTTGGAACATGAAGTTCTCGTTTAATAAAAATAAGCAAGCCAAGCAGTCTACAAATAATGGACGTATCTGGTTTTGGTGAGAACAAGATTAAACTGAAAATAATATCTTCTTCCACCTCCTCTAAAATTGCTATTGTAACAAACTTTATTAGTTTGTTAACTTGGCTACGTTGCAGTCTGTTCATTTCGCAATTCACCATTCACTAAATATATACTATACTCGACTATGTGTACACTTTTTGGTCTGAAGCTAAGCGTTTAAATAAATTGTAATAAAATACTAGCACATAATAAAATACTACACTTATGTGACATTATGTTGAAATGATAGTCAGCAAGTTTTAGCAGTCACAGGAGTCGTAATATTATTATGCTCGACTCTCGAGACATATTGCAGGTACCTTCTTTAAAATAAAGGATTTTCATATCTAAGTACTAATATTTTGTCTTTGTATGAAAACATATATTATGTGTGTTGGTGTGTTTCTGTTTCATCTTGTATATTTTCGACAGATAATTCTGTATGATAGATTTTTACTTTGAGCATATAGTCCGAAGTTTATGTAAAATAATATATAAATTCCTCTAAAAGCAGTAAAAGCTTCCCTTTGTTCCCGTTGTTTGTGCATATCATTTAAATTATTATAGCGCAACCGTCCACAAAACAATTTATGCAGAATGTTTGAAAATTATCTAGAGGTTGATTCACTTAGAGATTAATAGGGCTTACCCCTGAATTCCCAAGTGTGAAGGACCCATAAAAATTGAACTATTATAATACATTTTTCATACTTTTTCATTAACAATGAACTGTTTATCGTATAGTAAAAAATAGTTAATATTAATGATTAATAACACCGATCGACACGATTTTTGGGTCTGGCTTCTGCATGTGAAATTTTGGTTTCTCCTATGTTAGAAATAAAGGGAAAAATAATTTTTCTGATCAAAGTTTGCTTTTGTAGAAATTACAGCGATTTTTCGAATTTTCAAGAAATATGACTGATTTTTATATTTTTTTTTATAATTTTATTTTTAATTACGATTAACAAAGTTTTTGCTGAATATCAAAGTCTTTTTAATTCAAGAATAAAATAAACTATAGCATATAAATGTAAAATAACAGAAAAGCAAGTTCAAAAATGAATATTTTTAGTAGTTCTTTTATGTTTGTATGGGCTTTCTCGTATTAAACCCTAAATGTAATCTCCCATCATATTCTCGTTGTACTGCCCTTGGTCACGTCGTTTAAAGTCCATCACATCTTGATGAAAAGTTTCTTCTTGCTCCTCTAAGTAAACTAGGCGCCCATGTTGTTTTTAAATTGATCCACGTGAGTGGTAGCATAATATGAAGTTTATGGGACATTCTGCAGCCCATAATTTTAAAGCTTTTAAGCATAATTTCAATCAAATCATCATAATTGTCAGCTCTGTTGTTACCAAGAAAACCATTAACTACTGCTTTAAAACTCTTCTAGGTTTGTTTTTCATGAGCATTGAGAAATTCTGTGAAATCATCACTGCTCAATATATGTTTTATTTGTAGTCCGACGAAAATACCCGCTTTTGCTTTAGCTTCAGATAATTTGGGAAAAAGTCCCTTTAAATATTCAAAAGCTGAAGAATTTGAATCCTTAGCTTTCACAAATTGCTTCATTAGACCCAATTTTATATGTAACGGTGGCATCAACTCTACAATTCGTTCCGACTTGACATTATATTTTCCTATCTGAAATTCGGTTCGATCAGACCATATACGCCATTGGTAATGAAATTAATCTGCTCTGCTAAAGTGAGGTACCCATTTTTTATCTTGATTTCGGATTTCGAGTATAAAATAGGCTTCATAAGCTTCGCTAAGTTTCAAATTCGTTGCCAAAGCAAATTTTTGGTTCTTACTTTAATAAATTCACCGTAAATAAAACAGAATGAATCAACACCCTGTTTACACTGTCTTGATGCCATTTTCTAACTTAGTAATACCCAAGGGCGGTTGTTATAGCTGTGATAGATAAGTAAACACTCAGTACTCTGCCCTTCACAAATAATATGCAATTTGCTATCGGGTTGATCAAAGTGCTACCATAAAATCAATTAAAATCTTTCAAATTTACTTATCCACGTAAATCAGACAAAAGCAAACTTTAAAAGCTAAAAATGAAAATTTAAGTGTTTTTTGATGTCTAGAATCAGAATTCAAGCATTAGAACAGAAGGCAAAAAAAAAAAATTTTTTTTGTTGACTTGTGTAATCATTATCATGTGAGAAATTTTACAATTTTTTGAGTGATTTTTTACAATTTGTTGGGCGATTTCTTGTGTAAATTTTGATACATTTTTGAGTGAATTTTGACATCTTTTAGGTGAATTCATAGTATTATTTGTTTGACCAGGTCACTAGTTATCAACTCTAATTTTGGCGTTATTAAAAATTAACTTTAAATCCCTTTTTAAAGATTCTCAATCTAATAAGAAATAGGACCCCATTGATGGCGTTCAATAAGGCCAAGATCCCGAAAAACCTACATACTTAACGGTCCGAAACCAAATATGGTTTCTCATTAACAAAGAAAAATATTAAACACCGATATAATTGTAAAATTTTGTATAATCTTACCTTTTCGATTAAAAATCCAGTTGATGAAGCAGGCAAATTCTGAAAAAAAAAACAAATAAAATTATTCTTTATTCTTAATGTGTGCAAAAATGTATTTATCTAATACAGTTTTCAGAATGTAAAATAAGTGTCTATTAACTTTTTTAGCATATAATAACTAGAAGTCTGTGACCGACAGAGTAGTGAAAACATATTATTCCGTTTGAACTCTAAACGCTAAACATACACTGAAAGCAAATAATTTACAAAGCTTAAATGTGATTTACAACAAAGGACACTTTTAACATTTCATTAAGTCAACATCTAGTATACATTATAGCCTCTTGTTTTGAAATGCAACTATAAATAACTTCATTATTCGGGGAAAAAACTACAGCCATCTCTCTCCGCAACGGATGTAAGTATTAATACGATTTCAATATTATACAACAGCTGATTCAATTATTGCGCTGCTCGATGGTCGCCAACCGGATGTAGCGTTATGATGAAACATGTGCGTGCGTATTCCGGAAGTCACCAACGTAGTGTTGAAACAAAAACGTCTGTACACTTCCACCACAAAGACCCGTACTTCCACCGTATGAATTCACTATAATAAACCATAATTTAGAAATTCGATGTCGTTCAAAGAAGTAGATGAAACTCAGGGTGTTTCCTAAATAGGTGGCTAAATTTCAAACACGAACTTCACTCAGGTCTCCACTGCAAACCCGCGCTTCCTGCGTATAAATCTGTCCTGCTATCTTATGGATTAATTATTATAAATCCAATACGGAACATTTCATAATTGTATGTCAATATCGAAGCGGATTAAGTTGTGGGTAGAGTTGAGCAATTCAGATCTGAACCGGTTCAAAGAGCCGACTCCGACAGAAGATCCGTGAGAGCCGACTCACTTTTTTTTGAGCCGACGGATCAACGGATCCGCATAACTTAGTTAAGGCTGTCGGAACGCTCTGAATTTAAGTTCAAAAATAGAGCTTCGGCTGTCAACTGATTGGAGACTTATTCTGCAAAAAGGAAGGAAGATAAAGGACAAATCTAGGCCTCTAATGGACTACTTTTGTAATTTATGTACGATTTACTAGAAAAAAGTTGGCATTAATTGTGCTAAAAAAACACACGTTTTCAATGTCACACTATGACCTTATTCGTACTTATTTCACAAAACTGTTCCATCACAAACCTAAAGTGACTCCTCCTTTTTCGGAAAAGTTTTTTAAATCTTCAAAATATTTCCAACAATTAGAGTAATCAATTGACAGCGGCACCCTTGCAATAACATTTTTAGCCTCGTAGTTGGCACCAGCCAAAAATTGAAACGTGCGAATGATTTGAGCGAGACAGAGCTAAAGAAAGCCACTCCCACAATATGTCTTTTGCCTACCTCGCCCCTTACCGCTGGGTCTCAGCACAAACAAAATTCAGAGCGTTCCGACAGCCTTAAATATACAGAAGCACATTTTACACTTACATATCAGTTCTTGCTTTGATGCATCTGTCAGCTCAAATGACTCATGCATCACATGTTTGGCTATGCATTCTTGATTCTATACAGGTCGTGATATGATTGACTGAACTAGGTAACTCAGTGGCAGACTGCGGTAACATATTCAGAACTCGGCTCTTTTTGAACCGGTTCAGTGAGCGCAAAGATGCAGATCACTAAAAAGACCCGTTTTTCCCATCTCTATAGTTGTGGATGATTTTAAGACAAAAAGTTCATATAAATATAGGTTTTCGGTTTATTTTAGTGTACAAGATGTTACAGATTAAAAGAAAAATGTTTTTTAATAATTCCGAAACCATATTAGAGATTTTTATTACATTACTATGCAGTTCGAAGTTAATAATTTTTTTTTCAAAAAATCGTTATCACCATGTATTCAAAAAATAAAGTGAAAAATAACCTATGTTAACAAGAACTGTTTATCTTAAAATCATGCACAAAGTAACTCTCTTCAATACTGACATTCAATTATGAAACATCCTGTATATTTTAAAATTTCGATGTCATTTTTAAATATATTTGAAGCACAAGGTGTTTCCATAACAGGTATTAAAATTTTAAATACAAAATCAATTAAGAAAAGAAGTGCAACTTGGTTAAAATACTTTCTTGTCGGTACATCAAACCCGTACTCCCACCGTATGAACCCATTCTTCCACCATATGGATTCACTTAACAGACCAAGTATATTTTAAAATGTGTATGTCATTTTTAGATATATTTGAAGCACAGGGGATTTCGAACACAGGCATGAAATTTTCAAATGTGAATTTCATTCAAGAAAAGAAGTATGGCAGTCAAAATTCTATGTTCACGCCACTCCTAAAAACGCGACTTAACAGTGCAGCTACGTCATGTCGTAGAATTTAAATTTTTAAAGAAAGGCTAATAAATTAATATCGTCAAAAGAATACGGTAAGAAAACGAAGTTAAAAAAAAGTTTCAGAATCAAATCGCAAACCCAGTTTACTGCAACACATGGAAAGATATATTTGAAATATGATATTCTTCTTTCTCAATTAACTACCCCTCTTTTACTTTTTATGGCAATAAGTGTATAAGCCTATATAATAAATTACACCATAATTCAGAGTTTTTTTTATTTCCTGGAACGAGTTTTTACGATACGTCTGTACACTATGTACGAGGGTTGATCAACACAGTACCCGTGTTTGACGACAGATGGCGTTGACGAGTGAAATTGACTTTACCATCGTATACTGCAGACTTTTAAATGGCCTCGTGCTGAGTTATAGATAAATTCATAGGTTAGGTTATTTTTGACAGCCACTTGTATCATTCGTGTTTTGTATTTTTCGACAAAATGGAAAAAGAGCAATATCGATCCGTAATTCCTTTTTAATACGAGTATCTCACCGTGGTCAAAGATGGACAGCATCCAACTTTAGTTTTATTTTTTCGCATGTTTTTTGAAAAACGAATTACGGATCGATATTGCTCTTTTTCCATTTAATAAAAAAATACAAAACACGAATGATACAACTGGCTGTCAAAAATAACCTAACCTATGAATTTATCTACAACTAAAAGTCTGCAGTACACGATGGTAAAGTCAATTTAACTCGTCAACGTCACCTGTCGTCAAACACGGGTACTTATTGATCAGCCCTCGTATATACACATAGGTGTATATGTGCGCGTGTGTGTGTATAATATATAAAATTAGAGAAGTCTCTGATGGTTGCATTAGATAGGAACTCACGCCACAACATCTAGATTGTTAATATAGGGATGAACACCAAATATCTGAATAAAGGCCGCTGAACATGAAACTGATTTTCCAGCTGGATTTGCTGCTTGATTTTGCTGACAGGTTCCAAGCTTGATATGGTTGTAACGATTTGTATGTGTTGGCTTCACAGGATGCGTGTTTTGAATCTGGATTTGTAAATAGTTTTGGTTAACAAAAACGGACGTTTTGTTTATGACGTTGGTCCATGTCGCCTGAATGACAAGATGCTGTTTTCTGATTGTTTTTTTGCTCAGAGCTAGCGGATAAGAAGTAGACCCGGTTTTAATTTTGAAATCTAGCTTGACATCGAGCAGTGACACCATTTCCACTCTTGCAGCTAGGACGGCAGGCACCTCAAGTCCTAGCAGTGATTTCAGCGGCAAAGCCAGTCTTGTGTGCAGCGGCCTTAATTTCCGAGTCGACTCTAATGACATCGTTACATGAAAATATTTTTAAAGAACCATAACCACAAAAAATAAAAAATATTAATAATAGAAAGACAAACTTTACAAAACAATTTACATAACAAAATTGATAGCAGAACGTAGTTCAAATGTTCAATATTATTATGTAAATAAACTGGAAAGTTTTATTTCAGCACCCACAGATTTAAAATACAGTGATGACAGCTACATATAAGCAGTAAACAAAACTTACCTACGGTCCGTCATTTGGTGACCACTGTGTTAGTATGTGATCTGATTTTGAAACTAATTGTCTGGGATGTTTACGTCATCCCTAGATGACATATAATGTATGTGGAGTACCTCTATAGTTTATAAGCTCATGATGCAAGACATGCACGCTATGCTACTATTAATATTATTATCATCTGTCCAGAGCTGACATATGATCCGCTGAAAAATAATGTCATCTCTAATCTCTATTATGATTTTTTGAATTCAAGACCATAAGAAAGAATTCATGTGCACCGTGTTGGGAAACTAAAAAAACTCGGGTTGAAGTGTGTGTGTGTGTGTGTGTGTGTGTGTGTGTGTGTGTGTGTGTGTGTGCGGGCAATAAGAGTTAATTGATTTTAACTAAATTTAGCCCACGTGTTGAAATCCATCACCGCAAGAAGCCTATTTAAAATGGGCTTAATCGGGTCATTTTAAGGGTAGTTTTTAGGGATTGAAAAACGTTTTTGGGCCCCAAAATATCGAAAAAATTCTCCGAATCGTTTCAATATTGAAATTTAACTCTGTGGTAGTAATTAAAAAGTGTTTCCAAAATTTTAATAAAATCGGCCCGACAGGACCGGATTTACAAATTTTATGAAAACACTAGTTTGCAGATAGTGAATTATTTGTTGAAAGGTGTATATGTTTTAGTATAGAGGTTCGAGTGATAATAATATTGCAACTGAGAAAAAAATGTTCTTTTAAGGGGTGTATTAAGAAGTCAAATTTTTTATTTTGCCCAAAAAACTAACTTAAGTTCGCATAATAAAGCCTATATTAGCGAATACACTATATTGTCGGCAGGGTTTTGACACTGCGACCCGGGTTTTTTTTCTTTATGAATTCAGAACGAAAATTTGGCTATTAGAACATACAAGCGGGTCGGAATACTAATTGTGCAAGTGTTGCTTGCACTTGACAATTTTTTTATAAAGCATTCATTTCCTTCCGCGACACTTTCAAATAATTCAACAGATCATTATTTTGATGTGGTTCTACTTTCAAAACAAAAGGAATAATTTTGATAAATAATTATGTTTCTTCTTTCTCAAGCACCTCTGAACAGTTTTGCATGTATGTAGAAACGTCACGTTAGTGTTTTATTTAATTAACTGTGGTAGACCGGAAATTAATCTAATGACTTTAAAATAACGTCGCCTTTCATGTCATATCAACTCTCGACATCTACAACCTAACAAACAACTAATTATTAAATAACCCACGTGAAATTTTACGAAACAAACTTTGTTTCTGTTTCTAGCTCAAAGGTAGACTATATCTACCTTTGAGCTAGAAATAGATACGTAGATATAAGGGCAAGGTAAAAAATATATTTTTTTATCTTTGAATCAGAAAGAGGTCTGCTGTCTTAAAAAATCTCCTCACCTATATGTGCGAGATAAATTTGACGGAATGTGGATCTTTCGAAAAGTATCTTAAAAATACAAGAAATATCCGTAATTGTTTATTATTGTAAGAAACAATTCTGAACGCATTTTTTAACATGCTTGATTGCTTATTTTAGCGACCTGAATGTTACGCTCTAGAGCTGGAATGAGTAAATCGATTTGGACAAATGAGGCATCAAGCGAATAGATTCAATGATATAGATATTAGGTTTTGACAAGAAGATTATAAAAAAATTAAAAGAAAAAATAAATTCGACTAAGTTTAATACAAAACTACAAAACAAGCTTACAATATGAAAAGTTGTCAGATAAGAAAATAGTTTTGTGGAAACGAATGTTTGATTCATAGTATTTAATCAAATATTATTCAGTATTATTCAATGAATTGTGTAATGGGTTATGTTATGTAAGCTGCGTGCATTGATATTGTAAAGATTGGAAGCGGAGGCAGTAACATTCTGTGTTGAGATAGGATGGAGTTCACATTGATTGTATTTCTGAATTGAGTATACTTCAATTTAATAATTGAATACTTGCTTATTTATTGATTTCATAATTTTATTGCCTACATTTGATATGCAAAATGACATTAAAACTTTAATATTTTAATTGGAAACTTGTTTTGTGGTTCTTTGTTAGATGTATGTAGAAAAAAAAGGATGAAACAAATAAATAAACAAGCATTCAATTAGTAAATAAACTATATTCAAGTCAGCAATACAATAAACGTGAACTTCATTCTGTCTCAGCACAGAATGCTACTACATCCGCTTACAATCTTTACAATATCAATATACGCAGCTTACATAACATGAAATTACACAATTCATTGAACAATACTGAATAACATTCGTTTAAGTACTATGGGTCTAACATTCGTTTACACGTAGTCGCGTATTTTTAAAATTATTTTAACATATTTTTTTATTCAGTCACAACTGAAACTATCTGAATACCGTTTTAAATGTTGACCACCCCTTGATATTATTATTGGTCAATATGATTTCAACATTCTAACATGCTTAATAATAGCACCTATATTATACCAATTACGTAATTTCCTTTCGAAGCATGCAAAACTGCACGCCGCATGAAATATTTTCTGTTCAAAACTTAATCATGTTATAGTCAATAGTATGTACTAGGTATCTATCATCTGTTTTCATTATATAATAAAATATAGTCTAAGCACTGAGAAAAGATCAAACCTGACACCGGCATCGAAAAATTAATTATTGTGACAAACGTAATTAACTCTACTATGCATCCGTCAAGTTATTTTCTCAGTACCTAAAATATGATCTTAAATAATTTTTTAACCAATCTAAAAAAAGAGGCTAACGATCGTTATGTGGATTTTTTTATGTTTGTTCAGCCATAACTTTTCGAGGGGTTAACCGATTAAAAAAATTTCGACACCATTTTGTTCAGAATATTTACAGATTGGTACTTTATTTTTTTTAAATCAGTTCCGTTGTTTTTAACGGAATTAAAAAAATTAAGATTTTTTTATATTTGTTACTATAATATCTATATATCCAGCATTTGTCAATTGATTCTGATGATTTTTTGTTTTTGAAATTTTGTAGGACATACCTTCAATATGTATACATTTTACTTGCATCGATTGCATGGTTTTTTCCAGTTTAGTAATAAAGTTTCAAAGAAGAAATGCATAGCCACTACAAAGTAAAAAATGAAAACTTTCAAAAAAATTTAAACTCCTACAAAAAAGTCAATAAAAGGCGAAACGTAATTAATATAAAGTTTTGAAGTCGTCGCCAATTTAATGAAAGTATCCTACATAGGTGCATAAAAAGTTATCAAAATAGGTAACTATACATTAGCCTCTTATTTCTGCAGGCAGATTATGACTCATGGAGGTACGTTTATATTTGTAAAAAATAACACCCAATTCTCAGAAATGAAACGTATTAACGATATTGCAATAGAAAAACACTTGGAAATCAATGCAATTGAATTACAAGATTTAAAAATTATAATTGCTACTCTGTATAGATCTCCCAATGGAGATTTTTCAATATTCATAGAGAAATTGTCAACCGTTTTAGAATATATATTTACAAGTAAAAAGGACTTTATTCTATGTGGTGATTTTAATGTAAATTTTAATGAAAACAGTTATGAAAAACTAGAGCTGCTCTATTTATTTAATACTTACGGTTTACATATTACGATAAAAGAACCCACCAGAATCACTGCAAGCAGCGAAAAATGTATCGACAACATTATCACAAATGGCAATTATAAAGATTTTGAATCTAGTGTGGTCGACCCAGTGCTGTCTGATCATCTCGGACAAATAATAAAAGTGAAAGTTTGTAAAATGTCTAACAGTAAGTATTAGATAAGAAAGCGCTTTTTCAATCCATTTAATATGGATGTTTTTTTAAATATTTTAAAAAATGTTAACTGGCAGCCTGTTTATAACTGTATCGATTCAAAAACGTGTTTTGAAGTTTTCCATAATACTTTCATGAGGGCTATCGATAGCTGTATCCCTATTGAAACAAAAACTATATTTATAAATAACAAAAAACAGTGTAAAAAAGCATGGCTTAACAATGACATAACTAACTATAAAAACCTATTATCAATTCTAAATAACATACAAAGGACAAATACAAATATTAACTTAAAAAACGTAATTACAGAAATGAAAAACGAATATAAAAAAATGATAATAACGGCTAAACAAAATTATAACAACAGCTTAATAACAACGTCTGACAATAAATCTAAGGCAGTTTGGAAAATCATTAACCAAGAAATAAACAGGAAAAATAAACAAAATAATAATTCAAAATCAAATCTATCCCCAGAAGACCTAAATGAATTCTTTTTGAATGTTAGTAACCACTCTATATTATATAACGTTGAACAAGCTGATAATCTACTACACAAGACTAGTGTAAATCAACCACATTCGATATTTATGAGTCCCGTTGACACAAATGAAGTATTTAATCATCTAAATAGTCTAAAAAATAAAATAAGTCAGGATGCTTACGGTATCAATGCACATACTTTAAAAATGTCAGCCAACATAATCGCGGAACCTCTTGCATATGCATTTAACAAATGCATTGAGGAGGGCAACTTCCCAGAGGAGCTAAAAACTGCAAGAGTGGTGCCGATATTCAAGAAGGGAGACATTCATAGTGTTAATGATTATCGGCCGATATCCATCCTCCCGATAATGTCCAAAATATTTGAAAAAGTAATAAAGACTAGGCTAATTGATTTCCTAAATAAATATAATTTATTAAATGATAGTCAGTTTGGTTTCCGAAACGGTCTATCGACAATTGACGCTATTATGCTTGTTATAGAAAATATAATAGAGGCTTTTGAGAGCGGGGTTTCAGTTGACGCAGATTTCTGCGATCTGAGTAAAGCCTTCGACAGTGTATCGCATGATATTTTGCTTTCAAAATTGTCGTATTATGGCATAAGAGGTACCGCACTAAACCTATTTAAATCTTATCTAACTGATAGACAACAACAAGTTATCTTCAACAATACATACTCAAAGTTAAAAACAGTAAAATTCGGTGTCCCACAAGGGTCTGTCCTAGGTCCTATACTATTCATTATTTACATAAACGACCTACCAGCCAATATTAATGACAGTAATATAAAAATGGTCCTTTATGCGGATGATACGACAATTTTGAAAAAATCTATATCGACGTGTGATGCACTGTCGGAGGCAGAAACATGGTTTTGTTTCAATAACTTAAAACTCAACAAAGACAAAACAGAGCATGTCAAGTTTTCACTAGAGAAAGGCACGATAGTTCAGACAAAAAACATAAAATTTCTAGGGATATATCTTAATAACACTATCAACTGGTCGTTTCACGTCCAGTGGGTTTGTGATAAATTATCGTGCATAATTTTTGCTATTAGGCAGATCGTAGAGGTGGCGTCAACTGAAGCTGTGATCTCGGCATACTATGGTATGTTTCATAGCGTAATGATGTACGGAATTATATTATGGGGCAATTCTCCTCACGCATGTAAAATCTTTAAACTTCAAAAAAAAGTGATAAGAATAATAAGCAAAGTCAAATATACTGAACATTGCGCTCCCCTATTTATAAAACATGGTATTATGTCATTGCCTTGTGCGTACATGTATCAAAGTTTGCTATATGTAAACACAAACATGGACCGTTTCGAAAACCATTCAGGCTATCATAGTTATAATACTAGAACAAAAAGTTCAATTTGCCTGCCACGAAGAAGGCTACATATTTCCCAAAGTGCCCCAGACTACATGGCGAAAAAGCTATTTAACAGGCTGCCAGAGTCAATACAGGTTTTATCTATAAAAAATTTTAAAAATAATCTCAACAGCTTTTTTAAAAAAAACTGTTTTTATAGCATAGGTGAATTTCTAAAATGTCAAAATTTGGAATTCAGCTAAGCTATAACATGTTTTTTTTTTATCTAATTGTACTATCTCATGTATTGTGACTTATGCATAGTTCTTTAGCATCAATAAATTTATTATTATTATTATTATTATTATTATTATATGGTAACCAAAGTGGCACAGACCTCAAAACTTCATTATTTTTCACTTTTTAGGAGATTCAATTTTTTTAAAAGCTTTTTTTCATTCTATTTACAACATTCACCGCACATTAAACATTGAAAAAAGGCAAACCAGATACTGGCATCATAAATTAATTATTGTGACTTAAGTGATCATTTTTTCGGAACCGACGTCAACTTTGATCTTTTCGCAGTGTTTAAATCATGTTTTTTAAATTCGATTTTTTCATGAAAGTGTGTAGCGTATGCAAATGTCATTTTTTTTAAAAGTGTCGCTGCAGAAAAAATAACTAACTTCACTTCAAAATCATCGATATATAAAAAAAAATATCCATGAATTATAACTCGCTGTAGGTACTACTTATTTTTCCTATGAATAAATAAATTTAATTTGTTGTTTAAATTCAAAACATGCAATTTCTATACGTAATTCAACTTGGAACGCTTATTTATGGAAAGTAATTTGCATGTACATTGTACATATTGTATATTTTTATGCACTGCAAATGAAACCCTTTTAAAACAATTATACTTTCTTGTCATTGCATAATATATAATTTTTTTTAAATAAATTTCAAAGTGTCGTATACTTTTGACTCTCAGTACATTAGAAAGTTATTGTAATGGGTCCGCAACAAATTGTTATACTTATTTCAAGGTCACTACACTATTTTTAAAAAGAAGTATGTGTGTGTTTGTACATACGTACGTGATCATTTCTTTCTAGTACGAAATCTCGAAAACAAAAAAAAAAATACATTGACTACGATAGGGTGCCAATAAACGCGTAATAACGTAAATATGATTTGAAAGATTCTAAACGAAATCTCGCGGATAAAAAATGATCTTCAATTCGATCGAAGCGTATTGATGTCAATGTGACCCTAAAGAAGTTTTAACAAAACCGATCCCGCCATTTTTTGTTTAAATAAAAATACTGCAAAAAGTGGCTTTTACAAGAAATCTCTCAAATAAAAACTGTTATTGACTTTGTTAGGATACCAACTGAAGTGTAAAACATCCATATGATCCGAAAATCGTTCTATTCGCTATTTTCTTTAAACAAAAAAAAACGTAAAAAATGTATCTTAGTGTTTTTGAATAATATTTCTCGAGCCTTATTTGTTAAAATCATACTGGGAAGTTTTCGTGTTTGTGCAGACCAGCCACATGGCTGCATGTTTTTTGAGGTATTGACTGTTTATACAACTTCAAAAAATGTAGGTGTAACTTAAAATCGACGCCTTGCTTCTTTTTGTGTCGAGAACACGCGATTTGTTTCTTTTAATTATAGTTCTGATATCTGTTTTCTAAAAATCATCCCATTACGACTATCATTTTGAAGCAAGTTTTATTTCTTTTGGTTACCATTAGACTATTTTGAAACTTTCAGGTTCAAAACTGGAAACTGGTGAAGTTACCATTTAGTTTTTCAGTTGATTATTAAAAATATGTATTCAAGAAAAACATCTAGACATTTCAGTTGGCAATTTTTAATATAAAATATGATTACATATATTGAAGTTACTAACTAATATTAATATACATTTTTGTAGCCTTATTACTGAAAATCTATATTCCGTATAAAACAAATTAAATATATAAACAACGGAATTGCTATAGTATGTACGCTTTTCTTCTATTGGCGTTTCATGATTGAATTATGTGTCGATGTCACTTAGACTCACTAACCTCGCTAAAGAGGTTTCACTTCTAAAACAAAAAACCCTATTGCGCAAAAAAGACACTAATTGTAAGTAAAAGGAAGAAAAAAAGTCGGAAAACCTTCTCGCTGTACCCTTTACGTAGATCAGTTATGATATCAGTCAACTTCACGACACAGCAGGCGAGAACCTATTCAAAAATAAACAAAAGAAAGAGACAAATTAGAATCCCGAGTGTGGCATCTAATGTTGATTAATTTCATAAAAACTGATTTACGTGTAAAATGATATTATGAAGAAGGTCTTAAGAAGGTTATCCGACTTGTTTTCTCCCTTTTACTTCGTGTCTTTTTGCGGAATAGGTTTTCTGTTTTTTTTTTTTTTTAATTATTCATTTTTTTTAAATCAATTCTTATCATTTCATGAATAAATTTTTATTTGGAGTTTTATTTTGAACAATAAACGCGAGCTTCGAAGATTCTATACTGTAGTTCAGTTATTTGGTGATGTAAAATTGATAACAGCCACATACAAATGAGGTATTATTGTTGCGAAACCTACAAAACATTCAATGTACAATATGCTCGCTTTGAGCTAATGATATTTTCCAATTTTAATTATTACAAAGTGAATTTCCATTGTGATAACAAAAGCAAATTATGAAATAATAAATATACAATGCATAGTATGTAAATTATTTTTACAGTGTGCGACAAAAAAGACGATTATAAAAATTCAAATCTGTATAATAAAAATCAATTGCGTGCGTTAGTTTGGCAAAACTCGAAAATGGCTCGACCAATTTCAATATTTTTTTTTTGTTTTGTTAGTTTAGAAAAAAACAGAAAAAACTCCAAAAAGCAGCTAAAAAATATAGTTTTTTATGCATTTTAGGTCCCGCCAAGAGGGGCGTAATTCCACGAGGCAAGACTGCAATACGGTGGAGCCGAAGGCTCTACTACTGTTGATGCTATCGAATGGAACGTAGCCCGGCGAGGTAAGAGTTATATGGTGGAGACGAAGACTCCGTTATACTGTTGTCGCTGCTGTGTTATATCACAATCGCGTGCACTGCCGCGGGTTGCGGGTATTAATAATAAATAGAAAACAACACCGGGCAATTCACCTATTACTTTATAAGAAAGTCCACTACAGCATAATAACTATGCCTATATTTAATAGGTAATCCGGGCGAATCTGGACTGGGCCGCTAGTACTGAATAAACCTGGTGTTGTTCTTTAATCTCTACTGACAATGTGGATCTACTGTAATTAAATTTTCTCGATTAGCAAGTTTCCAGTCGGACTTCATCCGAGTAGGTTTTGGTTTGGATAATCAAAAGCAACAGATTTCTTATATATCACTCTTTACTGTGGATATCTTATAGTTTAGTTAGAACTCAGAATACACTAATTTAGTTAAGGAATCGCGTACGGAATGCATATTTCCGTTTGCGTATTCAGTAAGAGGCACTATTGCCTTCAAACTAGTACGATTTTGTAATGCAACATTAACTTACAAAAACGTGTTGAATTAACGTCAGCCATCCTCGAATCGCGCACGGAAAACCCTTCTACTAAATATGCTTTTGTAAGTTAATGTTGCATTACGAAACCGACGCTTGTTTGGAGGCAATAGTCCTTCCTACTGTATACGCAAATGGAAATACGCGTGTGGTATCACTGACTTGCTTTACGTTTTTACTCACTATTCATCGCCTTTACACATCAAAAAAAAAGGTATTTTAAATTAGTTCAGTGACTCTCAAGTTTTGAAGTGGTGTAGACTCAAATTTCTTTTTATGTATATATTAGTTATACTTAAGTGGATTTATATTTATAGAATACTATTTAGAATTTGGATACACTTGTGTTGTTTTAATATTTTACTTTACCTGACAGTCTTTAAATTTTTCTTTGCCAATATGACAGTTTCGGAAGAAGGCGAATATTATTTGTAACTCATGGAGATCTTTTGATGTGATTTTCTGAACAAGGAACGTCCAAATATTAATGGCTGAGGATTTCACCGATTGTGGTATTACATTTTTATTAGAAAATTGTTTCAGTGTAAAATGGGCTTTAGCGATAAATACTATCTAAAATGTAGTTTAAAGTGGATCAGTTTTCGTTTCATCAGTTGGAACAAGTTTATCACAAAGTTGAAGTTCATTCAAGTTGGAACTGATTAATAGTAATTAAAATGTGCTCTGAAACTTAATTAATTTTTGTATTAAGTAAATATGTTCATTAGTGAACTGCTCTCGTGAAATGCAGATGTTCATTTTGCTGTGGGAAATGTTATTTGAAGGAAAACTCATATCAGCTGATTACTTCTCAGTTTTCCGCAGTTTCATTTACTTCCGAGATTGGTGTCTTGATTACAATATGACATAAGCAGAGATTTCGATTTGGACAGATAGATTTTAGATTAGTATAGACGATGGACAATTAAGATCATTATAACGTCCACAAACTTAGAACTGGTTAATCTTTAATTTCATTTATGTCTTGTACTAGCCTGTTCGTATTTTCCTACTGAAACGTAGATTGTGAGAGCACAAACCCGCCAGGTTAAAAGAGATTGTTTTTTTCTTTTTAAAGAACTATTATGTCATAGGTTTTCTAATTTTACTAAAGAATGCTTCTTAACGCAGGTCTCGAAACAGGTAGTGAACTGGGAAAAAATAACCGAGCGAGCAACATGGAAGATCGTTCACGAAACCAAAGCACACATACATACTTCTTTCATGACGTGTCGTCCTGTTTTTGTATAGTGTTATTCTGGTTGAGTAAAATTATTAATAGTGTATTTGCCATATGGCAACATTCACTATTGGCATCGGTCGTATGGTCGAAAGAGTTAATTGATTTTAACGAAATTTGGCTCACGTGTTGAAATCCATTACCGCAAGAAGTCTATTTAAAATGGGCGTAATCGGGCCATTTTAAGGGTAATTTTTAGGAGTTGAAAAATGTTTTTGGGCCCCAAAATACTGAAAAAATTCTCAGAATCGTTTCAAAATTGACATTTTACCCTTTAGTAGTAATTAAAAAGTGTACCTAAAATTTTAATAAAATCGGCCCGATAGGACCGGACTTACAAATTTTAAGAAAACACTAGTTTGCAGATAGTGAATTATTTACTGAAAGTTGTATATAATTTGGTATAAAGGTTCGATTGATAATAATATTGCAATTGAGAAAAAAAATGTTCTTTTAAGGGGTGTATTAAGGAGTAAAATTTTTTATTTTGCCCAAAAACCAACTTAAGTTCGCATAATAAAGCCACACTGTATAAGCAAATACACTATATTGTCGGCAGGATTTTGGCACTGCGACTCGGGTTTTTATTTTTTTTTTACTAATAACAATTTTTTTTATATTTCTTGTTTAACAAAATTTGTTATATTTGTTTAATATTATATATATTATATATTTAAATGTTGCCTTTTGTGTATTTATCAGTATATTTTAAACATAAAAATAAAATGTCTAAGGAGCATACCTTCTGTCGTGTGTACGTGAATCGACGCACATCTTTTTTAATCTTACTTTTTTTTAAACATAGGAATAATTCCGCTATAGAAGTGACGCGAGCAAGGCTCAGCCAATCACAGTGTAATTAGATTGAAATCAAACTCATGACGACCATTTTTTTATCCTGCTCTGTTGCATAACTGATAATCTGAAACCCAAAAAATATAGTGGGTTGAAATTTAAATTTTTTTTTATTTACAAATTATTAATCGAAGTTAAAAATGCTAGAAAGCTTTCCTATCCTGAATTTAACAAGGATCAATATGTTGTTAAAATCCTCCTCGTTCCTTCTGAGGACTGAGAATCAAAAAAACTATAATATAAGCTTCGTATGAGATGAAAAATTTTTGAAACCTATCCTATAAAATGATCAAGATATTTCGCTAAAATTTCAGGATTCTGTCATAGAAGAGTTTGGGAAACCCTGTCTTAAGAGTCTAATTTTAGTCCGGCAAAAATCCGAAAATTATGTTTAATCGCGCTACATAAAAAATATACGACCCCATAAATAAGCTTGAATTATTGAGTTTATGTTTCCATTGTTTGACAAAACACTATCAACAATCAGAAATCAGCAAAAGCAATTAAATTCGTATGTTGTACATACATTAATAAAATAAAAAAAACAACACAAAATTTGCTTTTATGTCGCGACTTTTGTTTTAATTTTTTACGACTCTGCAATAAAAAAATGCAACTCGAAAGTTGCACAGATTCTATAAATATGTATACTTTTATGCTGAGACCACACCCGCTGCCTTCGCCATGTCAATACCGCCGCCTCCACCATCGATATTCTATACTTACACTTTATCATTGAATACTATCTAACACAGATCATATTCTCAAATGTGCGAATCTACACATCAAAATACATAATTTAGACACTTATGACCTATGTTGTCAAGCGTCTATAATTTGCAATGTCTATCAGATTACGTACGTGATATGCATACAATTGAGTTTTCTCTACCGAATAGTTATCTATAGTGAAAAGTTAACAATTTCCCCAAATGGAAACCAATATTAAAACCACAATGAATACAGTCGCAAAATGGTTCACAGATAATGAATTTGTACTAAATGTCAATAAAATACAGATGCTGACAGTAGGAAATTACGACCAATTAAACATAATTAATAAAAAAAACCAAGGCGATCCATTTAAAATTACAGTTTGTACACGGTCTTTTATACGTATTGAAGAAACTTGTGTACAGTTTTATACAAAGTTAAGGCTGTCGGAACGCTCTGAATTTAAACTAAAAATAGAGCTTCGGCTGTCAACTGATTGTAGACTTATTCGTCAACATTCTGCAAAAAATCTTTCTCTATAAGGAAGATAAAGGACAAATCTAGGTCTCTAATGGACTACTTTTGTAATTTTTGTACGATTTACTAGAAAAAATTTGGCATTAATTGTGCTAAAAAAACACCCGTTTTCAATGTCACACTATGATCTTATTCATACTTATTTCACAAAACTGTTCCATCACAAACCTAAAGTGACTCTTCCTTTTTCGGAAAAGTTTTTTAAATCTTCAAAATATTTCCAAAAATTAGAGTAATCAATTGACAGCGGCACCCTTGCAAAAAATTGTTTAGCCTCGTAGTTGGCACCAGCCAAAAATTGAAACGTGCGGATGATTTGAGCGAGACAGAGCTAAAGAAGGACACACCCACAATATGTCTTTTGCCTACCTCGCTCCTTACCGCTGGGTGTCAGTACAAACAAAATTCAGAGCATTCCGACAGCCTTAAGAACTGTATAAACGTCGCTGAGCCCTGCTCGAAACCAAAGTCTAGATACGTGCCTGTCAATCTGATAATCGACCGCAATAATGATGTTTTAAAGTTGGTTGTTAGTCTATACTGCACTACAGTCAATATGAATGCCGCTGAGAATAAGATAAAAATAATAAAAAAGTATAGTTTCGTATTTCGCTATATAGCTGATTGAACTTTTCATGTTATACCTATACTTGCAGCATCTGTTCCTATTTTCCATCTTTCTTTTATTCTTTTCTCTGTCGCTCTAAGGTACCTACTATTATTATGTGTTTTAATTGCGTTTCCTGTTTTAATTTTATTAATTAAACAACATTTTTAGTCCGAAATCTCTTAAACAGTGACGAGTCCTTTTCTGTGAATATTAAAAATATCAACAAACTTACATAATAGGTGAGTTTAATATCTAAGTGTAGCTCAGTGAAATTTATACTGAAAAGTGTACGTCATCAATTTGTTCTAGCAATAGTCAAATTCAGATATCTATCACCTCATCTACGCATCTCAAGGTCCCGACTCTTGGGTAGGAGAACATAGCGTTATATAGATGACGTGATAGATGCTTGAAAATGACTATTTTAATCCAACTCAGAAATATTATACAGGTCGGATGCAACTTACACTTTTGTATTATAAACGTAATAGTGTCAAAAATGTTGATACTTTTTGCAGTGGAACACGATACCCAACTCACCCAATATAAATCAATTTCATTATTGTATAGCAGTTACAGAGTAGGTAAGCCTTAAGAGCTAAAAGGCTGGTAGACGGACAAACAAAATACGAGAACAATAGATCTCCGCCCTTATGGAGGGTGAAATATTGATTTTTTAGTTTTTTGTGTACAAAAATAAAACAAAACATACCTTAAAAGCTAAAACTGCTTAATATTTTATCCGTTGAATTCTTCATAATAATATGTACAAAGAGAAAAATAAAAATTGCGAATTATGTTATATAAAATTATAGGAGTAACGTCCTGATAAATCAAATTTCCAAAGTATAAAGTTACTTCATTTTTAACCGCACAAAAATCATCTGCAAAAAGATCTCGTTCTTTCTTATTAACGTCCTTTGCAAAGTTATATTCTAGCTTAGTTCTCAAAAGTGAAATATTTATAGTTTCTTTGTTCTTGTGTGTAAATGGCTTAATAAAACATAATGAAAGATGCATCGGATGGTTGAATATTGTAAAAGTTTATATATAAACTTTCTAAGTATAGCAAAGAGGATTTTAAACAGCTCAAATGTCTTGATTTTCGATAAAATAAATATGGATTAAAATGACTGACGTTATAATAATTTAATTTATTAAATATCGTCCTGAAGTTGCTAAGTGCACTTTTTATGAAGATACGCTTTTTGCATCATCATATTAAAACTGGAAGAGGGCTTCAGAGAATAGCCGTCATATGCTATTATATTCATAGCAGTCTAAATAAATAGATAAATAGATACATTGTCAGATAGAATGTTATATCTCTTACGGAATTACATACAGGGAGGTGACCACATCTGCCAATCGTAGGATTTTAGCATGTAAAATCATACTTTCATCATTTCCTGCTCCCCTTATTATTTTGAACAAAATAAATAAAAATAAAATTCTGAATCCAAAATCACACAAGATATTTACTATATTTTTTGGACGTACCTTCTAAAGAACAGCTGATTTGTACCTATAATTTTCAAAATTGTTGACAGTTCGATTTTGAGTATGATCACTTCTAATTGTAGTCTCCGTCTAAATTCTCATACGGTTAGAATATGATTTACTTATTGTGGAAATATAGTACGACTACGTTTATTTTACTTTACTAAACTTTACGACACTTCTGTTAAATATATCTTTTCTTGATCGCTATACAGGCATGAAAAGCTCAGCTACTTTATAAGGAAGGTGTGCAAAAAATTAATTTTTCACGCTATGTAAGATATGAAAAATGTCGAAAATTTTCTAAGAAATTGTTAGCGAAAGCCATTGAACTTTTTAAAATTATGACGCTATGTCTGTCAGAATAATTTAGTCTGTCGTCAGCTTGTTGCTAGTCATCTTGATCGAAATACTGACCTAGGGAGTAATGTCTAGTACATTCTGTAATAACTGGGAGGGGGGTGGGGGGTGCACTTAAAGATATTTACACATGAAAAACTGAGAAATGCCAGACAGAACCGTATCTAAGAGTTCTGGTGCCCCTGGCGAAAGAAGGATATGACGCTCCTGGAAAAAAAAATAATATAAGCAACTTTGACGAAAGGAAGACTTAGCGCTCTTTGATGTTATAAAATTCAAAAAAGGTAGAATTAGTATCAGTACTATTAAAAAAAGAGACAAAGTAGTTTAATTTAAATAAACGGCTTTAATAATGAGTAGTTCGAAATTTGTATCTTAACAAAAATATAGATTTTTATGTGTCACCAGACGCCAGTTTGTTTCGAGTGCCCCTGAAACATCCACGCCAACTCCTAGACGCGATGTTGGTTCAAGGAGTTTAATTACCTATAGTAGAATTAAATTTTAATACAACAAAATTAGGATACGAAAACAAAAAGTTGTTCCTGTACACACACCCCTTAAATTATATAAAAAGGTTTTAAAAAGAAAATCCATTTAATGTCACACACAAAGACAATATCGTCATTACAAGATGGCCACTTTATTTTAATTAATATTGGATACTTGCTTGCAACGCGTCAGATGCAGTCGCTGAGAGGGCTTCTCCCCTGGCGTCGCCTCATATCATTATACAACAATTGCTATGTTTACGTGAATCTTAACATCGATTTTCTTACACATAAACACGCCTTAACATTACTTAGCTTAGTGTCGTTAGGTTTTAGTAACCATATTGACTGAACACATCTAACTAAGCAAAACTGAGTTAAGGACTACGCGTAACTGGATTTAGTGTACGTGTGTAGGCTATTACGCATGCCAGACTTGATACAATCAAAAAAATTAACCTCATATAGTCTTAAGTCAAGTCGGATGTCAGAAATTCGACTAACAACCTTAGAAGAGGACTGTCATCTGGTAGATGAATCCGAACGCGCAAAAGCTCATAAAATTACTAAGAAGAGTATTTTTACTCGTCTCACGTTTCTAGCTTAAGCAATTTCAGAAATACAGCGTATGCTTTATGAATCCCCCGCCACCTACATTCCTTAAGGTTTATTTTTGGGATAAGTGCCATGACAATCGGTTCAGCCGTGTCGAAGATTAGCCCGGACAAACAGACAATTTTTACGTAGTAATCCCAAATATTTTAGGAATAAAAAGTAGTTTAAAATATTCTTTGAAAAATCATCTACCTGTAAATGAAAGTATCGTAAAAATTGGTTCTGTCGTTTCGAAGATTAGTTCGGACAAACAAACAGACTGATAGACAAAAAATTGCGAATTTAGGTTTCACTGACATATACACTTTTATTTGATTTATATGTATAGAATATAGATGTATAAATTAATACGCTCATTCGCTTTCCCCCTTGTAAACCAAACCTACATACCTAAACCTCTGTCAAGAAATAAGCTATCTAATGGTAAAAACCGCAATCAAATCTGTTTATAATAGCGGATTCAAACCATTTTGAATCCGGGCGAAGCCAGGACGCTCAGTTATTAGAGCCCTAAATCTTTCCCAAGAAATAAACCATCAAATTGGTAAAAACCGCATTCAAATTTGTTTAGTAGTTCTTGTGTTTTTAGCGAACATAAAAACTGACACGAGAAACTTTGTTTTAAAGTACTAAATTTAAGAAGTGCAATGAAACAATGTAAATCATATCCGTTCCATGCATAAAAACTATGCCGCTTGTATTACATTGTGAGGTATAAATGTATGACCACTCTTTAAATTTTGAATTTATATAGTAAAGTGATAATTATGATATTTATGTAAATTAAACAAATCAGGAAATTTTGAGTGAAACAGACCGTGAAAAATATATTCGGATGAGTGGTCAACCCTGACGACTGCTGGAAGGGTGTCGCGTAATCTTGCTCTCAGTATGAAAAGTCTTTTGATGACTTCAAACGGAAACTATAGCCTCTAATTAAATACATAGCTGTCAAAGAACCGAAACACTGAAAAACGAATCCGCCCACCTGTGAGCTTTTTCAAGCTTGTTTACTTTATTAATGTAGAAGACATTTTTTTATAAAAAAACACTTATTTTAAGCTCATAATATTTAGAAAAAAATTTTCAGACGTGTAGGCAGGGGTGCGTATATAAAATAAAACCGGAATAGATGAGATCGATGGCTGACATGGAGTGCCGAGTGATGCAATTTTTAAGCATTCTGAGAACGTTCACTCACTAACATTCTGCCATATTTAAAGAAAAAATACATAAGATGGATGGGAATCATAGACAGAAAACTAAGTATAGTCGACTCTCGATAATTTGACACTCAAGGGACCAGAGAAAAATTCCAAATTACCAAGAGTTCAAATAACAGGAGTTTAAATAACCAAGCGATAGGGAGGTAAAAAATCAAGTAAACAAGACTTTGATCAAAATTCGTGATTTATTATTTTAAACATTTGTACAATTATTCACTTATTCATTTTGAAAAGAAGTCCGTAAATTTCTATTGAGTGAGCGACTTCAGTTTATTATTGTCCAATGAATTTTCGATAATGGTGAGAGCTGCGAAGAAATATGTGTATGTAAACAAAACGACATGTCTGTGCATGATAAACACTTCAAATTATAGAGAACAGTGAAGCCCGAACTTCAAATTATTGCATGTTGGCGGGCAAGATACTATTCCTTCAACTTCAAATATTATATTGATTAATTAATATTGATTTTATTCAATTTATTGAGTATTTTTCAAGGGACCATGAAAAAATTTCAAATTATCGAGAGATTCAAATTAGCGAGTGCCAAATCATCAAGAGTCGACTGCATTTTCAAACAGGAACTTGTACTGATTAACTAAGTAGTTGTAATAAATACAACTGTAATGACACTTATCCTAAAATCCGTGTATACTATCCCTCTTGTGTCCCTGTTATATATGCTCTCATATTGCGTCACTTGTATTCAAGATCAGTCAAACTTTTCTTTATTTATTTCAATTAAGTTAGAAACTAGCCCTGGCTAATTACTTATCACAGTAAAGGCCATTCTGTTAAAATAAAAAAAAAAAAACTGTAATGATAAAATATAAAGAAAAATCTATAATAAAAAACAACTAACAGCCACATTGATATTTTGTTCTAAATATCAATGACATATTTGTAAGAAAATAAAATAAACTTGGCAGTTCCTCAAACATTTTCGACTTCTGGAGACCCTCAAAAATAGCTGATTTTCACTTCATTTTCGAAATTCTTGACATTTCACTTTTGAGCAAACTTGACTTATACTTAATAGTAGGTTATAAACATTGATTATATTACCGAATACATTATTTTGTCGGTGTTGTTTTATACTGCGGTCTGTGGCCAGTGTTTTTGAAATGTTCTAATTATGCTTTTTGTAAACTTTATATATAGTCAGTTCGGTAATTATTCGTACATTAATTAATCAATTTAAAAGTGATTTTCATACAGTTTAATGTTCACATGTTCGTTATAATAAGTAAGGATGTACGAATAGGTACGTACTTTAAAAATAGTAAACATACTCGATTGTTGTAGGGTATATATTATATTCTATTTCGAGTCAAGTTAAGTGCTCTAAGAGAAAAATCTGTTTATTTTGTTATTTTTAACAAGTTCACCATCAAAGCACATTATATCAATAAATGCAATTTTAGAAAATAACAATTAATTAACATACTGTGTTTTTCAGTTCTGTTCGACTTAGTAGGTACTAGGTAGGTATAGTCTAAAATGAGTAGTTGGCTGTAATATCAGGTACTTGGTTTGATGGCTTCATTTACCATTTTTGTATACTAAAATACTATCTCATATGTAAAAAAATATTTTTTGAGCTTTTTCGAGAAAAAAAATGCATTTTAATTTTCCATACAATCTGATTTTATTGTTATGGAGTGCAAATAAAGTGCAGCAAGTATCTCATACTTCGATTGTCTTCTTTAGTATTTACCTAAATAATTTTCAAGCAGACTTGAGTACCTAATGCCGAGAAAAAAACAAAAAATGTTAAACACTTTTTTCAATTTGTAAATTTTTCGCAGCTATATTGCTCGACTCGAGTCTTGAGTTAAAAACTTGACTTGAAAATGGAAATTTATAACTCGCACATCCCTAGCTACATGTTAAAGTTTTTATCTATTAATAAAACATACGCATGACCGTTTTGCAGCTACAAGTTACCAACAAAAAACAAAATAGTCCATAAAATTATGTAATTAAGGCTATTTAAAGAGAAACTATTTCACTATTAAATTCTGACAAAATTGTTAGCAAATTCATAAGTATACTGTGCCAAAGCAAAGAATGTCTGAGAGGAAAGGGAATCAGTTCGCATGTAACAACGAGAATTTTGCGAAACCATAGACTATGCACATACTTTCGACAGGCGTACACTTTCCTCGGTCACAGTATACATTGTTGGTATTTTTTGTATTACAAATTTTATCGTAAGTAAATAGTGTAGAGATGGGGATTTGTCAAATAGAACCAGTGGACTGTCAATTGATATTGCGTGGTTGATAAAAATATTGAACGATCTTCCAACTGATGTTATTCATTAACGAGGTATGACCTTGGGTATCTGTTACATTTTTTTAACAATAATAATAAGAATATATTCCAGTTTTACAAAAATACTAGTTCCAAGATATCGTTATTTCTCCCAACTGATGTTATTCATTAACGAGGTATGACCTTGGGTATCTTACATTTTTTTACAATAACAATAAGAATATATTCCAGTTCTACAAAAATACTAGTTCCAATTACTCGTTATTTGTCCCAACTGATGTTATTCATTAACGAGGTATGACCTTGGGTATCTTACATTTTTTTACAATAACAATAAGAATATATTCCATATCTACAAAAATACTAGTTCCAAATACTCGTTATTTCTCCCAACTGATGTTATTCATTAACGAGGTATGACCTTGGGTATCTGTTACATTTTTTTACAATAACAATAAGAATATATTCCAGTTCTACAAAAATACTAGTTCCAAATACTCGTTATTTTGTAACAACGCCGAGATTTCTTGGCAGATATATTCTTTTCACTTTCAAAATGGGAGAATGCGATTTAAAAAAACGTGTGAGCTTTTCACCCGCGTAAATTCAGTGAAACTTCTTTCGAAATTATTTACTACAAACGAGATGATGGCGTAATATCACGCATGCACTGATATTTGACGAAATACACATATTTATATGAATTTATAGATGTATGTATATATATCTACACTAATTTTATAAAGAGGAAAGATTTGTATGTATGTAATGAATAAACTCAAAAACTACTGTGCCGATTTAAAAAATTCTTTCACCATTAAAAAGCTACATTCACCCTGAGTAACATAGGCTATAATTTATTGCTAGAAAATATTGGGTGTTTTTAGATTATATCGGGTGTTTATAGATTATACCGGGTGTTTTAGATTATACCGGGTGTTTCGATTATACCAGGTGTTTTCAGATTATACCGGGTGTTTTTAGATTATACCGGGTGTTTTTAGATTATACCGGGTGTTTTGAGATTATACCGGATGTTTTTAGATTATACCGGGTGTTTTTAGATTATACCGGATGTTTTTAGATTATACCGGGTGTTTTTAGATTATATAAAACGCGTTACGAAAAACGTCTTATACGAAAGGGACTTCGTTCCAAACGCGTGTCCCGCGACACGTTCCAAGTTTTTTTTAAATTTCTTTTTGGGAAATAAGATTTTTCTTCGATTTTTGAACATTCACAAATAAAAGCGATTGAATTCGCGCAAATTCAATACACGTTGAGAATTTAATGTTAATGATTCTCATCTTTTATATCCTATATATTACATTTACACCCGGGCGAAGCCGGACTGAGCCGCTAGTAGTCTATAAATTCATGTATGTAAATATGTATCTGTATACAATGTATAAGCACCGTACATAAATTATTTGTCAACACACACTTTTTTTCCTATATAATACTTTGGCGTTAATACACCATTGTAAAACTCACACAGAACTATTATATAAAACAATCTTGCCACATAGGTTATACGCGTGTAACTGTGTATATGTACACGATTGCCCTTACTTTTCTCGCGCTCAAGGTCTCTTGTATTTCCCCATTGTTGAATAATTTTTCTTTTAACGTTATCGAAAATTACAGGCAGATACGTTATTAAAGAAATTTTACTTCATAAAGGCGATAAAGTCTTTCCGAAAAGGGGTGAGGCTAAAATATGGTTGACCTGTCCTGTCCGAGGGTTTTGTCCACAGATGATTCGGGATTTCTTTATATGAATTGTTCTACACTTAGAGCACGCACAGTTAGGTATGAACAATAAATGAATCAACATATGAATGTTAGACTTTCTGTTAAATTTGAATTTAACAAGTCACGTTCACAATACGAAAAAGCTGGGGCTATTTGCCAACTGTTATTTGTGTTAAACTCCAAAGTTTGTCGAGTTTTCTTATTTTACTGTATAAACTTTTTTAATTTATGTGGAAATATGCAACACAAACAGAATCTATTGTTTTGTTCTTATTTATCTATTAAATAATGTACATGTTGTACAGGGTAAAGAATATGTTCATTTCTGAAATAAAATGTGTCTAAAAGCACAATAATAAGAAAACTCGGGTCGCAGTGCCAAAAGTCTGCCGATAATATAGTGTATTTGCTAATACGGGCAGCGTGGAAAACTGTAAGCCTAACAATATAAGTATTTCAAACATATACAACTAAGTTAGCAGGAAAGTGGACAAATTGATGTAAATCAATAAACCAAGTATTAATTTAGCGACGTTTCGGGCATTTATTTGAGCTTCATCAGGCATCTATAAAGTACAGCACAATTATTAATTTAGCGACGTTTCGGTCATTTATTTGATTTTCATCAGGCATCTATAAATCGCTAAATTAATAAGTACTTTATAGATGCCTGATGAAAATCAAATAAATGACCGAAACGTCGCTAAATTAATAATTGGTTTATTGATTTACATCAATTTGTCCACTTTCCTGCTAACTTAATTGTATACGTTTGAAAAAAAATATGGACGCAACGATTTCCAATATAAGTATTGTTTATACGTTTTACTTAAACCCTGTGTAAAGAATACGGGCATACTTTTTTTCGTGTATGACGATAAACGGGGTATGTCTGTATATTATTATGTATTAGAAATACATGAGTGATTACTGCATGTTGATAACAGTTGAAGTGTTAAACAAATGAAATATCGTTAGCGTCTAGTGATTTGTTTCTATCAGTTGATTATAAAGAAGAGTGATTGGACGATATGGTTTTAGATAAAAACAAACTATCGGACAAAATCGAAGCATTATGTTGCTAATGTTTTCCGATTACTGCTTTAGATGTATAGTTGAACTTTAATTTACATAAAAACTAATTTCTCAACCAGATTTCGCCCGAGTACAAACCGGATTGAATCCAAGTTGGATTGAATAAATTTTATTTAAATCAATGTGTACCCGAGCGAAATCGGCCCAGTAGCTAATTTTATAATATTTAAATAATAATATATTTTATACTGCTTTTCTAATTGAAATTGATATACATTTTATTTTGATTCTATCCGATTTGCACCTCCAGGCGAAGACATTCACCAGTTGTTCAATATGACTTTTTTAAGTATATTCTATAGTTTCATTAATAAGCGAATAAACAAAATTAAAACTACATATATTTCTCTAAATCGCCATTTATAAATAATTTGTTTGTTTTAAATGTGTCGTTTTTTATAAAATGGTCAATATTTTTAAAAGTAAAATAGGAGATTAAAAAATTTAAAAGCACAAAATAAACATCGGCATAAAACCGGCTTATTCGAAAGCATACAGTGGAAATAACGAATGTATAAAAAGTAAGTAATCCACCTATAGAAAAGGTTTGTGAATTTTTGCCAGGTGACCTATAACTTCAACATATACAGAGTGATTCGAAAGCTGTTTACTACATTTCGGAATATTTTCTTAAATTTCTCATATCTTTCTTGTACGATTGTAACTCGCGAACATAATTTTTGTTTGTTTGTACCGTGTTGTTGGTACAAAAAAATAAACAAAAATGTCTACGAATACAACGATTATTATGAAATTTTGTACAGTAGCAGGTTGGTATTCAAATTTAAGATGTACATAGGTATAGTGTATAGTGTATAGTGTATAGGTATAGGAATATAGTGTTTTATATCTGACTACGATCGAGTTAAGATAAGATTTGCCAAAACAGATATTGCAGCAAGCAAAACATAGCAAAAAAAAATGGCGTGTTACCTTTTTTATTCATTGATCTCTACTCTTTCGTTTACGCGCACTGAGAAAAAAATTGTTATTGTTTGAGACAAACATATATTTGTTTGCTTAAACAATTTGTTTTCTCTTTCATCAAAATATGTACAGTCGTTTTCGAATAATGTTGATATAAACTGATAAACGAAATAATTAGAAATGTCTTCTCCCATCTATGTATTAGACGAAAATTTTCCGAAAAAAATGTCAATTCTTTATTGAAAATTAAAGACGCTCAAAAAGTCGCGTTTAGACCAAAATAAAGGTTTGTGAACTGTTCACGAGCTGTTCGCGAACATAGCGTTTACATCAAACATTAATACATATTACATATTGTTCGTAATAATGAACGATTCTCAAGAGTTCGTTGACAATTCGTCAAAGGTTCGCATTTAATGTAAAACATGCCACCAAGTGAAGAACATATTTTGATAGCTTGTGCTGCCTTCTTATTTTTGTAATCTAAATGATTAGGGTCCCACAAATTTAAATGGATCTTATATATTCTTCAATTAAATTGATTATATTCCCTTTTCACTACTCCATATTTCAGAAATAAATGTAAACTTTTTCTGAATAATAGATAATATCTGTTCACGAACACCGAACAACAACAAAATGTGTAGATCAAATCCAGTTCGCGAACTGATCTCTACTTGTGCTCAAAGCGTATCGCCTCTAGAGCGAACTTGGCTGAGCTTGCGAGACCTGCTCGCAAGCACTGGTTTACACCAAATTCGCATTCTGCTCGCGAATTGTTTGCACGAATATGGGCTGAACGAGGCGTTACCGTCTATTGACATCAAATTAAATTAAACGACAACACAAAATATCCATGAACGGAGGTGGGATTTGCATCCACGACAATTTGATTCAAAGGCCAGCACGCTAAGCGTCCCACCAAGCTATCCTCTCCACTTGAAAAAAACTCCGCAAATAAGTAAAAATAAACAAAGGTCCTGTTACAATTTTATTTATTAGTATCGATCACACGTTCAAAATTAACCGAATTTATTCTGCACGCTATTTCTGTTTTTTCTCCTCTTCTTAACCACCCACCTACCTACACGGTACACATTAGCATGTACGCGTTACGATTCCTGTGAATATACAGAGAACAGGGAATATCTGTGATTGTTGTCAGCCGGCCGCTGTAGGCTACAAGATTTGTAATGAAACACAGAAACCTCTCTAGTACTCATGCTGACACTTATATATGCAGTGTTGCCAAACTGACATTTTTATTTTTACTAAATAAGAAAGCTTTGGCTACAGAATAAATTTATGAAGTCACACTTCTTTTAGTGCTGTAGGTAGGATTGATTCCAATCAATCAGTGTAAGGAAAAGGCATGACCGATATATAAGTCTAGGTTTCCTAAGATAGCCCTACTGTAGTATAGCGACTGTAATATGACGTTGGATTATGTAATAAAAAACGTTTGTATAGGAATAAAGTAATTTTATGTTACGGTGGTGTTACCGCCACCGAGAAAACTACATCCATTTACTTTCATGCAAACGTTTTTGTTACAACAAAAAAATGGTGCAAATTTCAAATTACTGTTTTAACATGTAAATGATGAGATTTAAACAGTTTTCTGCTTTCCACGAATTAACTGACGAAACAGCTTTTTTGACCTTAGTTTCTTGAGCTAATTTGCAGAATACACTTAGGTAGCAGTTTTATTTGTAGATCTTTCAAACTATTTATAATGTGCCAAAAGCAGTATAAAAACCTCCCTGTGGGGTAGTTCAAAGAATCTCGATTGATTGAGATTGCTCTTTACAATATGGAAAATTTCTCCTTCAATTAAAGTTTTTATCTTTTTAACTATTTGTATTTGGCGATGTTCATACCAGTTGGCTGTTGGCAGCAAAATTAATTAAAAAATTCTCGGAAATAAAATAGGGTATTACCTTGTCGTTTGGCAACGTTGGTATTGAGAGCACTGCTGTAAATGCTCCTAGGTGCTGCGGTTGAGTTGCGCGCGCTTCAAAAAGATAAAACAAAAGACCACCGTCGCCACACACACACACACACACAGTATATACCTTTTATAAGTGTGATATAGTTGTTGCGTGGGTGGATCCTTCCGTGTAATACAGGATGACCTATTCCGATTACGTCATAATAATATATTGAAAACGCGTAGGAATTTTCTAACTGACTTATGCACGGTCAAGCATGCTTCGCATTTAAAAAAATAAAATAGCGGACCCTCAACTTCATTTTATTCAATAAAAAAAAGGTTTGTTAGTGTATTTGCCATATGGCAACATACACTATTGGCGTCGGTCGGATGGCGGGACCTAGAGGTCGAACCAAAATTTCTCGACATTTCATAACCTCCTAAACACATTGGCACCATTTTTAAAAATGTTTATATATATATATGTTTATATATACAAGGTGTCTCACCGAACGTTGGCTAACATGGGTAACTTTGTTATTAGTGGAGATAAAAAGTCGGTTAAATGGGCAAAGTAGTGCAGAAAATTGGGCTCATTAACATCCCGTCGAAAAAACAATTGAATTTTGACACCCTATGAATTTATTCAGAAAATAGTGAAAATTGCCATTTATGAAAACTGGCCATAACTTTTTATTTATGAAAATATTTGAAACTTTCATTAACCATTTTTTGATAACTTTTTAAGGTCTTTTCAGTGGCGTAAGTTTAATTTTTTTATTTCCACTACATAATGAGATATTGACATGAACTTTGGTTTTTCTTATGGACGGCATTTTTGATTTTCAGATATTCGAATTCTACTTATTTTTCTGAATAATTTGACATAGCATATCCTATATCTAAACCAATCAGAAGCTACAAAACTGACAAAAATAGCTTTTTGGCGTTATCAAAGTGTGCCGTGTAAAGCGAAATTTGTTGAAACAAATACATATCGACTGGTTAACAATCTGTCGAGCGATCGTTACAGTTTTGCTAATTCATTTTGTTTGATTTACTCTCTAAGATGGCTCAAGCATTCTCAAATTTGGAGAAACTTGCTATTTTTGCGCATACATTCAGCGTAACAAAAATACCACGTGGGCTCAAACACAATACTTGAACCTTTATCCAGAAAGGCGACAGCCTTATTCAATAACTTTTAGGAACTTAAATAGAAATTTAAAGGTATACGGTTCATTTTCAAAGAAAAAAGGCAACATTCAATACTGTGAAGAAGAATTAGGTTTAGTAAACGTTGAAATTAATGGAGAAAAGTTCCTAAAAGTTATTGAATAAGGCTGTCGCCTTTCTGGATAAAGGTTCAAGTATTCTGCTTGAGCCCACGTGGTATTTTTGTTACGCTGAATGTATGCGCAAAAATAGCTGTTTCTCCAAATTTGAGAATGCTTGAGCCATATTAGAGAGTAAATCAAACAAAATGAATTAGCAAAACTATAGCGATCGCTCGACAGATTGTTAACCTGTCGATATGTGTTTGTTTCAACAAATTTCGCTTTACACGGCACACTTTGATAACGCCAAAAAGCTATTTTTGTCAGTTTTGTAGCTTCTGATTGGTTTAGATATAGGATATGCTATGTCAAATTATTCAGAAAAATAAGTAGAATTCCAATATCTGAAAATCAAAAATGCCGTCCATAAGAAAAACCAAAGTTCATGTCAATATCTCATTATGTAGTGGAAATAAAAAAATTAAACCTACGTCACTGAAAAGACCTTAAAAAGTTATCAAAGAATGATTAATGAAATTTTCAAATATCTTCATAAATAAAAAAGTTATGGCCAGTTTTCATAAATGGCAATTTTCACTATTTTCTGAATAAATTCATAAGGTGTCAAAATTCAATTGTTTTTTCGACGGGATGTTAATGAGCCCAATTTTCTGCACTACTTTGCCCATTTAACCGACTTTCGATCTCCACTAATAACAAAGTTACCCATGTTAGCCATCGTTCGGTGAGACACCCTGTATAATGTTTATATACAGGGTGTCCCATAAGTCGACGTCCAAACGAAGTGAGGTGATGGGGGAGGTCATTTCCTATCAAAATAACCATAAATGTGATTATCCAATTGTTTACGGTTCGAAAGTTATTTCAATTTTTGTATTTTTCTCTGAAATCGTGTAGTGCTTATACTAAAAAATTAATTTAAAAAAATCTATGAGTTGTTTGGTCGATTTTTTTTTTAATAGGATCCTGAAGAGTCTGCCTTTCCAAAAAAAATAATTTTCATGAGCTCTGTTATCATCTGTCAAATAAAAAAAATGTTTTTTTAAACACTTTTCGGTGGCAAGAAAAATATATTTGATTTTAAATTCACGTTGACAGAAAAAAAGTGTTATAAAAAAAATTGACCAATTATCAGAAAAACTTGTCCATTTAATAGAGATTCTAACGCGGTATAGTACAACTCGTTATTCATGACAGTTTTTTTTATAACAATTTTTTTACATGCAAGTCGTGTTTGTTAAAAAATACATTTTCGAAAATTTCAAAATCTAAGTTGGCTAGTCTAACACAAATGAACCAAATTTTATTTGAAGTTACAACAAATGTTCGAAATTAGTCGAAACGCCCGTTCGTTATTTTGTATTGTATTGGTCGCAATTCTTATTTTTTGCCGCAGCTGATGTTCGTTTTGGTTTTCTGTCGCGTAGACCAGTTCTTTGAAGTAACCCCATAAAAAGAAGTCTAGGTCAGGTGACCGCGGTGGCCACTGGATGGTTCCTTCCCTTCCAATCCAGCGATTTGTGTATTCGGTGTTGAGGTATCGTCTCACTACTAGAGCATAGTGACAAGGAGCCCCATCGTGCTGCAACCACATGTTTCGGCGTGTTTCTAGCGACACGTGTTCCAGTAAGCCGCCCAAATCATTTTGCAAAAAATAAAGATATGCATCGCCCCCGATCCTTCTGGGTAGCTCAAGGGGCCCAATCATTATGCAAAAAATAAAGATATTCATCGCCCTCGATCCTTCTGGGTAGCTCAAGGGGCCCAATCATTTTACCTTCAACAATTCCCGCCCACATGTTGACCCCAAACTGATGTTGAAAATAGTCGTTTCTTATAGCTCTAGAGTTTACATAGTCATAAGAGTGAAAATTATGGATGTTGAATACTCCCGTCCTTCGAAAGCTCGATTCGTCACCCCACAAAATGTTATTAAAAAACTGAGGATCTTCCCTGTTCCGACGTAGAATTTCTCGGCAAAATTGCACCCTTTTGTTATAATCAGCGGGTAAAAGTGCTTGCACACGTTGCACATGGTATGGATGTAACTGATCCCTTTTAAAATACGGTGCACTGTGGACCTCGAAACTCCCGAACGTCTTGACAAACGACGAACACTTGTAGATGGGTCCTCTGTCACCATTCCAATTATTTCATCTTCGTCGATGCCAAGTCTATGTCTTCCAGCTCTTTGCTCATTCCCAGGGATTTCACCTTCTATGTACCGCCGATGTATACTTTGGAACACCCTATGGTCAGGATAGTGTTCTTGGTTGGGATATCGTGCCCGATATTCTCTTGCAGCAGCCCGAGCATTCTCGTCACAAAACCCATAGACATAGTGCATTTCTGCATACTCCCGATGGGAATAAATAACCATTTTGATGCGTCCAACTTGAAAAGAGTCCAAATCACAAACAGGATCGAAGTTCAAATTACCAAGCGCAGGTCCAAATAACAAAGTACAAAATGAAAAGTCAAGTCGGAGGTTTACTAGTAATAAAACGAATAGCGAGCATACATTAGAAGTAGTGAATGAAAGAGAAACAGATTAATTTGTTTAAGTCGTTCCAGCCAACTTAGATTTTGAAATTTTCGAAAATGTATTTTTTAACAAACACGACATGCATGTAAAAAAATTGTTATAAAAAAAACTGTCATGAATAACGAGTTGTACTATACCGCGTTAGAATCTCTATTAAATGGACAAGTTTTTCTGATAATTGGTCAATTTTTTTTATAACACTTTTTTTCTGTCAACGTGAATTTAAAATCAAATATATTTTTCTTGCCACCGAAAAGTGTTTAAAAAACCATTTTTTTTATTTGACAGATGATAACAGAGCTCATGAAAATTATTTTTTTTGGAAAGGCAGACCCTTCAGGATCCTATTAAAAAAAAAATCAACCAAACAACTCATAGATTTTTTTAAATTAATTTTTTAGTATAAGCACTACACGATTTCAGAGAAAAATACAAAAATTGAAATAACTTTCGAACCGTAAAAAATTGGATAATCACATTTATGGTTATTTTGATAGGAAATGACCTCCCCCATCACCTCACTTAGTTTGGACGTCGACTTACGGGACACCCTGTATATATAAACATTTTTAAAAATGGTGCCAATGTGTTTAGGAGGTTATGAAACGTCGAGAAATATATATATATATATATATATATATATATATATATATTATACATATATATTATATACATATATAAATGTGGGCAATAACTTTCGAAAGAGTTGATTTAAACTAAATTTGGCCCGCATGTTGGAATCCACCACCGCACGAACCCTATTTAAAATGGGCCCAATCGGGCTATTGTAAGGGTAGTTTTTAGGGGTTGAAAAATGTTTTTGGGCCCCAAAATACCGAAAAAAATCTCCGAGTCGTTTCAAAATTGAAATTTAACCCTCTGGTAATAGTTAAAAAGTGTCCCTAAACTTTTAATAAAATCAGCCCTACAGGACCGGATTTAAAAATTTTACGAAAACACTAGTTTGCAGATAGTGAATTATTTACTGAAAGGTGTATATAACTTGGTATAGAAGCTCGATTAATAATGATATTGCAATTAAGAAAAAAAATGTTATTTTAAGGGGTGTATTAAGGAGTCAAATTTTCTATTTTACCCAAAAACCAACTTAAATTCGCATAATAAAGCCACACTGCCTATACTAGCAAATACACTATATTGTCGGCAGGGTTCTAGCAGTGCGACCCGGGTTTTTTTAATCTTTACCCACGGTCGAAGTGAAACGTAATTACTTACCACGAAACCAAACTGGACTTTTTATCAAACATAAATCCTCGCACAATAGAAATGACAGAGAACTCAAGCGAGTAAATAATATTCAATTTAAAATTATGAACGCAAGTTCTTTCATTGATAATAGTAAAACAAATCACTACAGAAGCAAATTCGATTGGCAGTCTAAGTAGTATTTCAATAATTTGTTAATAGGCCAGGAGACATCTGTCCGGTCCTGTATGGGCCGAGGGAGTATATGCAAATTCAAAAGTTATCGAACTATATAGAACACTGAACCACTAGAACTATCAAAATTCAACCAACTAGCTAACGCCATTTAAAATCGGCTGTGTTTAACAGAACAAAATTGCTGTTCAGGTTGCATACTCATATATGTGGATTTAAGCAATGGAGGTCTAGAAGTAAACCATAGACGTAGCAGATGTCTATGAAGTAAACATATGGAAACAAATATCGTAATACCAGTATGGCGGTCGTTCATTTACCAGCTTATTTTTGACATTTAAGTTGGAATCGCATTTATTTTCATAAAAACAGCTCATTGTTCGATGATATTCACAGTAAAAAAATGTGTGAGCCTCACCTGCATAAACTCACGAAGGAAGTGAAACTTCTTTAGAGTTATGAACTCGTTTCATTGCTGCGTTATTCATTTAGCGCTACCAATGTTTTCCTCATATTTCCCTGACGTTGAATCATTTCCTCTTCAATTTTGTGTTACCAAGGTTTCTTTTATATTTTCCCGCCGTTCAATAATTACATCTTTAACATTACAGAACATTTCAAACAGATATATCGCTAAGGAAGTTTCACTTCAAAAAGGAAAACAAAAATGTTTGTGAAAAAACACTTCAAGTAAAATTGATAACATCAAATAAACATTGTGAAAAAGAAATACATAATATATATTGAAGAGAGACCCCTACGTACAATCGGGTCGACAAAAAATTAAAAAGAAACCTATTTTATAGGGGATACGTGCAAAATAGTAAGTTATGTTTTAACAGTTACACAATAAGTCATAAAATAATGACACACAAAATATATATGCTATTTTTTGCACGGACCTAACTTCTATTTTCACATAATTTTCTTAATTTTTGACAGTTCAATTTTGAGTAAGATCACTTGTCTGATTATAGGCTGCGTTCAATTCTCATGCGGTTAGACTATGTTTTACTACAGAAATGGTAATAATAATAATAATAATGCGTTTAACGTCCGTTTCTCGACTTTATGTCATAACAGACCCATTCGCACCATTACCATTTTCTATCTACCACACTTCCCGTTATTTTTCTACATTTTTAAAACTTCAACTTATGTAATAGCAATGGGCGAATGAAGGAATTATAGGAAATTAGGATAAGGTAGGTAATTTTTGAACAAGGAGTTTGATAGGTAATCTGCCATGGCCTCAAATAAGGAACCATCTCGATATTTATCTGGAAATAATTGAGGGAAACCATAGAAAACCTCAATCAAGATGGCCGGTACAGGAATTACCGTTTCTCGGCAAGAGGCAGTAGGAAAAAGTCCTAGCCACATCTGCCCCCGCCGGGATTCCAACCCGGATCTCCCGAATGCGAATCTAGTGCTGTCACCCCACTACTCTAGCCAGCTCGGTTCAGAAATGGTAATAAGACGAAGTTTATTTTATTTTATGCAATTTATATGACTACTGTTAAAAGTGTCATTTCACGATTGCTGTACAGGCGTGAAAAGCAGCTATTTTATAGAGAGGTGTGCAAAAAACACTATATATATTTTGTGCGTGATATTGTTATGACTCGTCACTTTTAAAACTCGTTAGTGCTTATTTTTAGTATATTGTCACATTTGTAAAATACATTCCATCACGTAGTAGATACATAACCTAGAGGCGTCTCAAAACTAGGTGCAGTTTAATCTGCCACTGATAGAATCCCAATCCGTATAATTTCTACTTCCATGATGCAAGCATGCATGTTATAGCTTCGAGCGTCGGAATTCTGAAATGTGCTACTGCTATATGTAAGTACAAAACATTTGAGTGCCATACACTACTAGTGTATGAGACCATGGAAATGTGGTCAGAGAAAGAGATAGAAGATAAAGTTTCACAGCAAAGGTGGAAATTGTATTCATAACGGTGATGACCTAACAACTAAATTATGCATTTTTGAAGTGGTTTACATATTTTGTTATTAAACAGAGCGATGTAGCGCAGTGGTGAAAGCTAGACTCGCATTCACGAAGTACTAGGTTTAAATCCCGGTGGAGTCAGGTGCGACTAGAACTTCTTTCTACTGCCTCTCGCCGACAAATAGTAATCCGTGCAGTATTGACCATCTTGTTGAAGTTTTTCAAGGTTTCTTTTAATAATTCCCGATAAATATCGAAATGGTTCCGTATTCAAGGCCATGGCCGATTAAGCTCCGCATGGTTTCCTAAGATAGTTCTCGTTTCCGTAAAATAGCGGCCGTGAATGATGTCAGAAAAAAGAGTGCATAGAATTAAATGGAAGGAGTTTTCTCGCTAGCAGCGAAACCAGCGTCACATAAAAAGATTTAGCCAATTAGATGACAGGACCATTTCAACTTCGAAAGTATTGACACTTGATATATGTGTGAAATAAAAGATATTAAATTTCTGTTTACGTCTGCGGTGACGCGGGTAAGGACTCTGCCATCTATTTATATTTATAATACTATCATCTTAGCGCGTAGGAATCTGCACCTATTTAGGACTCATTTTCCCAGACTTTTTTTGAACTCGTCCCCCGAGTTCAAAACACAAAACAAAAAATGTAACGACGCTTGGATAATAATATCAGTATTTATATTAAATTTAAAGGGCCAATACATATTATTTTTTACTTTTTAAAGGTTTTTTTTTTGTGTCAGGGGTTTTTTAAATTTTTAATTTAAATTTTATTTCATACTTTTTAAACTTTTTATAAGAAAAGAGCTGATGACCTTGAACGGCTGAGCCGATTTTTATAAAACATGTATAAGAACTACCGCTAGAAAACCTGCTTTTAAATTAAAAAAAAAACGCATCCAAATCGGTTTGCCCGTTTAAGAGCTACGGTGCCACAGACAGACGCACACACACATACATACACACATAGCAGTCAAAGTTTATAACAACTCTGTTTTTGCGCCGGGGGTTAAAAACTAAGATCAGTTAAAAAGATTGGTCAGTATTAAAGATTAAAATCATATCAAAGAAATATGTTGCATAATAGGGATGTTGACTATTTTTGGGAAAGTGTTCTAAATCGTGCATAAGCACCTAATATTGCCACAAATATTTATTATTTTTATTTAAATACAACTCAAGCCTTAAAAATCATGTATTTTAAATCCCGTTTCAAATTTCGGTCCAAAACGCCAATACTAGTCGCGTGACGTCACCTGGTCATACCAAAGGAGGCTCAAAAGTTTGCACAGGAGCTACCATTCTATAATGCGGTCACAAAGTAGGAGGCTGTGCTCATAAGCGCTAGTAAATTAATGAGATTATGAAAAGTGTTTTCGTAATTCTTGCTATAAAAGATGAATTCTAAGTTTTCGAACCATTAGCCTTAATAAATACACTTCCCATGAAGTTAAAACTCCTTGCAGTCTTTTTTTAAAGAAATTTTCGAATAAATTACACACTAAATATTAACCAAACAATAAAGTTTTTTGACAGCGGCTGAACATATGACGTCATGCGCTCTGATTGGTGTCTGTTGTGACGTGACTTGAGAGTGATTTTATTAGGTTTTATTTATTAAATATTTATTAAATTCCTTAAAAATAAGGAAAAATATAGTGTTTTTAAGTATTTCTATCATAGAAACTACTACTTTTCGTTAAAATTATGTTTTTATTTGAATACAGTCAACATCCGTATTAATATCCGTAGACTATTTAGCTTTAAACACATTTTATACAAAGTAACATGAATAATAGTGTTTTGTTTTAAGAGTCGACTATCTGCGGTAAAGTCATACATTTGTGTTGTATAATATACAAAGTATAACAGAAAGTTATGCTCACACTAGACAAGATAAACAGGGTAAAATGAAGAAAAATCATAAAACAATTTACCTATAAGAAAATTTTAAAATTCGTTTGCGGTTGTCGCCGTATAAGCGGACAGATATTTCAGAAGCGATTTTAAGGGTTCGGAAACTGTAAGGAGCGGTTAATGACTATTACTTATAGTTTCACAGAGCAATATAAGCGGCACAGTAATTGTGCATGAGAAAATCTATGACCGCCTCTAAACAAAGTTAAACTAAGTTACTGCCTACAATTTCCAAACAACTATAGGGACACGCCTTTATTATAAAGCGACCACCATTATGATACGTGTTTTCTTTGTGATTCCAATAATCACCATACAAATTTTAACTTCTTGTTACACCATGTAGGGTACCTATAGGCATGAGACAAGCAGAAGCTTCGCCCCCGCGCAGGAGCGATACCAAGTCATATTAAGTGTACAAAGACGTGAATATATTAAAATGAGGAGATATTTATTGCTCTCATAAAAGATAATTTAGTGGTTCATATAAATATAAATAAAGCATCTACGCGAGGATGAAACATTAAATTGGAATGTGTATTTTATATCTGCCATTTTATTTTATATATTTTTTCCTAATAATTCTAATAGCATGTTGTTATCGTCGTTACTTTGTTTTTACAGGCTTTTATTCAACTTCACATGTTTGTCAGTCAGTTTGGGTGAAATCTTGCAAGTCGATTTTGAACCATCTCCACTTGATCTATGACTTTAAAATTTTGCATACCTATGTAGTTTCGATGACAACACAATAATCTGACAACCAAGACCTTGATAAGTTTATCCGTTGAGTAATGCGGAGTGATGAATTTCTATAAATTTGTCAATATATAAAGTTGTCAATTCTTCAATAAACGTTAGATAATAACTGGGTGTTAACGGGAAGGTGTCCGCCATATTGCATTCGCCATTTTGAATTTTGAAATGATGATGCCAGATTCGTTATCAAGGACCTCGAAGACCTCCGAGTGCCACATTTCATCCGATTCAAATAAGTTTTTGAATTTGGGTCCGCCATATTAGAACCGCCATTTTGAATTTTCGAATTTTGAGGGCAGATTTGTAATCAGCGACCTCGAAAACCCCCGAGTGCCACATTTCATCCGATTCAAATAAGTTTTTGAATTTGGGTCCGCCATATTGGAACCGCCATTTTGAATTTTCGAATTTTGAGGGCAGATTTGTAAGCAGCGACCTCGAAAACCCCCGAGTGCCACATTTCATCCGATTCAAATAAGTTTTTGAATTTGGGTTCGCCATATTGGATCCGCCATTTTGAATTTTCGAATTTTGAGGGCGGAATCGTAATCAGCGACCTTGAAAACCCCAGGATACCAATTTTCGTTAAGATTTGAATATTTTTTTTGTCGGGCACCGAGAGTGAAAATTGTCTTCCTGCTGAAGGGATGAAAAGCGCCATTTTGGGGGTGAAAATGTCAATGTCGACAAATTAAAAAAATATATTCTTAAACTACAACTATTTTGTGCACTCATAGTTGAAGAAAAAGGGGGGGTCCTCGCGCGTCTTCAATGAGAAAAAAAATATTGAAAAAAAAATGTCTTCGATTTTTTCGGTTTTTTTTGTTTAAAAACGGCCATATTTTTTTTTCTAATGGACAAAACTCAATTTTGACTTCGGGTTCGGAAAGGGGACACTCGAAAGTACAAGAGAACATATTTTTTATTTGCAAATGATTTTTTTTCGATGATAAGAATCTAGCTTGAAAATGAGAAAAAAAAACACGATTCTTCGGCGTTAATGGGTTAATAGAAGCTTGTTTTTAAAAGGTTATTTATTATATATTGTCGGGAAAAGGGACTTTTTAAGTAAACACTTATTTGTTATTTATAGCGAAGTTTCGTCCCTTGCTTGGGACTTTTTCAAGCTTTATAACTATTAAATGTTCTGATCAAGTAGATATAAAAGTTAAAATACACATGTAAATATAAATTTTAGTTAAACAATTGCTCATTAAAAAGTTTGTAATAATTCCGTTTTTTAAAAAATATTTTTACGGTTGATGTTCAAACTATTTTTTTTTGGACATCAACCGTAAAAATATTTTTTAAAAAACGGAATTATTATAAACTTTTTAATGAACAATTATTTAACTCAAGTTTATATTTATATGTGTATTTTAACTTTTATATCTACTTGATCAAAACATTTAATAGTTATAAAGCTTGAAAAAGTCCCAAGCAAGGGACGAAACGTCGCTATAAATAACAAATAAGTGTTTACTTAAAAAGTCCTTTTTCCCGACAAATCATTTTTATGTTATTTATCATATTTTATTCATCACATTTTTTTGAAGTGAAACTACTTATGCTTCAACCATTTAAGGGATAAAATGTTAACTCGATGAAATGAAAAGGTGTAACGTAAAATTCTGGCTAGATGAAACGATATCCCCTTTTCTCCCGCGTCAATAATAATATGTTATATTTATTATATGGAATAGTCTGTAAATGAACTCGAACGGCAGTTGTGACGGTTGTGCTTGGTCGGACCGTCTAGTGGTATATATAAAAACACATTCGAGTTCTGACTTTGCACGACGCACAGTGTACAAGTATTCTAAATATCTATTATTATATTAATAATATAGACTCTACCAACAGTAATAAATTAACAAAATGAAATTACTTGGTATACTGTTCAATTATTATATTATTTATACATAAGAAGTTTTACTTCAGTCGTGCCTCGCGGCACATACATTTTGCCATTCCGGTCCACTAGTGGGGTATGATACTAATTTAGATCAAAATTCACTTTTCAAAAGTTTACAATATTTTTCGTTTTGAGATCCCCTGAATTTAATATCCATATTTTTGGAAAATGTCTGTGCGTCTGTTTGTTAACACAATACAGGTCAAATGGGTGAGCGGATTGAAACCAAATTTTGGGAGGATATTTAATATACAAATATGAAAAGCCTTATTGTTCTCGGGGAAAATCGACGCATGCAAAAAAAAAAGATATATTCCATAATGTTGTTTTTTGTATAATGGCATACTTTTTATAACGATTCATATTATATTTATTTTTTCAAGAAATTTTCGGAAAAAAATGTTTTTACCAAGCTTCATAGTTTCGAAAATATTTTAAAAATAAAAAAATGCTGTTCTTTTGTTCTGAAAATCTGTTAAAAATAAATTAGGTAGCTGACAAGCATGCTTTGATTAATTTTAACATATGAAACCATATTATATGACCGCGGAAAGGAGTAGCAAATATCTTATTTGTTACTATCCGTTACCCGCGTCACTGCTCGCGTTAACATAAATTTTATTTTTTTTATTACAGTATGTTAAATGTGAATATTTTTAAAGTTGGAATGGTTCTATTGCCTAACAAATATAACTCGAATATATCTGCATCTTGAGATTTAGGCCGCGTTCACCAATTTAGCTCAGAAATCGCAAGGTGAAAGCACTAGATTTGGTTTTAGAAAATACTGGGTTCGCATGCTGACGAGGGTAGATGTGCTATTCTATATACTTAGTAAGATTATAAAGAACATGTGCTGAATAAATCATCAACACTGGTTCAGCGGATTACGTGATTACTGGGTTTTATATATTAATATAAATATGACCCACTTTGCTCTGCAGCCTCCGTGGGCATTAACTGTAGTTATTTCTGATTAATTAATCAAAACTATGCTTTGTGACGTCAACAGATTTTAATCAGTTAAGAAATCTCCACATAAATGAAACCATTAAAACATTTTACTGTTTTCACTGTTGTTCTCAAATCTCCAGACAAATGAACTGAAATTAAACGCCATTTAAAACAAAAGAGTGTTATAATTAACTGATATTTCAGAGTTAATTTTTCAGTATAATACTAGGTACAATGTAACCTCTAAAGTCTAAATTAACACAACTTAAATACAGTTAAGTTCTATTATTAATAAAAAACCTACTATCTTTTATTTCGTTAAAATTACAACGGAGTAAAAATAATTTAAACGTGAAATTTCCCACCAATGTTATTTTTGTTATTTTATAACAAAGAATAGATTTTAAAACACTGAAAAAATAACGCAAAGAGTTCATAACCTCCCTTAAAAATCAGCTGTTCCACTGTGTCCATGTTTGTACAAATCATGTGACTTTCACAAAAAGAGAGATTCAAAATATCTTGTGTTTTTCTTTATTAAAATTATCCGATTTATCTTCATTTTGCCTCACGCCAACCAATTACATCTAAACGTCAAAATAAATATTTATAAAATACGAAGCATCTAACTAGCCGTTACAAATTTTTTGAGTAGCCATGTCTGTTTAGCACTCCTGTGCTACAAACTTTGAACTTATATACTGATTTGTTGCTACATTGGTAAGTAAATGAATGATGCAAACATGTTGTCCTAACCTGATTTTAAACAGACTGTCCAGCCTCATTTAGAAATCAGCTGTTCAACAGCTTCCATGTTTGTTTCCTGTGACGAGTATTCATTATTGCTTATACTATGTAAACGAAACGCAACTCGGTGTTCAAAATAATTGAATCGTGGTGTAAAACGGCGTGTATAAAAATGAGAACAATTCCCTAAACAAATTAACAGAGTCGTTCCGACTCAACACGCTGCTATAATATTGTGTTTGAGGAGATTGAGAAGTTTTTTTTTTTAATATTGTCCCCGTGCTCAACGTTTTATATGTGTAAAAAAAGCCCTCATTTATATTAGTACCGTGGTTGCATATTTTTCTTCTGATCCTTTCCACTACTTTCGTCCTGGTTGTCACTTAAACTATCGAGAACAGCACCTGGCACGGCTCTGTAGGCAACCGGAATTTACCATGAAGGGCTTTGATTTTCCATATTCATTCCCATCGGAAACTTATTAATGAAACGTTAAACGTGATAAATTTCGTTTAAGAGTAAGAGTTTGTTCACCATAGACGCTTGACAACTGAGGTCATTAAATTATTTATTTACTGGATAACTACAAACTTTGCACATCATTGAAATGATTGTTCGCAATACGCGAAGCTGTGCTGTGCTGCTAATAGTGGATCCAGAAAGCTATAATATGTACTATCGACCTTAAGAACTTGACCACTAGTCTGCCGCTGCGCATCCAAATGCGCAAGAAATACAACGATAAAGTTAAGATATATCTACATGATATTATATAGAGGTAAAATTTGTTTGTATGTTTGTTGTAGGAGGTAATATCTGGAACCGATTCTAAAAAATCTTTCCTTAATAGAAAGCTATACTATCACTGAGTAATACAAGTTATATTTTATTTTAATAAAAATACGTTTTTTAATTCGAAATCTCAATATTTGTAAATCAAGTTAGAAAAAAAGCTCTGCTTGACTGCTTGATCGGCGTGCGCTGACCAAATGGTTGAATGTATGAGGATGGGTCGAATAATTGAACCGGTGTAATATACGCTGCCGAGTTTCAACACAATCGCGCGCTATTATTGAATATTTTTTATGGCTAGTAATGCTGCAATTTTATGTATTTATTTTTTGATGGCCACATGTAATGTTAATTAAATAAATATAATTTTTGTGAATAAAATATTGATATTGATATATCTGAATCTCGAAAAAAATCGAACAAAACTTTCATAATATGGTTAGCCGTTTGAGTGACAAGAGTAATACAAAAAACAGATACAAAAAGTAAGAAAAAAAACTCACAGACAAAGCGAGTGTAAATCGGCGCTTCCAGCTATGCGCCTAAAAAGCCTGCATCATTTCTACCGGCGCTGAATTTTTATCTCAGTATTTCTCAAATACAAACCTATAGCGCTCTCATGTCTAGAACACTCGTTCGATAATAAAGTATTAAAATACATAAATTCAGATGAGCAGATACTGTCGTTTTCCTTTACGCAGAAATCCTGTCAACCAAAAGGAATATCTTTTTCACAGAAAATGGGACGAAGTTTAAAAAAATATATTCAGGAGTTTTTATTCTTGTGTTATCGTTGACCAAATCCTCATGCAACATTTTGATATGTATGAACGTGGCAAAGAAAAAACTGTCTGATGTCCGATCACATCTATATTTAATCGACTTCAAAAAATAACCACGTTATCAATTCGACATGCATATTTTTTTATGTTTTTTGTGTTTGTTCAGCCGTAACTTCTCGAAGTATTAACCGACTTGAATAATTTTCACGCCGTTAACTTCAAAATGTTTACGGGATGGTCCGTTATAAATTTTATTTAAACCGGCTCAGCAGTTTTAACTGACTTTAAAAAAAGGATATATCCAGTGTTTGTGAATCAAATTAGATGATTATTTTTTATTTTATAGATACAGCGTACCTTAAATTTTACTTAACACATACATTTTATTTAAATCGGTTCCGTAGTTTTTTTCTAGTTTAGCATTCAAACGTAAAGAAAGATGTTGACTAAAAATGTGTGACTTTGCAAAGTCACTAAAAAGTCAAAAATAAAAACTTTTTATAAAGCAAATTGAATCTCCTTTAAAAAAACACTAAAATGGAGAAATAATAAAATTTTGAGGAATATTTTAAGGCTGGTTTCTAGAGTTTAAAATATTTTTGGGCCCAAAAATATCGAAAAAACTCTCAGAATCGCGAATATTTTAATGACATCGATCTGATGGGACCAGACCTACATGAAAACACTGGTTTACGGATATGAATTTACTTACTGAGCGGTGTATTTAATCTGGCGCAGATGTTTAATTAATAATTATATTGCAATTAAAATATTATTTTAAGGGATGTATTAAACAGTAACACTTTTTATTTTGCCAAAAAACAAAGTAAAGTTCATACAATGAAACCCCAATGCATGTATTAGCAAATACACTATGTTGTCGGCAGGGTTTGGCGCTGCGACCCGAGTTTTCATTTCAATATATTTACAAGTAAACAATACTAGCAGTTTTTTATTTGCACCACCGAGCTGTGTAGAGTAGTGGTGACAGCACTAGACCAGCATTCGGGAGGTACCGGGTTCGAATCCCGGCGGGGGCGGATGTGGCTGGGACTTTTTTCTACTGCCTCTCGCCGAGAAACGGTAATTCCTGTACCAGCCAACTAGATTGAGGTTTTCCTTGGTTTCCCTCAATTAATTCCAGATAAATATCGAGATGGTTCCTTATTTGAGGCCATGGTCGATGACCTATCAAACTCCTAGTTCAAAAAATTACCTACCTTATCCTAATTTCCTATAATTCCTTCTTTCGCCTATTGCTATTACATAAGTTGAAGTTGATAAAAATGTAGAAAATAACGGGAAGTGGTAGATGAAAAAATAGTAATGGTGCGAATGGCGTCTGTTATGACATAAAGTCGAGAAATGGACGTTAAACGCATTATTATTATTATTATTATTATTATTATTATTATTTGCACCACTTTCAAGTAGCCATCCAAATGTCTGCACAATTATGTAGAATTTGAACATGTGAAAGTTCCGTTTCGAATCAGTCTGATTCCGATCACGTTTCAGCTTTTCTAATACTCAGCTAAAGGGCGACATAGAAAACGTTCAATAGACGGGGAAATATCTTTGTGAACCAAGAAAATAATGGCGACGGATTGCACTCGCATACATATATTTACTCGAAAAATATCGGTTCGAAAAAGGAAATTTACTGTCATGAATGAAGGAAAAAACGAAATGTGAAACCGTACAATAATTCCAGAATACATTATAATATACAAACACTGCGGAATATTGGTTAAAAGTACAGTGTTGGACTAATTTTAATACATGAATGTGACCGTTTGGCATTTTTTATAGCTCATACTCAACCGAAATTGTAGAATTGTATATATCGATATCTACTTGCAGACTTCATATTTTACCTTGCATTTTTTTTCGTATACCGGGCAGACCTCATATAGCACATTTATCCATTTGGAATAGAGTTGGGTAACTCAGATCTGAACCGGTTCAAAGAGCCGACTCCGACAGAAGATCCGTCAGAGCCGACTCACTTTTTTTTGAGCCGACGGATCAACGGATCCGCATAACTCAGTGAAACACTTAGCACACAGAAGCACATTTTACACTTACGTATCAGTTCTTGCTCTGATGCATCTGTCAGCTCAAATGACTCATGCATTACATGTTTGGCTATGCATTCTTGATTCTATACAGGTCGTGATATGATTGACTGAACTAGGTAACTCAGTGGCAGACTGCAGTAACATATTCAGAACTCGGCTCTTTTTGAACCGGTTCAGTGAGCCGGCTGACATACGGGATCCAGATGCAAAGATGCAGATCACTGAAAAGACCCGTTTCTCCCATTTCTAATTTGGACAGAGATGTACCAGGTATGCAAAACATTTGGATAATAATGCGTTTAACGTCCGCTTCTCGACTTTTGTGTCATAACAGACGCCATTCGCACCATTACTTTTCTACACTGCTAAAACTTCAACTTAACTAATAGCAATAGACGAATGAAGGAATTATAGGAAATTAGGATAGGATAGGTAATTAATTAATACTTTTCTATAATCTGTAGTATTGAACCGTATTCAAGATACAAAAAATGACAAAAAATAAATTGAATTGTTCTACCGTCGATTTTATTCTTTCTCACCCTATCGGTTAAGTTCAATTATAAAATTTTAGTAGTGGTGTTCTTTGAACTTTCGTACGGCCAGAGCTAACGTATAAAACAAAAAAAAAAGCGCCTATGTTTTTTAGTTTATAGTGCGAGATTTTAAAAGAAATTTAGAGTAGAAGGGTTGCAATTTTAATTCACTATGCCATTAGTATTTTATTTTATATGTTGGCACAGTATAAACAATCGACAATATTTTGTAACTAGCGGCCCAGCTCGTTTTCGCTCGGACGTAGATTGTCTATTAAGAACAGCATGTTTAATTGGATAAGGATTAATACTATATTGGTTAAAATAGCATCGCAAAAACCATATGTAAACCATAATTAAACCATAATTATTTTGTTGCGACTAATTTTTAAATCTATGATATCTTCTAAGGTATTCGTAATGGTATAGTGTAAATTTTAATTTCCATCCAAATTAAATACCTAAAGTAATTAACAGATTTAATTGGATAGGGTAATGCCATGTCGGTCAAAACAGCTGCGCAAATAACTTATTATTTTTGGTCATTTTTTGAAAAATAAAAATTGTCACACTGGATTGTCCTTACAGATGCGATCGCGGACTTTTCGGTAGATCGTTTAAAGAACCACAATTCTACAGCACATCAGTTTAATTTATCTCCTATGGTTAGTCAGCGATAGCCATGTAAACGCCGTAAGGACGTATTTTTACATCCTGATTAGAAAACATCGAAATTTCTGTACGATCATTAAATTTAATATGAATGTATAAATAGACGGTGATGACCTCAGATGTTGAGCGTCTATAATATACAATTAATTCAATATGAATGTATGTTACACATAAACCTTCCGGAAGAAATTTTTTAAATGATAGCTACTTCGTTTTATACTATTTAGAGATAATATTTAAAACTTTTCCTAATATAAAAAAAAAAAAAAAAAAAAAATTCATGTTGCAAATTATTCAATTACTTTCTTTATTTTGGTGAGAATTTCAAAAATACCTCGAGCTTTAGCGTTGTGCAAATGTAAACAAAAGAGGATAAAACAAAAATTGCTGCTACATCTACGTCGCCCAGTGGAAAAAAACAGTGTGGCTCAAACTTTTTTTGTATCTTTGAGGCCAAAACAAAACGCTCACATCAAATATTTGGTAAATTTTTTCAGTTCATTCAGATGGATTTTTTTACCCGATTGATAAATAGATATTTAGGTCTCAATTAACGTTTATAACGCATGCACCAGCAGAAAAAGCAAACTGCGCTGTAAACAAAAAACGACGGAGTAGTAGAACTCGTGGCTTGAGGGTTCCGTATCGTTGTAACAATTAAAAAAAAAAATTTTATGACTTAGAAAATGTATTATAACCACAATAGTATTAATTTATTATAACGTATTTAATACACAGCGGGAATTTTTAGGTCAATAGATTTCTACATTTTTTTGTTCTAAGGTAAATACGGAAGTTTAAAAAAAAGACGACACTAATATAATCTGTTTTATATTCGCGGCAAACAAAAACCATGACAAACCTAGCGAAAAATAAAGTGTACTCCGTGAAGTGTGTCAAAACTGAGAACAGCCCAACCACCGAAAAACCTAAATTGTTGTATTAAGAAGTCAAACAAACAATTTGGGAAGGGCTGAACTAGCGATGGACGGACATGTTTTATAAATAAATCATAAAGACCTGTGTTTGAGTTCACGTGAAATGAAGCAGACAGGAAGTAGGCTATGATTATAACATAATCTGCGCTAATTATACTTTCACCAATTTAATTATAAACACATCGCATTAGAGTGGTGCTTGATTTTATTAACCCTTTAGTAGTCGCGCAACTATAGAAACTATTATTCAATTACAAATTCACTAACCTCTCAGTATATACACATAAGAATCCAAAATACTGCAAAAACGAAAGTCTGTTAAACATTTATACGTTTCTGTTTCATAGAAAAATCAGTAATCACTGTTCTAGGGACAAAATAATTAAATAAAAAAGTGTAAACAGATGACGTAACAACCACGGCCACCGATTGTCTTTGTCTTTAAAACAGCTATGCAAAACGTAGTTCTAATTTTGACAGCTAGACGTCTCCCAACCTTTCAAACGATAGACCGGTTTGAACGGAAGAGTGTATAATATCAACGACATATTATGTGACTTGTTTCAATGGTCCTTTCTGTATCTATGGTATCTGGTCTATGGTATGTCCGACTTTGTTTCATGACGATCTCATTCTTTTTATACCAGTGGACTCCCTGTCGCGGGGTCTGCGTTAAGAAGTTTAACTTCAAAAATATGTATGGTCACAATTTATGGTTATTGTGTAATTAGATTTTCTGACAATACCAACTAAATAGAGATCTTCATTTAGTGGAAAACAAATAAGATTTTGAAATGTAGTTGAGGAAGAAAATTTACAAAATTAAATTGATGTTATCTAAAAATGTCATGAAAAATAAGTATAAATAAAAAAAAAAAAAAACCCGGGTCGCAGTGCCAAAACCCTGCCGACAATATAGTGTATTTGCTTATACAGGCAGTGTGGCTTTATTTTGCGAGCTTAAGTTGGTTTTTGGGCAAAATAAAAAATTTTACTCCTTAATACACCCCTTAAAATAACATTTTTTTTCTTAATTGCAATATTATTATAAATCGAACCTCTATACCAAATTATATACAACTTTCAGTAAATAATTCACTATTTGTAAACTAGTGTTTTCATAAAATTTGTAAGTCCGGTCCTGTCGGGCCGATTTTATTTAAATATTAGGGACACCTTTTAATTACTACTAAAGGGTTAAATGTCAATTTCGAAACGATTCTGAGCATTTTTTCGGTATTTTGGGGCCCAAAAACATTTTTCAACCCCTAAAAACTACCCTTAAAATGCCCCGATTACGCCCATTTTAAATAGGCTTCTTGCGGTGATGGATTCCAATACGTGGACCAAATTTCGTTAAAATCAATTAACTCTTTCTAAAGTTATTGCCCGCACACATATATATATATATATATATATATATATATATATATATATATATATATATATATATATACGTATATAAATATATATATATATATATACATATATATATAAACATATATATATAAACATTTTCAAAAATGTTGCCAAAGTGTTTAGGAGGTTATGAAACGTCGAGAAATTTTGGTCCGACCCCTAGGTCCCGCCATCCGACCAACGCCAATAGTGTATGTTGCCTTATGGCAAATACACTAAAAATAAAGCTAAAATCGTATCAGAAATCCAGCGTAAAACAATTACCATACTACTATTTTCTTTAACTTGAGTCCATATTTAATATCTATGTCAGTTACAGTCAAACGCTCTGTATACCAGAAATTGAGTAATTCGGTATGCGAACAAATTGCGTAGGTACTAACTTTCCACAAAGTGTCAGGTACTTGAAAACTGACAAATATAATAAAGTTTCAGACAATAGCAGAAACCGAGCTAACTTTTCGTATACAGTTTGTTACGTTATAATTATTATATTCTGTTTTATGGAATGACAAAATTACAAAAGACGTAACACATTGTAGAGAAAAAGGTAATTCGCCATCTTGGGGCGTCCACCATATTGGATTTACAATGACGTCACACAGGTTATTGTATTCCACTCGTCAAACTTTTTCATTTAATACTCATGTCAAGATGGTTGGGAATAAAAAGGTAATCCGCCATCATAAAGCGTCCGCCATACTCGATATAAGCATTGTCACCGGACTTATACACTTGGACAAAATTTCAAAACTCTTAGCTTAATTAGATCTAGTCTAAATTTTAATTCCAAATTTTGGCAGACTGACAAACAGCAAGTTAAATAAAAGCTTGTAAAATAAAATTCAAAATCAGATTACTTAGTAGTTGTACTAGATTTTTTTTTGGAAGGTTTTTGATTAAATGTGCTACTTCCTAGAATGGCATTTCTACTTTCCTTGATGAAGTTATTGAAAACAAGTCAGATCAGTGGTTAATTTCGCATCAAAAGCTGGCCTAGCTGACAAACAATCGTCTTAAACATTTTATATAATACCGGATTCGTCCAAGTAGATTTTGGTTTGACTTAAGTTCCGTTTAACTGTTGAATCTAGCTTGAAATATAATGTTTTACATTCTGAGTGATTGTTAAAACTCGTTGACTTTCTTCTTTCCTTAATGTCACAACTCGCACATAAAATAATTTCACAATAATTTATACGTAGGTAAAACGTTAATTTTATTATGAAAAAATACATTTTGCTTACGCTCAAAATGTTTTAGCTTGATTATTTGTTTTTTTAAATAATTTCCTTACATTTATATATGTAATAAAAAAGTTGGCAGAAAACTTACCAATATTGTGATTGTAGGAATGATTCCTGAAAAAAGAGAAGACCTTATTAAATTAAAATTTCAATGTAAAGTTGATTAATTAAAAACAAGTAAACATCTTTCATTATGTAATTTTAAAGCGTTGAATATAAACAGCGTCTGTCTTTAAAATACGTACTTTAGTTACAACATTCCAGAATAATATAGTCAAACAATTCAACGTTTCAACAACTAATTTTGAGCGATAATATTATTATTTATTTTTACATCCCCTCTCCCTAAATAAGCAGCTACTACTCTACATGCATCAATATAGGCATGTAAAGTGATCCATTACGCACTAGTCTATAAAGTAAAACAAAACTAGTGTCAGGTTGAAACAGATAATCAAAAACGGAAATTAGGACGGTTAGTTACATTAGCGATAGAAAAAAGACACAGTATATCTTACACTACACATGCAGAAGTAAAACTAATATATTTGAAAAAAAATGCCGTCGACCGCCGGGATCGAACCTACGCCTTTTAGGCTGCGGTTAACCGTTCTATTTCGCCGTTATCTCAAGTCACTCCTCGCAAACATAGCGATTACACCAAACATTTTCATGTTCTTGTTCGCAATAATGAACAATTCTCGAGATTTCGTCAAGAGTTAGTTCGCGTTTTATATAAAACATGTCACCAAGTAAAGAAGATATTTTGACAACTTGTGCTGCCTTCTTATTTTTGTAATCTAAATGTTTCAAATTTTGATGGATCCTATATAGTATTCAATTAAATTGATCATATCCTGTTCTGAATGCTCCATATTTCAGAAATAAATGTAAATTTATCTGACTAATAGATAATGTGTTCACGAACACCATACAACAAAATGACGTTTAAACCAAATCCAGTTCGCGAACTGATGTCTATTTGTATTCAAAGCGAACCCTTTGATGTACCACCTCTAAAGAGAATCCGATCGAACTTATAATAAAGTTCCAGATATGTTCGGAAACACTCGTTTACACCAAGTTCGTATGCTGCTCGCGAATCGTTTTTTTAAAGCTTTAATAAATTATTACAATCATCAAAAATAGTTTTAAAAACAAAATCGAAATTATGTAATAGTAATCATAAGAACATAAGTACTTATTAGTGTATTTGCCATATGGCAACATACACTATTGGCGTCGGTCGGATGGCGGGACCTAGGGGTCGGACCAAAATTTCTCGACGTTTCATAACCTCCTAAACACTTTGGCACCATTTTTAAAAATGTTTATATATATATGTATATATATATATATATATATATATATATTTATATACGTATATATATATATATATATATATATATATGTGTACGCGCGATAACTTTCGAAAGAGTTAATTTATTTCAACGAAATTTGGGCCACGTATTGAAATCCATCACCGCAAGAAGCCTATTTAAAATGGGCCTAATCGGGCTATTTTAAGGGTAGTTTTTAGGGGTTGAAAACTGTTTTTGGGCCCAAAAATACCGAAAAAATTCTCCGAATCGTTTCAAAATTGAAATTTAACCCTTTGGTACTGATTAAAAAGTATCCCCACAATTTTAATAAAATCGGCCCGACAGGACCGGATTTACAAATTTTATGAAAACACTAGTTTGCAGATAGTGACTTATTTATTGAAGGGTGTATTTAATTCGGTGTAGACGTTAGATTGATAATAATATTACAATTAAGAAAAAAATGTTATTTTAAGGGGTGTATTAAGGGGTTAAATTTTTTATTTTGCCCAAAAACAAACTTAATTTCACATAATAAAAGTATAAAACCACACGGCCCTATACAAGCAAATACACTACATTGTCGGCAGGGTTTTGGCACTGCGACCCGGGTTTTTTTATCAATGTGTTCAGGTGATTCAGGTCAAAATTTGATGTGTTTATTATTTTTAGTGTATTTGCCATATGGCAACATACACTATTGGCGTCGGTCGGATGGCGGGACCTAGAGGTCGGACCAAAATTTCTCGACGTTTCATAACCTCCTAAACACTTTGGCACCATTTTTAAAAATGTTTATATATATATGTATATATATATATATATATATATATATATATATATGTATATATATTTATATATATATATATATATATATATATTTATATATATATATATATATATATATATATATATGCGGGCAATAACTTTCGAAAGAGGTAATTGATTTTAACGAAATTTTGTCCACATTTTGGAATCCACCACCGCAAGAACCCTATTTAAAATGGACCCAATCGGGCTATTTTAAGGGTAGTTTTTAGGGGTTGAAAACTGTTTTTGGGCCCCAAAATACCGAAAAAATTCTCCGAATCGTTTCAAAATTGAAATTTAACCCTCTGGTAGTGATTAAAAAGTGTCCCCAGAATTTTAATAAAATCGGCCCGACAGGACCGGATTTACAAATTTTATAAAAACACTAGTTTGCAGATAGTGACTTATTTATTGAAGGGTGTATTTAATTCGGTGTAGACGTTGGATTGATAATAATATTACAATTAAGACAAAAATGTTATTTTAAGGGGTGTATTAAGGGGTTAAATTTTTTATTTTGCCCAAAAACAAACTTAATTTCACATAATAAAAGTATAAAACCACACGGCCCTATACAAGCAAATACACTATATTGTCGGCAGGGTCTTGGCACTGCGACCCGGGTTTTTTGTTTTTCATTTCTTAAATAGTTTCTGTATATGTTTAGATCATATTGAATGTTTTTAAAATTAAAATCGATTGTTGTACTTATAATCCAGATTATAAATTATTTTGGTCCTTATTTGAGAGATTTATGACCCTGGTCTAAACGCGATTCTACAGCCGGTTTTTACAGTAAAAATTGATTCATGAGATTGGAAATGCAATGAATGTGTCTTAATGTACATATATTCTATACTTACACTGCGACACGTTCGTTACATTTTCAGTCTCATGAATCAACTTTAACCTAGCAAAAGAAGTTTTATTTCAAATATTGTTATTTAATATAGTAAAATCTTTAGATTCTCATTCATGTTTACTCTAGATAGCATTTGAACCAGTCAGGCATTGCCCTTTGAAGAGCACATCACCCCCAACAGTCGGATAAAAAGAAACCCTTAGCATAATACTCCTATTATTATTATGAAGCAACGAAAACAATTCCTGCGGGAGATAATAAATTAGTACATTTTCGCACTAAAACTAAATTTACGAGCATAACTTTGACAGCTTCAATTAAAACTTACATAACACTGAAGTTCAAGCATCGTTTATAACATAACTAGGTTATTAATTATATTATAACCTGAACTGAGTTTACATAATCCGAACTTATCATTTGTATAGATTAACAATTTTTATAATATTTTTTAAACAATCAAAATAAAATTCTTCACTATAAGCCTCACGCCAATGTCGGTTAACAAATTGATTCGAATTGTAGATATCTCACTACCGATCAAGTAGTGAAAATACTTTATCGTTCGCTGAGTAGATAAAATAGGTACTGTAGGAAATTTATACAATTAAATAAACTATTACACAAAATTGTCAAATCAAACAATTATATTTATTAATTTAAATACAATATTCGAACCCGTACACGTTTCAATTCAATCTCTATCTGAACACATCTAACAAAAATATCTATAAATTTATATCGTGTTGCGAAAGCATATTACTTCATTACTTCAGTTTCAAAATGTAGGTACAGAGCGGTACGAAACAGGCGGATTTCCCACAGTACCTACAATATAAAAAAAAAACAAAACAAAGAATTACCTTTTTCAAAAAATCTATTAAAAATAATAAAGGTTTGAGGTCGATGCTATTTTTTTTATGTACCTATGTGCTTTTAATAAATTAGTGCCGACCTCAAAACTTCTTTTTAATGGCTTTTTTTCTAAGGTGATTCAATTTTCTGAGTTCTTTATAAATTTTGAATGACTTTGAAATACGTAGTTTGCACGTTATTAACAGACTGTATTACACTTGTTTGTTTCCTACGTGTAACTCATAGAAACTCAAAACAAAATACTACAGTGTCTACTACTTATCTCAAAAATCCCCAACATTATCAGACATCCTGTCAACATTTGTTTTCGACCCACATAGTCTTTTGATTAGTTCGTGCAGTTTACTACCAAACGAACAGATTTTTTTGCAAAAACACGTTTTTACATTGCGTAGAATATTTTAGAAAAATTGTCAAAGTTTATTTCGATCTAAATTAGTACTACCACTCCTGACTTGGAATGGTTGAAAATCTTACTTAAAAATTGTATTCGAGAAAACTTTATAACGCAACGGTAGAAGAGATTTGTTTCGTTTCTATCTACATGCATGCTAATTATAAGAAGAAATTCAAACTACGATCGTAATGATGCTGAACTTTTAATTGTAATTACTCTTATGGGTACCCACTTTATCGACTTTGAAGTGTTTTGAAACTTAATTTCAAAGCCGACAATCAAACAGCGTTGGTCTTTTTTACTGTGATATTTAAACATGAAATATTTAAATATACCGGGTGCCCAGTGTTTTTCCATGGACATTCACTATTGGTAAAAGAAAAAAATTTAATTCTTTGTGAGGTCTTGACAATAGCACAGCATGTAGCGATGTCGTAAGAGTATCAATTGAATTTTAAAATAGAAAATATGGCAATGCATTAGGCCCAAATAGCCCTCACTGTTACACAAAAATGTTCAAAATACACCTTTTCATCTGTCCAAATAAAATGTACGTCCACAGGTGCGTCAACCAGATATTACTATATTTTTTTATATTGCTAGTTATACATAACATTTTAACCTATATTTTTATTGTTGTTCATAATATTTTGATTATTAATATTTTATTTTTTCTGCAAACAGTACTCTGTTTTCATTGGATGAATAGCTAGAACACAAAAAATGTAATATTTACATATTTTCGCATATCATAGCTATGCCTACGGAAATGAGTTGTTCAAAAAAGTTATTCAAATATCCCTAGAAAATGATTTATTAAAAATGTTATTATGTATTTTTTTACGAATGGTGCAGCGTAACTTTCTTATGTTTTATTTTTTTAGCACAATGGAAGTTTAGTACTTAGTTACTTCAACACATTTCAAGGTACAGCATCATTAAGGAAAACTATAATTAAAAAATCGATGGTTCGATTTGAACCCAAAACTATAGATTGTGGATTACAGACGCTCGGAAACTGAACTCTTTAGCGTCTAATTGAACACGAAAATATGAATCTCGGAAAGCTGTACAAGTGACAAACAAAATTGATTCTTTGAGTAATGCGAACATATTAATGATTTATCCATGTTGAATCTCAATATTTCTATCGTCATGCCAGAATTTTACAGACAACACGAGAAATTTAAAACTTGAAAATCAGTAGTTGATTGTATCGATTAAGATGTAGATTTAGGGAAAGTGCCTTTCCCAATTTTAGTAATTTTATCTTTGTTGCTCAAGAACATTTAGCCGTAGGTTTAATAAATCTAAATTAAAAAAACACTCTAGGAATTACATAAAAGGTACAAAAAGAAAATGGAACATAATGTTCTAAAAAATGAAATGAAATGAAGTCGATTAAATCATTTATAGGTGTGTTTGGTATGGTACTCCAGTTTGAAAAGAATTCATGCTTTTTATTACACTATTGCGTTTGTTAACTGATCTGTTGAATTAACGGAGTAAACACTAGCAGTCCCGGCTCTTGGGCAGGAGTACGTACAGTAGAGTAGAATCGACAATTGCTAAACGAAGCACATTTTTTATTATCCATTTTTTCCATTTTTTGTCTTAAAATGAATCAGTTTCAATATAAAATATCAAACATAAAAACAACTCGTCTTTCTGTTCTAACTCTAACCTAAATTTAAACCTTGTTGTGAAATCTGTCACTAGCCCGTTTGTTATATGTATGGAAGTGTAGTTACACATGTGAGAAACATAACGTACATTTTTCAAAGTAAATTTGTGAGTTATCTATTCTACTCTAATATTCCAAACACACCTATACTTGTTAGTGTATTTGCCATATGGCAACATGCACTATTGGCGTCGGTCGGATGGCGGGACCTAGGAGTCGGACCAAAATTTCTCGACGTTTCATAACCTCCTAAACATATTGGCACCATTTTTAAAAATGTTTATATATATATAAATATATATATTTATATACGTATATATATACATATATATATATATATATATATTTATATACGTATATATATACTGTAACATTTTACAATTTTAGTTTGTTGTCATTACTGTATTCGGCTGCACCCCTGATCGAATTTGCATCCCTGCTAATTATAGTTGCAAAATTTTGTTACTAATGAGTGCGACGAAGAAGTCAAACTGTTCATATCAACTCTGTAGTTAGCATGGGATGGCAAGCCGGACGATCGCTAGTTTGACGAGTGCACTGATGCAGTGTACGGACAAGCTTATCTATCGCGACTGATTAGAGGCAGGTTTTTGAAATATCTTGCACAGGGGCATTGACGAGATAGCCACGGTGCTGACGACATCGCGGTTTTTTACGGAATGAAATGAGATGTTTTAAAATTTTATGAGCGTTGTGAATGATTTTGCTAGGAATTTGTTGGGGTTTGATTAGGATTTGGATTTGTTTGTTGTTGGATTGGATCTGTGGTGGTCTGGTGTTTTAGGATTTTCTGGATTTAGCTGGATTTTTTATTTCTTCTTTTAGGATTTTTGTTGTTAAGAGTTTTATTTTTGCTGGCTGTTGAGTCGACTCTCGGCGTCTCAGAGTGGACTCCTGAGATTGACATTTTTTGTGCCCTTAAGTCCTGGCGCCCTGGTTACCTTTTGGTCGGCATATTGAATTCCGCTCCATCGAGTCCCTCGACAGTTGGTTTGGCCACGCCGGTTGTTAATAGCAGTAATTATTCACTGCTTAGAGATTTTGTTTTTTTTTTGTGTTGGGTCAAGTATTACTTTTAAGGCGTTTGCATGTTATTTTTTTATAATTTTAGTGGTTGGAGGTCGGATTTGTTAGCCCATTAGGGCATTATTTCTTGTTGATTTTATAAGTGCTCTCACAAACCTACCCTTCGCGCCGCTGAGGTAGCTAGCTGGCAAATTGACGCTCTACTAGAGTAGAGTTTTCGTCATACTTTTGGCGCCTGACAACGTGGGGCCCTGTTGGTTGGCGCTGCCGCGCGTATTAAGTGAAAGCCCTTGTTGAAAAATTGCTCTTTGATTATGAGAACATTTTTTGCTTGTTGAATATTTTTGTTATTTGTTGATTTATTTATTTATTGTTGTTTTTGCTGGGTTTTTTTTCACCTTTTGTTATAAAAATTATACATGATGGAGATTTCTTATGAAATAGATGTAGATTACTTGCCTAGTTCGGAAATTAATTATGAACTTGCTATCCGAGGTCTTGGTATCGGCGGCGATGATACAAATAGACGAAAGTGCTTGCGCCGGCTATTGGTTTCTGATATGAAACGTCCTGGAGTTGTTTACGCTTGTGATGAATTCGATCGTGAAAGTGATGGCTCTGAGATTGACGTTAGCATTACGTCGGTCAGTACTTTGGTAGAGTCGTTTACCGGTATAGTTGATGCCTTGTATCATGAGATCATCAGTCGATTGAACCACATCAAAGGTCGACTGATCAGAATTACTAGTACTGACCCGACTGTTGTATCTTTTAAGAATGACAGGCTCATTACGACCATGGCTTTAGAGGATGATCTCGTCATGAAAGTTGCCGAAGTGTCGCCGGCTGAGGGGGGTCCGTCGACGGTTGAGCGCCGTGGTTCCAGCAATGGTTCTGTGGTGGCTCCTGCCGCGGATATGACCGAGGTGTCGGGTGGCTCTAATCGAGCACCGCACTCAAATATGCCTTGTCAACGTTACGACGTTAAAGTTCACAAATGGGGAATCTCGTTTGATGGCAAACAACCAGTGATAGATTTCTTGGAGCGTATTGAGGAGTTGAGGTTAGCTCACCGTGTGTCGAAAGAAGATCTGTTTCAGTCGGCAGTTGTATTGTTTGTTGAAGATGCACTTCGTTGGTTTAGGGCGATGAAATTTAGCTTCCACGACTGGGATTCGTTAGTACGAGCATTAAGATCACACTTTTTACCTCCGGACAATGACCATTACGTGCTTTTAGAAATTTATAAAAGAAAACAAACACCCCGCGAGAAGGTGATTAATTTCATCTCAAGCATGTTGTCATTGATGGCTCGTTTGAGTGTTCCCTTGCCTGAGGAAGAGCAGGTGAAAAATATAATTCGTAACGTGCTGCCTAGTTATCGTCAGCAAATGATGTTGATAAAACCAAAAACAGTGGAACACTTATCGAGCGTTTTAGTTGAATTTGAGCCGACTATGGAAAATTATGTTGAGCCAACATTACCTCGGAAGGATTTGGGTTCTTTAGCTTCGCCTGACTCCCAAGGGACTGCTTCGAATGTGTTGTGTTGGAATTGCCGTGGAGTTGGTCATATTAGCTTCAGTTGTGACAAGCCCCGGACTAAGTTTTGTTTTGGATGTGGGAAACCCGGAGTTACGCGATTCTCGTGTTCGTCTTGTTCGGGAAACGCTGCGAGGGGAAGCTCGTAGGTCGGCGTCTCCTCCAACCCAAGCAGACCTACTCACCGAAACCGGATTCGCTTTCGTGGCAGTTATGGCTGAAGAAAGTATCAGAGTTTTGTGCCAAGCCGAAAGCTGCAGGAGTTGTCAACCCTCTATTAGTCTCGCGGCCTTTCGATAACCGCCCTTACATCTCAGTCCGTATTTTTGATCGAGAATATGTCGCCCTCCTAGACTCAGGGGCTAGTGATTCGGTGTTAGGCCACAATGGTTTGAAAATTATTGAAGCGTTCTCGTTAAAAATGTATGAATCATCCACGAAAGCAATCCATACTGCTGATGGAGCGCCCCAACGTATTTCGGGTTTTGTGTTGTTGCCGGTGGTGATTGTGGATACGTTGTGTTTGATTAAAGTTTTAGTTGTGCCGTCGTTGAATCAAAGTCTTATATTTGGTAGCGATTTTTGTAAAGCTTTTGGTTTAACTATTGATTTTGGAGCTAATCAATTTAAAATTGGTGATAGAAATATTTGTGTGGTGGACAGACCTCCGCAGATGGACGTTGAAATTGAAGGAACCCCTAGAGGAATAAATAGTAGGGTCGCATTAAATGATGAGCAGCGTAGTCGCTTGGATGGGGTGGTGAAGCAGTTTGAGCGATTGTCATGGGTGAATGGTACTCGGCTAGGGCGAACAGATAAAATAGTACATCGAATTGAGACTGGTGATGCGCTCCCAATTAAACAACGTCAATATCCGTTGTCGCCCTATCTACTGGAGCACCTATATCGAGAACTGGATGAGATGATGAAGCTAGGTGTGGTGCAGAGGTCCACTAGCCCTTGGTCGTCGCCGGTGCTGTTGGTGAAGAAATCCTCGGGCGAGTATCGGTTTTGTTTTGATGGGCGCAAATTAAACTCAGTCACAAAGAAAGACGCCTATCCTCTTCCTCGAGTCGACCACATATTGAGTAAACTCACTGGTGCTCGATACTTATCCAGTATCGATTTGAAGAGCGCTTTTTGGCAAATCCCACTTGATGAGTCGTCTCGGGAAAAGACTGCTTTTAGCGTTCCTGGGAAAGGGTTATTTGAGTTTGTCGTCATGCCGTTCGGGCTTAACAACGCCCCGCAGACCCAACAGCGTTTAATGGATCAAGTTTTGGGACCGGAACTAGACCCGTATGTATTTGTGTACTTGGATGACATTATCATTGCGACCCCTACTTTTGATAAACATGTTGAAGTTCTCTTGGAGGTTCATCGTCGGTTAGCTAACGCTAAGCTAACTATAAATTCGGAGAAGTGTAGCTTTTGCTTTCCCTCTCTGAAATATTTGGGTTTTGTTATAGATGATCTTGGTTTGCGAACTAACCCTGAAAAAATCTCGGCGATGGTTGAGTACCCCCGGCCTCGTAATACTACTGATGTTAAGCGTTTCATTGGATTCTGTTCATGGTATCGTCGATTTATATCAGACTTTTCTACGCTAACGGCCCCTATTACATCCCTTATCAAAGGCCGGAAGAAAGGGCAGGGTATTACCTGGACCGCTGAGGCGGAAGATTCGTTTATGAAAATTAAGCAAGCCTTGGTATCAGCGCCTATTTTGGCCAGCCCAAATTTTCAACAACCATTTACCATACAGTGTGACGCATCTAACGTTGGTCTTGGGTGCGTATTGACTCAAGAACATGAAGAGAGAACAGAAGTGCCTATTGCGTATGCTAGCCGAACTTTGTCGGCAGCCGAAAGAAATTACACTGTAACCGAGAGAGAATGCTTGGCCGTTTTGTTTGGCATTGAACAGTTCCGGCCATATATTGAGGGCGTTAAGTTTAAGGTCGTTACTGACCACCACTCGCTATTGTGGTTGCATAGCTTGAAGGACCCTGTTGGTCGGTTAGCTCGCTGGGCTGTCAAGCTACAACAGTTCGATTTTGAGATAGTGCATCGGAAAGGAGCGCTGAATGTTGTGCCGGACGCCTTGTCGAGATCGCCGTTGGAGACGTGTCTGATTGAGCTGGACGATGAGGTTTGTGCTGGAGACCGTTGGTACAGCAATATGATCAGGATTGTCACTGCCAGACGAGATTGGTTTCCTGAGTATGATGTTATTGATGGACGTTTGTTTAAGTTCGTGCCGTCAGATTTCGGTTCCAAGAATAATGTTGAGTGGAAATTAGTCGTCCCTTCTAGGCATCGTCGGGATGTTTTGCGATCATGTCATGATGATCCCACCGCCGCTCATTTGGGTCTATTTAAGACCATGCATCGAGTATGTGAGTTATATTATTGGCCTAGGATGCGTCGAGACGTCAAGAAGTATGTTCGGAGATGTCGAGTTTGTGCGGCTCAGAAGATGTCGAACACCGCTAGACCGGGGTTTATGGGCCGGCCTAAGAAGATTTCGCAGCCCTGGCAATTGATAGCTGCTGATATTATGGGCCCGTTCCCTAAGTCGTCTACCGGCGCTTCGTACTTACTTGTCGTGACCGACTGGTTTTCAAAATTCTCCTTGCTCAAGCCTTTACGCCACGCTAATGGCGATGCTATAGCTAGATTCTTGGAAGATGATGTGTTTCTGCTCTTTGGTGTGCCACAGATTTTGATGTGCGACAATGGAACCGAGTTCATCAATAAAAAAATGAAAGATCTGGTCGGTCGTTATAATGTGAAGTTGTGGCTTAACGCACGCTATCACGCGCAGGTGAATTTTGTGGAGCGGTACAACCGTACTATTGGTACGGCAATTAGATCTTATATTAATGACTCTGATCATCGAACCTGGGATAGAGAGATCCAAAAGGTTGCGTTTGCCATTCGTACTGCAGTTAGTGAGTCGACTGGATTTTCTCCGGCATTTTTAAATTTTGGTCGGTTTGTGCCAATTGATGGCAATTATTTCGGTCGATTGGACGAACTAGATGAGTTGGATCTGGGCGTTGTGCGGGACTTCCATATTCGAGAGTTGGAAGAAATGCCTGAGATTTATAAGACCGTTCGGCATAACTTGACTGAAGCCTACGCGCGAAATGTCCGCTCTTACAACAAAGGCAAAAGGGCCGCCGATACTTACGCAGTGGGAGATCGTGTCTGGAAAAGACATCACCTTATATCCAGTGGGAATAAACATGTTGCTGCTAAGCTAGCCCCTCGCTATACTCAGGCGATAGTCCGACAAGTTATCTCCGATTTGGTGGTAGAATTGGTCGACGAAGAAGGTCGTAATCTTGGGCGTTGGCATGTCAAAGATCTCAAGCCTTTCCGTGGAAGCATGCCTGAAGATTCGGACTCTGCCTCGGTTGCCTCGGACCGGATTTAGAAAATGCGTCTTTCGCATTTTTCCAGGGAGAGGGGGAGTGTAACATTTTACAATTTTAGTTTGTTGTCATTACTGTATTCGGCTGCACCCCTGATCGAATTTGCATCCCTGCTAATTATAGTTGCAAAATTTTGTTACTAATGAGTGCGACGAAGAAGTCAAACTGTTCATATCAACTCTGTAGTTAGCATGGGATGGCAAGCCGGACGATCGCTAGTTTGACGAGTGCACTGATGCAGTGTACGGACAAGCTTATCTATCGCGACTGATTAGAGGCAGGTTTTTGAAATATCTTGCACAGGGGCATTGACGAGATAGCCACGGTGCTGACGACATCGCGGTTTTTTACGGAATGAAATGAGATGTTTTAAAATTTTATGAGCGTTGTGAATGATTTTGCTAGGAATTTGTTGGGGTTTGATTAGGATTTGGATTTGTTTGTTGTTGGATTGGATCTGTGGTGGTCTGGTGTTTTAGGATTTTCTGGATTTAGCTGGATTTTTTATTTCTTCTTTTAGGATTTTTGTTGTTAAGAGTTTTATTTTTGCTGGCTGTTGAGTCGACTCTCGGCGTCTCAGAGTGGACTCCTGAGATTGACATTTTTTGTGCCCTTAAGTCCTGGCGCCCTGGTTACCTTTTGGTCGGCATATTGAATTCCGCTCCATCGAGTCCCTCGACAGTTGGTTTGGCCACGCCGGTTGTTAATAGCAGTAATTATTCACTGCTTAGAGATTTTGTTTTTTTTTTGTGTTGGGTCAAGTATTACTTTTAAGGCGTTTGCATGTTATTTTTTTATAATTTTAGTGGTTGGAGGTCGGATTTGTTAGCCCATTAGGGCATTATTTCTTGTTGATTTTATAAGTGCTCTCACAAACCTACCCTTCGCGCCGCTGAGGTAGCTAGCTGGCAAATTGACGCTCTACTAGAGTATATATATATATATATATTTATATACATATATATATATATATTTATATACATATATATATATATATATTTATATACGTATATATATATATATATATATATATATATATATATATATATATATATTTATATACGTATATATATATATATATATATATGTGCGGGCAATAACTTTCGAAGGAGTTAATTGATTTTAACGAAATTTGGCTCACGTGTTGAAATCCATCACCGCAAGAAGCCTATTTAAAATGGGCCTAATCGGGCTATTTTAAGGGTAGTTTTTAGGGGTTGAAAAATGTTTTTGGGCCCCAAAATAACGAAAAAATTCTCCGAATCGTGTCAAAATTGAAATTTAACCCTCTGGTAGTAGTTAAAAAGTGTCCCTAAAATTTTGATAAAATCGGCCCGACAGGACCAGATTTACAAATTTTATGAAAACACTAGTTGGCAGATAGTTAATTATTTACTGAAGTGTGTATATAATTTGGTATAGAGGTTCGATTGATAATACTACGGATATCACTGTCCTTTATAAAATTATTCGCACACAAACATCCCGTCTAACAAGTATAACCAAAAAGGAATATTACAAGGAACTAATCTCAAACGCAGGTAATAAATCTAAGGCAGCTTGGGATCTTATTAAAGAGCATACAAATAATTCCACTAAAAACAATGATATAACCTGTGTTAATGTTGATGGTGAAAAGATCTCAGATAAACACCTGATTGCTGACAAGTTTAATAAACATTTTGTTAATATTACAGATGTTCTAAACTTAAATGATCCATCCCTCAAACTGACTTTTACTCAGCCTAACAATATGAACAGCATTTTCTTATATCCTTGTGATGAACAAGAAATATACACAACCATTTTATCACTAAAGAACAAGAAGTCCGTGGGTTGGGACAATATTCCTACGCATATACTAAAGTCATGTTCTACCTGTATAGTTAAACCTTTGTGTTATATTATAAATCTTTGTCTGATCCAAGGTATCTTCCCATCCAAGCTAAAAATTGCTATGATTAAACCATTACTTAAAAAAGGCGATCCCTCATGCATGGACAATTATCGACCGATAGCTCTACTTAGTAATATGTCTAAAGTGTTCGAAAAAATTATCTTACACCGATTAAACCATTTTCTCGATACTCACGGTGTGTTATGTACTGAACAACATGGATTTCGCTCTGGTAATTCTACTAGTGTTGCAATATTCAAACTTATAACTAATATCAGTGAAGCTTGGAGTAAAAGAAGTTTATGTGTGGCAGCTCTTTTCGATCTATCTAAGGCGTTCGACAGCGTGCACCATGACTTACTCCTAATGAAACTGTATGAAATTGGCATAAGAGGAACGGCTCTCGACCTAATCAAGTCCTACCTCACTGACCGTACACAACTCGTCAAATTATACACAACCAATAATGGTTTTGCATCATCTGTGTGTTCTAGTGATCTAGTAAATGCAAGAGGAGTCCCACAAGGGTCGATACTTGGCCCGTTATTGTTTTTAATTTACATCAACGACTTTCCAAAATGTGTCAAAGGTAATATAATATTATTCGCTGATGATGTGGCAGCCACCTATGACAGTAAAAGCAAAGTGGACATTTTACGTAACATTGACAGTTCTGTTTCCACAATTAAAAACTGGTTCAATGAAAATAGTCTTAAACTAAACTTGACCAAGTCAAAATTTATTAAATTTGGTGAATACGGCGATAGTGACACAAGTTTGATTCTCCCTGAGAACGGCAACATCCAAGTAGATGATTCAGTAAAGTTTCTTGGCATCCTGATAGATAAAAACTTAACGTGGAAATATCATATTGAGCAACTCAGCAGTAGCATTAGTAAATATAGTTATCTCTTGAGAGCCTTAAGCAACTTCGCCCCACGATCTGTGCTACTGAATGTTTATCATGCCTACGTGGTGTCAAATTTTCGCTATGGGATTGTCTTTTGGGGTAATTCTCCGCATGTCCATGAACTCTTCATTATTCAGAAACGCTGTGTAAGAACTATAGCCAATGTTGGACCCAGAGAATCGTGCAGGCCATTGTTCAAGGGATTGAAAATACTTACCATATATGAAATTTTCATTTATGAATGCTCTATCTTCTGCAAAAAATATCCGCAGCTCTTTGTGAACAATTTACGCCATCATGAGTACAGTACCCGAATTAAAAACCGGTATGTAACAACTTTTCTCACTGTCAACAAAGGCTCCAGGAACATTATTATAAAAATATTTAATCATCTGCCTTTTTCAATTAAAAATCTGAACTTACAGAGGTTCAAAAATGAGCTCAAAGCTATGTTGCTATACTATAACTTTTACAATATTGACGAATTTTTCTTGTGTAATCTAACCAAGAGAACATAAACTTTTATCTTTTACAAGTATCATAATATGTACCTATCGTGTATCGTGCAAATTGACGTTTTCTACACTGCACATGTAGTATTATGGAAATAAAGAAATTATTATTATTATTATAATATTTCAGTTAAGAAAAAAAAATGTTATTTTCATGGGTGTATTAAGGAGTCAAATTTTTTATTTTGCCCAGAAATCAACTAAAGTTCGCATAATAAAGCCACAGTGCCTGTATAAGCAAATACACTATATTGTCGGCAGGGTTTTGGCACTGCGACCCGGGTTTTTTTCTTTGTCTGTGAAAATTGTATAACAAAACACCTTCAGTTTTCTTATTGCCTAGCAACGTAACGATATCGGTTATTGTCGATAGGAATTGATTGAAAGAAGAATGGACAATTGAGATTGGATCATTAAAATATTAAGGAGTATGGAACGTGTGTTGTAATAATGGTTACAAAGGGGTTAAAAATATATTCCAACGCTTTTAAAATAACAAATTAGAAAAGTTCTCAAACTCGTTATCCACACAAAACTGCACGCAGTGTTTTAACTTTTTTTTTGAATAATTTATGACAGAGCTAAGAGAATAATGTATAATAGTTAAAATATATATTATGTGTTTGAACTCTTCATATTTTTTTCTTCTTTAAATTATTTTTAATACTTCAACAAAAATAAGAAAATTTAACAAATTATATATAAAATGTATATCGTTTTTTTGTTCCAATTATCCAGCAATGTAATTAAAAACTAGACTATTAATGTGATATTTTCTCAAATTAAAAATGCTTACATAATACAGTAGGGTATAGATTATTGTCTGTTATGAGTCTTACATGTAATTTAAAATGTACTGTCAATGAACTAAATTATTCTATTTCCTTTTTACTCTCTCGAACGTGCAAAGTTTAAATTTTGAGTTTTTGATAAAATTATACTCTCAGTTCCCTAAACCCTTTTAAACAAAAATTGTTGATGCGAATTACCATAACGACCCTAACCAAATCTACAACAATTATTAATGTGGCCATGGACATTCTGATCCATTTATTTTGTATAGATTGTAAGGCTTTGAATACCTAATTACAGAAAAAGTATTTTCTTTCAATCTAATAACTTAAAGACCTTTACCATGGTTTTGTGTAGATTTCAGAGTCAGCCTACTATTTTCTTTAATTTGAATTCACTGTAATTCAAATGGAGATATAATCCAGCCACGATTGTGTAATCTGAAAGATGCGACTTCAAAAGTAAATTATGAAAAATCTATACAGCAGCAACGTAGAAATAAACTGGACATGAAATTCTCTAAAAATAATATATAAACAATGAAAATGAAATATGTAAGTTGTAATTTTGTAGACAAATACAATCTTCGTTTTAGTGAAATTTTTCTTCGTATTCTTTTCGAGAGCTGAACTACAAAAAGGAGTTGTTTTTATTAGTTTTTCATTTTGTTGGTATTCCGTTTCAGCAGAGTTCGGTTCTCGTAAAAACAAATATCTAATATCAAAGCTCCTTTGTGTATTATATAGATTGTCTTTTTATACAGAATGGTACATTAATATCCGGTTTTGCCTATGTAGATTTATAAAGGACAAACTGAGGAAATTCACGACGAGATATGAAGTTTTAGGGAGCTATGATCATTATAAGGGGTCCGTACATCCCACAAAAAATAGAACCCTTATAGGATCACTCTAGTGTCTGTCTGTCTGCCCGTCTGTCACAGCTTATTTTCTGCGAATATAATGGATGTAAAATCTTGGGTACATATATAGAGTTAGATGACCCAATCACGAACGTATCTAAGCGTAAATAAACTTTTTTCGATTTCGGGGGCTAATTTAGGACACAATGTTTTCTGCAATCCAGTACCTACCCATGTAATTTAAACAAAAAATTGTCGTAAGTGCTCACATATTCTGTTGCGTGATGCGCATAAAAAGTGAGTGATTTCACATGTGTGGTCGAAAACAATATTTTGTACTTCATACTATAATTTTTAACTCAAAATAAGGTTTAGTCGGGGAGCATCCTATATAAAACACTGGAAGATTGCTTTTCGATCATTTTAAAAAATAAATCCGTTAAGTACTGATAACTGTAAGAAAAAATCGTTAGCAAATTATTAATGAGACTACTTTCAAATATTTTATTCAAGGAGATTTTTTAAATGAAATTACATCTGAGAACATGTTTTTATATTACAAGTAATACGTTTACATTTCTTACCAAATGCTATAAGTTTCCAAGAGTGAACATAAAATATTAATATAGTAGAAATTCAGCGCATAACGTAGTAATAAATAACGTTTTCAAAGAAAGTTAGCAGTAAGTATGTGAAGATGTTGGTTATTTTATTATTTATTTTTATTTTTCATCTCACTGCATGCAAGTAACTGCGTCCACAAATGGTTATAAATACAGCTAAGTGAAAATGATTGAAAAAGAAATGTTTTTTTTTTGTTCGTTTTTTAAGGTTTGTCACTACAGTCTACCATGTTTATTTAACAGAATTTTTACACGTTCAAGTCTTGTAGAAGTTCTTGTTGCCATCCCCTAAATTCGGCCCTGTCTATAGTTCACTAGAAAACAACCGTTATGAGACTTAAGACAAACAAAAATAAAACATTACATAATTATATTATTTATATAATTGTATGTATATAGTTATATACAAACAAAAAATTATACATTGCATAAGATATTTTGAGTGATGTATCCACACTATTGTTCAGTGTACATGTTTCAAGATTAAATCATTGTTGTGTTTATTGTTGGCATATGTAGAAGTTAAAATTGAGTTTTGAATATTTGATGTGGTTAAGTTTTCATTTAAAATGGTTAAACTGGCATCTCTGGAGGCTCGTAAATTAAATTTTGCGTAATATTTATTTTATTATTTATACACACTATAGATGTAAGCGTGTACAGTCGAGGGCAAATTTGAATCTTTTGCATCGTACGAGTTCTGTGATCTCCCAACACAGTTTTTGCAATGAATATAATTTTTGTAAATGTACTTATAATTGGTGAAAGCGTTTTATGCCATCTCAATTATTATCAATTATTTTTGAAGATAGTACGAAAGCAAGTAACTAGTTAATTTTATATCACTTATTTGATTATTTGAAAGTACACAAATACAAATTCACATAAATTTACGAAATATTATAGCTGCAATCATGTCAAAAAGTTGGGAAAAATTTTTAGTATGCGCTAATCAGCGTCATGTTTCAAACCTGAAACTCTCAACATCGCGTCGGTTGAGTTTTCGATTACTTACAGAGTGACCGTTGAGTGTACGCCATTAGATTTCCTATATAGAGCAAATTTGCAAAAGTCAAATCCACTGCGAGAGTCAATTTTTAACTTCATTAAGTTAAGAATTTAATCATTATGTGTGTGAGAGTTTTTTTTGATGGATGAGAATTACACACACTTATGTATATGTCGTAGCCAGAACTAAGAATTGATCATTTCATGATGTGGCCGACCAATTCATTAAATGGTTGTATTTATGATGTGGCCATTTCATGAATTGGTTGGCCACATCGTCAAATGATCAATTCTAAGATCTGGCCACGACATAAATTATATCAATTTAATAAAATTTTCACCTTGTTAGCCATCGAAGTTTTTACAATCAATCATAGAACTGCTCATCAGAAACTAATTATTATTTTCTAATCATTTATGTATTTCCAACCACAATGTGTTTGGTGATCAACAAGTTCAACATCTGATGCTATTTGTTGCCAAATTAGGAGGTGTAATTTTTTTATAAGCTATCTGTGACTATCCGCATCTGTACTTGACAAATAGACGTACTAATATTCTTGTGCGCTAGAACTCAAGAGTCCTCTCGCTACGTGGATTCATTGTGGGGTCCACTGACCCCAGTAGAGTTCATTCTGACACATGAATGGATTCTCTAAATTCCCATAGAGTTGATATGTATAATGTTACTAGTTGCAGAGTAAATAAACAATTAGCTGAGACGCGAAAGATTATTATCAATAACCAAAGTTAGTAGATGACAGAATTTGCCTCGTTCCTTTGGATAGTAATAGGGGGCAGGATGGTATCATCAGGCGGATCTATCAATGGGTTGTGTGGTAACGGCTGTTGTTTATTAACTTTAATGGCAGTGTTTAACAAATGTCAAAGAAATCAAAAGACAGGATGCTGATATTATTTACAATAAATTGAATTTTTAAGGCGAGATAATTACATAGTCGCAGTTAAATATAAATAATATTTTTGATATTATCATTATTCATTATAGGTTGATAAAAATATGAATGGTCAGCTGGCGTCACTCCCGCGCTTACGGATTGGTCGGATGGAACGACGCAGCCTTTGTAATCTACCAATCTTGATCAAAAGTTACTATTTATCTGGGTAGTACCTATGTATAAAATTAAATATCCTAGCTAACTGACACACTGACTGGCTCTTGCTCATGCAGGCAAAGTTGTATGTATTTTCCAGGACGGTTTTTTGAAATACTAAAATATTAGCTATTGATTTTTGTTTGACGTTTTTTCTAAAGTTCACCTGTTTCTATTTTGTGATTTTACACAATTGATATGCTTTTTCTACTCAATCTATTTTGACTACTATTTTTAACGATAATTAATTAAGTAGTAAAATAGCTTGCAAAATGTATTAATTTGTTCAAAAATGTCAAATTAATAAGTACCTACCAAAAGTTTCATTACATGATAATATTTTGATAAAAAAAATAATATTTCAAAACCGTGTATAAAACTGATTTTTAAAAATGTATTTCTCAAAAATAGTGAAATGAATCGTTTTAAAATTTCAGCAGTAAGCATTTTATTTTTTCATCTTTCGATAATAGAAAATATGTCAAAATTTTGGTATTATTTTGAAAATCGGTATTGAATCTGCTTATGTTAGAAATTGAAGAAATAACGTTCGACGGTTTTTCACGAAAACAAACGAGTAAACGGAAAGACGTGGATAATTTGAATTGACAATTTTGCCCGAAACTGTTTGAGTCAGAAACACAAATATCGACATTAGTGTTCTTTGTCAAAATCTGTGCAATATACGAATTCGAAACGAATTTTCAATACTCGTGTTCTATAAGGGTTGAAAATAGGGGTAGAAACGCTCATAAAGGATACGCGTACTTCTGAAATTGCTTGAGCTAGAAAGTCGATAGAAATACTTGTCTTAAAAAATAAAGAAGTGCATATGTAATTGCCTGACTTAAGCGTGAAAGTACAAATTCCAGCTAAAGAAGATTCACTTAAAAAATGTATGACTATTTAACCAAACATACCTCGTACTTATTCATTAGTTTAAAAATTGTCGCTAATGTAATCTCAGTGTTTAACGTGACAGACGGGTCAGTGAACAGACATACCTGGAGCGCATACGCGAAGTTTCCGTATTTTGCTGCCAAAACATTGTAGATAATGCTGGGTTTACCGCCTTTATTCCCGCTGCAATCTCCCGCCGGGATGCGGCAAGGAAATAGTGCATAATAAATAAAGAGCCAGCGTATAGCACATACGCACGCTGTCCAACCAGCTCAGGACCCCACCGAGGAGATTTGCCGTATGTGGAGGAAGCACGGGTTTATATGATGGGAGTACGGGTCTACATGATAGAAGTCAAGTGTCGCTATAATCATCTTGTCCCACATTTTTAAGGTTCCGTGGCCAAATGGCAAAAACGAAACTAGAGTTGGGTAACTCAGATCTGAACCGGTTCAAAGAGCCGACTCCGACAGAAGATCCGTGAGAGCCGACTCACTTTTTTTTGAGCCGACGGATCAACGGATCCGCATAACTCAGTGAAACACTTAACACACAGAAACACATTTTACACTTACGTATCAGTTCTTGCTTAGATGCATCTGTCAGCTCAAATGACTCATGCATCGCATGTTTGGCTATGCATTCTTGATTCTATACAGGTCGTGATATGATTGACTGAACTAGGTAACTCAGTGGCAGACTGCAGTAACATATTCAGAGCTCGGCTCTTTTTGAACTGGTTCAGTGAGCTGGCTCACATACGGGATCCAGATGCAAAGATGCAGATCACTAAAAAGACCTGTTTTTCCCATCTCTAGGATCACTCTTGTGTCTTTATAAAATAAGTGGACAATAATTATTAATTATGTATAATCTGTAATTAGCGAAACACGTTGTAAGAATACGAAAATCACTTAATTAACATTTTCGATTAACAAAGTCCCGACAAAACACTGAACTATATTAACAAGGATTTGAACGACGAGATGGCAATATAATTTTCAATGTATATTTTGTTTTAAAGCAAATAAAAAGCAAACAAACTTAAGAAAACTTTCTTGAACCACTTTGGTAATCTTGTCAGTACATTTTATTGAAAAGCTCTCCTATAAAGTACTGTTTTATTGAACCAATAAAAGTAGATATGCACGGTTGAAATTGTCCCATAAACGCCCTAAATGTCCCGCACTTACTAACTTATCGAGTGACACTAGCGGGTTTAAATTATATATCCAGATAAAACAATCACAACATAAAAGACTTATTTCATTATTTTATTTGAAGTTTTTATTTATTTTTGGTTGTCTTTATTGCAGTAAAGATATTGAAGTTTATAGACGCTCGACAACGTTGCGCAGTAAACAATTTGTTTATTGACCAATAATAATATAGTCGATCAAACTTACATTTAGATTGACAGAATCAGTTACGACATAAGAAATATATAAAAAAAGTCAGTGCATTTTACACTATACATCCTACAGGAATAAAACTGGTATAATTGAGTATTTGAATTAAAAAAAAACTATTTTTTTTTATTTTTTAAATAATATATCGTAAATAATATTGAAGAACGAAAAGAAAAAAAAATTTAAGCCATAGTTAATTAATAACAAATTAATTAAAATGTATAAAACTTCATAAGATATAACGTGATTACAAAACGTACCAGGAATGTTTGTGACGTCAAAATGATAAAAGTTGTGTATTTGTGTATGGCTTTATAATACATACTATTAAAGTAACCATGGCAACCAGGACCATAAAAACATTTTGACGTCACAGAGGTTTTGGGCGCGTTATCGGATCTTAGCTTAAACATTATTTTTAAAACAAATATAACTCTTTCATTATGAAATTAAACAAAATAATAAAAGTAGTTTCGCTATAAAACTTGTATGTGATCTTTCCATTTATGTAAAAAAAAATCAAAAACCCAATTGTCAAAAAACAAAATAATAATAACAGTGGCACGACCATCGGAATCGAACCTTGTTCAGGTGCCAACTTAATTGATGGTTTTGAATCTATCGCGTCTCGTTGTATTTCGTCGAGGTCGCAAATTTTTCAAGACAACATGTGAAATACGTTTATTTTACATGTTGAAAGCCACTGCATTAAAACAACCACGTAGCGCTCCATATTTTATAATAAGAATATATAATTATTTTACCAGAGATAAGCTTACAAAAAAAGATGCTTATTTGTAGAATGTAGTCATGACAGGCACCGGACGCTCGTGGGCAGTATATTATAACAGCACTCGTCACTTCCTGCTCGCTGACTGCTTGCACTTAACTGATATTTTATGCTACGACCACTTGATCTATCCAATTTACATTTACATTGTTGTGTTACATTGTTTAAATTCAGTGAGAGCAACGGGCTGGACACACACCAACCCATTCGCGTTGATTTCCAAATTTCAAAGATATGCTTTGATAACAAACTACACAGGATATGCCGCGACGCGAGTGACGTAACTTAAAGGTATATTCCTGCAGTCCCTGTTTCTAAAGGTAGCGATACCGTAAAATAGCACAGACAAGATACAAGCCAGTTTTGAGAATAATCGAAAGCTATCTTTTCTAATGATTTTTGCAGTCCAATGATTCATTCGAAATTATACCTTCAGCTGCTGTGTCGATACTATGCGTGAATTATTCAATGTTTCACCTCTCATTGAATTTTGCTCTCGGTTCTGATTGTCAGTTTTATGAGAGAAACCTGCATGCGATGCTTCATAGAATAGAGGCATATCAAACACGTAAGTAATCGTATTCATGAATACTGTGCAATGGATTACCGATATTATTCCAATGAAAACGCAATACATTCGATACAATTATTATAACGAATGGATTTAGCTCTAGTTTTTGAGTTGAGAGAGTCGCCTGCGTGCTGTGTATCATAGAACAGAGGCAGATAAAAGATTGCGTAATCATATCAAATACTGTGAAATGCAATCTGACAGAGACAATTACATGCAAGAGTAGAGAAAGACGTAGTTTAATAATTTATTGCTGAAGATTGTATGATACGTTGTAACTCGTAAATATAAAAATGATTCGAATAATTTTGAGTAGCCTCTTAAGACACCCCCAGATATTTTAATAATCGAATAGTTTGACAATTTTCAGTCGAAACATCTCATGTCTAATACAAACACTGGATCAACCTCAATGCTATTAAAGGATTTTAAAGACGTCAGTTTTGGCAGGATACTAGACTATGTGAATAGACTGGGAATACTAAAGAACTGATGGAATATTAGGGAAACATTATTGGTAGCAGTGTTCCAGTTCCACTGTAAATAAATTAGAATTTTAAGTTATATTTAATTTAAACAGGAAACCATTTTTTCTAATCGGTATAGCTTGGACGTGATGGAAAAGGACTTCTTAGTTCCTTTGTGATATATATTTTTTTTGATGTGTAACATCTAAAATCTCGGAAAGGGGCAATTTTGTAAATGGGGCGGATTTGAGAAAAACGCGCGCTATTCAACACTCATTTTACTATATATTATGATTCTTTGGTATTGACTATGCATCGTACATGCGCCAAATGAGAGAGAGAGAGAGAAGATACAGATGTCTACCGTGCTTTTGTAAATACAGTGTGACATACATTTATGTTACACATCATCGGCGACTACTGTAAGACTCATTCTTGTTTTTCTTGTATATGCAGATGATAAAGAATGTTTTTTTGTCTGTACCGACATCACTCGAAAATGACTTGACCGATTTTGATGAAGTAGTAATTATCATTTGATATTGAAACTTCAAATATAGAGCACTTTTTACCGGATTAAAAATGAGTTTCTGGCAAAATAGGAACTAGCGTGAGGAAATCTGAGGATAAAATCGAATTAACGCGAAAGAATAGGTACTAAAATAAAAATGTTTTCAAAAATATGTCTGTCTTTTCCCTAGAGAAATCCTCTAATACCTAGACAAACATTGTTTCTTAAAAAGAAATGTCAGTTGTATACTACTGTTTTTTTTCATGCTGAATGAATTGCATTGTAAAAATGCTGTCATCTCTAAAATGTTTAAAAAGACTGCATTTATCTCGTATTCAAGCTATGTACAAACTAAAAAAAACTATGATACAGTGACGGCGATTCATTCATTTTTACAAAAAAAGAAAATAATAGTTTTTTGCACACCCTCTTTAAAATAGCTACCTTTCATGCCTATGTATGGCGATAGTAAAATGATCAATTTCATAGTAATAATATAATAATAATAATAATAATGCGTTTAACGTCCGTTTCTCGAGTTTATGTCATAACAGACGCCATTCGCACCATTACTATTTTCCATTTACCACTTTCCGTTATTTTTCTACATTTTTTAAAACTTCAACTTAGCAATGGCCGAATGAAGGAATTATAGGAAATTAGGATAAGGTAGGTAATTTTTGAAATAGGACTTTGATAGGTATTATCGGCCATGGCCTCAAATAAGATACCATCTCAATATTTATCTGGAATTAATTGAGGGAAACCATGGAAAACCTCAATCAAGATGGCCGGTACAGGAATTACCGTTTCTCGGCGAGAGGCAGTAGGAAAAAGTCCCAGCCACATCTGTCCCCGCCGGGATTCGAATCCGGTACCTCCCGAATGCAGTACTAGTGCTGTCACCACTACTCTACCCAGCTCGGTATCTCAGCTGAATATAGGCACTAATGATTTTAGTTGGCGAGTACAATAATCTAATAAAACTAACTTTTATTTATTTTTATTTGCTCAATCAATTATGCTATAAATTATCAATATATTTAGATTTCTTACCGCAACTTAATTCACTATAATTAGTGAATAACATTATAAACATCAGGCGATTTTATCGCTATTATAATTTTTTAAACGGTTTATATATAAAAGAAAAAAATGTAAATATCACTGCTGGGATTTGGATCCAAAACACTCAATTTCACTTTGGATAAGTTTCCATACTCTAGAGACAGAAAACTAGTCCAACCGGCAGTGGCATTTATATTTTTTCTTATAATATACTAGCCGCTACCCGCAGTTCTGCACACAGTTGAGAAGAAACACGACAGTGATAACAGTAGGGGAGTCTTCGAAGTACATAATAAATATATTTATGTTAGAGATGTTTCAACAAGAACCTGAACATAGTGCAGAAGTCGAGCCGCTATTAATCTATAGGATGGAGAAACATCTGATTTACCTCCTCTGTCTTGACATTTTGAAGAAAATAGCGGTTTAGGCTTAGGTCTTTTTGGACCTTGAAACACTTCAATCAAGATGGCCGGTACAGGAATTGGAATTACCGTTTCTCGGCGAGAGGCAATAGGAAAAAGTCCCAGCCACATCTGCCCCCGCCGGGATGCGAACCCGTACCTCCCGATTGCGAGTCTAGTGCTGTCACCACTAATCTACCCAGCTCATAGTAATAAAAAAAAACGCGATCATATCAATCCAACAGCAATTTCCATAAGAAACCGGCCAATTTTAAAAGATGAAATTCCACCATAACATCCTTTAAACGAATAAATTTTCAAAACTAACAATTTGATTATTTTTTCTCTACACTTTTAAAATCCAATTTATATTACTGCGAGAAAATGAAGAAGATAATTAAATTTGCAAGAAATATTAACGGCCGACGCCATTGTTTCATCACAAATGCATCCGCAGATATAATATTAAGCTAGACTCAAGTGGATTTTGAATTTAATAATACATTTTCCATTATGACTATGTGCAGCTTTGATTATAAACTACATGACGTTGAATATAGGACAAAAAGAAATCCATACGAGATGAACATGAGCTATATTATAGCTTCGCTCGCTGCCCACATACCTGCGTATAGTCGCTTCAATCACCAAAGCATAGTACATATAACGAGCACATATAGTAGAATCAGTTCTCTGTTAGTTCTTAAATCGCGCAGACGAGCTGCGCAGTTTGTGCCAGAATAGGACACCGCGTAAAGTGGAAAGCAGCGAGCGGAGTGGAGATTTCACGCGCACACTACTACTTTAAAATCTCACACATACTTTGATAAAACACGTTCAGTTGGTTCCTCCTTCTCCATGCTCACACCGATACGTCTCGTGGCTGTTCACGGAGAAAAAGTAGAAATCGAAACTAATGGAGGACTTGCACGAAAAATCGAGCGTCTCGAAAATGGACAAGATAACGTTTCATCTTACAATTTCAGAACTAAAATCGACATTCAAACGATTAATATAGCGTCTAGTAGACAAGGAATGTTTGTATCTGAGATGACTTTTGAATCGAGTGTGTAAACACAGTGACCACGGTTGAAAGAGTCAATTATTAAAATTATAAGTACATTTTACAATTATATTTAGTATTTAATTAAAAAAAAAATTAAACCGTTATAACTTCTAAACTAAAAGAGGTAATGGAGTGCGATTGCTTGGAATCATATTTTCTATAATAATTAATTCATTTGCAAATTATCTTTGAGTAAAATTTACTATATTATATACATAATATATTCTCTGTTTATCGGCAGGAACAACCATTTGTTATGTAATAGCCTTCAGTTATTAAAAAAACAACTGAAGTCATGCATATCACCATGAATTTTCATTATTGCAATTTTAATTTAATTAAACAAATGAACCACCTAAAAATGGAAACCCACTCATGAAGCACGTCGGATAATTCAATGTTGTTCTCTATTTCAAAATAAATAAACTGCATTTGAACTTGAAAACAATTTCAAAACATTTTCGACGTTTTTTTGAACTTTCCAATGACTATTTCTATAAGAAACGTACTTTAAGAACCACTCTTTTTAACATGGTATTAAATCCTTAAACAAATTTACAATGTAATGACTGCGACAAAATTAACTGATATCGCGTTTCGAGAATGTAAAAAGAAAAAACCCGGGTCGCAGTGCCAAAACCCTGCCGACAATATAGTGTATTTGCTTATACAGGCAGTGTGGCTTTATTTTGCGAGCTTAAGTGGGTTTTTGGGCAAAATAAAAAATCTTACTCCTTAATACACCCCTTAAAATAACATTTTTTTTCTTAATTGCAATATTATTAAAAATCGAACCTCTATACCAAATTATATACAACTTTCAGTACATAATTCACTATTTGTAAACTAGTGTTTTCATCAAATTTGTAAGTCCGGTCCTGTCGGGCCGATTTTATTTAAATTTTAGGGACACCTTTTAATTACTACTAAAGGGTTAAATGTCAATTTTGAAACGATTCTGAGAATTTTTTCGGTATTTTGGGGCCCAAAAACTTTTTTCAACCCCTAAAAACTACCCTTAAAATGCCCCGATTACGCCCATTTTAAATAGGCTTTTTGCGGTGATAGATTTCAACACGTGGACCAAATTTCGTTAAAATTAATTAACTCTTTCGAAAGTTATTGCCCGCACATATATATATATATATATATATATATATACGTATATAAATATATATATACGTATATAAATATATATATATATATATATATATATATATATATATATATATATATATATATATATATATATATATATACATATATATATATAAACATTTTCAAAAATGGTGCCAAAGTGTTTAGGAGGTTATGAAACGTCGAGAAATTTTGGTCCGACCCCTAGGTCCCGCCATCCGACCAACGCCAATAGTGTATGTTGCCTTATGGCAAATACACTAATAAAATTAGTAGAACGTACTCATCGATCGACGAAAAATAAAATCTTTGTTTCATAAAGCATTTATTATTTTGCGTCAATCGATGAGTTCATTCTATTTATTAATTTTATTCTTTTATATTCTCGAAACGTGATATCAGTTATTTTCGACGCACTCACGAACTTCAAGTTTAATTGCAAATGTGTTTTTTTAGTACATCACTCATTAGTGTATTTGCCATATGGCAACATACACTATTGGCGTCGGTCGGATGGCGGGACCTAGGGGTCGGACCAAAATTTCTCGACGTTCCATAGCCTCCTAAACACATTGGCACCATTTTTAAAAATGTTTGTATATATATATGTATATACATATATATATATATATTTATATACGTATATATATACATATATATATATATATGTGTGTGCGGGCAATAACTTTCGAAGGAGTTAATTGATTTTAACGAAATTTGGTCCACGTGTTGAAATCCATCACCGCAAGAAGCCTATTAAAAATGGGGTTAATCGGGCTATTTTAAGGGTAGTTTTTAGGGGTTGAAAAATGTTTTTGGGCCCTAATATACCGAAAAAATTCTTCGAATCGTTTAAAAATTGAAATTTAACCCTCTGGTAGTAATTAAAAAGTGTCCCTAAAATTTTGATAAAATCGGCCCGACAGGACCGGATTTACAAATTTTATGAAAAAACTGGTTTGCAGATAATGAATTATTTACTGAAAGGTGTATATAATTTAGTATAGAGGTTCGATTGATAATAATATTGCAATTAAGAAAAAAAATGTTATTTAAGGGATGTATTAAGGAATCAAATTTTTTATTTTGCCCAGAAACCAACTAAAGTTCGCATAATAAAGCCACACTGCCTGTATAAGCAAATACACTATATTGTCGACAGGGTTTTGGCACTGCGACCCGAGTTATTTTTGTTTTATTGATATAAAGTAAAATATTTGTGTTGTTTTTTTAAAATAATAATTCTAGTTTAGTTACTATTAACAGAATGGTGATGAAGATAATATGAAAAAAAAACCGGGTCGCAGTGCCAAAACCCTGCTGACAATATAGTGTATTTGCTATACAGGCAGTGTGGCTTTATTATGCACACTTAAGTTGGTTTTTGGGCAAGATAAAAAATTTGACTCCTTAATACACCCCTTAAAATAACATTTTTTTTCTTAATGGCAATACTATTATCAATCAAACCTCTATACCAAATTATATACAACTTTCAGTAAATAATTCACTATCTGCAAACGTTTTCATAAAATTTGTAAGACCGCTCCTGTCGGGCCGATTTTATTAAAATTTTAGGGACACTTTTTAAATACTACTAAAGGGTTAAATGTCAATTTTGAAACGATTCTGAGAATTTTTTCGATATTTTAGGGCCCAAAAATATTTTTCAACCCCTAAAAACTACCCTTAAAATAACCCGATTACGCCCATTTTAAATAGACTTCTTGCGGTGATGGATTTCAACAGGTGGGCCAAATTTCGTTAAAATCAATTAACTCTTTCGAAAGTTATTGCCCGCACACACATATATATATATATTGTGACATTATGCCCATATGTCACAAGAATATATAGTATAACCTTAATAGTTACTTAAATAAATAGTTAATAATTTAATTATATCTGAACAGTTATAGTCAGCTGTGATTCGGTATTGCATTTTCTGATATCCGTGGCTACTACGATATCATGCCTCACTTAGCAACGAACAATAAAACCTGACATTGTTGTGTAATGAATATGTTTGCTAGGTGACGGGTTTCGTGAAAATAATAAACAATAATAAAATAACAAACCCCTCTCTGTTCCGGTATTTGAAGGATATAGACGTATCTGTTTTTTGTTCCGTTGTCTAAGTCGGTATCTTGTGAATTATTGTTTGATTGTCCGTTCTGTCCGTTTATAGTACTTAAGTTTGCTCCGTTAGTAATTATTAAAATATAGTATTATATTAGTTAAGTAAAATCTCTCTGTTCCGGTATTCGAAGGATATAGACGTATCTGTTTTTTGTTCCGTAGTCTAAGTCGGTATCTTGTGAATTATTGTTTGATTGTCCGTTCTGTCCGTTTATAGTACTTAAGTTTGCTCCGTTAGTAATTATTAAAATAGTATTATATTAGTTAAGTAAAATCTCTCTGTTCCGGTATTTGAAGGATATAGACGTATCTGATTTTTGTTCCGTAGTCTAAGTCGGTATCTTGTGAATTATTGTTTGATTGTCCGTTCTGTCTGTTTATAGTACTTAAGTTTGTTCCGTTAGTAATTATTAAAATAGTACTATATTAGTAAATAAGTCCTTTGTGATTTTCTTCGTATATGATATTATTGAAGTTGTGAATGATTGTCCGATTGTCCGTTCTGCCTGTTTATAGTATTTAAGTTTCTCCGTTAGTAATTAACACGGACGCCCATAGGCGGATATCAAATTATCTGTCAAATAAACTAAACGGGCCCAGCAACTTAAGAACAGATATCCTCCTGCGACGCCGACAACACAGATTCGACTGTTGTCTTTTTCTTTTCTTTTCTTTTCAAGACAGTGTTGTAACAAGTGGGAGTCCGTCTACACAAGAGAACATCAAAATATATAAACATTTTCAAAAATAGTGCCAAAGTGTTTAGGAGGATATGAAACGTCGAGAAATTTTGGTCCGACCCCTAGGTCCCGCCATCCGACCGATGCCAATAATGTATGTTGCCATATGGCAAATACACTAATAAGCACAGTAATGCTCGACGATCTAACGGTCACCTTGATTATATTATGGTGCCTTTTTTTACAGAAAGTTCCGCTCCTTATTTTTAATTAAAACAAACAATTTAAAGGATATTTTATGGAGCAGATAAATTAGTTAATATTTATTTTGTTTAACACGACGTTTCGTAATAATTTATTACTTCTTCAGGTGCTCTATAAACAATAATATAAAATATAAAAATATTGTTTATAGAGCACCTGAAGAAGTAATAAATTATTACGAAACGTCGTGTTAAACAAAATAAATATTAACTAATTTATCTGCTCCATAAAATATCCTTGGAATTATTTGTTTTAATTATGGTGCCTCTACACTTACGTACATGCTTGACGAACAAGTTTCTTCGAACAAAACTATGCTCGATATTATGTCCACACATCGACGAGCAAGTTTCTTCAACCGAAAAAACCACACGCCCGTCAACGGCGTTGCACCATGGACGACAATACATTGTGTTTGGCTGGAATCGCCTGCATTATTTTGAAATCATCTAAAAAACCTAAGCGCCGAAGACGATGGGTTAAGCCGTTCGACCACGTTCGTTTCGAACATCGAGCAAAAATTACGTCGGTTTAATTCTTGCTCGGTCGAATATACTGTTCGAAGTCGAGCAATAAGTCTTGAGACATGTCAGTATACACGTTTGATTTTGCTCGAATGAACCTAAAAACATCGAGCTTGTAAACCATCAGATGATCGTTCAAACACGCAGAATATTAAAACAGATATAGAAAAAGAATAAACTCGACGTTCTTATCATTGATTGATATCGATATTATTATGCAAATGAAACTACGCCCTGAACCTCTTCCTGTTTTAATCCAACTTTAATAACATTTGTTTTAGTTGGCTGTTGACTGTTACTTTTTTTGTTCAATGTAACTGGGGACTCATTTGGAATAATAATCCCCTAAAAACTCGGTGTCTGTTACCGAAGTAATTAGATGCAGCGCGACGGTGACGCTCACGTGTACTAATACAGACAAATGACTGTCGGGTGTGCTGTTTAATAGACTTTTTGAATCACGTACGATTCTAACGTGACTGTTTTAATACCCCAAGAATACATAATAATAATAATGGAAACGAACGCTTGATTTGCCGTCTGTACTACTTTGTCGTCGAGTCACAGAAGTTAAACCGGTAAACATGTGGACACAATAAGCTATTGTGCTTTTTTTAAATAAATGTCAAATTGTACAACACAGCTCAGCAAAACTTTTTATGCTCGGTTTCTGGTACAACTTTTAATCGCAAAGCTGAGTCTCTGATACTTTTAGCTATAAATCTAGATTTAAAGCTGGAAGTCGTATCAGAAACTCAACATAAGTCTAGATTCAAAGCACATATATCACTGAATTTTCATTTAGTGCTTAAAGCACTTTTCATTAGTAAAATTAATAAAATTAGTTGTCAAAACCAAAAGGGCACACGTCTCAATAATTTCCACTGTATTATAAAAAAATTGAAAAATTAAAAAAGAATAGAAAACAGTATCACGGGTAATTGGAATAACGAAAATAAATCAATTTAAACACTCATTGATTTTTCAAACTCTAAAATTTTTTTACAAAAATTAACATTCATATAATAAAAAATATTAAATATTATGGATTAAATAATTTACTAAAAGGAAACAATGGCGTGACTAGCCTCAATATGCTTAAATGATAGTAAAATTATGATATAATATGCAATTTGACATTACAAAAAACAATTATAAAAATTGAAAATTGTAGAAAATAATATGTTAAAAAGTCTTAATTAAAGAAAAGACGAAACGTTGCAATCAATGAGTGTTTAAATTGATTTATTTTCATTATTCCAATTACCCATGATACTGTTTTCTATTATAACATATATCTGAAATTGAACTTTAAAGATGAATTTAAAAAAAAATTAGATGTAAATAAAAATTATCAAGTGAAATAAAATAAAAAAATGTAAAAAAAAATAGTGGCGGCCGGGAATGAATCGGCGATCTATTTTTATGGTAGCACGGAGCTATGAGCTATTGAACTGTTCAATAATATTATCTACGTTGATTGAGACTTTATCAGCTGTCAAAATACTATTGCTTATAAAAATTGCTTATAAAAATTTTACTATTGAACACATTTCAATGAATTTAAATAGGCTTCTACACTGATTATAATGACCTCGATTTAATCTAAAAATGGTTTCACCTTATAAAATAGAATCACCTCTTTTCAAAATGCAACAATTTGACTGAATTTTGTGAGAAATTAATCTAGATAACTTCTTGTATGAACAAGACGCGCAAAGCGAAAATAGAGCACACTTCCACTAGCGGTGTAGCGGAGTGTGCAATATTCTACAGCATAAAATAAATATTATAAACAAAAATGAGATAATTTACTAATTGAGACTCGTTTGAAAATTTATTATTAGTAAAAAAACATAAACAAAGATTCTTATAGTCACTCATTTCACTATTAAGTATAAATGACGCTTATATTGTGGATTTGTTACGGAGAAAAATTATAATAAATTAGCTAGAAAATTTTCGATTTTTTTATTAGAAGGGAAAACCCAAAACCTCATTCGTAAATGCAATCAGAAACCAAGATTTTCGGAACAGTTTTAAGATGGTGGTTGTAAAATAGACTATTAAAGAATTTGAGCTAAATCTTGTATTAAAAACTTCACGGGGGAAATTATTGATTTTTTTTTTAATTTACTATTTAGAGTGAAAGCCTTTCTAAGTATGTAAATTACATCATTGCAAGTGAATCTTTAATGTAACTTTATCGTTTCTTGTGATCGCGAACACGAAGTCTCAGATTTCGTTGAACTTATGCATTTCCGGGACAGAAGACACGGGACAAACCAACGAATTCCCGGACATTCACGGAAATCCCGGCCATATGACAACCCTAGATGACATATTTTAGAACTACATCGAATGGAGAGCGAGAAAATGTATTATATCATCATCTTCATGTACAGGGCCGGATTCAGCGGAGGGCAACCGGAGCTACAGCCCCGGGGCATCCACAATATTTATTTAATAAAATAAATATTTATGTAATGAATGATTATTTATGTCTTCTGTACGCCGCGTGATCGCTTCTGTTGTGACGCATCGACTCACTCACTGTCTCTGATTGAATGAACGTCGCGCCCCACATGCGCTGTATTTATAGGCATGTCCTCGATCATTCCAGAAACTTCTATCAGTTTGTTTGAGAAGCCTATGTCATTTCCAGTGGCGTAACAATTGGGGGCGTGCTACAATATTTTACAAAATCCAGCAAAGAATGGGGTATTTGGCACTAAAAAAATGATTTAATTATGTAAATACAACAATTAATCAAATAAGAAATCAGAAATTATCGGTTTGTATTCCAAAAAATACAAAGTCAATTTATTATTTCAATTTGAAAATTGCGATTTTTTGGCATGTCAGTTAACGCTGCCCGCCGCATGATGGTTTAAAGTGTGACATCAGACTTGTAGTAAACACACATATAGTAATATATAAAAATTTTGAGTTCTATTTTATTCAATAAAACGATAACGAAAAAAAATCATACGATTGGAATTAGTACTATATAATACACTAGCGGCCCAGTGCGGCTTCGTCCGGGTGTAAATGTATAATGATATAAAAGATGAGAATCATTATCATTAAATTCTCAACTTGTATTGAATTTGCGCGAATTCAATCGCTTTTATTTGTGAATGTTCAAAAATCGAAGAAAAATCTTATTTCCCAAAAAAAATTTAAAAAATTCTGTTGATCCGATCGCTATCAAACTTCAGAAGATCACCCACTGGGCTAATCTAAAGATTGTCTGAAAATTTCATCAAAAATGGTCTACCCGTTTGGAGTCCATAGATTACATATACATCGTCTTTTATCTATATAGATTATTAAAATGTAAAAAGTGGTTATTGTGACATAACGATAATAATTGGACATATAGTATCGCAAAGTTTTTTGTAGTTATTGATATGTTCTTTAATATTGTAGAACATACTTTTGTTCTATCATCAATAGTTTCCGCAGCGCATGCGACAAAAGATGTTTTATGGCATTTTTTTTACACCTTGGGTTACGTTACTAAAGTTTTAGTAAGGGTCCCTAATATTTTCATGCAATAAATATAGCCTATGTTACTCAGGGTGAATGCAGCTTTCTAATGGTGAAAGAATTTTTTAAATCGGCACAGTAGTTTTTGAGTTCATTCATTACAAACATACACACAAAAATACAAATCTTTCCTCTTTATAATATTAGTATGATATGAACATTTTAAAACAATTTAAAAGTAAGAGTCAAATAGCCTAATTTTACAAACTTAGAGCGAGCTGCGTCCACATCAATGTTAGGTCTACTTTAGAGCAACTTAAATAAATGAATGAATGAAGACAGAAATGAGTAATGAAGCCATCTACCGTAATTTGACATTATGTCAAATGAATGTACGGAGGCGGTATATTCAAATCCGTTACCGAAAGTGGACCCAGTGTATGTACAAAGTGACCCAAAATACCTCTGCTAACAGCAACCCTCATGTATTTCTAATTGGCTATTTGTCTCTTGTTTTTAAATTTTCTTAAAATTATCAATTCGCAATATTAATTCACAGGAATATCTATTAACTGTAATCGTTTTATAGGATAAACTAGTACTCAAAATTTTAAATACACAAGTTGCCGCGAAAACAAAAGTTGCCATGTTTACCTATACTGTGACGTCATTCTTGTAGTAGGTATGCAAACAAATACAAATAAGGCTTGACATTGTTTACGCGAGGCCTATTTAATGTTTACTTATGTGTTTATATAGGTATATGTGTGACCTCAAAATTTTATTATTTGTCTAACAGGCTTTAAAAAAAAGGTTATCAATTCAACTTATTTATTTATTTATGTTTGTGCAGTCATAACTTTTCGAGGGGTTGACCGATTTAAAAAATGTCGACGTCATTTTGCACAGAATATTTACGTGCTGGTCTTATATAACTTATTTTTTTAGAGGTTTAATTTTTTTATACAAGTATTTTAGGAGTCAGCCAGTATATATGCGCAGAACACAGACGTAGGTTTTGTCAAGCACTAATTTGGACGGATTCCAAAAACTTATTCATTAAACGTCAGTGAAGTGCTATTATAAATCAGTGCTCATTTTAGCGAACTAATGATACAGAATTGTTCAAAACATTGTCCTGCGTAATGTTACCATCTCACACTTCTCTAAATACTTTGTTTGTAATGGCCACAGTAAAAACTTCATTCTAGGTTAATTATTGTTTTAATTATTTTATTTAATTAAACATTAATAAAATATGTTTCAGTATTGTTTATTTAAAACTACCAAATTACCAGAGCCATCTGACCTAGTACCGAATCGTATCTCAGTTGAATATAATAATAATAATAATGCGTTTAACGTCCGTTTCTCGACTTTATGTCATAACAGACGCCATTCGCACCATTACTATTTTTTCATCTACCACTTCCCGTTATTTTCTACATTTTTTACAACTTCAACTTATGTAATAGCAATGGGCGAATGAAGGAATTATAGGAAATTAGGAAAAGGTAGGTAATTTTTGAACTAGGAGTTTGATAGGTAATCGGCCATGGCCTCAAATAAGGAACCATCTCGATATTTATCTGGAATTAATTGAGGGAAACCATGGAAAACCTCTATCAAGATGGCCGGTACAGGAATTACCGTTTCTTGGCGAGAGGCAGTAGGAAAAATTCCCAGCCACATCTGCCCCCGCCGGGATTCGAACCCGGTACCTCCCGAATGCGAGTCTAGTGCTGTCACCACTACTCTACCCAGCTCGGTATCTCAGTTGAATATAGGCACTAATGATTTTAATTGGCGAGTACAATAATCTAATAAAACTAAGTTTTATTTATTTTTATTTGCTAAATCAATTAGGCTATAAATTATCAATATATTTAGATTTCTTACCGCAACTTAATTCACTATAATTAGTGAATAACATTATAAACATCATGCGATTTTATTGCTATTATAATTTTTTAAACGGTTTATATATAAAAGAAAAAATGTAAATACCACTGCTGGGATTTGAACCTAAAACACCCAATTTCACTTTCGATAAGTTTCCGTACTCTAGAGACAGAAAACCAGTCCAACGCGAAACTGGATGTTTTGGAGCTAAGAACCGGCAGTGGCATTTATATTTTTTCTTATAATATACTAGCCGCTACCCGCAGTTCTGCACACAGTTGAGAAGAAACACGACAGTAGGGGAGTCTTCGAAATACATAATAAATATATTTATGTTAGAGATGTTTTAACAAGAACCTGAACATAGTGCAGAAGTCGAGCCGCTATTAATCTATAGGATGGAGAAACATCTGTCTAGACATTTTGGAGAAAATAGCGGTTTAGGTTTAGGTATTTTTGGACCTGTATTCTTCCAAAAACTAGATCCTCTGTCGGAAACACTTTCTATCTTTCCCTAGAACGCACCTTAGTACGTTCATATAAGTACAATTTCATCACGAGGTTTCACTTTATAACGATCATTTTTGCTGTCGAGAAAGAGTGTAAAATTACGTGGCTGGTGCTTTCGGTTAAACTTGGAGCTTTACAATTTATGGACAAAAGAAAGATTAGAGAAGATTTCAGTCTTTCCTTCGTTCAAAGCAAAAAGTTTCAGTGAAATATTGGAACTGAATCGTTCCGCGGACTAGTTCCGCTCAACAAAAGTTCCCGTTTTTATTCCATCTTCAGAACTGTTTTGAGCAAAACTAATCCAGACTCTCATTAAAAGGGTCTCTAAGTTAAACGTTTGGGGGGTTTGTAAAATCCACACACTTTTTTTAAACAAAGAGAAGTTGGGCAAAGTTACAGCTAGTGTTTGATTATAAAAAATTCAGTACGTAATTAAGAATGTCTTAGTTGATGACACTCTTTGTATGTTTGTACATTTCGTGCATAATTAAACGGGGTTTCGTTGAGGTATATCACATTTGACTTCTTGATTAAAACGGCAGCGTACGAAAGTTCGCTCGGCAAATTTGCTCGAGTTTCAACGGCAAACTTCGGACCCCATTTATAATATTTCAGAACGTTTCCATGTATTATACAGTGTGTACGATCATAAGTTTATTTTGTACTTCAACTTTTCATTGATGCGTTCTGCACTGTTAAGATATTTTAATTTATATAGATTATACTGTCGAGCTGGGTAGAGTTGTGGTGACAGCACTAGACTCGCATTCGGGAGGTACCGGGTTCGATTCCCGGCGGGGGCAGATGTGGCAGGGACTTTTTCCTACTGCCTCTCGCCGAAAAACGGTAATTCCTGTACCGGCCATCTTGATTGACGTTTTCCATGGTTTCCCTCAATTAATTCCAGATAAATATCGAGATGATTCCTTATTTGAGGTCATGGCCAATTACCTATCAAACTCCTAGTTCAAAAATTACATACCTTATCCTAATTTCCTATAATTCCGTCATTCGCCCATTGCTATTACATAAGTTGAAGTTTTAAAAAAATGTAGAAAATAACGGGAAGTGATAGATGAAAAAATAGTAATGGTGCGAATGGCATCTGTTATGACATAAAGTCGAGAAACGGACGTTAAACGCATTATTATTATTATTATTGGGTCCGTGGCATCTGCTGGTAAATAAGTAAATACTAGTATCGCGGCTGGTTCCATTCTAAACTATTTCACGCTTTTGTCGTACAATGTCGAGCTAAGGAGCTTTATTTTTAAAAAACAGGTATAAATACTAACTCAAACTCAAGCTGATACAGAAGTCAACAGAAATTCATTGAGCTAACGTACTTTTATAAACAGTAGTTTTAAAACTTTTAAAGTAATCCTTCTGCGACTAGCGAGAAAGATGTCTAATAATAGTGGACGGAGAAAAGGGTGAAATTTAAAACTTTAGAAATAAAATCAAGTGCTACATACTTTACAAGCTGCTGCAAATTGACTTAATATTGGCAGACAAGATAACGGAGCGCCAAGTTACACTTTTGCGCCTTTTAACAGTTGTTTTAAAAGTCGAGGTAATAAGTTGGTGGAGAATGTTATAAACAGAAAACAGTGGTCGCAGTGCCAAACCAGCAGAAAAAAAATATATTTGCTAATACAGTAGAATTCGGATTAATTAAGACTGTTTTATTCGAGTTCACGACTAAACTTAAGATTAGATCTATTTTTGCTCCCCCTGTATGAACCAAATCTTGGCGAAAATTGCTGCTAGGGTCTCATAAATTATAAAAATTCAGCCCTATCCGGTTTTATTTTAAAATTTTAGAACGTGTGAATTTATGCTACAAAAATTTTATTTTGAAATAATTTCTGTAATTTTTTTGATCCTTATGTAGACCCGATTTTAAATAGACGTGATGCGGTGATACAATTATTTCGAAAAATTTAGCAGTGTTGTACTAAATGACTTGAAAAACCTATAGAATCCGTCATCTGATCTATGCCAATAGTGTATTTACCTATGTACTATATATATAGGCAAATACGCAAAAAAGTTTTTACTCACAGCGAAATTGTTTTCACAGCAACAATTCCCAAAGTTTGAAACTAGAAAATTATTTTGCCATGTTGTTAATAAAATTGCTTTTTTTATTAATCTGTGATTTTTTTTGAAGTTCTTATTTTTTGCGAAAAATGGATAGAAAATAAAAGTTTAAAAGAATAACTTCCCCAAGTAACAAATTTAAATTCTGAATTTGTCACATTCAAACCAGGAATGTAAATTTTCATTAAGCAGTGTTCTCGATCGTTATTTATTTATGTGCGCTATTATTATTGGCACTCTGAACTGAGTTAAGCCTTTACAATATTGTAAGGTGGGTATGAGCTTTCGGATGATATTATAACTAAAAACGCAGGGCGACTTCTTTGTAGGTATGCAATGTTTTCGCAGAAATTCATAATTAAAATTCGTAATCTCGGCTGTTTTCTTTTTTAAAATTAATGTCTATATTGTTCGTAAAAAGTGAAAAGAAAAAGACTTTATAAATTTGAAAATAACGACGACTTTGTTGAGGCTTTGAATAGATAGATTTAGCAATTAAAATATCGTTTATGTAATATTAAAAAAATAAATAAAGCAGAATTATAAAGTTAGCATTATGCCCTTTGTGTATTATAACTCATTTGTAAAATTCCGCAAATAGGCAGTTGATGAAAAGATAATATATACATTGTTCGTACGTATAAACCATAATTTATACAGGGTGGATAATTTAAAACGAAACATGCAAGATCACATATTCGAAGAATTAGAAATAAAACGTCAATTATTGTGTGGCGCCAGAGGTTATTTTATTTGCTTTTGCTGCAATTACCAAAAACATATGAAAGGCTAGCATTCTTTGTTTGATAGAGAATATTAAGTTGAAAACGCTTAAGGTTAGTAGAGTACCTACTATATGTTGGGCGTTAACATTGTTGAAAGTGTAAACTAGGTGAAAGGGATGAGAGGACGGGGGTAGTAGAGACCTCGAGACCTTTTTCCCAATTGTCAAACGTTTATTATAATTGAAAAATCAAGCCAAGGGCTTCGAATAACGTAACCAATCGATTCAACTAATCACAGACATGACCACTTTTATAGTCAGCTTGTCAAATTGTATAAAAGATGAAGGCAATAACTGTTATCAATTTAATAATAAAATCGCCAAGGTTAGTAGATTACAGAGGCTGCATCGTTTCAAATAACCAATCAGCGTAACCGCGGGAACAACCAGCTGGCGGATCGTTTATTTTTTTTTCTTAATTAAAATAGTATATTTTTGATCGCTGGGTTATTCAGCGAAATAATACAGTTCATATTTTTATCAACATGACATGAACATTTCAGCAAACTGTTCCTGTCTCCTTTTATCGGACCTATAGGTAGCTCAGTCCAAACTAGCGCTTCATAATATGTAATACCTCTTTGGTAATAGAGATGTTGACTGTATTCAAATAAAAACATAATTTTAACGAAAAGTAGTAGTTTCTATGATAGAAATACTAAAAAACACTATATTTTTCCTTATTTTTAAGGAATTTAATTAATATTTAATAAATAAAACCTAATAAAATCACTCTCAAGTCACGTGACAACGGACACCAATCAGAGCGCATGATGACATATGTTCAACCGCTGTCAAAAAACTTCAATTATTGGTTAATATTTAGTGTGTAATTTATTATTATTTGTTTATAGGAAACGTCAAATTACATATAACTATAGCAACGACTACGAAACAAATTTTCATCACCTCAGTTTACTAACGTTTATGAGCACAGAATACGCATCTATAGGATGGTAGCTCCCGTGTAAACTTTTGAGCCTTCTTTGGTATGAACAGGTGACGTCACGCGACTAGTTTGGCGTTTTGGACCGAAATTTGAAACGGGATATAAAATACATGATTTTTAAGGCTTGAGTTCTATTTAAATAAAAATAATAAATATTTGTGGCAATATTACGTACCTACTTATGCACGATTTAAAACACTTTCCCAAAAATAGTCAACATCCCTTTTAGTAAAGTTAAACTGTCACTGTTTGCCTGTTAATACTTAATGTAAATTGGAAAGCTTTTTTAAAATCGATTATAATTAATTATATATGTCTATATTAATCATATTTAAATTTTAATTATATTTAAAACAAGAAAATTAAATTAGCTCCGTTGTCTAGCAATACAACATTTTACGTACTATTGTCTACGTGGATATATACTTAGATGTAAAAAAAAACCTATTTTCTATTTCTAATTATTTGAATCTGTTATCTGGCATATTTCGTTTTAAATTATTCATCTTGTATAGGTTCGTGCGGCGGAATGAAATCAAAGGTAGGGCTCGGCAAAATGTTTCATTTACTGATGTAAAATAACACAGCACGCGTTGCTCATCACTATTCCCCGCTGAAAAACCGTTACTGACAACAACAACAGTGTTGCCATTATATAAAATATATAAATTCTGGGAAACGATAAAACTTTAGTGGACTTCAGCAAATGTGTATTTTATTTTCGCGTAAGTACATTAGCGTCTGTCTGCCTGCTTGTGTATCATGGTAAATAAAAAAAAACCCGGGTCGCAGTGCCAAAACCCTGCCGACAATATAGTGTATTTGCTTGTATAGGGCCGTGTGGTTTTATACTTTTATTATGTGAAATTAAGTTTGTTTTTGGGCAAAATAAAAAATTTAACCCCTTAATACTCCCCTTAAAATAACATTTTTTTCTTAATTGTAATATTATTATCAATCTAATGTCTACACCGAATTAAATACACCCTTCAATAAATAAGTCACTATCTGCAAACTAGTGTTTTCATAAAATTTGTAAATCCGGTCCTGTCGGGCCGATTTTATTAAAATTGTGGGGACACTTTTTAATCACTACCAGAGGATTAAATTTCAATTTTGAAACGATTCGGAGAATTTTTTCGGTATTTTGGGGCCCAAAAACAGTTTTCAACCCCTAAAAACTACCCTTAAAATAGCCCGATTAGGCCCGTTTCAAATAGGCTTCTTGCGGTGATGGATTTCAACACGTGGCCCAAATTTCGTTGAAATCAATTAACTCTTTCGAAAGTTATCGCGCGTACACATATATATATATATATATATATATATATATATATATATATATATATTTATATATATATATATAAATATATATATATATATATATAAATATATATATATATAAATATATATATATATATACATATACATATAAACATTTTTAAAAATGGTGCCAAAGTGTTTAGGAGGTTATGAAACGTCGAGAAATTTTGGTCCGACCCCTAGGTCCCGCCGTCCGACCGACGCCAATAGTGTATGTTGCCATATGGCAAATACACTAAAAACCCGAGTCGCAGTGCCAAAACCCTGCCGAAAATATAGTGTATTTGCTTATACAGGCAGTGTGGCTTTATTACACAGAACTTAAGTTGGTTTTTGGGCAAAATTAAAAATTTGACACCTTAATACACCCCTGAAAATAACATTTTTTTTCTTAACTGCAATATTATTATCAATCTAACGTCTACACCGAATTAAATACTCCCTTCAATAAATAAGTCACCATCTACAAATTAGTGTTTTCAAAAAATTTGTTACTCCGGTCCTCTTGAGTCGATTTTATTAAAATTTTAGGTACACTTTTTAATTGCTACTAACGGGTTAAATGTCAATTTTGAAACGATTCTGAGAATTTTTTCGGTATTTTGAGGCCCTTAAAATGGCCCGATTACGCCCATTTTAAATAGGCTTCTGGCGGTGATGGATTTCAAAACGAAATTTCGTTAAAATCAATTAACTCTTTCGAAAGTTATTGCCCGTACATATATATATATATATATATATATACATACAAATATATATATATATATACGTATATATATATATACTACATATATATAAATGTTTTTAAAAATGGTGCCAAAGTGTTTAGGAGGTTATGCAACGGCGAGAAATTTTGGTCCGACCTCTAGGTCCCGCCATCCGACCAACGCCAATAGTGTATGTTGCCATATGGCAAATACACTAATAATTTTAAAATATTTCACGTTTTCGGTCTACACATTATTATGTTTAAGTTATATAAATGTCAAAAATTTTAATAATTATTGTGAATATATTGAAAGACAAAACCGAGCTGGGTAGAGTAGTGGTAACAGCACTAGACTCGCATTCAAAAATTACCTACCTTATTCTAATTTCCTACAATTTCTTCATTCGCCCATTGCTATTACATAAGTTGAAGTTGTAAAAAACTTTAGAAAATAACGGGAAGTGGTAGATGAAAAGATAGTAATGGTGCGAATGGCGTCTGTTATGATATAAAGTCGAGAAACGGACGTTAAACGCATTATTATTATTATATTGATAGACAAAAACATATCAATGGTACTTATTTCAAAATACATCAATGGATGTATTTTGAAACAAGTATCATTGATATATTTTTTGGAGGATTCATGTGCCACTGGTGGTACGCGAATTGCAGTTTGAGAATCGCTGATACAGACTATTCGTTAAGGAATTTCGTGAAAATTGGAAAATTGCAGATACATTTTTTATTTATGCTAGATGTCATAGCGTCAAATGTCGAATTCCTACATAAACAAAATTTCGCTATACTTTCATTTTCTACATTCACATGAGATGAAGGCGTGGCCTAACTACGAAATCATATTTTGCAATACCTACTTCCATTTTCTTCCATCAGATATTGTAGCGTCAATGAATGTCAAATTTCTATAAATTAATTTGATATGTAGGCGCGGTTTCATTGTAAAACCACATTTTGCTATACTTCAATATTCTGCCACCAGATGTCATGAAATGTCAAATCCCTACAGTTGAACACAGTCACTCGGATGCCATCCTTAGTTGGTTGATGGAAGACAATATATTCATAAAGTAACGTAGTAAAATGCCTTAGTGGGTAAACACATTTAAATAGTTAATTGTCTTTATACCAACTGCGTTTCTATAGTAACATAAGTGGTGCAGAACTATGCCCTGTCTCAATCTATTGACGTTTTCTTTTTTTTATGACAGATTTTAATGCCGTAAATTTTGTCTATAATTGTGTTGTCAACGAAATTTGGACTTGTACATTTTGTAAAGATATCTAGACCGAATTGGTCAACTTTGTAATTTCTACCAAACTGTCTGTTCGTCAGTTTGTTCGTTCCGGGTTAAATCAAAAACTACTGGAATCGATATTAACGAAAAAAAAATACAGTTGTCTAAGGAGGGGAGAAAATAGATAATCGTGGAACTTTGCGTCACTTTCACAACTGCACGACATCCGTGACATTTCACAGAGCAGAATTTCTGTATCCTCTTCATAAAATTCAGGGAAAGAACAGTAAGATGTGTATTGAGTACAAAATTCTGTATTCTTTGTTGTAAATTTCTTTCAGCCATCTTAAATGCGACTATCGCTGAAACCACAGCATTCCTTAAAATATTTCTGTTTCATCTTCAAACCGAGATCATCATCGTTTGTTTCGGGTGGCTTCGTTAGAATAAAACAATAAAAATCGATGTTAATTGCTTTATTATTACGAAAGTTTGTTGACCCTACTTCATTCATAATTTCTTGGCATTCGTTCAAAGCTTTGATGAAATGTTTATTTTCTGACATGCAAAAACAGTCAACGTTCGATTTTAAACATACGCAATTGAACTCCGAAACATCAATGCTCAGTTTGCGATACGACTTTCAACATTGTCTACTTTCAAAATCAAAATAAAATCTATTACTATAATACAGTCAGCGTTGTCAGATTTTTTTTTGCCAAGTCGGGATTTTGGAACTTTTTGAGTGAAAAAAGCGGGATTCTTTCGTCGAAAGCGGGACATAGTAAAAAAACGTATATAATCAGAAGTTTTTAAATATTTATCTTTTTATTTGAGTTCAAATTAAGTTTACGTGACAATAGATAGCAAAAATAGCCATAGAAAATGTATTTTACTAAAAATATGATATTTTAAATCAGATTTACCCTATCGTTAAATAGTTGAGTCTTATTCGTCTTCTGAAAAAAAAAAAAAGAAATAAAAAAAAAACAGAAATCAAAATCAAAAAAGTTTTATTCATTAGAAAAATATGGTGTTTCAAACAATAGTCTGAGGAGTGAGTGTTACAAATTGCAACTTACAATAAGAGAATAATTAGTTACGCACGGTCGAGTTATCTCCGCAAAAGCGGGACTGAGCCTGTCTCGCGCGGGATATTTAATTTTGATTTAAAAATCGGGACGTCCCGCCAAAATCGGGATGTCTGGCGACGCTGAATACAGTCTTTTCCTGGAACCATTTTTATTTTTACTTTTCTTTTTTGTATTTTTATTTTTACAGCAGATAGAAATACAAATACATAGTTCAGTTTTCTACAAGTGGAACTTAAGGTTTTCTGTCTTAAAGTATTAGATTCTATGCACACGGAAGTACTCAAAAGAAATGGAGCTGTTTTGTGATTGAAATTACTAACTCCGTACACGCGGCTACTCATTAGTAATCAAACATTGTGGGCCACATTGGATAATGATTCGTATGATGATTCCAGTGATAAATCTGTGTTATTATATTACTATTATCATTATCAAAGATAAGTGGTTTAAATTTTATTACGTATGCCAGCTTAATTTAATGGAAATGGTTTTGGCGAATAAACTGACGTCGTCTGTATGTTAACACAGATTTCTCGTTTGTTTTCATTGTTTCATTTGTAATTCAGTATACGCTGACACAATAATATAAACTGTTAAATTTTTGTCAGTGTTTACACATTTACATATTTGATTCAGGAAAAAGATCGCACCTAGGGATTTGATTATTTATCGATTTACATCGACTAAATGGCGGTTTATGTACCATAAATATTAAATTACACTTTTGTATTTGTGTTGGTTTCAAATTAACTGAATAAAATTATTGCATAGTAGCTTAGAGTGTCTAAAACACAAACGACCCGTCTTTAAATGAGCGAGTCAAGTTTCTATCGATCAGATCAACAATGAAATTCTAGCCTAGGGTCTTCTGAACTTGAAATTAAAACTTCTCATATATGGAGATTATTTTAAAAAATTGGGATTCAGTTTGCACAACTAGACTTCAGAAGGAATCGAACAAAAAACATTTAAAATCGGTTAAACCGTTCGGGCTGTACGTGTACGTTTGGTTCTTTATAAAATTTACGTCTACTATATATTGACAGGTCATTTACAAGAATAACTGTTGAATTGATTAGATCGTATTTCTTTACTTTACAGCACTAGTGTTTAATGGGTCATTTTACGAGTGTTCTACATGTATAACAAGCAGCTATTTTATAGGGAGGTGTGCTCTGTGCAAAAATATAGGTATTTAATTTTCAGACTTTATTAGTGTATTTGCCATATGGCAACATACACTATTGTCGTCGGTCGGATGGCGGGACCTAGGGGTCGGACCAAAATTTCTCGACGTTTCATAACCTCCTAAACACTTTGGCACCATTTTTGAAAATGTTTATATATATATATATATATATATATATATATATATATATATATATATATATATACATGTGTGTGTGTACGGGCAATAACTTTCGAAAGACTTAATTGATTTTAACGAAATTTGGTCCACGTATTGAAATCTATCATCGCCAGAAGCCTATTTAAAATGGGCGTAATCGGGCCATTTTAAGGGTAGTTTTTAGGGGTTGAAAAATGTTTTTGGGCCCCAAAATACCGAAAAAATTCTCAGAATCGTTTCAAAATTGATATTTAACCCGTTAGTAGCAATTAAAAAGTGTCTCTAAAATTTTAATAAAATCGGCCCAACAGGACCGGACTAACACTAATTTGTAGAAAGTGACTTATTTATTCAAGGGTGTATTTAATTCGGTGTAGACGTTAGATTGATAATAATATTGCAGTTAAGAAAAAAAAATGTTATTTTAAGGGGTGTATTAAGGAGTCAAATTTTTTATTTTGCCCAAAAACCAACTTAAGTTTGCATAATAAAGCCACACTGCCTGTATAAGCAAATACACTATATTGTCGGCAGGGTTTTGGCACTGCGACCCGGGTTTTTATTTTATTATTATTAATTGTATTTATCAATGAAAGATCAGTGTTGGTAATTCTATTATAAGTAAGTGTGTTTATATTTCAGATCAATTCAATATTATAAGGATAAATAAGGGTAAGAAAATAAGAAAGAAAAGCTAATAAATAAAAGATGATGGCCGCTGGTCAGATATAAATCGAAGGGATTATTCTTGACAATTCGTTTTATGATAAAACAGCGTATCTGTCTATTGGAGTATTCTTTGATGAAAATCCACTTTGTTTATGAAAAATGCACCGGAGGGAAGAAAGCTTTATTACAATAAAACCTATAATTTGTCCGTTCTGATCGAATGTCTGTCATAATCGAATTTCTCTGGGCATAAAGATTTAGCTACTAACCCGCATATATATTTCAATAGTAAAAAAAACTGTAGATGAAGTTTCTAGTGTGTGATGACATATATTATGGCGAATGTGACTTTATTTTAAAAACAAGTTCACCGAGTTTTGACAGTCACATGAGCCATAATATCGTCACGCACGAGATACATATAGTATTTTGCGCGTATCCCCCATAAAATAGCTGATTTTTACATAATTTTCAAAATTTTTGACAATTCAATTTTGCGTATGTTCACTTCTAATTTGCAGGCTCCGTTGAATTTTCATTTACTATGGAAATGGTAGTACAACAACGTTTACATGCACTAACGCGAAATGGAAATACTACAGGCATGAAAAGCAGTTATTTTATAGGAGGGTGTGCAAAAAAATATTTCTGTATATTTAGGAGGAGGGGGCAAATTTTGACGTCCTAGAAAATTCTTTGTATTCGTTCATGTGGTAGTATCATTTGAAAAAGAATTTCAAAAGAATTTCAAAACGATTTTTTAAGTTTTACTTCTTTTGAAGCATTGAGAGTAAAATTTTAGCAGACAACGGAAACTGCGCGTACACAGCCATAAGAGGCTTAAACTAGAGTTGGGTAACTCAGATCTGAACCGGGTCAAAGAGCCGACTCCGACAGAAGATCCGTAAGAGCCGACTCACTTTTTTTTGAGCCGACGGATCAACGGATCCGCATAACTCAGTGAAACACTTAACACACAGAAGCACACTTTACATACTTACGTATCAGTTCTTGCTTTGATACATCTGTCAGCTCAAATGACTCATGCATCACATGTTTGGCCATGCATTCTTGATTCTATACAGGTTGTGATATGATTGACTGAACTAGGTAACTACGTGGCAGACTGCAGTAACATATTCAGAACTCGGCTCTTTTTGAACCGGTTCAGTGAGCCGGCTCACATACGGGATCCAGATGCAAAGATGCAGATTACTAAAAAGACCCGTTTTGACAGATGAACGAAATTAATGTACTTTCTGTCATCTGGCAACTATATAATATATTAGACGACTATAACCTTTGATTACAACCAATAGTCGTTTTAAGTGTCATCCAGCGTCAAAAAGTAAAAACCAAAATAGAATTTTGAGGGCGTTTTTGAATATTTAGGGTTATTTTTTTTTATTCTTGAACTTTTTGAATATTTTATTTCGATAAATTATTTGCATGTACATTAAATATTAGTTTTTAATCACGCCAAAAAAGTATAACTTCAAACGCACGTACATAAGTACACATAGGTACTCACTTTTTTCAGATTTTTTTTTTTAGTTGCGTGTGCAGCGACTTAGGCTATATGTACGTGGTTAATTATAAGGTAAGTGGTTGAGTTCAGATTTTCATGATACGTAATTTTGGATATTTTCCAGGAAACGCAGGTCGAAAGCTGATTTTCCAAAACCAGAATAGCTAAAATTACGAAAATTCTAGTTGTGTTCTAGAGGTATACGTTTACTTTAGTTAGATGAAAACTATTATTTTCGAAATAATATCACTGATTGTACGGAACTCTAGGCGCTCGAGTCTAACTCACAGTTGGTCGGTTTTTTTTTCGTCCGAGAACTTTTATCACCTTCCATAATGACAATTTTTTAAACTCTATAGAATCGCCAGCTCTACCATGTTTTGTCTATTAAAAGTTTAAATAATGACATTCAACTCACCTGCAATAAATTGGAAAGCATTATTGAGGATACAAAAAAACTCTTTACATCTCCCGATTCCAAAATTGAAACAAGTCAGCTCAAGTGTTCTGTTCGTGGCGATATAGATTAATTTTAAATTGGTATTTAGGTGGTGTCAGAAAATAAAAATGTACGTTCAAGAATATGAATCAACAAATGTTACAACACGGAAATAAATTTTTTCGCAGAAATAAATCAATTTTTGCTCGCTCAGTGACAAAATTGAATCAGTATAACAAGTATGTGATAGAAACACCTATACTTATATAACACTTGTTCGTACATCACTCATTGACTGACTCACTTATTTACTTCAGTATACAATGACGTTATAAACCAAATAGAAAACAGCTAGAAATTCTGTTGGTAAGCTAGTACGTAACAGATATAATACTTCTTTCATTAACATTAACTGTTATTCCATGATATGAAACAATTTTTTTATTTCAATTTTTTTATTTTAGTGATTTTTCATTCGAACTATCATAGAAGAAAACAAAAAATAGCTTTTTTTAATTTTATTATCTGTCATAGATCACAGACCAACGTGAGACAGCGGAAACGGGAGCGAACGCGGCACGGGATGAAATTATATGTCGTAATATCATTTGAGTGTATATTAACATATTCCGTTTTAAACAGCTATTGAACGGATTTATACGAAAATTTGTATGGTAACGAAAAATGGCACTTGTACCGACTTACAAAAAAAGAGGATATCAATTCGCCACGTATATTTTTTGTTTGTTTGTTCAACCATAACTTTTCGAGGGGTTAAGGTAGTTGTCGTGGTACAATATTGTCAAAAAGTTATAGATTATACGCGCCACTCAAGTATACTAGCTTGTAGCTAAGTGATCCATAATTTGTACGCAAGACTGTACTCGTGGAAACGTAATCCATACAGTATTCATATATATGCATGTATACTTTTCTATAAATTGTTGAACTTTAAACCGTTATTTATAAATAATTAGACGGTCCAAAAAAAATTCTTATTATTTTTTAAACTCATAACAAATGCACTGAAAGACTGTCAGTTTTTGGAAAGTTTCTGACAGTTAGTTCTTTTTTTATTTATAAGAAACTGGTTCAGAACTACAAAGATCGTATACAATCAATGTTAATTATCCAATTTTTAACTGAATTTATCTCGGATTATATACGGTCGATCGACTTCAAATTTTCAGGGTAATGGTATTATCATGTCCTTAATAAGTATACAAAAATTAAGAATTTTCTGACGGTGTTCCTTAACCACGACAACTACCTTAATCGATTTCAAAAATTTAGACACAATTTCATTCAGAATGTTTACGTATTGAAACCATATTTTTTTAAATTAGCCCAGTCTGATTTAAAAAAGGATGTTTTTTGTATATGTTTTCACATCTCCAGCATTTATAAACCAATTTTGATGATTGTTTCTCTATTTAATAGAGAAATAACTTTAGGGTGGTCTCACATAAATTTTACTTAAATCGGTTCAGCAGTTAGTGTTTCTAGTCTAGTATCAAAACATTAAGAAAGAAGGAGAAAGTAGGATTTTGAAACTAATTGTCCTTTACTATTTATAAAATACTTTAATACTACACCAGAAACAAACACTGCTGTACCTATTTTAGTAAAATTTATGTGAGACCACTCTAAAGGTATTCACTATTAAATAGAAAAAGAGTAATCAAAATCGGTTTATAAATATGCTGGAGATATGAAATAACATATATAAAAATGATCCTTTTTTGAAGATTTATCAATTTTTTTTGTTACTGTAATCACGCTTTGTAGTAACGATCAACATTTTCATTTTTATAAATAGTAAGGATAATTAGTTTCAAAATCCTACTTTTGCATTGTTGAAAAGAACAACTTTGAAAGCCGAATAAAAGAGACGGAGAGATTGTAGACGATCGACAACTGAGACCATTAGCGACCGAATAAAAACTTCGCACAGATTAACTCTTGGTGTAAGCTGCAGTATCATTTTCGATTAGTGGTTTCTTTTGAAAGAAGATAATAGAGAGTCAACATGGAAAAGTAATTTGTCTGAAACAGTGTTTCATTTGCACTCTCCGTTCGTGGTAAAAACAAAAGAGCAACGTTTTAAAATCAATCAATACATCAACCAATACCAACAGCTAATGTGCAAAAACCGTTCAGTCTGGAGTTTTCAAACTCGTGAAATGAAAACCACACACACTGCCAATATCAGTCGAATTCCAAAACGTTACATAAAATGGAAGTTTAAAACTCTTATACTAGATGCAACAAAACGAAATCAATACATGCAAATGAAATAATAATTGTAACCTTGTCATTAACCATTTCCCGGTTGACGTTGAATCCCTAGTCTAGAGTTAGGCGGAGCATTACGAGACAAGATTGTTTGGCAAGCAGGTGAGGCCAGTGACGTATACAATCAAAATAAAATATCAATGACTCAGATAGTCTTGCCAACTATTTAGTACTACAATGATAAAGATAATAGTAAAAACGAGCATATTTCTCCGTGGTAAAACAAAAGCAAAATTTACCATTTGTGTTTAGTACTATATAGTAGGTACTATGATAATAAAATGTAAAAATGGGCAAGGTAAATGCCATCTCTCGGTGTAAAAATGAAAAGCCACAATGTATTCGCATTCCTACAGTCAATAAGACGTTTTAGTAGACTGTCTGTCTCACTAACTCGGCGATCTAGGGATGTCAGAAGTGCCAAAAAGTATCGATATATATCGTATCGATATTTCTTTCAAGTATCGATATCGGTACCGATATATTTTTTAAAAAATATCGAAATATCGGTACAATTTTAAAGAGAACATTAGCACTCGAAAAAATTTAGTATACATATTGGCTAGCTTAATATAATCTCAAATAGCAATTAACGGACATTATTTCTAAAAAATCAAGTAATAAATAATTATCTGAATTCAAAAGCAACGATAAGATTTTTTTTTTTGTTTATTAATCAAACGTCTAATACATTTAAGAGCAGATAATTTAAAGATTATTCGAACAATTCGCCAGGGATGGCGAACCTATGGCATGCGTGTCAGAGGTGACATTCGACAGAAAATTGTTGGTACAGCATAAATTGAGGTGTAAATCCAAATATTTAAAAATATTCTAGATGTTGTAGAAATGAAATGAAATATTGCATGAATAGCTATTTTGACTGTTTATTATTCCGAAAATATCGAAAAATCCGGTGAAAAAGAAACGTGTTTTACATGTGCTTTACTCACTGTTGTTGTTTTTAGAACGCACTCAAAAGTATGTTCCAAAAACATATGTAAAAATACATGTTTATTTTTTAGTGGAGTTTTCGATATTTTCGAAATAAATAAACGATCATAGTCAGTCGCGGTAGTACATACAAGTGTTGCTACTGGAAAAATATATCGGTTTTCGATACGGGGAATTTTATATCGAAATATTAAATATTGCCCAAAAATATCGATATATCAAATAAAAAATGTCGATATTTTTCGACATTCCTCCGGCAATCTACCGATTGATTTGATTAGCTAATACCTAGAATAAGTGAACCGTACTATAACTGGATATATGAACTGCTACTATCTGTCCGTAACAAAGATAGCAGCTTATGATCTTAAAAAAGAACAAAAAAAATATATCGGATTACAAATGTAAAAGTTCTGTTGTGTATAAATCGAGGCTCATTATTTTTTGATAAGAGAATTATTAACTTCGTTTGTGTCGATATTGAAAGTCATACGATCGTTAGAGCAGACGGCCATTACCGATGGTGGTTTTACAAATAAAGCCAATAATAGCGGTCGATGACATAAGCCAGCGAGTTCTTCTGAAGTTTCAGTTGAAAATATCAATTTACAAAGTTCAAAAGCACACATATTTCAGTCTACAGGGTGTATCACAAGACTGAAAACACGTGAAAAACATTGTAGTGAATAGTGAACAGGGCTGCCAGTTATTTTCTATACATAATGTGTTTTATATATTTGTCCTATGCCTCCTATTTCCTATTAAGAGGTCAAAGATAATTTACTAGCTGATACTTCGCACGCGATTGAGATGACACAATGTTATGTAATTTTTGTAATATAATTTTTAAATGTCACATATTATTTTTACTAATTTAAATCTTGGCGAAAATTCGGTTCTTGAAGAAAGTTTCGCTTCCTATTGTTGCACTTATGATCCCGCTTGATTATAATCTTACCTCGCGGGGTTGTCTTCATCACAAGAGTGGTTCCCTTGGCTCTACAGTTTTATAAATTTTTAAAGTTAAGCAGGGTTCTCGTCCAACTTGGCACACAAAAAATACTATGTTTTTTTAAAATTCATTTTTATTAGGTATATTCTAAATCCACTTAATGCATTTTTTTTACTTTAATATTATTCAAATGCTTCGGCACAGAGCCATTAGCATAAAGAATACATTATAAAATTATATGAGATATTGAAAATACATTAGATTAAGATAAGTATGGTAAAATAAGATGGAAGAGATTAATTTTTATATGTTTTAGTCAAAAATGATAGTTAAATGAAGTGCCGGTTTTGTAGGTGTTAAGTACGTCGGTAAGGTAAGTATTTTATTTATTTATTTATTAAAGTCTATTTATGATATCTGTTTCGGTTATGAATTTAATTTATTTTTTTAAAAATTTGTTTCGGTGTTATTTAACGTTTCCTTTAAATTTTCAAGTAGATCGTTTGTGAGTCTAGACTGAAAGAAATTTATGCAGTCGAAGAGGATATATTCCGTTGTCAGTTTTTTTTAAATTATTTATAATTAATTAATACGCAAATCTCTCACTATACAATGACAACATTTTTTATTATATTTTTTATTATGTATATATACAATTTATATTATTTCGATAGTTTATTGTATTGACCCAAATGAAAAAAACCGCTTCGACAGTAAACTGCTTTGACTTTCAAGCTGTCGTGGTGTGTGTATTGTCAAATTTGTTATTACTTTGTTTGTTATTTATATTCGAATTTTAAATATGTTGTCGATTTGACAATAATATTGTTTTGTGCTTAATAAACAAGTCTAGCGTGCCCCTCGACGAAATTAATAATATAGATATTCCTGAATGTCGTCCATATTCGACTAGCTTATAGTATTTACACATTTCTAGCTTCTGTAAAGAATACGGAAATTTTATTTCCGAAAACCAAAAATAAATTGGCCTATCTTTTGGGATAAGAACTCAATAAGCTCACCACCATTACAAAACTTCGCATCTCTTGCAAAATATAGCCTACGATCGATAGGATATTGTCAATTATGTCCAATAAATGGAATCCGACCAGAAATTTTATTGTAAACCAGTCTACAAGCCAACTTAAATTAAAAAGCGGTAGAAACTATAATATTACCAGCGAATTCGTGCGAATACTTTGTGCCGTTAGTGGTCAGTCAATAATAAGATGGAAATAAATTTCATTCTATTCTCTTCAGAGACTTCAACGCCATTTCCACCAGATGGCGACATTTGTTTTATTTTATTCTATTCTATTCAAAGATTTAAGCGTCCTACACGTCATATTACCGACAACTGTTTAAATAAGCAGACTGCCACCAGATGGCAACATTTGTTTTTTCTGAATGTTATTTTCTGTAATGAAATTCATAAAATTTTCAATCTGTAATTTTTTAATGAAAACATTAATTTCAAAATATTAACTTAGAGAGAAAAATAATCTCCAAAATGGCGTATCAAACAGTAATTTTGATTCAGTATTAAGGGAGGTACTTCCTAGCTACAAAAAATACCTTTGAGAAATAATATATACCAATACCTAATAATATAACGTGTTTATAATAGATACACGGTCGTAAATAAGAGCCTGAGCGCTTATGGCAAGATCTGAATCGAACTTCAATTCAATTCGATTTGTATTTTGAACGAAGCCAAACTGGACAGTTCGTATACAAGGTGTCTCAACCGACGTTGGCTAACATGGGTAACTTTGTTATTAGTGGAGATAGAAAGTCGGTTAAATGGGCAAAGTAGTGCAGAAAATTGGGCTCATTAACGTCTCGTCGAAAAAAACAATTAAATTTTGACATCTTATGAATTTATTCAGAAAATAGTGAAAATTGCCATTTATGAAAACTGGCTATAACTTTTTTATTTATATTTGAAAATTTCATTAACCATTCTTCGATAACTTTTTAAGGTCTTTTCAGTGGCGTAGGCTTAATTTTTTTATTTCCACTACATAATGAGATATTGACATGAACTTTGGTTTTTCTTATGGACGGCATTTTTGATTTTCAGATATTCGAATTCTGCTTATTTTTCTGAATAATTTGACATAGCATATCCTATATCTAAACCAATCAGAAGCTGCAAAACTGACCAAAATAGCTTTTTGACGTTATCCATACCGACCAAAGTGTGCCGTGTGAAACAAAATTTGTTGAAACAAATACATACCAACAGACTAACAATCTGTCGAGCGATCGCTACAGTTTTGCTAATTCATTTTGTTAAAATGTTAATATATAAATATCTTCATAAATAAAAAAGTTATGGCCAGTTTTCATAAATGACAATTTTCACTATTTTCTGAATAAATTCATAGGGTCTCAAAATTCAATTGTTTTTTCGACGGGACGTTAATGAGCCCAATTTTCTGCACTACTTTGCCCATTTACCCGACTTTCTATCTCCACTAATAACAAAGTTACCCATGTTAGCCAACGTCGGTTGAGACACACTGTATATGTCAATAATTTTAATGGCCCCCCTGCCTGTCTTTTTTGTTGACGCCACCCTAGTTGTAGGTTTATTTTAAGTATTTGTCATTTAGAATTGATTGAACGATTAAGCACAAGAAAGTAAATGATTTTAATAGAACACAAGTGAAAATTAATTTATAAGAAAGTTAGGTAAAGAAGAAATATAAAGTGGATCGAACGAAGACTTCATTAAACCAAACTGTCGCTTCTTATACTTCATACATAATGTAAAAGTTTAAATAAGATTGAAGTTTTTTTTTCCTTTAACAGGAAAAGAGTAAGTTGTACAAGTTAACTTTTATACGTACATAAACAAAACCAAAGACAATTTCTTAAACTCGTTTTTTTAAGTTTTCAAATCGTCAGCTGATTCATTTACAGGTTCGGCTTAAAAATACTGACATTAAACGTAAAACAACAGAAATAGTTAAAACAGTTAAAATCCAACTCTGAAAATCTGTTTTATATGTTCAAATAACGTAAAGTTATAAAAATAGATTTGCATAAACAGCGTTCGTTTCCAAGGAATACAAATATCAGTGAACTTTCGACAAAAGCTATTTTAAAACCAGATTTTTTTATTCAACAAAATACTTCAATAAAACTGACGAGACACAATATAAAGAGACGAAAGTTTTGATCTGCCATGATTTTATATTATACCTACAGTACCCAGTGATGTGAAACCTCTTTCCACAAAGAGTTGCTGTGAGCCCGACCGTAGAACGTATGTGCGGCACGAGAGTAAAATTGCTAGAATTCTGCAAAACCATAGCCGAGGAATATGTTTACGTGTAGTAGATGATGCAATCATAACAGTCGAGAGAAAATCTTTGTAAATAATAATATTTCAATTAAGATATTTATTAACATTTAAGATTCATTCTTCCATAAAATCACACAAATTTTGTCAACTACAAGTATAATCAATTACTCATACGCCATTATGTTATTAGCATTAAAAGTGCGGCAATGAATCGACATCCTACATTGACACGACCGGATACTCTATAAGAAACGGCTCAAGTTACCTATGCTGGGTTATTGAAATAACAAAATGTGACAGAGGCGTTTTGTGTAGCTTAGCATATATGAGTTACGAATTGTTCGTTTGTTTTCATGCTGCTTTCCTCAAATAAGGGACTCTATGCACATTCTTTTGGTAGACTTTCTTCTGTTGGTTGGATAATATTTTGGGACCAGCGCACACATGCTACTTCTTGTATCGAAAATGCGTGATTCAGTAACTGTATCGCGGTAGCATAGCACCGTGATTCGACGATTATTCAACTACACGAAATGTCTCATTCGATCATTCATGCCAATCGATTCAAAATGGCGGCAAGTAAAATACTATGATGGTCGAAAGACAATTTCTGTAAAATCGAAATTTTTAAATTAGAAGCTTATAAGTCAGTTTGTGATGAAATGCTGTGCCAGTACTATATAACGCTAGCTGCGGATAATTTTTTGACTCATACTCATTTTTTCATATTTCTTATTTAAGAAAAATTATCGGTCTTGTAAAACTTAGGTTATTTCTTTTATGGCAGTAGCATATAAAGCTTCAAACGCTCTATTGAACGTGAATGAAAAATAATAGTTTGTGTGTCATCCGCACCTACATGACTTTCAAGTAGCATGAATTCAAGTGGCCTGATCATGTCACCTGAACAATGTCAACGCAGCATGAATATTATTATGGTGATATGGTACAAGAGAATACATGATTTGTTTTTGACGTGAATGCGTCTTTAAATTTGCTTCCATAGTGAGAGGCAAAAAACTGATGATAACAAAATCGGGAGATACAGTTTGATGCTGCAGCTACATAGCTATCATCTACATCCAAAATTTAATTACACTACTCGATATCTAAAGGATCAAAGAATTCGTTACGGTGAATGAGGACTGTGACGCATCGCTTGCCGTGGAGGGGGAAGTTCCGCCATTTTGAGGTCGTTTTTGTGTTTGTTGACCGATATATTTGTCAATTGTGCACCGATTTCATAATCCCTCCGGATTGGCACCGTATAGTTTTCATTAAAATCGGTTCATCCGTTTTTAAATTACATCAAAAAAACATGATATGATGATATGATATGATACTTTATTCATCAAAAGACCTATTACAGGTATAAAATCGTCATAATATAAAAGTACAATAATAATTATAATAAATACCCAACAATATAGCTGTACATCAATAATTTTTAAAATTTAAATATTCTGACAACTTATAGAAACTATTATTTGCCAAGAATATTTTTAATTTACTTTTGAATGTGTTTATATTCGTTATATTTTTAATGTGGTCAGGGAGTGCATTATATAATATTATGCCAGCATGAGATGGAGATTCTTTGTGATAATAGTTACTAAAGTTATTTAGATGCAACATTGTGCCCTGCCTAGTATTATAAGTATGCATTTGCTCAACAGTACTGAAAGTATTTAAATTAATTTTTATAAGCATTAAGGATTTGTAGATATACATTGATGTAACTGTTAGTATAGTTTTTTCTTTAAATACTTCTCTGCAGCTAGTTCTAAAATTTAAATTAAACATCAATCTAATCACCCTCCTTTGTGCTTTAAAGACCCTTTCCGTATCCTTGGCTTGACCCCATACTAAAATGTTGTAACTCAAATAGGCGTGCACAGTTGCAAAATATATTTTCAAAATTTGATTTTCATGCAGATATGGTTTCAATACCTTGATTAAGTAGTGCGCTTTATTGATTTTTTTACATAGTGTGTCTATATGTAAATTCCACTTCAGTGTACTGTCAATATGTGTGCCTAAAAACATTGTATCATCACAAAAAGGAATATCTATATTATTTAATCTGAAATTAACTACGGGCAACTTTATCATTTTGTGGAAAAATATACATTTAGTTTTGTTTATGTTAACGATAAGACTATTTTTTGTGCACCATGTAAAAAATTCAACCAAGACTATGTTCACTTTAGTAATCAGTTCATCCGAAGTCTTCGCTGCTATTGTAATTGAAGTATCATCAGCATAAATTATTAATTTTCCATGACTAATGAACTGCGGTAAATCATTAATAAATATACTGAAAAGCATAGGTCCAAGGACCGACCCTTGGGGCACCCCAAGGTCACATTTATAGTTCTTAGACACAGTATTATTTACCCTTGTACGTATATTCCTATCTGTCATGAAAGATATTAACCAATCACATATACTTCCTCTGATGCCGACACTGTTTTAATGTATGCTACCTCATACCTCTAACATTTTTAACCACACTGGTACCATATAGCTTTTATTAAAATTGGATCCTCCGATTTAAATGAAATTAAAAAAAACATATTTTTTAATATATGCTACATTCATATCTTCAACATTTGTAAGCCGGTTTTGATGATTCTTTTCTATTTAATAGGGCACACCTTCAGGGTGATCCCACATAAATTTTACTTGAATCGGTTCAGTGGTTTTTAAAAATGTGCGAAATCAAATCCCTTTTGAGGTCGCTTCGTTGCATTACATAATAAATTTTAGTTTAGTATAAATTTTGACTCGGGGAAGCCAAAACGTTCGTTTGTTTAAATAGTCAGCTCTTGTCAAAATCTATCGATCGCGTATATAAAACATTAATGTGAAATAGTTGTAGTGAATGTATATGGTGTTAAAATAAAAAATTAAAATTAATAATGCAATGCCGTACTCGTAACGTATACGTATTCACGTAAAACATACGGCCACGCCCCATTTGTGTTGCTATAGTTATATCCTTAGAGTTACTTACCTTAGAGTTAACTCGGATAATTATGAAGGAAAATAAAATTTATATTGAATCATCGATGTTAAGAGACGCGTTATGAAGTTACTACTGTCAAAAATATACAATAATTTTTTGTTAACAAACGAAAAATGTGAAAGTTCATTTGATTTTTGTAGTTATATTAGCGCAAACAAAAACCGTTCGGACATTGAAAAGTGATGGACGTGTTTTTGTTTCTGGCGTCTGTTGTGTTTTCATCAGCTGTGCTGCTTACATTAGGTGCGTGTGCTTTTGACATGTACACAACTAATAACCAGAGCCGTCCCAAAAATTTTTTTTTCTTGCATAAACATGTTAGATGTGTTTGGTATCGTAGTTCAGTGTAAAAAGTGTTAACACATTTTTCACTATTGCGTTAGTTATACAAAAATGCAAGATGCACTGACCTGTTTAGTATTTCACGGTCAGACTAAAAATGTAAACACTAACAGTCCCAACTCTTGAGCAGGAGAACGTAGTGTAGTGTAGATCGCGGATAGATGTCTAAATTTGGCAATTGCTACAACAAATTACACGTTTGGTAAACCTAACGTACACTTTTCAGTGTGAAATTTACTGAGTTATCTACACTGCACTAATATAACAAATAAACCTTTTTTTTAACACAGCTGCCCGATTATTTAACTAAAATAAAAAAAAAACTTTTACTAAAATAATTCTGAACATATTAATGATGTTAATAAGGGCAAAGTGACATCAGCTTTATATTCACACACTGTCGATTTGAATCATTGTTTTGATTTTAATTGTAATTCTGTTAAAATTTTAGATAATGAACAAAATTATTATAAACGATTGGTTAGTGAAATGTTATATATTGAAAAATATGATTCTGTGAATAGGATGAGTGATACAAAGAATCTAAAATTGATATTTAAGGATTATATCCATAAATTATTACAATAATTGTTCTTTGTTTTAGGTTTTTTGTGTCACTCATTGTTTTAATATATGGCATTTCATTACCATAGATTATATAATTTTTATAAAAAATTTTAGTACTTAACTGTTTTGTTTTTATATAAACAATTATAATTTATTTTATATTTTAATAAATTGAAAAGGACCAAAAATTTGGTAGAAACGTTTTATAAATAAAAAAATATTTTGAACAGTAATCGCAAGTAGTTTCGTTTTATTTAATAATTCTGAGACATTGATTTGTCGGTATATAGACATTTATGTAAAATATAATTTAAACACTTTTACCGGTTTAGAATAATAGTAGTTTATGTATTTAGAATGTAAATGCAGTTTTTATGTACAAGTTACGACATTATGTTAAAATGAGCGAATAGCAAGTGTTAACAGTCACACGAGTCATAATTTCCTTTCGTTCAAGATACATACTACATTTTTGCACGTACCTCCTATATAGCTGCTATATATTTGATAGTTCAATGTTAGGTCATATTGAAATCCATTTGGAATGTTTAAGAAAAACTATACCTACTTGGCTATCTCTGTTAATTTTATATGGTAACTAACATGCTGTTCTTGGAAATTACTATTCTTGGATTGGTAAAATACATTTTTTTTTTGTTTTACTTTACACACTAGTGCAAAGTTGGTCATATTACTATCGATATACAGCCATACATGTATAATATACCAGTTTTTAATCGCGTTATTATCGTTAGACTTGAATTGGAATCAATTAAAATCATGCAAATATGTCCAAAAAAGATAATTTCTTTAAAAAATGTAAATAAGAAGAAAGTCTCCTGTTATAGTTTATAAGTATTGATAACTATATATATAGTACGTACATTTTTACATACATAGAACAAATTGATAAACTCTTGTTTTTAAAAGTTGATTACAAATAGAACCTATCTGCAAAAATATACCATGTGCCGTTCCTGGAATACGCTGGTATCAAAATGAGTGCATATGTTTTGTGTCCAGCTTGATAGACAACATTCAATATATCTGTGACCATAAGATAATATGGCTTATGTCAAATTAAAAAAAAAATCAGCCTAATGATTTAACCATCCAGTGGGAGTACAAAAGTTTTTTAGTTTTAAAATACATATATGTTACTGAATACATTTTGTTCAGCTCGCCGTTTACGATGACACTCAATGAAAAAACAATGGATAATTTATGTTTTTAAAGAAATTTAAATAAATTTGGTATTTTCTAAGAATTATTTTTGTCAACAAACGGTAGGGTTATCTGGACAAAATTGAAAACCTGAATTAGTTACTATTAACACAACAGAAATGAAAATTCCGGGGACAACTACAAACAGAAAAACCCGGGTCGCAGTGCCAAAACCCTGCCGACAATATAGTGTCTTTGCTAATAGAGGCAGTGTGGCTTTATTATGCGAACTTAAGTTGGTTTTTAGACAAAATAAAAAATTTGACTCCTTAATACACCCCTTAAAATAACATTTTTTTTCCTAATTGAAATATTATTATCAATCGAACGTCTATACCAAATTATATACACTTTTCAGTAAATAATTCACTATTTGCAAACTAGTGTTTTCATAAAATTTGTAAATCCGGTCCTGTCGGGCCGATTTTATTAAAATTTTAGGGACACTTTTTAATTACTACCAGAGGGTTAAATTTCAATTTTGAAACGGTTCGGATAATTTTTTCGGTATTTTGGGGCCCAAAAATAGTTTTCAACCCCTAAAAACTACCCTTAAAATGGCCCGATTAGGCCCATTGTAAATAGGCTTCTTGCGGTGATGGATTTCAGAACGAAATTTCGTTAAAATTAATTAACTCTTTCGAAAGTTATTGCCCGCACACACACACACACACAGACACACACACACACATATATATATATATACATAAACATTTTTAAAAATGGTGCCAAAGTGTTTAGGAGGTTATGAAACGTCGAGAAATTTTGGTCCGACCCCTAGGTCCCGCCATCCGACCGATGCCAATAGTGTATGTTGTCATATGGTAAATACACTAATAATGATTTTCAAGCCGCGTCGACTGTAGTAGACAAATACACACACATCCATACAATGTTTCGTACGTAACGTCAGGTCTCTTCCATTCAACCACATGAATCCAATTCACTCTATCGTGCGTAAAGAAAGTGTCTCTGAAATAAACTTAACATAAGCCATTTGGTCTTGTGGTGAGAGTTATTTTTTGTGGTTCTTTTGTGGGTTGATTGTAAACGTTCTTTTTTGCGAAAAATAAAAGAGAATTACTACCGTTGTGGCAACAATCTCTTTTGTGATAGAGGCAATTTCCTTTGTTTTAGTGTTCCGCACCAAAATAGGAAAAGCAATGTCTATACGTCGACCGTCACTCTGTTCATCTGTCACAAACTCACAGAGCCAAACGGCACAAATTACGAACTTGAAATTTGGCATCATTGTCGCAATCGTGTGATTTAGATATGAATAAATTATTCGAATAATCATCAGTAATAATTAGGGGGTGGGGGCAGGTTTGAAAAAATAAAGCTGTTTAAATTCATCGAATAGGATGTTTAATGAAAGTGGCTCTTAGAAAACAAAAGCGGTTGATGATACCGAAACCATCGGTGCTTGTTCGGCTTTTTCTTTTAAAATCGAATCGAGTAGTACAAGAAGAAAAGTATAGAACCTGTCTCGTTATGACATTTTCACTCTGTGCTAATATTCGATTGGAGTCGGATCTCGAGTGTTAATCTCACGAAGAAAGATGATGAAGTTCAAAAAAGTGGCTTCGATTTGGTGTACACGTAGAGTACGCTACTGTGCACAGAGGACTCGTAAAACGGCATATCATCAACGTCTTAAAGTTCTTAGATTTACCAAATACTGGAATTCGTTGTAGAATATTACAGTAACATCTACACAATTTTGTATGATTCGGGTAATTTAGGCATTTTTCAGTATGAAAATGATGACCTGTCATCCACATTTTTTTGAACTTTTTAGTCTTTTTCTTTTGTTACGAAAACTTTTATATATTTGAATCGCATCGTTTGCCCCAAAATGGTGGACAATTGTGATATCCTGTCAAAACTAGGGATTTTAGTAATCCCTGAACATCAGCGCTAATAATGTCCAAAAAATAAACTATAGCGTGGACTCGCTTTTTTCCACGCAAAAATTATAAAAAAGCCTATGCCGTTCGAAGTCCTTAATATATGTAGTCTGTGGTTAATCTGATTGACCTTTTATGAAAGGTCAATTTAAGAGCATTCGTTAAGACACCCGGTATAATAATATATTGTGATTTTAACAATATCTTGTAAGCTGCATATATAAATCTACTAAATGTGTGTTTTAGATAGAGAAAACCTAATTTAGTCTTCAATTAGTTGTACAGTACGTAAATTAACATACGAGATATACAACGTATTGTAGCTGATACTATGCATAATATATAGCTATATATACATTTAGAGTATCCAGTCGTTGTTAACGTATACTGAAATAATGTGTGTTCTTTCGGAATGCATAAAGCGAACAATGATTTAGTTTTGATTGTCGACCGGCAACTCAAATGTAAAATAAATTTCCGATTAGTGGAAGCTGCAGGTGTCGCGTTGTATCGCCAATGCCGAATTTACATGAGGCCACTTGGGGTCTAGGACCAGGGGACCCTATAGCTTAATGAAAAATTCAATTTTTGAAAAAAAAAATATAATAAAAAATGTACAGTGGTCGGTTATCGCTACTCTTAATGAATTTTCAGTAAAAATTAAAAACTATGTTATTTAATATCTTTGTTGATAAAAAAGTCAGAACTTAATTTATTATATTTTGTCAATATATCTAATTTCAAAATTTAGTTTTAAGCTTTATGATTTTCATTATTGAATAAAAAAAAGTTTTTACTTTAACAAATTGCATTATGTATAAAAATATTCATCTCAATGTGATTTCCTTACATGGAGGCCCCCAGATATTTGTGCTTTGGATGCATACACGCATGTAAATCATACAATTCTTTTTAAAAATATGAGAAAAATTTAGTAAATTCAATATTTTATATTACTTCAAGCCGAACGAGAAATTTTGGATATTGTACATGATAGACTATAGCTAATTACCGCTCGGCCACGCAAGTAATTAGCTGTCTGTACCCAGCAGATATAATCCCGTCTACAGTTTACACTACATAAAGCCAACGGATTGCGCACTACTACCTATCACAAAGCAATCGTCAAAAATTCTGACATTACTGAAAATGAAGTAAAAAACAAATATTGTATAGAAGATACGCACATATCTTAAGGGGAATGATATTATTTTTCGTGTAACTGTTAAAACTCGCTGGGACTCGTTTCAACATAATGTCGCTAATCGTGGGTCCTTAGTAATAAACCCCATTACGCCACTAGATATATAAACAACTATTATTTATTGAATCTCAGAGGGTTTTATAGAGGTGACCCTAAAATAACTTTCAGTTATCTCCGGTTATTTAATGGCTGGATTGAAATTTATTTTGGTATGCTAAAATTTGATAGCGTCCCGTTTTCATGACACGCTGTATAATATATTACATAGATTCCCGCACGTTCATATTAAATTACATAATATAATGTATATACAGATTGCACTATTTCTTCCACTGAAATTAATTACAGCATACATTATTCTAGAAATATGGGGGGAGGCGACGTCACAAAAGCCATTTTGTCATTTCTAGACAGATCGCTATTAAATGTCTTTTGAAATGAAATATTATTGTAATATTCTAACCAATTAGCGCACAAAAGGTTATACGTCTATGTATGAACTATTTATTATTTAATTCATATCACAATATAATAATCATACAGAAACTTTTACAATTTCAGGACTATACGATTAACAAATTTGCATATTTTTTTGTACACCTATAAAAATACCTACTTTTTATGCTGTACTGCGGTCGTAAAATGGCGTACATAGTACCTCTGACGTTTGACCCTGTTTATATAACTTCTTGAATCGGTAGGTTTTCGTTTGTTATGCTTATTTTTATGCATTACAAGTAATTTTAAAAATATGCCTATTTTTGTGAAAAAATGACTCAGCTAGCACCGCCCTTCCCTACCCTATCAATGAAGTTTATAAGGATTTCTAGTTTCTAAGGAATCTTAAAAATAAGTTTCCATTTATGAATGTATGTCATAGCTTGTTATTTTTATGTATGCGTTTTACTTTGTCTACTTTGACCAGAGATATAATTATTGTATAATATATTATTGTATGTACCGGTCAGAAAGGCAGACCAGTCTAAAAAGACTGATTTCTGACCATTTGCGCTAAGCAATAAACGCTATTATTATTATTATTATTTAATTCCTTGTGGTAATTTTCTATGCAACCGGATCTTAGTGAGCTAGAACAAAATACAATTAATTCTAATGTACCTATTACCACTTTGCAATTTAAACTATGTACACATATAGACATATAAGGTATCTCTGGGTTAAATAATAACGGTGCATATATATATAGGAGAAACTGGGTAACATGTTGGCTTAAGATAAGTACTACTCCGTGGCAAACACATCTAGCTACAATAGTTAGTTATAACAATGTTATCATTTTCTTCATAATACGCAGTAAATTCCACATCTCCTCTATATAATTCACTACAAACTATAAACATATACGCGTCAACACTGTGAAAACATTAATAATATTTCATTTTTCGGGCATAATTCTCCCGTTTAAACAAGTCCAAATTAAAAATATTAACTTTTCCTATGTGATATATATTTCTACAGAAATCAGAAAAAAATTGAGAAATTATTCTAACGTCTAGTTTTTGAGAAATACAATCATAAAGTTTTAATTTTTAAGATTGTTCTTATGCAGCAATCGGCAAATGTAAAATTGAATTTCGTATACCTACTTTTAAAATACAGTATAAAAATAGAAAGCTACTATCTGACGTGCACTTTGCTGGAAATATTTATTTAAAGTCATACAAAAACTTTCAAAATCACCGTCAGCCATATATTTTCAACTCCGTGCCTCTGATGCGCAGAAAATACGAAGAAAAACTGCTTTCGAATTATTGAGCTTGGAAAGCTAAAAATTTCAGAATACGTCTCAAATAAGCTTACAAAATTTATGATCAAAATCGAAAAATTATTTGTAAAACAGCAAATATATGTGGCGCGAGCACATAAGAAAATTCGGAGGAAACCTAGATAGTAAAATGAATATTTTCAGTAGCCCGCTTAGAATATTTCTAAATTTTAAATAATGTAAATATATAACAAACATTAAAAACAATATCAAAATCGAAACGGTTCATGTGGACTATGAAGTAAAATTTTCATTGACTTCATTTATGATTTCGAAAAAATAAAATCTTACATAATAAATAGCTAAGACTCCTTCCTCTTTGAGTTAAGAAAAAAAGTAAGACACGTCCCCTCCACCATGAAACCTCTTACGTAATGAGTGAATGGCCCTCGGTGGTCGGAAAACTATCTTTATAATTTTGTGCCGTCTTGTTATTTAAAGAAAAGATTGTTTCACAATCGAACCTGCATTGGTACTTTTGCAGAAATAGTCTCATTACGACATCAATATAATCAACGATTATTGATCAGTAACAATTATGGGGTACATTTCCCGATTGCTAATAATATTTGCTAATAATAATTACATATTTTATATAGAAGTTGGAAACCGTGTCATTAGACTAATTAATGTAAATTGTACATATTCATTGGTTTCAACTAATTTCCCAGTGGTAATTTTATATTAATAACCTAACGAGCTTCAAATTCCGCTTATAATTAGAGTGGTTGCTTACAAACGCAATCTCAATCTCTTACGAGACAACACGCATGCGCTGTGAAGTTTCGAATGCATTTAATCATATCCTGATGATGCTAACATGATTAACGAAACGTACGTCAAAAATAGATTGGTTTAGTTTGATAATTTGTGATGCTTTTCAATATTTCAAAGTCGTTACACCAGTGCAATGCAAAAGTTCTATAACTGATTATCGCTAATTCAAGAGTCCGATTCAAACATGGGAAATCGTTTTTGGCACACAGGTCATTTTGCAAATTTGTAAACCTTCCAACCGAATTGAAATATGTGCTTTAGTGCTCCATACCAACATTGGAAAAACGAAACATTTATAGTCTCACTTCGGTGTCCGTCCGTCCGTCCATTTGTCACAAACTCCCAGAATCAAACGGCAAAAGCTAGAAACGTATTATAATCTAATCTTGTGATTTAGATATGAAAAAAATATTCAGATAATTATGGGTAATAATGAGGGTTCAAACAGGCTAAAAAAAGAAAAAAATTCGACTAGAAAACAATTTGTTTTAAATTATATTTTGATTTTTTTTCCATTTTTATGTAAGAAAAAAATTAATATCGGAAAAATCTGAAATAAAAGTAAGTACTTATGTATATCTTAACCCTCACCATTGATAAAACATGTATAAGCAATATTGTCAACTTTAGTATTTCGAAGAAATAACTGCTGCTAAATTGCTCACAAAATTTCAGCATTTCAACAGATGAACTCAAATCACAACGCGTCGATGGGCTACGCATCTAACCAGAAATACAACGTTTTAAACCATAGAAGCGAAAAACATTTCATATAGGTAATAAAATTAATGTAGTCATATTTTTTTTACATTATTAAACAAAAACTCTATTGCTGTCCACCTACCATTTCTTAATAACTCAGAAAAATCTGAATAATACGAAATACTTAACATACAAGCTCGGCTTTTTTTAGGATTCCGTACCCAATGGGTTGTTATGGCAATGTTGCCCATCCGTTCGTTTGTCAGAGGCTTCTAACCTCTAAACAAAATAAGATATCAACTTGAAATTCACATCCGATATATAAATCCTTCTTTTATATTTGTTCTTTACAACAGTATTATGATAACATCACGGGAATAAATGAAGCGACCTGCGATTATTTAAATCACGCGTTGTCACAAAATAAGAATTCGGCGAGGATATACATCTCGTACAACATTCTAGGTTGGGTATGAGTCCACTGAAAAAAGCGAGACGTACGCTTTCTATGTCATTGGCAGATGCATCCAAAAAATATATACGAATGAAATGTGTTCACAGACAGTACATATCCGGTACAATTTGATAGAATCGACTGTAGATACAGTAGAACGACAATACCCAAGTGGATGCATGTTATTGTATTGTCTTTCTACTAATTGAAATGCAATGCTTCACTGTCACTTAATCAAACTATTGTGTATTGTGTAGTTTAATATAATGATTAATGACAATTGTGTTCAAAGCGAAGTCGTTTACCTTGTTTAATCAAGAAAGTATTTCATTAGAGGTTAGACTTATCGAAAGCTATTTTTATAGCCAAACTTTCACCTTCAGTCAAAGCTGAAGATACTGTTTGACCGAGGAAAAAACATCTTCCAAAAAAATGTGCAAAAGACCCCTTATTTAGTTAAAACGGTATCAAAATAAACAAACGATTTGTAGCTAGCATGTGTTATACAAAACGCTCCTGCCACACTGTGACACTCCAGTAATCGAGTTATATTTCAATGAAAACCTAAAGCTCCAGCTATGCCAATGTAAAGTGTTGATTCATTGATACACTTTTAAGCGAAGTGCCGTAGTACGAGTAATCGAACTTGTAGTTGGCAAGATTTGTTATGGATGTTTGTGTAATTTTATAAAAAAAAAAATATTAACCTCCTTCAAAAAAGTCACTAAAAAGATGAAAATAATAATGAAATTTTGAGGTCGGTGCCAATTTTATTACTGAAACTTAAAATTAATAGGCATCTACTTTTATTAAATTGGAACCGATCTCAAAATTTCATTATTATTTTCATCTTTTTAGTGACTTTTTTGAAGAAGGGTAATATTTTTTTTAAGTTTTTTTATTTTTTACTTTTTAGTGGTGGATTTGATTTCGCACATTTTTAAAAACTACTGAACCGATTTAAGTAAAATTTATGTGGGATCACCATGAAGATATGCCCTATTAAATAAGAAAAAAATCATCATAATCGCTTCACAAATGTTGGAGATATGAGGTAGCATACATTAAAAAATATGTTTTTTTAACGTCATTTAAAAACGGATGAACCGATTTTAATAAAAACTATATGGGACCATCTGGGATGTATACCCTTTCAAACAAAAAAAGCATTTTCCAAATCGGTTCAGGCGTCTTCGAGTAATCGGGGAACATAAAAGAAAAAAAAGATTCCGACGAATTGAGAACCTCCTCCTCTTTTTGAAGTCGGTTAAAAATGATCCATAAGCGAGGACAAACTTCGCGAAGTGATGCGCATGAAATTATCGCTCATGTGATAGAAGTATGTTTGTGATGAAGATGCCTATGGTTTCGCAGAATTCTAACACAAACCTTCTTTAGTTATGTAATATTAAAATACACTAATTATCGTAAGCTGAATGGAATTTAGTTGAACTTGAAAGTTGACTTTTAAATATTCTTTTAATACTCGGTTTCGACAAAAACTTCGACTACCGCCGAAGGTTTAATTTTTAGCCGAAACTTTGGTCGGACTCTATTAATGGAGAGCAAACCAAAGACGCGAGTGATGCCTGATTTAGCGATAAACAAAATAAGTTTAGTGCTTCATCAAGCCAAATCTAGTACTGAAAGCACCTTTTTATAAGTATATTAAGCAGTTTTTTTTCTAAAAGATAGCTTTTAAAGTATACTTCTACAACATGTTAATATTAGTATATTAAAAGTTTTATGTTATGCATTAAGTGTTTATTTAAGAGTTCATAAAAAAAGTTTACTCACCGCCATCAGTTTTCAGACGCCATCTGAAAATTAAAAAAAACATATTAGAACTTAAATCTGTTTAAACTGTGTCTTATATATACGAGTACATATATAAAATTGAAGTGTCTGTCTATGATTTCAAATAAAATACACATATTTTAGCTAATTAGGTTAATTACATAATACTTATAATTTTTATAATTTTTGTCTGTCTGTCCGTCTAACTCTAAAGTCTAAACAGCACAACGAATTTCGCAGCAGGCAATTTCTGACATGGATTAGAACATCAGCTGTTTTTTCTTCTAGGTCGATTCAGAAGTTCCTAAGAGATAAGACGAAACTTTTTTTTGATGAAGTCAAAAAGTTTTATGAAACGTTGTAAATAAACTTTAAAAAAAGATATTCTTTCAAATGATGAAGTAAAAACCTACTGCAGAAGATCCTTATACTAGGTTTTTATACTAGATAGGTTCGTACTGAGAACAACGCTATGTGTGGCACTTTTTCAAACTTCGAAAAACATCACTTTTTTTATCGCACGATTTGCTTTGAAGGCCACGTAGATTCATCTCTTTAATCTTTATACTCTATGATAGGTACTGAGATAGCAGAATTGGGGTTGAAAATTGTACTAGAAAGTGAGCATAAATACATTTTTAAATTTATTATTACTAAATTATTATAAATAAATAAAAATATTGAGAGAGGGAATAATTCATGGTTCATATTCAAAGTCAATGTTGGATACACCTTGAAGCTTGAATAATTCAAGTGAGTATAACAGGTCAATTAGACAGTTGGTTAGACATACAAATACATACTACCAGCTTCATAAACTAACAATAACAAAACGCCCTATGTAGTTTGTTTAGCTATGATTATATTTGTCTATGCAGTTGTTAACTAATGGACATGTTTATCTTTAGTTAACTTTTAACTGATATGTTGATGGTTCAATATGATCGTTTGATCTATAATGTAGTAGAGTAGAATTTTTAGTTTGACGAAAGTCAGTCATTGGCTGTTCTAGTTAAGCATATGAAGTTTTTACACAATAGTTTTTGCACTGCCGTCTATAAAATAGCTGTTTTTTATGCCTGTATATAACGGTCGTGAAATGGCACATTTAACACTAGCGCTGTAAAGTAAAACAAAAATATGATACTTTGAATTTGAATCTTTTACCGAAGCCGAAACCGAAAATTCGGTTGGACTAATCTTTACAGGCTGAACAAGAAGCAGGCAAGTCAAAGATTTTTCAAATCGGTTCAGTAGAATTTGAGTTATACCTAAATGAAAAATACACAGACATTGCATTATTATATGTAGACATATATTAATATATTAATGAAAATATTAGTAAAATCGATTTATATTTCAAGCAAGCAGAAACAAATTTGCGAAAAAACTTATATTAAAAAAAATAAGTTCTTTACATAAACTTTACAGACTTCCTAAGTGTTACAGCAATAATATTCAATAAAGTAACAATTTATTGAAAACTTTATTATAATGAAACAAAATTCAATTTAAATTTCTTATTGTGAAGAAATGTATACTCAAAGTTATTAAACATTAAACAAAAAAGTCGACTGAGAAAAATAGTAATTTCTGTATTCCAAATACAGTAAAGCCTCGTTAACTCAAACCTCGGTCAATTAAAAACCTACAATTTCCTCTCCCTTTAAGCCCTGAAACCTCTTTTACTTAAAATACGAAACCTCTAATTTGCCTACAAGTTAGACTAATAATTGAGAACGTTAACGTCAGTAACTCAAAATTGTGTTTTAGCGACCTCCATAGCTCAAAGAGTCCAGTGACTCATTTTAACAGAAAGTGTAAGCAAGAGTTTCTAGGAAGAAAAATGTTTTGTGTGGAGACTTTAGTGCTTTCTATTGAATTTTCGTTTGTAAGTTAATGTTGCAATACGAAACCATGCTAGTTTGGAAGCAATAGTGCCTTCTAGTGAATACGCAAACGAGAGTACGCACCCCGGAACTGATAGAATAACAATTTTTGATTTCGCACTTGAATGGGAGTTGAAAACTTTATACGAGTGCACATATTGCACGTTTTTGGCTTTTTATAGAACTATTTCAAATTCCACTTGATAGTTTTTATTAATAAATAATATATTAATTAATTTATTTTAGTTAAATATATTTTTATTATTTTTGTCGTGCATATCTATGTAATGTGTCACATCTGCTAGGCGTCTCACGACGGCTCATATTTTTTAAAAATACTTTTAGAAATAGAATTTGTTAATGGCTCTGGTTTTTGGTTCAAATCAGTTCTTTCACAAGGACCTTACGAGATACTTATTTATGTTATAAAGAATTAATATTCAGTAAGATCTTGTTTAATAATTATTTTATTTTTCATTCGCATTATCACTATTAATAATATTTTTAAATAAACTTATCTTTGTCAATTATAATTATTTTTATTTGCAGCATGTAATCAGAGTATCTTATCGTCAAATTGGATTTTGTAAAGTACGTCGCAATTAGTGTGTATATTATTGTGTATTTTTCCTTATTTATACTATTTTTAATCTCTGTACCTATGTTTGCATATCCGTGTGTGTTGTTACCGGTCAAAAATAGTTTAAAGAAGAAAAAAATATTGCAATGATAAAAGAGGTTATCAAATATTCATCGCGTATGTTAGTACCTATGTATGTAACTACATACGTAAGACAAAAAACTACGGAATAAATATGAAAAAAAAATTGTACTACCCCTAGCTGCTTTTCCTGCCTGAATAACGGTCGTAAAATGACCCATTTAGCACTCGTGCGTAAGTAAAACAACCATATACGATTTAATCAAATTAGCTACCATTAGAATTGTATGACAAACCAAAGTAGGCGTAATCAAATAGAGATGAAGTTTGTTACACATGCATAATAATAATAAACTGTGTATGTAATTGTTTTATTTCTGTTTCACAAATTTAAACTACAAGGTAGGTAATTGATGTGTAGCTCTGTAAAAAAAACCGTGACATTTTTGTTTTATTGTCCAAACACAAGAAAATAATGGAAACAGCAGGGATATTTTAATTTTTAGTTATTACTCTGCAGTAGTGGATTTACACATTTCCCAAATATAAGCTGTTAAATTTTTGCCGCCCTTACCTCTACAATTGCCAGTTCCTAGATTATTTTTATAACCCAACAATTTGGTTGTGTGACGCACTGGACGTTCAGATTAGTAATAGTCGATGGAAGGTTGTGGAAGGGTGAACGTTGATCAAGTTCAAACACTGAAGTAATAAACGACGAACAAGTCACGTTGAAAATAGACCTTTAATTTTAATATGTTACAAAATATTATAGTCTTTGTGTCGGCTTTATGATGTTTCTTGTATTAATAGTAGTAAATAATTCGCTCACTTATACTGCAATAACCGTCTAATTGTAGTAAATGTAGGAAAAAATATCTCGCCACAATTCGGGCTGCTAGTTTATTGTTGGACTGCACAGCTTGATTAACCAAATTGTAATACTAAATTTATAAATTTTAAAACATTTTTTTCAAGCAAGAATTTTGAATAAACTTATAAAATCGACACAAGGACAGGTTACATAAAATAGAAATAATAGCGTTTTGTAAAGGCCCCAGTACACAGTAGTCTGTAGTAGGCCATTGTAGACCATCGCCATTGTGTACAGGGGGTAATGGTCTGTAGTGGCGGACAATTGTGAATCATGGTGCGCAATCCATTTGTTGTCGGTTTTTTTGACACACTTCAAAGGAATCGTGGCGTGGCGTGGCCTGTGGTGTTCACACAGTGGCCCATTGTCCGGGACAGGTACCTACTTTTTTTGTTGCGTGCTATACTATTTCAATTTTTTATCGCCCAAAATGTCAGTATCCTGGAGCAATGAAGAGACTTTAGGTTTATAATACTATAATACTTGTAAACAGTAAATAAATAAATAGCCGCGGCCGTAATTACTTCCACGTCTATCGCAAGTGCTTCGCCAGGCAGAAATGAGCCATGGGCCATTGTGTGAACACCAAGTGATAGTGGCCTACAGTTGCACATTGCAAAGTATGGCCCACTACATACCACTGTGTACTGGGGCCTTAATAATTATAATGCAGGTCAGAGGCGGCGAGTAAAGAAATAGAATTAAATTAAATTAAATTAAATATTAATAATATTGACTCTACCAATAGTAATAGAATATTAAACAAAATGAAATTACTTGCAAGTAATTTCAATTTGTTTAATTTTAAATTAAATATTGTAGCAACCGAGTTGTTACAGTTGAAATTTCACAAAATAGTTTTTGGATATATTCTTGAGCTAATCAACGTTCAATCACGTACGTTTAATAAGGCAGGGTAATGTATACTATTTACACAATAACGTACATTCGGTAAACGTAATCTCAAAAATCTCTTTGATTTCTGCAAGACGGCTAAAAAAATTTGGTCCTCAAATTTGCCGTCCCTAAAATATGCCGCCCTAGGCTCAAGCCTACTCAGCCTACTGGTAAATCCACCACTGTTACTCTGAATCAATTTAATGATGTTTTCTGTTAGAATAATACATGAAAGCGTGATGCCACAAAGTACAATTAGAAAAAAAATATTAAAAAATGCATTTGTAGTAATTTCTTCTTTAAATTTCTTCGTAGGCAAGCTTTATATATTATATGACCAGGAAGCTTATAAAAAAATTCAGTGCTAAATAATTACAACAATTCTGTAGCAGCAAGGCTTGTCAAGTCTTATTCTTAGTATTATAGAAATATTTTTTTTATTTTCTATACATAATGTTTAAAAGAGTGACGCACATGATGAATAAAATGAAATGTAGGTACAGTGAGTGTCGCACGTTTCTAAACGTTACAAAAAAGAAAAAAAAAGTATATTTTCTGTTTTTAGTTCGTTGATATATAAGCGTATTTTTTAGGTTTTTTGAAACAACATTTTTTTATAAAATAGTAGATACCTTAAAGTTATGTATCTAGTGCGTGATGACTAAAAAAAATCGCAGCGCTTTGAAACTTTCAGGGTACCTTTGGGATACTTTGAGGTTGAAAACGTATAGAAGATATCCTTCATTTATCTATTATATGCAAAGTTTATACCAAGTTATCCAAATATCCTTAAACATGCTATTTTTTACCTTTTTTTCATTCAACATTTTCACTTTGAAAAAAAATTTTCCTTCGAAAGCCACTAATCATTTCTTGTAGGGAATATTTTGCAGTTTACAAAACCCTACTTTAATTTTCTGTACGATCATTATGTCCCGGGTAATTAATTATCAAAGTCAAAAAAGATTTTTTTACTTTGATTGGCGATAACTCAGTGCCAAATCATCGTACAGAGCTTTCAAGAAGGTCAAATTAAAGCTAATTCAATTTTCTAAAAAAGTTTCGTAGTGAAATCACCAAAAAAAATTTACCAAAGCCCAATACGATAAAAAAATTTTCTTCGTTGGTTTTTGTACGATAACTCAAAAATCGCTTGCACTAAAAAAATTTAAAGTCCAGATTCGAAAACGAGACACTTTAAGCTACAATTTCCTTTTTTTTAATTTCCTGTACGACCATTTTCCTCCAAGTTACAGCCTGTTGAAAATCACCGAAAAATTTGGATTTTTTTTAATATCCTTTAATTTCTGCAACTATAGTGTAGTTATATATTTTTCCGTATCCTCCTATAAAAAAGCTGATATCTATCTAATTTTCAAAATTTTTGATAGTCCAATTTTGAGCAAGTTCACTTCTAATTGTAGACTGCGTTGTATGCTCATGCGGTTAGACAATGAAAATGGTAATACGACTACGTTTATTTTACTTTACGCAGCTTTACACCACTAGTGCTAATGTTTCATTTAACGACTGCTGTACAGGCATGAAAAGTAGCTATTTTATAGAGTGGTATGTAAAAAGTTTTTTTGATCTACAGAACATTTTCAATGACATCCATGCGTTCATATGTTACCGATCTTGAAAGTTCAAATGCAAGTTGAAGCAAGCTATAAAGAAGGCAACGCTGCCACCTCCTCCAGTACCTACCATGTCAAGGTAAACGTATCGAACGGTTTATATTCCGTCCTTTTCTTTACACGCGTATCTGTCTTTTTCTAGCTCATTCGCAGCGAGTCCCACTAACGGGAGTCCCAAATTTTCAAACGAAGGAAGAGATGCTTGTGAAAACTTCACATATATCACGTTAAGGATTACCTAAACTTTCGTTTATAATAAGTACACGTTTAAAAAAGAGCCTTTTTAAACATTGTTCTGGGCAAAAAAAAAAACAACAGACGGGGGGAATTGCTATATTTTACAAAAGACCAGCAACAAAAAAAAGTTTTCAATTTGACTTTTTCTATTTTAGAAATTACAGGATCAATTTACCTTTAATGCGTATTATCTGGGCGAACGGGTAAAATACAAGGATACTAAAAAGTGAAAAATAAAAATAGCAGGTAGTTATTTTTAAGGATGAAAAAAGCATAATACTAATTCATGTACTTCGTTCGTAAATGAAGGTATTATACGAGAAAGTGATATTCTGTTAAAACCAGCGGGAATGTGCAAGTATAATTCAAGAATTACAATAATACACCACGGCGTTAAAGTATGAAAAACGGTGTATATTTTTAAGGATACTTTGAGCTTAATAATATAATTCAATTTGAGAAAATATAGCAACTGAAAAACTAGTGATTTTTTTCAGTTGCTATAATTTCTCAAATTGAGTAAATTATTTGGTTCTTTTTAGTCATTCAAAACTTTTTCTATTAAAACTATAATTTTTCAAATTAAGGTTAAAAATAATTAAATCATGTATTGTCACCGAGAATACATACGTGTACAAAATTTCAAATCGATCGAATAAATGGCGTCCGTCATATTGGGTTTACAATGACGTCACGTAGCTTATCGTATTCTGCTCGTCCAACTATTTCATTTGATATCCATGTCAAGAGGGTTGGAAAGAAAAAGATTATTCGCCATCTTGGGGCGTCCGTCATATTTGATTTACGCATTATTACCAGATTTATACACGTGTGAAAAATTTCAAAGCTCTAGCTTAATTAGATCTAGTTGAAATTTTGATTGCCAATTTTTACCCAAACTGACTGACAAACATGGTAAGTTAAATAAAAGCTTGTAAAAAATAATAGCATTCAAATTATCATAGGTTTACTTTGTTAGTTTCATTTGATATCTAAATGCAAGGGTTCTTATTTAAAAATACGAAATATAATAAATAAATAAAAACATGACAGGTCTTATTTGACCACCATTATGTTTTTTTCGTATTCTGAAAAACACAAAAATCGGTTTTTAAATAAATCGGATATATTTAAAAAAATATTTATTAAGTTATTAAATCTTTAACTTAGAACAGGTTGCATTTTCCAAAGTATTAATGTCAAAAAATTGAATAATTATATTAGAAATCGTATACGTTTTTCTTTTTAAGACAAGGACATACACAATCTTCTATTATCCATAATCAGTCAAAGACAACCGGAACAAGTGTGTAATTTATTAGGTAAAATCGAATTTATTTTGTTTTTATATGTATTTTATATGTATAAAAAACTGTTTCAACATACTCTGTTATACGAAATTTATATAAAAAACCGATCTGATTGAAATTGAGCAAATTATAAACAAAAAATCAAAAAAACATCGTTTGTTTTAAATTTAGCCTTCTCTGAGACCAAAATTTAAAAATCGGACAACGTTTGGATCAAATAGACCCCGGGACGAATCGGACAAAAAAAAGTTTTTTTTAAATTGGTTAAACCGTTTGAGCTGTACTCTGGCGACAAAAAAGCAGAACAGACTTACAGATTCACAGACAAAGCGAGTGTATATAGGCGCTTCCAGCTACTACTTAGGTCGCGCCTAACGAGCAGCTTGCAAGTCATAATATTATTACGAACAAGTTATATGCTATATTTTTTGCATATACCTACTATAAAATAGCTGATTTTCACTTAATAATAAATATATTTAGAAATCATTAAACTTTAAATTATTGACAATTTTATAAATTTTAACACTTTGAGCTAGTTTATATCGGTTAATCTAATAATTTTTGGACTTATGCATTATTGTACTTTATTATTTATTGTAAAAATTATTGGTATAACTATGTTTTAACAGAATTTTCGAAATACCTGAGGAAGTCGGAATAATACCGACGAAATGTCATAGAACGAATAAATGTGTTAAAAACGTAAAAATTGGTCTTTTCACCTGATTCTTTTTACCTAATATATTTAGAAATATTATTTAACAGTTCAGGTTCGGAAATACTGGACTTGGCTGCTTCTATTACTCATATTGATTTAAATGACAGAGAGATCACTATTGGATTAATAAAGTCGGATTTCTTTTGTCTTATTTTACGCACTAGTGTAAACTGGGACATTTTATCACCACTACAGACTGGAAAAGCAGTCATTTTGCAAGAGATTGTGCAAAATAGTATTTTATGTATCCCGTTCGTAAATGAGTATATTATACAAGGAAGTGACATAATGTTAAAAGAGTGACCAGCAAGTTTTAAGAGTCACCCGAATCGTAAAAGCCTACTTTAATTCTTTGTCGTTCATATAGATTTAAATGGCAACTGGCAGAGATATAACTATTGGATTGGTAAGATCCCGTTACTTTTCTTTACTTTCCACACTATTGCGAAAAAAGTTAATTTTACTACCTATGTACAGGCATGAAAAGCAGATATTTTATAGGGGGTCGTGCAAAAAATAAATTTTCCCTTCGTTTTACGGTCATTTTCCCTACCCACATTCCATTAGTTTTTTAAACCCATAGTCAAGTTAACGTAATCAAAAAAAAAAAAATGAAACTTCTAAGCTCACCAAACAAATCCAATCCTGATGATTCATTTAAATGCTTGTTTTATATTACATTATTTGAAATCGGAACCATAATATAAATCGCATTTGCTCTTGGACGAATATTACTAGAATAGAGCAATATTTGCGTGTCTTCTAGCTGAATGTTGGTAGACAAGATGATTGTAAAACTAGAAGGACAAAATCAATCCCACAGGTAAAATGTTTGAACATATTTACTAAAAAAAATTAATCTGACGGACGTTATTTAACAACAAATAAATACATAGGTATAGAAACAAAAAATCAAAGAAAAAGTATACTCTTTCTTTGATTTTTTGTTTAAATTCGAAGCTCATTCATCTACACTGTATATGTTACACATATACAGTGTAGATGAATATACTCCGAATTTACACATTGTGTGTAATATGAAAGATTCGACAGTAAGTTCTTATGAGGTTTATTTTTCCAAACCCTACGCACTGGTGCGTGTAGTATGTAACAACCCAAACATGCTATCCCAATAGTTCACGGTGTCTAACGGCTAGATATACGGTCGTCGGTCAGAACGTTGCCATCCTCCTATAATATATGGGGGACGAACATTGATCTCTATTTATATGGATTACGACGTCAATTATACAATGTCTGACGCCTCTTAGAAGCGACAAGACATTGGCAAGACGTACTGAAGAAGACGGGATCTTTTCATAAAATATGAATCAAACAGTACTCCAAAGAGCTCTTGTGGCATAGTTCACATTTATCCGCCACGATTAAAATTCGTGTCCGGCACATTTAAACGGGTGATTCGTCACCGCCTGTCGTCCGATTAGAAATTGAATCAGAAGTTATTGGCGTTTAATTTCTGATGTCTCTGTTCACCTTTGCCGGACATACCACGCATCTATGCTATATTGCTTATATTATTATAATATGGTAAGTCACTTTTCAATTCACTCATCAACACAATTGAAAAGCTCCTACAGAAAATCTCTCACTAATATTGGGTGTACCTAATATTTTCTTTTTTTACTTTTTAGTTCTTTTTTTTTTTTTTTTGTTTAAAAAATACCACATTACAATAAGAACTTCGTCGCACGGTCGCCTGTTTCAAAAAGGAGTCAACGGCAACGGAATTTTATCGTGTAGTGTGAACAAACTCTAGCGCACGCTACGTTAAACATTTGGATATTCAATTTATTATAAAAAAAAAAATCAATTGAATATATAAATTTGTACTAGAGTCAAAAACTCACTGGCTATCGATAGTTAAAAATAAATGACAAAAGATGCATAGCAGTCAATTAATCAAACAGCCGGTGTATAAGAGGGCATCTACATTGAATACTGATAGCCATTAGATTAACATAATACACGCAAAATATCGATGATGTAGGTAATGTCTATAATAAAACATACTTTTTGCACTATCCCGTATAAAATAACTACTTTCCATGCCTGTACAGCGGTCGTGAAATGACACAATTTTAACAACTAGTGTTTTTAAGTTACGTATGTAACATAGTAAATCTAGTCTAACCACATGAGAATTGAACGCAGCCTACAATCAGTAATCTTGTTCAATATTAAACTGTAAATATTTTGAAGATTAGGTGAAAATCAGAAAAAAATATACATCGTATATATCTCGAACGTACCGATATTATGACTGGTAAGACTGTTAAAACTCACTAAAATTCGTTATAACGTAGTGGCACTTACTTGTCGGTAATACATCTACTATACATTATGCCTGTAATACTTGCTTTTCATGCCCGAATATCGGTCGTGAAATGACATATCACTAATGCTGTAAAGTCGAGTAAACTAAAATAAACTTAGACGTACTAACATTCCCATTGAAAATCACAGTATAATAACCGCATGAAAATTGTACGCAGCCTACAATCAGAAGTTATCTTGCTCAAAAGTAAACTGTCCAAAATTTTTAAAAATAAGATGAAAATTAGTTATTTTTTAGGAGGTACCTACGTTGAAAAATGCGATATGTATCGTGTTAGTAATGATCAGAGTGACTATTAAAACGAGTGGTAGATAGTTTTAATATGTTACTTTCTCGTCATCACGAACAGGATCCAAAAATTACTATTGTGTATCTACGAGATTAAAGATGTTCATAATTATAATATGAGTAAAGATATAAGTAAGTGTCGCAAATTGCTTTTACGCAACGACTGCTATTCGGAATCCGTATATTAGATATCAGTGGACCCGAGCAGTATTGAGTGACCAAACGTCCACCCTCATAGAATTGTATCAACATGGAGGTCAAATTTACGCGAAGTAAAATTAGGACATCAACGGCAGCTTAATGGACTATCGCAATTTTAAATTATGTTTTCTTTATGAACTTAATGTGAGAGGTGTTAATATTTTTGGTTTCCCATATACTTATAGGCTACGTGCAATTTAACGTTAATTAACGGTGAATGAGTATATTACACTCACAAACATTTGTATAAAACAAAATTGTTTTATGTATAACAATAATGTATATGAACAACATGAAGGGACAGCAATGGGGACCCTCTTTCCCCTTTTATTGCCAGTCTCTTCATGAACAAGTTTGAAACAGATGCAAAAGACAATTTTGATTATTTTCCTAGAATATGGCTAAGGTATGTAGATGACATTTTTGCAGTATTTGACACTAAAGTGGAAGACGTAGATAATTTTGTTACCAAATTAAATAATTGTTTCCCCTCAATAAAATTCACATATGAAATGAAAAACAACGGACAACTGCCATTTCTAGATGTATTAGTTATAAAGAATGATAAGAATAATGTAGAATTCGACATACACAGGAAAAACACCAATACACTAAGTTATATCCCTAATTACTCACACCATTGCCCACAACATAAAATGGCAAGTTTCAATTTTTTGATACACCGTTTGATCAGTTTCCCGCTCAGTAAGGAAAGGTTCAATAAATAAAAAATGGTAATTAAGGATATAGCTTTGTGTAATGGCTACTCTGTAGATCTAGTAGATAATATGATTAGAAAACGTAGATTTAAGGTAACGTTGGAAAAATCTTCGACTTTTCGAACTGATAGACAAATTTCTAAATATGTATCTATTCCTTATGAACCTCGTTTCACCAGGGGTTTAGGAAAAGTTTTTAAAGAAGTAGACTTAAAAATTGTATACTCTTCAAGGAACAGTTTAAAAGATAAACTAGGTAATCCAAAAGACAAAATAGATGTCAGTGAAAAGTCGGGGATTTATGAAATAAGTTGTCAAGATTGTAATCAAAAGTATGTTGGCCAAACGAGACGATCTATTATAACAAGATTTAAAGAGCATATGGCTCATTTAAGATATGGAAGGTTAGATAAATCTAGTGTTGCCCAACATGCTTTCGAAAATGACCATAAAATAGATAACAGCAATTTAAAACTTATTAGGAATGTAACAAATATCAGGCAATTAGACGCCTTAGAGAGTCTTGAAATCCATAAACATAAAAACAATAGTATGAACAACGACTTAGGTCCTATTCCAGGTAGTCCGCTTTATGACCTAGTAAATAGTTTTTAATTCTGGTCATTTTATTCCTAGTAAGTTTAAACTTTCTTTCTCTATGGTCATTTTTGTCCCTTTAGTTATAGTTCAGGTAATTTTTAACCATTATGTATATAAGGTAGGAAGCTAGTTTTTAGTATTTAGATTTAATCATCTCCTGATGATGCCAACTTGGTTGGCGAAACGTACGTCGAGAGTTTTCGATACGGTTTGGTGTTTTGTGGGTATATATTTTTATTTCGTATTTTCACACCCAAGGTTCCATCACTCTTCTTGGATGGATAACAATGAAAATTAATTTATGTTAATTAAACCATTAAACCCAAATCCATAATAAATATTCCAATCACGCATGAATTATGTTGGCAATGCGACAAACATATAGGTGTGGCAAACCATAGCAACGAACTATGCCCAAAATTTCTTATTTCGCCACCGCGACCGTGGCATTCGGAAACAGCTTAGCTCCACCCACTTGCACACGACCCATACGAAATAAATTTTATTTTGTCAAAAAACAAATATTAATTAATCAATAATCGTGTGCATGTCGTTAAAATAATAATTATTGCATCATGGGAGTATGAGCTTCTGGGTCATAAATCGCACTATACATATTATTGTGAACTTGAGAAAGTATAAATTCTATACCAAATATCGTTCAAAGAAATTTATTTATTTATTTTTGTGTATATGTCTACAAACAGCCGTTAGTTGATGCACAAAAAAAGAATAATACAATTATTTATTATGTGGTGTTTACCTATTAACCAGAAGTGCACTTTACCACGATTCAACAATTATTATATTAATTAATTAATAATTTATACATTTACATGCCAAACTGTATTATCAAATACATAATTTTGTCGACAGAGTTTGACATTACGACGCGGGTTTAATTTTGAAGTGAAAATTATATAGTGACGGTAAGTGAAACGAAAAAACGACATGACAAAGATAGACGGATTGAGAGAGAACAAGCACAGTAAGCAGAAGTTCCATTGTTTTAAACTTTCAAATAATGTTTAAAAACTAACGATGCGTAGTAAATTAACCTCAATGATGAAGTAATACGTATACTTTATTTTGTTTTGAAATAAATTAAAATATTTAAGGCGTGTTTTTCTCGGAATAAATAGCTTTATTGAAAACCGTATTCCATTATATGAGAACCGTCATGTGTAATCCCAATAAATTAAAATCGACCATCAGCCGAGTTAACAATTCAAACTTGGATAATACTGTTTAACAAATTAGTTTGAGATAATTTTAATTAAGTTTATAAGCTCGCAGAACAATATAATTGCGCCCGATGCGTGTACGCCAGGGGTGCTCAACCTATCGATCACGATCAACCGTTCGATTACCGCCAAAAATTTCGTCAATCTTCATTAAAAGTTTTTTTAAGTGAACCTTCTTATGGGACGCCTCAACAATTTGCAGAGGTAAATGAATGAAACGAAACACAGATACTTTCACAAATGATTGACGTACTATCCATGATAGGTATATATGCGGGGTAAAGACTGTAAGTTAACTTGCCGTTTAGCTCAGTTGGTGAAAGCGTCATCCTAATAGCGCGAAGGTCATGGATTCAATTCTCCATGGACCGTGTAATATCATTATTAGTGTATTTGCCATATGGCAACATACACTATTGGCGTCGGTCGGATGGCGGGACCTAGGGGTCGGACCAAAATTTCTCGACGTTTCATAACCTCCTAAACACTTTGGCACCATTTTTAAAAATGTTTATATATATATGTATATATATATTTATATATATATATATATACGTATATATATACGTATATATATATATATGTGTGCGGGCAATAACTTTCGAAAGAGTTAATTGATTTCAGCTAAATTTGGCCCACGCGTTGAAATCCATCACCGCAAGAAGCCTATTTAAAATGGGCCTAATCGGGTCATTTTAAGGGTAGTTTTTAGGGGTTGAAAATTGTTTTTGGGCCCCAAAACACCAAAAAAATTCTCCGAATCGTTTCAAAATTGAAATTTAACCCTCTAGAAGTAATTAAAATGTGTCCTTAAAATTTTAATAAAATCGGCCCGACAGGACCGGATTTACAAATTTTGTGAAAACACTATTTTGCAGATAGGGAATTTTTTACTGAAAGGTGTATATAATTTGGTATATAGGTTCGATTGATAATAATATTGCAATTAAGAAAAAAAAAATGTTATTTTAAGGGGTGTATTAAGGAGTAAAATTTTTTATTTTGCCCAAAAACCAACTTAAGCTCGCATAATAAAGTCACACTGCCTGTATAGCAAATACACTATATTGTCGGCAGGGTTTTGGCACTGCGACCCGGGTTTTTTTTGTTTTGATCTTCAAGTATAAAAAGGTTCAGCACCTCTGGTGTACATCACTGACGTTCATCACATAGAAAAATTTTCGAAAATGTACCTGCATAAATTGTTCACTCCAAAAAAGTGATTAAAAATACAGTGAAAAACTATATAAAAACTATTGAGATTTAAATAAATTAAAAGTACCTTATTACCTATTCATTATATTTTACAAATTATTACAATTTAATTAATTTAGCAAATCACATTTTACTACTTCTAAATTATATGCAAGTGAGGATATTCTCACACTTTTTTAGTGTATTTGCCATAGGCAACATACACTATTGGCGTTGGTCGGATGGCGGGACCTAGGGGTCGGACCAAAATTTCTCGACGTTTCATAACCTCCTAAACACTTTGGCACCATTTTTAAAAATGTTTATATATATATGTATATATATATATCTAAATATATATATATATATATATATATATATATATATATATATATATATATATATATATGCGTATATATATACGTATATATATATATATATATATGTGTGCGGGCAATAACTTTCGAAAGAGTTAATTGATTTCAACTAAATTTGGCCCACGTGTTGAAATCCATCGCCGCAAGAAGCCTATTTAAAATGGGCCTAATCGGGCCATTTTAAGGGTAGTTTTTAGGGTTTGAAAAATGTTTTTGGGCCCTAAAATACCGAAAAAATTTTCCGAATCGTTTCAAAATTGAAATTTAACCCTCTGGCAGTAATTAAAATGTGTCCCTAAAATTTTAATAAAATCGACCTTACAGGACCGGATTTAAAAATTTTATGAAAACACTAGTTTGCAGATAGTGAATTATTTACTGAAAGGTGTATATAACTTGGTATAGAAGCTCGATTGATAATAATATTGCAATTAAGAAAAAAAATGTTATTTTAAGGGGTGTATTAAGGAGTCAAATTTTTTATTTTGCCCAAAAACCAAGTTAAGTTCGCATAATAAAGCCACACTGCCTGTATTAGCAAATACACTATATTGTCGGCAGGGTTTTGGCACTGCGATCCGGGTTTTTGTTTCTTTTTTTTAAAGTTTATTATTGTATTTTGTTAGAGTTAAGAACCAACCTATGTACGGGTACTTGATGCTCCCTATAGGTCCTGTAGGTAAACATAGGTATCATGTGTATACTTTATGTACTCCTAGAGGAATTTGGAAATATATTATTATTATTAAAATAATGTAAAACGTCGAGATTTTATGGTCCGACCTCTAATAGTGTATAATCCATACATTTACAGATTAGATTGTACGTTATAGATGCTCGACAGCTGAGATCATCAGCGAATACATTATTAAACAAAAAAAAAACTCACCTACAATGGCAATTTCTTTTTCGAATCCAGCACAACGACAGGATCTTTGCACTGTAACAAAATAATAAGCAACCATTAAAACATAATTCCGAATTCTCGCTTAGTGTAAAAGATTTTAACCATGTTTAAACATATAGATCAATATTAAATGTATCAGTACAGATCTATTGTAGCAGTACGGATCTATTGTGTTAGTACAGTAGTTTCGAAACCTATCAATTCAGCTACGATTGGACAATTAATATTATTTATTGTATACGTATTGGGAGCATTTACATATACTACACTAACGGTTTACCCGCGACTTCGTTCACGTGGTATCCGCAGTTCTTTTATATAAAATCCACCCCCACCCCGTTCGGGTAGATGTGTTCAAAAGACACTTGAACATGTATTTCTTTATTTTCTAAGAATAATATTTTTTCCCGAGTCTCACATTATTATTATTAAGCAGTTTCAGAAATACAATGTATTCTTTATGAATACCCCCCTCCATCCCTTTAAGGCTTATGTTTTGTGATAAAATGTAGCTTAGTCACTCCTCGCATAGCTCTTTACCTGTTTGTGAAATGCCATCACAATCCGGTCAGCCGTTTCAAAGATTAGCCCCGACAAACAGAGAATTTTTCCAGTTTTTCAATGTTTGCACAATAACCCCGAATATTGCCAGGATAAAAAGTAGTCTAAAATAATCTTTGAAAAGTCCTCTAATTGTAAATGGAAATCTCGTCAAAATCGGTTCAGCCGTTTCGGAGATTAACCCGGACAAACAAACAGATAAACGATACTTCAATTTTATTTATATGAATATACAATATATAGATTGATCGTATCACTACAAACCCTTCGGTGGAAATACACTAATGCTAGGTTGCAGAAAGCATTTCCAAAAATGTTGATTTTACGATTACTTTAGATTGTAATAATGTACTTACAATTTTTATACATTAAGAAGCATTCTAATGTCTGCTACTTTTTCTGTCATATATAGAACATTATTAAATTGTACTCACACAAAAACAAATTATTGATCAACATAGGCAAAAAATCGCTTTTCAAGCTAAATTTTAGTAAAAATACGTAGAAAAAAGTTGTTTGATGTGAAAACTGTATAAAAAACGATGATAGGTACATGTATTACACAGAAAAAATATCGTTTCAATCGATCAATTTTTTTTTTCGAGTAGGATCGATTTGAAATTTTACAGTGATTTACTTATATGTATTGCAGGGAATTAATTAAAGCACGTCTTATTTCTATTAAACTTAGAAGTATTCTGCTTTGTTTAAAAGAAATTATAAAAGATTATAATACAGATTAAATAACAGACACAATTAGTAAATTACATAACTTAAATATAACCAATATAGTACAAGAAATATGTATGGTCACTAACTAAGGTCAGATTTTTTGACAATGCGTTCGGCAATAAACCATAAGTCGGGCCCGATGCTAAATTAGTACGTGTCTGTCCAGATAGTATAAAAGGAGGTTTATTGTGAATTTTTCAGACTGTTAACATAATAAGCATCTCCTCTGCGTGTACCTGTACCATTATTCACAATTATATGTAAAATTAACAACGCTGTTAAATTTTTGTCTCTCTTTAGCTTATGCCACAACTTGCAAAAAATACAAAAATTAATAGCGTTTTTAATTTTGCAGCGTCTAGACGTTAAGAGCAAATTAATTATTTTAGGACCTTATTACATAGTTTATATCTGATACATTATGTGCTGTAAAAAATAAAATATAATAAAATTTTACAGAGTAAATTTTTTCAACAGCGAAATGTTAATATGTCTATTCTAACTGAATTTATTAAAAAAAAAAATAATAAAAATACTATCCAAATAAAACTGAAAGGTACAAAGACTAAAACCCGATTACGAAAAAGTGGAAAGCAAGCTTCTAATATAAAAAGTAGTCGAGTAAAAAGATATTAGTTATGAACGTTGAGGGAAAGTTTGGCTGAAGAATAATTTAAAAAGAAACTTTACCGATGTCTTGCGTGTGTCTAACGTTTCAAAAAATGTATTTTCATCTTAAATTGTTGATATTTATTTGAGCTAAACTAATTACGGACAATACTAGTTTTGGTTATTCAACTACTTTTCATATTGGAAACTTGTTTTTTACTTTTCAGTAATCGCCATTTACTTCTCTAAACGTTTCTTTTTATTCAGAAATTTTCAGTTTTGGAATCCACTCGCCAATCACTTTCAATCGATATCCCACAACATGTTCATTTCTATTTCTTTTTTTTCGTAGTCAAAAAATTGCGTTTATTATCCGCCATATCGGATTCTAGAATACGCACATCACCAAGATAAATCGACAGACGCCTTAATTTATCAAAATCGGTCCAGTAGTTTAAAAGTTACCCGGCAACGCACTTAGATGCATCCGTACTCAGTATACACAGACATTGTGAAAATCATAATTCTCTTTCTTTTTTCACTGTCAGGTAATCAAAAGTAGAGAAAATGCACTGTTTTCTGTGCTCTCAAATGATGTGTAAACACTGATTAAAATCGATTTGACAGATATTATATATCATAGATATTTTGCAGCCAACCAAGGACGGTGAATATAACTAAAAATGGAGCTTTGCGTCATTTCCGCGACATTTTATCGAGTTACGCTGCACCTGCATTTGATTCGTTTTTCCCTGGATCCGATGTTGGTCGGCATCGAAAAACTGCGGAAGTAGAGATGGGAAAAACGGGTCTCTTTAGTGATCTGCCTCTTTGCATCTGGATTCCGCATGTGAGCCAGCTCACTGGACCGGTTCAAAACGAGCCGAGTTCTGAATATGTTACTGCAGTCTGCCACTTGAGTTACCTGCATTTGATTCGTTTTTCCCTGGATCCGATGTTGGTCGGCATCGAAAAACTGCGGAAGTAGAGATGGGAAAAACGGGTCTCTTTAGTGATCTGCCTCTTTGCATCTGGATTCTGCATGTGAGCCGGCTCACTGAACCGGTTCAAAACGAGCCGAGTTCTGAATATGTTACTGCAGTCTGCCACTTGAGTTACCTAGTTCAGACCTGTATAGAATCAAGAATGCATAGCCAAACATGTGATGCATGAGTCATTTGCGCTGACAGATGCACCAAAGCAAGAAATGATACGTAAGTGTAAAATGTGCTTCTGTGTGTTAAGTGTTTCACTGAGCTATGCGGATCCGGTCTCAAAAAAAGTGAGTCGGCTCTCACGGATCTTGTGTCGGAGTCGGCTCTTTGAACCGGTTCAGATCTGAGTTACCCAACACTAAGCGGAAGAGAAGCTAACACCAAGATAATAAACTAGGTACTTATATTCAGGCCCATCTTTCCGCACGGGCTCGCTAGGCTTGAACTTAGAACCTCCTAACCCCTGCGATGAAATGACAAATTTAATTAGAATATTGTCTATTTCTATTGATAACTAAAATTTCTGTTACAGGGACCCCATATATTTTAAAGTGCCATGAGCCCCCACTTGACTTAAGACAGCTCTGTTTATATTGGAAAGGAAATGAGGCTCCCAATTCCAATGTAAGCCACCAACATTTATACTCTTCGTGCTTGCTTTTCTTCCGACGTCGGCCGACATTGGATCAAGAAAAATTCGAATCCAATGTAGTGCAGCCTTACGCTACTAAAAATTGAACGGGGGGCAACGTTGCCAATAAAGATATTTGAATATATCTGGTGCTTATGATGCCCCAAATTTTCATTTATTGTCGCGTTTTGCTGTAATTTGTAAAAGGTACGTCTACAAATAGCCGAGTGAATTACTTACGCTTGGGTAAGTGAAAGTATTTTTTTTTTGTGTTTTATTAGTGATTTAACAAGAACAACGAACACACAAATGTAAAAAATAAAATAAAGATAATAAAAAAGTTCCTTTGTACTTTCTCGATTTACGCAAATAATTACAAAATAAAAAATTTATGACAATCTTATTTAAATTGATATTTCTTTAAAACTTTAATTTATCAAAAGCAGATGATTTAAAATCGAAATTGCAATTATTTAGTTACGTATTAGTAAGGTGGCAAAACTGATAAAATTTATCAATCCAGACTTTGCAGTAAACTTCTGAATAGATGATATAATATTATAATCTACTTATTGCCAAGTCTCCGGAATTCGCTGTAAAGCGATTGAGATAGGGCTAGAAAAATTAAACATCTTAATTTTATTAGTAAATTAATTTTGATATAATAATTATATCAATTCTCATTCCACATCTCAGTCCATAATAATTCTACTGAACAATAATATATGTATTTTCTTAATTGTATTTTGACGACTGTATCCATACTTGGCTCTACAAATAAAAACTATACTATACTATACTAATAGTATTATGTCTATCACCGCAGTTATTAAACGCATATAATTTACTATCATCTTCTTAAACAAGACAAATAAAATGATTTTTGAAGTGATACTTCTTTTGGCGCACTGAAGGCAAAATTTTCTCTGTTACGGAAGCTACGCACGCAGCTAACGAATATGTTGCGGACGTTATGTTGCCGAAGTCGCTTCTAATAACGTCAAAATAGTTATTTGATAAAACAACAAAGTAGGTTATACTAGCGACATCGGACGGAACTTCTCAAAAGCTGTTAGTTTATACTTTTTTGCGCTTTAATTTTGCGAATTAATAACAACTTTCGACAGTTAAATAATCTCAATACTTGTATTTTTTTAAATTATGGATTCAATAATAGCAACCCCTTTAATAGTTACAAAGTTACTTTATGCACGCACAAAAAATCTTACTCACCGTGAGACATAGCACTTGTGATACGTACAAATTTAGAGATCTGCCTCTCGCGACTAACAGTGGCATTAATCTCACGAAAAAAGATCATTCGACAATTCCGCGACAATATGCCAGCCCTAGCCAAAAGTCTAGTGCCACTACCTAGTGCAGATATTATTCTGCACAATATCGAGTTTTCTTTTTCCGTTTAGTGTGATGATATCACAACGCTATATCTGCCACCACTTTCTTTGAGGACATAAAGCAAACAGTGGCCCTGGCCTGATTGCAGAATCTGTATAATGCATCCACAATATACAAAGTGTTCTACAAAAACTCGAACGAATCACGACGACCGGAAGATTGCTGAGCTCGTGAGACAGATAATCTCCTAAAAAGCTTTATTTACAGAAATACATATACATTTTGGCTTTTAATTTTCACATCAAGAGATGGCGTTACTGTACTAATTTTTACATATTATTTACATAGTACAAATGGAAATTTTCAAGACTATAATAAGAATAAAATAATAGAACCAACTCATCAAAATGAATGCTTTATAAAACAATGATTTTATTTTTGTCAATCGATGCGTTTGTTCAATTAATTTTATTCTTACTATACTCTGGAAATTGGGTGTCAGTTATTTTTGTCTCATTCATGAACTTCAAATCTACATTGTAAATGTTTTTTTTTAGGATAAATCAACAAAGAAATTCGATCGTAGTAAATAAACTTTAAACGTGTTTAAGCTATCACGACCGGCGTTGGCACAGGGCGACGAAATATGTCCAAGCAGAGTGCATACTCACATTTAGCATAAAAGATGGACGACACAGCAATCATCGACACACTTATCTGTGAGCCGCCAAGGAGGACACTTCGATCGAAGCTACACACTCATTAAAATGTCTTATGCAGTTGTAGACGAATGTCAGGTACAAATACCAACGGACGACGACCTAAAAGCCCGGAAACCATTAAGGCTTGAAACGTTGAACGATGATCCTTTTTGAGATTATTTAGAACTAGTCGTCTTTACCCGACGTTACCCGAAAACGACAGCCCCCTGCATAATCAGATTTAGCCTAAAACCTACTCAAATATTTTACCCCGGTATTCTTGGAAATAGTATGAAAATCGAGTGTACAGCTTAATGCTCAGTGCTGTTTTACATTTAAAGCTCAAAAACTAAAAACATTTGCTGCAGTTTTCCTGTAACATTTATGCCAATGTCTTTAGATGTCTGTTTTTTTTTTCAAAATTTGTTATACTTTTGGAAATAAGGTATCACTTACTTTTTTGCTTTTTTTTAATAAAAAAGTCATAAAAAATTGGTATTTATTTTAAAAATGCAGCTTTTTATGCAGCATCTTGCCAACTTGGGGAGCAAAATGAAAAACACTGACACAAATGAGTGACTACGAAGCCACAGAAACGCAATATAAACAACGGAATTTTATTATTTACCATGAAAAATAAAATTTAAGTACATGGACAGCATAAATAAAAATAAAATTAATCCCAAAAGTTAGTTTATATCATTCATACAAAAGAAGTTTCACTTCGGTCGTGTGTGCCGCGACACATGTCTTTTTTATATCACTTTAGTTGCCGCAAGGGATATACTATGTTTTTTGTAAAACGGCCTCACATCACTTTATTAGGATTTTTTCAGAAAACGATATATCCGGTGACAGAAATTTACTCCATAAGCACATTACATTTTACAAGTTGTTAGTATTATAATATACATGAACAATGACGGATTTGACTATACATTTGACCTAAATTCCGCTCATATTATGTCAAATCACATTCTCCATTTCGAATTTCTACTTCCAATATCTAGCCATCGTACAGGCAGACGCACGGAACCCTAAAAATTGCTAAACATTCTACATACGTTGTTTTATTTAGTACCTAGTCCCTGATTTGTAATTAATAAAAAATATTTTATAGACAATTTAACTGGAATATACTTCTTACTCTACGACAATAATGCGTTGACACACACAAGCGATCATTCTGTATAAAAGACAAAGATAGAGTGATAGTGTCAGTTATGGAACAAGAGAAGATGGAAAGACAGTCTGTAGTAGCTGTGAGCAACGGCAATGATGATGGCGTCAAACGACACCTCTCACTCCGTCCGTCTGATTGAAGTTTGCATATTTATGCGTCAGCGATGTTGTCGCCAGCTGGCTAGCCTGTCCCACCGTCCCACAATATCAACTACCACAGTCCCTCTAATCCTCTTGTGTGCTGTTATCCCTGTCACTCCCAACACAACTATATACACATCAATATACAACCTGTTTCGTTCGTTGCGAACTCAATTAACACATTTTACTGGAGAATGAACTGTTTCCTGTCCCACTAAATCCTCTAATTGTCTTGCATATTATTCCCATAACCACTGCAATATCATTATATAATTTACATTTATTTTAACTTATCGTATAAAGACGCCTTTACATGATTCCAGTAACATTCCAGTTCCACCTTACGAGTGCTCTACAGTCGCTTAGATGTCAGCAAAAAATCCCCTATAGTATAATATGTAGCTAGGCGTTACAATTTTTTATAAGCTCCCTGAAAATATAAAATCATCCGCACATTTCAATCACTTTAAAAAGTCTCATAGAATATTATTTGCTGGAACATACTTTTTATATTATTTATGAATTCTTGTGATCCAGACATACTGACGCTTTTTTTACTGTTTAATGCTGCTATTATGAGAAGGAAGAATTTCGTAAAGAATTTTGCATTCACAAAAGCATCCAAAACTCCAAGTTCGTCACTGCCATATAAGGGATACTTGCGGAGCAAGTTGAGACTATGTGTGTCTCAAACCATGGAATGAGTTTGGGTCGTGCGTATGGAGTACATGGAGATACCCAAAATGTACGATGTTTTGTATGCGGTAAACTAGTGACTCAGCATTACGTTGATATACCGGAATAGCTTTTATATTTACCAACAGTGACGATTTGGCTCCTCCAAGAACACCAATTAATTATAAGAACAATTAATTAAACAGAATATTATCATTATTGCTACTCGACGCGTATTGACATAATTTTCATTCTAGTCTAGTACTGTCTATCCAGCGAACAATCCAGTCCAGTTAATACAGTCATTCTATCTTTAATTCCAGGAGATCCTCTCACCCCTAATTTAATTTAAACTATTTCAACTGGATCCGTTAATGGCTATAGTAACTGGAAGACGTGCGTAAACGAGGTCAACATTACTTATTACACTTATGGGATTCAGTTACTGGGTTCAGTAACTGCTACCGTGTAAACCTTACTTTATTTTTGAAGCACAAAACTGATTTAACTGAAAAGATTTCCGGCTTCAATCGCGTTAAAGTAGGACTCCGATACAAATAAAAGTATTTTTTTATATAAAATCAACAAAGGTGATGAAATTGATTTTCAGTAAAATTCGGTACACGTATTATGAGACTTCATTCTCAAAGGATAGAACTGCACTGGATTTCGATAGAACATTGTAAAATGAATAAGAAGTAGTACCTACATAAGTTGGGCACTCATACTATGCACAGTACGGAGCAATAGTTTCACAGGTTTGCTTCGCTATCTTTCCATATCGCTGTATTCAAGGGTATCGCCAATCAGGCGCAAGTTACGTGTGTAGTAATGCAACGCAGCATACAGAGAACGATACTGAATTGCATCGGACCGAAGAGCATGGTGGAGGACAAAAAGATCAAAGGTTTTGGCGATAAAAAGTATAGAAAGAATGCATCCATAAGTGAGATTAGATGATGAAATATAATATAAAGAGGAAGGAAATAAACAATAAACTAATCTTTCGTTTAGAGTTGGGTAACTCAGATCTGAACCGGTTCAAAGAGCCGACTCCGACAGAAGATCCGTGAGAGCTGACTTACTTTTTTTTTGAGCCGACGGATCACCGGATCCGCATAACTCAGTGAAACACTTAAAACACAGAAGCACATTTTACACTTACGTATTAGTTCTTGCTTTGATGCATCTGTCAGCTCAAATGACTCATGCATCACATGTTTGGCTATGCATTCTTGATTCTATACAGGTCGTGATATGATTGACTGAACTAGGTAACTCAGTGGCAGACTGCAGTAACATATTATTCAGAACTCGGCTCTTTTTGAACCGGTTCAGTGAGCCGGCTCACATACGGGATCCAGATGCAAAGCTGCAGATCACTAAAAAGACCCGTTTTTCCCATCTCTACTTTCGTTCCAATGCACAGATATTTATGGGTACACACTATCAAAACACGCGACACACTAACACAGACGTAAAGTACCGAGTGTGTAGTATACACAGAGGGAAGCGTTCCCTACTGGCATTAAGAGCCAAGGTTAAAATAGTGATGCCAGGCTCACCGAATGGGACGTCGCGTCTTACAATCTGAACGAATTCACTCCCAGGCGCGCCATAAGATGTTTCACATCAAAAAAATCACGCATGGTCTTATTTTAAAAGAAAATTGACACATGTATTGTCGCATCAACTGATACAGTCATTCTAGTCGAAAAAATGTATTCGTCTCGATACAGCCTGTATAGAGAGAAAACACTGCACATGGGCTCATTTAAACAAGAGACTGAATGGGCGGTGAACAGTGTCCTGTCTGTGCGTTCGTCACTTGATAATCAAACAGGCTTGTGTTCACTTCAAATGATCGTCTGAAGTCGTCCGTTTACATTTACAAGCCATTCGTCTCTTGAATTGTCGTCGTCGTCGTCGTGTCATGTCAGCAGGCCAAAACTCCAGAACAAGTAGTCACTAAAATATAACAAAAGGGGTTGAAATGGCGTTGAATGAAAACGGATGTCGGGATCTGATTGTCTGTCAAGACAGGTTTGTGTTTGTGAGGGGTGTTGAGAATTCAGAACATTGGTTTTGCTATCCATTTGTAATAATTTAGTTTTACGAACTCGTTAAGGAAACAATTAATTTTATAATGTGGCTCTATGTTATGAGTTTATTTAAATTAATTTAGTTCCAATTTAGCAGTCTGATGAAATAGAAAAATATTATATGACTTAAGTACTAATTAATAATGGAAAGTTTCATTTTCGATTCCCCCGTACCTACTTATAAGTTTTTGTACGAGAGAAGTTTTATACCTAGCAAATATATAAAAAACAAATCTCGCATTATGTTCAAAAAACAGTTACAATATGCTTTAAAAATACAAATTCGTTTATAACCACCGAGAAAATGGAAGTTTCGGGTTTGTTTCTCGACGCTTACATTGATTTAAAAATAACATTTTTCTAATAGTGCATTATAATGTTACATCAAACATGTATTGAAATCCTAACGGTAATAGCAAACGTTAGTTATCCATTTGTAATTGGTTTTAATAGTCGAGTGGAGAATATTACTCGAAACAAATCGATATCTTTTTTATGGAACCCTACAACAATAGTAAAAAACCCGGATCGCAGTGCCAAAACCCTGCCGACAATATAGTGTATTTGATAATATAGGCAGTGTGGCTTTATTTTGCACACTTAAGTTGGTTTTTGGGCAAAATAAAAAATTTTACTCCTTAATACACCCCTTAAAATAAATTTTTTTTTCTTAACTGCAATATTATTATCAATCTAACGTCTACACCGAATTAAATACACCCTTCAATAAATATGTCACTATCTACAAATTAGTGTTTTCAAAAAATTTGTAAGTCCGGTCCTGTTGGACCGATTTTATTAAAATTTTAGGGACACTTTTTAAATACTACTAAAGGGTTAAATGTCAATTTTGAAACGATTCTGAGAATTTTTTCGGTATTTTAGGGCCCAAAAACATTTTTCAACCCCTAAAAACTACCCTTAAAATGGCCCGATTACGTCCATTTTAAATAGGCTTCTTGCGGTGATGGATTTCAACACGTGGGCCAAATTTCATTAAAATCAATTAGCTCTTTCGAAAGTTATTGCCCGCACACATATATATATACGTATATATATATATATATATATATATATATATATATATATAAATATATATATACATATATATATAAACATTTTCAAAAATGGTGCCAAAGTGTTTAGGAGGTTATGAAACGTCGAGAAATTTTGGTCCGACCCCTAGGTCCCGCCATCCGACCGACGCCAATAGTGTATGTTGCCATATGGCAAATACACTAAAAAGGGTCCTTTATGGTGACAGTCTGAGACTGCATCTGTCACAGCCGGCAGACCTGTTAGTCCTGAGAAATACGAATTTGTCACTCAGATAAAGTGAACTTGTCCGCAGTTATTTTAGGGATCATTTGACAAAAAAATGTTTGATGAAGTGAAACTTTTTAGCCCACGGCAGAGTGAGCTGGATTCCAGTAACTGAATGGTTAACGAAAAGACCTAACGTGAGCTAGGGTAACATTTTCCCTCAGGTATCCGAATAGCTTTTTGTTCTAGTTACCTGACTATCGAATCGATCGATTGACTCAAACTACCGAGTCAAAATGTCAACGTCCGTAGTGTGTAGTCTACTGCGATCGATAAAGTGAAAATTATAGTTATAATACCTATATTGCTAGAAGGGACTTACTCTCAAGATACTAAAATAAATTTGAAGTAAAACTACTGAGGTGGCACTGTCTCGACGATTTGAAAAGTTAAATCCTGGGCAGTGCTATAGAAGAAACGAAATTCATTTTAAAAATGTATGACTATTTTGAGTGAAAAAAATTAGTGACAAATCTATTATACCAATAGAAGATTTATTTCGATGGCGCTTCGTGTCTTTTATTATTCTTTTGATAAGATTTTTATAGAATAATTTTAAAAATATTCGAGTAATTCAGCTGTCTAAACTGTAGTTGTATTTCATTTTAATATCCAACAACCAACCAGAAGAAAGGAGGCTACATGCAACAGCTGTGTTTATAAACATAACACAATTAATAATCTTTCATTTTTTCTCATGCAACAGAAATTTCCCATCCACAGATTTATCTGGATTCATTTCAAAAGACGGCAGACTATCACATTTTCTATGTAAAATTCTCTGTTGAACATACGGCAACAAGTTTTGGCTAGATGCCATAACAACCAGATGTAAATGGTTCCGCAGAACAAATTATGTAATTTGTTTTTTCCGTCACTTAAATGTTAGTCATTTATTTTTATTATCTCTAAAATATAATAGTGATTATTATTGCTTATCACTTTTTGTCATTTGCTTTTGATACAAATAAATATTTTTAACAGCCCTTATGGCTTTGAGATCGTTTAGATTTTACGTGGAAATAATGAACCTCAGCTACGTGTAGGTATACAAACATACAATTGAAGAACATAACACTATTTTGTTTCACAGTCAGATAAAAAGGCGGCATAATTATTATAACCTAGAGCACAAAAACTTCAAATTAGTGCCTGGTCGTTGCTAGAACAAACATTTCTAAATTATTTAAATCGGCGAATATTTGCGAAATATTATATATATACAATTTTTTTTTACGTTCATCATAATCTGATATTATTTTGGACACGATTTTTCGATCTTATCACCATATTTCCATTTCCTTACGAACCAGTGAACCAAAACGGTAACAGAGCGCACCTAGTGCATTAATACATCTGTTACTAGCTCTCTGTGTATTATGTTTTGAGGGGGGCGGGCAATTAGAGAATGTGGTTTTATTTCGGGCACAGTTTTCCGATTCTATCACCATATCTTAATTTCCTTACCGATCATAGAAGTAAAATACCAAAAACTGAACTTCAACTGTTCTGTTTGTGATCACAGATCTAACATGTTCATCTGATGATTTAAGAATATAAATCTATACATTCTAACTCTATTGAATTCAAATTTATTACTATATATTTATCACCATTTCTTACACAACAGCTATCTATCTGAATACAATGCCTGAGATTTTTCCCTCAAACCAACGATTGCCGAGCACATATAATAAAAAAGTTTTATTTGGGATAATTTATCATCTTTATGTTGGATGTTTGATATAACTGAAGACTTAATGCTGAGCAGACATTTAATGAAACTTTTATCTATATATCTGTAGTCAAAAGGCAAAGTTACATATGTCATCCTAATCCGACCTATATAATATTATAAATGTGATTATATGTATATATGCTATGTATGTTTGTTACTCAGTCATGCCTCAATGGCGGTAAAAAACCAAATATTAAATTTAAAAAAAAATATCCTTCACTTTGTTGGTCACAGAGTAGGTACCTAGTTATTACTTTTTTTTATGAAACGGCCCCTCTTGAAATTCCGTGGACCCCAAGCCCTATTACCTACTCTAGATATGTAGGTACATTGTACAGTAAATAAGTAGCTAATGTAAAGTTCTTTGTCACTGCTCACGGTCTCCATGATTTCTTCGATTGGTGGATCTAAAAATTTCAAAAAATAATGTTGTCATAGTTTGTCGAGCCAAATTTTTTAATTTCAAAAATAAGCACTTTATGACATTTTAAAGTTTCAAAACTGTTTTTCATGAAAGTATTCGTTCTATTATAGTTCATAAAAAATGTATTAAATAAAATATCAAAAAAATAGTCCTACAGACTATAACAGAAACGTTGTTTTTCAAAAATCTTCAAAATTTTCTCATCAACCTAGATCGTAGAAATCATGTACAGCGTGAGATGGCATTCTTCCAGCAAGCCTAAAGATTAACGCGTTTAATTTATAATAGAAAAATGCTTTTTTTCCTTGATTTAAAGGATAAATAAAATAATGCCTAATTAATATTTTGTTTAATTTTTAACAACGGACTATCTAAAAAATTCCCTAAGAAGATTAATTTTCATTTATGTTAGACATTTAGAGGAATGTAACTCTTAAAAGAATTCGAGGCTGGACCGAAGGGTTCGATTTTTTACTATAATGACACGAAATCCAAAACAAATTGAAATAAATATTTAAAAGTACCTAAGCCATTTTGTCTTGTAGCAACAGATATTCATATCTATTTTTCATCGCAAATTCATTTATTACGTCAGTTTTATTTTTTATCGACCTTCGAAGTGTTCCCTGCATTAAAAAAAATTTTATCCATTATTTGTAGAAAAAGTGTATGACCAACAAAAAAAAACAATATATGTAAATGTATATTATTTAAAAGTGTTATAAAAAAAATAATGGAAATGCAAAAAAAACGATTTTCCGCATGGAAAGTCGTCGAGTGAAAACATTATTTTTTAATACAGGTTTACGTTTTTAATTATTTAATTATTTTGTTATCTAGTAAAAATATTAGTAAAAAGAAAAAAAATTTAAAGACAAGCTTTTATTGAAATGTACTAAAAAGGAAAAAGTAATTTTTAATAATTTACGTTCATACATAAAAAAGCGTGGACTGTAACTTCTATGATCGCTTTGATAATTATGAACGTAAATTATTAAAAATTACTTTTTACAGAATAGAAATCAGTTTCACGGGTAATTGGAATAAAAATAAATCAATTTAAACACTCATTGATTGCAACGTTTCGTCTTTATTCAATCAAGACTTTTATTCCAATTACCCGTGAAACTGATTTCTATTTTAACATATTTTGGAATTGAACTTTAAAGATGAATTACTTTTTACTTTTTAGTACATTTCAATAAAAGTTTATCTTAAAAAGTTTTTTTACTATTTCATTTTGTTCTTTTAAATCTTTCAAAATTTTTACTATTAAATCATTAATTTAGTCAAATAAATTGAATATTTAATTCTAAAAACAACTGAATCGTGTATTCTCATGGGCAATACATATGTGTACAAAATTTCATACAGATCAAAACTGTGGCGTCCGCCATATTGGGTTTGCAATGAGGTCACATAGTTTATTATATTCCACTCGTCAAACTTTTTAATTTGATACCCATGTTCAGGGGGTTATGAATAGAAAGATAATCCGCCATCTTAGGGTGTTCGCCATATAGGATTTATGCATTTTGTCATCGGATTTATACACGTGTCTAAAATTTCAAAGCTCTAGTTTAACTAGATCTGATCGAAATTTTGGTTGCGAGATTTGGTCCAACTGACACGCTCACTGATGCATTGACACACTGACAAACATGGCAAGTTAAACAAAACAAGAGAAAGGATCATATAGTTCAAGTTCTAACCGTACAAAAGTCTACCGTAAAACACCACAAACATTTTTATTAGTGTATTTGCCATATGGCAACATACACTATTGGCGTTGGTCGGATGGCGGGACCTAGAGCTCGGACCAAAATTTCTCGACGTTTCATAACCTCCTAAACACTTTGGCACCATTTTTAAAAATGTTTATATATATATGTATATATGTATATGTATATATATATATATATATATATATATATATATATATATATATGTGTGTGTGTGTGTGTGTGTGTGTGTGTACGGGCAATAACTTTCGAAAGAGTTAATTGATTTTAACGAAATTTGGCCCACGTATTGAAATCCATCCCTCCCAGAAGCCTATTTAAAATGGGCGTAATCGGGCCATTTTAAGGGTAGTGTTTAGGGGTTGAAAAATGTTTTTGGGCCCCAAAATACCGAAAAAATTCTCAGAATCGTTTCAAAATTGACATTTAACCCGTTAGTGGCAATTAAAAAGTGTCTCTAAAATTTTAATAAAATTGGCCCAACAGGACCGGACTTGCAAATTTTTTGAAAACACTAATTTGTAGATAGTGACTTATTTATTGAAGGGTGTATTTAATTCGGTGTAGACGTTAGATTGATAATAATATTGCAATTAAGAAAAAAAAATGTTATTTTAAGGGGTGTATTAAGGAGTCAAATTTTTTATTTTGCCCAAAAACCAACTTAAATTCGCATAATAAAGCCATACTGCCTGTATAAGTAAATACACTATATTGTCGGCAGGGTTTTGGCACTGCGACCCGGGTTTTTATTGATTCTAACAGATATGACGAGAAACATCAAATCGATATTCGGTGAAAGAGTAATTCGATTTTTTATCGTTTTTGTTCGAATACGGTTCAACACTCTTGATGTTTATGCAGATTATAGATATGTATCTATTATTTACTATTGGGTATCATATTTGCCTTGCAATTTTTTTTGCATACGTTGTAGATCTCAAATAGAACATTTATCCATTTGGAGAGACGTCATATTTGAGATACTGAAAACAAAAACTGATTCAAAAATAGAATTAGTCTGCCACTGATTTGATGTTTTTCATTATATTGTCTATTAAATTCAATAACAAAATTTTAGAAGTGCTCAGTAGACTTTTGTACGGCCAAAGTTTGAACGAATGTACTCTAATACGGCAGATACTGATAAACTATCCAATGCAGCTCGCCATTTTGTTTTTCTTCCTGACGATACACATCTAAGAACTTTCCAGATATTTTACGGATCACATGAGACCACTTCCACAAAATTCAGTTGAGCGATTCGGACGCTAAGTGACATCGATGGATGAATATAAATACTCTAACTAAAGCTTAGGATACATTTTAGATAAATATACAAATTAAATAATAATAGCAAAGACAGTTCCATATTATTACAATAATGTAATATAATTAACAAGGTAAAGTGAAATAATTAAAAAATCTCTACTTTCACTTATAAAGAAATTAAATTAAACTCTCGCATGTATAATTCAAATCATAGATTCTTCTGTTAATATTTGACTCTTGCATGAAGTGAATTCATTATTTACGAATATGTGTATGTATATGAGATTCTAATGGTTTAACAAATATCGATCACTGCAGTGTATAAGTGAAAACAACGAAGGTGAATTTTGGAGATTCTGGTTTGAGTTTCGACAGTGATTAGTCGTAATTAAAATTTTTTTTCGTAATATGTTGGTATAACAATTAACTATTTATGTAAATTGTGTATTTGTGTGAAAGGTTACATTTCACATTAAGTCAGATATATTTTTCCTGGAGTAATTTTCGGTATTTAAAAATTCGAAATAATACAAACAAAATTCGCTTTAAAAATATTACAGAATTTATATAAAACTTATTATTGATTTTCATACGGTTTCGTCATTGGTAAATTCTGCACCTTAATGAAAATTGATCTTAATATTTTTGGGCGTACCCTCGTACACAAACAAGCAATCTACACGCACTCACTTATCGAAGTATACGGTATCTCAAATAACAACCATTAAATGTACATGGTACATAAGTACGCAGCTATATCAGTAGTCCTCAAACGATAACACATTTATCGCAACAACAAACAGTGTTTTTTACGGTATTCCAAAACTTTAAAAGCAAGTATAATAGCTGTGAGTTTTACTGTAATTTAGACAACTCACCTGGCCATTGCTTTTTTTTAAGCCGCTTACAGCTAGGGATACTTCACTTTCGGCCCACTTCATAGTTCCTATTTAGTAATTTTATTATTAATAATAAATTGAAAATCCAATAGATACCTTTACCATTTCTCGGATGTGAAAAAAAAATGTGCGAGGTGGGCTATAAAGTGTGATTTTAAATAGTTACGACGGATCTTAGATTTAGCAACGTTCGAATGACCTTGAATATCAACTGACGTGTCATTGCTATTTAGTGTGATATATTATGTAACTGTCACTACAACTGTAGAATATGGTGAGAAGATATTGGAGGACTACTGCACCACATCGCTATACCCTGTAACCACTCCCTGGAACACATAACCTAGCTTTCTGAGTGCCTAACCTTCCCCTTTGATATTGTCGCTATATTCAATTATGTTATGAGTTTGTTTTGTCATGGCTCCATACCAACACGCAGTTAGTAAAGTGATGAAGCGTGATATATGAAAATATTTCATTTTGGTTACAATTTAATATTTTACTAGAAAAAATTAACGAAATTCGACAGTGTCTTAAAAATAAAATAAATAATTGTAATTATTATACAGAAACAGTATTATGAAAGCTTCTTTCTGACATGCATAGTTGTTTGGTTTCGGCCTCGCCGAGCGGTTAGATAACGCTCGATTAATACAATTATGTATGTTGATTGTATAGTTAAGTGGAGAAGGCAGTTTCCCTAAACTCAAATTAATCAAAACTTTTACAAAATCGACAATGACTCAAACAAGGCTTACCGATCTAGTTACTACATCTCTAAAAATATATTATATTGTGTTTTTGTAAAAAACATGACTGAAATAAATAGCGCTGTTCAAATCACACGATAAATATGCCCATACCGTCATCTACTACTCGATACTGATACGCCACATAGTACTCCTCGTATCTCGCGTTTATCTCTTATGGAAAGTAATGAGGTGTACGCATCTTCGTTTAACACTTTGCGCAAAGCGTTAAACTCGTCCAGAATCGCATACGACATACGAACTTCAGTAAAAGAGTTTTTTAATTAAAAGATTTGAAATATGAATTCGCACTGTATAAGACATAATTTGATGACTGTCATGTTTAATGATTAACTGGATGTGATGATTCGTGACGGCGAGAGAAGAATAAAAAGTCAAACTCGTTAAGGCCGGTTCTGCATACACATATGCGCGACAATTTTATTAATAGTGGAGTTTATTTGAAATTTAGCAGCATTCGAGAGTACGCCACTGTCTTTATTAAAACTTTATTTTAGTAGACAGCATTTGCAACCGGATATTATTAAAAAAATATAATATTTTTCTTGTGGAGAAACTTAACTTCTCGGTAAACGGATGTTGACTGTCAAAAGATACATTAAATTTTCCAATGGAACAATGCTTTTCGCTAGCTTTTCCGTTTAAAAACAAACAAATCCATTAAATGATTAACGGATAAATAAAAGGTGTAGTTTTATGAACTCGCCCCGTCCATGTTTTTAAGTTAAGGAATTTTGAACGCCATTTCCTAAGCCCCCTCATCAAATGTAAGAAAATGTTTAACCTACAGAATTTAAACGAATGTTATTCAGTGTGTTATAGTGTTCTATGAATTGAGTAACGCTTTATGTTATGTAAACTGCTTATACTGACACTGTGGAGACTGTATTAAAACAGGGTAGAGAGTACATCGATTATATTGCTGAATTAAAATATATTTTATTTAATAACATAATTCTTGTTTAATTATTGGTTTCATAATTTTATTCCTAATACAAAATATGACAACACTAATTGGAAATCCGCAGCTGCGAGTTTTGCTTTGACATTGTTTTTTAATGTATTTGCCATATGGCAACATACACTATTGGCGTCGGTCGGATGGCGGGACCTAGGGGTCGGACCAAAATTTCTCGACGTTTCATAACCTCCGAAACACATTGGCACCATTTTTAAAAATGTTTATATATATATATATATATATATATATATATATATATATATATATATATGCGTGTGTGTTTACGGGCAATAACTTTCGAAAGAGTTAATTGATTTTAACGAAATTTAGCCCACGTGTTAAAGTCCGTCACCGCAAGAAGCCTCTTTAAAATGGGCCTAATCGGGCCATAAATTCTCAGAATCGTTTCAAAATTGAACTTTAAGTCTTTAAGCTGCGACAGGACATGCGGGACTCGCCAAGCGCTAATCGCCTAGTGCCGAGTGCTTGGCTTCGTATTCGGCAAGTAGTGAGCACGTTTATACAGACATGTGGGCTCTGTTTAAAAGCGTCGTAAGCGTCGTTTTTTTCGGGAACAGCGAATATAGCCGAGTGCAGTGCGAGCATCCGTTTGGTGCGAATCAATATTTTTAATCATGGACAACAATGATGAAATTTGCACAAGTATTCTCGTATTCGTGCACTTTGAAGTGGAGAGACGAGCACTAATACTCGTCGCTCGGAGATGTACGAGCACCCATCCCCACTACTCGCTATTCGGCGAATAATCGGCTCGGCATTCGGCGAATCCCGCATGTCTCGTCGCAGCTTTAGAAGCAACTAAAAAGTGCCCCTAAAATTTTAATAAAATCGACTCAACAGGACCGGACCTACAAATTTTTTGAAAACACTAATTTGCAGATAGTGACTTTTTTATTGAAGGGTGTATTTAATTCGGTGTAAACATTACATTGATAATAAAAACGCAATTAAGAAAAAAAAATGTTAAGGGGTTAAAATTTTTATTTTGCTTAACAACACACTTATGGTAGCATAATTAAATCAAAATGCCTGTATAAGCAAATACACTATATTGTCGGCAGGGTTGTGGACCTGCGACCCGAGTTTTTTTAATTTATTATTACAATCGACGACCTATCTATACATATATATGTCGTAGGATTATTGAAAAAATCGGATTTTCGCGAAAACCCTAGGACGTTCGCAAAAAAACTGATTCCAATTTCTCGGTTTATTGCACTCTTCCTAGAATTTTCGCCAAAATCCGAATTTTTTAATTCTCCGACCACATATATAAAAAAACCCGGGTCGCAGTGCCAAAACCCTGCTGACAATATAGTGTATTTGCTTATATAGGGCCGTGAGGTTTTATACATTTATTATGTGAAATTAAGTTTGTTTTTGGGCAAAATAAAAAATTTAACCCCTTAATACACCCCTTAAAATAACATTTTTTTTCTTAATTGTAATATTATTATCAATCTAACGTCTACACCGTATCAAATACACCCTTCAATAAATAAGTCACTATCTGCAAATTAGTGTTTTCAAAAAATGTGTAAGTCCGGTCCTGTTAAGCCGATTTTATTAAAATTTTAGGGGCACTTTTTAATTGTTACTAACGGGTTAAATGTCAATTTTGAAACGATTCTGAGAATTTTTTCGGTATTTTGGTGCCCAAAAACATTTTTCAACCCCTAAAAACTACCCTTAAATGACCCGATTACGCCCATTTTAAATAGGCTTCTTGCAGTGATGGATTTCAATACGTGGGCTAAATATCGTTGAAATCAATTAACTCTTTCGAAAGTTATTGCGCGTACACACATATATATATACGTATATAAATATATATATATATATATATATATATATATATATTATATATATATATATATATATTATATATATATTATATATATATATATATATATATATATATATTATATATATATATATATATTATATATATATATATATATATATATATATATATATATATATACATATATGTATACATATATATAAACATTTTTAAAAATGGTGCCAATGTGTTTAGGAGGTTATGAAACGTCGTGAAATTTTGGTCCGACCCCTAGGTCCCGCCATCCGACCGACGCCAATAGTGTATGTTGCCATATGGCAAATGCACTAATAAATACAACCGCAACTTTTCTGATGGAATTGTAAGTTTACCGAAATTTTGAATCAGCTGTAGGGTCTTAATTAAGTTCAGGTCTGTTATTATTCGTACTGCCGGCTTTTCTCTTTTTTGTGCATCGCAACACATTACGCAACAAATTATTCCAGTGGTAAATAACGAACTCTTCAAAGTTTCCAAGAAACCATACAGAGAGAATCCCGAATAACAAATTACACAATCTAAACACAGTTGTTAAGGAATGACAGATTACGTAATAATTGGCACTGATTTATATAAATACTCAACGTAAGCATTGCGGCGAATACACACTCTGGTAAAGCTGCGTTCACAATAATGGTGGAAATAATCCAAATTCCTTAATTCGCACTGGCTGCATTATCAGTTATTTCAAAGTGCCCTAAATATAAAGTCATGTTCAATCACAATTGATAACAAAATCAGCACAAATCTAGGAGTTTAGGGTTCGTGTTCTGGTAGTGGCATTTATATTGTTTCTTATATTATAAACTGTAATTCACTAATCAAAGTGAATTCATTTTGTAGAAAGGGGTTGAAAAATGTATTTTTATAAAGTAACATGACAGTAACAAAAACAAGTGGTGCGTGTACTAATATACGCCGGGCAGAAGTTATACTTCTTTGGCGTGATCCCGATAATTGATATTCACATTTTAGTTAAAGATGTATATTGATAAAATAAAATAGGTCTAAGGAGATGATAAATATAGTTGGGAAAACATTTTTAAACACGGGTTGTGTTGTGTTTGTGGTATTATAATTTATATCAATTTTACCTTTGTTCCATTTACAAAAATAACATTTTTGGTGGCTTCATAAAGTGAGTTTTTAACTATTAAAGTGTTTTTACTGTTGAATGCATAATTTAAAAAAACCCGGATCTCAGTGCCAAAACCCTGCCGACAATATAGTGTATTTGCAGTAATTTGCAGTGTGGCTTTATTGTGTTGGTTTTTGGGAAAAATAAAAAATTTGACTCCTTAATAACCGTGTTTATTATATGCAGACTGTACTGACTTTACAGGTCAGTGTATCTTACACCTTTGTGTAACAAACGCAATAGCGTCAAAAGTGTTAATACTTTTTAAACTGGTGTACGATTTCGAACACACCTAGTGTCTTCGCTATTCTATAAACGGGGTAGCTGATGGAAACAGATTGCAAGGCATCGACCGATTCTATTGACAAAATAATTCAAGAGGATATTCTGACATAGGTATAATAAATATAAGTTTTGTCAACAGTGACTGAGTCAAGACATCACCTTCTGCCCTCTGTCGTGGCGTTTCAACGCTTGTCCTCTACGGATTGCCCGTCTTCAAAGAGGATTTATTTAACGATATAGGAATTTATAATTTACGTGCTCTGAAAGTTGAATGGCGGTAAAAATTTCCTATTATGAAAACGTTAAGTTCTACAATTTACAGAAGACAAAAACCCGGGTCGCAGTGCCAAAACCCTGCCGACAATATAGTGTATTTGCTTATACAGGCAGTGTGGCTTTATTAAGCGAACTTAAGTTAGTTTTTGGGCAAAATAAAAAATTTGACTCCTTAATACACCCCTTAAAATAACATGTTTTTTCTTAATTGCAATATTATTATCAATCGAACCTCTATACCAAGTTATATACACCTTTCAGTAAATAATTCACTATCTGCAAACTAGTCATTCGTAAAATTTTTAAATCCGGTCCTGTGAGCCGATTTTATTAAAATTTTGGGGGCACTTTTTAATTGACACTAAAGGGTTAAATTTCAATTTTGAAACGATTCTGAGATTTTTTCGGTATTTTGGGACCCAAAAACTTTTTTCAACCCCTAAAAGTCACCCTTAAATTGATCCGATTAGGCCCATTTTAAATAGGCTTCGTGCGGTGATGGATTCCAGCTTGTGTGCCAAATTTCGTTAAAATGAATACGTATATATATATATACTTATGTATATATATATACACGTATATATATAAATATTTTTACAAATGGTGCCAAAGTGTTTAGGAGGTTATGAAACGTCGAGAAATTTTCGTCCGATCCCTAGGTCCCGCCATCCGACCGACGCCAATAATGTATGTTGCCATATGGCAAATACACTAAATAGAGACTGTGTATATTTTACACTACCCACTACAGAACTGACAATTCTAGTAGCGTCGACTATAGACACGCAAACATCGTATAAAACGCCGTCTCGCAACTACACCCTCTCTAGAAAAGTTTTCCCTCTGCAAGAACCTCTATCCCTCCGAGAAAATCTGCTCCTGCGACAAAGAATTCTAATATCGTTGGTTTGATTACATGAAATAAAGACAATATTTAAAAAAGTGAGAAAATATATAAATATATAGGTAGAATATGGAATAGTTGACAAAAAAAACAAAAAAAAATGTTGCCAACCGCTGAAATCGAACCTACGACTTTCTGTGTACAAGGCAGCGCCTATACATCTCAGCTACCGTAGCATTTACGGAGTTCCTCATGGTTTGATCCCTAGATCCTTTTTGAAATGTTTCATAACACTTTTTTCGTTTCACTTTCAAGCGCAACCCTACTGTGCATAAACTATCATTTTTTACCAGAATTATTTGAGTTTCTTCCAATTGTTTTTTATAAATGAAAGCAACATATTATTATAATACAGTAAGACCTCGCTTAACGCTCCTCCGTTTAACGCTGTTTCAGTATTACGCAGTTTCTAAAAAAATAAGTTTAGCCACTATAACGTAAATTATGGATCAGTTTATAGAAATTGATTCAAATGTTGATAGAAGTTCAAAGGCAAGACGAAGTGTTATTGATGCGATATCTTGTTATCGACAAGTTGCTAAACAAAACAGAAAAAGGCAAACAACCTTAGGTGACTTCTTCACAAAAAACAAAATACGTCAAATGAGGAACCTTCCTCATCACAAACTCAACTTCTTACTCGAACTTTTATTTGATTTTCATAAATGTTTTATGAACAAAAATCTATATTATTAGTAAATCTGTAATTAATGTGATAAAAAAGTATTTAACAATAAATGTTACAAAATTAAACAAACTAAAAAAAAACAACAGACTTTCTTATTCTCGGTTCTGTTTCACTTATGCCCATTATCTACGTATTAAGATGACCTCGTTTAGCCCTGTTTCGTATAGCGTAAGACCTTATTGGAACGTTAAGCGAGGTCTTACTGTACCACAGAATACCCTATTATACTATAGTGTTGACTTATGGAGTTAAACATATTACTTTGTGAAGTGAAACTTCATTACACTGCGGAAGTGACGCAAATTATGGTTACTGGATAATAACACTACAACTATCGTTTTGTATGGTCAATCCGGAATGCGCAGCGTATTGGTAATGACAGTTGATAGATCAGATGTTGTTGTCTTAATGTATATGGTGAATTCCGATGCGCAAGCGTGGGACGACCGTTCCCCGTGTCATCATAGACAAGTCAAGCTATTTAAAATGCAGTTACATATCATAGTAATAATTTTGTCGATGGGTACGATAGACTTGGTTGAAATCTATAAAAAATTATTAAGCACATAAATTAAAAATTTTAAAAAACCCCCGACACAAAAAAACCTTTAAAAAGCTACAAAATAAAATTTCTGGGTCTGGCCCTTTAACTTTAATATTTAAATACTTAATTATAGACCAGGGTCGATAGCTTTGAAAATGGTAAAAAGTGAAACAAAATTATAGTAGGATGAAACCCATTGGAAAAGGTAAAGAATATAACAAAAATGAAACGAAAAATAAATTACGGTCGATCTGAGGTCGAGAAGGGAAGGGGGTGGGTTTTTAAGGGTAAAAAACGGTTTATCTCGATTTCCGGCAAAACTACAAGTCCTATGAAAAAAAGTTAAATGGCAAAGCTGTAGGTAATAAAAATATCTACAACTTTTGTTTTTACACTTTTTTCACATAACCTCAAAATTTATGTGAAAAATTCAAATAACCAAGTTTTTGAATATTTCAAATTAAAAAAATTACTGTGTGTTTGGGACATAAAAAGGTAAGTTTTCACCAAATTTCGTGAAAAAATATTTTTTTTTGCAAAAGATAAAAATAAAAAACCAAAAACTTGGTTATTAGAATTTTTCACATAAATTTTGAGGTTATGTGAAAAAAGTGTAAAAACAAAAGTTGTAGATATTTTTATTACCTACAGCTTTGCCATTTAACTTTTTTTCATAGGACTTGTAGTTTTGCCAGAAATCGAGATAAACCGTTTTTTACCCTTAAAAACTCACTCCCTTCCCTTCCCGACCTCAGATCGACCATAATTTATTTTTCCTTTCATTTTTGTTATATTCTCTATCTTTTCCAATGGGTTTCGTCCTACTATAATTTTTTTTGGTCTCAAAAATTATCGACCCTGGTCTGTCATATTTTGTGGTTCAAACGTCGTCGCGTCGGGGGATCTAGATAGAGTACTTATATTAAAATTGCTTATTTTTTATATCATTACTAAGGTTCTTTTTATTTGTATTCTATTTTTTATTTTATTTATTCAGCGGTCCCTCGACGCGACGACGCTTGAATCACAAAATATTACTAATTAAGTATTTAAATATTAAACTTAAAGGACCAGATCCGCAAATTTTATTTTTTAGCTTTTTATAGTTTTTTTGTGTCGGGGTTTTTTTAAATTGTTAATTTAATTTTTATTTTAAACTTTTTAAACTTAGTTACGAACAAAATACACGTTATCCCTACCGCAGCTAAGAAAAGAGCTGATGACCTTGAAACGGTTGAAACGATTTTGATAAAACATGTCTAAGAATCATCGCTAGAAAACCTGCTTTCATATAAAAAAACCGCATCCAAATCGGTTCGCCCGTTTAAGAGCTACGGTACCCCCCACATACACACACACACACATAGCGGTCAAACATAACACCCCTGTTTTTGCGTCGGGAATTAAAAAACTACTATTAATTTTAAACCGACAATATAGTATATGCATGACAATTATTTTATATAAGTACACATGTTATGACAGCTTGCTCGTCTTTGTCAATAACACAGTTTGCTGTCGAATGCTGTTTGATCCATTTAAGTCATTGATAAAGAAGTTTACAAGTGGCGATTCGGTACTGCAGACTTAATTGAAATCTATCATAAATTATTAAGCATAAAAAATATTATTTTTTTTAAAGCTTGTATAGATACGCACTAAACAAGATCAGAGCGAAGTCGGGTTCGCAGTTAGAATTCTTTTCATTCTTGTTTGCAGTTGAGAGAAAGGAATAAATTAGTTTTCAGTATTTTTTTACAAATGAGGAATGTGCTTGGCTCAAAATTATCAAATTTCGAGATGCTGGATGATCACATCATACAGTCTTCATGAATAGGAGCGACATTAATATTTTTAGATATATTTAGTGGTATTTTAAGTACAGTTTCGTCATAAAACAGGCATCATTTTTATAACAACATTATATAGTTTGACAGAAAACGGTGCCAAATTTTTCAGTTCATTGATTTTCAATTTATTTTATGAGTGCATTTTATGAAAAATATGTTCTTAAAATAAATTTCTACGGTTCGTTAACTTTCATTTGCAAAATAACGACTGAAAATATATCAATGAAAAAGGGGACCTTGAAAAATTGCACGTTTTAAGAAATGCACATCATGTATCGAAACGAATATTTGCAATCGTACATTTTACGTAGAATTTAAATAAAGTTGTCCCACGTATTAACATTTGATAATTTTGAACAAAGCATATTATTTCTTATATATAAATAAATAATGGAAACCACGTTTTTTATTCTCATATCCTTTCTCGTAATTGCAAAGAATTATATATACCAATTATTTTTACAAATGTTAAGGTATATTCGATAAATCCGGTGGGTATTAATATCAATTACCGACAAATATTAATAATTACCTTAACATTTAATAAAAGTGTTTATTAAACCTGTATTTATTACATTAACCGGAATTTATAAATAAATTTTGTACACCTCTATAAAATAGCTGATGCTATTCAGACATGTAAAGTAACCCATTCCGCACTAGTGTTGTTATGAAAAAAAGTAGTTACACTCACACTTGATAATTTTTACTAGTCCGATTCTGTGTGTCATTAGTTATTAAAAGGAATTTTTATTTGAGCGATTTGTTCAATTTGTAAATTATTGACAGGTTCTATAAATAGATCAATAAATATGGCTGTTTATTCGGATGACAGAACTGTAAGCAAAAGAGTCGTGTTTATTGGAACGCGTTTGACATTATGACAAGTCAAGGTCGCTGCAACAAACTCAAAAAGGATAATGTACCAGGTCCGTAGTCACAATTTTTGCTAAGATTTCGAAATAGGTTATATTTATATTTATATTTCTAGTGTGTGATGACATGTATTATGGTGAGTGTGACATTATGTTAAAACGAGATTAGCAAGTTTTAACAGACACATAGTTTCATCACATACGAGACACATATAGTATTTCTTGTACGGATCCCCTATAAAATATAGCTGATTCTCAGATAATTTTCAAAATTTGGGATAATTCATTTTGCAGCAAATTCAGATTCAATTGTTCCATTTGTTATAAAAATGCCGATACACTAACACACACATAAAGAAATGAGTGTGTAGTATAGCAGAGAAGGAATCGCTCAATATGAGCATTGAGAGAAGCGCGAGGCTGGCCGAATAGGACATCGCAACATGCAATCTAAACGTTTTCACTCGCATCCAAGCGCGCCATTAAATGTTTCACATCAAAAATTCTAAAGTGGAATGTTAATCAATTTCTCCTGGGACACCTTGTGAACAAAACTATGTTTTCTGATAATGTATATAGGTATTAAAAGGCCCGTGAAGAATACAAAAAACGGATAAAACGAATGATGTACAGACTACAGAATCTTCGGCGAATAAAGTACGCTCATGTTTTGTTATTTTATAACATACGACTACAAAATTCTATTCCATTAAAATTCCTAAACTTAATGACATGTGGACAACTATAGTATTATACTTTTAACTTTTACGTTCGCAAAAATTAAGTACGCAATCTGAAATATTCTTGTCATGGTTTAAGCTCCGAAAAAGGTGCTGCTGTAAGCGAGGTGACGTGTAAGGCAAAATTTTCCTTTTAAAGGCTTCATCAGTACATGTATAAGAGAAAATAGACACTGACACCGTTCAAAGCCTAGTTCTAACAATGCACAACAATGCTCACTTAATCGCAATAATTAACGTAAATTAACGTTAATGTTACTAACTGCTTTGCACTGTTGTTGGCAGAGATGTTCATAGTATACGGAGTGGATCATAATGTTTGCAAAAGATGTGTGTCGTGGCCAGCGTTGCCAGATATTTTTTTTGCCAAGTCGGGATTTTGGAACTTTTTGAGTGAAAAAAGCGGGATTCTTTCGTCGAAAGCGGGACATAGTAAAAAAACGTATATAATCAGGAGTTTTTAAATATTTATCTTTTTATTTGAGTTCAAATTACGTTTCCGTGACAATAGTTAGCAAAAATAGCCATAGAAAATGTATTTTAATAAAAATATGGTACTTTAAATCAGATTTACCCTATATCGCTAAATAGTTGAGTCTTATTCGTCTTCTGAATAAAAAAATAAAAAAAACAAATCAATATCAAAAAAGTTTTATTCATTAGAAAAATATGGCGTTTCAAACAATAATCTGAGGAGTGAGTGTTACAAATTGCAACTTTCAATAAGAGAATAATTATTTACGCACGGTCGAGTTGTTCCCAAAAAGCGGGACTGAGCCTGTCCCGCGCGGGACATTTAATTTTGATTTAAAAATCGGGACGTCCTGCCAAAATCGGGACGTCTGGCAACGCTGGTCGTGGCACACACAACCGACATGAAACTCCTTATGTATGATTAATATAAACTTACTTTTGAGATTAATTTTATTTTATTTTTATTCTTAATTTAGTTCAATCCGATCATCCGTTTGACCTGTATCCTGTTCATTGACAACCAAACAAATAGACACATTTTTTCCAAAAATATATTTTTTGAATTCGGGGGACCCCAAAACAAAAAATTATTGTAAAATTTTGAAAAGTGAATTTTGGCCTAAATTAGTACTATTCCTCACTTGTAGAGTTGGAACGGTAAAAGATGCACTTAATGTAGTAATAATTACCTACTTGCATGTTTATGACGCATTCTATAAATTGTAGTAGACAAAGTACAATGTTTCAGTAGGGCAGATCCTAGATCCTAGCGACACAACACAATACACTGTAACTGTGTGTAATGAACATCCTCAACACGCGTTATTTATACAGAGGTCTCAAGCTGGAGCGTTTCTTGTCTTATTGTACGGTGTAATTTATGTAATTAAACTGTAAAATATTTACTTAGTTACTTTGCTCACGTTGTTAGAATGTGAGCGTTCTGTATTTTTAAAGTGAAATTTCTATAGCGACAGAAAGTTCGTGAGGCGATGAAACGAAAAGCGGCATGATAGATAAATTAAGAAAGAGTACAACATGGCGACACACCGTGCACGTTTTATTACTTAGACATACACAATAGGGATGTTGACTGTATTCAAATAAAAACATAATTTTAACGAAAAGTGGTAGTTTCTATGATAGAAATACTAAAAAACACTATATTTTTCCTTATTTTTAAGGAATTTATTTTATATTTAATAAATAAAACCTAATAAAAACACTCTCAAGTCACGTGACAACAGACACCAATCAGAGCGCATGACGTCATATGTTCAGCCGCTGTCAAAAAACTTCATTGTTTGGTTAATATTTAGTGTGTAATTTATTATTATTTGTTTATAGGAAACGTCAAATTATATGTAACTATAGCAACGACTTCGAAACAACTTTTCATCACCTCAGTTTACTAACGTTTATGAGCACAGAATACGCATCTTTAGGATGGTAGCTCCCGTGTAAACTTTTGAGCCTCCTTTGGTATGAACAGGTGACGTCACGCGACTAGTATTGGCGTTTTGGACCGAAATTTGAAACTGGATTTAAAATACATGATTTTTAAGGCTTGAGTTGTATTTAAATAAAAATAAAAAAAACCGGGTCGCAGTGCCAAAACCCTGCCGACAATATAGTGTATTTGCTTATACAGGCTGTGTGGCTTTATTATGCGAACTTAAGTTGGTTTTTGGGCAAAATAAAAAATTTGACTCCTTAATACACCCCTTAAAATAACATTTTTTTTCTTAATTGCAATATTATTATCAATCGAACTTCTATACCAAAGTATATACAACTTTCAGTAAATAATTCACTATCTGCAAACTAGTGTTTTCATAAAATTTGTAGTCCGGTCCTACCAGGCCGGTTTTATTAAAATTTTAGGGAAACTTTTGAATTACTACCAAAGGGTTAAATGTCAATTTTGAAACGATGCTTAGAATTTTTTCGGTATTTTGGGGCCCAAAAACATTTTTCAACCCCTAAAAACTACCCTTAAATGGCCTGATTACGCCCATTTTAAATAGGCTTCTTGCGGTGATGGATTTCAACACGTGGGCCAAATTTCGTTAAAATCAATTAACTATTTCGAAAGTTATAGCCGGCACGTATATATATATATATATACATATATATATATATATATAATTTTTCCAAAAATGGTGCCAAAGTGTTTAGGAGGCTATGAAACGTCGAGAAATTTTGGTCCGACCCCTAGGTCCCGCCATCCGACCGACGCCAATAGTGTATGTTGTCATATGGCACATACACTAATAATAAATATTAGGCAATATTAGGTACTTATGCACGATTTAAAACACTTTCCCAAAAATAGTCAACATCCCTATTGGACAGGGACATTCGTATCTTAAGAATGTATTAAAATTATTACTGTTAACGTGTCATAATATCCGTGCCGATTTTATCATTTTGTGAGAAAATGTATGAAATTTAAAGTCGTCAATAATAATAGAACATTTGAAATGCGCACTAAACTTGACATAATCTGGCTCTAGTCAATAAAGCCACAAGGCCTGTATTAGTAAATACATTATATTGTCGAGTAGGTTTTGGCACTGGGAATTTCCTTTTTTTTTTGTTCTGAATTAAAGAACCGGAGGCTGTCAATTTGTTTTATAGATAGCCGGATAATTAACTGGTAAATTATTCGGCCTCATTGATTGTGTATTTGACTATGTTAAGTTACAAACAAACAATCAGCAGCTGATTATGTACTTTCTCCTTTCCCTTCGCGTAAAAACGGTTACAGCTCTCCCGACGCTATTTTTAAAATAAAAGGGTTTGAGTAAACATTAAATGAAAGACCAAGAGTCCTACTGCGGATGAATTTTTTTAAAAAACGTGTTAGTTATGTGTGAAAGATTATGTAATTTTTTTAACTTAAATTTTTTTTAAAGAAATTTTCATTCAACTTTTTGTCTACAAGATCTGGGAGGTGAATGTTGGTCCTTCATTTTGGTGTTTATTCGAGCCATTGAGCTTTAAAAATAGTGTTGGGAGAGTCGCAACAGTTTTAGACGAGGGGACGAATTTGAGAAGAAGGGCATTTGTAAGTATTCAATGTTGTTAATTTTATAGAATCAGATAGTTGGACAGTCTTTGTGTATATATCCATCTACAATTGAACGAAACAATTTTTTTCTTTTTTTATATTTTTTTTCATTTCTTCCAATAAGAAAATCGCAGACTAACTTAATTTATCTTTTCAATTTGAATATTAATCCAATTATTGAATCAATTCAAGACGGGGTGACGATTTGAATTTTCTCATTTGAATTTCTATACATTTATAATATATCTATATGATGACGGAGACCTATTAAATTGATTAATTGAATGAATACATTCACAAAAAATAAATTCAGAGACGATATTCATTTTCAGACGAAAAAATGTTGTAAAAAATGTACACAGAGTATTTTTGCTCACCCTCCTATAAAATAGCTGCTTTTCATGCCTGTATAAAATGTAATACAAAATGGTGCTTTCAGAATCAGTAATAAAGTAACACAAACAAAAATGCGATTCAACAGTAATTTCGAAAAGCGACCTCTCAGCTATCGGTTAATTCTACAAGATAAACAAAGAAAGCAAAACATCACAAAGTGGCGTAGTTTTCAAAAGCATCTCACATGAAATGCAATATGACTGCACATAGTGTTGACACCAACTGTAAGAAATATTATTTTGAAGTGCAAATCAGTTATTTTTTAGGAGGTACGTGTAAAAAATATACTATGTATCTCAAATGAAATGCTTTCAGGACTCGTGTGACTGTTAAAAACTCACCAGCGGTAGTTTTTCCAAATCTCGCACTAAACAATGTACTACATTCTAGATACATAAACTACTATTACAGTACAGCCTCGTTAATCCAAATTTCGATTAGACACTCAATTACAGTTTGCAAAACATTTGATTTTCTTTCAGTGCATCACTCAAAAAGCCTCATTTTCCATGAAGACTCTGATTCTGCTAAACAATAAGCTGTTATTTAAAAACCAAAGTTAATATTAAAATTACCTAAAAACGTTCACTAATTAGAAGTTAATCTCCATGTTTTTCCCGCTGGAAATTATATTAATTTTATCCGAAACATTTTTTCCAACTGGTGTTATCTTTTAGAAATACTCTTGGTGGAAGTTTTCAAATAAACATCCGTAAGATACTAAAATGGTAGAAGTGAGTCATCATTATAGTACGGCTCGTTTAATGGAGAGGCAAATCAATGAAATAATGTAAAGTATGCCCGTCGCATGCATAAATACTAAGCCGCTCATACACATTATAAAGTGTAACTAGTGTATGACTCACTCCTTAACACCATACCAATTCTAGTTTTTCACAAATCATAAATCTAGCCGGAACACAGATTGGCCGCGCCAAATTGAGCCATTTTATACGCAGTGTACAACTATCGGCTGCTTCTATATGCAGTGTACAACTGTCGATTGCTACTGTATAGACTATAGATGGACCGCCCAGGTGCTACATATGCAGTGTTCCACCACTCGGGGCTCAATATGGCAACGATCGGATACATTGGCCAGACTCTTACTATAGTCACTCTATCCACTACCCGTAAATTTCTATTTCCTTGTAGACGTGAGTCTAAACTTTATTTAATCACACGTCAGACATTCCTAATCACTTTTTGTTTGATGAAAATGAAACAAATATACTTTTGTGTTGAAATTGACTATATATATTTTTCACAGCTCTTTTGGAAGAACGATTTAAAATAAACATTTTGCCGATCGAAACAAAAAATAAATTAAATAAATAACGCGCTGGATATTTTTGACTTTCTCATCACGATGCTCGTTCGTTAATGTAAACAAATCAAGTATATAAATAGTTTGCATATAAATAAATACATTTAACTTAAATTTCAATTGAATTGATCGATCAGAGTCTATTCAAATTATTTTTAAATTTAAATAAAGGTGCTTTTCTATGAAATACCAAAAGCTTTTCAATGAATTATTAATACTTAATGATTTAATTGATTTAAATGGCAGAATATAAAACAAGTAGTATTATTATCTGTTTATAATATTTTATATTCAATGTAGACAAACAATCTAACGAGATTAAAAATCTTAGATGTTCTAATAGTTTAATGTAAAAATTTTTCTTAGTTTTGAATCATAAAAATACGTAATATAATGTATTTCAAGAATAAATTTTAATTGGATTTTACGTTTCAAAAGGATACCAATTTTTTCTGATGATGGATCAAAATGTCCGAAAGCGCTCAAGAATATAAATTTCTTTAAAAACAAGAATAACTTTTATTTTTGGACCTGTATTATCATCTAAAAAGAAGTTTTTCTTATTTAAGTAATATTAATACTTAATTTATTCAATACTGACTGTGAATCCAGTTTCGCTCGGATCACGTTCTATGCGGATACAATATTTAAATTGCTCAAAAACAAGAACGAAAGTCTATATCAAAGAGAATAGTAATTTGTGATAGATATCAATCAAGAATACCGTACTGAAGTGCCATCTATGAATCACTGTATCAACTACTTAAGTGGATAAAACAGCATTCGACAGTAAACTGTTTCATTGACAGAGACAGCGTGTGTACATGGAACAATTGTCATTCATAGTTATTATTGTAATTCGAATTTGCGGACATATTATTATGTTGTCGATACAAAATTAATATTTGTTTATGTCTAATAATTTTTTATCGATTTCAACCAAGTCTATTGTACCGCTCGATAAAATTATTAACATTTCAAGTGATTAGTTGTACCCACGGCTTCGCTCGCATGGATTTTGAAGGTCACGATAACACATTTATCTTCGCTGGAATTCGAAACCAGATCCTTTCAAATAATAGAACACTACTCAATTTGATTAAAAAAATAAATGTAAATAATTTTTTTTGTGGTTCTCCTTTACATTCTTAGCTTAATAGTTTCGTTGCACCGCGCCCACATGCTGAGGTGAGCTAACTCGTATGTAACTACAAGAGCTGCCAACACACAAAACACAATAAACTGAACACATAGTTATAGTGGCAGGACTGAAGAACCGCGCGTCTGAAGCTATAGGTACTATCAGTAGAGTTTGTTTTCAAAAAACGACGATTTTTCATTTTATTACAGTCGCATCCTGAAATGCCGGAGATTCATGTAATAATAATATAATCTTCAAGGATATATTTACAATTCGACTTTCAAGCAGTAGTATCGAATTTAAAAATGAACAGAGCGGCCTATTTTCACAAAGGTCTCTGCAATAATGTTTATATCAATTTTTAGAAAACACTATTTATGAGACGAAAGTTACTGTAAACATACAATGAAAAAACAGGAACGCGCAAAAGTGAGCTCTATCTGTGTTTTCGTCGTGAAGATAATGAAATAAACTTTCTGTGGTGACATTGCACAGATCGCGAAACATCTAGAATAAAGAAAATCAACAGCTATCGTCCACGACTCGCTGTCGATACTCCGAAAGGATTCAAGTGATCCCTCAGATTGTAAAATACGCTCTTGGGAAATTTCGAACTGTGATCGCAAAATCCATTTCATTACTGTTTTTATTACTTGCGATTACGCATTAATCTTTACAAAAATTTGGGTTACTACTTAAAAATTTCAAAAAACATATATTTTTGTCCTAAAAATTGAATAAAAAAACGTGATATTTGTCTTTTCCTCGTTTAGATTATCTACAGTCCTCAGTGTAGGATTTCCTTCTTTAAAGTACGTGCTTGGAAATGTATATATTTTCTTTATTAATAAAGAAATGTCAAAGAAAGCTCCAAAATAATCAATATATACGACACCCAGTTATTGTTTTAACTTTTATTTCATCCCACAATCTCAACAAAAAAAGTTTATTAAACATTTATACAAGGAAAAAGATGATGGATCCATTAAGTAATTACGGCATGCCATTCTATAACTAATTTATTAATAGACAATCAACCAGCGAATCAAGGAGCGTTCTTAACTTCGTACAGTTTGGAAACTCAGATCCTACGTTTTTAATGAAGAACTAACAAACCGGACTTACAAATTTTTTGAAAACACTAGTTTGCGTATACAAATTTACGGACTGAGAGATGTATTTAATTTGGTGCAGATGTTGGATAGATAACAATATTTCAACGGAGAGAAATATTATTAATTTAATGGGTGTATTTAGAGGTAAATTTTTTTATTTTATTCAAACATAAACTTAAGTTCACGTAATAATTCACATTACCTGTAACTCGAGTTTTTATTAATCCTACAGTGATCAGAAGTTCTAGGTTTACTTTGATGAAGTGAATTGCAATGTCCATTAAACGTCGGTTATTAACAACTATTGAAATAACTATTGAAACTCTAAAAACCACGGCACTTGAGTTGTTAATCTTATTACAGCAAAAGTACATAAACCATTGTTCCTTGTGACTATAGATTTATAAGATATCAACTTTTTTTATTTACGAAACGACTTTTCCAAGTAATAAAAGCACCAGAAAGATACTAATAATGAAATATTGGAAGTTCATTAAAAATTAATGGGATATTTAATGGGATATATTTACTAATTATAATGAGTTAATAGCACGGCATTTTATAGGTTATGTAGTAGACGATTAGATACTTTTTGTCTTTTTTTGTTATTAATCTATATAAAAATGTAATTAACTCTAACAGAACCGCACTTACTTTTTTAAGTGCAAAAACAGTGTACTACAACCTGTGCGAACGTCAGGCCATGGATATCAGAAGGCAGGTATTTTAAGGACAATCAAGGATGGATGCAGAAGACTATGTATCATTCAACCAGATTACGGTTTGTGCCACCTAGGACAAGAAACGAGAATATTAAATCGAGGGATATAAAAAATTGGGAGTTAGCCCTAATTGTTAGTCGCGCCTTTACCTTGAACCAAGTAAATAAACTTTGAAAGTCTGACACCGTTTGGAGAATTTTGATAAATTTTTAGGAGCATTCCTAAAGGATTAAATTTGACGCGTCTGAAGTAAAACATTTGTATTATATATATGTAAACACAAATTAAACACTAATATATGTTCGTTTTAGTCTTTAAATTATTAAAGTCTACACCCACTGAATAGGATTGGATCGGTTCAGTACGGCAGTGTATATGCACACTGCTGCCGAATCGATCTGAGCCGACTAGTGCGTGGGAACTCATTTAACTTCATGTATCGCAAAACTGCCGATCGTGTCGAGTCAATTCGATCCGATTCAGTGGGCGTGGACCTCTTATGTACACAATGAATTTCATTCAATTATCGCAGATGGCTATACTACACTTTTGAGGTCTTGCTATTCCCTATTCCCTGGGTATTATTCCTACTATGCACATAGATGGTGGATAGAGTTTTCTTGTCAACGCATTACCGAAAAGCCAACCAAGAGCGGTTCCATTTTCTCTACTCCTAACGGTGCTGCTTTTTCTTTAATTTTTTCATTACACTACGAAACGAAATTACTGTTATCACGACTAAAAAAGTTTCAATTCAAAACGAATGTTGATAAATTGGCGCGACGCTAGCGAGAGCGAATTCTTCGGTCAGAGTTTGATCAGTCGATACTCTTAATATGTATAGTTCATCCTTCAGCTCATAATAAAATGGTTATATAATATAGATGGATGGCCTTGCATGATTCACGTTGGTAATGTACTAATTAACCAACCTATCATGAATCGAAGCCCGATCATCCCTTTTTTCTCCTCCCGACTCCGCCGCTATCCTGACTGATGATGTGTATCACCCGATAGTTGCCACGGGGATATTTAATTACACGATATTCCACTATAAGCAGATTAACAATGGCATCCTTTTTTAAAAAAACAAAACAAAAGCTCCTCTTTACGAGAAAACGCTATCGAATATCAAGCATGAAAAAATATACATATACAAAGTGTACCAGAAGTAATGTCAAAGATTTTTAACGGGTTTTCCTTGATATTCAACAAAAATTCCTTCACTGTATCTGGATATGCTTCGACTAAGTTATTATTGTTATTATTATTATTATTTATTTATTTTTGTAAAATGAATCCAGGAATATTTGCAAAACTAATCACTCTACTCAAATGCTGAATTTGAACTTTCAATGTTTAGTTTAGGAGTTACAAGTCTAAGTACAACAGCAAACAGACGGATAACGAAGTTTCAGCATGTGTCCCATTTTTATTACCATTTCGATACGGAACAAATAATCTTTAGGTAGTGTTCTTAAAGGGACTGACTGCTTTCTATGAAAGCTCAAGACCCTTCGAAGTAATAATAAACGCAACGAGAGCCACGCAATCAGATTCAAGTCACTGGAAACAAAATATTTAGGAACCAAAAGATTTATCAGATCTCTTGCGAACATGAGTTCAGAACTGTTAATAATAATGCGTTTAACGTCCGTTTGTCGACTTTTATGCCATAACAGACGCCATTCGCACCATTACTATTTTCCTTTTTACCACTTCCCGTTATTTTCTACATTTCTGAAACTTCAACTTAACTAATAGCAATTAAATTATAGGAAATTAGGATAGGATAGGTAATTTTTGAACTAGGAGTTTGATAGGTAATCGGCCATGGCCTAGAAGAAGGAACCATCTCGATATTTATCTGGAATTAATTGAGGGAAATCATGGAAAACCTCAATCAAGATGGCCGCTTAAGGAATTACCGTTTCTCGGCGAGAGGCAGTAGGAAAAACTCCCAGCCACATCTGCCCCCGCCGGGATTCGAACCCGAACCTCCCGAATGCGAGTCTAGTGCTGTCACCACCACTCTACACAGCTCGGTGAGTTTAGAACTGTTCGGTTATTTGATAATGGGCGAGAGCTGGAGAATATCTTATACTTAAAACACTGTTTTGTATTTTTCTTAGATATCTTGTAGTTCAATCGGCCGACATAAAAAATGGTTCCGATTTTATAGAGGAGGAAAATATAGTACATATAGAGACTTCAATCACTTGCCTATAGGCAATCCAGCGAAAATCTGATTCGAAAGCAGGAAACGCACTTCCGGTTTTACTAATCCGATAGAAGTTAGAGCTTTTAATTTTTATCAATTTGTTGATCGATAAGAGCCATTAAAGAATATATTTAAATAATGATCAAACATAATGGCAATTTCGTAATAATGCATGAAAAAGTGTTTCCATTATTCCTAAATGCAGCGGAAAAATTTTTCTGCTCTCAGTGATACCAAACTGGGCGATACAGCCTTCCTGACGGCACTGGAGTTTGTCGAAGCGGGAGTATCTTCCAAAAAAAATGAGGGCCTATGAAAACATACAGAAGGAAGAAGAAAATTTAAAACCAGTTTGTAAGCACATGTTTCTTCTTTTGCGTTATTAAGTTTGTATATTTCATTTCGTACAATAATATAGAGTCATAAAAGACCGCAAATTTGTGACGGGATTTTTCGAATTTTCATTTATAGAGGGAACATACATAGATTTCTAGGGAACCGTTGAGTAAATTTTTGAAGTTATACTTCATTTGGCGCATTGAGAGTAAAATTTTAGCAACCAACGGAAGTTATGAGCGCACAACTATTTCGTCAGTATGAAGTACGAAGGAAGAGGTTGTCCAAGAGGCTCAGACTGAAATGACTAATGGAGGAAATCAATGCCCTTTCTGTCCTCTGGAAACTATATTATATACTAGATGACTATAACTTTTGATTACAATTAGTCTTTTTAAGTGTCATCCAGCGGAATTTATAATAAAAAAAGTGTTTCAAATATTTGAGGTTAATTTTAGTAAGTATTATTCTTAAACTTTATGAAGATTTTATTTCATTAAATTATTTGCATGTGTATTAAAAATTAGTTTTTAATCACGCTAAAGAAGTATAAATTCAAACGCGCACCCACTTTTTTGTGAAATAGGAGCAGTAGAGCCAAATAAGTGTGGGAATCCCTGATCTATTGTATCTAAGGCAACAGGAAAATTCTTGAATTTTTTGCACATTCCAGCCAGGTTAATAATACGTAGGCATGTGTAGGAAAGGATGCATTAATTTTAATACGGGTTTAGTTGAACACGGTTACGACCTTCACCTGCATTGCAATTTATGGCGTAGGAGGTATTATATTAGTTGAATGTCAAGGCGTTACATAATTTGTGTCGGGATTTGAACTCAAGACCAGTACTCAGCATTCTAATTCGTAAACTATGTCAAACTCGCCAGTAATTATCAAATTCTGCAGCGGTATAGATGTGGCTGTATTATTAAGTAATAGTGCTTTATCGTTGACGATTTTAGAATCAACGAAACAAAACCGTAACTCGTGCCATATCAATTAGTCGAAAAATTTAGTTAACTAGTCAATATTAACTACAAGGAAGGCTGTAGCCAGAACCGTTGCCAAAAAACAACTGTTCCACGTCGACTAGTTGAAAAATCAGTTGATTTCGTGAATTAGTTTACATTAACTACAAAGAACTCTATGCAAGATCGTTGCGACCTCAGAATAAGTTTATATATTTCATTGGTTTTAAATTGGTGAACAATTGACCACCCCCCCCCTTATCTCCGAAACTACTGGGCCTAAAATTTTGAAAAAAATAGTGAATGTCGGGTCTCACCCATAGTTTACAGGAAAACCTAGACGAAAGTCTTAAGTCTTAAAGGACTCACGGAAAACGAAATAGTATGGAACCCTCTACTCACGAGTTCGACTCGCACTTGACCGGTTTTTTGAATTTAGTTCTGGTAAAAATAAAATAATAAACTAAATAATCTTAAGATTACCTAAAAAATAATCTATATATATATATATATATATATATATATATATATATATATATATATATATATATATATAAAGTCGTGTTAGTTACACTATTTATAACTCAAGAACGGCTGAACCGATTGAGCGTAGAACCAGGAGACGGACATAGGATATTATAAATTCGAGCGAACGAACGGAGTGAGTGAGAGTAATGAAATAAATAATTATAAATTCGAGCGAACGACCGAAGTGAGTGAGTGAGTATAATGAAACAAATAATTATAAATTCGAGCGAACGAACGGAGTGAGTGAATAAGTAATGAAACAAATAATTATAAATTCGAGCGAACGAACAGAGTGAGTGAGCGAGTAATGAAACAAATAATTATAAACTCGGGCGAACGAATGGAGTGAGTGAGGAATGAAAGAATCCTAACTATTAAAATCGCGGGTGGAGCCGCGGGGAGCGGCTAGTTTATAATATTATAAAAAGATTATACAATTTCTATATTTTGATACCAAACAGTAATAAAACATTAAAACATTTTGAACGCAAAAATCAAATTGATTCCCTGCTTTGAAATCTAGGAGTCACCATAGACTGTCTATTACAGTTAATACAAAAATGGTCGACCCCAGGTAATAGTGATCGAAATCCGGTGCTTTTACCTTATTGAATTTATCTAGAAAGTAATGAATTATTATCGACGAGTAACTGATATGTTATAACTATAGTCAACGAAGTTGTAACAGCTACACGAATCATAATATCATTACGTTCGACATAGATAACTATATTTATTACACTACTCCCTATAAAATCCATAGGTATTATTCACTTCATTTTCAGTACATTTTCAAAATGTTTGACATTTAATTTCTGTAAGCGTATTTCTGACACAATAGTTTGCTATATTTACTAATAGTAATTACCATTGAAGCTTTACTCTCTAGTGTACATTAAAATTAGGGAAAACAAATAAAATTTTCAAAATCATATTCATTTTTTGTAAGTGCATATAATTTTAAGTCACAGACACTTTCTGAAATTTCGAAACAGGACAGAAAATACGTTGTTGTTTCTGTTTATACAATCACCTGTGTTTAATTTTTATTTTATATAGCGTAATTATTGGGTTTTAATAATTATTATTAACATTTCATTTTATAAAAAGCATTGAAGTTGAATCTGTCAAAACAAGGTCGCAATTTCGCACTCATGTACTGTTATGAACTTTTATAATAATTGATAGACTAATTTGTGTATTAAATTCCAGATTTTAGTATCATATTCCAAAATTTACATTCCTATTTTGTATCATCTATATGGACAATATTTTAATTATATCTTTATTGTAATAACAAGTAGTACCATAAGTGAAACAAATTGACATTTTATTTTTTCAAAAAACGAGTTAGGTACACCGAAAGTAGAGAAAAATCAACAGACATATGAAAATTTACGGAAAATCAAATCAAAGTTTCATCACTAAAACAGAACAAAAGGTTAAGAGGCAAAATGGTACAAGTATACATTTTTGGAAGCAACTATTTAAAAAAAGCTATTTGAACATTCCCTAGATAATTAAAAAACATGAAAAGTCAGTTTCCTCCAAATCTTTGATTCTGCATTTATACCGTTTTGCTTCATACCCCATTTTGTAAGTTTGTTCGTTTCACCTCTGCACGCACCAACATTTTTTTTTAATATTCAGCTTCTACATTAACTACTCACTAGTGCAAGTAGCAACAACAGTGACGGATTAAAATTTCTTGGTACCCTAAGCATTTCTTGCCTATGATCTCCCATCTCTAATACCAGTCTAAAAAAGTCTTAAAAAGTATGTTTCTCTGACATGTTAAGTTTATGAAAAGAAAAAAAATCTTTTGAGAGTCAAAGACTTATAGGAAATCACATTGTCTATATAAGTTTAAAAGTGCAGGTAAGAGCATAGAACTTTAAGAAAAAGATTGAATTTTTAAACAAAAAAATATTTTTTCTCTCCATTAATTAATAGAATGTTTTTTTTTTTATTTTACAGTCAATGTTCTTATTGAAAATTTGATTGTCTACAAAAACGGTTCTTAGGCATTTTTGTATAGTTAACAGAGAAAAGGTTACAACCCTAAAACAAAAGAAAATTGAATCTTATGATTTTTTTTTTCAAAAATAAATTATTTCCTTTTAATTTGTATACTTTTAAAGACAATTTTTTCAGAACGCGAAAAAAGAAAAACATTTTTGACACGATCTAGTGAGCTACTACTTTTCATTTCAAGCTGTGCTTTTGGTGCCTTCTGAGACGTGATGCTCTAAACAGTTGCTTACTTTGCTTATTGACTGATCCAGCACTGAGCAACAAGAATTTAAAAAAAATGGTTTAAATACAACACATATTCAAGGAATCACTTTGGGAGACACCGTATAAAAATACATGTAACAAACACTTAAAAACAATTATCTTCATACCTATATATACATATATATACGACACTGTTGTTCTTTGTTGTACACCACAAGAGCAAAACACACTGTTACCAACTAATAATAAATGTAGTGGCGGCGGCGGTGGTGGTAGCTCTTTATACAAGTAAGCACTATAGCGTTGGTTTGTTAGGCGCGACAAGCTTTTTCAAAACGTTGCTAGCTAGAACCACGTGCGGACGGGTACTGCCTGACAAGTGGACATAGCACTTGACATATAGTACACAACCCCCACTACAGGACAGGCTACGGCGTCGTATGCCAGCGCCGCGACGCCGAACGAAGCGCCGCACACGGACAGATTGACATACTTCGTTAAACAAGCGACGCTTGTACGTTGTGCTATCAATACTAATATTATATATAACAAAAAGGCATGAGTCGCGACACACACGGCCGAAGAGAAACTTCTTATAATAATAGATTCGTCGAGGGGTCTATCAAAATCTATTGAACTTTAAATCGACAAAATATGTATCCACAAAAATCGAATACTTATGTTATTACATTAATGACAAAGATTTCATATAGACACGTCATGATAGCTTGATTGGCGTCTCTGTCAATAAAATAACAGTTTACTGTCGAATGCTGTTTTGTTCACCGTTGATAAAGTGATTCATAGATGACGCTTCGGCACGGTAGACTTGATTGAAGTCTATTACAAATTACTATTCTCATTGTCAGTGATTCAATTGCTAGAATTAAGCCAATACGCACACTCTAACTGCAATTTAAAGATTGTATCCACACAGAACTTGACATGAATGAAGAAGCTTTCGCTGCTAGTGTATGAATATGGTATACAAATTTATTACGTCTTATTATTATTAGTGTATTTGCCATAAGGCAACATAAGGCAACATACACTATTGGCGTCGGTCGGATGGCGGGACCTAGAGGTCGGACCAAAATTTCTCGACGTTTCATAACCTCCTAAACACGTTGGCACCATTTTTAAAAATGTTTATATATATATGTATATATATATTTATATATATATATATATATATATATATATATATATATATATATATATATATATTTATATATATATATATATATAAATTATAAATATTTTAGAGGAATTAGGATCAAAGAAATAAAAGACAAATTATTATTTCACAACGTTTCGTATTAATATTAATACTTCATCAGGTGATCTAAAATAAAATAACAAGACAATTTAACAATCAATAATAAAACAAATAAATAAATATTAAACATACCTTAATTAATTGTCTCAATAACTAAATTTAATTCAATTATCTTGTTATATTATTTTAAATTATCATAACAAATCAAATTTAAAATAATATAACAAGATAATTGAATTAAATTTAGTTATTGAGACAATTAATTAAGGTATGTTTAATATTTATTTATTTGTTTTATTATTGATTGTTAAATTGTCTTGTTATTTTATTTTAGATCACCTGATGAAGTATTAATATTAATACGAAACGTTGTGAAATAATAATTTGTCTTTTATTTCTTTGATCCTAATTCCTCTAAAATATTTATAATTTATTAACATCAAAAGGATCTGATTATACATTTTTCAATATATATATATATATATATATATATATATATATATATATATATATATATATGTGTACGCGCGATAACTTTCGAAAGAGTTAATTGATTTCTACGAAATTTGGGCCACGTGTTGGAATCCATCACCGCAAGAAGCCTATTTAAAATGGGCCTAATCGGGCTATTTTAAGGGTAGTTTTAAGGGGTTGAAAAATGTTTTTGGGCCTCAAAATATCGAAAAAATTCTCCGAATCGTTTCAAAATTGAAATTTAACCATCTGGTAGTAATTAAAAAGTGTCCCCAAAATTTTAATAAAATCGGCCTGACAGGACCGGATTTACAAATTTTATGAAAACTCTAGTTTGCAGATAGTGAGTTATTTATTGAAGGGTGTATTTAATTCGGTGTAGACGTTAGATTGATAAAAATATTACAATTAAGAAAAAAAATGTTATTTTAAGGGGCGTATTAAGGGGTTAAATTTTTTATTTTGCCCAAAAACAAACTTAATTTCACATAATAAAAGTATAAAACTACACGGCCCTATACAAGCAAATACACTATATTGTCGGCAGGGTTTTGGCACTGCGACCTGGGTTTTTTTTTAGTGTATTTGCCATATATGGCACATACACTATTGGCGTCGGTCGGATGGCGGGACCTAGAGGTCGGACCAAAACTTCGCGGAAAATGTTTATATATATACAGAGTGATCCGTTTTAATCTCACCAGGGAAATATTTCGAAACGGCGGTGTTGTTGAAAAAAAAGTTTCGGACAAAAGTTGTTCAGTTTGAAGGGGGTCTTTGTTTGGAGCCAAATACCACCTCTCATCCGCAACCCCTACGCAGGAATGAGGGTGACTTTGACATTTTTAATATGAACACCTATTTTTTTATCACAAATCATGATTTTTCGATAAAAAATATGCAACATCTGTCTGAAACATTTTTTTATCCGATGCTTCCCTCAACCCCTAAAATGCATGTCAATAATCGGTTTCCCGAAATTCTATTAAATTTTTATGCCTAAACAACGACCTTGCGCAGAAAATTACAAGAGGTAAAAGTTGTTTGGTTTGGGAAGGGTCATCGATTAAAAATAAAAAGAAACCCCTACCCCCACACAAAAGTAACCTCCACCCCCTGTGCGGGGGTGGTGGGTTCTTTTAATGTTCTTTTTATGCTCCTAAAATTTTAATAAAATCAGCTAGACAGAACCGGACTTATAAATTTTATGAAAACGTTTGCGGTTAGAGAATTATACTTACTGAAGGCTATAGGTATATCATTTTGAGCAGATGATGAATTGATAAAACAAAGACGAAATATTGAAACGAAGGAAAAATACTATTTTAAGGTGTGTATTAAGGGGTTAAATTTTTTTTTAATTTTTCCAAAAACAAACAAATTCATATAATAAAGTCACGCTGCCGGTATTAGCAAATACACTATATTGTCGGCAGGGTTTTGGCACTGCGTCCCGGGTTTTTAGTGTATTTGCCATATGGCAACATACACTATTGGCGTCGGTCGGATGGCGGGACCTAGGGGTCGGACCAAAATTTCTCGACGTTTCATAACGTCCTAAACACTTTGCCACCATTTTTAAAAATGTTTATATATATATATATATATATATATATATATATATATATATATATATATATATATATATATATAAATATATAGGTATATATGTGTGCGGGCTATAACTTTCGAAGAAGTTAATTTATTTTAACGAAATTTGGCACACATGTTGAAATCCATCATCGCACGAAGCCTATTTAAAATGGGCCCAATCGAGCCATTTTAAGGGTAGTTTTTAGGGGTTGAAAAATGTTTTTGGGGCCCAAAATACCGAAAAAATTCTCCGAATCGTTTCAAAATTGATATTTAACCCTCTGGTAGTAATTAAAAAGTGTCCCTAAAATTTTAATAAAATCGGCCCGACAGGACCAGACTTACAAATTTTATGAAAACACTAGTTTGCAGATAGTGAATTATTTACTGAAAGTTGCATATAATTTGGTATAGAGGTTCAATTGATAATAATATTGCAATTAAGGAAAAAAATGTGATTTTAAGGGCTGTATTAAGGAGTAAAATTTTTTATTTTGCCCAAAAACCAACTTAAGTTCGCATAATAAAGCCACACTGCCTGTATCAGCAAATACACTATATTGTCGGCAGGGTTTTGGCACTGCGACCCGGGTTTTTTATTATTATTGTAATCACGTAAGTATTATTTTGCGTAAATAGGTACATATGTTGTCGAATCGAAATTAATATTTTTTACGCTTAATTATTTTCATCTATCAAGTCCACTATACCTCTCTATATTAATTACGAGTATATAGATTTTTCTATCAATGACATCTTGACTAGAAAGATAAGAAACAATTTCCGCATATTTCTTTCAACAAGTTTTTCGATTCTAAATTTCACAAGAAACATATTTTCAAAATCGCTTACGGTTTGGTTTCGGTCACAAGAATGTCTTCTAAATGTACATGTTAATAATGTAATAATATGACTTACATAAAGATTAATAATAGGAAAAATTTCAACTTCGATTCACAATTATTACACTTGGTGAAAGTTCATATTCTAATGATGCGTAATTGTAATGTATATCCATTATCCATATACGATGAGTACTTTTAATAAACTGAGCTTTATTCTCAACAGAAATTCCAATGTTACAAGCTTACATAAAAATATATACACTAATTATTTACATAATTGGTTTCTAAACTAAATCGGCTATTACACCTCCTTTCTTAAAATGAAAACATAAACAACACATTTTTTTATTTATTATATGTACATATTGGACTTATATCTAATAACAGGTTTGATTTCTCTTTTGGGATAGCGACTTCGATTGTCATGATTTTCATCTCTTAAATCAAATTCAGTTTCGTTTTCTTTCGGTTTAATTTCGGTGCTGTCAATATCAGGTTCATTATTGAAGTCAGGATGTTTTATGTAAAAGCATGGATTTTGCTTTGGTTTTGCATGAATAAGAATAAGTTGATCAATATGTCTTTTAACATTCTTACCATTCATATTAATTTACTATGTATGATAGTGAATCTAACTTTGAGACAATCAATCCTGTTTCATAAAATTGTTTATTATTTTGATACATACGAACTAACACACTGTCATTAATTTTTAAAACTCTATCTTTCCCTCTTTTAAATTTTTTTTTGCTTTTCCTGATTGATTTTAACCGTTTTTCCGACCATTTCATTAATTGTCGATGTTTGTTTCATTTTTATATTGTTATTATTCTGTGGCAACAGTAAATCTAATCGAGTACGTAAATTCCTTCCGAACATTAGTTCAGTCGGACTAACTCCTGTAATTATATGTTTACAATTTTTATAATGTAACAAAAATCGACATAGAAAATCGTTCGCATAATAAAGCCACACGGCCGGCCTGTATTAGCAAGTACACTATATTGTCGGCAGGGTTTTGGCACTGCGACCCGGATTTTTTTTTAAATTAAATCTTTCTGGGTTTCATTAGCAATTGTAATCGGCTATTACACTAATGTAAAATTAACTCTTGGAGAATGTGAAATGGTTTTGCAAATATGTTTTATTATGAGAAATGTTGATTGTTTAGATATGTCACTGTAGAATACATGATAATTCAGCCACCGCGATAGTGGACGATTCAGGTTTGAGTTATTGAATTATTTTCTAGCGTCGCATTTTCAAAAACTTTCGGCGTTACTTTTGAAACAGCCTACATATAGTCAAAACTCAGCTTTCTGTATTTCCAGTCAATTTAACTGAAATGCAAAAAAAAAACTCGCTAAGTAGAAGCATTAATGGTCATCGAATGCGTGCGAGTCGACGCGGTGCATTGTCCGTCACGCGGCGTCGGGGCAAAGCGCCCCAGCGGGGGTTCGGTCATTGCCCACTGTGTGCACGCGTGGCGCTTTCAAAGGGGTGAACTGATTGTCAAAATTAACAAGAAAAGTTTTTTTTTATGTTTTAGTCTCCATTTGACCGTGATGAGAATTAGTGACGTATAATCGCACAACCAATAACCTCACATTAACTGTAATTGCGCTGAAAAAAAATAGCTTTGTTCAACTTTATTCAACTCATTGTTCAACTCATTCCGCCGCGAAAGTGGAAAGATTCGGGTTTGAGTCCCGACGATGACAGTGGATAAAAATTATAAATTTTTCTAATTTAACATTGTAACAATGAATGTTTTCTAACAATTATCATTAGGCATCTACACCTTATGTAGAGATCTTACGTACTATAAACGTAGGATATATATTTATCAAAATATTTATATATGTAGCGCTGCAGTAATTTGCATAGAACACCAATATGATACTTGCGTGAAATTTTTCATCGAATTTTTTGTGATACTTTCTTAGCTGTGACGAGAGTGATTTGTTTTTTACGTCTAGCCGGAAGTTACTCGATTCGTCATGATATTATTATATTAATATTTAGTATTATTCTATATCATAAAAACAGTAGTAAAAGAACAGTTTACGATAGCTGAACGGATATAGCGTCCGCTTTGTACACCTGTCACTGGTTCCATTCCGGCCTTAATCATCATTTTTTTAGAACTATTCCATATAATATATCACTTGATATTTATTTATATATTTTTTAATAATGGTGCATCGATTTTATTCACGTTTACAGACATTTTTTATTGGTTATCGCTACACGGATATTATCATGTCATAAAAAATCGCATTTTATCAATACTCGATTATATTGTAATTGTCAATATTGCGCTTAATAATTTATGAAGATTATCCACTGTAGATAATTTTTTAGCGAAGGTTCGAGAGAATTTTTTTAAAGCTTCAAAGTTTAATTCTTACATTAGAAGCTATTATAATGGGTCCGAAAATAGGAATCAAAATGTTTAACATATTTTTATGTTTCAAAGTCATTACAGTATTCTTCCACTATTTTTGCAAAAAAGTGTATGCGTTTGTGTTATTTACATACGCACGTACGTGTTAATTTCTTTCCAGCCTGAAATCTCGCAAAAAATATGATATATCTACGTCATTAGGGTTCCGATCGAAGTGTATGATTCGAAATAAATTTTATCAAAATCGGTCAAGCCGTTCTTTTCTTTGGTTAAACAAAATGACTGCCAAAAAGTGAATTTTAGAACTTCTTGAAAAATATTTATCTTGTCTAATTTGTTTTGATGACAAAATAAATTGATTTTTTTAATGATTAAAATGATCATTAATTATCTGTGTTATTATTAATTGTTAACATTCTATATTAATAATAATAATAATAATAAATATACTTTATTCTTTAAATACTGCGAATACAGTGTAGAATGAGTCCGGATAAAACTTACATTAGAATTATTAACATTATTTTATTATTGTAAACACAAAGTCAGTATTAAAAAAAAAAACAATTTGGCGTGCTTAAAAATTCATCGAGGCAGTAGAAGTTGTTCTGTAGACATAATATTATATACAGAATTTACGAAGATCGACTTTTTTTTATAAATATGATATTATTATAAATCATCTCACTGTAAAGGTATACGTATTGAGGTAAATATACTGTTGTATAAGGCAAAATTTTTCTGTATTGTTATTTTGAAAGGAAGTTCGGATGAATCGACATGGTGTTTTAGTCTTGTACAATAGTGGAAAAAGATTTTAAAATCCTACCAGACTTCTTTTCGCAAAAATAACTTATTCAAGCCACAAAGTGTGTAAGTAGCGGTCCATTAATATTTCTACCTGACGTTTCGTCTGGCCCTGCGGTAGACACTATCAAAGCGAGTAATATTTCCTTCTTAGCGACTCAGAGGTAGTTGTGTCGATGACTGGTGTTTTCTCTTCTTTTATGCTTAGCGTGGTAGTATTGTCTGCTCAGTCGTACTTCGTTCTTCCATGACTGGTATTAAAGGCGGTGTGGCAGCGAGTGAAGTTTCTTTCCTGATGACTCACAGATAATTTTGTCGATGACTTATGTTCTGCCCTCTTTTATGCTCAGCGTGGTTGGTCGTTACACTTTGTGGTTTTATATGTTGCAGTGTTGGTGCCCAGGTTTTAAATTCTGCGTGTTTGAGTATTTCTATGACCTTCCTGTAAAGCCTGGGCACCAACAATATACAAAACCGCGGAGCGGAACGACCAGCTACGCTGACTATAAAAGAGGGCAGAACATCAGTCATCGACACAATCAGGAAGGAAACTTCGCTCGCTGCGACACCGCCTTTGAAAATGGTTTACGGCAATTATAGACCAAACGTCTACAAGCTCGGAAACTAAGAAGATTTGGAAAATAATTTATTGTTTTGAAAAGTGTAGCATTTAATAAATGTTTTTATCGAATACATATTGTGTTACAATAGTTATATTTAAATCAGGCTTTATAAATTAATTTTTGTTTTATGTAATAATCAATTAGTACTTAGGTAATGACAAAACCAAATGAAGGACGCCTGTTAAAATTCCTTTGGAAAAAAAAATTAATAATGATTTTTTTTTAGTGTTGTTGCGGCGCCGGCAGTAGATTCACTACGATATTTTATAAAATTTTAATGTATTATTTTTTGTAATGTTCAATGTGTTATTAAAATTCTTGTATTTTTCTGAAAGCCTAATTATTCTTTTTAATAATAATTTAATTATTGAGTGGCCAAAACGCCACAAATGGTAGCAGAGCGTAATTATCTACAATTCCACGATTTTATTCTTTTGCCGGCCAGCATATTCTTTTAAAATCAATTGTGAGTCATGCCGACAACAAGACAGCAAGCAGGCAGTTCTGCACAATCAGAAGAAGAGGAATTTCAATCTCCCGTACAAGAGAAAAAAGAGAGTCCAGGAACTAGCTGGGCTAACAAGGAGCCATCATCATTGTCCAAAGCGATCGCCGTTCAAATGCAGTTGTCATCTGGAATGCTAGAAGAAGTTAACGTCCTCCGAAAACTATCTGAAAAATTAACAAATCATTTTATAAATCAAAATCAAGATGTCAAGTCGGATATTACCAGTCTAATCAATCAAATTCCGCAATGTTCAGGAGAGAATCCTCAAGAAGTAGTTAGCCTAATACAACAAATTCAAGAGTTAGCTGATCTGAGATTGGTTAATGAAATTAATCTTCTATCAAGCGTTATTATGCGTCTTCAGGGAGATTTACGCCTATGGTGGTCAAAAGCTGTAATTGAATATCCAAGCTGGGCGTTATTGAAGTCGCAACTTCTTCAGTCTTTTGTTTCTTCGATTAATAGAATTCAACTAGAAGAAACTCTTGTTAGAAGATATCAAGCAATCGATGAACCGTTTCAAAAATATATTAAGGACATTTGGTCAAAAGCTCAAGCTCTGGAAGCTAAAATTACAGAATCAGAATTGGTTTTGCATATTTGGACTCATGCAAACGTGTCTACATTGCTGAAACTTAAACACTCGACCATGCCGGTTTCGATGTCACAATTTCAAAGCTTAGCAAAACAAATTGATGATATGGAATCTTTGTTAGCAGCTGCAAGGAAACGCGAAGAAGAGCTTAAATCAAATTCGAGTTCCGATATTAGCTCCTTACGATGCGCATATTGCAAGATACCAGGACACATGATCAATGATTGTAGGAAACGATCCAGAAACAATATTAATCAGTCAAAAAACGATTAAATTCGCGACCCCTGTCGGGTCGCTTGGCCGCCAGTTTTATGAAATGGCCTTCAACGGATCTTCAATTACCCATAATTCAAATAAATGTACGACAATTAAAATTTTATGCTCTTTTGGATTCAGGAGCGAATATCAATTGTTGCAATGAAGAAATCGCAAGAAATATTATTAAGATGCGTCTTGGATATTTACGAAAGGTGTCAACGTCAATAATTCTTCCAGATGGCAAGTTGATTATAGCAGAACAAGAGTTAGTGACATCTATTAAAATTACTAAACTGTCATGGAAACTATCCTTCTTAGTAATCAGATCCTTGTCCCCTAACTTTATTATAGGAGTAAAGACTCTTCGTAAATTACATTCTTGTGTGGATTTTGTAAATAATTGTTTGCGATTTACCTTTAATCCAAGGATTTCGATTCCCTTTATTAAAACTTCCGATCCCAGAAACTATAGTTTTGCTTCCATGGTAGAATACCCTCTACCGTTGTCAAAGGATCTTCACGAACGTCTACAACAAGTATTGAAGAAATTTGACAACACAATTACTACTGAATTGGGTCGTGTTAAGAACTTCACTTATAAAATTCATCTTAAGGATCCGACGCCTATTAATCAGCCGCCGTTTCCCTTAACACCACCAAAAGCTGCAACGATGAAGGAACATATAAAAAAGCTACTTGAGTTAGACATTATTGAACCAAGTATGTCGGCATATTCAAGTCCATGTTTTCTAATACCGAAGAGGGACGGAGGACAACGTTTGGTGGTGGACTACCGTAAAGTAAACCAGCGTGTTTGTTATGATGCATATCCTGTACCAAGACCTGATTCCGTATTCCAATGTCTGAAAGGAAGCAAAGTATTTTCAAAGCTGGATCTTAATATGGCCTACCATCAATTACCGCTGGACCAATCATCTAAACCAATTACAGCCTTCGTAACTACATTCGGGGCATATCAATATAAATATTTGCCGTTTGGGTTAGCTGTTTCACCCGCCGCACTTAACAGAATCATCAATAACGTATTCGGAGACTTGCATTATAAGTTTATGACTACTTATTTTGACGACCTCCTTATTTATTCATCATCTCCGGAAGAGCATGTGAAACATCTCGAAGAAGTGCTTAGTCGGCTTCAGAATATTGGGCTCACAGTTAACCCGAATAAGATTCAGCTGTTCATGTCTCGAGTTAGCTGCCTCGGTTTCATTGTGTCAGAACAAGGTTGTCATATCGACCCTAATAAAGTACAGGCTATACAAGATCTATCAACACCAAGAACGCTGAAGCAATTACAAACGTTCCTAGGTATGACATCATATTTTAGTCGTTTCATTCACAATTTTAGCGAAATGGCTGCTCCATTAAATCAGCTGAAAAGAAAAAATAGCAAATTTGAGATGGGACCACGTCAACTCAGAGCGATTCAAATGATTAAAGACGCACTGTCGACGGCTCCGGTTCTTCGCTTTCCTGATTTTGATCGCACATTTATTGTTCGATGTGATTCATCGGACAAGGCATTAGGAGCAGTTCTCCTCCAAGAGTTTTCGGACGGACTACATCCGATTTGTTATGCATCACGAAAATTGAACGACACAGAACAGAAATATATTATACTGGAGAAAGAAGCGCTGGGAATAATTTATGCTTTGGAAAAATTTCAAGATTATTTGCTTGGGAAGCACTTCATTCTCCAAGTAGATAATGAAGCCCTAACATGGATGCTTACTCACCCAAAGCAGTTGGGTAAAGTCGGGCGTTGGGTGTTAAAACTTTCAAAATTTGATTTTACAGTACAGCATATAAAAGGTCCCTTAAATAGCATAGCTGACGCGCTCAGTCGCCTGTATGAAGAATCCAACTCTGAAAATAAAAAGGGAATTGAACATGAAAACAGATTAAATTCATTACATGAAATACCTGACAGTTTTATTTCGTTAAAGAATCACCAGGAGTCCGACCAAGAAGCGCAACTCATCCTACAGCGAATACGTCGTCATGAGGATGTCAAAGGTTACGCTATTAAGGACGGTCTACTGATGAAGCTTGTAGGTAAGAACAACCTCAAACGTATATTTGTTCCTCAGCCTGTTCGAAATATGCTGCTATACTACTTCCATGATCTGGATGCACAACATCCGGGCGTCACGAAAACATATCGGGCTATAGCTCGAAGATTCTGGTGGAAAACCCTATTCCAAGAAGTTAGACAATATGTTAGAAGTTGTTCTTCGTGTCAGGCGTGTAAGGCTTCAAATATTCCGGCTGGAGCTCCCATGGCATCGTCTATACCTACCGCTCCATTCCAAAAGGTATACATCGATTTCTGTGGACCGATGGTTCGCTCTTCAACAGGAAGTCGTTACGTCTTGGTCATCGTCGATGCATTTTCCAAATGGATTCAGGCTATACCGTGCGCACGGGCTACAGCTAGTGTAACCTGTAAAAAACTTGTAAACCTTTGGTGTACGTTTGGACCACCACAAGTTTTAGTATCTGATAACGCTGCCGTCTTTAGAAGCGATTTGCTACATCGTATGTCCTTAGCTTGGGGCATTAAACAGGTCTTCACAGCGCCGTATCAACCAACATCAAATATGGTGGAGCGCTCCATGCGTGATCTAAAGGCATCTCTCTCGATAATGATTCGCACGTGTGCTAATGATCATCGCGATTGGGACAAGTTTCTACCTTTCTTCACCTACTCTCATAACAGCAACATATCTGAGGTAACACAATTGTCTCCTGCTAAAATATTTATAGGTCGCGAACTGCCGAAACCGCTAGATAGACAATGGCACATAGATCGCTATTTGGATCCCGATCCACAAATTCAACCACATCAAATCCATGAAAAAATACAGCAAGCTCATCAAAAGGTGAAACGATTGTATGATCTGAAACATCCAAGACGACATCCATTCCAGGAAGGACAAACCGTTCTGCAACGTCGTCATCAGATCGCTCCTGCTGATGGTCAGCATTCGCAAAAATTTATTCCTAGGTGGAGCGAACCTCGTAGAATTCTGAGATTCACTACACCATCATCGTGTATTCTTGAAAGTATAAACGACCCTACTAGACAATTCCGCACCCACGTGAGTCAATTAAAGCCGTATTACGAACGCTAAGAGCCGCTATTGCGCTCTTCTTCTGCGGGGGAGTATTTGTAGCATTTAATAAATGTTTTTATCGAATACATATTGTGTTACAATAGTTATATTTAAATCAGGCTTTATAAATTAATTTTTGTTTTATGTAATAATCAATTAGTACTTAGGTAATGACAAAACCAAATGAAGGACGCCTGTTAAAATTCCTTTGGAAAAAAAAATTAATAATGATTTTTTTTTAGTGTTGTTGCGGCGCCGGCAGTAGATTCACTACGATATTTTATAAAATTTTAATGTATTATTTTTTGTAATGTTCAATGTGTTATTAAAATTCTTGTATTTTTCTGAAAGCCTAATTATTCTTTTTAATAATAATTTAATTATTGAGTGGCCAAAACGCCACAAAAGTAAAAATAATACATGAAACAAAACATATTGTCGTTATTTTTCAACAATCATTTTTGACAGCCTTTACCCATGGTTTTCCCCCCGTTAAGGCTGTCGGAATGTTCTGAATTTAAGCTAAAAATAGAGCTTCGGTTGTCAACTGATAATAGACTTATTCGTCAACATTCTGCAAAAATTATTTCCCTATAAGGAAGATAAAGGACAAATCTAGGTCTCTAATGAACTACTTTTGTAATTTATGTACGATTTACTAGAAAAAATTTGGCATTAATTGTGCTAAAAAAACACACGTTTTCAATGTCACACTATGACCTTTTCATACTTATTTCACAAAACTGTTCCATCACAAACCTAAAGTGACTCTTCCTTTTTCGGAAAAGGTTTTTAAATTTTCAAAATATTTCCAAAAATTAGAGTAATCAATTGACAGCGGCACCCTTGCAAAAAAATTTTTTAGTCTCGTAGTTGGCACCAGCCAAAAATTGAAACGTGCGGATGATTTGAGCGAGACAGAGCTAAAGAAGGTCACCCCCACAATATGTCTTTTGCCTCCTCGCCCCTTACCGCTGGGTCTCAGCACAAACAAAATTCAGAGCGTTCCGACAGCCTTAAGAGCATTGAAGACTCTGTGCTTTCTTCGTTATAAATCCTTTTAAATGGTTACAGCTCTTCCGATGCATTTTTAAAGCTAAGTGATTCCGGTAAACGCCGAATGAAGGACCAAAAATCACAATACGCATCCTACTGGCGGAATATCGAAAAAAACAATACCTGGAATTATTTACAATTTTTTTTTATAAATAAATAAATATTGTTATATTAAATAAAAATATAATAATTAATAGTATAAAAAATATAATAAATAAAAATATTATAAAATACGTAATTTTCACACGTAGCGAAAACTGTAGTACGATACATGATTTTATAATAGGGAATATGCATTTGGATTAAATTAAATTGATTTTTTTTCCCTAAATCCATATTGTCCTGAAATTATATCTGAACCATTATTTCCTTATTTAGTTTGTTTTAGTTGCATAAAATATTAATTAAAAAATGCAAAATATGCGAGGGAAATTCGAATTTGCGAAACGCATCACCATTGATCGAACCGAAACGTGACGTCAAATACCACGTTATCGGATTTATAGGCGTCGCTGTTTCTATGGTGGCTGAATGAAAAATTGTTTTATTTGTGCTTCTGTAGTGTTTTAAAACTGAAAATTTCTATAAACGAACCAAAAGTATCTGTCAAACTTATAGTCAACAAACACTGGTCGTGGCTTTTGACGTCACTCAAGGCCCGCGAAAAATGGCGGCGTTCAAACAGATCAAATTTAAGCGATGTTTTAAATATTATTTAAAAAAATTATTCGAACATTTCCAACAGTATTTATATTTATTACTATTTTATAACGATGTAAAAACTGAATTAAAAACATAAAAAAAATACATGCATATTCCCTATTGACGTTTACCCGGCTCCTTGATCTTTAAAAATAGCCCCAGGAGAGCTATAATCGTTTTTAGACGAAGAAAGAGAATTTGAAATGAAGAGTACATGGGCTATTTGTATAGGTAGCAAATTCGAAAATAATCGCAATCAAAAGTGAGTTGTAGATGTCTGCACTTGGAACCTATATGGGATCGTATCACCAAAAGGTTACATTTTTTTTCTATAACTTTCATAGCGACCAGGAACTGAGAAACACCATTTTACAGAATATATTTTTTATTGTTGTTTTGACAATTAGGTATGAGAGATTACAGTAGCAGAGAACGACATTTCTCTTTCTTTGTAGGTGCCACATAGGATGGTTTCCGATTTAAACACTAATGGCGAAGTGCGGGCAATAACTTTCGAAAGAGTTAATTGATTTCACCTAAATTTGGCCCACGCGGTGAAATCCATCACCGCAAAAAGCCTATTTAAACTCGGCCTAATCGGACCATTTTAAGGGTAGTTTTTAGGGGTTGACAAATGTTTTTGGGCTCCAAAATACCGAAAAAATTCTCAGAATCGTTTCAAAATTGACATTTAACCCTTTAGTAGTAATTAAAAAGTGTCCCTAAAATTTTAATACAATCGGCCCGACAGGACCGGACATACAAATTTTATGAAAACACTAGTTTGCCGATAGTAAATTATTTACTGAAAGTCGTATATAATGTGGTATAGAGGTTCGATTGATAATAATATTACAATTAAGAAAAAAAAATTATTTTAAGGGGTATATTAAGGAGTCAGATTTTTTATTTTGCCCAAAAACCAACTTAAGTTCGCATAATAGAGCCACACTGCCTGTATAAGCAAATACACTATATTGTCGGCGGGGTTTTGGCACTGCGACCCGGTTTTTTTTTTTTTAATTAGAGTTTGTCACCCAGTACAGATAAAGCAGAGTTTTTTTATGTATTCAAAAAGTTTAAATACTAGCTTAGGAGATGAAATTTTGCAAATTTATACATAGTTCCCGTGAGTTAACAGGAGAAATTCGTAAATTCTTACCTCAAAGAATGCAAAGTAGACAAAATAAAATTATAATCCCCTGTTCATCCCAGAATGGTGTGACTGTAGTTGTATTGATTTTTCGTTTCAGATTGATGTAGTTTAAATTTAATTTAAAATGACTGCTTTCGAACAGTTTGAAACTGTGTACACAAACGTACATTATTAATAAACGGCAGACATATAAAAGATGGATCACCAAAAATAAATAACCCATTCATAAAAAGTGAACAGTAAAAAAAATTACACACTCTGCTTACCGTTTGGCTTTTATCTAAATAATATAAAAAATGGCAGACAATTTCTCTTTATAACCTTTCCCTTTTATACCGTTACAGCTAAAAACTCCATAATAAAAATCTCAATTGTTTATGTACGATTATTCATATTCGAGTTGTTATCGTCCATGATGTTATATGTTTATGGATCGTGGGTAATTAGACACAAATAAATGAAAATTCTAAGTTTTCTAAATTTGCTACCTTTCGTAGGTTAGTTTCTTACTTCTTCAGGCAAGTTTATAGTTTAGAATCTTTGTTGATATGTTTGCAGTGAGACCATTCATTCATTTAAAAACAATAATTTAATTTTTTTTTAGTGTATTTGCCATATATTAGCGTCGGTCGGATGGCGGGACCTAGGGGTCGGACCAAAATTTCTCGACGTTTCATAACCTCCGAAACACTTTGGCACCATTTTTAAAAATGTTTATATATATAAGGGTTAATTTATTTTAACGAAATTTGGCCCACGTGTTGAAATCCATCACCGCAAGAAGCCTATTTAAAATGGACCTAACCGGGCTATTTTAAGGGTAGTTTTTAGGGGTTGAAAAATGTTTTTGAGCCCCAAAATACCAAAAAAATTCTCCGAATCGTTTCAAATTTGAAATTTAACCATCTGGTAGTAATTGAAAAGTGTCCCTAAAATTTTGATAAAATCGGCTCGACAGAACCGGATTTACAAATTTTATGAAAAAACTAGTTTGCAGATTATGAATTATTTACTGAAAGGTGTATATAATTTAGTATAAAGGTTCGATTGATAATAATATTGCAATTAAGAAAAAAAAATGTTATTTAAGGGGTGCATTAAGGAGTCTAATTTTTTATTTTGCCCAGAAACCAACTAAAGTTCGCATAATAAAGCCACACTGCCTGTATAAGCAAATACACTATATTGTCGGCAGGGTTTTGGCACTGCGACCCGGTTTTTTTTTTTATTATTGTTTTTAAATGAATGACAAGATGATCTCACTGCAAACATATCAACAAAGATTCTAAACTATAAAGTAAGTAGCTTGATAAATTTTAATATATATTGTAAATTAAAAGCCTAATTATACACACTAATTGTATGCTATTTTAATTAAAGCTTACCTGAAGAAGTAGGAAACTAACCTACGAAACGTAGCAAATTTAGAAAACTTAGAATTTTTATTTATTCGTGTCCAATTATCCACGATCCATAAACATTATTCATATTGTTCACTTTAGTTATACGAGTATTAATATTTACAACTTTTATTGTTTATCAGATATCAGTTTGGGTCAAATTTTGCAATCAAAACTTCGACTAGTTCAAATTGAGCCAAAGCGTTGAAATTTTGCACACGTGTTAATATCTCCGATGATAATGTCATATAGTATGTGTGTAATGTGTTTCGTTTGATATTTTACTAGAGAAATTAAAACAATATCAATTTTTCATATTAAGTCAAAATTTAATAAAACCATAATTGCAAAATAGAAAACAAGTAGTAACTCTATTGATGGTAAAAATTCAAGTTTTCTACCTATTGAACATGGGGTCCCTCAAGGATCGGTATTATTTATATAAATGACTTATCACTTAATTGTTCGAGTGCAAAGTTAATACAATTTGCAGATTTAAACAGTAGTAAAAATATTAATATCCTAGTTAAAGATCTATGAACGAAACACAGACAAAAGTCGCTGTTTGGCTTTGTGATAACAGTTTGTTTTTAAATGCTGACAAAAAAGATATTTTATACTTTTCGCTTCGAAATATGTCTCACGTAGGTGAACATGATTCAGTACGATTTCTTGGTGTTTACATTGATTCGAAACTTTCTTGGGAATCACATGTCGAATATATTCCTAAAAGATTAACATTTAGCATCTTTGTTCTTCGAAATCTTGCTAAAATTGTTTCACAAAATGCTCTAATATTAGCATAACTTCAAAAATTGAATACCTATGGATTGGTGGTAGGTTCAAATAACGCTAGACTTTGATGACCTTGAAAAAAATTAAATTAGGACGTTACAAAATTACACTCCTAGTACAGTCTGATACAGTCTGTGTAATGTCTTGCATCGAATTCGAACCACCCGCTAAGCGGCAATAGGAAATCCGGTATTTGCCGACCATTAGTTGTCTTCTCAGGAAATTACTTGAAGGACTTACAAGTGCTCTGTCACATCAGAAACATCGTTAGACTCGTTTAGGTTAGGTTAACAACCGCATAAAAATATACATAACCTATAAGTATTTATTGATCAGGGCTGCCATTAAAAAATAAGTGTTTTTTTTCAAATAAGCGCACTTTATTAAAATGTAGGTACTAAAAAAAATAAAAATGATTCAATTTAGCTCCCTTGTCGCATTTTAATGGTACAATTCAGAGATAATATACGACTACAGGCTATTCACAATATTGTAGTGCACTGGAAGTCACCAAAATTGATGAAAAATATATTCTATTTTTCATAATAACAAGTAATTAAAAACACTGGAAAATTCTAAAAATAATTCTTTATTTCTCGATGATCGTTTCGGACAATAAGTCCATCCTCAGGAGTACAAAAACTTATGAGTATAAGTTTTTGTACTCCTGAGGATGGACTTATTGTCCGAAACGATCGTCGAGAAATAAAGAATTATTTGTAGAATTTTCAAGTGTTTTTAATTAATTAATCATGTTCTACCACGTGCCGAGTGAAAAATCAGTTCAAATTATTCTATTTTTCGTCAATTTTGATGGCGTCGGGTGCACTACAAATGTTAAATTGGCGAAAAGTATACTCTGTAATGTATTACAGAGCGTGTTTTTTGTCAATTATTAATTTTTTATTTATTTATTTATTTTATTCACAATTATTACAATTATTAGAGTTGATGCATAAATAATGTTTCCTGTCCAAACTGGCCAAGCTAGGGCAGGATTTGATTACTAAATTAAACAAAAACTACTAAAAACGATTTCAATACAATTTATGTGGGACCCTATTAAACAGAAAACTAATAATAAAAATTGATTCACAAGCGCTGGAGATATTAAGTAACATATTTGTTGAAGTCATTTAAAAACGACTGAACTGATATAATAAAAACTATACGGTATTAAACCACGAACGTTCTAAATATATTGACGTCAAAATTATTCAAATCGGTAAACCCCTCGAGAAGGAATGGCTAAATAAAACATAAAAAATATATAATATACAAGTCGGTTAAAAACGTAAGTTATGACCCACGATTGTAATAAACTATCCACCCTTTTATAATTAGATAGATAGAATAATACTGTATTTAAGAAAATATTTTTATTACAGGGAGTTGGCACATTTTTTTTAATAAATAATTGTGTTGCATATTTGGATATGATTTGTTCCGTTGAAACGAGACAATGGAACTAAATTAAAAAATATTTATTTCTTTTTAGGACATTTAAATGAAACTTTAGCTATACGCTCGAATTTTTCCAGCAATAAAACTAACATTAACGAAAGCGAATTTTGTGAGTAAATTGACATTTAAGCGAGAAAAGAGGGGTGCAAAAAGTAGTTTTTACTAAATGACACAAAATCACAATTTTAGTCCGATGTTTTATAGTTCAAAATACGGAGCTTGCTTCAAATTAACAATAACTGTTAAATCGACAATACTGGGACGTTGCAATTGTAGGAATTAGAATATACTGTAAGCCTCTTTGTCTTGATGAATTTTTCTTTCATACGTTTTTACTTCAAGGAACATTGATCAGTGATCTTTTGCAAGGATGTAAGTGCCCTTACAGAGTGTAGGTTAGTCAACAAAAAATCCACAAATACTTAGCCTTTTTTTTAATCTAAACAACTTCAAAAAAAAGGTTAAACATTAGTCGGTTATGTTTTTCAAGAGAAAATTTATAGTTGTATAATGAATGGACGACAGGAGTGATGTCACAGAGTCAGAACGGAAAAACGCAATGACGTCATTCACGGTTGGCTTCTTACGTCCGACGAACAATTACGGTTAGAGGAAATACTGTAGAACGAAATGACACTCAGTGTCGATATTATGACGTAATAACAAACACAAGAACCGCTGTTTACCAATCTAAATGCAAATTCATAGTTGTTTAGTAGGCAACGGGGTGACGTCTAGACAGGACTGGCTTCCAGGCCTACTCCATCTAGTATTGTACGCAATCAGCACATATAACAAAAAAAAAACAACCCTGAGGTGGATCGTAGATTAGGACACTACAAGTGCGACCCTTGGGGTCTTAAACCCCGCTACTGAATACGGAATGTTGCCGATTCAGTGCGCGTTATACACTGTCGTGCCGAGCGTACCGAATCAATCCAACCGATACGAGTCGATCCAGTACGTGTGGGTAAAAGCTATATGCGAGGCGCTATAGCTACAAAAAATAAAATTAAGGAAACTAGAGATTTGCGTATCTACAAAGTCCATCAAAAGGCACGCTGTGTTTATGGATCATTTGTGAAGGTCAATAAAATTCTATAAAAGTCTTCGTCAATATATCAAATTTAAATTGGTAACTCAAATTCCTTGTTTTACCAAACTTACTTGTATCTATCATCCTAGGATCTATGTTTCCTATTAGGATGGTCATTTAGTTGTTCGGAGCTAGTCAAGACGCACCATTAACAGTACAGATACCGCCTATGAAATTACAAATCACGTCGCTACTAACTGCTTTTCTCACTTTTCTTACTATGTAGATTTCCCACCTTGCTATTCTACATACGTACATGAAATGATCTAAATATATAACAAAAATAAATACTTGTATAGTTTTAAATCATAAAGAATCTGGGTTTGGATGTTTGTTAGCTTATCACGCAAAAACGGATGAACGTATTCGGATGAAATTTGGCACACAGATAGTTTATTACCTGGATTAAATAATAGAGTACTTTTTATCCCGGAAAAACGTTAGGTTCCTGCGGTATTATCAGAAAACTCCTACATGGCCTGTTATATTCTAGGATATAATAGGCCATGGACGAATTGTTGGTTGCCTTGGTTACCAATAACAAACTCAAACATTCGATATCAAATGTCAAATAATTAATTATACATTTTTTAATTAATGTTTAAAATTATTCTGATCAAAATTATGTTCTGCTTTTTAGTGGAAAAGAAAAATATTTTTTGAAATTTATTTTATTTTTAACTTTAACTTTATTTTTTTTATTCAAATAAATTACGTTTAGCTGTTGGTCCTGCTGAAGTTTCCACTACTGTTGTTGCTGCCGTGTTTCATTACAATCGCGGGCGTAGCCGCAGGGAGCGGCTATTAATTATAAATTCGAGCGAACGAACGGAGTGAGTGAGTAATGAAACATTTAATTATAAATTCGAGCGAACATACGGAGTGAGTGAGTAATGAAACAATCCTAACTATTAAAATCGCGGGCGGAGCCGCGGGGAGCGGCTAGAATTTAATAAATGTGACCTTGCACACATATTTTTTCGTAAGCAATTTACGCACCCTCCTTTGAATATCGCTCACGCCTCTTGGAGAAGCGAACTTCTTAGGTTGAAATCACCTTATACCAAATTTCAAGTTCCACTGTAGAAGTTAAAGATCTGACAGATAGACGAACGCCTATTAATCTGTAATGTCAAACTGAAAAACCGGTCCTGTATAAACATTGCGAGATAAGATACACAATAGGGTTACGGTCGAACAACGGAGTTGCTGAAGGTCTTACAAAAATGTCAGTGTAGCCACCTAAATTAAACACATCCCACTCGGGCGTCCCTATTCGCCACGTTCACAATGAAATGCTGATTAAAAAACTCACAGGGTGATGTATAATTCTTTTACAATCTTCGCCAAAAGTCTATCAGCATTACCAGCTATCTCAACCTTTTTGCTTTTACAAAAAAAAACGTTATGTCCTGTCATATTTTGACACAAAATTTCAAAGTTCATTAAAATGGAAGGTTATATATTTAGTGAAGTAATTATATCATGACGATGACTAGGGTAAATCACTCGCCAACGAGTTTTAACAGTCACACGACTCACAAATAATTACGCACGAGATATATTTTTTGCACGTACTCTGGTTTGCACTTAATTTTATGACGCAGTGTAATATATCAAAACGAGTGTCAGGGAGTTCTAACAGCCACACAACTCATAAAATAACTGTTTTTACACATCCTAAATATATTTAACAGCTAAGTGTGTAGCCATTTGCATTTAATTTGAGTTGTTTACGAAAACTACGTCTACTTTGTGCTGCTTTGTTATCTTATTTCCTCTTACAATATTAAAATGGTAACTGACATCGTTTTTGAAATTTACTTTTCGATTGCCAAGATTGCACGTATTTGTTTTAATTAATTCAAAGCACGAGAGCGCCATGAGTCATTTTACTATCCCTATATCATACGATCATGAAAAGCAGCTATTTTATTGAGGGGCATGCAAAAATGCATTATGCCTATCACATTATTATAGAAAGTGAGAAAACTTCATTGTACTTAAAAACAAGTTCACTACATGAATAAAACTTATTGATTGAAAATTAATTTGGGGAAGTTTAAGTCAGTTTTAAAATTGTTACCAAGTTGAATGCCTGATCCACCACACTCCTAAATCCCTAATTCGATTTCAATCAAATTTGGTACGAAGAACTGCTCAAATAAAAGAATGCTACTGTTAATACGTTCAATGTTACGGGTAAAAGTTAGTAATCTTAAAAATAAATCTCCAAACTTTGAGAATTGGAGAGTAGCAAATTTAGACAGCCTATACCTATACATAATTAATCGACTACTATCACGATTAACAGTTTTTTTCCATTCGTCTGTTGAAATTTATTTATAAATCTGTTCAAATAGCAACGAAAAATTCAACAAACTTTGTTTTTTTAATCGGCTTTGATTAAAAAAACAGTTCTAAGTCTATAAAATGGCCAGCGGTCATTTAAATAAAAATCATTGATACATTGAGAAAATAAAAAAAATCAATTAACTCTTTAAAGCACAGTTTATTTAACTTTGTAAACAAAGAATGCGTTTGAGGAATGTGACCTCTAAAATCTGTCTGTTGAATTTGAATGATCAAGTTTTTTTTTCACATTATTAAAGCTTCCAACTGCAAATGTGCTATTTCTGGATAGAAGTTAAAACTGTAGTCTCCCGTTAAAACCAACAATAATGCGAGCAATCTACGAGCAAAATTAATCTTCATGAGCGAAGAACCATTTTGAATCATTTTTTCAATGTAAAGAACTATTTTAAAGGTTTGCATGTGACAATTTCCAACTTTGTCAAAATAAGGGCCAGTCTATTGGACTGGCCCTTATTTGTATAAGCCAATATTTTTTTTCAAATTTTTTGAGTTGCTGCCCCCTGAAATGGTTCTATATATTGAAAAAATGATTAGCCTAAAATTTCAGATCAATTGATATAGTTTAACCCGTGCCGAAAACGCAGAGAACTTTGAAAATAAATTACGTAGAAAGCAAATTCCGACTATACTTTGTGCTTACGGTATAAAAAATTAACTTTTTCTATGGATCTGGACAAATCAATTCTCCTCTTAAACATATCTTAGGACTTCTTTAAAATAGAAATTGATTGGTGTTAAGTCATAGACAAAATTACTCACACGCACTACGGAACGTAATGCTAATGATAACCTATAACAGTTACAGCGTTTTCGGCACGGGTTAATATTAATCATTCGAGCTGAAATTTTTGAGTTTATTTAGCACCTCACAATATCGATCCGCATTAACCGTGGTACCTGGCTCAAGAAAATCGACCAATGAAATCCTAACTCGTCCCAAAAAACTGGCCATAACTTTCCCAGCAGAATACTGAATTATCATTTTTTTTTTTTTGGAGCACCCACCCTACTTTCCGAACCTTGCACCGAGTGACTATTTTCTTTTCCAAAAGTTAAAAGAAAGCTTGGACTGACAGCACTTCGGTTCAAATGAAGAAATCCAGAGCTCCGTCAAATTATGGCTCCAAAAACAGGACTCGTTTTTTTTAACAAGGTTTGTTTAAACTTTCAAACAGAGATGAAAAATGTTTTCAGATCGAAGGCGACTATGTAGAAAAATAGTTTAAAAGGCAAAGAATAATTAAAAGATATATTTTTTAACTCTAAACTTCTTTTTTATTGTTTCCAACATAGAGAAACTTACTTTTAGAATACCCTCGTATGTACCAAGTTTCAACTTTTGTCATCTAGTAGATTCGGAGAAAATAAACTGTGACAGACAGAGACGACAGTGATTCTCTAAAAGGGTTCCGTTTTTTTATCAGCTGTACGGACCCTAAAAATGGTACTCTTATAAGATCACTTTGCTGTTCGTCTGTTTGTCTGTTAACTAGCAGCCAGGAGGACAAAATCAGTGTAAGAACATTTATTCTTTTTAGTGTATTTGCCATATGGCAACATACACTATTGGCATCGGTCGGATGGCGGGATCTAGGGGTCGAATTTCTCGACGTTTCATAACCTCCTAAACACTTTGGCTCCATTTTTAAAAATGTTTATATATATATGAGTGCGGGCAATAACTTTCGAAAGAGTTAATTTATTTTAACGAAATTTTTCCCACATGTTGGAATCCACCACCGCAAGAACTCTATTTAAAATGGGCCCAATCGGACCATTTTAAGGGTAGTTTTTAGGGGTTGAAAAAAGTTTTTGGGCCCCAAAATACCGAAAAAATTCTCCGAAACAATTCAAAATTGAAATTTAACCCTCTGGTAGTAATTAAAAAGTGTCCCTAAAATTTTAATAAAATCGGCCCGACAGGACCGGACATACAAATTTTATGAAAACACTAGTTTGCAGATAGTGAATTATTTACTGAAAGTTGTATATAATTTGGTATAGAGGTTCGATTGATAGTAATATTGCAATTAAGAAAAAAAAATGTTATTTTAAGGGGTGTATGAGTCTAATTTTTTTATTTTGCCCAAAAACCAACTTAAATTTGCATAATAAAGCCACACTGCCTGTATTAGCAAATACACTATATTGTCGGCAGGGTTCTGGCACTGCGACCCGAGTTTTTATAATTCTACCGCATGATTCAATGATGACTAATCATGATGTTGATTTGTGAAGCAAAACATTTACAGTTTGTTAAAAATATTGTGGGTTTTAAATTTTAAAAATACTTTCGGCCCACTGCACTGTAAGTTAATGTGCGATCGGAAGACATATAAGACATTGTATTGACTGGCATACAAGACGTTTTGTAACGATAATACATCAAATCAGCTGTCAAAACCACTAGATTATAACTGCGACCAAAAGACAAAAGAGTTTAGGTTTAATTTTTCTTGACTTTTTCTTAATCTTCGGAAATATTTTTTTGTTTAGACTTTTTAAAACGATTTACCTATACACTCGTTTTTTCCTGCGGCTTCGCTTTCGTTAAAGTCGGTTTTGACGGAAACCCCTTTACCTACATAGTGCGTAAGCTTATAAGTTTAATTCAATGTGGAACAATTCATATAAAAAAGAAACTGTGTATTTTATACTACACACTACAGAAGTAAAAATGCTATAATTGTAAATAAAAAAACAAAAAATAATTATAAATGGCGCCAACCATCGCGATGGAACCTACGAACTTTAGGTTACGAGGCAAGCATTCTACCTCTCCGCCACTTTTATTAAGGGGGGGGGTAAGGTATTAGATTTTTTTTTTTTGCATTTTTTTTTTATTTTCGAAATTGAATCCGTAATATCTGAAAAATATTGTGTCAAAATTTCAAGTCAATTGAAGCAAAATTGACGAAGTTATGAGTATTTTTATACCGGACGGACGAGAATCCACAGCACGAAAAATGCCCGAGCGGCGCGGACTCCTGGTGCGAATGGCAAAAAGCTGCAGCTGCTAATGCATTGGATTCGTTCAAACACACGTATTGTGCTCTTCCCAAGGATGTTTTGGATGCAATCAAGCCTATCTACGAAGATCTGAGCAAAGATGCCCTCCTGGAGCGATGTGTCGGAGGCTTCACGCAGAACAACAATGAGAGTTTGAACCAACTTATTTGGAAAATCTCACCGAAGCACTTGAGTGGAACCTCTGTTGTCGTTGAAATTGCAGCTTATGTGGCAGCCAGTGTCTTCAATGAAGGTTCGTTTGCTTTACTCACCTTCATGCAAGACATGGGAATCAGTAGTGGATCAAGCGCTCATGACTGAGCGCGATCCACTGACTCCATACGCATAAGCCGAGCAGAGCAGGAAGCTGAACGACAAACCAAAGAAGGCAGGATTCGTCGTAGGCAGGAGCAAAAAGATGCATTAGACATCATCGATGATAGCAACATCCTCTATGGACCTGGCATTGATGACTCAGTGTGAGGTATGTCGATAAAATTCGCTTATAAACGTTTTAACTGGATTTTTTTGTGTTTAAAACTTTAAAGCGTTTTTCCCACAACTCACGTTTTCAAAGTCGGTGCCCCTGATAACTCCAAAACTACTGCACCGATCCTTTTGAAATTTTAAACACTATTTCTGTACATTATTTACGAGGTAACGCTGTCGAGTTTTTTTTTTTTTTGTTCATAATTTTGATTTCGCAATAACAAATTAGCCGATTTTTTCCCACAAATTGTGTTTTTCATTTCAAAGTGTTCGAAAAAATGAAAAAAATTGGAAAAAAAAAAACTCGACAGCGTTACCTGGGGAAAACTATTATCTAACGAATAAACTTTGATTTTTTGATTTCAGATGATCCAGCACCAAGTTATGAGGGGCACCGCAATTCAACTTTTTTTCGAGACACGTCCGAACAATTGCTGCCATTGCCGTATTTTTTAATATTTCTTTGTAAAAATTTGATAAAACATTCTTCGAATGTCATACTTCAATGTACCATTGGTTGAGTAAAGAAATTTTAACTGCGTCGTCAGAAAAAAAATCACGAAAACATGGCTTTTTTCGTATGATTTGACCTTACCCCCCCCCCCTTAATGTTCTATAGCCGGTTTTTATATTATATGGTATATAAGTACATTGCGACACGTTCGTTACATCTTCAATTTTATGAATCAATTTTACCCTGCCGTCCCGAAAAAAGTTTTGCTTCAAAAATCCCAGATCACATGCAACCAAAAGGTTCGAAAAGATTTTTAAAGTGCATTTTTTTCTTTTTTGATAGACGCCTATTTGAACTTCCACCTGATTCCTAAATTACGTCATACCTTTCTTTATGGCACCTCCTAATTTTGGATAGAAAAATATTAATTGTTAAAAATAAAAAAAACTTCGACATAACTGCCGAATTTTCAGCCGTTTATTTGAAACAAATGAATAACGGGTGCATAGACTGCTAAATAAATACATTATCAATTCAAAAAAATAAAAGTCAATTTAAACTCCGTCTGCTTCTTGACAGCTATTTCGAATTTTAGTTTTCACTTTTAAGAATAAATACCTCGGTAATGGTCAGTACAAATGTCAAAAATAATAGCATATTATCTATATTACTGAAATCAGAATTTGATATGCAATAACTTGATAGATATCATTTTAAAAAAATTGCTGGCATCATTAATTTCCAAATACAAGGGGAAGTTATTGTAAAGGGTTCGAAAATGGAAATCAAATTTTTTAGCACATTTTTAAAAACGGTATCGACTACGTTAGGGTGTCAATCGAAGCGTATTAACGTATATATGATCTAAAAGATTTTTTAATCGGTTCAGTCGTTCGTTTTGTTTAAATTTCTGTTAAAGAACTCTATATATCCTAAAGTGCCATGAGCCCCCACTTGCCTTAAGACCGTTTACTTTACAAAAGTATTGAAATCCCATCAAAAACGTAAATGTGAAAAAAAGGGCCAAGTTCAGTATAAGAAATAAGTATTTGCCGACTTTGCCGAAAAAACGAAGTGCGATTTAAAAAGCTATCAAGTTTTATTTGGCAAGTTGTTACGTTTTCTTTTATAAATTATGATTAGTGAAAAATTGGCACCTTCTTAGTTTTCTCTTCTTTCTTTCGGCAAAGCCGGCAAACACGTGTCCTTTATAATAATAATAATAATACTCTTTATTTTATCCAATTTTATATTATAGCAAAATTTACCCACTTGTGGGTATAAAACATGTCAGAAAACAAAAATTAGTTTATAATTCCGATTTAAGATCAAAAGTCGAACTTGGTCCTTTTTTCGATTGATGTTTTTGGCGGGATTTTATTTTAACACAAAGTCGACATAAGAATTTTTGTCTTCTGACCCTAGACAAATGCAAGTAAACATCTGAGATCACATTACAAATCCAAAAATAAAAAATGTTATTTTATGAAATGTAACATATTCCTTGACTCACGTTAAGAAAAAGCTTCGGAAATTCTTTTCAAATTAATTTGTTTCATTAGTATACGGTTAATATCAAACCTATCGTGAAGAGTTTAGTGTCAGAAAAAGTCGAAGTTTTGCAAAAATCTGAACCATTTCGTAAGAAAAGTTATTTTTTTAACTGAAAATCTCCTACATATAGTTCAAAATAACAAATCCTATCGAAAAATTACGCGCAATTCAACTTAATCCGTTGATCCGAACCATTTGCTGTAAAAATAGCATCGGGAGAGCTGTAACCATTTTAGGAGAGGGGAAAGGAATTGAAATGAAGAATGCAGGGGGTAATTATAGGTAGCATATTCTCTTAAACACATATGTAGGCCATAATGTGTTTTAGTTAAGATCTGCGTTTGTGCTTGTTGAGTTTGGTGTAATTTTCTCGTAAGAATTTGTTATTTTGAAGTGTATGCAAGAGCTTTTCAATTAAAAAAGCTCTTTTTGATACCAGAACCGATTCCGCGTACTATTTTTCTATAAGAGAACTTCATTTTGAGAACTATATTTAAATTTTAAACAGAACACAATAAATTGTTACAGTACCCAAGCCCGCTACCTCCACCACGTCAACACTTTTACTTCCACCGTTGACACCTAAATTTTTTGTCCAACCCTGAAAATTATACACAAACGCGTAAATGGTTAAGACCATACGGTAAAAATAAAACTCTCTCTCTCTCTTTCACAAAATTTTAATTAAGTGCAATTTTGGACAATATTTTATTAGAACAGGGGAAACGCCTTTACATTCATATTTTACTGCTATCTGTAAAAGCTAGTTAATTAATCAATATTTCTATCGCGCCTAAAGAAGTATCACATTAAAAAATGGAGTTAATATCCACGGGACAACAGTGAAGTACTAGAGATTAATCATAAACGCTCGATAACTGGCGTCATTAGCGCCTATTGTAGTGTTATTAATTAAAGGTTAAACTTAATAGAGTGAAAATAAACATAGGGTTTATGTGGTATGTTTGGTAAGTTTAGTGTTATAATGTTGTAATACAAAATGCCATTTTCAGGGTTTTAACAAGGTTCGTGTTGACAGACGTGGAACTCACATCAAAGCAATTCAGAGCGGATAAATGTCCGTTTCTAATCGCGACGACTGACGTTAAGCTAAACGGGGAATCCCACAACCACTTGCTTGTGGCGTTGTATTTCAACGACCGGCAGATAGACGCCGACTCGACAACAACTAGGGTTGTGTTTTTATTTCTTTCAGTGGAAAAGTATGAAAAAACCAGCGAGGGTGTGCAAGTAACTCAAGAATTACAAGGCGCGAAATTTTACATAATACACTCGGGCGTTCATGTAAGAAAAATTAGTTAACAATATGACAATTAAAAAAATCTAAACAATGAAAAAAAAAGATTTAAAATTTAAAGAGAACCTTTTATAGAAATGTACTAAAAAGAAAAAAATAATGAAAACATATAATAAAAGCCTTTCCCGATCCAAAAAAATTTTATTTACTTAAGCAGCCATAAGGAGCTGACAACATGTACACGACGTTTCAATGTTAATTTACATCATCCTCAAGTATAAAACTTGTTAGGCTCTAGATTTTCTAGAGCCTATAATAAGTTTTATTTTTTTATTTTATTATATTTTTTCATTATCACATACCGATTCTTCATCTAATTAATATTAAGAAAAAAATAATATTTATTAATTCAGATCCATAATTATAAAATCATTGGCTATACATTCTAATTAATTTATTGGTCGCAAGCTACGCTTTTACAATTACTATAAACCTAAGTTAATAAAAGTTTTAATACATTTCAAAAAAAGCTTGTCTTTAAAGACTTTTTTAAGCTATTGCATAGCTTTTATCGCGGGCTTTGAGCGCGGCGACCGAATCAAGAAATTCCGTAACGAAAATAAACCTAACACCCCCCACTCCGACCGGCACAGCGGTGCGGCGTTGAAAGCCGTGCATCGTCTAACGTCGTTTCAGTTCGGCAGACTTCGGCACGGTGTTTGTGTGCGTGCGACTAGACGTATGCGTGTAGACTAGCTGCTAACTGCTCATAACTGATTCTATCTTTATTTGTGTATAAAGTGTTTTAAATATGAATAAACAAAGTGCATTTATTATTATTATGCAATAGCTTTACCGCGGCAGTCCCCGAGTGCCACACGTATTTTTTTTTACTAATATTTTGTTTTGTTCTTCTTAATCTTTCAAAATTTTACTGTTAAAACATTATTTTTTTAAAATAAATAATTACTTAATTTTAAAAACGATTAAATCATGTATTGGCGCCGAGAATACATATATGTGTACAAAATTTCAAATCGATCGGTCCGCCATATTGGGTTTACAATGACGCCACATAGATTATCGTATACCGCTTGTCAAACTTTCATTTGGTACCCACGTCAATACCTGTTATTGGTCGCTGTTATTAAATAACTATCACTATTACATGTACATATATGTATATGCATAAATATATGTGTATATATACCCATGTATACACCGCGAATCGTAGGTATAATTGCATTATATTACGGCAGCCCGCACTCGGTCTGAAGGTCATTTTCCATTTTCATTGCGATTTTCGTAACGACTTTATGTAGGTGGTCGCCAGTGGCCATAAGATTTTAAAAACGTCAAAACTTTTTTCGACCTATCTACACTAATATTAAATATTTGTATTTTTGTGTGTATGTCTGAAATGAATAAACTCAAAAACTACTGTGCCGATTTAAAAAATTCTTTCACCATTAGAAAGCTACATTCACCCTGAGTAACGTAGGCTATATTTATTGCTAGAAAAGATTACGGATCCTTACTAAAACTTTAGTAACGTAACCCAAGGTGTAAAAAAAATGCCATAAAACATCTTTCGTCGCATGTGCTGCGGAAACTATTGATGATAGAACAAAAGTATGTTCTACAATATTAAAGAAAGTATAAATAACTACAAAAAACTTCGCGATACTATATGTCCAACTATTATCGTTATGTCACAATAACCACTTTTTACATTCTAATAATCTATATAGATAAAAGACGATGTATATGTAATCTATGGACTCCAAACGGATAGAGCATTTTTGATGAAATTTTCAGACAATCTTTAGATTAGCCCAGCGGGTGATCTTCTGAAGTTTGGTAGCGATCGGATCAACAGAATTTTTTAAATTTCTTTTTGGGAAATAAGATTTTTCTTTGATTTTTGAACATTCACAAATAAAAGCGATTGAATTCGCGCAAATTCAATACACGTTGAGAATTTAATGATAATGATTCTCATCTTTTACATCCTATATATTACATTTACACCCGGGCGAAGCCGGACTGGGCCACTAGTATTTTATAAACCAAATCAAAATAACGTTGTGCCGATAATGTAGACTATTAGTGTAGGTACAAAAAGATAACATTTTAAATATTTCACAAAACCGGAAAATATTTCCGTTCCCAACGAATATTTCCCCAAAAAGTATCTCTGGTCGGTGTTAGATATTTCAATCTCTACATGTAACGCGATCTTATCTTAGTTACCCTGGGGACATCACGTTGGCTGGGGACCAATCACAGCATTGTTCTGATTGAATCACAAGAGGTAATAAACCGATCTATTTGTGTTTTAAAAGAGACAAAGGAGTTGAATAGACAGAAGAACTGCCGTCGGCTACGAAACCCTTGACAGGCGTCACTCCTTGGTTACTCCTGGACTATACAGTTATTTATTATATCTGCAGGATTTGATGGTCTACTTATCAAAGGGAAAATGCTGTACATTTCATCCACTATAGCTCACCTACTCCAGATGTATTTTATGCGCTACAAGCACGCTGGTAGATCTCGGATTCAGAACTACAATTTTTTAGCATGGCTTTAGCCTTGGCTGTTACACCGTTCAACGGATCGAAAATTTTAGACTGAAGGGTTTATAAGAGATTTCTCAGATGTAATGGCTTCTGTGTTACAAGTCACCAGTTCACAGATTCCATTTCAAAAATTGATTAAAGTATTAGTTCACGTTCCAACTTATTCATTGAGAATATGACTCGGTACTCGGCGAAAATAATCTCGGCAGTTATTTGTATCCCTGACAAAACCTTCCCAATTTGTTTGTTGTCGATAATCGTCTCGTTTTCTCGAACAGCTCGTAAAATGTAGCGTGACTCGTGAAAGTACGATAAAAGTGCACGCTGCATTTACATGAGGACAATGAATCGAGCTTTAAAAGAAATAGAATAAGAACAGATCTACTATTTTCCTCATGCACTACTATCGTCTATTCCTTTATTCATCATTATTGTACAAAGAATCACACAAAAGAAACTTTCCGTTGTAGAAACATGCGCTATCTTTTCTCTTAAAGTCTGCCGTCCACTAACGAAATCATTCGGTAGACGACAGTGTATACCGTTCTCCTGGAGCTGCCGGAGTGGTTGTAATCTCAGAAGTAATTGGGGCGATGTAAGCATAATAAAAGAAGAACAAAATTTTGTAAAACCGTACATTATTTTCAATCTATTGTGTAAAAGTTGAATTAGTACGGATTATTTTATTTTTCAAATAAATACACAAAATGCAAGTTATAATCCACCTTTTAGTATAGTAGTTTATGTGCCTAGAATGTAATGCATTATATTATGTGCTGGTTGTAACATTATGGAATTAGCGAGTGTTAATAGTTACACGAGTTATAAAAGCATTACGTCCGAATTATACACTATACTTTTGCACGTAGGTACCTCCTATAAATAGCTGATTTTCAATTCATATTAATATATTATCTAACAGCAGTCACATTCTGTGTGTGAGGCAATATTGATTTTCATTTGGGTTGTTTACGAAAACGACGTCTGTTTTGTGTCGCATCCTGATTCGGATTATTTTGTCTACAAACAAATTTAAGTTAACATGATTGGCTGCTTACTTTCGACTTCACCGAGCAATTAGATGTTCCGTGGTTCGCCTTGAATTTTTCCGCGCAGTTCCGATGAAACCCCATTCAAACACAATTATGTTAAACAGGAGCGCTCAAAAGTGTTTCTGTACAACAATATAAAAAAGTATAAACAAAAGAAAAATACATCAGAGGATAAAAAGCTTCAATTTGAAAAAATGTATGTACCTAAGTAAAATACTTGGCTAACTCTATCTTAAATTTCCCGCACAAGTATAGTAGGTTAGTAAAGCATGGTCACCGGGTGACACAGAACAGTCGAGGAGAGGAAAAACAATTTTATACCACTTTAATTTTATCTATTATTATTTCTGCGTCATCCAGTGACTGCTCTAAATACTAACCCGCCATACTTGTACAGAAAATTTAAAATAGGATTATGGAAGTATATGTAATCGGTTGAAAATGGACTGCTGGCGAATTGTCGAAAGAACATGGCTAATGTGATTTAAGTATTATAATGTGGTTAATAATCTGAAACCGTTTTGTGCTCAAATATCCACCTCCACGGTTTCACTTCGATACCGTACGTCCTCAAACTAAAGTAAATGATAAATAATACGAGTCCCAACACCTGGTGTCGCGATATCGCGTAATGAAAGGGCACTTTTTTGATCCGTCAAGTGCAGTTTCATGAGAAAGAACTGTTCAACTAACTGAACGAACAGAAGCAATAACCTAGCGTTACTGACGTTGACCTATTTTACAGTAACATACACAAATTGAAATAAAAAGCAAAGCTTGTTGTCACACACAACTGACTTCTTATGTAACACTTCAATTATGTGTGCTCGCTACTCAAAAATGTTAACATTTAATCCTTAAAGGGGATTCTGTTTTTCAGCGCTAAAAATTTATCATTTTTTCAATTTTTTCAAGTGAAACTTCTTTACGCACAGAATCATTGTAACGAAAACATGCAACGTGTTACAACGATTCTGTGCGTAACCATGGCAACGAAAAACAAATCATCTTTATAAAAGATACAACGTCTCGCTGCCTGTTCATTTGTACGCTTACAAATGGAGAAAAATTAATACGATTTACATAATTTTCTTTTCTACCGATACATTATCTGGCAAGGTTATAGGCTAAAGTAGGTTATAGGTTGAGTAGTCCGACTTTGTCCGGGTGCAAATCATACTTTTCACTAATAGCGAATTGAATATACCTCTTAGTAGGTGTTGGAAAGACTGCTCTACATTCTACGTTTCCATAGTATAATCTTAAGTTTGAATGAACGAGCGAAGCGAGTGCGTAAAATATTAACTTGTTTGAACGACCGAAATGTGAAATTTGACAATTAAAAACTTATTTAAAGACAGTTTTAAGATTGCAAAATTAAATTTACGTACACGGGTCAAGCGATACCGGGCAGCTAGTATATAATATAATAATAGTTCTTAAATTATTTATTATGTAAATATCAACTTTTTATAACATTTAGATGTAAAGTTTGCGTAAGCAAGCAAGTTTCACTTCTATACGGTTCATTTTTTAATCTATACGATTTATTTTGAAATTTTACAGATATCTGCATTTATATCTATTTATTAAAGCGACCGTATATAATTTTTGAAGTGACACGTCTTACGACTTGGTTTTCTGGGCCATCCAGTAAATTTTTTGAACAGGCTCAGTCGATGATTCACCCGCCCCTACACTCCTACGGAGAATTGATGATATGCGCCCAATCTGTGAAAAAAATACCAAAAACATTCGACTATAAAAGTCAAGGTAACGTGTATTAAATAACTGGATTTAACATAAAAGGGTTATTTTTTATTTGTTATACTGCCATATGTTTATTTATAGACGGTGATATCTAAATAACGTATACAAAGTCCATAAAAAAATTTATAAAAAAGGTACAATGTTTTATACGCATAAGCCGGCGGATCCAACGCGTTCATTGCAGATATATTATATGCATATAGTTTAGTGTCTTTTTATTGACACTAAAACCTAGCAAATATACAGCTGTACCACAATTAATATAATTTCTTTCAAATGATTTTTTCAAATTCGGCTGCATTTCAATAAAAATAATCTACAATAATAATGTTTTTGAATTAAAACTTCTTTTGGCATGGTAGGGTAAAATTTATTCTTGAGATTGAAAATGTATCGAACGTGTAGCATTATAAAAGAACATTAAGCAAGGGTAGCCGCGAATTAGATCATATACCTCGTATCCTGAAAGTCCCAGATTTGATTCCGGCGGTCGCTGTCATTATCACTTTTTGTTTTTACAATTATGCCAGTTTTACTTCTGTATTGTATAGTGTAAAATACACAGTCTCTTTTTTTAAATAAAACTTCATATGCGGCGCCACTGCCTCGACCATTTGAAGGGTAAAATGTCGGCTCGATGAAACAAAAAATGTGTAAGTGCCTATTAAAAAATGTTTGAAATGTATTCTCTCTTTTTTCGCGTCAATGTTATCATTGTGATTGGTCGGTTCGTCTGAAACAACCAGTCGTCATTCCACTTCTGATTTCACACGACGCACAATGTACAAGGGCTTCTAGTCTTAATTTATTTTCTTAAAGAATTTTGAAAGAACGTCTGTTATTATATTGTTCATACATAAATGCCTTTTTTAAAATTTTTAAATACAATTTTATCATTTCTTCTAAAAAATTACTTTATTTTGTGACAGTCTTCGCATAAAATAACTAAAATCTTATCAATATCATCGATTTATAGCCGTGATTTAATAGCAATAAGTAACTTATTTCATGGTAGGTATGTCTGTTTTGGACTAAGAATTACTAAAGACAATCAGCTCACGTTAACTTTCGCCCAAAGACGCTTACCTAATATAAGTCTCATTTTTCATATTATCGATTCTTTTATTTTCAAAGTTTTAGTCGTACATCATTTTATATTTCAATTAAAATACATCCTGTATACTACACACATTTATAGTCCAGTAATATATTTTTTACTTACATATTATATGGATAATTCAGAGACGCGTGGCAATCTAAAACAAAAAAAAATATGTTAGAAAATAAAAGTGTTGGGTACATATACATTAATTGCAGTTCAAAAATAGTGTGGATAATAAAGAATAATTTTCTATTATGCATATTTCAAATATTTTCAACTTGATAGTCAACTCATTGTTTCTTTGCAGTTTTGGAATTTTTAAATTTGTGACCATTTAAATTCACCTTGTTAGTCACTTTTACTTATAGTTATTTCAGTGGTTGCAGAGTCGCAAGTCTTAACCTTAAGACCAAAAATAAGAATTAAAGATGTTACCAACTAGGTATGCTAAAGATTAAACATGGAATATTTCGAGTGAAAATTCTCGAACTATTCGATTATTGAAATATCCCGAGATGTCACGAGAGGTTATTCAAAATCATTCCAATGATTTTTATACTTTAGAGTTACGACTTATAATACAATCTTCAGTAATAAATTAGTATGCTACGATTTTTCTTTTCTCTTTAAAAACTGCACGAAATTGTCTCTCTCAGATTGCATTTCACAGTATTATAATATATAATATGATTAAAATATGAAGCACTGCATACATGCGAGTCTCAAATCTCATAATCAAAAATTCACTCGTTATAATTAATCATATTGAATGCATAGACAGAATGAATTATGTTGTCATTCGCATTTTAACCAGTCGAGATGCTTGTATGTGCATTACACAGTACTGAATACAATTCCCTACGTCTTTTATCTGTGTCTGATTGCCTAGGTGACTCTCTTAAGAAACCGAGAGCAAAATTTATTCGAGAGTTGAAACACTCCTTCATTCGCGCATAACATACCTATCACTATACAATTCAGGTTGGTAAACACATTAACATCAAGTTAATTAACATCAATATATCACGTTATATAATATACATACGTATCTGTTTTTTATGAATAGTTACAAAAAGGTTATGTTTTTATATTATTTAACATTTTTAAAAAATCGTGTTTTTAAGAGAGCCTACTATATAAAATACAGTAGATGTTGGTGTTCTAACTGAAATAGTGAACTCAACCAAATAATAAATTGAAATAAATTTTCCATTTTTATGCCGTAAGCTAAATTTTCAAAATTATGTTAAAACATATTCTTTAAATGAGCACGCCACGGTATGGAAAAGCTTTTGCCGATTAAAAATTTCAAATGTTTCATTTTAATTGTTTTAATTTATCATTTCTGCTGTCCATAATATTCGTGAGTTCGATCACAAAAGAGATATATTGTACTGTTGCAGAAAAATATAGAAAGAAAAAAGTTCAATAATTATTGAACTATATTTTTTTTTTTGTTTTTTAGTAGAATTAAATACTGGACTTTTTTTCCTTTATGCTTCTGCACGATTACGTTGTACGAACTGTACAATATATCTATTTTGTTTCTATTTTCACAGAGGTACGAAGTGGGGAAAAAAACGTAACTCGTTCAAAACTGACAAGACTTAAAAGAAAGAGGAAGTTTTCAATTCGCCGCGCGTTGAGACTATACACTTATATATATCGTATTATCAGTAGGATATATTTTCAGACTAAAAAATATTTATAATATACCTAATCAGAAATTAAAGAATTTATCTGTGCGGAATTTGTAATTCATTGGAAATGTGACGTCACATTTCGTTTATTAAAGCACAGCAACTTTGATTGAGTAACAAATATACAAACATACATTCAGACATAGGTTCAGCTTTTCACACTTAAGGATTATATTTTAAAAAAACTTTATTTTACTTTAAAAATATGTGTCTAATCAGATAATATCAGGAATTTGAGACACCTATATATAAACATTCACTAATCACTATGATCATAATATTATACTTAGTTAAATTAGATACAGTTGATTGATCAAAGAAGCAGGCTACACTATAGAGGAATTCCGGGAAAATCTCACATGTATACAGGCTTATCAACAAGTCTAGTCATATTTTTTTAATTGTATAAAATTGCTAAAGGTGAATTTTGGTTTAAATTAGTATAATTTCTCATTTAATCCGGTGCTACATCTCCAAAAATGTAACATGTCACGAAAAACCGTAAGACAAATGTGTCACGAAAAATCGTAAGACGTATAATGTATACTGGTATACTGTTATACCGGGTGTTTTTAGATTATACCGGGTGTTTTATATTATACCGGGTGTTTTTAGATTATACCGGGTGTTTTTATATCATATTGGGTGATTTATATTATACCGGGTGTTTTTAGATTATACCAGGTGTTTTTTATTATACCGGGTGTTTTTAGATTATACCGGGTGTTTTTAGATTATACCTGATGTTTTCAGATTATACCGGGTGTTTTAGATTATATAAAACGCGTTACGAAAAACGTCTTACACGAAAGGGACTTCGTTCCAAACGCGTGTCCCGCGACACATTACAAGTTTTTTATTTATATATCTCTGGTGAACTGCTCAGGTATAAAATCAAAGATATACTATTTCCAGCTCTTCTGATTTTCTTAGAGCAAAAATGCATTGAAATAAAAATTGTCACTGTTTTTATTAAATATTATTAATTTGTCACCAAAAAATCATTCTTGTTAAAAATGTATCGTATGCATGTTTTAAGACCTAAATGAGTTAATTAGAATTGATCTTGGTCTTCTCGTATACGTAGGGGTGAAGGGGTAAATTGGTTCAAGAACCTTACTGAGTCACCAAATTCTAAACTTAAGTTTTTTAGGAGATTCTACAAGAAAGTTCTCCTTATTTTCTCCCTCCTCCCCTAAATAAGGGTAGTTTACTGACAAACAATGATTTTCACTGCATAATAATACAACTAGCTAGTTAGAACACTGTGCGCGGCCATATTGCATTTTATTTGAGTCGTTTAGGAAAACTACGCCTGTTTTATAGCGATTTGCTATCTCTGTTCATCTTATAGATTTAAACGGTAAATGACATGTCGCTTTTGGAATTACTGTTGTTTTGGTAAGATCACATTTATTATTTTACTTTAGGCACTAGCGCAAAATGGGCCATTTTGCTACCGCTATAATACCTTCTTGCAAAAACTGTAAGGCACTGTTATTTCTAGCCACTATTATTTTTCGAATGAAAGTACCATAGTAGACACCACATAATACTTAGTTTCAAATATAAAATATTTACGAAGTGAATATATTCTGGCTTTCAATGAATTGCTAATAATATATCATATTCAAAAGAATGGATGGATTGATAACAGGGACTTGTCTGTCTATCTGCCATCTCACTGTCATCTTGTATTTGAATGTTTTAGATTTGGGTACTGAAAAAATATATAGTGTGTTTTGTAAACAATACTCTATTTTTGCGTGATCCAAAGTGTGCTCTGCGGAGTTTTAGGCCATCCGTGCACGAACTGCTTCAATCAGTGGGAACTGATAGCTTGACGAACTACACGTCTCCATAGAAAATACTCCACTGCCATAGAAACAACCACCTGAGAGGACACAATCGCACCATAGTCGAGCAGTTGCAACACAGTACTCAACCTGTTGACTGCTTGTGTGACATAGAACAGGGAAAAATTTGTCTTTTCAGTCCCACAGATCTTATTGATCCATTAAAATGTAAGGTAACAGCTCGATTGGTCGACAGTGACTGCTTGGGTTCCTGCATGTTCTTCGACAATTAACAGCTCAAACGGTTCGTGTACGGCTGACCTTAGTGCCTATTGCCTATGTCTTAAAGGGCCCTCAACCCAACTTAAGATTTTAAAAAACAATATATTAAAATTTGTATTTTCTTTATACTTTTTTCTCAGATGTTCGTGTTTTTTTTCTGTTCAAATATGTTCATCCCATACATGTCTGAATTTGATCTTTTTGAACGGTGACATTATCCTCATTCGTTGACAAATCAACCTGTTCATTTTTATAATCTTTTTCTTAATGAAAAATAAAAATTTTAAAAAATGAATTTTAAACAACTTCGCTTAAACCACCACGGTGATGCAGAGATGGGTCGTCGCGCTTGCGCATTAAAACGTTAAACGTAAGCTCACTTATTAATTATACAAACATGAAAAACCAGCTGATCTATCAACTATGATTCAGACACCATATTCTAAATCGAAGTCGTTGGATATAAATACAACAATACTCTGTTAGAAAACTGTTCAAAGATAATAAAAACAAATAACTTCCATTTAAAAAGCCAATGGAAAGAGAGAAAAAGCTATGTAATACGTAGTTCGTAATTTGCATGCTATTAACGACTTTCTTCATGATATTTGATACCTAACCTTGAAAAAAATCTTCTGAACGCATTTAAGTAAAAATTTTATGAAACCAGTCCGGCATCTTCCTTTATGTCAACATAAAATAGGACATTCGATATAAGTAAGAGTTACACGTGTCTTTGTTTAATACGACGCTATCGCGAACACCCAGTAATTTATCGTCGTCATGTTTGGGTTCCACGGTCTTAATTCCCTCACATTTCACCACAAAGTGTTGCAATTCGGTATCTTCTGTTCATTCGCCTCGAACAACCCTCTCCTGGGGAAATAGCAGCCGATAATGCGACATAATAATAATAATAATAATAATAATAATTTTATTCCATGAAGAAAATACTGCTGTACAATGTGGAATGAGTCATTATAAAATACAATTATAAAATATGTACATACATATTAGAACAAATTAAAAATCAGGTTTAAAAAAGTTCTGGTTTAATGGTTCTTTAATATTGTTTTTAAAAGCTAAAAGTGACCAGTCTTTGCTGGTTATCGATGTAGGTAATTTGGTGTAAATTCTTATAATAGTGTTAAGTGGACTGTTACTAGTTACTGAGAGCTTAGACTGCATTGTTACAAAGCTATATTTATTACGTGTGGTATATGGATGCTTGTGCACATTATTTACAAATAACTGAGGATATTTTTTTTTACAAAGAGTTTCAAGACAAGGGGTTTCCCCGCATAGTGGTGTCCTATGCCTATTTACAATACACAAATTAAGGATGTCCTCTATTGAAAAAATAATCGGTAACTGTAATGTACTAATAAAATCGACTACAGTTTCATACTAATAATAAAAGTACGAAGCGTCATTTACCGTTGAATTTAAGTGTAGATGCAGATGCAGATTTGAAAAATTTCCCACGTTTTCCCCGGATTTCCGCGCAATTCGGGGAATTCCCCAAAAATTGGCAACGCTGATTGTATAGGTCTGACCTGATTTTTCCTGTGCGAGGCTAAGAATCGCTCTAGAATTAGTTTCTCAAATCTAAGTAGGCGTTAGAAACGGATTGTTGATGTAACGATTTTTCCGCATCACGACGACTTCACAATTGCCAAGAAAATACTGCGATGTTTTAGGAGTCTCTGGCCTACAGAACAAGCATGAATTGATATCCGTTAAAGTAGTTTTGAGCTCAGTTTTCCGATGGTCTAGAAGTTTTTCTGCCGTAATATTAATCTTAATAAAGCTCTTTGTTTGACGAACACCTTGCCTACTTTTCCAATACAAGGAATGTTGTTTCTTTCCCCATGTGGAGAAAGCTGTATCGACTTGTCACAGTACCAGTTCTACAAGGGGAGTGGACGGGTATTATACAAAAAAATAAAAAGCAGCTCACAAAACTACTTTCTCAACTTTAAATTTATTTAAACAATATTATAGATCACACCCTAAATACAAACCTTTAACCGAAAAGAACAATAGACGGTATGATAAAACGAAAAATGGAATAAAATATAACAATCAATAACTATAACTGTTCTTTTTATTTACCGTATAAATTTTAATAACGAACAATGTCGTAGCCAGACAAGAATCATCAGGGTTCGATACGTCCATCGCTGAAATATTTAGAGATTAAAGTAAATATGCCGTTTGAATAATACATTTGTAAAAATTAATGATAGAAACCAGAAAAAGTTTTTTTTTTGACTAATCGTTTTGATTAAGGATACTTTTTTGTACATAGATATTAGATATATATTTATATATATGCAAAAACACGTGATATAATAAACATTATCAAAATAAAGTAACACAAAAGTAAATTACAAAATTGAACAATAAATATAATAAATTAATAAAATAAATAAATAAATATAATAAATTAACAAACTAAATAAATAAATATAATAAATTAATAAAATAAATAAATAAATAAATAAATATAATAAATAAATAAATAAATAAATAAATAAATAAATAAATAAATAAATATAATAAATTAATAAAATAAATAAATATAATAATTTAAATAATTCATAATAAATCAATTAAAAGAACTATTTTTTGGTACACAATTTTTTGGCGGACATTCGAACTCCGATTCTGATGAATTTTCAGAAATATTGTAGGCAGTTCGACCATAATCAATTTGCATTTGCTGCGTGTTTCCGTTTCTGTAACAGTGTTTTCCTCTTTTGTTCTGTTTAGGAGCAATACCACGGGCATTTAACTGTTTCATTCGTAAACGTTCCTTCAGTATCGGAACAGTAGCATTAACTGCCTCTATGGCCCTTTTTTGTTCAGAATCAGTACTGTCAACATGGTCGTAAGTTGACTGTGCTAATCGCTTTAAGTAACTTTTCCTATTAAAATTCCGGTATGAAAAACTTACATTTCTGCCGCTGCCTGTATTATTAGGTACTTTTGTATCATCATATTTATAACTACAATCGTTCGACATTTTAGTCGATTTGATATGCGTTTTAAATTGATTTGTGGATTTTGTTATTTTAACTTTTTTATTCAAAGTCGTATCAGACGTGTTACTTGCAGTATCAGTGACTGAATGTAATCTATTTGTAACTCGCTTCTTTGTAGTTGTTAAAGTATTTTTTTCAACATAATGAGATTTGTTCACTGATGACTTTTTATCATTTTTCGTTTCTGAGAAAAACTTTAAATCTGAACCTGGTCCAAAACTATTTAGCTCTGACGTTCTTGTCGACTGAACTCTTTTTGCGCGTTTTCCATCTTCAGTCAGCTTTACTGCAGATTCCGTTATTGTGGAAAATCTGCGCAATTTTGAATCTGATTTCAATGGAGATATAATAAGTTTTGAAAATCTTCTCGACTTACTTAAAGAGTTTATTTCATCGGCGGAGTCTTCACTTGAAGAGAGCAATTCAGTATTTAATACCGACTGAACTGAGAAAGTTTCTAAACTGACCTTTTTCTCAAAATTTTGACTATTGTCGAGTTCTTTAGTTGAATGAAAAACGAATGTATTTTTATTTTGACTACTATTAATTAAACCTTGGCTAGATGTATCCAATATTTCTTCATGCATTTCTGGTAAACTAATATTGTCCACTTTTTTTGATTTCTTAATAGATGGACTTGATATATCAGAAAGTGAACAATTTAGCAAATTAGTACTTTTTTCTAATTTTGTTTCAGATTCCGTTTCAGACATTGTGAAAATTGTCAAATTATTCAAACTTTCATTACTATCAAATCTAATTTTATTTATTTTTAAAGTTTGTGGTGACAGATCAGATGTGTTTTTCTTGTCAACAGTTTGAAAATTCTGCAGAATTTCCTTTTCTGATGTAATTCGTTTTCTTTTAGATGGTAATTCGTTAGGCTGCAAATAGTCAACTGTTTTCTCAACCCATAACGTTGTTTCAGTTAAACTTTTTCTCATTTTTCGTGAATATAACTTCTGTCTATATTCATTCTTTTCATTCCAGAAAGTTGTATCTCTTGCATTGTGAGCCAATTTACTAGTTAATCTGGCAGATGAAGTGTTTGCATCATACAATTCAATACAATCTGTCCCTTTATATATTGCTATTCGGTTGTTACTTTCCAAACTTGTCTCATCAAAATATAAGCAAAGTTTTCGTGACGGTTCTCCGGTAATATTTGAAAGTCGCGGATGTTCCGCTACAGACAAGAATTTAGAGTAATTTTCCTTTGTACGTGACACTGACTTTTTTTTTAATTGCTAAAAAATACAATAAGTAATCTACATACAGTTGACAGATAATGACTTATATACCGGGTGTTTTTTTTTTTCAAAACTTTGAATGGATTTTTTTGTTGATACACCGGTTGAATAAAAAAAAGTTTTAGGCAAAAGCTGTTGGGTTTTGAAGGGGAAATAATTTACACGTAATGCCAATCCACTCCCCCCCCTCGGCAGGGAGAGGGGGTAACTTTTGTTTTTAAATGGAAACCCCCGATTTTTATGATTAAATTAGATTAGATGAAATTAAATTAAATTTTAAAGTTATTCATTTTTACACAAAAAAAAATTTGATCATAAAAATCGGGGGTTTTCATTTAAAAAACAAAAGTTACCCTCTCCCCCTGCCGAAGGGTGGGGGGAGGGGGGTGTTATTACGTGTAAATTATTTCCCCCTCAAAACCCAACAACTTTTGCCTAAAACTTTTTTTGATTCAACCGGTGTATCAACAAAAAAATCCATACAAAGTTTTGAAAAAAACACCCGGTATATATATCGTAGGATAATTAAAAAAATCGAATTTCCGCGAAAATCCTAGGATGTTTGCAAAAAACCGGATTCCAATTACCCGATTTTTTGCAATCTTCCTAGGATTTTCGCAAAGATCCGATTTTTTCAATTATCCTACGACATATACAAGTATAAGTCAGTTATTACCTTAATCGACTCAGAAGTGGACAAAATCTCTCCTTGGGACTTATCTAATAATAAATTTGCTGCAAAACAAATAACAGATATATAAATAATAATATAAAAATAATTAGTTTACAAAATAAAGATAACAGTGTTATCTGCAAAATATTGTTTGAACATTTGCTATTTTTTTAACCCCCCATTGGCTTCAAGGATCGTTTTCTATTTGATTTGTATATATATTTTTTTTTTCATACTCACACACATCAGCGTTAATTATTCTGGATACAGTTTCATTCTGAAAATAAAAATCGACAATAAAAGGCGTTTATTTTGAATTGTGCATACTTTTAAAAACTTTTAAAATACGTTAAAATATTATTAAAATACGGATGGATGAAAATGAAAATTTATCGACGCATGCGTTGTAGATAGGCGGGATATGCATAGGTACATGAATTTTAATGTTGTTGAAAAAAACATTAGCTAATATAATATGATTTAACTCAATAATATTCATGCACACGAGAAATGGAATTTGCAAAATATGAATATCAAATTTCATTTAAACAAATTAGTAAGAAATAAGTACATAATTCTGCACTGAAATCAAATGTAAAAAGAAATATTTAAAAAATCGAGAACGCAAGAAAACAAACCTTTAAAAAAGTAAGGAATAATAATTTCTAGGATCTATATCTGCTCCAAAGCAACGCCTATTTCTTCGTTTAAATGCGCTAAGCAAAGAAATAGTCTGTGCGTCGGACCAGACAGTACAAATTATTTCTTATACTTTAAAGGTTTCTTTTCTTGAGTTGGATGCTTTTTACATAGTGCAACGTCGTTTAGTGCGAATTTTTTTACTAGAAGTGAAACTTTAATACTGTTTTTGATAACAGAAGCAGATGGCTAATTCCATGTGGCACAGTTATCATTTACCATTACCTTCTTCGATGTGTGGCGTCTAATTCCTAAATAAATTTCGACTCTAGCATTTTTTTTTATTTACTGTTCAACAAAATATTTCAATGCTTACCACGAGAATAGGAAAATTCATCTTAGGTAAAACATTATTTTCTAAATTGGTAAGGTCTGGTGAAAATTTAAAAAATAAAGTTATAGATTGTTCAGTAAATGAATGCTCTAGAGGATCTATACGAAAATTAGAATTTCCTTTTATAGTGATCTGCTTTCCACAAGGTTTATCTTCGCCATTTATGCACCACCTAAAAAAAGTTTTGAATTTTATAAACCAATTATGGAAATAAAAATCGGATAGGCTGTGTCGGGGATAAAAACCGCGGCGCTGATGTTGGATTGTGGAGCGAATGAAGTAGATAAAGTGAGTTTACGATAATCGTTGCACAATTTATTGTAGCGTAGTTCGTTAGCTTTTTGAATGACACAACTTTCGTAGTCTTCACTCAACACAATCCAAAGCCCGTTGGGCACCGTAGAATTGTATCATATTTCCAACCCCCCACTCGCGCTCTCTGCGATTACAAACTCTGTCCAAAGGCCATCTCAGATACGGCCGTCCTTTGTAGAGTTGGGAAAAACGGGTCTTGTTAGTGATCTGCATCTTTGCATCTGGATCCCGTATGTGAGCCGGCTCACTGAACCGGTTCAAAAAGAGCCGAGTTCTGAATATGTTACTGCAGTCTGCCACTGAGTTATCTAGTTTAGTCAATCATATCACGACCTGCATAGAATCAAGAATGCATAGCCAAACATGTGATGCATGAGTCATTTGAGCTGACAGATGCATCAAAGCAGGAACTGATATGTAAGTGTAAAATGTGTTTCTGTGTGTTAAGTGTTTCACTGAGTTATGCGGATCCGTTGATCCGTCGGCTCAAAAAAAAGTGAGTCGGCTCTCACGGATCTTCTGTCGGAGTCGGCTCTTTGAACCGGTTCAGATCTGAGTTACCCAACTCTAGTCTTTTGTCTAATCGACGCTATATTTATCACTTAAACGTTGCATTTTGTTACGACGAAACACTATCATTCATGTCTGTCACGCTCCCCCAGAGCTGTTCCGATTTTGAAGACGCATTCATGTCAAAAATTGACACAAACGGAATTGTCTTTTGGTCACAGAATTAATCATAAGATTTTAGTCAATAAACATTTGCTATTTTATAGAACAACTAGCGGTTTACCCGTGACTTCGTCTACGTGGTATACAAAATCTACCCCTACCCCGTTCGGATAGATGTGTTCAAAAAACAGTCGAACACGTTTGTCTTTATTTTCTAAGAAGAGTATTTTTCCCGTTTTTAGTGTATTTGCCATATGGCAACATACACTATTGGCGTCGGTCGGATGGCGGGACCTAGGGGTCGGACCAAAATTTCTCGACGTTTCATAACCTTCTGAACACTTTGGCACCATTTTTCAAAATGTTTATATATATATATATATACATATATATATATATGTGTGTGTGTGTGTGCGTGTGTGCGCTATAACTTTCGAAAGGGTTAATTGATTTTAACGAAATTTTGCTCACATATTGGAATCCACCATCGCAAGAACCCTATTTAAAATGGGCCCAATCGGACCATTTTAAGAGTAGTTTTTAGGGGTTGAAAAAAGTTTTTGGGTCCCAAAATACCGAAAAAATTCTCCGAATTTAGCCCTCTGGTAGTAATTAAAAAGTGTCCCTAAATTTTTAATAAAAACGGCCCGACAGGATCAAATTTACAAATTTTATGAAAACCCTAGTTTGCAGATTGTGAAATATTTATTGAAAGGTGTATATAATTTGGTATAGAGGTTCGATTGATAATAATATACAATTAAGAAAAAAATGTTATTTTAAGGGGTCAAATTTTTTATTTTGCCCAAAAACCAACTTAAATTCGCATAATAAAGTTGCACTGCCTGTATTAGTAAATACACTATATTTTCGGCAGGGTTTTGGCAACGCGACCCGGGTTTTGTTAGTTTAAGCAATTTCAGAAATACGGACAGCGTAACTTTTCTGAATGTTACCCCCCCCCCAGCCTTTTATAATAAATCCGCTATAATTTGAGTTTGAGTATTCTCTATATGGATACAAAATTTCATTTCAATCGTTAATTAGTTATAATGGAACAAATGGAAAAATCTATAGATTTATATATTAGTATAGAAAAGATTATTAGTTGTCATAAAAAAAAACTTACCATTCGATTATAATTTGGGCAATGTTTTTAGATGCAATTGTGATCGAAATCAATGACTGCGATGCATCATCGGTATACGAACTATCAGATATTTCAAAAATCGCAAATATAGACTTTGTTTCCATGTTAAAGTTAACCCAAAATTTGTCTACCGTTTTCTATAAACATATTGTTTTATTATGCATTTGTAAATTAAATACAAAAGATATTAAAACACATACTTTTGAGTAAAATATATTAAATATTACCAGTGATGCATTTTCACAAACGATGGAAAATACCAAACCCAAAGTCTTATTTAATTTGTTTAGTAGCCTTCTCGCTGAAGTGTTAAAATCGGCCGGACTGAATTGTAAGTAATCGTTTTTAAAATCTTCTAGGTCGGGAAGTGTAATCGATTGATTTAAAAAATCCTCCGAATTATGTGATGAATTCAAATAGAATAATAAACCTAATAACGCCCGCTGGTATTCATAATCGCCGCTATGTAGCAACGCTTTCATAATTTTATTTCTAAAATAAACACATTAATATCTTGCAAAGATATTGTAAATTATAAATGCTCAGCAACAGAGGTCATAAGCATTTTAATTTGTATCTTACACGAACAACGGATCAAGCTTTGCACATGCAGAAAAGAATATTAAAACATTCACTAACCGCCAGGGTGACCTCAACTTAAAAGTCTAGAGCCAACCGTCGGATTTCCTATTTATCGAATACACAAATGAAATTGTCCGTTTGAGTTAGCAAATGAAATACACCTCAAAATGTCGGTCTCAGTGACTACTTCACGGAGTACTCTATTTGGCCGTCCAAATAGGCTACTCCATGATGGTATGAAAGTATTCACTGAGACCGACATTTTGAGGCGATTTGATTTATGTAACCAAAAAATAACTGCAAGTGACGTCAGTATTTCATGATCCGAGAGAATAACAATAATTAAAAATAGATAATAAACTGTTCACTACTTTTCAATTGATTTTAACGAAATTTGGCCCTCATGTTGAAATCCATCACTGCACGAAGCCTATTTAAAATGGGTCTAATCGGGCCATTCTAAGGGTAGTTTTTAGGAGTTTTAAATTGTTTTTGGGTCCCAAAATACCGAAAAAATTTTCCGAATCGTTTCAAAATCGACATTTAACTCTTTAGTAGCAAATACAAAGTGCCCCTAAAATTTTAATAAAATCGGCCAATAGGACCGGACTTACACATTTTTTGAAAACACTAATTATCAGATAGTGACTTATTTGCTGAAAGGAGTATTTAATTCGATGTAGACGTTAGATTGATAATAATATTGTAATTAAGAAAAAAAAACATAATTTTATAAGGTGTATTAAAGGGTTATATTTTTTATTTTTCCCAAAAACATACTTAAGTTCACATAATAAAACCAGACTGCCTGTTTTAGCAAAATAATACATTATATTGTCGGCAGGGTTTTGTCAATGCAATCCGAGCTTTTATCATACAGTGGAAAATTCACCGGGATATGTACTTTTGGTTTTAATATTTTTACTTACAAGCTGAAAATTCAACTGGCTCAGTAATTAGTTAGTAATAGACTTGCCATGGAAATTTCTACAATTTCGGCTAGACATAAATTCTTCTATTTATTAATTAGTTTATATAAAAAGGCAGAGAATAAACTCACATAATCATAGGGTAATCGTTGTAAAAATAGATCCTACGTTTTTCATCCATTCTACACAGTAACGCATTTAATCTAGTTAGTAGTATTTTCCGGAAGTCAATGCTTAATTCCGACTGCAAGATAATTTCGATTATTTTATCCAAAATATAAACAATTGACTGCATTGCTACTTGTAAATGGCACAGTTCCTGAAAGAATAATATTTCGGTTATTTTAAAAAATCAAACTAATATTCAATAAAAGTAATTTTAATAACTTTGTTACCGCAAACGGTGAAATCATGTAACAAAGTATTTGCATGCTTCGTTTTGAATACGCTATATTTTGATGAAGTATGATGACAGGAAAATTGGATAAATAATTAAACGCCAGATAACCGGGTAAAAGTATTTTGTGAATAATATGTAAAGTATGGTTAAGCTCTTGTAAGTCGGATGGATTATAAATGAAATAAATCAATAAACGTTTCATAAATAAAAAAGAAGGGTAAAATAAGGTGATTATTTAAATAAATTAAAATGGAAACAATGACATGGTAAACATCATGAATGCTTAATAAATAATTGTTAAGACGAATTTATAATATGTGTAGGTAATCAAAACATTTAGAAAATAAGGCAAAATAAATATGTTTATTTTTTTTTTTTTTTTATTTGAAGGCGTACGCAGCGACTTAGGCTATATGCACGTGGTTAATTAAAGGTAAGTGGAATAATAGTATAATATTGACTTTTTTTCTTTTTTGTCCTTGGTAATTAATATAAAAATGATTTGTCGGGAAAAAGGACTTTTTAAGTAAACACTTATTTGTTATTTATAGCGACGTTTCGTCCCTTGCTTGGGACTTTTTCAAGCTTTATAACTATTAAATATTTTGATCAAGTAGATATAAAAGTTAAAATACACATGTAAATATAAATTTTAGTTAAACAATTGTTCATTAAAAAGTTTGTAATAATTCCGTTTTTAAAAAATATTTTTAGAGTTGATGTTCAAACTATTTTATTTTATTGACGGTTAGTTAATAAAATAAAATAGTTTGAACATCAACCGTAAAAATATTTGCGGTTTGAACACGACATTAACTGCCCCTGCATGTATAAAAACTGCAATTATGTAATCGTAATCTAAGGTCATTGTCAAATCAAAATTGTTGACAATGACCATAAGACTTTACTTTCTTGAAACTGTTGTTTTTTTATAACTGATCAATAATACTTACCAGAATTACTTCTTTAATAACATTATAAACGAATATATAGTTCTCATCAAAATTTAATTGTCGAAGTGCATTAAGAACTTCTAAAATTAATTCTCCTACGTCTTTTTTGTATTCCAACCATTCTTGTACTGTCAAATTGGTTTTTAAATAATTAAATATTTTTACTACTACTGTAATTCGTATTTTAATATTTTCTGGTGCCTGAAAGTAATTTGACATTGAAAATTGTTATTGTTTTTTTTTTTTATTTATCTAAAGTTCAAAAAACTATTGCTTACTTCAGTTCTTTTCACAATAATGCTTAAGACATAATGGAAAAAGCCTTCATTTATAAATTGTTTTTTAGTTTTAATATTTTCATGTTTCAAAAATCTTGGTATATTTTTGACATCGCGTGTTGTCTTCACAGATTTTATTAACTCAATAAGATCGTTATTCATGTTTAGACAATGAGTAATTTAAATATAATTATTAAATCTTAGTGAAACACTTTTTTGTTTATTAATTTGAATAGATGCACTAAATTAAGACATTAAAATAAATTTGTTTGTAATTTTTTTGCTTTTGCATTTCACGTGTCCTTTAAATACTCTTGAAGAAGTTAAATAATAGCTCTATTGGTTATTGTGAAGACCGGTGTCAAGATAGTTATATAAGAGTATAATGTAACATTAATTTGTACATTTTTCATGAATAAATAGTTAGTTATTAGTGTATTTGCCACATGGCAACAAAAAGGGCGAGTCGATGGTTCTCTATATAGGGAGATTTTTCTTACATTATAGTTATGAAGATAAGATCTTTTAATATAATAATAAATAAATAATAAATCACAATCTAATTGAACGCAGCCTACATTCAGAAGTGATTTTACTCAAAACTGAACTGGCAAAAATTTTGAAAATTAGGTGAAAATCAGCTATTTCACAGAAGGCAGGTGTATGCAAGAAATGCAATATGTATCTTATTCGTAATGATATAACTTGAGTGACTGTTAAAACTCGCTTTCGTTTGTTTTAACTCAATGTCATTTCTTAGTCAGGAACAAATTACATAAAGTACCTACTATTTTTGGACGTTTTGAAGATAGTACAAACAGAGCCTGACTTTACTTCGGACAATATGTTTCAATCTTATCACCATACTTCCGTTTGCTTACGAAATGTTCAAGTAAAACGGTAGCAGAGCGTAATTCATTCATATAAAAGTAGAACATCATTTCGATTAAAATTTTAAAAGTTGCCTGTACCGGGTGTTTTTTTCAAAACTTTGAATCGATTGTTCCATTGTATGGCAGTGAATGGAGAACACTTTGAAAACTTATTATCTTAATGTTAAAATAAAGAATAATTTAATTGAAGTACCTATCTGGTGAGATTTTTAATGCAATTGGCAACTCGGAATACTCTCCCACCCCTCATCATTATCATCAACATAATCAAGACTTTACACAAAAATAACAGGGAAAATTAATAAAAGTTTTAGACAAAAGTTGTTCATTTTTACACAAAAAAATCATAAAAATCGGGGGTTTTCATTTAAAAAACAAAAGTAACCCCCCCTGCCGAGGGGGGAGGGGGTTGGTATTACGTGTAAATGATTTCCCCCTCAAAACCCAACAACTTTTTCCTAAGACTTTTTTTGATTCAACCGGTGTATCAACAAAAAAATCCATTCAAAGTTTTGAAAAAAACACCCGGTATATAATAAACTTACAAACATTCCGAAAAACTTCAGCCTTTCATTGACATTTACAGCTTTCCGAATTTTTTCAGGTCACTTGAAACTTTAAACTTCATATTATATAAAACCAACAGGCAGTTACAAAGCCTGATATCATTTCTAGGGCAATGAATAAGCACTTGGCGCAGAGGCCGGCTATCAATGTTCACATATTGGAAGCAATTACTTGAACAGCACAGTACACAAGCTGCTCCCGTGTCTAAAGTCCGTAAAGATGCGGTCAAATAAACCGCCATATAATAATCGACACGTCACTCAGTGACGGTTCGTCATATTTCAACGCAGTGTGGCATCATGGTAAAACGAGCGCCCATTTAACAGTCATGAAATAGTCGTGCACGAGATATATATATTTTAAGGACTGAGCTAATTAGAATTTGGAATTGATCGGTACAGTATTTTAAAAGTGATTTCAAAAAAACATTTTTTGAAAATGTTATTTTTGAGATTTCTCAAATAGACCAGGGTAGATAGCTTTGAAAATGGTAAAAAGTGAAAGAAAATTATAGTAGGATGAAACCCATTGGAAAAGGTAGAGAATATAACAAAAATGAAAGGAAAAATAAATTACGGTCGATCTGAGGTCGGGAAGGGGTAGGGGGTGAGTTTTTAAGGGTAAAAAACGGTTTATCTTGATTTCAGGTAAAACTACAAGTCCTATGAAAAAAAATTAAATCGCAAAATTGTAGGTAATAAAAATGTCTACAACTTTTGTTTTTACACTTTTTTCACATAACCTCAAATTTTGTGTGAAAAATTCAAATAACCAAGTTTTTGGTTTTTTATTTTTATCTTTTGCAAAAAAATTTATTTTTTCACGAAATTTGGTGAAAACTTACCTTTTTATGTCCCAAATACACAGTAATTTTTTTGATTTAAAATATTCATTTTTTCACCTTATTTTGACTTAATTTCGAAAAAGCACCCCAATTTTCAATCGAAAATTCTCACGTCAAAATATCCGCTTTATTAAAAAAATCGGTGGGCTTTTTGTTCCTTGAAATCTCTTTTTTCTGATGGTATGAAAAAAAATATACATTACTTCGGTAAATGTTCTCAGAAAATGCAAATAAGTTATCTTAAAATAGCAATAAATAGGCATCTACGCATATAATCTTATAAATTATATGTGTAGATGCCTATTTATTGCTATTTTAAGATAACTTATTTGCATTTTCTGAGAACATTTACCGCAGTAATGTATATTTTTTTTCGATTAAAAATTGGGGTGCTTTTTCGATATTAAGTCAAAATAAGGTGAAAAAATGAATATTTTAAATCAAAAAAATTACTGTGTGTTTGGGACATAAAAAGGTAAGTTTTCACCAAATTTCGTGAAAAAATAAGTTTTTTTGCAAAAGATAAAAATAAAAAACCAAAAACTTGGTTATTTGAATTTTTCACATAAATTTTGAGGTTATGTGAAAAAAGTGTAAAAAGAAAAGTTGTAGATATTTTTATTACCTACAACTTTGAGATTTAACTTTTTTTCATAGGACTTGTAGTTTTGCCGGAAATCAAGATAAACCGTTTTTTACCCTTAAAAACTCATCCCCTACCCCTTCCCGGCCTCAGATCGACCGTAATTTATTTTTCCTTTCATTTTTGTTATATTCACTACCTTTTCCAATGGGTTTCATTCTACTATAATTTTTTTTTGTCTCAAAAATTATCGACCCTGGTCTAAAAATCTACTGTGCTGAATCGACTCAAATTTTCAGAAAATCTAAGTTTAGTGAACTCTTTCAAATGCCGCAAACCGCGTTCCGAGCGGTCAAGCCGTTCAAACGTTATAAGATGTTTACACACACACACACACATACAGATACCAGGTCATCATCGTAAAAAAGTCAGAATAGTTGAGATCTGATGAAAACTCGATTTTCGACAATCGAAATGAAAACAATAACTTCTCAATTTTTGAAAATATCGGGAAGTTACAAATAATCAAATGTTCTTTTCTGAAGTCAAAAACCAATTAGTTAAGTAGCTGACCAGCACGTTTAGATTAATTTTTACATTTGAAACCATATTATGTAACCAAGCGAACGAAAATCAAACATGATATTTATTACCAGCCGTTAACCGCTTCACCGCATGCGTTAAGGCTGTCGGAACGCTCTGAATTTTGTTTGTGCTGAGACCCAGCGGTAAGGGGCGAGGTAGGCAAAAGACATATTGTGGGTGTGACTTTCTTTAGCTCTGTCGCGCTCAAATCATCCGCACGTTTCAATTTTTGGCTGGTGCCAACTACAAGGATAAAAGATGCTATTGCAAGGGTGCCGCTGTCAATTGATTACTCTAATTTTTGGAAATATTTTGAAGATTTAAAAAACTTTTCCGAAAAAGGAAGAGTCACTTTAGGTTTGTGATGGAGCAGTTTTGTGAAATAAGTACGAATAAGGTCATAGTGTGACATTGAAAACGTGTGTTTTTTTAGCACAATTAATGCCAAATTTTTTCTTGTAAATCGTACATAAATTACAAAAGTAGTCCATTAGAGACCTAGATTTGTCCTTTATCTTCCTTATAGAGAAAGATTTTTTGCAGAATGTTGACGTATAAGTCTATAATCAGTTGACAACCGAAACTCTAGACAGCCTTAAATCACCAATTTTCTTTTCTCGATTTCTTGTGTTAACTTGTATAACAAAAAATATAAAATAAAAAAATATGGAACATTTCCTTTAGACGAAATTCGAGAAACTGTTTAATGCATAATGTGTGATGTGCGCAATTTCCTGTTACGCCCATGAACGATTTAAGCCGACAGGCACTCGTATATTTTCGTTTGACGCGCATTGTTCATGATCTAATAATAAATATGTAACTATGAACTATGTATACAACACGTTGTAAAATAAAGGATTACAGCGTCCTTCCTGTATGTCCGCCACCCCATATATAATGGCTATTACAGGGCAAAAGGACGCATTCACGAGAGTTTCATATAGAAATAAGGTCAGTATTAAAGGATGTTTTTGCATGAATACAAAACACGAATACTTGTTGTGAATGAGCACCTGGTATAAAATATTTACAGTTACAAATACTAACAACCAGATCCTGCTTCGCCGGGTGCAAATTTTATTTTCGCGCTCATTTTACTCGCAAAATAATATTTAGTAGTCTACATTTTCTTCATAGATTCACTTGAAACTTTTTATTAATGAAGTTATGCTTCTTAACGCAAATCTCGTGACAGGCAGTAAACTGTGAAAAAATGAGTGAGCAAGAGAAAGAATGACATGTGACAAAATTTTTTTTTTATTTTCTTATCTAACAAGTAAAAGATTTTTATTCAATAATTTTGTTTTTATATGACTCCCTTAATAAGTTTTTTATATTTCTTATTAACAAACAAAAATTATAAATTTAATAATTTTTATCTTTAAAGTTCAATTCCAGATATAATATGTTATAATTGGAATGATGGAAATAAATCAATTTAAACACTCATTGATTGCAACGTTTCGTCTTTTATTTAATTAAAACTTTTTCAAGCTCTAAAAAATTAACATTTGTATAATAAGAATATTAAACATTATGGATTAAATAATTTACTAAAAAGAAACAATGATGTGACTAACCTCAATATGCTTAAACGTTTAAGAATATTGAGGGTACCATTGTTTCTTTTTAGTAAATTATTTAATCCATAATGTTTAATATTTTTATTATATGTATGTTAATTTTTGTAAAAATTTGTTAGAGCTTGAAAAAGTCTTAATTAAATAAAAGATGAAACGTTGCAATCAATGAGTGTTTAAATTGATTTATTTTCATCATTCCAATTACCCGTGATATTGTTTTCTATTTAATAATTTTGTTCTATTTATATTGTTTGTTAATAAATAAAAAAAATAAAATTTAATACATTTGTTTGTTTTTTTTTATGTAATATACGTAAATTATGACTAATATAAATTGCGTAATTGTTCACGAGCCGACGCATCCTTTTATCCTTATAGTTTTTATTTTGTAAAGTTTTTTTATATTTTTTGAATATTTCAAATATTATTAAATATTTGGAATAAGACACGCCGTCAACCTTTTCCACTGTTATTTAAGTCCCGTGGACATGAAAATATTTTCTTTAAAGTGTGAGCAACTATAGCACTTGCCGTGCTTGCATCACACACATTGTGCACAATTATCATAAAGGATTAACAGCATCGCGTCCACGTTGCCAACTAACACATAAGGTAAATCCCTAGACCCTAGGGACTGTAGATAAAAACATCTGCCGGATTACCTCCACTTTGACTGCATGCAGACAGACATAACCCTCTAAAACAGGCTTGCTTTTGGGTATTATACCAATAACTGGCACTAAACAGAAGAGTGATTAGAACAATCTTCAAAGCGAAATTCGTTCGAGTGGCAAAGGCTGTGATAATAATTATTATCAGGCAAGAAGAATGTCGTTTTGAAAATTAGATTCATTCATGCGATAACCAAACGGTGCCATTTTGTTACAGAGTAAGCAAATCACCGCTAGTGAGGGATAAGCGATTCTTTTAACTTCGCAAAAGTATTTTCACATAATTAATATGAAGCTCAAAAACAAAACATCGTGTCGAATTTTTAGTCGACTTTAAAAAAGTGTATTAATAGGATTTGTTGACTGTATTCAAATAAAAAAATAATTTTAACGTTAAGTGGTAGTTTCTATGGTAGAAATACTAAAAAACACAATAATTCTCCTTGTTTTTAGGGAATTTAATTAATATTTAATAAATAAAACGTGATTAAATCAAGTCACGTCACAACGAACGCCAATCAGATTGCATGACGTCACTCATAAACATCATCGGATGCTGTCATAGAGAAGGACGCTGTTCACGCTATCAAAAGGCTTCATTGGTGGTTAATATTTCAGAGTGTGTAATTTATTCGAAAATTTCTATGGAACAATTACGAAAAAACCTATCACCTCATCAGTTTAGCAGCTTTTATGAGCCTACGACGTCATGGTAGTCACGTGACAAGTATTGACGTTTTGGAGTGGAATTTGAAACGGAATTTAAAATACATGTGTTTTAAGCGTGAGTCGTATTTAACAAATTATAATAAATATTTGTGGTTATATTAAGTACTTATGCACGATTTAAAATACTTTCCCAAAAATAGTTAATATCCCTATTATTCAACTTTCAGGTATATTCGTTTTAGCATTTTTCTATTAATTGGGACTCTATTATCGCCTGATTCAGAAAGTTACACAATATTGACCAGAAATTGCGAAATCGGAAACACTCTGCATTGTGTGTATGAAACGCTTGGCATATGATAAATGGGCCTCACAAGTTCGGCAAGCGTCACACATCGCCAACGTTGGCGTATATATTCGCCACACATTGTGGAACTAGTAATTTATTGTGAATCAGATCTTATCGATACGTGATTTTCTGCCGTTTTCTCCATCTCTCTACTCGACTTCTCTGTTTAATACCTTCGTCTCAGTGTCAAATATCCACTACGTATAAATCCCAGCACATCGTCGTTAAACAAACATCAATAAGAAGATTGAGTTCTCATTGAAATGAAGCATTTTAGCATCGTCTGAATAATCTGTAAATTTATCAGAAACGATGTACGATTTATTAAATCCCCATCAATCATTGAACACTTAAAAGGTAACCACAGAACAACGAAACATTAAGATTTTATCGCTTCTTAATGACGTCAACACGATAGAGTGACGCACGTCGAGAAAAAAAGTGTAAGGCCTTCCGTACAAGGGTCAACTATTTTGCAATTTGAGTTTTAAGCCGATTTGCGATGGGACTATTCCGCAATCGGTTTGCAATCGATTAACATTCTTTGTCCGAACACGAATCTAAATCCGTTCGTGTTGTTTCACAAGACCGTGCAACCACAAGTAGGTGGTCTTGAAATTACGTAGTTATACGTGGCAGCATGTCAATTAGTAGCGTGCAGCCATGCAACTGAAATTGCTTGTCGGCCTGCAAACACGGTCGCACACAACCAGTTTGAAATTGGTTTCAAATCGGTCGATTGTATCGAAAACCGGTTTGAAATTCAAATTGCATACGGATTGACTATTTTGCAATTGGAGTTTCAAATCGGTTCAAGACGTTAGAAAATAGGGTCAATAAGACCGATTTGAAATTAGTTTCGAACTGGCATGACAGTTTTTTTCTACGTTTAGTTACGCTTCGTTTTCATCGTTATTCTCTTATTTTGGGTGTATAGTACAATTAAAAATTTGAAAAACGGTTGACCCTGCAGGCCATCCCTGGAACTCCCCGTTGTTTCTGATCTATTGAGATGTGGCTGACCCCTACGGTGTTTGTTAAAAGCTATTTTAAAAAATTCCAGCCAACTAGGCGACAGGATCATTCCAACTTCATAAATATTAACATTTGAAATATTATAATAAAATAAAATTTCTGTTAACGGCTTACGGTTATGGTATTTGTTTCCTTGGTTACATAATATGATTTAACGTAAAAATTAATCAAAGCATGCTTGTCAACTACCTAACTAATTTCTTTTTGACAGATCTTTGGAACGAAAAAACATCTGATTTTTTTTTATTATCAAACTATTTCCGAAATTATGAAACTATAAGCCGTTATAAAATTCAGACAAAGATTTGGAAAGATATATTGAAAAAACACTTTTTTGGAAATTTTTTGTCAACGATATTTCTCGAACGAATCAACCGATCGAGATGCTGTTTACGGAAATCGAAGCAGTTTTTTAAGCACAAAAAATAATCTATTACGAAAAAATCAATCTAACGAAAATTTGAGAAGATATTTTGAAAAACCATTTTTTTCAAAATTTTTCTTCAACGATATCTCTTGAACGAATGAAGTGATCGAGATGCCGTTTGCGGCAGTCGACGCAGTTTTTCAAGCACAAAAAATAACCCATTACCAAAAAATCAATCAAACAAAAATTTAAGAAATTATTTTGTATAAACTTTTTTTCAGATTTTTTCTCCGACGATATTTCTCGACCGGATTAACCGATTTTGATGCGGTTTGCGGCGATTGACGTTATTTTATGAGGAATAGAGCCGATTAGATTTCGGAATTAATCGGTACGGTAGTTTCGAAAATATTTCAAAATATTTAAAAAAAACTGCTTTCCAAAAAGCTTTATTTTTGAGATTTCTCAAAATCTACCTGGCCGAATCAGTTCCAATTTTCAGGAAATCTAAGTTCAGCGTGTTCCTTTCAGATGCCGCAATCCGCGTTTCGATCGGTCCATCCGTTCAAAAGTTATGAGAGGGTTACATACACACACATACACACACACAGTCATACAGACATCATTTTAAAAATCGTCAGAATAGCTTCCTAGGATCTCAAAACGTTGAGATCTGACAAAAACTCAAATTTCGAAAATCGAGGTGAAACCAATAACTTCCCAATTTTTGAAAATTTTCAATTTTCTTAGCGGGAAGTTAAAAAAACGATCAAGTGCAAGGCGAACTTGCGTGGAGAGGGTTCCGTACCATTCCGTTCTCCGTGAAAACTTTAAAAGTTACGATTTAAGTTTAGAATTCCGTGTTAATAAATGAGGCCATATATTCTCTATTCTGTGCTACGTCTTTTCATCGAATGTACGAAACTCTAAAAATGTAAAAAAACGCACGATAAAACGATCTTAAGCTCGTGTAAAACAGAAGGAAATCCTTTTATATTCATACCTATGTAAAATTTTGGCTACAAAGCTCAAAACTGTTTCAGTGTAAAACCAGGTATTGAGTAACATTTAAGATAGGTATGTCCCAGTGCTTTCAGCTTTCAACAGGGAGAGTGCACTAGGATGACATAGTGGTTTAGAGGACACACATTAATATTCGCGTGTCCCACTTAGTCCCAGCGTGCCCCAGATGTGGTCAACAGTGAATGCATCAAACATATGCAATATGCATTGCACATAGTACAGCAAATCAAGCTAGGTAGATACTAGGGATGTGTTAAGGATATTTGGAAGGTATAATCGTAGACAAAAGTATGTGCCTTGCCACAAACACCTACTATAAAATAGGAAAGCAACTCGATGTACCCAAAACTTTTACACTGGTACAGTTTGCTATACATATAAAAGAATACTAACAAAGATCACACGTCGCATTCCAAGTATATTCGTAAAGAAATTTATAAATTATATTGTTTAATTGCCATATAACATAAGTGTATCAAATATTACCATGCTAAGCTTAATTATTTTTTTAATACAACCCAATTAACTTACGTTATTCTGAAACTAGGTTACATTAACGACAATATATTTATCTTCTACGGTTTAAAAACTAGAGAAAATACGGAACTCATGAAAAAACTTGCACTATTTTTAAAAAATGGTAAACTAGCAATATTTGGCACATTGCTTCCAATTATTACTACCATATGGCAATAATAAGAACAGCTATTTTCAACAAGCTACACTCACATAGAAATGGCAAGCTAGATTTTTTCATGTGTTAAAAAGAGTTGAATATAATATGAGATAGGAACGTACTTGATTCGACCTACCTTATAACGTTCTGATCACGACATAAGAAAGAATGGTAGTATATCTCCCACATAAAAAAGCCAGTCTCTTATTGGGCTAGTATACGGGGAGCCCGCGGAGTAGCGCTACGAGCTCAGCAGCATTGCTTGCTGTGTAAAATAAAAAGCGTAAAATGATTAAATTAAATTTTCAAAGTATATTACGCAACGCCAACGCGTAGGCAAACTAGTTACGCATCTGTTTTAATACAGCAAGCGTTGCTGGTGTGCTCACAGCGCTACTTCGCGGGCTCTCCGTGTACTCGCCCAATAAGAGCTTCACCTCTTCCATGTAAAAAATAATATAAGATACGCTACCATTCTTTCTTATAGGTACCGTGGTTCTGATCTTTGCAATAATAATCAATGCTGGATATCTTGTAACAAAACCATTTGAAAATTTTGTATAGTGGGGACATACATTAAACACTGACAAGTGACAATCGATTGCATTTACAGCATAAAAAAGTTCGTTATTTAGAGCGAGCAGATAGACGGACGCTGGGATATATTTCATAGGGAATGTATTGTCGGATTTAGGAGGGAGTGTCAATATTTGGCGCACCTAGCTTATATAAATGCGCTGTTGTCAGGTTTTCAGAGTAAGTATTTAGATAACTCGGATAATAGTGACAAATTCATCAAATTGACGGTTTACGAGAAAAATACAAAAAACCAATATTTTTGATCTTTGACCTTGAATAATTTTTTTTTTTGCAGACGTAGGATTGATGGAGAATTTTGATATTTTATTTGTAATAGTATACCTAGCACCTTTACCAATATTTAGCTCTATGCGAATTATTGTAAATTAAAATGTCGATATTGACCAGAGTAAAGTAGAAAAATTAATTGCTATAATTTGCCTATATAATTATTAGCTATCGCATGTAAGAAGGTTCAAGTCTAGCATTACCGTTTTAAAATATTAGCTTGCATTTTATAGGAAACAAAATGAACATTTAGAGCCATTACGCACTGTCGACTAGTCGCCGGCGACTCAGTCTCTCGGCGACCAAACCATAGGCAACTCGGCTGGGAGACTTGCCGAGCGACAGTATTCCAAGTCCAGCAGTCGCCTGTGCGTCGCCACGTCGCGGCGAGTCGTTCGTCGACTTCGAGTCGCCCGGGTGACCGACAACTAAGTGCGTAAACACTTATTTAAACTATAGTAACTCACAGTCGCCGTCGACCGAGTCGCCGGCGACTAGTCGACAGTGCGTAATGGCTCTTAGTCATGGTCATTAAATTACCTATATCTCAGTCAGCGCGATTCTGGTATTATCGAGTCCTGACTTCTGATGCTGACCGATGTATACAAATATTTTTTGCTGATATTCAATACGTGACGTCAAAAATGGATATTTAACAATAATTTGAGTGTTTGGGATATTAGTACAGAGTCCCTACCCTGAAAAGTGTACGTTAGGTATAAAATCCATGGTTACACTTTTGTTAAACAAACGCAACAGTGTGAAAAGTGTTAATACTTTTTAGACTGGAGCACCTAATATTAGATTTTTCTGTATACCGAATTTTCCCACAACATATTATTCGTGAACAATAATAAATATTTTACATATTCAAATCTATTTTCCAGTTCGAATTTAAAATGCGTTTTAAATATTAATGTGTCATACAGAAACATACACCAGCAGTGAAAAAGTTTTTTTTTTTATGGCCGACCCCTTAAAAGTAATCTATAAATAATAAATTCCAAGAACTCTTCAACAAAACAAAAAAACTACAGTTCATTTGTTATGTACACACGCGCCAACATATAGTGCGGAGAGACGCCTGGGGAATTTAGCAAAACTGCAGTTGGTACTCCAAAAAGCTGCTATAGTAAAAACCATAATTCATTGCTAAAATATTCCACAATATAGTTTTATAGCTCAATCAAACGACGGCTTCTTCGTTGCTTATAGAACAATAGTCGTAATTTTCTTACATTGGGGTCGTCCCACATTTTTTTTTTGATGATTTATGAAACAATTTTTTTGAGAATTTTTCCGAAGGTTTTTCTATACACATAGTCTGTGCAGGATAAACAGCTTCGATTTAATAAAAAAGGACTTGTATAAACTTAAAAACAACAAAAAATTAATCTCCTTCAAAAAGCCACTAAAAAGAGAAAAATAATAAAATTTTGAGGTCGGCGCCAATTACAAATTTTTGTAAAATACCTACTTTTATTGAATTGACGCCGACTTCAAAATTTTCCACCTTTTAGTGGATTTGCAATACGCAGTTTGCACATTATTAAATATTGACCGACTTCTTTTGTTTTATGTGTGATTACTAAACTTAAACCTAGAAATATATAGAAAAAAACTACTGAACCGATTTAAGTAAAATCTACGTTGATCCGTCCTGACAGTATTCTCTATTAAATAGAATAAGATCATTCTAAATTCGGATTACAACTAGAAATAGAAATATATATATTTGTTCCCATAATATAAACATAAATACATAAAGTATACAAAACTTCTGTATATATTTAATAAAGAATATACTAAAAAAACAAAACACAAATTACTGTATGGGAGCTATAGGTACATCCATAGGAAAACCTGTGCTGGATACACCATCACAAAAAACATATTTTTCCCTAGCCGAATGTTATGCAACTATATAAAAAAGATTGTTAACATCATTACTTTGTAAGAGCCATTTTTAATCATATTTAAAAACACTTTTAAGCTATAAATATTCTTGTATAGAAGTGGCAAAATATTATAGATATGCGGGCTGGTAAAAAGAAAATATCTCTGAAACAGGGACTTATTTGGTTTTGGAACATAAACGTTTACAGTTCGAAAGTTGTATTTTTTCTCTCCATAATTTGTGCCACTTCTTATGTAAAATATTTTTAATATTTTATATATATACAAATGTTTTATTGGTAATATTTTTAAACTTTTAAATAACGGATGTGAATGCTCAGTTGATTTTTTATTTAACATTATTCGAATAATTTTTTCTGAAGGATGCTTGTTTGGTTAAAAACGTTAGAAAAAGCACCACCCCAACATTCAATGGCATAGTTAAGTTTGGAATGTACGAGTGCATAATAGACATGTGTAAGTATGCTTGTAGGACATTTATTTCTAAGAAAGTAAAATTTAGTCAAGCTATATCTTAAGAAGGCATTTAGCTTATCCAAGTTATCAACTGGCGGATATATCGCGAAACATACATTAAAAATTAAAAAAAAAACTACTAAATCGATTAAAATAAATTTATGTGGAACCATGAAGATATTATACTCTATTAAATAGAACAAAAATCATTAAAATTGGTTCAAAACTGGCGGAGATATCGCAGAAAATGTATAAAAAACTGCAGGTCCAATTGAAAGCGTCTTCCTTTTTTGAAGTCGGTTAAAAACTGGCGTGCTTGTTTCTGGATCATACCGTGCCCACCTTCGCGTATGGAATATGTGAATCGTTGTTTTGACCCTGCTGCAATTTAATGATACTGGCTGCACAACTTTATATGTTTAGGACATCCCAAGGGAACGTCATGCTCTATATATTATGTGGACAGATACAATTGGACGTAACTTAAAAAAAAACTCGGGTCGCAGTGCCAAACTCTTCCGACAATATACACTGTATTTGCTAATACCTACATACATTTTGGCTTTATTATGGTTTAATTATTATTATGTTTTTGGGAAAAATTAACTCCTTTATATCCCTTATAATATGTTTTTCTTAATTGTAATCTACATATATAATTTCCAATTGTGTGTCCGGATGTCCGGATGTCCAGATGTCCGTCTGTCTTTCCAGACCCTCCAGAAGGCCCCAGCAGACTTAGGAAGTTGAAATTTGGCACACTTATAGTACGAAACACGGGACAGATCCTTACGTAGCCGGATTTTCGATTTTTTCCCCGGGGGTCAAAATAGGGGGGTTTTTAGAAAAAACTTCATAGAACATAATAGGCCATGAATGGGTGTTTGGTTGCCTTGGTTACCAATAACAAACTCAGAATCATTCTGATATCAAATGTCAAATAAGTTTGCAAATAATTACAAATTTTTTAATTAAGCTAATAATCAGTTGAAAAAAGTGTAGAATAATTGTGTGCGCAGTGAGTTATTAGTTTACAGATTATTTTTCGTCTTATAGCAGTAAAAAATGTTAATTAAAGGAAACATTGAAAATGTGAATATTACAATTTAGTGCAAGCGTCATACTTCTGTATGCAAAATATGAAAACCGCATTTTTCCGTCTAAAATATGTTCAGGAGTCACAGTGTTGTCAGATATAATTATGGTCCAATATGTTTTTAACATATTCACAGTTTACAGCTTAGGTTTGAGAAAGTTGCTGTTGCTGAAACTATGAAACATGAAATTTGGAATCTACATATATTTCTTCTATAACCTAACAAACGGATATTCAAAATTTGTTTTTACAGATTGGGCGGTCATAAAAACAGCAATATTTTACTTTACAATTAATATTTAAAATTATTCTGATCAAAATTATTTTCTACTTTTTAGTGCAAAAGAAAACCATTGTTTTTAAAATTATATTTTTAGTCAAATAATTTAAGTTTTTTATTATTTTTATAACTAACGATTTAGGTGAAATTCACTGAAAAAGGGTTTTGGGGGACGAAAAATCGATCAAGATAAGTTTTATTCTTGGAAGCCCCCGTTTTCTTACAAATTTAATCATTTAAGGAATTAGAAATGAGCAATTGTATCAAAATACTGAAAGTGAATCCTTTTAATAAATTATACTAAATGAAACGTAAATTATTTTAATAAAACAGAAGAAATATTAAGTAGGTAAATATAGTGTTAACTAATTTTTCAATAATTGGCATAAGGTATGTTATTTTTATATCATGGCATATTAAACATTATCCTAACCTAGAATTTCGGCTCCAGAGAAGTGAAAATAAAAATGTGTTTTGCTTAGAACTCACTCAATTAATTTCAGATCGATTCAAGCATTTTTTAAACGAAAAGGAAGAAATGCCTACATACATTTTATATATTAGAGTGAGTTTAAATAGTTCTTTATAAAGATTTAGAAGCATTAAAAATGTATAAACTCGATTTTACGGAACATATCAAAAGAGAAAAACGGTACGTGAAAATTAATGCAAAAGGACCCTTGCACATAAATAATGACAAAATAGCACTTTTGTTTGGTAAAATTTCACTGAGTGGGACCATACGATTTTTAGTGTATTTTTAGAGGCATTGACAGTTCATTGCTATAGAACAGTATTATTAATTTTATAAACACAGTAATGTCAGTAACATATTTAGTTTCACTGAATAAATACTTGCGATTTTTGTTGAACTTTTAAACGCACTGACTGCCTAAACCTATTGTTATATAAGTAATATAAGAATTTTAAGGCGCGATATTTTTATAATAAATTCACCGCGGTTTCTAAGTATGAAAATCGGGTTTATATTTTTATTGACGATTTGAATTTAAACTTGACTCTTTATTATTGTGAAATCTTCGTAAATAATCACGCACAGTTAAATCACAGCCTTCACATGCCACAGTTTTGCGACCTGTATGCGAGTTATTGTTATCGATCGAGAAACTCTAATATCATTAAAATGTATCTGAAATATTTTAACGGTATTTTTGAATTGTTTAAACATTTTTATTTGTTGGTTCTTTGTTACTATTTTTTTCAATTGTTATTTTAAATGAGAAAAAAATTAATTAAAAAATGTATAGATTTGTGTATACTATTTTTAAAATCACGGCAAATTAATACCATGTTTATTGAACTCTCCGAGCAAAGCTCGGTCTTCCAGGTACTAATTAATTAATTCATGTAAGTTTTTTGACATGTATAGGCAATTATAAAACCATTAAAAAAATAATTTTTCGCCCAGCGTGGGACTTCAATTCAGGGCGCTGCAGATTTGAATTTGACCCATACATTTAGACTTCCTAGGTCAACGGGAGATAACTTAAGGGGATCTTCTAAAATATATGTAAAATATATGTAAAAGAAAAATGCCATTTTGAATATTTGAACTTCAATTGCGCCTGACGGAGACAGGCTTAACCCACTAGTATTATTATAAGTTCAAAGTCTGTAGGAAGTAAATCCTTCCGTAAACTAATATTTTCTTAAAATTTGTAACTCCGGTCTTGTTGGGCCGATTTAATTAAAATTTTAGCAGCAGATTTTAATCTTTACTAAGAGATAAAATTTCTATTTTTCGGTATTTTTGGGCCCAAAAACATTTTTCAACCCCTAAAAACCACACTAGGTTTCACCATCCGTCCGCCATCAATAGCGTATGTGCCATATGACAAATACACTAAAAAAACTTAAAATAGACTGAAACACATGGTCGACCCTTTGCGTAAGCCAACTGTGACAACAAACGACCGTAGTGTCCGATCCTTTGACCATTTCACTGTGAAAAGCAGCTAACTTTATAAAGATAATAGTTCGTTGATTTCCCATTAGGTATAAAGCAAAACACAATCGACTGTCAGTTATATTCGTTCTATGGAAAACTCGCGCAGTCCAATAGGCGAAAGGGTTTAGAAAATTGCGCATCAAGCTGTTATTTTACAAAGGCTATTTTATAAAAAAAACACTAATATACTGGTAAACAGACGCCAACATCTGCGGTCGCAAGATAAAGTGGTCCACGTCAATTTTTGAAGTTATACTTCTTTTGGCGCGTTCTGAAAAAAAATGATAAAAGTCAATTTTTACGATGAAACGTCAAAATTAACAGGTTGAAGTTACTCGCAGAAGCGCGCGTACATTGTAACACCAAAATTACCAGGATGCTATCAATAGAACAGATGTAGGGAACAATTGCCTTACACTAGTGAACATTCCTTCGCCGTATATCGTTGTATTTGTTTTTCTGTTCACTTAAATGAACTGGCTTTAACGCTAGTATTTTATTATTATTACTAGCGGCCCAGTCCGGTTTCGCCCGGGTGTAAATGTAATATATAGGATATAAAAGATGAGAATCATTATCATTAAATTCTCAACGTGTATTGAATTTGCGCGAATTCAATCGCTTTTATTTGTGATTGTTCAAAAATCGAAGAAAAGTCTTATTTCCCAAAAAGAAATTAAAAAAAAAACTTGGAACGTGTCGCGGAACACGCGTTTGGAACGAAGTTCCTTTCGTATAAGACGTTTTTCGTAACGCGTTTTATATAATCTAAAAACACCTGGTATAATGTAAAAACACCCGGTATAATCTAAAACCACCCGGTATAATCTAAAAACACCCGGTATAATCTATAAACACCCGGTATAATCTAAAAACACCCAATATTCTCTAGCAATAAATATAGCCTATGTTACTCAGGGTGAATGTAGCTTTCTAATGGTGAAAGAATTTTTTAAATCGGCACAGTAGTTTTTGAGTTTATTCATTACATACATACAAATCTTTCCTCTTTATAATATTAGTGTAGATTAAAATGTTTTATTTTTCTCGTCTCTTTAGGTAATAGGCTCCCACAGACTAAGGCTGCATCTACATTGAATCCGATCGGGAAGCTCTCACAGTTGTAATGATATCATGAGTGACCGAAAACGATTTTTGGAACGGGCTTCTACTAGAGAAGAACGTCTTAAAAAAAACCCGGGTCGCAGTGCCAAAACCCTGCCGACAATATAGTGTATTTGATAATACAGGCAGTGTGGCTTTATTATGCGAACTTAAGTTGGTTTTTCGGCAAAATAAAAAATTTGACTCCTTAATACACCCCTTAAAATAACATTTTTTTTTCTTAATTGCAATATTATTATCAATCGAACCTCTATACCAAATTATATACAACTTTCAGTAAATAATTCACTATCTGCAAAGTAGTGTTTTCATAAAATTTTTAAGTCCGGTCCTGTCGGGCCGATTTTTTTAAAATTTTAGGGACATTTTTTAATTACTACTGGAAGGTTAAATGTCAATTTTGAAACGATTCGGAGAATTTTTTCGGTATTTTGGGGCCCAAAAACGTTTTTCAACCCCTAAAAACTACCCTTAAAATAGCCCGATTACGCCCATTTTAAATAGGCTTCTTGCGGTGATGGATTTCAACACGTGGGCCAAATTTCGTTAAAATCAATTAACTCCTTCGAAAGTTATTGCCCGCACACATATATATATATATATATATATATATAAATATATATATATATACATATATATATAAACATTTTTAAAAATGGTGCCAAAGTGTTTAGGAGGTTATGAAACGTCGAGAAATTTTGGTCCGACCCCTAGGTCCCGCCATCCGACCGACGCCAATAGTGTATGTTGCCTTATGGCAAATACACTAATAAGAAGCATGGAGACATCAATTTAATGAAAATAGATCTGACGGAAACTTTTTAAAACCCACTTATACAAAATTACCCGAATAAATTCAAGAACTATCATCATAATTATGTCTACAGAGAAATTTAACTATATTCGACAACTCTCGTCTCTGTCAATTTTCCCCGTCGGAATGGAAACAAACACGTTTGATTGGCCAACTCGTTGGTTAGTTAATGACCGTTCTCAGTTACTGTCGTATCGGGATTCCGTTTTTAATGTAGGCCCCTGCCTACATTATAATTTTGGTGTTTGCCGATACGACAAGAAACGATATCTCATTCCGGCAGAGAGTTGATTAATTGATCTTGTGAAGAATAGTCCTTGAATTTTTTCGGGCAATTTCGTATAAGTTGAGAGGTTTTAAAAAACATATTTTTATTGAACCGATGCACCCATGCCTTTTTACGTCTACTATTAATGAAGCAGAAGCCAATACAAATATCGTCGTCTGAGTCACTCATGGTATCCCATAACACAACTGCAATTGCTTCCAGATCGAAACTAGTGTATGGACGGACGACATCAGCAGAAATACGGATCCAATGTAGTGCATCCTAACGCAGATGAGCGGGATCAAATTATATGGCCGGATTGCTTGAGTGTAAATGCTATAGCATATCCCATCATATTCAGATTCTTTTTTAAAATTTTTAGTGTAAATTTTTACTCTTCTTGTATTTTTATTGTAATTTTTATTGTATTATGTGTACTTTGTATTAACTTTCGGGTTAAGTTGGAAAACAGCGTTTAGCTGAACTTCGCCCTTTGTTTCAACTCATTTGATTCAATAAAGACTTTATTACTATTATTTTTTTTATATACTTCTGATTTTGCATCGCGACTCGTATTCGCTTCTGTTCCCGCTATTCCTCGCGTGTCTTTATTTTCGCAATTATTATAGGAACATCGATGATCACCTCAAGTGTTATGGAACCATCAAAATATAAAACATGCTTTCAGTGTTTTGAGGAAGATTTTTGTATTCTTACCGATTCAGTAATACCGATTTCCAAACGAATATTCGATCTGAAACAGAAAAGAAACAAGTAATCAATGTTTAAATTATTGAAAAACAAATATACCTTGCAGAAAAATGTATATTTTCCTATAAAATAAGTAAAACTTTATTAAATAAGACAGAGCTATTTCTGATCACAAGTTTGTATATTTTATATGTTACTACTTGTATATTCACAGAGAGTAGTCCTTATAATTAAAACAAAAAAATATATTTCAATTTTTTTTTAGTATAAACCATAAAAAACTCGGGTCGCAGTGCTAAACCCAGCCGACAACATAGTGTATTTGCTAATACAGGCAGTATGGCTTTATTATGTGAACTTAAGTATGTTTTTGGACAAAATAAAAAATATAAGCTCTTAATACACCCCTTAAAATAATGTTTTTTCTCAGTTGAAATATTGTTATCAATCCAATACATGCACCAAATGAAATACACCCTTCAGTGAGTAGAATTGAATACGCGAACTAGTGATTCCATAAAATTTGTTAATCCGATCCTGCCGGGTCGATTGTGTGAATTTTTCCGATATTTTAGAGCCCAAAAACACTCTTCAACCCCTAAAAATTATTCTTAAAACGGCCCGATTGGACACATTTTAAATAAGCTTCGTGCGGTGATAGATTCTAGAGTGTGGATCAAATTTCGTTTAAATCAACCAAGTCTGTCGAGAGGTATCGTGTTACACACATACATATATGTATACACAATATACATAGTTCATACACATATATATAAACATTTTCAAAATTGTGCCAAACTGTTCAGCAGACTATGAAAAGTCGAGAAATTTTTATCCGATCCGTAAGTCCCGCCATCCGACCGACGCCAATAGTGTATATTATGGCCAATACACTAATAAAGGAATTACGTAACGTTTCCGAACGGACAGATCGTATTATTTACACGAGGTGTGTACTCGTAGTATGATATAATAATAGGCTAATTCATTTTTAATAAAGTGTAACAGGGAGATGAAAGTCTTTTATCCTATACTTTGTACGTTCAGACCACAGGTGAATAAATACACGCACACATACTCTATTCGAGTCACGTTAAAGCTGTCTTGTCACGCACCTGACACGCCTATTCAAAGGAAAGAGATTGTAAACTAATGAAAAATAATTATTATAATTTTATTTGGACAAAGATAGACAAAGGTAGGCTAACAGGGTGCGTAAATTAACGATTGTATTTCAAAAGCTTTTTAATTATTTTCATATACAGTAAGTTTCGTTAATACAAGCTAATTAAAGCAGAGATAATCCGATTTCCATAAGAGAATTAGATAACTAACCATACTGAGAGACGGGCTTTTAAAACAACGAATTATTAAAGACCTGCTATTAAATAACCGGTTATAAAACACCTCTTACCAAAAAGCAGGTTATTTACGACTTGTCCCTAAATAGCTGCTGATTTAAAGGCCGGTGATTTAAGTCACTCGTTATCTGGACTATGTTTTTACTTTTTACCATTTTATATAGGTAACGGCAAGTCCTAAGTACTGAGTCTCAAAGTAATAAAGACGTGAAACTTTTATATCCTATTCGTTGAAATTAGTTGAAACAACTGATTAGACCAGGCATGTTCATAATTAGCCAAAGAGACGTTTACTTTAATAAGACAATTTTTAAATTTACCTCGCCCGTTCGTTACGTTTGTAATATAACAGACCTTTGTAACTCTCGAGCTATAGCTCCGTCAAGTCAAAATTGCTTGAAATATGCTCTGAGTTATTTAGGAACTCTTTTAGTTTTTTGTGCTGCCAATATCTTAATTAAAGTAATGTCAACTAGTTCTGTTTTTAAAAATTATTTGTAGCAGGTTATTTGTAAATAAAACAATAATTGTTATAAGAAAATAACAGTTTTGCCTTTCATTGTTTCATATTTTTTTAAGGCCATCATCAGTCATAAATATTTCCAACGATTTCACATTTTCGATTTGTTATTGTTAATTATAAATTGAAAATACCGAGCTGGGTAGAGGAGTGGTGACAGCACTAGACTCGCATTCGGGAGGTTCGGGTTCGAATCCCGGCGGGGGCAAATGTGGCTGGGACTTTTTCCTACTGCCTCTCGCCGAGAAACGGTAATTCCTGAACCGGCCGTCTTGATTGAGGTTTTCCATGGTTTCCCTCAATTAATTCCAGATAAATATCGAGATGCTTCCTTATTTGAGGCCATGGCCGATTACCTATCAAACTCCTAGGTCAAAAATGACCTGCCTTATCCTAATTTCCTATAATTCCTTCATTCGCCCATTGCTATTATATAAGTTGAAGTTTTAAAAATGTAGAAAAATAACGGGAAGTGTGGTTGATAGAAAATAGTAATGGTGCGAATGGCGTCTGTTATGACATTAAGTCGAGAAACGGACGTTAAACGCATTATTATTATTATTATAAATTGAAAATTGATACTTTCACCAAGTTCTCATCAGGACTGGAGGCTTATAATAATAGAGGACTCATCGCTATTCTCAAGTCCCAGTCATCACCATTACTCGTCACTGTATGGTGGCACTGTAGCTTTAGTTAATATTATCCCTCGAGTGTTATCTAATATCCGATACGGTGTAAAATATTCACAAAGAAAGGGAATTTTCCTACCGACAGCGTGGAAATATAAAAGGCGTGAACTAAATATAGACAGATATACAGGATGTAACAGGAAGAGCTAATGGAAGCGCAAATTCTGAAGTAGTCAAAATGATCGAAAAATATCTTATCCTCTAGATTTTAGAATATCAACAAGATTCATAATAGTATATCAAGTGGCGTATTGGATTTTAATATTCATGGGTAGTAACATTATGCTGAATCGAGCGCCAGCGATTTTTAACAGTCAAGTGATAATATCGTTCCGCCCGAGCAAAACACTACTTATGTTTTTTGCACGCACCTCGTATAAAATAGTAGCTTTTCATTTCATTTTCAGTATTTTCAAATTTTTTGACCGCTTATTTATGATAGTAGGTATAGGAGTGTTAAACCAGTAGGCTTTGTATAATGTAAACACGTACCTATATGTCCTGCGAAGCACAGACAACAATTGTTTGCGTGGCCGGAGGAACCTAACGTTTTTCCATATGTGTTAATCCAGATAATAAACTATTTGTGTGCCAAATGTCATCCAAATCCGCTTAACCGTTTTTGCTTGATTAAGTAACAAAGATCCAAACAAACTGACATTCGCATTTATAATATTAGTAAGGAAAAACCCGGGTCGCAGTGCTTAAACCCTGCCGACAATATAGTGTATTTGCTAATACAGGCCGTGTGGCTTTATTATGCGAACTTAGGTTGGATTTTGGGCAAAATAAAAAATTTAGCTCCTTAATACACCCCTTAAAATTACATTTTTTCTTAATTGCAAAATTATTGTCGATCGAAGGTCTACACCACTTTAAATACACCCTTCAGTAAATAAGTCACTATCTGCAAACTAGTATTTTCAAAAAATTTGTAAATCCGGTTCTGTCGGGCCGATTTTATTAAAATTTTAGGGACACTTTTGATAACTACCAGAGGGTTAAATTTCAATTTTGAAACGATTCGGAGAATTTTTTCGGAATTTTGGAGCCCAAAAACATTTTTCAACCCCTAAAAACTACCCTTAAAATGGTCCGATTGGGTCCATTTTAAATAGGGTTCTTGCGGTGGTGGATTCCAACATGAGGGCAAAAATTCGTTAAAATCAATTAACTCTTTCGAAAGTTATTGCCCGCACATATGTATATATATATATATATATATATATATATACATATATACATATATACATATATATATATATACATATATATATATATATACATATATATATAAACATTTTTAAAAATAGTGCCAAAGTGTTTAGGAGGATATGAAACGTCGAGAAATTTTGGTCCGACACCTAGGTCCCGCCATTCGACCGACGCCAATAGTGTATGTTGCCATATGGCAAATACACTAACAAGGATTAAGAATTTTACTTTGTCGCTTTAGTGTGTAAGTGGGCCACTTTACAGGCATATAAAGAAACATTTTATAAGGTGTGCAAACGACAAATTTTCAAACTAAGAGTATGAAAATATATTAATTTAACATATCCAATATTATCGGAAATATAAAAATTACTTTTTTCTACTAATGATCACATCGAGTATGCCTCTAATTGTTGATACTAAGAGAGATACAGGTGCGGTGCTTTAATTTAAAAGTAGTGCTCAAAGACATCAGTCCCCCCATCCAAATACAGACTCCCACAGAGTAACGCAGAACAAGGAGAATGGGAACGGAACTGACCGCAGCGCGGTATCAAATTATATTGTGGGATATATCTCATTAAATAATTTGATCCCGGGCTGTTTTCGCTCCCATTTCCGCTGTCCCTTGATCGAGTGCATAAAATAACATTTAAAGTAAACCACACTAGTGCCGCCTATAAAGTAAATAAAATAAATAAATAAAAAAAATTCTTGAACTATACATATTATATATACAGACATTACATAATTTATATAAGCGCTGGTACCACTTATCACCCAAGACATTTAATGTTATAATATTTACGTTTTCAGAAGGTCTTAAACTGTTTGAACACTTTTTTTTGTTATATGGGAAAAACTTGCCAAAAAAACATCTTTCTCTGGTAAATAAAATGTACTTTACAATGCTTAAAACCACTCGCCAGTTCGTCACCTATAGTAACTCTTGAACTGTAGTGCATCCCAGTGAAAACCTGAAAACCTTAACTGTCAACGTTTGCAGAAGAAATAAATTTTCAAAACTACGTGTATTTTAGCATATAACGTCTACTAGTAAAAAGTAACTTTCGGTTACACTCTATATACATATATTATTTCTAAAGCGTCGGTATTATGTCACAACTAATAACCATCTATAATGTCAAAACGCAGTTTTTAATATCTAAATTGGAAAAAAATTGTCAGTTACAAATAACTTTCGAATATTCAAGCAAAAAATGCACAATCATTAAGAAATTGTATAAATAATAAATGTACAAAATATATCGCTTCATCCAAAACTGTACCCAGCATATAAAACACCTTGAAAAAAACACTCCAAAGTCCAGCATAGGAGATCTTCCAAACACTTTGCAAAACATCAGCAGAGATGTCTTAACGGTTTGAGAGAACATGATACTCTACATTGTCGACCAAGAGATTGTTATGAACTCAAAAAAACCCAAGACCGGAAATCGTTAATCAAAAACATTTATTTCAGTTTCCAGTTTGTTCAACATTAAACTATTTGCATCAAATAGCATATTATATTAGATTATTAGATAGACAACTATTGTAGCCTCTCCACAACTGTAGTCAAATTGCGTAGGTACTATTCCGAATGTAAGCGACATTGATCATCGTTCTCTGTCATAAACAAATATACGTATCTAGATTATAATGCAGTATTTTATGTGCGAGTTGTGGTATTATAGAAAAACGAAGTCAGAGAGTTTTAACATTTACACAAACCATAAAAGCATTACGTTCGAGATACATACTACCTACTTTTTGCACGTAGGCACTTATTATAAAAAAACCCGGGTCGCAGTGCCAAAACCCTGCCGACAATATAGTGTATTTGCTAATATAGGTATTGTGGCTTTATTAAATGAAATTAAGTTTGTTTTTGGACAAAATAAAAAAAAATTGAACCCCTTAATACACCCCTTACAATAATAATTTTATTAGTTGAAATATTGTTATCAATCCAACATCTGCACCAAATTAAATACGACCTTCAGTAAGTAAATTCGTATACGCAAACTAGTGTTTTCATAAAATTTGTAAGTCCAGTCCTGTCGGGCCGATTTGCTTATAATTTTAGGAGCACTTTTTAATTGCTACTATAGGGTTAAATTTCAATTTTGAAACGATTCTGAGAATTTTTTCGGTATTTTTGGGCCCAAAAACTTTTTTCAACCCCTAAAAACTACCCTTAAAATGACCCGATTGGACCCATTTTAAATAGGCTTCGTGCGGTGATGGGTCCCAACATGTATGCCAAATTTCGTTAAAATGAATTAGCTCCTTCGAAAGTTATTGCCCGCACATATAAATATATATATATATATATATATATACGTATATAAATATATAAATATATATATATATATATATATATATATATATATATATATATACGTATATAAATATATATATATATATATATATATATATATATATATATATATATATAAACATTTTTAAAAATGGTGCCAAAGTGTTTAGGAGGTTATGAAACGTCGAGAAATTTTGGTCCGATCCCTAGGTCCCGCCATCCGACCAACGCCAATAGTGTATGTTGCCATATGGCAAATACACTAAAAAGCTGATTTTCACTTCATAATAATATGTGTGACAGCTGTCATATTCTGTGTGTGCGGCTATATTGCATTTCATTTGAATTGTTTACGAAAACTACACTTGCTTTGTGTCTCTTTACTGTCTTTGTTCATCTTATAGAATTAAACGATAAGTGACAGATCATTTTTGGAAAATACTGTTGAATTGATAAGATCGCGTTTTTTTTTTGTTTTACTTTACGCACCAGTGTGAAATGGGTTATTTTACTTTTGCGATACAGGCATTAAACGAAGATATTTTATAGAAATGCCCTAACAAAAACGTTTAAAATTAATTAGTTTGATTATACAGTGCAATAATGTAACTTGGTTCGTTGAATTGAGTATAGAGTTTAAAAAACGTGCAGTAAAAGCTCCGTTAGCTAGCATACATGGCCCAGCTGCCTCAAATAAATTCGCCCATATATCAAACTTGCCACGACAAATTTCTCCATCTGTTCCTCAACTTTTAGCTACTTTATGGGTGACGTTCAGGACTGGCTTTGACATTATTATAATGCGTTTTTGAGTGAATTTCTAAAATAAGGTATTTTCCATATACTTAGAATTCATGTTCAATGAATCGAAAACACAATAAAATCATACATAAATATAGAAACCAACAAATGCGCGATATATTTTTTGCACTATCTCCTAAAAAGTAGTTGCATACAGGCATATAAAGTGACTCATTGCGCACTAGTGCGGTAAAATAAAAATAAACAGATCGTTCTATACAAATTGCATAGTAAACCACTGTTTGTCTGCCAGTTATTTTTTATAACCTACTTTTTTTTTTGCTCACAAGTAAACTGATAACAATTTTGAAAATGTAGTGAAAACCAGATATTTTATAGGAGGTACGTGCAAAAAATATTGTATAAATATAGGTACCTCGCGGGTAATAACATTCCAACTCGTGTGACTGTTAAAACTCGCTGGCGCTAGTTTTAAAAGTATCACATCTCGTCAGAGTATAATCCGTTACGACACTACATCGAGCGTCTATATAATCTCTCTCTTTTTCTGTCTTTAACAACGACGGCGTAGACATTCTACTTTTATACATCTTCCCTTTGTATTATATCTTGGTACATTTATTTTCTTTGTTAAATAAAGACACTCAAATTGAAAATATTTCAGTGCCTTGTGCTGCGTTGAGTTTCAAGCGCCCAAGCAGTTGCTGATCAAACATTTTTATTAATATATCGGGTTTCTGGAATACAGTCGACTCTAAAATGAATACCTACAGCTTTTGTTTAAGCCGGTTCTGAAATATGGTCGGACATTAGAAAGTTATTCGGAACGTTTGAAACTGCCGTAGTTAAGTAATACTCACCATGATATATTTCGACAATACGCGGGCTATTCTCTCGCTATAAATGACATGTTTTACTTTTGTTTGATTTTCTTTCTTTCTTAAATAATAAAATTTGTTATATTTTATGAAAGTATCTACTTCAAAATTTCATATGAATTCGTGTTTCATAAAAATGGTATATAACAAATCAGTATTGCCAAAACAAGCTTCCTGCATCAGTTTGCAACACCGGTGGTTTTTGCTTTGTTTAAAAAAAAAAAACCATGCTTCGACTCGGAGTCAATAGCACGTACAAATCAGAAAATATAAATACTGTCTAGTGTCACGGCAGTGGAAGTGACGCAAAGGTCCATTATCAATTTTTAGGTTATATCATAATTATATAGCTGTGAATGTAGAAATATATTTAATTTATAGTATTTAAACGAATGTTAATCAGTATTGTACTATGAATTATGTAATGGTTCTATGTTATGTAAGCTGCGTACATTGATATTGTAAAGATTGTGAGCGGATGCGGTGGCATTCTGTGTCGAGACGGAATAGAGTTCACATTGATTGTATTGCTGAATCGAATATACTTTATTTAATAATTGAATACGTGTTCATTTATTGACTACATCATTTGATATTCCTACATGATCATATTTAAATCTGAATGTTTACAAATATTGTGAGAATATTCGAATCACATTAATTTTTTTTTTTTTATTTACTTATATACCTAATTAATTCACAAGTGTTTGAAGTACTTAGAAACGAACTGTATTTCTAAGAGCCTTTTCACAGCAACACTGTATGGCCAGCAAACTGGCTGAGACACCTCCGACCGGTCGAAATCTAAATCGACGCCCAATCGCCCCGGCGCGCACACTGGTCGACGCACTGCTAGTACTGCGCTCAGAGCAAAACGTCTGTGCGCGTGCGTGTAGTACAGTCATTGATACAAACTTTTGATCTTTTCTCCTCAACTGGGTACGCAGGATACCATGAAAGAACAACCGGCGAAATATTGGCACAATCGATGACACGAGGAGCTGTGAATAAGGTCTAAAATTACATATCCGGTTCCCCACCGAGTATTCAAATTCCAAAATCACGTTAAATTAATCCTTGGTTTAAATAAATAGAATTCTGTACAATTACGACCATAAGAATTTCCTGCCCAACTTGCGGACATAGTGTGACAGTTTGGATTGTACAGAAAAACAAACAAGAAAAAGTAATTACGACTTAATTTCACACTTGAATCTGTTTTCATATTTTATAAATTCTAATAAAAATGTATAAAATAGTATGCGAGCTATATTTTGTACCTTTTTACCGAATAATCTTTTCGAATACTAAAATACGTACACTGAAACTGTAAAAATATTAGGAGGGAAGGGTTTCTAAGAGACAGTTGACAGTAGAGGTGGGCAATAATTATCAACAAATCAATAACTCTCATCAGTATAATACTCATACTAAAAACAATTTAGATATCCCAAGGGCTAACATTAATATCTTTAAATACAATCCTAGCAACTTTGGGGCAACTTTATACAATAAACTTCCTGACAATTATAAAGACCACACTATTATCTCAAATGCATTTAAAAAGAAAATAAAGGAATTCCTTCTTGTTGAAGGTTTCTATTCAATTAATGAATTTTTAAATTATAAATTTTAATGTATTACATACTTCTTCAATTTTTGACATGTCAGATGAAATGTAATTTTCCAATTGACAATAAATAATCTAATCTAATTAACAAAATAAATCGATTTAAACTCATTCCAAATATGTAGGTATTATCAAATTATGGATTCTCCTAACATCAGCACTGCATTGGCTTGTCAAGTTGGGTATAGGACAACCTTGATGATTATAATCATTAAGATTGTATAATGTTCAAATTTGTAATACCTGCAGTGTGAATAAAATGTAAAATGTAGCTTGAAACATCTGTCAAGTGCCAGCTATACTTGTAAAATTAGTGTTCCATATTATCAGCCCCCCACTTGTGTGTTTTCGCACAACGTGGGGCTAGAACCCACGACCCTGCGATTACGAGTCTCGTGCAATATGAAGGAGCCTAAACTTGTACATAATGCTCGATATTACTATATATCAGTTTTAGGTTCATTCATTAATTTGAAATATAGTGTCAACAAATTGCTTGTAATTGTTTATCACTCTAAGAATTTTTCGAATCGTTCAATCTACACTTAATACTCAATATTCATTATCTTTTTTAGATTTTTCTAATCGATTCCTTTGGTAACAATGGTAAGGGATAGCAATTTTTTAAGTTTGATTTCCTAAAAAATGCTTAACGCTTTAAAAAATCCACAAAAAATACAACATATAATATATTGTTGCTCCCATAAACTTTTATTTGACACCCTACACGATGTCTATGAAAGAAATTGATTTTCTATTTATCATTTCACCTCCTGAAGTTAAACCCTATAAACAAAATTCAACTTTTTATACTTAACTTCTGTATTTCGGCCACTACACTTTGAGTCAAATTTCAATTTTTTACATCAAATAGTTTCACAGAAAATCGCGTGTGACCGACGGATGGACAGACATCGAAGTGTCAAGTGTTTTCTACAGAACACTAAACAGTTTTGCAATCTATAAAAACAATTTCAAAAAGATAATCTTTCAAAGATTTTTGAAATCATTGAAAGGTACTTTATTTTTTATGAATTATATCAAAAATAAATCACGGATAAATGAGTTTTTATTTTATATAAATCATTAAAATAAATGAAATGGATATTGTAGATAAAATACATATCCATAATTCTCCTGATATTAAAAACTCAAAGAATATGCTAAATTCAGCTGCTTGTAAAATACAATACACATGTCAGTCTTCATGTTACATTAAATATAACAAGAAAGGCTGAAACAGCATAACGCGTCCTGTATGAATTATGAAAGCGGTAAATTTAAGTTTAGTTTGTGTGTAATATTTTTTACCACAGCAGAAATGGGTTTCAACAAAATTCCACGTACGTACACAAAGAATATTATTTTTTTCTAAAATTGAAAAGAATACTCTTTATTGAAGTTTTTAGAAAACACAAGAAATGTGCATTCAATCAAGTTCAAGTCGTGAATAAATAAATTAATTCTACAAATAATTTAAAATAATTTGCACTGATTTTTCACTCGGCACGTGGTAGAACATAATTAATAATAACAAGTAATTAAAAAACACTTGAAAATTCTACAAATAATTTAAAATAATTTGCACTGATTTTTCACTCGGCACGTGGTAGAACATGATTAATAATAACAAGTAATTAAAAAACACTTGAAAATTCTACAAATAAATTTGTAGAATTTTCACGTGTTTTTTAATTACTTGTTATTATTAATCATGTTCTACCACGTGCCGAGTGAAAAATCAGTGCAAATTATTTTAAACGCCGGAAAGGCAAAACTCGTTAACCTCTATAAAAAAAAAAAAATAAATAAATAAATTAATAACAGAAAAAATGATAGTTTCTGTCTCTAGATTGTATGTATTATTTTATGTACGAGCTGTGACACTATGCTAAAAAGTAGAATCATGGCAATCGAGATACATACTATACGAGGGCTGATCAATAAGTACCCGTGTTTGACGACAGATGACGTTGCCGAGTGAAATTGACTTATCGTGTACTGCAGACTTTTAAATAATCTCATGCTGAGTTGTAGCTAAATTCATAGGTTAGGTTATTTTTGACAGCCAGTTGTATCATTCGTGTTTTGTATTTTTCGACAAAATGGAAAAAGAGCAATATCGATCCGTAATTCGTTTTTTAAAAAACATGCGAAGAAATAGAACTGAAGTTGGATGCTGTGTATGGAGACCCTTCACCATAGGGATGTCGAAAATATATCGATATATCAATATTTTTTATTTGATATATCGATATTTTGGGGCAATATTTAATATTTCGATATATCGATATAAAATTCCGAGTATCGAAAACCTATATTTTTTTCCACTAGCAACACTTGTATGTTTAATTATTCCGACAAATTGAAAACTTCACTGAAAAAGAAGCGTGTGCTTTTACATATGTTTTTGGAACACTTTTAAGTGCGTTCCAAAAATAACAACAGTGAATAAAGCACATATCAAACACGTTTCTTTTTCACCAGATTTTTTGATATTTTCGGAATAATAAACAGTCAAAATGTCAATTCATGCAATATTTCACTTCATTTCTACAACATCTAGAATATTTTTAATTATTTCGATTTACACCTCAATTCATGCTGTATCAACAATTTTCTGTCGAATGTCACCTCTGGCACGATCCCATAGGTTCACCATCCTTGGCTTTATTAATTGTTCGATTAATCTCTAAAATTATCTGCTCCTAAATGTATTAGACATTTAATTAATAAACAAAAAAAAAACATCTTATCGTTGTTTTTGATTTCAGATAAATATTTATTAGTTGATTTATTAGAAATAATGTCCGTAATTGCTATTTGAGATTGTATTAAGCTAGCCAATATGTATACTAAATTTCTTCGAATGCCAATGTTCTCTTTCAAATTGGACCGATATATCGATATTTTTTAAAAAATATATTAGTACCGATATCGATACTTGAAAAAAATTTCGATACGATATATATCGATACTTCATATACTATATATCCCTACTTCACCATCTATGACCCCGGTGAGTTACTCGTATAAAAACGAATTCCGAATTACGGAAATGAGCAGTTTTACTACAATTTTACAATGCTTTTCTTTGAAGAGTTACGTGTGGTCACAATCAAGTTCTGTATAGTCTTGCAAATAAACCAGTCGAGATAACGTTCACCGGTAAAATTCTAATTGGAGTCATTGTGATTTGGAATATTCTTTTTCAAGTGAAATATTTTATCTTTATATTTTCTGACCTGAAAGCGCTGCACCTCAAACTACGTAAAAGCCAATTCAGACTAGCCATTCTCGGTTACGATTCACCGGTCCGGTTCGGTTTTCGATTAATCTAGGCTGCTCAGACCGGTGAATCGTAACCGAGAACGGCTAGTCTGAATTGGCTTTTTTAGTATGTATGCTGCCCTCGTTGAGCGTAAGCCCAACACGTTCTATAGACCATTAATAGCAATTAAGCAATACTGAGTTCAAACACGATACAGACTATTCTAAAGTTCTCCACTGTTTTAAAATGATGCTTTAAAATAGACATTAAAATAATTCTCCATAACGAACCTGTAGTTCCTTTCCATAATTAGTATTTCAAAATAATATTATGTTTTGGAGCAGCACAGAACGAATCCATTGGACTGATTTTATTGTAGGTAGTGATGAGTCAAACTGGTACTTTTCAATCACAGCATGATTCGTGATCAGTGATTTATAAACTGAGATTGTGATCACAGTTTGTGTTTATTACGGCATTCATATTTCATATGGAAATATCGAATCGCATACAGCGAATGTTGCTGATATTGACGGACAAATTTATTTTCACAAACTGTGATTAAATCTCCCCTCTTAATCTCCCTTTTAGTGTCGATTTATATAATTATTTCTTTTGTCTTAATCACATGGAGTGAGTTTATTCACCTATAAATATTTAACAAAAGTTCAAATGTTCAAATACATATAAGTACAAAATTAAAGAAAAAGCGTAATAAGAAAAATCGAAAAATAATTACTATCAAAATATAGCTAGGTAAATGGCAATGAATAACAATATAGTGTTAATTAATTAAAAAAAAATTAAGATTATGACAAATGCACTAACAATTAACATTGTATCAACATTGAGTCTATATTAATATTTCAATAATTGATGTTTAATTCGTGAAATATCAATTTGTCAGCATTGTTACATGTTGATATCAATAATAAAGAATGATAACTTAGTCTTTATATTGTAAAGTAGATATTTATATCAACGAGTAACAGTAGCAGCCTGTGATTTTCTAGTATCAGTGATTGAATCACAGGTAGTATTGGGTCACTCAGATCTGAACCAGTTCAAAGAGCCGACTCCGACAGAAGATCCGTGAAAGCCGACTCACTTTTTTTTGAGCCGACGGATCAACAGATCCGCATAACTCAGTGAAACACTTAACACACAGAAGCACATTTTACACTTACGCATCAGTTCTTGCTTTGATGCATCTGTCAGCTCAAATGACTCATGCATCACATGTTTGGCTATGCATTCTTGATTTTATACAGGTCGTGATATGATTGACTGAACTAGGTAACTCAGTGGCAGACTGCAGTAACATATTCAGAACTCGGCTCTTTTTGAACCGGTTCAGTGAGCCGGCTCACATACGGGATCCAGATGCAAAGATGCAGATCACTAAAAAGACCCGTTTTCCCCATCTCTAATCACAGGTATGTGAGCACTGGCCATTTCAGGATAGAATCTCAGGTTAACAGAGCAGCGAGGTCACAAGAATGAGTAAAGCTCGTAATGAGAAACGTCTGATTATTTATTCATGTGCTTATACCATGTACAACAACTATAACGTTTTAGGTGAGAACAAGTTTGGTTGGCCATCTAAAATATACCTACGTGGTATACTAGAATAGTTTATATTAATTAAGCATTTAAGCCGAAGATTAAAAGCATATACTACGGTGAATTTACGTGGGTTCGCACTAAATCTGTGAATCGTTAATAGTCAATTCTCTTGTATTCACAGCTCATATAATATATTGGGTTGCAGAAAACGTCAAAAAATCTAATTTGACAATGACCTTATAGATTGTGGCCACACAACTTGGAAAAGTTTTACAAACACATTTTTTTAAATTCAGTCGACAACTGTTTCGAGCTATAATAATCCATTATCAGGACCCCAGACGAGCTAATAATAACACGAAACGATCGTCGAGTGAATTTTAAAAATTCTGTTTGGAAGTAGAACTTTTTCAAGTTTGTGTTTTTATTTATTATTCAATCAAGTTTTAGAAAGTGTCTAGCGAAGAATCTGTTCAAGCAGTTCAAGTGACAGTGTTATTTATATCAAATCGAGAAAATACATTGTTCAGAGAAAATTTACCTTTCATATGTTTTTATAAAACTCTTTTTTGCTTCCCTGTAACTTTAGTTTTATTTTTGACAGTTGACAAATAATAATAGGCTAGAACATTAACGCCCAGCAAAGACTAACCGCACGAATGACGTGAAGGAAGAAAATGTTAGATTAACAAAGAACGTGCATAATCATTCCGTAAGTACTTTTATTCAGCCGTGTTATAATAGAATGGCCAAATTCATGTGAGATAAAAGTGCGAAATGTGAGATAATATATCAAAAACCGTTATTATTTTCAGAGGCTCTTTGGTTTCAGAGAAGGTAGGTCCACTACTTCTGCAATGGCCGTTGTAACAAACTTAATTCACCACCCTCCGGAAAATATTTTTTGTGATCTGTCCAAGGCTTTTGACTACGTATCACATGAAGTATCTACTACTGACTAAACTAGAACATTACGGTATCCGGGGATCGGCATTAAATCGTTTTAAATCATATTTTACCAATCGGTTGTAGTGTGTAAAGTAAATAATGCCCATATGGATATGGAAAATATTACCTGATACTTAAGTTTCCTAACCAATTATAGAAATCTGTCACAATACTCTTAATTAGTCATTATTTTTATGACACATCTGAATTTTTAAACTGTAATTGTACCATGTATTTTTTGTGAAATAAATTTATTATTATTAAAAATGCACAACAATGGTTACAATTATTTATTTACAATCGCAGACTTTAATGAGATCAATTAAACCTTAAGATTTACTACTTTCACTTATTGCTCAGACTATAAAGATAAACAATCATTAAATTTATTTTATTATTAACCGCGTCATTAGAACAAATATAATAGTCAGATTCCTATAAAATCTAATAAAAAATAAAAATTCATAAAAAATAGAAATAAATATGTGAAATAACTTTAATCATTACTCAGTTCTAATATTTTCATGAAAATTCTGCTCATTGCCGAGATTATATGTCACATATCATTGGTGATTACTGTAATATTCATGTCTTATAGCGATGTCACATAGCTTATTGTATTTTTCTTGTTAATTAATCCGCATGCCCCAAATCAAGAGAGCTGTGATGAAACAAATAATCCGCAATTTTGGGGCGTGCGCAATATTGACATTATAATTGCACCACATAACCTATGTCGCAATGTCACACCTATACTTTTCAAAACTCCAACTTATCAAAAAGTGGTCGTAAAATTGATTACACATTTTTCCTGGACAACAAAATAGAAGGCGAATTAATAAAAGCGTTGTAAAAATCAAAAAGACGTCGAAGTTTTTTTAATTCAATCGCCAATACTTAACGTTTTAAAACAATGTATTGTACAGTCATCAAAAAGAACACTTATGAAGTTTAAAAAAAAACTTTATGAAATATAAACAAAAACAGTCGCAAAGTTTTCCGAAGTCAGTCATCTCATATTATTGTGACAAAATTGAGAGAAGTAAATTTTCACTTCGTTTTCAAGTGCAAACACTTGAGGAGTTTTCGAGACCATTGTTCTACGGGAGGAGGAAGCGCCGGGCCTCTTGTTATTCATTCCACATGTACACTCGTTACAAACAAACAACGAAATAAACAACAGTAGCATCTTTCTCTCTTCATTTTCGTATACAGATTAATCCAGAAATCTCATCAAGAATGTTAAGGACCTAATTCTTTGTGAAATCCTAATTAGAAATGTATTGTACCATTTTTACAATGCTTCTATCAACTTACTTTCTATGCCGTTGTCCGGGAAAATTCGTAATCAATATTTCGACCACATCTTGGTAAACTAGCTTGGAAAATTTACATAGGTATATAAGTCAGGTGATAATGCGACATAAGCTATGTGACGTCATTATAAATTCAAACTAGCAGACACCTCAAGATGGCGGATTATTTTTCTTCACTACTTCCTTGAGATGGACATCAAATCAAAGAACTTTTCAAATAAAATAGGTACCGCTCGATGAAGACAGCTGAGGTCATCGGCGACTCTGTGTGTATTAGAGAATCCGCCATCTAACATACACAAAACCGACTGGTACGAGTTCAGATTCCTGGGAGTTTTAATTCCCATAAAACATTGGAATGCTAACTACATTCTAATGTTACCTCTGAGGGATTGATCTGTGAAGCCGGCAACAAACAACCAAGTATGTTAAAAAAAGAGAATGGTTTCTTTAAAATAACATAAACAACCAGGAAGTTTTCATTTGACGAAAATACTAATAATGATAGTGTCACATGATGTCAATAAGGGTAACTTTAAAAATTCCGAAACATTATTTCGATAGCTTTAACCCGGCGTAAATGATCCTCTTTTCGTCAATGAACCAGGGTGAATTTTACTCAGTTATCGATTTCAATATAGGGTAAACTGTCATTGGGCATTACTAGTCATTGGACAAAACACATTTTCATAGCTATAATAAGAATAAGAACGATACTAAAGTAGATTTGAATGACGCATTTTATCAGGCGAACTATGAACCCGGGTAAAATATGCCCAAGTGCACTTTGAACTCTCCTATCACCAGCGACGTCACGCGCAACACTGGTTCGTATTTAACAATCGACGCATTATTTCCAAGATAGCAGCAACCCCAGCGCAGGAGGTAGGATACCGTCAATTGTGACAAATGTGTGCGTTTTTATACACTAGTGGATGCTAAAAACCCTGGTTCATTCACGCCGGGCTAAATTCGACGAAGATATTTAATTTTTTGTACCTGGGGCTGCAATTGAGACTGATTGACGCCTGGGGAGCTATTCTTCAAACTATGGCACTACATTTCGTATGCGATGTTCCATGCGAAAGCCTGGTTTTCGCATGCGAGGTCTAGTGTCATAGTTTGAAGAATGACCTCTCTAGTCGGCCATTATGATGGTCATACGGCACGAAATGTTATCCTAGGGGTTACAGTACCTAACTAATAAGTAAAAATATAGCACTGTTTGTTGTATTTATGAGTTGCTATATATTCTTAGTTACTACAAATACTTGTGTTACGTGACATCATTCGTACTGAGAACGATATAGGGCGGGGAATTATCAAACTTATAAACTTTGCAGTACCATAACTTTGTTATTTTTAAAGATATTACAAAAATTCTATCGTCATTAATTTAGTCATTTTTAGGACTATAATTAGGAGTAAAAAAAATATGAGAAACTTTCTAATTACAGTATTATTTCTTTTATTTGCAAAATACTTTCCCAAATATTCTCTCTACGTCGAATTTCCACAGGGTCAGCCTACCTAGCTAAGAAATTAAAGTAATGTTACACAAAATACAATTAAAAGATATTTAAAGATACAGAAAAATATTAAGTACTAGAATAATGAAAATGTGCCATAAACGATTTTGCCATTTCGCGCGAGATATCAAAATAAGGAACAAAGTAACTAAGAAGTTACGTTACTTGTACAATGAATAATTTCAACGTTCTGATTTCTTATTCATTGTATTTAATAATTTTTAAGTTAGAAAACTCAATTCCCTATTTTCATATAGCATATTTTGTGAATAACTGTTTCTTGTTTAGGAATCATTCACAAAATGCCAACAAAATTTGCTAAAAACTTTGGTAGTTTGTTTTCATTTTACCATAAAACGTTCCTCCGTGTAACGTGTTATATAACTCAACATAATTCACCATCTCGTTTAGACACTATATATATTATATTTTATATAAGGTGTGACAAAAAATTCTAAACGTTTTGTAAACTAGTTTTTATTTTCAAGTTAAGGAATTTCGACACCAATACATCACACAAACTGAATTCCCATTTTGATATTAATCAGAAGGTAGTTGCCCCCTACCTTCTGATTAATATCAAAATGGAATGCTTTCACATTTTTATCAATTATGCTAGATTGCAGAACGCACTGTCAGAAAATCTTAGTTCACAATGACCGTTGATTGCATACATATAATTACAGTCTTTATAAGTATATGCCAAAATTTAAAACGGCCTAATGTCGTTGATAAAATTTTCATTGGGTAGAACTTTAATACGTACAGAATACACAAAAACAAACGAATGATCTATATTAATTTTTTATGAAGAGGAAATTGTTAAAAAAATTAGATCGGCTTGAACTGTTAATCGTCGAACCGCTCAAGGTGTCAATGTCAATCACTCAAGCTGCTCGCTGAAATCCTATTGCAATATGGATTCTGAGGGAGAAGCATTGCTGTCGCTACTTTTGCTCAGCCGCAGACAACGTAGGAAACAAGGAAAACTGTAGGTTCAAAGAATAAAAAACTCGGGTCGCCGTGTCACAACCCTGCCGATAATATAGTGTATTTGCTAATATAGGCAGTGTGATTTTATATTATATAAATTTGTTTGATTTTGAAGAAAATAAAAAATGTAACCCCTTAGTACACCCCTTAAAATAATATTTTTCTCTTAGTGTCAATATTTTGCCTCTATTTTATCAATTCATCATCTACGCAAAATTATATACAGGCTTCATGAAGTATTATATTAATTAATTAAATTAATTAATTCTCTATCCGCAAAAATGTTTTCATAAAATTCGGCCCTGTCGAGCCGATTTTCTTAAAATTTTAGGAGCACCTTTAAAGTAATACTAAAAAATTTAGTTTCAATTTTCAATCTAATCCGAGAATTTTTTCGGTGTATTTGAACCCAAAAACAAATTAAACCCCTAAATACATCTCTTAAAATGGTCCGTTTCAAATAGGGTTCGTGCGGTGATGGATTCCAACATGTGGGCCAAATTTCGTTCCCCTAGGTCCCGCCGTCCGACCGACACCAATAGTGTAGATGTCATAATATGACATCTACACTATTGGTGTCGGTGGTTACGGCAAATACACGAAGAAGACCTGCTCTGTCGCATTGCCTGGATAGCCATGCTCACGAGCAACTAACAGCTCGAGTAGTCGGTATACGAGTATGACGTCTCGCTCAACTATATTATTAAATCTTTAACTCACCTAGTAAATGAGTCCATTTTTGAAGGGGTATTTCCGGACAAGCTTAAAATAGCACTCGTTAAACCGATCCTTAAAAAAGGTGACCCTTCGCTTGTTGATAATTATCGACCCATTAGTATCTTATCTTCCTTTTCTAAAATATTGGAAATGGTAGTGTGTAATCGTTTATTACAATTTCTAAATAAACATAACTTATTGAACAAGTCCCAACATGGCTTCAGAAGCGATAGAAGTGTGGATACTGCTATTTTTAACTTGTCCGAATATATCTATGATGCCTTGGATAAGGGCAATGTTATTTTGGGTCTATTTTTAGACCTTTCAAAAGCATTCGACTCTGTTGATTTTAATATTTTGCTTAATAAATTAGCCTTACACGGGAGCAGAGGTACTCCGCTTAAATGGTTTAAGTCGTACTTACACAACAGAAAACAGAAATCTGCCATTTTTAAAAATAATATTTCTCATGTCAGTGACCCCTCAGTTTTAAAGCGAGGTGTTCCACAAGGGAGCATACTTGGGCCTTTGCTTTTTCTTATTTATGTAAATGACTTTCCAGGTTTTATAGCCAAACATTTTAATCAAATTTTAACCGTTTCTTATGCGGACGACACGAGCATTTTAATTAAAGGAAAGTCGGTTGACTCAATTTCTAAATCTGCCGATGAGTTACTTAATCTGGCAAATAAGTGGTTTGCCGTAAATGGGTTGCTTTTGAATGTGGCCAAAACGGACTGTGTTCTGTTTAAAACCAACCAAAGCAGGGTAGTTAAACCTAAATTCATTGTTCTACACAATACTTCAGTGAAAATTTCCGCTAACTGCAAATTCCTGGGAGTTTTTGTCGACGAACACATTAAATGGTCGATACATATTGAACATCTTTGTTCTAAACTTAGTAAGCAATGTTATGCTTTTAGACAGCTCAAACCAGTAGTTATTTTGGTTGCATTCAATCGCATCTTAGATATGGTATCCTATTTTGGGGTGTGCTAGACAGTATTCAACTCTTCAGAATACAAAAGCGTGTCATCCGCATAATTGCTGGTATTCCGCAGTCTACTTCTTGCAGAGGCCTTTTTAAAAAATTCAAAATTTTAACTTTACCTTGCTTGTACATATATGTCTGCCTCTGCTTTTTTCGTAAAAATATAGATCTCATTAATATTTCTGAATTAGGCAGTACCAGAAATTTTCAATATGAATATGTTAAACACTCACTAACACTGTTCGAGGGCAGTTGCAGATATATGTGTACAAGGATTTTTAATAAACTTCCAAGACATATCAGATCTATTAAATCTTTTTCTTGTTTTAAAACGGCAGTTTTCAGTTTCTTGATAGATGCGGAATTTTATTCTTTGTCTGGCTATTTTAATTAACGTTTTTATTATTGTTGAACTTTTTTATTGTTAAACTTTTTATATTAATAATTCTTGTCATTTTTTATACTCTTTTTTAAACTGTAATTTGTATTGACGTGTTACAAACGGTTGTCACTGTAACTAATAAATATCTATCTATCTATCTATCTATTACATGGCGAAATTTCGCCGTGCTCCTGACAGCTTGGTGCGATCGTGACTGCTCCGGCGGCTGTCGTGTCACGTGTGTATGTCAGTGGAATATTTTCTATGAAGATTTCCAGTTCGTCAAGCAGGATACGTAAAGCACTAAAGCAGTTAATTGAGTCAAGAGCACGTAGTTTGATTTTCTCGAGCACAACAAAACTAAAATAATTTAATATTAGGACTGAGGCAATGATCATTAGTTAGAGTATTTAATGCTTTACTAAATACATAAGTGTATGTATTAGCTATAAGTATATAGTTTTCTTAAAATGATGAGACTCGGTCAGAATGCGAACTCTTGACCCTTAATTCGGATAACGGTACGCAACCTGGCACAACAGGTAAATAAACGTTCTCTTGCCCCACAGGACTATTTTTTGAATAGCTCGCCTATGTACACACTTGTTCTAGAGATAACCTAAAATTTTCACTTGATAACAATAGTGCATTAATAGTGTTATAACACTAAAAATTACTTACCACGTTTATTGAGGTTATATACTTTTCCTTAGAACAAAAAACTGCGTGATAAACAAGGAAATTCAGTCCTTTTTTTCACAACAACGTCGCGCAGCAACGTAACGCCTAGCTTCAATATGGCCGCTCGCTCGCCACTGACTTCGTCATACACGCGCCCCCGATCCCTTCATTCCCCGCGGAGATCTTAGCACTGCGATCTCTTACCCGATACGTACTCTTACCCCGAAGCCTTAGATATGATAAATGCACATTATAGATACACTATAACGTTTAAAAAATAGCATTATTAATCGATCAGTTATTGTTTGAGTATGATTGTTTTATTATTCTTACTAAATGTTGACGTCATTGATGATTAATTATTTGCCTGTTTCTCGTCATGTTCTACATTAATTAACATTTCAATTACCAACCCGCGAGAAGTATTTTGATCGAAAAAACAATATGTCATTATGTTAAGTATCAAAGAATATCGTTCAAAACGTTGAAAATCAAAAATTTGGTTTTTAACATAGCCGTGGTAGTAAATCATGTTTTACGTAAATAAATAAAGATATAAAATCCCACACAATTTTTCTCAACTAAATATTATTATTCACATAAATTGTAATATACTGTTTTTTTTACAAAAACAAAGCATTATCAAACTGAATTATTATATTATTTACTAGAGCTTACCCGCGGTTTCGCTTGCGATAATGTGTATTGTGGCTACTCTTCAGCTCCCTACTAGAAGTGCGACAATATAGTCTACCCTGTATTTGTAAATAAAATTCATTGTATATATGTATATAATGATGTATGTTTGAATGGATTTAATAACTATTTGACGAATTTTGATTAAACTTTTTTGAAATGTTTGTTATATGATTCCAGAAATGCTATAAGCTGTGTTTTATTTAACTACTAGCGGCCCAGTCCGGCTTCACCCGGGTGTAAATGTAATATATAGGATATAAAAGATGAGAATCATTATCATTAAATTCTCAACGTGTATTGAATTTGCGCGAATTCAATCGCTTTTATTTGTGAATGTTAAAAAATCGAAGAAAAATCTTATTTCCCAAAAAGAAATTTAAAAAATTCTGTTGATCCGATCGCTACCAAACTTCAGAAGATCACCCGCTGGGCTAATCTAAAGATTGTCTGAAAATTTCATCAAAAATGGTCTACCCGTTTGGAGTCCATAGATTACATATGCATCGTCTTTTATCTATATAGATTATTAAAATGTAAAAAGTGGTTATTGTGACATAACGATAATAGTTGGACATATAGTATCGCGAAGTTTTTTGTAGTTATTGATATGTTCTTTAATATTGTAGAACATACTTTTGTTCTATCATAAGTAGTTTCCTCAACGCATGCGACGAAAGATGTTTTATGGCATTTTTTTTACACCTTGGGTTACGTTACTAAAGTTTTAGTAAGGATTCCTAACATTTTCTAGCAATAAATATAGTCTATGTTACTCAGGGTGAATGTAGCTTTCTAATGGTGAAAGAATTTTTTAAATCGGCACAGTAGTTTTTGAGTTTATTCATTACAAACATACAAAAATACAAATCTTTCCTCTTTATAATATTAGTATAATTTAGTCGCAAAATTAATTTAATATCTTTTTTGGCATAATTCTGTAAAAAGATATAAAACATGATGCAATATGTTCACATTAAACTATTCAAGACCGATCGGTATCCTTTCTTCTCCCGCTACTGTGTTATATGTACAAAAACCGTGAAATAACCAGTACAGTGGGCAGTGGCGGGTAATTTGACATTTCGCATGATGTGCTGTGTACAAGCTCCAAATATGTCGGATGGTTTTTAGGTTATATCTAATTATACTATTATAACAAGAGGCTGTTATTACCGAGCAACGTCGGATAAATACGACTATATTCTATTAAAAAAAAAGTTCGCGCCAGTAAAATGTGTCTATCTTAAATAGGCAATCTACAAATTCGGGGACCCAGCCATAACAGTAACAAATAATATGAAAAAACGTCCGACCAAAATAGAAACAAAAGATGAGAATTATAATATATACTACCCCCTTTTCGAATTTTTCAAAGGATTTTGATCAATTATTATACTTTATGAACAGTTTTTGAAACGTTATTTTTACAACGGCTGTAAAATAAAAACCCAAACTAGTGGTTTAGGAAAAATAAAGATTTTCCTGATTCACCTTGCCGTGGGAGTTGGTATGCTTTGTTTTATTTTTTTGATTAGCAACGCTGATCATATCACGCCTTTATCGTTGCAAATAAATACATACAAAAGAAAAAAAAAGTCAAACAAAAATGCGTGAAAAACAAAACATGATACCTTCACACAGCATGAATGTTATTTAATCGGGTTATCAGATCAACTGTCAAAACAACACAACGTTATAATTAACTCATTGCGTTTGTTTGCTTATCTTCATGTAATTTAAAGTAACTAATTTGTGATTTCCCATTTTCCATCGAGCGTATTTATTTTTGTGTTTTTGTTGTGCAAATATCTTTACTGACTCCTTCCCTTCAACTGTTGTTTGAGTGACACGGTACAATGTTAAGGAACTTATGCAATTCAGTTTTAAGTATTACAGCAACAATCTAGTTTTTTCTTGGTTTTTCGATACACCAAGCAGGCATAATTCGTACGGTGATCTGCTAATGCATGGAAAATAATTCTTTGGTGTCAGGTATAAAAAAAAACCTAGTTTTAGGCCGTTAATACCAAATTTAGACTTAAGTCAAGTACAAAATGAAACAACAATTGTTGACTTAGGTCCTTTATACATGACACCAGATACATAATTGAATTTGACCAGATTTCAGCGTCAGCTTACCAAAAATGTCAGACATTTCTGTACCTATACTCAATAGAGTTTCAATTTAGAGTCAAACAAAATTGGGTTTTAAATATTACAGCAAAAATGCAGTTTCGAGGATCGTGTCGTTATATCTACTAGTAGACGAAGCATAGCTGAACTGGGTTTTGAACAATAACCAGTTAATAAGCTTTAGTTTACGAAAAATTCAAGAAACGCCGTACCTATTTTCGGGGTTCGGACGGTTGTCTGCTAGTGAGCGAGCGCAGAACATAGCTGAACTTGACCAATCACTAGGTATTGGCTTCAACTTAAAAAAAAATGAAAGAAACTATAGCATATAGTTTCAATTTCGAGTCAAACACAATTCATTTTCAAGTATTACAGATACACAGCTCCGCTGTCAAAGACGAGAATGTCGCACTGTCTTTTATCAGATAAAACTGGCGGAAGTCGTTGGCAGCTGTGGCTTGAAACACCATTAATTTAGCTTCTCGCCAAAGAATCGTGGCTGTCGTAAAAACAGTTATCTCGTCTCAAACTCGCGCAAAAAGAAACATGTCTAGCGCTAAGAAACTCAGATTTTCTAAATTCTTACGATCTGATGTATTTCCCTTAGTAACGTAAAATCATTCACCTGTGGCACTAGTACAGCAGGGATAGAAATCCAATTGTGTTTAGGTAAAAACAGCATTGGAAAAATATTCAATTAGAAGAAGACATCCGAAGAGCAAAATTAAAATAAACAATGTCAAAAATCTGAGGTGTAATTATAAATTACAAAATTAAGGGTTGACACATTCAGTATGGAGATTAACGGTAGAACACGTTATATACTAACAGCTAGTGAACTTTTTCGAGAAGTAAAACTATTAAAACTAATAACGGGATTTGAATTCTACCGATATAATTATATATCACGAAACGTTAGCTAATAAATTGCATGTATCAATTCATTTATAAATTATTTGGATCCTTCAGCCAAGGAAGTTTACGTTAAATACAAAATCCAAAATCAAGTTCACCGCATCTACTGACTTATTGCATTAGAAATTTATTTGGAAGGATTTTGTTAAAAGGCGTTACTTCGTAGAATGCTATTTGAGCAATTGAAAACCACAATGGTCTAAGTCATAAAATTAAGTTTCTTTATATTTAGTTTCGCTAATATAGTTAAATCTGGTTACAAAATATTGAAGTGTTTATAAGATTAACTTAAATATTCACTTTTAAAATGTATAGTACAGATAGATAACGCCCGAGGAAATGTTTTGCCAAAAATAGTATCAACACCCGTTTTTTTGACTTATTGTTAGATCTTTCTGATTTTCAATGGCTTATTTCTACTTTCCTTGGTGCTTGCATCTTTATATGTCACTAGCGGCCCAGTCCGGCTTCGCCCGGGTGTAAATGTAATATATAGGATATAAAAAATGAGAATCATTATCATTAAATTCTCAACGTGTATTGAATTTGCACGAATTCAATCGCTTTTATTTGTGAATGTTCAAAAATCGAAGAAAAATCTTATTTCCCGAAAAGAAATTTAAAAAATTATGTTGATCCGATCGCTACCAAACTTCAGAAGATCACCCGCTGGGCTAATCTAAAAATTGTTTGAAAATTTCATCAAAAATGGTCTACCCGTTTGGAGTCCATAGATTACATATACATCGTCTTTTATCTATATAGATTATTAAAATGTAAAAAGTGGTTATTGTGACATAACGATAATAGTTGGACATATAGTATCGCGAAGTTTTTTGTAGTTATTGATATGTTCTTTAATATTGTAGAACATACTTTTGTTCTATCATCAATAGTTTCCGCAGCGCATGTGACGATAGATGTTTTATGGCATTTTTTTTTCATCTTGGGTTACGTTATTAAAGTTTTAGTAAGGATCCCTAATATTTTCTAGCAATAAATATAGCCTATGTTACTCAGAGTGAATGTAGCTTTCTAATCGTGAAAGAATTTTTTAAATCGGCACAGTAGTTTTTGACTTTATTCATTACAAACATACAAAAATACAAATCTTTCCTCTTTATAATATTAGTATGATTATTATTAAGTTTATAAAAGTTCAGTAGCTTAGTAACGAATTTAATTTGATAAATATTTACTTGCCTTCTTTTTGCTTGTACATAGACTGCGGACAAATGACGTCATTTCTTGTTCGGTAGGTGGTCAATTTTTAATTACTATAACTTTCTATTTATTGACATTTTTAAAAACGAAAAAATACGAAGAATAATTGATATTACAGTCAGTTGTACTGACATTGGTAACACTGATGATGTCATATGTTCCGACTTCATTATTGAACAGTTCAGTGTTCGATGGCCACTGCTCTGACCACACCACCGCCACCATATCTGTGATCAATGCTACTGTTCAATCTCGCAAATAATAATAATTGATTTAGGATAATTGGCAAAACGGGATGCTCTACCTCTGTTCAATTTCGGTTCCACTAAACTGGATTATTAAGGGCCCACGCACACATAATACTTTTCGTCTCACGATTTTGCGATTAAGTCATTTAAGAATTATCAGATGTAGCTAGCAATATCGTAAAGCCGCATATTTTTCCTCTCAAATACATAATGATAAAGCTAAATAAGTATTTTCGATATAAAAAATAAGATGTGTAATTATTTGCTCCTAAACGCTGTATATTTTTAGTCCGCATAGTTTTTGGTTTGTATGCTAAGAAACTGGGCGTAACGAAAAGTGAAACGCCTATAGTCTCCAGTCAATGCGTTAGTCAGAGGTAGAAAAGAGGAAAATATCTGCAAATCTCTCATATATTAGAGATTTTTGTAGTTTAATTTCACGGCAGTGTAAGATCGCATGTTAAGAAATTGAAGCATAACGACAAGTGAAACGCCTATACTCGCCACTAGTCCGTCAGTGAGAGGCATAAAAAAGAGGAGTATCGATCGCTGTTCTCTTTACGAAGTTAAAGGACGCATTGTAAAATAAGACGGGTGCGTTTCAATTTTCGTTATGTTCTCATTCGCAGCAAAGTGTCAGTAAAGTGGAACTTTTTAATTTACAAATTTCATTTCCAAAACCCGTGCGCGTCACAAATCTTCGGCAAATTTTCAAAACCAAAGTATTCTTATTTTTCTAAAAAAAAATAACGTTTTAAAAATTTAGTTATGAAAAAACAAATAAAGTGCCAATGTGGCCCGAGAGTTGGGTGAGGTCTCAAAAAAAATCATATCAATAGCATTGATATCGTGATTTAAACTTCAATAAAGACAGCTGTTAATACAAACGGTGACAATTTAATTTTTATTATCGCGATATAAACGGACTGTTGAAAGTAAATTTATGGGAAGACACCCTGTATTTAATTAGCAGCATTCATTATCCGTAAATTTTTGGGTATTTTTTGCGACACTTTTTTGTTAATATTCTCATTCGGTGAGTCAATTAAACAAAAGATCCTATGAACACAGCCGAAAGCAGTTTAATCAACGTCCAACGATCCCGATTCAGCCTTTCCTTTGTTTATTTATAAAACAAAATGCTTGAAACAGTTGAACAGTCGTCTGTCATAACACAGCTTCTTGTGGGGATTGACGCTGCAGCTTTAATCTCCCAAACGTTAGATACTATTTATTAAATCAACACTGGACTCTAATTGCAATCTTTTAACAAATTAAAATAAAAAAACAGGTCGCAGTGCCAAACCCTGTCGACAATATAGTATTTGCTAACGTGGTTTTATTTGTGAATTTAAGTCCTGTCAGACCGATTTTATTACAATTTTAACAGCACATGTTTGAAACGATTCTGAGGATTTTTTCAGTATTTTTAGGCCCCAAAATCGGTTTTCATTCCTTAACAACTACCCTTAAAATGTCCCGATTTAGCCTATTCTAGTATCGAATTAAAATTATAACGTTAATGTCTTATCCTAAAAAAAACATTAAATATATAAATTTGAAGTTCGTGAGTGCGACGAAAATAACTGCATCAAGTTTCGAGGATTATTTAGGAACAGAATAGAACGAACTCATCGTTCAACGAAAAATAAAATCTTTGTTTTATAAAGCATTCATTATTTTGTGTAGTATAGTTCAATGAGATCGTTCTAATTATTTTATTTTTACTATACACTCTCGAAACTTAATATCAGTTATTTTCGACACATTCGCGAACTTCAAGTTTATAGTGCAAATGTTTTTTTAAGTGTATAATGCCATATGGGCACATACACTATTGGCGTCGATCAACAGGGTTTGGCACTGCGACCCGAGTTTTATTTTTGAGGATATCACTCATTTTTGTTTAATTTATACTTAGATATATATTTGTATTTATTTTTTTGATAATAATTACCAATTTTTCTAAAATATAAAAAAATATTCATTTATTTAGTACCTACTATGATAAAAAATATATTAATGAAAATGCGCATACTAACGCCATCTCTTCGTGACAAAATGAAGAGTAGAAATTTCCATTTGGGGAAATAACGTTTAGTACTACGATAAGGTTTCGTAATAATATGATGATAATATGTAAAACAATCCGGATCGCAGTGCCAAAAACTCTGCCGACAATATAGTGTTTTTGCTAATACAGGTATTGTGGCTTTATTACATGAGCTTAAGTTTGTTTTTGGACAAAATAAAAAAAAATGTAACACCTTAATACACCCCTTAAAATAATAATTTTATTAGTTGAAATATTGTTGTCAAATTAAATACAACTTTCAATAAGTAAATTTATAAACGCAAACTAGTGTTTTCATAAAATTTGTAAATCCGGTCCTGTCATTCCGATTTTTTTATAATTTTAGAAGCACTTTTTAATTGCTACTAAAGGGTTACAATTCAATTTTGAAACGATTCTGAGCATTTTTTCGGTATTTTTGGGGCCAAAAACTTCTTTCAACCAATAAAAACCACCCTTAAAATGACCCGATTGGGCCCATTTTAAATAAGCTTGTTTTGAATTACTTGTATGGTGGATTTTGATCTTTCAAATAACTTTTCATATTTTACTTTTCCATTATTTCAATTGGGATATTTTAATGTGCCGTTTTCATAGCTGGAGACGCTGAACGCATGAATGAAGTTCTCCGATTATTATTATTTTTTGGTGAAAACTTAAAATCCCTACCAAAAAACTCAAATAACGTATCTTATGATATAAAAAGATACTTAATCTTAGAGCGTTTTGTTCTAAAAGCATTATAAAATAAAACTAAAAAATATTCCGTTTTTTTCAAAATTCACGCGAAAGTGTCAATAACTTTGAGTTTAGAAAAATCGATAGTTTAAATTAAAATATATATCCAAAAATTCTTTATTAAGTGTGAGTTGAAACATTTATCACAGGTGTCCGTGGCATGAGTGCAAGGGGTCTATGTGTCAAATATGAAAACCTTAATCAAAGGCATGGGTTCAGAGCCCCTTTATGATTGATATTAATAATATCAATGACGAAGATCTTATTAAAGATGATTTAATTGGTATGAGAGCCAAAGCATTATTGCGAGCTGAATTTAACGCAAAGAAAATATGCGATTTTTGGTGTACTTTAAGACAAAGTTACCCTCTTCTTCTTAAACGAGCAATGGCCGTATTAATTCCGTTTGCTACTACGTATCGGGTATTTTTTTAAGGTAATAGAACTTTCGATAGGGATACCTGTACTTTGACAAAAAGTAGAAGTCATCTGTTTTGACATTTCTGTTCAGTAAGCATTGACAAATTATCATGGAAAGACTCACGCCGCAACAACGCTTAGAAATTGTTGAAATTTATTTTCAAAATCAGGGTTCTATTCGCCAAAGTTTTTCTCGAAAAATTGTGTTTAATGATGAAGCTCATTTCTGGTTGAATGGTTACGTAAAGAAGCAAAATTGCCGTATATGGAGCGAAAACAACCCTCAAGAAGTTCGCAGGTTCCATTGCATCCTGAGAAATGCACCGTATGGTGTGGTTTACACGCTGGAGGCATCATTGGTCCATATTTCTTTAAAAACGATGCTGCAGCTAATGTTACAGTGTATGGTGCTCGTTACAGATCGATGATCAATGATTTTTTCTTTCAAAATTTGAATGCTATCGACCCGGAAGGGTTTTGGTTCAAACAAGATGGTGCTATATCTCATACTGCTAACGTAACAATTGATTTATTGAAAACATCATTTCGAGAAATGGTCCAATTAATTGGCCTCCAAGATCATGCGACATAACGCCACTGGATTATTTCTTTGGAGTTATGTGAAGTCATTGGTTTATGCTGATAAGCCAGAAACAATAGATGCTTTGGAAGCCAACATAACTCGTGTTACTGATGAAATAAGGCCTGAATTACTCGAAAAAGTGGTCCAAAATTGGTCTGATCGAATACGGTCTTTCACAGCTAGTCGTGGTGAACATATGCCGGAAATTATTCTTAAAACTTAAATGTCATAAAATTATCTTTAAAAAAAAAATTTGGCTTCAATATTAATTTTAATGTGTTTCATTTCAATTTAAAGTTCTATCACTGTAAAAAAAACACCCGATACCTCTGTGAGTCAGGGTCCTCAGTCTTTGTGCCAATTTAACTAAAAAACGTAGTCAACTAGACGTGAAAGATGATATGTCTTGAGTTGTCTAAGACAATTTAGCGTGCTTTTCGAAAGCAGCAGCAATCGTGTCACTAACTGCAGTGACGCGCTAATCTTTAGTTCCTCTGTGGTAATAAATAAGGTTTTTTTAATGCCTTGTTTTCTTTCTCTACAATTAAGTTTGAAAGGGGTCCGTCAGATTTTTGAAATTTTGAAAGTGGTCGGCGACCACAAAAAGGATAAGAAACACTGATTTATCAGGAACCTTTTGGTTTAATAATGTTGACACATAATCTCATTAGAATGTAGAAACGCGAATCAGATGAAAGGAAACTCCACTGAGCGCTTATTTTCAAGATCTCTTCTCACAGAATTTTAAGTTAAAATTTAAGGTTTTCGTGTACTACCTCATGAAAAGTTAAAATTTAACAGAGTATGCAAATTAGGCTAGTAATTCAAGCTCTGGTCGTTCAAAAGTCTCCTGGATAACAATATTTACTATTGAATTTAACAAATTATTACGATGGAAAACATCAAATTCATTTTTTTTATTGTCATTTTTTGTTATCAATATCTCGAATACGGCTACAACTTGGTGAACTGTATGCAGATTATAAAAGTATCAGTTATTTACAATTATAGTCGTCTGCCTAAATTTTTTTTTCTTGCATACCTATATTGAACTCATCTTTAAATTTCAATTCCAGATATATGTTATAATAGAAAACAGTATCACGAGTAATTGGAATAAAAATAAATCAATTTAAACACTCATTGATTGCAACGTTTCGTCTTTATTCAATCAAGACTTTTTCAAGCTCTCAATATGTTTAAATTATAATAAAACTATGATATAATAAGCAATTTGGCATTACAAAAATCAATTAAAAATTGAAAATTGTAGAAAATAATATCTTCTTTAAAAAAAAAGAAGATATTATTTTCTACAATTTTTAATTGATTTTTGTAATGCGAAATTGCTTATTATATCATAGTTTTATTATAATTTAAACATATTGAGAGCTTGAAAAAGTCTTGATTGAATAAAGACGAAACGTTGCAATCTTTGAGTGTTTAAATTGATTTATTTTTATTCCAATTACCCGTGATACTGTTTTCTCTTATATTGAACATTTATACATTTGGAGAGAGATCTTGTAAACGGACGACAATAACTGTTAATAATTGATACTCCTCCATAATCTGTATAAATTTCAACAATTATTAGTGTTGCACCATATTCGAGATACTGAGAACAAAAGATAATATAAAAAATTGAATTAGTCCACCATCGATTTAATATTTTTCTATCTCTAGCAATATGTCCAAAAAATACTCAAAAAATATCCGAGAATTTTTTCGGTGTTTTTGGACCCCAAAACAATTGTCAGCTCCTAAATACATCCGTTAAAATGGTCCAATTAGATTGCTTGTAATGATGTGAAACATCGAGAAATTTTAGGTCGACTCCTCGGTTCCTCCATCCGAGCCATAGTGTCGTATGAAAAATGCACTAAAAACACTGCTGAGCGATCTACACGTTTTACCACAAATTATATCTGTACTCGTATTTTAAAATGTTGACTTATGTAAAACTTGCCTATCTATTTTCTATACTATCATTTGATATTTTTTTTTAATCAGTGCATAGAGAATTGAAACGCCTTTCAAATAAGGTGCAACATGACCTCTTTACAAAGGTTGAGATGATAGTGTTCCTGGCGCCATCTGTAAATTTATAAAAATAAATTTACCTTCATATGAAGTTGCAATGTGTATATCGACTTTCCAGTCACTTTATAAAGTGACTAGATTTTGAACCAGCCATATAGCAAAACGTAAAATGTCATTCAATCTGGCGGTTTATTCAGCTACTTTGTAAATCGGCCGTACGTTAGTTCACTTATTAGAAAACAGCGCTGTTTCATTAAACGACTAGCCGTTTTGTAGTGTTAAAATTTACAATTTATAATAATAATAATAATAATGCCTTTAACGTCCGTTTCTCAAATTCTCGACTTTATGTCATAACAGACGCCATTCGCACCATTACTATTTTCCATCTACCACACTTCCCGTTATTTTTCTACATTTTTCAAACTTCAACTTATGTAATAGCAATGGGCGAATGAAGGAATTATAGGAAATTAGGATAAGGTAGCTAATTTTAAACTAGGAGTTTGATAGGTAATCGGCCATGGCTTCAAATAAGGAACCATCTCGATATTTATCTGGAATTAATTGAGGGAAACCATGGAAAACCTCAATGAAGATGGCCGGTACAGGAATTACCGTTTCTCGGCGAAAGGCAGTAGGAAAAAGTCCTAGCCACATCTGCCCCCGCCGGGATTCGAACCCGGACCTCCTGAATGCGCGTCTAGTGCTGTCACCAATACTCTACCCAGCTCGGTCTAAAATTTACAATTTGACTACGACATATACAAAATGTACGAAGGTATATTTGGTTCTTGAATTTCGCATTTCCTCTTAAGTTAAAACGAATAGCAATAGGAATAGACGATCAACTCTCTATGGACGAAGGTATGATATTCTGTTTATCTTCCAGGTGTAAACTTTATTCAGTGGCGGACGAAACCATATTTGAAAAAGAAAACGATCAATTGAAAAGCGAATTTTCTTATAGTGGGTTTACAGAAAGAATTTTCAGGAATTCTGATTTGACAATATTTCAACATAAGACTCCTGCTCGAAAAAAAATAATTGACTGATTGAAACGATATTTTTTAAAACTGTGTATGTAATGTAGTTTTTTTTTTGTATAGTTTCCACTTCGATACAACATTTTTCTGTGCATTTGGATAAAAATTTAGCGTAAATTTGATTCTATTTCTATGTAAGTAAATGAATAATTTGTTTTTGTGTAAGTACAATCTAATATTCTATAGGACAACTCCCCTGAATGTATGATAACTTTAATTATATGATCACAATCTGCGGTTATTGTCAATTCAAATTTTTTGATATTACTTTGTGCAACACAGCGTCAATTTAATTAAAAATATGGAAATGTGCCTTGAGGGTTCCGTACCATTATATCAATTTAATACAATCATCGCGCATACTTTCTACACTTTCAATGATGCACGTATTACAAAAACTAATTACGTAGTTAAAAACCGTATCTTTTTATTGCAATGAGTGATTTTTTACACGACTATGGAGGTATAAGGCCTTAATATTTGATAGTAATTTCAACATAATACTTCTATTCTTTCCTGAGAAAAAAAGGCCTTGACGTAACTGTAAAAATTAAGTTTGTGTTCAGTGTTAATTCCATATACGAGTAGAATTAGAAATTAATGATTTTCGGATTTTTCCTTTACTTGTGCCAAACTTCAAATGTCTAAGTTCACGGGAAGTACCCACCCTATAGGTTTTAATGAGTGAGTCACTAACAAAAAAGATCGTGTATTTTACACTACACACTACAGAAGTAAACCTGTAAAAATTAAAAAAATAATAATAATAACGGCAACGACCGCTGGGATCGAATCTACGACCTTTAGGTTACAGAGGCAACGGTTCTACCTCGCCGGCACCTTAGTTAATGATCTTCAACCGGTTTTTATAGTAGATGATAACGCACATTGTGACACGTTCGTTATACTTTCGATCTCATGAATCAATTTTACCCTACCGTGCTAAATAAAGTTTTCCTTCAAATTTTACTCCTTAAAAATCGATTTTCATATATAAGCCGTGGTATGAAAAATTATGGGGAGTAAAATCAAACTAACATGTCACACGCTTGAACTATCATGTCACACGCTGGCGTTGTACGCTATACTTTGCATGGTATACTATAATAGACCAGTGAGTGGTTAGCGCGCGTACAAACTATTTTGTATCTAGATGTACGAGTTCGAATCCCAAGATCGGCGATGTGTGATTTTTGCTTTTTTTTCAACTGTTTCGTTTTTTACATATTTGTTTACAATATAATTTTATATAGTAAAACTAAATTATTTTCTTGTTTTAGTAATTAGTGGTGACCGCTCAGAAACTGCAATTTCACTTTCTCGGGAGTTTTTTCGAACTGTGGTCGCAATATTGTTTTTATTACTTTTTTTATTAGCTGAGATTAAGCATTAAACATCACAAAATCTGACTTGCTACTTAAAAATTTCAAAAAACACATATTTCTTCCCTAAAAAGTAAATAAAAAATCGTGGTTTTCGTCAATTTTTCATTGTAGCACGTCAGGAGATTTCGAATCACTAATCTATTTATTTTATAATCGTTCGTAAGGAGTAAACTCCTGTCGTGCGTCGGAGCTGACACACACACTTTTTTTAAAGATTTTATTGCATTAGGTGAAACGCTTAAATTTTTCCTGTGTGTGCACGCATGACACATTACGATACACTATTCTAGGAAAACCCATTGTTAGAGGAAATCCATATAACATAAGAGGCATCCCTTCCCAGATCTATAGAAGTTATAGTTCTAAATAGGAATTTTAGATCTATAACGCCCCCGCAACCCCCCTTGAGAGTTGATATCTTGTTCTTAGCGGACCTCTACTCATCAAAAGAAACATACCTGCCAAATTTCAAGTCTGTAGGTTTCATAGTTCCGGGGATAACGTGACAGATTGATAATTGGGCTTTAATTCTCTATTTCACTCCCTTCAAATTTTTTTGAGACAAAAGGTAGCCTATATCCATCCTCAAGATGCAATCTGTGTCCTTGTTAAATTTTATCGAAATGTGTTCAGCGGTTTAGGTGTAAAAAGATAACAGACAGACAGACTTTCGCATTTATAATATTTGTATGGATATAATGAAACCAATATGAGCCCACACGTCAACTCTCGGGGGTACCGCGTCATTCACATCTTTTTTTAATCGCCGTGCTATTTAAACGACATACGACGACACTCATCTCAACTGACAGCAAAAGTGCTTTGTTAATGTTTAGATTCTTTAATCAATAAAATAGGTAACTAGGTTGATTTTTCAGGTTCTCCATGAAATTATAGGTCATATTAATATATTTCAAGATGAGCACCCGTTTCATGAAGTGTTTGATCCAAGTAGATATTTTCTACAATAGTATATTATATAGGTAAGATGTAATAAGTGTTTGGTTGACCTACCTGGGAACTCCAGGTACTGCGCATACAGGAAAGATGTAAAAAAATATGTGCCAAAAAAGCGTTTGATTCAAAAGCCAACAAGTGCTATTCGAAAGTTAAGTTGATTTTAAATAAATAAATAAATGAACCAGACACTTTGGGAGGTGTTAACATTAAACCAAAATATCCCAAAGTTGTATTTTTAAAACTAAAAAAATAAGTGTTTGATTCACGCTGAAATTTTTATAGCAGCTTCATTATATATATAAATATTTGCAAAAATCCAGACACTTTTTCCGGGGTTAAAGAGTATTTTTGGGAAAGTGTTTAAAATCATGCCTAAATAGGTACCTAATATAGCCACAAATATTCATTATTTTTATTTAAATACGATTCAAGCCTTAAAATCATGTATTTTAAATTCCGTTTAAAATTTCGCTCCAAAACTCCATTACTTGTCACGTGACTGCCGTGACGTCATACATTCCTAAAGTAGAAGGCTCGAAAATAAAAAAAATAAGTGATTGATTCACCCTGAAATTTTTATAGCAACTTGATTAGATATATTTAAAAATATTTGCAAAAAGCCAGACACTAATTATTCCGAGGTTTAATAATTGGCAAACATTAAAATAAATCTTGCACGGGATAGAAAGAGAAATGCGCTGAGGGTAGTACTGAATGATAAGCGTCATCGGCATGGTTATGATCACGAAATTCAACCATTTCAGGCACTGTTTGACGCAATGGCTGACCCAGTGACGCTTTTCAATGTTAATTTAGATGAAAATAATAATGACGATGCCAAATAATGCACAAAATAATAGAAACACTGATGCTTAATTGAGACGGTATATGAAAAGTCACGATCGGAAAAACTGGTGGAAGTACACGGAAACGAATTAAAGGTTAGTCCTGCCTGTCATAAATCGTTAAATGTTATATTCAAAACTAGTTAAATATTTTTCTACGGCGTTATATCCCTCCGTTAATATTTCGTATTACTATTTACTTTTTTCAAATTCAGTCATTTTTCACCTGTCTAAATGAAAAGTGCCCGAAAAATATGGAAGGATTTGAAGCATGCGAACAAAAAAGGTTTATTATGGTACATACCTTTCCTGTGCACACCACTGGTACTGAACACAAATACCCTCACATTATTATGTATAACGCACAAAGCTTTACGAATTGAAGATAAAAGCATAGTACAGAGTTTTAGTGTAAATATTTAATTTACAGTAGAACTTCGGTTAACCGTCTCCTCGATTCTGTTTATAAAGTCTTAAAATCCCTCTCCGTCTATATAATCTATTTTCGTTATTCTATATTTTTATTTTACGAAATCGTTTCCACGAACAGGTAGAGGAAATATTTTGGAAGGTTAGTGCTACAGTCAAAGCCCTCTAAGTGCACAGCTCGGAACCGAGGCCCATCCTTTAAGTGCACACTTCCCCTACGATCTTTTTCATCCCCACTCTTCTAACTCCTATAGCTATCTTTATTCAATCAGATGCTATAAACAATATCTCTAAAACTCTATGAATATGATGGAAATGGAAAGTTTGAAAATAGCGCGCTTACGGTCGCACGTGATTGGTCGCAGATTATTCGAAGTGGGGGCTGGGGAACGTGCACTTAGAGGGCGAGTTCGTGTGCAGTAAGAGAGCGTGTGCATTTAGAGAGCGTGCACTTAGAGGGCTTTGACTGTATATCTCATTTAACGCTGTTGTATTAAAGGATGCTACCATTAAATTAAAAATGATGTGATTGTATTTCCGTATCATAAATTCAAGATATACTGTGAAATTTAAATCGTTAGTGGCGGGTACAATTTTTCTAATAAAAATTTTTATTTTTTTTCTTGAAAATAAACCTGCCAATTTCTTTTTAACCGACTTCAAAAAAATTCGACGCGTATTTTATTTTATTTTTCTGTATGTTCCGCGATAGTTCCGCCAGTTGTGAATCGATTTGAAAATTTTTGACGCCATTTTGTTCAGAATGTTTTTAATGACTTCAAAGAAATATATTTTTTATATGTGTATGCTACCTCATAACTCCACCATTTGTAAACCGTTATCGATGATTCTTTTCTTATTTAATAGGGTTACCTTCAAAGTGATCCCACATAAAATTTTATTTTAAATCGATTCAGTAGTTGTTTATGTATGTTACACGATATCTTCGTCAGGTGTAAACCGAAATTTACACTTTTTAAATTATTATTATATCACCACGGTAACTACCTATATTGACATTTTATACACTAATTTATAAAGAGGAAAGATTTGTATTTTTGTGTGTGTGTATGTTTGTAATGAATAAACTCAAAAACTACTGTGCCGATTTAAAAAATTCTTTCACCATTAGAAAGCTACATTCACTCTGAGTAACATAGGCTATATTTATTGCTAGAAAATATTAGGGATCCTTACTAAAACTTTAGTAACGTAACCCAAGCTGAAAACAAAATGCCATAAAACATCTTTCCAATATTTTATTTTGGTATTTATATTATTATATTATATTTTATATATTGTATTTGTATTGTATTTGTATTGTACATGACATGTCCTATATCAAAATTTGATCAATTGGAAATAAAGAATATTATTATTATTATTATTATTTCGTCACATGCGCTGCGGAAACTATTGATGATAGAACAAAACTATGTTCTACAATATTAAAGAACATATCAATAACTACAAAAAAACTTCGCGATACTACATGTCCAACTATTATCGTTATGTCACAATAACTACGTTTTACATTTTAATAATCTATATAGATAAAAGACGATGTATATGTAATCTATGGACTCCAAACGGGTAGACCATTTTTGATGAAATTTTCCGACAATCTTTAGATTAGCCAAGCGGGTGATCTTCTGAAGTTTGGTAGCGATCGGATCAACAGAATTTTTTAAATTTCTTTTGGTAAATAAGATTTTTCTTCGATTTTTGAACATTCACAAATAAAAGCGATAGAATTCACGCAAATTCAATACACATTGAGAATTTAATGATAATGATTCTCATCTGTTATATCCTATATATTACATTTACACCCGAGCGAAGCCGGACTGGGCCGCTAGTAATTTATAAACAAGGCAAGTACGACCTTTTATAAAAAATATGCGAAATGAAATCCACTAAAAAGTAAGTAATAACATCTCTCAAAAAATCACTAAAAAGAGGAAAATAATGAAATTTTGAGGTCGGACCCAATTTGAATAAAACGAAAAAGGGTTAGTAATTAAATATAAACAGAATAAACGACTATTTTTTTAGTAATTAAATTGGCTCCGACCTCAAAATTTCATTCTTTTCCTCTTTTTGGTGACTTTTGATGGAAGTTAATTTTTTTTAATGTTATTTTTACATATTTTATGATAGTGCCTATTTGATTTGTAGAATTTTTTTCGCGTCTATTTCCGAATCACCTTATATGGTTCAGAATGTTCAGAAAAGTCTTTGTTTATTGGTTACTAAGTCTTTAGATATCTGAATCGGGAATGTTGAAATAGGCTAGGTACCAGTATCTGTGAAAAACTTCAAACTAAAATGATATATTACTCTGTAATACTATTTCGCAACAAAAAATACAAATGGTCCTTGATTTTCGGGACGTATTCAATGTAGACAAATTATAAATGACAATGAAAAGTCTTATGCTGGGTTGCCAAAACATTGTCAAACTATTGGATTTGACAATGATCTTAGATTGTGATAATATAATTAATTCATACATGCAAGAGCAGTCTAACTTCGTATTCAAACTCCCTGTCATGTACAACATTAGATTGTATTCACACAAAAATAAATGCTTGATCTACACAGAAAAAACATTGTTTATAAAGTCAAATGTTTATTCATATACGTAGAAAAATGTCGTTCCGAAGTAAAAATTGCAAAGAAACTATGTTAAGTACACGTATAGGTACACAGTTTAAAAAAAATATCATTTAGATCGATCAGTTATTTTTCGAACAGAATCGAATTAAAATTCTACAATATTCCTTATAGGGAAATATGTGTGTTCACAACCTAAGGTCATTGTCAAATCAAACTTTTTGACAATCCTTTCTGCAACTCAACATCAGTTGTCAAAATTGCACTAGGTCTAACGACAAAGTCGCTATCGCTATATCGAAGGCAAATCGACAGGGTCAAGATTCCGAAAATGGTATGCAAACAGTTAAAGTTTGAGACACACTGCTCTAAAGGACATAAATAGTCGATGCTTCACTGTAGTGCATGTAGAATACGTCAATAACAAAACATTTCAGCAAATATTCTAAACTTTAATTATTCTCGCAAATTCTGGAATTTAATTATTTATACTTATACATCATGAAATATGTTTTAACTTCAAACATTCTTTCATGTAAAGCAGGTATAAATTTGGATATTTGTTTCAAATTTTTGTAATTCTAAACAATTACTAGGTCTTCCAATCGCAAAATTTCGGGATTCTGATTGATTTTTGCGTGTTTTGGGCTCGGAATTACGTATTTGCAATACCAAGAAACTCACATTGGGATTTATAAAATATACATTAATCAGTCAAATGTAAGTATTCAAATGTTAATAGTGTTTCACACAGTTTGTGTTGAGACCCAGCGGTAAGAGACGAGGTAGGCAAAAGACATATTGTGGGTGTGACATTCTTTAACTCTGTTTCGCTCTAATCATCCGCACGTTTCAATTTTTGGCTGGTGCCCACTACGAAGCTAAAAGATGCTATTGCAAGGGTGCCGCTGTCAATTGATTCCTCTAATTTTTGGAAATATTTTGAAGATTTAAAAAACTTTTCCGAAAAAGGAAGAGTCACTTTAGGTTTGTGATAAAATAATTTTGTGAAATAAGTACGAATAAGGTCGTAGTGTGACATTGAAAACGTGTGTTTTTTTGGCACAATTAATGCCAAATTTTTTTAGTAAATCGTACATAAATTACAAAAGTAGTCCATTAGAGCCCTAGATTTGTCGTTTATCTTCCTTATAGAGAAAGAATTTTTGCAGAATATTAACGAATAAGTAGTCAGTTGACAGCCGAAGCTCTATTTTTGGCTTAAATTCAGAGCGTTCCGACAGCCTTAAAGTGACTAATGCCTCAGACCTCAGACTGTAAAATATGTTTTCTGCAGTCGAAAAATTCATTTTAATACTGTTTTTATCAACTGTGGTTAAGCACTAAGCCTCACAAAATTTGGCTTGTTGCTTAAAAATTTCAATAATCATTTATTTGCCCTAAAAATTGAATAAAAAAACGTGACATTTATCAATATTCCTTTACAGCAAGTCACGAGATTCCGGATTACGGGGAGGCAAATGAACATTTTGAAGTTTTTTTCTTTATAAATTTATGTTTAAAATACTAACAAATTTGGTTTGCCCAATAATTTTTTTCAAATTTAATTTTTGCTGCACAAAAATTTGTGTAAAATATGTACTAATTTTTTCGTTTTTAACTGCGATTTTATATCGTTTATTTGGATCAAATAAACTGTAAAAATTTGGCTAAGAGTTATATGGGAAAAAAGGTGCATATTTCTAATTTATTTTGAATAAGATTTTTCATGAAGATTAGAAATTTCTGAAATGTAAATACATTTTACATGGACACACACACACATCCAACTGCCGGTAATGTAGAGCTATGTATGCGGGTGAAAAAGGCGCCATATTGAACACTTTAACTCTACAAAAGTGTTGTCAGATGCTTGTAGTTATCGCGCTTTAAAAGCTAATAAAAGTGTCTTAAATTTTCAAACGTTTCTATTAAAAATTCCCTTAAAACGAGTTCCTTAAGAACTTTTTAGCACAATGGTTCGTGGTATTGATCAGAAATAATTAAGTCACCATTATAACATTATAACTGTGGGTAGACTAATTTCTCGTGTCTCTATTTTTGAAGTTAAACTTCTTATGCGGCACCTCGCCGATTTGGGAAGTAAAATGAATGAAACGGAAAATACTGACATAAATGAGTGACAACAAAGCCACAGAAACGCAACATAAACAACGACGTTTTATTATCTACTGTCGGAATGTAGTATATGTATACATAGCTCGTAATTGCAGTTTTATGTACGAGGTGTGACATGTCTTACGTGTCATTACGATCGAGATACATACTACATTTTATGCACGTACCTCCTATAAAATAGCTGATTTTCACTTCTTAATAGAAGTATATTTATATATTCGACAGTTGATTGTTCAGATTTTATCTGGATTGTTTGCAAAGACTGCTGCTCGTATGGTTTTAAACGGCAACTGACAGGCAAATTACTATTGAATTGATAAAATGGCATTTTTGAGTTTTACTTTATGTTTTACTTTATGCACTACTGCGAAATAGATAATTTATTACCACTGTACAGGCATGAAAAGTAGCTAAATAAATTTTAAATGCGTTGACAACGAAAAATAATAATGAGTTATTCCCAAAAATAAGTTTATAGAATTCATACATAAGAAATTTCACTTGGGTCGTGTGTACCACCCATGACTTTTTATAGAATACTAGCGGCCCAGTCCGGCTTCGCTCGGGTGTAAATGTAATATATATATAGGATATAAAAGATGAGAATCATTATCATTAAATTCTCAACGTATATTGAATCTGCGCGAATTCAATCGCTTTTATTTGTGAATGTTCAAAAATCGAAGAAAAATCTTATTTCCCAAAAAGAAATTTAAAAAATTCTGTTGATCCGATCGCTACCAAACTTCAGAAGACCACCCGCTGGGCTAATCTAAAAATTGTCTGAAAATTTCATCAAATATGATCTACCCGTTTGGAGTCCATAGATTACATATACATCGTCTTTTATCTATATAGATTATTAAAATGTAAAAAGTGGTTATTGTGACATAACGATAATAGTGGGACATATAGTATCGCGAAGTTTTTTGTAGTTATTGATATGTTCTTTAATATTGTAGAACATACTTTTGTTCTGTCATCAATAGTTTTCGCAGCGCATGCGACGAAAGATGTTTTATGGCATTTTTTTACACCTTGGGTTACGTTACTAAAGTTTTAGTAAGGATCCCTAATATTTTCTAGCAATAAATATAGCCTAAGTTACTCAGGGTGAATGTAGCTTTCTAATGGTAAAAGAATTTTTTAAATCGGCACAGTAGTTTTTGAGTTTATTCATTACAAACATACACACAAAAATACAAATCTTTCCTCTTTATAATATTAGTGTAGATAATTCCTAAAGGTCACCAACTTATAATTTATTGGTGTAGTAATTAGTTAATCGTTTTAGTCTTCCTACAGAAAAATTGTATCCGAGATTGAAATAAACAGCACCTGAGCACTCCGTTAATTTGCTGTGAAAGTTTAATAAACTCTAAAAACTTAGCTTACAGTTAATAACAGTATCGAAAACTTAATTAGCTAGCAAGACATCTGAATACTATTTTGACAGTAACGTCCTAATCTAAACCGGCGCATGAAGCAAACCAATACATCATCCGAGAAAGCGATTGCTGTGTATTATCTGAAGATAACTCCGTACCGCCAACATAGAGGGCACATTTAGAGGCTTACAGCTTCCCTAAATCATTCTAGTAAAAAATGTAGATAGACCTCGTCTAAAATGTGTATGACGTCAACATCTAAACAACCCTTAAGATTTTAGATATGCGGAATATTTCCTAAAAAATTACGAAGCTTTGAAACTTTAATTCCTTAGGTGAATTTGCTATATTAACATATAATATATCCACAAACCTACAGTTCCTAAGATCAAAGTATACAATGGGCATATTTTCAGGCGCATTTTTCCGCATGGGCTCGCTGGGCTTGTCCGCATGGCCCCACGGTCCACGGTACCCCTAATTCCTGTGACAAAATAACGATTATTACTGAAATGTTAATTTCTGGAAAAGGGAGCTCATATATCCGAAAGTGCCACGAGTCTCTACTAACTTGCGACAAACAAGTATCGTCGCTGACATCAGGCAAAAAATAGAACTCATTACGATTATTGTTGACTTCATACGAAGTAAGCAATTTATTTGGTACGGATATGTAAGGAGAATGACGGGAGAAAGATTGTCTAAGAAGAAAATGAACTGCACCCCAGAAGAAATAAAGAAAATGGGAAGGCCACGCAGAAGTTGGGGAGATAGCATTCAAAAAGCTATGCAGAAGGAGAGATTAGAAAAAGGAAAATGAGATAACCGAAGTTTATGAAGATTGAAGGCGGGAAAACAACTCTTGTGAAAAATCTCACTATAATCCAATTTTTTGGCTGGTCTCTTAAACTTCCCACATAAAATGTTGTAATATTTTCTTCGATAATTCGAACACCAACCCAGATAATACGATCCAATAAAATCATTAATTCTAAAACAAAAGACGCTTCCTCTAGAAAAGTCTGGAATAGCAGCATTACATCTAGTTACTTTTTAAGATATCTAAGCAGTATTACATCTCACAACAAAATAGCTAAGCCGAAACGAGATGGTTGTTTCAACCATCAAACCATCAAGAAGGACGGATGAACAAACAGACGATCGGACGGAGGTTGAGGAAAGATCATAAAACAGACGAACCCTCAGACATGACCAGCATTACAACAAAGAAATACACAGTTTTTATTTCCTCGTCTAATAATGCCTCTGCACAACGTTAACAGTATTACCACTACTGTGCAAAGAAAACTGTTTTTGTTGGAGTTAATTGCCAAACCCGACCGCTAAGGGCACCAGCTATATAACCTCCTCGTGCTGTCGGTAGTACATGGTAGTGTGTGAATAAGTGTATTTAAAATAAATAAATTATTGACGATGTGCAAATTATATGGAGGTTTTGTATTTCCAAAGGATTCCGAACTGCTCAGATTATTGAAACTGAAAAAACTTAAACACCATGATACCATCTCCTTAACTACCGACATGCGCGTGTTCTCAATCAACTCTATAAGATCTATTAAGTTGAAATATATCTGAGAAATGTTTAGTTTTTAAAAAAAGCTTTCTATTGAAATTGCAAACATTTTTTGACACTAATGTCTCTCCGATCTGCTTGATATTAATGATACGTACTAACATAAGAGAAAAAAACAAGCTGAACCCGATAAGATTACCTCATTTGGAAATTATATTTAAACATTATCTATGAAAGTTTTTACATTTAAAAAAATATTTTTTTTATTATAATTTCTGTAGACGCGGTAGGTAGGAGAGACTCCGATGGGATAAGGAAAAAGTGTATTTATTTATTTATTTTATTCACAATTATTACAACTTGTTACATAAATAACGTTTCCTGCCCAACTTGGCGAAGCCAGTGTAAGGACAGGTTCACCATATTGTGGTTGTAGAGTGAAAATATACTAGCTAGTGAGTGAAAGAATTTCCTCTTTATCGCCTGTATTACGCAACACATGACTTTTTTTCAAAATGAAACATTTTTGACGGACAGAAATAAAAATGAATTTAACCCTTCACATCACTCAACAAGCAAAAAATAGCGTCCAGGGTATATACTAGAGGGTTGACATCGATTGAAGTCGAGTTTGTACAGTACTTTAATAAGACTAATAAAGAATGTATCGTCCTTCGCCTTAAGTCTTCTTCTATAGGTATGTAAGTATAGATGTTTTATGGCCTACTTCAAAACTCATCAAATGCGATCTGAGTGGACAATTCCAAACTATAGTATCGATACTTGATCAATAATATTAGTTAGATAAAAATTAAACCCTTCAGAGAAGCAAACGTATAAAGAGAATATAATTTAATACTAGCTGTGTCCAGGCTTGCCGGGCTACCCGAACAGTGTGGTTTTCCAATGTCTGGTCCGGATGAAAAATGAAGTGTCAGTTTCTTTTTTAAATCGTAATAAAAATAACGAAACTATAATACCCACTTTAGTTTTTTGTTTCAGTATGCGCCAAGAATTTATGGATAAAAGATATTTACTTTTTCCGCTCCCAAAGAAAACTTAAATTTATATTTTATTTCTTGCAAAAAGCACAAATAATTTATGAGATTGGCTTTGTTATTATATTCAATAATCAATATAATGAATTATTTTACATTTTGCTTCCAATTTTGTTGGTACATTAGCAAAATTGATTGCGGCAATATTGTTTTTTTTAGTCATTTTATTACTCACAAATAATTGTTAGTAATAAAATGACTAAAAAACCAATTTTGCTAACGTACCAAAATTGAAAGCAAAATGCACTAAATAATGGCTGCGTTCAGTCGTTGGTCAGCGGTCAGTTGATCAAATTTGACGATAGCACGTCACACGTCTTCAAATTTGATTTAAGTAATCACGTGATCGCTGTCAATTCCAACCAATTATTCATATCGCTGATGATCAGCTGAACATAGCTATAAGGAATATTAGCATGACGTCACTATTATACTGTGAATCAGCGTTGCCAGACGTCCCGATTTTGGCGGGACGTTCCGATTTTTAAATCAAAATTAAATGTCCCGCGCGGGACAGGCTCAGTCCCGCTTTTCGGGGATAACTCGACCTTGAGTAAATAATTATTCTTTTATTGTAAGTTGCAATTTGTAACACTCACTCCTCAGACTATTGTTTGAAACGCCATATTTTTCTAATGAATAAAACTTTTTTGATTTTGATTTCTGTTTTTTCTTATTTTTTTTTATTCAGAAGACGAATAAGACTCAACTATTAAACGATAGGGTAAATCTGATTTAAAATATCATATTTTTATTAAAATACATTTTCTATGGCTATTTTTGCTATCTATTGTCACGTAAACGTAATTTGAACTCAATTAAAAAGATAAATATTTAAAAACTTCTGATTATATACGTTTTTTTACTATGTCCCGCTTTCGACGAAAGAATCCCGCTTTTTTCACTCAAAAAGTTCCAAAATCGCGACTTGGCAAAAAAAAATCTGGCAACGCTGCTGTGAATCCACACCTGAGAAAAACAACGGAATGGAACATGAAATGCAGCGTTCTGATCGACTACGGGCTAATGAACGAATACCAGGGATAAAAATCAGCACGATATATTTAAGCTTCTAATATTAATAATTTCAATAATAAATTTGCAGGACCTTGGATTAAAGATGCTTATTATAAATTAATACAATTAATTATTTCAGCAGCGTTTCGATTTATATTAAATATTCCTCAGATATCTAAAAAAAATTATTTAAAAAACACACATACGGTGAAAATGTTTGAATAATTTTTTTAGATGCCTGAGGAAGATTTAATATAAATCGATTTTTTAAATTTATTTTTCAAAATGTATCTTTGTACCACAATAAATGTAAACGGCTAGGACTTATGATTTAACAAGAAGGCTATTCAAATTCAGAATAAACAATATACAAAATAATTAAATGTGGAGAACTTTTCGGTAAAATAACATGTACCTACGAAATGGATTTGTTTAAAAAGTTTCTCAAAACATTCCAAGTCACACAACGACTAAACGCATAGTAAATACATTATAAACTGAATGTGTTTGATGTCCGCACTTTGATGTCAATTTATCATTCTACATTATAATTCCACGTTTTTTTGTTTTGTGTCTGTGCCAGAGAATTAAGATTCGTTTACACAAATTGACTGTACTTTCAAGCAGAACTGGGCAGAGCTGAAAATTTAGTGTTTGCAATAATTCTTTAAGTACTTAAGTGCTTAAAGAGACCGTTTTTTCTTACTTTTAAACAAGACAATAAGAAAATAAGGATCTGATGATGGGAACCCTGGAGAAATCGAGGGAAATCTTCAAAAATGTGCGAAATCAAATCCACCACTAAAAAGTAAAAAATATTAACCTCCTTCAAAAAAAGATGAAAATAATGAAACTTTGAGGTCAGCGCCTATTTAATAAAAGTAGATATGTAATTAAAAGTTTTTGTAATGAAATCAGCTCCGACATCAAAATTTCATTATTTTCATCTTTTTAGTGATTTTTTTAAAAAAAGTTTTTTTTGATACACAAAATGTATGTGAAATGTTGAAATTATGAAGTTACTTTAAATTAGTTAATGCTTGATGCTAAATATTTTCATGTGTGTTTGATGCTTTTAAAACGAAAGTGCTCATTGTTTAAATAAATCAAGCATTTATTACAGTGCTTGATGTTCGGTGTTTCAAGCAATTAAGTTTAGTGCTTCGCCCAGCGCTGCTTTCAAATAACATGTACAAATTTGATTATTTTCAACAGCCAACATCATTCCTCGTAAAAAGTAGTCTAATTATTATATGTTTCATGGTTCCTAAATTTGTAGATTATAGATTACAGACGCTTGATAACAGTATCTAAAGTTAAAGTGCTGTTTAATCTAGACTTTCCGGAAAACACTAGTGCAAACAACCTCTGCGGGCAAAATTAGCGCTCACAGGAGCGAAAGTGCGGGTTCAGACTACTAAAATAATGAATTAAAATCCAGTTGATATGTTTACCAAATGTCAGATTAACAATGAATTTGCAAAATGTGTTAACATAATATTAACTATTTGACATTAAAGATTAATAACTGGAAGTGTGTCAAAGATTTGTATCAGTGAGAGAGAGAGAGAGAGACAAAGCAAGTTAAATAAAAGCTTATAAAAATATACAGGGTGATTCAAAAAGAATAAACCGATTCCACGATTAAATATTTTATTAAAGTAAAATAGCTAAAAAATCGAACTTATAAGTATTCTACTAATAGTCAAGTTTGATTTCACATGTTACAAGTGTTCAATATGGCCACCCCTTGTAGCACGTACAACATCAAGATGATATGAGAATTCTTCCCAAACTCGTTGCAGCATATCAGGATCGTTGTTGTTATTCGATATTTTAAGTTATCCAGGTCAGTTGGTAATGGCGGAACAAAGAATTTATTCTTTACAAACCCCCAGAAAAAAATTCACAAACTGTGAGGTCAGGAGATCTAGGAGGCCAAAATTCATCGCTGAGGCAGTTTTTCATTTAAAAATACTCTAACTGATAGGCTTCAGTAGGGAGGTGCCCCATCTTGTTGAAAAATAAATTTATTTGAAGGTGCATCACGATTAAATTTCACTCTGAATGCACTGTTATCACTGATTTAGTTTTTGCAAATTCAAGAACACAGAACGCCTTTTGTTGAGGAGTCATCATTTTGACAGTCAACAAACAACTGAGCGCGGTTATGTGGCAACCATCTGAAACTTAGAAACCTAATCTTTCAAACAGCCACTCCCTCATTTTGATTCATACATTTACTTACATGGTCATGGTCATGGAATCGGTTCATTCTTTTTGAATCACGCTGTAGTTAGCGTTTTTATCTACCCTGAAACAGAATGACGTAATTCGTGTGCGCTTTATCAGTTCGTTGAGATACGGTTCATTAAGATGAATCAGACATTTGAAGTGTTTCAAAATAAAAAGGTCTTTTTATATATGCGCGAAAAACTCCAAATCAAAGGAGATAAAATAAAGCGGAGAGAAAATGTGCAAAGCAAATTGCCTATCAACAGCATATACAACGTGTTGGAAAAACTATGATTTTTTTCATTTGCAAAAAGTAGTTTGTTTTTTCAGAATTATATTCTAATATATTTTACTATTGGATAAGTATGGATAAAATCTGTGGCACAGGATCAATAAAAACACAATACTGAAGTTTAAATTTGCATTTTCACTGACGTTTCAGTGCGCTTTGCACCATCTTCAGAGTTCTGAAGATATGAATTGACAGCATTCGAACTCTGAAGATGGTGCAAAGCGCACCGAAACGTCAGTGAAAATGCAAATTTAAACTTCAGTATTGTGTTTTTATTGATCCTGTGCCACAGATTTTATCCACACTTATCCAACAATCATCAAGGATCACAACCACTCTAATTAACTTCTTTTAATTAGAGTCAACCTCGTATATTTTACTATACTAGCTGCAATTCCGGCTTCGCTCGGGTCAAGTTCTGTACGGATACAATTTTTAAATTGCAGTTAGAGTGTGAGTATAGGTATATTGACATGTAGGTATATTAATATTAATGTAGAAAAATTGTGAATACTAATTTAAGTATTTTTAAACGATTTTATTTAGCTTGCTTCGTTTGGGTCTTGTGTGGGTCAAATTTAGTACTTGAAATTTTACCCTCTTCTTGTTGATAGATTAATCTGAAATTTGGTACATAGTTCTGATGACAATACAATATTATAGTAACTAGCGACCCGGACCGGCTTCGTCCGGATACAAATCGAACTTTTAAATTTTCACCCATCCTCCCGTTAACCGATTGAGATGAAATTGTGCACACATGTGTAGTTACGAAGACAATGCAATATTATGGTGACTAACTGGTCCGGCTTCGTTCAGGTGCAAAGAGCACTTTTGAATTTTCACCCACTTCCCGTTAACCGGCTTTCCTCCGGGTGCAAATAGCATTTTTAATAAAATACACTAAAAACTTAAAAACAAAACAGGTTATATTAAGTTCGATTTTATATCATCAGCTGTACCAAAAACTAGAAAATAATCTGGGCCTTTTAACAGACTAAAATAAAAGCGTGGGGCGTATTTGAAATATTTCTTTTGGAGGGCTTGGAAATACATTTTTCCACACAAGTCGTTTTTATTTAATTAAATTTAATTAAAAAATAGTCGTTATACAGATTTTTATGCGCCCATTTTTATTTAACCTGTTAAAAGTCCCCGATTATTTTCTAGTTTTCCAAATAAAACCGTTAATTTAAAAGTTTTTTTTACCTATTTTTTATTACAAAAAGAACAGTAATTTGTGATTGATTACAATCAAGTCTACCGTACCGAAGCGGTATTTATGAACCATTTTATCAACGGCATAAGTGGATAAAACAGTACTCGACAGCAAACTGCTTTATTGACAGAGACGGCAAACTATCATGACGTGTGTATATGAAATAATTATCATTCGTTATTATTATTGTAATTAAGTGATGCTGGGTTGCAGAAAGGATTGTCAAATAATTTGATTTGACAATGACCTTAGACTGTGAACACACATATTTCTCCATAAGGAAAGCATGGTAAAATTTTAATTCGATTCTGTTCGATAAATCATTGATCGATTTAAATGACATTTTTTTTAAACTGTGTATATGTGTAATAAACATAGTTTTTTGCATAATTTTTCCTTCGAAACGACGTTTTTCTACGTATTTTAATCAAAATTTGATTTGAAAAACGATTTTTTTCTGTGTAGATCAAGCATTTGTTTTTGTGTGAATACAATCTAATGTTGTACATGACAGGGAGTTTGAATACGACGTTAGACTGCTCTTGCATGTATAAACACTGTAATTATATTATACAATCTAAGGTCATTATTAAATCCAATTGTTTGACAATGTTTGTGTAATCTAGCATGAGTCTTCGAATTTTGCGGATATATGAAATTAGTTAATATTTTTTTTATGGTTAGTAATTTTGTAGGTTTATATATTTCAATCAAGTCTACCGTACCCCTGAATGAAATTATTAATATAGATAATTGTTAAGCACGGTGTGGGCCGTGTCTATTGCGTATACCGTAGGATACAACTATGAAAACGAAATTGAAATGGAGTCAGCGTTTTTTTAAGTTCCCACAGAACAATGCTGAACTGCGGTAAACGACACAGAGTCAAATTACATGACGGGAGATGCAAGCACCACTCAAGTCGCGATATTTCGCTACCAGAGTTGTCAAGCATGAACCAGCATGACCAGCACAACACAAACCTATAACCTGCACGATATCGCACTCTAAACCAATATAAACCAGCACAAACGCCGATTTGTGATAGATTATACTGATTAATCAGCACAAACCAACAACTCTTAGTGCGGGTTCACGAACAACACATCACTAGCACTTTAGATCGGTCCAGCACGGCTAACCAGAAATTGCAGGCGACCCACTGACGGTTGATGCTGACTTCTGGTTGTAGGTGGTGTTCTAATGTGCGTTACTTCATTAAATAATACTAGCGGTACCTGTGCGAATAATTCGCACTAAAATTCGTTTCTAATTTCTCACACTCTTTATAACTTTCTTCTTTTTGTTATATTACATTACAAAGCTCAGTGACGGATCAAGAAAATATTTTTCTAAAACTGTCATATAGAGGCGCAAGTATCGAAAACGTTGAGCTGAAGCGCCGCCATAGGTGAATTTTGATTAAAAATTAAACAAAAAAAATTTATCGACCGTCAATCATGTTGACGTTGTTTCAAAATTAGAACCGTCAGATGGCAGCATTGCTGCATATACTAAATAAATGTATAATTGTTATAATTAATTATTTTGCAAAAACAAAAGCAATAATAGATTTTTTAGTTGTTGATGTCGATAGAGCAAGCAATTATCTATAAAATGATATAAAATGTATGTGGAGCAATTGTGTGGTTTTTTCGAAAAAGGGAGGCAAACATCTTAACCTTAGCGTATTAATATATATGATTAACGAACAGGCTTTTCTACTCCATGCTGTGCTAGTCGTGCTGGTCCATGCTCGACAAGTGTACTTGGTCTTTTTAGACTAGCTACCTATTTACCTCGCACAATTTTTGTTAACATCAATTTTACGTGGTGGAAACAAGACTTAAGTAATTTCGATTATTATGAAGTTATGTTCTTACAAAGAAAATGAATATACAGCAGAATAAGACACAATATAAAGTTAGACTTTTCCAAACTCAGAGTATATTCGCAACGCGTATCGAATGAATAAATAAAGTCTCCAAACGTTTTCTTTAAACTACTTTTGCTGAAATTCCCGTGTGAAATATATTTATGTTGTACCCACGCTCTGTTGAATCATTTTAGAATTTTTTTCCACTTTTTATGCTAATAGGGCCTACCTTCTGTTACGCAAAATAAAAAAATTGGATTCAGATAAAAGCATAATGCAGATTTTTAACAGCTGCTAGCCATTTTGGAAAAACATTTTAGTCCTTTTTTAAGGTCAGCATTTAACTACCATCTAGAAAAGTTTTTTTTACACTTGTAATACAAATAAACTTTAAACAACTGCAGGGAGAAATATAAAAACAGACTATGGATTTTAAACTACACACTACAAAAGTGAAACTGGTATATTCGTAATTGTAAAAAAATATAATAATAATAATAATAAAAACCCGGGTCGCAGTGCCAAAACCCTGCCGACAATATATTGTATTTGCTAATACAGGCAGTGTGGTTTTGTTATGTGAATTTGTTTGTTTTTGGAGAATATAAAAAATTTAACCCCTTAATACACCTCTAAAAATAACATTTTTTCTTAAGTTCAATATTACGTCTCTGTTTTACAAATTCATCATCTGCACAAAATTATATATCTACGTATAATTCTCTATCTGTAAACGTTTTCACAAAATGTATAAGTCCGGTCCTGTCAAGCCGATTTTATTAAAATTTTAATTGATAGTAAAAGGTTAAATTTCAATTTTGAATCAGTTCCGAGAATATTTTCGGTGTTTTTGGGCCCCAAAACAATTTTCAACCCCTAAATACACCTCTTAAAATAGTATAGTGTATACTGTATAGTGTATAGCATATATAGCATATAGTATATGGTATATTATAGTATACGTACATTATGACACGTTCGTTACATTTTCAATCTCATGAATTAATTTTACCCTGCCGTACCAAAAGAAGTTCTACTTCAAAAGTTTTTCTAAAGACAACATTCGTCAATCATTTTGACAATTTGATTTTAATAAAAAAGACCAGTGAAGTAGAGAATATATTATAACAATCGATTTCATTTAAACAGCCCGTACTGTAATGGTGATTAAAATGCGAGACAGAAATTTTCTGCCTGATTCGCACAAAACTGTGCCAGATTTTATGTATATATTTAAAACAATCTGCAATTGTCTTAAGTATTTTGAATAGTGCTTCCATTAAACTTTGTAAACTTTCAACAATAAACTTCACCCATCATTTGTGTTAATATAATGACATTAGCTGGAAGTAATTTCATATTATTCTAGAATCTAGATGCATTATATGCCTTCATACACTAGAATACAGGGTTGTAGTAAAAGCAACACGTTGCAAACTTATATAATCAAAGGTCACTTATTCACTGCGAATCTCTGAAATTTGATAATAAACTTGCAAAATTTTGTTTATATTTATTATTAACAGGCTAGGTGAATCATTCACATAGCATTTTTATAATAAAACCGAACATCACTACATAAATTATTGAAAACATCAAATCTGCGACAGTCTAATCCAATTTTTTTTCACTAATTTTTTGTTAGTAGTTCGAATATGGCTCTTATATTAGTATACATCATACATTTTTAAGCTGGGTTGCAGAAATCATTGTCAAAAATGTGATTTGTAATCATACACAGTCTTTATTCACGCAGGAAAAGGCGTACTTAAAGTCTCTGACATGTGTTGTGCTCATACAAAAACAAATAAATAATGTACAAAAAGATCACTTTTCACGTTAAATTTTGATTAAATTGCGTAAAAAAAAGTTGATTCGAACTGAAAATTGTACAAAAAACAATGTTAAATCTATGTATATCTCGCAGCCAACTAGCTTAATTAGCACCTCAATTAACAACCTAGTCTTTTTACTAAACAGTGCCGTTCAACTAGCGGCCTGAATGATATTCAGCCATTCAATCAAATAGCCAGGCAAATGACGGATCGATAAAATTTAACTACTTGCCTAGCCTAGTCATATAAATTTAATTCCACTTTCTGCCACATGGCGCTGAAACCCACACACTGTCAATATGGCGTCGGCAAGCAAGTACAATATTGTCAGTATTTCTCGCAGTTTGATTGCCATTACACAAAAAAATAGTACAATGGAAGAGTGTAGCGACAAAAATAATGTGAATTTAGCTGTGATTGACTCGAGCAGTTTAAATTTTAAACAAAATTTCTATCAAAAATTTGTTGAATATGACGAATAACCTAAACATCAGCCAGCCAGTTTAATAAATGTTGTATTAAACGCTATGGCTGAATATCATTCAGACCGCTAGTTGAACGGCGCCGTTTAGTAAAAAGGCTAGACTGTTAATTGAGCGGGTAATTAAGCTAGTTGGCTGCGACATATACACAGCTTAGGAAAAATATCGTTTCAATCTATCAATTAATTATTCTTTTAGCTAGGTGGATTTCAATTTCTACAATAATTTTCTTTTGATGAACTGATTGTGCAATAATTATTTCAACATTTCACAGTTTTAGGGAGACGTCTTGAGTTGAGGTTTGTTTCTCGTCTTGGCAAGACCTCGAAATTCGAGACAAAAAAATAAAAAGTGAGTGCGTGTATATAACATGTACGCGCGTTTGAAGTTGTACTTCTTTGGCATGATTGAAAAGTAAGTTTTAAACTACATGTAAACAATTTATTGAAAAAAATCCACAAAAAAATTAAGAATAAGAAATTAATGCCTTGAATATTTGAAAACACTTTAAAATTTTACTCTCTATAGTTTATTCTTTTATAATCAATCCATTGAGTAATCAAAAATACGATATTATAAGTTCCGTTGGATGACACTTAAAACGATTACTGGTTGTAATCAAAGGTTATGGTCGTCTGGTATGTGATATAATTTCTAGATGACAGAAAGTGCATTGATTTCGTCCATTTGCCATTGCAATCTAGATCTCTTATGACTAGCTTCATAGCCGTGCGCGCAAAACTTCCGTTGCTTGCTAAAATTGTATTCTCTAGGCGCCGAAAGAAGTACCAACTTCAAAAAATTGTTAATTTCGTCTCGTCAAAAACAAAACACGGCGTGACGTCTCGTATAAGCAACGCTGTCACTGTCTAATTATCTAATAAATGTTCCTGACTTCATAGTTTCTAGCTCCGACCCATCATGCATTATGATATTAGATCTGACATTATATGGGGCTCAGTTTCTGTGTCACCTAATAATGGGTTCGCCGTGTCAACACAGCAGACTTGCATGTCTACCTACGTAGAAACTGCGCTACACATCATATACAGGACTCAGAACAGCTCAGTCGATATTACAGTGCTGGTTTCACAAAATGTCAGAGACTTTAAGTAAGGCCGTATGCACAGTGCACACAGATCTGCTCAAAAGAAAACTGATCAGTTGCGCAAATCAGTAATCACTAACACATCTGCGATGTAAATAGGGATGTTGAGTTTTTCTGGAAAAGTGTTTTAAGTCGTGCATAAGTACCTAATATAGTCACAAATATTTATTATTTTTATTTAAATACGACTCAAGCTTTAAAAATCATGTATTTTAAATTCCGTTTCAAATTTTGCTCCAAATACTTGTCACGTGACTGTTGTGACGTCGTACAGTCATAAACGCTGGTAAACTGATGAGGTGATGAAAGGTTTTTTCGTAGTTGTTGTTATAGTTATATTATGTAATTTGACGTTTCCTATAAATAAATAATAATAAATTACACACTCTAAATATTAATCAAACAATGAAGCCTTTTGACAGCGTGAACAGCGTTTTTTTCTATATCAGCGTCTGATAATGTTTATGACTGAGTGACGTCATGCATTCTGATTTGTGCTCGTTGTCACGTAACTTAAGAGTGATTTAATTACGTTTTATTTATTAACTATTAATTAAATTCCTTAAAAATAGAGAAAAATATTGTGTTTTTCAGTATTTCTGTCATAGAAACTACCACTTAACGTTAAAATTATGTTTTTATTGGAATACAGTCAACATCCCTATTGTAGATGACGCTACTATGGTTACTAACCGGTCAGTATAACGCGTAAGTAATCAGTTGTTATAGTCGAGTAGCTTATGATGTGAGTCACCTAGTTTTTCTCTCGTGAGATAGATCTACACTGTTTTCTTGTGATTTTGCAGCATGATGTGAAGAGATTTTTTTTAAATTAAGGGACAATTATCAAGTAAATAAATTACTATTAATACTTTCATACTAAAAGTAATAATTGTAATTGATTTTTTTTTTCAAATCAGTGGTTGTATTCTAAAGTTATTAACTCCTCATACAATACTCGGAAATAGCGTTTTTATAGTAATGAATTTCCAATATAACACAATAATGGTGACGATGCGGAAACTTCTATACAACACAAAAGAAAATACTTATTATGATCACTTTATTTAGTAGTTCAGTCACAAACTCGTTACTTTTCTTTTGATTTGGTCCGTGTGGATAGAGCCTAAATGTTTTGAGATTCGCGACCATAAAATCAAAACACTAAAATGTTGATAATAATTTAGAGTTTATCAAGTTTTTAGGGAATTATACTGTAAATTTAGCTGTATTATAGCAATTCTCCACAGCATTCGCGATCAAACTTAAACGCGGAAATAATAAATAAAAGGTTTATTTTAGTATAATCAATAATACTCTCTCATGAATACTTAAACTTACAGTATTCAAATTACAACCAATGAAGTGGGTATTTAAATAAACAGCAGTTGCAAACATAAAACATAAAAAAATATTGTATTCCTCATAACTACCCTCTCATTTGATATATCACATGATGCACTTGAAAAAAAATATCTATTTTCTAATTTGCTCCCCAAAACTAACCTTCACTTTTGTGTAAGTTTTCCTGTAAACTATGAGTGAGGCCCTATATTCCTTATTTTTTCAAAATTTTAAGCTACGTTGGGCATAAAAGACTACAAAAATGGTCACGTCTGTGAGTGGTTGGATCGATTGCTTGCGTCATTCGAAACCTTTGGCTTAATTTTTCAATTATAATGAACATTTAACAGTTGAGAAAAAGACCTCAAGGCCTATTACCTCCGCGCCCTGTGTCCCGTTTCACCAAATCAAACTTTCAACAATATTAATTCCTAATCTGTAAGTATTCTCCTAACATTGAGTGCCCATTTACCTTACTGTTGCTCGCACGCAGACTGCACACAAATGACGTCACGCCTTGTTCAATAGGTGGTTTATTTTTAATTAACTATAACTTTTTTATTTATTAATATTTTTAAGAACGAAAAAATACAAATGGTATTTTTCCCCATTAATCTATCCCAATAATCAGTGAAAAATTGGACAATATCCAATTCTTTAATTTTAAATCTATTTTGAAAGTCCTGCCAGATATACATAAGTAATGCCAGAGAAAAACGCCGGATTAATGTATTGAAAACTTTTATACCTAATATCAGCATAATCGGTTATTCCGTTTGGTCACTGACAAAAATAATAAAATTTCAATAAATATTTAAGTTCATTATTGCCGCTAACGCTTTGAAATTCAATAATGAAAACATCAATAATTAATTTCGTCATTCAATACGGGAAACAATAACATTCAATGCGTGACTAACAAAAGGCTGGAATTTTAAATTTTCCACATCTAGTACACTCCTTTGCAGGGAAGCTAAAAAAATGCCAAATCTGTGTCAAAACTGTTACTTAATTTAAAGTTTATCTATGCGCAGTGACATAAACACTATAGGTACCCGTAACCTCCGTCTTTGCGGGGAAAGGACTAAGAAAATCCAAACTTCAAAGGCCTTTTAGAAAATTTTAAAATTCACCATGAATAAAAAAAATATAAGAAAATCTGTTCAACTAAAAGTGTTACAGAATTGGGAATTTTTGGAATCGATTCAGCTTAACTTTTTCTATAAGTTGAATATCCAAAAAGCGCTTAGTGTCATAAAAAGTTGCAAAACGACGTAAATTGACTTCAAAACCAAAAAAATCCTCTAACATTATTTTGTAGTCGATAAATTACAGAGCTGGTGTTTCAAAATTAAATACATTTTAGTGAAATAATTACGTTATATAATAATTATAATAATTAAAAAGGTTACATGTCGCACGCACAAATGTTTATTATGGCAGAGGTTCTCAACCGTTTTAATTATTTACAATGTGTAGTGAAAGTTTTGCTAATAGGAAATTATTCGAACTAGTATTTATAAGATTAAGATTTTGAAATTACAGGCATACCTCACTTTTACGACATGCTAGATAACAGACCGTAGTCGAGTGAATCATTGCCTTTTTAACTAACTCCATCCAAATAGAGGGATGTGTTTCGCAGTAGAGGTGCAAATCGTGCGTGAAATTTCCCGTGACACTGAGTGTCACGACGTGACACGCCGTGAGTGTGACTGTTTCAAAAAAATCGTGAGTGAGTATGATTAAATGGAATATATGGATACGTGAGCGTGCGTGAGTGGAAAAAACTTTTCGTGAGTGTGAGTTGGCGTGAGTGAAAAGTTAATTACGTAAAAAGTTATTCTCCTGCATGCGGACTGTTAAATCTGGTCCAGAACTAACGTTACAAGTATCAGGTGCAGTCATGATTTTTCTTGTTTAAAGTATGTATTTACTGTTTAGAGGTTTTTTTATTGTATTTGTGATGTGTAAACTGTAACGTATATAACAAAAAATTACAAAAAATAATTGTTTAGTACCTTATAGTTGGCAAACACATAACCTGATCCTATTTCCATAAGCCATATTATTGTATCATGTTTTGGTAGCTTAAGAAATGTAATAACATGAATTATAAAGTAACGTGTTTACATTACGATAAATTGATACTAATGTGTTTATAATACATTAAACAAAGCTATGAAAAAAAATTGGAAAGATATCTTGAAAAAAGACTTTTTTCACAGTGTCAAAACCCTGTCGACAATATAGTGTATTTGCTAATATAGGCAGTATAGTACTTAAGTAAGTTTTTAAGCAAAATAAAAAATTTAACGCTTCAGATAATATATATTTTTTTAATTGCAACCTTGTTATCAATCGAACATCTACACTTAATGAAATACACCCTTCAGTAAATAACTCACTATTTACCGACTGCCAACTAGTGTTTTCATAAAATTTGTAAATCCAAGTCTGCCGGGGCGATTTCTTTTTTAATTTAAGTGGCACATTTTAATTGTCACAAAAGGGTTAAATTTAAATTGAAATTTTGAGAATTTTTTCTGTTTTTTGTACCCAAAAACATTTTCAACCTTTAAAAAGTTACTCTGAAAATGGCCGGATTGGGTCAATTTTAAATAGACTTCGTGCGGGATAGTTACCAACTGCAAATAAAGTTGGGTAACTCAGATCTGAACCGGTTCAAAGAGCCGACTCCGACAGAAAATCCGTGCGAGCCGACTCACTTTTTTTTGAGCCGACGGATCAACGGATCCACATAACTCAGTGAAACACTTTACACACAGAAGCGCATTTTACACTTACGTATCAGTTCTTGCTTTGATACATCTGTCAGCTCAAATGACTCATGCATCATATGTTTGGCTATGCATTCTTGATTCTATACAGGTCGTGATATGATTGACTGAACTAGGTAACTCAGTGGCAGACTGCACTAACATATTCAGAACTCGGCTCTTTTTGAACCGGCTCAGTGAGCCGGCTCACATACGGGATCCAGATGCAAAGATGCAGATCACTAAAAAGACCCGTTTTTCACATCTCTAACTGCAAATCGATTAACTCCTTCGAAAGTTATTGCTCGCATGCAAATCCACACACACATATATATAATACGTATATATTTTGGATATGAATATTTTGGATATTTTTTTTTAAATCTAAAAAAGAAATTATGTTGGTTGTTTACGAAAACGAAAATTACGCCTGCTTTGTGTCGCAGCGATCTCTGTTAATTTTATATAATTAATAAGTCGCGTTTGAAAACTATTTTTTGGTTGCTACGAATCCATATATTTGTTTTAATTAGTTCAAAGCACGAATGCGCCATTGGTCATTTTTCTCCCGCTATACAGGAATTGAAGGCAGTTATTTTACAGGGAGGTGTGCAAAAAATACATCGTTTAATTTAGAATGTGGCATATCGTTGGAATGAGCTCACTAACAAAACACTATTTTTTATTGGTTTTATATTATAAAAATGTACCAAAAAATTATGCTCCTTCCACTTATCTTCAATTTTTTTTAAGAACTAAGTACCTAAAAACAAAAAATGAACAGCAACCTGCTAGTTTGCAACCACTGCTCAGAGCTCACCGTAGTCGACTAAAATAAGTACGTAAAATAGAATATTAAATTTACGTAACAAAAACTAATTACAAAAACAAAAGCTAACGTCGAGCAGACGCATAATTGATTGATATCGATCCGTGATCAAATACAATAACATAAAGGTAGGTAAACTATACAGAGGAGTCATGAAACTCATTAATATGGGTTATCTAGTATGTTATGTGTGTTCTTAGTGTATTTGCCATATGGCAACATACACTATTGGCATCGGTCGGATGGCGGGACCTAGGGGTTGGACCAAAATTTCTCTACGTTTCATAACCTCCTAAACACTGGCACCATTTTTAAAAATGTTTATATATATATACATATATGTGTGTGTGTGTGTGTGGTGTGTGTGTGTGTGCGGGCAAAGAGTTAATTGATTTTAACGAAATTTGGCCCACGTGTTGAAATCCATCACCGCAAGAAGCCTATTTAAAATGGGCGTATTTGGACCATTTTAAGGGTAATTTTTGGGGGTTGAAAAATGTTTTTGGGCCCAAAAATACCGAAAAAATTCTCAGAATCGTTTCAAAATTGACATTTAACCCTCCAGTAGTAATTAAAAAGTGTCCCTAAAATTTTAATAAAATCCGCCCGACAGGACCGGACTTACAAATTTTATGAAAACACTAGTTTGCAGATAGTGAATTATTTACTGAAAGTTGTATATAATTTGGTATAGAGGTTCGATTGATAATAATATTTCAATTAAGAAAAAAAATGTAATTTTAAGGGGTGCATTAAGGAATCAAATTATTTATTTTGTCCAAAAACCAACTTAACTTCGCATAATAAAGCCACACTGCCTCTATTAGCAAATACACTATATTTTCGGCAGGGTTTTGGCACTGCGACCCGGGTTTTTTCTTTTTTTTTAATAATAATTTACGGGTTTTTCTAGATACACCTATAATAGATAGGTCCATGCTATAAAATAGGTTTTGCACTACCTCATATAAAATAGCTCTTTTAAATACTCGTATGCAAACATGTAAAGTGACTAATTACGCACAAGTGCGGTAAAGTAAAACAAAACTGATCGTGTTATATCAATTTCATAGTAAATCACTGTCTGTCTGTCAGTTGTTATAGAAGTATAAAAGTGACGTTTGTTCAAAAGTGATTTGTCAAAAATTTTGATATTGAAGTGGAAACCAGCTATTTTATAGGAGATACTGTAACAAATGTTTAACCTGCAGCATTTAAACGAATGTTATCTAGTATTGTTCTATGTATTATGTAATGCCTTAAGTTATGTAAACTGCATGTATTGATATTGTAAGGATTGTAAGCGGTTGCAGTAGCATTCTGTGTTGAGACTGGATGGAGTTCACATCGATTGTATTAATGAAATAAATATACTTTATTTAACAAGTGAATTCTTGCTTATTTATTGGTTTCATCATTTTACTTCTTACAATACGTGCAAAAAAATACCATATAGGTATCCTCGTGCGTAATGATGTTATGTGACTAGGATTCAATCTACAATTTAATAGCTTCACAACTGGGAATAACACTAATCTACGTCAAAATTCACTTTTCACAATTTAACAATATTTCCCTGACTTTACATCACCCGAATGTAAAAATATATTTTTTTCAAAAAAAGCCTATTCATTTCTTTGTCGACACGTTTGTTTATTTGTCTGTTCGTACGATTATTGGTCAAGCCAGGGCCATGCGAAAATTTGTACTCAGGCGAACAGAGTCGGGTCGCAATAGTAATGAATAAAAACGAAAGAATAAAGGTGGCGGTTCGCGCCGCGACAGAGACAGGAAACCGAGACCGGAGACAGAAACTGGAGACCGGAGACAGAAACTGGAGACCGGAGACAGAAACTGGAGACCGAGACAGATGTCTCCGTCTCCGGTAGTCTGTTGTGTACCGAGACCAAAGACCTCTGTACATTCAGTTTTGTTGAGTCGTTAGAGTCAATCGTGTCGTGTTCTGGAAAATTATTAATCCACAGCGTAATGGAAAGCCATTCAGTTATGAAGTTACTATTGGAATAAGAAGAAGAAGACGATGACTTGCTATTATATTATTATTATAAAACAAAACGAAGAATGCCTATCAACAAATTATCTAGAGGCCACGAAATATTATCTTTCAAATTTTCATCTCTGTATGCGTCAAATTGAGAATTAAATAGCGCAGGATGTTGTCTAATCATTTCAATCAATTTATCGGTGTCTTCATCTGAAAACGACGTCATTTTTCACAATTTTGCACGTGCGTCTCGAGCGAGACGCGAGACAGTACTAGTCCGGGGTAGAGACCGTCTCGCGGTCTTCTGTCTCGCGTCGCGGTCTCCTGTCTCGGTCTCGCTCGCGAACTGACACACATAGAAAACCTAAGGTCAAGTAACGGTCTCGGTCTTCAGTCTCTGTCTCCGGTCTCCGTCTCCTGTCTCTGTCGCGGCGCGAACCGCCACCTTAATATAACTTTTATAACAGGAAAATTGCGACCTTCATTTGTCTTATGCACACACTTCTGTAATGTGTACATTTCAGCTCGTAAACTTATGTATTTTTGTACACAGATTATGTTGTATTATATAGATGATCTTAAATAATTGTTTTCAGCATCGATAGTAAATTAATTATTATAGAAAAGAGTAGTTATGTTGTAGAAGAGACGACTGTCTGTTCTTATTGTAAATCAAGAAGGTCAGCAGATCGCCGAGATCTCGAGAACAGACGATCTACTAAAACGCCTTATTAGGAATACAAACACATGTTTGCGTTTCGTTTTTACAGCGAGAGATGGCATTACTGTGCTCATTTTTGAATATTACCATCATAAACTTTATATACATATAGTAATTTATAAAAATGATTATAATAAGGTATAAATATAAATTAATAGAAATAAGAAATGTTTCAAAGTAAAACATAATCAGTTTTAGGGGATTTTTAGGGTTCTTTCAACTTGTAATTGGGAAGAAAGATTTTGAAAATTTGGTAACCCTGAAGACAGTATATTATAATGCTCAGCCTGTGGGCCTTTGTATCACATATCATATTGTCGTGGGTTCAAATTCCATCTCTGCTCATGGATATTTTGTGATTTCGTTTAAGCCAAATTTTGATATTTAATTAGTTTTACTGACCAGATACCTTATGTGGTGAAGCAGCCCCCCAAGTGATATTCTCTTGTATATATGGGCATATGTTTCTATGTATCGTATGTGGACAAATACAATTGGATATACCTTAAAAAGAAACCGAGCTGGGTAGAGTAGTGGTGACAGCACTAGCCTTGCATTCGGGAGGTACCGGGTTCGAATCCTGGCGGGGGCAGATGTGGCTGGGACTTTTTCCTACTGCCTCTCGCCGAAAAACGGTAATTCCTGTACCGACCATTTTGATTGAGGTTTTCCATGGTTTCCCTCAATTAATTCCAGATAAATATCGACATGGTTTCTTATTTGAGGCCATGACCTTATCCTAATTTCCAATAATTCCTTCATTCGCCCATTGCTATTACATAAGTTGAAGTTGTCAAAAATGTAGAAAATAACGGGAAGTGGTAGATGAAAAAATAGTAATGGTGCAAATGGCGTCTGTTATGACATAAAGTCGAGAAACGGACGTTAAACGCATTGTTATTGTTATTATTACCTTAAAAAAGAACCTCTGCAAAACACCAAAAAAACCGCTCAGACCGTCACCCTTTGTAAAACTCGTTTATCCTTTGATTTTAGTGAAACGTCAACCAAACACCCTGTATAACATTAATCATTAAAAGGTGCATGTATGCATAATTCTGTGTACATTACCCATACGGAAGCACGCGTTGCTCTTTACGAATCATGGTACATACAGTTTGAATGATTAATGGAAAATTACAATGTCGATCTATTAACTAAAGTTGATAACTCGCAGATGATTAAAAAACTATACCGCTTGTGGCATTAAAAATATCTATATTAAAATCAGTTCTAACAAAATTATGAAACGCGTGTGATAGCCACCTTTGCTTCGCATACTTCACGTTCGTCGCATTCGTCAGGTTTCCGCTCTTGTCGCACAATATACCATTAATTAGATTGGTTATACGGAACCCTCGGCCAGTCTTTTTTACATTGTCAATCCGGTGACAAGTCTAGCCAAACAGAGCAACTATTCAATATGGACACCTCGTGGTATTCATACGAGTAAACATGTGTGGATTAATTTATGACACGTTATGCTAATGTTGTGTTTTCACTCGGACTGAAACATGTAAACTGTGCAATAAACATTACCGTAAATGATGCTTTAACTCTATTAAACTGTATTTTGTAATTATTCCCCCTGTGTCTTCAATGCAAAGGAGCTTATGTCGACTGTAGCACTGTTCCGATATTATCGATATAAAATAGTGTATTACAACACAAGAGCCGAAAGTTGAATTTCCTGCACTGCGCCACATGATGCTCGAGGCGAAGTCAAAGGCATCATATGTTGCGCAGTGCAGGACTTTCAGTTTTCTGCTCGTGTGGTGTATACTATTTTTCTTCATACCATGCCGAAAGTACGCATTTTCACCAACATATAAAAAGACTAATTACTTTCAAGTGAGCAATGTTGAGGTTATAGGTAATGACGCAGGTCCATGGCTACCTGACAAACGGCAGTCTCACGTATCATTGCGCATGGCAAAACTGTTTAGGCCCGCCCTGCATACAGACGATATGCGTGTAATTCCAGCTGTAACTACAACAGTGCATAAATGTTCTACTTTCGGCATGGTATGAAGAAAATAAATTTCACCCCATTACATTCCTGTAAACGTGGCCAGAATATCAAAACCTAAAGTTGTTAAAATTCCTTGTAAATGAGTCATACTACAAAGCTGAATTTTAGCAAAAACATAAATGTGAAAAAAGGGACAAAAGTTGGTACCTAAAAAGAACAGCTTCACCGAAAAAAGAATTGAGATCTAAATGGGTGCCAAACTTTCACTTGGCAAGTTTTTATGTTCATAAATAAATGACTCAGATGGGAAAACTTGCCAAGTGAAAGTTTGGCACCCATTTAGGTCTCAATTCTTTTTTCGGTGAAGCTGTTCTTTCCAGGTACCGACTTTTGTCGCTTTTTTCACATTTTTGTTTTTGTTAGGATTTAAATACTTTTTTCAAATTTACATTCTATGTATAGACACACTAGCCGTTAAGTTGAAACAATGTTTTATACAAAAGTATTATATTCTTGCCTTGCGGGGCTGCACCCTGCTCGACAGGGTCCACACTAGTGGAGCCTTCGACTCCACCGTATTACAGTGTATTTGTTGACTATTTTATTTGCTATTATATTATGTTCCTCTGTTATATGTAAAAAAATATCCTTATTTTTTAAGAATCTTACTCGAAGACTTTTTTTAAAAAATACAAATTTATTTTTGACAGTAGCTAATAATAATAATAACAATTTAATTGTTCCAGCAAGACATAGAAACATACGAGAAGTCATTACAATTTAGAAAATTAACAGACCTCTCGGTTAATTTGTAACCATCTCCGAAAATGGTTACAAATTAACCGAAACGTTAGCATTTTATGAATACTGCTGTTGTAATTGGATCCTTAAACTACAGAGTATCCTATCCTACAAGATCATCATTAACCAAAAAACGGGATCGCTACTGTCTACGTATAGGTAGATTAATTTTTAAACATTATTAATTATCACAATACAATCTTAAATCACCTAAATTGATATCTAAAATAGTTATTCGTTTACCTATATTAAACTACTATTTTAATTTTAGCAAAAATTAAACATAAACCACTTGTTCTTGGTGTCACTAATCTGTATAAATAATAATGTATCTGTGAGTAATAATTATAAATACTGAATACGAAAAAGTACTTACGTCTATATGGGCACTTTTTTTGGACTTGCATTTTAGAAAAAAAAAACAGTGAACTATTTTTGTCGAATATCCAATTTTGTGCTATATGCTTAATTTATAATTAAATAGACATCATTTTCATTACAACACTGCAGAATATAAGTACATTACGTTTTTGGAATGTATACAGCGAGTCTGAAGAAATGTTTTACACACGAACATACATTGTATTTACGTACCTAGTGAATAACTTATGTTTTGCAGAAAATATAGCTGCCATGATTTTAATTTAGACCGAACTGTTTATAATACGTATTTCTACCACCACGTCAAATATGAATTATGTTTTATGGCTGTAGCGTCTTTGGACAAGTACATAATAGTTCAATTGTCGCTTCAATGTACATTTATTTTTGTCTCTGATACAAGCAAGAACATAAAAACATTTGAAAAAAGTTGAACCTTAGAAGGAGGAAAATAATAAGATGTTGAGTTCGGCGTCAACTTAATAAAAGTAGATATGTAAAAACGTTTAGCAATTAAATTAGAGTCGACCTCAAAATTTTATTATTTTCTTCTCTTTAGCGACTTATTTTTAATGGTGCATTACTAACTTAAATCTAGAAATTAAGTAAAATTTACGTGGGATCATCCTGAAGGTATACTCTATTAAATAGAATAAGAATCATTAAAATCGGTACACAACTGGCGAAAATATTACGGAAAACAAAAAAAAAATCCAGTTCGAATTGAGAATCAGTTAAAAATAAATATTCTCTTTCTAGTTATAGACATAATAATTATCAAACTCGTCATAATAACAAACTTACCTTACCTAAGCGTAACCTTTCTTTATTTTACAATAGTTCTGACTTTGCGACGTTACGAATGCATAACACTTTCACAGAACATGTAACTACACTGCCATAGTATCTTAAATTTAAATATGGATTAAATAGACTATTATGCTCACTTTGTTTATATGCAGTTAATGATTTCAAATACTAATTAATATATATTTGTTTGTTACAATCTAAGTTTTAAATAAAAACTACGATTAGTTTTATGACAGTTTTATTTCGTACTTTACAATAAACTGAAACTCAATTCATTTTACAATATTAATTTACTAACTAATTATGTAATACCTATTGCAATACATAACAATGTTAATGTTATATTGACAATCTCAGACGCAAATTTTATTTTGACAATAAACTTAAATAGTGATGTATCAGCTAATTAACCGGTTAAATATTCAGTTAAATATATTTATTATTGTTATACAAAGTTGCGCAGAAGATTTTGCGCATGATTGTAATTTCCAGTCGAGATTTTAATCTTAATATAAATATAAATAGGCACATTGCAAAACTTCTTGGTTTCCGGGCTTGTACGCCGTGGTCCATTGGTATTCCTACCTGACGTTTCGTCTACAACTGCGGTAGGCATTATCAAAGGCCGATGTGGTAGCGGGCGAGAAGAAGAAGAAGCTTGTGAACATAAAAGAAGCTGCAGACTTGGCCACGTTGAAAAATCTGCAATAGCCGAACACACGTTAACGCTGGACAATCACAAGATCCTTTTCGAGGACACGAAGGTAACAGACAAAACAGTGAGTTACTATCCGCGCATATTCAGGGAAGCCATAGAAATACAAAAACACACGCACAATTTCAACCGAAAAGAAGAAGGTCTGCACCTCAGTAAGACTTGGACATCAGCACTGAGGCACACTAAGCTAATGAACCCAACGACCAATCAGAGAAGAGCATACTACGACCGAGTAGAGAACGACAACCAACGATACATAAAAGAAGAAGGAGCAGCAGTTACAGTCGACACACTTGCTTGTGAGCAGCCGAGAGGGACACTTCGCCCGCTACCACATCACCTTTGATAATGTCTACCGCAGTTGTAGACGAAACGTCAGGTAGAAATACCAACGGACCACGGCGTACAAGCCCGGAAACCAAGAAGTTTTGCAACAACGTCAGCCGTGAAAGCCTACACAATTGGATAAATAGGCACATTATTTATTTACTTCTTTCGATTCTACTGTTGAAAACTGCTCTATTGTTTTGTTTTTTGTTGATCTGCGAAAGAAAAACCGGGAGTCGCCATTTTGTTTTATAGATGGTTACTATCATAAATAACCGGTAATTTTACAACACTAAAATTAAGGAAGTCAGTTCGTTCGGGTCTATTTTGGTTTAACAATAAAATAATTATTAATTAAGAGCAAGAAATCTCAATTTACCGTATCTCTTATATATACAGAATGTTCAACATTTTAGACTTGATCCCAACCCCCCGAGGAGTGAAATTTTTGTCACCAAAATAAGCGTTCTTTGGAAGTGAGAAACTTTTCTTGAGAATATTTTCCATCAAACCAACATTCCTTTGAGATATTTCAGCGTTTCCGGACTTTTTGAACACCCCCAATTCGAGATTGGTAACTTGAAAAAAAAATTCTCGGACAAAAGATGTTCATTTTTGTCTGAAAAATACGATCTAATAGAAAAAAATAGGGTTTGCCATTTGAAATTTCCGATCTGACCCCAGTCCCCCGGCGGTGGCACCCCGAGGGGGGAAATTTTTGTCACCAAAAAAGCATTACTTGGAATTGAGAAACTTTTATTCGGAACATTTTCCATGAAGACACAATTTCAGCGTTGCCGGACTTTTTGAACAGCCAGTATAGTTACCAGCGCGTGTAAGCTAAAGATCAAATTTCTTTGCAATCTTTTTGTCTCATTCTGTATATTTTTTAATCTACGAGGCTAAACTACGTTTAATCCAATTTTGCTAGAATTATCGCGTATAAATTAATAAAACATGCAATATTCCGTGTACAGTACGATTTGCTTATGTAGGTATTAGTAGATATAGCAAAGGCAAACACTGCATTTTACAACTTTTTCTACAAAATATGTAAGTTTTTTTATGAATTTGCTCAGTAAATTTGCTCAATAAGCTTTCTGTAAAACAGAACTTATATTGACTATACTCTTGGGGGGTCAAGAGTGTAGTCAATATAATAGAGTTGACGTTGCAAATTAAAAACATTGACGATATCAAAAGTGCACAGCCCGCTATTTGCACTGTATGTTAAAAATAACTTTTTTGCATGATTCTCTACAAAATAGTTGCTTTCCATTCATGTAATGATCCATTTCGCACTAGTGCATAAAGTAAAACAAATGTAATGCGATTTTACCAATCCAGTAGTAATTTCCCTGTCAGTTGCCATTTAAAAACCATAAGGTCAACAAAGACAGCAAAGTAGGTGTTTTCATGGTAAACAATTCCAATATGGCCGAACATGAACTGTCAAACTTATTATGAAGTGAAAAGCAACTATTTTTATGATTTGTATGACTCATTTTAACAAAGTGTCACATTTCGAACAAAAAATATTTACGTTCTAGATACATAAAATAATATTTTATAATTGGTTTTTACTTATGACAATTAAAACACTGAACGCTTTTCAACGAAATTCAATAGGGCTCTAATCTGATGGTAAACAAAGCGAATAAAAAATATATTGAGTCGATCCTTGAAAAACTGCAGCTTGTGGAGCCCAAACGTGCGTATGTTCAGACCAATCGACAACTGATTTTCAATAAATTTACAGGAGTTATTATGAGCTCGACTCAATCTAAAAATGATTTCATTTAAATTCAGTATTGCTCTGCCATGGAGTTTATCCAAATTTCTCCATCAATAAAAGACATTTTTTTTCTTAGATTCCATATTATTAGTGTATTTGCCATATGGCAACATACACTATTGGCGTCGGTCGGATGGCGGGACCTAGGGGTCGGACCAAAATTTCTCGACGTTTCATAACCTCCTAAACACTTTGGCACCATTTTTAAAAATGTTTATATATATATGTATATATATATTTATATATATATTTATATATATATATATATATATACGTATATATATACGTATATATATACGTATATATATATACGTATATATATATATATATATATATATATATATATATATATATATATATATACGTATATATATATATATATGTGTGCGGGCAATAACTTTCGAAAGAGATAATTGATTTCAACTAAATTTGGCCCACGCGTTGATATCCATCACCGCAAGAAGCCTATTTAAAATGGGCCTAATCGGGCCATTTTAAGGGTAGTTTTTAGGGGTTGAAAATTGTTTTTGTGCCCCAAAACACCGAAAAAATTCTCCGAATCGTTTCAAAATTGAAATTTAACCCTCTGGTAGTAATTAAAATGTGTCTCTAGATTTTTAATAAAATCGGCCCGACAGGACCGGATTTACAAATTTTATGAAAACACTATTTTGCAGATAGGGAATTTTTTACTGAAAGGTGTATATAATTTGGTATATATGTTCGATTGATAATAATATTGCAATTAAGAAAAAAATGTTATTTTAAGGGGTGTATTAAGGAGTAAAATTTTTTATTTTGCCCAAAAACCAACTTAAGTTCGCATAATAAAGCCATACTGTCTGTATAGCAAATACACTATATTGTCGGCAGGGTTTTGGCACTGCGACCCGGGTTTTTTCCACTTGACATTTATATTTTTAATACTTTTTTTAATATTTTTATGTATAGTAAGAAATTTAGCGGGATGTGCACTTTTGACATTGACAATGATTTTAAATTTTGTTGTCGGTATCTCTATTATATATTTGTTGGTGTGTTGTGTATTTTAGTTACACTTTTTTTATACTTATTAAAGTTTTTACTATCCTGTATAATAACTTCCAAAATATTCTCATATTTATGTAAATACACTCATATGACTACGTCACTGCAGCTCAAAATTTGCTATATTTTAAATAGTTTCGGATATTAAACAATCACGTGAACCGCACGCAATGTGTAAAAATAATGCTTTTTAATTTCCGACATCTGAACACTTTCCGCGATGAAATGTGATTCGATATACCGATATCAAATGATAAGCTTATTGATGAAATTCATTTTTGGACATCCTCTATAAAATAGCGGTTTTTCATGCATGAAAATCGGTCATAAAATAACCATTTAACACTAGTGCGTAAAGTAAAAAAACCCGGGTCGCAGTGCCAAAACCCTGCCGACAATATAGTGTATTTGCTAATACAGGCAGTGTGGCTTTATTATGGGAACTTAACTTGGTTTTTGGGCAAAATAAAAAATTTGACTCCTTAATACACCCCTTAAAATAACATTTTTTTTTCTTAATTGCAATATTATTATCAATCGAACTTCTATACCAAATTATATACAACTTTCAGTAAATAATTCACTATCTGCAAAGTAGTGTTTTCATAAAATTTGTAAGTCCGGTCCTGTCGGGCCAATTTTATTAAAATTTTAGGGACACTTTTTAATTACTACTGGAGGGTTAAATGTCAATTTTGAAACGTTTCTGAGAATTTTTTCGGTATTTTGGGGTCCAAAAACGTTTTTCAACGCCTAAAAACTACCCTTAAAATGGCCCGATTACGCCCATTTTAAATAGGCTTCTTGCGGTGATGGATTTCAACACGTGGGCTAAATTTCGTTACAATCAATTACCTCTTTCGAAAGTTATTGCCCGCACACACACACATATATATATATATATATATATATATATATATATATATATATATATATATATAAATATATAAATATATATATACATATATATATAAACATTTTTAAAAATGGTGCCAAAGTGTTTAGGAGGTTATGAAACGTCGAGAAATTTTGGTCCGACCCCTAGGTCCCGCCATCCGACCGACGCCAATAGTGTATGTTGCCTTATGGCAAATACACTAATAAAATTGCAATTTCAAAAACTACCATTTTACTACACAAAGTTTATAAAATATATACCTACATTGAAAATGAAGTGAAAATCAGCTATTTTATAGAAGGTACCTATGGACAAAAAATACTATGTATGTCGTAAGATAAGGATTTTTGCGAAAATGTGAATTTTTTAATTATCCTGTAATATGTATATGTAATAGAATAATTGAAATAATCGGATCTTCGCAAAAATCCAAGGACGATTGCAAAAAAACCGAATAATTGATTTTGGTTTTTTGCAATCGTCCTAGGATTTTCACAAAGAGCCGATTATTTCAATTATCCTACGACATAATATGCCTATATGTCAAGGGCGGAATGACATCATGGCTCGTGCGACTGTTGAAACTCGCTGGTGCTCGTGTTAGCATAAATTATTCTTCACAATACCATTACTACTATCCTACTATCACAAAACCTTTTCAATTAATTGAATAAAATTCTCGGTAACCTAAAATTATCAAGTACTCGAAACTGAAAAATAGCTCCATCTCTTTAAGTACACCTATAAATAACTTTTTACCCGCGACTCCGCTTCGTTTATATCGGTTTTTTAACCTCACTTTAAGGAGCCTATCTTATACCATACTGAAATTTCGATCACAATCCGTTCAGTAATTTGAGTGTAAAGGTCCACACCTACTGAATCGGATCGGATCGGCTCAGCACAGTCGGCAGTTTAGGGATGCATGAAGTTAAATGAGTTCTCACGCACCAGTATGATACGATCGGTTCGGTTCGATTCGACAACCTATTAATGTTCGTATACATTGTCGTGCCGAGCCGATTCGAACAGATTCAGTGGGTGTAGAACTTTAATCCGGATCAAACTGTCACTTTGTTTGATCCGAGTTAAAATTATGAAACTAATTCGATCTAGTACCTATCTATAGAAATACTGTAAGCTGTTATCTTAATCTAAATAGAAATTTCGTGAAAAATAACTGCATCTAAATATTGAGCACACAAACATAAAAAGGTTCGCCACCTCGAGGATATAGTTGAATAACCTTTTTATTAATCCCAAATAATTCCAATACACCTGCCATTTTGTTTTATGTAATAGGTAAAAACTTCCGGTTAAAAAGGAATCAATACGGTCGGAGGATTTTTAAATTTGTAATTTTATTTGTATCCTGTTGAAATGTTAGTGTAAAAAACCGACATATTTCACATTCATTACTATTTTTCTTTATTTACCCTAGAACAAGCGTACCAAATTAACGGTCCGTGCCGTCACCAAGGTGAAAAAAGCTACAAAATAATAAGAAAATGAAAAGAAGCAAAATTTGTCGCGATTTAATTTTTTATTTTATCGCAAAAGCCACAGTCGACATACCTATCAAAGCAGGGTTGCCATCCGTCCGGGTTTACCCGGATTTGTCCTAGTTTAGAGGGCATCCGGGGAGCGTCCGGGCGGGGCTTCATTTGTAGTCCGGGTTTAAAAATTTAAGAATAAAAAAAATTGTAACAAACTGTAATAAGATTCTGTTTTGTTAGGTACATTTAAAATGATGATAAAAGATGACTAAATTTAATTTTAAGGTCTGAAAATAAATAAAAAGGTGATTTATGACATTTTCAACTGTTTTTTATTACACTATGTTTAAAAAAACCTGTTGACATTACGGGTTCTGGGCTCTAAAATCCGGAGTTTTCACGCGTCTTGTCCTGGTTGCCAAATTTTAGAGATGGCATCCCTATATCAAAGTAAGTTCGAATAATTTCAACAAGCAACAACTGAATACTAATAAAAAGCATCTGTGCATTTCGATATTAGTTAGGATTTTGTAAGTAAAACTTCCATTTTTAAATCATATTTTATAAAAAAAATCACACACCCAATTGCTTCAATTTCCGAAATGATACGTTCAAAAATTTTGTCTAAAATTGCGAAAACGCGTAATCTCAAAATTCCACGATGGAAGTTATTGTTATACTAATATGGGAATCGGCCCGCTCTTTTTAAAACACTCTGTGTAACGTAAAATCTGTATTAACAAAACAAAATATTCGGACTGCTAATGCAAAGTGACAGCGGGAGGAACATAAAAGTTCAACAAATTAATTCGTTAGCGCGTTGCGCGAGATATTTGGACGCGCATAATAATTTTAACCCTCCAGTGGGCGCACTATGACCATAGAACTCTTATTACAGAATAGGAATTGTCTCCTTATAGGCCGAAATATAGCCAATACGTGCAAGAAAAGGAGAAACATAACTAAGTAACTTAGGGGTATCGTGTTTCGGATAAATTCGAAATGATTCACTCATTTTCGTGTCAGATGTTGCAGATAGAGTACATGTAAATACGCAAAAATATAGTTCACGTCCCCAGCGTATAACGTCTACTGGACAACGCTGCTAAAATTTTATTATGGAATTTAACACATAGTATGATAAAAAAAGGGATGTAACGATACATAATTTTGCCGATTTTGTCGATTAAATCGGCCGATATATCGGTATCGGAACCGGAATCGTTACATACCTAATGAAAAACATTAAACCGATGACAGACTACTCTATCTTTCGTCGTCGTAACTCGAATACGGTTCAACAGTATACTCGATGTTATTCTATATATATATATAAAAATCTCGTATCACGGTGTTTGTTATCGAACTCCTCGGAAACGGTTTGACCGATTTTTATGATTTTTTTTGTGTATACTTGGTAGATCTGAGAATAGGTCGTAGGCTTTTTAATATCCCTAGGTGATAAGGGTCGCCCTCTCCAGATTTTTTTTTTAATTTTTTGGACAAATGTATTTTATATTTTTTTATGATTTTCCATTAAAAAATACTTATAACCCTAAATTTTGACCGTTCTACCACCAACCTCTATTTTTTAATAGCGATATTAATATTTTTATTTTCATCCACAGATGCGCAATAGGGTTGCATTAAGATGGCAATATAACGGTAAATTTATAACGGTAAGTTTGTCACATTTTTTTATATATATTTGACAATAAAAATTTTTATCTATCTGTCTTATGAATTATTTTAATTTTGTGGAAAAATGAAAATAATCAAAATTATAAAATTAATTTTTTATTTTAATTCTTCTTAGGGCGCAAAATTAAAAGAAGAGAAGATAAAATTAATTTTAAAATTTTCACTATTTTCATTTTTCCACAAAATTAAAATAATTCATGATGGATATTTATTATCAATTGTACAATTTACTGAAATTTTAATCGCATTGTTGCCTGAGGATTGTGTAAAGTTCACCGAAATGTTAGCCATAAATGCAATTTTAACATCAGTATTGCTTTTTATTGATCTCAAGCCATTGAGTTTCCTTTAAATTTTTAACAATCAACGAATCACCATATCTCTATTTATTAGAGTTTTGTTCCGTTTTTTTCATTTTGAGGTACGGCGTGTTTAATTATTTTAAATTCGGAAGGCGATTAAAATTTTTTGAGCTGATTTTTGAAAAATAGGCTTATTTGTGACAATATCGAAAAAAGGTTAATATTAGGCCATTTATTTATAAATAACTCAACATTAGCTTCCTAATAAAGATTCAAGACTAACAAAAATGATTCTACCTGTTTTTTTTTTGTTTAATTAAGCCAGGAAAATTCTAAACCAACCGTCTATAAATTATGTAAAATTTTAATAAGACAACAACCAACACACATGTGCAATTTTCCAACGAAGCTCTATCACCCTAAGTTTTGCGTGGAATATTCTTTGTCTCAGTCTGTGTCGACAAAGCAAAGTGGCTTATTTCAATTGTTGGTAATTTACTAGCAAACATAGATATTAAAAAAATTCAAATAATGCAGGTACATATTGATAGGTTGTGACAACAGATGAGCGCCAAAAAAGGTAGGTTTCAACACGAACATCGACCCCGACATTATGTCTTTGTTAGCAGAGACGCGAACCGAGTTACTCAATAGACACTCGGGGCGCACTCAGAGACGATTTATTCGTTGAAAGCCGGAAACTGTGTTTTAATCCCTTTATTTACATGAAAAAGAGTTACTCTTTTGCATCAATTTTCTGCCTATGCTCTATGTGAGGTACGGACTTTTTTCGTTTTTTCGTGAGTAACTTACTAATGACGCATATTTTTTTTAGAAAATTTCACTAATTATATAAATTAAAATACCTGCATAAAATTCTACGTCGAATGACGTCTCATATTTTAAATTAAATTTACATGAAGGGACATAGATATGTTGTGCGAGTTCAAAAAACCCCATTTTATTTTCATTTTTGGCAAAAATGGCATTTATGGACAGTCACTAGGTAACTTAGTGTAGCAACTGGTTATTACATTATCTCTCTCTCCCTCTCTCTCTCTCCCTCCCTCTCTCTCCCTCCCTCTCTCTCCCTCTCTCTCCCTCTCTCCCCCCTCTCTCTTCCTTTCTCTTTCCCTCTCTCTCCATCTCTCTCTCCCTCTCTCTCTCCCTCTCTCTCTCCCTCTCTCTCTCCCTCTCTCTCTCTCTCTCCCTCTCTCTCTCTCTCTCTCTCTCTAAAGTAATATTATCTCTACACCCCTTTATACGTAATTTAAAAATGAGACATCGTTTGACGCAGAATTTTATGTAGGTACTTTAGTTTATGTAAAAATTACATTTTTTGAAAAATGCGTCGTGTGTAAGTTATTCACAAAGAAACGAAAAAAATTCTCAACATTTCGAGAATTTTGTAACACCGCAGCTAGAGCACCAGCAAAAAATTGGTACAAACTTCAATTTACTCTTAAATAAAGAGATTAAAACTCTTTCCAGCTTTTCTCGAATTATTTGAATCCAAAATCCTATTTTTCCTGACCTAACAGATAAGTGTTGCGGTTAAGGAGTGATCAAATTGTTTTTTCTATAGTTTCCAATTATATCTTATGTAGGCCAAAATTTGACTTACGTCATTCTGATCTGTGCCCACAGATAGGCGATATATTATTTTATCTCCGACATAATATTGTGTGCTTACTTGAGTAATATCCTAGAAATGAACCAAAAATCACAACACAGCAAGCCCTGCAGGGCACACTGCAGACCACCCACGTTTTCACAGTACGGTTAAATGGAGTTGGCTGAAATCAACCCCTATTGTTTATATTTCGCAGTGGCAGAGAATGATAAAACTGTTTCCAATTCTCTAAGGCAAGTAAAGTAGAATAAAATCGAAAAATATGATGTCAACAACAAATTGTGCTTACTTTTTGGAGTGTAACGATAAATGTCTCTAAAAAAATCATCATCGCTTAAAATATTCCAAAAATGGTCCCGAAAAATATCACTCCAAATATCTCAAACATAATATTTAAAAAAACTTTTAAGAAATTTTGTCTGAGCATACAAGAAATATTAAGAAGTAAATATAGATTTTTAAAACTAAAAGCGAATGGCGAACGTTATATATATATATATATATAGATATATATATATATATTCATGCATTGCTCAAAATTGGCTACGTTTTGTGTTCAACGTTTTTAGTTTTAGTAGTATATAAATTTCTTAAAATTTCTTGTAAGCTCCAACGAAAGTTATTTTACTCTTTTTAGTGTCTGCATTGATTATTCTAAAAACGTTGTTTTCAAAGGGTTTTTATATTATTTAATTTAACTCTTTTTAGTTATCTTAGCCTTCTCATTTAATATCCATATCAAAGGAGGTAAGAAGAAAAAAATAATTCGCATTTTTGAGGCGTTTGCTATATTAAATTCATAATGAAATCAAATAGCTTATTGTATTTTCTTGATAAGCCCTTTCATTTGATACTCGTATCAATGAAGTTATGAAGAAAAAAATAATCCGCCATCTTAGAAGCATCCGCCATATTGAATTTATAATGACGTCAAATAGCTTATTGTATTTTACGTGCTAAGACACTTCGTTTGATACCCATATCGAGGAGTCTGGGAAGAAAAACATATTTTTCACACTATCCCGATAATAATAGTCACCTGTGGTCCTTGATGCTTTAGAGTCCAATATAACAAACAACGAAGATGATTTTATGAACTGGAAATTTAAGTTCAGCGACCAAAAGAGAATCACGATGACGAAAAAGAGGAATATTAAGCTGTATGCTTGACATGAATAATGACAATGAAAGGAAAACATCCCCCTTATACTTAAGTAAGCTTAAAATGTAATAAATTTATGATAAACTGATGGTAAATAAAAATATACTTAGTTAAAATGTATTAAAACTATTTCATTTTAATATTTTACGATTAATCTAAAATTAACTAAATACCTATTATTAAATGGATGGCTTATTTATGAATAATATCTATAAATATAATTTATTAATTAGTAAATAACTAGAGTTTTCTAATAATTATAATACTTTTATTATTAGTTATATTTTATTATTAATTATGTAAAAAGAATCAGGTGAATTGACCAATTTTTACGTTTTTAACACATTTATTCGTTCTACGACGTTTCGTCGGTATTATTCCGACTTCCTCAGGTATGTCGAAAATTCTGTTAAAACATAGTTATACCAATAATTTTTACAATAAATAATGAAGTACAATAATACATAAGTCCAAAAATTATTAGATAAACCGATAAAAAATAGCTCAAAGTATTAAAATTTATAAAATTGTCAATAATTTAAAGATTAATGATAACAAATTTGTTATCATTAAACTTTAAATTATTGACAATTTTATAAATGATTTTTTTATCGTTTTGCTCCAAAATATGCAGAGGAACCAATAGTTTTAAATATTTACTTTTACATGCTAATTCTCTATGGCCTAAATATTAAGCAACACAGTGTATGGGCTACGCAAAGGCTATTTTTTTTCATAAATTATTAAGTATACTTTAAAACACGCTATATAAAAATTAAAGAGATAAAATATTAAAATATATTCAAAATGATTTTGTTTTAACTATTTAAGATAAAAAATACAAAAAATCATTTTGCATTTCAAATGCATATTTCAAATAGTTACTCACCTTTATTCATTGGCGTATCGCAGAGAAGGCCAGTGGCGTACGATTTATAAAGTTCGATCACTTCACTTTGAATATCTATTTTATCAATCACTTGTTGACTGTTCAAGAACTTAAAAAATATTAAAATACTATTTAGATTTTGCCTGTAATGTACAAAAGCCGTTTCCCAAGAACATAAAGTCAAAACTGGATAAGCGTTTCGCTAACTGCGCTAGCATCATCAAAAATCAATCTTCCTTAGCGATACAAAAAGAAGCATTGGCTTCAACATGGCTCATTAAAAATCATTGCGTAATATTAATTACCATGAGTTATATCACAATACAATAAACATTATAAAATGTGAATTCACAAGGATTAAAATATTGACATTTCTTTCTTTTTTTAAAAGAAACTAGTGAACGTATTTTAAGGTTAAAAATACCGATTATGTAATGGCTATTAAATATAATTTATGAAATATTCTAATGTATATATGCAGCCGACAAGGACAAAAAATATTACCTTTAACAGGGAGCAAATATTATCAGAATGTAATGTCCCGAATTGTATATGTTTTAAAATGAAAAGTTTCATTGCACCTGCTCTTTTTTAATTTGACCTGTAGCGTTTCCAAAGGGAACCATTACCTTCAGTTTGACGCAAAAAATCTAACCTTGAATCAAAAATACGATCAGGAGAGAGTAATTAAGTTTTTGGCGAGAGGAAAGGGGCTAGACCCCTCTAATTAAACTGTCGAGCGTCTATAATCTACAATCTCTCTATCTTGAATACCAAACTTGTTCTTACAAAAAAAAACATTAGTAAAGTAAAACATTAGAAATTCGAACCGTAGTCCCACTATTATTTCCATAGTAAACGTATAAAAATCCAACGCAACCTACAATTAGAACTATTTTCTCAAGATTGAACTGCAAAAACTTCTGAGAATTATATAAACAGGTACGTGTAAAAAATACTATATGTCTCGTGAGTAATGATATATAGCTCATGTGACTGCTAAAACTCGCTATCCCTTGTTTTTAACATGATATCACATTCGCCACAATATATCACGCACTAGCTATTTCTACTTTAAATTAATTAATGTAATTGTTAGAATTTAGAAGGCCGTGACATTGACAATCGGTTTTTTGTGTTGTTAAATTATTATTAAAGTGTTTTAAACACAGTCATTGCAGTCGCAAGATTTTCATAATTCTGATAACTTATTGTTCTATTGTTATGCGCTAATGACTTCAGCTACCGAGCGTCTATAGAATCTGCAACATCTATCTCTTGTTGTGTCATGGTAATTTCTATTTCAAGTCTAATAGGTAATACTAATTAAAATATTAACTATTTTTACATATTAAAATAAGATTGAGTTGTTGATGAATTTCTTCAAAAGACCGTATAGAGAGTGTATAGCAATAACATGAGTCTTCTCTATTACAAGCCCCCAGTTTTCACGTTCTAGCCAGAGAGCTGGTAAAAGCGTCAATTGGATTTTCAATTTATTATTTGTCATTTATGAGCGTGGTTTTTTCAATAGCATGAATTCATATTTTCAGTTATTTTTTTGATAGTACTGAATTTAAAATTCAGTAGACCCAAATAAACTTAGCAGTTGGTGGTCCTATCAACATACGAAAGTAAAACGTTTGTACAGGGTGTCATTTTCGACGGGATTGCAGTTTAAGTTGAATCTACTTGAATTGTTTACGACAACTATTCCTACTTTGATGTTTCTGTTGCTCGTATAGCTTTACATGGCAACTAACAGATCGCTCTTGGAAATTACTATTGGAATGATACAGTCGCTTTTTTTTTGTTTTATTTTACGCACTAGTACGAAACGGGTCATTTTACTATCGCTATACAGGCATGAAACACAGCTATATTATAGGGGGTCTGCAAGAAATATTTCATTTTATACTTCGTTGTCTTATTCTAAATTGTTTGTAGGTACGTTGAATAACACGTTAAAAAAATTACGTAATAATTAATGGAAATTTCGACTTGACATGACAATATCTGTAAGTAGTTCCAATAATTCAATTTTTCCCAAAAAACTTTTTTTTACATTGCGAGTTTAAGGCCAGTTCAAGACTAGGTTATAGTTTTACATAGATTTCGCATATTAGAATGTATCAAAACATTTTTTTACACAGATTTATAAGCAAATTGTTGTCCTTGTTCTTATCTATTACACTGCAGTATTATATTTATAAGTTTATCAATAAAATAATTAAAGACTGTATTTTTAAATAATCTGAGGAAGACCCAAATCTGGACCGTAACGTTACGTTATAATTTAAACGAACACAGTCTGATAAAAATATGGTCGTTAATTCTATTTATTTATAAATAAAGAATCAGACGTTAACGAAGTACTAAGAACGTAAAACACTACATTTTAAGCTAGATTTAACAGTTAAACTGAGTTTAAGCCGAATATATAAAACCGGCTCTTAAACGACAACAAATAGTACATTTTTAGTTTAACTGATAAAACTAAACCGGAGAATGTTTTATATTTTTTTTACCTATCCAATTATTATCTATTGAAAATAAGAGAACATGAAGTAAAGACTGACGAGTCGACACTGAGTAAAAAGCTTTTATGCAAACAATGTAATTTCCTATTAAAAAAAAAAAAACGATTGCCCCCAGTTCTTGCCTGCAGTACAAAAATAAAGAGCTTACAGAGAAAACCGCAAAGTTTTTTCAAATCTCGCAAAAAAAAAACAAATATCCGAAAAATAATTCATAATGTACTGAGAAAAGACTTTCATTACAATTATTACTTGGCAAAAGTTTAAACAATTGTCAGTTTTGTTCTACACGCACCACAAAGTTAGTAACACTTTACCAGTTCTAAATACTATTTAAAATTGATCACTAACAGTTTTCAAGTTTGAAAAAAAAAACAATTTTACACCGATCAACAGTATTTTGCTATTTAGTTCGTCAGCTGTTTTATCGGGTGTATTTTGTTCGATGCCAATCGCACAGCACGTTATACAAAAACAACAGACTACTTGTATAAACAAGAGAGCAGAGATCGCGACAGCTGCGGCTACAACAAACGCAGTATTACGCCTGAATGGGCGCGTTCAAGAAAACACACGACGATCGCGATGCGGCGACGAACGCCGCGACGTTGCATGACGTCTCCGTTTGGAGGCAGCACCGACGCGCGAACAGGACAACCAACTTGTCTCGGCTGGTTATTCAAACCTTTACCGATTCATACGCTACCTAGAAATACTGCGACTGCATTCATATCACAGACATAAAAACAGATGGACGGCGACAATTCGAACCTCTCACATTACACACTATCAGAGCAGTCACTAGTCGCCTATCCGCTCGCGTGCGATCTTGAATTTGTCACCCCATGTATGTCTCCCATTTCATTTTTTTTATTTTTACACAAAATTTAAATTATTGTACCGTTGACTAGGTATTATTAATAATAAATAGCAATCGTAGATTTAAACACCAAAAACAAAAGAAGCAATTTATTTCAGAGCGTTTTTATTGTGCTAATATTTTCAGACAAACGACAGAATCGAACTGAAAGAATGCAGTCAAAAAAAGATTATTCAATATTGGTTAGTAATTGCGTAAGAAATTATAAATCTACACTAATATTATAAAGATGAAAGATTTGTATTTTTGTGTGTATGTAATGAATAAACTCAAAAACTACTGTGCCGATTTAAAAAATTCTTTCACCATTAGAAAGCTACATTCACCCTGAGTAACATAGGCTATACTGTAAGACAAAAATGTGACGAAAAACTGGTATACGGTGATATCGGGTGTTTTTAGATTATACCGGGTGTTTCGAAATTATACCGGATGTTTTTAGATTATACCGGGTGTTTTTAGATTATACCGGATGTTTTTAGATTATACCGGGTGTTTTTAGATTATATAAAACACGTTACGAAAAACGTCTTATACGAAAGGGACTTCGTTCCAAACGCGTGTCCCGCGACAAGTTCCAAGTTTTTTTTTTAATTTCTTTTTGGGAAATAAGATTTTTCTTCGATTTTTGAACATTCACAAATAAAAGCGATTGAATTCGCGCACATTCAATACACGTTGAGAATTTAATGATAATGATTCTCATCTTTTATATCCTATATATTACATAGCGGCCCAGTCCGGCTTCACCCGGGTGTTAATGTAATATATAGGATATAAAATTTAATGATAATGATTCTCATCTTTTATATCCTATATATTACATTTACACCCGGACGAAGCCGGACTGGGCCGCTAGTATTAAATAAAAGTAAGTAAATTGAATTCAAAATAACGAATGGTATAAAAAATAATTTTCATAAAAAGATGTTGATATAAAAACAAAAAAAAATATATTCTGGCTGCTACATTATCTTAGTAAAAGAGCCGATATTTATGTGATTTTCTCTGCACACTACGGCGAATGGATTTGTAATCTCAGAACGTGAAGTACAATAAGATTGGGTATTGCCCCACTTTTCAGTGATTATCATTGGCGAATTTAGGTTCGATGGCGCCCTAAGCCCCGTCCGCTATGGCGCCCCTTTTGCTCTATGTGAAAGTGATTATTGAAATTAAACATCTAATGAAGCCAGAGAACCTTAAAGTTGGACAACGGATGATAAATTAATTAAGTAATTAATTAAATTAATTTTTAAATTTCAACTGTCCTAACACTGTTTACTTTTGAAATTTTGTCGTCTTTAAAATTTTGCCGCGCTAGGCCCGAGCCTCAATGGGAAAAATAATTTAACAATATCTTTTCGTTTTTTGATTCATAAATAGAGAAAATGTCAGCCTTGATTCATCCATAAACTCTCACTACTATGAAGGTTCATGTCTTGTGTTACCTAAGATAAAAATTAGCTCTCGCATAATTTGGAACTGTTACAAATATGCTTTAAATATGGTAAATATCGACTGTTTGGATATGACACTGTAGAGTAATTGTTAACTCATTCGGCAGCAATAGTGGACAGTTTCGGATTTAAATCCCAACGATAACAGTGTTTGACAGTGTGACAATGCAGGGTGTTTCTTAACTGTGATAGCAAAACGTTACTGTAGCTATCCTACTGCAAATTTATTATTTTTAATCTATTCTACATTGTTTTTGTACAAACTATTTATCGCTTGGTTTCTCTACACTTTTAATACCACAAAGGAAAAAGCCAGTACGCAGAAAATATTTTTTTTCAGAGCATAGAACTGGAAAAATTTACAATAACAATCTACGGACACTAAAAATAAATAATAGGTATATATACCGTTCATGTTGAAGGGATCTTTTGTCCTGGAGAGCGGACATTTATAATTAAATTAAAAAGCGGTCGCAGTTTTTCAGCTTTGACCAATAAACAGAATAATTTATTTTTGTCATCACAGAGGCATTAGGTAAACGCTGTTGACTGCCGCTCCGTTAATTCATAAGCTAATCGAATTTAATTACTAACACCTGTTCACACTTAATTACTTTTAAAATTCTGCAGCATATATATATAGTTTACTACAGGAGTTATTATTTTTATCAGCATTTTGTTATAATAACAACCAATGAAATGCGAGCCGAACTCGCGTGGAAATGGTTCCGTACCATTCCGTTTTCCGTGAAAACTTTTAAGATTTTCGTTCCGGTTTACCTTTAAACTATACTTTATATATTTTTTATCAAAATTTTAGGCTCAGAAGTTTTGGAGTTGGAGGGGGGGAGTAGAATGCTTGATTTTAGTATATTTTCTTTAATATATTTTAAACTACGCATTTTAAAATTATAAAAAAATATATTTGTATTTGTATTTACTTGAAAATAAATAAATAATAAAAAACAAATGTGGGACCACTCCATTTCTACAGGAAATTTTTTAAATCTTTTTTTGATATTTTCTAATAGAAAAAGAATCGCTAATTCCATTAAACAGTATAAAATAGTTGGCAAAACTAAAAGTGCACATCCCGCTAGTTTTTCCACAGTATGATAAAAATTCAGAAAATTTTAAAAACCACTTAGTTTTTCTACTATAATATACTGCACAGTGTAGGTACGTACAATAAATATTATGTTTTTGAAAGTATTAGCTGTCAAAAATAATAAAATAAATTATTTATAAAAATTAAGTTACCAAACGCGTTTCAGTGAATTTAAATAGGCTTCCAGTAAATTCGTCAAAAATCGCTACCTGTACAGCTCTGACGTACGAACGTACAAACCTATATCAACAACTGCTATTTGCGATTACAATTTTAGGAGTAATTATGGACTCAAATCAATCTAAAAATGGTGCAGTTTTATTGAACAGAATCTCTCTTTTTCGATAAGCTACATCTCGACTCGACTTCGTGAGAATTAACCTAGATATTAACGACATAGTTAGTCTTAAGAACTCTAAGACAAAAGATATCTATGATCGAGATTCATGGGTGCTGAATCAATTCAACGAACAAGTATCAGAGATCATTGATAAATAAATGTTTTCAGAAAGGAGTTTTCCCTAGATGCCAAAAACTAGCAAAAGTTATTCCTGTTTTTAAAAAAGAAGATAGAAAGGAGCCTAGCAATTACCTACCCATATCAATCTTGCCGATCATATCCAAAGTGGTAGAAAATGTCGTAAAAAAGAGAGTAGTTGATTTTCTAGGCAAACATAACATCTTAAATAACAACCAATTTAGGTTCCGAAAGACACAATCAACCATAGTTGCTCTTGTAAATATGATCACGAATATTCTGAAATCACGTCATGTAGCTATGAATCTTTGCGTTTGATAGTATACCTCATAATATCTTGCTGGAAAAATTAAACCTATATGGTTTCAGAGGCCTTGCCAAGGACTTTTTTCAGTCATATCTATCAGATAGACAACAGAAGGTTGTTATAAGTTGTGAAAATGAATCAGCATACCAGGACGTCACCGCTGGGGTTCCACAAGGTTCAATTCTAGGCCCGCTCTTATTCGTCATATACATAAACGATATGTCACATTTCCTTACAAATAAATCTAATATCAGCACTTTTCTATATGCCGACCATACCACTCTTCTGACCAGTGCAAATAATTTAAACACTCTGCAGTCTCTCTCAGAGGATGTGCTTCATAAAGCCTCTGAGTGTTACTAAATGTTACTAAACCAAAACAAAACACAGAACTGTATCTTCAAATATAAACAGTCCATTAATATAACTGACAAAGCCATGACCGTGAAATGTCTAGGTCTTCATATCGACAATGATCTTAAGTGGAGAACACACACCGAAGTCATTTGCAATAGGCTCTCCCAAACACTATTTCTCCTTACAAAAGTACCTACGCCAGTTCGCTTCCACTAAAGTAGTGGTCACCTTGAATAATGGTCTGGTTCATTCAATTATGCAATACGCTCTTATCATCTGAAGTTACAGAAAAAAACAGTAAGAATTATAGCTCGAGCTAAATCGGACGCACATTGCAAGCCACTGTTTAGTGCTTTCCGTAAAACAAAATATCAATAATTTTCAAACAGCGGACGATGTACATTCGCATAATACGAGAGGTGCAAAGAATCTACGATTACTTCTTTTTTCAACGAACAAATTAACTAACGGCCCTAACTATTTGGCCTTAAAAATTTTTTAATTGTCTTCCACCTGACATCAGACTCTTTCCTGAAAATATTTTCAAACGAACCATTAAAATCAAATTAATGGACGAATGTCTATATGACTTCAAAGATTTTTTTAATATACTGTTTAATTAAATTTGTATTTTGTATTAACGCTATTATACCAATTTATTGATTTTTAATAAAGATTCTCTATTTATCTATCACTATTATTTTGTTTATATATATTATGTATGAGCAAAACAGCTCTGGCAAACAAAGCGCTAACAGAACACATTATCCGCTACTGGTGTAGCGGTGTGTGCAATTATCGTGGCTATTGTTGATCTTAAAAAATAGTTAGGATAGTAAACAAACTCTAGTAACTAGAGTATCGAAACATGTGAAGTTCCACTGTAGTAAACAGTGCTACCAACTAAAAGTGTAGTCATCCGCAAGCGCCTCTATATATGTCAGCATGCACAACAAGCGTATTAGCATAGTTCATCACACACTTATGTAATTTGTAACAGAAGACGATCGCAGATCACAGTGATGCCAACTGAGCCGTTATGCCACTATGTACCCTCTATACATGAGTATGTACCGACTACACTGTGTACTATGCTACCATGCTCACCTTTGTGTGTTAAACAACCAAAGTAAAGCACAGGTGATACGATATAATTAGTATCACCTCGATTATCGCAGTTACGCGGTTAAATACGACCGGGCAACAGATACCTATCACCTGTTGGTATTGACAAGTTATCTAAAGGAGTACTCAAGTAATCGGACGATTTTCATCCGACTGTCACTTAATTGTCCTTTGCGTAGCTTTCATATTGTGAAATATGCTCTCATGGAACATGTTTTTGTTTGCTGTGATCAAGCTTAAAAATTTTAAAAACCTATATTTTTGTCCTAAAAATTGACTCAAAAAACGTGATATTTGTCAATATTTCTTTACAGCACGTGACGAAATTTTGAATTACGGGAAGGGAAATTAACATTTTGAAGTGTTTTTCTTTACAAACAGCTTGCTCGAAATTTATTTTTTCAAATATATTTTTTTCTGTACAAAAATAGGCTAATTTTATCATTTTTATCTGATTGTAAATTATTTATTGATCAAATGAAATGTAAAAACTTGGCTAAAAGTCATATGAGAAGAATAAGTTCATATTTTTAGTTTATTTTGAAGCATTAACATCAAAGATTGCATAAGGTTTTTCATAGAAATTAGAAATTTCCGAAACGTGAGGAAGTGCATTTTATATGCACACACACACACGTGTTCGCAAGATAGAGTTGAAAAAGGGGGAATAGTAAGCAGCTGGTAAACAGTCACCGTATGTGATACTTTTTAGCTCTCAGTAATGCATCATTTTCTGTCACAGAAATTGGCGAGGAGAACGAAAAAAGTCCAGTGATGTTACATTTTGAAAAAATATAATTACACTTAGTGATATAGTAGTTTTGAGGACAACCATTAAGAGCAATTAGCTCACGTCGTTATAGATGGATACTTAATGACTGTTTCAAAACTCGATTTATACATTTTGTTTTTAACAGTGACAATATTTCGGATAACAATTTATAATATACAAAATAAAAATTACATTTTAAATATTTTAATTTTCTGTTGACATAAAAACAAAAAATGTTGGTATGTATTATTTATTGACAAAAAAAAACACAATATTGACATATTTTGAAATAATTTTCTAAAATTTCAAAAATATTTACATTCGGTATGAAAAAAAAATGAATGGACGCGGTATGCTTCTACAAATAATAAAATTATATTACAAACAAAGTTCCACTTCTTCAGAGTGTGACCACGACACAGCTGATCATTTTTTTCGTAGTCAACTTTTCCGCTTGTATTTTAGGAGCAGCCCTTCCCAAGGTAAGGTCAAATATATGTTCAAAAAATAGTTTTTATTTTATGATAGATTATTATAGATGCTCGACAACCAAGGTAGCGTCTTAATTAAAAAAACATGCATGACCGAAGGTGGGATTCGAATTTCGAACCCACAACAATCTGATCCAAAGGAAAACACGATAACCATTCCACCAAGTTGTTCCTTCGAAAAATTATGCATTTTTTTAAATGTAACAATGGATTTTAGGCTTTAAAAATGCAGATAAGGCATTACCCAAATATGTAAGTTTATTGTTTAATATAGAAATAGTGAAACGTTTCTTTTATTAAACACTTTCCAAAAAGCAAAATTATTAGACCTATATTTCCATAATTATTTAAAATTCTAATGTTACTTTTTGATCAATTTTAATAACATTTAAAATAGTACTAAGTACAGAACTATACCGCGTGCTCATTTGAAAACTTCCATCAAGAATATCTCGAAAACTGTACGCCAGATAAAAAACATTTCGGACAAAAGTTGTATAATTGAAGTTACACTTCTTTTAGCGCGTTATAAAAAATGAGAGTGATTTTTTACGATGCGCCCGCACAATGTAAGATCAAAATTAACAGAATGAAGTTGCTAACTGTAACATCAAAATTAACGAAATAAAGTTGCTCGCTAAACCATACACATTGGATATTTTGTTAAATATTTTGATTTTAAGCTCATTTACCAAAAATTCGATGATGACGGAGCGATCGAAAATGTCAAATATGTAGTGAATATCACAGATGTTAGGTGATGTGTTATTCAATTGCGAATAAAAATTATTACATAATAATTGTGTTTTTAAATTATATACAGATAATGAATATGTGTGAATATTATTGAAAACATTCGTTACTTGTGAATATACATAATATATTAGAGATATCTCTCACTTCGGTCCTTTTATTATTTTAATTCAATAAATTATCTGCATGCAAATTAAATATTAGTTTTTAATCACGCTAATGAAGCCTAATTTCTATTCGGGTATCCAGGTAGGTACACATAAAAAAATTCACTTTGTGTAACTAAACTTCGATCAAAATGCGTAGAAAAATGTTTTTTCTAAGTAGAAGTTGTGCAAAAAAATATATTAAATACAAGTTTATACAGTTTTAAAAAAGTATCGTTTTAATCTATCAATGATTTAATTTAAAATTTCACAATAATTTTCTTACGGAAAAATATATGTGTGGTGACAGTCTATGATCACTGTCAAATCAGATTTTCTAACAATGCTTTCTGCAACGCAGCATAGGTGTGTTTGGTATTGTACTCCAATGTAAAAGGTGTTAACACTTTTGATACTATTGCGTTTGTTATAGAAAAGTGTAAATACATTAACTCGTTTGATATTTCAGTGAAATATGTCACGTATTGCATCCTAAAGAAGGACGGAGGCTGCCTTTTGTCTCAAAATAAAAACTTAAAGAGGGTACAATAGGGGATGTATTTGACTGACAGGTCATCACGATACCTTCCGGAACTATTAGACCTCCAGACTTAAAATTTGGCAGACATGTTTCTTTTGTTTAGTAGAGATACTAAAATAGTCTTCTAAGGTGTGGAAAGGGGGGAAGTACAGGGGTGTCAATGATTAACACACTCTAATTTTTAAAATACAGCTTCTATGGACTGAAAATGTAGGTTTTAGGTCTTGATGAAGATTCCACTACTGTTTTTGTTGCTGTGTATCATTACAATCGCGGGCGGAGCCGCGGGGAGTGGCTAATCTATTTTATAATTTGTATGTACAATCTACTCAGAACATGCTCAGGACCACTAGCCCGTTTGCTACAATAACATTTTACACTTTTGATAAACCTGGCGTTCACTTTTCACTGTTTTCGTTAAATTATCTACTCTACAATCTACATACTAATATACCAAACACGCATATTGCATAATGCATTTAATATACAGGGTGTCCGAGAATTATCTTTACAACTTTGAAATTTAATAACTTTTGAAATAAAAAGGATATTCACATTCTGTTTTCCGCAGTTATTAGTGCAACTCATAAAGTTTTGTTCTGTTTAGGTTAGCACCTCCACATGTACACCACGTGTGGCCCGAAGCACATCCAGTCGGTAATCGATTTCTTGCCAGGTACGCTGTAACAACGTCTGTGACAGTGGCAAAAGCCTCTGTAATGCGGATTTTTAAGTCAGCAATGTCAGTAACCTTTCTCCGATAAACAATATCCTTCAAATAACCCCAGGGAAAAAAACTTTATGAGTTGCATTAATAACTGCAGAACACAGAATGTTAATATCTTTTTTATTTCAAAAGTTATTAAATTTCAAAGTTGTAAAGATAATTCTCGGACACTCTGTATAATATTACTATATATCAGGCGTTGTCCATTTACTCAACGTGCGGTGAGTAAAGGCAACAAATCGTGCAGAAAACATATCTCCATCTCTTTTTTCGAAGTAATTCCCTGGTTATTCCGATAATTCCGAAATTAGCATGGAGTATATCTCTCTTTATCAAAAGTTCTATGTCTTTATCTATACACCAGTAACCATTCAGAATCAACAAACTGTTACTACAAAAAAGACAGATATATCTTTGCACCATAATCGTGCGATTGCGATTTTAGTACTACCCGCACTACATATTAATACGTACACGGTTTAATCTTACAAACAATAATATAAAGAGCCCGTCTATTCGCTTTGAGGTCTGTGATGACGCGCGTGGGCGTATGTTTTGCGAGCGTAGTGTAGTGCCTGTGTAGGGTAATTTGGTGTAGAACAGCGAACCTACGAACATTGATTTAGCCATTCACTGACAATGGGCCGACCGAACCGCAATGAGACCTTCAAGTACATGTTATACCGCCTGCATTAATGTTTCAATATTGTTTATACAGATTATTTTTGATTTAATACTGGAGACCGGATAATAATGTCTCCCTAACATAGTGATTCTTAATCAGGGTTCCGTAGAACGCTGCGAATTTGCGAGAATTTTCAAAAGCTTGCGAAAAAAGTACAGCATACATCTTCCAGTGGTTTTTAACGAAACTTTCGCTCCTTTCAATTTATTATTGTTGTTATTCTATTCTATTCTATTAATAACTGTTTATTAACCTTTCTGCTTGCGTGCTTTACACGTTTAAGTACATTTTAATCTGTCCTAGTGGAACATCGGTACCTATATGTGTCAACCAGACTGAGATTCTCCGGTACTTTTTAAAATATGTACTTCAACAATAATGTTTAAAAATTATCCCTTGAATTATTTGTTATATATAAAAAATACGTGTGGCACTCGGGGACTGCCGCGGTAAAGCTATTGCATGCTGGCAAAAGACAAAGCACCCTGCGACCTTAGCACATCTATCTATATGGAATACGTTGTGCTTTGTGTTAAACTATTTGTTATGCAAACCGTATTGCATTCATTGACACCATGTTTACAAACTATAAAATATTTTAAACAATATTAACTTTTCATTTATTCAATAAAAAAAAAAAAAATTGTTTTCTTATCGGTCACCACGCTCAAAAAGTGTAACTTGAATTAATATCAAAGAAAAAAAAATACTGCATAAATAAAATAAATAAATAATTATAATTGCATAAGTTAATAAAAAATGCTATGCAATAGCTTTACCGCGGCAGTCCCCGAGTGCCACACGTATTTTTCATTAATAAATGCACTTTGTTTATTCATATTTAAAACACTTTATACACAAATAAAGATAGAATCAGTTATGAGCAGTTAGCAGCTAGTCTACACGCATACGTCTAGTCGCACGCACACAAACACCGTGCCGAAGTCTGCCGAACTGAAACGACGTTAGACGTTAGACGTTAGGAGTGGGGGGTGTTAGGTTTATTTTCGTTACGGAATTTCTTGATTCGGTCGCCGCGCTCAAAGCCCGCGATAAAAGCTATGCAATAGCTTAAAAATAATGGTTAAAAAAACAAAAACCTGACTACGTAAAAGAAGAAAACAAACTCCTAATACAAACGTAGTCGGAAAAAAGATTAATGCAAGCATATTAAAACTAGATAAATTTCATATTTGAAGATTATTTTCTTCCTTTAGGTAGTTAGGGTTTTTTTGCATGATCTCCTAGATTCTAGAACATAGTTGCTTTCATGCCCGTATATAGCAGTGGTAAAATGACCACTAGTGCGAAAAGTAAAACGAAATAAATGTTATTTTATCTGTCCAGTAGTAATTTTCCTATCAGTTACTATTTAAAACCAGGTGAGCAACACAGAGAGCAAAATCGGCGGGGTCTTCATATACAATCCATATATGGCCGAACACTCAACTGCCAGAACATATATTTATTATGAAATGAAAATCACCTAAACATGTAGTTTGTAAATCCAATGTAGGTAATGCTTTTATGGCTCGACTATTAAAACTCCCTAACCCTCGTTTTTTCAAAGTATCACAGCTCGCACATAAAATATTTTATTACAATCTAGATACATAAAGTACTATTGAAGAAATTATTTTTCAGTGTATTTATTATCTATTATTCAACCATGTTCTATAAATAAAAATCAGTGCAAAATATATAACAATGTTATTGGTTAAATAGGAAGCTTTTTTTAAACATTGAATCCATTTTTTTAAATGCTAACATTTTCGTCAAAATTCGATAAAAGCTGGAATAGTGTTTGTTATCCATCGACCATCAAGGAAACAGAATTATCGCACTTCTACTATAAGAAGCTGAGCAGTGACCAAAAAAATCGATCAAGCTTAAGCTATATTTGCATAATCATCAGCCTCCGAAATGTGTATTCTATAACAAAATTTTGGCTTTGCAGTTATAAAGAACTAAACGTTCCAGAATTTTTCAACTCTGATAATTTTCGCTCAATCTACACCTAATTCTCAATGTTCGTAATTTTTTTCATTTTACATCCTACACGGTGCTGTTGAAACAAAATGTTTTGTATTTCTCATTTTACTCCCTGAAATTAACCCCCAGAATATAAGTACTTCACATTTGTATTTGGGCCAACAATTTAAAATTTTCGCACAGAGGCAAAGTGACTATCTCTGTGCCGAAATTTTAAAGTTTTACGTCAAATAGTTTCAGAGACAGCCGTTTGTAACAGAAAAAACAGAGCAGAGGGACCCCTAAGGGTTCCGTTTTGCATGAAACATTAAAAAAGACATGAACGCAAGCGAAGTTGTGGGTAACGGCTAGTTGGGTTATTAAAATAGAATGTAGGTAAAGAATGGACGCTTTTGGTATTATTTATAAATACTGGTTGAACGAGTGATCCAGTCATCAGATCGCCAATTGTTTCTCTTGTTTGCTTACATACATGGCACACTGCAATCATTCATCCATACAAAGTGTTAAATCGGTTTTGAACAACACAAGGATTCAATCAAATGCCGCTTCCATACTAGAACTTACAGTCCAAGCTCTGACCGAACAAAAGTCTGCTGACAACACTACTAAAATTGTATTATTGCATTTCAACAAATAAATGATGAAAAACATCAAATCTATGACAATTTTTTTAATCATGTTTTGTTGCCAGTATCTCGAATACGGCTCAACACTACTAGTTTATACAGATTATGGAGAAGTATTATTCACAATAAATTATATCATCATCTGTCTCGTAATTTTTTTTATTTTTTTTTTGCATACCTGGCAGACATCTCTACAAATGAATAAATGGTCAATATGAGGTCTGCCAGGTATAAAAAAAATGTAAAGCAGACAATAGTAATTGTAAATAATTGATTCTTTTCCGTAATCTGTATACATTTCATCAAGTAATAGCGATATACTGGCAAGAAAAAAATATAAAAAAAGAATGAATCTGCCACAGATTTGATATTTCTCGTCATATTATCCTAAATTCAATAATTCAATTTTAGTACCACCTATCTAGTAGACTTTTGTATGGTCAGAGCTTGAACTATTCATTATTCTTCACTCAACTAAAAATTATGAAAAAAATGTGTCAACGTAAGCTCGCGAGGGAAGTGAAACTTTGTTTGTCATAGATGTTATTAAATGAGTATAAATTACCTGCCAATATATAACAGTGCACATTATTATAAAATATAAAATTCACAGTTGACAATACTAATAAATTGTTATTTACCAAATCACATATTGATATATAAAAATATCTATACGCAAAATTATTAAATAATAAAAAATCTTGGTACAGAAAGTTCAGCTCCTTATTTTTAATTAAAATAAATAGTTCAAAGGATATTTTATGGAGCAGATAAATTAGTTAATATTTATTTTGTTTAACACAACGTTTCGTAATCATTTATTACTTCATCAGGTGCTCTATAAACAATAATATAAATATAAAAATATGTTAGAAATACAAATAAAGAATTAACAATAATATTAAATATAACGGCTTACTCAATAATTATGAGAGACAATAATAAAGAAATATTAGTTGACTAATCTATCAGTCATATATTAGTAGGCTGGATAAATAACAATTTGACTTAGTTTATTTATATATTCATTTATTATTTAAGTGACATATTAAAATTTAAAATTTAAAACATACTGACATAAACAAAAACCCGGGTCGCAGTGCCAAAACCCTGCCGACAATATAGTGTATTTGCTAACACAGGCAGGATGGCTTTATTATGCGAACTTAAATTGGTTTTTGGGCAAAATAAAAAATTTGACTCCTTAATACACCCCTTAAAATAACATTTATTTTCTTAATTGCAATATTATTATCAATCGAACTTCTATACCAAATTATATACAACTTTCAGTAAATAATTCACTATCTGCAAAGTAGTGTTTTCGTAAAATTTGTAAGTCCGGTTCTGTCGGGCCGATTTTATTAAAATTTTAGGGGCACTTTTTAATTACTACTGGAGGGTTAAATGTCAATTTTGAAACGATTCTGAGAATTTTTTCGGTATTTTGGGGTCCAAAAACTTTTTTCAACCGTAAAAACTACTCTTAAAATAGCCCGATTACGCCCATTTTAAATAGGCTTCTTGCGGTGGTGGATTTCAACACGTGGGCCAAATTTCGTTAAAATCAATTAACTCTTTCGAAAGTTATTGCCCACACACACACACATATATATATATATATATATATAAATATATATATACATTGTAACGTTTTACAATTTATAGACCGCGTCATATTTTATATTTTATCTAGTTCGGCAAATAAAAATTGTTTAAAAATTAAAACATTTTAAACAGACACAATGAGAGTGACGGTGAGGTCCGAATTTCGCCATAAGAGGCCATGGGATAGTAAGAGTGCGTTAGATCGATTTAAAAATACAAAAATAAAAAACCATTCTATACTTGTATTGCGAGTCAGTGTTAGATTGTGGCCGAGTGAAACAGCACATTGGTATAGAGAGTGCGTTAGAGAGAGAGCTGAATATGCGGCCGCCGACGAAGAACGCTTTATTCAGTGGATTCAAGTTAAAATTTGCGCGCTCGAGCATTCGACGCACGACGTTTGTCGTAAAAAGACTGTCTGATTTTTGGCGTTTTATTTGTTGATTGCAAATATTAATGGTGTTAGAATTTGAAGCTGTTTTTTGTTTGAAATTTGAAGTTAGGTTCTTGGCGGTATTTTTGGAGCTGTAAGGTTCTAGTTTTCGATTGTCGTTAGGGCGCCCCCCCCTGAACCCTGTTTAAAAACAATTTGGATTCCAATATTCCCGGTTTTAGAGTTATTGAATTATTCCTTATATTTCATTGTTGCACGATTGTTGTCAGTAGCAGTTAACCGTGGAAAGATACAAGCCTGTTGGCATCCCTTGAGTAGGAGTGAATTTGTTGTTGGAATAGGATTGGATTATTCTGGATCTGTTGTCGGATTGGACTAAGTTTCTGGAATTTTATTTTTAGTGGTTGTGTAGAATCCTGGTCTAGGATATTTAGGATTTGGACGTTGGATTCTAGCGAAAGAGCTGCAGCGTATTATATTATTTACGACTTAACGCAAAAAAATTACGTCGAATCAAATCAATTTATAATTTGATGGTTTTAAAATCCTGCGTTCTAAACAAACCATTTTATGAATTTGAAGTTTATTTACAGGTTCCGTGAATATAAGTGTGGTTACCGTGTGTTGTTTAAACTGCCGGTTATTGTAGTTTTAAGTTGAATTTGCAAACCGTGTTGAAAGATTGATACATTTTGGTGTTGTTAAATTTTGGTTGAAGCGCGACATTCTGTCACGCGTTTTGGTTGCTGAAATTTGGGTTAATGATGTTGTTGTAGTGTGGCAATTTAAATGTCGCGTATTTTGGGTTATTTTGATTTGTGTCGTAATCATTTTGCGAATTTCAGTTCGGATATTTATTTAATTGTTTGGTTTGCTTTGATTGTGGTCTGTCGGATTGCAATCGTTATTTTGGCGATTTGATTTTGGTTTGCCTTGGCTGTAAACAAGTTGGTTATTTGTTTTGGTTTCACCATTCGTTAGCGAATGGTTATAATTGTTGTGGTTGTTAGTTGTTAATTTTCACGGGTGTACTCTCGTACCGAGGATCTTCTACATTCCCTGCTGTCTACCGTGGTCGTCTCTAACGTCCTAGGGTGGACTCCTTGGACAACTCCGTGTGGCCCCTATGTCCTGGCGCCCTTCCTTACCTCAGTCGGTTGTGGTCCACACTTGCTTTATTACATCAGAGCGTCTATTCTAGTAAGCAGGAATTGTGTTATTTATTTAACTTATTCAATTGTTGCGTTGTGTGTTGTCCTTCGTGTTAATTAAAAACAAATTGCCAAACAATTTTATTGGTTAAAGTGGTCGGTGGTCGGATTTTAACGCCCCATAGTGGGCCTTTTCCCAAAACAAGAACAGTCGGGTCACTCTAATACTTTATTTATTTTTATTCTCCATTACCTACGCCCCTCGCGCCGTCTGAGCAAAGCTAGCTGTGGCATCCTCAAATAATTGTGAGACTGGTTGCCGAAGAGGTAACAACATATATATATATATATAAACATTTTTAAAAATGGTGCCAAAGTGTTTAGGAGGTTATGAAACGTCGAGAAATTTTGGTCCGACCCTTAGGTCCCGCCATCCGACCGACGCCAATAGTGTATGTTGCCATATGACAAATACACTAATAATATGCGACTTGAAAATAAGAATTTTAATAATGTTAATATGTAATATTGTTGTATGTATGATATTTAATATTATTGTTAATTCTTTATTTGTATTTCTAACATATTTTTATATTTATATTATTGTTTATAGAGCACCTGATGAAGTAATAAATGATTACGAAACGTTGTGTTAAGCAAAATAAATATTAACTAATTTATCTGCTCCATAAAATATCCTTTGAACTATTTATTTTAAAAAATCTTGTCACATAATCAAACACGTGTCGAAATATTAACATAGCTGAAGGTTCACAATATCACGCATGCGCTTGCATACACAAATACTCACACATAGATCAACGCATACACAGATATGCCTATCTCTCTGTCAGTCGAACCGGCGTCCACTCTTTGAATTTTTTAAAGTTTTGCTCGATACGTTCCCCTTAATTCTTTTCTCGCTCTCAAGGCATTCTTTCTTCCCCTTCTTTTTCGTAACCGTCCATTTCCCATTACGCGTCACAAGAAATGGCAAACAAATACATCGCTAAAGAAGTTTCACTTCAAAAACGGATAAAAACAAATTATTTTTCTACACCTATACCTGCTATAATAGTGAACTTACATATAATTCATCTTTAAAATTCAATTCCGACTTGGAGCGTATAGAGCTTGAAAAAGTCTTAATTAAATAAAAGACGAAACGTTGCAATCAATGAGTGTTAAAATTGACTTATTTTTATTCCAATTACCCGTGATACTGTTTTCTATTCTTACATATAATTTTTCATCGCATTTCTATTATGCAGAATGAAAAGTACGTCAATATTTGCGGACAAAGCTCTATAGAATCTGAGAAGCATTGGACGATTCATTGAAGCGCAATTAATTATTGACGGAATACATTTTAAAAGAAAACATATGTGATCATCATCAGTATGAGTTAGATTCCATTGATTCATGATTCTTGAATAGTTTCGAATTAAAGCTGGAAAAACGACGTTTTCATAAATTTTTTAGTTTTTTTTTTTTATTTCCCGGCTTTTTCTAGTATCAGCAACTCAAATTTAAACTATATTGCAATTACTTTACGAACACCGACAGTTAGAGATATCAAAAATAAATTATCAATTAAATATTACTATAATTTAAAAAGTAATAAACTGAAAATATAATTAAAATTTTTAGCAGTTCTTGGATTAGAACTGGAGAAGATGGACATTAAACAGAAATGGAAACAGCATATAAAAATAGCATTGCTATACACTCTACTATTCGTAAGCCCAAACTATAACTATACTAAAAACATTAGTTTTATGATTTTTTTTTAATCGGATGTAAGAATTAAAAATATCTTTCATGTGTTTCTGGTAATGGTTTTGCTATTTTTTAGATATACGTTTTTAATACAATTGAGACAGAGAATAATTTTGAACCCTGCCAATTAGGTATCCCATGTCTTTAGAAGCTGATTCACGTTTGATGTATTTAAATAAAAAATGACTAAGAACAAAAAAAAAATACCCATAGATTTACAATAAAAATTTCAGCCAATTAGGCGACACGACGATTCCAACTTCAAAAATATTGACTTTTGATATATTATAATAATTAAAACAACCCTGCCAACAATATAGTATGTACTTATTTGGCAATACAGGCACCGTAGCTTTATTACGTGAACTTCAGTTTGTTTTTAGACAAAATAAAAAATGAAACCCTTAATACACTCCTTAAAATGATAATTTTTTCTGAGTTAAAATATTGTTAATTCAACATCTGAACCGATTAAAATACACCATTCAGTAAGTAAATCCTTATTTACGTATTAAACTCGCGTTTTCATAAAATTTGTAAGTTCGGGACTGCCGGGCCGATTATATTAAAATTTTAACACCACATTTTAATCTTCACTAAAAGAGTAAATTTCAATTTTGAAACGATTCTGAGAATTTTTTCGTTGTTTCTCGGCCCAAACACTTTTTCAATCTCCTAACAACTACTCCTAAAATGCAGCTAGCACCTGTGCAGCTAGCATCGGTGCACCATAATATCGCGTATTTGCAAATCAAATTATCCAAATATCACGTATTTGCAAATCATATCACCCAAATATTGCGTGTTTGCAAATCAAATTACCTGAATATCACGTATTTGCAAATCCATTTACCGAATATCGCGTATTTGCAAATCAAATTACACCAATATCGCTTATATGCTAATCAAATTACCCTAATATCGGTTATATGCTAATCAAATTACCCCAATATCGCTTATATGCAAATCAAATTGTCCCAATATCGCTTATATACAAACTAAATTACCCCAATATCGCTTATATGCTAATCAAATTACCTCAATATCGCTTATATGCAAGCAAATTACCCCAATATCGCTTATATGCAAATCAAATTACCCCAATATCGCTTATATGCAAATCAAATTACCTGAAATCGCGAAGTTGCAAATCAAGTTACCCGAATATCGCGTATTTGCAAATAAAATGACCGAATGTCGCGAATTTTCAGATCAAATATCGTTTATTTGCAAATCATATAAAACTTTGTATGAATCTCATTCACACTGTAATAAATTTAACAAACACATGGTTAAAATTAATTTGTCAATGCGATCTCCATCAGACATTACCTTGTTCAGTCAATTAGCCAAAGTTACGATGTATTATTTATATGTAGTACTGATGGGAATTATTATTATTATATTATTTCTATTTTATATAACAAATGTAACAAATCGTGCGGTTACTCACTCTGCTTGGGAACTTAACAGCTTCAGCGTCTCTACCACTGCAATAGAAGCCCTTATTTTCCCCACTTTTTATACAACGACAAATACGTTGCGATTAGTCTCCTTTGTATCCTCCATGGTCTAGATGCCGAACGACTTCTTTTGTTTTATTATTTTTCGCAACGTCCTTATAATAATAATATGCAAGTGTTACCATTATCTGCATTGCATACAGCATTTCTCACGCAGATGCTACAGGCATTGCAGTTGTACAGGTCTAAGTTTATTTGAATTACAAAATTACTAATAATAAATAAATGTTTATTGTTCTTATTATAAAAGCAAAAGACGTAGAATTCTAACATAATATTTGGTCTTCCATCTGCCCATTTAGTACAAAAGAATTTACAAAGTGCACTTTAAAAATATTAAGCAAAACACTTTAAAATTATTTCTAAGAATCAAAGATTTGGTAGTGAACAATAAAATATAGATAAACATTTAGTATTCATTGAGACAATTTTACCACGAAGTATCAAAACATATTTTTTGCACACCGTCTTGGAAAATAGCTGCTTTTCATGCCTATATACTGGTCGTGAAAGGACATATTTAAAACTAGTACTGTAAAGTTGCACAAAGTAAAATAACGTGCTACCATTTCCATAGAAAATCTTAGGCTAACCGCATGAGAATTGAACATAGCCTACCATTAGAAGTGATCTTACTCAAACTTGCAATGTAAAAAATTACTTGAAAATTCGTGCAAAAAATGTAGTGTATGTACTTTGATATCACTCGAGTGACTGTTAAGTCTCTCTATCCTCGTTTTAACGTCGTTGAAGTTTTCAGTTTCATTTTAACGAAATGGTCTGCTTAACTTATCTTATTTATAATAGGGATGTTGACTGTATTCAAATAAAAACATAATTTTAACGAAAAGTAATAGTTTCTATGATAGAAATACTAAAAAACACTATAATGACGTCATAGAGTCAGCCGCTGTCAAAAAAACTTCTATGTTTGGTTAATATTTAGTGTGTAATTTATTATTATTTGTTTATAGGAAACGTCAAATTACATGTAACTATAGCAACGACTACGAAACAACTTTTCATCACCTCAGTTTACTAGCGTTTATGAGCACAGAATACGCATCTATAGGATGGTAGCTGCCGTGTAAACTTTTGAGCCTCCTTTGGTATGAACAGGTGACGTCACGCGACTAGTATTGGCGTTTTGGACCGGAATTTGAAACGGAATTTAAAATACATGATTTTTAAGGCTTGAGTTGTATTTAAATAAAAATAATAAATATTTGTGGCAATATTAGGTACTTACGCACGATTTAAAACACTTTCCCAAAAATAGTCAACATTCCTATTATAATTAAGAAGGTTACACACAAGCTTAATACACAACCAGCCTATGGCTTGTTTTTTTTTACTTTGTTTTAGTGAAAGCGACTGTAACGCATGTCGCAATGAATATGTGTAAAGTTTTATTTTTGTAATTTCATGAAAATAGATTAATTATCTTAAATACAATATTCATTAAAAAATTTATATAAAAATTATTGGTACAGACAAGAATATTATTGCAGAGTTCTCCTATATAAGTGATTTAATTGTCTAGTTGAAATTAGCTTCTCCTTTATATCCTTATGAAGTGGACTATATAGTCTATAATACATCGGTCTAGCACAAGCGTTAGCAACTAGCTACGTGTCAGCAATAAACACAAAACAGACTGAATCATGTATGCAAATTGCCCGCTGACACTCAGCTCTCCATCTCTCTCTAACATACACTGTACACAGTCACAGATTTATAAATTTTTCCCAAGATGAAATCTTTGATTAACATGTGATCGTTTGAGGTTTTACTTCAGCTTAAGGCCACCGATTATTTGGATCTGATATCTATTCATGTTTTTATTTCATAATTTTGAAGCTTAACGTCTTTAGCCTGGATGACAGTAATTTCGTTCAACAGCGTAACGAAAAAAACTGACAAAAACGACATCGCCAGGAGTGGGGAAAATGAGTTGCTAGCGAGATTGGCTGGCGGAAAGTGTAGGTACGAATGTGTTGAGGGCTGAACTCGATCAACACGCTCCTTTCTGTTTAGTGTTTACTTGATTACGAATGTTTGCCAATGAAATTTCATTTCCGACGCGTGAGATGTATAAAAATCCAGTTTTTAACAATGAATTTAAAATCCAATTGATACTTACAGTTCTAGGATTAAAACCTATAGGAAGTGGGGATTTGTAATGGAGAAGCCAAGGAAACGCCATGTAAATAACAACATCGCTACACGTTCGAGTCTTCTCTAGACTGAGTTGTGTTTGAATCTGTGGTGATAGTGCTACTCGTATTTAATAATAATTTAATAATAAGTGCATTATTATTACGCTGAATATGCACTTGAATCTAATGTATTTACCTATACTTTTGTTTATAATCTTATGTAACTACTGTATAGTTTGTATGAATAATTTATCATTTATACGACACTCAGACACTGCCTATAAGAACGTCTAAAATCGATTAAAAATGTTCTCATTGGGACGGCCAAAGATGAGAAAATTTTTGAAAGAATTGTTAACTTCTCGCTTTTGAAAATTTTCTAAAAAAAGCAAGTTACTGGTTTCAGTCCGATTTTCTAAAATCGAGTTTTCATTAGATATCGACGTTTTGGGGTCCTAGGAAACTGTTCTGTTTTTGGATGAATGTCCGTGTGTGTGTGTGTAAACAAAGTTTTCTTGCATGATATCTATAGAGCCAGTTGACCGACTGAGTTCGAGTTTTCGACATTCGAAAGGGTTTATTGATACTTCGATCTTATTAGATTTTGGAGAAGTCAAGTAGTTTCAAAAATTATTCAAAGAAAAATAACATCTTTTCACGTTTTTGTTGCATAACTCCTAATCCTCTTGTTTATATGGTGACTACAAAAGTTAAATAAAACTTAAATTAACTTAAATCTCCAATTCCCGTTTCCACATGTTTTTAATGGAATTATATTTAAACAACACGGTCAGCACACCCGTTGGAAAAAAAATAATTTCTTTTACTCATCACGGAAATTTTATGCGTGGACCTAGTGGCAATTCATTTTTTAATTTGTTATTATTGTTTGAAAATTAATTGAAAATTCAATTTATGGTCTTAGTGTTGTTGTTTACTATATGTCCAGTTCTCAAATTTTAATCCGTAAAGAGATGAATCGGTACTATAGGCGCAGATAACTGTAAGTTTTGGAGGCTTTAAAAAAGATACTCTTTACCAGTTCTTGGATTAGAATCTGGAAACTATAATGAAGAGCCATGGAAACAACGACATCGCTAGCGCCCGTCTGTTCTCAATACAATACTCCATCTAGAGATGGGAAAAACGGGTCTTTTTAGTGATCTGCATCTTTGCATCTGGATCCCGTATGTGAGCCGGCTCACTGAACCGGTTCAAAAAGAGCCGAGTTCTGAATATGTTACTGCAGTCTGCCACTGAGTTGCCTAGTTCAGTCAATCATATCACGACCTGTATAGAATCAAGAATGCATAGCCAAACATGTGATGCATGAGTCATTTGAGCTGACAGATGCATCAAAGCAAGAACTGATACGTAAGTGTAAAATATGCTTCTGTGTGTTAAGTGTTTCACTGAGTTATGCGGATCCGTTGATCCGTCGGCTCAAAAGAAAGTGAGTCGGCTCTCACGGATCTTCTGTCGGAGTCGGCTTTTTGAACCGGTTCAGATCTGCGTTACCCAACTCTAACTCCATCACGGACATATTTACTGGGTGCCCAACCAAAGAACCCCTGTGCGAAAGAAAGGGGAGCGAAACTGCTAGAATTCTGCGAAACAATAGGCGGAGAAGGTGTTCCCGAGTAGTAGGTGATGCGATTATCAACAAGGGTTAGTCTTGTTGTAAATAATGTTTCATTAATATGTAATGATGCATATTTCATATAAATATTTACAATTCATTTTTACGTAAAATCACACAAATCTCTATATCAAATCTGGTCAACTACAAATTCGGTTAACTACTCATACGTGGTATCACCGCTGGCTCTCTCTTTAAATTGCACCAATGAATCAACATCCTACATTGACAGAGATGTATATTGCATAAGAAACGCCTCTGGTTACCATTCAAATAATATGTCTGGATTACTGGAATGTCACAATATGACAAGAGCGTTTTGTATAACAAGACGTATTAGCTACAAATCGTGCATTTGTTTTAATGCCGTTTTCCCTAAGTAGGGAACTCTATGCGCCATCTTTTGGAAGAAATTTTTTGGTTGGTCGGTTAATATCTATACTACGGTTTTAAATGTCACTGCACTTGACCGTGTCAACCGCATCGGGTATCGTATGCCACGGTGTCAGTTGCGAGCGCATCTCTGATTGAACACAATAAATTGATTTATGACGCAACTGTATGACAGGTCCGATTGTGTATATGCGATGGCGAGAACCAGGATATCGTGCACATATATACAAGATGTATCACAGGACTGAGAACATAAGGAAAACACTGCAGTGACAATTATTAAAAATCAGTGATTGACTTGCCGTCTTATATTTCGTGCTTAAAAAAAATGCTAATTTAATTAGAAAGTTTCCCTTTTTTTAAGTCTTAATCATAGTTCTCAGAATTACAAAATCAATGTAGAAAGAATCTTTGTAATATCTTTAAAAATAACAAAGCTATTTAAGTTTGACAATAGGCTATTTAACTCTTATTTTTAAATTGTCTTAAAATGTTCATATCGTACTATCAACAGGGATTTTTATTTCTCTTAAATGCAATAATTTTATAGGATAAAATAGCACTCAAAATTTTGAATACATAAGTTTACGCAAAAACACGAGCCGCCATGTTTACCTACTGTGACGTCATTCTTGTACATTCTTGTAGGTATATGTATGTTTACTACAAGTCTGACGTCACACTTCTAACCATCATGGCGGGCAGCGTTTGTTGACATGTCAAAAAATTGCAAATTTTAAATTGAAATAATAAATTACCCTCGTGTGACTATATAAACTGATAATATCTGATTCCTTATTCGGTAAATTATCATATCACATAATTTAATCATTTATTTTTGAAACTGTCATATTCTCCACGGTATGCCGTTCTCAGTGCGGATGACGTTATGCGACACCAGTGTCGTATTTAATAGTAAATAATAATATAGCAAGTCATGAAGGCAACTGAGAATTAACAGTCGAATAGATGTAAAAATTAATATAATGTCAATTAAGAAGTTTGGATATCTGAATATACATTCTTGACTTACTATCAGGGCCGGTCTTACCATAGGACGAACGCTCCGGCCGCTGAAGCGTCAGGTCCCCGTAGGCGCCTCAGTGGTAGAGAAAATTAAAGGAAACAGATTTTTTTCACTTTTCGATATTTTAATTGTCGTATATATCAGAGGCAATCAAGGAAGACGCCATAATTGGATCGCTTTATCCTAAAACTTGCCTTTGGCCAGCACTGCTTACTATATTATTACTTACTAGCGGTACCTGTGCGAATAATTCGCACTAAAATTCGTTTGTAATTTCACACACTCTTTATAACTTTCTTCTTTTTGTTGTATTACATTACAAAGCTCAGTGACGGTTCAAGAAAATATTTTTCTAAAACTGTCATATAGAGGCGCAAGTATCGAAAACGTTGAGCTGAAGCGCCGCCATACGAAAAGTATTTATACGTGAATTTTGATTAAAAATTAAACAAAAAAAAATTTTCCGACCGTCAATCATGTTGACGCTGTTTCAAAGTTAGAACCGTTAGATGGCAACATTGCTGCATATACTGAATAAATGTATAATTGTTATAATTAATTCTTTTGCAAAAACAAAAGCAATACTAGATTTTTTAGTTGTTGATGGCGATAGAGCAAGCAATTATCTATAAAGTGATATAAAATTTATGTGGAGCAATTGTGTGGTTTTTTCGAAAAACATCTTAACCTTAACGTATATTAATATATATGATGATGTTATTAGTAACTGTAACTACTGATATAGCACGGTGTGCCGCGGTCCGTCATAATAGCAGCCCAGATGTCGATCAGTCTTGTTAGCGACCCCACGTACAGAAAATTTAAAATCTCCATTGAAATAGTTTTTTCAGCATTTTTAAAACTATATCCTTATTATCATGATTAGTATTTTCGTCAAGTGGAAACTTCATAATTTAGACAGTCTCGATTGCATTCTATCTTTATCGTGCTGTTCATTTTATCTGTCTTCCTTGTTGAACTCGTTAATTTTCTATGCTCCAATCCTGTGAAACACCCTGTATAGATATCAATCACAGCTGACCCAACTAACACAAACTTAAGAGATGTATAAAGTAGTATTGCCACCGAAACCAACTTTTTATACTAGGGTGTGTCGCAAAACTCCGCTGCTAGCTACATATATTTGACTCTCCTTAGTCATCTGTCAAATTTTTTTGTAGCTATCATCACATTTCAGTCTAAATGTTTATATGTCTTATGGGAGTATATGAGAAATCACTGTTTTTGCCTGTCTACCATACGAGAAATATCGAAAAAAGGTTAACAATTATTTCTCTCGTTTCACATTCCGAGACGAAATCGAGAAAAACTGTGTTCTCGACAAGATCTCTACACAGTTATATCTCGATCTCCTCTCGAAGAGGCGAAATGTGAGACGAGAAAACTTGTTAACCCGATTTCGATATGGTCAAGGTTATAAGATAACATAACAAGGACTAGTGAAATTATCAAATCGATTTTCAATTTTAAAAAAAGTGAAATATATACTACCTATATGTACCTAATATGTATTTTATAAAAGTTTGAAACAGATCCTAATGAATTTGTATCAAAATAATTGATTCGTTATATGGCTTTTTGCTTTACGGTCAACTTTTTCGGAACGTATCTAGTTCGTAAAGCAAGGTATGGGTGTATAGCAATAGGTCCACATAATCCAGACAGTTGGTGAAACGTATAGTGGTGGACATTGATTCAACGAATCAGTCAAATTAACTGTTATCATTCGTCAACGAATCAACTGTGTCTGTTTTAGAATTAACTAGCTGACGAGTCAACTACTTCATATATCATTAACAAAACGCAGAAAGCTTCTTCAACCAACGAACGAAACGAAATCGACACACGGGCCCATGTGTTCGTTATATAAAAGTAAATCAACGAAATACAAACAGTTTTCCGATCGCAACTTAACCTGGAATCGTTCTTTGTAGTTAATGTAAACCAGTTAACGAAATTAGAGATGGAAAAAAACGGGTCTTTTTAGTGATCTGCATCTTTGCATCTGGATCCCGTTTGTGAGCCGGCTCACTGAACCGATTCAAAAAGAGCCGAGTTCTGAATATGTTACTGCAGTCTAATTCAGTCAATCATATCACGACCTGTATAGAATCAAGAATGCATAGCCAAATATGTGATGCATGAGTCATTTGAGCTGACAGATATATCAAAGCAAGAACTGATACGTAAGTGTAAAATGTGCTTCTGTGTGTTAAGTGTTTCACTGAGTTGTGCGGATCCGTTGATCCGTCGGCTCAAAAAAAAAGTGAGTCGGCTCTCACGGATCTTCTGTCGGAGTCGGCTCTTTGAACCGGTTCAGATCTGAGTTACCCAACTCTAAACGAAATCAACTGAGTCTTCAACTAGTTGATGTGGCGTAGGCTACGGTTTCGTTTCGTTAATGCTAAAATCGTCAACGATCCACCATTGAAACGTATATGAGTTCGGTAAATTCTCGACATCCGAAAAACGTGGGCTTTTTCATATATAAGTTAAATTAAATCATCTCACTTGTAGAATCAAATAGATATAACTATATACTTACAGGATGATTCATAAAAGGTGCGCAGGATTTTAGGAGAAGATAGTTTGTCCAAAAATATGAAAAAAAGTTTTTATAAACATGGGTCCGCAAACGCACCGTTTTCGAGATACAGGGGGTCAAAGTTGAAAAAAAAATGTTTTTTGTCAATATTTTTAGAACCGTTAGCGGTACAACGCTCAGCTCTTGCACACATTTTAACCTCATAAATACCCTTATTTTAAGGTGTAGACAAAGTTTTTTAAAAAAGTCGGCGGCGTATATTTAGGGTATTAAAAAAAAAAAAAGAAAAAGAAATGATTTTAGTAACTTAAATCAGAGTAGGTTTTGAGTCGAGTTATGTCAAAATTTTATGTTTTTGACCATAAAATGTCATTTTGCTTGAAAACGGATCACTTTAGAGCAATAGACCAAGAGTGCCCTTTTTGCTCAAAAATATTGGCGGCTCTAAAAAATCACACAAAACCGGATTTTGTTCAGTAGCGTATAAGTTAGGGGGATTAAAATACTAAAAATACCTTAAATCTAAGCCACTGACTTTTTTAAAAAACTTTGCTCCACCTTCAAATAAGGGTATTTATGAGGTTAAAGTGTGTGCAAGAGCTGAGCGATGTACCTCTAACGGTTCTAAAGATATTGACAAAAAACGATTTTTTTTCTCAACTTTGACCCCCTGTATCTCGAAAACGGTGCGTTTGCGAACCCATGTTTATAAAAACTTTTTTTCATATTTTTGGACAAACTATCTTTCCTTAAAGTCCTGCGCACCTTTTATGAATCACCCTGTATATAGATTATATAGATCAGTGTTTTTCAACCTTCTTGAACACGCGACCCCTTTACAAATTAAAAAATTGTGGCGACCCTTAGATCTAGAACCATAATAAAACTATATCAGTTTGTATTTATTTTTCTTACTGTTCTACCTATGTACTTTAAATATAATTACATAGGTAGAACAGTAAGAAACACTTGGTTTTCGATCTATATATTATATATGTAAAATATCTACATATATAATTTCCAATTGTGTGTCCGGATGTCCGTCTGTCTTTCCAGACCCTCCAGAAGGCCCCAGCAGACTTAGGAAGTTGAAATTTGGCACACTTATAGTACGAAACACGGGACAGATCCTTACGTAGCCGGATTTTCGATTTTTTCCCCGGGGGTCAAAATAGGGGGATTTTTAGAAAAAACTTCATAGAACATAATAGGCCATGAATGGGTGTTTGGTTGCCTTGGTTACCAATAACATACTCAGAATCATTCTGATATCAAATGTCAAATAAGTTTGCAAATAATTACAAATTTTTTAATTAAGCTAATAATCAGTTGAAAAAAGTGTAGAATAATTGTGTGCGCAGTGAGTTATTAGTTTACAGATTATTTTTCGTCTTATAGCAGTAAAAAATGTTAATTTAAGGAAACATTGAAAATGTGAATATTACAATTTAGTGCAAGCGTCATACTTCTGTATGCAAAATATGAAAACCGCATTTTTCCGTCTAAAATATGTTCAGGAGTCACAGTGTTGTCAGATATAATTATGGCCCAATATGTTTTTAACATATTCACAGTTTACAGCTTAGGTTTGAGAAAGTTGCTGTTGCTGAAACTATGAAACATGAAATTTGGAATCGACATATATTTCTTCTATAACCTAACAAACGGATATTCAAAATTTGTTTTTACAGATTGGGCGGTCAAAAAAACAGCAATATTTTACTTTACAATTAATATTTAAAATTATTCTGATCAAAATTATTTTCTACTTTTTAGTGCAAAAGAAAACCATTGTTTTTAAAGTTATTTTTTTAGTCAAATAATTTAAGTTTTTTATTATTTTTATAACTAACGATTTAGGTGAAATTCACTGAAAAAGGGTTTTGGGGGACGAAAAATCGATTAAGATAAGTTTTATTCTTGGAAGCCCCCGTTTTCTTACAAATTTAATCATTTAAGGAATTAGAAATGAGCAATTGTATCAAAATACTGAAAGTGAATCCTTTTAATAAATTATACTAAATGAAACGTAAATTATTTTAATAAAACAGAAGAAATATTAAGTAGGTAAATATAGTGTTAACTAATTTTTCAATAATTGGCATAAGGTATGTTATTTTTATATCATGGCGTATTAAACATTATCCTAACCTAGAATTTCGGCTCCAGAGAAGTGAAAATAAGAATGTGTTTTGCTTAGAACTCACTCAATTAATTTCAGATCGATTCAAGCATTTTTTAAACGAAAAGGAAGAAATGTCTACATACATTTTATATATTAGAGTGAGTTTAAATAGTTCTTTATAAAGATTTAGAAGCATTAAAAATGTATAAACTCGATTTTACGGAACATATCAAAAGAGAAAAACGGTACGTGAAAATTAATGCAAAAGGACCCTTGCACATAAATAATGACAAAATAGCACTTTTGTATGGTAAAATTTCACTGAGTGGGACCATACGATTTTTAGTGTATTTTTAGACGCATTCACAGTTCATTGCTATAGAACAGTTATTAATTTTATAAACACAGTAATGTCAGTAACATATTTAGTTTCACTGAATAAATACTTGCGATTTTTGTTGAACTTTTAAACGCACTGACTGCCTAAACCTATTGTTATATAAGTAATATAAGAATTTTAAGGCGCGATATTTTTATAATAAATTCACCGCGGTTTCTAAGTATGAAAATCGGGTTTATATTTTTATTGACGATTTGAATTTAAACTTGACTCTTTATTACTGTCAAATCTTCGTAAATAATCACGCACAGACAGCACAGTTAAATCACAGCCCTCACATGCCACAGTTTTGCGACCTGTATGCGAGTTATTGTTATCTATCGAGAAACTCTAATATCATTAAAATGTATCTGAAATATTTAACGGTATTTTTTCATTGTTTAAACATTTTTATTTATTGGTTCTTTCTTACCAATTTTTTCAATTGTTATTTTAAATGAGAAAAAAATTAATTAAAAAATGTATAGATTTGTGTATACTATTTTTAAAATCACGGAAAATTAATACCATGTTTATTGAACTCTCCGAGCAAAGCTCGGTCTCCCAGGTACTAATTAATTAATTCATGTAAGTTTTTTGACATGTATAGACAATTATAAAACCATTAAAAAAATAATTTTTCGCCCAGCGTGGGACTTCAATTCAGGGCGCTGCAGATTTGAATTTGACCCATACATTTAGACTTCCTAGGTCAATGGGAGATAACTTAAGGGGATCTTCTAAAATATATATAAAATATATGTAAAAGAAAAATGCAATTTTGAATATTTGAACTTCAATTGCGCCTGACGGAGACAGGCTTAACCCACTAGTTATATTATAAATATAAAATCGAAAAACCAAGTGTACTTCGCAAGGTGAAGGAAATCGCGAGAGGTCTGCAAGTAGTAACTTGTCGCAGGGATTTTCCTATTGTAGTGTAGAACCTACAAACAATTACCTTTTTCTTTTGCCCGCGACCCCCCGAGTAAGGCTTTGCAACCCCCCTGGGGGTCGCAACCCACAGGTTGACAAACACTGATATAAATGTTCGACAACTGGGATTCAGTTGTACTATATTTGTTTGCATACTAATTTATGAACTGTCAACTTATGTTTTTAAGAACCTTAGTAGGTTCATCAAGAACTCGGACATTCATAACTTAAATACCAGATCAAAATCTGAACTTAGAGTTCCTTTTAATCGATTAACCGTCTCCATGAAATCCCCAAATAGTTTAGGTATTGCTGTTTATAATAAATTACCTCAAAATATTAAACAATGCGATAAACTGTCGAAGTTTAAAAAATACTTAAAATAATTTTTATTATCAAACGCTTTCTACAAATTGGATGAGTTTTTAAGTTATGAATGATTGAGTCCTTGATGGACCTACTACTGTGCTTGATGGATCCACCGTGACGATTTTGTATCCTTTATTGGCAAAGCAAATAAATATTATTATTATTATTATTATTATTATACAGGTGTCACAAAAGTAAAACGCCATTCGTTAATTAATAAGTAAAAAATGTTTAATGGACTAATACTACGATTCTGAAATAGCAGAGAGTGATTCATCATTATAGTAAGGTTCATTTAATAGAGCAGCGAAGCAATAAAACAATATAAAAACGATCAAAAACATAAAAAGGTTCGGTAAAATAATAACACAATGGCTACTTCAAGATGCTAGCACACAGATCGACGATATCGTTGGTTGAATCAGTATGACACAGTAGTATTACTTTAATACTATATTGTCCCCTTTCTTATTTTTTATTTATAATCTTTTATGTATATTATTATTTTAATGGGTTCGTTTACCAAAACACCGAAATAAATAGTACTCCCACACTAGCACTGGCTTGCCAAGTTGGGTGGGAAAATTCTGAAAATTTAATATGTCCATATGTATATAAATAAAAAAAAGGAATAAATAAATAAATAATAAAATAATAATAAATAATAATACCCGTTTCATGCGCATAAAAACTGAACCGCTTATATTATATTGTGAAATATCAGTGTATTAGTCCCTACCAACAATAGCGAACAGTACTGTAGTTTAGAAGATAATGGTGATAGCAATATGTGTTTATTTTGGAACAGCTTGTATAATATAACCTATACGCTATTAGTTTCACTTCATTAATATATTTCAGAGTTCCGTGACTGTAGGAAGGTCGCACAAATCAACGGCAATGTTTGGACAATTTGGACATCCCACAAAACACACGAGGATCGCTTTAATAACAAACTTTCATTTTTCTTCAAGAATTTATTAGCGATCTTAATATCGAAAAAAAAATAAACATTACTATAATATAATGCACTCATTTTTTCAACATAGGTAATTAATTGATTTCACACAATTACATTCAGGACCGTATTAAGATTCGCACAAAATGCGAAATGCCTCCATAAACAACGATGGATTCGACATCGAAAGCCCACAACAAAGTAAGCATGATGAAAGTGCCCCCACCAATACTAAAAAGTGCCAAATAGATAAAAAACCGTTGGCGTCGGGGGACGCCCGATAGAAGCGAAGCGTCTACGCATTTGATGATTTAAATCATAAGCGCACTAGCTAAGCACGCGTGGATACAGCAAACGCGCGCAGTTAACAATGACACATGACGTTTTTTATCATTTTACTGCCCAGCCACCAAGCGCGCAACATTCGAAAAAAAACTTCGCTTCAAAATTCTTTAAACATGCACTATCGTCTGAAGATTATACAAATAACCTAATTAAGCTGCAAAAAAACGAAATTACACAGGTGTCGTTACGATAATACTACTAATGGCAATTTGCGTAATGGCATATTCTTTTGAAGAATTTGCGCGCATTTTATCAGAGATAGGTAACGTGAAAAACTAATGCTAAAAATTTTAAGTAAACATTAAGCTATTTAAAGATTTTTTGTGTAATTGTTTGAAAGAATCACAAACATTGAAATGTTTTATATATTTTTGAAATTAGGAATTTTTATAGGAGAAAAACACGCTGAATCCAGTGAGCACTAGCAAACAACTGCACATCTTTTAGTTTAGAAACTATACTGCCATTCAAAGATTTTGTTGTGATTATTTTTTTAAGATAACACAACGTAAACCAAAAGATATATAGAAGTTTTGTTGGGCCTCCAAGGTGATTTTCCAAAAGTTCTGAGTAATTTCGATTATCGTCATAAATCACATTACGGAATCGGATTACGTAACAACAGATATTAATTAAATGTTGATTTCTCATAAAGTTTGCTCTCTTTAGATGTTTTGTACATTTTTAATACTATGCGAGAGTTAACATTTAGTTTTTTGAGTACAATCAGGATTATTCAGAGGAAGCTTAAATATATTTTTACCCTGCATTCGTTTTATCTAGCTCCGAAGCAACCATGCATATTATGTCATATGTGACATACAATACAGTGGCAAGAAACTGTTTTACGCAAGTATTATTTCGGTAATAAATCACGGCACAATTAGTATTACTAGTGACAAGTGCTCTGAAACGACCCACAGATCATATTTTAAACTTTTTCTTAGCCATGTAAGAATGGTTAGGCTATATAAAAAATGTCAATTTTAATTCGGTCGAACGGGGGTCCTTTGAGCGGTTCTCGTATAATGACACTGCAGCCCATAGATTTATCAAGGAAAGGGGACACAATGAATATCCTATTCCATCACATAAATTATCAACTATATCATTATTTATCAGTCAAACAAGCATCAGTCACCATTAATCTTGCATTTATTACGTAAAATTAATTATAAATAACATTCGGTTATAACGTTAAGTCGATTGCAACGATAAAGATTCTAGAAAGTTCAGTTATACAGTCGACTATGCATTATCGCGATTATAAGAATTATAAGGAACTTATCACTTTGATTTTCACTTTGTTTTTTTAACGGCCAGAAACACCCACAGTTATGTGAGGCTACGAGTTTATATTTTTAATTTTATTTTTAATAATAGATTAATAATAGATTAAAAATCAGTTGATACTTTCACCAGCTCTCGAAATAGAACCTGAGACTTGGGGGCTTGTAACAGAGAAACGATGGAAACGCCTTATAATCAACGGCATCGCTACACGCTCGACTATTATTCTCAATCCCAACACATTAACTTAATACACCACTGAGCATAGTTTTGTTGAAATTTTCAATAAAGTAAAATGTCTAAACAACTAATTTATGTGAATAGAACCTACATGAAACCAATTTATGTTTTGAAAATAATTTACTGCATGCAAAAATCTATATTTTCACACGCAAATATTGGATAGAACACAGTCCAAACAAATGCAGTTGAAATGTAAAATTACTAAGTATACAATGTTTGTTAACAGTACCGGTCGCTGCCTCCGTGTTTTTAAGTTAATGAATGCGCACATGTCACACAAACTGCCTTCAAATTTTACAACTGTGCGGTGAAGTTGGTTAAAACAATGAGACGCTGCGAGTCGTTCTTTAACCATGTACTAAGTTAACCAAATTGCAAATGAAACGATTCTGCTGTCTGATGGGGCAGCTGCTCTCCGCCTAGAAAAATGATTGAAATGCATTTTCTGCACACCCTACTATAAAATAGCTGCTTTTCATCTCTGCTAGCGATAGTAAAATGGACTATGTCGCACTAGTGCGTGAAGTAAAACAAAAAAAAAGAGGTAATCTTACAAATACAACAGCAATTTCCAAAAGCGATCTGTCAGTTATCGTTTAATTTTACAAGATGACCAGAGATGCAAAGCACTTGCGTATTGTTCATAAATATCCCAAATGAAAAGCAATATGACAGCTGTCAGCTATTTTATAGAAAGTACATGCAAAAAATGTAGAGTGTATCCGAATGTAGTGTTTTTATGATCCGTTTGACTGTCAAAACTGGCTGACGCTACTTTTTCCATAATGTCACAACTCGCACATAAAATAGTGCATTACAGTCTAGACACATAAACTACCATTTTTAACCGACTTCTAAAAAGAAGGTTATCAATTACGTATGGGTATAATTAATACTGGTTCAGCTTTAACTTCTCGAAGGGTAAACAGATCTGGATAAATTCGACGCCGTTGAATTCAGAATATTAGCGGAATGGCCACGTATAATTGTTATTTAAATCGATTCAAGTAGTTTTTCACCGACTTCCAAAAAGAAGGATTGTTGTGAATATATTACCTCATTTCTGCTGCATTTGTAAACCGACTTTGATGATTTTTTTCTATTTAATAGAGCATACCTTCAGAGTAGCTTCACATAAATTTTAGTTAAATCGGTAATAAATCAGTAATTTTTTTCTAGTTTATTAATTACTAATCAAGTAAAAAGTCGATTTATAACATATCAACTACGTATTGCGACACCACAAAAAATAAAAAAAACTTTTTATAAAAAAAATTGAACTGCTTTCAAAAAAAATTGTGAGCTCGGTTACTATAAGTTGTTATATACTACCTATGTACTTTTTATAAGCGTCGATGTAAAAATTTTATTATTTTCCCCTTTTTAATGCGGCTCTTTTTAAAGAGATTCAATTTTTTTTATTTTAATACTTACTAAAAATGTTGGGTAAAGGTTAAAGAGATTGGCATAAAGTTTTTAAGAATTTATTTTTTATGATCTTCAATAAAAAAAATTAAATTTCTAGCGTGTATCTAACGAAAAGATTGTTTGCAGTCATTTTCATCAGTAAGCAAGATTAACAGGCCAACATAGAATTGTCATACAATAAGTGATCTGCGTGGTATGCAAACAGCGTTTCATTTCGATTTACGCGGTGGTCGGCCACAGGCTGAAAGTTTGTTCGATACGATGGAAAAACCGCGGCTTCACTTGACAACGGCTCTGTGGTCTTGGTCGACCACATGTGACGAAAACACCGACTATAGACGCTAATGGCCGTAACTGTCGAGCATCTATCAATTATAGTCTACAGTGCAATCGAACATCATAACAGGCTGATTCTGATAAGTATACGTCTATTCATCTGAAAATATTGAAATTTTCCAAATATTTTTGGCACAATTTTAAACGACTGCGACTCGAAAATAATATGAACAGTAGTCGACCTACAAGTATAATCAACTAGCGGCCCAGTCCGGCTTCGCCCGGGTGTAAATGTAATATATAGGATATAAAAGATGAGAATCATTATCATTAAATTCTCAACGTGTATTGAATTTGCGCGAATTCAATCGCTTTTATTTGTGCATGTTCAAAAATCGAAGAAAAATCTTATTTCCCAGAAAGAAATTTAAAAAATTCTGTTGATCCGATCGCTACCAAACTTCAGAAAATCACCCGCTGGGCTAATCTAAAGATTGTCTGAAAATTTCATTAAAAATGGTCTACCCGTTTGGAGTCCATATAGACTACATATACTTTGTCTTTTATCTATATAGATTATTAAAATGTAAAAAGTGGTTATTGTGACATAACGATAATAGTTGGACATACAGTATCACGAAGTTTTTTGTAGTTATTGATCCGTTCTTTAATATTGTAGAACATACTTTTGTTCTATCATCAATAGTTTCCGCAGCGCATGCGACGAAAGATGTTTTATGGCATTTTTTACATCTTGGGTTACGTTACTAAAGTTTTAGTAAGGATCCCTAATATTTTCTAGCAATAAATATAGCCTATGTTACTCAGGGTGAATGTAGCTTTCTAATGGTGAAAGAATTTTTTAAATCGGCATAGTAGTTTTTGAGTTTATTCATTACAAACATACACACACACAAAAATACAAATCTTTCCTCTTTATAATATTAGTGTAGATTAAGAAAAACCTAGGAACAATTTTAGCGATTTTTTGAGGAGGAAAGTTGAATAGATTCAAAATGAGATTTACAAAAAAAAACTATAAAACCCCCACTTTTATGAACAGCGCACTAAAAACTTAAAAATATTCTCCTTTTATAGCTGTACAAGTTAACAGAAAACCGGAATGCGAAAAGTAAAGTAACTAACAAAAAACATTCCCTTTTACTTTGCTGTCGCGAAATTTGGCATATACTGAATTAGGCAACACTAGCTCTAACATTGCTACATAGTGTGTCATTAATATAACACCGTGCACCGCAAGCTTTATCAATAAACAAATTCGCTGGTAACTAATAGAAACCGAATCTGAACTCTGTGTGGGAGACAAGTGAATTAATATGAAACACAGTATTAATATATTAACCGGTTATGTAAGGTGTTACAGGTGTTACAGTGTTCACAACCACAACTAACAACCGGCAGTGTTGTCCGTCCGAGGAGTTCCTAGAGATAGCACGACGACTACGACGCACGGTGCCAATAAACTTATTGAACTGTTATCTTCTTGCTACATATTTACAAAGTATGTATTTTTTAATCTATGGCCACAGGACACAATCGCTTATGTAAAATTTATAGTAATTGTGTATGTCTCAGATTGTAATTTGCACGACATTATATACATTTTTTTGCCGACCACCCTATAAAATAGCTGCTTTTCATGCCCGTATAGCGGTAGTAAAATGCTAGTTATCATTTAACACTATAAGAGGGTCAAAGATAGCAAAACAGGCGTAGTTTTCGTAAACAATCCAAATCGATTACAAATGACTTTACATGCAGCTATCTTTAAACATATAATTATTATTATTATGTGAAAATCAGCTATTTTATAGAAGGTACGTGCAAAAAATGTATTTTGTATCTCGAACTTATCGTGTAACTGCAGTTAAAACTCGATAAACTTGTTTTCCCATAATGTCACAACCCGTACATATTAACTGCATTTACGTTATAGAAATATAAATTACTATTTCATTATATCTACAGTAGCATTGCCAGTTTTTTTTATCTAAAATTGAATGTCCCGCATGTAACAGTTAATATTACGATTTTTAAGGGCTCTTACTTAGATTAGAACTGCACAAAAGGTTGACAATTTTATACACAGATTCATAAGAAGCAGAAAGAAACTCCCCAATAAATATTCAGCCAGTATACCTACAAAAATGTATAGTAAAGTTTTTACTTAAATCGTTTCAGGAGTTTTTTTCTAGTTTATTTAGTAATCAAGTGCAAACTACGTTGGTATTTGCAAAGACACTAAAAAGCAAAAAATAAAACTCTCATTTAATCAGTTTACCATCTAGTGAAACTAGAGCCGACCTCAAGATCGAATAATTATTCCTAAAACAACAACGCCAGCGTATAAGAAAATTCGGAGGAAAGCTAGTATGTAAAATGAAAATTTTCAGTTCCCCGGCTGTATTGTTTCTGAATTCAAACAATGTAATACACCTAACAAACATTTAAGGGCATTATTTACCACCTGTTCAATATACCCTTTTTCACCCGCATAGTTCTATCTTACGGGCAGTAGGATATGTGTCTGCATGTAAAATTCACTTACATTTCAGAAATCTATTTCTATGAAAAATCTTGTTCAATCTTTGATTGTTATGCTTAAAAATAAACTATAAAAAAATTATCATTCTTTCCATACGATTTTGAACAAAGTTTTTATAGTTTATTTGATGTAAATAAAAAAATTTAAATCATAAAAATATATAAAAACGAGAAAATTAAGATTTACATACATTTTGTACAGAAAAAATTAAATTTCAAAAAAACTTTTTTAGTATTTTTTTAACATAAGTTTGTAAAGAAAAAACTTCAGAACCTTAATTATTTGCCTTTCCGTAATTCGAAATCTTGTAACGTGCTGTAAAGAAATGTTAACGAATATCACGTTTTTTTTTCAATTTTTATGTCCAAAATAACGCAGCTAACAAAAACCGTATATTAAAATGAATTTTGCGACCACAGTTCGAAATTTCTCGAAAGCATATTTTATATTTTAAAGGAATCAGTTACCTTAAAAAAATATCAAAATCGGAGCTATTCTTGAGGATTGAACATTTTTATCGATTTTTCAGCTTCATTGAGTCGACTACTTTGGACCATGAATTATGAGACACTTATACGAGAATACATGGGAAATAGAATAAAATAGTGATAATTTGACGTCATAAATTCATTTTTTTTCGTGAATTTGTAGGTGCTTTTTAATGCTAACTGAATTTAAGTGTTCGCGACATAATCCTTTTTACGTATCTCCAATAACCTGTTACACGAATCAATATGCAAAAATATTCATCATCATTGCTAGCGCGCAACCAACAGGTCCTCACAAGACCAGTGCCGGGTCATTGAAACGGGGCACATCGCGTAAAAATCTTAGACGCAACCAGCATTCAAAAGGTGACTAACGTATTGAATATATAAAATTCACTCGTTTTCTGTGAAGTTGGTTTAAAAACTAATTGTGAGGGTACGTACTCTCCCTCGACGCTATGCCTATGACTCTAACAGATCTGTTTTTTGTTTCAAATAAATAACATGGCTGCCAGTTTTAAAGTCACAGAATAATATGGCATATATGAAACATTAAAGAATTATACGGATGTTGCGATACTAGTGATAATATGTTGCACAGTAAAGGGCCTCGCTATGTCTGTCAAAAAATATACATCATTTACCTTCTGACATACCTACAACAAATTGAAAACTAAAATAAATTTGAAAGTTCCTTAAAATATCATTTAACTGAACAAAATACCAACGCAATTGACTAGGTAGTGGTCAATTGCGTTGGTATTTTGTTCAGTTAAATGATATTTTAAGGAACTTTCAAATTTATTTTAGTTTTCAATTTGTTGTAGGTTATATATTATATGTTTTTGGTATAACAAATTAAGGTTCAATATACCCGCTTTTTCACCCGCATACCTTTATTTACGTTTCGAAAATCTATAATTTCAATGCAAAATCTTATTTAACCTTTGATTGTTATTGTAAAAAAAAAGTATCATTCTTTCCATACGACTCTGAGCAAAGTTTTTACTGTTTATTTGATCTAATTAAACAATTTAAAATCATAAAAAAGTATAAAAACGAGAAAATTAAGTTTTACACAAATTTTTGCAAAGAAAAAATAAAATTTGAAAAAAAACTATTGAGCACGACTGTTGGTATTTTTAACATACGTTTGTAAAGAAAAAGCATCAAAATGTTAATTTGCCTTTCCGTAATTCGAAATCTCGAGACCTGTTGTAAAGAAATTTTGAAGAATATCAAGTTTTTCAATTCCATTTTAGGGCACAAATACGTTTTTTTTTTTTGAGAATTTTTTTAACAGGAAGCCAAATTTTATTAATTTAATGCTTGATCACAATTCACAGCTAATAAAAAAAAATAACAAAATAAACCACAGTTCGAAATTTCCCCAGAGCATGTTTTTCAATCTGAGGGATCAAACACCTTATGAGTTATATTATTGGTATTTTTTAAATTTTCATTTCATTCATTTTACTCCCCAAATCGTCGAAGTACTGCAAAAAATGTGATTATACGATCACAATTTAAGTCCATTCGTCATTGTAAACTTAGATTTTGAGACAATTGTTGAGACTGCAACCCAACTTCACGACACGGCGCTTGTGTAAATCTGAGTTAATGTGAAACACTGTTTCAGTACGTCGGGCGCACACTGGACGTTCTTGTCCACACGCACGTGTGTGTACAGTTCGGGTTGGGTGATCCGGCGAGCACATCCGCCCACGCGCATCGACTGGTCGGGTACGCCAGTGCCCACGTCACTATTTTGCGCATAACACTACTTATATGATATTTATATACTTCGCTTGATTCACAAATACCCGATGGAACTGCTTCAGCAGCGTTTATCAGAGTCGACCATATGTGATCGTATATCGTATACATATTCAGTCCTGACGGATTTACGTATTCAAAATTCCGGCTCGTTTGCTTCGAATGTTTAGATCTTAAGTTCCAAATAGAAAACGATGGTCCAAAAAAAGGACTTCACCCTGTAGACCATAGATTTGTCCTCGACTTTTGATTTAGTAGACGCCACTGTTTGCTACTGTAATTTAAAGCATTAAATAAGTCTGCAACGCAATATTTTACTTCATTTCTTCCTCAAAATTTTTCATTGCATAACAATATTTCTAGCTGTCTTTATTAGCAGACGTTGCGTGGACGTTGCTCGTGAATGGAGGTACAGTGGAGTCGCGGTACTCAGACCGCCGTCTAGTTGAACGCCGCTTCAAATCGGGCATTGCCAAACGCTGGCGCAGATATACCGACCTGACACGACAGGGAGAGAGATGAATTCATTTTTGTTTTGTTTTCAAGATAGTCAACAGCGGTCAAAATTAATAAATATTTATGACTTCACGAAAATAGTCAAACATACAAGAAACATATGCAACGAAAAACTTAAAATCTCAATTTCTTCCTTTTATTTTTGCTGTGTTGTTACCTATAAGCCCCATTACCGACTATATTATACAATAATAATTAATAACAGCACTCTATACTAATTAGACAATTTCAATTATTGGGCACCCAGCATGCAAAGCAAATGCCCGATTATGGCGATCCCGCTGTAAAATAAGCCACATATTGTCTCTGGGGCCATTCATAAAATACGTTCACATACAAGGGGGGGAGGGGTCTTGCTGAGTGTGACAAGGGGGACGGGGGGTCTACGGCAACGTGACGTTCGCTGTTCATTAAAATATTTTAAATTAATATTTTTTCAATAAATACTTTTTTCTCAATTTTTATTATAATACAAAGCCATTCATTTCGTATTTACTATTTAGTAAATAGATAGACTTTTAAACGTATCTAGTTTTATTACAATATATTGTAACTCGATATATTTACTTATGTTTATTTTTCGACATGAGCTCTGTGGCGCGGCTCTAGCGTTTTGACTTGGCTCTAGCGGCGTTGCAATCCATCACAATTGGTTTCTTTGTTTTTCCAATACTTAAGAGTGTAACGTTTCCACGTTAGAGATGGGTAAAACGGGTCTTTTTAGTGATAGTGATAGAATTATTATTTATTTGTTCGTTATAAAAGATATTTATTAATTTATTCAAATTTTATTATAAAAACTAAATATATATTTTTAATTTTCAAAATTTGTGTACTATCCATTGAAATTTATTATATTCAGGAGGAGGGTCTTAGTTTTTGTGACGAAATATTTACAGGGGGATCACAGAAAGTGTGACACAGCGTGACAATAGGGGGAGAGGGGCTCAAAAAAAGTTGATTGAAGCGTGACATATTTTATGCACAGCTCCTCTACCGTTTCGTGAAAACCGCAAGAAAATCGATTTTCTGCGTTTATCCTATTCAGACACATACTAAAGACAGGTAGTAACAACTACAGCGTAGGTAAAAAAAAATGGTAGGACTAATTTTTAGTCCTACGTGTTTTAAGTGTCTGACTAACAATTAATAAGATCAATATCTAACGATAATCGAAGTTCTCAAGAGCTCTAGAGCTAAATGTTGATTCATCGAAGCTCGGTTTTCTCAGGCTTAGATATAATTTACGCTCAGTAAACAGAGGTCTTGAATTAAGTCTTACAAAATAAAAAACCCGGGTCGCAGTGCCAAAACCCTGCCGACAATATAGTGTTTTTGCTAATACAGGCAGTGTGGCTTCATTATGCGAACTTAAGTTAGTTTTTGAGCAAAATAAAGAATTTGACTCCTTAATACACCCCTTAAGAAAACATTTTTTTTCTTAATTGCAATATTATTTTCAATCGAACCTCTATACCGAATTATATACACCTTAAAGTAAATAACACACTATCTGTAAACTAGTTTTTTCGTAAAATTTGTAAATCCGGTCCTGTCGGGCCGATTTTATTAAAATTTTTGGGACACTTTTTAATTACTACCAGAGGGTTAAATTTCATTTTTGAAACGATTCGGAGAATTTTTTCGGTATTTTGAGGCCCAAAAACATTTTTTAATCCCTAAAAACTACCCTTAAAATGGCCCGATTACGCCCATTTTAAATAGGCTTCTTGCGGTGACGGATTTCAACACGTGGGCCAAATTTAATTGAAATAATAATAATAATAATAATAATAATAATAATGCGTTTAACGTCCGTTTCTCGACTTTATGTCATAACAGACGCCATTCGCACCATTACTATTTTTCATTTTACCACTTCCCGTTTTTTCTACATTTCTTAAACTTCAACTTATATAATAGCAATGGGCGAATCAATTAACTCTTTCAAAAGTTATTGCCAGCACACACACATATATATATATATATATAAACATTTTCAAAAATGGTGCCAAAGTGTTTAGGAGGTTATGAAACGTCGAGAAATTTTGGTCCGACCCCTATGTCCCGCCATCCGACCGATGCCAGTAATGTATGTTGCCATATGGCAAATACACTAATAAACAAAATTTCGAAAACAATGTGCCGTCAGAAAATCATGGTCGTTAAAAGATGTCGGGACTGATAGAAATGACCCAGTCCATAACCGCCGCCCCCTCTCGTCGAGCCTGGCTGAGTTAAAGTTTAGGAGGCGTAGAGATATTCGCGGTTTTTTCACTAAGGGTCCCGCGAAAGTGGAGCACCGACTGTATATTCCTTCGGAGAAAAATAATCGAACCTGGTCCTTGGAAAATCAAATGCTCGGTTCTGTTACGCTAAACAGCAGTAAGCACAGTAACATTACGTATAACTACCCACTCTAGCAGTGAAAGTGATTATGATATAGTCGATGGAACTGTTTAAACATATTTTATGCAAGTATCAAAACGACTTGAACGTTGTCAACTTTACATGTATAGTTTGTACTGACCCTACACTGAAACCACAGTGACTGTTTCAATAGGGTAGTGAATAATATCGATTGTAACTTGGCCTCGCGATTTGCATGAAGTTTATTAATTGTCTTATAACTTGAACAAGCATTAACATACAATCTTCATTGAACGCTATCAACCAACCAAATTACATTTGATCAACTTATAACTTGAACGACAGTAGAGAATATATTTCAATAGCACGAGTGTGTCCTTGTGGTTTCAATCGCTTACATGAGGTATTGCTGCTTGAATGATAACGGGTAATAAAGCATTGAAGGGCGTAGTTATGAAACAGATGATCTAACTTGAAAGAAGAACTCAGTTTCATCGGATCCAATTCCTTCATTTGTTTAGTCCGTCAAACTCACGAAAGCGCGACGTATTAAAAAAATATAACAATGGCCGACACTTCACAGTCGGATCGTTAGAGAAGCAAGTCGGATTCGATTCGACTCGTTTCAATACTTGATTATTTCAAATAAAATCACTGTCAACTAGCCAGCGCATATACCTTACAACTTGAACGACGCTTGATAATATTGTTTCAATGGCTGTATCGAACAATTTATATAGTTTATGCAGGTATACTTGTGACCTGATTTTACAAAATGCACGTACTATGATCGAAACAACGTCAACCAACAATCTACTTTTTTATAACTTGAACGACAGTAGATGTTTCAGGAATGATATCAAGTATGCTACAACAACAATCGTTAAACTTATGGCTTGTATGCTGACAAGTAGCTAGAGATTTACAACCAAAGGAGAATTTAGGCTTAGGCTCTGGCCTAGGGCGGCACAAATTCAGAACGCCACTAAAATTTTAAAAATGACTAAAATTTGAAAGGTGACAAAAATTTGAAAGACGCTAAAAATTAAATGAGTATTGTCTTTTGTGAAAGCGAATTTTATTACATACTTTTCTTTCTCACTGTTACGAATCAGAAATGTTAATATTTCAAGAGTATCATTAAGCAGGTACTACAAAAAGTAATGTTTCAGAAGATAAGGCACCCAACACCTTTCCCAAAGTGGGTAATAACGCCCCCTTGTGGGCGCTGCAGACCTAAAGGAGGGCGGTAAGAGACCCAGAAAAAAATGGGGGCGTTGTGTAGAGGCTTGGGGGGCGATTTGTAATTTCATCTAGCTAGGAGGACTCTTAGATATCGACTGAGCTCTCGACTCGAGAGGAAATAAAAATCAAGTTCAAAAATGCTACCAAGAATTTTGGCTACAAAAACCGATCCCGCAATTGTACCCTGGATTGTGGTCAATCGTTCAACGATTCTTGATAACATTCCCATATTGTCATATTTGTGTGAACGTGGATTTAGTGCTGTGGCAACGCTGCTTACTAAAAAAAGAATTCGTTTGCATGTTACCGAACGTGGCGACTTGCGGCTGTTCTTGAGTAAATTGGAACCTGATATCAACAAACTTATTAAACAGCATCAGATTCATCCTTCACATTAGTTTTTATATAAGAATCGATTATGTTTGTTTTATTTTGAATAAAAGATACTCTGAATACTATAAAGTTGCGTTTCAATTATCATTCTCATTGGCAGGTGTAGCCCGTAAGAGTTAACTTGAGACCTGAGCGCCGTTGTGTACTACCTACTGCGCTCAGGTCTCAAGTTAACTCTTGCGGGTTATAGTAAAAGTTTCATTTAGAATGAATGTTTAATCTCCGCTAATATAGCTTACAATAATTAATTAATTTAATTTGAAGTTATAGTGGTTTTTAAGTAGGTGAAAAAATAGGGGCGCTAAAAAATAATTTATTCTCAAAGTGGGCAGTAGACAAAATAAGTTTGGGAACCCTTGCAATACAACAATGGTTAATGTGTTTCAATTACTACTTTCAAGATGCTGTCACACAATCTTGAATTATGTCCACCAATTACATACGATGTATACTATCTTACAACTTGAACGACAGTTGACTAACACGTTTCAATAACAGTATCGAGTATAGCATGTTATCGTATGTGATGTGTATCTCCTTAGTTGAGCTTACAACTTGAAGGCCGCCAGCCACAGCGAGCCAGCGGTCCGCATGTGGTCTGATGTCGCGGTCATGCAGCATTAGTCAAACAACAGAAACGTATCGAACTGCTGCACTTCTCCTCTTCTTAAACGACGACGTCTTCGCGGCGATGGTGGGCACCGACTTCGTACCGCCGCTGCACGGTCAACAGTTACTGGAATACTAACAAATGAACGCGACCAATCAGCTGTTAAATTGACGAACACGTGAAAGACGGTACATCACTTTTCCGAAACGCATTAGCGATATTTGTGCGGCAGAAACGCGAAATGTTCAAAAGGACTGTAAATTGACGAAATCGATTAATGCCCTTGTGGTTTTCCAAAAAAGCCATTGTTTTGATTTTGATTAAAGAACAGTTGGTTTTGCGTGTGAGAATTTAAATGAAAGTGCGTGTTTTTTTAAAGATAATTTTGATAAAAAAGCTGGTTTACGTGTGAAAATAGGTGGCGGAAAAGTGCGTAAAAAACGAAATATTACGAACCTTAACGATTCGAAAAATTAATTTTTAACAAACCTTACTAAAATGTGAATTTTATAAATATAATCAATCTGAGAAATAAAATATATGTACGGTGAAAAACAAAAGAACGTTATTGTGAATTGTCGAAACGGTATTTTTTTTTTTAATTTTATTTTCGTTTCAAATAACTGTTTTGTTTGACAAATTGAACACAGAACTTCAAATAAACGGTTCAATCAATAAAGTTGAATACAAATGAAAAATAAAATTGTCAATGACAACGCACTAAATTCAGTATTGGAGTCTCGTTTATATTCAAAAAAGACCAGTTATTTAAATCGTAGTAATATGTACCTACACTATATAAAATCGATTTGAAACCAAACAACAGAAGTGATAAAAAATCAAATATTTGTGTTATACATTTGAATGAAAATGTGGAAACACATTTCAGGTAATTAAGCATGAGTAATTTTTCTCACGTACAATGAACATTTTTCAAAATAAATGGACGCCATTTATCAACCATTACACCAACAATTAGGTTATGTGTTTGAATATTCAACAGTTATTCCGGAAATTACCGAAACTTACGTAATTAAATAAATACAGTCATAAATTTTATTACACGCATTTTTCTCATTAAAAATAATTACTGGTCATTCTACATAAAAACAATAAATAGATATTATGTGGTACTCAATCGTAGCCAAAATTGTACGTTTACATTTTGTGTGCTTGATTCCACTTTGATCCTTTCTTGAAAAATAAATCGTTGGTGTTATATTTTATTTTCTTAACTATTCAAACAACACTAAAGTCGGAATATTATTGTATTAGTATTTTAAAGTAGGTTATTACCCTCCTCTGTCCTCCGTTGGGCTTATCGAATCAAAAATACATGTGACAAAACCGATATCAAATTTTTGGTACATTTTTCTGTAGGTATGTTCATTTTTTTATACTTATTATGAAACATTTCCTCAAAAGTTTCATTTCTACATCAAATCTAAAAATGGTTCCTACGATGTCATCCTTAGGACTTTTCTGTAGATCTTTTAAGACCTGCAGTTCTGTAACACATTAGTATCTCTTTAATGGTTTAGTAATTGTAAGCTATGTAAGCGCCCTAAGAGCGCCTTTTTACGACAAAACATCGAGATTTTTTATTAGGACTCCGTACATTCTCGTATTGTTTGTCTGTCCGTCTTCACAGCTTATTTAAACTCCGAAATTTGGTGTAAATACACATTTAGATGACCCAGTCACGGACGTATAGTATAAATAAACGATCTCCGATTTTGGGGGTTAATTTTGGTGGCCAAATTAGAAAATTAAAAAAAATATTTTTCTTAAGTTCATCATCTGACATATGAAAAGGCTCATTGTAAGAAATATAAATATATTTTTTTCGTAATTTTAAAATGCATAGCTTAAAAGATATTAAAAAAAATGTAGGAAACTACTGAACCTTCAATTTTGAAAAAATACCCATTAGTTTACAGGAAAACTAAGTCTTAAAGTTATCACAGCAAACGGAATGGTACAGAATTGTCTCCTCGCGAGTTCGACTTGCACTTGACCAGTTTTTTAAATTTAATATGAATGTATTATACACAAATCTTACAAAAAAAATGGTGGTGAAAACCGCATTAAAATCCATTGTGTAGTTTGAAGAACTAAGCGAAGGCACAGATAACGCGGATAACAACTTTGTTTTATAGTACTACTAGTCTATAGATCACTGACAATATTATTTGCGAACTGATCCCAATGAAAGTGTTTCGATACATTTAATGACGGACACATTGTAGGTTCATTGTTTTTGCAAATACAACACAACGTCGAAGATGACATTGAAACACCTGCAAAATATCTCATTTCCTGCAATAATTGGTAATAAATATTATCTCCTCCACTCCTGCTAGATAGCAGGAACCAATTAAATATACAATAATCGAGTCTCGCGAGTTCATCTTTTTAAATACACACACCTACTACAATAGTTAATCTTCACACAAGGATGGGTTAACCATTCACAATAACCGTGTAACCTAAGTAATCCGCGTAGCCTCGTTTTTCGAGAGTGCAATTTTCAAACATAAAGATAGGTATAGGCGTGTGTTATGAAGACAAATATTTAATTAACATTTAAAACATATAGCCAAATAGCTGCGGGTCTCCAAAAAAAAATACATAAAATAGTTGCTTTTCATTCCCGTATAGCGTGCGTAAGTTTATTGATGCTAAGACTAAGAAATATGCAATATGCATACGTCACAAATACCCACATAAAATAGTACAATGATAAAATTGCAATTCTGATTCCTGCAAACATTTCTTAATAAAGTAAATTTTCAGGGCTGATTTAAATTTTTTCTTATTTTTTATATTTTTTGTTTCAATTGGCAATTTGTTGAATAATTTGAATCCTTTACATATTGCGGTAAAACCAATGTATCCGATCTGAAGTCTAATCAATTCAATTTCCATAGACAGCCTGCCAGTTACCATTTCCCTGTTAAAAGTGTACAAGAAACGGTAAAACCAAAGTAGGCGTAATTATCACAAAATAACCAAATAAACTGCAAATAAATATGCAGTGTATTGCACATAAATCTATCAAAAATGTTTTGAAATATATTAAGACATTAAAGTACAAATCATCTATATTTTGCCAAGTACACGTGGACGCTATTTTTGATTTTCAGATATTCGAATTCTGCTTATTTTTCTGAATAATTTGATATAGCATATCCTATATCTAAACGAATCACAAGCTACAAAACAGACCAAAATAGCTTTTTGACGTTATCTATACCGATCAAAGTGATTATGACATTATGTTTAAAACGAGCGCCGGCGAGTTTGAATAGTTACACGAACCGTAACACCATTACACACGAGAGACATATTATTTTTTGCGCATACCTCGTATAAAATAGCTAGTTTCCAGTTAGTTATAAAAAATTTTTTTAGTTCACTTTTGAACAAACGTCACTTTTTATAGTAAGTTTAAAAAAACAACTGACAGGCAAACACTGATTTATACTATGCAATTGGTATACCGCGACCAGTTTTGTTGTACTTTACTGCGCTAGTGCGTAATGGATCACTTTATATGCATACGTACATTCATGGAAAGCAACTATTTTATAGTTAAGTAATTAACTAGTTTCATACTCATTTCCAAGTCATCTTATTAGTTATCACCTCATGATGCTCTTTTTTGTGAGTCTGAAGTTGCAATACCAAGCTGTGAATTTAAATTCGTTTTGAGATTACACACTCGACCCCGACTTGAGAGCTAGATAATTTGTCTACGATGCATATGCGCTGTTTAAAAAAATATCATTTCAATCGATCAGTTAGTTTTCGAGCAGGATCGATTTAAGATTCTACAATGCTATGTGTGGTCACCAGCGTTGCCAGATTTTTTTTTGCCAAGTCGGAATTTTGGAACTTTTTGAGTGAAAAAAGCGGGACTATTTCGTCGAAAGCGGGACATAGTAAAAAAAACGCATATAATCAGAAGTTTTTAAATATTTATCTTTTTATTTGAGTTCAAATTACGTTTACGTGACAATAGATAGCAAAAATAGCCATAGAAAATGTATTTTAATAAAAATATGATATTTTAAATCAGATTTACCCTATCGTTAAATAGTTGAGTTTTATTCGTCTTCTGAATAAAAAAAATAAAAAAAAACAGAAATCAAAATAAAAAAAGTTTTATTCATTAGAAAAATATGGCGTTTCAAACAATAGTCTGAGGAGTGAGTGTTATACAAATTGCAACTTACAATAAAAGAATAATTATTTACGCACGGTCGAGTTATCCCCGAAAAGCGGGACATTTAATTTTGATTTAAAAATCGGGACGTCCCGCCAAAAGGGACGTCTGGCAACGCTGGTGGTCACAATCTAAGACCATTGTCAAGTTAGATTTTTTGACAATGCTTTCTCCTACCCAGCATAAATTGACATATTGTGTTATAAACTGACAATATGATTTGTTTTTCGTTGTGATATTTACGCCGTTAGCATTAAATATTTAACACATAAGAAGTTATACTTCACAAACAAAATCGCGTAACACACGATTTTTTTGTACAGACGAAACCACGTCTTGGTCTTTTCAGATTTTTATACTGCTACACGAAATAACTGCAGACTGACTATGAAGCAACTACAGAAATTCTTTAATGGTTTTATAGCAGCAAGGTCAATGTTTCATTAAGTTTTATTTTTATTTAAAATCGGAGGCAATTACGGATTTTTAATTAGACAGTTGAGTGGGCGTTCATTAAACAGACTTTTAAACTTCGCTATTACAAAAAGATGTGTTTTTATTCGATGAAGAAGATAACTTTTGTTCAATAAAATGAAAAAGCCAATTTTGTACAGTTTTTTTTTATTTTTATAAGTCGAGCAGCGATGGTTCGAGTATTGTGAAAACAAATTAAGGATTTGTATTTAAAAACGCTAAAACGCCCACAAATATATACAGAAAACTTTTATCAGCGGCTTCGCTCACGTGAATCTCAATTTTGAAAGAATTATTGAGCTGTATAAAAACACGCTATATACTTTATGTTCTCTTATGTTGTAACAGTTGACATCCAACAGACAACTTTTAAAGTAATAAATAATATTGACTCTACCAACAGTAATAGATATATTAACAAAATAAAATTACTTGCAATACTGTTCAATATTTTTATTTATATAAAAGACGTTTCAACCAACAGTTTTGGTCCTTTTCAATTTTCTATGACATATATTTCAGCAAAATGTCAAATAATTAATTATATTGACTCTACCAACAGTAATAGATATATTAACAAAATAAAATTACTTGCAATATTGTTCAATATTTTTATTTATATAAAATACGTTTCAAACAGCAGTTTTGGTCCTTTTCAAATTGAAAAGGACCAAAACTGTTAGTTGAAACGTCTTTTATATAAATAAAAATATTGAACAGTATTGCAAGTAATTTTATTTTGTTAATTAACTTTTAAAGTAATTAATGAATATTAATAATGGGTTTCTGATACGACTTCCAGTTTTAAATGTAAATTTAAGAATATAATTTGTATTCAACTAAGTAAATAGAAATCCCCATTAATTTGAAAACACGTGAGATTCTTAAATTTAGATTTAAAGCTGAACCACGTGATTAAAAAATCTGAAAAATACAGATAGTAGTACTTTATAATTAATACTTTCAACGAAAATTAGTTTGAACAAGCTATGTTAACAAGTTTTTTTAGATATCCACAATTTTCAGTTTTCAATGTCAGCAATCTACTAATAACGAAAGAATACTCTATGAAATCCTCGGTTGATTAGTGCACGACAGACACTTGGTCGGTTTTTTCTTCTAATCGTAATTCAACAAAGTTGACGGGGATATTACAGAAATATCGAAAAAGAAAAAAATCACAATTTAGAAAAATAGGTTTACACCAGTTTGTTATTAAACTAACCCAGACATTTCATTGGATTATTGTTGGTACCGTTTCGTTTCCCTAGAAAAGTTGAAAAACGGAAATCCAAGCATTCAGTCCGGTGCAACTTAGGAGGACATTGAATCCATACGTTTCAAGGTTCGATATTTGGACAGTTTTGGGCGTGTATTATGTATATTGCCTCGTGCATGATTGTATGTCTATTTAAATAATACATTATGAGGTCTATTCGCAAATGCAGTGGCGTGCCGTTAACTAGTAGAGTAGAACTCGCGCTTGGAGTGTTCCATGGAGTTATAACAATGTAATATTGTTTACGATAATTGTTAGTAAAGCACCACTTTCGCTTACTTTCGACACTTTTAAAAATTAAAGGCGGTATCTTTTCATTGCATTGAGTTAGAAGTTTGAACTGTTTACAGAATTATGGTGACCTTCAGTATTTGAAATTCATTTCAACCTGATACCTCTAGTCGTTCCTATAAGAAAAAAGGTCTTGACGGACAGATAGCCGAACATCAAAGTGATCCTATAAGGGTACCGTGTTTTTCATTTTGAGGTGCTGAACATTAAAAACTGCTGCAAAATACAATAAAACACTGAAAGTCCGTTTTTCGATTCCTTCTCGAACTCCGCATCATTGTATCGCAAACTCCCGATTTAACAATTTCATTGCGATTTGACGATTAAGCTGCTCGATGTTCCTCGCTCGATCTGGCAACAACAAAGAATGATGGAGACTATTGCAATTTTGCTAGATTTTTTTGTTTCGGGGCACACACGACCGCAGTCAAACTTCTTATGTATGAATAATGTAAACTAACTTTTGCGACTCATTTTATTTTATTTTTATTTTCCACTGTAGTACACGAATTTGAAATTTATTTTTGACTTCTGTGTGTAGATAATAAAGTACCGTTGTTTATACTGTGTTTCCAATTTCCATCGGTTTGCCGTCATTCGTGTGTATCAGTGTTTTTCGTTTCGTTCAGTTAACTCCTCAGACGACTATTATTTTAATGAGGCACGCCACTGACACATCGGCGTTTCCAATTACTGTACATCGTATATTTATTTTAGACGACAAGAATTCTTCTATTTATTTTTTGTTGGAATGTATTATTTGACGTTTTAAATTCTTTTCATTTACGTAAATTTATTAATCATTTTATAAATTCTATTACAGAATGGTTTTGATTCAACATAACGATATAATAAAAAAAACATTTTTTGTTGCTATAACATTCACGATTGACTTCAATGAACATTTCTGAAATTGTTTTAATTATGTTTTACATAATACTGTTGAAATTTATAAAGTAAATATTAATTTTATTCGCTTTCTTACTAAAGAGCCAAAGTCCTTTTAAAATTGTTCTCTAGATATTTTTATTATAATATGTTGCTTAACTAAAGAACTGACATCTGGATTTTACGAAAGTATTGTCTTTACCGGCGGCTTCACTCGCGTTAATTCCGATGTCGACATAAACCAATTCTCTTTACCGTTACTATATTTATATTGAAGGTATATACTAGCCACTACTCGTGGCTCCGCACGCGATTAACATGAAACATTGTTTTATAGCCCTCTCATCAGCGACAACCGTAGTATCAATTTAACAAGAATTTTAAAAAATTGGGTCAGAAACCTTTGCAGATAAATGCACAACAACTCACTAAAGTTTCATCGTAATCGGGTGAATAGTATAGGAACGCATAGTAGACGAACAAACAAACAAACATTTATTTTTATATATCAGAATTAAATCGAAATAATTTTTGTTAAAGCGCACAAAAATATGATGAGTGCTATATAGGACATACGGTATTATTATAGACGCCGAAACTTGATGTACCTATTATTGGTACCCTAACGTGAACTATAAGGTTAAAATAGAGCTCCCGCCAAAAAAGTTATTTAGGCGAATTAGGGTAGTTGTCGTGGTTAAGGCACACTGTCAGAAAATTCTTAATTTTTGGATACTTATTAAGGACATGATAATACAATTACCCTGAAAATTTGAAGTCGATCGACCGTATATAATCCGAGATAAATTCAATTAAAAATTGGATAATTAACATTGATTGTATACGATCTCTGTAGTTCTGAACCAGTTTCTGATTTATAAAAAAAGAACTAACTTTCAGAAACTTTCCAAAAACTGACCAGTCTTTCAATGCATTTGTTATGAGTTTAAAAAAAAATAAGAAACATTTTTTGATCGTCTAATTATTTATAAATAACGATTTAAAGCTCAACAATTTATAGAAAAGTATACAAGCATATGAATACTGTATGGGTTACGTTTCCACGGGTACAGTCTTGCGTAGAAATTATGGATCACTTAGCTACAAACTAGTATACTTTTGTGGCGCGTATAGTCTATAACTTTTTGTAAATATTGTACCACAACTACCTTAATCTGCACGCAAAATCAACATTCACGTGAGCGAAAACATTATAGATATATGTATTCCGTAACAAGTGTGAGAAAGGTCCATTTTATGACATCACAAGGGTTTTAAAAAGGAATCACCTTCTCACATTTATCACGCACGGTACTTTTTATAACGGGGAAACAAAAGAAAAGCCCGCAATATATTTTGTTCGTAAATAAAGTGATTTTTACCAAAAAGTGACAGTATGTTAAAATGAGCGACCAGCGAGTTTTAACAGTCACACGAGATACATACTATATTTTTAGCATGTAGCTTCTATATAAAATAACTGATTTTCCTTTCATAATAAAAAGCGTATATATATAGTATTTGACAGTTCAGCGTTCGACTCCGTTGGAATCTGTTAGGATAGTTCACGGAAACTAGCCTACTTTGCTATCTCTGTTACTTATATAGTTTTATATGGTAGCTGATGAGTCGCTGTTTTTGTTTTACTTTACAGACTAGTGCGAAAAGGTCAATTTATTACAGGCACGAAAAGCAGCTATTTTATAGGGAGTGTGCAAAAACACAAGTTCACATTATAAAAAAATAGTCACTATGACTAAACGTATACAATCGATTAAGACAGTTTGAATAAATTTTTATTTCTTACTAATTTCAGATTACAGTTTGGACACAACTACGAAACAAACCGATAAAATCAGCTGGAATGGCATTTCTCAATAAGAAACTAAAATTAAACCGATAATCCTGGACAGTGTGTCGAAAGACTGTTTTAAATATTTCTGGACAGAAAATAAACGACGTTCACATTCTGCGCGTAGTGTTAGTGATTGTTTTGTCTATACATTTAATATAGTATGGTGCTACTGCCACCAGATCGCGGACTGTGATCAACTCGTCTCTGTGAAACCGTTACAAAAAAAAAGACTATGTGAGTTATTTTTCCGAACCCAATTACACGTGGAATAAAAGATCAACTATAAATAATACTCGCTCAAGAAGATTAAACTATACATCAGGTAAGAAGTTTAGACTTATTTATTAACTCGCTGAAAAACCTGTGAACCTGTTCTTTACACCGGATGATTTTCCCATCATACCTCAATTTATAAGTATCAAAAAAATGTTTACAAATAATATAAAAATGATTTGTCGGGAAAAAGGACTTTTGAAGTAAACACTTATTTGTTATTTATAGCGACGTTTCGTCCCTTGCTTGGGACTTTTTCAAGCTTTATAACTATTAAATGTTTTGATAAAGTAGATATAAAAGTTAAAATACATATGTAAATATAAATTTTAGTTAAACAATTGGTCATTAAAAAGTTTGTAATAATTCCGTTTTTAAAAAATATTTTTACGGTTGATGTTCAAACTATTTTATTTTATTGACGGTTAGTAAATAAAGTCCATATTAATTGTATATTAATTACCAAGGACAAAAAAGAAAAAAAGTCAGTTCGCAAATAATGTTTCTTAAAATTTTCATTAGATACATTTTCATCTTAAATTTGGAGATCATGATTATACGAACCTACTATTCTTTTATTAATCGGAACGACGTGCTCTCATATCGCAGATTATAATCATTCTAGTAGAAGAGCAGCTAAGCTAAGCTCCTACCTCCTATAATGTAGTCATTTAATAATAATAATTATATGAAATTATCTTTACAACCATGCCCCCTCCCCAAAATCGCTCTAATTTAACAGCACCGGTATTTCAAGATAAACGAGATGAAAAAACGGACAACCTGTACAGACGAATATTTTCAAAGATAGTTCCAAATTGTTCAAAATGATGTGAAGCGTCGAGATTTTATGGTCCGGTTTTATTGTCACCGACTATTGTCAAATCTATATCGAGGGATATTGAAATCTATAAAAATTATTAAGCATAAGTAAGGGCGGAAAGTTATTCCTAGACTGCACGTAACATAATGTCTGAGCCTAAGCCGAGAGCATCATCATTCGTGTGTCGCGCAGTGCAAGAATTTCAACTTTCTGGCCCTATCGTGTATACCATTTTTCTTAATACCCGATCGAAAGTACGTACTTTCGTATCAGTGTGCATAAGAAAATTGTTTCGGCCCGCTGTTACAGACGGCATGCAAGTAATTCCATCAGTGCATAAATGTTGCAGAAAAAAATATTAATTTCGAATCGACAACGTATATCCGTAAAATTCAAATTCTCACGTTATTAATAATAATACCGATGAATGACAATGATTTTATATATACACACGCCATGGCAGCTGACCCGTCTGTGTCAATAAAACAGTTTACTGCCGAATAGTGTTTTATCCACTTAAGTCATTGATCAAGCGATTCATAGACGACGCTTCGGTACAGTGGACTTGAATGAAATTATCATAAATAACTGTTATTGTCATAAAATATTTGAATTACTATTCTCTTTCATTTATTGCAATTTAAAAAGTGTACCCGCACATAACTTGAACCGAGCGAAACCGGGTTCGCAGCTAAGAATATGCTGAACATATCTGCTGCAGACTGCAGTGTCAGTGACATCAATTCGGTATTTCGCTATTGTTTTACGCATTTAAAAAACTGTGTTCAGACAAAAAAACAAAACGCGGGGAAAATACAACTGACTTGTTCTATACATCTTCTATTTTGCATTGAAATTTGTTTAAACAAGTAACAGGTGTTTGTATGTCCTTAAGAGTTCATTTGACAACTGCAAACGTTAGGCAAGAAAACATTGTAAATGCAATTTTATTTGTGCTAATCACATTCTTATTACATCATCTCCACAGGCATGGCGATTGCTCAATGCGTTCACAACCACATTTATAAAAAAATTCGGTTTTTCTTCACGATTCCGAGGATTCAAATTTTTATTTTTAACATAGTTTGCAAAAAAAATAACAACTAAAAAACTTAAAGTAAAACTAAATAGTTTAAATAAACAAAAAATCCGACCCTGCAAAAATTACACTTAAAAGAAGAAAACAAGTCGGAAAATCTTCTCAATAACTTATTCATATGTAGTGGCATATAAAAAGTCATCTTCAAGACGTAGCAGACGAAGGTCTGTTCAAAAAAAGGAAAACAGACAGGAAATAATTGTTTTACTATTGGCATCACAAACCACAGCTGTGGTAGCTGATTCAGCGCGATAAGAAAAATTTCGGGTTTGAGGTCCAGTATATAGTCATAAAATCATACTCTATTATCAGTCGGCCAACCCTTTTGACAATAAACAGCCACAACAATAATAAAAACCCGGGTCGCAATGCCAAAACCCTGCCGACAATATAGTGTATTTGCTAATACAGGCAGTGTGGCTTTATTATTAGTTGGTTTTTAAGCAAAATAAAAAACTTGACTACTTAATGCACCCCTTAAAATAACTTTTTTTTTTTTATTGCAATATTATTATCAGTCGAACCTCTATACCAAGTTATATACACCTTTCAGTAAATAATTCACTATCTGTAAAATAACGGTTTCATAAAATTTATAAATCCGATCCTGTCGGGCCGATTTTATTAAAATTTTAGGGACACATTTTAATTACTATTAGAGGGTTAAATTTCAATTTTGAAACGATTCGGAGCTTTTTTCGGTATTTTGGGGCACAAAAACATTTTTCACTCCCTAAAAACTACCCTTAAAATGGCCCGATTAGGCCCATTTTAAATGGGCTTCTTGCGGTGATAGATTTCAATGCATGTGTCAAATTTAGTTGAAATCAATTAACTCTTTCGAAACTTATTGCCCGCACACATATATATATACATATATATATATATACATATATATACATATATATATATATATACATATATATATATATATATATATATATATATATATAAACATTTTTGAAAATGGTGCCAAAGTGTTTAGGAGGTTATGAAACATCGAGAAATGTTGGTCCGACCCCTAAGTCCCGCCATCCGATCGATGCAAATACACTAATAATAATAAATAATAATAATAAATAGTATCTAGTGTAAAAAATAAACATATCTGTGACCTTAAGGGAAAACTGTTTGTGTCGAATCTAAGTCTATTTTTAGTTCGTTTTCAGTGCAAATAATAATTTTTGCTATTAGAGACACATATTACTTACCTTACAATTCAGACTCGTGCACATAGCCCTATAGTTACTGCGCGTACTATTTAAAAAAACTGCCTTATTTGCGACTGGATTCCGTCTAAAATGCCTTTTTAAGTTTCTTCTGAGTCCTTTTTCAGTTTTTCAGTCTTATTTTTTCATCCGATTTAGCAAAAGTCAGATACAGAGTTGTCAAAGATCTGATTTGGCAATGACTTTAGATATGACTATACACATTTCTCCATAAGAAAAGCATACTAGAATTTTAGAAATAATTGATCTATTGAACCGGTATTTTTTTAAACTGTGTTTACACCTATTTTACATAGTTTTTTTGTACGCTTTCCACTTACATTAGCAACAACATTTTTCTACGCGTTTTAATCAAAATTAGTTTTTTTGACAGTACTTTGTGCAAATAAGAATTTCGCAAATTAATTAATGATAAAATAACCATAAAGTTTATTTATTGGACTTTTGGCATTATTTGGAATTTTGGGACAAATTTTTGGTAACAAAAGTCAATCAGTCGATCAGTTATTTTTCAAATCAGATCAATTTAAAATTATACAAGCATTTTCTTATCGAGAAATATGTGTGGTCACAATCTAAGGTCATTGTCAAATCAGAATTCCTAACAATGCTTTCTCCAACCCAACAGTAATGTGCATATCATGCAAAAATTCAGCCTGTAACAAAATATTTCCAACTCTGGATATTGTTATCTCTAATTTTTTCTGGACTATACTATATTTTGTTTTAACACAAATCGTGTTTTTGATCTGTACTTTGATAGCATTCATCTACACTAATATTATAAAGAGGAAAGATTTGTATTTTTGTGTGTGTGTATGTTTGTAATGAATAAACTCAAAAACTACTGTGCCGATTTAAAAAATTCTTCACCATTAGAAAGCTACATTCACCCTGAGTAACATAGGCTATATTTATTGCTAGAAAATATTAGGGATCCGTACTAAAACTTTAGTAACGTAACCCAAGGTGTAAAAAAAATGCCATAAAACATCTTTCGTCGCATGCGCTGCGGAAACTATTGATGATAGAACAAAAATATGTTCTACAATATTAAAGAACATATCAATAACTACAAGAAACTTCGCGATACTATATGTCCAACTATTATCGTTATGTCACAATAACCACTTTTTTCATTTTAATAATCTATATAGATAAAAGACGATGTATATGTAATCTATGGACACCAAACAGGTAGACCATTTTTGATGAAATTTTCAGACAATCTTTAGATTAGCCCAGCGGGTGATCTTCTGAAGTTTGGTAGCGATCGGATCAACAGAATTTTTTTAATTTCTTTTTGGGAAATAAGATTTTTCTTCGATTTTTGAACATTCACAAATAAAGGCGATTGAATTCGCGCAAATTCAATACACGTTGAGAATTTAATGATAATGATTCTCATCTTTTATATCCTATATATTATATTTACACCCGGGCGAAGCCGGACTGGGCCGCTAGTTAAAAATAAAACAAGTAGAGAAACCGAAATTACCTATTAGTATATAACAAAAATTTCGACATAAGCGATGTTGTCTATTGACCATAGATATACATTGTTTACTATAAAAATATAACGAAATATTTGCATACATTACATTATATAAATTCTCTGTAAGAGCATCCTTCTATTACTAACGAACTTTTTAAGGCGATTAGATAAACATATGGTTTGTAGGTACGCGACGCATGAATTTTGTTGCCAGTGAGTCATACATCGTTACTAACAACCTTAATGGAGCGGCAAAGCAATGAAAACATACCGCTCCGTGCATTAAAGCGGTGCCGCTTATAAGTGTATGAATCACTAACAACTATTTTCGAACACATTGCATTTACACTTGAACTAAAGTTAATTAAAAAATTTAGTTTACACGTTTTTGTTAGTTCAGTAGATAATTTACTTGTAAGGAATATTCTAGTATATATTAAAAATTTAAAAAAAAATTTGTAAATTGTAGCTTTAAAATGAGCCTGTTCCAACGATATGTCGCATGCTAGATTTTTTTTGTCACAAAATATCCAAATAGAACTGAAACAACTATTTTTACAGTACGGTTTCATTTATTTTATATGAAAACGTCGGGAATGTATGTTTCATGACCATTATTTCATTTGACCTTACGTCGTGGAATTGATTTTACTCAATATAAAGACTAGACCATTGCACGTACCTGCTAGATATCGCCTTACGTTATTCTCTTGTTATTTTAAAGGTGTGCCAGCATTGTAGATCGAATGACCAAAATAATTCCATATTATCAGACAAGTGAGACTATTGACCCGAAACTTCGAGATCATGTCAAAATCATGTCCTTCGCGAATCAAGATTTGCTGTGAAATATAATGTTTTTCAATAAGAATCCGTTAAAGTAATACGTCGAACGAGTTAAGAATCGTCGATATAATCGAATTATCTTTGGGATTCCATCGATTATGGATCGTCTAATTACAAACATCCAAATTTATTTTGAGAACTGGTGAAAACACAGAAAAAATTCAGAAAATTTTATTACAAAATAAATACAATAATAAACCGATTTGAAAAATATACCATTATATCAGAGAAAACAACGTCTCTTATGCACGTGTGCCGATTTGCCCAAAAACAATAGCGCTTTTCATATTTGCATGTTAAACATCGTACCATTTGAGTTCGATCCAATTAGCCGTTTGACCTGCATCGTTCTCATCAACAGACGAACAGACTTTTATCCAAAAATACGTTTTTTGAATTCGGGAGACCCCAGAACGAAAAAATATTTTAAAATCTTGAAAAATAAATTTTGACCTAAATTAGAACCATTTCCCACTGGTGGAGTTAGAATGGTAAAAAAATGTATTGGGACAAGGTTAGAATTGTTGTATGATAACCTTACCAAAATAGAAATAGGGATGTTGACTATTTTTGGGAAAATGTTTTAAATCGTGCATAAGTACCTAATATTGCCACAAATATTTATTATTTTTATTTAAATACAACTCAAGCCTTAAAAATCATGTATTTTAAATCCCGTTTCAAATTTCGATCCAAAACGCCTATACTAGTCGCGTGACGTCACCTATTCATACCAAAGGAGGCTCAAAAGTTTACACGGGAGCTACCATCCTATAGATGCGTATTCTGTGCTCATAAACGTTAGTAAACTAAGGTGATGAAAAGTTGTTTCGTAGTCGTTGCTATAGTTACATGTAATTTGACGTTTCCTATAAACAAATAATAATAAATTAACCAAACAATGAAGTCTTTTGACAGCGGCTGAACATATGACGTCATGCGCTCTGATTGGTGTCTGTTGTCGCGTGGCTTGAGAGTGATTTTATTAGGTTTTATTTATTAAATATTAATTAAATTCCTTAAAAATAAGAAAAAATATAGTGTTTTTTAGTATTTCTATCATAGAAACTACTACTTTTCGTTAAAATTATGTTTTTATTTGAATACAGTCAACATCCCTATTACAAAGCAGTAGTATCTACTCCTCTCATTGTCTGCATTTTAATTTCTCCTTATGAAAATGTCCTTAATTTTTCATCCCTCAAACTTTTTCTGAACACCGAACAAATCTAAGATTCAGGGAAATTATACCTGAAGTTGGCAAAATCGGTTGCAGTTGATAATATCGATATACTGGACGTCACACGTCTATTTTTATTCTCGATAGAAAATCAGGACCACCAAGCGTTTGGAACCAATCACATTACAGAAGTTTCGGTTATTACCGTCAACGGTGTTTAACACCTTTCTAACCTCTAAATGAAATAGCATAACGAAAAACACGCATTTGACTTTAGTTCGCGTTCAAACAAATTAAACTTAAAAGGCGGCGATAAAAAGGCAAATTTTACGACCGTCAAGCTAGAAAACATATGCAAATAATGATTTTTAATATATCATCATAAAGCCCGTTGTACACGAAAACAAGTTTGTACGCAAAATTTTATTCATAAAGCATTTATAAGACCTAAAAATAATATCTTCGCATTTGGTAACATACATTTTGTCAAGACATACAAAGTTACTGAATGCATTTTATTTGACTTTTTAATCTTTTTTAATTTATTTCCGTTTTTTCTCTATTCGGTTTCTTTATTTTTCTTTGTGATTTTTTCTTTTCTGTGAAAAATGACGCTATTTATTATCAACTTATAATTTTGAGTGCAATGTGTAGGGGAAACTGGTATATAATGGGACACGCTACAATATGGGACTTGGACTATATCTGCCTTTCATGAAATGCTATGGAAAAGACAGCTTGAAGTTAAAATGATTTGCTTGATTGAAAGTGATAAATCTAAATTTAAGTCGGATCCACAATTAGCTTTTTCTGTTTCAGTAAAATCAGGGCAGGCATGTGGCGTTTTTATTTTATTTCACAGATTGTCTATTTTTTAATAAAATCTTTAGGTGTTGTAATATTTAATTGAAACTGGAACTTATAACACCATTAAATATTGTTCCTTCTTTAGTCGATCACTGAATCACTGAATATGATCTCTGTATATTATTATTTCATGTTAAATAATCATGTGCAATATAGTCTATACTGGGACAATGTTATTAGACTGTTCTGAGACTGTCCCGCTATATGAACCATATTATTTTAAAATATATTTCATTTTTTTAAAGGATGCCACGTACCTAAATCAATAAAATATTATCAGAAAATAATTAAATACAAAGAAGTAAAACACGCTGAAAATGAAAAATCCCACGATGTACCGGGACATAAGGTATATTGTGGGACAAGGGCAATTTCAAATTTGATTTACACTTACCGCATACTGTTTTTATATACAAAAAAAAAAATTATATTAGGAAAAATCAGGTCTTGAAATAAATTATGTCCCACTATATACCAGTTTCCCCTAAAATTTAATTATTCAGATTTTGCTAGTGTTTCGTACGGTGAGAAAATAAATTTTAAACTTTATTGGTTGTTTCTTTATTGCGACCCACACTTTGACAGCCGCTGAATTAAAAAATCTTCAGCCCAGCACCGAGTCATTTTTAAAAAATACAAAAAAAATGATATGTTCACCAGCTCTTAGATTAGAACTTGAAAACTTGTGTGGTAATAGCTACCCATTCAAACGCCATACACTCAGCTACACACCTATTGCGTAGGGATGTCGAAAAAATATCGATATATCGATATTTTTTATTTGATATATCGATATTTTTGGGCGATATTTAATATTTCGATATATCGATATACAATTCCAAGTATCGAAACCGATATTTTTTTCTAGTAGCAACACTTGTATGTAGGTACTACCGCGGTCCGCGACTGACTATGGCCGTTTAATTATTCCGACAAATCGAAAACTTCACTGAAAAAGAAACATGTGTTTTTACATATGTTTTTGGAACACTTTTAAGTGCGTTCTAAAAACAACAACAGTGAATAAAGCACATATCAAACACTTTTCTTTTTCACCGGATTTTTCGATACTTTCGGAATAATAAACAGTCAAAATGTCTATTCATGCAATATTTCATTTCATTTCTACAACATCCAGAATATTTTTAATTATTTCGGTTTACACCTCAATTCATGCTGTACCAACAATTTTCTGTCGAATGTCACCTCTGGCACGCATCCCATAGGTTCATCATCCCTGGCTTTATTTATTGTTCGATTAATTTCTAAAATTATCTGCTCCTAAATGTATTTAACATTTTATTAATAAACAAAAAAAAAATCTTATCGTTGTTTTTGATTTCAGATAAATATTTATTAGTTGATTTATTAGAAATAATGTCCATTAATTGCTATTTGAAATTATATTAAGCTATCCAATATGTATACTAAATATCTTCGAGTGCCAATGTTCTCTTTCAAATTGGACCGATATATCGATATTTTTAAAAAAATATATCGGTACCGATATCGATACTTGAAAAAATATCGATACAATATTTATCGATACTTTTTGGCACTTCCGACATCCCTACTATTGCGTATTGCCGGTGGTGTCATTCTGCTTGAAAAATAGTGCGAAAATGAATTATGACTGCAAATTATACGTCAGTTTTGCGCAAAATCTTAATATTTGTAAATTTATAAACAGTCACTATGTTGATGAACATTTTTGATGACTTTTTCAGTACCTATTTAATAATCTCCACTTTATCAATATGTCAACTTTTGGTAAATGACTTCGTTCGTGCGTTTAACTTCACTTTCGTGGGCAATGGACAACTTGTCGCACTAGTTTCTTATATCTATAACGACGGCATAACTTACTTCTGCCCTTTTTATCCACGATGCGGCACTTTCGTTACCTGTCATAGACGTATTCTCAAGGTCCGATCTAAAAGTTTGAATTTATTAAAATCGCAAGTTTTGGAAAAGGCATCATAAAACAAATATATCGTATTTTCAATAGTTTCAAAACGACAGCTGCGTTTTCTGTTACCTTCATAAAATCTAATTTTTGTGACCTACTCAGCGTATGTAAACATTTGAATAACGACTGTCTATACAATGTCAGTAATCGTTTGACACTCGTAACATGGTTCAACAAATCATATTAATATTAATATAAAAGTGTATTTGTTAACAAAATTATCACCATATTGAAATAAACTCGATAATGTATTTTCAATACTTTAGACTCTATGGATTTTATCATTGATTCGTTTACCGTTACAACTAGTAATAAATAATAATACATCGGCCATTTTTGTTCACTAAACACAACCAAAATATGGATATGAAGAACGTGTTCAAAATAAATTTTAATGTGAAACACTTCAGTAGATTTTGTCAAAATTCGCCCTTATACAATGATAAAGCGATATTGTTATTAAAATATATGTAAAAAAAACTTTTAAAAGCAAGCTTTTATTAAAATGTGTTAATAGATGACCGCACAGTTGTAAAATTTCTAGCTTACCGACATAAATTGTGCCAAGTGTCACTTTTTCATTTTGTCACGTAACCTTAAATTTAGTTTAGCAAATTATGATCTGTTGTCGGTGTTATATTAGAATATAAATTTAATTATAAATAGCTCAAAGAATATCAGTTTAATAAAGCATGCTTAATTTTCAATTTGCAAGTGAATCTTTCCCAAAAAGTGAGAGTGAAAAAAAAATTTAAAAATATTTCTAAATACAATAAAAATAGTGTCGTATAAAATTCAAATAGCATAACTTATTTATTTTTATTTTAGTCCAATCGTAAAATATGCGACCAGAAGAGTTTTACTTAAATTAAAATTCAATTAAAACTATGCCGCTTATCATACAGTGTGAAGTATAGGTAAGTGAAGACTCGCTACTCAAATTCTGAATTTATAGTAGGTATATTATATTTATCATACCAATATTATAAAGAGGAAAGATTTGTATTTTTGTGTGTATGTTTGTAATAAATAAACTCAAAAACTACTGTGCCGATTTAAAAAATTCTTTCACCATTAGAAAGCTACATTCACCCTGAGTAACATAGGCTATATTTATTGCTAGAAAATATTAGGGATCCTTACTAAAACTTTAGTAACGTAACCCAAGATGTAAAAAAATGCCATAAAACATCTTTCGTCGCATGCGCTGCGGAAACTATTGATGATAGAACAAAAGTATGTTCTACAATATTAAAGAACATATCAATAACTACAAAAAACTTCCCCTATATGTCCAACTATTATCGTTATGTCACAATAACCACTTTTTACATTTTAATAATCTATATAGATAAAAGACGATGTATATGTAATCTATGGACTCCAAACGGGTAGACCATTTTTGATGAAATTTTCAGACAATCTTTAGATTAGCCCAGCGGGTAATCTTCTGAAGTTTGGTAGCGATCGAATCAACAGAATTTTTTAAATTTCTTTTTGGGAAATAAGATTTTTCTTCGATTTTTGAACATTCACAAATAAAAGCGATTGAATTCGCGCAAATTCAATACACGTTGAGAATTTAATGATAATGATTATCATCTTTTATATCCTATATATTACATTTACACCCGGGCGAAGCCGGACTGGGCCGCTAGTTTATTATATTTATAGTAGGTATTACTCAAAAACTCCTTAATCGATTTCTAATTTGGTACAAACTTAAAATATAAGATATGAACGGGCTAAGACGAAGTTCTTTTCAAAACTAAGCGAAGCTGTAAACAAACTGTATCAGATGACCTGACTCCTTTAGTTCCTAATTATGATATCGCCGTCAGTTTATTCACCAATAGAATTAAATCCTTATCTAGGTCAACCTCAGAAAGGATAAAATAATACAGTATAATAGATAATGCATAGAATACCATCACTTCTAGCGTGTATGTGTGTGTGTGTGTGTGTGAATTGACACGACGCCGGAACCGGCTGTTAAACGATTCATTATATAAACTGCAATTATATGACAGTGCGATGAAGTTAATGAATTGCGCCAATCTGTCATTGAGCCAGCAACAGCCCTGTCAGACTGCCCGTCGTCGGACGGGGTTGGGGACGAGTTGGATAACGCATGTGACGGAGCTCGTGAAAAACACCACGCAATGGGTTACTCCCACATTTTTGAGGGTTGAAGACTATGTTACAAATAGATAATTAAACACTTTTTTGAGAATTCTTCAGAAACTTTTTATACTTAAAAAAATTCCTGAAAGTGTGTATTTTTCAAATTTATTGCATGTAGTTAAATCATACTCACTGTTTTTTAGGTAACTAACACATACATCTCTTATCACAAACATACATCTCTTTATTTAAGCGCAAGAGTGATGTGCTGACTATAGGTCCAGTTTTTACGTCATAATATGGCGCCTGAACTAAACCGTTTGAAATGAATAGAGTTTTAAATTCTTGTGTGCAATTAACAGATAAGAACTAAATATTTCTTTATGTAATAGAATAATATAAATTGCTCAAAATTATTAAATTTTGATAGGCGGAAACGATATCAGTTCAAAAGCAGGTTTGTTTCTATAAACAATCGTGAATTTGCCTCTGAAAAGTTTATGATTTTTCATTACAGTAATAATGACAAATTAGAAACTAGTCTTAAACTTGTTGCCTGAAATAGCGGACGCGATGTTTACAATACGAAGACAAACAGGATAACCTAGTTGGACAGCAGAATTCAGTAGTATATTTATTTTTACATTGGTCTTATAATCTTATTAATTATGCTTTATAAATATATAATCTTGAATTCACTTTTAAAACTGTTAACTTTTATTTTTATTCCACCAAATCTCATAACCGGATCAGTTAAGAGGTTATTTTCAGAAATGTTTTATTGCTTTTATTATTGACGACGACTTAATGAGCCGGATTTATTGTAAAACAAAAGAAGTAAAGACATATGTTGAAATGAAGCCCATTGTCGATGAAAACAAATCTTTATTATCAAATGTCTAAAGAGTTTAATCGAATTGAATAAAAAAAAACCCGGGTCGCAGTGCCAAAACCCCGCCGACAATATAGTGTATTTGCTTATACAGGCAGTGTGGCTTTATTATGCGAACTTTAGTTGGTTTCTGGGCAAAATAAAAAATTAGGCTCCTTAATACACCCCTTAAATAACATTTTTTTTTCTTAATTGCAATATTATTATCAATCGAACCTCTATACTAAATTATATACACCTTTCAGTAAATAATTCTTTATCTGCACACTAGTTTTGTCATAAAATTTGTAAATCCGGTTTTATCAAAATTTTAGGGACACTTTTTAATTGCTACCAGAGGGTTAAATTTCAATTTTGAAACGATTCGGAGAATTTTTTCGGTATTTTGGGGCCCAAAAACATTTTTCAACCCCTAAAAACTACCCTTAAAATAGCCCGACACGTGGGCCAAATTTCGTTAAAATCAATTAACTCCTTCGAAAGTTATTGCCCGCACACATATATATATATATATATATATATATACATATATATATAAACATTTTTAAAAATGGTGCCAATGTGTTAAGGAGGTTATGAAACGTCGAGAAATTTTGGTCCGACCCCTAGGTCCCGCCATCCGACCGACGCCAATAGTGTATGTTGCCATATGGCAAATACACTAATAAAATCCTTTCATATAAACTGTCTTTTAAAGATAATTTTTTTGTTAGAAATTCAAAGACAACGCCAGAAGCAACAAAAAAAAGACTGCGATTTTATATACTACACACTACAGAAGTAAAACTGATATTGTAAAAAAAACACAAAAAAGTAGATGGTATACGTATCGCCAGGATTGAACATACGACCTTTAGGCTACGAGGCAAGTATTATACCTCGCAGCCACCTTAGCTTAATGTTCTACAGCCGCTTTTTTATAGTATATGATATACGAAAATTTCTACACGTTATAGTTACATTTTCAATCTCAAGAATGTATTTTACCCTTCCGGTGCCAAAAGAAGTTTTACAGTACAATCGCGATAATATGAATATGCACTCATATGAACGACTCAGTAATATGAACAAAATTTTTGTAAAGAATTTAACGCTCTACAAAAAAAGGTAAAAATTTATTTTTTATTTGCTTTATTTACAATCAAAATTGAATCCTATTGAAATTTAATGAAATGCGTTCAGTAGTTTATATGTTATAAACAAAAGTCTGCTGTAAAAAAGTTATTTTTGTCAAACAGCGGAAAACTTAGCGGGGTGTCTAAATCCGGTACTGGACGTAGAAGGGGAAATGCTAGAAATACTGACTTAACGAGCAACGACATAACAGAGAGGCTACTGGAATTGAAATGTCTTTCGAACTGACAATTTTCAAGGAAACGGTTTCCAAGAAAGGTAAAAATCTCCCGGCTACAAAACGAGTTGTAAATAATTATTAACTAGAATTTGAATGCGTCACCTGAACATATGTAACAATATGACAACAATAATAATAATTGTACTGTAATGATGTATATTATATGCAAGCACAAGTTGACCTTAAACTGGGGATTATAAAGAACAAGCGAACGGTTCAATAGATTGCCGATATTAAAACGATATAACAATTAATAAACGACATATTCAGTTCGGAGATAGTGACTAATTAGTCCAAAGTAATTAGTTAAAATGACAGTTTGTATTCTGACCAGAACGTGTGCTACTATGCAGCAAAATTCTTGTGCTTGCTCTTCGCAAGAAGGTGAACGCCTATAATAATGAATGAGTGGGTGCGTGATTTAGAATAAACTAGATGATGTGAATCGAGGATAACTTACTGTTGCAAATGACATATTGTCATTTTTCAGGCTCCGTAGCCAAATGGAAAAAATGTGACCGTTATAATTTCGATATGTCCGTCTGTTATAGTCTTATAGCTCCGCCATCTAATTCTCATCGATTCTGCTAAAATTTTACAGGCAGGTGTCTTATGTGAACTGCCATACACTTGTGTAATGAAATTACAAAAACAATAATAATTTAGGGGTAGCTTTCCATACATAGAACTGAGGGATGAAAAGTTTTATTTTTATACAGCCCATTGTGAAGGGTATCGTTGGACAGGTCTTTAAAAGTGCAATAAAAGTTCTTAAGTGATTTTTTTCTCTATAGGCGAATAATTCACGAGATATAAGCTCTTAAAGTTTTTAATAATGATGTATCCTCCGCCGTGATTAAATAATCTGAAAAACGCCTGATAAATACTTTCGGCGAAAATTATTTTGAACAAAATAATATGTTAAGAAGTTTTTATACATCAAAAATTTCAGTTTATAATAGCATTAGAGTTGGGTAACTCAGATCTGAACCGGTTCAAAGAGCCGACTCCGACAGAAGATCCGTGAGAGCCGACTCACTTTTTTTCGAGCCGACGGATCAACGGATCCCGCATAACTCAGTGAAACACTTAACAAACAGAAGCACATTTTACACTTACGCATCAGTTCTCGCTTTGATGCATCTGTCAGCTCAAATGACTCATGCTTCACATGTTTGGCTATGCATTCTTGATTCTATACAGGTCGTGATATGATTGACTGAACTAGGAAACTCAGTGGCAGACTGCAGTAATATATTCAGAACTCGGCTCTTTTTGAACCGGCTCAGTGAGCCGGCTCACATACGGGATCCAGATGCAAAGATGCAGATCACTAAAAAGACCCGTTTTTCCCATCTCTATAAATAGCATCAATCTAGTAATGAAAGAATACTCTACGGGACCTAAATTTGATGCGTACACTACACGCACTTGGCCGTTTTTACGTCTCTGGATTAGAGAAATATATACTAAGAGAGCGATACACACATGTACAAAAACTGAAGAGATTGTTAAAATGTTCATAAAAAAAACTCTTCGGTAGCGGTAAAGCAACTTGAATCGCGCGAGCGACGTATAGCAATACATGCGCGCTCATCTGATTTGACGAAACCTGATTTATTTTTGTGCAGAGGTTAAAATAAATAATCTATGTTCACAATCCCTACAGTAAAAGAAGATCCACCTCGAAATTTACAGCCTAATGCCCAGATTACTGAAGAAGTTATCTTAAATGTCATAAAAAAATAATTATACCTACAATTTCTCTTAAGTTTTAACCGAGATGGGTAAATGTGCAGTTTAGGTCCTATTGTCAAAATGAAGTAAAAAACTTTCGGTTTTTTTGTAAAATGGTGTATTTGTATGTAAAAAACATAATCTAGTTGTCGGAGAAAGCGAATTTTGCAGGGAAATTGTTTAAAAAACAGTGAAAAGTGCCGCGAGTGAGGTTATGAACAATCAATGTACTTACGGCTATTGCGTTTTTGGAGGATTATATTGCTTTTATGTTCAGTTTAGTTCCTAATCCCCCAAAAACACAATACGATTCCCCAAAAACGCACTACAATCCCCCAAAAACGCAATACAATCCCCCAAAAACGCAATACAATCCCCCAAAAAAGCACTACAATCCCCCAAAAAAGCACTACAATCCCCCAAAAACTCGCGACACTTTTCACTGTTTTTTCAACAATTTCCCTGCAAAATTCGCTTTCTCCGACAACTAGATTATGTTTTTTACATACAAATACACCATTTTACAAAAAAACCGAATGTTTTTTACTTCATTTTGACAATAGGACCTAAACTGCACATTTACCCCGAGATGTAATAATTTTCCAAAAATTCGATAAAAATATCTTAAAAAATATATAAACTTATTTCATTACTTTAAAATTGATTATTATTATTGGCTACTTTATTATGTGTCACCCATTATATAAAATATAAGCCAATGCGATCCGTCAAAAACTACCACATATAAAGCTTGGACGTACGTACGTACGTACGCAAAGACTGCAACCGACAATAGCTGTTCAGAACTTTCAGATAAGATTTTAAGACTTATTGTGAACACGAATGAATCTAAGAATGGTTCTGTTTTAAAGAACAGGATCTCCCTAACCCTTTTTCGAAAAGTTACAATATTTGAAATTTGAAAGTAACCTTGTTATAACTAAAGCGATAATAGTACACACTACTACATACTAGCAGTATAAGCAATTCTTACCTTCAAAACTATTGCAGTCTGCGCCGATTTTGAGGAAACTTGGACCAACTTGTTCCTTGAACGATATGACTTGAGAAAGTTGAGCAGTAAAACCAAAACGCGTGGTTATCTAACAATTTGCGAGAGTAGCGAATATAGTCGCTACTCTATACACTATACACTATATACACTATATATACTATATTATACACTATATACACTATATACACTATATACACTATATACACTATGTACACTATATACACTATATACACTATATACACTATATACACTATATACACTATATACACTATATACACTATATACACTATATACACTATATACACTATATACACTATATACACTATATACACTATATACACTATATACACTATAGTGAGGCTGCCGGCAATATATAAAATAAAATGTCCGTTAACGCGTGCGTTACCGCGGGTAACAACTAATAAAAAATATAATAAAAGCAGTTCCCAAATCAATGAATCTTTAGAACATGTTACAGGGATCAAACCTTTGACGTGAACTGAGTAAGCACTAAAAAATTTTACCACAGAACATGAACACTTTTTTCTCAACACATATTTCGTTACTGATTTTTGTGTGAATAAAAATACTAACCAACAAGTAAATTGTCTTTTATGTAATCGGTCATTTGGTCAGACGTAACTTTTAACATAGTTTTGCATTATATAATCCGATAATGCAAAATGTTTAGCAGAAATGGCCTTGAAAATATAATGCACGCTTCATATTGACAAACATTAAATGCATATCAATATTAATATAATTACCGCACGGCTATTTGTAAATGGCATGTCTTATTATAATTTTATTGAAATTGCCTGTTAATACGTCTTTAAAGAACACTTACTGCAAATTTCAAAATAATAACTGTCACAAAGAATTTTCTTTACTTCACTGCGTTTTCTATTAATAGATGTAGAAACGTGAAAATCTATTGTATTGATGAACACCTGAGTTTCAACTTACGTATCAAAAAAGAGTAGTGATGAAACGATGAAAATACGCACCTCACGTAACCTTTCGGAAAATGATGAATAAAACGATGGTCGGTGTCTGAATTAAAAATATGGAGTATAGTAAAATAGTCGTATAGATAATGAGCGATATTAATCCAAAAATCGTGATAATCGCATGTTAATCGTTATTCCGGATTATCTATATGTCGCAGAATAATTAAAAAATTTGGATTTTCGTGAAAATCCTAGGATGTTTGCAAAAAACCGGAATCCAATTACCCGTTTTTTTGCAATCGTCCTAGGATTTTCGCGAAGATTCGATTATTTCAATTATCCTACGACATATATACGATTATTTCGCAATATTTTCCTAATGTTAAGTACTGAGTACTGATTACGAAAGGTCACGCGGCGTGCGTGTTCAACCTATTGTAGCTTATTACTCTCAAAACGTAAACAATATGGTTTTCCGCGTGGCGACTCATTCCTTGTGTGTGTGTCTTATTTTATATTCGTGAAATTTTCTTTCATTCACAGTGACTTGTGCAAAAAATATTTTTTACACGACCCCGTATAAAATACCTGCTTTGCATGCCTGCATAGCGGGTGTAAAATGAGCCTTTTTCGCACTAGTGCGTAAAATAAAATAAAAGTTTCGATTTTACCAATCCAATTTATGTCAATTGCCATTTAAATCCATATGAGCGATAGAAGGCATAGTAGGTACGTGCAAAAGTTGTAATGTGTATCTTGATTGTAATGCTTTTATGACTCGTGTGACTGTTAAAACTAGATAATCGCTCGTTTAACAATATCACATCTCTGATATAAAATAATACCTAGGTGCATTATAATCTTGACACATAAACTACTATTTTATGTTTGTCTCATTAGTGCTTTTGGAAATATACTGCAATTTTTTACTTATAACAATGCATCGTGAAAGTTTGTGTAATAAGGGCTCCCTGGCAAATTTCATTGATTTTTTTCCTTTTAAATATTATCCGATTTTTTCATTAAAAATCACCTAATGAAATCATCGTTAATGTATCATTGGTTAATGGTTTGTGCCTGTGCTCGATTTTTTTATTGTGAAATAATAAAAAAACTGATTTTTTTTTATTATAAAAGATAGGTATTTGTAAGTCAGAACGATTGGAACAAATTGTACATTAATGTACTTTGTATTTCTAGGAAGTGCCGTATTTCATTCCTAAGTGCTATTCCGAGCATAAAGATTGCGTTATTTAATTTATTCATGTTATTTGTTAGATTTTTGCGTGTGCAATAATTGTATACAAGAATCACTATAACAAAACAATTACGTCTCTTTATCGTTGAAACAACATTTGGAACATTTGACTTCAGCACTGATTTACATTTTATACAATATTCCTATTTATTATTACCAAATGTTTATAATAATCCAATATTAACAATAAAACTGTAGAGGGAGGTTTTCCTACAAGTTACTATTTTTAAAGAAACTTAATCTTTTTGAGTATTTGGCATGGTACCGAGTCATAACTGAATTTTTTCAGATCTTTTCCTGTCTATCTGTATGCCTATCTATTCTTATTACTCTTAAACTTCTAATCCGATTTGGTTGAAATTTGGGGTATCACATATACAGAGCTCCTCAGCTCAACTACGGAATAGTCTTCGTTAGAGGTGCAATCGTGAATAGTATTTGGTCACGATCACTCACGCTCACGAAAATCATTTTCAACTCACGCCCGTTCACGCATTGCTACTATTTTTTATAATCACACTCACGCACGCTCACGGCTAGATTTCAACGTTCACGCACGATAATAATTATATTTCGAGACTCACGCCCACTCACGTACGTTCAATCACACTCACGAAACTCACGTAACTTTATAATTCATATTATAACATTTCTTAAGCTACCAAAACATGATACAATAATATGGCCTATGGAAATAGGATCAGGTTATGTGTTTGTCAACAAAAAAGTACTAAATAATTAATTTTTGTAATTTTATCTAATACACGTTACAGTTTACACATCATAAATACAATAAACAAAAACAAAAAACCTCTGAATAGAAAGTAGATACTTTAAACAAGAAAAATCATGAATCCCGGGCCAGGTTTAACAGTCCGCATACAAGAATAATCTTTTACGTGATTAACTTTTCACTCACGCCAATTCACGCTCACGAAAAGTTTTTACCACTCACGTACGCTCACGTGTTCGTATATTTTATTTAATCACACTCACTCACGATTTTTTTTAAACAGTCACACTCACGGCGTGTCACGTCGTGACACTCAGTGTCCCCGGAAATTATAGTCTAATCCGCATGAGAATTGAACATAGCCTACAGTTAGAAATGATCTTGCTCACAATGAGAGTTACTAGACTTTTTTCAGCCACCTGATAACACCACTGGGAAGTGAGGTATATATCAATATCATTCAAAAATCAGTATTTCTAATATGTCTAGCAGTTGACGGTAGTTATATATAAATCACTAGCAGCCCGGTTCTGCTTCGCCCGGATTAAGACGTATTATGCTGCAGTGATCTTTCTTATAGAATAATAGCTGATAATAAACAATGCAAATGAAGTCGCGGGTATCAGCTAGTATAGCCTATAGCCTTCCTCGATAACTGGACTATCCAACACAAAAATAATTTTTCAATTCGAACCAGTAGTTTCTGAGATTAGCGCGTTCAACCAAACAAACAGACAAACTCTTCAGTTTTATAATATTAGTATAGAATAATTTATTACTTTGACGCATATACCTCACTTCCTACTAGCCCTATCTGACGAATACGAATATGGTAACCCTCATTGAAATAAAAGGAAAATCAGCATGTATTTTGTTTCAGTGATATTATGACTCAAGTGACTGAAAAATCGCTATCTCTCGTTGTTGTCACTTACTCGTCAAAATACCTTCATTCACGAGCAACAGAAGTGCCCGTGTAACCACTAGATTGAGCGCGTTTTTTTCATTAACAATAAGTTATTTTTAATTTTATAAAAAATCATCGTCACAATACATACATTTCGAGCAGACGTTTTACCAGCAAAAAATAAATTAAAACAAAAAACTGTTATTTTTTATTTGTGAATATAACAAAAGGGATACGTTTAACATACTGTCAGGCAGTAAGCTAGGTTCTACTGTACTGAACAAGCTGCAGCTGAAGATATCGCCGTAAAAAGAAACAAATAGATCACGACTACTTCGAGTACTACTGACAGCAGTCGAGAGTGTTCTTGAGAACGAAATATAATGGTGAATCATGCAACGCCAACCCCCGGAGGCCTACAATCGACTTGTGCAATATGTTACGTCACTTACTATACGAACAGTTGAAATGTAGTTAGACAATTGAAACGCACAATATCTTCGCCATCACTCGAATTGGACAGCTTTTCGTCTACGCCAAAAAGTTAACTCGATACGAATATTTGCCGACATCAGGGTCTTCTACTCTTTTAGTATGGGAATGGATCCAGAACAATCAACCAACCAGTTCTCGGTTTGTGCAAACTACTCCAAGGAGATAAATTGGGGAAGCGACGCAATAAGCCTAAGAGACTGCGGTGTTCCCGGCGAAAAAACATTTCCAAACAGAAATAGTGGTTTATGTATCTAGATTGTAATGAATTATTTTATGTACGAGCTGTGACATTATATTAAAAAGAGCGACCAGCGAATATTAACACCACACGAGTCAGAAAAGCAATACATTTTTGGCACGTACCTACTATAAAATAGTTGATTTTCACTTCATAATAAGTATATATTTATATATCTGACAGTTCAGGGTCGTCAATGTTGGAATCTGTTTGGAGTATTTATGAAGACTACACCCATTTTTTTGTTTCTATTGCTCATATAGTTTTAAATGGCATAACTGACAAGGAAATTATTATTGAATTGATAAACTTAACCCACTATTGCGAAATTGATCATTTTCTATCACTATACAGATATTTTATATGGGGTCATGCAAAAAAATCTTTTCCTGTAGCTACCTATGTCCCTAACATTTAACTTGGAACTTTTGGATGTGTCTTTACTGATGCCTGATGGAGATTTCTGCTAGGGCGACTCGGTGAAATGTCTTGGAACAGTTTCAGTACGTAAACTAATATTCTAACCTTCTTGTTCTGCTGCACACCTAATTGAGATTCTTTTATTTATACTGTTTCATGACGTCATTTATATGATTACACGTCTCTTGAGAATATCGGGAACTCAGTTTTTATGCACAGAAGAGAAAAATCGAAGCGAGTGGTAGGGACCTGTGGGCTTGCTTCCGGATGTGTGGGTCATGAATTAAGTTACACCAGTAAATTTAATTCCCGCCTTGATACTATGCACCACTTCAACCCCGGGTCGGCGTGACCCTGGCCTTTCCACGAATAGCTTCAATCGTGATGCTTTAATTAAAAGAGGTTTTACGACATTTATCGCCGGAAAGTTGGCAGTGCAGCGTGAACGCTGCTGGATGGCTGGTAGCATCTGTTTCACAGCACTTATTAAGAATACCACAACAATATGTGTACAGTAGACGGTCAGTTGATAACTTGATTCCAGCGAATTCTGCGGTTGCTCTATTTTAATGTTTATATCGACAGCAACTATAAAACGTTAAAGACTTTATTTTCTTAAAAGTAATGACTATTGCCATATGGGGTCATTTTTAACCCTTTCCCTGTTAGAAGTCACGAAACTTAGCGGGTAAACACGGAGATGGAGGAACCAATTGAACCGTGTTTTATCAAAGTATGTGTGAGATTTGAGAGCATTAGTTTGTACGTTAGAAATTCACTACGTCGACTCATATATTTTACTCAGTATCGTATCATGAATTATGTAACTTCGTAACTACGATAGTAACCTAACTCGTTAATTATCTGTAGTTTATTCAAATAGTTTATCTCATGTAAAAATCCTGTGTTATTTTTAAGAATTTATTTTAAAAAATGTTTGTTTTGGGAAATAAAAATGTTACAAATGCAATTCATTCAATGACGTACTTTATTCTGATTATTATATTAGTATACGCAACTGGTCCACGTGTTTACAACTCACTCTCGTTTTGTAGCGCTCTGCCTAACTTCAAAATAGGAATTCAAGGTCAACCAGGAAAGGGTTAAATACGTCTTGTACAATACACAATGCATTGCTTAGGTTGCAGAACGCCTTGTCATAAAATTTGGTTTTATAATGATCTTCGTTCGTGACTACACTTGCTTATAATTCTTAAGATCGTATATTTTTAAATCAATCCTGCTAAAAAAACTGACTAATTGAAATTATATATATTTTTTAACTTTGTTTTTGGTATAATTTTCCCTTCTAAACAACGTGTTCCTGACTAACGTGTGCTTTAACAACGTATCCACGAGACATCTATAAAAAGCTCATGTTAATTTCATAATTATAAATATTTTTTAAAGTGTTTAGTAAACCGTTCTGAAATCTTGAATAAATATTTATTAAGTTTCCAAAATTTAATTCTTTTCTCGATGATTTGAGAGATTCGTCATACATTATTAAAAAAGATACGTGAGGGCCTCACGTATCTTTATTAATAAAGAAAGAGAGAGATTATAAATTATGGACGCTCAACAACTGAGATCATCATGTCCATAGGTCCATGAAAGTCCAGAGCTCTGAGGCGCAGCTGTTACTAATTATTCGTCACTCGTCATCTCCCCTCCTCAGTAATCTTGAGTTAAAACGAAACACGTGTATTTGATAATAATTGCATTCCGTATTTCAGGTTCCAGCACATACATAATAATCCATGTGTGGACTGCAGTGTATATAACATATGGATTAATATGCAAATAATGTTTCAATGTGTTGTTGCAAACTTGCAAGCCGTCAGCGGTGCAACGTTTTAGTTCAAATGCCTACTGAACCAATGCACTGATGAAATATCTGCCAGCATATTGTTCTATAATCTATATCGACTGTATTTGTCACTCTGATACCATAACTGCATGTAAGATACTGCACAACTAAACTACAGCAAGCGGCCCTGAGGTTCGGAAGACCAACTTCCCAGTTTGATGAACATTGAATAAGTAATAATAGTAATAACACAGAAAAGTTAGCATTTTTATCTTTAAGGTAGTTGTCGTGGTTAAGGCACACCGTCAGAAAATTCTTAATTTTTGTATACTTATTAAGGACATGATAATACAATTACCCTGAATATTTGAAGTCGATCAACTGTGTATAATCCGAGATAAATTCAATTAAAAATTGAATAGTTAACATTGATTGTATACGATCTCTGTAGTTCTGAACCAGTTTCTTATTTATAAAAAAAGAACTAACTGTCAGAAATCTTCCAAAAACTGACAGTCTTTCAATGCATTTGTTATGAGTTTTAAAAAAAAATAAGAAATTTTTTTTGACCGTCTAATTATTTATAAATAACGGTTTAAAGTTCAACAATTTATAGAAAAGTATACATGCATATGAATACTGTATGGGTTACGTTTCCACGGGTACAGTCTTGCGTACAAATTATGGATCAGTTAGCTACAAGCTAGTATACTTGTGTGGCGCGTATAACCTATAACTTTTTGACAATATTGTACCACGACAAAATATTTATTCTTGCCACCGGAACAAATTAGATTCGATAAATATTTCCCATAGAAATCCTAAAGTTCACTTTTTTGTTTAAACAAAAAAAAACAGCTGGGCGATTTTGATAAAATTCGTTTCGAATCATATTGACGCCAATACAATTGGCACCCTAGCAAAGTCACAATCGTACCGTAAAACGGGGCGACTGAACCATTTTCAAATTTGGTCGATCATAACTTTTAGATAGAATTCACGGCATAAAGTCTTCATATCATTTTTTGTTTTTTTATGGTGGCCAATGTCAAAGACGGTTTGGGGGCGACTTTGTGCCAGATAAATTTTTCGTGCATTTTAGATAGATTTAATAGTCAGTTAAAGTTCTAAGGCATTTAAAATGACTTTGGCCACATTTTACATCATAAGTAAAACTCTAGTGTGTCAAAAAAAAAAATTATACCATAAAAAATGCTACTTAAGAAAGTCGCCACAGAAATCTTTTTTTTTTTTTGCATAGAAAAACCGGCTAAATTTCAATAAACTGTTTCTTAATTTTTATGCGTTTTGTGCTTGATATTATCGATAAAATGTAAAAATATCCTAGGATCTTTAAGGAAAAAATCGGTGTGTTGAATATTACGAAAATTTATAAACTACCTATCATAAATCGCGGGTAAAACAAAATTATTTTTTTGGCCAAAATCAGTTGTTCGTACACAAAAATAATAAGTGTTTCGTTAATTGCACGGAACACTAAAAAAAAAATAAAAACCCGGGTCGCAGTGCCAAAACCCTGCCGACAATATAGTGTATTTGCTTATACAGGCAGTGTGGCTTTATTATGCGACCTTAAGTTGGTTTTTGGGCAAAATAAAAAATTTGACTCCTTAATTCACCCCTTAAAATAACATTTTTTTTCTTAATTGCAATATTATTATCAATCGAACCTCTATACCAAATTATATACAACTTTCAGTAAATAATTCACTATCTGCAAACTAGTTTCAGTTTAAATTAGAAATTGTTTCAGCAACTTCTGATAAAATTTCATAAAATTTGTAAGTCCGGTCCTGTCGGGCCGATTTTATTAAAATTTTAGGGACACTTTTTAATTACTACTAAAGGGTTAAATGTCAATTTTGAAACGATTCTGAGATTTTTTTCGATATTTTGGGACCCAAAAACATTTTTCAACCCCTAAAAACTACCCTTAAAATGACTCGATTACGCCCATTTTAAATAGGCTTCTTGCGGTGACGGATTTCAACACGTGGGCCATATTTTGTTAAAATCAATTAACTCTTTCGAAAGTTATAGCCCGCACGTATATATATATATATATATATATATATATATATATATATATATATATATATATATAATTTTTCCAAAAATGGTGCCAAAGTGTTTAGGATGTATGAAACGTCGAGAAATTTTGGTCCGACCCCTAGGTCCCGAAATCCGACCGACGCCAATATAATGTATGTTGCCATATGGCAAATACACTAAAAACACCTGGACCGATTGTGATAAAATTTCTTCCGGATTATGATATCCAAGAGCTCATAGAATTTGTGTTGTGATATTCGAAAATATTGAAACAATTTTTATTGATCTGTCTCCACAATTCAGGAAATAAATTCATTATATTGCTTCCTCTTTTCATTGATAGTGTGAATCCAAAATGTTATTTTTTTGCTGATTTCTTCCTCTTCCTCATCGTCAAGATAAAAACGTCTTCCACCGAACTACAGACGTCCATGTTGCATACTCATTACTTCAAAACTGCTAAATGTCTGCTGCACACGGAACCTGCACTAAAAGTTGCTGATCCGAACAAGTATAGTGAGCGAAATCGTGCAGGCTCATGCTGTGCTGGTTCTTGCTGGTATAGTTTAGGGGATCTTTTATAGGTACTTCGTAATTACTGAACTAATCATGAAATTTTTTGTCTCACTGAGGTTCGCCAAAAAGAATGCTGTTTTTGACTGCAGCGAGCATCGGTCTCATGTAGCCCAACAGGTGGCATGCAATTTTCGTAGGTGTTTAGAAAACAACACGCAGTTTTTATTTGTCCAATTTTTATAAATAATAAGTAATAAAATAAACATGCAGGTGGACTCACAGCTATTACTCGAGTCACAACCCAAAATGGGCTATGTAAGAAAACTAACATATCTCATTTTGAGAAGTACAGTAGAATCGCAGCAGTGTAGTGTTCACATTTTCGAGGAGTTCATGTAACTGAGTAAATTGACATTATTAGTAATAGGTAGTTTCTTTATAGAGTATGAAAAGATTTGTCGTTCAAGACCCCGTGATCCATGGGACATCAAACTCCCTGCGACAAAATAACAATTATAACTGAAATGTTGTTTATTTCTCTGAATAACTCAAATTTCTGTAAAAGGGGCCGCATATATATCCTAGAGTGCTTAGCTTAAAACGGCCATGTCAGTCTGACGTGTGAACAACATACTTATCTTCCGCAAAATCTACATTTAACTGTTATAAATTGACATTAATTGTGGAATGATACAAGGGTGTAACGCAAAACGTTGTAGTGAAAGCCATTAAGGATCAGGAATTGCTTCTCCTTCTTTTCATGCTTGAAAACCATGATAATTAATTTAATTTAGTTAGCCGTTATAGCATTCTATTTTTGTCGCGCTATTCAATTTGTTGTACTAATTATGTATACGTGTTTTTCGTTGCCATGGTTATACCGTTAACGTTAAATCTTTAACGCAAACGTTTGCACGCACTCGCATAAGAAATGCGATGAAAAATGACATTGGAATTTCTCTCACTCTGTCAAATATTTTGACATGAGTCACGATGTCTTGTGACCATATAAATAATACCAACAATTGAAACCGCAAGGCGCGCAGCTAACAGAAAGTGTTTGCCGCTTTGAATATACGACGGTTGACGAAATAAAATGCAGCAGCCAACAAGAATCGCCCACGCTAATGTAAACATAGAACGTGTAACTGCCGCTGTTTTTGTCAATATTTGACTCGGAATGGGGTCCCCGTACCGAAATTTATTTTATGTATTTAACCGAAAAAGAAACAGAAAGTATTTACGTGGCCGCCCACGCTGTAGTGCATCCATTTTTGTTAAGTTTTCTTCATCTAAATGTTAACCTATAAAATATTGGAAAAAAATATTTTAGAGACAAGTTTTAATAATTTAAATTCATAATTGTAAAAGCGTGGGTTGTAAGCTCTATGGTAGTCACGGCCCATGCTTTTATAATTATGAACCTACATTATTAAAACTTATTTTTATCCTTTTTAGTACACTAAAAGAAAAGCTTGTACGAGGTTGACTCTAATTAAAAGAAGTTAATTAGAGTGGTTGATGATTGTTGGATAAGTTTGGATAAAATCCGTGGCACAGGATCAATAAAACACAATACTGAAGTTAAAATTGCATTTTCACTAACGTTTCGGTGTACTTTACACCATCTTCAGAGTTCGAATGCTGTCAATTCATATCAGTATTTAGTCGAAAGATTGAAAACATGGTGATTGGTTTCACAATATATATAAATGGTAAGATGGTTGTTTGTAATAAAATATTTTAGTTAAAATTGTTTATGCTAATGATTAAAATTGTCATTAAATAAAATAGATGGCAACCACTCAAAAAGAATTTTTTTATAAGACTTATAAAAAAATTCTTTTTGATCAAAATCAATGACCGTATGCGAAAATAAATTAAAGTTTCCGTTCATTGATAAATCTTATCTGTCATTCACCGCCGGCTTAGAAAATTTGCAATTCAAAATACACCGAGTAAGTATGCAGTAAATTAATAGATAGTTGGACCGTTAAACGAGTGGGTTTTCGCCAAACTCGCGGAAACGGGCTCACAAGTATCAATTACGCCCAACGCAATAGGTGAAATGTAAGGTAATAATTTTTAAGACAAGTGCCTTTATTGGCGACAAAGAATTATCTTTGAAACGATCAAAGACTAAAAATTATACTGTAACACGCATACCGGATGACTCGAAAAGTTAGGTCATAATTATCGAAACCAAGCTAGATTCAAATACAAAATTAGAATTTGAAGCAATGTCAAAAACTTAAAATGGTTACTTTACTATTCTGTTGTTTTTTATTCATACCTAGTACAATGTCTTCATTGATTAAAAGTCTAACCTCACATTTTTATTTTTTCTGGATGTGGAAGGAATTAAAATGTAAGGTTAGAGTTTTAATTAATGGACCCGAGACGTTTTTTGACATTACGTCTTACAATTTTCGTGATGAGAAATTGAACTTAATGTGCAATAATTAACATTTTGAACCCTGAAGAAGTCACAAATTGTTACGAAACGTTGCCAATACAAATTAACATATTACACAAGCTAAAAGTTCTATTCCCGTTATTTATATTTACCTAAATACCCAGTTGTGTACACTTTTTGTTCCTGTAACAATAACTATCATCTATATATCGTATAAGGGTTGCCTGACAAATTTCATTGAGAAATTTCGCTCTTTCGTCAACATGCTGCGCCATATGCCCTTGACCGATGAAATTTTTCCTGAAACAATCTTTGAACATATGAATATTGTGATTATAAAACAATATTCACAAAAAAAAAATTCGGCATTATTCAAACAGGACGATTTGTATGTATATAGCGTGTGTACCCGTTATGCGTGTCCAGTATTTAATTGTGCGCAAATTATAATGTCGGTGCGCGTAGAACATTATTGTGTTCTATATATGGCAGTTTGACGCATGCGAATGAATCTACACAGGTGGTTGACATATTCAACGCCAGTAAAAATGGAAAAACATATACAAACACAATGATAATAATATTGTGTACATATATAATGGAAGTACCTACATACGTAAAAATACTATTTATAGACACTTACATACAAACAGAAACTGTTTTTTTTTATCATACGGTCTAAGCTGTAAGAATACCTACACAATGATAATTGTCTAATTACTCTATGCTTGAACTCATTCCGTCAAAATTCGACGGAGTGAGGTTAATTGAAAAAGTAGCGCAAAAAAGGACTGTATTTTACACTACACACTAATGGTTTTATTATCTATTTGTGGCGTAAATTCCAACCCTTAAAAAAACGTGTGACGAGCCCATTGCGGACAGATAAAAGTAAACACGACCTTAAAAATATTACGTCGCTAATCAAACATCAAAAGCGGCGTGTGGAAGATAATGTTAATTATAAATAAAGCGCCGATTCTACACATTTACGTGGAATGAGATTAATTTTTCCGAGTAAACAAACCTTTTTTAGTAATTTCAAGGTGAAGTTAAAAATACGCACAATTATTCATAATTTTAAGCTAGAGATTTAAATTTTCGATTAAATCGGAACTTATCATTAAAGTTGTTATTCTATTAGGAAACCAATCGTGATATTCAGAATTTTCAAAAGCGTCATTTAATACTCGTAAACTATTACATCTTTACTTGTATTTTTTTATGATAGGACATTGTATACCTACAGTCGTAAGGGGTTATAATCCAACAGTAAGTTGTCATATTACGTTTAAAATGAGCATTAGCGAGTTTTAACATCACACGAGTTGTAATACCATCACGCACGAGGTAAGTATGCTATTTTTTACACTTACCTCTTATAAAATAGCTGCTTTTCACTTCATTTTCAAAAATTTTAACAGTTCACTTGTGATAGTATGGTATAAAAAATACAACTGACGAACAAACAGTGATTTAATATGGAATTGGTATAGCGCGACCAGTTTTGTTTTACTTTATCGCACTAGCACGTAATGGGTCACTTTATATGCCAATATACATGCTACTTTATAGTCGACTAGCGGCCCAGTCCGGCTTCGCCCGGGTGTAAATGTAATATATAGGATATAAGATATGAGAATCATTATCATTAAATTCTCAACGTGTATTGAATTTGCGCGAATTCAATCGCTTTTATTTGTGAATGTTCAAAAATCGAAGCAAAATCTTATTTCCCAAAAAGAAATTAAAAAAATTCTGTTGATCCGATCGCTACCAAACTTCAGAAGATCACCCGCTGGGCTAATCTAAAGATTGTCTGAAAATTTCATCAAAAATGATCTACGCGTTTAGAGTCCATAGATTACATATACATCGTCTTTTATCTATATAGATTATTAAAATATAAAAAGTGGTTATTGTGACATAACGATAATAGTTGGACATATAGTATCGTGAAGTTTTTTGTAGTTATTGATATGTTCTTTAATATTGTAGAACATACTTTTGTTCTATCATCATTCCGCAGCGCATGCGACGAAAGATGTTTTATGGCATTTTTTTTACACCTTGGGTTACGTTACTAAAGTTTTAGTACGGATTAGTACTCAGGGTGAATGTAGCTTTCTAATGGTGAAAGAATTTTTTAAATCGGCACAGTAGTTTTTGAGTTTATTCATTACAAACATACACACAAAAATACAAATCTTTCCTCTTTATAATATTAGTGTAGATAGTAAAAAACAAAAATAGATATTGTTTTTGCTTAGGTACTGAGACGCCATATCCAGTTTCGCACGGATGTACTCGCTTTGTTCGTTCGCTCGAAACATAACAAGTAATGCGTTTATTTCCAATATTTAAATAATTTGTTTTTTGTATCCATTGGCAGTCAATTGACAACTACATTCATGCGTTAATATTACAAACAAATCACACATTTTAAGTCTTATATTGTAGCAAAATGGCATTAATTTCACACCTTTACAGCTAAAAAATACAACTATAATGACGTTAAGATTTAGGTTTTGATTGAATATTTAAAATTTCCTGTCGAAATATAATTTCTAACATAATGAATATTATATAAACATTTGTTATCAATAATTATTATACTTGTTAATTATTCAATAATGACTTTTTTTATTCAACTAATTGACAACAATCTGTTGTCGTTTGTCTTATGTTTATGCGCAACCCACCTACTGCGACGTTCACTTTCAAAATTATAAAAAAAGTCGTTCCAAATATGGAAAAATATAATATATTAAATGATTAGCATAATATTTCATACTAGAATAGAAGTAGTCCAAAGATATCAATAATAATTTATTTGTGCTCAATGACCATATTTTATTGAATAGTCCTTAAATATCAATTCATTTAATTTTTTACATAAAATTAACTTATTAATTTCAGGTCACAGACAAATTTCGATTTTTTTTTTGTAAAACTGAATTAAGAGCTTAAGACAAAAAATATGTGTCCAAAGATTTCGCGGGATTTTATGTTTATGCTTTAACCATCTTCTGATGATGCTAATACGGTTAACGAAAAGTGTGTCGGGAAAAAAGTGTAAGTGTTTTGAGTTATTGTGGTTATGTTTACATTTACAATGTCTTTATACCAAAGATTTCAACCCTCTTCAAGATATTAATGGATATTGCCTTTTGTCAGAGATCTCCGATTCCTCGGCGCTAATGACCTCAGCTGTTGAGCGTATGTAATCTACAATCTTCCAATTTCTCGTCACCCGAAGCCCTCAAACCGTTAAATCTGACACTTCAATAGTAAAGAACATTGCCCAATTTTTACTACGAACTTTTGTTCAATGTTGCCTCAGAAGCGAATTCTATTTCAAACTGTTTATAGTGTCCTCGAATGCATTAAATATTCGTTCCGGGCTTTGATTTTCATATTTCAACAGTACCTGGTAACAAACCATAAGCTAACTTATAATTAATTTGCTAACTTTGTTTACACATTTACTTATTTATGAAGCGATATAGATGATGACGGAATCAATCCACAGGATAATCTAATCGCCAACTTTCTGGAGCTCACAAGGAATCCAGATTATTTAACGACCAGTCCAGCTTAAAAAGATGAAGCACAAAAATCCTTATAACGATGTGGTGCACTTTTGGATAAACTAGGACCCTTTCTTAATATTTTCTTGATGAAACCAAATGTCTGTTTTTCTATAATAAATAATTTTGGAGCAATAGAAAAAAGTTTTTTTTTCACAATCCGCTATTATAAAAAGGTACTGTTCCTGTGTAGCGGTAGTAAAATGTTCATTTCACACTAGTGCGTAAAGTAAAACAAAAGAAGTGCGATTTTACCAATCCAATAGTAATTTCTCTGTTAGTTATCATATAAAGTCATATGGGCAATAGAGACATCAAAGTAGGCGATAAGTTAAATTCATCTCGATTGTAATGCTTTTAGGACTCGTGTGATAATAAAAAGTCGCTTAATCCTCGTTTTAACGTAATGTCACAGGTCGTATAAAAAATAATGCATTACAATTTAGATACATAAACTGCATACTTTGTTGATTAGATTTTCACTCATATTTACTCTGAAAAACATTTGAACCAAAATCAGAAAAAAACCTTTCAAAGCTTTAAATTATTATTGATTCATTTCTCATCGCCCAACTGAAACCAATCCAGGGTAGACATGGACTTCATCTCATCAATTCTGAACACATATTTTACATCAGATCACATTATAGATAAAATCAATGTTTCGACAAACAGTTCTTGCTGGTTTTGTTGACATCGCTTGATATAATCTCCACTGGTTATTATTTATTAGTAAACATATGTAGAAATCGAACGAACCAATATATAAAATTAATTAAAAACACCTGGCCATGAAATAATTAGTTTTGGTTTTACAGAGTCGCTATTTAATTGCTATGTCCATGTCATTGGATATTGCTTACACACAGTGCGGTCTGTTTGATAAATAAGATGACCAAATCGGTAACAAAGATTGATATCTGTTAATGTACAAAACAATTAAAACAAAGTACTGCTTAATTCAGATTTATCATAAACAAAATGAAATAGCCAATCATATCATCGTATTTTTGCGGCCGATGATAGGTTGAGGGTTATTACGTCATTGTGGCTATTTTTTTATGAAGAGTCCTACTAATAATTAATTGATATTGGAATTCCTATATTATAATGTAAATTTCTTGCGAGACTTTCTGGTATTTTTTATGAATAAATTAAACCATGTTTAGTTTTTGCTGATGGAACTATATTTTGAATTTTCACAAAATTCCCTTATAATAATTAGGTGCGTTTGGAATCGTACTCCAGTGTAAAAGGTGTTAACACTTTTGACACTTTTAAAAAGTGTAAAATACACGACCTGTTTGCTATTTCAGTGTTGAATTAAAATTGTAAACACTAGCGTTCCCAACTCTTTAGCAGGGGAAGATAGTGTAGTGTAGATCACGTGATAGATGTTTGTATTTGACAATAGCTAGAACAAATTGATACCTTTGGTAAACCTAACGTACACTTTTCAGTGTGCACACTGAGTTATATACCTACACTAATATACAAAACACATGTGTTATTATAAAATAAAGCTCTGTCTAAGTAAGTAAAATGCTGTGTATTATTAAATTTAAAATGAATACTTTAATCACATATCAACTAACGACCGAATCTTTCATTTTCAATACCATCTATTTTCATCTGATTTTACTCACGCAAAATGTCTGCTCCTACGCTGCTCTGCCAATGGAAAAATATGAAGACAAGATTTAACCTCTAATTAATAATTTTTCCTGATTGGTTCATGGTTGCCACAAAGTAAGAATGAAAAAGAAGTTGAAAATACATGAATGGATTAGTCCCGACATGTTAAAAATACATGAGTACTATTGTCGTGAGCAATTAGTAATAAAGAATAAAAAAATCGAGCGAATCAGCGAAGCGAATGAATAACGTATTAATTATAAATTCGAAAGAAGAAGTGCGTGCACCCGAGAGAAGTCGAACAGGGCATCTAGTACGTTATATTATACTGAATAAAATATTTTCGATGTCAATGTGTTTTACCATTGTATATGATATTTTGAAAACAGAGGCTACAAAAGCAAGTCGATCTCCGATTTGAACACAAGTGACAATGACCCCCCCAACTTAACAACACACACATGTGATTTGTATGAATTTAATAACGCGTTATCACATTTACATACAATATTACATCTACTTAATATACTAATACACAGCTATTACTGACTCACTGATTAGCTTACGGGTCTCGTCACGTGCGACGAAAAAATAGACGACTTTCGTGTACAATAAATTTAATTAAAAATCGGTTATTTAAAAAATACGAAATAATTTAATATTTTTTATTCCACATACAAAAACTATACGTATATGAAAAATTGTCCATACATTGTTGCTTATCTAAGAGAAATATTTGTTAAGGCATAAAATTAAATTCACGCCAAAGTACTATTTGTCCAAGCTCTGACCGTAGGATAACGCTAGAAAATGTGTTATTGAATTTAACAGATATAATGAAGAACATCAAATAGGTGTTTTTTTATATTCAGGATTTCGCATACGATTCAACACAATTTAATGATATTTATACAGAATATAAAGAAATATCAAATATTTACTGTCTTACAATTTTTTTGCATACCTTATTTTGGACATTTTCCGTTTGTAGAGAGGCAGATGGTGATCATTGCATATAATAGTTACTTCTCTTTAAATGTGTATCATCAAATAGTGTTAAGCCTTATTCGAGATACTAACAACAAAAAGGATGACAAAAATGGAAAGTATGTGTTTTTCAGCGTATTATCTATAAAATTTGATAATCACATTTGAGTAGTGTTGTCAGGAAAACTTTTGTACGATCAGAGCTTAAACTATTTGCCATAAATAATAATTAATTATGTAAGTGTTTTCTTCTCCCCCATTGGGAAGACTTTCACCTCCCCGATTTTGATCACCACTATTGCCATTGAAAAAAAATATAAGCAGTGGTACAATGCCACGCGTGACGCGTTGTAAGAAAACATTTTTTTAGTTTGAATTATATGCTTCCTGTTTGTATTATCGGACTATACTAGCTGCCCGGTACGACTTCGCCCGTGTATATTTAAGGTTGCTATCTCAAAGCTTCCTTTAATTCTTTAATTGCTGGATCACACTCATTTCGTTCGTTAGACTTAAGGCTGTCGGAACGCTCTGAATTTAAACCAAAAATAGAGCTTCGGCTGTCAACTGATTGTTGACTTATTCGTAAACATAACTGCAAAAATTCTTTTTCTATAAGGAGGATAAAGGACAAATCTAGATCTCTAATGGACTACTTTTGTAATTTATGTACGATTTACTAGAAAAAATTTGGCATTAATTGTGCTAAAAAAACACACGTTTTCAATGTCACGCTATGACCTTATTCGTATTTATTTCACAAAACTGTTCCATCACAAACCTAAAGTGACTCTTCCTTTTTCGGAAAAGTTTTTTAAATCTTCAAAATATTTCCAAAAATTAGAGTAATCAATTGACAGCGGCACCCTTGCAATAAAATTTTTTAGCCTCGTAGTTAGCACCAGCCAAAAATTGAAACGTGCGGATGATTTGAGCGAGACAGAGCTAAAGAAGGTCACATCCACAATATGTCTTTTGCCTACCGCGCCTCTTACCGCTGGGTCTCAGCACAAACAAAATTCAGAGCGTTCCGACAGCCTTAATGCTTTAGTTGCTCGCTTCGCTCGAATTTATAATTGATTATTACGGTACTCACTTATTTTAATTATTCGCTTTCCAACTTGGAAGCCGATACTATAGACCTAAACCTAAAAGAAATAAGCTATGGAATGGTAAAAACAATCCGATCCGATTTGCACCCAGGCGAGCTTTTTATAGCCCTAAATCTTCCTCAAGAAATAAACCATCGGATGATAAAAACCATATTCAATGTCGTTTAGTAGTTCTCGTGGTTTTAGCGAACACACAAATAAACAGACGAGTTCAGTTTCGCCCGGATTTAGATGTATTATGCTGCTGTGGTGTTTCTTACAGAATAATAGACGAATTTGCCCGGTGTTGCTATCTATTTATTATTAATAGCCGCACGCGACTGAAATAAATTACGGCAGCGACAACGGTAGTGGAGTCTTCGTCTCCACCATTATTATCTTACCTCGCTGCGCCCCGTTCGGCAGTGTCAACAGTAGTGGAGTCTTCGGTTCCACCTACGGGGTTCAATTGTGAATCTAAACCATTCTCGAATCCACTTGAACACACAAAATTTCATCAAAATCGGTCACAAACAACCCTACAGAAGATTTTTATATATAAAGATGTAGTGATTCACAATAATAATTATTAATTATTATTATAGCTAGTGATTGCGAGAAAGAGCAATAGCTTAGAGTTGGGTAACTCAGATCTGAACGGGTTTAAACAGCCGACTCCGAAAGAAGATCCGTGAGAGCCGACTCACTTTTTTTTGAGCCGACGGATCAACGGATCCGCATAACTCAATGAAACACTTAACACACAGAAGCACATTTTACACTTACGTATCAGTTCTTGCTTTGATGCATCTGTCAGCTCAAATGACTCATGCATCACATGCTTGGCTATGCATTCTTGATTCTATACAGGTCGTGATATGATTGACTGAACTCGGTAACTCAGCGGCAGACTGCCGTAACATATTCAGAACTCGGCTCTTTTTGAACTGGTTCAGTGAGCCGGCTCACATACGGGATCCAGATGCAAAGATGCAGATCACTAAAAAGACCCGTTTTTTCCATCTCTACAATAGCTGAACGGTAATCATGGTTCAATATTAATTGCTGGAGGTGGGGTGAACTTAAATATGCAATTGACATTTTATAGTCGGGACATTGCAAGCACACAATAGCTAAACCCAGATGCAATACAATAGACAAGTAATGCACACAGATAATAGCATTATACTTCGGTAGGCACGACGACGACCGCGACGTATAGCAACTTACAAATACGATCGACTGTCGAGACAGTATCGTCGATGACAAGCGATTTCCGGCGATCATTTCTTTCACACACACATAGAAAATCAACTATGACCACGGGGCAGAGTGGCTTATTGACCTCTCTGAACTAAGAAATAGTACTAACAAAATAAACTATTAAAAAAAAACTTTTAAAGATAAACTTTTATTGGAGTATACTAAAAAATACATATAATAATGGTAAAAGCTATGGCAAACATATTATAACAGGTAAGTAATTTTTTTTTATCATTTAGGTTCATAATTATAAAAACGTGAATCGTGACTAATTAACTAGCATAGAGCTTACAACCCACACGTCTATATAATAGGGATGTTGACTATTTTTGGGAAAGTGTTTTAAATCGTGCATAAGTACCTATAATATAGCCACAAATATTTATTATTTTTATTTAAATACAACTCAAGCCTTAAAAATCATGTATTTTAAATCCCGTTTCAAATTTCGGTCCAAAACGCCAATACTAGTTGCGTGACGTCACCTGGTTATACCAAAGGAGGCTCAAAAGTTTACATAGGAGCTGTGCTCATAAACGCTAGTAAACTAATGAGGTTATGAAAAAATTTTTCGTAAGTAATTCTTGTTATAAAACATGAATTCTAAGTTTTCGAACTATTAGCCTTAATAAATACACTTTCCATGACGTTAAAACTCCTTGCAGTCTTTTTTTAAAGTAATTTTCGAATAAAATACACACTAAATATTAAGCAAACAATGAAGTTTTTTGACAGCGGCTGACTCTATGACGTCATGCGCTCTGATTGGTGTCGTCACGTGACTTGAGAGTGATTTTATTAGGTTTTATTTATTAAATATTAATTAAATTCCTTAAAAATAAGGAAAAATATAGTGTTTCTTAGTATTTCTATCATAGGAACTACCAATTAACGTTGAATTATGTTTTTATTTGAACACAGTCAACATCCCTATTATGAACCTAAATTATTAAAAATTATTTTTTTTCTTATTAGTACATTGCAATAAAAGGTTGTATTTGAAAAGTTTTCTTTCTAATATTTTGTTTTCAAAATTTTAGTTACGTCTTAACCTATGCATTAATCCACCATCTTGGGGCGTCTGCCATATTGAGTTTAGAATGACGTCACATAGCTTATCGTATTCTAATGGTCAAGCTCTTTCATTTACGCATGTGCAAAATTTCAAAACTCTTAATTAGAAATAGTCGAAATTTTAGTTGCAATATTTTACCCAAACTGACCGACTGAAATTGAATAAAAGCTTGTAAAAAGATTGGTCGCAGTGGCAAACCATGCTGACAAAATAGTGTATTTGTATTTACATGCATTAAAGACTAAGTAAAGTTTAAATATACATCTTTAGACGTCGGCACTAGCAAAAACTCGATACAAGATTCGAGTAATCGATTAAAATCAATATTTTCGAAAAATCGAAAATAGTATCCGTGGTAAACAAGTCCTGAAACTTCCTTTAGCGAAAAAATATATAATCTGACTAAAGAAAGTACGTCTATTAAAAAACTGTGCATGAAAACAAACGAGCGATTTGTTTCCAATAGCAGAGATAAGGGTCTAATAGGTGTTAAGTTATACAATATACTGCTGTCACAAGTAAAGCATATTTGAATGATAATTAATCTAGGAGGGAACGTTTCTTATGCAATATCCAGCTGTTGGCGTAACCGAACAGTTGACGAGATTTATTATAGAGATTTGTGTGATTTTATTTAAAAATTATTCGTAAATGTTATTAAATATTACTAAAGTATTATTTACAGCAAGAATTTTCCCTTGTCGATAATTTATTGCATTACCCACTATGCGGGAACATCTTCTCCGCCTATGGTTTCGCAGAGTTCTAGCTGTTACACACAATTTCATTCCCCTTCCGCATTGACGTTCTTTCACTGGTCAAATTATATTTAATATTTATTGATATTGTCCAGAAAATTATGCAGCCTACATATAAATATAACAAACTGCCTGAAAGGTACAAAAATATACCTACTCAATTTTTCAACCAAATAATTTATATTTTTTATTGACGTGTCAAACTCAAGCATATTTTTTATGTCTCGACTGGCTAAATAAATATCTACCTATCTATTAGCCGAATTTCACCAGCCTTATTAGGTTAACTTGAATTTTTTACAGATTAAAATATATGTTAACACTTTAATATGTCTTTTAAAACGATTTATTTTTTTTCTGTTCCAATAATCGGCAAGCATTTCATCTTCGTCTGTACCAATTTATATAAACATAGAGTAAATAATTTACAGTTTATATTCTTTTTATTAACTTACTGTTTTATGTTAACATTTATCGTCCTTGAAAATTGCATATTCGGTTCTGGTTTACTGTAATCTGAAAGAAACACCTATTGAAAAATGGACAACTGGATGAGATTAGCTGTCAATGATTTTATTTTGACAGAAAAATCCGCCATACGTAATTTTGACTTGTGACCAGTAAAATATGCAAGACGTCATATCCGCTGTTACGGAGATGCATTGTTTGTAGTAAATGCAGCGGACATTGTCTCTGCGTTGACGGACACGGGCCAGCAGTAGGTACCTAATACCTATTACATGGCAACAGGAACAATTGAAAGAAACATATTATATACGACGACTACAAATCGGTTTTGTCGAAGCCGTCGAATTACTCACAAGCGGGAATCTCAGATCTTCTTGAACACCTGGGCAGGTCCCACTGAACCAATTTATATAATTATTGATACATTTACTTGCACAACTGAATACGCTTTTGTAAGCTACTGTTGCATTACAAAATCGTACTTGTTTGGAGACAATTAGAAATGGGAAAAACGGGTCTTTTTAGTGATCTGCATCTTTGCATTTGGATCCAGTATGTGAGCCGGTTCAAAAAGATCCGAGTTCTGAATATGTTACTGCAGTCTGCCACTGAGTTACCTAGTGCAGTCAATCATATCACGACCTGTATAGAATCAAGAATGCATAGCCAAACATGTGATGCATGAGTCATTTGAGCTGACAGATGCATCAAAGCAAGAACTGATACGTAAGTGTAAAATGTGCTTCTGTGTGTTAAGTGTTTCACTGAGCTATGCGGATCCGTTGATCCGTCGGCTCAAAAAAAAGTGAGTCGGCTCTCACGAATCTTCTGTCGGAGTCGGCTCTTTGAACCGGTTCAGATCTGAGTTACCCAACTCTAGAGACAATAGTGCCTCCTACTGAATACTAGCTTCACTAGAGTACAAATCCTACACAGTCGATACCTTTGAAGTCTTGTGACCAAGTTTTGTTTTTTACAGACACCATAAGAATACCACAGCGCACATGCGTATACACAACCTCGCACATTTTTGAGTTCGCGCAGCCAATCATAATATACGAGTTGTTGAGTGAGCTTGATTCAGTGCATTTTTTTAATAATGGAGTATATTATTGACAGGTCCATGATTGGACGGTTGGATTAGTTTAAATAAGACTGTCATTGTACCAGTCCATAAACACAAGAATGACCATGGAGTATGCCGGTCCTGTGTTCCATTCAACCACAAAAGTGACATGCGCAGTGCATTTCTGAAGACAAAAATATTGCTGAATGACAAAACTGTATTCCATATGGGATATTTTCAGAAATTATATCAAATTACATATATCAATTCATAATTGATTATTTTCTGAATTTTTTTCTGTATCTGTTCCTCCTCAGCTCAACGGATAGACTTCTTTATATTCGGCTTCCCTCGCGCTGACATTTCAACACAGACATAGGTATAATAATAATAATAATCTGACAATCTATAAAGTCACAACTTTAACTGTTTTATTACATATTTTTTTAATTAAGAAAAAATTGCGCATCTCTAGTTTGCTATAATAGGGATGTTGACTATTTTTGGGAAAGTGTTTTAAATCGTGCATAAGTACCTAATATTGCCACAAATATTTATTATTTTTATTTAAATACAACTCAAGCCTTAAAAATCATGTATTTTAAATCCAGTTTCAAATTTCGGTCCAAAACGCCAATATTAGTCGCGTGACGTCACCTGTTCATACCAAAGGAGGCTCAAAAGTTTACACGGAAGCTACCATCCTACAGATGCGTATTCTGTGCTCATAAACGTTAGTAAACTGAGGTGATGAAAAGTTGTTTCGTAATCGTTGCTATAGTTACATGTATTTGACGTTTCCTATAAATAATAATAAATTACACACTAAATATTAACCAAACAATGAAGTTTTATGACAGCGGCTGAACATATGACGTCATGCGCTCTGATTGGTGTCTGTTGTCACGTGACTTGAGAGTGATTTTATTAGGTTTTATTTATTAAATATTAATTAAATTCCTTAAAAATAAGGAAAAATATAGTGTTTTTTAGTATTTCCATCATAGAAACTACTACTTTTCGTTAAAATTATGTTTTTATTTGAATACAGTCAACATCCCTATTGGCATAAATAGTAATTAAAAACAATATTTTTATCAGTCTGCAAACGTATGACAAATATTCGGATGTGAAGTAGAATTCATATAACTCACAATTTATGAATTTCCAGAAACCGAATCTGCATCTTAACTATTTTAAGCAACAATTATATATTTTACCTTGGATACTAATTTATTCCTCGAACACAAACGCTGTTTGTTAATATGATTAATAATAATCAGTTGTACATCCACAAAGTGTCAAGCAACACGACTTTTTTTTGAAATCTTCACTATACGCCTCCGAAATCGAACCAGTTGCTGAATGTAACCAAAGAATATAAATAACTGTCTACAAGGATGGCACAAAAAATGGTATATTATTATTTTATTTTTTTTATATAAATAATATTGTGCGCTGATTTAACGAACTAGTTAAATTAACTATAAATCGTTCGTCAACGAAACAACTTTTTCTAATTTTAGAATGAATTAGTTGACAATTTAACTACATCTTCATCCACGGGTAACAAAACGCAAAACAAACGAATCCGACATACGTGTAATACATGTGGTGCCATTTTGTTTTTTGAATCGTCAGTGGTTTATCCGGATAATCGAATGGCAGGGTTTGTAAGTGTTAGTTTTAGTGACGTAAAATTACCAGTTATTTGTTATTGTAACTATTACACCGGTTATCTATTGAACAACATGGCGCTTTCCGGTTTCTGTTTCTCAGAACAACAAAAAAACAACACAATACAGCCGTTTTCAACCGTAGTATTGAAAAAAATAATTAATTACACCAAGTTGTCCTCTAAAAATCTTCATATTGAAATGAAAATCGATTTGACTGTCCAAGGAGCTCAACAACCCTAAATCCGGCCCTGATAATCACCCGAAGCCGTTCAGTTCACATCCCTATTAAAAGAGCAAGTCTAAGAGGCAGGCGTTGAGGCGCCAAGCGGCCAGCTGTCGAAGCTGCGAGTGGGTGAAAGATAATGCGTGTGTTAAATAATTAACACTGACTTTCCATTCATTCTTTAAACAACAACGGGCCAACACATAAACTATGACAACATGATTGCCGTTGTTGTTGTTTGTTGGTGCTATCTTCAACAAAAACCGGACACTAATATGAATAAGCATTATAATATTTAATGACGTCATTAATGTCAAAAGATGCGCGGTTCACCATTTGATCGTTCCCCGCAAACTAAAATCTAAATTTTACAAAAAAAAACGTTTAATAGCTATCTATTTTAAGAATCTTCTGTCTGCATTAAAGACTTACAATAATATTTATTTTTTTCTTATATAGCGCTACACTAAATGGTGTCGAAATTTTTCAAATCGGTTAATCCCTCTAAAAGTTCTCTGAACAAACATAAAAACAAATAAATATATACTTATATATTATACAATATACATACATGACGAATTGATAACCTCTTTTTTAAGTTGGGAGAAGAAACAAATGGTGTGGAGCCGTCGCCCTAATTTTCTCGCTGAACTGCATCGATTGCATTTTTTCATTCATCAATAAACTATCCCTCCACATGAATGATGGCATTCGATTTATTAAAAAAATGGTCAAGTGCGTGCCGAACTCGCGTGGAGAAGGTTCCGTACCACTCCGTTTTTCCACTGGATTGAGTAAATAAGTAAAACACCGCTCAGAAATTCCCTACAAACATTAAGTATTTGATTCCAACCCGTTGAATCTCTGAACATAATATGAATGGACGAACGGGTGCATTTCTACAACTAGTTTTTTTCGGTACGTAGGAACCATGAAACGTCTAATACTGGGCTTCTGGTATACCTTTCAGCTTTAAATCTAGATTTAAATGTCGTTAATTCCTTTCAACTAAATAGAGATCTCTATACCTATATAGTTGAAAACAAATGACATTCTAACTCTAGATATAGGACTGAAAGTCGTATCAAAAACCCAGCATGAATCCGTCGAAATCTTAAATTTGTTTTTTTCGTCATGACACTTCTATGGTCGCTCAAAAGTAAAAATTTCGTAAATTCAACATAAGCAATTTTCTTTTTTAATCAAATGCAAGACAAGGCACGGTAACTAGAGTTGGGTAATTCAGATCTGAACCGGTTCAAAGAGCCGACTCCGACAGAAGATCCGTGAGAGCCGACTCACTTTTTTTTTGAGCCGACGGATCAACGGATCCGCATAACTCAGTGAAACACTTAACACACAGAAGCACATTTTACACTTACGTATCAGTTCTTGCTTTGATGCATCTGTCAGCCCAAATGACTCATGCATCACATGTTTGGCTATGCGTTCTTGATTCTATACAGGTCGTGATATGATTGACTGAACTAGGTAACTCAGTGGCAGACTGCAGTAACATATTCCGAACTCGGCTCTTTTTGAACCGGTTCAGTGAGCCGGCTCACATACGGGATCCAGATGCAAAGATGCAGATCACTAAAGAGACCCGTTTTTCCCATCTCTAACGGTAACTTCATTCGCTGCATCAATGACAATGTCTGCATTGGAGTCAAGTTCCTTGGAACCGCAGAGTAACCTTCATTGTGATTAGATTGCATTATACAGTGATCTGACACGTTTCACGACAAATGGTGCAACTGTGCAGTTTATTACATACCGAGCATCCTCTTATTAAGTAACTAGCCTGAACCCGCGCCTTTGTTCGCGTGAACGTCAATTTTTCCCGCATAGTCGTTCGCATAAACGTCTGTTACGTCGATTCTTTATACTTAGGTACCTATCATTAGAGATGGGAAAAAAGGGGTTTTTTTAGTGATCTGCATCTTTGCATCTGAATCCCGTATGTGAGCAAGCTCACTGAACCGGTTCAAAAAGAGCCGAGTTCTGAATACGTTACTGCAGTCTGCCACTGAGTTACCTACTTCAATCAATCATATCACGACCTGTATAGAATCAAGAATGCATAGCCAAACATGTAATGCATGAGTCATTTGAGCTGACAGATGCATCAAAGCAAGAACTGATACGTAAGTGTAAAATGTGCTTCTGTGTGTTAAGTGTTTCACTGAGCTATGCGAATCCGTTGATCCGTCGGCTCAAAAAAAAGTGAGTCGGCTCTCACGGATCTTCTGTCGGAGTTGGCTCTTTGAACCGGTTCAGATCTGAGTTACCCAACTCTACCTATCGTACAGATAGATAATAATTAGCCTAGTTTTTATTTACTTATTTAATCTATAAATATTCTCTGTGGATCGAAATTCACAGGGAATGTAAATACTGGGGAAAAAAATCTGATTTATGCTATTTTGGGATTTGAACCTGAGAGGTTTCACATATAATTAATTACTTAACGACTACGACTATCGGTTGTATTTGAATGGCGACCTTATAACAGGTATACAAAATGCAACCCTTCACATATATAATATAGATCAGTCTGAATGCATTGAGTATCTACGACCTACTGTCTGCTTTGTTTCTATGGTTCTTTTCTTGTCTAAGCTTATGATCTGAACACATAATATACAACAGTGCGCCTTTGCTTCGTGACGCTCGATCGTTTTTTCCCAATTCACTGCCACGAAGGCCTGCGTTAAAAAGCATAGCTTCAAAAATTTGTTATAATAATTTTCACATTTAAAATAATCAATTATAACAATAGAAATTTTACTTCGCTCGGGTGTGCCGCCATTCGTGTTTTTTACATTTATAGGGGGTTTCTAGATGAGCTCTAAAATGCCGTGCTAAAGGTAACGTCAATGACGTAACACTCGAAAAACAAAAGACTCATGACTAATATAGATAATCTCTACAGTCGATCAATTATGTACGCAACACACATAACCATTACGTAAGACATTGTCCGTCCGGCTGTTTGTGTGTGGGTGGGTGCGACACACGCAACCTAACTTATAAATAAGTAATAAACGTTTAATAAAGATACCAATCAAACGATACGATCACATTTTATACCAGTGGTAGCTAAACTCTGATGTTCGCACGTCGCAGATTAATTATCCACTGCTAGAAAAGTTAACCGTTCGCTAGGCCAATGTAACCTAAAAAAAAATTTATCGCTCGCTTCAAGTTATCTCAGATTTTCCCTTCACTCCTTAAAATAGACATGGACACTACCAAACTTGACCATTAGGGGCGCCATCCATACAACTGTCTCAGTCGTAGGCAGTTCGTAATGAAGATTCAAGAATAATCGAATGATTTTATTAATCGAAAAGTTTCTATTCGAATATTTATAATCAAATGATTCATTCGAAATGATTTCTCCCAATGATGTATCATAATAATGAATGCATGTTGGTACTATGCATGAGTAAATAAATGTTTTACCTCTCGAATGAATTTTGCTCTCGGTTTCGATTGTCAGTATTAAAATAATTACCCGCATACAGGGATTCATGATCAGAAGCAAATAAAAGACAAGTAATTGCATTCAATACTGTGCAATGCATTAATATCTAGAGTGGTGTTGTAGGTAGGTACTATGCAATTCGTTCGATCTGTCTATGCATTCGATATATTTTATAACAAATTAATTTACCTCTCGTTTTCGATTATAAGACTTGAAAAAGTCACCTGCATGCAGGGTTTCAAAGAACTGAGGCAGATAAAAGAATTTAGTAATCATATTTATTACTGTGCAATGCAGTGAATATGCCCGCTGATGAGAATCTAAGAGAGGCACTTATACATGTAGTATTTTAAATAATATTTTAAATAAATAGTAAATCGTGGGTGTAAAAATCATTCGAACGATTTTGAATTAACTCTTGAGATATACGATTATTTTCACTCGAATTATCACATCACTAATTCGTTCTTCGTAGTAGTGTGTGCAGAATAAGTTTATTTAAAATGATAAATCATTGACAATAATTGTTTACCAATGTTCAAATCATAGAGGTTTTCTATTTCCAAAGGATACAGAATTGAAAAAGAAGTGGTTGCATGTAGGGATTGCAATCCAGCGGCATTTTCAATCCAGCTGGATTTCTGCTGGATTAAAGCAAATCCAGCTGGATCCAGCGCAGATCCAGCATTAATCGATTTTTCAAATAAATGTAACAATTTTTTAACTCTAGAAACTTTACTAATTAGTTATCTACAATTACATCAAATACTCGTTTTTTGGCATTTGTAAAGTACTCTAATAGTAAGTAACTAATAGTAAGTATCCGGAGTATAATTATTAATTATCACAATACAGTCTTAAATTACCTAAATTGATATTTTATAGATATTTGAAATAAGTACTTATTCGTTTACCTATTTTGTAAACTATGTAGTCTCAGTTTCTCAGTCTCAATAATTTTAGAAATAAAATTGCGTTTCCCGCTTATAAAATGTTTAGTTAACTCTTATTCGGAACAAAACTTTAATATAAATTATATTATATAATTTAAGACTTGACTTGTCTTTTGAAGAATAAAGCCAATCAATTATGTAGGTAACAGTTTTTTTTACTTTTTTTAAAGTAAGATCTCAAAAAAGATATGTTATTGATGGTGTTATCTCCCAGCCTACTTCTTAAAGAACTGCAAATATACCCGAATGCGGAAGGGCTCTCTCTATACTGGTTGGTTTGAGAGTCATCAAATAATTAATCACTTTCATAAAGTGCCATTTCTTTCTTCAATATCTTATCATAATCCTTCTCAGACCCAGTTAATTACTTATTTTTAGCTGATTGCGGATCCGTACCGCTGGATCCAGCGCCAGATGCCGTTTCCAGCAAGGCCAAAAATGTGCTGGATCCAGCTGGATTGCTGGATTGCGGGATCCAGCATTGCAATCCCTAGTTGCATGTTATCAGAGTAGAAAAAAACATTTACTCTATAATAGTTAGCGAAGCCCATTTTTTCTAAAAAAGATTTTGGCATATAGAAGGAGAAATTACTGGTAGAAAAATTAATTATATTTATTTAAATCATGGTTATAATATAGAAACCACAAATTTACTTTGAATTGTTATTTATTTAATGGGCGCTTAATGGTTATATTATTATATACGTGCTGCCATCTACAATACGCTTGCCATGTAAACATCTCCAATAGCTCACAATTCCTTTTTCTCCTGTAGGCCTATTGCGCCTCGTCGGCGGCGCCGCTATTTTAGGTGTAAAAAGCCACACCATTCATGTTTCTGTAGTATGCAATATTTACGAACATTTTTGCTGATTTTTTCAATAAAACGCCCCTCAAATACTCAATACTGTTAATGGTATATTGAAATACCGTCAATATTACTGACAGTGTGAACTACCGATATACTGATAATACTTTCGGGATCTTTAAAGTATTTGGACGAAGCAAAATTGCCGGTATAAATACTGATCGTGTAAGGTGAATTTCAAAATACTAGCGAAATACTAACAGGTACTGTCAATATTAGTGGTATGGTTGTGTGAAGGGCGCTTAAGACGAATTGCAAATTTGAATCGTTTAGTTCGCGTCGATATGTACAAGTAGACATTCAATTTTTTAATTTATGACTATAGCTACTCAGCTAAGCTTCGCCAGGGTGCAAATAGCTATGTTATATACATATAGCCTATTATATGCTAGTTATCAAGAAGTAGGCTTTTTAACAGTGAAAGAATTTTTCAAATCGATTCAGTGGTTCTCGAGTTTTAAGGTAACGCAGATGCAAATGTCTCTTATATATTAGTATAGACGAATATTTAGGATACAATCAATCTAGAAACTTTTTTATGTATGCGGACACATTAAATTAATGATTCCTCAAGTATGTCTGAACGTCGCGGGGGCGCAGTCTCACCATCCGGGGCGCAACACCGGATATTGCCAGTGCATGGTCAAGTGGTTATAATAATAAATACTTAATGACTGTACAATATAACATTGTATAACATACATACTCGTACTTTAAAATCTCTATGATAATAATAGACATAAGTGGGAGATTAGTTTTATGTTGTGGCAACACTGTTATTATGACATTATGCGTTATTGTTTTGTTTCCCTATAAGTAATGAAGAAAATATTTGTTTGTTCAAATCATGAAAGAAATTTCAACTGTAGCTTTACTGTCAATAATTTATCTTATGTCATCAGACAGAGGAACCGTTGATTTCAAATAGAGAAAAAATTTCATTTTTATTACATCTTTATTATCCAATCATTGTTGATTGAAAACATATGATTCAAATTTACCTAAAAATTTGATCAGGGCCGTAGCTAAAATCAAATTTTAGATAGGGCATCAAAAATTTATATCGATGTAGCAATCGAAGGATTAGTTTTCCATTTGAAGATGTATACGACAATCGCACATTCGTGACACGTTAGTTGTGTATTTCAGCGAATATTGTGCGGATTTTATACACTGTTGATATTTGCATCTGACTATTTACAAGTGACTTAATCGCACAGTCGTGATAAAAACGTAGCTGGTCAATTATTCAAATTTTAGGAACCACCTATAAAATCGTTTACGTGTGTATATAAAGAATAAATCTATTATGAGTTATTAATAGCATTGGTAATTAGTAATGGCGAATTAAAAGGTTAATTTGAAAATAAAGATATTTTTTTTCATCTTAGTTGAGGCGAGAGCTTGAATCCAACATAATAAAAATGTTGTGAAATGTTATCTAACAATGGCAATAAATGATGTTTATTTTTTAAAAGACAAGGTCAGGGTGTAGTTTCAAACCCGAAGGCAAATATTCAGAAATTCAGAAACAACAAACGTCAAAATTTGATAATCGTGTTTGAAATATTCTGACCACCAATAATTATCATGTCATTGTAATTTATTGTGAGATTGTTATTATGCAAATAAAGACGAAAATATTTTTATTTCACACCTTGGACAATCAAGAAAATGAGCTATACAACTTAGACGTCCAGCGTAGTACTTGCATGAATTTTATTTTTTTCAATTTTGCCAAATTTTTTGGTTTTTATAAGTAGGTATTTTTAGGTTTTGAAAATAGAAAAATCATTTTTCGAAACGCCGACAAATTTAGAATGATTCAAATAAACGTTGTGTTATATATATATATATATATATATATATATATATATTTTTTTTTTTTTTTTTTTTTGCACACCCCTTATAAAAAATTACCTGCTTTTATTAGTAAGTAGAGAGCGCTTGGATGTCTAAAACTAAACAAATGGCTTTATTTTTAAAATTTTACTCTTTTCAAAAACATTACTTTAAATACAATTTATCTACAGTATATAGCTCGTAACACTAAATTAATAATAACATAATAGCATAAATGGAAATAATTTCGTCTTTGAATCACCATAACGCTTACTATTCATGTCTAGAGTTACCTAGGATAAAAATTAGCTCTCGCATGCTGTGAAAAAAAACAGTTACAATATGCTTTATACATGGAAAACATTCACGGTTCGGATATTGTTGTTGAGTAATTGATTACTCATTCCGCCGCGACAGTGGAAAGAATTGGGTTTGAGTCCTGACGGTGACAGTGTTAGATTTTTTTTTTATTTATAAAGGATGCCTAAAAATTAGTTTGCGCTTGAAGATCTTTAAATGTTTGATTCACCGTTTGATGTATACTATTTTAGCATATTTATTAAATTTCTTTTTTGACGAGCCGCTTCTGACCTAACATCTTTAGAGAGCAACACTGAACTGACAAGAAAATTGCCTATCGACAATAAAATATTCTGTTTACATATTATACTAATATCGGATACAATATACAAAATGCTGACTTACTTAAAATCCATAAAAGAAAAATCTTGCATCAGCATTCAACTGAGCGCATATTATTGGGAAACTGCGATTCTATTTGTGCGTCTTTTATGCCAGATCTAATAATTTCATCATATTGAATAGTGATTGAATTTTACTAATAACTAGGCTGTACCCGCTTTAAGTAGGCAACGAACGGTGAGCGATAATAGTATATGAGCGATATATAGTATCCCACCAAAAACATAAATGTGAAAAAAGGGTCTGCAAAGGTACCTGCAAAAAGAATTGAGATTTAAAACAGTGCTAAGTTTTCACTCACGAGTCATTTATTTATAATATTCTCCGCACTTTCTAAAGCAAAAGTCGTTATTTCGTGTCAAAATCCCCCAAGTTGGATTTTTATTGATTTTTGACTTTTCTAGTAATTATCACCTTAAACATTGTCTGTGTTCCAAATTTTAGCTGTATTTGAAGTACTCTAGATTTGAGATGATCTATCAGTCAGTATAATATGGTCAATGAATGCTCAAAATAATAATTTTTAAACACACGTATCTTGGAAACTATTCTACCTAAATATATAAAATTTAAAACACTGCTTCTTTTTAATAGCCTTAACCCCACTGAAAAAAATCAGTTGTGTAACTAGCCTCGGAGATAAAGGGGAATCGAAGAGGGCTCGAAATGGTTCGTGTAAATATAGAACAACGCCTTGCGAGAGCTTGGTTCTGCGCTATGATATTTTACATATTACAAAAATATCGCTTATAATCTTATGATTAAAAAGTATAAAACGCCGCGCGTTAACGCATAAATTATATACGTATATAATTTAGGAAACGCTGAAATATCTCAAAGGAATGGTGTTTTCATGGAAAATGTTCCGAATAAAAGTTTCTCAATTCTAAGCAACGCTTATTTTGTTGACAAAAATTTCTGGAGTGATCTCTAAAATTTCAAATAGCAAACCCTATTTTGCTCTATTAGATCGTATTTTCCAGACAAAAATAAAAATCTTTTGTGCGAGAAAAAAAATCCAAGCTACCAATCACGAATGGGGCTTGAAAAAATTTCAAAAATACAAAAGATGTTTATTTTTGTCTGGAAAATACGATCTAATAGAGAAAAATTGTAGTTACCATTTGAAATTTTGGACAAATCCGAATCTGATATCCAGTTTACACGTATATTATATGCAAACTGTTTAATATTAATTAGTTTTCAATATAATAACGAACACCTATAATTTAATTCACTTTTAATTAAGTTGTCATAAAATAAAGACATAACAAAACTCGTGCGTTCTATAAGTGTGGTTAGGGACAACATATTTTTATTTAAAACGCTTTTATTTAGCTTGCCATGTTTATTTATTTGGGTCAAATCTAGTAATTAAAATTTCACCCCCTTCCTGTTGACAGATTGATCTGATATTTGGCGCACACATGTAGTTCTGAAGACAATACAATTTATTACATTTTGTATCATTCTAAATCCAAGATGGCCACCACTACAAAATGGTGGATTACATATTCTTTCACAACTACTTCAATATGGGTATCAAATGAAAGGGCTTGAATAGAAGAATAAAGTTCACTATGAAATAACAAAATAAAAAACTAAAAACTTGAAAATAAATTAAGTAAAAAAGATTTTTAATTTAAACGGTTTTATTTAAAATTAAGACAATAATGATGTTAATAAAGTACTAAAAGCTTAAAAATAATTCGGTAGGTCCTAGGTACCACTCTCCTCATCAATCTAGGGCATTAATCAGACAAAAAAAAATAAAATCGTTGGGCGCGTGAAATTTCTATTAAGTTAACCGCTATATCATTATAAATGCTATTTGCCTACATATTTACTCAGGTTACGTTACGCCCAACGATTTCATTTTTTTGTTTGATTAATGCCCTAGATTGATGAGGAAAGTGGTGTGATGAGTGATACCTATAGGTACCTACCGAATTATTTTTTAGCTTTTAGTGCTTTATTAACATCATTATTGTCTTAATTTTAAATAAAACCATATTTTAACTTAAAAATCTTTTTTACTTAAATTATATTACGAAATAAAAATATATATAACCACAAAACACCAAACGGTTTGGTGTTTTGTGGTTATATATATTTTTATTTCGTATTTTTACACCAAAGGTTCCATCACTCTTCTTGGTTAATTTATATTGTCTGAACTTTATGTATCTAGATCGTATATGTAGTTTTCATTTACGAAGTTACATTATATTAAAACGAGCGACTAGTGATTTTCAACAGTCATACGACTGAGTCTTATTAGCATTACGTTCTAGAAACATATTGTTATAAAATAACTGATTTTTACTTCATAATAACTATATATTTGTATATCTGACAGTTCACGACAGTATACGAATACTATGCCTACTTTACTGTACTTGTCGCTCATAAGCAGCGTTGCCAGATTTTTTTTTGCCAAGTCGGGATTTTGGAACTTTTGAGTGAAAAAAGCGGGATTCTTTCGTCGAAAGCGGGACATAGTAAAAAAACGTATATAATCAGAAGTTTTTAAATATTTATCTTTTTATTTGAATTCAAATTACGTTTATGTGACAATAGATAGCAAAAATAGCCATAGAAAATTTATTTTAAGAAAAATATGATATTTTAAATCAGATTTACCCTATCGTTAAATAGTTGTCTTATTCGTCTGCTGGATAAAAAAAAATAAAAAAAAAACAAATCAAAATCAAAAAAGTTTTATTCATTAGAAAAATATGGCGTTTCAAACAATAATCTGAGGAGTGAATGTTACAAATTGCAACTTACATTAAGAGAACAATTATTTACGCACGGTCGAGTTATCCCCGAAAAGCGGGACATTTAATTTTAATTTAAAAATCGGGACGTCCCGCCAAAATCGGGACGTCTGGCAACGCTGGTCATAAGGTTGCTGTTGGAAATTACTATTAAATTCGTAAAATCGTATTTATTTTGTTTTATTTTAGGCACTAGTGCGACATGGGTCATTTTACTATTACTATACCGATATGAAAAAAGCTGTTATATAGGGAGTCTTGCAAAAAGTAATTAAATTTTTATAATTTTTTTTATTATTAACTTCCCAGTATATTGGAAAGTAATGGGTCCGAAAATAGAAATACAAATTTTTGAGACAAAGCTTTTTTTCGGACGTTGCACGCTCGACTAGGACTTCAAGTTTACAAGCAATTAATACAGCTAGTTTTATGACCAATCAGTCTTGCCGCGGCCTGTACATTAAGTACAGTACAATAAGAACAATTACCACGGTCCCGATTGTAGAGGTACCTTTTATGTGTCTACAATGAAGATATATATAATAGATTTTTAATTGCATGGTGTCGACTGTCGAGTAAATTAGTATGATGACAACAGCAATTTGTTAAATAATTCGTCATGTTGGTAACACGTACTATTCATCATTATGAAACCTCTAAATGTTATAAACAAACAAATAATATTGATGTTTCGATCATTTTTTTGTATTGTGAATTCAAACCGGAAGACCATGACGCCTCTAATTAACGCAAAATAAGTTTCTTGTCTTTACTAATTACTGGACCATTATATCCAATATAGTTGTCGTCTGAAAACAGTATCTCCATTTTTTCACATTTCATCCATCTCTGTACAACGAGCATTTGAATTCAAAATGCATGAAAAACAGTTCCGAAAATCTTCAATTTCTACGAAAAACCTGATTCGATTTTTGATGCTAATGCTTTCAAAATAAACATTCTTCCCATATGATTTTAAGCTAGTTTTTAGGACTCCAACGAAAAAGCGAAACCCTTATAGAATCAGTCTCTGCTCGTCTGTCACAGCTTATTTTCTCCGAATCTACTGGACGAAAAAAGAAAGTTTGCTTCATACTTATATATAGAATTAGCTGATACGAAACCCTCTTCACGCGGGTTCAGCTCGCACTTGACCGTTGTTTTAGATATACATATATTATTTGATTTAAATAAATGATTTAATAATAATAATAATAATGCGTTTAACGTCCGTTTCTCGACTTTATGTCATAACAGACGCCATTCGCACCATTACTATTTTCCATCTACCACACTTCCCGTTATTTTTCTACATTTTTAAAACGTCAACTTATGTAATAGCAATGGGCGAATGAAGGAATTATAGGAAATTAGGATAAGGTAGGTAATTTTTGAACTAGGAGTTTAATAGGTAATCGGCCATGGCCTCAAATAAGGAACCATCTCGATATTTATCTGGAATTAATTGAGGGAAACTATGGAAAACCTCAATTAAGATGGCCGGTACAGGAATTACCGTTTCTCGGCGAAAGGCAGTAGGAAAAAGTCCCAGCCACATCTGCCCCGCCGGGATTCGAACCCGGACCTCCCGAATACGAGTCTAGTGCTGTCACCACTACTCTACCCAGCTCGGTAAAATAAATGATTTAAAATCAGTTAAAAATGACAAAAATAACAAGCACAAATTCATATACAGAAAAAAATTAATTCCAAAAAAATTGTTGAACTAGCTAAATTTCTCAGTATTTTTAACATACAGTTGTAAAGAATTTTTTTTGACAGAACGGTTTAGGAGTCCCTCCCTCCTACGTATAATATAAAATATTTCCCCGCCATTGAATCTTTTCCCCTTTAACGTAACAAAGAATTGCATACAGATACCTTCTCGCTATAGAAGTTTCAGTTCAAAATGTTACTTAGACTTCCCGTAATTTGAAATCTCATGTCGTGCTGTAAAAAATATTGTTTTAACAACATAGTTTAAATAACTAGCTCATAACTGTCTTAACATATTTGATTTTATTTTAATATTTAATTCTAAATTACTGGACATTTTTGTAGATCCTGAAGAAGGCACAAATTGTTGCCGAAACGTTGATCATTAAAGAAAGCAAATACTAAATTGTTATCTTATGCATCATTTCCTGTCTAATCTAATTGCATTATAAAAGAAGTGACACAAATTGAAAAAAATATTGAGAAATATATTTTTTGATGAAGTTTTTAAGACAAAAAATGTGTTTTCTGAAATTTTTAAGCAACAAGCCAATTTTTGTGAAACTTAATACTAATCACAGCTAATAAGAACAGTAGTAAATGGATTTTGCAATTTCAGTTTGAAATTTACCGACAATATTTTTTATAATCTGAGGGAATAGTCACCTTTCATAATAAATCTATAAAAAGTGAATTTCTAGGTAATTACTTTGGCGCCGACCTGTAAACTTAATTATTTTACGCTTTTTAGAGGCTTTTTTGAAGGGGGTTCAATTTTTATATTTGTTTATCGTTTGGATAAAACATATTATGTCAACCGAGCTGGGTAGAGAATTGGTGACAGCACTAGACTCGCATTCGGGAGGTCCGGGTTCGAATCCCGGCGGGGGCAGATGTGGCTGGGACTTTTTTCTACTGGCTCTCGCCAAGAAACGGTAATTCCTGTACCGGCCATCTTGATTGAGGTTTTCCATGGTTTCCCTCAATTAATTCCAGATAAATATCGAGATGGTTCCTTATTTGAGGCCATGGCCGATTACCTATCAAACTCCGAGTTCAAAAATTACCTACCTTATCCTAATTTCCTATAATTCCTTCATTCGCCCATTGCTATTACATAAGTTGACGTTTTAAAATAAATATAGAAAAAATAACGGGAAGTGTGGTAGATGGAAAATAGTAATGCTGCGAATGGCGTCTGTTATGACATAAAGTCGAGAAACGGACGTTAAACGCATTATTAGTGTATTAGTCATATGGCAACATACACTATTGGCGTCGGTCGGATGGCGGGACCTAGGGGTCGGACCAAAATTTCTCGACTTTTCATAACCTCCTAAACACATTGGCACCATTTTTAAAACCCAAACTGTATGCCACACATACTTATATATATATATATATATATATATATATATATATATATATATATATATATATATATATATATATATATATATGTATATATATATATATATATATATATATATATATCTATATATATATATATTTATATACGTATATATATATATATATATATATATATATTTATTTATATACGTATATATATATATATATATATATATGTGTACACGCAATAACTTTCGAAAGAGCTAATTGATTTCAACGAAATTTGGCCCACGTGTTGAAATCCATCATCGCAAGAAGCTTATTTAAAATGGGCGTAATCGGGCCATCTTAAGGGTAGTTTTTAGGGGTTGAAAAATGTTTTTGGGCCGCAAAATACCGAAAAAATTCTCAGAATCGTTTAAAAATTGATATTTAACCCGTTAGTAGCCATTAAAAAGTGCCTCCAAAATTTTAATAAAATCGGCTTAACAGGACCGGACTTACACATTTTTTGAAAACACTAATTTGCAGATAGTGACTTATTTATTGAAGGGTGTATTTAATTCGGTGTAGACGTTAGATTGATAATAATATTACAATTAATAAAAAAAATGTTATTTTAAGGGGTGTATTAAGGGGTTAAATTTTTTATTTTGCCCAAAAACAAACTTAATTTCACAAAATAAAAGTATAAAAAACCTCACGGCCCTATACAAGCAAATACACTATATTGTCGGCAGGGTTTTGGCACTGCGACCCGGGTTTTTATATTATTATTATTGGATAAAACATAATATGTCCGAAAAACAGAAGGTCAAATAACTTCTCAGAAGATTGTTCTACAAATTTTATATATTATGTTCATTTGTTCTGTTATTAATTCCTAACAACAATTAGTATCGATGAACTGCCAAAACTCATCAGGCCTTGCATGTTGATAGGAACATTGTTTCGACGATGGTGTTATTTATGACGAAGGATAAAACAAGTGGTACAATGTTTAATTTAATAAAGCAGGCGCCATGTGCGCTATGGCTTGATTTGATCGTGACCCAATGGCCGAAATCGAAAGTGACCGAACACATTAATGTATGTGTGTGTGTGTGTGTGTGTGTGCGTTTATGACAAGAAACAGTATTGAGTATACTGAATGTATCGAAGTAAACTAAAGCTTGGTCAATTTTAAATCAACAACAATAAACAAAATTTGTATTGATTTTATATTTCCTTAGAAACAACAAAGGAAATGTTCTTCTTAGTTAATAATCAACTTCATTGCAATGGGACCAGCGTTGCCAGATTTTTTTTTGCCAAGTCGGGATTGTGGAACTTCTTGAGTGAAAAAAGCGGGATTCTTTCGTCGAAAGCGGGACATAGAAAAAAAACGTATATAATCAGAAGTTTTTAAATATTTATCTTTTTATTTGAGTTCAATTTACGTTTACGTGACAATAGATAGCAAAAATAGCCATAGAAAATGTATTTTAATAAAAATACGATATTTTAAATCAGATTTACCCTATCGTTAAATAGTTGTCTTATTCGTCTTCTGAATAAAAAAAAAAATGAAAAAAACAGAAATCAAAATCAAAACTTCAATATAAGGAAATAACGGATGCATTATAAATCGGAGTGTTTGAAACTGACAAAATTAGTTATTGGAACATTTATTCTCTTATATGGCTAACTCTGTCATTATGGTGCAGAAGCGTAGCGTGCCTTGGCGGGGCCCCGTATAAAAATTTGTTTGGGGGCACTTCCCCCGTTGAAGTAAATGTCTTAAACGGGGAAATTCCGCAACCCGCGATAACCGATGTAGGGTGTTGCCAACTTTTGAACGCACGCTTTACGCGGGAAAAAAAGAAATTGCTTTTTTTGACTTTTGTCATTTCTAAAATAAAAAAAAATTGGGAAGTTTTTATTAATTTTTGCTTACGCACGTTGGGGGCCCCGTGTAATTAATACGGCAGATACGGCGGTAGCTACGCCCCTGTTATAGTGCTAAAGTAAACATCAAATTGAGCGCCACTTTGCGTCAAATTTGCAAGCTAGTACAATTTAATAGTAGCTTATCCGCGTTACAGACGAACCGAAACCAAGGCCGAAAAAAACACTGAAATCAGAAGACAAAGTTCAAAATCGATACACCCCCCTCCCCATGCGAAATCGAAGCACTGTTTAGTCGCCTGTGTTTAATGGAATCATTTTTTGTAGTACACACCGTATAATGAACACTATGCACACTGCACAGATGGTCGGTGCCAGTTTGTCCGTGTGTCTGTCGATTAGCCTGCAGGGGCTCCGTCATCTCAAGAAAGCCACGACCTATCCACTATACTCCCGCGAACTATAGTTTTTTAGCTGCTAAAACACAAGGTGCCGAATAACTGGGATGCTAAGGTGCTTAAGGCTGTCGGGACGCTCTGAATTTAAGCCAAAAATAGAGCTTCGGCTGTCAACTGATTGTAGACTTATTCGTCAGCATTCTGCAAAAAAATGTTCTCTATAAGGAAAATAAAGGACAAATCTAGGTCTCTAATGGACTACTTTTGTAATTTATGTACGATTTACTAAAAAACGTTGGAATTAATTGTGCCAAAAAAAACACACATTTTCAATGTCACACTACGACCTTATTCGTACTTATTTCACAAAACTGTTCCATCACAAACCTAAAGTGACTCTTCCTTTTTCGGTATATATTCGATATATCGATATATCAATATTTTTTCGACATCCCTACTCTAAACTATCTTTATGGTCTGAACAGAAATATGTGTGTGCCTTTGTTTCATGACGATCTCACATGTCGCTCGCTAGCTTTTTTTTCAGTTGACTCCCTACTCCGAGACCTCCGTTAAGCTTAACTTCACAAATACTATTTACCTATTGTGACATTTTAAATCAGAATTCGATATCGATTCCAATATACATATAATAAGTCTGTAACGTCATGTCTGATGAATATGTTTACTAGGTTGCTAATAGGCGTGTTTAACAAACTGAAAACACAGTAAACATTTTGAAGTTTCGTATATAAAAGTAATGATATTACTATCCTTTTTGAAAAATGTCAAATCAAACAGCCAACCAAAAAAGTCTCCCATCAAATAGCAATAACTTTCTGGAGTAGATTATATCTTATATGAATTATATATTTTGTTTGTTTGTTGACGATTATTGTATACTTTTATTAGTGTTACAATAAAAAATCTATCTATCTATGACACTGCACATAGATTGGTTTCACACAATGGCTACTATCCGCTATAATGTACGGATCAGTAATGTTTCGATTTATGTTGAGCAGGTGAATTGGCGCTGGCAGCCCCACAGGTATTGAGTTTAGCTAGATAATAAAAGACAATACCAAATTAGGTCAAATTAGTCCAAGGTAATTATGACTAACCTGCTACAACTAAAGTCTAAGCCGTCGGCGCTAGTTATCTATGCAGCAGCTTAAACAGTGCTTCTCAAACTGTTTGCCGCAAAAACTGATTTTCTATTACTTGGCAGAAAAATTTTAAAAAACTCTCCCGCCTCATTAATAAACATTTCAATTAGAAGGTAATTATTGCTCAGTGCTCATTCCTTTTTTGGTTAGCGTAATAATATACTTCTGTGCAGCCTATTTCACTCGGGTATAAATAGACTTTTAAACATTGGAACCATTTTTCATATTGGCTCAGTGGTTCGAGAGTTTTCAAGTAAAATCAAATGTCTTATATTTCACTATATTATTAAACGAGTAAATCTTGTATGCATGTACTTAAATATTTTCTCAAAAACGGATCTAACGACTTGGATGAGGTTCACTGAAGAGGGGTATTTGGGGACAAAAAATCGATGACGCTAGTTCTCATTCTCGAAAAAATTCGTTTTCTTATTAGTATATTTGCCATATGGCAACATACACTATTGGCACCGGTCGGATGGCGGGACCTAGGGGTCGGACCAAAATTTCTCGACGTTTCATAACCTCCTAAACACATTGGCGCCATTTTTAAAAATGTTTATATATATATAAGTATATATATTTATATACGTATATATATATATGTGTGCGGGCAATAACTTTCGAAGGAGTTAATTGATTTTAACGAAATTTGGTCCACGTGTTTCAATCCATCACCGCAAGAAGCCTATTTAAAATGGGCGTAATCGGGCCATTTTAAGGGTAGTTTTTAGGGGTTGAAAAATGTTTTTGGGCCCCAAAATACCGAAAAAATTCTCAGAATCGTTTCAAAATTGACATTTAACCCTTTAGTCCTTAAAATTTCAATAAAATCAGCCCAACAGGACCGGACTTATAAATTTTTTGAAAACACTAATTTGTAGATAGTGACTTATTTATTGAACGGTGTGTTTAATTCGGTGTAGACGTTAGATTGATAATAATATTGCAGTTAAGAAAAAAAATGTTATTTTAAGGGGTGTATTAAGGAGTCAAATTTTTAATTTTGCCCAAAAACCAACTTAAGTTGGCGTAATAAAGCCACCCTGCCTGTATAAGCAAATACACTATATTGTCGGCAGGGTTTTGGGACTGCGACCCGGGTTTTTATTATATTATTAATACTTTATAAAATATATAATAATACTAATATTATATTACATGATTATTAATCAATATTTTAGTACATATAAGTGTGTTATAACTAAACGTATAAAAAGTGAATTTATTAATCAGAGTTTTGAAATCTGTTTCCACAGTTTACTTTCTAAGGCGTTCTAGCGATATCCTGAGAGATGTCGCTAGCAGTACAGGCGTCAAGCCGTCAAAGTCAACATGGCTTTCAGTGACTTTAATTTTTGACCATTTTTTTATTATTTGTTGTTATAGCGGCCGTAGTAATACACTGTGAACATTTCAAGTAAATTCTAGAATTTACAAGGCGCGATATTCATATAATTCACCGCGGATTTTAAGTATGAATATCGGTATATATTTTTATTGACGCTTTGAACTTAAATTAGACACTTTACTACTCAAATCTTCTTACATAATCACGCACAGTTAAATCACAGCCTTCACATATCATTTTTGCGACGTGTATGCGAGTTATCGCTCAAGAAACTCTAGTATCATCAAAATGTAACTGAAATAAATTAACACTACTCTTTTATTGTTTGAAAATTTTTTCAATTATTATTTTAAATGTGAAAACAAATTAATGAAAAAATATAGATTTTTGTATCCTATTTTAAAGATACGTTAATAAAGATTTTGCGTTTGTAAATTAAAAAAAATAGCGACCCAAAGGGCTGCACTTGATAAAAATATACAAGAAATTACTATGAAAAAAAACATCGATAAAGTTGATACTCGGTATAAATGCTTAAAAATGAGTGCCAGCTGTAAAAATGGCAAATGCCAAACAAAAGCTCAACCGAATTGACACCTAAAATAATATACATCGAAACTGAGCTTCGATGTAACGGCGGTAGAATTCAAAATGACGTCCTAAATAATATCTGCAGGGGGAACGTTTGCTATTATAGGAAAAAAATGCTTCGTTAAAGTTGATTCTCGGTATATTTGCGCTTAAAAACATAAATTTGAAATATTTAATAGGAACAAGTTTAAATTGTTATCTACAGGAATAAATTCGTTCCGGACTGATATAATCTGAAAAAATATCGAAGCAAATGAATACCATGTTTATTGAATTCTCCGAGAAAAGCTCGATCGCTAGATTAAAGATTACCATTTGTCAGTATCTAATATTTATTCATATTTAATAAATTTAATAATAAATTGGAATTCCAGAAAGATATTTTAGCTTTCAGATTAGAATTGGAGGTTTGTAAATTAATTTTATATAAAGATGGCATAATAGCATTCAACCGTTGTCATTTCATTTTGACATCGCCCATTTTAGAATGAAAATCACGCTAAGTTTAGGGGGGCAATGGCAACGCTGGGTTTTTAATAGCAAATCGTTTTATATATAACTATTGTAATGTCATGCGTCACAGTTCAAGGTAAAACACTCAAAGAGTGAATCGGCAGTAAAAAACAGATGTTGATGATTTTGCGAATGGCATTTGCATCTAACAGAAAATAGAGCTCATGACGTGACAAGGTGAAGTGTATTTACCGGTAATGATGTTTGTTTATTAAAACATTATTAATTTTTACCAAAAATGGTAAACGACATCATTTTTGAACAGCTGGAGTTGCGGCCTGCAGTGCCATTTAACATTTCGATATAATATATATTACAATATTACTAACCTTTGTTTTTTCATCATGGTCGACACAAAAAAAAACTAGTGCGTTCAGCCATGAACGCTCATGTTTTTTTCTTATCGATTATAAAACTTCTCCTGAGTATAGTCGAAGCTGTTCGATTACTTTCTGTTCAAACCGGATGTGTAATCAGAGAGCGCATCAGTAAATAAAAGGTAAATACACCGGACCAGCGGTTCATACTTAATAAATTTATAAGCTTTGTGAAGTTGTACTTCTTTTGGCTCGTTATGGAAAAACGATGCGAGCAAATTTTTATGGTGTAACATCATAACGAACAAACTCACGTACACGTAAAGCCGGGTCCAGACGTGTGTAACGCGTAATGTAATCTATCGCGTAATGTAACACGAATTCGGCTTGTGGACGGCACTACGAGCATTACATGTAACGCTCGCGCCGGCGCTCGCCGTGATCCATCGGCTGTCGGTTTTTAGCGTGAACACAAAGGCGCTCGCAGTACTCGTTTGGACGGCGTTCGTGACGGCTGTGTCGTGTGTACGTTCACGATACGAACAATCGCTTGAACTTATCAGTTTGTATCAAGAAAAACGTGTTATCTGGGAAAACCTGAAATCTTTAGTTAATAAATATATATATATAAATAAAAGCAGCTCCAACTACCATGACCTTCTTATTCGGCATGTTCGTAGTAACTGAGTGGAAACAGCTCTTGACAAAGATTCGCTTTCACGATTCGCGTTGAGTTCGTGTGCTGTCCACACTGTTGACGCTAAATTACACGTAATCTTACATTACACGTTAAACACGTCTGGACCCGGCTTAATCAGGTTTCATCTAACCAATCGGCGTAACTCCAAACGGTTACTATTATGCCGGCGCCAGACATAGCAACAATATTTGAACACTTATTTGAACACTTGTTTTAACTAGGGATGGGGATTAGAAATCAATTATTCGAAGTAATCACAAAAAGAATATTTTTCCCGATTTTATAGAAGAAAAAAAGTTTTAAAAGAACAATGACAATTTTTTTTTCTATAACATCCGGAAAAATATTCTTTTTTGGACCGATTATCGATTTTAGGGTAATAAAATAATTGGTCTTCCCCACAATCGGTTTTTCAAAATAATCGGAATCGATTGGCAGGAAAATAGTCGATTATTTCGAATAATCGATTTATGATCCCCATCCCTAGTTAAAAGAAGTGCTTAAATATTGTTTCTATGTTTGGCGCCCGAGTTAGGTATTTGGTACATTGGATTAGATCGGTCTATCTTTACATCTATAGTTTATGCTGGTTACGTAATACGTTGACTACACCTTTTTAAAACATTCTGTATATAGTATCTACGATGAGAGCTAGTTTAATGCAACAGTTTAGGCGCCAAGTGTTGCATATTATGTTGACACATTTCGCGTATATACATTAACGTCTTGCATAGATTTAAAAGTAAACGATTTGACCTTAAAAATCGGATTATGACTGGATTAAAACCGCACGGATGTCAAACCGATTTCATTCTTCTATATCTCATAGTTGCAGTATAAAAAAATAACCTTGAAAAGAATAGCAAACTGCTACCATAACGTAACCAGATTGCAAAAATTTACGCAAGTATTGTTATAAAGTTAGTGTCACTAACATTAATTTTTGGATTATTTGTCTGTATATTATAATCTATATGCAGACAAATAATCCAAAAAAGAATGTAATGTTGTAAATTATAGACGTTCAACAAGTGTATGTATGTATTATTTAGTACATACTTATATGGCATATACACTATTGCCCCTAGTCGGATGGAGAGACATATTATATAGTCGGGCTCATGTATTTTCAACACCATCTGTTTTCAACTGATTTTATATATTTCAAGTTTATATTCCCTACTTCGCACGCAACGCGTTTCCTCCTACTCTGTTCAGTTAATAAACAAAAATTTTAGACAGCGTTTATCTCAAATTATAAAGATTTTTTTCTGATTGGCCTATCAGTCACGAAGTGAGAGTAAAGGAGAAGTTGAAAATACATGAGTCGATTAGTTCCGACAGATTAAAAATACACGAGTTTTTCATGTAGTTTATCATAGTTATAATTGTTACGTGAACGTGTGTGCCCATTCGATTCAGCATAACTTTCTCTATAATAATAGTATCTAAAACTTTTATTAATTTTTTTTAAATCGCGATTTTTTTTAAGTTTTCTTACATTTCCCAAGTCTTCGTCTTTTTTTTACACTTGAAAGCTTTCAGGTACGATGGATATATTAACCACATTCATACAAAAAGTCACATGTTGATAGATGCGTTTAATTTTTTTTTACCTTGAAGATTTTTAAAGCACGGGAACTAACCGACTCAGAGTGATTTTTTCTATACCTAAGAATACGTCATCTGAAGAACCTTAAAATGAGTTTGCTAATAGTTAAAAAATAAAATTTCGCAGTTCGGAATACCTTATATTTTAGGCTCCGCTGAATCCCAATTTTCTGTATTTTATTTAGTTTTTGTCGATTTATCATTTTTTTTTCTATTTAGAAACTCGAATGTTTTTATTCGTTGTCGATACAGAGACATAAGACATGGCTTCTAGGAACTTCAAAGCTTATATAAATAAAGTCATGAACAGTCCAAGGTTTCAGTCTGTAATCAAGACTGGATGTCCTAATCAAGATTCCAGGATTGGAAGTCCTAACTATAATCCATCTTAAAATAATTGTATTTTTTACGTTGCATTCAAGTAGTGGATGCAGCAAAAGATATACGCGGCGGCGCGGTAACATAATAGTCGCGAGAACATATTTAATAATCCGATGCCGGAACACGGAGACAACCATGATCTCTTCAATAGCTGAGCTTGCATCTTGCACCGACAGCACGCTTTATTAAATCACTAGATAACCAACTATTTTATTATAATGTATCTGTGGTCTCGAGACAAAATTACCTACGTAAAATAAAATTAATGTCTAAGAATTAAATAACAATTCGATCGTTCCATTTAAATTCGTGTTCGTAATTTGGCTCGCATGACCGTCAATTTTTCTGCAGACTAATTGTCTTTAATTTCAACTGTGATTTGAACCACTGACCTGACATTCATGCATTTTTTAAATTTAAATCCATTATCTGGCCAAGTTTAAGTCTACAATTTGCTAGTAGTGACAATTTTACTGAAATATGTCGACAAAATCTATGTCGAGTAGAGGGTTTATTGGCATAGCTACTTAAACCTTTACAACGCAATGCATGAAAGATTTGTTGTTGTAACAATTGGTCCCACGCTAGGCATCAATTGTAACACCTATCTGGCCTGGTTTGAGTCTGTATTTTGTTACGCTAGGCAACATAAGGAAATCATCAGTGACAATTTTAGCGAAGTAAATTGACAAAATACATGCCAAATAGAAGCTTTACGGTGATTAAACAGTTAGAATCAGTGCAACGTATGGAAGATTTTTTGAGCATGATATATTCTTCATAAAACTTCGCAACAGCATAATATACATGTGTTTGTTGGCAAAGTCTAAACTGGTTCTAAACCGCTAAAATATATTTCTTGGCAATACGGAACTCTGTGGACACGACTGCGATGTTTGTGGTTATAAAGTCTCGATCTGTTTGGAATTAGCTCTAGCGATTTTAGACTTCGAACAGTTTTAGAATCCTGCTAAAACCAAGTTCAAACAGCCCGAAGAATCCGAGAATTTGACCAACAAACACAATTGTGTCCGAAGAGTTCTGTAGTGCCAACACACGTTTTAGCAGTTCCAAACTTTCCGAAACCGGGCCATGCTAGGCTACTAGTATAGAAATACAGTTTGTGACCAGAAAATACATAGCTCTAGATGCTGTAGATAGGTACATTGTTTTACACTGTATAACATCAATAATAGGACAAATATTATAACACCGATAATCCCCTACACGTCTATGCATTCAGTGTTCTGTGGGGTTAAGCCAGGTGCCTTACACAAGGAGGATGGCATTAGGTTGATCCGGAAGTGTTAATGCACCCCGCGATAATATATGCGGGATCATGTCCATTCTCATGCATCATATCGTCGGTCTCAATGAAAATCGTCCTAACAACCAGTAATTTTGTAAACTTTCTCTAATTCCTGTCTTGGAGGTAGAGAATTTATCGAAACTAAATTTCGTATCATTCCGACACAACTCGAATTAATTTTCCCAGAGTCTTCTTTCCTAAGTTTTCTGGAATGAACTAGTAATACAAATTGGCCTAAAAGAGTATTAAAATGTAACCAAATGGTTTTATTTTCCCTGTTTTTACAAGTATTTAGGTTTTAGTAGATCAACTCTCCTATATTTGAGCTAGAACTGATTTTGTGACCGTCCTGAACATCCATGCTAAATTTGAGCACAATCTATCCAAATGGGCTGAACTCTAGACAGATATTTTGTAAAATAGGTTGTGCAGTTTCTAGAACGTAAATGCAGTTATTATGTAAGAATTTTGCCATTATGGAACTACGAGTGCTAGCAAATTTTAATACTAACAATTAAGTCATGATAGCATTACGTTCGAGAAGCATATCGTACTACATTTTTGCATGTACCTTCTATAATTCTATATTACTGTGGCCCATGGTTTTTATTATTGGTAACCAATTTTAAATAACACTATTTTTGATAGTATATATTTTAAAATGTAACATTTGTATTGTAATTCTTTTAATGCAATTTAGTTGACAATTTTATTATATTTATATTTTGCTGTACTATTTTCATACCTGTGTAAGGTCAACAAGGTATAAATTATTAGTATTATTATAAAATTGATTTGTCGGGAAAAAGGACTTTTTAAGTAGACACTTATTTGTTATTATAGCGACGTTTCGTTCCTTCCTTGGAACTTTTTCATAGCTTTATAACTGTAATTGAATTTTTAAAATACAATTTATAAATTTACAATTGAAATTTAAAATATCAAAATTAATTATACACACCTATTAAATGTCCTTTCTCCCGACAAATCAATTTTATATTAATTACCAAGGACAAAAAAGAAAAAAAGTCAATTATTATTATTATTATTATTAATATAGCTGATTTTCACATCATATCTTTAATATTTTTGATAGCTGTATAGTTAATTTCAATCTAACTGGGTTATTTACAAAATCTACGTATTATCTCTGATCCTCTTGATGAATGATAACTGACAGGTCGTTTTTAAAAATTATTATCGGATCGCTAAAATAGCATTTATTTGTTAAATTAGTAATTTTACTACCGCTATACAGACATGAAGAGCAGCTATTTTATAGGACGGTGTGCAAAAAAACAGTTTTTTGAGTTAAGGAGACTTGAAAACTGTAAAACTAAAAACTCACAATCAAGCTTTTTTTTGCATTGCTTACACCCCCTGCTTTACTTAGATACTGCGTATTTGAGGAGAAAAAAGAAACTAAGGCGAAGAAATGAAATTTAAAAACAGTGTGGCATCTGTTATGACATAATTCCAAGAAATGTACGTACACTGAATTAGGGTTTTTGAGATACGATTCGCTTTTCCGAGGTCGTCGATTTGTGTTTGTTGACTGTCTGTTGGGACAATCTGTTACAACAGGATAATAAGTATTATAAAGAAGATTATTATTCAAAACTTGCTGGTTATATTATAGAGATTTCTCACTAAAAGAGGGTTCTATTATTTATTTGTAAGAAGACGTTCATCTCTTTAGACTCGAAACAGTCGGAACTATGTAACGCGTTCCCGATCGTATTTATGATGGTATTAACTTTTTTAACAAACAAAAAACCAGCATATTTGGCCACAGAACCATTCCAACTTCATAAATGATGCACGTGGTGACGCGGGCAATGGCTAGTATTAAACTTTATAATATTTGCTAATATGGTTTCACATGTTTAAATTAACCAAAGCATGCTTGTCAGCTAATTAGTGTTTTTGACATATGGCACATACACTATTGGCGTCGGTCGGATGTCGGGACACATGTTGAAATCCATCACCGTACGAAACCTGTTCCAGATCGGAACAGTTGGTTTTTTATTTTAATTGTTAAAACACCAATGTTTTTAGTAACTAAGAAAAATATAAACAAGTTCAATAAATTTTCCAAATTAAAAACTACGTGTGACAATTATACTAAAATATAAATTTGCAAACAAAAGTGTATATAAAATCAATTATAATAATGTATTGAATAATTAAAGGTTTTAATAAAAATATAAAACTTAAAACATGTATTATATCAACGGTCCTTCGAGAAATATATAAAAACCATATTTCTAGCCACTTAGAGTCAGAAATATCAAACAAAGCCTATTTAAAACGGACCCTATCGGGTTATTTTAAGGGTTGGTTTTAGGGGTTGTAAAATGTTTTTGGGTCCAAAAATAGCGAATAAGTTCTGAGAATCGTTTTAAATTGAAATTTCGCCTTGAATTTACAAACTGAAGGGTATATTTAATTTGGTGCAAATGTTGGATCAACCATAGTATTGCAATTAAGAAAAAAAATAGTATTTTAAGAGATGTATACCTACCGAGCTCGCAGGCAAACATAAACAGACGGCCAGACTTTTTCCGTAAACATGTTTTTGGACTCGGGGGACTTCAAAATGAAAAAAACTGTATATTTTTGAAAAGAGTAACTTCGTTTTCTTGTGGTTTTTCCAGATATTATTTTATATAATTCCCAGATAGAATAACGTTTTTCCGCACAATTTTTATTGCGTTAGTTTGTGCAGGCATCATTCGCGAACGGTTAAACCGATTTTGAAGAAAATTGATAAACGATCAATATTCTTACCCAAGCTTAAAGTTAATTCTAGTTTTTTATCATTCTCTACTGTTGCGTCCATTTTAATGTTAATTGTGAGTTTTAGCAGGAAAGTGGAACAGGCAAAAATATCAAAATATCGATTATTACTTTTGCAACGTTTCGGCCTTTATTAGGTCTTCTTCAGGCATCGTAATTTCAAGATAATTAATGTACATCCTATAATTGAATAATGACCATTGTAGAATGACAAAATATTTGGATAAGAAAAAACTATTTTTTATTTTAACTGTAGAATAGTGACAGTATATTTTATAAAAAACAAAAAAAATAATAATAAAGGCCGAAATGTTGCAAAAGTAATAATCGATATTTTGATGTTTTTGCCTGTTCCACTTTCCCGCTAAAAGTCACAATTCACAGTTAATTCTAGTTTTGATAAGGTTATGCTCAGATTAAAATATTTATAATTCCCGTCAAAACTAACACAAACGCAAGTGAATTTGACGTTCCGAGCGGGAAAAGTACATTCTAATAAAAATATAAGTTAGTTAATCCGATTCAACTAAACTGGCGCCTATAAAATTTACGTCTTACAATTAGCAACGTGAATGAAAGACTATTGGTTTTAATTATTGTATTTTATTGGTATATAATTGTTCTTAAAATTTATGGTCATATAAACAGCTAAAAATAAACACAATTGTCAATATAAATATATCTCTTTCAATATTTTAAATATCATCATTAACTTTAATTTGTTTTAGCTCCCATAAATAAAACAAATACGACGTTCTCCAGTCACCTATAAAATTTTTACATAACACTAACTTAACCAGCTGAGTTATCATATTTGAGTTGCCTGTACTTCTAAAAATTGGCTGTCGGTCAGTATATCATACATTGTTGTTTTGTAATTTCGCACCTCTAGTTTTCAACTAAGTAATTAATTATTAAAACAGTGATTTTTAACACAATGATAAATGAGTATACATAAAATAAAATTTAACTAAATTAGTCCAGAAAAAATTTTCAAAAATTCATTATTCGAAAGTTTGAGTCTTTTAGGTAACGTAAAAATTATAATGAAAAAAATTCACCTGTAGTTTTTAACAATTATTAAACTACTTATCACTCAATTTTGAACTATATCTGCTCTGTCACAAAGTCTACGCAATATATTGCTGTAGTCAAATTATGTCAAATGCTTAATTATTATTTTCTCAAATAATAAATTTTGATTTATAGAATATAATATTTAAATTAGAAATGATAATGTGCATCATATATCAGTTTTTATTACAAAAAAATACGGATGTAATTACTACTAATACGGTGCTAGACGAATAACCTTAAAACTGTAGTTCTAACATTATTATAAACTAAAGGTAACAGAATCTTCGGAACTAGCAGCTGTTCGTAACATTGTATTAAGTATCTACGATAATAAATTTAAACTATTAAATTGTAATTACAAACCATTTAAAATAAACAACACAATACTTTAATGACTTTTGTAACAAGTACTACAAGTCTCAATAAACACTTCAACTTTTAAGTAAAAGCGGTTACAAACTTGAGCGCCCTAAGCCGTGTACAATTTTCAACCCCCGCTTTTGACGCAGTCCTGCTGACTGAGTTTGTGCCGTTATTCACAGCTTTGTGTTTTCGATATACGTGGGCGTCAAACGCGTTGTTTTTGTTTGCACAAACATTGCTTATCGGCTAAACAGAGAATGTTTCAAACAAAGCTACCTTTTTGCATGCGACTTCCAGTTTAGCTTTGGTACAAGGTTACTTTTTATAAGCTTTATAATAACTAGATTCTGGATCTTCGACCATACACTCATGGACTCCGTAACTCCAAATCAAGATTAGTAGAGCATTTACAAGTTGGACGTAAAAGGCTTTAAATGTGGTCGCGTCTGTGATTGGTTGAACCGATTGATTACGTCACTCGAAACCAGTGTTGCCAGACGTCCCGATTTTAGCGGGACGCGACGTCCCGATTTTTAAATCAAAATTAAATGTCCCGCGCGGGACAGGCTGAGTCCCGCTTTTCGGGGATAACGCGACCATGCGTAAATAATTATTCTCTTATTGTAAGTTGCAATTTGTAACACTCACTCCTCAGACTATTGTTTGAAACGCCATGTTTTTGTAATGAATAAAACTTTTTTGATTTTGATTTCTGTTTTTTTGATTTTTTTATTCAGAAGACGAATAAGACTCAACTATTTAACGATAGGGTAAATTTGATTTAAAATATCATATTTTTATTAAAATACATTTTCTATGGCTATTGTCACGTAAACGTAATTTGAACTCAAATAAAAAGATAAATATTTAAAAACTTCTGATTATATACGTTTTTTTACTATGTCCCGCTTTCGACGAAAGAATCCCGCTTTTTTCACTCAAAAAGTTCCAAAATTCCGAATTGGCAAAAAAAAAATCTGGCAACGCTGCTCGAAACCCTTGGCTTGATATTTTCATTATAATGAGCATTTGGCAGTTGGGAAAAAGGTTTCATGTGACGTCACAAACATATTTCCCCCATCCTCCCTCCCGTCTCGTCTAGTCTTTCTTTTCAACAATGTTACGCCCAGCCATAGTAATCTACTAACATTGACTCTAAATAACTTAGTTTTGAGGAGAAACAAAAAACTGTCTTTGATTAAAAAAAAACCCGAGTCGCAGTGCCAAAACCCTGCCGACAATATAGTGTATTTGCTTATACAGGCCGTGTGGCTTTATTACGCGAACTTAAGTTGGTTTTTTGGCACAATTAAAAATTTGACTTCTTAATACACCCCTTAAAATAACATTTTTTTTTCTTAATTGCAATATTATTATCAATCTAACGTCTACACTGAATTAATTACACCCTTCAATAAATAAGTCACTATCTACAAATTAGTGTTTTCAAAAAAATTGTAAGTCCGGTCCTGTTGGGCCGATTTTATTGAAATTTTAGGGACACTTTTTAATTACTACTAAAGAGTTAAATGTCAATTTTGAAACGATTCTGAGAATTTTTTCGGTATTTTGGGGCCCAAAAACATTTTTCAACCCCTAAAAACTACTCTTAACCCATTAACGCCGAAGAATCGTGTTTTTTTTCTCATTTTCAAGCTAGATTCTTATCATCGAAAAAAAATCATTTGCAAATAAAAAATATGTTCCCTTGTACTTTCGAGTGTCCCCTTTCCGAATCCGGAGTCAAAATTGAGTTTTGTCCATTAGAAAAAAAAATATGGCCGTTTTTAAACAAAAAAAACCGAAAAAAACGAAGACATTTTTTTTTCAATATTTTTTTTCTCATTGAAGACGCGCGAGGACCCCCCCTTTTTCTTCAACCATGAGTGCACAAAATAGTTGTAGTTTAAGAATATATTTTTTTAATTTGTCGACATTGACATTTTCACCCCCAAAATGGCGCTTTTCATCCCTTCAGCAGGAAGACAATTTTCACTCTCGGTGCCCGACAAAAAAAATATTCAAATCTTAACGAAAATTGGTATCCTGGGGTTTTCAAGGTCGCTGATTACGATTCCGCCCTCAAAATTCGAAAATTCAAAATGGCGGATCCAATATGGCGAACCCAAATTCAAAAACTTATTTGAATCGGATGAAATGTGGCACTCGGGGGTTTTCGAGGTCGCTGCTTACAAATCTGCCCTCAAAATTCGAAAATTCAAAATGGCGGTTCCAATATGGCGGACCCAAATTCAAAAACTTATTTGAATCGGATGAAATGTGGCACTCGGGGGTTTTCGAGGTCGCTGATTACAAATCTGCCCTCAAAATTCGAAAATTCAAAATGGCGGTTCCAATATGGCGGACCCAAATTCAAAAACTTATTTGAATCGGATGAAATGTGGCACTCGGAGGTCTTCGAGGTCCTTGATAACGAATCTGGCATCATCATTTCAAAATTCAAAATGGCGAATGCAATATGACGGACACCTTCCCGTTAACACCCAGTTATTATCTAACGTTTATTGAAGAATTGACAACTTTATATATTGACAAATTGACAAATTTATAGAAATTCATCACTCCGCATTACTCAACGGATAAACTTATAATTCCTTATTCTACTCTTAGCACCCCAAAAAGTGAGAGGCAAGGGGACTCACTCGAATCAAGCACCCCAAAAAGTGAGAGGCAAGGGGACTCACTCGATTCAAGCACCCCAAAAAGTGAGAGGCAAGGGGACTCACTCGAATCAAGCACCCCAAAAAGTGAGAGGCAAGGGGACTCACTCAAATCAAGCACCCCAAAGGAGAAAGGATTTCTACCACGTCCATGTCGTTTTCTCTGGGTAATGCTAAGAGTAGAATAAGGAATTATAAGTTTATCCGTTGAGTAATGCGGAGTGATGAATTTCTATAAATTTGTCAATTTGTCAATATATAAAGTTGTCAATTCTTCAATAAACGTTAGATAATAACTGGGTGTTAACGGAAAGGTGTCCGTCATATTGCATTCGCCATTTTGAATTTTGAAATGATGATGCCAGATTCGTTATCAAGGACCTCGAAGACCTCCGAGTGCCACATTTCATCCGATTCAAATAAGTTTTTGAATTTGGGTCCGCCATATTGGAACCGCCATTTTGAATTTTCGAATTTTGAGGACACTCGAAAGTACAAGAGAACATATTTTTTATTTGCAAATGATTTTTTTTTGATGATAAGAATCTAGCTTGAAAATGAGAAAAAAAAACACGATTCTTCGGCGTTAATGGGTTAAAATGGCCCGATTACGCCAACACGTGGGCCAAATTTAGTTAAAATCAATTAACTCTTTCGAAAGTTATTGCCCGCACACATATACGTATATATATATATATATATATATATATATATATATATATATATATATATATATATATATATATATATATATATATATAAACATTTTTAAAAATGGTTTAAAGTGTTTAGGAGGTTATGAAACGTCGGGAAATTTTGGTCCGACACCTAGGTCCCGCCATCCGACCAACGCCAATAGTGTATGTTGCCATATGGCAAATACACTAATAACAATAAATTCACAAAAGATGTGTAGTAACCCAGAGTATGGATTAAAACCATAAAACGAAAAATGACAAAAAGGGAGTTACCGTTACGAGGTTTGCGTAATAGACCATCGACATAAAAATTAAGTTTGCGTGATCAACATCTGATTAGTCGCTTGAATAACCAATCAGAGACTTTATGAATTATTATAGATACGGAGACTCAAATATTTTAATTTATTTAACTGCATAATATGTTGTAATTCTAATCAATACGAAATAACTCCCGCGTTTATTAAGTTTGGCGACCACTACAATAATTATTTTAAATGTAAAAATATCGGAACTGGGCAGGTGTTTAACGATATGTCGGTTTCGCGTGCCACGGCTGGACTAAGAAGTCCATGAGTTTATGGTCGAAGGTCTGGAATCTGGATAGTAAAAGGTAGTCCAACTCCTCCCTTCTGAAATATTCGTTTCTTTCATCTTTAATTAAATAGGTACCTACTTGATATTCATTTTCTTAAAACATTTTGTTAAAAGCATTAGGAGAACGAGACTCAAGATAAAAAAATAGCATATTTATTTGTTAAATTATTTAATCGGCAACGTTTCAACACAAATTTTTCTGTAGGTCATGTAATTTTAAAGATAAAAGTATTTGTTTTAAAATTTGGAAATAATAATAATGCGTTTAACGTCCGTTTCTCGACTTTATGTCATAACAGACGCCATTCGCACCATTACTATTTTCCATTTACCACAGTTCCCGTTATTTTTCTACAATTTTAAAACTTCAACTTATACAATAGCAATGTGCAAATGAAGAAATTATAGGAAATTAGGATAAGGCAGGTAATTTTTGAACTAGGAGTTTGATAGGTAATCGGCCATGGCCTCAAATAAGGAACCATCTCGATATTTATCTGGAATTAATTGAGGGAAACCATGGAAAACCTCAATCAAGACGGCCGGTACAGGAATTACCGTTTCTTTGCGAGAGGCAGTAGGAAAAAGTCCCAGCCACATCTGCCCCCGCCGCTATTCGAACCCGAACTTCCAGAATGTGAGTCTAGTACTGTCACCACTACTCTACCCAGCTCGGTAAAATTTGGAAATATCAAAATAGTTAAAGTCTAATAAAGATTGTAGATTATAGACGCTAAACATGTGCAGTCATCAGCGGCAAAACCTAAAAAAAACCCGGGTCGCAGTGCCAAAACCCTGCCGACAATATAGTGTATTTGCTTGTATAGGGCCGTGAGGTTTTATACTTTTATTATGTGAAATTAAGTTTGTTTTTGGGCAAAATAAAAAATTTAAACCCTTAATACACCCCTTAAAATACCATTTTTTTTCTTAATTGTAATATTATTATCAATCTAACGTCTACACCGAATTAAAAATACACCCTTCAATAAATAAGTCACTATCTGCAAATTAGTGTTTTCAAAAAATGTGTAAGTCCGGTCCTGTTAAGCCGATTTTATTAAAATTTTAGGGGCACTTTTTAATTGCTACTAATGGGTTTAATGTCAATTATGAAACGATTCTGAGAATTTTTTCGGTATTTTGGGGCCCAAAAATATTTTTCAACCCCTAAAAACTACCCTTAAAATGGCCCGATTCCGCCCATTTTAAACAGGCTTCTTGCGGTGATGGATTTCAACACGTGGCCCAAATTTCGTTGAAATCAATTAACTCTTTCGAAAGTTATTGCGCGTACACATATGTATATATATATACGTATATAAATACATATATATATATATATATATATATATATATATATATATATATACATATATATATATATATATATACATATATATACATATATATACATATAAATATATATATATATATATATATATATATATATATATATATATATATATATATACATATATATATAAACATTTTTAAAAATGGTGCCAAAGTGTTTAGGCTATGAAACGGCGAGAAATTTTGGTCCGACCCCTAGGTCCCGCCATCCGACCGACGCCAATAGTGTATGTTGCCATATGGCAAATACACTAATAAAAGGCATCCAACTGTTTAGATGGATTCCGTACATTAAAAAAAGCAAGATTCTCAGAAGATGATTTCTCTATGGAGATTGTCGCATCATATTCATTATGAAGATGGTCATTTCGCATGGGATTCATGTTTTGTATTATTTTATTATTATATTACACTCAGAATAATGTTATACGGATCAGTAGCGTCACATACAAACCGATCAATTCTTTAAAATGATTAGCATTAAAAAATTCATTTTCAAGTTGTAAAGCTCATATTATTAGTGTATCTGCAATATGGCACATACACTATTGGCGTCGGTTGAATGGCAGGACCTAGGGATCGGACCAAAATCTCTTGGCGATTCATTGTCTCCTAAACAATTTGGTACCATTATATGTACGGACAATAACTTTCGAAAAAGTTAATTGATTTTGACGAAATTTGATCCACCACCGCACGAAGCATATTTAAAATGGCTCCATTCTTAACGTAAAAAAGCGGCATTCATTTACTTCTATGTACACGTTTTTTGTGATGTCATTCACCGTCATATTAAGGTACCACTATCTTTACCATACATAATGGTAGATTTATCCATAATGGTATTATTCAGGTCTATGTAAAATATAAATTAAATAATCAGTTTGATCAGACCAAAATTTGTTTTAATGTTGATTACACCTTCATTACATTACAACGTTTCATCGGCCATCCCGACTTTATCAGATAATAAAAAATAAAAAATGATTTTTCGGGAAAAAGGACTTTATTTATAAGTAAAACACTTAATATTTTATTTTCAGCGACGTTTCGTTCCTTGTTTGGAACTTTATCAAGCTTTAATAACTATTAAATGTTGTGATTAAATAGATATAAAAGATAATATATACATGTGAATATAAATTTGAATTTAACAATATTAATACAAAGTTTATAATAATTTCGTTTTTTTGAAAAATGTTTTTTGACTATAAATAAACAAAGTCATGTTTTCTTATCATATTAAATAAACCCCCTGGTTGTGACATATTGACTTTATTTCTTTTTTGTCCTTGGTAATTAATATAAAAATGATTTTTCGGGAAAAAGGACTTTATTTATAAGTAAAACACTTAATATTTTATTTTCAGCGACGTTTCGTTCCTTGTTTGGAACTTTATCAAGCTTTAATAACTATTAAATGTTGTGATTAAATAGATATAAAAGATAATATATACATGTGAATATAAATTTGAATTTAACAATATTAATACAAAGTTTATAATAATTTCGTTTTTTTGAAAAATGTTTTTTGACTATAAGTTTACTTTGTTTATTTATAGTCAAAAAACATTTTTCAAAAAAACGAAATTATTATAAACTTTGTATTAATATTGTTAAATTCAAATTTATATTCACATGTATATATTATCTTTTATATCTATTTAATCACAACATTTAATAGTTATTAAAGCTTGATAAAGTTCCAAACAAGGAACGAAACGTCGCTGAAAATAAAATATTAAGTGTTTTACTTATAAATAAAGTCCTTTTTCCCTAAAAATCATTTTTATATTAATTACCAAGGACAAAAAAGAAATAAAGTCAATTTATCAGATAATCTATAGAACACATACATAAAGGAGGTTATTAATAATACCTGAAGTTTAAAAATTTATACAAGAAGCAGGTGTCTTCATTTAATCAAATACGATGTACTTATTGATAATGTGTTGATGTAATTTTCATGGTATGATGATTTATATAATTAATTATTTTCAATTATTTAATTTAAAATGTTAACTGTATAAAAAAAAAAAATTATGTATGTGTTCTATAGATTACCTGATGAAGTCGGGATGGCCGATGAAACGTTGTAATGTAATGAAGGTGTAATCAACATTAAAACAAATGTTGGTCTGATCAAACTGATTATTTAATTTATAATGGTAGATGTAAGCAATTTTAAAAATTTTCTGTTTAAAACTTATTGCTTAGAAGATTTTTATAGATTGGACACAGTATCAAATTGAAAATTTTAAAATTAAAAATAATTTTTGAGTGTAAACATATTTACGGGAGCCTCCTATCAACCCAAACTTCTGTTGGGATGACTCGGTAGTGGTATGTCACGGAAGTGGCTCAAAGCTTTAAATCATCAGTTATATTCAACTGGTGTGAAATTATGTGAAGAAACCTATACCTAAAAAAATCGGAAAAGGGAAAGGCCGAATCTGTAGACCCAAAAAGGTCTCACACTAGTCCTATTATGAACCAATAAATAAAGTGTGTTCGACCTCTCTTAATGTCGGTTTCCGAACATCTGTTTATTTTTCGAAATTCCCGTTGGCTTACTTTCAATCGCTACTTGCCTGAATGACATCCAAAATTTAACTTATTATTTGCCTTTTAATTTCTATGAACTTTTTTATCTACCTGAAGGGGTTTTCAAGATCGGTAAACACAAGTCAGTTGTTGCACTGACAAAAAAAAATTGATTGAAGAAAATATTAGTTTATCCCTATTGGATCTTGTCTATTTGGACCTAAAAATATTTTTTTGCCTCAAACAATTTTTGTTTGGTCCAAATAAATTATATTACCCATTAGATACAAATAAATATTTGTTTACACTTTTTTTTTCAGTGTGATTCAATTTTTTGAACAAGTTTCTAAAATTTCAACGATATATTCTAAATACTCGAGATTGGTGCGTATTCGAGACCTAGGAAATTGAGAGAGACAGATGTCCGCTACAGCCTCTTTCCATTATAAAACGTTCCATAAAAAATCCACGTTATGGCTACTACTGTCAGAATACTACACTCAACTCTTTAAATGATTTTAATCGGCATGAATCAGACATTTCCGGAAAATAAATGTTTGACGATGTCGTACAACCCGCTGAGCTGGGCGCAGTATTTGTGTATACCTAACCTAACCTAATATATATATTTATTTGCTTGGTTCCATACTTGTAACATAATAATAATATGTGAATAGTGTTGAATATTTGTACAGGACTGGCTCTTACAAAAATTAGAATAATATGGATTTCATTCAGAACGGAGCTTTTGAATAAACACTGAGAAAAAATTGTTTGAGACAATTAAATATCGTTTGGTTCAAATAGATTATACGATCCAATAGGCACAAACACACATTTGTCAGCGTTAAATAATTGTTTTCTCAGTGAACTAACGCTGGATTGCAGAACGCATTGTCAGAAAATCTGGTTTGATAGTGATTTTAGATTGCGATCATGCCCAATATTCTATAATCACAGTTGTTAAAACATGTGCAGGAACAGTCAAAAGTCGTTGTCAAGCTTTTTGATATACGTAAAACATTAGACTGTACACGCAATAAAACGTTTCTCAGCCTAAATGTTTTTTCAAAAAATATGCAATTCAGTACAAGACCCGCGTATACTGCTTTGGGGTTGTTCTGTGAACAAAACCGGTCGAAGATACTATGCAGGATTTCGTTTTTTTTTTTTCAAAAAGTTTCGATTGTTTTGTGCCGTGCTTCCTAAATTATATTACCCTTCAAAATCTTTTCAATGGTATTGACTAAAATAACCAAACTTGACATATTGACATGAAAAATGAAATACGTACCCATATTACTTTTTGAGAGACGCAACCTGATTCAACATGGATTCAGCCCCCTCAACACGAACAGTGATTCTTATTCAAAAATTTTAAATGACAAAACGTAGTAGATTTAATTTTTGGTTTTGATAATATAAATATTATGTATTTACCTACTATTTTTAGTTACTTTTACAATTTATAAAATATTGGTGGTTGGGCAAAGCCGGTTCTTACTAAAACCCACATACGGTGATTTATTAAATGACTAATTAGCTATTATTCATTCTTGATTTTTTAATTGGCACAATAATTCAGCGATATTTTGTATCTCATTTTTCAATTCTCTCTGGAAAAATATTACAACGCATTGTTTTTTTTTTGCTTGTACTTCCATTTTATAACCTATACAAACTTAAAGACTGAAAATGTATAAGGTTACAAGGACGATCAAAATTCAAAATGTACAACAAATTTCATATGAATTTCTTTGACCTTAAAATTAAAAAACCGGTTAAGTATGAGTCGAACTCGCGAGAAGAGAATTCCGCACTATTCCGTTTTCCGTGAGTACTTTAAGACTTAAGATTTTCATTTAGGTTTTCCTGTAAACTATGAGTGAGACCTGACATTCTCTATTTTTTTTTCAAAATTTTAGACTCAGTAGTTTCGGAGATAAAGGGAGGGATGGTCAATTTTTAACTATTTTCTTAAATAAACTTAAAACTATTTTAAAATTATAAAAAAAATATATTTGAGACCCTTACTAAAAGCCCTTTCATTTAAAATGTCATACGGTGCAGTTTGCAGAACTTTTTTTTTATTTCCTAATTTGCCCCCCAAAAATGACCCCCCTGTTCAAAATTCATTTATTTCCATTACACGCCCGTCTTTGGGTCACCGACTTACATATATGTACTAAATTTCAACTCAATCGGTCCAGTAGTTTCGGAGCAAATTGGCTGTGATGAACGGACAGACATGCGAGTGATCCTAGAAGGGTTCCGTTTTTTTCCGTTTGAGGAACGGAACCCTAAAAATATAAAAATTCAAAAACCAGATTTTATACATACAGTCTAGTAAATTTGTCACAAAAAAATAAAAGATTTTATCTGCGAAATATAGCAATACGAATGTTTCTATTTGCATTTTCAATACCTACAATAAAAAAACCAAACAGCTTACCTTATGATACCGCAAGATAGCACATGGTGAAAAACTTCTACACATTTTAAAAATAGTGACACACAGACGTATGTACTGACAAATCGCGCCTAGAAAGCATGTCCATCAAAAAAAAAAACAAGATAAAATTAACAAAAAAGTATTCATTTACAAAATAAAACACAAACAGGCACTGTCTTAAAACTTGTTTCTGTCCGCTACACAAAAACTCTTCAATGCTATGGTGAACTCGAGCGTCATTTTATTGTACTTGCCGGTCTGGATGAATGTGCCAATTTCCAGCTTGTTCCCCGTTTTATTTAGAGTCTTCTGTATGGCTCTCTGCCCGGGCTAATCCGGGTCGAGCAGCTGTTTATAAATTAAGGAGTGATTCACACACTTATGCTTCACAATGTACTGTAAGCGGCACAGTTTTTACGCGTGGGAAAGATATTGCTTTGCCGCTGCCCAACGTTTTGTGCATAACACGAATATATTTAATTACTTGTTTAAAAACGAAATGTCTCATATGAAAAAAAACAGCACTGATAAAATTGAAAAAAACCCGGGTCGCAGTGCCAAAACCCTGCCGACAATATAGTGTATTTGCTTGTATAGGGCCGTGTGGTTTTATACTTTTATTATGTGAAATTAAGTTTGTTTTTGGGCAAAATAAAAAATTTAACCCCTTAATACATCCCTTAAAATAACATTTTTTTCTTAATTGTAATATTATTATCAATCTAACGTCTACACCAAATTAAATACACCCTTCAATAAATAAGTCACTATCTGCAAACTAGTGTTTTCATAAAATTTGTAAATCCGGTCCTGTCGGGCCGATTTTATTAAAATTATGGGGAAACTTTTTAATCACTACCAAAGGGTTAAATTTCAATTTTGAAACGATTCGGAGAATTTTTTCGGTATTTTGGGGCCCAAAAACAGTTTACAACCCCTAAAAACTACCCTTAAAATAGCCCGATTAGGCCCATTTTAAATAGGCTTCTTGCGGTGATGGATTTCAACATGTGGCCCGAATTTCGTTGAAATCAATTAACTCTTTCGAAAGTTATCGCGCGTACACATATATATATATATATATATATATATATACGTATATAAATATATATATATATATATATATATATACATATATATATAAACATTTTTAAAAATGGTGCCAAAGTGTTTAGGAGGTTATGAAACGTCGAGAAATTTTGGTCCGACCCCTAGGTCCCGCCATCCGACCGACGCCAATAGTGTATGTTGCCATATGGCAAATACACTAATAAAGTATAATCCTGTTCGAACTAACACAAAGCTTACATAACAAAATGGAGTACATGATTCTAAAGCGGTTCATACACGGTCAAAAATAAATATCAATCCTTCCGTAATGACACGATTGACAATTTCGTAATGATCAATATAGAATGACAATCACTATTCATATTCGCAAGAAGAAAATTGACTGACATCTCGTGTTCGAATCGGAAACCACCCTAAGAGGGGTGTACCAAGAAAGGAAAAAATGGCCGCCACTGTAAAATGGAGTTGTTCAGTTTCTGGTTGCTAAAAAAAACCTTGTCATACGACCGATTGAATGACAATTTCATGAGTGATGAATCTAGGACCCCACATAGACATTCCAAATGCTGACATCCACATTCATAACTCATGAAATTGTCATTCATGATTGACCTTATATGGATCGCTCTAGACAGATTCTATGCCAACTTATCACAGCATGACTTCCATATTCCAAAACCATTTTCAAAACATTTTTTATATAAAAAATATTTATAGTGAAATGTCTCTTTAGACATAGATGATCTTAGAAATCGAGCATCTCTTTCTCTTTCTCTCTCTTACACATGCCCACAAAGCATGTGCAAAATTGCGTATATTTTGAAAACTACAATTTCAATTAGCTAGAAAATCAAAAGGCGTGGAGTTCAAACAAATACAAACGTTTTAAAAGTGCCACGTTTTCATTGTAAGTAATTAAAATTGATCTTGAAACTAATTTTATTTATCGAATTTTCACTTACAGAAAAATAAATTGTTAAGAAACTACTATTCTTTTTGAAATACTTGGTTAACGTGATTCTATTTGCGTTTGAGTTGTGACTTGTCGGATTGCTTGATTAAATCTGCTTTCAAATTAATGTATTTTTTGTGTTAAAAGTAATTGTTATAAAAATGTTTCATTACGTTTACATTTATCGTTTGAGTTATTTTTCTCTTCGTGTTTCTTGCCAAGCCATTTTTCAGTAATTGAAAATTTGATGAAAAAAATTTGTTCTAAGACCAATTCTGGATTACTTACAATGAAAGCGTGGCATTTTTTTATTACAAACGTATTGCGGAATCATATATGCACAGGTTCTCAGTAGGAGAAATAAAAAAAATTGAATGTCCTCGAATACAGCTCTATCTATCATGAGTCGAAAAATATGTTTCCAACAAATCTAAAGTATGTTTATAGCCGTAAAATCCAAATTTGCAATAAAAAATGTTAGTTTCCATTTAAAGAAAAAACTAATTTGACCTTAAATGACCTTAACCCTTCCACTCAAAGTCAAAGTGACATATACTGCCAAGTATACAACTTTTGTTTGAAACATTTTGTTGTAGAGTGCTTATTACTCGAAAGTTTCAGATTAAAAAAATCACCTGTATAATATTAGTATTATAGGTATAATATATTCTTTAATATCTTGATTTTTTCTGCAGTAATACTAATGAACATCACCACCGACTTTTAGAATTAACTGCTAGTCTGAGCTGCGTGAGCCAAATGACAGAGAAAGAGATCTTTTCTGTACACGTTTACTATGTTGAGAGAGATAAAGATTGGATTTCATTCATTGCATCTTTTTCTTTAGCAGGACACGTTTTACACCGCTATACTTGCTAGGACACGTCCAGAAAGTATAAATCGATGCTCGGGACTTGATCGATATCTCTTTCTCTGTGATTTGGCTCAGACTAACCGTCCCATTCTAAAGGTTGGTGGTTATAATAATATAGCAATTGGATGTATCAGCTGAGGAGCTGTTATTGAACGATCGACTTTGGCACACTTGCACTTCTACATTTTAACTACCATATATGGGAATATGAAACTTGTTTACCTGTATATTAATACCAGCAGGTAGGTATGTATATTACAGCTATGCCGCGCTATATTTAGTACAGAGGTGAATTTGAGAACAGCCGATATAGCTGCTTTTCAATGTATAGCGGTAGTAAAGTAACCCTTTTTCGTACTTGTGCGTAAACTAAAATAAAAGTAAAGTATAATCCGATTCTAACAATCCAATAGTTATTATCTCTGCCAGTTGCCATTTAAATCCATATGAACGACAGAGAAGCAAGATAGGCATTGAACAGTGCAATAGATACCAATATAGCGGAAAGTGAACTATCGAAAAGATTACAAATATACTTATTATGATGTGAAAAACAGTAATTTTATAGAATGTACGTGCAGCAAAAAATATAGTGCGTATCCCGATTGTAATGCTTTTATGACTCATGTGACTGTTAAAACTCACCAATCGCTCGTCTCAACTCAACTCGGGTCATAGAATAATACATTACCAACTATCATAGATATATAAACTAGTATTTTGCACAACTCCCTATAAAATAGCTGCTTTTCATGCGTCTAGAGTGGTCGTAAAATGGTCCATTTAACACTAGTGCGTAAAGTCAAACAAACGTAAACGATCTAACTAATTCAACAGCAATTTTCGTAAACTATCTAAGCCTACCATTAAGAGTATGATACACCACAGTACTAGTAGACGCGAATAATAAAGAAGTGAAATTTTTTACACAATCGAACTTTCAAAAATGTTTAATATATAGGTAGATGAAGCTATTTTATAAGCGGTACGTGTAAAAATATAGTACGTATGACTCGCATGACTGAGAAAACTTGTTTTAACATATCACTTTTTCGTCGATAATATAGTACTGAGTACATTTCATCATAGATACGTAAACTAACATAAGTACTATTCCTATAAATAGAGTGGTGGGCGGTACCAAATCTTTGTGTTCGGTTATTGCGGAACCATTTCAAACTTGACCTGTGTCAAATGGAGATCCATACCTAGGAACTACATACTAGATATTCGAGTATTATTATTACTGTAGTTCACTGAGAGTGCGAACGAAGACAGTATTTCTGAATAAATTACGAGTTCTTATATTATCATGTATAGTTGGATTATAAAAATTAAATGTGCTCATTCTTGAAAAGGTGAAAACGTGAAATGTGACGCCTTTATCTCAATTAAAATCGAACGGCGTGATTTAGTAGACACGGATCACACTGCGCTCAACTGGCGCTGTTGTACCGGGCGAGTTTTGTGTTTTATAACAAAAACTTGGACAGTGCAGTCTGTTTACACTACACACTAGAAAACTAAGAATCTAGACTGCGTAAAAAGCGAAAATAAGATTAAATGATAACATGTAGTAACCGTAATAAATATCTGATGCATCCGACTGCATGTTATCATTAAATTTGACCTTGTTTCCCTCTTTTCTGTCCGTATATATATATTATTACCGCTAACGTCTCCAGTGGTTGCGGGGTCATGGGTTTCCAACGAGGGCTAGAAACAACACCGAAAGCAGGGAACTCGGTGACTTACCTGAAAATGCAATTTGAGAAGAGTGGACTAAGCAACTAAAAAAAGTAGATATTCTGCTTTGAATTAAGTAATTAAGTGGGCGCCAGACTGATAGTCCACCCTCCAGACACCTCTCCCAGCTCAGCCAACCTGTGAGAAATTTAATCAGGGAAGCCACAAATCAGATGAGAATATTTTAGGCTAGAATTTAATAAACTTTATTGATAAATTGGAACAATTTCCGGACGGCTAAGTTCTAGAAGAGAACCGCCGTAGAGATGAATACAGATTTAAATGAATAGTGGAAACTCGTAAGCAATGCTTGTTAAACAATAAAGAATGCATAAATTTGAGACAGTAAAAAAAATATTCGCTTTAAAAATTTAAAAGTTTAGAAAATAAATTTAGCGAAATACATTTAAAATTAACATGTGCGAAATAAGTAGATTTAATCCTATAAATGTGCGAAACATGCGTAATACTAAAAAATTTTTGCAAAAAAATCACTTAAGACTAAAATTGCGAAAATATCCTAAAACTAGAAAATGTTGGCACAATACAAACAGCATAAAATAGTGAGTGCTCAATTGAAGTCGAAATTTCCAATTCTAAACACAACGAAACGAAAACAACTGCAAAACGTTACAATCAAATACGCGACAGATAAGTGATTACTAAAAAACAGACCAATCAGCGATATACGAAATCTTGACTTCAAATAATACACAGTGCTTAATATAATTGAAAAAGTGACGTAAACAAATCAGATACAAAAGTTAAACACAAAAAACTAATTCATAAAAAACTTAAATAAAGTTTATGTGAATGATGCTTTACAAGCGTCGCTCAGATAGCACTATAGTTATATTTGGATTTTTGAATGATACAAGAAGCAGGCATAATATGTATCGTTAGAATAGCCATCAGCTTCAAAAGTTATTATGAAAACAATACTTGACGCAAAGAAATTTATGTAAACACACAAACAAGGCATGTACGCAGGTTAAAGTTAAACATGAATCAGGTCGTTATCAGCGCGAGAATACCAGTTTAGATTTTATACTAATTCACTGCACAGAAACTAATATTGCAAAATATCGAATTATGATCGGAACTAAACGCACAGTTCACAATTACACTATTCATATAGTGTAACGGCAGACGTAATCATTGAATGTCAAACCAAAACGTAAAATTACAATACCTTACGGGCAGTGCGTTAGCATGCGTATCCCTGGAACGCAATAAAAACAGATTTCTTACACAGGATGAGGTGTTCTTATCTCAGTAGGACGTTTAGGTACAGTCCAATGTCGTGACTTCCCTTCAACCTTCAGCAAGAAGTACAGCGCTAAACTGGCCGGCGATACGCTTATCAAATTTCACTGAATTAACTTTTAGATTTACAATGGCAATATCAAAAAACGTTCGTCACGAAACTTAAGCAGAGTCACTCATAATCCATCAACAACCTCTTGTCAAAAAATTCCTCTCTTGTCTTTTTTTTCACCGCCTGCCATGCTCGTCAATACATCTTACTCTCGAACCCAAAAGACTAAAACTAGGCCAACTAAGTTTTTTTTTTTTTTTTTTTTTGATGCAAGGTCAGTGCCTTATTTATAGAGGTTCCGAGAGGCTCCTAGGGTCCTTATTTCAACCCGTTTCAATATATATATATATATATATATATATATATATATATATATATATATATATATATATATATATATATATGTGTGTGTGTGTGTGTGTGTGTATGTGAGATTTACTAGCTTTTATTTGATACCCATATTGTTATAGTAACAAAATATTTTTTCTCCTCTCTTTTTTGATTCGCAGACGCCATATTTAAATATTATACCCTATGTCAGCCCCACAATTAAGCTAAATCAAGTCGGTTAGGCAATAGACCGTGCCAAGGAAATAAACATACTTACATACATAAATTCGAAAAACATTACTCTCCTTCTGGGACAGTTGGGTAAAAAGCAATGTGTCTCCGGTACTCTCAAAAGATGTGTAAATATTCAAATTAGAAACAATGACTGCTACACCTAACCTCAAAAACATTTGACAGCTAACCAAAAACGGAGGATACAGCATTGCGCTTCAGATACGATAAAATCTGTAGAATTGTTCGAACTGTCCTCCATTTCCGCGACACATCTTATATGATATTTCACCAGGCCATAAATGCACTCTTTACCCTTGCAATTAGTTAATGCGTTACCAAAGTAACAGTACAACAGTAGTCGAACATTTTTTTTCCTATTATACTTACGAATACCTATAACAATAAATCCCACTACGTGCCAGAGTTTTTATATTAAAGAATAATATACAAAAGTTATTTCAGTCAAGACAGATAGATTGTAGATTATAGTCATTATAGACGCGCAAAATCTAAGATCATAAGCGTCTATAGTTCAACCAATGCAAATAAATATAATCGTAATTGAAGAATAAACCAATGCGACTCGTCAAGAATTGCAACCTGTAGAGCTCGGACGTAGCTACGCATGTACAGACCAAATGGCAACTTCTGTTCGAAATTTTCAGTTGAAATTTTAAGACTCAAGTCAATCTAAAAAGGGTTTCATTTTATAGAGCAGAATCTCGTCTTTTCCAGAAACTACAATCTGAGTGGATTTCGTCCGAAAATAACCTTACTATAATAACTACTTGTATGAACTCCATTCAAATGTGCAAACTGACAAATAATTTATAGAACTAACCAAATCTCATATTGTCTAATATTGCGTCACTAATTGTATTCAAGATCAGTCAAACTTTTCTTTATTTATTTCAAATTAAGTGAGAAACTCGCCCTGACTATTTACTTATCAGAGTAAAGGCCATTCTGTTAAAAAAAAAACTGACCAAATCACAAAATTTTCTAGAGCTACTAAACCGATTTTGATCGGCCTCCATGTAGTGAGTACTACATCAGAGGACAAGATATTATGTTATATTAAAGTCGCAATTCTACTGAAGGGGGTTGATCTAGATATTAAGACGAGCGAAACCGATGGCGATGGCAAAGGCGATAGTAAATAACATGAAATATGCTATGATGATCTTAAAACTACCATTCGGGTGCCTTGCGTATAGAATTAATACGATTTTGGGGACGCATCATGAAATAATCAAAAACTAAAGTCTGAATGAGCTATAAAAAAGTTTGAGAACCGCTACTGTTAAATCTCTTATATAATAATAATAGCAATTGGAAGTTGTAATGAAAAGAATATCTTGTACGTGTAATATAATAATGAAAGTGAAACTTGCATATGCAAGAGGCATGTGTAAAATTACTGTCATAAACCGATCTTATAGAAGATGCAGCAGCACTTGCGGTATATGTACCTAATGTAAATATACAAGCATGTTATCTAACTTGACTAAGATTAAAAGCAATTGAGTAACGACTCTGTTCAGTCGTAGTATTTTTGAATATTGAATTAATTCACAACTTATTGAATATACGAACTGTCATGTGCTATGTAAAGGCGGTGTTTCCTGGGAAAGCGATACCGTAATATAGCAACAGTAATGTGACGATGTACCTATGACGTATCAAAAAACGAGTAACGTTAACACCACCCTAACGTAAAAAAACCGGCATCTATTTACTTGTACTGTTTTTTGTTACGTCGATTATGGAATTAATGAAATCACCTCGTTAAATTAATATTACATTTTTTTTTATATAATCCAACCAGTTTTACATGGCTAAGACAGCGGTGGCCTTAGGGGGTGGCGAACATGGCAATCGCCCAGGGCCTCGCTCTTGCAGGGACCTCGCGCAGCAACACAAGCAAATTAAAAAAAAAATAGATTTTTTTAACTACATATATAGTTTTTTATTTAAAACTTTTGATTTTGATCCTTAATTATTTATTCAGGTTATAACATAGCGGTAAATTAAAATAAAGTTAGTTAACCAATTCATTCATTCAAAACATAATTGAAAAATTCATTATGTATAGTACTTGAATATCGCGCCTCGAATTAATTTTGTAAATCTTTCAATGTAAAATATTTTAAAACTCAAATTTTATTTATTTGTATAACTTTGGCATTTCTCGTCAAACATGACAAATACCTAAACCAAACAACCAGACCTACTTTCGCATCACATACTTTTCACGAAGGACAAAGGACCTCGCAAAGACCTGTCGCCCGGAGCCTCGCAATGGGTAAGGCCGCCGCTGGGCTAAGATACATCAGTGTTTTAATACAAGGATTCGACAGAAGAAAATCACAATTTTATGTGAAAATCTAACAACGTACCCTGTTAAGCTCTACCTTGCGCCCTGTACACTTCAAGTGTACAATATTTCACCTGCCTAAGTTAATGTAAAATCCTCCTATATTTTTGTCCTCAGAGAGAAAATAAAAAATCCGACTTCGTTAGGTACTGCTCCGCGTTCTAAACTATAAATGTACACGGTTTCAGCTTCCTGGGTTAACGGGGACCTTCATATGGAAGTTAACATGTTTTTTTCGAAAATGCCTTCTGCTTTTGTCCTTAGAGAGGAAATCGAAAATTCGACTCAATAAGGTCCTGTTCGTATCCTATACTATAAGTGTACACAGTTTCTTATATTAACGGGGACCTCCATTGAAGAAGTTAACATGTTTTTTGCAAAAACCCCTTCTGTTTCTGTCCCTACGGAGAAAATCGAAAATCCGAGTCCGTTAGGTTCTATCCCACGCCCTTTAGTATAATGGCGCAATGTTTCACCTTCCTTGACCAACAGGACTCAGGAGCCCTCATATACAGACATACATTAGAAAATTATTTAGTCATATAGAAAGTTATATAATCAATACGTAGTGTGTAGTATCGAATGGCTATATCAGTGAGATAGTCCTCTTAAAAATATTCTTATTACAAAACAAGAGTGCCATGTTGTCTATCAGAATGCATCGATCATTAATCAATTTATAGGTAAATAATTTGTTTAACAACTAAATGTCAATGTCAGCTCACTGTGTAACATAGGTAATTGTGTTCTACTAATAATTACTTCAATACACACCTAGCAGAATTCACAATCAGTTTATCCATTATTATTTGCATTAGATATAGTATAATGTACAGAATCCGACATCAGCATTGACTACCACAGAATAATGATTCAACAGCAATACAGAACAATCTTTATTAGTCCGATAAATCACAAAAAGTGTAAACAGGTGAAAACAAAAACAACAAATCATTAAAATGAACATTTGTCCATTAAATACTTTTTTGCACCACCTATAAAATAGCCGCCTTTCATGTCTCTATAGCAGTATAGTAAAATGACCCAGTTCACACTAGGGCATAAAGTAAAACAAAAAGAAGCAATTTTACCAATCAAGTGGTAATTTTCCTGCCAGATAACAAATGAGCAACATATAGACAGCAAAATAGGCGCAATCGTCGTAAAGAATCCAAATAGATTCCAATATGGCACAACCTGAACTGTTAGATATATAAAAATAATATGTACTTAGTATGAAGTGACGATCAGCTATTTTATAGGAGGTGCGTGCAAAAATGTAGTATGTATCTCGATTGTAATGCTTTTAGGACTGATGTGACTGAAAGTCACTAGTCGCTCGTTTTAACATAATGTCACAACTCGTACGTAAAATAATGCGTTGCAATCTTTTTATTATTAAACGTAGTGCCTACTTCTGCTTATACAAAACTTCAGATAAATCGGTTCAGTAGATGATTGAGAAACAAATACACAATGTTCATTTATACACGTGCTTATTAGTAAAGATAAGATAATAATTTATAAAATTAAAAAAAAAAGGATTGACGTTTTAATAAAATTTTAGCTATCAAACAAATGATCTAAATCAAAATTAATTGATCCGTAATTAATTACAATTTGGTTGATTAAAATTGCACAATTTCAAATACAAATGTATTCAATTACTCTGGAATTTTTATTAGTGAACAGTTTTAACACAAACACATTGTGAATGTAGACTGTCAAATGTTATTAACAACTGCAATTGTTTATATTAATAAGCTTAAGTGTTTAAATTGATTAAGAAATATTCACACATATGTTTACCCTTGCAACAGTACAGAAATAGACCGTTACTGGTGAGGCTAATATGTGCTACCGTGTAACTTATCGGTTAATTATGTGCAATTGGCCCCGTGAGGAAAGTTGCTTTTTGTCCTAGCAATAATGGTTTGCGAGATATTTAGCATTAGATATTTAGCATTGAAAACAAGAAAAAAATCTACGTAATTCTGATTAACGAAGTGAGTTCGGATAACGACTAGCAAACTCGCAGTACAAATTCTGAAGCACTGTATAATTAGTGTATTTGCCATATGGCAACATACACTATTGGCGTCGGTCGGATGGCGGGACCTAGGGGTCGGACCAAAATTTCTCGACGTTTCATAACCTCCTAAACACTTTGGCACCATTTTTGAAAATGTTTATATATATATATATATATGTATATATATATATATATATATATATATATATATATATTATATATATATATATTTATATACGTATATATATATATATATATATATATATGTGTGTGTGTGCGGGCAATAACTTTCGAAAGAGTTAATTGATTTTAACGAAATTTGGCCCACCGTAAGAAGCCTATTTAAAATGGGCGTAATCGGGGCATTTTAAGGGTAGTTTTTAGAGGTTGAAAAATGTTTTTGGGCCTCAAAATACCGAAAAAATGCTCAGAATTGTTTCCAAATTGATATTTAACCCTTTAGTAGTAATTAAAAAGTGTCCCTAAAATTTTAATAAAATCGACCCGACAGGACCGGACTTACAAATTTTATGAAAATACTAGTTTACAGATAGTGAATTATTTACTGAAAGTTGTATATAATTTGGTATAGAGGTTCGATTGATAATAATATTGCAATTAAGAAAACAAATGTTATTTTAAGGGGTGCATTAAGGAGTCAAATTTTTTATTTTGCCCAAAAACCAACTTAAATTCTCATAATAGAGCCACACTGCCTGTATAAGCAAATACACTATATTGTCGACAGGGTTTTGACACTGCGACCCGGGTTTTTTTGATTTATCAAGTAGCCTGCAGAAATTCATAAATATTAAACAAATTATAAATCTAAAACAAAAACGATTATTGAGTGCTGACAAATTATCTGAAGTGATCAGCCTGTGCTGATTTTATCGTGATTACAATTTGCAAACAGCCATAAAGTAATAATGCCTCGCTTAAATTTAAAATTGAGTACAAAGTCGTTTATTTCATGGTTTTACGGCACGTGCTTCGAGTCGGCAAACAAGGTGTATTACTAAAGCTGAAAACACAACGCACTGACATAATGTCTTAAAACCAGTATATACCTACTTTCATTTCCGAATATACGTTAAATATCGCTTTGGAAGTTCAAAAATATTATAAAACGTTGCTTATGAAAATAATCCCCGCGTTCTCAACATATCAAGGTAAAAGGTAGCGTGCGTCAACTACACTGATAACTCAAATTTCCTGCTAAAATTTTATTCACTCAAAGCTCACATATCCTCTCAGTACGTCTTGTTCACGTCTTGCGGCTTTTAAGGCTGTCGGAACGCTCTGTAAGCAAAAAATAGGACTTCGGCTGATAGCTGATTGTGGACTTATTCGTCAACATTTTGCAAAATTCTTTCTCTATAAGGGAGATAAAGGACAAATCTAGGTCTCTAATGTAATTTATGTACGATTTACTAGAAAAAAGTTGGCATTAATTGTGCCAAAAAACACACGTTTTCAATGTCACACTACGACCTTATCCGTACTTATTTCACAAAACTGTTCCATCCCAAATAAGAGTAATCAACTGACAGCGGCACCCTTGCAACAGCATTTTTTAGCCTAGTAGTGTGGCACCAACTGGTGGCGATAAGTATTTTGCTTATAGAGAAAGACTTTTAGCAAAATGTTGATGAATAAGTCTATACAATTAGCTATCAGCCGAAGCCCTATTTTTGGCTTAAATTCAGAGCGTTCCGACAGCCTTAAGAGGCTCCAGCCCAATGAAGAGGGACTATGATATCTAGAATTTTTTATTAGAGATTAGTGAGACATCTTACAGGCAAGAAAAAATACAAAGAAAGTGTTCCGTTATCTTACCTAATAACCTCCACAAAAAGTAAAAACCCGGTACCGTGATCACTATTTTAAATACGGAATACGGATCTTAAAAGGATATCACGTGACTTCTTGTTTATTTTTAAAGCATTATAATCTAAGATCGAGTAAAAATTTTCATAGAAATTAAAGATTTCTGGAACCGTTTTTCACACATTTTGTATTCATACACACATTCAAATGCTCGTAATATTGAGGTACTCAAGTGAATAAGGAGTCATTTTGAACGACTGGTGAATTAAGAAAATAAACCCGTGCGTTTTTAACCAACAATATTAAACGTAATTTCGACTTATCATTTCAAAGCCACGCTCCTAGTAGGAGCAAAGCGTCTCGAAATGGGACAATTTATCCATTTTGTACTGGAATGCAAGATCCATATTCTCGGATCTGGCTGCAAATACAGCCATACCTCATGACTTTTCTGCATCATCTATTTTCTTCCTTACTGATTTTATTCACGTATTTTTAAGCTTTTAGTCCCTACTTCTCACGCAAAGTATCTTCTCCTATCTTACTCAGTTAATGGAAAAATACATTTGACAATGTTTAACCTCAAATTAATAATGATTTTTTTCTGATTGCTCAATGACTTCCACAAGGATGATGAAGAGGTTGAAAGTAGAGAAGCCGATTAGTCCCGACAAGTTAAAATTACATGAATTCTACTATAATCCGCATCCGTATTAGCGGATCTGACTTTTAAGTTTTATGTGATCCGGCACAACGCACTGACTACCGTTTCCTGTTGTTTTCATACGTCGATGATACTATAACTACAGTTTCTCCGATGTGCGTCCAGCTCTTTCATCTCCGTTAAAGCTAGAAAGAGACAGTGCTGACAATGACAACAACAACAACAACAATACTAATAAATCCACGCACCTGCTACGTTGCAACCGCCTCCTGGACAGCGGCGTTAAGCCAGACGTCCGGGAAACGCACGTATCGTCCGGGAGCGTCGTGAGTGACCGTGCGGTCGAACCGACGCCTGCCGTCGGTATTCGCGTCGCGTCGTTCCACGCTCTATATATATATACAATACATGAGGCGCCTGTTCAGAAAGAGTTAGTCAAGGTCACGCATACAGATGTGTGTTGTGATTCATAATAATTGTATAAAAAACATTTATCAACTGTTACTTTTTATTATTTCTTTGATAATTTTAAGAATAAATTAATATTCATTAATTCGATATGAATTTCAAAATGTATTATGAAATATTTTTTGGAACGCCAGTTTATATAAGTGGGCAAAGTTAGACAGTTCGGTCGGCGACATCCGAACGGTATAAACGCCGTCCAGCCAACAATGATGTTGATTACACTGCATACTATATAAATGTTACGTCGTTTATAAATTGGCATTAACAATTTTAGGCCAGGCACCAAATCGAAAAAATGTACCAGCATTTATTAAAAAAAATTTAAACGATAGTTTCTCACATACTGGTTCCATAGGATCTCCTCAAGAAATTCTACTCCCCTGAGGAATATTATATTTTTAATAATCTATTTGGATCCTTGTGAATATATAAATGATGAATTTTTTATTTGGAGGTTTTAGGATCATTAAATTTCCTGGTGTTTTTTTATTTAATGATCCTATAATTTTTGTTTAAAATTTTTAAATTTTAAAAAATTGAACGACCCTACTCACCCTACCGTGCGCAAAGAAGTTTCATTTCGATAACAGTTGATTTTTTGTTCAAACGAAACCACGCCCAGCGGCAGATTTACCCAGAGGGTCGCGCAAGTCTCAACTGAGAAAAAATCATGATGAACTTAATTTATTTTTTGTTGATCTATAATATTTCAAGATAAAAAATGAGATAATTTTCCTTAAGGTTTTCCTGCATCGGATCTCCATTTTTAGGCCCCTTTTACTTTTTAAGTTAAATGTCGAATATTTGAAATTTCTTAAACGCCTAACCTTTCCAAATTACGATAACAAGAAATTATATTAATAGCAATAATAATAATAAGACTAAAAATCAGTAATAAGTAAATTAACCAATAATAAACGCAAAAACACTGAGAACGTCTAAAAGAAAAAATAATAATGAAATTCAGGAGGCCTGGCACCTTGCGTGCCTAAGAGCTGCCTGAAGAGTAAATCCGCCGCTGACCACGCCCAGACCTCTTCCAATATTAAAACGACTCTGCACAGAGATGCACTGGCGGCCCTATTATGCGAGCCACTAGAACCTGATTGATATTCATTAATCATGATTTCAAGTGATTACAGCATTTGCCTTATTAATTAGCACCAGCGTTTTATATCTAAATAAAAGTAGGTTGCAATCGAGTAAACGTTCATCACTTATCATCGCACCATAATCTAAGTCAGCAGTTCTAAATCTGTTCATATTCACGATCCTATAATGGTGTATAGATTGTGCGACTCACCACAGGGGCGTCGGCAAGGGGGGGCAGGTAGGGGCAGCTGCCCCTCCCTAGAGGTTCGGGATTTTTTGAAGTTATAAGTTTTCCTGCCTAATGTCACAGAATAAGTAAGTAATAAAATGTAGCATTCAGCAGAATCACTCTGAAACTAAAATCAAATATAAGGATTCAATAAATGTGTTAATATTTAATATCTTAACCCTCAAAAATCTGAATTTTTTGTTTTTTACTCATTCTTCTGCCCCCCTCTGGCTCAAAGGCTGGCGACGCCCTTGACTCACCACCTTGACATTTTCGCTCAGTTAAGTACATCGACCGCAGATTTTCGTTCATTTTTCCGAGACAGATGAAAAGTGGCATATTGTAGGTCATTTAAGGCAGTAAGCATTTTTTGTACTCATCTTTCGGTAATAAAAATTTCAAAATATTGGTATTATTTTGAGTTCGGTCTCGAACTTCCTTAATTAATACCAATGACGTAGCAACATAGGTGTGAGGTGGTACATTGCACCAGTGCCCACAATGCTAGGGGGACCCACGGGGCCTTTGTTTGTTGGTTGGTCGGTTTAGTCAAGCCTGGCTGAAAAACGTGGGCCTTCGCGAAGCCGAGGCCGATGGGTCAGATAATTACAATGAATCTCAATTTGCTGCAAATAGTACCTAAATTCTATACATATATATGTGACTTATCAATGAATGAAAAGTGCCATATAAATATTATCCGAAGAAAGTAATTCGATTTAAGTACTTTGAGTTTAAAAGAGAAGATGGGTGACGGGCAGTGGCGGATTTACAAATTTGCCGCCGGTAGGCTATTAAATTTTTGCCGCCCCTGACCTCTGAAATTCGATACCCTAATTCGCAATCATATTAATTACAAAAATGACTACGCAAATACGTTGTACAAAAAAAGTATATAAGAATTGAAACATATTACACGTTGATTGAATTGTGTGAGTGGACTTAGTAACATTTAAGTACATGGAGAAAAAAATTATAGTAATGATTAATAAAAAAAAAATGAGTAAAATTTACCGAATTTAGGTTGTAGTATTGAAACGCTATTGGAATATTTTAAAAATTTATGATCACAAAAGTATATTTTACAGAGCGTTTAGTAATTTTTCATATTATACAGACGTTAGTGTTCAGTATACTGTACAGTACTAAATATTGAAATTTTTATTAAATTTTCGAAACTCGTTTTTTTTTTATTTTTGTAAAACACAAATTTTGGGCGAAATTTGCCGCCCCCTAAAATCTGTAGCCCTAGGCTTCAGCCTACTCAGCCTGCTGGTAAATCCGCCACTGGTGACGGGGGTCCAATTTCCTCTTCGCATCAGACCTTTGACCACTGTTAATGACTAATCGGTGTGACTTCATTCGCGTTGGATTCAAAATATGGTCAATTTTCATCCGTTTTGGAAAACACACTTAGCGTCTTAAAGGAAAAACATCTTCATCTTACAAATTGCATGTTTCTCTGAGTATAGTAGGATTACTAAATCTATGGAAAACGTTCTAAGTATTTTAAATATCGTTTATTTTAAACTGAAATTTTTAGTCCCTACTTCACATGCAGTGTTACTTCCTATTCTGTTTGCCCAGCCAATGGAAAAATACCTCAATTTAGTAAATGATTTTTCTGATCGATCTATGACTGCCACGAAGTGAAGATGAAGAAGTTGAAAATACATTAATTCTACTTACTAATACATTACACGCTTCTATAGCGCCTGTCTGTTTCTATAAACTCACCGAGTTTCAAAAGCACTTTATTGCTGCGCCATTTACTTCATGTTTTTAATATAAAATAAGATGGAACATAATAATTTCAATAATCTAGTTCCTCTAACACATTTTAATTTGATTCTTTGCAGAAAATGAATCGCCTCACATCTGATCGTTTGACGTGAGCTGATGACCACATGTCGAACACGATGGATTCCCGGATCGGTCTCGACTATATTGTCGAGAATCCCGACTACATAGCGAAACTAGCAGGCGCCCTGGATACAGCGAACACCACAGTCAAGAAACAAGTGTTCGAACTACTATCTGCGCTTTGTGTTTACAACGAACAAGGATACAATCGGGCACTGGATACACTCGAACATTATAAAGTCAGTATAGACAATTAATAACATAATATAGAAATTAATCAACTGCGCGATTAGCTATAGAGCTAAAAAAACGTGGCATTCATTGGAAAGAGATAGACAGTGGAGTCTGCTCCTTCACGTTCTTTTTTAATCAGAATCACCCAATAACTAAGAAGTGATCATTAGATAGAGTATTTAATGGTTTACAAAAACAAAATGTATGTATTAGCTAAGTATACCTATAGTTTTCTTAGAATTAGACAATGATGAGGCTCGGTCAGAATGATAACTCTTGACCCTTAATGCGGGTAACGGTACGCAACCTGGCGGGCAAAAGTTCACACATGGGGTAAATAAACGGTCTCTTGCCCCATGGGACTACTTTTTGAATAGCTCGCCTATGTACACACTTGCTCTAGAGATAACAAAAAATTTTCACTTGAAAACAACAGTGCATTATTAGTGTTACAACACTAAAAACTACTTACCACGTTTATCTTGTGTTTATCAAGGTTATAGACTTTTCCTTAGAACACAAAACTATATGATAAACAATGAAATTCAGTCTTTTTTGTTGTTTTTTTCGCAACAACGCCGCGCAGCAGCATAACGCATGGTTTCAATATGGCCGCTCGCTCGCCATAACGTCGTCATACACGCGCCCCTAATCCCTTCATTCCCAGCTGAGATCTTAGCAATGCAATCTCTTGCCCGATACGTGCTCTTACCCCGAATAACTCTACTATTGTATTTTGTACCATATGTTTAATTATATGACGTATTCTATGCTACAAGGCTAGTTGAATATAATAGATATTCTATTCTATTCTGTTCTCCGATGGGATCAGTTTAGTATTAGTAAATACAATTCTGAGGTTAAAAATTATTTTCATTCCTTTCAGAATTTGAAAGGAGAACGTTATCGGTTGCACATCATCATCGCAGAATTGGACAAGGCTGCTGCACTTGATTATCAAACGGCTCTCGTAGCGTTTATCAATTGCGTTATAATTTCCACTCCAAGACTCAGCGATCGTATCAGACTTAGAAATGAATTTATAGGTAAGTATGCGATGGAACTAGGATGTGCGATAAAAAATTCGAAGCTTAAAAAAAGGACATGTGTGTGAATACTTCTTAATTAATTAATTAAAAACAAAAAAATATATATGATCCAGTGGGGATCGATTCCGCGACCTTCACGTTATTAGCAAAACGCACTAACCAACTGGACTAATCGGATGTTTGATTGACAGTGCCTTGCAATGGTAAACTACGTATAGTAAGAGTAAATTACTGTCTATAGTTTTGCTTGAATAACGCTTTTCGCTATTCACTGCAATTATAAGGTAAAAAATATTAAAAGAAAATTTCTCATGAATTTAGGACCATATAGAAAATAGCCCCTACCTGTAACGGAATTATCTGCTGACATTCTACCCAGAAAAAAGTGTTTAAACAAAGTTGAATTAATGAAAAATTCTTTTTAATAACTTACTATCGTTTTCATTGCAAGTATGAAAAAAGCTCAATATCTTTGTGCATGTTAGATATTTATTAATAATTGACGCTAGGATATCTGGGTTGGCAGAAAATGAAAGTATATAATTTCGCGACTAGACCACGTCTTCATGTTAAACTTAAATTCTTGTAGGTATCTCAAATACTTGAAGAACTTTTTTACCTTCCTGAATAGTAGATAAACGCACTATTATAAAACAACGTTATATTTTTCAGGTATAAATCTTTTGCCTGTGTTAAACAATCTTAGGTGAGTTGTTTTGTATTATTTATTAATATATATTATGTGGCTATGCAATATTTTTAAAACAGTAAATCGTATTTTAAAAAAGTTATTATTATTTAATCGACTCTCTTAAAATCACGCGTTCTTTCTGGGTATGTAAGCCAGACTGACTTGTTTTTGTACGAGAGAGGAGAGGGACGACCGTATTTTCATTATTTGTAAAAAGTTATAAAAAGTAACACTTTGTTTTAATTAAAATACTCAAATAGTAATTGTTCGATTTTTTAGACGAACAGCAACAAAACATCCCGAATTGGCTGTTCAACTCGACGTGTTCGACGAACAACGCGAAAGTGACGAAGCGCAGAGTCTGCAAGGTCCACATGGAGTAGACCTAAACTCGCATCTAGATGTGTTCTACGCGATATTAAGACAGGTGATTAACGCAGAAAAGCAACATGTATGGTTCAATTGTTACATAATAAACTATACTGTATCTCACTTTTGACTCATTACTGCTGGACTGCGGAAAGAATTTTCAGAAAATCTGACTTGACACTGACCTTAGAATATGACTACACATATTTCTCCATAAAAATTTTAAATCGATTCCGCTCGAAAAATAATCGATCGATTGAGACGATTTTTTTTAACTATGTATATGCGTATTTAACAGTGTTTGTACAATTTTCATTTAGAAACAACATTTTTCTACGCATATTGTTCAGAAATTTAACTCGAAAAACGATGTTTTTCTGTGTAGATCAATCATTTGGTTTTATGTAAGTACATTCTGAGTTTCGCAATGACATTAGACTGCTCCTGCATGTACATAACCTGTAAATTATATGACTGTAAACTGCAATCTAAGATAATTGTCAAAGTAACTTTTGACAATGGCATAAATATAATAAAGGTGTCATGTCTGTGTCTAAATTTGCATATCCAACAGGGATTCTTAAAAAAAAAGTACGATATTAATGTAATTTTCTACTTTCATTTAAAAGTACTTCAACAGCTTTTAATTTTCAATTTCTATACGCAATTATAAGAGCAACTCGTACCAACGGAATTGCATTACACCCGCCCACCGATCTATACACTAATTGGATCTGCAATCCTGTAGAGCATTTAATCAAAAATTTCACCAGCGCCTTCCACAAGAGGAAAAGGCAGTAAACAGAATGTTGATGCACATGGGTAGATGAAATAAAATTTAAAGTGTTCTTTGCCTAATCCAAACAAATAAATTAGCACAAACTCACGAGGAAATGTTGTTTTGTCCTCACGTGTTCGAGGTGCTGGATAAGAACTCCGTTTGAGATACTTTTATTTAGTTATCCAGCTGTCGAGCGTCTATAATCTATGTATCTATCCAGAGGTGAATCTGGATTTGAAGTTCAACAGGACCCAATTTTGTCAAAATTCACTCGAAAATTTGCCAAAATTAACACAAAAATTGTGAAAATTCACCCAAAATCTTGTCAAAATTCATCAAATTTTTTTTAAAAATTTACAAAAAAGTTTCAAAATTTACCCAAAAACTTATCAATATTCACCCACGATAATGATAACCATTAATATGAACTATTTTTTATTATACAATAAGTATTCATTGTTAATGAAAAAGTATTAAAAATTGACATTTGAGGGTCCAGGGCTTAAGCCCTATTAGTCCCTATGTTTGGCAACGTGCATAAAACCACTGCCTAAATTTGCAATGTATTGTAAAATTTTTATTTGGACTTAATTGGAGTATTAATAATAAATTTCCAACTGGTTTTAAGCATCTGTCACTGTTTAAAAGATGTTCAAAAATAATTTAATGACAATTAATTAATTATTCATAATTTGTATTTTTTTCGTGCTTTATTTGACTTTTTTCACAGTTTTTTCCATTCACGAAATAAAGATCAATCTTTATAAAATTTTAATTTACTTTTAAGATCAGTGCTTTTGCAGCATAATCTCAATAAGAGGTGAGGGATATAATATCCAAACATCTCTAAAGATAATAAAAAATATGTCCACAGGTTGCTGCCACTCCGCAAGAAATACCTTTTTTGAGTATCTTGCAACATCTGTTACGCGTTGACCCCAAAGAGGCAGTAAGCGACATAATCTGGGATACAGCCGAGCGGCTGGTGCACCGAGCAACACTTTTGGAAACACGAGACGACGCCGCCAGACTGCTCCGTGCCCCAAGCATTCAGGCCAAATACTTCTGTCATTGTCAACATCGTGGTTCAGAATCGAGTCCGAGTCGGAAACAGTCACTCAATGCCATTTCGAACGCAGTATCGCCACCTCCACCCCCGCCTCCTTCGGGGGGTAGCGCTCCACCGCCTCCACCACCTCCTGTAGCCGGTCTTCCGCCACCGCCACCCCCGCCGCCGGGCCCACCCGGAATGCTACCTCCTCCCCCTCTTCCGAACGCTCCGCTGGTACCACCTCCGCCACCGTCTACGAAAGTAGCGACACCGGCTACTGTTACTAACAACGATTCGACAGACGCAGTCACTGACAAGTTACCACAACAAGAAACTCCGATACCAAAGATTAAAATGAAGACAATCAACTGGAATAAAATTCCTAACAATAAGGTAAGATTTAAAGGAGTCACTTATGAACAACACTTCACTATCACCGCACTAGTGACTTATTTTTTATTTTATTTGTCACGCCTCAATTGTTTCTAGCGTCGTAGTTAGTGCCTGGAAACAAGGGCACAGATTCGAATATTATTGTTTTGTTTGAGCATATCAAGCAAATAATTTTTGTGGGCGCGAAATCAAAATCTTGCACTAAACGCCAGTGACCGTAGCCACGATCAGTGCCACGTAGCAAGAGTAGCAAATGCTACGGGCCCCGCGAATTTGGGGGCCCCGCGCTCCAACGCCCGTCTGACCGTAATAAAAAAATATTAATTTAGATAGGAGCGTAAAATATCTTGCATGCCTTAAACGCGAAGCGCTTAGGCAATGCCTCACTTCCACTTGAAAATCTAAAACTCGATTCGTCACGTTAAATCGTAAAAATAAGTAGGTATTTTACGAATTTTTTAACATTAATGTTCTAATGTTTAATTATAATCGATATAATATTTAGACTAGCATCTATACCACATTTCTACCCTTCAAGCGGCCACATTTTTATTTTTTATATAGGTATACATTTATTTTGCGAGTTTACGTAGCCGAGATTGTACTTTTTTAATCGATTTTAATATAATATCGATTATAAGTATTTCGAGAAAATAGGCGAACTATTTAAATTTTATTAGCTCAGTCACGATCCAATCTACTGTGGTTGGTTGATTTATTATAAAATATAGATTCATTTTATGAGTGAATATAGCTGACCTTTTTTTGAATCGATTATCATATCGTCTTAAACATCTCACTTTGTTGAATATAGAGCATGATTTGCTTAAAGAAGTCGATATTGAAAGTGTTATCTCTAAATTTGCCCATATTAAATCCAGAAAAGTTTATTTGTAACAGTTTTGTTTTATTTAACACCCTAAACTTGAGAACCTAAAGCAAACCAAGGGCCCCTTGACAGAATTTGCTACGGGCCCCGCGCTGGCTTAATCCGGCACTGGCCACGATGCTTTTGTGTCATCAGAAATGTAGGTTTTCTTATTTAATTAGGAGATTTTACATTTTTATCTTTTTACTTTTAATCGTAGTTCTAAAAATTTCAAAATTAATGGGGAAATATTTTTGTAATATCTTTAAATACAACAAGGTTACGCTGCTACAAAATTTGGACTTAACAATTGTCTGTAGTACGGGTGAAGTCACACATCATAAGCAGCGTCGGCCCAAATGCGAAAAACAATTTCCAGCGCAAAATAAAATTTTAATTGAAATTAACACCAAATACTAATTTAATAATATAGCGGTGGGAACTTTCTTAATGTTAAAGAAGCAAAAGTATAATAATTAAAACTACTTAATTTAATTTCAATTCAACAAGTGCTGATGCTTGTAATAAAAGTTGATTTTTGAAAATTTATGGGACTTATTATTTATTTAACATAAAACCAAAGTACAATTTACGTAAAGGGAAAGCGTCGACCAAAGGGCGCTGAAAGACAATCTCGCTTTACCCTGATCAAGGGCTACGGCCGGTGCTGATCATAAGTGTCTTATTTATAGTAACTAATAATATAGCAAGTCATACAGGCAACAGAGAATTAATAGATTCGAAAATTAATTTAATGTCAATTAAGTAGTTTTACATAACTAAACATATCATAAATTCACATTACATATTTTTACAATAACTGCTAACATGGCACAATGTGCCGCGGGACGTCATAAAGGTTAACCGAACGTTAATCAGCCTCGTTTGCGGCCCCACGTACTAAAAATTGAATGTCTTCGTTGAATTTAAAGATATAGATATAGATAATTCTTTCAGCATTTTTAAAGTTATTCTTATCATCATAAATTGGCACTATCATTATTAGTATTTTTATAAAGTGGGAACATTCTTTTGTACTGATTATTGAAATAAATTATTTATTTATTTAATAATTAAATTAATGCAAACGTTTAAATTAAATGTTTAGGTTGTAGGTAAGAACAACATCTGGTCATTAGTAGCAAATTCACATCAACATTCTCCGATGACTGACATGGATTGGGCCGAAATGGAGGGACTGTTCTGCCAGCAAGTGCATCCACCGACCAATTCCTGTAATTCGTCCCCGCGCCTCGGAAGAGAATCTGATAGTCTCGATAGGCGGATACGAAAAGAAAATGCTGAGGTACAAAAAAAGAATTAATATATCTACTCGACTTTTAGGATATCTAAGAAGCACTTTCAATCACAGTTTGGTTACAACATACTGTCGGTTATCACATTTGATTGCATTCAAAACGAACAAAACTAAATTCTAACTATTCATGGTAATTCGTTCACATATTCGACGCTCTACTGCATTAAATTTAAATTTAAAAATAGAAATCTCTCGAATTTTAAGTTGGGTAAAAGTTTGTCAACCATAAAAAATAATGAAATTTTTAAGAGCCGGCATCGAATTTAGTTTTACCCACCTTTTTTCTATTTGTTTCAACGATTAAATGCTGTTTTTATGTGTAGACGATGCCACACCCCGATCTCTGATTTTATTAATATTTACATAACAATTTACATTTCAGATTAGTCTTTTAGATGGAAAAAGAAGTTTAAATGTAAATATATTTTTAAAACAATTTAGAAGGTAAGATAATTTCTATAAAATGTTAATTTGCTTTTTCATTTGTTCAGCATTTTAATATAATTGATTGTTATTGAATTCAGCTCAAATGAAGATATTATTCAATTAATAAAAGAAGGGGAACACGATGATATCGGCGCAGAAAAATTACGAGGATTGCTCAAGATTTTACCAGAAGTCGATGAACTCGACATGCTCAAATCGTTCAACGGTGATTTTAATAAGCTTGGAAATGCAGAAAAATTTTTATTACAGCTAATACAAATTCCAAAGTACGTATTTTATAAAAAAAATCCACATTTGCAATTGTTTTTGATATGTAAACATTTAAGTTCGATCCCCCTCCCCACCAAAAATGAATGTAACAAAAAATCGAACGCCACTACACATACTATGAGAGTAACTGGACTTTTAAAGAAAATACATTTTCTCTTTTTCTAGTTATAAACTACGAATTGAATCAATGTTGCTGAAAGAAGAATTCGCTGCAAATATGAGTTACCTAGAACCAAGTATTAACGCTATGATAGTTGCTGCGGAAGGTATTCATTTTAATGTTTTTTTTTATCAATAGATGGCGGTTAGTAATGTTTCCTAACCTCTCATTTCTAATTCTAATATGCGCTAGATGAACAGTTATGTAGATAGCCGATGATGTCAGAGGAGGCGAAGTACATTAGATCGTCCGCCATCTTGTATGGACCATTGCCGAGGCATACGCGTATTATGTATGCGCGCAAGTTAATAATTTGTAACTGATTGTTTAATTTAATAATTAATTGTCTACCGAAACTCGCTTATCCAATTAGGAAGTTTTTCATGTATTTTTTTACTCGTAATCATAATACTAAAAATTACAAAAGTAATGGCGAAGAAATGTTTGTAATACCTCTAAAAATAACAAAGTTATGCTACTTGAAAATTTAAGTTTAACAATAAATTTATTATTGTCCGCGCCATGCCATTCTCAGCATAGCTGACGCCACGCAGCACAAGTGTTATGTTTGTAGTAACTAAGAATATAGCAAGTCATGAAGGCAACAGACAATCAACATTTGAATAGAAATGTACTTAATGTCAATTTTGAAGTTTGACATATCTGAATATAATATCTAAAATTAATTACCATATTTTTACTTATTAGTTATTATAACTACTAATATGATACATCGGGCCGCAGGCTTCATAATGATCGACCAGGCGTCAATCAGTCTCGTTTGCCACCCCACACAAAAATTGAACACCTTCATTGAATTTAAAAATTATAGAAATAATGTTTTCAGAATTTATTAAAGTTATTCTTATCATGACGTGACACTATCATTATTAGTATTTTCGTCAAGTGAAAACTTCCAAATTGCCAACCGAAACTTGCTTATTTAATTGCTGAGCTGTATTAGGACATGTTAATATTTCAAAAAAATTATAAAAATAAATTTATTTTAGATTTGATGACAAATAAACCGTTACAAGAAGTACTTTATATGGTTATAGTGGCCGGTAATTTTTTAAATTCTGTAAGTAATCAAATATTTTCACGCATGCATTATTATTAAACTTCGGAAATACGAAAGGTAACAATGTCGTTATTCATTTTTTTCCTATGTTGTAGGGTGGTTATGCGGGAAATGCAGCTGGAGTAAAATTAACTTCGTTACAAAAATTAACTGACATTCGAGCCAACAAACCAAATATGAATTTGATTCATTTTGTAGCATTGGTACGTATCTTAAAATGTTTTATAAAACAATATCTTATTTTGTTCATTTTTGTATTTTTTTATAGCAAGCCGAAAAGAAGAACAATGATTTATTACATTTTCCAGACGACATGCGTCTTCTAGAAGAAGCTGCAAAGTAAGTCAATAAATTGGTGCAATATTTTATTTTAACATACTTCCTCCAGTCCTCTCATTTTAATAAAGTCGTCTTGCCTATCAAAATTTGATAATTTTGAACAGTGCACGTTATTCCTTATACATAAAGAAATTATGTAATCCAACTTGTTCAATTCTTATATCCTTTCTCATAATTGCAAACTAAAATTTAAAAAATGTCTTCATTTGAAACGAAATGATGACGTCAAAGCTAGACCTAGCCAGCACATTACTTTCGCGCATAGTTAAAGAGAGGTATGTCTATGGAAAGAGAGGGACATACTAGTAATCGCATGATCCAAGTCTAAAGAGCCAGTGAGTGTGATTCAACTACAGGCAGCCTATCAACTGAAGCTATCTAGCGATGACCTCTCCGGAGCGGGATTATTAATGCTTAAAATTAGAAGAGCCCATTGTGATTTCTATGTACAAATTAACTGAAGACAAACTGAACAGATCACGTCAAGTTTTAAGGCGCTGTTATTACCGACGACTTAAAATTACGTTTCCTAAGAATTCGGCGAGCATATAATTTTTACATATTAAATTTGTTATAAATTGGGTAATGGCTATAAGCGCTTTGGTGGCGGTCATATAGGCCATGTGACCATTTATATACTTATCGTGATTTATGATAGATAGATAGATAGATAGATTTATTGGTTTCCGTTATACAAAAAAGTAACTGTTAAAAAACACGTCAAAGAATACAATGTGTTAGGGAGCATTGTTCACCTCTAAGAAATCTTTGTACGAATAGAGACACTCTTTTATCAGATATTTGTAAATTATTTTTTTAAACATTTTTAGACTTTTGCTTCGAGTGTTCAAAGATAATTTATTAAAAAATTGTAAACCTAAATAATTCGGACCATATGTGGGTTTTTTTGCCGGAAAAAAAGGAACGACAAGATCCTCTTTTCTTCTTGTATTGGACCGATGCAGGGACATATGATTATTAAATTTGTCTGAATGTTTTTTAACAAATAATAAACAGCTGGTAGAGTTAAAATATTTAGTTTGGAAAACAAAGGCTTGCAACTGTCGCGCTGCTTTGCATTACAAATAATTCTAATTACCTTTTTTTGTAAAATAAATACTTTATGTGCATAGGCGGCATTGCCCCATATTTCCAGTCCATATAAAATTTTTGAATTTGTTGACAGAAGAGGGGGAGTTGGGATAGGCTAAAAGACCGCGCATAAACCTGCACGACCAGCACAGCAAAAAACCTGCAACCAGCACAAACCAGCAAACAGTGCAGGTTTCGTGATGTACGGTAAACATTTTAAAGTTATCAAATAGTTTTATCAATGCAAATTAATTAATGAAACTGCACATCACTAGCACCAGCATGGCTAGACAGAAATTGTAGGCGACTGACTGAGAGTCGTTGCTGGCTGCTGATTGCAAGTATTGGTCTATAATTTGCGCTACTCGGTTACATAAGATGGATACCTTCACGAACCGTGCTGTGCTGGTCGTCCTCGATAGATGCGCGCGGTCTTTAAGCTTCCTTCAAAATTTTAAATTAACTTGTCTAATAATCTTTACAATGTAAGTTTTCATAAGTGATAACAGGCCTATAGACACCCCCCTTCCCCCCCTCCCCAAGTCGTTCTATCGTCAATGCTTATCGTTTTTTTTTCTTTTCAGAACTACAGTCGAACAATTACATAATGAAATTAACACTCTAGATACCAGAATTAAAAAGATTCGGAAACAAATTGAACTGCCATCGACTGAAAATGATATCAAAACACAAATGGCTGATTTTCTTCAGGTGAATAACAATTCTCTTGATATTTTTTGTGTAAGATAGTTTTTAAGAACATTCACCATTAAAAAAAACTATTCAAATCACTACAAGAGACAAGAACAACTGTTTTTCTTTAATTTAAAATAAACCACGTAATTGGGTCATAACAAGTTTCAACTATACCAAGTTTTAAGTCTATAGCTTGTACCGTTTGGCTCTGGGAATTTGTGACAGACGAATGGACAGACAAATACCGGAGTGAGGAATAAGTGTTCGGTTTTTTCAATTTCAGTACCGAACACTAAAAATGGAGTATGTAAATAAAATTGCAATTTTACCTGTTAAAGACTATCAACCGAATTTTCAACTAAATATATAAAACAGTAAGAAATTGACTATTTGAGTTCGTGTCAAACCCAGATTAACAGTTAATGTCTCTTTTTCTAAAATGGCTGACCTATATTTTTTTCTAGGTTGCTGAGCGTGAAGTATCAGCTCTTCAGCGTGATATGGTCGAACTTGAAAATGTACGTAAATCGTTAGCCGACTTTTTCTGCGAAGATGCAAAATCATTTAAACTCGAAGAATGTTTCAAAGTGTTCCACGGTTTTTGTACGAAATTCCGACAAGCCGTAGTTGAAAATGCTAGAAGAAGAGTGCAAGAAGAACAAGCTAATGCTAGAAGGCGACAAAGAGAAGAATTGCTTGCAACTAAACGTAGAATGTGTACGTTAAATTTTTTTTTAATAATTTGTCTCATTCTTTTGGGATCGATTTAGTTAAAAGAAAATTATAATTAAGACTTCTTTAATTCACATCTATCTATTGAAAATTTCGTGAAGGATTCCATGAAGGAAGTCTTCAGGTCGTTTTTTCCCTTTTAAATATATCACAGGTAAAAACACGATTCATTCCTGACTGCATTTCCATATAGAACCCTAGGATCACTCAATGTGAAATCAATGTCAATGAATTTACAAATGGATTTTTATGAAGATTTGCATCCTTTTCTGAAATCTATATCCTATAATTCGGCCTTTTTAGACAAATTAGGATTTTTCGTTGTTTCTAAAGAGAGTATTTTTTTAACTTATTCTTTTTTTTATTTTATTTTCAAACAGTAAGTAATCAAGCATCAACTCCGGGATCTGATTCAGAATTCCTAAGCGAATACGATATGCGAACCGGATTTCCTCAAATAAAAGTAAGTGTGGTTAAATTACGCAAAACATATTGAATATATTACTCAACATTAACGCGATACTCGGTTTTTTAGTGTATTTGCCATATGACTCGACAGAACGGGACTTACAAATGTTATGAAAACGCTAGTTTGCGGATAAAGATTTACTTACTGAGGGGTGTATTTAATTTGGTGTAGATGTCGGATTGATAAAATATTGAAATTAAGAAAAAAGTATTATTTTAAGGTCTATATTAAGGGGTTAAATTTTTATTTTGACCAAAAAGAAATTTAAATTCATATTATTAAGCAACAAGGCAATACACTATATTATTATCGACAGGGTTTTAGCACTGCGACCCAATTTTTTTTGCTATATTTTTAGTGTTGAAGGAAAAACTGGATTGAAAGCATTTTTTTGTTTTCTGATGAAACCGTAAAGCCGAAAATTCACTACGCAATACTTACCAATATTTCACGAGTGCCGAGTAGTGTGTATGAAGACGCGACATACAATTTAGTGAATCTTGGTATATGGTGTGACATTAAATTGCACGAGTATTCGCGTCAAGTCACTTGGCAAGTACCGCGTAGTGGATTTCCGCCTTTAGTTGCAGATATTGTTGGCAGCAAATCTTTCTCTAGGCCTTAAAGGCCGCTGCACACGAGCCTGGTTTTGTCGCTAGATTCGCTGCTAGTTCCAAACGTGCTGTGGCGTTAGATTTTGTGACGGTTTGTATATAATATGTTAACGTCACACGATGCGTGTTTTGAGGCTGGATTTGTAGGTGGTTTTGGTGCTCGCGCAGTGACAGTTCGAATGTCAACACAAGCGGACTGTTTTCTGATTGGTTCTTGCTCAAAACCAGCAGAGAATCAAGCACGAAAAATAACCCAGATTCTAATTTGGAAATCCAGCTTGTTACCACGCAGCGAATCCCGCAGTGAAGTCCTTCCATCCTCGCAGCTGGCACAAGTCCCGGCAGCGATTTAAGCGGCAAAACCAGCCTCGTATGCAGCGACCTTTAGCCATACTCGCTCACAGCCATCTGATGGTTTTTAGCTTATCCTGGTTTTAACAGAAAACAAAACATGCCTCCAATCCAATTCTTTTAACAATAGAAATAAAGAAGAAAAAGCGTTGTGTTAATTTTGACTATGTGTAATAATGTCCTAGGGCGTTGCGACAATATATCTGGGCGTCGTTTGCAATGTTTCTTAATACAAAATATTGTTTTCAGCAGCCTCGAAAAGTTTTAAACGGCAGTAATGTAACGTCTGAAGATGAATTGTCGATCGCAGGTTCTCCTTGTGTTTCGAGACGAAGACTCGGTTCATTTAACGGGAAAAACGGTGAAAACTCTGGAGGAAAGGATGAAAAAATTTCACCAGGTATAACGAATTGTGTTTAATTTTATTTTACTTCAAATTTTTGACAAATTAAACAGACTGATATTATGTTCTGATCAAATTATTTATTAATTAAATCGACGTTTTCGTCAGTATTGTGGCACTATTCAAGAAATCTACGATTCATCAAAATAATTTTATTTGTTACAAAATTTAATCAGAATAGGTAAAGCTGGATTTCGGGTGGTGACAGAAACAAATCTGCATAGTTTTCTGATGTTCACAATATTAACATTTTTTTTGTAAACTGGTGACCGTCACTCTAATACCAAATAAATTTACATTGCAACACCATATTAAGTGTTGGAAACAAAATTATATACGGTGTAAACAAATATTTGAGTGAATTTCATGCCAGGCGATCTAAAGACCCTCTGATTGACTAATTCAAACGAGTGTGCGCGCATGCGTGTCTACAGCTGTGTGTATACAGTCGACGCGACTGGACGTTTGACTTATGTAGCGTAAAGTGCAAAATAACGCGATGTTATTTTTTTTGCTTTCAAATTTTACGATTAATAAAATAAATCTATAATTTCTTTTGTTAACTTTAGATGTAACACCAAATGGCACTTTAAGACGTCGTAGGAGCCGAGTGCTTTCAGAAGAAGATGAGGGAAATCTAATGGAATTCCTTCGATCAACTGGACAAGACAACAACCGTGAAAGAAAGTCGTGGGGAAGTCTAGGTAAATGATATTAATAAAAAATGAATGGCTAACAGAGTCTGACTTTCGAATTTCTTTCCGGGGACAGAAATGTGGGAGGGGGGTTCGATAAACGCTTTTCAAATTACAGAATCAAAACCTGCACTGACAAACACACTTATTATATATTATTAAATTATTGCAGATCGATCATGGGCAAGAAGAGCTCGTGGAAGTACAACACGGAAAAGACCAGCGCTCCTCGGTGTTGATTTATCAGGTGACAGGGAGAGACCGACATCTCCATCTCCGCTGGCTGAAACCAAACCTGTGTTACCTGAAGAAACTGAACCGGAACCAAAACCAAAGGAATGGAGACAGAAAATTGAATCGTGGCTACAAGCGAGCGAGGCGGACCAAGTTAGTGACGAACAACGTCGGCAGACCAGACGAACGATCCCGACTGCAACGAACAGACGTTCGCTTGAAATGGATTCAGGTACCAAATTTAAAATTTACAGCAACAAATTCTATTGTCTTTCGTAAAAGTACTCGAAATAATTCTAATGGGAATTTCTAGAAAGCGAAAGAAGCAGTACTCTGGACACTGTACACGAAGGCAAATTAGTGAATAGTGGTCAAACGTATAATCGGGTTTATCCCGATTGGAAACCGTCCACAACGATCGAAAGAACTGATGTCGTTAGCGCTATGGAGGCTATCGAAGGTATTTCTAAAGCACTGATTACATTTACGATTTTTTATTCACTTTTTAATGCACCTATGTATAATTACGAAGAGGTCTCGTCAATTCTTTCATTTATATTACAGCTTATGCTGCACTCATAGTGCATTAAAGAGAGATAATACATAAACAGTATGTCGAATATTAGTAAAGGTTATCACGGTATAGTTTCGCAATACTTAAATTAATAAACAGATAATAGCTATCGTTTGCTATAATTGTTAAGAAACATTCAATGTTGCAATGCTATATTAGAAAAATTTACTTTCAAACAATCGTCACCGTCGGGACTTAAGGTAGTTGTCGTGGTTAAGACACACCGTCAGAAAATTCTTAATTTTTATATACTTATTAAGGACATGGTAATACAATTACCCTGAAAATTTTAAGTCGATCGACCGTATATAATCCGAGATAAATTCAATTAAAAATTGGATAATTAACATTGATTGTATACGATCTCTGTAGTTCTGAACCAGTTTCTTATTTATAAAAAAAGAACTAACGTCAGAAACTTTCCAAAAACTGACAGTCTTCCAATGCATTTATTACGAGTTTAAAAAAAATAAGAAACATTTTTTGACCGTCTAATTATTTATAAATAACGGTTTAAAGTTCAACAATTTATAGAAAAGTATACATGCATATGAATACTGTATGGGTTACGTTTCCACGGGTACAGTCTTGCATACATACGGTGCACACAATTGTTTGAAAGTAAATGTTTCTAATATAGCATTGCAACAATGAATGTTTCTTAACAATTATAGCAAATGATGGCTATAATCTGTTTAGTATGTCGAATCTTACATGCAGTGCCATCAAATGGATTACTAAACGAATTTCCAATTTTTAAAGACAATTCCAAATATCTGTGTTTAGTATTTAGCCATTGATATTGGACAAAGCCATTTGTATCGATTTTTTTTAGTCGCCCGACTCATGTATCCAATCTTCCATTTTTCACTGCAGTGAAAAAAAACGAAGGTATTCTTTAACGCGAGTGTTACGAGAGTCAGGCTGAATAAAATTCATTCACCAATGTATATTTTACCTCTATTATATTATATATATATATTTTTTTGTTCATAGGTGCACAGCCTCAACTGAAAGATAAATCATCGTGGCGAAAATCGAACCTCAATGTTGCGAACAGTACAGAAGAAATAAACAAAGACACAAATCGAAACCGACATTCCGATCTTTATAACACTAAACTCAATTCTATAGTTGAAAATAATTCTCGTAAAGATTTAATTAGTTCATTGGGAACCCGTTCCCCGTCTGACCGTCTCACTCTTTACATGAGACGTCCAAGTGAACCTCCTTCCGATATAAGACCGAGGTACATTTATTATTTATATTTACTTTTTTCTTTTTTGTCCTTGGTAATTAATATAAAAATGATATGTCGGGAAAAAGGACTTTTTAAGTAAACACTTATTTGTTATTTATAGCGACGTTTCGTCCCTTGCTTGGGACTTTTTCAAGCTTTATAACTATTAAATGTTTTGATCAAGTAGATATAAAAATTAAAATACACATGTAAATATAAATTTGAGTTAAATAATTGTTCATTAAAAAGTTTGTAATAATTCCGTATTTAAAAAATATTTTTACGGTTGATGTTCAAATTATTTTATTTTATTGCCGGTTAGTAAATTATTACAAACTTTTTAATGAACAATTGTTTAACTAAAATTTATATTTACATGTGTATTTTAACTTTTATATCTACTTGATCAAAACATTTAATAGTTATAAAGCTTGAAAAAGTCCCAAGCAAGGGACGAAACGTCGCTATAAATAACAAATAAGTGTTTACTAAAAAGTCTTTTTTCCCGGCAAATCATTTTTTTATTATTTATATTTTTGAAAAATCGTAAAATATTTATATCTCAAGAAAATCTTCCGTTAATATAAGATGCAGGGCCTGTATATTCTGAGACCCCCTAACTACGGCGGGTTCGTCCACGATATTAAATGTCAAATAGCTAAAAAATCTGCAACTGAGCGTTTAAGATCTCTTTTGTGCCTGGACCCTTGATAACAGCCCAGCTGCCCGCCCTCTAGTGGGGTCACGTTTAAATCTATTTGAAATATTTACTTGTCACAGAAGGGGTCTAAAAGTTTAATGACACAAAAATCCAAGTGACTGATCACAATCTATTTTTTATTTTATTATTTTAATAAATGTTATTTGTTACTAATTTATAGACAACGACCTACAAGTATATTTGAAAAGCAAGATGAGAACACACCACCTGTACCTAGAAGATCTCGATCGTCGGCTATAACGCCCGAAGAAGCCATCATCAGCAATAAAATTGAAATCGATTCCGATAACATAGAAACGCCTCCGGCAACAAGACGGGTATTCAGTCCGACAAGCGAGGAAAGAATTATGCCACCGGCTCCGAGTCCCTGTAGACGTTTGTTACCGAGATCATCTATTAGAGATTTATCGAGCCCCGATGGAAACGACGCGTCAACGACACTGGGCGATGGACAATTCGACAGGTTTTCATCGGCACGCCGTACCCGTCGTTACAAACGTAATTCAGATCCAAACAGCAGCGGCGAAGTAACTTCACCGGAACTTGTAGCCGAAACGCAAATTGTTCGACCAAAACAGTTGCAAGTAGAAAGTTCGTACCCTGTTATTATAGAACCGGGCTCTCTTGATAAAGATACTAGACTGAAACAATGGCAAGAACGTCTTAAAAATCATAGCGAATCAGACGATATCGAACCTAAAACTACGACAGTCAGATCTAGATTAAGAAATCAAACAAATATAAATCCGAACGATGTACGGAATGCGATGAGGGAACTAAACAAGAATGAAAATAAAAACAACAATAAACTAGTCAATTCTAGGAACGAAAGTAAAACGGCTTTTACTGGTAAATATAATAGTATAAATGACGGGAAGTCGAACAAAGTTAAAGAGCACGATAACGACGAAGGATTCGAAGAAACGCAAAGTCTTATGTCCGAATCTCCGAGTCAAGGTGCTTCGTCGGCCGGTAATTACGAAACCGATGTGGCTAGTTCGCCGCAAATAATTATTGGAGATTATAGTAAGGCTAAGCCGATGAGAACGTCTTCTGTCGAAAGTAAAACTACAATCGATTCGACGAGCAGCGAAAATCAAGCTCCTGTTTCTAAACCGCAAAAGATTTCAGTCGCGAAGAATAACAATCGAACATCTGAAAAATTGCAATCGCTTATACAACGGGCTAACAGAAATAATATTGACAGGTATGCTCAATTTATTAATTACAGGTAAATTATACAAATCTGCAATTCCGAGTAATCAGTTTTAGAGAAAATGAAAGCCCTGTGTCACATACGTATCGTTAGTGACGCCGCTAATTTAAAAAGTAAAAACATTAATGCTTCTACAATGTTTATGAACATCTTTGTTGATTTTTCAGTAAAGCGCCTCTCACATAATCAATAATATTGACAGTGTATTGAAATGCCTTCAATATTACTGACGTAAGGGCAAATACTGATCATACTTTCGCGATCTTGAAATTATTTGGGTAGAAGCAAAATACCGATCTAAATACTAATCATCTAAGATAAATTTCAAAATGCTGACAGTATCAAGTACTGTCAATATTAGTGATCGTATGATGGGCACATAATACGAATCTCAAATATATATATATATATATATATATATATATATATATATATATATATATATATATATATATATATATATATATATATATATATATATATATATATATATATATATATATATATATATATATTAATACGTTAAGGTTAAGATGTTTGCCTCCCTTTTTCGAAAAAACCACATAATTGCTCCACATAAATTTTATATCATTTTATAGATAATTGCTTGCTCTACCGACATCAACAACTAAAAAATGTATTATTGCTTTTGTTTTTGTAAATTTATTAATTATTAAAATTATATATATATTAAGACACAATACAGCAATGCTGTCATTTGACGGTTCTAACTTTGAAACAACGTCAACATGATTGACGGTCGGTAAATTTTTTTTGTTTAATTTTTAATCAAAATTCACGTATAAATACTTTTCGTATGGCAGCGCTTCAGCTCAACATTTTCGATACTTGCGCCTCTATATAACAGTTTTAGAAAAATATTTTCTTGAACCGCCACTGAGCTTCGTAATGTAATACAACAAAAAGAAGAAAGTTATAAAGAGTGTGAGAAATTAGAAACGAATTTTAGTGCGAATTATTCGCACAGGTACCGCTAGTATTCTCTTATATCCGTAATGATGAAAATACTCATCTCGGTAATTTTTATCCAAAACATCGATTTTCGGTGGTCATCCCTACTCAGTGAGCCTCCAGGAAGGATCTACAATAATTTCCTTCCCATGTCTGTTACCTGAAACCAAATTCCAATCTAACAGATGTTGTTTGTAAATCTATCTCCATCTCATTTTTAAGTCTAATCCATGCCCTCACTTCACTTATCATAAAACTCAGCGATATTCTAAATTTTTAGATACAACTCACTTCGAAATACAACTTCTCAAGACATAGCGAATCGAAAAAGCATCATACCGAGAAAAGCGGCAAGTTTAAAGAAAACAGATTCTCAAGCAAGCATAACAAAAAAAAGACAATCGAGTGTAGAGCGATCGAATTCCCGTGCTAGTTTGTTGAGCTCTCGCAGTTCACTGAACAGCGCTACGTCCGTAAATACTGTTAAAAAAGCACCCGGACACCGAATAACTATCAATAATGGTACGTCAAAAACAACGCCGTCAGTTCAGCGGAACAGCCTTAAAAAACCGCTTGGCGCGGTTCAACCAAAGAATACACCGACACCGGCTGTAAGAAAAATACCATCGAAATCGTCGTTGAACGTAACTTCCGTAGGACAAAGACCTCCTAGACCGGTAATCGGTGCGCCGACATTTATGAAACCGACAACATCCAGCAGTACCAAGACGAGCTCTGTTACACCGCCCCGAATGCATACAACACCGTTTCGGAGCACAAGCATAAAATAGTCTTTTTAATATGTTTATTATATTTTGGCACTGCCAACTTTATCAATATTATCACCAAAAAGGAGGAAACCAACGAAGTAAGATTCCTATTTCTTTGGAGAAACTATTGAAAAATATTATGCAGATAAAAATTATAGTCGTAAATGCTTTTTTATAAAGATCAACAAAAAATTCAGAACGAAATTAATTACAATAAATTTTGCAATAAATACTTCAAAAGCAGAGTGGCGTGAATATAAATACACAAAATATCATTTTGAAAAAAACCAGCACAATAAATTTTATAAAAATTTTTGTCAATTGACATCAAAAAATTTTGCGTAGGTATTAATTTTTTGAAAAGTTACGTTTGGAAAAAAATATTGTAACGTTTTTAGGCTATTTTTAGATATGTAATATTTTGTATTTCTTATAGGCCTAAAGGTGTGAATGTATTTTTTTAAACGGTATTTATGTTATAAGGTATTAACTTCATCATTTTTACCTGGCAAAAAAAAATAACAAAAATTAATATTTTTTAGCGGCTCTTAAAAATTTAATGATGTTAAATTGTTATTTTTAAATGCAATATTTTATTATAGAATCAATAATAGTCCGTATTATGACAGGGAAATATTATTATACAGTATTTAATTATTAATTATTGAATTATATTTGTTAAAAATAACTTTTATTAACACCATGACCTAACCAACTTACCATAGTTATAAAAAATAGAACGTTACTGCAATTATAACATGTAAAACTTTTTTTTTATACTAATAGATTAATTATTGTTCTTTTAAAATAATAAATATTTATTTCTAAATGTTTACTATTTATTTAACAATGTCCATCGACAGGCTAACAATAAAAAAAATCTCGAGATTTCATAGTTCTTACATCATGTTCGTTATACGTAAAAATAAAGCATATTTTAAAATCATTGACAAGAGCTCTCATATTGACGAGTATGCGAAAGTGGCGCCATACGAGTTGACTGCAAACTACATCTGACAGTTCGCCTACCCTACAATATCCACTTACAATGTTTTTGTAAGCACAGTAGAGCGTCAATTATCCGAACGACCGCCTAGCCGAACAGCTAGCCCTCGCTCTCGCTTCCACTCGAATGGCGCATGTGCCAGTGGAGTCAAGTTGCCGCGCACTGTTTAGATTGCTTGTGTCAATTTAGCCGCGTGAACTCGAAAATACAATGCCTAAACGTAAACGTGTTGTCCTTTCCATGAGATATAAATACGAAATTAATAAACGGTCAGAGAAAGGGAAATCTACAACTCAAGAGTACAATGTTGTTAAAAAAAAGACGAGCACAACAAATTTTATAATAATAATAATGCGTTTAACGTCCATTTCTCGACTTTATGTCATAACAGACGCCATTCGCACCATTACTATTTTCCATCTACCACACTTCCCGTTATTTTTCTACATTTTTAAAACTTCAACTTATGTAATAGCAATGGGCGAATGAAGGAATTATAGAAAATTAGGATAAGGTAGGTAATTTTTGAACTAGGAGTTTGATAGGTAATCGGCCATGGCCTCAAATAAGGAACCATCTCGATATTTATCTGGAATTAATTGAGGGAAACCATGGAAAACCTCAATCAAGATGGCTGGTACAGGAATTACCGTTTCTCGGCGAGAGGCAATAGGAAAAAGTCCCAGCCACATCTGCCCCCGCCGGGATTCGAACCCGGACCTCCCGAATACGAGTCTAGTGCTGTCACCACTACTCTACCCAGCTCGGTAAATTTTATATCCAAGATTGATTTTACTGACGGGTCGACAAGTTGTAAAACTATGAAGCTTAACACGAACACAGATCTGACGCTGTTTACAAGTAGTTTACACAAAAAAAGATCACAAAGAGAACGTATCTCTGGTTCGACTCTAATTTTTTAGCGTTAACTCTGTACATGCTGAATATTATATTAATAATAAATATTTTGTTTTCTAGGCTGTCAGTAGGTACTATAGCATTTCAATTTTTTTTGGGCCCCGAAATTATAAATAGTTTCAAACCTATGCGATTTTTTTTAAATAAATGTATTTTAATATTGTCAATTTGATGAACAAAGTAACAGACAAGATCTGCTTGGTAATAGTAGGCACATCGTTTGCTCGACGGAGAAGCAGCTATTTAATTTCTTCTTTCAATGCACTTATTGCAAAAACTACTGTGTTACTAGGACAGAAAGTTGGAGTTTGCATTGCGACTCATGTGAGGGCCAACCTTGCTTCGTTCATGTGACAAATTTCACACTCATCGCAAACGCCAACTTTCTACCCAAGTAACACTAGTACTATTTCAGTATAGCTAACATAATACCACCAAATATTCAGAAGCACGTCGTGTGACCTGTACTCAGATCTTTTTTTAATTTAGCCTATAGCATCCAATGACTTAAGAGACGAGTATTAAGGTAGTTGTCGTGGTTAAGGCACACTGTCAGAAAATTCTTAATTTTTGTATACTTATTAAGGATATGATAATACAATTACCCTGAAAATTTGAAGTCGATCGACCGTATATAATCAGAGATAAATTCAATTAAAATTGGATAATTAACATTGATTGTATACGATCTCTGTAGTTCTGAACCAGTTTCTTATTTATAAAAAAAGAACTAACTGTCAGAAACTTTCCAAAAACTGACAGTCTTTCAATGCATTTGTTATGAGTTTAAAAAAATAAGAAAAAAATTTTGACCGTCTAATTATTTATAAATAACGGTTTAAAATTTAGTAATTTATAGAAAAGTATACATGCATATGAATACTGTATGGGTTACGTTTCCACGGGTACAGTTTTGCGTACAAATTATGGATCACTTAGCTACAAGCTAGTATACTTTTGTGGCGCGTATAATCTATAACTTTTTGACAATATTGTACCACGACAACTACCTTAACTTTAATATAACGCAAAAAATGTCTTCAGATCAAAAATACGATTGAGAGAGTGTAATAAAGTTAGAAATGAGAGGAACAGGGCTAGATATCTCCTAAATAAAAAAAAATTGTTATAAGGTATATAATTTTCGCAAGTTCATTTGATATAAATTTGCACATGAACAAAAATATAAAATTAAGCAACTAAAATACTGTTCATAATATTCCAAACGAAACTATTTTCACAAGAACAAAATTTAAATTATATTAAAAAGTAGCCATAGAAGGAAAATGGTTTCGTTTCGTGAATTCACCATACAAGGGGGTTATAAAGACCAGGAAAGGAAACTTGCTATTCCAAGCTATGTAACATAATGGTCTGCTATATGTAGCATGTCAAGTGGCCCTGTCACCTGTTAAGAAAATAGCGACAGGTTTTTTCGCCATATTTCGCGTGTGTTGAACTGAAGATAATACCAAAATTAATGCGGTTTAAAGAGTCGAGTTCACATGAGAACAATATTCAGAACAAGTGATGTCCCATACTTTGTGAACAGTTTTGACAATAAGACATGACCATAACAGTGGAAGATATTGTCTCGTGAGTTATAAGGCCAGTCTGTCCCAGAAAACAATAGAATAGGGATGTTGACTGTATTCAAATAAAAACATAATTTTAACGTTACGTGGTAGTTTCTATGATAAAAATACTAAAAATATATATTTTTCCTTATTTTTAAGGAATTAATATTTGTATTAATAAATGAAACGTAATTAAACCACCCTCAAGTTACGTGACAACGAACATCAATCAGAATGCATAACGACACTCAGCCATAAACATTATCAGACGCTGTCAAAAGGCTTCGTTGTTTGGTTAATATTTAAAGTGTAATTTATTATTATTTATTTATAGGAAACGTCAAATTACATATAACTATAGCGACAATTACGAAAAAACCTTACACCACCCCGTCTAGTCCAGCAGCCACCGCCTGTTTTTTTAAGTGATTAATAACAGGCTGAATCTTCGTGAGTTCGTTCGGTTCGACGAGACGCCCAAGTTTTTCCTCTGTCCAAATTCTCAAAGAGGTAGGTAATGAACTGCGCAGATGTAAAGCATGTCGATTTGGTAGGGTGTCGAAATTGTCTAACAGTAAATTTTTCATTGAAATTTTAAGATAATATGATAATAAACTCGGAAAAACAATTGTCCTACAAAATCGATGGTTTGAGTCGGAGCGTCCTCCACGCCGAATATGTCGAAATAACAAGGTCATAAAAATTATTAATAACCAGCTGATTTTTTGTATGCAGCTTACTAAATATTAGTATAATTGAATGGCCACAAAGTCCTACAAATGTAGTGGTAGGTTTTCCTAGTCCTACGCTTGGAAGTTGTCGATTCCACGGTAACACTTTTTTCATTAATAACAACCTAGGTTTGATTTTGTCCTATCGGGGATAAAGTGTAGAACACAATTTTACCAAGTGTAGGACTAGGAAAACCTACCACTACATTTGTAGGACTTTGTGGCCATTCAATTACACTAATATTTAGTAAGCTGCATACAAAAAATCAGCTGGTTATTAATAATTTTTATGACCTCGTTATTTCGACATATTCGGCGTGGAGGACGCTCCAACTCAAACCATCGATTTTGTAGGATAATTGTTTTTCCGAGTTTATTATCATATTATCTTAAAATTTCAATGAAAAATTTACTGTTAGTCAGACAATTTCGACATCCTACCAAATCGACATGTTTTACATCTGCGCAGCTCATTACCTACCTCTTTGAGAATTTGGACAGAGGAAAAATTTGGGCGTCTCGTCGAACCGAACGAACTCACGAAGATTCAGCCTGTTATTAATCACTTAAAAAAACAGGCGGTGGCTGCTGGACTAGTCAGTTTAGCAGCGTCACAGCAGTCACCTGTCAAGTATTGGCGTTTTGAAGCGAAATTTGAAACGGAATTTAAAATACATGATTTTTAAAGCTTGAATCATATTTAAAAAATAATAACAAATATTTGTGGCTGTATTAGGTACTTATGCATGATTTAAGACACTTTCTCAAAAATAGTCAACATCCCTATTGTTCACTAGTCGTGTACACTAATGTCCTTATCCTTGACTCTATTTTCTTATGACAACAAATAAACACGCGCAATGTCACAGACCGCATGCTCTCAAAAAAAGTCATAATATTAAACCAAGGAGATTAGAAAAAGGAGACCAAACTACAAGCTCTAAGTTGAGAGAGAATAACGGCGGTATACCAATTACTGGTCACTAAATATATTTATCTATGCCAAGCGACGTTGTGGGAGTACTCGAAAGTGCGCGGTTGACCATTCGGGGCCATCTGCGCATGTTGCGAGCTTGTGTTTAAGCGCAGAGTATCGTTTCTCAGACTGTGCACAAATTCGAAGATGCTCGTAGCACCGCCTAGTATACCGTCGTATTTCCTCTCAGGCGACAAAAGCTAAAAGAATGACGGTTCGTTCTCCACCTCTCTAAGTTCCTTGCATGCAACCACAGACCTATTTGGCGACATATTTCTCCCATCCCTACCCTTTGTATAAACTCCTTGCAATATACTATAAGAAAACGAAACCAATAAATTTACAGGAACTATTTCACAAATCATCTTGAGTATACAAATGTTCGTTTATGCCTAAAATACTCCACTTTGTAAATGTTCCAACATTTTGACACGTTTTGAAATGTTTATTTATATACGTTTTTTATATTCAAACGGGAAATTGTATTTTTAAACTGTAATTTGAAATAATACACATGAATTTTAGAGACAGAGAACTATCAATAATTATTATTGATGTGTGTGACTATCAAACGCTATCAAGAGACATCAGAATTTTATAAATAAAAATTACTGGCTATTGTAATAATCGCATTGTTTTATAAAATACAATAAAGTCTGTATCGTAGAGTAATTTACTAAAATGGTTCTTTCATTCACTAAGAAATTTCAGCTTACAAAAAAGTATTTATAGTTTTGAAACCATTGATAAAAATCAATAGTTGGTTGACTATCAATAATTCTCCACCTCTATTTTTTTTTACCCATTTTTACCTGCATAATCTACTCTAAAAATGTATCAGTTTCGCTTCTTAACGTCATAATGAAAAAAACACAACTTTTAAAATCATGATAAAAAACTTTTGCATTTCGTAAATATTACTTGCATGGTTAATAGTTTCTCTACTTAGTTCATATATTTATCACTCGTGACTGAGATTCGCGCTTCAATTCAAAATTCTGCGCAAGCGCTGTTGTGAACTAGATGCAGAAATTACACACAAGATATTAATATAAAAATATTTTTCTCACAGTATTTTAAAAATCACACGAATTCAATAAATGTGAAGTTGTTTCAATTATATGTAAAGCTCATGATTCCGCCGTTGGAATATCCACATAATGCTTCTCTCCGTACCATTCTCGGTGTTCATCAAGATAACTAAAAACAGTCAAGATTTTTGTAAAATGAAACTCACAAAAAACACTCATAATCTCGAAAACTTACTCGACAAATATATCTAGATGCCTCAATAATAATTTAAGTTTATCCTCTGGCATGTTTGTAGCCCACAACAGCTCTGGTAATTTCACTGCAACAAATTAACATATTAATTCAGGATAGTCAATTCTCTTTAAGAACGACAGGGATCAAGATCACCATTTTATTGTGAGTAAGCGTTCTTATATGTCCAACCGAAGGCCAGTTTTTTTTGTCAAAGCCGAAACTCGATTTTTTTCTTACCTTCGGTAAAAGATATTGTGTAATGCTAAAAAAGCGACGAAAAATATTTATTGTAAGCTGAACGCAACTGCATTGAAGTTGAAATGATTTGCTTTTATTGTCCTTATCAACGACCCGCGTGTTTCACTCAATAATTTAGTAAACGCAACATCCGACTTTGGCAAAACCTTCGGCTTGATTTTAATCGAAGCCAAAAGTTCAATATTTGGCCGAAGCTTTAGAATTTATGACACAATGTTGACTCATAAAAAATTTAAGAACTTTACCTAATAGACGCGTGAGATGAACAGCTCCATACATAAGGCAAGGTAGTTGCGGATTCTGTGATAATACTTCATCGGGAAGAAGTTTCCATGATTGTACTTGAGATAATGGACCTGAAGAATCTGACGTTGTACTTGCAACACTAAAATAAGAGAATCATATGAAAACTAGCAGTCCAGTTCGGCTTCGCTCAGATTTGTAGATTAATAATAATAATAATAATATATTTCGTTACAATTGACTGTATGTTTGTAACATGTCATTTACAGATTTACATATAAAATTCATTTAGTTTATAAAATTCTTCGGTTATCAGTTCATTCCTTATTACTTTCTTGAAGCGAGAAAGGGTTTCAATGTTTTTTATTTTTGCTTGTAAATTATTATATATTGCTTATTGACAATAGACATATTATGCTGCCTTAAACTTTGTTACAGAATATAGCCGGCCAGTGAATAACAGTTTCCTGTTATGATAGTACAATGAGATATAGCCTAAAAACACCCCACATATGTTATCTTGGTATTCAAGAAAGTTAAAATAAAATCTTCAATCAGATCATTTATAATACTGCATGTTGTGCGAAGTCAGAAGTCGAATGACTTGGCTGACCTTTTCATACTTTATAATAACTGGTTACATAAAACACAGTCGTGGGAGAAGAAGGGATACCGGTCGGCCATGCCTATGACGATAGTGTACATTACGTTATGATTTTATACATTTGTATACAAGTATATGCTAAAAAAGAAATTAAATTAATTAACGTTATGATCAAATAGAGAAACAATAGCCTATAACATTTCTTAGAAACATAAGAAACATTAAAAAAAGATTGATCAAAATGCGTCAAATAGTTTTTAAATTAAGGTAGTTGTCGTGGTACAATATTGTCAAAACGTTATAGATTATACGCGCCACAAAAGTATACTAGCTTGTAGCTAAGTGATCCATAATTTGTACGCAAGACTGTACCCGTGGAAACGTAACCAATACAGTATTCATATGCATGTATACTTTTTATTTTTTTTTAAACTCATAACAAATGCATTGAAAGACTGTCAGTTTTTGGAAAGTTTCTGACAGTTAGTTCTTTTTTTATAAATAAGAAACTGGTTCAGAACTACAGAGATCGTATACAATCAATGTTAATTATCCAATTTTTAATTGAATTTATCTCGGATTATATACGGTCGATCGACTTCAAATTTTCAGGGTAATTGTATTATCATGTCCTTAATAAGTATACAAAAATTAAGAATTTTCTGACGGTGTGCCTTAACCACAACTACCTTAAATCCGTTCAAACATACATAGTACATACATTTATTAATGTAAATGTTTTATTCAAAAATATTATATCTAACATTAGAACCACTGCTTTGAATGGCACCAAAATCAATAGGCCTAGTACCCTTGCAGAGACGTAAATGCTTCAATAACTTACCTTGATGCATTCCCGTAAGTCTCTTGTTTAATCGAATCTAGACCTAAGCCGTTCTCGGAGGATTCAGTAAGTCCTTCCTGAGCAACTTCACTATGTTGAGAGACGCGACAAGACCGCAAACGCCTCCTCAAAGACAGCGGAGAAGGAACTGTACAATTGTCTGCCGATTCTTCTACTATCGGCGGATTTAGTGATGGCAAAGCATTATTACTGGTTCTACGGCTGCCGTTAAGCGATTCTGGAGGACTCGTCATAGAATCGTCGAATAGATTTCCAGCCGGTACTTCGGGAAGGTGGGAAAATTCTTCTGTTTCATTTTTTATATCAGAGAAACTGTAGAAAATTCAGAAAACGTATTAAAAATACTAGTCACGATCTGCTAAAAGTCTGTACATATTTCTGAGCTTAAAATAATCTCACGTAACAAGTAATTCATTGCGATCTTAAAGCAAATATTGATAGGGGAAGGTACTTTAAAATGGGATACTTAGGTAAAATGGGATACCCTAATTATTTTGAAATATATCCAATGCTATCTTTTGTAAAATTCACGAAATACACCTTACTTGATAAGCATTCATCTATAGTACTTTCAGTACGATAGTGTTACAAGTGTCAAATTTAAGCAAGTTTTTAAGTTTTCAACAGTTTTGTTATAAGAATACTGGTATGATAAGATAAGCATTTTGCCTAATTGAGTAATGAGATTATGACGGCGATATTTTTACCAGTTTTAGTGTCAAAATGTGTCACTTTGTATATAAAATTTCCGCGCCAATTTTGTACATTATAATAGTGCATGCTGTTTTTGACATAGTGTACATACGTTGATAAAATGGGATATGGAGTATGTTGATAAAATGGGATATGGAGTATATTGCTAAAACGCCGCAAGGAGCAAGTGGTAAAAGAAAAAGCGGTAAAGAAGACGAACGCAAAGACAAACGCTGCAAAAATAAAGAAGAAAATAGAAATAATTACCATTGAAAATAAAAAAAACTGATAGTGAAGAAAATCCCGTATGCTTTTATTGCGACATCGATTTTTTTAAAAGTAAGGCAGGAGAATCATGGATTCAGTGCAATTCTTGACAAAAATGGGTTCATGAAGCATGTAGTGGAGCAAACAGTGATGATGAACACTTCGACTGTGATCTTTGTTTATAATTACGTACACTAAACGCAATCCCATTTTAGCGACATAATGAATCCCGTTTTAAACATACAGTGTTGCTAAAATGGGAAATAACCATGTGACAAAGAAAAACATTTTTTTTTTTAATTTGTAGTCTTTATATCATTTTTGTATTTTTTTTAAATAAAGTTATGTCAAAACTGTCACGTATTAAATTTGCAGTAATTAACTGTCTGTAATTTTTTTTTAGAACTTATAATACCTTAAGTATCCCATTTTAGAGTACCTTCCCCTACATACTCTCAAATATCATATTATAAAATTAAATATCTGTATTTAATACAAAAATTTACTTTTCTTCATACCATTCCGAAAGTACGTACTTTCTGATTCGATTTTAAAGCAGAAAGTCTAACATTTATGCACTGCTGGAATTACTCGCATACCGTCGGTATAGGCGGGCCGAAACAGTTTTGGCATGCGCACTGATTAGTGAGACTGCCGTTCGCCAGCACAGAACAAGTGTTCGCCAGTAGCAGAGATGCAGTAGTAGGTGGCCTACTGCTGTTATTACGTATAATCTCAACATTGCTCACTTGAAAGTAATTAGTCTTTTTATATATTGTTGAAAGTACGTACTTTCGATCGGGTATGCAGAAAAATAGTATACACCACACGAGCAGAAAGTTGAAAGTCCTGCACTGCGCGACATATGACGCACAGTGCAGGAAATTCAACTTTCTGCTCTTAATATACTATTAGTATGAAAATGAATCTTGTGACTCGCAAAAAACGGATATAAATATACTCGGCGTTATATTATTGTTAGCTGCAAAGCACTAACCTCATTTCGCCCTTGACTAAAGTTGATCGTAAACCTAACTGTTGCGCTTGTTCTCTTTCTTGATTATACAGCAACAAGTCAGCAAGAGTAAAATCGAAATAAATTCGAATTCCGTCTACCATTTCTTTGCAAACATTTAAACTGCAAATAAATTACATAAAATAAAATATTTTGTTACAAGAAAATTGCCACGGCTCAATGAGTGAGTTTGTACTGAACTGTTATTATTTTTTAATTAAAAAACGATGGCCTGATTCTCATCTTATATGCAAAAGAAGTTCTGAACTGGTTCTGACAATTATGGAAGCAATTGTCACCATATTCGGATAGTGCTGAGTTCTAAAATCGTTCTAGGCTTTGTCAACTATAGATATAGAGAACTGGAATGCGCAACGCATTAAAAGCGGTCGTCAAAAATGGAAGAGAGATAGAGCGTGTGACAGTCGGCTATGTAGAAAAGAAATGCAGACCGGCCGTCCCATCTCTCACTCTCATCGACTACTTTTCGATATGGCGTGCGCTATCCATTCTCTGTGTCTATGTTTCCAGCGAACACACCTATTTTTGAGCCTTAAAACAAAACAAAATCAGTCTTAATCTGGAATTAAAAAAATTAATATTAACTTACTTTTTATATACATTATCAACATTTTTTGGTTTAGTCGTTCCGTATAATGAATTTCGATTACGAGCTTTCTTTTCTGAGATTCCGCACATTTGGCAAGTAGCATAATGCTTCAAATAGCCTTCTAAAATCATGGCTACGTTCGGTTCAGCTGGCAATTTAACCAACTGTAAAGGAATATTTTTAATTTTTATACAAATTCAACAGCCAAATCATAAATTAAGCACTTGTTACAATTTTTGTCAATTTTATGAATTATTGTATTTAATTGACTTTTTTTCTTTTTTGTCCTTGGTAATTAATATAAAAATCATTTGTCGGGAAAAAAGACTTTTTAAGTAAACATTTATTTGTTATTTATAGCGACGTTTCGCCCCTTGCTTGGGACTTTTTCAAGCTTTATAACTATAATTGAATTATTAAAATACAATTTATAAATTTACAATTGAAATATAAAATATCAGATATTAATTATACACACCTATTAAATGTTTTGATCAAGTAGATATAAAATACACATGTAAATATAAATTTGAGATAAACAATTGTTCATTAAAAAGTTTGTAATAATTTTTAATGAACAACTGTTTAACTCAAATTTATATTTACATGTGTATTTTAACTTTTATATCTACTTGATCAAAACATTTAATAGTTATAAAGCTTGAAAAAGTCCCAAGCAAGGGACGAAACGTCGCTATAAATAACAAGTAAGTGTTTACTTAAAAAGTCCTTTTTCCCGACAAATCATTTTTATTGTATTTAATTTTCAAAAAAGTCTCAATACGCTTTTTGTGGTACATTTTATATATAATTTAATATACCACACAAATTTCTTCTGTGATAGATATCAAGATGACATAAATTTAACTCCACGAAACCAGACCTTGTATTTCATATACAAAATTAAAACAACAGTAACTTAATTTCTGCCGAGGTTATCGGTGCAAACTGAACAGAAAAATCTGAATGGCGTACCTTGTTTTTCTTTGTAATAAAAATGTGATCCTGTTCGAGCCAATAGCGCAAGGTCTTTGTTAATTCTAAAGGTACCGAATCATCATCGACCGAAGAGTCTGAATCAGACGTGGTCGTTGCACCTTGTGTATCATCGGTGTCCATGAGCGCAGGACTTCCCGAGCTGCCATCCTCTGATGACTGCTGCAGACTTTCGTTTATGCGATCGCTCAACTTGCGACTTCGTTTCTTGTCTCGTCGATACAAATATGCACCTCTAAACAACACAGAACACATTTTTTTTAATAAGGCCAATCCTAGAACTGATTGATATTTTCAGTTTATTATTTTTCATTATAAACTAAAGACTCAGCTGACACTTTCACCAGTTTTCAGATTAAAAACTGGGAGCTGGGGGATTTGTAATGAAAAGGCATCCCTGCAAAAGTTCTATTTCAATGATTTATACATATAACACTACATAAATACCTACTGTAAAGAAAAATATTTGAAATATACAAATAAATTTTTCAAGAACGCAATGATGGACATTTTTAAAGTTCAACCACATACACGTTTCACAAATTCATGTAAAATCTCAAGTTTGTGCTTGTTTTAACATACTACAATGCAACAATTTCGAATACACTCTTATATTTGATCATTTCTAATGAACACCTGAGCACGTGTAGATTCCAGATTGTGCAAAACAAAAACATGTGATAAAAAAACAACTGCCTCATTCCATAACCACATTTTTCAATTAATTAGAGCACTTACAATTGCAACTGAGCTTTTTCTGCCAAGTCTCTCTGCAGCTGACGATTTTCCGGAGTATCTTTTAGTACAAAATCCTCGCTAACACACCTATCCCACGATGAGTTCCATCCCTGTAAAATCCACCCCGTTAATATCTGATTCTCATAACGAGATCAAAACACTTTAAAATCAGGTATGACTTACTTGGAAATGTATTAAATATTCAACAGTTTTTCGACCTCGTTGATCTTTATTAATAACAACTCGCAGAACCTAAAAATTAGAAATACAATAGAATTGATCCCGTTTTGACAACTAATGACGTTTCTGGGGTTAAGTGAGTTAGGTCACGTAAACAAACGATTTTGTAATACCTTCGAATCATACAGAACTTTTGCCTTTGTTGGATCCGGTTCATAACAGAGAACTCTTTCACCATCCACAAATCTTAGTTTAATTCCGCGAGTAGAAACCATAATTTACATGATTATTTTTACAAAAGTGACGAAACACATTCAAACTATTTCTTGCGCCATTACGCGTATCACAAAGTACCGTGTTCTGTGACGCGTATTAGCAGTGCTGTCTGGTGATACAATTAAAATGCTAGTTGTCTACTGACCATTCGCGCTAAAAGAAAAATTGACATTCGGTGGTTTGAACAGTGTGTTTTCTTCGGTTTTCTTTTACGAGTGCTTTTTAAGAAAAATGTCAATTTAAAACATCAGTTATTTGGTAAGTGCTAGTTTTTAGGTATTTTGTATTGTATTTTGCTGTATTTTTTCCTATTTAAACCGTTATTATGCCACGAATTATTAAAAAAAAAAAACAAAGTAAAACCAGAGATAACCCCTTTGAGATGGATAAGTGAATAGCAAAATCAGTTCGCTTTCTTGCACATAATGTGTTCCTTGTCGTATATACAGAAATTAAATGTAGCTATCCTTAATGCCTGCTCTATAGGTGGCACCAGTGTCTCTGCATTTCTATTGGTCACTTTAGATTGTTTACATGTCCATGGTCAACGAAACACAGAGAAAGATGAATATAAAAATGGAGGAATTTGACATTTGTGTTATTCTTTGGTTAGTGGTTTGTAATAGACACATTTCTCTACAATATTACCTTTGTGCAGTGTTTCGTGCGTATATCCAGAAACAAGTTTGTGTGTGTTGTGAATTAGTGATTTTTGACTTTGTACTTATTTTTGTTAACATTAATATGCCACAATCGAAGTGCCTAATTTGCGGTTATAGTGTATATGAAGTGGAAAAAATGCATTATTTTCCAAGAAATGATCAAAAGTAAGTATTTTTAACTATCAATAGACATTCCAAGGCTGAAATAGGCCCCATGGTTTTGAAAATAAGTGACAATGTTTTTATTTTGTGTAAGTTTTGATTAGACTAGATACCGCCATGCAGCTACACGTGTTTTTAGTTTTTGAGATTTTCATAGAAAGCATTAAATGTATCGAAATGAAGAATAGAGTAGGCATAAATTATTATGAAAATTAAAGATTATTAAACTCTAACAAAATGTTATATGCGTTTTTTTTTTAATGCAGTGGTTTTACAAAAATTGTGCCCACGTTTTGTAAAGATGTTTATATAAAGATTTCCACAAATTATTATACCCTAAATAAAAGTGTACAAAATGAAATTATTGTTTTCAGATCCAAAATATGGCAAGAAGCGATGGGACTGAAATATATGCCTGGTGTATCACTTCGTAATTATTTGATTTGTAATCGACATTTTACGGCAGATAGTTACTTGGAACATGGAAGCTTCGTGCTGATGCTGTGCCCTCATTATTCTCATGTCGAGTACAACGGGATACACCGGAGGAAACGGTAATTGAAAAAAATGTAGAGCTTACGAATGTTGAAGAACGCTTACAAAGTACTGGTATGGCTACTGACTAATTTCATTTTTTATAGTTAACTTTGTCAAAATTATTTCTATTTAGAAAATTATTCTACTGTACGTATTTTACAAATTTCGTAAGGTTTTTGTGTGTAAAGAAGTCTGGTTTTCTGTTAAGCATTTTTTCTTAGCCAGTGATCGTGCCCAGTGAATCTGACTTAGGGGTATACAACAAACAAGTCTAGCTGATGCACAAGATAAAGAAATTACTGGTAATACAAAAAGCAAGAAAATCGTTAATGCTGTACACTGATTATGTATATAAAATTGAGCCCTGTATACAAAATAATTAACGGTGACTTAACTTGACCCTGGAGATATGATTTCAGAGATAATAATGTTTTTGAAAAATAGCTCCTGTGGGTAACGTGTTAAAACATCAATGCTGTCATATTGAAAAATCATTGATGTTTTTCCCGATACATCGAAAACTCAACATTAAAGTTTTTTGTACATCCTTAAGTCAGATAACATGTTTTTTACCTCAATTTCAACACTACAACATAGATATTGTATTATAGGTGAATCTGTAATTGGCGACCCAATTCCCAGTACTTCTGGCGTTCAAAAGAGTTCTGTGTTCCGAGGTATTCGTGTGGATGCTACACCTAGAAAACGGCATTTAATACGAATGGTGAAAAACAAAGAAGCTCATATCAGGAAATTGAAAAAAATTTGCAAGCGGAAGGCTAGTGACATAAAAGCAATAACAGACTTGGAAGACTCGACAGTGGTGAGAAATTTATTCGGTGGCATGTCGAATACGACTATTAATTTTCTCATCGCACAGTTACGGTGTGCCAAACGGAGACCACGTGGCAGAAGATGGACCACCCAAGAAAAAGTAATGTCTCTAGCCCTACTAAAAAAAAGCCCGAGGTGTTATAATTTGTTAAGGAAAATGGTAGCATTGCCATCGAAAAAATATAGAAAAATATACAAATAAATATACAAAAATATAGAAAAGGGTCATTCTATTGTCTAAAAACGTCTGTTAATTTAAATGCAAAATAAATATATCTATCGATCATTCTTGTATTCGTACATAATGTACACTTGTTAATGTATTATTGTTACTATAATTTTTAAGAATCTGTTGATAAATAAAAAAAAAATTAAAAATTTAAAAACAACCGACATCAACAACTCTTAAAAAATCAAAAATAATTTCCATTTATTTATTTCAATACATCGGGGGACCGCTAGGTAAACGCGTCTGCCTACATTCGGATCGCTCACTCGGTGACATTGCATTCCCTGATGTATTTAAGTAAATAAACGGAAATTAATTTTGATTTTTTAAGAGTGGTTGGTGTGTCGAGAGTTTTTTAAATTTTTAAAAATAATTTTTATCTCATACTTTTTAAGTTAACAGTAACTATGGATACGAAATGAACTTCGGAGTTGAAGATATTCGAAGCGGCCGAAGCAGTTTTCACGAAACATGTGTAAGAATCATCCTGGTTAAACCAGCTTTGTAATAAAAAAACTGCATCGGTCCATCCGTTTAAGAGCTATGATGCCACAGACAAACACACAGAAAGACAGACGCGTCAAACTTATAAAATCTTTCTTTTTTGTCGGAGGTTAAAAATTGACAGTATCTCTACTTGGTTTGAACCAAAGTATACAAAGAAGGCATTCTTTGCAATGTTACGATACTACTGATATGATACCAGTATCGATAGTTTTCTTTCAGTGTCAAGATATTTTAGTATAATATCTAAGTGCAAGTGTAAATATTTTGTTAATTTCAACCAATAATCCGAGATTTTTTCGAACGTTTCGATTAACAGTGGTGTCAGTTTTTTACCACCTCTGTGGTAGAGAAGTACTGGATTCAGTCTGAAAATTTTTTTTCAGAACATTAATAAATCTTTCCTAGGAATCATTTCAGATCATTTTTTCAATTGATGTCTGTGTGTATGTAGTGAAATGATTTCTCTTTCAATATCTCAAAAACGGAACGATGTAGGGTCATACAGTTTGTTTTGTTGTTTTTTAGCACTTGACTTGATTAGATTAGATTTAAGCCTAATTGGTTGTGTGGTTTCTGAGATATTCCAAAAGCGTTCTTAGTGTCACGTATTAACGTGGATGAACAAAAGTAATAAATGCATTCTAGACGTTAAAATATGTATAAAATATTAATAATTTTTGTATTTAAAAATGTAGTTTTCGAGAAAAAAACTTTTCCAAAAAAATTGCACGAAAATATTTTTTATTTACAAAATGTCTACAGTTTTAGTTGGCCTCAAGTAGAAGTAGATAAAAAATAAGATGACTATGCTTTTTATATTAAAAATATGAAAAAATTGGAACAATTTTCAGTTACGAGCAATTGTTTACTAGGTGGGAAGTATAGGAGTGGCTATTCAGTCCAATTTTTCTCTTTTTTGGTATCCGGTTCATAATGACGGATGTATGTATTCTATTAGCTGTAAATAAGCGAGTTAAATCTTTTGTTTGACATCTTTTTTGTACATAATTGTCATCAGCTTATTATATTATGTTGCCCGTTTGTACAGCTCGATTGCCATTTCTGCACTTTTGTTTTGTAATATTAATAATTTTGTGCAATGCATGTAATATGAATGAAGGAATGAACTTAGTGCACAAAAACATTTCGATTCATAATTCGTAGTATGAATATTTTAAGTTTCATGTGTCATTGATCTTCATTATGTATTTGATACTTTTCAGCCTTTTATGTAATTGTTATATTTTTAAATGTTGTATTTGTATTAACAGCTGTGCAGGACTGCTATAATTTGTTTTTTTTTTGTTTGTATTTTATCAATAAACTAGTATCAATAAAAGTTTACTTTCTTTCTTTTAATTTTTCATCTAAAATCTTAAATAAAATACTAAAAGCTAAATAAAACACGTCCCGCGGATTTTTGAATCGCTTAAGCGATACGCGTGTCATCTACAATGTCTTCCAATCCAGTGGACCAGTTGCGAACCAAATATGTTAACGAAGTTGCCTATCTCAAAAGGGTTATCTCTGGTAAAACTCAAAATATTTGTTGTTGCTGAAAGCGCCATTCCAACGGTTCTAGAAAAAAAATCTTTTATCTATAAAATAAATCCTAAACGCAAAATTATTGATAAAACAGCTATGAGTTTCATCATAAGTGACGTATCAAAAAATTTAGAGCCCTTGGCACATTTTTTCAACGTATTGTGGACAGGCTCAGCCTGGTCATAGGAAGTTACATAATACCGGGAGAATTCACGATAAGCTGGTTTAATGTGTTTTCATAAAAAATTCTTGTACTCAAAAGTCGCATAGGATAGGTTGCGCTCGATTGTTATCCTGATAACGTTTTGTAGTAAACTAGCTAAGGGTCCTATACGTCCTCTATCCTTCCTGAAACTAGATGTTCCTGGCACGTTAAGGTGATATCAGACGGTTCATTCTGAATAAATGTTCATTTAACTGAATGTTCATTTTTGTTTCATTCCCCGTTCACACGGCACAGACAGAATGACATAAAAATGAACGTTCATCCAGTCTTTTCCTCGAAGATGTCGTCGAATGAAGTTGTGCGCCTTGGAATTTGTTTGATTTGTGATCATTTGATCGAAGAATTGTCAAAAAAGAAGCAAAGTCTAAGTTTAAATCATTAATTAGAGATTTTAAAGAATTTGTCCGTATTGTTCTGTCTTTGTATTCGTCAAGTTTGTTGTTCCAAAGACATTGATAATTTTTGAAATTCTCCAAAAACAGCAGCGTGTTTTGGTCGTTCCACTTGAATACCATTTTGTCTCATACACAGACAGAGTACCTATATTCACTATGCGGTGTCGTAGTCCCAAGTCCGTCTGCTATAAGACACGCCACAAAATGATCAAACCCGAATGAATGTTCTTTCTTGTGTTCCAGACGTTTCGTTCATTCGGAGTGCGAATGAATCATACCGAATGCCGATATCTAGCGTTGTTGGATCGGTTCATGAATTAATTTTTCATTATTGTTTCATTTTGTGTTTAGACGTTTCATTTCAAATAGAAGATGCTGAATGAAAGACAGAAATGAACAAAAAATGAACCGTCTGATATCACCTTTACAACCTTATAGTATTGTCACTAAATAGTTTATGTATAGTGGTTCACTAAGTATACATAATAATTATAAATTCTACCGAACTGGGTTGAGTAGTGGTCACAGCACTAGACTCACATTCGGGAGGTACGGGTTCGAATCCCGGCGGGGACAGATGTGGCTGGAACTTTTTCCTACTGCCTCTCGCCAAGCAACGATAATTCCTGTACCGGCCATCTTGATTGAGGTTTTCCATGGTTTCCCTCAATTAGTTCCAGATAAATATCGAGATGGTTCCTTACTCAAAGCCATGGCTGCGATTGCCTATCAAACTTCCAGTTCAAAAATTTCTTATCCTATCCTAATTTCCTATAATTCCTTCATTCGCCCATTGCTATTAGTTTAAGTTGAAGTTTTAAAAATGTACAAAATAACGTGTAGTGGTAAAATGGAAAATAGTAATGGTGCGAATGGCGTCTGTTATGACATAAAAGTCGACAAACGGACGTTAAACGCATTATTATTATTATTATTATTATAATTATAAATTCTAAAAATCATCAAAAAAAATTTAAAAAAACAAACGAAAAACATCGCGATTTTATTATCAGTCTTATAATAACATATATTTTTCTTAAAAATAGTTTTACATATGAGCTATAAAATAGATAAAATTAATCAAGGTATAAAAATATAATACATTACAGGATTAACTTTTTTATCAGGCTTTTAATTTTAGGTGGTTCCTTGATAGAAAACCACTACAGTCTACACTTTAAGTTTACTGAGTAGGTACCAGGTGTTCAATCTGCTCCCTTTTTCACCCACATAGCTCTCTCTGGATGTGTGTATGCTCAGGTTTCGAAAATCTCTAATTTCTTAAAAAAATCTTAACCAATCTTTGATGGTAATGCTTAAAAATAAACTAGAAATGTGTATCATTCTTCCCATAATATGACCATTAGCCAAGTTTGTTTTATTTTATTTTTTATTTTTTATGAATCTTCACCGATATATTCGTCAATTGTCATTGTATGTTAGTTTCGTACATATTTGTTGTACTTACAAAGGGATTTTATTATTAATAATATTGACTCTACCAACAGTAATAGAATATTAACAAAATAAAATTACTTGCAATACTGTTCAATATTTTTATTTATATAAAAGACGTTTCAACCAACATTTTTGGTCCTTTTCAATTTTCAAATTAGGATTTTATTATTATTTTACCTATAAAATGTATTATCTGTATAGTTTGTCGGATTACGAAGTGCTCCTAAAAAAATTCGGACTACAAGAACAAAGTGATTGTCGGATTACCGCGAACTTCTAAAATCATTTTTTGCCAAAAATATGACATTTTAAAGTTCATAGTTATGGAGAGAATGTCTGAACATTTAAATATTAGAAAACTATTTTACATTATTGTTTATTTTTATCTTACAGACTTTAAGTCAATGCCATTAAATCTATTTATTATTTCTTCTCTCAAATCTCTCGTGCGTCGCTGAAGTGGTGGCCCCCTATACGATTGTAGTTCCTCGCATTGGTCAATATATATACCCCATTTTGGGTCTTCAACCATACATAACGGGTTACCGATGACTATCAGTTTATTTTTGGCTCTAGTAAGCGCCACATTGAAACGCTGAAATTAAAAAAAAATGAAGAAAAATTAATTTATATTTTTGCAATAGGTATCCAGTCTTTATAAACACGGCGTTGTCAAATTGACTTTAAAAAAATAAGTTATAAGTATGTAGTTTAGTTTAAAAATTGTAGGTAGTAACTATTAGTCACTAACTAATAAGCTTAATGGAGCGTCAAAGCTATAAACAAATATAAAACATATCCTTTCTAAAAATTCTCAATGCATACAAACTGTGCCGCTTACATTGTGAAATTATAAATATTAGTCACTGTCTACAATTTCCTGAACTATTCAATAATGAACTTTTTTTTTATATATTTAAGGTCAAGGACCCTCGGATTTAACATGGGCTTTATATTAAATTATTTTTTATAATAATGTGAAAATTGTATTGATGCTTTCGTCAGTTCTCAGAACCTATGGAATGTTAAATTTGATTATTTTCACTCTATAGATACATCACCAACACTCGGAAACCCTATTAATACGGGATCCGAATTAAATCGGTCTAAGATCGGTCTGCAAACCCTACGGTCAGTCAATCGCCTAGTTGAGAAAATGTGCTTACCTTTGAATCTCCAACAAAACCAATATTGTACTTCCGATCGTAATGTAAAAGCGACGCCCTGCCTCTAACAATACTGATTATAATAATTCTTCTTTCTCTTCCTTGAAACGATTCAACTGTACCCACGTCTACGCCACTGTATTCGACATCTCTCAAACGACTGCGGATCCGGTATGCCTACATTAAATAAATATCACGTAACTACAAAACGCGCCAGAAATGTTTGTGATGCTGTTTGTTTCCGTGTGTGTGTGATTATATGTCGTAGGATAATTGAAATAATCGGAACTTCGCGAAAATCCGATTTTTTTAATAGGGATGTTGACTGTATTCAATTAAAAACATAATTTTAACGAAAAGTAGTAGTTTCTATGATAGAAATACTAAAAAACTATATTTTTCCTTATTTTTAAGGAATTTAATTAATATTTAATAAATAAAACCTAATAAAATCACTCTCAAGTCACGTGACAACAGACACCCATCGGAGCGCATGACATCATATGTTCAGCCGCTGTCAAAAAAACTTCATTGTTTGGTTAATATTTAGTGTGTAATTTATTATTATTTGTTTATAGGAAACGTCAAATTACATGTAACTATAGCAACGACTACGAAACAACTTTTCATCACCTCAGTTTACTAACGTTTATGAGCACAGAATACGCATCTATAGGATGGTAGCTCCCATGTAAACTTTTGAGCCTCCTTTGGTATGAACAGGTGACGTCACGCGACTAGTATTGGCGTTTAGGATCGAAATTTGAAACGGAATTTAAAATACATGATTTTTAAGGCTTGAGTTGTATTTAAATAATAATAATCAATATTTGTGGAAATATTAGGTACTTATGCACGATTTAAAACACTTTCCCAAAAATAGTCAACATTCCTATTATCCTACGACATATATATTTTATTATACATACTTTCAATGCATCAATGGATAGGTAGACCATTCTTAAATCTACTCAGAATTAATTTTAAATTAAATGTAACTACATATTTAAATATTAAGTACAAAATAAAAATAGTTTTGCTATAAAACTGTTGTCGTTACATTTATTTTACAAAAAAATTCATTCAAAAACCCCATAGGGCATTTGATAGCTTCTATAAAAATAAATTATTAAATTATGTGAAAACGATAGTTTGTCGTATAAGAAACCAGAAATCATCAGTTTGTATTTATTATTTAATCTTAAATTTCAGTTTCTCAACATATCAAAAAACGTTCCCTGCCATAATTGTCTGAAGTGTGACGTCATAGTTGTAGTAAACACACACACGCGAGTAAACAGTAAACGAGTCTTGTGTAAATAATACCGAGCCTTATTTGCGCTTGTTTGCATACTACAAGAATGAAGTCACAGTGGGAAAGCATGGCGGCTCGTGTTTTCGTCCCAACTTATATATTTAAAATTTTAAATGCTCTCTTATTCTGTAAAACGATTGCCTTTAAATTTAAAAATAAGAGTCAAGTAGCCTATTGTCGCATTGTTATAACAGTGCGAAACCCTCAGGGTGAGAGTTCTACTCAGACTTGTCTGCCTTTCCATTCTTTCCCAGTTACGCAAGAAAGAGTGTAACTATTCACTCGCTATTCAAATATTTGTTGAGAAAATGAGAAACACGAGTACAAATACTTAAAAATAGACTTTTTCGTCAAAATGAATATAAGTAACGAGTATTCGGAACATCCTTAGTATGAACCAGCCTCACCCGAGAACAATTGAACCGATTTTGATGACCTTGGTATCTATCTATTTGAAAAAAATTACCTGTCTTATGTACGGAGTAATGATACCGATTTCGTGTTGATGGACTTTAATTTCTTCATTTTCCAATAGTGCGTGAACGTATTTCATTACCATTTGAATTTCTTGTTCATTGAAATAACTAAAAAAAATACAACCCTAGTTAGATTGAAAATGTATATGTTGACTTGATAACACGCTGATACATTTTTAGAAGACTGACCATGACCATGATTATGTCCAGCTAAAACTAACGTTAAAACTTTTTTGCACTCTCGCCTATAAAATGTCAAATTTACATGCATGTATATAGGCATGCAAAAGTGCATGCACTAGTGCGGTAAAGTAAAACTGATTGCGCTTTACCAATTCCATTATAAATTACTGTCTGTCAGTTTTTTTTTTATATATACATAATATACCGGGTGTTTTTTTCAAAACTTTGAATGGATTTTTTTGTTGATACACCGGTTGAATCAAAAAAAGTTTTAGGCAAAAGTTGTTGAGTTTTGAGGGGGAAATAATTTACACGTAATACCAACCCACTCCCCCCACCCCTCGGCAGGGGGGAGGGGTAACTTTTGTTTTTAAATGGAAACCCCCGATTTTTATGATATATGATATATAAGTAATGCTGGTTGAGTAAAACCTTTTTAGTGTATTTGCCATATGGCAACAAACACCATTGGCGTCGGTCGGATGGCGGGACCTAGGGGTCGGACCAAAATTTCTCGACATTTCATAACCTTCTAAGCACATACTGGATATCATTTTTAACAACATTAAAGTATGTAAACGTGCCTAAATGCTTTGACCGATGTAAAGGCACATGGCGACAAGAAATTCCGGGAATAAAACTGTACTGAATCAAAATCTTCCATGGTCCTAGCCAAAAACGAAGTTCGCCAAATCAGATTATTTACTCTATTTATTATTAAAGGAACGCGAATGTTAAAAAAATGGCTACGCATTTAGCTAAGATAATAAAAATATTTGAATATTTATTCACCTGGGTGATTTTCCTTCTTTTCCTTCTTGTGCATAAACACAATGGAAAACGGTAGCCTGCTCATCATTAAGTGCCTTTTTCTTCAATATGTCGTACTTGATTATTGGATCTTCGTCAGCACCTTCAAAATGCTGAAATAAAATTTAGGTATAATTTTATATTTACCTTTTTTCTTACACAAAAATCTATTCGTAGTATAAAAGGAAGTCTGTCTGTTCTGGTTAATTTAGAAAACTACAGAATGGATTAGAAGCATTAGAACACAGCTTTTACCATTCAACAGCTTATTTCTTGAAGAAGATTATACATATATCTATATACTAGTTGCCTGCTCTGACTTCACCTGGATGCAATCCAGATTGATTCCAAGTTGGAAGAAAATCAAACTTAGGTCGAAAGCGGTGTGAAATTATACGCAATATTGATAAGTCACGGACAGTTAATTATAAATTCGAGCGAACAAGCAAAGCAAACGCACTTGGGCGAAGGCTAAGCAGGACATCTAGTAACAAATAAAACAGTAGAAAAGTCGACACATTTGTAATACTTTGCTCACTCATTTCGCTCAATCACTTGAATTTACAATTAAGGTAGTTGTCGTGGTTAAGGCACGCCGTCAGAAAATTCTTAATTTTTGGATACTTATTAAGGACATGATAATACAGTTACCCTGAAAATTTGAATTCGATCGACCGTATATAATCCGAGATAAATTCAATTAAAAATTGGATAATTAACATTGATTGTATACGATCTCTGTAGTTCTGAAGCAGTTTCTTATTTATAAAAAAAGGACTAACTGTCAGAAACTTTCCAAAAACTGACAGTCTTTCAATGCATTTGCTATGAGTTTAAAAAAAAAATAAGAAAATTTTTTTGACCGTCTAATTATTTATAAATAACGGTTTAAAGTTCAACAATTTATAGAAAAGTATATACGCATACTGTATGGGTTACGTTTCCACGGGTACAGTCTTGGGTACAAATTATGGATCACTTAGCTAGAAGCTAGGATACTTTTGTGGCGCTTATAATCTATAACTTTTTGACAATATTGTACCACGACAACTACCTTAAGTACTAGGACACACACTTGCTTCGTTCCTTTGTTAGATTATGTAATTAACTACTAAAAACCGCATTCAAATATGTTCGGTATAGCTGTTTCAATTCGATATTCACCTGGGCGAAGTTAGACTGGACAGTTATTACAAAACCTAAACCTTCCCCAAGAAATAGGTTGTCCGCTATATAGTAAAACCAACATTCAAATCCATTCGCCGGTACGGATAGACACATTATAGCGGAACCTTTTGTTATACTTATGTATAGAAGAAATGAAAGTTATAAAACTCACTCTAAGTTCTCCTCCATAAAACAGTTCATTTGGTATTTGCAGTATTTGACGATGTGATCGGTAATTTTGTTTTAATTTTTGTATTAGGTCTGTGTTTCCGCTTGTATATATCCCTTGTTCAGAAGTCATAAGACGTTCAAGTAACGATTTGCCTAAAATAGAGTACGTTTTTAGGTTATATTCGACCAAAATTAATTATTGAATGAAAATAATCACTTTACAAAAAAGTTCAACAAGTGTAAAATTTGCAAAAATTCTGACCAGTGTCTTAAATAACCGGAAGATAAACTTCATATGCGCCAATTTTCCAACAAATCAGATTTGTAAAAATATAGGAATTTGGCATTTAACGCTGACATCTGATGACAGAAAATTTAAGTATTAATAGCAAAATAGTTTCCGTGAAAGCTTAATATATATTTTTTAATTTTGTCGCAAAGTGGTACGTGATTGCGTTATTTTGTCAATCAAGAAACTTTATAAAAACGCTTATAGGGGATTTGACATCTGGTGACAGAAAATGAAATCAAAACGAAATGTTATTTTAGGTCACGCCTCCACATCAATTCCTTATAGGTGTGTTTGAATAAACTTACCTAATCCTTTCTGATGTGCTATTTTAGAAACGCAGACTGGACCTAACTGGCATGGATCTCCAGCTAGAACAAGCTGATTCCCTGGTTCTAATAATCCTACAATTGCAACCAACGTTTCTGGTTCCCGGGCCTGTGCAGCTTCATCAATAAAAACGTGAGTTGGTTGATATTTAAATGCATATCTAAAATTATAGAAAAGTTAATAAATGTCACTTCAGTTTATTGATAGTTTGTAGATTATAGATGCTCAACAAACGACATCATTAGCATCTAATTCTAAAGCTTTAGTTTATAGCAGACAAAATAATGATCAATAAAATTATCAATCCACGATTTTTCATTTGTCACGTGACAGAAAACGCGATATGACGTCACGTATGAGTAGACATTGGCTGGTAATGTTGCGAACGCAGACTTATATGGGACGTCTTTCAACGGCCATATGTTGAGTTATTTTCGTGCGAGTTTTTTAATCTGCAATAGCTTATTAATATAACTTTAAGAAAAGAAAATTGATTAATGAAGAGTTTGTGAGAGCTGTGTTTTGTTTTTTATTTTTGTGTGTGCAAGAACCCTATTTTACTCTCTAAAAACACAATCAATATCATATACTAACCTGCCTGCAAACACCAAAGTACAAACTACAATTTTGAATGACATCAACTCGTTTCCGGTATAAGATACTGCTTCTCCCGTACTTCGATTACTAAATTCCTTTACGCCTTCAGACATAATCGCCCTAAAAACGTTGAAAAAATGATTAAATTATCTATTATTCTAAATAGTATAACTAACAATCATAGGCGTATATATTATAAAGATATTTTTTTCCATGGATTGAAACCAAATCAAAATAACGTTTATTGTCGATCATTTCGGTTTTTAACAATATACTTGTGAAAATTTTTCAATAACTCAATTATAAATAATAATTGTATATTTATCTTACTTATTATTAATAACTATAAAAATTAAAAATTAATAATAATAAATTAACAAAATAAAATTACTTGCAATACTGTTAAATTGGTTTTTATTAATATTATATTATATTAATATTATATAAATATTATATTATATTAATAAAAACCAATTGAACAGTATTGCAAGTAATTTTATTTTGTTAATATATCTATTACTGTTGGTAGAGTCAATATTATTAATAATAATAAAATTATTATTTAAAAATTAAATTTCAAAAGCAAACACGATTCTGTCCTTTTACATTCGAGTTGGAAAAATCCTAGAAACTGGTATTTTCCCGAAACTCAGAAAATGAAAAATGAAAACTAGTTCCCACAGCCCATTCAGTTTTAATTTCAGTTTTTTCCTGCTAAAATAGTGGTTTCGTTTACTGAAATGAAATTGTTTTTAACGGTTTTAAATTACAGTTTCAACCCTTGATTTTTTCTTGAGGAGAGGCAAGTCGTTCTGTCAGTTACGAAAATCTAATGGCTCTTAGCCTAGGAAGATTAAACGGGAACTTATATGGATCTATTTGACATTTAACGCTACGACATCTGGTGGTAGGAAATTATAGTATTACAAAGTGCCATTGTTGAATTTGACCTCGCTTTCACGTCAAATCCCTAATACGAATTCGTCCATCTAAGGAAGAATTTGACGCTGTGACGTCTGATGGAAGGAAATGAAAGTATAGTAAAATATCATTGCCACGCCTCTATGCCAAGTTTCAATGTTATGTATAAGCATTCATTCATTTAAAATGAAACCGCATCGATTTTTTTTTGTTTGAAAGACATTAATGATCTAAATTGTCAACGTACCAGTCAGCATTTCCTGAAAGCAAACGTAGTAATTCTGTTTTGGTGAAATAATCTCGCAGTTTACTTGCCAGCATGTCACAAGCAGCGTTAGAAGGTGCACAAACTAAAATGCGGCTATCCTTATGCCAACGTTTAGTTATCTGTAAATAAAATTAAAAACGTTGTTTACTAGCGGTCCGATCCGGCTTCGTCCAGATTTGTAAATTGCTCATTGAAGAATGTTTAATTAGATAAAGATTAATATTATGTCAGTCAAAATAACTTCGTAAGACTCGCCAAGGTAAAGCACAATTATTTTAAATTTTATATCTGTGATATCTTCTAGGATATTTATTTAAACAACATGGTGTAAGGCCAATTTTATCTAAATTAAATGCCAAAGGTAACTAACATATTTACTTAGATACTTGGTTACTATGGGTCATCCTTAGAAGATAGAAACATACTATCATGAACTTTTCTGTAGGTCTTTTTAAGACTTACAGTTCTGCAGTACATTCATTTGATGTCTCTCATGCTTTAATCAGCATAAGCCATGTAAGCAGCCTAAAAGCATCTTTTTCTGAATTGTCTTTAAATTTAATGTGAATGCATCGTAATTCGTATACATAAACCTTTCAGAAGAAATTCTCTAAATGATTATGAAAACCGCATTAAAATCCATTGTGTATAGTAATAGTATAGAAGAACTAAGCGAACGAACAGACTGACGCAAACATGAAACAGCAACATTGTTTTTTACTATTTAAAGATAGAGAAGAAATTCCCAAGGTGGCCATAACCATTTCAGCTATCTAGCACCGAAAAAAAATAACGCGCTCCGTTTGGATATTAAATCAATTTAAAGCAAATAGCTTCAAAAACAATATTACAAACTTGGTCATTCAAAGCTGAAGATCGTATAATCAGAAAAATATTATAAGCACCTGTAGTATAGCTTCAACGATTGTAATTGTTTTCCCAGTACCTGGTGGACCAAAAACAATAAATGGGCACCTTCCAGATGATCTGTTGACAATATTTTGAACTGCTGTTCTTTGTTCAAAGTTTGCGTAAACGTCTTTATTAAAAAAACTGAAAAAAATCATATAAATAAAATGTTTAATAATCGTTTCCAGGATGGACGAAAAAGCGTTGCATATTGATGGTAAGCGGCACAATATGTACTACTTTTGATAGACACTGGGTTTCTTACGTAATTGTAGAGACGGAATATTAAAATTAAATAGATCAGGCGCACACACATTTTTTCAATAGTGTCCTTTCTTCAAGTTATTTATTTAATATTCGCCCTCCAAAAATTCTCATATAATTTCATAGACTACTCAGGTGATTTAAGATATAATGCACTGAATCTGTAACCGACAATTTGAGATGGAGATATATGTTGTTTTTATCTGCGGAATACGCATATGAACAATGTGCTGTCGTTCATGATCTATTTATCTGTTAATAGTAGATTATAGATGCTCGACAATTAACGTAATTAACGTCTTAACCACATCAAATTACAGAAATCAAATTTAATTACACATCACAAAACATACATGAGCAGAAAATCCACGACCATTAATCAGTGATCTAAAGCTGCGCCATTGGCTAAAAGATATTCATTGTGAAAAAAAGTACTAATACTTACTGATTCTCCGTTATTTTAATCTGTTGAGTACTTCTATAAGGTACGTCGCTAGAAAATATAACCGGCAAGTAATTTTCCATCATATTCAAAGCGTTGTGCATTCTCTCATAAATTAATCGTCCTTGGTCGAACTGTACATCGAGTTCTATGTCTGGGTATTGTCTTAGAACGTGGATAAATCTGTAAAATTAATTGAAAATATATTTTGAAATACAAATTCGGTATACGTCACAGTATGTTGATAGTGTATGCACAAAAAAAAACGGTCAAGTGCGTGGAGAGGGTTCTGTACCGTTCTGAGAACTTTAACCTATTAACAATGAGTGAGTCACTATATTTTCTATTTTTTAGTGTATTTGCCATAAGGCAACATACACTATTGGCGTCGGTCGGATGGCGGGACCTAGGGGTCGGACCAAAATTTCTCGACGTTTCATAACCTCCTAAACACGTTGGCACCATTTTTAAAAATGTTTATATATATATGTATATATATATATATATATATATATATATATATATATATATATATATATATATTTATATATATATATATATGTGTACGCGCGATAACTTTCGAAAGAGTTAATTGATTTCAACGAAATTTGGGCCACGTGTTGAAACCCATCACCGCAAGAAGCCTATTTAAAATGGGCCTAATCGGGCTATTTTAAGGGTAGTTTTTAGGGGTTGAAAACTGTTTTTGGGCCCCAAAATACCGAAAAAATTCTCCGAATCGTTTCAAAATTGAAATTTAACCTTCTGTTAGTAATTAAAAAGTGTCCTTAAAATTTTAATAAAATCGGCCTGACAGGACCGGATTTACAAATTTTATGAAAACACTAGTTTGCAGATAGTGACTTATTTATTGAAGGGTGTATTTAATTCGGTGTAGACGTTAGATTGATAATAATATTACAATTAAGAAAAAAATGTTACTTTAGGGGGTGTATTAAGGGGTAAATTTTTTATTTTGCCCAAAAACAAACTTAATTTCATATAATAAAAGTATAAAACCACACGGCCCTACACAAGCAAATACACTATATTGTCGGCAGGGTTTTGACACTGCGACCCGGGTTTTTTTAATTTAGGCTCAGTGGTTCCGTTTTTTGTATATTTACTTTAATATCTTTAAAGTATCTATGCATTTTAATATGACCCCTAAAATTGGAAATCGTTTATATACACTACTAGCGGCCCAGTCCGGCTTCGCCCAGGTGTAAATGTAATATATAGGATATAAAAGATGAGAATCATTATCATTAAATTCTCAACGTGTATTGAATTTGCGCGAATTCAATCGCTTTTATTTGTGAATGTTCAAAAATCAAAGAAAAATCTTATTTCCCAAAAAGAAATTAAAAAAAAACTTGGAACGTGTCGCGGGACGCGTGTGGAACGAAGTCCTTTTCGTATAAGACGTTTTTCGTAACGCGTTTTATATAATCTAAAAACACCCGGTATAATCTAAAATCACCCGGTATAATCTAAAAACACCCGGTATAATCCAAAAACACCCGGTATAATTTAAAAACACCCGGTATAATCTAAAAACACCCGGTATAATCTAAAAACATCCGGTATAATCTAAAAACACCCGGTATAATCTAAAAACACCCGGTATAATCCAAAAACACCCGGTATAATCTAAAAACACCCGATATAATCTAAAAACATCCGGTATAATCTATAAACACCCGGTATAATCTAAAAACACCCAATATTTTCAAGCAATAAATATAGCCTATGTTAGTCAGGGTGAATGTAGCTTTCTAATGGTGAAAGAATTTTTTAAATCGGCACAGTAGTTTTTGAGTAGCCTATGTTACTCAGGGTGAATGTAGCTTTCTAATGGTGAAAGAATTTTTTAAATCGGCACAGTAATTTTTAAGTTTATTCATTACATACATACAAATCTTTCCTCTTTATAATATTAGTGTAGATATGCTCGCGATTGGGTCATCTAATTCTATGTATGTACTAAATTTTTTTTCGTCCATGAGATTAGGAGAAAATAAGCTGTGACAGACGGGCAGACAAACAGATACAAGAGTGATCCTATAAAGGTTCTTTTTTTGTACGAAACCCTAAGAAGGGAGAAAAATGCGAGATAGACTCTTGCGCCAAAGGTATTGTTTTCACTATTACAATAGTAAAAAGTGCAAAATATATTTTTAGTATATTTGCCATAATATGGCAACATACACTATTGGCATCGGTCGGATGGCGGGACCGAGGGGTCGGACCAAAATTTCTCGACGTTTCATAACCTCCTAAACACTTTGGCACCATTTTTAAAAAATGTTTATATATATATATACATGTATAGGTATATATATATATATATATATATATATATATATATATATATATATATATATATATATATATATATATATGTATGTGTACGGGCAATAACTTTCGAAAGAGTTAATTGATTTTAACGAAATTTGACCCACGTATTGAAATCCATCATCGCCAGAAGCCTATTTAAAATGGACGTAATTGGGCCATTTTAAGGGTAGTTTTTAGGGGTTGAAAAATGTTATTAGGCCCCAAAATACCGAAAAAATTCTCAGAATCGTTTCAAAGTTGACATTTAACCCGTTAGTAGCAATTAAAAAGTGTCCCTAAAATTTAAATAAAATCGGCCTAACAGGACCTGACTTACAAATTTTTTGAAAACACTAATTTGTAGATAGTGACTTATTTATTGAAGGGTGTAGACGTTAGATTGATAATAATATTGCGTAATAAAGCCACACTGCCTATATAAGCAAATACACTATATTGTCGGCAGGATTTTGGCACTGCGACCCGGGTTTTTTTAAATTCTGACCCAAAACGACCACCTAATCGGTTGTAAAAAAATATGAAATAATTTAATATTTCGTATCCCTTATATTATAACAATAGCTATACACAGAAGTTGTCTAATACCTCTGATATTCATGAACGCGTAAAATGTCAACGAACGTAAAAGTAAAGTATTATATGGTAGCACACATTTAATATATGGGGGTTCATAATTAAAAATCTGTAGACATTTTGTTAACGTATTGCAGCAGTCCCCAACGCGTTCATGAATATCAATAAAGTGTTATGCAACCTACTTACTTATATACAAGAAATAAGTAAAACTAAATTATTCCATGCTTTCTAACAATCTGTTAGGTATTTGTTTTGAGTCCAGGGTTTTTGGTTCAAATTTTAAGAACAAACATTCAGCAAATAGTTGAGCATAGCTTGGTACTATTTTTGAATGTTTTTAAAAAACAAAAACTTACGTGTCATCGAAACCTTTAATTTCTATGTTTTCATTGTTAACTCGTGTTATAAGACCTTGGTACGCTACGTCCTTTTCGTGGAAACGAGCCAACACCCTATCACCGACTACAATCGATGGTCGCTTCTCAGCTAAACCGGGTACAGTCAGCTGTAGTAATCCTGATGATAAAATTTCCATTGTGACCTAAAAATGCACAGAGATATTATTATTATACCAACTACCCACAATTACAATAATAGTGGATCAAAATGTGTCTAATAATAATTAATATCGAACGTATATTTTCGAATATGTATTTTACTATTTTGTTAATAAAAAAATTAAATTCAATATTTCACCACTTCTTGGATTAGAATCTGGGAATTAGGGATTTGTAATAGTCGTGAAAATGTGATCTAGAATCTTAGCTATTCTTATAAGGGTAAAAATTCACAACTGTAACTCACTATATCGGGATTTTGGAACTTTTTGAGTGAAAAAAGCGGGATTCTCTCGTCGAAAGCGGGATATAGTAAAAAACGTATATAATCAGAAGTTTTTAAATATTTATCTTTTTGAGTTCAAATTACGTTTACGTGATAGCAAAAATAGCCTTAGAAAATGTATTTTAATAAAAATATGATATTTTAAATCAGATTTACTCTATCGTTAAATAGTTGAGTTTTATTCGTCTTCTGAATAAAAAAACAAATCAAAATCAAAAAAAGTTTTATTCATTATAAAACATGGCGTTTCAAACAATAGTCTGAGGAGTGAGTGTTACAAATTGCAACTTACAATAAGAGAATAATTATTTATGCACGGTCGAGTTATCCCCGAAAAGCGGGACTGAGCCTGTCCCGCGCAGGACATTTAATTTTGATTTAAAAATCGGGACGTCTGGCAACGCTGGTATGAACCTTTATAGTCCAAGCAGCAGGCATAAATATTCTAAGCTCATTCTCGAAAAGAGAAACAGAATCTTGAAGCTGTCATTTTCGACTGCCTGAAACAATGTATGTATGGCCGACCATGCAACTGCGTCAGTTATACAGGCTGCCCCGCAACGCGAATGACATAACTTAAGAATGCATTTTTCTTAGGCAATTTCAAGTCGCGAAATCTAAATTTATGTCCAAAAATCAATATTAAGGCGCTATATAAATGAAATTTTTCGTTTTTCATAAATAACTTGAACAAATGATTGAATATTTGTCTGAAATTTTGCACATATACGCTTCATGATACGACAAGTTGCGCTACAAAGCCAGATTTTTGAAATTAAAAAAAAAAAAAAAAATATCATTATTTACTTTTTTTTTTACTTTTTTGAGCTTGTAGCGCACATTCTAAAACAAGAATAGACGACTTCTTTCAATAACATTGTGGCGTAAATTGAAAAGGTGGTTTTTTATTTATGAAAAACGAATTAAAAATAATTTCATATTATTACAATCGTCCGGTGCTGCCTCAAATGGCAATTTGAGTTAATAACGTAGCTAGATGGCGAACATTTAAATTAGGGAGATTAGAATTTTAGAAGGAGATAACGTAATGTAACCTCCTAGTTTGACCTTATTTTGCTGTTTTTTAGCAAATATGTGTTTTCAGAATCTATTTTCATTCATTGTGATTTGTAGTTATAGTAACTAATAATAATACGAGTGTTAAATAATATATAGTATGTTATGAAGACAGCAGAATAATAGAATTCCAATTCTGTAGTGTAATAGTGTTTTTGCCGTTTATGCAACATAAGTGAATTCAAAATGAAAATAAGCAAGAGAACATATTATGGTCGTAAAAAGAGCGCAAAGCAGAGAGTCAAGTTGTAAGTAGAATATGTGATTCATTTTTCTTTCTAATAACAATTTATATATCATTCAAGTTGTTTTGTCAGTATATTCAATAAAATTAGACAAAATCCATGTTATAAAAAGTCCGGGTCGTGTATTAGGACTCAACAAGTCCGATCATTACATATATAATTATTTTTTTTCAATAATGGAAATAAGTCAGTACTAAATTCATTTTTTCATTTTATTAAATAGATAATAATTTTTTTTATAAAGAAAATATTTTTAACGTAAATACAGTATTTTTGTGGCGTAATCATGGAAACGACCTTTTAAGCCTCCTGTAAAATCCGCTTTTTGCGTTTCTTTTACAAAAAATTGACCTTATTTTGATAAAATTTCTTTCAGATTATATTTACGTCGTTACGCTTCGATTCGAACCCTAACGAAGTCATCATTTTTTTCGAGAAACAAAAACAACTTGTTACAATAATTTTTATTTATTTTAGCGTAAGACAAAGTAGATCAATGTTTTCGCCTGGTACTTCCTCTGAAATTTTGCCTAATGTCGATATGGGTAATGAGGGTCAAAGGTTATCTGATACACTAGTCCCTGAAGATTTGACAAATAGAAACGAGCTTGTTGAATACATAGATGATACAAATAGCTTAGACATGCTTAATATATCTTCCACTTCAGAAAAAAATGATCTTACAAACAGTTCATATACCGATAGGGACCCATTTAGAACTGACATGGAGGATTCATATTATGAATTGGGAGACCAATTACCTACTGGAAGAAGGGTGATCAATATCCACTATTTTTTTAAACAAATCTTTGAAATGAAATTACATCAGCCGTTTTCTTGTGGTCTACAGGACATGTATGTAATATCTGAAAAGAGAAGTGGATTAAAAAGTATATTTACATTGCAATGTAAAATGTGTAATATAAAAGATACACTTAGTACCGACGACGATGATCCATCTGCCAACATAACAGTGAATGATGCAGCCGTTCTTGGTTGTATAACTACGGGTATAGGCCATACCCAGTTAGTTGAACAACATGCTGCACTTAATCAGCCAAGTTTATCAGTCTATCATTATACAGCTAGTCACAATAAAATGGCTAATGTTATTCGTAATACAGCATGGAAGTCGATGGAAGAAGCGGGCAAAGAAGAAGCTCGATTGGCTAAAGAAGTTGGGGACATTACAGACGACGGCATTCCGATGATTACAGTTATAGCTGATGGGGCATGGTGTAAACGATCGTACAAAACAAATTATAACGCGCTATCGGGAGTGGGGTGCATAATAGGTCAAAGAACCGGGAAAATGCTGTTTTTGGGGGTCAAAAATAAATATTGCACCAATTGTACAAGAGCTGATTCTCTTGGGTTGATAGCCGATCAACATATTTGCTACAAGAATTGGAATGGAACCTCAACAGCTATGGAAGCCAGTATTATAGTCGAAGGATTCCGTTCTTCTATATTACATCATGGTCTTGTTTATAAAAAATTAGTCGGTGACGGGGATAGCAGTGTCATGAAAAATTTGAAACTGGCAAAACCGTACGGTAATAATTTAGTTGAAAAAATAGAATGCCGTAACCACCTGTTACGAAATTATTGCAACAAATTAAAAGAACTAACTAAAAAGAGGAACAGTTCCAAAAAATCTAGCAGTTCCACCTATTTTGCGTAAATGTTTGGAATCAAATATTACTCGATTGCGGATTGCGGTGTCTAAGGCAATTGCGTTCGAAAAAAATGTTCTGCAAGTTTGGAAACCAAAATTAACAGTCTTAAAAACGACTTGATCAATTCACCAAGTCATGTATTTGGAGAGCATTTGAAATGTAATAACTTAGGTTATTTCTGTTCTAAGACTGTACCTGATGATGACAACAAGGTTGAAGGTTCGTAATATGTACTTAGTTTACATACACTTATGCTAATTTCTAAACCGAAATAACTGGGTGTTTTATATTTTATTTTATACTTTTTTGATTGCAGATTTAAAATTTTGCGGGTTATATGAAGATATAATGTGCTGCGTATACCGCTTAGTTCAGCACGCATCAAGTTTGTTGATGGACATGAACAACAATGCCGCTGAATTGTACAATTCAATTTTGTGTAAATTCGTTGGTGGAAAGCGAATAAATTTTTCACTAAAAGGAGCATATCAAACAAGATGCGAAGCAGCAGCGTTGTCATATAATTGTTCTTCAGACCTGTATTCTAAGATAAATAAATCTGTAACGCAAAGAAGTCCAGGAATGTACACCAAATTTTTCATCGCGTCAAAAACCAAACAGAAAAATTACAACGCTAGGCTACGATTGAATTTTAATGCAGTAAGCAGAAAACCTCATGTGAAAAACCTGGGAAACAATGCAGATCAGGATTGTGGATCTACAGAAGACATGCCTGAAAATGTGTGTTTGCAAAAGCAAGAGGAGTTTCTCAAGTCACTAGAAATTGACGAAACGCAGAGATCGGAACTTGAAATAATAACAAGAGGACAAAATTCCAACCCTTTATGGAAACAAGAAAGAGCTATTCGGATTACAGCTTCAGTGTTTGGCAAAATTTGTAAGCTCCAGAAGAAAACATCGTGTGTAAAAACGGTGGAATTATTGCTTTATAAAGACTTTTTTGGAAATGCTGCTACGCGATATGGCAACGAACATGAACCAATAGCTCTCTCAAAATTTTCGCATATTTCAGGCTTAGAAGTTCAAGGTTGCGGTCTCTTCATACACAGAGATTACCCATTTTTAGGAGCTAGTCCAGATGGCCTAGTTGGCGAATATGGCATTCTTGAAATAAAATGTCCGTGGTCTGCTTCAAAGTTAACCATTCAAGAGGCAATTGAGCAAAAAAAAATAAAGTTTTTAAATCTAAATGCTGACGGGGACATTAATTTAAAACCGGAAGATCTTTACATGTATCAAGTGCAGGGACAAATGGAAGTTTGCAATAAAGAGTATTGTTACTTTGTTGTCTGGACCCCCCTTGATACCAAAATACTGAAGGTATAATATCTTAGATATTACAATATAATTTAGATACCCTTCCTAATTCTAACTGTGTTTGAAAATTATGTATATATTATTGTTTTTGTTTTTTTTCCAGATCAATCGCGATAATTCCTTTTGGGAAGAAAAAATGAAGGACAAGCTAATACATTTTTACAAATTATGTATACTCCCAGAAATTATAGACCCTAGACTGCCTCGAAATTTGCCAATAAGAAATCCAGATAGACCTGCCTAATTTTAATTCTTTACTATTTACATTTCTGAACGTTCGAGATCATTAGCGGAATATTTTCATATGCATGAAACACGAATTTACGAGCAGTAAAAATTGTGAATAAAAAGCCTATATCACTCGGGGATAGTATAGCTTTCTATTAGTGAGATAATTTTTAGAATCAGTTCAGTAGTTCTAGAAATAATAATTTATGATTTATCCCCCCCGTGAGAATCAAAATAAAATATAGCCTATATCACTCAGGGATAGTCTAGCTTTCAATTATTGAAAGAATTTTTAGAATCGATTTAGAGGTTCCAGAGATAAGAATTTATGCTTTATTACCACCACTCCCTCGCGAGAAATTCTCCCCCTGCGAAGCGAAGTTGCCTCTCGTTTTATAATATTAGTATAGATTTTCAATAGTGAGAAGTTAAAAATTAAATACTTACCTAAAAACCGTACAGTAAATTAATATAAGATAAATAAAATATATATAATTATAAAATAATACTTTGTAAACTGTACGATGATGTCAATTTATAAGATTTATAAAATATAGAAAACTGATAATTAATGATTTATTTTTCTTTTATAAAATACAAAATATTTATTATTATTATTAAACAGTCTGATACTAAATTGTTTTCCTGAATTCTAACATCTAGCATTATTCTTTACAAAAATCAAAAACCATCCCGTCTAAAACCATAAAATATGGCCAATAAACAATAATTATGTTATTTTCAATAGAAAATATATTTTACATATGTGCATATAAAGCAACTATTTTTATGAACACGATGTCATGTGAATATAATTTTAATATTATAACTCTTCAGCTCTAGCTAGTAAGTAGGTGTAGAAATTTGAACCATGGAACATTTTATAAGCTCTATGGTGTCAACGATGTAAACAGCGCCAATGCAGGCCAGTGTTGCATTTGCTTAACTATGAATATTGTCATCTCTATTCCTATTGGCGGACCGAATTCTCACTGATTTTACCGTCCCTGCACCCCTTTACCTCAGCGAAAACTCAAAAGATTGTAACATAGCGCCTTAACGAAAGCATGACTTATTAAGTTTTTGACATATGTGTCAGGTATTCTCGACTTATAAAAGATAATATTACTTACGCATTCCATATTGAAATTTGTAATCATTGCTTTGGAGCCCATTTCTTCCAACCACAATAAAATGGTAAAAAAATCAGCATAATTATTAGGAGTTGGATATCCAGGCGCCATCTTTCTTCTAGAAATAAAAAAATTTAGTTACTCAAAATACAAAAAATTGTGTGTCGCGACACTAGGAAAAAATGTAAAATGTAGTTTACTTGTAAGAGCACGTAGTTTACACTATACACTACAGAAGTGAAACTTCCAGTGACTTTAGTTAGTGATCTGAAAGTGAGAAAGTTATATAATACGACCAAACTGTCGGTATGAACGCCGCCCGATAGACAGTGACATGCTATCTACACTACAGAAGTGAAACTTACTTATGTACACCTTTTGACAATGACCGTAGATTGTGGCCGCACATATTTCTCAATAAGAAAAGCATTGTAAAATTTTCAATAGATCCTGCTCGAAAATAGTTGATCATTTGAAACGATATTTTTACACAATTTCCACTTCGAAACAACATTATTAAAAATGTTGCTTCATAAGCGATCTTTTTCTATGAAGATCAATCATTTGTTTTTGTGTGAGTACAATCTAATATTCTAAATGCCAGAATGACAGAGATTTTGAGTACGACATAACACTGCTCCTGCATGTATAAAAACTGTAATTATATCATCACAATCTAAGGTAATTGTCAGGTAGTACAAGGATACTGGATCGAGGGATATGAGAGATTGGAAGATAGTACCATAAACCCTAGAGACTGCAGGGCTCCCAATGACAGAACGGCTCCCGACGTTGAAAAAAAGGTCATTGTCAAATCTAATTTTTTGACAATGCTTTCAGCTATCCAGCATAAATGTTATAAATTGACATTTACAAAGAAATATACTATTTGTTTTTCATTGCCATGGCTGCACCGTTAAGGCCCAAGTACACAGTGGTCTGTAGTGGGCCATTGTAGGCCATCGCCATTGTTTACAGGGGGTAATGGTCTGTAGTGGCGCACAATTGTGAATCGTGGTGCGCAATCCATTTGTTGTCGGTTTTTTTGACACACTTCAAAGGAATCGTGGCGTGGCGTGGCGTGTGGTGTTCACACAGTCGCCCATTGTTTGGACAAGTACCTACTTTTGTTGCGTGCTATACTATTTAAATTTTTAATCGCCCAAAATATCAGTATCCTGGAGCAATGAAGAGACTTTTAGGTTTATGATACTATAATACTTGTAAATAGTATATAAATAAATAGCCGCAGCCGTAATTACTTCCACGTCCATACAAGTGCTTCGCCAGGCAGAAATGAGCCATGGGCCATTGTGTGAACACCAAGTGATAGTGGCCTACAGTTGCACATTGCAAAGCATGGCCCACTACAGACCACAGTGTACTGGGGCCTTTAACGTAAAGGTCAACGCCCACTGAAACGAATTGTATTGGTTCGGCACTTTGGATGTTGCCGAGTCGATGATTGTGCCGAGCCAACCTGATCCGATTCAGTACCTCGTATATTATTTACATCACAAAGATTTTAAGAAATTATCATAGTTTTTTATTATCCGGTAACCAGCCGGATATCAAGTTACTATCCGGTATCTGGCCGGATAGACCGGACACCGGATAGTTGCCGGATATCCGTATCATCTCTAGTATGGACCTTTGACGTTAAACGGCTCAAACTCGCATAAGAAGTTGCACTTCAAAAATTGGTCGAAATCAGCGACTTCTTGTCATTAAAATGTCAAATGAAATTAACTACACACAAAACAAAGAATAAATCCTTAATTAAAATTAAACAAAAAAACTTACTCGAGTTCATGTAACACATCGTGCTCAGAATAATGTAGATTTCGTTTATTTAATCCTGTTGCTAGTGCATTTATGTATTTTTCTGGAATTTTATTGATACCTCTGTCGGGCCTAAAACATATAAAAAATACGACAAAGTAGGTTACAGCCATGTAAGGGATGTCTTAAATCGGAATCGAATTTTAAATAACGTTATGTAGATACTATTACCATTCCAACCCACCAGTGGTACAATGGTACTAATTTATATCAAAATTCACTTTTCACAATTTTACAATATTTTTTTGTTCTGAGGTCCGTTGAAACCAAAAAACATTTTTAGGATAAGTCTATTTGTCTGTGAACACGATACAGGTGATGTTTTATGGCATTTTTTTACACCTAGGGTTACGTTACTAAAGTTTTAGTAAGGATCCCTAATATTTTCTAGCAATAAATATAGCTTATGTTACTCAGGGTGAATGTAGCTTTCTAATGGTGAAAGATTTTTTTAAATCGGCACAGTAGTTTTTGAGTTTATTCATTACAGACATACACACACACACAAATACAAATCTTTCCTCTTTATAATATTAGTGTAGATTGAACAAATAATAAGTACTCACATAAAACAAGTTGATCGTATCGTCATTTTCATATCTGACCATATCTTTCCTGTATACGGCGTTCTAGTGTTATGTAACGCCACTTCTATGTCTTCATCATTTGAAACGATAACTATCTAAAAAGTAATAAACCAGCATAGCATGACGCGGAACTTGCAGAAAATACTTAAAAAAATATCTAGATACAGGATTAAATAAGCAAATCTTTTTAAATATGATAAACTGGTCCAAAAATAAAATTTCCGTATTTTTTAAAGAACTTTATTTGAACGCTTTCGGATATTGATCCATCCTCAGAAAAGCTATATTCAACAGATAGTTTTAGTACATAGTTAAATTACAAAAAATGCGTTTAATGCTACATTACTTACTTGGTATCTTTATGAACCGTAAAATCAACTTAAAATTTATTATAGAACTACATTATGTATCTTATTTTATGTTCAAAGGATACCAAGTAAGTAATGTAGCATTAAACGCATTTTTTTTTTTTTTTTTTTTTTATATTATATACGCGCTCAGCGGCTAAGGCTATATGCGCGGGTGGGAGTAATATGTACATAAATTGGCTAAGTGGGGTAAGTATCTACAGCAAATTGGTAAGTATGAAAAACGCATTTTTTGTAATTTAACTATGTAATACTATTTGCTAATTATAGCTTTTCTAAGGATGGATCAATATCCGAAACATGTGTACACCGTTTAAAAAATATAATTTTTGGGGTAGGATCAATTTAAAATTCTACAATGCTTCTGTAGATTTTCTGACCAGGCCCGGCGGATGACCAGGATTTTGTGGGTAGCTATACCCATACGAAAAATTCCGTGTGGGTAAAATACCCACATGGAATTTGACAACATTTTTTTCACATATTAATAAATATGAGTTAATTGGAGGGGGCTTGCTTTGAAGTTTGTTAATTTAATCACCGCTAGATCGAAAAAATTTTTTTTTCATCTCTTTACCCACACGGACTGAACATGACCTGCCGGGCCTGTTTCTGACAATGCTTTCTTCAATCCATTAGACTAATAATATGACAAATTACCATTTCTTTTGTTACTGTGAACGATTTAACATTTTCTTCACTTGTTTGAAAATTAAATGCTATCGGCATGTTGTACTGGCTTAAAAAACTGGCATCACATCTGACTTTCACAGTATAGTTAGCACCTGTAAATACCTTCAATTTTAGTTTAAAAAACAGAATTGATAGTTCAGGAAAAACTATCCTATTGTTTGTCAAAATAAATTTCAACTATATTAATATTAGACTGTGTTGCGTACTATTTGGGGCAGGACTACTTCTAGAAAACCGGAACAGTAGAACTGCTAGAACAAAATTCAAACAGTCCGAAGAATCCGAGAATTTGATCAACAAACAAAACTAGCAGTTGTATCCAGAGTTCTGTATTGCCCGCACGCGCTTTAGCCATTAGTTACCAAGATAGATTAATTATTAGTGTATTTGCCATATGGCAACATACACTATTGGCGTTGGTCGGATGGCGGGACCTAGGGGTCGGACCAAAATTTCTCGACGTTTCATAACCTCCTAAACACTTTAGCACCATTTTTAAAAATGTGTATATAATTTCAACTAAATTTGGCCCACGTGTTGAAATCCATCACCGCAAGATGCCTATTTAAAATGGGCCTAATCGGGCCATTTTAAGGGTAGTTTTTATGGGTTGAAAAATGTTTTTGTGCCCCAAAATACCGAAAAAATTCTTCGAATAGTTTCAAAATTGAAATTTAACCCTCTGGTAGTAATTAAAAAGTGTCCCTAAAATTTTAAAAAATCGGCCGGACAGAACCGGATTTACAAATTTTATGAACACACTAATTTGTAGATAGTGACTTATTTACTGAATGGTGTATTTAATTCGGTACACTCGTTAGATTGTTAATAATATTGCAATTAAGAAAAAAAAATATTTTAAGGGGTGTATTAAGGGGTTAAATTTTTTATTTTGCCCAAAAACGAATTTAAGTTCATATAATACAGCCACACTACCTGTATTAGCAAATACACTATATTGTCGGCAGGGTTTTGGCACTGCGACCCGGGTTTTTATAGATTATGGGCGCTCAAAATCTGAGGTCATCAGCGTCTTTGTTTCCAAGACTACTAATTAGCACGCGATTATCAAACTCAATAATTCGTTGAAGAATAAAAATAAATGGCGGTACATATATTTTGTAGAGTAAAATCTGCTCTACAATTTTGACCTACGGTATTTTTACGAATAACTAACGGCTTAAAAAGTAAATGAAGAAAACTCAAAACAGGTCCGTTTCAAGGGTACTTTTTCGCCAAAAAAGGAATATTCCAACAACTGATCCCTTATTCTTAAAACTATTAAAAATTCGCTGAAAACACACACACACAGCGCTTTAATTATTTCGCCTATTTTTATCTAAAATGCCTATACTTAGTAATAGGAAATAAATATGTTACTCCTTTGCTCACATATCTGTATCAGAAAACTTCGCGTTACTGCGAGATAAAGACTTTCACTTCAATAATTACCAAACAGTAGAATAGCTATATTAAGAAACATCCAGGAAAAATTATTTTCAAACAACTGTCATCGTCGAATCTTGCGAATTTCGCGGCAGAATGTGTTATCAATTACTCTACGGTGAAGAGGAAAGATTTGTATTTTTGTATGTTTGTAATGAATAAACTCAAAAACTACTGTGCCGATTTAAAAAATTCTTTCACCATTAGAAAGCTACATTCACCCTGAGTAACATAGGCTATATTTATTGCTAGAAAATATTAAGGATCCTTACTAAAACTTTTATAACGTAACCCAAAGTGTAAAAAAAATGCCATAAAACATCTTTCGTCGCATGCGCTGCGGAAACTATTGATGATAGAACAAAAGTATGTTCTACAATATTAAAGAACATATCAATAACTACAAAAAAACTTCGCGATACTATATGTCCAACTATTATCGTTATGTCACAATAACCACTTTTTACATTTTAATAATCTATATAGATAAAAGACGATGTATATGTAATCTATGGACTCCAATCTTTCATATTGGCAAACTGCAACAGTAAATTGACAGATATGGCATCGTACAGTATAGCTCATTCCGCCGTGAAAGTGGAAAGATTCGAGTTAATTTCCGACAGTGACAGTTGTTTAAAAATATTTTTTTCTAATATAGCGTTGTAACAGTCGGTGTTTCTTAACAATGATGGCGAACGATATAACTTATATATAATTTTACGAACTAAACCGTAGTGAACAATTTACGGATTTCATAATTACCTTGATGAAGTTCTACTACGTCACCTTCGCTCAGAATTCCTTGTTCATCTATCATTTCAAACGTATGGCGCGGATATAGCAGCTTAGCATTCATCAGTATAAGATTCGGTCTTTTTTCACTACGCACGCTTTTCACTGTGAAAGTGTACGTCACTTCAACAGAACTATTTTCTCCAATCTAAAACAATTAAATGCCTGCAGAGTTCCGAAAATCTGCATTTTTGTGTAGCGGCACACCACGGTATAAGAAAGAAAAAGCGAGTCTCTTATTGGGCTAGTATACGAAGAGCCCGCGGAGTAGCGCTACGAGCTCAGCAGCAATGCTTGCTGTGATAAATAAAAAGAGAAAAAATTCAATTTTCAATGTATATTACGAAACGCCAACGCATAGGCACGCCCGTTACGCATCTCTTTTAACACAGCAAGCATTGCTGCTGTGCTCGCAACGTTACACCGCGGGCTCTCCTGTACTCGCCCAATAAGAGCTTCACCCCTTCCATGTATAAAAGAATATAAGATACACTACCATTCTTTCTTATACCGTGTGACACACCTATATTAAATTTTAGTGCGCGACTTCAAAAAATTATAATTGCATAAAAGGATGGGTTACTAACCACAGTCGTAAAAGTTCCCAAGTTGGTGTTACGCTCGAAATCGAAATTAGATGTAACATCGATTTCCACTCCGTGGCGATCCTTAACCATACTTTTGCTGTAAAGTTCAAATCAAATAAAAATATTGTAATTTTAAAACAATGCTTCTCAATCTTAAAAAAAATCCATAGACGAAAATGAACTACAAACAAGCCAAAACATGCGGCCTAGCTGATCTCTGATTATATGGATTGCAGATAGTCGGCTAGTCTCTATTATGTTTATACCATATGGATTGCAGATGATTAAGGTGCTTTACACATTTACGCGATAGCGTTGGCGATTAAACCCGTCTTTGTAATTTCTATCACCGACAAATCACAAGTATGTGCGGATTCACTTATTTACTAAAGACGGTCGCGTATGTATTGTCTGATTAATCCAAAGTAAAGTATTAGCATGGGGTCAATATTTAGTGCATAACCACGATACAACACTTACAGTGAGTGTATCGTGCACAGAACAAAATTCGGAGTTTTGTGGTATCGTGGATGTCACGGGGAAGTTACGTACATATCTTTTTAAAAGTCGGTGATTAGTTAACCGGATTGCATATAGTAAAATAGAGTAAAATGTTTCGTAACACAAGTCTCGAGAGATAATTTGAGAAGGGCTACTCTGAAAATCTATAAATTAAAATATTGATATTAAATAATAGTAATTTTATAGTATTATTACCGTTTGTTGTTCCACAAATAAAGTAAATAATTGAATTTGTGCGTCTGAGTGAATTTATGCAACTCATCTAAAAGTGCATGGTGGCAAAGTGGACAATACTGAAAATGAAGAAAACATGAGTTAAAACGTCAACGTTGTGATCTGACGCTTAGCGGCTTATTTATTATACTGTATAAACATCTTTACACCTCCGTCCACCAAAAAACAATATATCTCAGACTGGAACGGACCCGTGAGACTGAAATCTTACGAGAAGTTTTACATTCTGTTACAATTGCAGCAATATTTGCAGGCGCTTTATTTAACCCGGCGTGCATAAGGTTGGGTGTAATACACCCAGACCCTAATAAACCGCTCCATATTTCAAAAGTGAGTTATTGAAATGCGTTGTGCGTCTGAGTAGCTACGCGGGGGGAGCTAAGTAAGCGATGAATGTCGCCACGTAGTCGACCGCTGACCGGCGGGTTGTTTAGACGGGGTCAAAGTGAAAATTGCACTAGAATCTAGATCTAAAGATGAATAACTGAAGTCTGACTAATTACTATTTTAAAAAGGTGATTTCATTTGTATTGTTACTTGTTTAATTAGAAGAAAAAGTACTTTACGTTAGTTTTTTTAATATTTTAATAACAAAAAAGAGCTATGTGCTATATCTTACAATATAAGCTAAAAAAATTTGATTTGTTAAATGCGTAAATAAGTATTAAGAAACCATACTTAAATGTTTGTATTTTATCCATTTATTTTCTTTTAAATATGCAGAATAGTTATATAAAAAAGAAAATAATAACAATCTAGATTAAAATGTTGAAATGCTCAATCAATCATATGGGTTTGTCACATCCACCTTATGCTCCGTGTTACAAATTTTAACCTTAAGCACGCCGGGTTAAGATGTTTACACATACCATGTAAATACTGAATTCACAATTCTTTTTAAATAAAGGCATAATAATTACCTTGCCGCTGATTTCGTCGTCAGATTCCATTTTGGTGACTTGGATCTGAAACCAAATATTTTTGTTAGTAATTAATCGAAATTTCAGATGAATTGCAAGAGGTGGCCCAACAGTTGTGATAAGTAAATTATTTTAAAGTTTTTAATTTGATAAGAAATTTTTATAATTTATAAACACGTTAGTCTGAGAAGAATAAACTAGAGAGAAAAAAGTATTTTTATCTTTAAATCTGCTTTCAATGCCGTACCACCTAAGCATGTCAGAAAATAAAATAAAAATTATTTGCAGCTCTAATTTACAATCGCTTAACATTCTTTAAATGTTTGGAAATAATAAACACTTACAAATACCTATACTTTGTTGTCATTAAACTACTGATATCTCACTAGCCAGACTTGCTGAGCACGTTTTCTCTTAAAAAATGCATATTTACTACAACAGGGGCGTAGCTGCCAGAAACCGAAAACCGCATCGTAATTACTCATTTTAGCTAACCGCAATCGGAAACCAAATTTGGGTACCTTAGAACGATCGTCTACAAAAAGTTCAGTGAAAAAAAAAACAGATATTTATCAAATATTTCAGTGGCGGGTATTTATTTTTTTAGATCGTTTCTGAAAAAAATATTTTTTATTAAATATAATACATTTTTTTTTATTAAATCAAACTCTGGTAAAGTAGCAATAAGTTCAATGTATCGTATATCACGCAATCAGATGTAATTTTATTACATTATGAAATATCAACAATGAATCGAATCAACGACGTCGTATGTAATTTGATTCAGATAGCGTTATCTCAATGAATAGATGGCGATAAAAAAGTTTTATACTAAGGAAGATTGTTAAAAAAAGCGGCAGGTCATCTATATCTATATACCACATATGTATATAATGAAAATGAGTTTTGCTATGAGGCGCAATTACGTAAAAACTACTGAACGTATAGGATCATTACCATCGATGTGGAATCGTTTGTGGATGATTATAGGCTATTTATTTTTTGAATTCCATCAAAGTGGCGACCGACACTGCGCATGCGCGGACTCTCTGAGCATGCTGCGCGATCCCGCGATTTTTAAGCACAGAAAGTCCGCGCATACGCAGTGCCGATCATTCTTAAACTTACAATTTTCTTATTTAACTTAAATTTAAATTATTTTCTCACGAATTTTTGAGGGAGCAATCAAGAACAACATAGTTTAATGACTTTACATTATTTACTTTTCTTTTAAACGGTTTCTGGACATTAGAAACGAGCTCCGACATCCAGCGTCCGGACGGGTTAGTTTTTTATTGTTTATTAAAAAACTATTGCGGAGTTAACGATAAAAATTGGGAGCTATCATCTTGATCGTTAACTCCATCGAATGAGCCCAAATACATCAAAATCCGTTAAAATCTGATGCTAAGTGGACCAGGTTGATTTCTAGTAGTGATGTAAATTACCGATTATGTGTGATAATTTACCGGCTATCTATAAAACAAAATGGCGCCTTCCGGTTTCTTTCTCAGAACAACAAAACAGCAATTTTCAACAGTAGAATCGAAAGAATTAACTAAATAATGTATTTATATAATTAAAATCTCGACCGGAAGTTTGAATTATGTGCAAAACTTTCTGCGCAGTCGTGCGTATTATAATAACCCTGCTGAAACAAACATAGCCGCAAAGGAGACTGAGAATCGGACAAAATATCAAAATCTTCTTTTTGAGCTCAGGAAGCAGTACCCAGAGCATTCTGTTCAATTAATTGTTCTTATTATTGGTGTTCTTGGAGGGGCAAAACCGTCACTGTTGGCAAATATGAAAACTATTCCAGCATGTAAGCGTATTGCTGAGTCACTAATTTGCCGTATGCAAAAGGCCGTGCTTATTGGGTCGCTCCGTGAACTCCGTACGCACGACCCAAACTCACTGTAATCGTCCATTTCATGATTTGAGACGCGGTTAGTTTCAACCTGCTTCACAAGTATCCTTAGTATGACGGTGAAAAACCCAAAGTTTTGGGTGCTTGTGGATGCAATTTTTTTTAAGGAATATTTCCTTCTACATAATTATAATAATAAATAGCTGCAGCTATTTATAATAAATTACCGCGGATATGTAACCGGTTAAATAACCGATAATTTATTCTTTTATATCACTAATTTCGAGTTATGATTGGAGTTCAGTGGTCATTAATCACTACTTTCCATTCCCGATACATTTTATTTTTGAACTTCTTTGTGTTTAGATTTGAACACTTTTAACAACCAGACATGAAAAAGTTCACCCCTTTTTATTACAGAGATATTTTTGTTGGACTAAAGTAAAGGGAAACGTATGTTTGCGAGGGGAATTAAAAGTTCTAGTTACGCCACTGTTAACTTGGGTAATGCCACGCATGCATTGCAAACTGCAATCAGCAGTACACTACGATCTAATGCAGCTCCACATAGCCAAGAGTCCGTGACTGCCAGACCTTCGTTATTTTATAAAAGCTGAAAGTTTCTCAGCGCATGCTTCCAACACAGATAGGAACCGAACTTTGGGTTATGGTGGCTTTAGGAGGTAGAAGGTAGCAAAGGTGCATATAAAATATCGACTTATTTTCGTTATTTTATAAAGCTCAAGGTTATTATATTTTTGTTCGAAATAATATTAGAAATCACGTCGTCCATTGACAGACACTTCCTATGGTGGAAATGCCTTGCCAGACACCCTTAAAGCTGTCTGAACGCTCTGAATTTAGGCCAAAAATAGAGCTTCGGCTGATAGCGGATTGTAGACTTATTCGTCAATATTTTGCAAAAAATCTTTCTCTATAAGGAAGATAAAGGACTACTAAATGGACTACTTTTGTAATTTATGTACGATTTATTGGAAAAAAGTTGGTATTAATTGTGCCAAAAAACACACGTTTTCAATGTCTGTAACTGTACTTACGTTATAGTATAAAAGCTGAATTTTATACAGGTTACTTGAGGAATCATTAGAATTTTATTTTTATACTATAACGTAAGTACAGTTACAATTTATTGAAGTTTAAGGCTGTTGGAACGCTCTGAATTCAAGCCACACTGCGAAGCAAGGGGGTGTCGCTGTCAGTTGATTACTCTAAATTTTGGAAATACATATTTTGAAGATTTAAAAACTTTTCCGAAAAAGAAAGAGTCACTTTAGGTTTTGTGATGGAACAATTTTGCGAAATAAGTACGACTAAGGTCGTAGTGTGACATTGAAAACGTGTGTTTTTTGGCACAATTAATGCCAACTTTTTTCCTATAAATTGTACATAAATTACAAAAGTAGTCCATTTGAGACCTAGATTTGTTTTTATCTTCCTTATAGAGAAAGAATTTTTGCAAAATATTGACGAATAAGTCTACAATCCGCTATCAGCCGAAGCTCTATTTTTGACCTAAATTCAGAGCGTTCCGACAGCTTTAATAAAATTTCTTCTTTTTTTTAAAGAACTTTATTTGAGCGCTTTCGGGTATTGATCCATCCTCAGAAAAGCTATAATCAACAAATAGTTTTAGTACATAGTTAAATTACAAAAAAATCGTTTAATGCTACATTGCTTACTTAGTATTTTTATGAACCATAAAATCCACTTCAAATTTATTATTGAACTACATTATGTATCTTATTTTATGTTAACACTACGTGAAAATACATTAGATACACAATTTAGTTTAATAATTAATTTGAAGTTGATTTTACGGTTCATAAAAATACCAAGTAACTAATGTAGCATTAAACGATTTTTTTGTAATTTAACTATGTACTAAAACTATTTGTTATAGCTTTTCTGAGGATGGATCAATATCCGAAAGCGCTCAAATAAAGCTCTTTAAAAAAAAGAAGAAATTTTATTTTTGGACTAGTTTTATCTTATTAAGAAGATTTGCTTACTTAATTTTTAAAAGTCCAAAATTTATCGTCACAATAAAATTATTATAGCAGACGATAGCTATTATACTGTTAATGAATTTAACTTGTACGTAACTATAGCGTATGTATATTTACTAACAAAATATTTATGTATATAAACAATGGACGTTCGTTTGAGTAATGAACATTTTCGAAATGTATAAAACAGGTATTATAATATGTATAGGTAAGGTACTTACTGCATACACCAATAAACGGTAAATAACAAATGAATTCCCAGAACAAAAGGCAGGTAATCTATACCTAAATGCAAGTAAGTTTGTAAAATAATCGATCTTTTCACAATCCTAAATAATTATGATATTATCAGATAACATAACTATAATCTATTTTTGAATAAAATATCATTTTTTTTAACAAAACAGTGATAGCTTGATATATTTATCAATTTTTATTTGGTTTCTGATAATTCTGTGATATTAAATTGCTTTATATTCATTTCATATTCTAGATTATCAGTTTGATTTTTTTAATCTAAATATAGGTGATGTCATATAACCAATTTAAATTATGAAACTAGCTGCAGACTCTGATGTTTCTTTTGAAATGGTCACACTAAGTTGCAACGAACGTAGCTAGGTTTTAGTTTCGGGGGGGGGGGGGGGTCAAGAAAATAAAACAACAAAAAGTGCATGGAATGGCATTAATATTCATGTTCAAAAAATGGGTAAAACTGTGAAAAAAGACGACAGAAAGTTGATTTGTTTTTCTAATGTAAACGCATTACAAAATTAATCTTCTGTTTTTCTTTTTAAATATACCCTCTACTTCATCCGCATCAATTTCTGTACCATGACACGCCTGTGCAGTCCTTTGTTCTGCCCCCACCGCGGTCTATGCCGTAGGAGACAGTTTCGGTCAGCTTTCGCACGAGCTTTTTCTATAACTTCTTTGAATCTTTATTACTATTTAGAATTGTTCTCTTTAAAATTGTAAATTACATCCGCCAAAAAGGGACGGCTAATTGTTAAATATATTTCTTTATATTTACAAAACGAATGACTGCAATAATAATAAACTAAAAGGTCTTTACAACTTAACTACAGAACTATTCGCAAATTTAAAAACAGATGTTGGGATTGGGACTAACTCGCCGTCCGTAGCATCATTAATGTACCTAATATTTTAAACATTTTAAGAGGGGGTGATCCCCCAAAACCCCACTTCTGGCTACGCCCATGCTAAGTTGCGTTAACTTTTCTTCCTCTCTTTCAAGCACCAGAAAATATTTTGATGCTAAATATGTAGATGTCGTAGGATAATGGAAAAAATCGAACCTTTGCCATTTATAACATTGTCATTTGCGACATTTATAATTATACAGTAGAAATTGTACAAAACAATTCTAAGGCCTATCTTAACCTACGCCTGCCCTGTCTGGAGCTCAATGAGTATTCAAATTTTCAGAGTCTTCAAATCCTTCAAAACAAATCACTCAGAATTGCAACACGCCTTCCTAAATACACTCCAATTACCTTATTGCATAACCTCCGTCGACCTAATGCGAATTAAAGATTATTATATTGGTACACTGTAAACTATATTATTGTAACTTTTTATTGTTCTTATATTCTTTGACAATAAAATTGTATTATTATTATTATACAGTAGAAACTCAATTATTCGGCCTAATTGGGGACAGCAGGTAGCCGGATAGTCGAAATGGCCTGATAACTAGAGGTGCAAATCGTGCGTGAAATTTCTCGTGATACTGACAAGGAAAGGTCTCCAACTCGCCGCCTTCGATTTGATTCGTTTTGAGATATATTATAGCACATCAAAAACTAAGTGACACGTTTTTTTTTTTATTGGCGGAAAAACACTTTTAGGGGGTGAAACTACCCTCCAAAAGTACAGGTGCCAAGGGTCAATTTTACTGTTTCATATATAACCATATAATCTTTTTTAACGGAACCACTTGGAAAAGTCTCCTAGTGATTTTAAATTTTTATACTTAAAAGTCATTTTTTTCGTAAATATAATCATGTTTAGGGGTGGTTCACCCCCATGAACTTTTTTTTTGAAATTAAAAAATTACGTTTCTCATTTCTTATCACAAGGAAACTTTTCCAATTGGTCCCGTTGGAAAATATTATATTATTATATGTGAAGCTTTTAGGGGTAGTTACCATGCTTATAATTTTTTTGGAAAAATGCAAAAATCCGTCGATTTTCTTTTGTATTTATCATGCAACGTAAGTATCTATATTTTTTTCAAATTTTTTACTTAAATTTAATCATTTTTTTCGTAAATATAATCATGTTTGGGGGTGATTCACCCCCATGAGCTTTTTTTTTGAAATTAAAAAAATATGTTTTTCATTTCTCATCACAAGGAAACTTTTCCAATTGGTCCCGTTGGAAAATATTATATTGTTATATGTGACGCTTTGAGGGGTAGTTACCCTGCTTTGAACTTTTTTTTGGAAAAATGCAAAAGCCCGTCGATTTTTTTTTGTATTATTATGCAACATATATTTTTTTCAAATTTTTATACTTAAATTTAACCATTTTTTTCATAAATATAAACATGTTTGGGGGTGGTTCACCCCCATAAACTTTCTTTTTTTTTGAAATGAAAAAATTACGTTTTTCATTTCTCATCACTAGGAGACTTTTCCAAGTGGTTCCGTTAAAAAAGATTATATTGTTATATATGAAACAGTAAAATTGACCCTTGGCACCTGTACTTTTGGAGGGTAGTTTCACTCCCTAAAAGTGTTTTCCGCCAATAAAAAAAATACGTGTTACTTAGTTTTTGATGAGCTATAATATACCTCAAAACGAATCAAATCGAAGGCGGCGAGTTGGAGACCTTTCCTTGTGAGTGTCACTTATATTTTGCATAAAATGTCTTACAATTACGTATCGTACGTATACAGTAAGTGAGTAGTACAATACTTGTACGTGAACTACAAACGCAAAAAAAAGGAACTAAATGGCCAGTAGGGTTGCCACCTCTCCCGATTTGATCGGGGGACTCCCGAAATCGTATTATGTCTCCTGACTCCCGATTTTAAGTTTAAATTCCCGACTTTGGTAAAAAAAAATGTTTGTATTAAAAATAATTTTATTTTTTCAATAAATCAATTATGAACAATAAAAATGTTTAAGGTAGTTGTCGTGGTACAATATTGTCAAAAAGTTATAGATTATACGCGCCACAAAAGTATACTAGCTTGTAGCTAAGTGATCCATAATTTGTACGCAAGACTGTACCTGTGGAAACGTAACCCATACAGTATTCATATGCATGTATACTTTTCTATAAATTGTTGAACTTTAAACCGTTATTTATAAATAATTAGACGGTCAGAAATTTTTTCTTATTTTTTTTTTAAACTCATAACAAATGCATTGAAAGACTGTCAGTTTTTGGAAAGTTTCTGACAATTAGTTCTTTTTTTATAAATAAGAAACTGGTTCAGAACTACAGAGATCGTATATAATCAATGTTAATTATCCAATTTTTAATTGAATTTATCTCGGATTATATACGGTCGATCGACTTCAAATTTTCGGGGTAATTGTATTATCATGTCTTTAATAAGTATACAAAAATTAAGAATTTTCTGACGGTGTGTCTTAACCACGACAACTACCTTAATGTGTATTAATTTATTAAAAATTTGGGCCTAAAATAAAATAATTATTTAAATTTTGAGTATTAAGTTAATTACTATTCATTAATAATTATAAATTGTTTACTTAAACACATACACACATTCACGAATTTGTATGCACAAACGATGATAAAGTATATCTCCCGCCTACCTTCGAGATATTTTGAGGTGGCAGCCCTAGTGAGCACATATTCGAAAAAGCAATATCGTTGGATTATGAGTGTGCAGTTAGACGGTGTCACATGACGAAATTTTAACCCATGCAGTCATATTATGTAATTTGATTCTTTGATTCAGGCACTGTTATCTCAATGGAAAGATGACGATAAAAAGATTTAAAATAATATGGTCGTCCTAGAATTTCTCCTTCCATTAACATAAAATGTAAAATTTATTTCCTAGTTTTCTGAATACACATGGCTAGCCAAATTTACAAAAACTTTTTTGTTGACCTTGCGTACTTTTTAGTACAAAAAAAAAACAATATTTAACATACAATAAGAATATTTAAAATATTTAAAAGGATTCTTGTAGGGCACAGAGTATAAGCAAGAGCGTAACCGGGGGGGTGCAAAAAAATCAAGTATATCTTTAATAGAATTTCTGCGTGTGCCCCTGAGTATAATAATAAATTTTCTCCTAGCGCTTCATCTTCAAAACTCACTTGTTTTTTAGGGTACTGTGTGTCCGAAAAAAACGAAACCCTTATAGGGTCACTCGTGTGTTGGTCTGTCACAGTCAATTTGCTCCAAATCTACAGGACCGATAAAGTTGAAATTTGGTGCACATATTAATTTCTGTGACCCAAACACGGACCCATAACGTAAACAAACGAATTTTGAACATGGAGGGCAAATTAAGAAATTAGAAAAAAGGTTTTGCAAAATGTACCGTGTAACATATCAAATGAAAGGGCTTGTAGTAAGGGTATATATATATATTTATTTATTTATATTCGTATATATATATATTTTTATAATTTTAAAATAAGTAGTTTTAAAGTTATTTAAGAAAATAGATGAAAATCGACCCCCCCCATGAATCTAAAAGTTAAAAAATACAGAAAATAATTCTTTACTTATGGATTACAGGAAAACCTAAAAGAAGTCTATGGTCTGTACATAACGTGGTAAATCTTTCAATATTGTGTGTACAAATTTACATTTTTAACAATCATTAATACAATAATTAATTAGTGAAATCTAATACTACAGTAATCAAAGTCGAGTTACGTTGAAAAGTTGTAAATATTTGTTATCGCTAGGTTAAAAATTAAACTAGGAAGCGATATTTCGGTGATAAAAGTGTTACTATTTCATTAAATTATTATCTTATTCAAAGATTGGATTTGATTAATAAACGATATAAAAAAATACACTAATCTGTTAAAAAAACGGTTACCTGCAGAGCACACTGTTTATTTGAATTTATTAATGCACTTTCACTACAACCAAGCTGCAAACTAACGTGTTCGTCGCCTATCACTTACTGAGTCACTTCGGTTAGTTCAGTCAGAGATAAGGTTCAGTAATAAATGCCCACCCACGTGACAGACAATTGTCAGACCAATTAGAATCACGGTTTTGGTTTTCCCAGTTATGCCAGGTTATGCCGAAGTGGCTATTATTTCTACCTACAGGCAGGCCCGGCGGATGACCAGGGTTTTGTGGGTAGCTATACCCATACGAAAATTTCCGTGTGGGTAAAATACCCACATGGAATTTGACATTTTTTTCACATATTAATAAATAAAGTGTTTTGGTCGTAAAGCAGTATTAAAAATATGAAAGTGTAATATTTTCCTCAATAAAAATTCAAAATATGTTTTCTGTAATGTATAAAGTTTGTTAACTAACCAATAATTTAACTTATGCGCTGGCTTCCCCAGAGTTATGGGATTTCGAAGGTTTTTTATACGATTACGAGGCTTATAAAATATAAGCTATAATACAATTATTAGGTTTTAAATGCTCAGTGCTGGCATGAGTTAATTGGAGGGGGCTTCGTTTGAAGTTTGTTAATTTAATCACCGCTAGATCGAAAAAAAAAATTTTTCATCTCACTACCCACACGGACTGAACATGACCTGCCGGGCCTGCCTACAGGTACTCTTAAATCTCGCCCCATCCTTATTTTTGGAAGTTACAAATTTCCTAGACTCACCATAACTCGTTTACAAAAACTGGTGAAGTGTGACGGTACTTCAAATCTTCATTGAAATCAGTTTTTTTATTTAACAACCCGCAAAAAATTACGAAACTATTAAAACTTATAGCAGTTTATGTATCTCGTTGGAAAATGCATTTATGATGTTACGAGCTGTGACGCTATATTACACGAGCGTGAGTCACCAAGTTATAAAAGCACTACAGTCGCGATTCATACACTTTTTGCAAGTACCTCCTATGATATTTGTGTTAGATCCAGTATAATTTTATTGATATGAGAACAGCTTCGCTGCCAACTGGGATGTAAGCGAGTCGTCAGAAAATTCGCTATTGATTTTCTATAAAAACAATATTTAGGATGCTTCTGCATGCTATATTATTAAATGTTTTACCATTTATAACATTTTTACTAGGGAAAAAAATCCCTAACCTTGCACGTGAATATCACCAAAACAAAACACGCGCTTTACCGTCCACTCCGCATATGTGCGGAGTTGGCAGCAAAGAGGATAATGTATACCCCTCAGCTCGCACAGAAAAACTGCCGAAAATGTATTTCTTTATTTTATAAGATGAATATTTTCTTAAAGTTTCACAGTTCTAGTTTACGTTGGTTCAAAGATATGTGTAACCTTCAAAATTATATTTTCCTTAAAACGCGAGTCTTGAAAATTCGGCACAAACACGAATGTTTTCGATTTTGACAAAGAATACTCCTGGAAAACTCGTTTCCAATTCAGATGGTTTTGAAAAAAAATCCACTTTTATTCAAGTCTCTTTTTAGGAATTAAATTTCCAAAAATCCATTAATAGTGGGTGTTACGTTATATGGGTATATTTGAAATTTCTAGGCGCAGAGTAGTATCGTTTAGAAAAGTTAGTAGCATCATTTCTGCGCATAAACGAGTTTCAGATCGAACGGGTCTGTTATCTATCAAGGGGTGTCCCATGAATATAGTCATTTAGTTGTTCATTGCAAGAAGAGATGCACCATGGACTATACAGATACCACTTTTTCCACTCTTCTTAAGGCCCCAGTACACAGTGGTCTGTAGTGGGCCATGCTTTGCAATGTGCAACTGTAGGCCACTATCACTTGGTGTTCACACAATGGCCCATGACTCATTTCTGCCTGGCGAAGCACTTGCGATGGACGTGGAAGTAATTACGGCTGCGGCTATTTATTTATATACTATTTACAAGTATTATAGTATTATAAACCTAAAAGTATCTTCATTGCTCCAGGATACTGACATTTTGAGCGATTAAAAATTTAAATAGTATAGCACGCAACAAAAAAAGTAGGCACCTGTCCAAACAATGGGCGACTGTGTGAACACCACAGGCCACGCCACGCCACGATTCCTTTGAAGTGTGTCAAAAAAAACCGACAACAAACGGATTGCGCACCACGATTCACAATTGTCCGCCACTACAGACCATTACCTCCTGTACACAATGGCGATGGTCTACAATGGCCCACTACAGACCACTGTGTACTGGGGCCTTTACTACACAGATTCCCCCACCTTACTATCTTCTCTAAATGAATCAATGCTACTACTCTAACTACAAATTTGGTTTCCTTGACAGTTTTGTGGCGGACAGTAGCATATTGAAAATTAATTTGAGTTTGACAAAAAGGAACTTTCTTTCACCTTCCCATCCCTATTTTCGTAATTTAATAGAAGAAATTTGTCAAAATTCCGAGATGTGTAAGACAATAAGTTTAACGAAACTTAGTACGTTTTTCAAACTTTCTTGCTATCGTCGTAAACGTAGTTTTTACGATTTTTCAACCATTTCTCGGTTTCTAATATGATGTTTTGTATTCGACAAAATGGAGCTCTCCTTTAGATATTCATAAATCTAACACTCAAAACTGAAAGTCGTGTAAAAAACCGAACATAAAAGTTATCAACAGGAAATATGTATGCAAGAAAGTACAGTTGCTTATAATAGATATGATATTTAAATTCTATATCGACAAAATATATAAAAAGACTTTTTTTAAAATATAAATTTATTGTAATGAAAAATACCTACACTTTAATAATAATATTAATTATAATTTGATAAAAAAATCAGTTAAAATAGGTACATCATGACGTTAAAAATGGTTTTTAAACGCAGACTGAATATAAAAAAATAACAAAAAACCCGATTGCGCAAAAAGACACTAACTAAAAAGGAAGAAACAAGTTGGAAAAAGTTATGAAGACAATTTACCAACTTGCTTTCTTTCTTTTAATTAGTCTTTTTTGCGCAGTGGGGTTTTTAACTTCCAAGTACATTGGGAAGTTATCGAAATCAAAATTTTTAACAATTTTTGTATCAAGGTCACCACACTATTTTTGAAAATATAATAATAATAACAATAAATGTTTATTGCACATAAAACGTACAAAAGGCACGGTTTTTAATTTTAAAATAAATAGTTTTAAAGTTATAGAAAATAAATAAAAATTGACCATCTCCCCATATCAGAAACTACTGATCCTAAAAGTTAAAAAATACAGAAAATAGTCCTTTACTTATAGATTACAGGAAAACCTAAAAGAAGTCTTTCAATATTGTGCATACAAATTTACATTTGCAGTTTGAATATTATATGGGAGAACATGTTTTTTTTTTCAACCAAAATGTTATGTTAGCTCTTGGGATAAATTATTTTTAGTTACTACAAACCAATTTGGATTCAACGTATGGAACCCTCTCCAGGCGAGGTCAAATCGTACTTGTCCCCTTTTTTTAATATAAATTATAAGTTATTAGCTATACGATAAAATTTAGTGGCCTGCTTAAATATTGTCGCAACTGATGGTTGCCATCGGATTGAAAAGCCAATTTTCAACTGTAAGGATTGGCAGTAATAGAAAAAGAATGAACGCTTTACGCCATACAACAGACAAAGACAATATCGTAGGGCAATTAGTCGAAAATACCTTATACACGTATGTCCAAAACTCAATATTAACGGAATTATCAGAGAACTGTCAAAATCAATTCAGAACCCTTCCGTTTGATTACTGGCAGAAAACAAGAGTTGGACCATCACCTATAATAATTAATAATAAAATTAAAACTGTTCAGAACAGTTAGAACTTACCAACAAACACACCTACAATTCAGCTGACAGTGGCCAATTTATAAATATAATTTATTGTCGATGTATACTTCGAGTTTTTTTTCTCAATCTGCCTTTCTCAGATTTTTGAATCGAATCTTTATGCCCATCTGCCGTGCGGCGTTTGTATGGAGTACCTCGAATCGAGCCCAGTTTTTCGCATTGGTCAATATACATTGTCCATTTCTGCACCTCATCTCGCTCCATCAACATACACAATGGATTACCAATTACAATACATTTACTTTTAGCTCTTGTTATAGCTACATTAAAGCGCTGAAAAAAAAACAACTGTCAACTACCGTTCGGGCGCTAGTTCTGAGTTGGAGGCGTTGGTTATTCCATATCAGCTAAGCAAAACTGTTGTCGTTAAATTGCTTTCAATGGGACGAGAGGGCGGTATATGATATAACCAAAAAAAGTATTTAGATACAAGACCAAACAGTCAGTATTTCAAAACATACAAGACTTTTTGTGTGAACGTATCTAAATAAAAAATACTTTATTATCTAAGATAATTTTATAGCAGGGGCGGCCAACTTTTCTGTATATAAGATCTACTTTTTATCTTAACCTTTAACTACTGACGTGGGGGCCTCTCAGACCTTGAGGAAGTAAAATTTTTGAATTGCTCCTTTCACTCGCGCACGATACACGTGTACCTTCTAGTGCCTTCGAGTTTAGTGCCTTCGTGTTTGCGCGCGCAATTTCGATAAGTAAATTCATTTTGAAATTTCTCGTGAGCCTAATTCAAAATAATTGATTTTTGTTCCCATTATAATATTATAATTACTGATGTGCCATTTGCTAGAAATACTATTTAAAATCAAGATTGTAAAGTTTTTAAGTTAATTTGCCTCTGATGCCCCCACGTCAGTGTTTACGTGAAATTAAATTCACCTTAGTAGTTAAAGGTTAAAAGTGTGTCGCGATCAACTTGTTGTCATAGGCGTAGACTAAGAGGGAAGAAGGGGTGTGAAATGCATAATAACGAAATGTCGACAAAATAAATAAACTAAAAAGTATTTCTCTAACAATAATGAAATGAACTAAACAATGAAAGGCAAACGGATTCTAATAAATAATAATGCAACAATAACTATATACACAAAACACGACTATCTACAACACAAACACACACCGAATACTTATTTATGTAAACTATCTAGCTATTTATATGAGAGCTCAATGATTATTTATTTCTTCACTACACTGTGCTGTGGCAACTACTCACTTGCAATGTACTGACTCGCGATGTATCGACTGACTGACTGTCGCGCCTCATACTCGCTCTATTTATATGCGTATGGGTCCAGTTTCTCGATCGTTCCAGAAATTTCTGTCAATTCCACTGACGTAACAATTGGGGGCGTGCTACATTAAGATGCATTCCAGCGAGGTATGGGTAGATAAGTAAATCACTTATTAAGTTTTCGAAATGTAGGCTCATGGAGAAAATAAATTTCCACACCCAACTTTTGATAGCGGCATTCCGTACATGCGGTACCTAAAAAATCGATTTTCCGACACTTTTTCAAGATACATTTTTACTAATTTAAAATGCAATTTAATTTTTTTATCAACTGCAATGTATAATTTGTTGTACTATTTGTACGTAAATATGAAAAAGTTGTTATAAAAATGCACAGTATGGCTGATAATTTGATTTCAATATTTCACTTTTGCGTTTTTGTTTTTTTTTTGGGTCTGGATAATTTATCATGTGACTTACTTTTTACTAATCTATCAATAGCTCGCTGAGTGCTCCTCATACTGAAATATACTACTGCTAGAAAGTTTTGTCTTCTACAATCACATGGTACACGGAATTCCACCCCAGACATTGCGAGCGAACAACAATCGACCAAAATTGGCCTCGCTATCGACTTGTTGGCCACCCATGCTTTATAGCGACATTAAAGTATCTATGATACAAAACAGTAACTTAGATACAAGTGATATTCCTTAGCTAGGGATATAGTCAACTACTGATTGTAGTTAGTTCATGTCACTTTCACAAGGATTATAAAAAATATTTAATCGCCTTCAAAAATAGTCATCAAAAAAGATAAAATTTTTAGCGGCTTTGCAATATTTGATTTAACCTGAAGTCCATAGAAGATCAAGGATTAAGGAACACTGCAGTATACCTCTGGATCTTCGACAAAGCCAAGTCTGTTTCTCTGAGATCTGACAATGCTTACTATTATGACCCTTTTCTCTCTTCCTTGAAATACTTCTGTCGTACCAACTTCGATTTGTTTATATCCTCGTTTATCTAAACAATTCTTTATTCGACAAACCTAAAATATCGACACAATTATTAGTCGATTGATAATCACAGGAGTCAAAATCCCATTACGCCCCTATTACACACTGTATTTTTATGTGAAACATCTAATGACGCGCTTGGATGGGAGTGAATTCCTTCAGATTGCAAGACACGACGTCCCATGTGACCAGCCTCGAGTCTCGTCAGCTCTTTAATAATCATAAGATTTTTTGGGTTAGAAACCTTCACGGGGGTCCGCACAACAACCCAATAATATTTAATCGTAATCGAATGAAGTGTATAAGTACTCATAAGTCCAGAACATAATACCAATAATTTTGAGACAACTCAGAAAAGAACGTGATCAAAGATACCGCCATAAGCGCCAAGAAATAAAATATTTAAAATAATTAAATTTAGATGTTTCACATCTGTCAGGCGTCCCACATCCTATAAAATAGCAACTGTTTGCAATTTCCAGTATTTTCAATATTTTCAGCGCTTGTTTTTAAATTTTTCACTATTTGGCATTTCACTTGTGTAACAAACTTAACTTCAATAATTGTCATATATAATTTGTTTCAGTGTTTATATACTGATAAGTTATAGAAGCTGTTGTCAGTTAAATATGCTTTGATAGCTTTTTTAAAACCATTGTAGCTGCTGACATTTTTAATGTGGTCAGCAAGCGTATTGAATAATATTATGCCAGAATTGAGGACTTATTGTAATAATAATTATTAAAATTATTCAAATCCAACATTTGACCTTGGCTTGTATTATGAGCGTAAGTTTGGGATACAAATATTATTTATTTCAAAGTACACTCTTAAGTCAGTAGTTTAGTGTGTCGCGTCTGTCCTATGGTTTACAAGACCGCAGACTCGATCCCAACTTCAGGAATATGAAATATCAAAATTATTGAAATTTACTCTTCGCCGGCTCTCCTCATCGGTCTGAAATTGATCATCTTTCGACCAGTTTATAACCGTGAAAAGGAGCTATTTGATAGGAGGAAGGACAAAAAAAACTTTTTTTAATACACAATATATCTGTAAGCAACGCCGTATCTAGGGGTTGGCGGGGATGACTTATGCAAGGACCGCCGGATGAGTCAAATCTATATTTTAAACATTTTAAGCTGTTTGTCAAAATTACGCTGTTTTTAAAATCGTCCTAATCCTAATTTTGCCTTGTATGAATTTTATGACATGGGAGGACACCAAGTTCTTTTTTCGTTAAGAGCGCCAGGACTCCTAGATACGGCATTGCAAAGCCACATAAATAAATTTGTATAAGAAAGTCCCATAATACAAAATGGCTCAATTAAAATTTATATTTCTAAAATAAATACCTGTGCCTTATACGGTGAAATTATCCCAATTTCGTTTTGTAAAACTTTTTGTGATATGTTTTGAAGATGTAATAAAGCGTCAACGTATTCCAAAACTAGTTGAATTTCACGTACATTAAAATAACTAGAAATAAAAACAAATAGAAATTAATAACAAATCAAGTTGTAACTTAAATATTGAAATTTTTTTAACGAATTTTTATAGAATACCTGTTGTTTTTTTATACAGTGCGTTTGATTTCAACAAAAAAAAATCGCAAAAAATAGTGTTTTCCAGCTTTTACTCTAATTGATTTGAGAACCATGTCAGATCAGATAAAATTACATATTTTAATTTTCTGCGCAAAGTCGTTGTTAAGGCATAAAAATTTAATGGAGTTTCGGGAAACCGATTTTTGACATGCAATTTAGAGGTTGAGGAAGGCATCGGATAAAAAAATATTTCAGACAAATGTTCCGTATTTTTTATCGGAAAATGGTAATTTGTGATAAAAAATAGGTGTTCCTATTAAAAATTTCAAAGTCACCCTCATCCTTGCGCAGGGGTTGAGGGTGGGGGGTAGTTTTTGTCTCCAAACGATGTCCCCTTTCAAACAACAACTTTCATCTGGAACATTTTTGGATATCATAAATAGTTTAAGTGCTATTACTCTGTAACACTTAAAGTGACTCACCCTGTATAATATATAATGTATATATAGCACCGGGTGTCCCACGACATGACTGCTATAGCCTGGGACTGTGTTGCTGGGGTCATTTCAAGTCAAAAATGTCTAATGCTATCCTAACTGAGCTAGAAGCATTTGAAATTTTAGATAAGTAGTAGTAGGAATTCTCTACTAATTTAAAAACCATTTAAAAAGAAATCGTTTTATTGAATTTGCTGCTCAAAATGTCCACCCAGTTGCTGTATACATAGTCCAGTTCTTCTTAGAATTGAAATGGTAGGATCAGCACGAATAGTTTCTGCGGCATCCATGATTCTAGCTACTAGTTCTCTGTTTTCAATATTTCCTGCATAAACTAAACTTTTCAGTCTTCCCCATAAAAAGTAATCTAGTGGATTAAAGTCTGGTGACCTTGCTGGCCAAGGAACTGCAGAACCTCTTCCAATCCACCGGTTTGTATAATTTTGATTAAGAAATTCTGTTACTTGTCGACGAAAGTGCGGAGGTGCGCCATCGTGCTGAATCCACATTCGTTGTCTTACATTAATAGGAACTTCATCCAGTAATATTGGAAGATCATTTTCAATGAAACGTAAATAACGAATGGCTGTGAGACGATATTCCATTATAAACGGATCAATGAGGCGCTCATCAATAATGCCACACCAAACATTAACCGAAAATCTATCTTGAAAATGGGTTTCCCGATTTAGTCGTGGATTTTCAAGTGCCCAACAATGTGACTTCCTGGTATTATTGATGCCGTTTCAGGTGAATGAGGCTTCATCAGTAAACAATATTATCCGACAAATCCTTTGATTTCTCAATATCCAGCGACTACATTCAAGTCTTGAATTGTAGTCGGCAGGTTTTAAAGCTTGTACACATAAGATGCGGTACGGGTACAAACCATACTCTCATCCGGCCTAACAAAACCAACAGCCGAACCTAATACCTGCATTAGTGGGCTTACTTATTTAAAATTTCAAATGCTCAGTTAGGATAGCGTTCCGGGTATATGTTCATTAGACATTTTTGACTTGAAATCACCCCAGCAACACAGTCCCAGACTATGGCAGTCATGTCGTGGGACATCCTGTATATGTATGTGTGTATGTACGGCGTTAACGCTCGTGAAGGCATGGGTAAAAAAGTAACTATCCTTAATTATTTTACCTAGGTGATTTGTCATCTTGTTTCTCTTTTGACATAGTCGCATGAAAAACAGTGGCATGCTCATGTTTCAATTCCTTATCGTTTAATACGTCATATTGTACTAATGGATCATTGTTTGGAAGAAACTGAAAAAAAAAAACAATCATTTTATTTTTATGACGAAGATACAAGTATAATGTACTTATATTATGCTTATACATAAACAAATAATGTAAACCACATTTTTCGTTCTTATACTAGCCGCTACCCGCGGCTCTGTACGCGATTGAGATGAAACTCGGCATACACAAACCAACGACTCTCCCCGTCAGAAATATGAATTCATAAATAGTGCAGATATCGTAGTGCATAGTGTTATGTGTTCATAGATGGCGCGTATAATTGAATTAAGTCATTTACCGAACAAAAGTCATATACCAAGAAAAATTTGTTTCGTCCAAACAGAACGTATTGCGAATTGAGCGTATTCTAAAGCAGCGGTACCACTGTACTGACATTTGACATAATTTTTCATTCACCTCGTCAATTCGTAATGATGATTTGAAAACTTACCCGAAGTTCTTCTTCATAAAATAGCTTGTTTGGAATTCGTAGTATTTGTTCATGCGAACGATAGTTTTGTAACAGTTTTATTCTCATATTAGTGTTATTTTTGTATACCTCCATTTCCATTAACCGTTTTAACAACGATGTACCTTCATAAAATACATCAATATAATTAATTATTCTTTGCGATTCAATAGCATAGGAGATAACTTTAATCATAAATGGAAAAGAGAGCCAACTTTTATATAATGGCATTATGTAGAAAAGAGATGCAAACTGACAGTCACAAGCCCCATCTCTCTTTCTCTTGCCGACCACTTTGCGATGCAGCGTGCCCTGTTCAGTTTTTTATGTCTTTGAGTTTAATTATATTTAAAAGTAATATCAATGAAATAAATTAAAAATTTAAATTTATGATGGGTTGCAGAAAGCGTTGTCAAAAAATCTGATTTGACAATGACCATAGATTGTGATCATACAATTACAGTTTTTATACATGCAGGAGCAGTTTAATGTTATTGTGAAACTCCCTGTCATGTAGAACATGACATTGCACTTACATAAAAACAAATGACTGATCTTCACTGAAAAAAATCGCGCAGAATCAATTTGAAAATCTACAATGTTTTTCTTAATAAGAAATAATATGTGTGGTCATTGTCAAATCAAGTTTTCTGACAATACTTCCTGCAACTGAGCATTGCTACAAATGGGACGGGTCAATGCGTCGACTAGTATTGTAGGACATGACATGATGGCGTAATAAGTTTAAAACAAACCAGACAATATGTAATATTGAAATATATCATTATTTACTACATATTACTATTAGCATAAACATTACTTTGTTCGGCACGATTTGGCACTGTAACCAATGTTTTTTTTCTTTTTTTAATGAATTTATTATTTACCCAATCCTTTCTTAAGGGCTTCTTTCGAAATGCACACAGGTCCTAACTGATACGGATCACCTGCTAAAACGATCTGATTTCCTGGTCTTATTAGCCCAGCAATTGCAACCATAGTTTCCGGTTCTTTAGCTTGCGCTGCTTCATCAATGAAAACATGAGTCGGGTTGTAAACACTGTTTGCGTATCTGTAATATTAGAATATCACTGTGCCAAGTTTCAATGAAATCGGTCCAGCCGTTTCTTAAATGATATCAGTAAGAAAAAGGACCTCCATTTTACTAGGTTTGGTCCAATATTGACCAGATTAAACATGGGGGGAAAATCCAAATATCTATTGATGTAAATAATTAGTAAGTGAATCTATTAAATTAATTATTATAGTTCAGTCTGCTATTGTTGAAATATCAAAATCAAACTCCAGGACGTATTTTTAAAGTATCATGATTTTTATTCACCCCCCCCCCCCCACACGTAACTGGAAACATTGAAAAGTAATTCATTTGTGGGCAACATTGAGACGAAATCCCTTATGTCCATTATTGCTAAAAACAACCGATATCAAACAGTTTGAAAAGCGCGCTAAACGACGACGCACGCGCGTGACATTGCCGCAGGTGGGAGAACTGCGCATGTTTAGTGACATGGTAATACAGCAGATTACCTGCAAATAATTTGAAAAAAAAATTCTTTCTTAATAAAAATCTACCAAAAGTAAAGTTTAATTACCGACTTTATTTAACGACTTATTACTTTCTCAAGGATGAATCTCTGTTAAATATAGGTAAGTTTTAAGCATAATAAACTCATACAAATGCCCGAGGTGCATACTTTATTATTTATTTGATTTATTTTCTACTAAACCATCGGTATCGGTATCGCCGATTATTTACTACAATAATCGGTATACTTATCGGCAAAATTATGTATCGTTACATCCCTACTAAAAAGTATTATTGGTGTATTTGCAATCTAGCACAAACATTAATTACGCCGATCGAATGGCGGGACCTACGGATTGGACCAAAATTTCTCGACTTTTCATACCCTCTCAAAATAGTTCTTTGATTTTAACGAAATTTGATCTACATGTCGGAATCCACCACCGCGCGAAACCCATTTAAAATGGGCCCAATCGGGCCATTTTAAGGGTAATGTTTAGTGGTTGATAAAAATTTTTGGATCCAAAAATACAGAATACTCAGAATCGTTTCAATTGACTTAGCATTTTAATGAAGATAAAAATGTGCTGTCAAAATTTTAATAAAATCGGCTCGACTGAGTCGGACTTACAAATTTTAAGAAAACGTTAGTTTGCAGATATGAATTTACTTACTGAAGGGGGTATATCATTTGGTGCAGATGTTGGATAGAAATTAACATTAAAATTGAGAAAAAAATTATTATTTTATTAAGGGGTTCAATTTTTTATTTTTTCAAAAAGCAAATTTAAGTTAATATAATCAAGCCAAAATGTCTGTATTAGCAAATACATTATATTGTTGCCAGAGTTTTGGCAGTGCGACCCAAGTTTTTTTTACTTATTAACATCAATAGTGATGCACTGATACAGCACGAAATACAGATATAAAAGAGGTGGAATGCAATGTTAAAACAATAACTTGGATTTGATGAATACGTAGAGTGCGCTACTGTGCATGAAATACTCATTTAAAGCTGTCGGAACGCTCTGAATTTAAGCCAAAAATAGAGCTTCGGCTGTCAACTGATTGTAGACTTATTCGTCAACATTCTGCAAAAATTCTTTCTCTATAAGGAAGATAAAGGACAAATCTAGGTCTCTAATGGACTACTTTTGCAATTTATGTACGATTTACTAGAAAAAAGTTGGCATTAATTGTGCTAAAAAAACACACGTTTTCAATGTCACACTATGACCTTATTCGTACTTATTTCACAAAACTGTTCCATCACAAACCTAAAGTGACTCTTTCTTTTTCGAAAAAGTTTTTTAAATCTTCAAAATATTTCAAAAAATTAGAGTAATCAATTGACAGCGGCACCCTTGCAATAGCATCTTTTAGCCTCGTAGTGGGCACCAGCCAAAAATTGAAACGTGCGGATGATTAGAGCGAGACAGAGCTAAAGAAGGTCACACCCACAATATGTCTTTTGCCTACCTCGCACCTTACCGCTGGGTCTCAGCACAAACAAAATTCAGAACGTTCCGATAGCCTTAAACCAATATTCATTGAGTAAACAGTACGTCCTGAACATCAGCGCTATTAGTGTCCAAAAATGAACTATGAGTCAGATCCGTTTTTCTGAACGGAAAAATCATGAAAAAGCTTGTCGTTTCACGTCTTTTATATCTATACTTTGTGCGATGAAGGATAAAAAAAAATTGAAAAATATTAAAATGTCAGCCATTCTCTCTTGCACTTATTTGCCACAAGTGTTTAGTCAAATTTGGATTGTTTGATAACTTTTAAACCCGTAAATGAGTTACCTTCCAGCCATAATTAAACTGCAAATTACAATCTTAAATTGCATCAGGTCTGCCGCCTTGTAACGGGCATCATTTTTTAGATTACTATATTCTAGCACTTCTTCAGGAATTGATTCTCTGCAAAACAAAAGTTGCATAAAAGACAGGAATAATTTGTTATGAATGTTTATTTTTAATTAAATATTTCAACCATACACTGTGGACCATAATATCTCATCTTTAACCAACATAATGCGCATGCGTTGGAAGCAATACTAATACGTATCATAGATTAAAGCTGAATCAAAATAGCGTCTGAGTTTCGGTGTTTTCAAATGTCTCAGTTTTGGTTACGATTTTGGTTTGAAAAATTAATCGGGCTTCAGTCTCGAATTTTAATGTTTTTGAAAATTGAAGCATCGAAAACTCAAAAAATGATAAATAATAATTGGAGACATTATTTCAGTCCAAATAATAATTTTATTATTATCTCATTTTTTATGAATAATACAAAAATAAAACTATTTTAATTTTTAATTGAAATTAACTAAAAAATGTAATTTTAAAAGCAAAAACAATTTTCCTCCTTTTACTTTCAAGTTACAAAAGTTCCCAAAAATCAAAACTCTTTCCCATAAAAATGAAAATTTTCATGACAATCGGTATCAACTAGTTTCTGCAATTTAAGTATTTGGATTTTAATTTCGATTTTTTTTCTGCTAAAATAATGGTTTCGGTTTCCGAAATGAAGCTTTGATTACATATTATTGCAAATATTAATATAAATAAAGGACATTCAAAAGAACATTTTGTGTTTTTGCTCTGCTTTCCGAAAATAATTATGTGGTTACAAATTTATTAACTTGTAACTTGCAATGCTTAAAATGTATACCCACTCTTGTATAATTTGTCATATTCTGCGCACTAATCAAGATTGAACCAGTGTGCATTGATATGTGGGTTCCGCGACGCGACTAGGTTTGAGTGTATGGTTGAAAGCTAAATACGTACTTATCTAACGCCTGTGAATGTAGACGCAATAGTTCATGTTGATGAAAATATGGGACTAATTTTCCTGCGAGCATATCGCACGCTGCATTCGATGGAGCGCAAACCAGTAAACGGGGCTGCTTTCCCCAAATTTTAAAAATCTGAAAAAGGACAATAGCTCTTGTATGTTTTAAGCCAAAGATATTTCTAAAGATCGGTTATAATTTGAATTTGACACCTATCTTTATTTGAGAAGTCAAAAAATTATCACTACGATTTTAACTGTTAAAATCATAGTGATTTTTAACTGTATTTTATACAATAGAAGGAACATTTAAGCCCGGTTTCTCAAATTTTTTTATAATTTCATCATTCCCTTATTTTTAGGGTACCGTAGCCTAATGGCAAAAAACGGAATCCTTATAATTTTGTCATGTCCGTCCGTCTATCACAGCCTTATAACTCCGCAATTTTTCCATCGATTCGGATGAAACTTTACAGGCAAGTTTATTATGTGAGTCGCCATACAAGGATGTAATGAAATTAGAAAAAAATAATTTAGAGGTAGCTTACATAGAACTGAGGGATGAAAATTTTTAATTTCGCGCACTCCATTGCAAAGGGTCAGGCTTTAAACATACTATAAAAGTTCTTAAATAACTTTGATTTGATACTATGAATTTTTAACAGGTTTGTCAAAGGGCTTCTTTTTCTGTCCACGCTATATAGCTCTAGTTCCAACTCATCTTTATTTATTTTTTAATTAATTAACTATTTGATTCTCGGAACAGAATCCGAAATCATGCGTCAGCCTATAAACAACGGCTTGACGATCTCGGTTATTATCAAAAACACAACATATAATTTCAGTTTTAAAGTTCAATTCCATATAAAAAAAATGTCTAGAGCTCGAAAAAGTCTTAATTAAAGAAAAGACGAAACGTTGCAATTAATGAGTGTTTAAATTGATTTATTTTCATTATTCCAATTACCCGTGATACTGTTTTCTATTAATATAATTTCAGTTTTTATTCCCTACCTGTAGTATAGTTTCTATTATTGTCATAGTTTTTCCAGTTCCAGGTGGACCAAATAGAATAAATGGGGCAATTCCCGATGTCCTGTTTATAATATTTTCAACTACCATTTTTTGATTTGAGTTTTTAAAAACATTCGAATTAAAAAAACTAAAAATGAAAACGTAGATAATTTTCTACCTCTCTAATGGACATGGGCACATCACAAGCCTATCGCAGATGGCAGCAGGCATATCATCGCTTAAGTTATGATTCGTTTCCACTATGGAAGATAGTTTTCATACAGATAAGGCACTAATACAGGATGAACAAGTGCGTTAAACATTATAGAGGTCCATATTATAACAGATTTACAGTTAAAGTTTCCTCCCTTCTGAGAACATTTAACTACTTCTTTTTCGATTCCAAATCCTTTGGAAATCCAAAACTTTCATTATTAGTAAACACAGCACATCGACATTGTCAATGATTAATCATTTAAAATTAACTAATTTCGCATACTGTATACTGAAGGCAACTTATAGCTGGCGCCCCTAGCGGTAATGTTTAGCAGTGCCCATCTCCATTAAGAGTTGTATGTAGGCAGATAATTAAATAAATAAATAGGGTTGATAATTCTAGCGGAATGTGTTAATAACTAAAATGTAATCTATAAAGTTGCTCCTATTTTACATACTCTGATTCTGTAATATTGAACTGATGTTGACTTGTAGGCCAAACATTTTCTGGAAAAATCACTGGAAGGAAACCGCAAGTTACAGCCAAACGAACCGCTGTTTCCATTCTTTCGTAAGGTAAACGTCCTATGTTAAACTTCGCATCTACTTGTACTCTTGGATTCTCTTTGACTATACAAATAAAACTGTAACATACAAAAATAATGATAGTGAAAATTCGTAGAAATATAGACTAAGATGTTCACCAATTAAAACTAAATCATTAATCCTACGACGTTTGTTTCGGCTCTTTTTTTTATTGAGCCTTCATCAGACATCTATATGGAACACACAAAACACATAGCTTAAAATTACAAAACCTCTACCTTTATATTTATAGTAATAATTTCATCAAAATGTAGTACTTACATATTGAAGGTAGAGGTTTTGTAATTTTAAACTATGTGTTTTGTGTGTTTTAAATAGATGTCTGATGAAGCCTCAATAAAAAAAAACCCGGGACGCAGAACCAAAACCCTGCCGACAATATAGTGTATTTGCTAATACAGGCAGTGTGGCTTTATTATGCGAACTTAAGTTGGTTTTTGGGCAAAATAAAAAATTTGACTACTTAATACGTCCCTTAAAATAACATTTTTTTTTCTTAATTGAAATATTATTATCAATCGAACCTCTATACCAAATTATATACACACTTCAGTAAATAATTCACTATCTGCAAACTAGTGTTTTCATAATATTTGTAAATCCGGTTCTGTCGGGCCGATTTTATTAAAATTTTAGCGACACTTTTTAATTAGTACCAGAGGGTTAAACTTCAATTTTGAAACGATTCAGAGAATTTTTTCGGTATTTTGGGGCCCAAAAACAGTTTTCAACCCCTAAAAACTACCCTTAAAATTGCCCGATTAGGCCCATTTTAAATAGGCTTCTTGCGGTGATGGATTTCAACACGTGCGCCAAATTTAGTTGAAATCAATTAACTCTTTCGAAAGTTATTGTCCGCACACATATATATATAAACATTTTTAAAAATGGTGCCAAAATTTTTAGGAGGTTATGAAACGTCGAGAAATTTTGGTCCGACCCCTAGGTCCCGCCATCCGACCGATGCCAATAGTGTATGTTGCCATATGGCAAATACACTAAAAAGAGCCGAAACGTCGCAAACTTAATGATTTAGTATTAATTGATGAACATCCTAGTACACATTCCTACGAATTTTCATTATTGTAGTTTTAACAAAAATAATATTTTCTTTTTATTTTATTTAAAAGACCAGACACGAATATAACCTGAAAACATAAACCGTCACTTCTGGTTATTAAACAGCTGAAATGCCAATCGTCTGCCATTTAACAACCGACACTGACAGTTTAGACTTTAAGTTATTTTCACTGGTTGTGTTCACATTGTGTATATTTTTATAGTAAATTTTAACGTATTAAGGCCCCAGTACACAGTGGTCTGTAGTGGGCCATGCTTTGCAATGTGCAACTGTAGGCCACTATCACTTGGTGTTCACACAATGGCCCATGGCTCATTTCTGCTTGGCGAAGCACTTGCGATGGACGTGGAAGTAATTACGGCCGCGGCTATTTATTTATATACTGTTTACAAGTATTATAGTATTATAAACCTAAAAGTCTCTTCATTGCTCCAGGATACTGACATTTTGATTTAAATAGTATAGCACGCAACAAAAAAGTAGGCACCTGTCCAAACAATGGGCGACTGTGTGAACACCACAGGCCACGCCACGCCACGATTCCTTTGAAGTGTGTCAAAAAAACTGACAACAAATAGATTGCGCACCACGATTCACAATTGTCCGCTACTACAGACCATTACCCCCTGTACACAATGGCGATGGTCTACAATAGCCCACTACAGACCCGTGTGCATTGGGGCCTTAACGGTATTAGAGATCAATTTCACCTTCTATGAAATCCTTTGATTTTAATGGTATCGTTAGTTGTCTGACAAATTACGCCTTCGTAGTCTTTTAGTTCTCCATGAACACGAGCCTGAACTTTATCGCCTACCATTAGTGATGGCCTTTTCTCGGCTAAACCAGAGACTCTTAGTTCTAAAGTGTCTTCTAAAATGCACAATATTGTCACCTTAAAAAAATAAAACTGGTGAAATCGTATAAAAGAAAATAAAAAAATCGAACCTATGGCCTTTAGGAGTTACGAGGCAACCATTCTACCTCGCTGCCACCTTACTGCATTGTTCTACAGCCGGTTTTTATAGCATAATATGGTATACATACATTGCGACACGTTGGTTACATTTTCAATTATATGAATCAATTTTACTCTACCGTACCAAAAGAAGTCTTACCTCAAAAAAAAAACGGATGGATGGACGACATTAAACTGACTGCGCTTTTGCGAAAATGCACGCGCCTCCTAAACTTTTTTTTCATATATTGAACTTGAAGTAACTCTTAAAAGAGTGCGATTGAAAAAAGTTCACCGATCTAACTCATAAAATTCTTTAAATATTAATTACCTGTGTCTAATAGCAATGTAATTTAGTTTTTTTAGAATTTGAATAATATTACGTGTATCTCAGGCTGGAGTAAATCCGTAAGATTTTACATTAGACGCGAGGGATGTTGTTATAGTTGCAGCAACTAGAGGTTTACACTAAAGTTTTCTTTAAATATACTTACAGATTTCATGTTGTAACTTTCTACTATAGATAGAGTTTCAGCCTCTTCTATTCTCAACAAATTACGAAAGAACTCGACATAATTATTTTTGGTTGGATATTCGAGTTTTGTTAAATATCTAAAAATAATAATAAAGTTCTTTAAATATTTTACATTGACGGTACCAGTTGATCCAATTGTGTAAGCTTTCACGGCTGGCGTTGTTGCAAAACTTCTTGGTTTCCGGGCTTGTACGCCGTGGTCCATTGGTATTTCTACCTGACGTTTCGTCTACAACTGCGGTAGACATTATTAAAGGCGATGTGGTAGCGGGCGAAGTGTCCTTCTCGACTGCTCACAGTAGCACAAAGTAGCCGAGAAGGACACTTCGCCCGCTACCACATCGCGTTTGATAATGTCTACCGCAGTTGTAGACGAAACGTCAGGTAGAAATACCAATGGACCACGGCGTACAAGCCCGGAAACCAAGAAGGTGTCAGTTAATTTAAAATATGTAAGTTATCAACTTTAGGTACGTACCTAAAGTTGATAACTTTCATATTAACAGCCTGTTAAAAATCGCCGAAAATTTTGATTTTTTTTTATATCCTAATATTGGGTGTCGTTATAACAGATTTTGACTGGTCATATTCAAATTAATGTTTTTGACGCTATGGCCAATAAATTAATTATCTATCTTTTTTACCACAGTTACATATATAACAACAATGTTTCACCATATATAAGAAAATCGCATCAAAATCGGTTCACCCATTGAAGACCTATGATGTCACAGATACAGCAAAAAAAAAACTAATTACACACTCTTTTCAAAAATGGGGGCACCCTCCGTCCTGAAATCTCAGTTTTGAAATTACCACCGATCCTCCTCAAACAAAAAAAAATTGTTTTTAAAATACGAATCAAAAGCAATCAACTATCCAAAATGTACGATGGTCCCTTCTTTCGCCCATTTGACTGCACTGTTATAAAATAATATTAGAGAAACATAAAAATAATAGGTACTATATATGTACTTTTGTTCTTCCTGTTGATAATTTTGAATAGTATGTCTTTCAGTACTTGTCCCATATTCTGTTGTCACATATGATGTACTATTTGATGGTGTACGACAAAAATAGTCACATAATTTGCTAAAGCAGTAGCCGATTACACCAAATAGTCCCATTGCTAACACAGCGCCGAACATAATCTAGGTTCTAATGAAAAAGAAAATCACTTGTTTTGTAATTTACGCGTCTCACAAAAACTTCAGTGAAACAATAATGAGCTCTTACATCACATTTCTACAACGTCTAGCCAACCTGGGGACATCAAACCCGAAGTTTCCCGATTCGAAACAACTGATGAAAAATACGAGGGAAAATATTAGAGTAACAATAAAAATATGACAAAAATATGCAATTCGTAAATAGTATTCAAACATATGTGTTTCAAAAAATCCAATGTTGAAAACTCATGTTTGATGAATCGTCATAAAAAACTGCGTTATAAAATGTTGCTGTAGAGAGAATATAATTCTCTGCTACAATAAAATTCAGCTTAGATAGAATTTAAAACTTTGCTAATAAATTATCTAAATTATTATTAAATCACTAGGTATATTTCTTATTAAATGCACTATTGGACAAGTTAGTATTGTTGCGGAAAATGTAAATCCCCCATCAATAACATAAATGTGAAAAAAGGGCCAAGTTCGGTACTCAGAAAACTGCAACGGCGAAAAAATAATTCAGATTTTAATAGGTGCCAAGTTTTCATGTTTTATATTACAACATAAATAGATAATAATCACAGATGTGCAAACCAACAAAATTTTTAATTATAGGATAGAAAGTAACTCGAAATGGTTCACACTGCAGTGTGCCATAGAGAAGCAGTGTGCCGAACTTGGCTGACACACTGCCGCATAGATATAGTCTGCACTGCCGTCAGCATCGTATACATATGAAAAACAAAACATTCATTTAAATGTAATTATTAGTGGCGAAGTCCAAGAATTCAAAATAACCTTTTCTTTTAGATATAAAAAAACGAAAATAAATAATTCGCAATAAAACATTTTACATTACGACAAAAAAAACTAGCACGTAGGTTATGTTGAAACGTCAGATAGGCACTAGAGATGGGAAAAACGGGTCTTTTTAGTGATCTGCATCTTTGCATCTGGATCCCGTATGTGAGCCGGCTCACTGAACCGGTTCAAAAAAAGCTGAGTTCTGAATATGTTACTGCAGTCTGCCACTGAGTTACCTAGTTCAGTCAATCGTATCACGACCTGTATAGAATCAAGAATGCATAGCCAAACATGTGATGCATGAGTCATTTGAGCTGACAGATGCATCAAAGCAAGAACGGATACGTAAGTGTAAAATGTGCTTCTGTGTGTTAAGTGTTTCACTGAGTTATGCGGATCCGTTGATCCGTCGGCTCAAAAAAAAAGTGAGTCGGCTCTCACGGATCTTCTGTCGGAGTCGGCTCTTTGAACCGGTTCAGATCTGAGTTACCCAACTCTAATAGGCACGCAACTTACTGTCAGTCGAGTCGATAACAATGGTGGGGCTGCAGAAAGCATTGTCAAAAATCTGATTTGACAATGACAGAATTTAGATTGTAAACACACGTTTCTATAAGAAAAGCATTGTTGAATTTTAAGTCGATTCTGTTCGAAAAATAATTAATCGATTGAAACGATATTTTTTTTAATTGTGTACACATGTATTTTACTCCGTTTTAAAAAAATAATGAAAACAATTTTGGGCAGAAAAGTCTTCAAACATTTTTTTTTACTTGCAAACACTATACAGACACGAAAAACAGCTATTTTATAGGAAGGTTTGCAAAAAATATGTATATTATATACTAGGAGCGGACAATGGAAAAATAGCATTCTATAAAGTACATGCGATCTATTTACTCATCGGTCCGAAAAATTAAGAACTTTAATCAAACTATCAATGGCATATTTATTTTAAATACTTTCAGAGTTTCATTTGAGTTATCATGTTAGAGAATTGAATTGTATTAAAAAAGAGTTTTACTCAAAATACAGGGCATCTCAAACTGTTTCAATTCTTGTGATCTGTCGTGCCATTTTTAAATTTTAGGTTATATTTGTGTACTGTCAAGTGTCTTAATAAATTAGTTGCTATTATCAATAACTGGATCATGTTGATAAGTTTTTTCCATATTTCGTAATTATATATTATAATTCAGTATACCTATTTAAAATGATTTCAAGTATTTTTTTACAAAAATATCCGATACTATACTCTTAAAAGTTTAACAATGTACATGTACATAGTCTATAAACAATGGGTGGAAATCAAACTGAGTGTACGAAACAGTCAAATTTTAGAGAATTAATCTCGAATATCGATTCTGTAATCCTGCCTTCGTCTTTGTGGGCAGTTCACGTACATCCGGAAGGATACTTTATTGCTGTAATTCTAATTAATCAGGATGCAGTAAGCGGGATTCGAATAAACAAAGGACTCATAATAAAACAAAACACTGATGATATCGGAATTAGTATTTTTATAAACGGAGAACTTGTCGAAATACCCAGCATTAATAAAAGACGCGTGTGTAAAATAGAAGACTTGTCTGATGTTGTTTTTGAGTTTGACTTTTTAAAAATCTGCCGAGGTTACCCAACGACAGCGAATTATAAATGTTTATTATTTGTAGAAGATGAAAATACTCATTTTTGCACCCAATGTAAATCCTTTGCCGAAATTCAAAGGCAAGTATTATTCGTTTTGTCATCTAAACCCTACAGTGGAAAATAATACAAAACAGCTTATATTCCCAAAGATGAAATATTTTTCAAAAAAATTAAAATGTATTGAGGCGTTTTTTGGACTGTAAGTTGGGTTGTATCATTGTGTGCTGTGAGATTTACACAATAAGTTGGTCACAATAATGGTTTCGTTGATTTGTATGTTCACAGAAAGAATGAAGAAATAACATCAGTGAAAAATGTGTCAGAGGCGAGTATCTTACCTATCCTTTATTTTGATATTTTAATAGCTTTCATGTATTCGTATTTTTTGTCAAATTAGCGTACAATCATAAACATCAATCTTGTTGGCCCAATAAAACCTACAAAATGTGGACATGTCAACATAATATTACAACAATTAAACAGACAGTTCTTAAACGCAATGTTGAAATGTTTATTGCTGATTTTGACGACGATTTAATCTGGCAACCCAGTATAGTTGTTCATGACAGAGCAGCACAGACTCTACTAACTACTTATACTGTAAGAGGCGGTGCAAAAGGACTTTCACAGCTTTCCGTCTAGTGCCATTTGCGGTTGAAATTGTTTTAAAATAAATTCGGATTATTTTTTAAAAACATTATGCCTTTGTACATATAAAGTGCTGGAACTGTTAAGAATCTATTTATTTTAAATATACCTTGACATAATTCTCGGTAATGTAAATGATTCCACATTTTTTCGCTGGAAAGCTTTGTATGTCCAGGTGGATCGCCCCCAAAATATAATGCCGTATAGTTAAGGAGCTCGCGACCTTTTTTGGTCAGATATTTCGCCAAAACTGATTTGTGTTTATATGATTAGTATATTATAATGAAACATTGTGTACTCTAGCTACGACAGTAGCGATGAATTGGACTACAACAGCTTCCCCCGTATGTAAATTAATAATAAAAAAAAGGAGAAACCGCCAAACCTGAAAGTTTATGTATTAATTAAGGATATTGTAGACATTCGATGAAAATAGTGAATTATTTTGAGTCAATTTTTACATTATTATTGTATGGAAAAACATTCGTTTCGGCGTGTTTATATACACTATTATTCCCCGCGTTTCAGCACACGTTTTGTAATGTCTAAAACATTCTTAATTAATTATAAAATTATCAGGAAAGTGGACAATTATTAAAAACGTATACAACCAATTAATTCAGCAACGTTTCAACCTTTTTATTTGGGCTTCGACAAGCTTCTTGATTTATAAAGTGTAATAATATTAATTTATTGTATAACATCCTTCAGATTTACTCATCATAATTTACAAAAAACTTTTATTTTTTATTAAATTCAAATAGCTGACAGATTTTTTTTTTTAATTTTAGTTAGTCTTAATTAATATACATAAATTTTCATTTTTGGCAGTTTCCCTTTTTTAACTATTAATTTACATGCTTGGGAGACTACCCCAGTCCAATCCACCGCTAGCGCCGCAGCTGAACATTAGGAGGCTACATTATAACATCATATTATAAAAATCAGCTTTGGCGGTCGGTGTTGGTCGTCAAAAAACGGTAATGGGCTCCTGAACTGATAGAGTAATAACGAATGAACATAGCCATAAACGTCTAAACAATAGGGATGTTGACTATTTTTGGGAAAGTGTTTTAAATCGTGCATAAGTACCTAATATTGCCACAAATATTTATTATTTTTATTTAAATACAACTCAAGTCTTAAAAATCATGTATTTTAAATCCCGTTTCAAATTTCGGTCCAAAACGCCAATACTAGTCGCGTGACGTCACCTGTTCATACCAAAGGAGGCTCAAAAGTTTACACAGGAGCTACCATCCTATAGACGCCTATTCTGTGCTCATAAACGTTAATAAACTGAGGTGATGAAAAGTTGTTTCGTAATCGTTGCTATAGTTACATGTATTTGACGTTTCCTATAAACAAATAATAATAAATTACACAGTAAATATTAACCAAACAATGAAGTTTTTTGACAGCGGCTAAACATATGACGTCATGCGCTCTGATTGGTGTCTGTTGTCACGTGACTTGAGAGTGATTTTATTAGGTTTTATTTATTAAATATTAATTAAATTCCTTAAAAATAAGGAAAAATATAGTGTTTTTTAGTATTTCTATCATAGAAACTACTACTTTTCGTTAAAATTATGTTTTTATTTAAATACAGTCAACATTCCTATTCATCAGTAACAACTGTTATACAAACTGATTTATCTGTTTTTACAGGAAACTGCGAATTATATAAAAGAAACAAATGATGAAATCAGCGATGATAACTATTCAAAACTTGAAATGGTTTGGTCAGATACGACTTTATTTCAAAATGATCCGTTAATTTCTCAAACTCATTCCAGTGAATATCCAGATAATATTGTTAATGAACTACTTAAAGTCGATTATAAAAATTGCACTGACGATAAAATAAAAAATGATGGATCAATTGTTGTATGTACAAGCAAATTAGTTTGTCATCTATGCGGCGTATATTTCAAAGATTCAGTTGATTTAGACAAACACTTATTGATACATAACGTCAATTATAGAGACGCTGAAAAGAATTCAAAACTTTTGAATAAATTCAAATGTAAATTGTGTCTGAAACATTTTAAGACCGAAAAAAATTTACAGAAACACAAGCGTACGCATTTCAATGTTGATCAAAACATACCCTGCGATACATTGAACAGTGCAGATGTGTTGAAAGATAATAGGAAACCGCACGATGTGCACAGTGCTACCATCATTTGCGAAGTTTGTAAAAAAACATTCACCAGATCGAGCCACCTAAAAGTACATATGCGAAAGCACAGCGGAGAAAGACCATTCTTGTGTGAATTCTGTGATAAGAAATTTATAACGAAAAGCCATCTCAAGGAACATGTACGTTTACATACAGGAGAAAAGCCATATGTCTGTTCTGTGTGTAACAAAGCCAGTAGTCATTTATCAGCACATCAAAGACATCTTTTGATACACTCTGGTAAACTATTTCTATTTGTATTGATATAATATGACAGAAGTTGATTCAGTCGAAACTGAAAACTTATATGTTACGCATAAATAATCTGTTATTTGCGCAAATCCACCATTTTATTTGGATATGTTTTTGGAACGCTCACACACAAGGAAACATGTGAGTAAACCGAACATATCGGTTTTGTAACGGTCGTATGAAATATTATCTACTCTCTTTTCACTAGCAGGTTAAGTGTTTACTATTCAAAGGTATCATTTTATTCTATACTAGCGACCCAGTCCGGCTTCGCCCGAGTGTAAATGTAATATATAGGATATAAAAGATGAGAATCATTATCATTAAATTCTCAACGTGTATTGAATTTGCGCGAATTCAATCGCTTTTATTTGTGAATGTTCAAAAATCGAAGAAAAATCTTATTTCCCAAAAAGAAATTTAAAAAATTCTGTTGATCCGATCGCTACCAAACTTCAGAAGATCACCCGCTGGGCTAATCTAAAGATTGTCTGAAAATTTCATCAAAAATGGTCTACCCGTTTGGAGTCTTATCTATATAGATTATTAAAATGTAAAAAGTGGTTATTGTGACATAACGATAATAGTTGGACATATAGTATCGCGAAGTTTTTTGTAGTTATCGATATATTCTTTAATATTGTAGAACATACTTTTGTTCTATCATCAATAGTTTCCGCAGCGCATGCGACAAAAGATGTTTTATGGCATTTTTTTTACACCTTGGGTTACGTTACTAAAGTTTTAGTAAGGATCCCTAATATTTTCTAGCAATAAATATAGCCTATGTTACTCAGGGTGAATGTAGCTTTCTAATGGTGAAAGAATTTTTTAAATCGGCACAGTAGTTTTTGAGTTTATTCATTACAAACATACACACACACACAAATACAAATCTTTCCTCTTTATAATATTAGTGTAGATGAATACTTTTGACTGATACTATCTACTCAGTCATGAAGTATCAATGCCAATAATGTTTGGTATTGTAAAAAAACGTAGTGAGTTGTATTTACTCAAAGATATCGGTTCATCCATATGATTATGTACTATTTAACGGAATGCACATTTTACAATAATAATATTTTTATATATTATATAATAAATAATATTTTACAATAAGGCTATTTAAAATTAGCATTAATAAATGTGTTTACAGGTGTAAAACCAAATTTGTGTACAATCTGTGGAAAAACATTTTGTAAAGGATATCGATTGCAAGATCACATGCTTACGCATAGCAATTCAAAGCCGTATGAATGTGAAATTTGTCAGAAACGGTTTTCGAAACATATTAATTTAAAAATACATGGAAAAACTCATACAGGGCAAAGGCCTTATATTTGTAGTTTTTGCGGTAAGTTAATTTTCTATGAGGAAGTCGGTGTATACTGATCTGTTTTAAGATTACACATCTGGTGCAATCTGCCAGTCGGGTATAACATCAAAATTATAATAGGCAATATAATAGCGATCGTTAGCCATAATTTTTAAGAAACATCCACTGTTACAATGCTATACACTCATACCTCGCTATACGGCCGCTCTTTATACAGCATTTCGCAATAACGGCCCTATTCAATTAAGGCACGTTTTCGATTTACGGCCTAAAATGTTTCGCTATAACGGCAAAAAATACTTTTTTTCGATGTCGATATATCTACATGTTGCCAATCTTGCAATCTAGAATAATTGATTCCTTATACGGCTTTTCGCTTTGCGGCCAAGCTTCGTGGAACGTATCTAGGCCGTAAAGCGAGGTATGGGTGTATTAGAAAAATTTATTTTTCAAACGACTGTCACCGTCGGTACTCAAACCCGAATCTTCCCACATTCGCGGCGGAATGAGTTATCAGTTACTCTACGGTGCCATATCTCAACAGTTAATCTTTCGTAATAAAGCAATTGCAACACTAAATTCACATCATGCGAGAGTAACTGAGAACTCATTCCGCTGCGAATGTGGGAAGATTAAGGTTTGAGTCCCAACGGTGACAGTCGTTATAAAAATAAATTTTTCTATTATGGCGTTGTAAAAATGAATGTTTCTTAACAATTATAACTAACGATGGCTATTATACTGCGTATTATGATTAATGCAAAGTCTGTAATGTCTCTATATAAGTCTATAATGTATGAACATTTGCCTATCAAAATTATATTTAAATTTTTATCTTCACCAGGCAAAACATATACGACTCAAAGCAATTTATCAACACACATAAGCTCTCACACGGGTCACAAACCGCACGAATGTGGCGCGTGTCACAAGAGTTTCGTTCATCCAAGACTCCTCCGAATCCACATGAGAGTTCATACGGGTGAGAAACCGTACAAGTGCCAGCAGTGTGATAAGGCCTTCGCCAAAAACGTGCACTTGACTGTCCACACTCGCACGCACACGGGGGAAAGACCCTACGTGTGCGTTACTTGCAAGAAAGGCTTCACTACATCGGGGAACTTATCGGCACATCATCGCGTACATCATAGAGATGTCTAGTTGTGCCAGAACATGGCTTAACAAAATACTCTTGAAAGTAGCGTGATAACTGATAAAACAGACAACATTTGAAATGATAGAAAACATTTGAAATCGAAACATTTTTTTTTTGTTTACCTTACTGAATAGGTAATTTGACTCTTATCTATATATATATATTTTTTTTTATTGTCTTAAAATGTTCATATCGTAATATTGTTCCACAAGAATCTTTATTTCGCTTAAATGTAATCGTTTTAAATAAAAAAATAGCACTCAAAGCTTTAAATCTATTAGTTGACGCAAAAACATAAGCCGCCATGATTATTTACTGTGACGTCACGCATGTAGCCTATTATTTGCAATAACGTGAGTATTCGAATTTTACGGCTCTATGTTGTCGATTCTACATGAATATTTTTTTATATTTAATATTTTTTTATCGATTTCAGTTAAGTTTATCGTACCTCTCAATTAAATTGTTAATATAATTTAAAAAAGAATTAAAAACGCTTCTCATTGAAAATGCTCTGAATAAAATAAACAGTTTTATCAGAGATTGAAATGTATGTAATTTTAAATGTAGTTTGTATGGTTACCTATAGTTTCATATGTAAAAATTAACCTGAAAATTCTTACAAAGCTTTCTTGAAAAAATTTATTGAATACTTTCAACTATCTAGGTCAAAGGAGAGCTCTTTTTCGAACCCGTTAATTTCTGATTTCTTATTTAATAAATTATCATATACACATAATTTTATCGTTTATTTTTTATAGTGTCAAATTTCCTATTTATATTTCTTTATACTATTTTAAAATGTTTTATGAATTACATTTTTATAATAAAAAATGTTAGAAAAATGTGCCTTTTTATTTTTACACAATATAAGTTCCCAAAGAAGCAAAAATTAAGGTCAGTCAAGGAAATTCCCTTACAGTCGACCAAAAATTAAAAAACTTAGTCCGGATCTGCTCAAGTTGTAAATTTTTTTATATAGGAAATGGATTTAGTGTATAAATATAATTTAATATGCTAAGAATTGTTACAATATTCAAATATCATTAACTGATTGCATTGTATTAAATAATTACATACTCAATGGTGATTTTGTGAACATATTTAGGTTCCCTGACGATCTGTCAAGTAAAGTTCGAATATAGGAACCTTAAACCGATTGACAAGCGTGCTTCTAGATGGCACTTGATGTCGTTCAACAAATTTGGTCAAATGTCATGATTAGAAGCAGTGTTTTTATTTCAACTATTTTTTTTGTATAATATTTATTACATTAATTTGTAAAGAACTACGGTTTTGTTTGTTATTGTGTTTGGATTGGCGACGACTTGTATTTCACGTTGGAGCTTATTTCATCTGTTAGTTCAATTCGCAATGTACAACGTTTTTCTAACCAGTTCGCAAAATAGTTGAAGAATGAATACTGTTATCAGGAATCCGGAGTTATTTATAATTTGAAACACTCCATTATGTGAATAACTACATAGTCGTTTTTTACATTATATAAAATAAAACGAATCGTAAAGTGTTTTTGTTCAGCATGTCTTCCAAAAGCGAGTTAAAGAAGTTGTCAGAGGAGAGCTTGACCAGACAGCCAGAGGAAGTATTCGATATTATTTGTAAATTAGGCGAAGGATCTTATGGCAGTGTTTATAAAGCGCTTCACAAAGAGTCTGGTCAAGTTTTGGCGATTAAACAAGTACCGGTAGACACTGATCTACAAGAGATTATTAAAGAAATCTCAATAATGCAACAGTGTGATAGTCCTTATGTTGTCAAATATTACGGTAGTTATTTTAAAAATACAGATCTGTGGATTGTCATGGAATATTGTGGGGCCGGATCAGTGTCAGATATAATGAGACTGCGGAAGAAAACCCTTAGCGAAGACGAAATAGCAACAATTCTGTGCGATACTTTAAAAGGTTTGGAGTATTTACATTTACGTAGAAAAATTCACAGGGATATAAAAGCGGGTAATATTCTATTAAATTCCGAGGGCCATGCGAAACTTGCAGATTTTGGTGTTGCCGGTCAGTTAACTGACACAATGGCGAAACGAAATACTGTGATAGGAACTCCGTTTTGGATGGCTCCCGAAGTAATTCAAGAAATCGGATATGACTGCGTGGCTGATATCTGGAGCTTAGGTATAACGGCACTCGAAATGGCCGAGGGAAAACCTCCCTACGGCGACATTCATCCGATGAGGGCGATTTTTATGATACCGACTAAACCCCCGCCTTCGTTTCGAGAACCGGACCAATGGAGCCCGGAGTTTATTGATTTTGTAAGCGGTTGCCTTGTGAAAAATCCGGAGGAAAGAGCGACGGCCAGCGAACTGTTGCAACATGATTTTATCGGCAACGCCAAACCTCCTAGTATACTGAGTCAACTGATTGTAGAGGCTCACGAAATACGTGAAAATCAAACATACCGAAATACCATAAATGCCACGACGCGTGCCAAACAACATATAACGGAAGAATCTGACGAAGACGAATGTGCCCCCAACAGTAAAACAATAATGGAGTACAATGATGAAACGCTCGTTCCCGGCAGAGAACTTCCGGACGGCACGATGATAGCTCATACAAATTCAGCAACGCTGGTACCGAACGACTTGCACTCCGACACAATGGTAATCAATAGCGATAGCGATGAACCGACCATGAAGCGTCACGATACGGGACCTGGAGAGTCCGGAAAGAAATATAGACCGTTGTTTTTAGATCATTTCGATAAAAAAGAAGTGGAAACCAAAGATGAGCCGTTGCCCATACAGAGACACGATCAAGGGCTGGAAGGTCAGCGTTACCAGAGTCATCTCCAGTTGCAAATAAACAATCAGGCGGGCGTTAACGAAATAGATATGTCAGCCGCGGGCGATGTGCTTCCTCACTTGCAGCAAGAAAACCAAGCCAAATTTCAGCGAGCGTTCGCCGATGGCGATTTTGAATTTTTGAAATTTCTTAGCTATGAAGAACTGCAACAGAGAATGTCAAATTTAGATGCTGAGATGGAACGAGAAATCGACGAGTTACGAAGACGATACCAAACAAAGAGACAGCCTATTTTAGATGCCATGGACACAAAACGTAAACGACAACAAAACTTCTAAATCCTATATATTTGTTATACCTAAGATTAGTTATTAAAATGAAATATTTTTCTACCCTGCATAATTCTCAGCATATAGAGACAATAACTTTTGCTGGTAGTAGTTTTGTTGGAAATAATGTTCCTGTCCAATTTTTTAAAGAAAATAGTTTCATATCTTAACTATCAGTGCACTGCATAACATTTTTCTGAAAGTAGTGTACCTATCAAATTCCCAAAGTCACATCTTAACAATTCACAAAATATGATTGCAGGCGTTTCATAATTTTGTTATCTCAATTTTTAATTTAAAAAATAATGCCAACCGGGTGATTTTATGGAGACATAACCAGGTGGGGCAGTGTAATACTACAGTTCGCAGTACCGTACGGTATCGCGAGAATATTAAAATTTAACCAGATAGCGCACCTATGAAATAGGTGTTGAGGGGAACACTGTAGTATGCGTGTTGAAATCAATAGCTCTTGAGAAAGATATTGGGATTTGGGATCTATTACGGTTTTCTCACATGACTCGCTAAACATAGCGACATACATCTGTAATAGACCCCATTATAGATTATAAACGTTCAATAACTAATGTCGTTACCACTTCAATAATTTCTAATTTTTTTTTAAATTCCAGTAGGTAAACGATTCAACCTTTTATTTTTTCAAAATGACTGAGCTAATATACAACACGTCTTTCAATAAACTTACTGTTCGTGACGAAAGTTCCATCTGTGTATTTTGATTTTTATTAAAATTGACAGGTTATTCGAAGAGGATATATTTTGAAACAATTTCAACAAAATTTTATCAATCTCAGTGTATCTGCTAATTTTTATAACATTAAATACGGGCTCATATCTACGACAACAAATTTATGTGTAGGTACCATCATGAACAGTTATAAGTGGAAGAATATTTTGATTGTTAATCGTAATCAAATCTTTTCAGCAAGTGTTGTTTTTTTGTGCAATTGAGTCGGATTTAGAAAAATGTTATTTTGTAAGACACTGTTGTGTGTTTATCGTTTTCAGATTATTCTTAAATGTTTTATTTTTAAATTTTATAACGTTTTTTTCTGTTATAGTTAGAGAAATAGTAACGATTTTACTCATAGTATGTATTTCCTCAAACCTAAGTATATTAAGGATACTATCTTGAACATATAAACCGCAGTCTGGCAGCTGAGACCAGAGACAATGCGTGGGTCAAATGAACTCACAAAAACTCAGGTTTGAGGAAATACTTTGAGTAAAATTATCACTAGCTTTTCAACTATTAATAATGATAATTATATATTTAAATTTTAAACACAGTAAAAAGATGAAAATCTATACACACAGAATACATATTGATTTATCAGTAATGTAATCGTAATGAAAATGAGCATGGTGCCATAGTTGCTTCAATCCTTTTTGAAACAGTAAAATAAGGCTAATTTTTCGCGTATACTTAATAGAAATAATCAGTGCTTTTTTTGTTTTATGGAACCATGATGTTTCAACTGTCTAGATCAGTGGTTTTTAACCTTTTTGGAGGTGCTGAACCCCATTAAAACCATTAAAATATTAAAACATGATTTTCACACAAAAACAAAACCATAATAATGAATATTTACTGCAACTCAGTGCCTTCGCCGAACCCAAGAAACTGACTCACCGAACCCCTGGTGTTCGATCAAACCCAGGCTAAGAACCACTGGTCTAGATAGAAAGAATGTTGAAATTGTGCGACGTGGTCACACTTTCATTTAAATCCTAGACTACACCAGCGCCATAAATCAAAACCAGTAACGGTAACGTAACAATAACAGTTCAAACTTAAATTTGTACGAACTTTTAGAAACTTGAATTGAATTTTGAGACTGATTGTGTGTAAGGATGTTTTTTTATGCTGTGTTGGTATAGTTTCTTGTTTAAATTACTGAAAAGCTGTAAGATGATCGTGTAGGTTTTGCTAGATAAAAAATGTGTTAAATACTATTCGAAATTTATTTATTTGCTTGTTTTTGGTACACACATATCATCTAAAAAATCATTTTCTACTGTCGTATCTTGTTACTGACGGAAGTCACTCATTGAATTTTACGTATTCACTAGAAACAATCGCTATCTAATTGGGTACAGTTTTCTGCAGTTTTATGCCATTTCATGGAGCTTAATCAACGTGTTACAGAAAATGTCTTCCTCATGACGTCTATCTCATAACTTTACATAACCTAGAATAATTGATTCCGTTGAATCGAAAGTAGTAGTCTTGCAGAGTAATACTCGGTTTCGGGTATGGTTTTCAGTCTTTTTAGGATTAAAAGTGTCATTTGTTTTAAATTAAATGGAAATTTCCACTTACTTGAAAACTAATGACATTTTTAAAGCTAGATTTAGGGCTGAAAATCTTACCAGAAACCAAGCATAAGAGTTGGAACAATATTTGTTTTACATTGTACCTTAAAGATAAAAAAAAAAGAAAAACAACATGAGATATATTTATAGTACGTTAATTTTTTTAAGTAAGATTTTGATAAAATATATCTAAACGTATCTACATTAGTTTATTCTGAAGTGTCATGCGACTTAAAATAAGAAAGAAAACGGGAACGTGATTGTTTAAGACTTTGCTCCATAAAAAGACAGTTTTTTTTTCTTTATATATTTATAATTCTGAGAACGAATATCAAATTAAAACTAGAATAATGAATTGACTACTAATATTGACGAAAAGTACTGATTGTCTGAAAACGTATATGTCGTTCAGTAGCTTGTCAATTGTTAGCGATAGTTATCAGTGAATATGGCAATTGTTATTGATTTCATGTATCGATTTAAATATAATAGCAATAAATAATTCGTTTTAAATAAACCAAATTGAATACTGCCTAACAAACGGCAAAACTTGCCTGTATCGAATTTTAGTAACTTATTTTTATACAATCATTAGTATCAGTGATATTATAAATAATACCTAATTATAAAAAATTAGTTGATAGTTGATGTAGTCGGAGTTGAATTGTCATCGGAGAAGTTAAAATAGTTCGGTATGATTTATCTGCACACTAGCGGAACTTGTTGATAATTACAGTGTATACAAGCAATCAAATGTAAATATCATTTGGATATAAACACGATACGTTTGATGTTTAATATTGTCACAGAATAAAAAGTGCATCTGAACTGTGCTATTAATTATCGTCAGGCTCTGTGAAAGCCTGTGCGTGATTGGGACAAATAGTGACTCTCTGTGATTAAAAGACATGAAAGAAGTTTAAGATCTTTGCGTGATGACAGTTTAGTTTCCGGATTTAACCAACAATGTAATGAACTAATGTAATGCCATTTTCTTTTTAAATGAAATAATCTCACGATGAAAAAAACTTTTGTTAACTATGTTGTCACAAAATTGTAATATTTGACTGCAAAATAAATATTTAAAATTTATATTGATTTGTTTTTAAAAGTGCCATCATAATAATAAGTTTATTTTTTGGTTCAGCTCAGTGGGGGCATATAGCACTTTAGAATATATTATTAAAAGGTTCATTTGACAGAAATTTGGGTTATCAACAGGAATAAACAATTTCCTAGTTGTAATTGTTATTTTGTCGCAGATGCTAGGGAGCCTCATTGCGGAGCCTTTGGTTTAAGCCCATGCGGAAAGATGGACCTGGAGGTGAACAAATCCCAGGTCACTAGAAAAATGTCTAGTACGTACTATATGTAGTGAAAATTAATTAAACGAATTGCAAAATTTGAAACCGCTATTTGCCTGACTGCGCTATTGTAGTTCCAATGAAATGATCTGGTTTCAATGTGGGTTTTTTAACTTCCCAATAAGAAAATTGAAAATTTTCAAAAATTGGAAAGTTATTGGTTTCACCTTGATTTTCCAAATTCGAGTTTTTGTCAGATCTCGACGAATTGAGGTCCTAGGAAGCTATTCTGACGATTTCCAAAATGATGTCCGTATGCTGTGTGTGTGTATGCAAACCTCTCATAACTTTTGAACGGGTGGACCGATCAAAACGTGGATTGTGGCATCTGAAAAGGTCTTGCTGAACTTAGATTTTCTGAGAATTGGAACTGATTTTGAGAAATCTCAAAAATAAAACTTTTTGGAAAATAGTTTTTTTTTAATTATTTTAAAATATCTTTGAAACTACTGTACCGACTAATTCCAAAATCTAATCAGCTCTATTCCTCATAAAACAACGTCGTCCGCCGCAAACCGCATCAAAATCGGTTTATTCGTTCGAGAGATATCGTCGGAGAAAAATTTTTCAAAATATCTTCTCAAATTTTTGTTTGATTGATTTTTTTGTGCTTAACAAAGTACGTCGACTGCCGTAAACCACACCTCGATCAGTTGATTCGTTCAAGACATATCGTTAAAGAAAAATTTTGAAAAAATTGTTTTTTCAAAATATCCTCTCAACTTTTCGTTAGATTGATTTTTTGTGCTTGAAAAACTGCCTTGAATGTCGTAAACAGCATCTTGATCAGTTGATTCGTTCGAGAGATATTGTTAATCATCTGTTAGTCTGTGAGCCCGATACAGGTCAAACAGATAAAGGGATTGAAACCAAATTTTGGGAGAATGTTTGGTATGCAAATATGACGAGCCTTATGGTGTAAGCAGCCGGATATTGTTAATCATATTGTAATTTGCGTTGGCATTCAGCCTCCTGGGAAAGATAAGATTGCCAGATGTTCAGATATTTATCGGCAGTTTTTCGGCGATAACGTTTTCCGGTGATAATTTGGCGACACCGGTGGTCTCCTGAGAACCGCAAGCTGGCAAAAACAAAAATATTGCCAGCCTTTGTTTCATGGATCTCCCACCTAACGGGCAATCGGGAAGAATTTATATAAAAAGGCTTCCCGAGAAAAATCGCGGCATTCGTCAATTCGTTGATTCGCATTCGTCATTCTGTAATTCTTTGATTCGTCATTCATTCGTTAATTAACAATGGGTTAAGTCTTGTACTTGAAGTGAAGAAGGGGGGGGGGTAGCCCACAAATCCTTTCAGGATGTGGTGCATTTGCAATCTGTGTTTCAAAAGGTCAGTTTTTTTCCTCATTTTATTTTTATTGTTTTATTCAGTTAAGTGTTTCAAAAGGTCAGTTATAATGGGAATAATTTTTGTAGTTTTCTATTTGATTTTGCATATATTTTTTTTTATTAATTATATTGATTTTAATGAAGATATCATAATTTATTTGGTGTTATCCCGAACACTCCTGGTTTCCTCGGACAGCTCAGACAGAAAAAGAATCCACATAGGAAAGGTCCAGTGAATTCCATCTACTGGGCCCCAATCTTAACAATGGTTTTTGGGGGAAAATGGCGCATGCGCAGAAGAGATATATCCTATAATGTTTTTTGTATAATGATGGTATACTTTGTATAATGGTTTAATATTCCATACATTTTTCCAAGAAAGTTCCGTAGAAATTTTTTTTCCCTAAGTTTCATAATTTCGAAAATATTTTGAAAATTAAAAAAAATCAGATGTTCTTTTGTTCCGAAGATCTGTCAAAAAGAAATTAGTTAAGTAGCTGACAAGCATGCTTTGAATAATTTTTACGTTTAACCATATTATGTAGCCACAACAAATACCAAATATCATATTTGTTACTAGCCGTTACTCGCGTCACTGCGCGCGTTAACAGAAATTTTATTTTATTTATTATAATATTTCAAATGTCAATATTTATGAAGTTGGAATGGTCCTGTCGCCCAATTGGCTGGAATTTTTTAAAATAACTTTTAACAAACACCGTAGAAGTAAGCCACATCTCAATAGATCGTAAATAGCGGGAAGTTTCAGGGATGGCCTGAAGGGCTAAGCGTTTTTCAGATTTTATTTGAAAACTGATATTTGCGAGATGGTTCTTAGCCATTTTTCATGGAAATGGGTTTAGTCGGGGATCGCTATAAAAAAAAGCAAAAACCGAAAATATCAATGCCTCACTGATCCCCCACGCATTTATAAATTAAGTACTTCATCGAAATAGAGATATAGCAGAAATAAATAATTATTTCCAGCTTTTTAAAGATTTGCTTTTTTGTGTCGGTTGTTTTTAAAATTTTTTATTTAATTTTCTTTTAAGACTATTTTTAATATTTAATAAATAGCAAAATCGGTCTTTGTAATGTATATATTTGTGTGCAAACCACAGAACACGTTTGTGGTGCAAACTCAGAGCATGTCATTACCGCATGGTTCACTGGTCTGGCTCTGCTCAGCTGTTATTTATTTATGTGACATGTGACGTTTTGTCCTGGTATCATCCACAGATCCTTGTTATATCATGCATTTTTCAGAAATATTATCGCTGGAGATATTTCATGCAACTTTTAATTCATTATTTTTAAAATAAATGCATATTCTAAACTAGAAAAATAGTATTACACATTTTTATTAAACATTTGTTTTTAGACAAACAGCATTTCTTTTCACAAAAAAGTGTTCTAAAGGTATGTTATCTTTTAAAAGAAAAGTGTTTTTTAGTTTATCGCACAGTTCTAAAATTTTTGGATTCATTTTTGCTTTGTAGAAATATTTTTTGTTAACATTGAACTTTAGGTTATCTGCATTTAAGGCTAATACAGGAAAATATGGAAACAAACGACGACCGTGCCATAAAAACAATTGAATTGGGCGTACCTCCGTCATTAATAGACTCGGGTAAATTGATATTATTTTCGTCTATGTGAAGTACTGCAAATACTGAAATGATTATGTTTTCAGACGAAGGGTTATCCAGTTGCATAAATCATTTGGAGCTGTTGGTATTGAATCCAAGCGCAGTAGAAGAACAAACTGTAAATATAAACCAGGTAATAATTTAGCTCATCGTAGATGTTTAAATTCCTATGAAGATAACATGAAAGGTTATAGTTCAGAACTCTTGCCACGCAAAGGGTCGTTTATTTTAAGCAAAATCCGTGCAATTTTCCTGAGATAATTTTTTATACACTTTTTTGACTTGATTTAATAATATCTATTTTAATTTGAGATAAGTACATTGTGTAAGTCAATCGATATATATATATCGGTATGTATAAACAGTTTAATATGCAAATAACTGATTTCATAAACTATTACTTTTATCGGAGCTAAAGCCCTAGCAATTATATATTAATTATACTTAATTTTTGTTTTCACGACAATCCAGCCGTTTAGGTCATTAAGTCTCACCAGGCTTAAGTCAAATTCAAATTTTCTGGATTTTGTATTCTAGTTAACGGGTTACAAGGTAATGGAACAAATAGTAGAAATTATTTTAAGGGGTCATTCAATTATTACGTTTTGTGAGATAAATTGTGATAATTGTAGTTGAAGAAGTTACGTGTAATGTGACGTCACGCAACATTGTTTGAACATTCTGTTGGAATCTCAAACAACAACAGAAATGAGATTTTTATAGATCTCATTTAATTTCAAATTTGAAACATATGCGATATGATTTTCTGACGCTTAACGCCACACCTGCATTGGATCCGTATTTCGCCCAATCCGATCCATTCTGATTCTGAATTCCGATACCGTCCGTCATGAGTGCCTACCCTGATGCCGATCGGTAAACAGTCGCTGTTGTGTTGTGGGGGTTTGACGATAGTTTTTTGTATTGACTTTTACTAGAGAAGAACATTCTTAATAACAGATGTAGAAAAAAGACATGGGTGCATCAGCTTAATAAAAATATCTGAACGGGAATTTTCTAAAAGTTGTCAATATATACAACATTAGCCGGATACATTCAAAACCACCACTGTATGACTATAGAAAAGTTTAACTCTCGTCTCTGTCAATTTTCCCCGTTATTATTTGTCATCGGAATGAGAAATCGGCATGGAAACAAACACGTTTAGTCGGCCAACCCATCGGTCTGTTAACGGCCGTCATTTTTTCTAGTCGTATTGGGCTTTCCATTCCAATGTGGCCGTCTACATTATAATCTGGATGTTTGGTTTTCTTTCGATGTAGGCCGACGTTGGATTGGGAGAAATACGGACATGATGTAGGGGCAGCCTAAGGCGGGCTAGAGAGAAATGTGACGTACTAATAGGGGAAGGGGGTATCGATATGACGAAGTGAGTTGTGGGGGAAGCTACCGCTTTTGTGACATGACGTAAATAGTCCCTAAGTCGTCACATGCACATCCTGCGTTTTTATTTATTTGGGTATATTTGTTTCCAGATAATACTATTTCTGAAAGATGCTCGATACCCTAATGATCGAAAACGTGTTTTGAAAGTTATGATTGACGTTTGTTTGCTTGTAAGTCCGAAAAATGGATATAGAAAATCTGTAATGAGAGCTCTCAAGTCTTATGAAAAGGATTATGAAGAGAATTACAAAAAGGACAAAGAACTAATAATTGGTATTATATCAGATCAACTAACCCGTTTAATGTCGCAGCAGAATTTTCGGGAAATTGAAAACATTAACAAAACTATTGGAGCCTTAAATGCTTGTTTTGAAAATTCTACATACGGTCTAACAGTGTTGGATGGTTGCATGGAAAAAATTTTACCTTTTCTTATCAAAACAATACAGATATTATTACCAGCAATTGAGTAAGTAATGTCAATAAAATAAATATCAAAGAAACACCAAACAAGCATCCGGTATAAAAAGTTGTCAAACTAAAAGATGTCAGTTTTAGTATCATCTCACTACTAATATAGATTTGAGTTTTTTGTTCATTTAATATTTCTTTATTTTCCGCTTTTTAGTTTTTTCGATTTCTTATCGAAGCTTGTATATACTTATGGTTTATATTTTATGTATATTGTATAACATGTATACTTTTGAAATCTACTTGTCACGTTTGACCATACAACAGCTCTTGGCTGCCTGAATCTGTTCCGGCTTTAAGGCGTAACACCCGGGCATAACCACATACATAGACTGACAAACACAATATCCTTCCTTAGCGTAAAAAGTTCCTCGTTTTTACAAACTGTAAAGCTGCTCCACTACATATTTCTATTTTCTGTTATTTGAACGGTTCAACTTTCTGTTTTAGTGAATCCCGATCTCTTACCTCAAAACAAGAAGTTTTGGCAACTTTACACGCAGTGAGCCGTATAATTTTATCAATTTTTCAAAAATTTGAATTCGCTTATGATAATAAAAATATCGCGTTGATCAAAAATGAAATCGAAGCAATTCTTGATCATTCTGAAATTACAGTGGAAACTAAAAACAATTTCGCAATTATCTTATTCCTCTGTACAGATATTATAGAAGGAATAACAGGCTGGAAAAAGGTAAGCATTTATCGAAATTATATTTGTTCATAAAAGAAGCATTGTAGAATTTTAAATGAATCCATCTATTGACCTAATTGACTAACTAACACGTTCTTATATAATTTTGTAACTATCAAACGGCATTTTGGAATTCGATTGACTTAAATGATTTGCAAACACGACTTTCTTTTAATTATTTCTTAAAGAACTACAAGTAGAGCGGTACTTTGGCACAATATTCCTTAAGTTCGTCATCTGAGCTATATATTCCTAGTTACAAGTTCACAAGGAGATTAAAAATGTCTGATGCTATGAAAACATGCACTGTACTGCATTGCGCTGATAACTAAAAATTTTGCAATGTCTCTCAGGCCCAGAAATTTGATTTTTTAAATATATATTTATGGTTAGCGGGTACTTGGACATAAATAAATAAAAATCCTAAGTTTTATAAATTTTGCGACGTTTCGTAGGCAGTTTTCCTACTTTTTCAAGCAATCTTTAATTAAAATATGATACAATTAATATATATAATTAGTTTTTAATTTACCATATATTATAAAATTTATCATATTACTTACTTTATAGTTTAGAATCTTTGTTATGTTTTAGTAATATCTACTTGTCATTTATTTAAAAAATAATTTAACAATATATAAACATTAGTAATTTACTATGGTTATATATATTTCAAAGATTCTAATACTATATTATGTTATTATTATATTAATTTTGTCTATTATTTTTAATATGTTCTAGCAAATTACTGTATATTGCGTTAATTCCTTGTGTATCTGATCTAAAGTTGATAGTGTCTAGTGTTTTTATATAAATCATCTCGCTTATGTTTCGTTTATACCAATTTTTTTCGTAGTCTAATATTGTAACATCTTCAAATTGGAAGTTATTTATTTTTTAATTTTTTATAGGTTTTTTTGTCGGGTTTTTTTTTAATTTTTAATTTAATTTTTATGATTATTTCGGTGAGCATAATATGCCTATGTATTGTCGGTTTTTTTGTTACACCCTGTATAGGAAAAGGACGTGATTTTTGGACAAATAACTTACCTGCACAATCTTTGCCAACTCAGATGTCCTAAAAATGGTTTGCTTTTAGATAATCAAGGACTATTTTGAAGGCAGTTGTGATGAAGTCAAAAGGGCATGTATATTATTCGGACTATTAAATGCGTTTGACAGTAGTAAATTGGATTATATGGAAGAAGATGAGACTAGAGGAGAATTACCTATGCTTATATTAATTGGATATCGGTTGATTGATGTAGCATATACTGTAGAGTAAGTTTATTATTTAGAATAAGAATTCATCTGGAGCCATGTTTGGGTAGCATACAGACCCTTTTTAGTGTATTTGCCATACGGCAACATACACTATTGGCGTCGGTCGGATGGCGGGACCTAGGGGTCGGACCAAAATTTCTCGACGTTTCATAACCTCCTAAACACTTTGGCATATATATGTGTGTGTGTGTGTGTGCGGGCAATAACTTTCGAAGGAGTTAATTGATTTTAACGAAATTTGGCCCACGTGTTGAAATCCATCACCGCAAGAGCCTATTTAAAATGGGCATAATCGGGCTATTTTAAGGGTAGTTTTTAGGGGTCGAAAAATGTTTTTGGGCCCCAAAATACCGAAAAAATTCTCCGAATCGTTTCAAAATTGAAATTTAACCCTCTGGTAGTAATTAAAAAGTGTCCCTAAAATTTTAATAAAATCGGCCTGACAGGATCGGACTTACAAATTTTATGAAAACACTAGTTTGCAGATAGTGAATTATTTACTGAAAGTTGCATATAATTTGGTATAGAGGTTCGATTGATAATAATATTGCAATTAAGAAAAAAAATGTTATTTTAAGGGCTGTATTAAGGAGTAAAATTTTTTTTTTACCCAAAAACCAACTTAAGTTCGCATAATAAAGCCACACTGCCTGTATCAGCAATACACTATATTGTCGGCAGGGTTTTGGCACTGCGACCCGGGTTTTTTTTAATGATAAACCTACTCAATTTTAATGTAGATCAGGTACCTACTTAAAAATTCCCTTATAAATAACATTTTCTCATAATGTTTTCTCACATTTCTAACATTTTCTCACGAATGTTTGTCGCTATGCTTAAAAATTCAAATAACTAGCTATATTGGTGACATCGATAGTTTGTTCAAAACGAAATTGCGGAGTAAAATACACTATTTTTAGTGTTCTGCGCAAAACGGAACACTTGAAATCACTTCGGTGTCTATCCGTCTGTCTATCTATTTTCTCTGAAACCCTAGTACAGATGTAAAGTATAAAAAGTTGAATTTTGATTCAGGGGGTGAAAAGGGCATCGTGTAGGTCGTAGGATGTCAAATGAAAATTCATTGAAACATGAATGCAGCAATACATATGATGTATTTTTAACTATTTACGATAAAAATGTTTAAAAATTGCTATTCCCACCCTTATTACTAAAAGGATCGCTCAGAAATGCCTGAAAAAAATCATGAACACCGAGATTTAAGTGTAGATTGAACAAAAATTCTCAGGATTGAAAAATTTTGACGCGATTAATAATTATAAACAATTTAATTGACACAGTTATATATATTTCAAACTAATGAATGCACGCCAATCTGGTATTTGTATTATAGAGCACTATATATGAGTTACACTAGATTGTTGGTACCGCACGAGACTCATAATGGCAGGGTCATGGGTTCGAGCCCCGTGTTGGGCGAAAATGTATCTTTCTTTTCTTTTTTTTTATTATATTAAATATCATCTATAGTGGTATTATTCAGGTCCATATAAATTATAAATTAAATAATTAGTTTGATCAGACCAAAAAATTTTTAACGTTGATTAAACTTTCATAATGTTACAACGTTTCATTGGCCATCCCGACTTCATCAGGTAATCTATAGAACACATACATAAAATTTTTTATGTATAATATATAAGCCATCCCTTGAAAATAAGCCATGGTTCGAATTAAAAAAAAATATATATATAAGCCATGGCTTACAATGTGGGATACACGGTATTTTTAAACTCCACTGAAATTTTTCATATTAAAAATTATTTTTATTTTTATTATGGAATATGAAGATAATGCATGATACTTCGTACCGATATTTTACAGGATCAGTTCAAAGGTAGACAGTCTTTTGGCAACATGTAGAGCAATATTAGGCTTATTGAAACAAATGAGTAAGATATTTCCCGATACGAGAAAAACCGACGATGTTGAGAACTTCGTAAAATACTGCTTTGCCTTTATAGTCACACATTTGGAATTTCAAGTGGATACAGTTCGGCATTTAGCAAAAGACCTTATGTTACAACTAGTCGATTTCTGTAATTCCTGTGAGAGTCGTAAGTATTCTGTTTTATCTTCTTTATCACAAAGTAAGATTCCTCTGAATTTAAAATGGGATTTCTGTAATTCTCCCCAAGCTAATTTATGCAAATATAGAATTTTAAATATGTGCAACTCTTCCTTAAGGTAGTTGTCGTGGTACAATATTGTCAAAAAGTTATAGATTATACGCACCACAAAAGTATACTAGCTTGTAGCTAAGTGATCCATAATTTGTTCGCAAGATTGTACCCGTGGAAATGTAACCCATACAGTATTCATATGCATGTATACTTTTCTATAAATTTAAACTTTAAACCGTTGTTTATAAATAATTAGACGGTCAAAAATTTTTTATTATTTTTTTTTAAACTCATAACAAATGCATTGAAAGACTGTCAGTTTTTGGAAAGTTTCTGACAGTTAGTTCTTTTTTTATAAATAAGAAACTGGTTCAGAACTACAGAGATCGTATACAATCAATGTTAATTATCCAATTTTTAATTGAATTTATCTCGGATTATATACGGTCGATCGACTTCAAATTTTCAAAGTAATTGTATTATCATGTCCTTAATAAGTATACAAAAATTAAGAATTTTCTGACGGTGTGCCTTAACCACGACAACTACCTTAAAATTGGGCAACAAGCAGCACCGCCGTGGCTAGGATTGTAAAAAAATTGGCATATTATCAAATACTATAGAAACAATTGTATAATAGTAAACTAAGAAGTTTCCACTTGAAAATACTAATATTGTGATTTAGTGATAATAAGTATAACTTTAAAAATGCTGAAAAAATAATTTTTATAACTTTAGATTATAAGGAGATATTAATTTTTTGTATGTGGGGTCGCAAACAAGGTCTGGTCGATCATTATGACGTTCTGCCATTTAATAGTAATAAGTAACAATTAAGTCAGGAAAGCAACGTATATTTACATATTATGTCAAACTTCCTATTTGACATTACATTAATTTTCATATCTATTTAACTGCCAATTCTTAGTTGCCTTCATGACTTCTTACATCATTAGTTACTATAAATATGACAATTGTGCCGCATGACGTCACCTGTACTGAGAACAGCATAACGCAGAGAATTGTCAAAATTAAACTTTGGAATAGTATAACATTATTTTTAAAGATATTAAAAAAATCAATTTGTCATTTTATAATTTTTACAACTACGATTTCAATTTTCTCACGTAGCTAAGTTAAATAATTTAGACAATATTAAATTAGAAAAAAAGAAAAATAAGTAGCTAATTGTTAAAAGGCTCAGTTTAGTAACAATAGGGACCTAAGTTTTTAAAATGACTAACAAACACATAGTTGTATCTGAAAAAATTATGTATTACCAACAGACGCTTTGAGAGTTCAGAACCAATCTAAAACTTGCTGACAAACACATCTATTATAAATTATAGACGCTCGATAACGGAGGTTCTAAACGTCTTAAACTTTTATATGTAAAAACAAACTATTAATTAACAATAAAAAACGATTTGTCGGGAAAAAGGACTTTTTAAGTAGACACTTATTTGTTATTTATAGCGACGTTTTGAACTCTTTTTATATTTTTCTAGCATATTGTTATATGACAAGCTTAAATTCTGTGTATCAGATCTTAGATTAACTGTATTATTTAACTTGATGAACACCATTTCACTAATATTTCTTTTTAGATAATTATGATAAGACAGAAATTTTGGTTTACGAACATAATTATCTAAAAAGAAACATTAGTGAAATGGTGTTCATCAAGTTAAATAATACAGTTAATCTAAGATCTGATACACCGAATTTAAGCTTGTCATATAACAATATGCTAGAAAAATATAAAAAGAGTTTAAAACGTCCCTATAAATAGCAAATAAGTGTTTACTTAAAAAGTCCTTTTTCCCGACAAATCATTTTTATATTAATTACCAAGAACAAAAAGAAAAAAAGTCAATTAATTAACAATAATTCCAAAACAAATAAAGCGATGTCAAATCTATATGATTTTTAAATAGAAAGATGGGTAGGAAATTATTTGACGCCCCCTGTGAATATTTTTGCACACCCCATTTGGAGCGCGCCTCTCAATTTGCGCACATTTTTTCTAGAATAATATTTCTTGTATACTTATTTATAGATAAATATTTACCACTTATGAATGTTTTATTAAGACGAGTGTTAAATATATCGATTGACCGAACTGCATTTTATGTTGGCGTGACAGCAATAGGGATCAAGCGAGGTTGTGACACACTGATCGAAGATCATCACACGCTTGTATCTGATCTACTGATGAAATTTTCTGATCCTGCTACGTTCATTTTTGTAAGAATATTTATTTATGGATTATGATTTTAAGACGAAACGTTGACAAGAAAAATAAATATATTATACAGGCTGGAGGTTCCATTTTTTCCCGTTGTTCTATTATATTTAAATTATTTCAATATCTTTAAATCCAATAGGGATATTCAATTTTTTTACATTTGGGGTCGCAAACGAGAAATTCGGATATCATTTTCTTCTTTTGTAGGCATATTCAACGGCTGAAAGTTTGATGAAGAAACATTTTCAAGAAATGGTGGGTCGCTCTGAAGTGGACTTGTGGCATGCTAAATGGGTATTTCCATTAGTCAAACATATTATGTATAATTCACATAAATTATCAAGCTTTGCAAAAACAAAACTATGTCTTCTATTAGCAGCCATGACTCGTTTACATCCTGACACAATCCATGCAATGTAAGCCTGATTTTTTCTGTTTACACAATTTTATTTAAGGTAGTTGTCGTGGTACAATATTGTCAAAAAGTTCTAGATTATACGCGCCACAAAAGTATACTAGCTTGTAGCTAAGTGATCCATAAATTGTACGCAAGACTGTACCCGTGGAAACGTAACCCATACAGTATTCATCTGCATGTATACTTTTCTATAAATTGTTGAACTTTAAACCGTTATTTATAAATAATTAGACGGTCAAAATTTTTTTCTTATTTTTTTTTAAACTCATAACAAATGCATTGAAAGACTGTCAGTTTTTAGAAAGTTTCTGACAGTTCTTTTTTTATAAATAAGAAACTGGTTCAGAACTACAGAGATCGTATACAATCAATGTTAATTATCCAATTTTTAATTGAATTTATCTCGGATTATATACGGTCGATCGACTTCAAATTTTCAGGGTAATTGTGTTATCATGTCCTTAATAAGTATACAAAAATTAAGAATTTTCTGACGGTGTGCCTTAACCACGACAACTACCTTAACTCATAATCCGGTTTATTTGTTGGTACAAAAATTATTTCAAAATATTTACGAAACTGTATGGTCTATAAAAAAAAAACACTTTTTTTCAAAACTCTCATAAAAACGAGTAGAATAATACACGATTGCTATGTAAGTGTACCAACATAATACTTAAAAATAAACTTGCCAAGTGCGAGTCAGATTCGCGCACTGAGGGTTCTGTACTTTACAACTCCGACTTAATTATTCTAACTTAGATAAAGCCAGGGATGCCGACTTCATGAGTACTTAAGATCTCCAGCACCCACAGTAAATAAATAAATAGTGGGTGCCGCGCACCCTCGACCACAAGCATGTGAATTGTAGTCATCATCACAGCCCTAATGGACTCTGGAGACTTATTATTTACAAGCAATTAGTATCGATTTTACTTAATATAAAAAATACAGTGATCAATTTTTTGCGGGTTGTAAAGGCCAATTAATTTTCAGATTTCTATGAATATTTATTGCAAAAACTAACTCTTAAGGTAGTTGTCGTGGTTAAGGCACACCGTCAGAAAATTCTTAATTTTTGTATACTTATTAAGGACATGATAATACAATTACTCTGAAAATTTGAAGTCGATCGACCATACATAATCCGAGATAAATTAAATTAAAAATTGGATAATTAACATTGATTGTATATACGATCTCTGTAGTTCTGAACCATTTTCTTGTTTATAAAAAAAGAACTAACTGTCAGAAACTTTCTGAAAACTGAGTCTTTCAATGCATTTGTTATGAGTTTAAAAAAAAATAAGAAAAATTTTTTGACCCTCTTATTATTTATAAATAACGGTTTAAAGTTCAACAATTTATAGAAAAGTAAACATGCATATGAACACTGTATGGGTTACGTTTCCACGGGTACAGTCTTGCGTACAAATTATGGATCACTTAGCTACAAGCTAGTATACTTTTGTGGCGCGTATAATCTATAACTTTTTGACAATATTGTACCACGACAACTACCTTAAGGGATCATACAATCAGACTCATGAATTCTAAAACTCGTGTATTTTCAACTGATTTACTCACTTATTTTCAACAAGTTTTCAGTCCCTACTTCTCATGTAAAGTGTCTCCACTTACGCTGCTCAGCCAATAAAAACACACGTTTGACAGTGTTTAACCTTAATTTAATAAAGATTTTTCTGATTGGCATGTGACTGCCACGAAGTGAGAATGGAAGGACAATTGAAAATACATGAGTCGATCAGTCTCGACAGATTGAGAATACATGAGTTCTACTGTAGATGAATTAACATAAATGCAAAAATTATGTTTGGCACTAGACCACCGGCGTACAAATCATTACAAGAAAATCACAGAAGAGATCTGTGTAGATGGATGTGTTCTGGATTTACACATCTGAAAGACGACTGTACAGGGCCGGTCCAAGTGATTTTGGCGCCCTGGGCAAGTATAGAAGTTCGCCATGGAGATTGCACAAGCTGTCGATAATCTCGAAAAAGTATTGCGATTCTTGAAGAACGCTTTCTGGAAAATGCCGCCCCCTCTGAACTTGGCGCCCTGAACAAGTGCCCGGTTTGCCCATGCCTAGGACCGGCCCTGCGACTGTAACAACAAAAAATTGATATTTGGCAATTGTTTTTAGTTGTGCGTTGCCCGGAGCCATTAAATATCCAGAAATAGTTATGTGCTGTCTGCGCAGTATAAGAAGAACATTGTCCGTTAACGAAGATCCTCTATACAATGGCCCTGTTTGGAAAAGTACTCTTGACGTCATGATTATTAAACGAGCAATGTGTCATCAGGAGGACAAGGTAATATTTACTTTTTGAATATTAATATATATGATAATTTATTAATTCACCGACAAACTTTGACAGATGAAAGGTCATTAGTGTATTTGCCATATGGCAACATACACTTTTGGCATCGGTCGGATGGCGGGACCTAGGGGTCGGACCAAAATTTCTCGACGTGTCATAACCTCCAAAACACTTTGGCACCATTTTTAAAACTGTTTATATATATATATATATATATATATATATATATATATATATATATATATATATATATATATATATATATATATGCGTGTGTGCGGGCAATAACTTTCGAAAGAGTTAATTGATTTTAACGAAATTTGGCCCACGTATTGATATCCATCACCGCAAGAAGCCTATTTAAAATGGGCGTAATCGGGCCATTTTAAGGGTAGTTTTTAGGGGTTGAAAAATGTTTTTGGACCCCAAAATACCGAAAAAATTCCCAGAATCATTTCAAAATTGACTTTAAACCCTTTAGTAGTAATTAAAAAGTGTCCTTAAAATTTTAATAAAATCGGACCGACAGGACCGGACTTACAAATTTTATGAAAACACTAGTTTGCAGATAGTGAATTATTTACTGAAAGTTGTATATAATTTGGTATAAAGGTTCGATTGATAATAATATTGCAATTAAGAAAAAAAATGTTATTTTAAGGGGTGTATTAAGGAGTCAAATTTTTTATTTTTCCCAAAAACCAATTTAAGTTCGCATAATAAAGCCACACTGCCTATATTAGTAAATACACTATATTGTCGGCAGGGTTTTGGCACTGCGACTCGGGTTTTTTTTAATTTTAATTTTGAGAAAAATAATTATATAGACTCTGTGCATAAACATACTAAACTTGAATAGACGCTGATGACCTCAGCTGTTGAACGTCTATAATCCACAATCCACCTACTAAACTTCTCAAGACGGGAAATTTCACCCTGGCGTGATCTTATTCTTCCTGCGCCTATGACGTTTTTTTTTTAAAATCATCGACAAAGTAGATGATAAAATAGCGAACTGTTTTGTAACATCTTTTTTCGAAATTCCACACTCCACAGAAGACTGCAGATTGAATCACAAAAGTGAGGGACTTCAAATTATAGAGAGTGCGGGAGCCCTGACTTTAAACTATGGAGTGTTGGCGAGCAAGATTCCCTCGCCATAACTTCAAAATACCGAGGGGACCGAGACACATTTATTTTTCCAATTTATTTATTTATTTAGTACTTAGGTATATCGATTTGTTTGTTTTTTTTTTTTAGGTTCGGTTGTCAGCGTTGTCAGTTATTTCCGAAAGCCACAAAAGAACAGAGTTTTTCAATACGCAAGAATTATTTCTAATTCGACATTTTTTGAAATATAACATGAACTCCCAAGATTCGTGTGTCCGACAAGAAATTCTCGCTTCAATGAAAAAGGTTATTATTGAAGTGAAATTTCTCCACGCATGGTAGATGGCGAGACAATAGAGTGAATTAAGGTAGTTGTCGTGGTTAAGGCACACCGTCAGAAAATTCTTAATTTTTGTATACTTATTAAGGACATGATAATACAATTACCCTGAAAATTTGAAGTCGATCGACCATATATAATCCGAGACAAATTCAATTAAAAATTGGATAATTAACATTGATTGTATACGATCTGTGTAGTTCTGAACCAGTTTCTTATTTATAAAAAAAGAACTAAACTTTCCAAAAACTGACAGTCTTTCAATGCATTTGTTATGAGTTTAAAAAAAAATAATAAAAAATTTTTGACCGTCTAATTATTTATAAACAACGGTTTAAAGTTTAAATTTATAGAAAAGTATACATGCATATGAATACTGTATGGGTTACATTTCCACGGGTACAATCTTGCGAACAAATTATGGATCACTTAGCTACAAGCTAGTATACTTTTGTGGTGCGTATAATCTATAACTTTTTGACAATATTGTACCACGACAACTACCTTAAATTCATTTTAACTAGACATATGACAAACGCAGCGACGCGTGTGTGTGTGTCGTAGTACGATTTTAATCATTTCAATATTACTTCATGCATAATTAACTGCCTGTCTATTTGTAACTGTGTCTAGAAGTTTCACTTCTGGAGTGTGTAGTGTAAACTATAGGGTACTTTTCTACCATCGTTTGTTTATTTTTTTATATTTTATTTCATCGGTTAACTATTTTTTATAGGTGTTTTCCCGAATTATAGAAAGCTATAAAGTGTTCAAACGTAAGCGTGACTTATTTGAACGCGAATATGAAGAAATGAAAGGAAGTGATCTTTTCAAACAACAACAAGACTTCCACGAACGTGAACATAAAGAAATAAAAGAAAATTATTACAATTTTGTTATTTATTTGAGAAAGTTTTTGTTAAATAACAACCTGTTTCCTGGTGCAAATTGTAATCGGCGAGTTCTAACATTAGAGCTATTAATTTTGCTTCAACCCGTAATCGATGATATTATCGGCGACGAACAGAATGAGCTGTGGACTGAATACGAAGCCTCCGCACTTTTCGATTGTCTCGACGATAGTTATGAAAATAATAAAATACTCGCAGCAGATTTATTAAAAAATCTAAATCCTTCTCTCTTTAAATTCGATGTAAGTTGATCATTTTTTTTTACTTACATCTAAATATCCAGCTAAATAGCTAGCATGAGCTTTCGATTTTCATAGATCTCAACTACCAAAGCGTACGTCAATAATACAGAACTCTACTGACACAACTGCATGTTTGTTGATTCGGCCTCTTCGTGTGAAATAACGGGTCTAGAACAGTTCAGTTCGCATGTGTATATGGACCTTAATCTATACCGATCATTAATATATGTATATTGAGGTTAAGAATAACGTAATATTAAAAATACTCGTCTTTAAAGTTCAATTCCAGATATATGTTATAATAGAAAACAGTATCACAGGTAATTGGAATAATGAAAATAAATCAATTTAAACACTCATTGATTGCAACGTTTCGTCTTAATATAATATAATAATAATATAAATAAAAAAAAAAGAACATTATATAGATGAAAAATTGTCTGAGGACTTAGGATCAATACTAAATTTTTATTTTTATCCTGTCTTCAGACAATTTTTCATCTATTTAATTAGTCAGGATCGGAACAATCTTTAAAAAAAGAACATATTGTTTTCTACAATTTTTAATAATTGTTTTTTGTAATGTCAAATTGTATATTATATCATAGTTTAACTATCGTTTAAGCATATTGAGAGCTTGAAAAAGTCTTAATTAAAGAAAGACGAAACGTTGCAATCAATGAGTGTTTAAATTGAGTTATTTTCATTATTCCAATTACCCGTGATACTGTTTTCTATTAAAAATACTGATAATTTTTTTCTAGGATGAAAACATAGTTAGCGATTCCTTGGATGAAAATCTCCAATTGGCATCAAATTCAAAACCTTCAGATTCTATTTCGGCAGCATATAAATTACATGTATGGCTTCATTTTCCAAAAACTGTGAACGTACTAAAAAGAAAAATAGCCAATGGAGATTCGAACGATCGTTATTTGATTGCTATCCAGTGGTTACTAATTGAGTTGGAAAACCAGCTTCAAACGGCTCAAACTAGTATAACGACGGCTGCGGTAGCAGCGCCTATGTATGGAGTGCTATTTTGCATAAGACATTTATTGGAGAATTGTAATACCATGTAAGTAATCGTGTTCCACATTAATATCAGGTAAACAAAGCAATTCTGGGCTTTATTAAAAGCCTTAATCTCATAGAGATATAAACGAGTCAATAGATCTATCAAGGTCGCGGTGTTGAGGAATAAAATCCTCTCGCCCACTTTTATAATCTAATCTAATCTAATCTAATAAACCAATGTTGACGATGTGTGACATTCCGCTAAACTTGTTTGGCCATTCTAGTAGGAGAGCCCGTAACACTAAAACTCTATGGATCGCCGAAAAGACCAGTTCACGGGTATTTGGGAAATTTAAGCCCTGCTTAAAAGAAAAACACAATGGTTGGCAGGCTGGCTTGGGCACGGCCGCGAAAAAGGAATAAGTTCCGGTTGTAATGTGGTATTATATTCTGCCTGGAAAAACCGGTCGTCCGATGTACCTTCGAATAGAATGATACTAACTTTATTTTAAAGTTTATACATACACAATTAAGTTAGCAGGAAAGTGGACGAATTGATGTTAATCAATAAACCAATTATTAATTCAGCGACGTTTCTGTCATATATTTGAGCTTCATCAGGCATCTATAAAGTATTTGTAAACATTTGTTTATTTGGTTGTGTACTTAATTTTAACGTGTGCTGTACTTTATAGATGCCTGATGAAGGTCAAATATATGACCGAAACGTCGCTGAATTAATAATTGGTTTATTGATTAACATCAATTCGTCCACTTTCCTGCTAACTTAATTGTGTATGTTTAAAAAAATATGGACGCAACAATTTCCAATTTAAAGTTTATGTTTTTAACATGCTAAACCTCGGATGGTTGGCGGATTTACTAAAACCATGGTAACGTTTTTAAAGTTGGCGTATCAAAAAAGTAAATTGTTTAAAATAACGTTAGTAAATTCGTGTCCATATTTTAATGAAGTTGGAATCGTAGGGAATTGAACAGTTTACAAAAGAATTAACTTTGATTAAGTTGAACGTTTCGTTGCTAATTGCAACTTCCTCAGCAACTATATTTAAAAGCAAACAACAAAATACAAAAATAGCAAATATCACATGAAACTGTCATGTGATATTTGCTATTTTTGTATTTTGTTGTTTGCTTTTAAATATTGTTGCTGAGGAAGTTGCAATTAGCAACGAAACGTTCAACTTAAGGTAGTACCCTCGCCAAACCCATTTTCTTAGGATTTATTTGAAATTTAGCCAGAATAATGTTTATGTAATTCTGCATCGATTGGCGCAGAATGAAATTTTTGAACAACACAGTTTCAGAGATATTAAATTCCAAAGTTCGAGTTTTTGAGGCTCTTATACATTACGGTATATGGGATATCAAAAAATTTACCGACAAATATTTTTGTATCTCAGAAACTTTTCTTAGGATGTTTTTAAAAAACTAAAGTAACGTTAACTAACAATCAGATAATTTTTTAAAAGTAGTCTCATTAATAACAGTTACAACACAGTTTCAGAGATATTTAATAAATAATAATGGAAAATTTACCAGATTTCAGCAGAGGAAAGGTTATATGATAAACGATCTGGCAACAACGCATACTTATCTAACCTGTCAAACAAGTTATAAAGTGAGCATGCATACATACACTGTACAAAATGTCTAGTACGGAGTATAAAAATTATATTCAAAAATCTTCTTGCATGTAATTTTACATTTAAATAGGTATTATTTTACACAAATATTACATTAACATATGTAAAATTGTAGGGTATGGGTTAGGGAATTTTACGCATATTTTTTGAAAAATTACATTTTTTTGTTTAAAATATTACATATTTGTATTTAATGTGGACTACACAACTACTTATATGTAAATTTACAGGAAAACGTGTAGCATTCCTTATAGTGTGTACGATTACCAGAACAATCGCTGACATTATATGGACCAGCGGATTATACATGTAATCGACCTCAATTTTTACAGTGTACTTTAAAATATTTTAACGCTCCGACAGTGTTGCCAGATTTCTCGCTCAGGATTGGCTGAAATTAGTACAGAATCTGCAAAAATTATTGGGCTTGTTAATAACAACTCTTAACTACATGTACTGCATAAACCAGCATAAACTTTTTACTATGACTGCCGCGAGGGTACTACCTTAATCAAAGTTAATTCTTTTGTAAACTGTCCAATTCCCTACGATTCCAACTTCGTTTAAAACACGTAAAAATTATGGAAGTTTCACTTTGGTCATAATATATCCCACAACAATGCCTTTTCTCTCTTTTGTTAATATCAGCAAAAAATAATATTTTTAAATTTAATTAAACTAGCCAAACAAATGTTGAAATTAATAATTTCGGACAGCAATTCAGCCAAAAGAAACGTGAAATGAAAAGAGAAACGTCAGTAGTCAGTATTATTATAAATCTTTACGTTTGTTTTGACTGAATGGCTGTCCAAAATTATTAATCCATAGGGTTTTAGTGTTACGGGCTCTTGGACCATTCATTGTGTGTCAAAATATGTCAAGCATTTCATACACATTGTGTGCCGAATCTCCAAATGATGGGACCTTGACATTCATTGCAAAAAATGAACACATAGATTTGTGTATTAAACTACATGTAGTAGTGTTGGGTAACTCAGATCTGGACCGGTTCAAAGAGCCGACTCCAACAGAAGATCCGTGAGAGCCGACTCACTTTTTTTTGAGCCGACGGATCAACGGATCCGCATAACTTAGTGAAACGCTTAACACACAGAAGCACATTTTACACTTACGTATCAGTTCTTGCTTTGATGCATCTGTCAGCTCAAATGACTCATGCATCACATGTTTGGCTATGCATTCTTGATTCTATACAGGTCGTGATATGATTGACTGAACTAGGTAACTCAGTGGTAGACTGCAGTAACATATTCAGAACTCGGCTCTTTTTGAACCGGTTCAGTGAGCCGGCTCACATACGGGATCCAGATGCAAAGATGCAGATCACTAAAAAGACCCGTTTTTCCCATCTCTAATATGTAGACATGAGCGATTCCTTTTTAACACGCTTTTATTAGCTTCGTATGTATGTATGAATATAATGGAATTTTTTTAGTTCAGTTTTCACCCACTTTCAAACATTTGATTAATCTGGAATTTCGTAGACGTATTTAAAAACCGACGACTATACAATAATTTATATAAATTGTAAGACTAAAAAAATTAGAGTTTTTTAAAAAAACTACAGTAATACGCCTTTATTGCAATATGAACTTAAAAAATGCTAAATAATTTGATAACAAAATTAGCTATAATGTAAAAAAAACGTGGGATGCTCTCTTGTTAAATTTTTACAATGGCTGTACTTTAACAAAAACACTTAAAGTTTGTAATAATTCCGTTTTTAAAAATATTTTTACGGTTGATGTTCAAACTATTTTATTTTATTGACGGTTAGTAAATAAAGCAAGGGACGAAACGTCGCTATAAATAACAAATAAGTGTTTACTTAAAAAGTCCTTTTTCCCGACAAATCATTTCTATAAATTGTTTAATTTTTTAGTGATTAATGATTTTTCATTTTGTAGGAATGAACATACAGAGGAATGGGAAAATTTAGTAAAACAGCTAATAAAAATAAGCTTTGAATTAAATAATTGCGTTTCACCGATAGTAAATAACTCGTCACCGGAAGGTCATTTACCGGTGGATTATGAAATGTTGCACCTTAACGAAAAAACAGGATATTTGAGAAAAATTACTCCACAGGTAGTGTTATTGTGCGCATGGAGAACTGTTAAAGAAACGTCGTTACTCTTGGGAGAAATAGTCTCAAAATTTGTACCTGAAGTTGAAACAGAAAAAATGATTATTCCTTTCCAAAAGATAACTGAAATTGGCCAACACTTTATTGCTCTTTTGTCAGAAACAAAACATAGAGGCGCTTTCGAACAAGCTTATGTAGGATTTTTAAAGCTGGTCACAAAATTATGGAGGTAAATTGTATTTAAAATGTTCATTACTATTAAGGCAAGTAGATTACAGAGACTGCCTCGTTCTTTTGAACAGTAGTGGAGGATGACGTCATTCGGCGAACCTGTCAATTGATTATGTGGCAACGACTGTTATTTATAAACTATAATGGCGATATTTAACAAATATCAATCAAATCAAAAGACAGAGTATTGATATTATTTATAATAAGTTGAACGTTTAAGGTAAGAGATTTACGTACTCTTAATTAAATATAAATGACATTTTTGATATTGTCATTATAGGTTGATAAAAATATGAACGGTCCGCCAGCAGACGTCATTCCTGCACTTATGCTGATTGGTCAGGAGGAACGAAGCAGCCTCTGTATTCTACCAACCCAGCATTGTCGTTATGTTTTGATAATAATAAATGCAGCAATCATTTGACACGTTTTTAAACGTGAATTGAAACTCAATCAAAATAACGCTCGAGTTTCGGTTTTGCCATGTGTTTTAGTTTCGGTTATGTTTACGTTTTTAAAATTTAGCCCGATATCCATTTCGATCTAATTTAGGTTTTTAATGATATTGTTAAATATATTGATATGCACAAATGTTTATTAAAGTATATTATTATTCAGAAATGTAGATATACAAGAATTACAAGTTTATCTTTAACTTACAACAGGACACGATAAAAGCTTGTGTACTTCACGACGGCCATTTTATATCACACTGTCTTACTTTCATATTCTACCTCTAGATGTCTCACGCGCTTTCACAGTGCCTTTGCTGAGCAGTACATGTAATTATAGTGACACAAATTTACTTATATCTTAACAGACATAGTTTTGAAAAGTAATATAGTATCAAAAACACAATTATAAATAATAATTTTATATTTATCTTATTTTTAATCAACAATAGAAATAATAAAAATCTACCTGATTGATGTAAAGGCAAAAGCAATTCTCCCCTTTTACTTTCGAATTAGAAAAGTTCCAGAAATTAGGATTTTCCCAAGACATCAGACTTTTCCATCGTATGAAAATTTTATTGAAAACCGATTTTAACCAGTTCCCACGATTCACTCGTTTTTTGTTTCGGTTTTTTCTGCTGTAACAGTGACTTCAGTTTCTGAAATGAAACAGTTTTAAAATTGTATTTGTTTCTAGATGTAAATCTGAGAATTTGGCACAGTTACCACAACAATGGCTTAATGATTTAATGACAAGTATAACTGGACAAGTTCAGGACAATCTGAGACTTTGCCCCACTCGACGTAGTGCCGGTTTACCATTCATGATTCAGGTAAAATTATAAACTTTTGCGTAGCCTAACAGTTAACTTATTCATTACCTTTTGTTACACATATATATCACCCTCATTTTCATCAGAGACTACGCACTATCATGAATCAATTTTACCCTACCGTGCCAAAAGAAGTTATACTTCATAAAATTGTGTGCAGTCGCGACATTCGGAAAAAGCATAATTTCTTCTGCAATATCACAGGTTACATAGTAAAATTTAGTTTACTTGTAAAACCGTGTAGTTTACATTACACACTAAAGGAGTGAAACTAACGTAGAATCTGCATCTGAATGGTATATTGACATTTATGGTTTATTGTTGCCATGGTTACGCAGTTACAGTTAAATATTTAACGCAAACGCTAAATGGTCCGAACTCGCATGCGAAAAAAAAAGAAGTCTGTATTCTACTATTTTGTCATAAAATATCATGACTCATTTTTGTTATGACGTTTTAGGCTATTACTGTAAGCGAACCAAAGGTAGGTGGAAAATCAAAGAGCTTGGCCGAATGCATGGGTACTTTGATTACACTGGCATCGATGCAAGATGAACCGAACGTGGAACCTTGCACGCATTCAATGAACATAATGCGAGCTCTATTTCGTCATTCAGAACTCGGTGATGTTATCGTTCCTTTCATCGAACGTGCTTTGAATGTTGCACTTGACGGCTTCTCTTGTCATAACTGGATGGTAAGCTTAACCTCACTTTAAGTTTGTAACGTCAGCTTAAGGATGTTTGAATACATATAATTTCGACAACTGGGCACAGACAAGAGTCACAACATTAACAATTTAAAAAAAAGGATGTTTGAAATGTAGGTCCCTTGCCACATAATAAACTGTAAGATAGGGAAGCAGGTCAAATGTACCCAAATATTTTACTCTGGTACAGTTTGTTATGCACCAACACACGGATAGATATTAGTATTCATATGGGTGCATACTATTAAGAAGATACCGTAACACCATCGCGTTCATATGTAGTTGCGATGAAATCTATCAATTTCATTGGTTAGTTGTCAAAAATTGGCGGAAATTATGTTAAAAATGTTTATATTTATGATTGCGATGTTGCCACGTTTCAACAGTAAATAATTTCATGATTCAAAAAGTTGACTGAATTCTCAATCATTTTTTTTTCTAAATTTTGCAATAAGTGATTATTATCTTAGACATTTTTCAAATTAAACATGCTTATAGAAAAAAATATACTCATTCAAATGGTAATCTCATAGTTTTTCCTTAAATTAAAAAAAAATCTTTAAACTTCATAGCTTCTAAGCCAAAAGAAGAACAGAAATTTTCTATTTCTTACTTATTGGAATCTGTGTATTTTCCAGTTAAAATGGCAAATCTAAAAGATCTAAGAAGTGTTCTTAACGATTTTTTTTGACCTTGAATTTCTTACTTAAAATGGACACTGATGTATTTGACGAGTTTTTTTTGTCATAAGAATAACTGAATAATTAATTAATAATATGGTTTTCAGGTTCGAAATGCGGCCACGTTATTATTTTCAACTCTTATGACCAGAATATTTGGCGTACAGAGGCACAGCGACAGTGATAATTTAAATATTCGAAACAAAATGACTGGACGTGTATTTTTTCAGAAATATACCAGTCTTCATGAAGATCTATTATTACGTATTCAACGTCCTTTTCAAAGTAATAGTCCAACAGAACTTTCAATTATGTCTTTGTATCCATGTTTACTTTTGCTGTCTCGATTATACCCTTCGGTTTTAGATGGATTGCATTATGACAAAGAGGTAAGATATTATTTATTTGAGAATTTGCAGAATTTTTTCTTAGCCTCTAAAAGAAACTTAGAACCATGGTTTGAAACCGAAACAAAATAATGTTCGGCAACTACATATCTGTTGAACATTGCATGAGTGAAAATTTCTCGAATTATATAAATTTATATAAAATTTTGATATAAATTTATATATAGAAATGATTTGTCGGGAAAAAGGACTTTTTAAGTAAACACTTATTTGTTATTTATAGCGACGTTTCGTCCCTTGCTTGGGACTTTTTCAAGCTTTATAACTATTAAATGTTTTGATCAAGTAGATATAAAAGTTAAAATACACATGTAAATATAAATTTTAGTTAAACAATTGCTCAATAAAAAGTTTGTAATAATTCCGTTTTTTTTAAAATATTTTTACGGTTGATGTGTATTTTAACTTTTATATCTACTTGATCAAAATATTTAATAGTTATAAAGCTTGAAAAAGTCCCAAGCAAGGGACGAAACGTCGCTATAAATAGCAAATAAGTGTTTACTTAAAATGTCCTTTTTCCCGACAAATCATTTTTATATGAATTACCAAGGACAAAAAAGAAAAAAAGTCAATAAATTTATATAATTCAAGAAATTTTCAGGCGCCAAACTTCACTAACGAGAAACAAGAAAACTTAGTAAGTATGACGTAAGCTTCATGAATTTTCTCACTTTATTCCAGATCCTAGAAAGATGGCATCTGCTCCCCTTGCATACGTTCATCTATTATGTATTTAGATTCGATTTGTTCCAATGAAAGCTACTTTAAAATTATGTAAATTTATTATAGATCCACATTTTTTTTTCAGTTACTTAAATTTTTCCCACATATTATCAAGTGTCTTAGTAGCAGTATATATAAAATAAGACAAGTTGCAGCTAAAGCGATAGCGCAGTTAATGAATGAACATTTGGTGTTGAAATACACTTTACGAATATTAAATTTTTTTTCGAGTGATCCAAAATTCCACAGTGCAAATTATTGCCACGGACTACTCTTAATGGTATGTTTTAATAAAGTATACTCTAGTTTTAATACAATTTCCTTACGATCAAAAACAAAAACATATTTCAAAGATAACTGAAGATTATAAAGAATACGTTTTGATTGTTGGTAAGTTTCGAACTGGTTGTGAGTTCTCAATGGACCTGTTAGCAACATAGAACTCCCTGGATACAACTGTGTGTTTGTTAGTCACATTCTAGAGTTCTTCAAACTTACCAAAAGACATACATATTCATTTAAAAAAAAAAAAATAATAAGCATGACTATCTGTCTCATTCAACAGTGCTTTACTAAATTTTCGGCAGGTCAAAGCTATGATTAATCATCTAAGGATTAAATTTATTTGTCACTAGCGGCCCAGTCCGGCTTCGTTCGGGTGTAAATGTAATATATAGGATATAAAAGATGAGAATCATTATCATTAAATTCTCAACGTGTATTGAATTTGCGCGAATTCAATCGCTTTTATTTGTGAGTGTTCAAAAATCGAAGAAAAATCTTATTTCCCAAAAAGAAATGTAAAAAATTCTGTTGATCCGATCGCTACCAAACTTCAGAAGATCACCCGCTGGGCTAATCTAAAGATTGTCTGAAAATTTCTTCAAAAATGGTCTTCCCAGTTTGGAGTTCATAGATTACATATACATCGTCTTTTATCTATATAGATTATTAAAATGTAAAAAGTGGTTATTGTGACATAACGATAATAGTTGGACATATACTATCGCGAAGTTTTTTGTAGTTATTGATATGTTCTTTAATATTGTAGAACATACTTTTGTTCTATCATCAATAGTTTCCGCAGCGCATGCGACGAAAGATGTTTTATGGCATTTTTTTTACACCTTGGGTTACGTTACTAAAGTTTCAGTAAGGATCCCTAATATTTTCTAGCAATAAATATAACCTATGTTACTCAGGGTGAATGTAGCTTTCTAATGGTGAAAGAATTTTTTTAATCGGCACAGTAGTTTTTGAGTTTATTCATTACAAACATACACACACAAAAATACAAATCTTTCCTCTTTATAATATTAGTGTAGATTAAATCTAATCGTGAAGACCACACATATCTGCATGACATATTTTTTTAAATTGACTTTCTTTTTAGGTGTTTTATTTGATACAAGCAATTGATGAAAGTCATCTCAAAAAACATGCGTCTGGATTCATTAGTCAAACGTGGTCCATAGCTCAAGTTTTACGAGATAGTGATTATTATCAATGTCCCCTTATTCATGACACGCTATGTAAAATTTTCAACGTGTATGTTTGCAGGTACAGTTCGGAAGTTACCTTTTTTTATTTTACTCTTAAGCATAGTTCTAAAAAATATTAAATTAATGGCGAAAGAATTTTTGAACTATCTTTAAAAACAACAAAGTTACGTTACTTCAAAGTTGAAATTTGACAGTTCTCTCTACACTGCCGTTCTCACTACAGGTGACGTCACGCGGCACGGTCCAAGGCACGATCAGATTTCTCTCAATTTCGTTTGCCACTCACGTACAAAAAATTGAATATCTCCGTTGAATTCAAAGATATCGAAATAATTCTTTCAGCATTTTTAAAATTGTCATTATCATGATGTGACACGATCAGAGATTGGTTATTTATCAATATATATAATTAAGTTAACAGGAAAGTGGACAAATTGATGTAAATCAATAAACCAATTATTAATTTAGCGACGTTTCGGTCATTTATCAGGTCTGATGAAGATCAAATAAATGACCGAAACGTCGCTAAATTAATAATTGGTTTATTGATTTACATCAATTTGTCCACTTTCCTGCTAACTTAATTGTATATGTTTGGAAAAAAAAATATGGACGCAACAATTTCCAATTGGTTTTTTATTTTTGTAGAATCGAAAAAAATGCTGAATGGGAATGGGCATTGGATTATATCATAGACGTTTTGGACTATGACACTTATGACAAATGCGCTCCTGGAGAGCAACTGGTGCAAATATCACTTGCTTTATTAAATCTTAACGCACTAGCGCGAGTAGCCCAAAATGCAAACTTCGGAAATATGAAATATATAGTCATAACATACCTGGCAAACAAAAATGACAAAGTTGTTATTTTAGCATTGAAATATCTTCTGTTATTATCGGGAAACAAACGACTTCTGACCGCTTTGAACGACTCGATTATCCCGGACGAGATACAAAACTGCGAAATAAATACCAAAGAGTACAGAAATGTCACACGACGTAAATTATTATACGACAGGCATATACTGAATTATGTTAAAAGTTTATTGAATTCTAATGTAAGTCGCGAAATGAAATCGGTATTGTATTTGGTGGTTGCGATTTATTTGAAGGACGCATCGTTTCGTGCAATACATCAGAACATGACCGAAAACGATGTGTTGAAACATTACATCACACTGTGTCGTTCAGAACACGCATCCTTAACAATGCCACTTCTGTACTGCGTCGGTAGCGTGCTCATACAAATTACAATAACCAGAGCGAGGTTATCTCAAGATGTAATCACCGATTTTTGCGACCTATTATACGATTATTCATCGCCAGAAATTGATTACGGCAGTAGATTTGCAGTGGCAACAATTATAGCCTATAACTACACTTCAATGTTCAAAAATAATAATTATGTCTCAGGTAATAACCATTTTCTTTTTGTAAAGTGCCTCGTACACGGTGCTAGATGTCAAGCTAGCTCATTCGCTAGAATTGTTGGCAGGCTGCCGTGCATGGTATGTTGCTTGAAGATCGGCAGGGAATGCTGTTGGTTTTGCCTCACACAAAGCTTGTTTGTTTGCTTGTTGCTATGCTAACTTGACAGTTATATAGGAAAGTTATGATTATGCAGCAAGTATTTTGTCGTAGACGAATTGCTATTGCCACACTTTTCATGATCGAAATCTTAAGAAAAAGCAAAGCGAAAATTGCGAAGTTGCGAGTGATCTTTAAAGAATGAAATTTTATTGCATAGTTTTTATCATCAATAAACATGTTTCATTTTTTTAGGCGTCGAGTAAAATTATTATCTGCTGTTAAATTGATTTCATAGTTTTAGGCTTGATAATTTTTGGCCCCGTCGCTTTTCAAATTAAACTTTTTTATATTAACAGCAAAAAATATAAATAAATTAAATCACGTGACAAAATTCTGCTCCGCAATTATCTTAACACTCGAACTAGCATGAAAAATAGCACCAAAATAATAATAATAATGCGTTTAACGTCCGTTTCTCGACTTTATGTCATGACAGAAGCCATTCGCACCATTACTATTTTCCATCTACCACACTTCCCGTTATTTTTCTACATTTTTAAAACTTCAACTTATGTAATAGCAATGGGCGAATGAAGGAATTGTAGGAAATTAGGATAAGGTAGGTAATTTTTTGGCCTCAAATAAGGAACCATCTCGATATTTATCTGGAATTAATTGAGGGAAACCATGGAAAACCTCAATCAGGATGGCCGGTACAGGAATTACCGTTTCTTGGCGAGAGGCAGTAGGAAAAAGTTCCAGCCACATCTGCCCCCGCCGGGATTCGAACCCGGACCTCCCGAATGCGAGCCTAGTGCTGTCACCACTACTCTACCCAGCTCGGTAAATAGCACCAAAATAAAGCAAATTAGCGAACAGCGAAGCCATTAGTGACGTCACGATCCAGAAGCGTAACATGCAAAGCTGCCATCGAGACTCCTACCAAGCGAGCGAGCTCGAAATCTAGCACCGTGTACAGGGCACTTAATATGTGTATTGAAAGTGAGTCATTATACACTTGTTGTCGGAGACGAAAGTTGGCTTTTGAATAATAGTCGCGCGTGCGCCAATCAAAAAACAAATGTTCTTACTAACCATCCGACGCGATGATTATGAACTATATCTGACAGTTCGCGTTACCTACAAGCAGTGGCGTAATTATATCGTTTGAGGCCCATGGAACATTCATCAAATGGGGCCCTCGCTCAATGTAAAGAAGCTCGACCAACGTTATATCTTTTTAAAATAAAAATGATTTGTCGGGAAAACGGACTTTTTAAGTAAACACTTATTTGTTATTTATAGCGACGTTTCGTCCTTTGCTTGGGACTTTTTCAAGCTTTATAACTGTAATTGAATTATTAAAAAACAAATTTATAATTAATTATACGCACCTGTTAAATGTTTTGATCAAGTAGATATAAAAGTTAAAATACACATGTAAATATAAATTTGAGTTAAACAATTATTGTTCATTAAAAAGTTTGTAATAATTCCGTTTTTTTAAAAATATTTTTACGGTTGATGTTCAAACTATTTTATTTTATCGACGGTTAGTAAATAAAGTCACGTGACTTAATTTATGCGGCTGCTCCTCATTTGCATAAATTAAGTCACGTGACTTTATTTACTAACCGTCAATAAAATAAAAGTGTTTACTTAAAAAGTCCTTTTTCCCGACAAATCATTTTTATATTAATTACCAAGGACGAAAAAGAAAAAAAGTTATATCTTTTTCTTACAAATGCGTTAAATCTTGATACATTCTTTTGTTTAATTTGTGTATGTACTTTAGTAGGTAAATTAATTCAATACTAAACTAATAAATTTTACTAAATGTTGTAGTAATAAAAACTAGTATCATCCGTGCTCACGACCATCTCGGGCCAGGGGTCCTCTCCGGGCGGAGGCCCGTGGCATTTTGCCCGTCCTGCCACCCTATTGTTACGCCACTGCCTACAAGATCCATTAACAGTGTATAAAGGTGCCTTTACACGAGCAATTTTTTTAGCAATAATTGCCCGGCAACAGAATGGAGCAATTAATGGATCAATCTGGAGCAATTTCAATAAAATGCGGCAATTGTTTCGGCAATATTGCTTCTAATTGCTCCATATATTCTTTAAGGTGCCTTTACACGAGCAATTTTTTGAACAATAATTACCCGGCAACACAATGGATCAATCTGGAGCAATTTCAATAAAATTGCGGCAATAGTTTCGGCAATATTGCGTCTAATTGCTCCATATATTCCTATTGCCCAAAGTGGCCGACATGAATTGTCGAATATCCACACGGTTTGGAAATTTTAGTCAATTTTCCTTGGTTTCCATGGTTACACTTTCGTGTGGTGACAGGGATGAGATGCGCCGCTGTCATTTCATTTTCTTTGCTTCTATTGTACAGTGCAGTACAGCTGTGATAATAAAGATGGCTTTCGTTTTGCTAGATACGTTCGCACCCAAATCTGTCTATTCCTTTTCTTTTTTTTTTCGTTTTAAACTTATTATAATAAAAGCACTACACGCCGCTGCCAGTAAAACCTCGTCCATAGCCAGCGACAGTTCAACTGAATTGCTACAGTGTATGAATGATTACCTTGTATTGCCTAGTTTTTCAAAGTTGCTCCATATCGCGTGATATGGTGTGGCGGTATCTTTGGCAACAATTGCTACATGTTGCCATCGCCGTGAATTTCCCGGAATTGAGCAATTTTAGTTGCCCGTGTAAGCGCACCTTTAGGGCAGAAAGTGAACGTTCGTGACGAGTGCGAACGCCGATTTTTTGCCCTGGTAACACAATCAACTATTCTGTACATATTTCAAATATTGTTTTGATTTTGGGTATAGCATATCATAGTTTATATGAATTTTGCAAGGCTCTGGGCTCTAATATAACTGGTAAAAATATTGGTTGAATTTTCAGTTCAAAATTAAAAAAATAGCGGTTCTATGCTTTACCAGATGGAGTGGCCGTACAAAATTAAAAAAAATCCGGATCGCAGTGCCAAAATCCTGCCGACAATATAGTGTATTTGCTTATACAGGCAGTGTGGTTTTATTATGCGAACTTATGTTGGTTTTTGGGCAAAATAAAAAATTTGACTCCTTAATACACCCCTTAAAATAACATTTTTTTTCTTAACTGCAATATTATTATCAATCTAAAGTCTACACCGAATTAAATACACCCTTCAATAAATAAGTCACTATCTACAAATTGGTGTTTTCAAAAAAATTGTAAGTTCGGTCCTGTTGGGCCGATTTTATTAAAATTTTAGGGACACTTTTTAATTGCTACTAGTGGGTTAAATGTCAATTTTGAAACGATTCTGAGAATTTTTTCGGTATTTTAGGGCCCAAAAACATTTTTCAACCCCTAAAAACTACCCTTAAAATGGCCCGATTACGCCCATTTTAAATAGGCTTCTGGCGGTGATGGATTTCAATACGTGGGCCAAATTTCGTTAAAATCAATTAACTCTTTCAAAAGTTATTGCCCGTACACACACACACACACACACACACATATATATATATATATATATATATATATATATATATATATGACACGTCGAGAAATTTTGGTCCGACTCCTAGGTCCCGCCATCCGACCGATGCCAATAGTGTATGTTGCCATATGGCAAATACACTAATAAGCAACAGTAACAAACAATGGTTTACACGTTAGTTGAGAGGGAATTTTAGCCTTTGAAGCTATTGAAGATTGTAAATATTGTTACAGATATAAACCTTTGTACACTATGGGCAACGATAGTGTCGCTATTAGAAGATGATGAAAGAGTAATTCGCGATCGTATTGGTCTTCTTTTCCGCTTCAAGAAATGTTCTGAACCGCTGCACTCTGAATTGGTACGAGACCGTTTGTTCGACATATTTATTAGCAGAATGAAACCAATTTCAAAAGAATGTTGCACAATGTTTCTTTTGAAGTGGATTTTACAAGATAACAGTAAAGAAGAATTAGTAGACCAGGTAAATTAATTTTTTTGTGTTTTTTTTTACTTCCGTGTGATAGGATTGAAAAATCCTGTTTGAGACAGACTCAAAACATAAAGTGGTTTTCCGCACGGCGTTTGTGCGTGCGTTTGTGGAATTTCTTTTGTTGATAGTAGTCGTAACTTCTACAAAAATTCACAGATTTGAACGATTTTTTTTCAAATGTCTGTCTTACCTATTGATGTCGATAGCAATCGGATCGGTGGTTTTGGAAATTACACAATGTCTGCACGTTTCATATCTATAATTTCTTTCATTCACATATGCAACAATGTACCATTTAATGAACCAACAGTTATAATATCAAGTTCTGTACCCCACTGCTACACGGAATTTTTGTATACTACAGTGCAGACTCGATAATTCGAAAAATGATAGTCCGGACTGTTTGGTAATTCGAACAGTCGTTTGACAATATTATGTACTTTGTAATCCGGATTCCTGGACTTTTAGTAATCTGGACTATTGTTTTTAAGGTAGTACCCTCGCGACAGTCGTAGTAAAAAGTTTATGCTGGAGTGTACAGTACATGCAGTTGAGAGTCGTTAATAACAAGCCCAATAATTTTTGCAGTTTCTGTACTAATTTTAGCCAATCCCGAGCGAGAAATCTGGCAACACTGTCGGAGCGTTGAGATATTTTATAGTACACTGTAAAAACTGAAGGCCGATTACATGGATAATCACTGGTCCATATATAAACACCAAATTTGTTTAATTTCACAGCGAAAGCCCAAGTTTTTATACAGTTCTCCTTGTAAAAATAAATAATAATGAATAATTACCTAGAAAATTGAGGGAATTTTACTTTAACTTTCAATGTAATTTTACACCCATTTTTTACAGTGTATATTGTACTTATACTATTGTATATCGTACCATGAGCAGCCTAACCTTTACCGGGACATGTGCTTATTTATTTATCTACAAAAATTGACTCAGAAATATTATTGAAATGTCTGAAAAAGTATATAGGACGATTTATTAGAAAAAAAAGTTCGTGATTTTTAAATATAAATAAAATTAGTACCTATGTTGTACCTTACATAAATTATGCTTTTTAAAATTTCCAGCGCATGCACACCTTATACTTGTTTCGCGGGTTAGATAAGTATGCGTTGTTGCCAGATCGTTTATCGTATAACCTTTCCTCTGCTGAAATCTGGTAAATTTTTCATTATTATTTTTTAAATATCTCTAAAACTGCGTTGTAACTGTTAATGAGGCTATTTTTAAAAAATTGTTTAGTTGTTAGTTAACGTTACTTTAGTTTTTTTAACAGATCCTAAGAAAAGTTTCTGAAATACAAAAATATTTGTCGGTAAATTTTTCAATACCCCGTATACCGTAATGTATAAGAGCCTCAAAAACTCGAACTTTGGAATTTAATATCTCTGAAACTGTATTGTTCAAAAATGTCATTCTGCGCCAATCGATGCAGAATTACATAAACGTTATTCTGGCTAAATTTTAAACAAATCCTAAGAAAACGGGTTTGGCGAGGGTACTACCTTAAGCAGTGATAGAATGATATAGTACACAAAGAACGTACTATGGCGCCACATAAACGACTACGCTATCATTGCAAGTAAAAAATTAACTTGCTCTGTTTGTCCATCAGTCAGTTAATTTGAGTCAAAACTTGCAATCAAAATTTCGACGTGATCTAATTAAGCTAGAGCTTTGTGAACACATATATAAGTTCAGTGAGAATGCATGTCTCCGATATGGCGAAGAAAAAGGTAATCCGCCGTCTTGGGCGATGGCGGATTACCTTTTTCTTCACAACTCTCTTAGCATGGGAATCAAATGAAAAATTTTGGCGATTGGAATACGATAAACTATGTGACGTCATTGTAAACCAAATATGGTGGACGCCACATAGCCAATCGATTTGAAATTTTGTACGCATAATATGTATTCCCGATGAAGATACATAATTCAAATGTTTTTAGAATTAAATAATCGCTTAATTTTAATAGATTAATATTTTAATTGTAAAAATTTTGAAAGACTAAAAAGAACAAAATAAAATATTAGTAAAAATAACTTTTTAAAGACAAGCTTTTATTGGTATGTACCAAGAAGGAAAAAATAATTTTTAATAATTTAGGTTCATAATTATACAAGCGTGGGTTGTGATTAATAAACTATCACAGAGTTTACAAGCCACGTCTTTATAATTATGAACCTAAATTATTAAAAATTATTTTTTCCTTTTCGGTACATTTCAATAAAAACTTGTTCTTAAAAAGTTTTTTTTGCACTAATCTTTTATTATTCAGCAACTGTTGGGTTAAGGTAGTTGTCGTGGTACAATATTGTCAAAATATTATAGATTATACGCGCCACAAAAGTATACTAGCTTGTAGCTAAGTGATCCATAATTTGTACGCAAGACTGTACCCGTGGAAACGTAACCCATACAGTATTCATATACATGTATTGTTTTTTATAAATTGTTGAACTTTAAACCGTTATTTATAAATAATTAGACGGTCAAAAATTTTTTCTTATTTTTTTTAAACTCATAACAAATGCGTTGAAAGACTGTCAGTTTTTGGAAAGTTTCTGACAGTTAGTTCTTTTTTTATAAATAAGAAACTGGTTCAGAACTACAGAGAATGTATACAATCAATGTTAATTATCCAATTTTTAATTGAATTTATTTTGGATTATATACGGTCGATCGACTTCAAATTTTCAGGGTAATTGTATTATCATGTCCTTAATAAGTATACAAAAATTAAGAATTTTCTGACGGTCTGCCTTAACCACGATAACTACCTTAATATAGATTTCTGTCAAAACCGACACTAACGCGAAGTCCCGGCTAAAGGCTAATATTAAAATATCAAGTGCTATTTTAGAACAGCGTCTTCACTAAAGGCGAGATAAATATTTATTCTGAAGAGATCTGCACGGTGCGATTAGCTTGCAAGCATTTAAAGAGGATTCTGATAGAACAAAATGTCCATATTGATATTTGGTTTAATTATTTTGGCAAACTGGTGAACAAAAACGAATATGCAAACTGGCTCGAAAGACATACAGATGCTAGCACGAGTCTTTTATCAGCAAGAGTATTATCAATGTCTGGCTCTAGTAACGTAATTAAGTATGATAACAATGTTTTAAAATATAAATTAAATCTATCAAGATCCATTTTAGTTAATAATTAGTTTCTAATATAGTAATTGTATATATTTATAATGATGTTACTAATGTACATTTTTTTACATGTATTAAAAAAAAACGGAAATGATCAAATAAAACAATCGACACCAATAACTTTGACTATACTTTGATTGAAAACGCAGTATAAGCAAAGTATAAACAATCCGCAACTCACTTTTCTTGTGGTTTGCATACCTGCAGCTGTTTCAGACGACGCACCTGGGGAAATATCAGATTTTATTGGAAGTTCTTTTCACAAAAAATAGGTCTCTAAAACTTGTTTAGTTTCTGCTGTATGATTCACCTCAAAGAATAAAAAAAGTGGGTGTGTAATGTACGCGAGTTGAAAATTTACTTCTTTGGCGTGATTGAAATTAATTTGCATGCAAACAATTTATTGAAATGAAATAATAAAAGGACTGGACAGAGATCACTAAAATTCTCAACTAACAAATGTCGTGATATCTGATTATACTCACTATTTTAATTTTATTAAAATCAAAATATTTTACAAAATGTCTAAGCTGTATGGTTTTTTTTTATGTTACTGGCAACCCCATCCTGTTCATTTTGATCTTACAGAGTGCGCGCGCATCGTGTTTTTTTCATAACACGCCAAAAGAAGTATAACTTCAAATATATGTATTTTCCATTAAAAATAACGCACATTAAAAGAGTATTGTTAAATGAATACAATAAGCAATTGAATAAAAAATAGTATTTTCTTTTGTCCGTAGTAATATGTGAGTTTCAAAATATTTTACATGTTTCACAGCTTCTTACTTTCACTCTGTTTTCAAATCAGTACGTCGTTACCAAAGCTCTTAAAAGTATGCCATTGTACTTAAACTACATCTACACACACCCTATTTTCTATGTATCGAATAATTTAATATTGTATCAATAATTTTTTCTGTTAGTTAATGATAATAGCAAAACATAACTAAAAAATCGAATTTAAATAGCTATGATTATATATTTTATTTTAATCAGTAATCTTACTATAGCTATGCAATTGTTTTAGAATTATTTTGAGAAAAATTACATCAGACATATTAAAAATCCTAATATGAATTAGGTAATAAATTACGAAAAGAACGTGAAATATGCACTTCTGAGATAAGGTTAATCTTAGGGCGGTCGTAGTTAATCATCATACAACATATGTAAACCGCTCAAACAGTCACTGTCAACCGCTCGTGTGAAAAAAAACCAGATAAAGATAAATTGTAGATGATAGGAGCTCGACAGCCTAGGTCATTAGTATCATAGCCAAATAAAAGACCTCTGATGTCTGTATGCTTAAGGCCCACTGAGATGCTAAAACAACCTTGTATAACTCTTGAAATTAGTATGCTAATGTCACGCTCTTTTGGAATCCCATTATTTGCAGTAGAGTTGGGTAACTCAGATCTGAACCGGTTCAAAGAGCCGACTCCGACAGAAGATCCGTGAGAGTCGACTCACTTTTTTTTGAGCCGACGGATCAACGGATCCGCATAACTCAGTGAAACACTTAACACACAGAAGCACATTTTACACTTATGTATTAGTTCTTGCTTTGATGCATCTGTCAGCTCAAATGACTCATGCATTACATGTTTGGCTATGCATTCTTGATTCTATACAGGTCGTGATATGATTGACTGAACTAGGTAACTCAGTGGCAGACTGCAGTAACATATTCAGAACTCGGCTCTTTTTGAACCGGTTCAGTGAGCCGGCTCACATACGGGATCCAGATGCAAAGATGCAGATCACTAAAAAGACCCGTTTTTCCCATCTCTAATTTGCAGACAATGAAATTAAATGTTTATATTTTATTAGAGTAGTCCCTCATTTTTCATGGTCACCTATTTGACACCCAAAACGTATTTTTCGCGGATGACTTGACTACAAGATCAAGCGAGAAGATTAAAGACTAGGGGGAGAAATTTGCTATTCCAAGCTATGTAACATGCTAATCGTCGAACGCCAAGAGACAGGCATCTATCACATACAAGGTACATGCTTATGTAAATTTGTATCTTTAAAATTAGTTCTTTCCTGTTTTTTTGGAATCTAACCCCATATTTTTATGTTATCTTACACGATTTTAATATACGAGGAATTTTCAGAACACAAAATCACCGCATGAAGAGGGACTACTTAATATCGAATTGAGATCATCACTATTATAATTTTGGTAAGATAACTTTGAAAGACCGTTTTCAGAAATTATTGTCGTATTTTAAGAGTCAATATAAAAAAAGAAGTATTTATAAGGTACCAAATTAATTTGTATACACGTCACTTAAAAATATTTACGGAAATAAATAATTTTATTATAATTAAAAAAAAAAATCACAATATTAAAATGATTTCTTGGTTCGCTGTGGCAAAATTGAATCCTTTGCGTAATTGAAGAAAGACAGTAAGCCGTACTTCTTTCCTCGTCGAGAAAAATAATTACTTACTACGTCGCTTTCATCTAAAAACCAGTAAATTTTTAGAAAAACTCAAAGTTAAAGTAGTTGCGATTTTGTTTTACCTAATAGTGGTCTTTTTTCAGCTGTCGTTGGAAGCACATATTCATTTGCAGATAGAGAAATAAATAGTGCAAATGGCACTAACCATAAACAAATTGTGAAAAACGCCATCACCTAAAATAAACAATTGCTTAGTAATTGATCAACTTCTCTGTAACTATTATTTCCATCAGGGTACTTAAATAATCCTTTTAGTCAAAGCTGTGATTTTGCACACAGAAACGTATGAGCAATCTCAGAGCAACATTATGACTTATTATACTAAACACGTAAATAACACAAACGCAAATAATATGCTTAAACAGAAATTAACATTCCACTTTGTGATCAACATTTTTGATAAATACGTGAAAATCAAATGGTACAGAGCAGATGAGTTGATTTGCATTCCATAGTTGATAATGGTCTATTTAAAGAAAATCTGATATAATTTCAATGATAACTTACTTCACTGAAAGTATGTATTAAGGTCCCGAAATATTGAAATGCGAGATAATGGTTTACTAGGAGCAACGCTACACCTATAATAAAAACTGGAGAAAAAGGATTTACAAATGGAAACGTTTGAAGTATGATCCAATGAGCTAATTGAGCGACTAAACCACATATCATTAAATTTAACGGTAAGTCTTCGAATAACCAGAAGCCGAAGAAACAAAATGTAGTTATGATTACCATCAGTGATATACATTTTTTTGCAATGACTGTGTATTCTTCAACTAATTCGGCAAGGTAATATAATCCTGCGGCTAAAAAATCAATTTGTATTAGTAATTTTTAAAAAATATGAAAAATTATATAAATATACCTATTGACACAGTTATAAAACAAATTTGTATCACAAGTGCAATCCATGTTAATAAGAAATAGAACCACATTTCAGTATTATGTACTATATTACGTTAAAATTTTAGGTTACAATATGCATTATGACATTTACGACAAATCTGAAATGACAATCTCTTTTTAGGTTATGTGTAAAAAGTGCAGTGACATCCATTGTGGTAAAAATTTCGCTTGCTAGAGTAGGCCAGAGGGCATACATCATTGAGTAAATAATAATATACAGTAAGAGGTCTAATTTCTAGGTAATGCTCGACCCTCGACCGGTGCTACCACTAAAATCTGCAGTCAAAACATGATTCATGCACGGTTGCGTCCGAGCTTTCGTACTGAGTAAAAATATATTTACCCGTTGATTTTAATGGCAGCACCGGTCGAGCATTATCTTAAACTAAAACAACACGCTTTTAGGAACTAAAAAATGCAAAATAATTTGACAACATAATTTAGCTTTAGTGTAAAAAGCGGGGAATGCTTAATATCGGTAATACATTTTTCATTTACTAGCTAATTGTAAGCGTAGAGTTATTCTGAAAATGCTTTTTACAGTAAAGCTAATTTTGTTGTCAAATTATTTTGCACTTTTTAGTTAATAAAAGCTGTTGTTTTAGTTTTTTTAAACTCTAATTTCAATTATAAGACTAAAACACAATATTGCATTTGACTATGTGGTAGGCAACTCAACGTACGTTACTGTACAGCGTGTTTATTTGTTTGCTGAAATGTTTCAAGTTTATTTAGGTCCTGATCAGGATAATGGGACAAACTTATTAAATTATTGTATTGTCATCAGTCCTTGATAAGTGTGCAAAGTTTCAGTTTAATCTGACGTTTTGAAGGGAGTGAATTTCACGTTCAAAAATTCCTTTACAAGCAAACAAACATACAGGTGACGCTAATAAAAGTGTGTTAAAAATATTAATCTCCATAAAAAAGTCACTAAAAAGAGCAAAATAATGAAATTTTGAGGTCCGTGTCAACTTAATAAAAATAGATATGAAAAAAGTTCTTGTAATGAAATTGGCACCGACCTCAAAATTTCATTATTATTTTTTAGTGACTTTTTTTAGTTTTTTAATTTTTTACTTTTTAGTGGATTTGGGCCGTGTTCCGATATACACTGCGAGCACTGTTCAGTGCTCTTATTTTTTCGTTGCGTCTGAAAAAATTGACAAAATCCACGTTTTTTCCGACTCATAGACTCCACTAGTTATAGCTTTACTTACAGTGCTCGCAGTGTATACCGGAACACGGCCTTGATTTGGCACATTTTTATTAAAAATATTTCGTAGCTGCTTTGTTTATAAATTATAATTAAAAAAAAACTCCTGAACCGATTTAAGCAAAATTTATGTGGGATCACCCTGAGATATGCCTTATATAAGAAAAGAATCATCATTAACATCGGTTCACAAATGCTGCCGTTATGAAGTACCATACATATAAAAAATGTATTTTGATGATATAAAAACAGATGAACCTATTTTAATAAAAACTATATGGTACCAGTCCGTCAGCATTCTGAACAAAGTGGCATTGAAAATTTTCAAGTCGCGAAAATATCGATAAACATACCATAAAAAATACAGATGAATATAGAATTTCCTTTTTTTTAATTAAAAAAGTTCTCTGTGTATATTCTTTACTCAATGTTTTAGTGTTTTTCATTTTTGTAAAAGGTTCTGTTTTGTGAATTAAGTCATGTGTTGTATTTGACAGCTGTGCATATTTGTGTGATAAATTAAAATAAAAGAATTTATTTGCAATGTCTGAAGCAAATGACGAAACGTTTCATAATGTTATGAATTTGATTAATAATATAAAGCAAGGGTACAGTAATTTTTAATTAAATATGTGAGTTTTTAAAATATAGGTTAAGAACAATTATTATATTTGCAGAAAAATTACAACGTCTTATGAAATTACAACGAAAACTGTTTCTTTGTTGAAACAAATAGTTGCAAAGAACGAATGGAAAACAGCCCAGTAAGTTGTGATTACACTGACTATTTTTATATGATAAAAATATATCATAAGTGGGAGCACGCAATTTCTCCATTTTTTTCAGTACTAGAAAACCAAAATTAAACAAATCGTAAGAAACGAGGACTAAAGTTTGATTGTTTTACACCTCAGTTTTTTTAGCAAATTTAGAGAAACCTACTGTCCACTGCCGTAAAACATAAAGGATTGATTTTTCTTCAAAGCTCCTTTTCAGCTATTCAACCGGTCAATAGCAATTTCTTCATTTACCAAAAAAACAGTTGCGGAACTAGGAAACTTTTACCACCAAAATGCGTACATTATGTTAATATTTTCCATAAGATGAACGTACGAAATCCCTCTAGTGCCTCGCCATTCAACGCGAGTTTTCTCTAAGTCGTTACTACTTTTCAGAAATCTTTTACGGCTCGTTAAACGTCATGGATGTGAGTTGGTAAATGCATTGCCTCAAGAAGCTTGTGCGGCAAATATGCTGCGACATATTTTGAAAATAATCAGAGAAGAATATATTGTGGGCTGCAAGGTAGGCATGAATTCGCTGTCATATTTTTGTATAAAAAAGAAATCTTCTAGAAGACGAAAAATTATCGCACCTATCCTATTTAATTTACAATGAAATTGAAAAATAGACTGAATTTAATTTATATTAACATTTGCTTTTTTTTTATTTTTTAACGGGAAATTGGACAATTCAAATATAGTTAAACTAAATAAAAAAATTGCGACGTTTCGTTAAATCTTTTTAACTTCTTCAGGCACAACTGAAATGATTAAAAATATAAATTAGTTAATGAAATAAATATTTTTTTTTTTTTAGTTTAACTATATTTCAATTGTCCAATTTCCCGTTAAAAAATAAAAAAAAATATTAATTATAATGAACGTGAACAATATTGAGAATTAACATTTGCCGTAATAGAACAAATCTGAAGGGCAGCAGTCATTGCATCAAATAGTTACAGCGGGAGATGAAACTGACGGAGATGATTATCAAAAATTATTGCCGGGATTACAGGAATCTATTCTTGACCATATATCAGAATTCCAAGTTGAATTGGAAACTAGGTAATTTTCTATATTTTCCTTATAATTTATATTCTGTTGATCAGTTAACTCTTTGATTGACGGTACAAATTCAAAAAATCGGTTCGTGGAGCCAAATATACTTTTAGATAATTAATCGCTTCTGAAACACTTTTGTAAATTATTCGTCGATTTTGTATGAAAAACACGTTTATTTGTATTAGGAAAAATCAGGTCTTGAAATATATTAAATAAAGAGGATCAGGTGAAAAGACCAATTTTTAGGTACGTTTTTATTCGATATACGGCGTTTCGTCGGTATTATTCCGATTTCTTCAGGTATCTAGTTTTAACAGACATACATAGATATAGGTAATAAATTTCAAGTTATAAAATAAATACAAAATTATAAAAATTTTAAATACAATGGAAATTACCTCGAAAATATTTTGTATGACTTATGTTTTAACAGAATTTTCGAGGTAATTTCCATTGTATTTTAAATTTTTACAATTTTGTATTTATTTTATAACTTGAAATTTATTACCTATATCTATTTATGTCTGTTAAAACTAGATACCTGAAGAAGTCGGAATAATACCGACGAAACGTCGTATATCGAATAAAAACGTACCTAAAAATTGATCTTTTCACCTGATCCTCTTTATTTACTTTTATTTGTATTAGAGCTTTACCGTAACGCGAGCAAAACTGGATATAAAGTAGCCTATCATTTGTATGCAGTTGGACTTATGTATTTTCAACATTATCGATTGTCAACCGATTTTACTCACGTATTTTCAAGTTTTCAGTTCCTACTTTTCACGCCAAATGTTTACAATAATGGAAAAATACCCTTGACCACTTTTAACCTCAAATTAAGACAGATTTTTTCTGATTAGAGAGTAAAGAAGTTGAAAATAAATAGAGTATAAATATTTAAGGAGTTCAAATGACATAGGCTTTTTCATAATTTTTCCGTCCACAAAACCTGACACTTCATTTTTTTTTCAATAATAGCGCTGATGTTCGGCAATACCATTTCCTCACTGATTATTGGTGGGTGTACCCGTTTACTTAATGATTAGTAGACGTCAAGTGGGCGTATCCGTTTACTCAGTAACAATTGGTGGACCGAGTACTCTGTGCACAGTAGCGCACTCTACAAAGCCATTTTTTTAGCATTGCGCGTTTGGAATTCTCATATCTGTACTCGGTGTGAAAATACGCGAGTCGATTAGTCTTGATAGGTTGAAAATACATGAACTCTACTGTGCGTGCATACCAAATGTCATTGAAATCGGATTAGGGTTCTAAGCGTAAAACGAAACAGACAGACGGAGTAAATAACCTCCCTTTACAGTTTTATTTTTAGTATTGATTCTTTTTTTCAGTACGGATAATATTGCTTCTCAAGCATCAGAACACATTCATTCGAACGAGATAATTATGACTTTAGGAAAATCAAATGTCGTAGAACGATTTTTAAAGTCGGCCGCACGGAGTCGAAAATTTCAAGTTATAGTTGCCGAATGCGCACCAATGTGTCAGGTAATTAAAATTTCGATTATAAGAATTACTGTTGACAATATGGATGTTGACTATTTTTGGGAAAGTGTTTTAAATCGTGCATAAGTACCTAATATTGCCACAAATATTTATGATTTTTATTTAAATACAAGTCAAGCCTTAAAAATCATGTATTTTAAATCCCGTTTCAAATTTCGGTCCAAAACGCCGATACTAATCGCGTGACGTCACCTGTTCATACCAAAGGAGGCTCAAAAGTTTACACGGGAGCTACCATCCTATAGACGCCTATTCTGTGCTCATAAACGTTAGTAAACTGAGGTGATGAAAAGTTGTTTCGTAGTTGTTGCTATAGTTACATGTAATTTGACGTTTCCTATGAACAAATAATAATAAATTACACACTAAATATTAACCAAACAATGAAGTTTTTTGACAGCGGCTGAACATATGACGTCATGTGCTCTGGTGGGTGTCTGTTGTCACGTGACTTGAGAGTGATTTTATTAGGTTTTATTTATTAAATATTAATTAAATTCCTTAAAAATAAGGAAAAATATAGTGTTTTTTAGTATTTCTATCATAGAAACTACTACTTTTCATTAAAATTATGTTTTTATTTGAATACAGTCAACATCCCTATTGTAGCTTACAGCTGAGTACTTCTGAGATATTTTACCGAGTCACTCTTGTCTTGAGGAGTAGAAAAAATGTTTACACATCAAAACTAGGAAATAAGTTAAAAAATAAAATTGTGAAATAATATTTTCTTGTAGCACTATGCATATTCCAAATGTGAGTGCATAAATCAAATTGTTTTGCTATAAATACCAAACTTCATGTAAAGTCAACTAATTCAGATAAACAAATTTTGAGATATTCTTTTTAACACTGATTCAAGCTAGTTCAATTAAAAAAATTGAATTAAACGCGACCAAAGCCAAAGGTAAAAGCTAGTATAGTAGAATCCCGACAAGTTAATGTTTAAGGAAAACCTTAAATAGTTTGAGATATAGAGTTTTTAACTTAAAGAGGAATTAAGTTGAGGGGGTTTTCATGATTCATATTCTTATTTACTGAGGTTTCATTTTAAATGTAAATGTTATATAATATAGATGTAACTACAAACTTTATTTTTTAGTTACTGAGGATCAAATACTCAATTATTCATTTAACTTGTAGAGGTTATCGTATTTCAAGTAAATGAGATTTCATGGCCCGAGAGCAAAGGAACAAATAACTTTATTATTTTATAGCGGCCCAGTCCGGCTTCGCCCGGGTGTAAATGTAATATAAAGAATATAAAAGATGAGAATCATTATCATTATATTCTCAACGTGTATTGAATTTGCGCGAATTCAATCGCTTTTATTTGTGAATGTTCAAAAATCGAAGAAAAATCTTATTTCACAAAAAGAAATTTAAAAAATTCTGTTGATCCAATCGCTACCAAACTTCAGAAGATCACCCGCTAGGCTAATCTAAAGATTGTCTGAAAATTTCATCAAAAATGGTCTACCCGTTTGGAGTCCATAGATTACATATAGATCGTCTTTTATCTATATTAAAATGTAAAAAGTGGTTATTGTGACATAACGATAATAGTTGGACATATAGTATCGCGAAGTTTTTTGTAGTTATTGATATGTTCTTTAATATTGTAGAACATACTTTTGTTCTATCATCAATAGTTTCCGCAGCGCATGCGACGAAAGATGTTTTATGGCATTTTTTTTACACCTTGGGTTACTTTACTAAAGTTTTAGTAAGGATCCCTAATATTTTCTAGCAATAAATATAACCTATGTTACTTAGGGTGAATGTAGCTTTCTAATGGTGAAAGAATTTTTTAAATCGGCACAGTAGTTTTTGAGTTTATTAATTACAAACATACAAAAATACAAATCTTTCCTCTTTATAATATTAGTGTAGATAGAGATTTTTACATTACCAAGATATAAGTTATCGAGATTCTGCTGTGGTATATAATGAACGGTTACGCAAATGTGCGCTGGACAATCATTTATTGCATCAGTAATATCAAACTACCGACGCATTACTACACTATACAGACATGAACAAAACTGTTGATTGTTACAGGGTCACTCTCTCGCAACAAGCCTGGGTAAAAGTAAGATACAGACTACCGTCATCGCTGATACAGCGATATTTGCAATGATGTCCAGAGTAAATAAGGTTATAATTGGCACGCACACTGTGATGGCAAATGGAGGTCTACGTGCTTTGTGTGGCGCCCATACCGTTGCCCTTGCGGCAAAGCATTACTCAGTTCCGGTAAGAAAATTAATTATACTGCATTAACTGCTTTTAGAGTAGCCAAGATTGAAAGGATGCCTTCGCTTATATAACAGAGGATATCAAAATTTATCAAAAAAAATTTCTCTCATTGATAAAGTGAATTTCCCCCAACATTCCGGTACTTTTAGTGCAGCCTTGGAACAGGAGGGAAAGGGCAAAACATACATCAAAATAGTGTTGGGCATAATCGATACATTTCAATAATCGAATGAATCGAAATAATCGGTTTTTATAATCGAATGATCATTCGAATTATCGATTATGAATGATTTGAATTATCGATTATGAATGCGGCCCGCAAAACCTGTGAATTCGGCCCGCGATATCGATAAGATATATTATATTTTTATTAAAAAATAAATAAGTAAATAGTAAAATAAATAATACATATTACAAATAAGATACAATAAAATATTTTAATATTTTTAAAAAATTCTTACAGAACTTTAACCATACGCGTTTGTATGAATAAAATATTGTTTACTTTATATTTAAAAAATTATTGTAGTATGTCTAGTCTAGTTATTACGCATTGGTTTTGATTTTATTACGTTCTTTTTTTTTTTGGCCCGCCAAAAAAATCGGGAATATCAAATTGGCCCGCCTACGAAAAACTTTGGGAGCCCCTGGTTTAAACAAACGAAAGCACCCCCACCTCCAGTGCAACAGACTTCCCAATGTGTGCAGATGCAGAACCGAATGATATATTATCATTCATAATCGACAATCGACATACATACATTTCATATCTCGCTAACCATAATCGAATCATGTGAATATCTCGCTAAGCATAATCGAATGATATCTCGCTAAGCATAATCGAATCATGTGAATGATATCTCGCTAAGCATAATCGAATGGTATGATGATATCTCGGTTGCCATAATCGAATGATGTATGATAATTCATAATCGACAATCGACATAGTACTGTGTCGGGATTAATAGTTAATACAAAACACATTAATAATGGAATCGCTGGTATGATTCAATACAAAAATTAAACGAATTCTTTATTATTATAAATTAATTATAACTCATAGATTTGTATTTAAAAAAACAATATAATCTAAATTTTTGGGTGAGAGTCTGTTCCTCCTTGCATTAGTAATGACACCAGTTTTTGAAAATATCCTTTCGGAAGGCACGGAGGTAGCTGGCGCACAGAGAGATTTTTTATGAAGCTCGTATAATTCAGGAAACAAATTTTTGTTTTCTGATCAAAAAATAAGGGGATTGGAAGAGCGAGATATATCGGGCATTGACAAATATTGTTTTATGATTGCAACGGCTTTTGTAGTAATATAGTGACAGTGAATAATAAGTAATAAGTTAATAACCGGTCACTATGAGAAATGTATGTACCGTATACACGTAATCTCAAAAGATACGCCGCCGCTCTAACTTTAAGTAATGCAGTCAATGACTGGTCTACTGGAGTCTGGGAGACTGGAATGCCAAAACAGTACAACTGTACAACACAGAACAAACGAAAGTACCCCCACTCTTCAGTGCACGCAAATGCAGAAACCGAATGATATAATATGATATATGTCGGGATTAATTCACATACATTTCATATCTCACAATCGATTGAAGCGAATGATATCTCGCTAACAATAATCGTTTCAAACGAATGATATCTCGGTTAACATAATCGAATGATCGATTATTTGGCCATAATCGAAATATTTCGATTATATCATTCATAATCTCCCAAGACTACATCAAAAGTATGAGAATCCGGTTTTCATATGTGACTCAATAGGGATGTTGACTATTTTTGGGAAAGTGTTTTAAATCGTGCATAAGTAACTAATATTGCCACAAATATTTATTATTTTTATTTAAATACAACTCAAGCCTTAAAAATGATGTATTTTAAATCCCGTTTCAAATTTCGCTCCAAAACGCCAATACTAGTCGCGTGACTTCACCTGTTCATACCAAAGGAGGCTCAAAAGTTTACACGGGAGCTACCATCCTATAGATGCGTATTCTGTGCTCATAAACGTTAGTAAACTGAGGTGATGAAAAGTTGTTTCGTAGTCGTCGCTATAGTTACGTGTAATTTGACGTTTCCTATAAACAAATAATAATAAATTACACACTAAAAATTAACCAAACAATGAAGTTTTTTGACAGTGGCTGAACATATGACGTCATGCGTTCTGATTGGTGCCTGTTGTCACGTGACTTGAGAGTGATTTTATTAGATTTTATTTATTAAATATTAATTAAATTCCTTAAAAATAAGGAAAAATATAGTGTTTTTTAGTATTTCTATCATAGAAACTATTACTTTTCGTTAAAATTATGTTTTTATTTGAATACAGTCAACATCCCTATTACTGATACATTGTGTTTTCCCTATGTTCTCAATCTTGTGATACAGGCTGTATACACTAATTCGTTATTTGTAAATGGTTCATTTTGATTGCTAATTTGCAACAACTCTGATTATTACAAAAGAATTTGATAAAATCGTTTTGTTCATTCTTTTTATGCTGCTGTAAATGCGAAATACTGTATACCGAAAAATGTCCGTATTAATAATTTTGTAACACTTCTAGGTCATCGTGTTGGCACCGATGTATAAATTGAGCCCTGTATATTTATGCTCTTACGAACAAGACGCTTTCAACGTTTACGACTCACCCGATGGTGTTCTTCCATATGCGTCTGGACCGCTAATCGATGTAGTCAGAGTTTACAACCCCGTTTTCGATTATGTGCCTCCTGAATTAGTTACGTTGTTTATTTCCCAACAGTAAGTATATTCCTTACCTTACACTTTTTATTACATTAGACTAACAACGCGATCTGGCGAAATTTTTCAATAACCATTATATTTGATACTGCAATAACTACTTTTTTTGTTAAATATTGTGTTTATTGAGCTGGCAAGTGGAAACAGGGTTATGGGACTATTTTTTTTTTTATTAAAATCGGTCAAGTGAAAGCCACTGAAAGTTCTTGGACAAAGGAAAACGCCTTGTTTTTAAATAAGATTTTACATTTTGTTATTGATATTAACAGATTCCACTACAGTCTAGACTCTAGAGTGTTAATAATAGTGGAATTTGAAATATATATGTAGAGTTTTTTTTTATTTTTCCTGTAAATGTCACTATGATTTGTTGTGTTTTTCAGAGGTGGAAATGCACCTTCATACATTTATCGACTGTTGACAGAACTTTATCATCCCGATGACTATAACTTACAATAAAGTAAGCAACCCGGCCATTTAGAGGTAAAAACAACACATTTTAACTTAATTATGTGTAAAAAGATCACAATGTAAGGTTATGTAACACGATATTTTAATAGAATTTTTATTTTAGCTAATATGTACACAGTATGTTACTGTATAACTGAAGTCTTTACAGATATTTGTCATTTTCGAGGTTAGAAATTCCTTTTTAAAAAAACAAAAAGCTCAGAGAATTATGAGTTTATGTAATGCATTAGCTACTCCATAAAATAGCTTATGCTTTTATCATAGATAATCCTGTTGACATATCCGATATATTTCCAGTAATCCAACTTTTCCAGTAATCTGGCAGTGCCACTGAACAAGAAGAGCCGGATTAATAATAAAAACTACATGTTTAGCCTTTATCAGTTTACATAAATAACTCAACAAGAGGGAGATTGTAGGAGCTTGGCAAATGAGATCATTAGCGAAGTAACTTAGTAATAATAATAATAATAAAAACCCGGGTCGCAGTGCCAAAACCCTGCCGACAATATAGTGTATTTGCTTATACAGGCAGTGTGGCTTTATTTTGCGAGCTTAAGTTGGTTTTTGGGCAAAATAAAACATTTTACTCCTTAATACACCCCTTAAAATAACATTTTTTTTCTTAATTGCAATATTATTATAAATCGAACCTCTATACCAAATTATATACAACTTTCAGTAAATAATTCACTATTTGTAAACTAGTGTTTTCATAAAATTTGTAAGTCCGGTCCTGTCGGGCCGATTTTATTTAAATTTTAAGGACACCTTTTAATTACTACTAAAGGGTTGAATGTCAATTTTGAAACGATTCTGAGAATTTTTTCGGTATTTTGGGGCCCAAAAACATTTTTCGACCCCTAAAAACTACCCTTCAAATGCCCCGATTCCGCCCATTTTAAATAGGCTTCTTGCGGTGATGGATTTCAACACGTGGACCAAATTTCGTTAAAATCAATTAACTCTTTCGAAAGTTATTGCCCGCACATATATATATATATATACGTATATAAATATATATATATATATATATATATATATATATATATATATATATATATATATATATATATATATATATATATATATATATATATATATAAACATTTTCAAAAATGGTGCCAAAGTGTTTAGGATGTTATGAAACGTCGAGAAATTTTGGTCCGATCCCTAGGTCCCGCCATGTTGCCTTATGGCAAATACACTAATAATAATTTTTATTTTTGTTACCAAACAGGTATAAAATAAGTCAAATTCGATCATTACTTTTCTCCCCTTTGTTTTGTGCTAATTCATTGTGTTGAAGACAAAGACAAGTTCAGGACAGAAAGCGAACGAAAAAATCGACACTCTTTTGTTAAAAGAACGGTTTTGGAATATGTGCTGTATTCAACACAAAAAAAAAATTTTTTTTCAAAATTTTAGGCTCAGTACTTTTGGAGATAAGCGAGGGAATGGTCAATTTTCATCTATTTTCTTAAATAATTTTAAAACTATTTATTTTAAAATTATAATAAATCCCTTTCATTTGAAATGTCACACGGTATAGTTTGCAAAACTTTTTTTTTATTTCCTAATATGACCCCAAAAATGACCCCCATGTTCAAAATTCATTTATTTACGTTACACGTTTGCTTGGGTCACCGACAGCGTTGCCAGACGTCCCGATTTTGGCGGGACGTCCCGATTTTTAAATCAAAATTAAATGTCCCGCGCGGGACAGGCTCAATTCCGCTTTTCGGGGATAACTCGACCGTGCGTAAATAATTATTCTCTTATTGTAAGTTGCAATTTGTAACTCTCACTCCTCAGACTATTGTCTGAAATGCCATATTTTTCTAATAAATAAAACATTTTTGATTTTGATTTCTGTTTTTTTTATTTTTTTTATTCAGAAGACGAATAAGACTCAACTATTTAACGATAGGGTAAATCTGATTTAAAATATCATATTTTTATTAAAATACATTTTCTATGGCTATTTTTGCTATCTATTGTCACGTAAACGTAATTTGAACTCAAATAAAAATATAAATATTTAAAAACTTCTGATTGTATACGTTTTTTTACTATGTCCCGCTTTCGACGAAAGAATCCCGCTTTTTTCACTCAAAAAGTTCCAAAATCCCGACTTGGCAAAAAAAAAGTCTGGCAACACTGGTCACCGACTTACATATGTGTATTTCTCAATTTTTCCATTGTTTATATGTAAATCTTAGCCTACATGCCAAATTTCAGTCTTCTAGGACTTAAGAAAGTACCCTAGAGGTTTTGATGATCATCCGTCAGTGAGTGAGTCGGTCACGAAATGTCAATAAATCTGAAACCATAAAAGCTAGATAATTGATACTTGGTGTGTTTGATAAGTCTGCTAAGGACATCTTATCCTGACAATTTCATCTTTCTAGCATCATTCAGACCGAAGCTGTGACGGTTCGAAAATGCGACGAAACGCCTCCAGAAAAGGTAGGTGAGTGCCCTACTTCCTTTGGATCGTCTTAGATGTATATTATGTATATATTGTGTGTGCCGGCAATAACTTTCAAAGGTGTTAATTGATTTTAACGAAATTTAGCCCACGAACCCTCTTTAAAACGGACTTAATCGAAACATTTTAAAGGGTGTATTTGGAGGTTAAATTTTGTTTTGGGGCCCAAAAACACCGAACAAATTTTAAAATTGATTCAAATTTGAATTAAATAAAATTGACTGGACAGGAGCGGACGTATACATTTTATGAAAACATTAATAGAGAATTATAGTTACTCAGAGCTGTAAATAATTTGGTGCAGATAGTGAATTGATAAAACAGACGAAATATCGAAATTAAAAAAAAATATTATAAGGGGCGTATTAAGTGGTTAATTTTTTTATTTTGTTCAAAAACATATTTAAGTTCACATAATAAAACCACACTGCCTGTATTAGTAAATACGAGTACACTATGTATATTGTCGTCAGGGTTTGGCACTGCGACCAGAGTTTTTAGTGTATTTGCCATATGGCAACATACACTATTGGCGTCGGTCGGATGGCGGGACCTAGGGGTCGGACCAAAATTTCTCGACGTTTCATAACCTCCTAAACACTTCGCCACCATTTTTAAAAATGTTTATATATATATATATATATATATATGTGTGCGGGCAATAACTTTCGAAAGAGTTAATTGATTTCAACGAAATTTGGACCACGTGTTGAAATCCATCACCGCAAGAAGCCTATTTAAAATGGGCCTAATCGGGCTATTTTAAGGGTAGTTTTTAGGGGTTGAAAAATGTTTTTGGGCCCCAAAATACCGAAAAAATTCTCAGAATCGTTTCAAAATTGAAATTTAACCCTTTGGTAGTAATTAAAAAGTGTCCCCAAAATTTTAATAAAATCGGCCCGACAGGACCGGATTTACAAATTTTATGAATACACTAGTTTGCAGATAGTGACTTATTTATTGAAGGGTGTATTTAATTCAATGTGGACGTTAGAATGATAATAATATTACAATTAAGAAAAAAATCTTATTTTAAGGGGTGTATTAAGAGGTTACATTTTTTATTTTGCCCAAAAACAAACTTAATTTCACATAATAAACGTATAAAACCACACGGCCCTATACAAGCAAATACACTATATTGTCGGCAGGGTTTTGGCACTGCGACCCGGGTTTTTTAAAAATTATTATTGGTGAACTTATATATTTTGCTCTACTTGCATTTTGCTTTGTTTCCGTTGCTGTTACTTGCAAAGCCCTAGGTGACTCAAATAACTCGACTGGGCAGATTTAAATATTTTTCTTTTGTTCACATTGAATATCCAATAAATGCCCTGCTTTTATATGTTGTAGTCTGTTATTGATAACTACTGTATAAATTAACATATACTATCAAATTTAAGGGGTTAGGTGGGTTTCAGAGGTTCAAAAAAAGGGTATTTTCACTATTTTTTTTTTTTTTTTAATATATACAATCATATATTTTATTTAAACAATTCAGCATATCAAAGATACCTATTTAAACAGTATTTTGTGAAATTTTTATTTAAAAATTTCGAAAACTCAGCCGTTGGTACCTCATCTCCCTTGACGTCTCAAAAAAAATGCTCTTGCCGTGGACAGAACTCATTATTGGTTCCTCCAAAATAAAAAAAACAAAAATATATCGTTAGTACATGGTTAAATCTAGTTATTGGACGAAGGAAAAAAAATTCAAATTTGAATTTTTGACAGACTGAACAAAAAACACATTTTTTGGTCAAATTTTCGCCATGTATTGGCTCGAAAAAATTAGTTGTAATAAAAAAAAATCCTTCGTTCAGTGACTAGATAATGTTATTTCAAAGATGTATGCAAAATTTGAACAAAATCGTTTCATAACTTTTCGAGAAATCGTGTCGACCGACTGAAAAAATTGAGTTTTGAGATAAACGCGTTTAACCTGCGAAGCGCTGCACTGACGTGGCCTGATGGGCGGAACTTCCAAAGGGTCTATCTCTTAGAATTTTACTCGGATCGATTTGAAATTTTAGGAGAATATTTTAAACATATTGTACTATTTAATAAGACAAAAAAAATAAATCGTTTTTTTGAAATTTTCAAACCCACCTAATCCCATATCGACTGGGAAAACAGAACTTTATAAACTTAAGAATTAATAAAAAACATAATCAGCCCATTGATATTAATGTCCAAGTTTTACTTTTCATGAATCGAAATGTACTACCTTAATATGTGATACATGTGTCTGTATTGGTCCGTGAACTTGAAATAATTTGACCATGAATAACTTGAAAAACGAGAATTTGATCTTTCAGGTTGAGAAATAACGACTACTATTATTGTGAGGTCAGAAATCAAAGTTGCACCGGTATTGCAATTAAGTAGTCTTTATTTGTTACAAAGAATGAATAATTTGAACTTAATTTCAAGTACGGTAAAATAAATAATTTGCCTTATTGAAAAAAAACGTAAAATTGTATACAACCTTTGTTGAGAATTTCTAATTTTATGAAAATATGTATTAAAAAAAAACAATTAGATTAACTAAAAAATTACGCAAGTAGATGAATTAATTTTTTATTTCTACTGCGCTTTGCAAGGAGACAATATAACATGTAGATTGCGAATTTGGTAAATTTTGGTAATATTTAAATAAAGTAAAATATATGCTTTTTTATATTTCTCTTAATAAGAAAAGAGAAAACGGGTTATGAAATTATTTTTTTTTTTGTAATTTATATATGTATCTTAAATATATTTCTATTTAAATGTAACAAAAAACTTAAAAATTAATCATGAAGATAGGCAACTTAACGCACTTGTGAGATAGGTGTATGTTGCATAAATTTAAAAGAAAGCTAATGTTATGCAGATGCGACTCCAACGTTTTTAAGTTTTGTGCAGAAAATTATGTTAAGCTAATTTTGACTGAAACGGATAAAGAAGTTTTTTTTTCAAAAAATCAAAATACTCATTTCTTAAGTTATATGAAACACATAAATATGATATGATAATATAAATTTATCGAATAACTTATAAAAAGAGTATTTTGATTTTTGTAGTAAAATTTTTTTAGCGGCAATATGAGGGGTAACAGATCTTTTCTATCGGAGGTAACGCTCAGTTTATGCATACTGATGTCAGAAATTTTTTAAGGTAACTCTGCTGAAGCTTATAATCAATAGATGACCGCATAGTTGTAAAAATTCTAGCTTACCAACATAAATAGTACCAAGTGTCACGTATTCATTTTGTCATTTAACCTTAAATTTAATTTAGCAAATTATGATTTATTGCCGGTGTTACATTAGACTGTAAATTAATTTATAAATACATTAAAGAATATCCGTTTAATAAAGCTGCGATTAATTTAAAAATATGTATAACTGGCTGTACTTATAAAGTCCTATTGTTAATTTTCAATTTGCAAATGAATATTTCCCAAAAAAGTGAGTGATAAAAAAAAATAAAAAAATATTTATAAAGACAATAAAAAGAGTGTTATATAAAATTCAAATAACATGACTTATTTAATTTTACTTTAGTTCAATCGTAAAATATGCACTAAAACAGTTTTACTTCAATCGGGCGTAAAAATTACAGGCGCTATTTTTTTTTGTATAAATCGTATAAATATATTGAATACGCCTCTGTGTAATGTTTCGAACATTCTAGTAATAACTGTGCCACCATACAAAACGTACGTGACAAAATTGAATGTGTTTTCGAATGAGTTTAGGCTTTAAAATTCGGTGAATATCGATTAAATTTTAATGGAATATTTATCTGAAATTGCTTTTATTCTATATTTATAATAAATATTGCATAATTCAGTAGCAAATCACTTTGAGTGCAGGTATATTTTTCTCCGGTATTATGCAAGTCTGATGACCTCGTAGAAGTGTGACAAATATCATTCTTGTGTACTTGTTCGGTCTGCTGTTTTCGTATTCTAGTTTGTTTGTATACAATACGCAGTTAAGTGCTTAGGGCTATTTTTGAACTGTTTCGTGTTTTTGATTCTTCAATATCATTATTTAGATTACTGGAACTTGTTGATGTGAATGTTTTATTGTGTATTATAATGGCTGCAGCTGCTGATATTGAAATACCCGACGAAGTATCCCTTGATGGAGTAGCCGATACACCGGTTGACGGATCGGTTGCCGGTGCTGGTATTGTGGCAGCAAGTTTGGGGGCGGAGCGCCCCAAACGACGGGCTAAACGATTGACGCGTCAAAATAGCAAAGAAACGGTTACAGCTGCACCTAATGGTTTTACACAAACTGCGCGTACATGGAAAAATAGTCGACGCCCCCGAAATGGGCACGGAAGAGGTCTTCCTAAAAAAGGTACTTAATTTCTTTGTCTCCACTTTTAAGTTGTAATCCAGTTTTAACAAGTTACAAGTAAATTTTGAAACAAACATTTGTTCAAATATTAATTATGTTGACATCAAAATAAGGCTGGATAGTTAAGAAATTAAATTTCTTCGTGGGAGAAAAACTTTTATTTACTTCATAATAACCTATGACCCGAAGCAGATCTTAAAAAAAAAAAATTTTTTTTCTGACTACGTCCGAATTAAATGTTTTTATGCAAAGAGTGAGAATGCCAAAGAATGTTACAGAAATATACATTCTAGTAATAAATACATGCTAATTCAGATGTATCTAACTTTTTTACTTTGTTTGTTTAAATGTAGCATGTGGCTGTATGTAGGAATCATATTTTTTATGCACCTCCTCGTGTTATTTGTCACGTAGTAGGTATACAACAAACGATTTAAAAATAATTCTCTTGTAGGTATTGAGAAATTTTTTAGAATTAGGGACGGGGAGAAAATTTATTTGTGTAATATTTACCCAGGTTACAAGTTGCTACAGTTTTTAGAGCGTAATTATTGAATCTTTTTACATCGTTTTTTTTATTTCTTTATAGAAATATTTCCTCATACGTATTTACGTATACTATTGCAAGTAATAGGCAGTTCTCAACAAAACTACATTAAAAGTTATATTAGTTTTGATAATTTTTTCTCATTTTAATTTTTTTACCACCGTGGATAACTTGTATAATAATTTCAAGTTTGTATTTTTTATGAACCCAAATTGAAACGATATTATTGTAAAGAATGCGTAGCAAGAAGGTTAAATCATTTTTTGAAAAAAAAACAACAAACATTTCTTTTAGCTTTGCTGCAGTCGGTTAAAAACAATATGTTTCCATATCCCTAACAATGGTCGTTTTTCGTTATTTTGTTGTTTTTATTTGTTTACAAAACAACGTGTATTATTAGGAGGTACGCAGCTCGCCAATTGATTTAAATTTAAAAAGAAAAACTGATGTTAAGATCATAATCAATTGGTTCAAATGTAAACGACCTTCATTGACCCAGTAAATATTAATTAGCGCACCCCAAAAATAATTAACACAGTACTCTCTTCCATCTAACGCGTACTTAGCTCATAGCACTGTGTATAAAATTGTATATAATTCGCGCTCTTAAAATTGTTGTAATCGTTATTTTTAAGAATGTACCATTCTTCCGAGTAGACGTCACACGTCACACCCCACCTAACCAAAAAAGAGAGGGCATATCAATCATTATATTTATACAGAAGTTTCGCTGTTTTTCTTAACTCCTATCCGCCATAAAATTGACGTAATTTTTATGAGCAAAATAATATTTGTTTATATACAGTGTTATAAAAATAAGAACAGTTTCAAAAACTGGTTTTAACATCGGCAATCGATCTCTTATCATCGTAGTCTACAGATTTATTTCGAGCGAATCGATTTTATTTTTAACGAATAAAATATTCATGGACTTTTTTTGATAGCATTTTTAATTTAAGAATTGATAAATAATACATTGAGCTATCTTTGAGCATCTTTGATAAAATATAAACCAAAGCTAACAGGTAATTTTGAAAGCTTCTACTTTATTTGCATCTTATATAACAAGGCCTTCTCTGTACACTGATTTCACACGACCAGAGTGAAATAGATAATAATGTAACGTATTTACTGTAGTTAGTGGGCCGATGACGTCAGCCTCATGAAAAGAAAAATATTCATTTGATCAGCATCATAAATGTATTGTAAAAAAATTCAGTATCATTATTTAAAAAAACCCGGGTCGCAGTGCCAAAACCCTGCCGACAATATAGTGTATTTGATAATACAGGCAGTGTGGCTTTATTATGCGAACTTAAGTTGGTTTTTCGGCAAAATAAAAAATTTGACTCCTTAATACACCCCTTAAAATAACATTTTTTTTTCTTAATTGCAATATTATTATCAATCGAACCTCTATACCAAATTATATACAACTTTCAGTAAATAATTCACTATCTGCAAAGTAGTGTTTTCATAAAATTTTTAAGTCCGGTCCTGTCGGGCCGATTTTTTTAAAATTTTAGGGACATTTTTTAATTACTACTGGAAGGTTAAATGTCAATTTTGAAACGATTCGGAGAATTTTTTCGGTATTTTGGGGCCCAAAAACGTTTTTCAACCCCTAAAAACTACCCTTAAAATAGCCCGATTACGCCCATTTTAAATAGGCTTCTTGCGGTGATGGATTTCAACACGTGGGCCAAATTTCGTTAAAATCAATTAACTCCTTCGAAAGTTATTGCCCGCACACATATATATATATATATATATATATATAAATATATATATATATACATATATATATAAACATTTTTAAAAATGGTGCCAAAGTGTTTAGGAGGTTATGAAACGTCGAGAAATTTTGGTCCGACCCCTAGGTCCCGCCATCCGACCGACGCCAATAGTGTATGTTGCCTTATGGCAAATACACTAATTATCGTTTATATATATCGTTATATATATAATATAGGCTAATTAATGCCAATAGAATCGACTAGAAATCCAGATATTAATCCGTTGCTTTTTCAGCTGGCATTATATCAGTTAATATAAGTACTAATGATCCGTTTGTTGTTATTTAGTTGTTGGTAAACAACGATAACGATTAAACTGATAGGTGAAAGTAGAGGTGTGGCGGCCCATCACAGGTTTATAGTATAAGTATAAGATTAACATTTATAAAAATAATATATGCATTTACATATTATACTTCAAATATTTTATGGATTATTATTATCATCGGGTTTGACTTTGAGCGTCGATAACGCAGATCCCGTGCAATTAATTAGTGTGAAGCGATCAATGTTAAAAGTTTTATAAGATTATTTTAAGACCACGTACTGTCATGGCTATTTGAGTCTAGTATCAATTCATATTCACAATTATTTACGTAGTCAATTCTCTGAGGTTTCCATCATTTCTGGGTAGCTGGGTAGCAACATTTAATAGTCAACCAGTACGTCTTTTCATCGTTTCACGCCTAAGCGTCATCGCCATGGTTATAATCACGGTATTCAAAAGTTTCGGGCAATTTTTCACGTAATTATACGGAACCAGTAGCGTGTTTCGACATTAATTTAGATGAAAATACTATTGATAATGCTTAATTAGTGCACAAAACAGTAGAACACACATTTGCTCAATTAAGACGGTTGAAGTGTTACAATCGGAAAAACTGGTTGAAAGAAACGAAAACTGGTAGAAAGGTTACAGTCCTCTGTGTCATAAATTGTTAATTGCAGAAAGTTTGTTTTATTTAATTACTATTTAATTTTTTCAAAATCAGACACTTTTCATCTGTCAAAATGAAAAGTTCCCGAAAAATAGGGCAGAAGTTGAGGCATGCGCACAATAAATTTTCAACTATGAAAAGGTCTATTAACTCTCTGCTCTCATATTGAAAACAAGTTCATGAGAACCGTATGTATATCTTACTTTTTTTGCATGGATGAGGGAATCCCAGCGCAGGTTAGAGCTGGCGTACAACCGAATGACATTTGACGTATCAGCAGGATTTTTATACATTTGGGTTTGGTTAGTTAGCGAAAGTTAATGGAGTCATTATAGATGGCTTAAGTGGAGTTGTTTAAAATCGATACATTTTCAATATTTTGATTTATGAAGGAAGGTTGTTTATGAATGAGGCATAAAGTGCACTGTTCAAAATTTTCAAAATCTGACATGCGGGACGGCCCCATTGTGTAAAACTTGTCCACTGTGCTGTGGAGGATTGTTGTGTATACACAGGGTAATACTATTTATTATGCATAATGCTGTACCTACATCAAATATATTTTTTATGTTATTATGTTTTGTTTACATTGCACATTTAATGGATAATAAATTCAAGGCCGCACCTGGCTTTTACTTTGTACTCAAACATGCACTGTATCACCATAATATAATAATAATAATATTGTGGTCGGCTGATTAAAGTTGGCTTTAATTAGATTAACCGCGCGTATATTTTCATTTTGTTATATTTTTACTTTAACTCTTCAATTCCCAGTGTCACTTGTAGGTGACAGAAGTTTAATATTTTTTTTTCTACCACACGGAGATTTTATTATTTAATTCCACTACCATTGTTGCAAAGCCAATAAGTAGAACTATTAATATTTTTTTTCTAACAACACTAGCCAAATGTCATCTGTCAAATATAATCAGATGTTTCGCGCAAAATTCGAGCAGTCTATGTTTGTGTAATCTCTTGCGATAAAAAGTGAAATAAAAATGCCTAAACCGTAACTATTGTGATTTTTTCTTATTGCGTGTAATAAATAAATAAGTTATTGCACAAATTTTTTTATTGGTAAAAATAACTTTTAACACGTTTTTTAAGACGCTAGAAATATGCCGTGTCACCTACGGGTGACACTGGACATTATAATAACCGTTTACGCCGCAACGGAAAGCTCTCAAAAGGAATAATTTTTCCCGTGTTTGCAACATTTTTCATTGATGCTCCGTTTCTACTGGGCGTAGTTTGATATTATGTAGCCTATAGCCTTCCTCGATAAATGGACTATCCAACAAAAAAATAATTTTTCAATTCAAACCAGTATTTCCTGAGATTACCGCGCTCAAACAACCAAACAAACAAACAAACTCTTCAGCTTTATGATATTAAAATTGATAAGTGTTTTGTTTCTTTCAGATAAACTATTTTTATTATAAAGAAACTGATATATCTAAATATAAATAAATATCATTATAAATTCTAACGTTTTATTCTTACCGTAACAATAAGAAACAATGTGTCTGCTTCAAAGTCTTAATTTCACAACGCCCAGTGTCACCTGCAGGTGACACCCCCATAAAAGAAAATTGAGGTAGTTTATTTTTTATTTATATTTTTTCTTGTCATAACCAAATGTATATAAGGTAATTTATTTAAAAAGAAACCAAAAATCTTTATTAACTTGGACATGGGAATTGAAGAGTTAACTTAATTTTATGGCCATGGTCTTCTGCATATATTTTTTGTCAGTTTCTAATGAATTAACATGCAAGTAAATTAAAATGAGATAATACAGTAGAACTCGTGTATTTTTAACCTGTCATGACTAATAATTTAACTCCTGTATTTTCAACTTCTCCTTTATTCTCACTTCGTGGCAGTTATAGATTAATCAGAAAAAAAACTTAATTATTAATTTAAGGTTCAAATTGTCTAGCGTATTTTTCCATTGGCTAAGCAGCTCGGAGGGTATACTTTGCGTGAGAAGTAGGGAGTAAAAACTTGAAAATACGTGAGTAAAATCAGTTGAAAATAGATATGTTGCAGACACATGAGTTTGACTGTAACGGTCGAATAGTCTGAAAGCCCACCGCATCCATCGTCATTCGTCAGATTTCCTGTACCTGCACACAGCACAGACCATAATATAAAGTTTTTGGAATGGAAGTGGCAACGCGTTGTTCAAACTGCCCTCCAATCACTTCGGATCTCTCTGTTTCACTAGCATCAGAGTAGCAGACATGCGGTGCCGAGGTACACCTTGATCATCTACCCTTTTCTCGCATATGTTGGATATAGGGTTGCCAACCGTCCCGCTATACGCGGGACGTCCCGTTTCTGATACCCTTAATGAGACGTCCCGCTCAGGGTGTGTGCGGGACGCTAAATATCCCGCTTTTCGGAGGACGCTAAATACATTGCATCTATTCCGTATTCTAATGCAGCAGCAGAGAGAGTCTTCTCACTTTATAATAATGCCTGGACCGACGTGCGAAATCGTCTTCATGTGGATTCTGTGAAGTCAGAGCTACAAGTTACAGTAAATTTTTCTTATCCATGCTAAGATTTTTACAATTTTGTACTTAAAAATAAAAAAAATTCTTAAAAAGGCCAAAAAATTTAAAAAGTAATTTATAGTTTTCATAATAAAGTCTAAATTACACTATAACTGTTTTTTTAGTAAATATTGACTATTATTAATGTAACAAGGTGTTTTATTTTACTTCTCATCCTGATTTGTAAAGAAAATTTCACGTTTTTTTGTATTCTAAATAAAATTAGTTGGATCCCGCTTTTTAAACCCTTGTCCCGCATTTGAAATCACTATTTCCCGCAAATTTGTATTTTAAAGTTGGCAAGCCGAGTTGGATACTTAGAAACTTTTATCTGAGGTTGAAGACATCGCGTCCAATGGAAAAGTATACAGGCAATGCCTCTTCTATATATTCAAAACCCTTTCACTCCTCCTAAGTTGAGAACCGCTGGTTCAGTTCTAGTTCTGATTAATTAATTCCTTAATCAACGTTGAAGCAAATGGATAGAGGCTATTGATTTAGAAAATGGCACCGTAAATAAAATGTAGTTGTATTGTTAGGCGTTCGAATTAATTTATTAACTTTTCCATTGTTGTGTGATTTTATTTTATTATTTACGTCTTTTAAGATTAAAATTGTATTATAATGTGATATTGATAAATCTGAATCAGTAATAACATTATATACGCAATCAGGATCGGATTAAGCGATATGTATGACTATTTTTTTAAAAGACTGAATAGGTTATTCACGCAGTGCTGTTCCTATTATTTCAATGACATACTTTATTCTGATTTATTATATTTGTATACGCCACTGGTCGCATCTGTTTGCCACACACTCTTGGCTCGTAATGCTCCGTCTAACTCCAGAGTAGAGATTCAAGGTCATCGGGGAAAGGATTAAAGAAAAAGTATTTAACGCAATTAATATATTAGGAAATGATATCCATAGAGCTTTGAAAAGAGTTTGAAGAACCTGAGGCTGTAACCTTTTTAACCTTGTGGCTAATCCAGCCCTGCATACAAGTCAATAAAATATTTATAGCTAATAGCGTTTTTAGCGGGGCCCTTCAAACCTAAGTTTTTGCGATGTTGTTCAGCAATACAGTGAAACGTGCAGAAATCGAAATTCTGTTCGCTTTTGTTTATGTATCTCTATCCAGACCGACGTCGCCCGGATGTACATCTCATTATTTTTGCTCACTGCTCATCCACATGTCGTAGGGTTACTCGTCAAGGAGTAGATTTTTAAACAGTTCTCGAGTTTTGAGCTAACGTACCTACATAAAGTATAAATCGGTCAACCTAGGATATTTAGATTTGGAGAAAATGAAATGCATCAGAATGTGGGATTGCTATGGTAATTATTAAGTTGTTAATAATTACCATAACAACGCTAGTAGATTATAGACAAGATACAAAGGCGTCCTCGTTCCATCCGACCAATCAGCGGAAGCGCCAGTATGACGTCCGCTGGCGTACCGTTCATATTTTTATCAACCCATGACAGTATATCAGACGTGTCATTATTTTATATTTAACTATGACTAGATAAGTCTCGTACGTTAAAAATTCAATTTATTGCAAGTAATATCAATATTCTGTCTCGATTTCTTTGATATTTGTTAAATAGTGTCATTAAAGTTTATAAACAACAGCCGTTGCCTCGCAGTCAATTAACAGGTCCACCGGATGACGTCATCCCTTCACGACTCATTCTAATCCCTTCGTTTTTTCCAATTCCTATGTACATCTTATCGGTTTTACATACTGTATACCCGGTACCCGAAACATACAAACATTTTTTTTATAACTATTAATATATAAAAATAAATTAGTATATAAATTAATTAATATATAAAAATAAATTAATAATATAAAAAGAAAATTAAAATATAATAATAAAAGCACATTTGTGGACGAACTGTTAAAAGCACCTACTACGAAAGCAGATTACTGACTCAATCCCGGACAACCCCAGTAATGTTTTTGTCTTTTTTTACAACTTTTAAAGATTTTTCATAGTATGGAACACTCAGTGCGTGAGTCCGACTTGCACTTGACTAGTTTTTTTTTCGATGTCCTCGTACAAGTTTCACTGTAAAAAATATATTGCGGCTGACCTTGACATTGAAAACGACATCAATGTGAAGTTGGCAAAGCTGGATGGTGCAGGGATGTGCGACATTCCAGATACGCCCTAAAATCACTATTTTAAGTATGTGTAGATTAGAGATGGGAAAAACGGGTCTTTTTAGTGATCTGCATCTTTGCATCTGGATCCCGTATGTGAGCCGGCTCACTGAACCGGTTCAAAAAGAGCTGAGTTCTGAATATGTTACTGCAGTCTGCCACTGAGTTACCTAGTTCAGTCAATCATATCACACGCCTTGTATAGAATCAAGAATGCATAGCCAAACATGTGATGCATGAGTCATTTGAGCTGACAGATGCATCAAAGCAAGAACTGATACGTAAGTGTAAAATGTGCTTCTGTGTGTTAAGTGTTTCACTGAGTTATGCGGATCCGTTGATCCGTCGGCTCAAAAAAAGTGAGTCGGCTCTCACGGATCTTCTGTTGGAGTCGGCTCTTTGAACCGGTTCAGATCTCTGAGTTACCCAACACTAGTGTAGATTTCTTTCCGCTTCGACTGGTGATCAGTCGATTTTCTATAATTACATATTCAGACACTTCATAGTTAAAATAACGATATTGTTTTTTTTGACTGCAGTGTATTGATTTTAGGATCCATTAATACCCCGACTTACGCGACCCCGTTTTACTCGAATTCAGAGTTACGCGATTTTTGAACATATTGAAATGTAATTCTTTAAACCCAGTTCAATTAGAAGATTAAATGACGGTTGGAAACTTGACTGAATGCCTCAGTTCAGTTGAAAAAGGATTACATATTCAATGAAAAATTATTAGCGTGCTACGAGGAAATTTTGCGTGAGAAGAAAAAATCATTAATCCGTCAGATTTTATAAAGCCTTCTTACGTCAAAAATAACTTCGGTTTACGCTTTTGCAATTCATTCGATCCTAATTAAACATAATTTGTATGTATTTATATGCAAAATAGTACCCTGACATACACGAATTCTACTTACGCTGTTATCGCTTAATACCACCTATCGTGTAAGTTCGGGGTATGAAGCCCCGGGTCATCTAAATAGATAGATATTTCTATTACAGGGAGTTGGCACATATTAATTTATTTTAAATATATTCATCTACATTAATATTATAAAGAGGAAAGATTTGTATTTTTGTGTGTGTGTATGTTTGTAATGAATACATTCAAAAACTACTGTGCCGATTTAAAAAATTCTTTCACCATTAGAAAGCTACATTCACCCTGAGTAACATAGGTTATATTTATTGCTAGAAAATATTAGGGATCCTTACTAAAACTTTAGTAACGTAACCCAAGGTGTAAAAAAAATGCCATAAAACATCTTTCGTCGCATGCGCTGCGGAAACTATTGATGATAGGAACAAAAGTATGTTCTACAATATTAAAGAACATATCAATAACTACAAAAAACTTCGCGATACTATATGTCCAACTATTATCGTTATGTCACAATAACCACTTTTTACATTTTAATAATCTATATAGATAAAAGACGATGTATATGTAATCTATGAACTCCAAACGGGTACACCATTTCTGATGAAATTTTCAAACAATCTTTAGATTAGCCCAGCGGGTGATTTTCTGAAGTTTGGTAGCGATCGGATCAACAGAATTTTTTAAATTTCTTTTTGGGAAATAAGACTTTTCTTCGATTTTTGAACATTCACAAATAAAAGTGATTGAATTCGCGCAAATTCAATACACGTTGAGAATTTAATCATAATGATTCTCATCTTTTATATCCTATATATTACATTTACACCCGGGCGAAGCCGGACTGGGCCGCTATTTACAATAAAGCTCCTTATTCTAGTGTATAAATCTTTCAATTTTAGTTCGTCAATGTTTTCTTGCAAAAATAAGAAGTAATTATTTTCATTACATTCATTGGCTAAATATTTTTGTATTGGTGTATTTCAGAGACTAGACTATAAAGGGCATTCAATTAGTACATGAACCACATTTTCCACCTTTTTAAGTTACAAACTGTGCAAATTTCATCAGTGTCCCATGCGTATTTGTATACCCTTTAGATTTTAGAAATTAGTTTAAAATATTTTCTGCCCCCATAACCCTTAATTGTCCCCATCACTCTAATTTTCTCTAAAGAAATACTATATTTTAGATTCGAATGGTCTTCACAACTTTTTCTGCAAATTACGTCTTTAATGAACATTGAAAATTTTGCATACAGGAATAAAAAAGTTTGTAGTTTATAATAGATACTTTTTTCATAATATGTAATTAAAAATTGCGACTTGTCGATTTTGATGAAATGAAGGAACAAAGCGTGAAGTGAAAGGTGAATATTGATAATCGTGTAAAGTTAACAATTTATTTCCTATAACTTGTTTACGTTTTAGTCAATGGAAGGTTGTTGTTATACTCGTTTAGAATTAATTTTCATATTTATTAGTTTTTGTATGTGCAACGCGGTATAAGAAGGACGTCATTAATAATATTGATAATATCATTAGGGCTGGGATTACAGAGTGCGTATTATGAGAAACGTGGGATTTTGTTAAGGCTACTTTTGAAACAACAGTATATTATATTATACTAGCGGTACCTGTGCGAATAATTCGCACTAAAATTCGTTTGTAATTTCTCACACTCTTTATAACTTTCTTCTTTTTGTTGTATTACATTACGAAGCTCAGTGACGCTTCAAACAAATATTTTTTCTAAAACTGTCATATAGAGACGCAAGTATCGAAAACGTTGAGCTGAAGCGCCGCCATACGAAAAGTATTTATACGTGAATTTTGATTAAAAATTAAACAAAAAAATTTACCGACCGTCAATCATGTTGACGTTATTTCAAAGTTAGAACCGCCAGATGGCAGCATTGCTGAATATACTGAATAAATGTATAATTGTTATAATTAATTATTTTGCAAAAACAAAAGCAATAATAGATTTTTTAATTGTTGATACACATAGAGCAAGTAATTATCTATAAAATGATACAAAATTTATGTGGAGTAATTGTGAGGTTTTTTCGAAAAAGGGATGATGATGATGATTATGTAAATTAAATTATTCAATTCAATTTAATGCATCAAAATTTATTGCAGGTATTCAATTCTTTTGTAATTTTGCACACTGTTTATAACGTTCTTCTTTTTATTGTATTACATTATGGAGCTCAGATGACAGACCGAAAAAATATATTTTACTGAAATTGTCACATAGAGGCACAAGTATCAAAAACGTTGAGCTAAAGCGCCACTATATGAAAAGTATTGATACATACGTGAGTTGATTTGAAATTGAACAAAAGAGTTACCGACCGTCAATCATATTGACGTTGTTTCAAAATCAAAGCCGTCAGATGGCAGCATTGCTGTATTGTATCTTAATGTATTATTTTTGTTTACAGGTGGTGCGGGCGGAAAAGGCGTATGGGGTAAACCTGGATCAGAACTACTTGAAACATATGAAGATCAGGACGATCCAAATTACGACAATGAGTCACTAACAAACGGCGATGTTGAACTTAAGGTCATTGTGCCGGAATTGACCGACGAAGAAATACAGGTAAATTTTTTTTACCAGAAAACCATGCAAATTATGCCACCTTAAATAAACAGATTATGCCTGGATGTTCGTCGCCATCATTTTATTTATATCCACTTCGAAATTTGTGAAAATTGTACAGTAGAACCTTGATAAGCTAAGTTATCGAGTTTTTTACTTATCGAGAGTTGAAGTTAGAGAGGTTGTCAGAGTAAAATTTTTAACTTACCGAGATTTGTGGATTTTATAGAGAATGTATTTAGTTCAATAGAGTTTACACACATTTTGTATCTATTCATTTAGAGTCAATTATTTATTTATTTATTTTAACAATCAATTATTTAAACAAAGAAATCAGTAAAGCGATTTAGTGGAAGACTAAAGTGAAAATCAATTAAGTTCTTGGCAAAACCTTTTGTTTGGATACTTACTCATGATGACTCACTGATAATACTTTAACTTATGGAGGTCACTAAAATATTATTTTAAGTTATCGAGGGCGATATTCAGAATATTTGTTTAAGTTACCGAGGTTTTGTGGTTTAAGTAATTGAAGTTTTATGCTTTCAGGGGAAGGGAAATCAAAATTTTTTTAACTTATCGAGGTTCCACTGTATTTGGTTTTATGAACTACTGAATGTTGATTTTGATTGCAACTAATTAATCTTAATAGTCCTATCGTCGTGATAACGTTAAGCAGAACAACTTTTAAAGTAGTATGTGAACGTTAAATAATCCCAGACATCTAGCAATGACTAGTAATATAATTTGGTTCCGCGGCGTCAATTGTTTTAGCGTTGCCCAAAAAAATCAACAGAAAAATGAAATTTTACCTATGGGCCATGTACAACTCGCCGTGTGGCGCTAACTGGCTAACTAGTCGCAATTTCATTTGTACGACATAATACGAAGAGAAAGATTAATTATTTATGCAGTGAATTGTTAGTGATTAATTAAACCCAGTTCGTATTTGTAAGATATGTTTTCTTATTTTTTTAATTAAAATGTTATTTTATGAGTCATTTTTTACATTCTCACAAATTTAAATGTGATGTAACAGAACCCGCGATTTCGTCAAACGTCAAGTTTTTTTTTGCAGAATATTTTAAAGATAGACGAACGTCGATTACCTTATGGATAACAATGAATATTAATTTGTCATAACCAAACGATTAGATACCAAATCCATAAACAAATTTACTTATGATAATATTATAGAATTATTAATAAGTACTTGCTTAAGGTAGTTGTCGTGGTTAAGGCACACCATCAGAAAATTCTTAATTTGTGTATACTTATTAAGGACATGATAATACAATTACCCTAAAAATTTTAAGTCGATCGACCGTATATAATCCGAGATAAATTCAATTAAAAATTGGATAATTAACATTGATTGTATACGATCTCTGTAGTTCTGAACCAGTTTCTGATTTATAAAAAAAGAACTAACTGTCAGAAACTTTCCAAAAACTGACAGTCTTTCAATTATGAGTTTAAAAAAAAATAAGAAAATTTTTTTGACCGTCTAATTATTTATAAATAACGGTTTAGTTCAACAATTTATAGAAAAGTATACACGCATACTGTATGGGTTACGCTTCCACGGGTACAGTCTTGCGTACAAATTATGGATCACTTAGCTACAAGCTAGTGTACTTTTGTGGCGCGTATAATCTATAACTTTTTGACAATATTGTACCACGATAACTACCTTAACGTCGCAGACAAGCCATAGTAACGAACTATGCACAAGCTTTCTTATTTTGCCCCCGCGAAGGTCGCATTCGGTAACAGTTTAGCTCGACCCACTTGCACGTAGCCCATATCTGGACTCAAAAATAAAATAGAAAGAAAAATGAACGTTACTACTAATAATTACTATTGTAGGCTGTGGTTCATTAACTGTAGAACGAAGCTGTGGAATTACGATTTTTTTGCTTAGATTAGTGCTGAAAATTTCGAACTAGTCACAACCATTTTAAATATGACACCCGATATGCTGTTAATTAGACAATGTTTAATAGCATGATAAAGATAAAGGTTACAAAAATAATTTAAAAAATGTCAATAAATATTTTTAACAAAGCCTGACACAAATGAGTAATCGCAACAATGATCATATATATTTTGTTGTTGTTTACTAACTGTGAATAGTCCCTGAGAGTTGTGTACCGAAGCTGCTGTTTTACGAGAACTTGAAACAAATGAACGAATATTGTTTTGTTTCACTGTTGATACTTTGAAATTGTTTTTTTGTTTGCTTATTCGTCGTCCACGGTTAAAACGTTTGAGAAATAAAGGTCGTTCATAAACTAAATGAACTCTCACCCACCTCTCAAAGGCTACGTAACTTTTTTAATCATCAGAATTCAAATCTAACGAGTGACGACCAATTAGTAGTAGTTGTCGTGGTACAATATTGTCAAGAAGTTATAGATTATACGCGCCACAAAAGTACACTAGCTTGTAGCTAAGTGATCCATAATTTGTACGCAAGACTGTACCCGTGGAAACGTAACCCATACAGTATTCATATGCATGTATACTTTTCTATAAATTGTTGAACTTTAAACCGTTATTTATGAATAATTAGACAGTCAAAAAATTTTTCTTATTTTTTTTAAACTCATAAACAAATGCATTGAAAGACTGTCAGTTTTTGGAGAGTTTCTGACAGTTAGTTCTTTTTTTATAAATAAGAAACTGGTTCAGAACTACAGGGATCGTATACAATCAATGTTAATTATCCAATTTTTAATTGAATTTATCTCGGATGATATACGTTCGATCGACTTCAAATTTTCGGGGTAATTGTATTATCATGTCCTTAATAAGTATACAAAAAATAAGAATTTTCTGACGGTGTGCCTTAACCACGACAACTACCTTAACGTCACAGAAAAGTGACAAAAATGATATCCTATCAGCTTTTTAAGAGAGGACGTAACAATAATAATTGAACCTTTCTCCCCACTTGTTACGCTATGTGTAGACTATGGTGTCACCCGTTACTCTCCTTTAAGAGTGTTACTTCTAAAAATTTGTTTTTAATTTCGTTTTTATTTCTCTTTGAAAAACATTGAAGTGATAAAAATTGTAGTTGCGTATCGAAAATTGAATTAACGCAATAAAAATTAGTCAAGTGTATTGCACCAAAAGTCGAAATCGTGTATCAATTATTTTTGAGTTCTCAAGATATGCGTCGAAATACAAATAATGCGTAGTTGGCATGCACTTTGGATGTAGGAATTTTGAGTAAACAAATGCTAATTTCGATACATTTTCCCGTCTCATGGTACTTAATTTTTTTTTTGTATATACAGGTGAGCCATTTTAATCCTCGGATGAGAATATCTCCTCTAGACTATGGAAAATAAAAAAATGGTCCGAGTGAAAGTTGTAGGGTTGGAAGGGGGACACCTTTTGCAGACAGTACCCACCCCCACCCCTCCACGGGGGAGGTTTTTTTTTTATTTTCGAATAGAATACCACAATTTTTATTGCAGATTATGATTCTTGGCACAAAAAAAAGCAACGTTTGCCTGAAACATTTTTTTATCACCCATATTTTTGTCACTAACTCTGCTTCAAAAATTTCAAATTTGGAATTTTTTGAATTTTCAACTCGAGAATGGTAAGTTTAGAAGAAAACAACAAGGGATGTCGCAAGAAATTGATAACATTTTTTTCAAAATTTTTTCCAAAAAAATGCAAGTTTGTATTTTTTCATCTTTAAAGTTCAATTCCAAAATATGTAATAATAGAAATTAGTTTCACGGGTAATTTAATAATTTAATAAGTGTTTAAATTGATTTTTTATTCCAATTACCCGTGAAACTAATTTCTATTATTTGTATTTTTTGTTGCACCGGAATTTCCACAGTAAATTTTGGAAAAAATTCGTGTCGATTTAACGCGAAATTCTAAGCACTTTTCGTCTCTTCTTATTTCCTTCTAAAGTTCACCATTCTCGAGTTGAAAAAAAAATAATTTGAAAATCGAAATTTTTAAAGCAGAGTTAGTGACGAAAATGTGGGTGTTAAAAAAAATGTTTCAGAGAAAAGATGCTTCTATTTGTGCCAAGAATCATAATCTGCAATAAAAATTGTGGTATTCTATTCGAAAATAAAAAGTCACCCCCTCCCCCGCGAAGGGGTGGGGCTGGAAACTGTCTGCAAAAGGAGTCCCCCTTCCAACCCTACAACTTTTACTGGGACCATTTTTTGATTTTCTATAGTCTAGGGGAGATATTCTCATCCGAGGATTAAAATGACTCGCCCCTGTATAGACGAGAGAATGCAGTTTGCAGAATTTAACGACCTACAGATCAACGCGGGACAGCGGGAACGACAGTGAGCACGACATTTACACTCAAGTGATATTCCGTTATATAATTTGTTCTCACGCCCCGTTCGTTCCTGCTGTCCCACGTTAGTCTGCGAGAACTTTTTTGTCTTTTTGTATCGACTAAACCGATTTTTATCAATTGGTCTCAATACTATCAATCGATAACTGAACTTAAAGGAACTTTCGGATTCTTTTTCTCCGGCTGCGATCAGACTAAAATAAAGTTCTCATCAAAATCGAGATGCGCGAATGCGTCTACAAGCTAGTTTTTTTTGCATAGCTGTAATTTTAAACTGCACAAATGTGTTGACGTGAGGTTTTTTTGCATGTAAGATATTCGCGTTTTCATTTATCGGTGTTGCAAAATGTTTCGTTTAGTTTACATCATAATATAATGCATTATACTGTATAGTAAACGTTAGTAAACTGGGGTGATGAAAAGTTGTTTCGTAGTCGTTGCTATAGTTACATGTAATTTGACGTTTCCTGTAAACAAACAATAACAAATTACACACTAAACATTAACCAAACAATGAAGTTTTTTGACAGCGGCTGAACATATGACGTCATGCGCTCTGATTGGTGTCTGTTGTCACGTGACTTGAGAGTGATTTTATTAGGTTTTATTTATTAAATATTAATTAAATTCCTAACATCCCTATTGTGTCTGGGTTACTGAAATGTCACAATGTGACAAGAGCGTTTTGTATAACTTCAAACATATTAGCCAGAAATCGTTAGTTTGTTTTCATACCATTTTCCCTGAATAAAAGAAACTCTATGCACGTTATTTTGGTACACGTACTACTTCAGCAGATTATACATATAGGCAGGGACGGCCAGCATCATGATGAATAACTACCATGGTCAGCACGTCAATCGCCTTATCATTTTTGATCGTGGGTAAATAACTTACTCATAAAAGTATTTAAATTACATATTATATGATTTACCTATCTATCTCAAATAGATGCATAAAATCGACAGATTCGACTTACATCAACAACATAGTGTAAGTGAAAAATTTCGAAGAAAAAAAATTGAAATTGTGAAGTAGACGCCAGAACTCAAGTCGAAAAAAAGATGTAATTTCAGTTTGAATCAAGTTGGCCACCCCTGTAGTGGAGGATGTCGTTTGTTTTGTATACAAACTGTATGCAATTCAGCTGTGTAATGTCAGAATGGTTTTAGAGCAAGGCTACCAGAGGCTATTGACTTTCACCTATATGGATTATGGCTGTAACGTAATGTAATGTAATGAGAATGGATTCTATCAACATTTTCCAAAGTATAGGTCGCATTTTTGTAAATAAATGGGTTTTTTTTTCATCTGTCACGAAATTTTTTTAACTTAGTTCCGGGGCGCGTTCAAAAAAGTGGGAAACGCTGGATTATATTATTCGAGTGCAGACAAGTCAGATTTCTAGATAACGGAAAGCTGGTTACAAATATGGAATCAGACATATTTCAATATCTATAATTTAATATTGACTAGAAATCAAATCAGTCAACTGATTTTTCTTAAGATTTCCGTTAGACAGTTTCTAAAGACCCTGCCTCACCAGGTTGTCATGGCAGCGCAACCGGTTGAGCTGCCAACAAAATGCATGTAATGTACATAAATTTTCGCAATAAAATAGATGCTTTTAACGAAAAAATATCAATGTTAGTAAATTTTAATACGTTTTAAAAATGCAGTTAATAACGTTTGCCAGAAAATTGATTTTTGTGAAACTCCATCCTGTCTGACAACCTGATGTGACAGGGCTCTAGAGTGAGACATACGATGTACCATTGCACACACCCCTAGGCCATGCCATTACATGATACTTGGATGCACAAAAAATACTTAAAAATACTCAATTTTTGAAAACTTTCAATAGTCTACAAATTATACAAGAGCGTATTTTAAATAGAATCCGACCAAACAGTTTTACAGCCAAAGTCTGTTTTTTTCACCTTCAGCCGAATCCAAAGGAGCCGCATAAAAAAAGAAAAGCACTTAGTTCAAAGTAAAATGTTCATTTTTAACAATTCACATTTTGTTTTATATATACCAAAAACAGAGAACAACAATATTTATGGTGAGTTAAACTACATCAAAATAATACTCAAGTAAAAAACGCAACGACATCTATGATGTTGGCCACGCGTGGGCAGTGGGTATTTTTGAAGCTAAGCTTCTTAACGCAGGCCTCGTGATAGGAAGTCAACTGGAAAAAATGAACGAGCGACATGTGACTCATTCATTAAATAGGGTATTCCCCTTTGACCTGAAATCTTGAAAAAAAAACTCAGGTTGCAGTGCCAACCCTGCCGTCAATACAGTCTATGTGCTAATCAGCGTTGCCAGACGTCCCGATTTTGGCGGGACGTCCCGATTTTTAAATCAAAATTAAATGTCCCGCGCGGGACAGGCTCAGTCCCACTTTTCGGGGGTAACTCGACCACGCGTAAATAATTATTCTCTTATTGTAAGTTGCAATTTGTAACACTCACTCCTCAAACTATTGTTTGAAACGCCATATTTTTCTAATGAATAAAACTTTTTTGATTTCTGTTTTTTTTATTTATTTTTTATTCAGAAGACGAATAAGACGCAACTATTTAACGATAGGGTAAATCTGATTTAAAATATCATATTTTTATTAAAATACATTTTCTATGGGTATTTTTACTATCTATTGTCATGTAAACGTAATTTGAACTCGGATAAAAAGATAAATATTTAAAAACTTCTGATTATATACGTTTTTTTTACTATATCCCGCTTTCGACGAAAGAATCCCGCTTTTTTCACTCAAAAAGTTCCAAAATCCCGACTTGACAAAAAAAAATAATCTGGTAACGCTGGTGCTAATACAGGCAGTGAGATTTTATTATGTGAACTAAGTCTGTTTTGTGCAAAATAAAAAATAAAACCCCTTAATATATTCCTTAAAACATATTTTTTCTTAATTGCAATATTATTATAAATCGAACTTCTACACCAAATTAAATACACCTTTCAGTAATAACTCACTATTTCTGCAAACTAGTGTTCTTAGAAAATTTGTAAATTCTGTTCTGTTGGACCGATTTTTTTTTTAATTTTACGAGCACTTTTTAATTGCTACTAAAGGGTTAATTTTCAATTTTAAAACGATTATATACAGGGTGTCCCACGACATGACTGCCATAGCCTGGGACTGTGTTGCTGGGGTGATTTCAAGTCAAAAATGTCTAATGAACATATACCAGGAACGCTATCCTAACTGAGCTAGAAGCATTTGAAATTTTAGATAAGTAGTAGTAGGAATTCCCTACTAATTTAAAAACTATTTAAAAAGAAATCGCTTTATTGAATTACTTGCTCAAAATGTCCACCCAGTTGCTGTATACACAGTCTAGCTTTTCTTAGAATTGAAGTGGTAGCTCTGCGAAGAGTCTCAGGATCAGCACGAATAGTGATTCACGGCCACCTGGTCTTTTTAATAATATCAAAACCAACAGCCGAGCCTAATACCTGCATTAGTGGACTTACTTATTTAAAATTTCAAATGCTTGTAGCTAAGTTAGGATAGCGTTCCGGGTATATGTTCATTAGACATTTTTGACTTGAAATCACCCCAGCAACACAGTCCCAGGCTATGGCAGTCATGTCGTGGGACACCCTGTATATAGCATTTCAAAAAATGGTGCCAAGCTGCTTAGAATCATGTGAAACGTCAAGAAATTTTGGTCCGACCCCTAAGTTCCGCCATCCGACCGACGCCAATAGTGTATGTTGCGGCGTTGCCATATATGGCAAATACACTTAAAAACAGAAACTCATTAATTTTTAGACAAACTAAATTTTTATTTATTAAGATTGTCAATCATCAACCTCAACAAAATAATTGTCAAATTGTTATAACGGTACGAAACCCCCATAACGCGATTCCTAATCGTATAATCCGTCTTTTTGGACAATCATAGTATGTTAAATCACAAAGAGATCGAAAATATTGTCAAAGTCTTAATCTTTACATTTTTTTATTATAGTTCCCTACCATATAAGTGTTGTGCAAACAATTGATAATCTCTGTATGCTGTTGTTTTGTATATTAAAAACAAAAGCTGTCAGAGATAACTGACTTCACTTGTTAAAAATAGACAGTTTGATATATCAGTAATAAAAAATAAAAAAAAAAAAAATAAATATCCACTTTCTAAACAAATATGTTCAATTCAAGTGCATTTTGTTTTCGTGCTGTTTTTCTTAGTTATGTAACTAGCGATCTCTGTCCCGAAATCGCGCCGTTATTATAAGCTATTTTTAAATGTTAAGTACATATATGCAGCTCCAAACTTTTATGTAGATCTTTTTATGCTTGAAAAATCGGGCTTCCCTTTCTTAATGTAGGCACCTACTTGGTGTTTGCTTTTCTTTCGATGGCGGTCGACATCGGATCGGGAAAAATACGGATCCAGTGTAGAAGCATGAAGTTCATGAACCAAGAAAGCGCTCATTGTTCAGTCGACTTGCTACATTAAAATCGGCACTGCTCGGTATTTTTTTATTAAAATTAATATTTTACATACCTAAACCTTCTTCAATAGGCTCTATGTAAAAGTGAAAACCGCATCAAAATCTCGAGAATAGCCAAAGCAAAGGAAACATAAACTCTCGAGTATGATGCAAATAAATCCCTTTTCGTCAGAGAATATCGTGTGATTTGGAAACGATTAGTCTCTACCGCATACTCATAAAATTGTGACGTGGTAATGTATGTATGGCGAAAAACTCGAAACCCGATGGGCCGATTTTAATAGATTTTCACAAAAGAGTAAGAAATGTCGTTAGTTCGAACATTGACTATGTCACTATTTAATTAAAATCAACTCAGCGATTCATTAGTGTGTTCATTTGGATTTTAGTTGACTAACACGGGTCAGCTAATTATACATACAAACAAAAGACAATGCACCTAACTCTGCTATAAGTCTAGATTCGCATTTCCCGGAAACTATTCAACCGCTTTTCATGCGGTTAGATACAGAAAGGGAAAGGTTTGAGATTATATTTCATGACGTTATTATAACAGGGGACTGTCTTTTCTGAGACAGTAAAAATTATAAAAATATTTGCCATTAGTTCCGTTTATGATTCTATTTATTTCAAAGTAGGGACGAAACTTTAATGTTGAGTTTTGAATGATAATGTTTATTACATGTAGCAACCACTGAACAAATTTTGTAAACAGTATTTCATGGCCCAGCTTTATCAGTGCAGTTACATATTTTTTTTATTTACCATAGTAAATTCAAGGTTATATATTTTTTATTTGCGCACGTAAAAATTATTTGATAATGAATTGATTTTATTTATCGGTGTTAACCTAGTTTTGTCGAGCAATGGAATTTTTGGTATACGACAGTCGCTGGGCAAATTGAAAAAATGTGTTAGGAAATTATAGGAGAATACCGCCTGAATATCAAAGACTAACAAAAGATTTTATAATAATCAGGACGATTTGAAAGAACTATTAATTTGAGTTACTATCTGCCAATTTGTAAATCAGCATCACTAAAAAACGAACTATTTTTATAAAACTTAAAACATACTCTCAAGTTAAGATAGGATTTTTGTGAAAACCGACATCCATGTAAACGGCCCGTGCAGATTTAATTTTGTTAAATCGACTTAATACTTTACTAATAGCTCCACTTGTTTGTTCGAATTTATAATTAGTTAATACGGTACTTACTCGCTACGCTCGTTCGCTTGGAATCAGTTATATTTGTATTCGGACGAAGCCTGGTCTAAACCTGCTGCAATAACAAGCTATGGAATGATATACGTAAACCGCATTCGAATCTGTTCAGTATAGCGCATTCAACCCGACTTAGAAGCCGGGACGCACTGTGTAGTCCTAAACCTTCCCCAAGAAATAAACCATCGAAATGGTAAAAACCGTATTGAAATCGTTTCAGTAGTTCTCGTGTTTTTAGCGAACACACAGACGCGAACAGAAACTTAATGTTTGTCATAAAATCCATTCACAATAAAATAAAAACCCGGGTCGCAGTGCCAAAACCCTGCCGACAATATAGTGTATTTGCTAATACAGGCCTTGTGGCTTTATTATGTGAATAAAAAAAATTAACTCCTTAATACACCCCTTAAAATTACATTTTTTCTTAACTACATTATTATTGCCGATCGAACGTCTACACCAAAATTAAAAACACCTTTCAGTAAATAACTCACTATCTGCATACTAGTGTTTTCAGAAAATTTGTAAATCGGGTCCTGTCGGGCCGATTTTATATAAATTTTAGGAGCACTTTTTAATTGCTATTAATGGATTAAATTTCAATTTTGAAACGATTCTGAGAATTTTTTAGGTATTTTTGGGCCCAAAAACTTTTTTCAACCCCTAAAAACCACCCTTAAAATGATTCGATTGGGCCTATTTTGAATAGGCTTCGTGCGGTGATGGATTCCAACATGTGTGCCAAATTTCGTTAAAATAAATTAACTCCTTCGAAAGTTATTGGCCGTACACATATATACCTATATGTATATATATATATATATATATATATATATATATATATATATATATATATCTATCTATTTTTAAAAATGGTGCCAAAGTGTTTAGGAGGTTATGAAACGTCGAGAAATTTTGGTCCTACCCTAGGTCCCGCCATCCGACCGATGCCAATAGTGTATGTTGCCATATGGCAAATACACTAATAATAATACGTACGTTTGAAAAACTAAAATCATTTTTTTTTTGTTACAGAAAAAGACTGAGCCGATTATTTTGGAATATTTCGAACACGGAGACACTCATGAAGTTGCTCTCTCCCTCGAAGAATTCATGTGCGGCACAAGACTCAACCTAGTAAGGATTGTTGTTTTTATGCCATGCTTTTAAACTATGATCGTTTATAATATTATTATGTATTCATGGTCATTTTATTTCGGTTTGTTTCATCAGTTAGACGTGCCAAAATTATCTGTTGATCGAGTTTCGTAAACACCTTGTATCCGGAAACAGCTATTTTCTTTAAAAGAAAATGTGTTCATCTTTTGTCATTGGCTGTGTTTGGTTTCACTTCCGTTTTAATTGTTGACTAAGGTCACCGTTGAATTGTTTACTAGAGGGGGTATTTGTTAGTTACAATCGTTGATTTCAAGGAAATGTTGAAAAGTAATTGTTTTAATGACTGTTTACTACACAAATATCGTGTTAATTTTTTCTCATTTCATTATCAATGAAAGGTGAACAGTTTATTGATGAGACAAAATATGAAATTAAAGCCCCGGCCACACAATGTGCCGAAGTTGGTCCCAACACACAATATGGCTGAGCTAACCAGAGTTGCCAGAAAATTTTTAATCACGTCGCCCCATCTGTGATTATAAGTCTCAAAATACTCTTAATAATCGCCCAACTATAAATTTGAAAATATTCTATTGGTACACTTGAATTTGTCGCATAATCTGAAATATAAATTTTTTTAAAGTGAGTGTTTTAGAACTAAAAATAGTGTTTTAATGTAATTTTGTAAGGTAATTCCAGAATCAATGCGGTACTCAAGAAAATAAATTTAATTAGTATTGCCAACAGATATATCTAATTTTGTAGTTTTAGATCGTTGCCAATGTTAAGAAATTAAAAGAATCTAATTTGCGATTTGTCGCCCAAATTTAAATTAAAGAGCGTACGCAGAGAGAAAATCGCCCAATTCGCGATAAATCGTCCAATCTGGCAACACTGCTAACAGCTATTTTGTAGTTATTACTAGCAAAAAAAAAAAAACAGTTCCAAAAATAACAGATACCAAAATAATATAAGTTTTAATTGCAATTTTTTTTCTTTTGAACAAAATTTGAAATAAGTAAATTTTTTTACAAAAAATAATAAATAATGGTTATCAGTAAAAAATTAATTTTGTAACATGTGATACAAAGCGTTTTTTTTTTTTTTAATAAATGATCACTGCATACATAGGCTAAACAGTAATAAAATAAAAATCCTTGAAAACCGGTAAATGTCACTATGCAAAATAGTCAGATATGGGAATAGTTATTAGATAAAAATAACATTTTTATAAAATTAAAAAAATTGTTTTCACACCAACTGCCGTTAATTTATATCCAAATGAGTAAAATAATGATACCGGTCATATTATTAATTAAAAATGAAATTACATGATATTGATCATTATTTCGATTAGGTAGTAACCTTTTATTTTAAAATCATATTTAAAAACGGCTTGGGAAATGATAATTACTTTAAAAATTTTAAACTGGCTTTTTAAAATTTCTATAAATTAAGTTGTTGATCTGTTTTATAATTTGCATAATTTTAAATTGTCGCATAAAAACTCATAACCTTTTCTATTGAATAAGTCTATCAATATATTTTTTCTCAATAATATTTGTTTTACAACATATTTGCATTCAACTAGATGTTCATAGAAATTCTTTTAAATATTTAATTTGTGGTCAAAGTATTTTATAGAACCATAAAAATACCTACAATAGGAATTGTTTTCCAATTAATTTTGGACAATTAGTCATAAATAGAAAGCGTAGGATTGCAATTCTTTGATATTTTAGTTTTCTTAACACAAAATCGTAACATGCCTACATAAATATTTTTTATTTTAATCATGAAGGCACAGATGAAGATTATTAAATCGTTTGATGGCAGTATTTAAGAAAGATTATTACGTAATACAATCGTTAATTTCATTTTGTCACGTCCAAACTGAGAACTATTGCGGTAGCTCGCCCATCTTTGCTATTTCGTAGCTACGGTACAGCATTTTTTTTAAAGCACCTGTACAGGGTGTTTTATTTTCGATAGAAATGCAGGATTTTGTCATACTTCAAAGACTGTTGAACTAACAAAATAGAATATTTTTAAACAAAAAATACCTATTTTTTCAGTAACTTTAATAACAACTAATATTTCGAAAACTGTAATAGATTATGGAGTTTGGATTAAATTGGTAAATTTGTAATGAATATAATAGTCCGTGGACAAGTTGTACGTCTTTTCTTTTTTTTATCGTAGTAACGAAATGTCCCTGCGTCCTATCGAAAATAAGACACGGCTTGTATATGTATATCAGTGTGTTTATATTGTGTGCGTGTGTGTGTCAGATCGCTCAGTTTGCTGTGGAAATCGCCATGGATCACAAGCCCTCTCACTGCGAGATGGCTTCAGTCCTTATTTCAGACCTGTACGGCCACGTTCTCACTGAGCGAGACATTGCGATGGGTCTGTACCACAATTCTCATCTACATACATTAGCTATATAGATTTACGTTGCCCCTTTATTTAAGATCGGATAAGCTGGTCCCTTAATCCCTCATTTGTTGTATTCGGCCTAAGCACTAGAGATGACAAAAAAAATTTATTAATCGATCATCGAACTGTAATAATCGATAACCCGATTGAATTGTCCGAAAATAATCGCATTATCATTTGTTTAATCGAGTGTTATTATTGTTTCTGTCAATATAACAGGCCATTCAAAACGTATTGAATAGGGATGTTGACTATTTTTGGGAAAGTGTTTTAAATCGTGCATAAGTACGTAATATTGCCACAAATTATAATTATTTTTATTTAAATACAATTCAAGCCTTAAAAATCATGTATTTTAAATCCCGTTTCAAATTTCGGTCCAAAACGCCAATACTAGTCGCGTGACGTCACCTGTTCATACCAAAGGAGGCTCAAAAGTTTACACGGGAGCTACCATCCTATAGATGCGTATTCTGTGCTCATAAACGTTAGTAAACTGAGGTGATGAAAAGTTGTTTCGCAGTCGTTGCTATGGTTACATGTAATTTGATGTTTCCTGTAAACAAATAATAATAAATTACACACTAAATATTAACCAAACAATGAAGTTTTTTGACAGCGGCTGAACATATGACGTCATGCGCTCTGATTGGTCACGTGACTTGAAAGTGATTTTATTGATTTTATTTATTACATATTAATTAAATTCCTTAAAAATAAGGAAAAATATAGTGTTTTTTTAGTATTTCTATCATAGAAACTACTACTTTTCGTTAAAATTATGTTTTTATTTGAATACAGTCAACATCCCTATTACAGTGCTTATGACAAAAATTACGCAACTGTGATGTTCTGTATCACCAATTATATTTATATCAATCATAAATCATGGGTAATTTTTATGCCAACGTAGAACAGTCGAAAAAATTTAAACAAAATTAAAACCACATAAATACATTATATCTTTATTGATACATTTATGGAGATACCAAAGTTCAGCTTCATTGCGTTATTTAACTTTCAGTTTCACTGTTTATTTAAAATTTCAGTCTCGAATCTCATATCACTGCTATAAAAACGTCGATTAATAGGTAAATAATAGATTATTTTATCGATTAATCGAAACAAAAGGTATTATATGATTAACAGAAATAAAATTATCGATTATTTCAGTAGTTCGATTAATCGTTGCCATCTCTAGTAAGCATGCAGTGCGTAGAGTTGATATCGTAATTACATCAAGTGCACTCGTATACTAGAAAATGAGGGATAACAAGATCTTACTTTCCGATCTGTAACAATTGACAACTTTCATACATTTGCGTAAAATAATGTATTACGGTGTATATACTTTTTGTTGTTCGTATTACAGCACTGTGACATTTAAGTTACCTAAACTCGCATGTTTGTTTATAGAAGTCGAGTAATTTAGATTTTTCTGAATCGATACAATAATAATTTCTTCAAAGGCATAGAATATATTGTCACGAGTCGACGCATGACTTTTTAGAAACAAAATTTTATGTAACTCAAATTATTTTTAACTGAACCTTTCATTTTTTGTTACGTGACTGTCAGACCTAAGAAAACAAAAAAAAAATCTATTTTTAATAATGTATATATCAGATCCTTTTGATGTTAATAATTTATAAATATTTTAGAGGAATTAGGATCAATGAAATTAAAAGACAAATTATTATTTCACAACGTTTCGTATTAAATCAATACTTCTTATTATTTTATTTTAGATCACCTGATGAAGTATTGATTTAATACGAAACGTTGTGAAATAATAATTTGTCTTTTAATTTCATTGATCCTAATTCCTCTAAAATATTTATAAATTGTTCTGTTTTTAGTTCACATTTTCGTCACCACTATGAAAGTTGTCAATCGTATCTTTTCGAATGACTTGCTGTGACCTATCCGATTTATATTAGTTGATCAAAAAGCTAAATAGCGTACTGAATTGTTATTTTTAATGGACTTCAAAAGAAAGAGGAGGATATCAATTCGACGGGTATATTTACTTTTTTTTTTTATTTGTTCAGCCTTACTTTTCGTGTGCCTAACCAATTTGAATAATTCCGGCGCCGTTGTGTTCAGAAGTTGACAGAATAGTCTCATATAAAATTTACTAAAATCGGTTCGTTAGTTTTTTTTTATGATATTAACAAAGGATAAGTAAAGTGAGTCGTTCGATGGGATACTTTGATTTTTCTACTTTAAATAAAGATCATTAAAAACATTTTTGATAAGTTTGTTTAGGAGTTATTGACTTACCTTGCATTATATATACCGGGTGTCTCAGAAATCGCGCACCCAATTGTTGGGATTGAAAGAGAAAATTATTCTGAGCCCAAAAATCCATGTTTGGAATTTTTGGATAACGTAGTTAATTAGTAATTAATTAATTAATGAGAGTGACCAATCAGGAGCGCGCTACAGAAGAATAAAAAGTCAGTGGAGAGGAAGTAGGGGACGCGAGAGTGAGACGCCAGAGGGCCTTGACAAGACATGCGAAATAACTGGCGAGCGTTAATTTTATTCATTAAAAATTATTAGTGTAGTTTAAAAAAAAAATCGAAACGGGACTCAGACAAAAACTCTGGAAGGCTTTGATATGATAAATTTATTTATTTAGAAATATTAAAGCATTTTCATATTATAAATCCAACGATCGACATAGATAATTTTTCTCGCAAGCGTTGATCAAATTTATTTATTTATTCATATTTATTCGAGCAATCAAAAGAAAAAAGTCTAAATTCAATCGAGTAGATGCTCAAAATGTTGTCCGTTCTCCTGAAGACAGAGCCAGCATCCCTTGAGAAGATTTTCTCGGACAGTTTCTAGCATTTGTAGAGTGACTGTTGTCTGAGTCCATCGGTTTTTTATTTTAATAATAATTATTATTATTTTAGTAATTAACCGAAATAAATCAGCCGACGACACTCTCTTCTGTAGCGCGCTCCTGATTGGTCACTTTCAATAATTAATTACTAATTAACTACGTTATCAAAAAATTCCAAACGTGGATTTTTGGGCTCAGAATATTTTTCTCTTTCGATCCCAACAATTGGGTGCGCGATTTCTGAGACACCCAGTATACTAACTATATAGGGTAGCAATATCTAAAATTGGTGATTTTGTTATTTCAGCTTTCGAACACCTGTTATTAAATTTATCTGATCTCATTTTGGATGTTCCGGATGCTCCTCATATAGTAGGAAACTTTATCGCTCGTGCCATTGCAGACGATTGTCTGCCACCGAAGTTTGTAAGCATTCACAAAGAGAGTCCTCCGAGTGATCAAGCCCAGTAAGTATGAAGTATTAGGTGCTGGGTTGCAGAAAGAATTGTCAAAAAATATGATTTAACAATAACCTTAGATTGTAATAATACATTACTGTTTTTATATATTCAGAAAGCATGTCATTGTAAAACTTTCTGTCATTAGATTATACTCACACAAAAACAAATTATCGATCAATGGTGCCAGTGTTTAGGAGGTTATGGAAACGTCGAGAAATTTTGGTCCGGCCCCTAAGTCCCGCCATCTGACCGATGCCAATAGTGTATGTTGCCATATGGCAAATACACTAAAAAGACTAATTACTTTCAAGTGAGCAATGTTGAGGTTATACGTGATAACAGCAGTTGACTACTACTGCATCTCTGCTACTGGCTATACTGGCGAATACATGTTCTGTGTTGGCGAACGGCATTCTCACGTATCAGTGCGCATGCCAAAACTGTTTCGGCCCGCCTATACAGACGGTATGCGAGTAATTCCAACAGTGCATAAATGTTAGACTTTCTGTTTTAAAATCGAATCAGAAAGTACGTACTTTCGCCATTGTATGAAGAAAAAAAAATTGTTTCAATCGATCGATTATTTTTCAAGCAGGATTGATTAAAAATTCTGCAATGCTTTTCTTAGGATGAAATATGTATGGTCATTGTTAAAATGGATTTTTTTGACAATGCTTTCTGCAACCGAGCATAAATAAGGCTAACAACACATGCAGCTGACTCATAAAAAACAAAGTAATAAACTATAGAGATACACTGGATATCCAGCCAATGTAAAATAGTTCGACTTTTTTGTCTATAGCTGGCCAGCCGCATATCAGAGTAACTAAAAAGATCAGAACGAATGACATTTTTCAAAATCTTAAGGTAGTTGTCGTGGTACAATATTGTCAAAAAGTTATAGATTATACGCGCCACAAAACTATGGTCCATAATTTGTACGCAAGACTGTACCCGTGGAAACGTAACCCATACAGTATTCATATGCATGTATACTTTTCTATAAATTGTTGAACTTTAAACCGTTATTTATAAATAATTAGACGGTCAAAAATTTTTTCTTATTTTTTTTAAACTCAACAAATGCATTGAAAGACTGTCAGTTTTTGGAAAGTTTCTGACAGTTAGTTCTTTTTTTATAAATAAGAAACTGGTTCAGAACTACAGAGATCGTATACAATCAATGTTCATTATCCAATTTTTAATTGAATTTATCTTGGATTATATATGGTCGATCGACTTCAAATTTTCAGGGTAATTGTATTATCATGTCCTTAATAAGTATACAAAAATTAAGAATTTTCTGACAGTGTGCCTTAATCACAACAACTACCGTATAAGAATAATTTTTACAATAATTTAAAATTTAGTTCAATTATTATCAACAAAAATTGGATGACACAAAAAAAATTTAAGATATAGCATAAAATATAAATTTAATTTGTAAATTTGTCTTCCTTTGCCGTTTTTCCGGATATCTTGAAATTTTTATCTTATTGTATTATCTATTATCCAATAAAAAAAAGCTATTTAGAGCATCTCTAATGGAAACAATTATAGACGTGGTGGTGTCTGGGTTCAGTATTGTATTAGCGTATGAATGGTTCTAAATGGCATAGACAGATAAATAATCAGTAGACCTTTACATCAGTGAACATGCCCCTTTTTTTCCACGTTTTTGATCTCTTTTCTATGCCTAAATCATTTTTCAGTCATTGTTTCGGATTTATTCTGTGCAATTATTTAATTTCCAGTCAAGCACTTTGTCGTGCCGATACGCTTCTGTCCATGAAACACGGTTTGGTACGATTGGACAACGTGTGGGGCGTAGGCGGCGGCCTAAGACCAGTCAAGTACCTAACCAAACAGATGACCCTCTTACTACAAGAATTCGTGTCGTCTGGTGATCTCGATGAAGCTATTCGATGTATCCGCGGTCTCGAGGTGCCTCATTTTCATCATGAACTTGTTTACGAGGTTAGTTTTTTTCGCTAGTCAGGTGAGTACTGATTGCTTTAAGATCGGGAATGAAAATGGCTAATTGACTGCGTTTACATTTTCAGTCTGTAATAATGGCTATAGAGGCTATAAGCGCTAACACCGAGGAGGCAATATGTAAATTGTTGAAGGCGTTAGACGAAGCCGTCATTGTTACACCTGAACAGATGGAAAGAGTAAGTGATTCAGTATTATATTGAAATAGATAATCGAAGATTTCGAAACACAATCGAACGCGTAACCTCGTAGCCTGATAAATAGCAAACAAATATAGTAATAGGGATGTTGACTATTTTTGGGAAAGTGTTTTAAATCGTGCATAAGTACCTTATATAGCCACAAATATTTATTATTTTTATTTAAATATAACTCAAGCCTTAAAAATCATGTATTTTAAATCCCGTTTCAAATTTCGCTCCAAAACGCCAATACTAGTCGCGTGACGTCATCTGTTGGTACCAAAGGAGGTTCAAAAGTTTACACAGGAGCTACCATTTTATATACCATTTCATAAACGCTAGTAAACTGAGGTGATGAAAAGTTGTTTCGTAATCGTTGATAGTTACATGTGATTTGACGTTTCCTATAAACAAATAATAATAAATTACACTCTAAATATTAACCAAACAATGAAGTTTTTTGACAGCGGCTGAACATATGACGTCATGCGCTCTGATTGGTGTCTGTTGTCACGTGACTTGAGAGTGATTTTATTAGGTCTTATTTATTAAATATTAATTAAATTCCTTCAAAATAAGGAAAAATATAGTGTTTTTTAGTATTTCTATCATAGAAACTACCACTTAACGTTAAAATTATGTTTTATTTGAATACAGTCAATATCCCTATTACAATAGACCTGAAAATAATACAAGAATCTATTCGAGTTTTATTATTTTGACTCCATTCAAATTACACTGTTCTGTAATCTGTAGCTTTGCAATCTCTATACAAGTTATAGATTTACCGTGTTCTGAATAGAGGACTTGTTCAGAGACTTAAATAAATGAAGAGAGATTTGTTAATATTTTGCGCGCAGTGCGCTTGCGCGAAGACAGATTTCAATGCTACATTGCTTCAGCGCATGCGTGTACTTTTTCCAGTTATGAAAGGCACTGGCGAAACTCTAGTGGATTCTTCCCAGCGTTGCCAGACGTCCCGATTTTTAAATCAAAATTAAATGTCCCGCGCGGGACAGGCTCAGTCTCGTTTTTCGGGGATAACACGATCGTGCGTAAATAATTTATTCTCTTATTGTAAGTTGCAATTTGTAACTCACTCCTCAGACTATTGTTTAAAACGCCATATTTTTCTAATGAATAAAACTTTTTTGATTTTGATTTCTGCTTTTTTTAGTTTTTTTATTCAGAAGAGGAATAAGACTCAACCATTTAACGATAGGGTAAATCTGATTTAAAATATCATATTTTTATTAAAATACATTTTCTATGGCTATTTTTGCTATCTATTGTCACGTAAACGTAATTTGAACTCAAATAAAAAGATAAATATTTAAAAACTTCTGATTATATACGTTTTTTTAGTATGTCCCGCTTTCGACGAAAGAATCCCGCTTTTTTCACTCAAAAAGTTCCAAAATCCCGGCTTGGCAAAGAAAAAATCTGGCAACGCTGATTCTTCCATTCAACACAATAGCGGTGCTGTGGCTAGTCTAATGAATATATAGAGATTAGTTACAGTTTTGACAGATATCTGGTGATTCTTTTATTAGACGCGTAGCGAAATTCGGTCACGATCAATTCTGTTTTAGAAATTATTTTTCTTTTTTTTTCTGTTCACTTTATTTAGGGTTTTCAAAGAGTATTCGACGACATGCAGGACATCTGTCTGGACGTACCTCTTGCATATATCATGCTAGATCGTTTTATCGAACGGTGCTACAAAGAAGGATTTCTGACTGACAATATTATGAATAAAGTACCTTCCAGGTAAGATTTTCAATTGAATTCTTTTATTATCAATTAAAATAATGCACCGAATACAGTTAGTTTTCTCTAAGAGCACGCTCGCAATAAACGACGCTCCTTTCAAATCTTGCTGCAGACTACTAATAGAAGAAGTGCAAGTAATTCTTCTACAGATATGCATATAGACGTATAGAAACAGGCCTAAAAAAACGGCGTCTGACATCCTTCTCAGCCTTAACTGCTGAGAAATAGCGCCATAAAAGTGGTCAAGCGTCGAATGTAATGAAAATGTATTAAATTGAAAATTGCCTAAACAAATTCGATGTATTTTAATTGGAGCTTGCAATAATCACGCGGAAATGTAGAAAAACAATGGGAATTTCAGTGGTCAGATCGAGTAATAATGTGAATTTTTTTTTACAGAGGCCGCAAACGCTTTGTTTCCGAAGGCGATGGTGGTCACATCAAGGATAATGGTTTCTTGCTGAACTAATTATCTCCTCCTATCCCGTTCCCGCGTTATCATATCTTTGATATCAGCACATTTTTAAATCTCCACTTATTGGATGGCGAACTCTCTCCCTTATACATGCAGTATAATCAATCAGTCTAGATGTATCGATTATTATAGTTTCTGGATTCAGGAAAAGTTCTTCACTACCCAAAACTCATTCGTACATATTCATTAGACTCATAAAATTTATTTATGACATTTATGATATTATGAGATGATTATAATTATTATTATTGTGTTCAATCAGTTTTTTTTTGTCTTTGAAATAAATATTTCGAAGTGATAATGAGTTCTTTGAAAATCGCTTTGACATGGTTTGATAATTTTTTTTTTATTTTTCTTTATATTAGTTATATAATAAGTACAACATTAATCAATAGATTGAGGAAGCAGTAGCGGTGGACAGCTGTCGTTAGTTTGATATCAATAGTAATTTTTGATGTTTTCTAAATTTTGTTAAAAATGGCTTTCTTAGTAAAAGACAACCAAAACACATGTACGTTGTTTAACTTGAGGCTTTGAAGACAGAAGATTATGTTACTTTAATTTGCAACAGGCAGGTGACCTAAGAATAAGTAACAAATTAGTCAATCTATTTGAGATGACAAGAAGGAACATTAGGCATGTTTTTCGTTATATATTCAAAATTAAGAAAATATAAAAACTTGTTAGTCTTTGAAAAACATTAATAACTATTGATAGTTCTCCACCTCAGGAGACAGGGCCGGCGGACTGAACTGCCCAAAACGCTGAAATTGTGGGTGCGTCAAAGGCGTCCAAGCTCTGTTTTACTGAAAACATTGCGCGCATTATCATTTAAACATTTTTTTCTAACTAAAATTTATATATGAAGGGTGAGGTCAAAAAAATTTTCGCCCAGCGCAGCAATTTATATTGCGCCAGCCCTATTAACCTTACAGGAGCAAAATAATTTTCAACTGGTTTTAAAAAAACCAATTCGTTTTGTGGTCACAAAAGTAATCGTATTTACTGTCAGGCTAAGAAATTGGTATCAGTTGATTTTAAGAACTGATTATAGTATCAAATAATTGTTAAATACGTCGGCCCAAAAATAACTTGGCGTATATAGAGACAGCATTTGAATGCCATTGTTTGAAAACGACATTTTTACGTTAATCCCTCAATTATTTTTAAATATAGTTATAATAACGGGAATGCTACTTTTCGAACTAAGGGCACAAAATGTTATCAAAATAACTTTTTTAAATTCCGAGCCGTGTTTGCTCCTCAGCTACTTCATTAAAAAAAAGCTTTCTTTTCTAATATTTGTATTATTTTATTTTTTTTTTTAATATTTTATGTTTTCGAGTAGAAAAATATGTCATATCTCTTTAAACTTCCTTTTCCTGATGCTCGAGGGAAAAGAGTTAAAGAAAGCCCATCTTTCAGTCCGGAGGAGAAATATGTCAAAAAATGCTCCTCAAAGGTACATTTCTGCAAATTGTGCATTTCAGTTGTTTTTGTGTGTGTGGATGTATTGACATAAAAAGCGACTCTCCGCGACAGTTAGTGTTTTTTTATACAGAACAACTGACATCAAACAGTGTCCATAAAACAGTTAGAAGCTTTAAAACAACGACATTATTTTATCACGAATACGCTCAGAAATAATGGCAGTTTAAAACTCAATAAAACAAAAATGACTTAAGCTCTCGAGAATAATCCATTCCTGCAATTATATAGTTTTACAATTTGCTTTCTTACAATTAAGTTTTTTTTATTCACTTTAATATATTTTTAAGCGATATGTAATCACAGATTAGACAAATCTCTGCATATACAACAAAACACAGCAGTAGTCCTTTGTTATTTCTAATTTTGTAAAATCTTAACAGACATGAAATGTCTGTCGTGAAGTGAATTAATTTTGTATAAGAGTTTTAAACGTGTTTTTTTTTTCACTGTTAATTGACTTGCTTTGTTTTTTTCGATTCGATTTACTTTGTTTTTGAATTCCGTTGTAATTTGATAATATTTTTTAAAAATATTGTAATATAACAAAGGTCTTCTGTGTTCAATTTCGGTTTCTATGAAAAATATCACGTTTTCCTGTTCCATAGACTAGAATTAAATGCAAATGTGCTTGATTAGTATTCAGAAAATTATAATGTGTATAAAAAATCTGTTTATTTATAAACACTGTAAAAACTAATTTGTAATATTAGATTTGAAATAAACAAATTAAATATGTTAAACATTATCTTTTTTTAGGAGTCAGAGTATTTCGTAAGGTGGGTTTTATTTTGTTGTCAGAACTAAGTAACAGTAAATGTGTTTAAGAAGCTAAAAACACTGAAAACATTTCGAGCCAGTTGTGTTGCTTTAAAATATGTCAAATCAAAAAGGCCGCTGAAAAAGTCACCCATCAGTAGTAATGTTAGTTTTGGCTGCTCACTATTATTGCATTCGGCTTGCAAAACCTGCCCCAGGGCAGGGCAGTCGAATAGTTATGAAACTTATTTTGACAACTTATTGACAGTTCTCAGCTATCTTCGGTTTTACTTTTCAATTTGATCTGGCCTGTGGCAGGTTTTGCAAGCCGAATACGATATACAGATTGTATCAACTCAAAACTGTCCATAGGGCACTCTGTGTGTAAGACAGAACACCATACACAAACGATAAGCAAGAGTGAGATAAATGATCGCTAATAGGTAGTAATTGCTGTGGTTACTGTAAAATAAATTTAAATAAACGTCTTTGTTTTCTAAGTAAAAATAGCCATTTTATCAATTAATGACAGTCTGTAGTCACTACCGAAATTATTGATAAAATGGCTATTTATACTGTTCACGAAAAAATCCAAATAATTAAATGGTTTTATGGTGGTAATTCAACCGCCGACGTAATAAATTAATTGATAAAATGGCTATTTTTACTTAGAAAACAAAGACGTTTATTTAAATTTATTTTACAGTAACCACAGTAATTACTACTTATTAGCGATCATTTATCTCACTCTTGCTTATCGTTTGTGTATGGTGCTTTGTCTTATACACAGAGTGCCCTATGGACAGCTTTGAGTTGATACAATCTGTATATTATGTATATTAATTAGAGATCAGTGATTTTAGTGCGTTCTTAAAAAGTGTTCCATTATTTATATTTTGTAAAAATAATAAGCAAATATTAATGCGTTTATTGTTCTTAATTTGATTTTAAATATCTATTTTTAATAATCCAATGTTTGTGATTACCGATAATAGAACAATACAACATTCCATGTCAAAAACAGTTATATTATGTATTTAAAACAAATAGAATAACTTTTTTTTAATGGAATTTCGCATTATTGTTCTATTATGACATTAATTGTAAATATTAATTAGTAAAAACATATTTAAAATCTAACTACGAACAATTTACCCCGCTCAAATAATATATTCCTTCATTCATACAATGTATTTATGATAACTACATTACCAACACATACATAGATGTTCTTGGATGTGCCGATATTTTGACGTATTCTATACTCCTTAATTAAGTCAAAACTGTCCTAACAGAGGTGAAGGTACAATTCATAGACGACTAATTGTTTATAGATGTTTCATGCAAATGTACCTAACCTGCTCACATCTAGCCTGTCATTTTTTCTCCAAATCACAGGTAGCATCAGTGCGAACTCTTGTAGTCGTACCACTTCGTAGGACAACGCTGCTAGACAACAATAAGATTTAAATATCAGCACTCTGCTTACTACGGTGATATATAAACAAATAATAATTGAGTGACTTTTTCAAATCAGGAGAAAATGAATTTACTGAATGAAATTTATATTTAACTAGTTGTAATAAATATTAAATATTCTCTACGTTTTTTTTCAATTACAAAATCTATCCTGTATTATCGAAAATTGGTGGTCTAGTAAAGTGTCAACCAAACCAGCCAATTTATCGGTGAACTTTTTGCTTCGAATTTTCGTGTTCTAAACTAAAAAAAAGTAATTGAACTAGGTTCATTCAAGAAGAGCGGTTCAAGTTTATGCTAAAATAATATAATTTACTAGATATGTAATCATGACTATCCCAATTTATGCTATTTCTTTCTTTATATTATATATATCGTATTGTTCTCATTTGACATATTCTAAATAATTTATTCAACAAAATAAAGATTACGGTTTATGATTTATTTTGTTATATTATTTTTTCTGCAAAAAATGGATGACTAATTTTCTTACAATCATAAAGTATATATGATCTCTATAAAACAGTAATAGGTAATGTTCAGGTATAGTAATGTTTAATTTAAAATTCCCGCTAATCCCTTTAGTTTCTTCCTCCAAAACAAAGACGGCGACACAATCTTCTCGTACAGGTCAAATACACGGCCGTGCAGCATCTATAAAATCTACTTGATCTATGGTACAAATTATCTATGATATCTTTTCATATTAGTGAAAGACAAGTATTGTTTAATACATACTCCTGATGGGCAGCGTACTGAAGCTTGTCATAAATGAAAAAACATCAAAAGGGCAAAAGTCAGAGAAATTGTGAAAGTGGAAATTTATCAGATTTTTTGAATAGTGCTTGATTTACTTAACTTTTAAAATGTCGTTATTCAAAAAACCTAAAAAAAATATTCAAAGGCGAGTGTTTAGTAGCTTGGAAGATGAAGAAAATGAGGAGAATCATATGGAAGTTGACGTCGTTACAAACAACACAAGTGGTGAAACTCAAGAAAGCACAAAAAAGAAGAAAAAAGAAAGAGCCGCCCCGAAACAAACTCTATTGAGTTTCGACGATGAAGGTAGTTAATGCGATCTCATTCATTTTTTGAAATAAATAAATTTTTCAAACATCCCAATCTGTCAATTTTTCTGAGAGTAAAATTGCAAATATTAACTAAAACGGATTATTTAATGCAACTTGAATAGAAATGTTTATATTCCAGTATAATTTACACAAAATGTTGATTAATTTCAAAATTTTCGTATTAATATTAATTTTTTTTCATAAAATGTAACATTTCTCACTGTACTCACACTGGGACCTTATAAGAGTCCAGTGTACCTGCTGGAGAATTAATTAACTCCTAAAGAGCCCTGAATCCTTTTAAGAAGGTCGTTCATAATGGAAAATCTTTAGTTTGCTGAGTCTGATAATGAATTGCGTGTTCCTCGTTTTAATATTAGGGTGTAGATTAGTCTACATCTAACGAGTACTCGGCCGAATTACTCGTTGGTCTATTCGGCCCAGCAGTCGCTAAGCCGAGTAAGGTTCATACTTTATTTTACTTTGACATTTTTGACAATGAATGACATTTGTAAGAAACTGCAAACAATTTTTCAAACATTATCCTAACTTCGTTGCTGGCAGAAGAATCAGAAGAAATGTTACGCCATCAAAATAAACGTATTTAGACAAGAAAATGGATATTGCCTAGAAATAACTATGGTGCTAGTGTTAGCCTTTATAGAGTAGCTCCAAACTGAAGATCTCATTGAATACCGGTTATTCACGAGAATTAATTTCGCTCGATTCGAGAGTATATTGGAAGAAATAGCTCCAAAAATCCAAAAAGCGGACAACATTTTTCGAGGTGTCATACCAGCAAGAATTAAATTGCAAACCACTTTGTCATTTCTAGCTACAGGAAAAAAATATATACAATCATATATTTTATTTAAACAACTCAGCATATCAAAGATACATATTTAAACAGTATTTTGTGAAATTTTTATTTAAAAATTCCGAAAACTTAGCCATTGGTACATCTCCTTTGACGTCTCAAAAAAAAAATGCTCTTGCCGTGGACAGAATAACTCATTATTGGTTCCTCCAAAATAAAAAAACCAAAAATGGATAAATCTAGTTATTGGACGAAGGCAAAAAAAAATTAAAATTTGAATTTTTGACAGACTGAATAAAAAAACACATTTTTTGGTCAAATTTTCGCCATGTAATTGGCTCGAAAAAATTAGTTGTAATAAAAAAAAAAAAAAATCCTTCGTTCAGTGATTAGATAATGTTATTTCAAAGATGTGTGCAAAATTTGAACAAAATCGCTTCATAACTTTTCGAGAAATCGTGTCCACCGACTTAAAAAATTGAGTTTTGAGATAAACGCGTTTAACCTGCGAAGCGCTGCACTGACGTGGCCTGATGGGCGGAACTTCCAAAGGGTCTATCTCTTAGAATTTTACTCGGATCGATTTGAAATTATAGGAGAATATTTTAAACATATTGTACTATTTAATAAGACAAAAAAAAATAAATCGATTTTTTGAAATTTTCAAACCCACCTAACCCCTGAATAGAGCCTATGCCGAACAACTCGCCTGATTGATTACTCGTTAGGCAACTCGACTGAGTGCTGAGTGTAGGTTTCACATTTGTTTAGTGCTCGGCCGAGCACTCGTTATATGCAGACTAGGCTTTAGTCTCAGAACATTCGTGAGCCTTAATAGAAAGCAGTCTACCAGCACTCAAACTTGAATGTATACTGTACTGACTATATTAGTGAATACAGTATTTGTGATTACTAATTATTTATTTAAACATTTCAGAACAAGATGGTGAAGTATTTCAAGTGAAAAAATCGTCTCACAGCAAGAAAATAATGCGGTTGTTAGATAAAGAGCGAAAGAAGAAAAAAGAGAAAATGGATGTGGACAATAATGAACCACAGGAAAAAATAAATGATGAACGAAAAGAAATAATTACAGATGATCTCGTGGTTGGTAGAGTAACAATTTTTTTTGTTTTTAATTTGCACTTCTGTACGCAAACGGATAAAAGCATATGATTAATAGTTTTGAATTTAATAGGACTTTTTAAGGTGAAAATACTTTTAAAGTATTTGTGTTTTCTATGAAATGTTTTTTAGTGTGGTGATTATTTTGTTCTTAGAAGATAAATTTAATCATTAGCACACTTTTATGGCGGTTACAACCTCACAGTTTGCGAACTCTAATAGGGATGTTGACTATTTTTGGGAAAGTGTTTTAAATCGTGCATAAGTACCTAATGTTGCCACAAATATTTATTATTTTTATTTAAATACAACTCAAGCCTTAAAAATCATGTATTTTAAATCCAGTTTCAAATTTCGGTCCAAAACGCCAATACTAGTCGCGTGACGTCACCTGTTCATACCAAAGGAGGCTCAAAAGTTTACACGGGAGCTACCATCCTATAGATGCGTATTCTGTGCTCATAAACGTTAGTAAACTGAGGTGATGAAAAGTTGTTTCGTAGTCGTCGCTATAGTTACATGTAATTTGACGTTTCCTATAAACAAATAATAATAAATTACACACTAAATATTAACCACAATGAAGTTTTTTGACAGCGGCTGAACATACGACGTCATGCGCTCTGATTGGTGTCTGTTGTCACGTGACTTGAGAGTGATTTTATTAGGTTTTATTTATTAAATATTAATTAAATTCCTTAAAAATAGGGAAAAATATAGTGTTTTTTAATATTTCTATCATAGAAACCACTACTTTTCGTTAAAATTATGTTTTTATTTGAATACAGTCAACATCCCTATTGCAGCAATCATTACAAATCGTTATAGACACCTTGTGCGTATGAAATGTTCGGATATGTGTTTGTCTATCTGCAGTTGTCGCGACTAGAAATTGCACTTCTGTAGTGTGTTGTATAAAATGCCATTCTCATTTTTTTCATAAGTTATTATGTAAAATTTGTTACGTTGTAAGACATTTGTAAACGCAAAGATTTTGTATTTGTTAAATCAATTGGGAGCCACAATTGATTATTTTGTCATAATTTGAACGTTTCTTTATTAAAGATTTTTCCATACTGTTAATAATAACATTAGTAATTATTAAGTTTTTTTTATTTTTTAACGGGAAATTGGACAATTCAATTTTAATATAGTTAAACAAAATTAAAAAATTGCGACGTTTTGTTAAATCTTTTTAACTTCTTCGGGCAGAACTGAAATGATTAAAAATACAAATTAGTTAATGAAATAATTACAATTTTTTTTTAAATAGAATTGAAATAATACCTTTAACTAGTTAACCATAACATTAATAAAATTTAGATATTTAATAATACATATATTTACGTGAACAATATTGAGAATTAGTAATTATATTTGAAATATATTTGAACTAACTATGAATTTTTGAAACAGGTCGTTGTTAAGAAAAGTGAAAAAACTGACAAATCACTAATTTTAAATGGACGCGCGGCACTTGCTGCCGGTCGTAACGATATGTCTTCGGACGAAGAAGAAGAACCCAATCATCCAATACACCGGTTCTCGAATCCGGTCGATAGCGTCAAAATAGTGGTTGAAAGTGGAATAATACCGGACGCCGCGATGATACACGCTGCCCGGAAGCGACGTCAAAGAGCGAGAGAACTCGGAGGGGATTTTGTACCGGTTGAGAACGCAGAGAAGAAAGATCGAGGGCGTCTTGTAAGAGAAGAGGATGGAGACAGTGATGAAGAAAGGATTGATATGACGGTCAATATGCAGGCTCAGGATAAAGAGAAAAGACGGGAGCAGTTTTTCGCAGCTCAAGATGAAGGTATTGTAATTTAATCTTTAAGATAGCATCCTGCAAGTGCGCAACTTATGCGAAAACAAATTCATTGATTAACATAAAAAAGTAATTTACTTGTCATAAAACTAAATATACCAAAATATTCGTTATGTGACAGCACTATCAACTGATAGCGGAAATTTAAATGCAGAATTTTTTTACCGTGCTACGTCTGAGTGAAGACAGGATTCCCACCAAAACCAGTATTAAGACAAACTGATTTGTGTGAAAAAGCGACATTTGCGCGATTGAATGAGGAAAAGATAATTGATTATAAATTCGAGCAAATGTGAATAGATTATAGTGGCCCCGGCACACCTACCTTTTTTTGTTATTTTAATTTATTTTTTATAGACACTACTATAGACACTGAACAACAAAATAATTTGCCCCCCCCCCCCCCCAAAATGACCACCATGTTCAAAATTTCATTACTTACGTTATACAACCGTCTTACGGTCACCGACTTACATATCTTACATAGCTTGGAGCAAATTGACTGAAAGTGGGATGAATAGACACACGAGTGATCCTATAAGGGTTCCGTTTTTTCCTTTTAAGGTACAGAACCCTAAAAATGTTAACTTATTGCTTGTCACCTACACTTCTAACTTAACAAAGTGTAAATTAGCCTTAAAATATAATAAAAACCCGGGTCGCAGTGCCAAAACCCTGCCGACAATATAGTGTATTTGCTTATACAGACCTTGTGGCTTTATTATGTGAACTTAAGGTGATTGTTGGGCAAAATAAAAAAATTAACTCCTTAATAAACCCCTTAAAATTACATTTTTTTCTTAATTACATTATTATTGTCGATCGAACGTCACACCATAATTAAAAACACCTTTCAGTAAATAACTCACTATCTGCATACTAGTGTTTTCAGAAAATTTGTAAATCCGGCCCTATTGGGCCGATTTTATTAAGATTTTAAGGACACTTTTTGCTTACTACCAGAGGGTTAAATTTCAATTTTGAAACGATTCGGAGAATTTTTTCGGTATTTTGGGGCCCAAAAACATTTTTCAGCCCCCAAAAACTACCCTTAAAATGGTCCGATTGGGCCCATTTTAAATAAGGTTCTTGCGGTGGTGGATTCCAACATGTGGGCAAAATTTCGTTAAAATCAATTAACTCTTTCGAAAGTTATAGCGCACACTCACACACACACACACACACATACATACATATATATATATATATATATAAACATTTTTAAAAATGGTGCCAGTGTTCAGGAGGTTATGAAACGTCGAGAAATTTTAGTCCGAACCCTAAGTCCCGCCATCCGACCGACGCCAATAGTGTATGTTGCCACATGGCAAATACACTAAAAATCAAATTGGCGACAAGGGTCGCATATCTAATGTTTTTTTTTTTTCAGATTCAGATCACGATGGCAGCGATAAGGAAAGAGAAGAATGGGAGAACCAGCAGATAAGAAAGGGCATTACAGTAGCACAAATAAACGCCGTTCAACAGGAGTCTGTTTATGGAGTCTCGGGCGGTAGTTCTTACAGTACACTGATGGACACAAACAGTATTGTATCAAATGATTATAGTTCGGTTAAACAGGAGGATGTCGGTCCTAAAACGCCGGAAACGATCGCCAATAAACTTCGGGAAAGGTAGGAGACAGATTTGATTAACAGCAGATACCTGTGAGGCGTTATTTTTTTGGTCGCGTCAAACTAAATATGACGCGTTGTACATTTCAGCATATGTGGTTTTAAAGTTAGACACACTTCAGTGTTACGAATTTAAGGTTACGTGACGTAAATGTTTCTAATTTGAAATTATATGCAGTAAATTCAAGGTCGTTAATAAATGACCTCAGCTGAGAGACCGCTCAATATTTTTATCAATCACGCAATATCAATTGACAGTCCATTGGATGATGTCATTCCCCAACTACTATCCAACGGAACTAGGCCACCTCTCTGATAGCCTTGCAGTAAATGCATGTACGACTAATGTTTCAAATTTAAGGTTATGTGCAATAAATATATTATATAATTGAAATAATTGCATAACGACTTTTTTAGTGTATTTGCCATATGGCAACATACACTATTGGCATCGGTCGGATGGCAGGACCTAGGGGTCGGACCAAAATTTCTCGACGTTTCATAACCTCCTAAATACTTTGGCACCATTTTTAAAAATGTTTATATATATATGTATATATTTTTATATATATATATATATATATACGTGCGGGCAATAACTTTCGAAAGAGTTAATTGATTTCAACTAAATTTGAACCACGTGTTGAAATCCATCACCGCAAGATGCCTATTTAAAATGGGTCTAATCAGGCCATTTTAAGGGTAGTTTTTAGGGGTTAAAAAATGTTTTTGGGCCCCAAAATACCGAAAAAATTCTCCGAATCGTTTCAAAATTGAAATTTAACCCTCTGTTAGTAATTAAAAAGTGTCCTTAAAATTTTAATAAAATCGGCCCGACAGGACCGGATTTGCAAATTTTATGAAAACACTATTTTGCAGATAGTGAATGATTTACTGAAAGGTGTATATAATTTGATATAGAGAGTCGATTGATAATAATATTGCAATTAAGAAAAAAAATTTTATTTTAAGGGGTGTATTAAGGAGTCACATTTTTTATTTTGCCCAAAAACCAACTTAAGTTCGCATAATAAAGCCACACTGCCTGTATTAGCAAATACACTATATTGTCGGCAGGGTTTTGGCACTGCGACCCGAGTTTTTTTTTCTTTGTTGTCCTTGGTAATTAATATAAAAATGATTTGTCGGGAAAAAGGACTTTTTAAGTAAACACTTATTTGTTATTTATAGCGACGTTTCGTTCCTTGCTTGGTACTTTTTCAAGCTTTATAACTATTAAATGTTTTGATCAAGTAGATATAAAAGTTAAAATACACATGTTTGAGTTAAACAATTGTTCATTAAAAGTTTATAATAATTCCGTTTTTTAAAATATTTTTACTGTTGATGTTCAAATAAAATAAAATAAAATAATTTGAACATCAACAGTAAAAATATTTTAAGAAAACGGAATTATTATAAATTTTTAATGAACAATTGTTTAACTCAAATTTATATTTACAAGCAAGGAACGAAACGTCGCTATAAATAACAAATAAGTGTTTACTTAAAAAGTTCTTTTACCCGACAAATCATTTTTATAATTGCATAACGTTCTGATACCGCTATGTATACCTTTATACCACGAAGTATAGATATAAAGGAGTTCAAACACATTGTGTTTGAACTCGTTTATATGTATACTTCGTGATTTATACTGTCATAATTTGAGGTTATTAGGATAATATACAAATTGACAGGATTTATGACAATCAATATTATATTTCGAAAATAAAAATTCAGTATAACTTTTTCATTTTTAGAAAATAGAAAATATAATACCAAAATTGTTCATATTTGTGATTTCATTGATAAAAAACAAATCAGGGAACTTGTAAAACGGAGACTGCCTGTACTTGCATTTGATGACTAAACTATTGTAAATTATAAACACTTGACACCTCAGGTGCGCGAGTGTATTGTGCCCACAATTGCTGCATTGCCTGATTTTAGTGACTGTCCTATTAAAATTTAAACAATTTGCGTGGTACCACAATGCCGGCTACGTCATAACGCAACCTGATTGATAAAATCAGATATTTGACCGGCTTACAATTTAAGCTAAACAATTCTAAACCGTCTATATTGCTTCTATAAGGACTCCTAATTTCAACTAGATTCATTGATGTTCGGGTGTTTTTTTGTCTCGGCAGATTTGCGTCGCTACAGATGAATTATGACAATCACGAGCGACAGTTGATGGAGTTATCTGATGAAATAAACACCTCGCAGTCTAAATTGGAGGCTTTGGATAAGAGAGCGCCGAATTGCGGGAAAAGATTTCATTTCTACCAAGAGTTGCGTGGGTATGTCACTGACTTGGTAGAGTGTTTGGACGAGAAGGTGGGTCTAGTAACAGCTCTTAGAGCAATATGAGACCGCCGTAGCTCTTTGTTTTGATTCGGAATTTGATATTGTTTTCTACTATAATTCAAATCGGAACTGGTGAAAAAAATTGAAATTGATAGTTTTGTTTGCGTTGCCTGTGTAGGAATTGAATGATCAAACTTTTTGCAATACTAGTTGAAAATAGATACGTACTGTGTTGAACATTTTGTTTGCTCATTATACTAATTCTGAGCATTTTTTTTTTTTTTTTGTGAATCCGAATTTGCATGTCCCAATATTTTTTTAAGTTAATGAATCATTATTCTAAACTGGAGACCTGACAAAACTATTAACGTTGTTATTTTTCGTTCACAAACAGTTTTAACTTCTTCTTGGCTACTATTAATTATAAGTATTATCACAGAATAGTATTATAAATCCGTTCTCATCTGGATATAAATTTTGTGCAATTCTGAAATAAATTCATAAAATTATTATTGCAAAATTTTCGTTTGTTGACAATTCTGAATCATCAAAGCGCTTGGGGTCATCTTTTGTCTTCTCTGTATTGTTACAATTTTATTTAATTTTGCATGTATTTTTTTCTTAATTTACTTGTGTATTGCTTTACTAAAGTAGGTGACAAAATGTGCATTAATTTATTTTATACAGATGAAATTAATGAGATAAATGAAAATAAGACACGATTTCTTGTCTTGAAAATAGATAGTGTTTAGAATGATATTATTTATGTAGCGTTATAGTGGTTCCGCCCACTATTTCTTAGTCACATTTAAACTTCATAATCTAACATTTTCATTGGACAAGATTTACGTTTTTCCGTTTGTATTATTATTATTATCTAACCAGACAAATAGTAAAGTCGCATGTCGACTATTTTTAAAAAGATGTTTCATTGACAAAAAAATGAATTCAATTCTTCTTAACACTTGAAATTTCAAAAAATAAAAATATGGTCGTGTTCGTTGGTATATTTGCGGCACGTGCGCATGCGCTTTCATGCAGATGTGTCCAATTTTATTTATTGCGCATGCGCAATAAATAAAATTGGACACATTTGCATGAATGCGCAAACGGACCAAAAATATGCCAACGAACACAGCCTATGAGTAATATAAGGTGTATTTGTCGGTAAGTGTTTGTCGGCTATACAGAACTCTTTGCACACAACTGTCTATTCTCGAACTCTTCAAACTGTTTAAACGTGACAGTTGTAGAAGCATAGAACTACTAGAAATGTCCGAAAATGTGACGAACAAACGCGAAGAGTTCTGTATTGCCGACACACACTGTGGGAACCAGTTCAAAACTTACCAACAAACACACTGGCAGCTTGACTCGCAAGTTTTTATCGGCAATGGTAATTCTTTTCTAAAGTCGTTTTGATATAAACGTAAATATAATATATAAATTTTATTTTAGCAGACGATATAATTTTTAAAAACATTTCTGACTGAGTTTTCATTACAGGTTCCCCTTATCAAAAACGTTGAACAGAGATGGGCCGACGCCATGGGTCGTAGGGCGGTAAACCTGGCTGAAAGAAGACGTCAAGATGTCAGAGATCAGGCTGAAGAAATTACAGCACAGGCCAGTCAGTGTCTTTATACTATAAAAAAAATGTGCCATTTTAACATGTTCTAAAATGTCACCGAAAATTTTTATCGAAAACTATATCTAATAATTTTAATCTGCGACATTGGGACACTAGTATAAAAAGTTTCCCGATGTCATAGAACAATGATTAGGTGATTTGATCTCATTTCGATTGGCACAAGAATCACAAAATTCGACAATATTGACGTTCTGTGCATTTCTTCCTTTACATATACACAAGATCCACTTATTTTTAGTGTGCTGTGCAAAATGGGACATTTATGGAATCACTTCGGAAAATTTATTTCAAGTGCAGGTTCACACCCACCGAATGGGATTGACTTGGTTCAGCATGGTAGTGTATACGGTCGCTGCATGTTGCTGAGTCAATCCAAGCCGACTAGTGCGTCGGAACTCATTTTTAACTTCATATATCCCAAAACTGCCAATCATATCGATACGATTCAGAGGGTGTGGATCTTTATAGAGTTTAAATAATTTCAGTTTCAGCAGAACGGAATGGCTAATTTCTTTGACTTTTAATTTTGAGTTAACAAAACTCGAGCTTAGAATTTCTATTGTAGCGCGTTTATTTTGATAAAGTCCAAACCATCTTTCTGGTTTCTAATCCGAAAACTGGTTTGATAAAGTCCAAACCATCTTTCTGGATTCTAATCCGAAAACTGGTGAAAGTACCAATTAGACTTTCAATTTATTATTAAGACAATAAATTAAAAATGCGCACTAATATCAGCCTATAGATTAAAAAAAAGATCTAACTCCCGCTTTAATAAATAATAATGATATAGTATATTACATCACAAGAGCCGAAAGTTGAATTTCCTGCACTGTGCGTCATGATGCCCGAGGTAAAGTCGAGGGCATCATATGTCGCGCAGTGCAAGACTTTCAGCTTTCTGCTTGTGTGGTGTATATTATTTTTCTTCAGATCATGCCAAAAGTACGCACTTTCACCAATGTATAAAAAGACTAATTACTTTCAAGTCAGCAATGTTGAGGTTATATGTAATGACATGGATCCAATAATGTCCATGTAATAACAGCAGATGGCTACCTACTACTGCAACACGTGACCTGAAACGGCAGTCTCACGTATCAGTGCGCATGACAAAACTATTTAGGCCCGCCTATACAGACGATATGTGAGTAATTCCAGCTTTGATTACAAAAGTACATAAATGTTATACTTTCGATTTTAAAATCGAATCAGAAAGTATGTACTTTGGGCATGGTATGAAGAAAAATCAATTTATTGTGACGTGTATGAATTGTTTTAGTGAATGTATTGTTTTTTCTTCTTTTCAAAATACAGGAACAGGTATGAGGAGGGAAGAGGCGCACGTTCGCCGAGCAGCCGAACGCGAAGGCAGGCGTAATCGGAGGAGGCGAGCGCGCGAACAAGCCGCCTTAGCGTTGCAACAAACAGCTCCGAAACATTTGGATGGCATGTCGAGTGACGATGAAGTACCCGACCAAGAAAACATGCAATTTAATCAACAAAAAGGTTTGTTTTCTATTGTCGCAAAAAACAGACTGATTGTCACTTAAGGTAGTTGTCGTGGTTAAGGCACACCGTCAGAAAATTCTCAATTTTTGTATACTTATTAAGGACATGATAATACAATTACCCTGAAAATTTGAAGTCGATCGACCGTATATAATCCGAGATAAATTCAATTAAAAATTGGATAATTAACATTGATTGTATACGATCTCTGTAGTTCTGAACCAGTTTCTTATTTATAAAAAAAGAACTAACTGTCAGAAACTTTCCAAAAACTGACAGTCTTTCAATGCATTTGTTATGAGTTTAAAAAAAAATAAGAAAACATTTTTGACCGTCTAATTATTTATAAATAACGGTTTAAAGTTCAACAATTTATAAAAAAGTATACATGCGTATGAATACTGTATGGGTTACGTTTTCACGGGTACAGTCTTGCGTACAAATTATGGATCGCTTAGCTACAAGCTAGTATACTTTTGTGGCGCGTATAATCTATAACTTTTTGACAATATTGTACCACGACAACTACCTTAATAAGAAATGTGTTTGGTATCCTGGACTGGTTCTGAACTTCTTAAGCGCCCATCAATAATAGAGAACTCTTTTCTGTTTATTGCAACTTCAGACTGTTTGACCTTGATTTTAATAGTTATAGGCATAGACATGCCTAGAACTGCTAGAAACAAGTTTGAAGAGTTCAAGAATATGCAGATGAAATAGTTCGCAAAGAGTTCTGTATTGCCAACAAACACTTTAGAAGTTCAGAACAACCAAACAAACAAAAGTAAGAATAAAAAAAACTGTCCAAGAGCGAGTCAAAATTACACATGAAGAGTTCCGTACTACTATACAATATTTATTAAGTTTATTTTATTTTTATTATTTGTTGTTATAGCGGTCATAGTAATACACTCTCTGTGAAAATTTCGAATGTCTGCCTATTATTCAAAAGACACAACCCTGTGAGAGACGGACCGACAGACCAGAGCCTTAGTAATAGGGTTTCCGTTGGCACCCTTTGGGTACAGAACCTAAAACTGTCTTTTCAGTACTGGAAAAAACAGGGATTGTTTTTTAAATAAATGGTTGCCACCGTAAATGCTCTCCTTTAATTTCAGTTGGACAGATACTGACTTACTAAAACAATGTTTGTTTTTTTTTTTTTTTTCAGAACAAATCCTCGCAGACGCAGAACAGATATTTTCCGATGTCATCGATGATTATTCATCATTAAATTCGATCCTTGAACATTTTGAGTCGTGGCGTGGAATGGATTTTCAAGAATACACCGAAGCGTACGCCAGTTTAATTTTACCAAAAGCGATAGGACCAATTCTCCGATTACAAATTCTTTCATGGGATCCACTCAATCCAGATAGCCCGGATATAGAGAGTTTTAAATGGTTTAAGAAGTTGATGCTGTACGGATTACTTGACGACGAAACTGAAGAATCACTTAGGTCCGATCCCGATGTCAATTTTGTTCCGGCCGTCATTGATAAAATTGTTATTCCGAAATTAACGGGTGAGAACTCATTTTATTTATATGAGTCGTAAAGTGATACAAGATTAGATTCGTATGCAGAAAATACTGAGTTTGAAATACTAGTGGTGCCGTAAGGTTTATACCTCGGAATCCAGGGCCAGTCAATGAATCTTCATAAAAACTGTTGGACTGGATTGTTAAAAACTCTTAAAAAAAATTTTTTTGCCGCTCTCGATTGCGGGGTGGATGCAACCCCTTCTCGGGGGTGAAAGATGTTTCGTTGAAAATAAGCACGGAAATGGATAGGCTGACTAATTCTAAGCAACTTTTGTTCTATAAAGTTTTTTCTGAAAGTCCACACTTTTTGACTTATTCGCGAGTGTGTCAATTTTTCAACCAATAAACCCACGTTTTCAGATAGTTTTTCCCGAATAACTGAAAAAGTATTTTATCGAAAAAATCATTCTTAGTAAAAATGTAGCTTATAAAAAAACAAAAATAATGGTGAATTTATAGTGTCTGTAGACCAAATACAAACGGAGCACTACCTTGTTGAAGGTTGGTTCTTATTCGTCAAAAGCCAAAATTGAAAGTTTCAACGTGAAGTTACCAAAATACAATGCATTTTTCGGGGGAAACTCATGGAGCATTTTTTGAAGTGCTTGAAAGAACCTTTATTTTTATTTTTTATAAAAGTCCCTAGCATCAAAACTAACTGAGTTCTGACGAAATTAATGTTGGTCCCTATTTTTTTCGGCGTCAAAAAATGTGAAAGTCACCCCCTTATTACCACCCAAATTAAAAATAATCGTTACCACTTCACAATTCACTTTATTTATATACTTGTAACATGCTCTAGAAGTTTGACCGGTTTAAAGTGCTTAGTTTTTCAGTTATTCGGGAAAACCATCTGAAAACGTGGGTTTGTTGGTTGAAAAATTGACACACTCGCGAATAAGTCGAAAAGTATGGATTTTCAGAAAGAAATTTATAGAACAAAAGTTGCTTAGAATTAGTCAGTCTATCCATTTCCGTGCTTATTTTCAACGAAACATTTTTCAACCCCGAGAAGGGGTGGCATCCACCCCGCAATCGAGAGCGGCAAAAAATTTTTTTTTAACTTTTTTATTTGAGCTTTTAACAATGCAGTCCAACAGTTTTTATGAAGATTCATTGACTGGCCCTGGATTCCGAGGTTTTACAATTTTTACGTCTAACGGCACTCCACTATACAGTACAATCTTGGTAACATGAACACAAAAAAACCTGAAGAGTTTATACTAGCGATAATGTTTATATTATCGAGGTTCGCAAGAAACATGTGCATTAGGGTTGCCCTTAACAAGGGTATTGTCAAATTTCTATACTCCCAGGGGGTCAAACGTTTAAAATTGATAAAAAAAAATTCTCTAAAAATTTGAGCTCTTAATATTAACTCTAAGGTAGACCTCATTCCAACCAAAGTTTCTTATGGAAAATAACACGTGGAAAACTCCTTTTGTTCTTCCAAATTTTAAAACTTGGGGATAAATGAATCTACAAAAATGAGACATACATGGTTTTGTAGAGAATTTAACGCTTTACAAAAAAGGTATCTTGTGATTTTTCGCTAAGTTTACTGGTTCAAAAGTTTTCCGAGGATAAAGTTTAAACTTTTTTTGTAGAGCGTTAAATTCTCTACAAAAATTATGTTCATATTATCGCGATTGAACTGTATAAAACAACGGAGAAATACGCTGATTTGAAGAAAACGTGCGAGTTGCGTGTCTCTGTTGTGACGATATCAAAAAACGTAAATAGAACACATTATTAATTTGTTTTCAGAGATCGTAGAGAAAGCTTGGGATCCGATGTCGAGCAGTCAGTCACTACGGTTGGTAGGACTGGTGGGCCGTTTTATTCGTCGGTATCCAACATTAGGACCTGGAAGTCAATCTTTGTCTAATTTGTTCTCGGTTGTGGTGGACAAATTGAAGCAAGCCGTCGAACATGATGTATTCATTCCAATATTATCGAAACAGTAAGTTACTAATTAAAAAGAAATTTAGTAAACATTTTCACTGCGGCAGCTATTTTTGGTACCATGTCGATTCTCACTGTACCAGATTCCGGTATCCTGTAAATCCCCTAACAGCATAATTTTCTTTACAGTTCGTTATCAGATGCTGTCATCTGATATTCGGAAATCGAACTAACACGTAGAAATCATAACAATCACATAGGTATCTGTAATACTGATCCGTCTTAACAAATAACATTTTTATCGTCCCTGCAAGAACGACAAAAATTTAGTTTTTTGTGCCACTTGGACGGAAAGTTACCTACCAGTGACATGTAACTGGTAACGCAGTGAACGTGTTTTTATGTTTGTTTTGTTTATTAATAAAGGTTACTTTGTTTATTATGTATATAACAATTAAAAAAACAACTTCGGAGAAGTAAAAATTGGTTCTGTGCTAAATTCAAAGACTTGCGGTGACTCGCTCTCAAGATTACGACTTAAACAAAAAAAAAAAAAACCCGGGTCGCAGTGCCAAAACCCTGCCGACAATATAGTGTATTTGCTTGTATAGGGCCGTGTGGTTTTATACTTTTATTATGTGAAATTAAGTTTGTTTTTGGGCAAAATAAAAAATTTAACCCCTTAATACACCCCTTAAAATAACATTTTTTTCTTAATTGTAATATTATTATCAATCTAACGTCTACACCGAATTAAATACACCCTTCAATAAATAAGTCACTATCTGCAAACTAGTGTTTTCATAAAATTTGTAAATCCGGTCCTGTCGGGCCGATTTTATTAAAATTGTGGGGACACTTTTTAATCACTACCAAAGGGTTAAATTTCAATTTTGAAACGATTCGGAGAATTTTTTCGGTATTTTGGGGCTCAAAAACAGTTTTCAACCCCTAAAAACTACCCTTAAAATAGCCCGATTAGGCCCATTTTAAATAGGCTTCTTGCGGTGATGGATTTCAACACGTGGCCCAAATTTCGTTGAAATCAATTAACTCTTTCGAAAGTTATCGCGCGTACACATATATATATATATATATATATATATATATATATATATATATATATATATATATATATATAAATATAAACATTTTCAAAAATGGTGCCAAAGTGTTTAGGAGGTTATGAAACGTCGAGAAATTTTGGTCCGACCCCTAGGTCCCGCCATCCGACCGACGCCAATAGTGTATGTTGCCATATGGCAAATACACTAAAAAAAAATACAGAATTTCGAGGCAGGCAAGAAATTCAAATCAAGCCTGGAAATTCTGTGCCTAAGATGTAGAAAAAAATTAGTTCCGAGGCAGACAAGGAATTGAAATACAACCTCGAAATTCTGTGCTCATAAACCTTCAAGAGCAAGAGCAAAAAAAAGTGCTCTTGCTCTTGAAGGTTTATGAGCACAGAATTTCAAAGTTGGATTTCAATTCCTTGTCTGCCTCAGAACTAATTTTTTTTCTACATCTTAGTCACAGAATTTCCAGGCTTGATTTGAATTTCTTGCCTGCCTCGAAATTCTGTATTTCTTTTTTTTTTTTGTTTAAGTCGTAATCTTGAGAGCGAGTCACCGCAAGTCTTTGAATTTAGCACAGAACCAATTTTTACTTCTACGAAGTTTTTTTTTTGAGATTTCACGTCTTTTTCCAAAGTCTAAGGGTTTTTTTTATTTTTCCTCCAAAATAAAAATATGTGCGTTCTTAGAATTAAGACGCCATTTTCTTTTCTCAACGGGTTGGTCTTTTATATAAATTATACGATATAAAAAAATAATTAAACAACAATTCTGAAAATATATATTCTGTATATATGAAAAACCCCCAAACGCAATACAAAATTATGTATATAACAATGACAGTTACAGGTCACTAGATAAGCTAAACTGATTTTTTTTAAGTGAAACTTCTTTAGCAATGTATCTGTCTGAAATTCTTTGTGACATTAAAGGGGAAATGGTTTAACAACAGGGAAATATAAGATTAACTTTGAGCGCGAGAAACGAAAAGACAATTGTATACATATACACATTTACTCGTGTATAACCTATGTGTCAAGATTTGATACTTTTCTGTCTGTTTTATAATATTGTATAACTGTCAAAGTACTATATAATAAAAAAAGTGTGTGTTGATAAATAATTTATATAGCGTGTTTATATATTGTATACATATGCACAATTACATATATATGTGTCTTTTGTTTATATATGTGTGTATATATAAATGTGTGTATTCCATTGAGTGCTAGCGCATGCGTGATGTCAACTACTTCATCATTTTAGATGTAGTAATTAATTTTGAAAGAAGTTTCACTTCCTCCGTGAGCTTATGTGAGGCTCAAGCGCTTTTTTAAAATTGTTATTATTGGCATCTACCAGTGCTTTTGTCCTAAACGTTACACAATGACCGATTTAGTGTTTTTTTTTGTTTAAGTGTATTCAAAAGTACAAATTAATTCTTGTCTTTTTTCAGAGATACAAAAGCACCGTTATTTCAAAGACAATTTAACAGTGGTGTTAAATTATTGGGAAATATAACTAGATGGCAAGGAACGCTTGTCGATCGTATTTTAAAAGATTTAGCTTTAAATTCGTTACTAAATCGATACTTACTTAGCGGACTTCGAGTTTGTCAGGTAAGAATATTTACTGATATTTTTTTAGTGTTCTGTGCAAAACGGAACACTTATGGAATCACTTCAGTGTCTGTCCGTCACATACGATTTTTTTTTATTCAAAACCAGCTGCCAAGGTTATTTAGTTTAGTAACTATTCGTATTTTAATATTGTTATCTATACTCTCAAATTTTTACCCAGGATAAAAGGCTTAAATGTAAATTTGGTAGACAACGAAGTTCTCAAAATAGCTTATCATTCTTTCATCCAATCTCATCTCCGGTATGCGTTGATATTCTGGGGTAATTCTCCAAGTTGTGATCGCATTTTTAAGCTCCAAAAGCGAGCCATAAGGACTATTACTAAATCGTAGTGGAATGATTCCTGCAGATCTCTATTTGTTAAACTGAATATAATGTCACTATGCTCCCTTTTTATTTATTATTGTTTGCTGTTTGCGAAAAGCAACAATCAAAATACACACTCCGATCAACATAATTACCTTACAAGATACCGTGAAGATACACGCATACCGAGGGTGAGATTGGATCTGACTGACAGAAGCTATATTTGTATAAGCTATAAATTTTTTAATGCTCTGCCTCTTACACTACGATAATTGAATTTTAAAGATTTTAAGAAAAAAATAAAAGACTTTTGTATAAAGGAGTGCTTGTATTCCACTGAGGATTTTTTTAATATTAATTTTAACAAACTTTAACTATTGTATTTTATATCATATTTGTTTCATATTTTAATACTGTATTTTCTTGTATTTCTTGACGTTATCTATGTGGGCTTGTCCACCGATGATATAATAAACTTACTTACTTACTTACTTACTTACTTACTTACTTACTTACTTACTTACTTACTTACTTACTTACTAATAAAAACAATATGTTCTTATTAGGTTTTATTAACGGTCTAACGTTTCGATTGATGTTTCAACCATCCTCAGAGACCTTAATCCTAATTAAACGTCAAATACTTGAAATAATTATTGTAATTTTTCATACAAATTCATTTCATACAAAATTACAATAATTATTTCAAGTATTTGACGTTTCATTAGGATTAAGGTTTCTGAGGATGGTTGAAACATCAACCGAAACGTTAGACCGTTAATAAAACCTAATAAGAACATATTGTTTTTATTAAGCCTTTTATCCTGGGTAAAAATTTGAGAGTATACTATAATAATGTGCAGAAAAAACTATTGTTATCTATATTTGGTTTTTATTTTATTGTTTCAGATAACCGATGCGGTAACGAAAGCACAGTTAATATTGAATGCCCTGCCGCGCACTTGGCTTCAAAATGCAAGCACATTGGATCACTTGCGCATGTACATAACTTGCGTAACTCAGTTTGCTGGACAACTGAATCCTGACAATCCACTCCATCTGTAAGTAATTTTTTTTATATATCTGTTGAATTATTTACTCTTTTTTATGTCGGTTTGACAAAGCAAAACAAATTTTTCGCTAATAGTCCACTCCATATTTTTTTGTAATGACTAGATATTTTGAAAAAAACTGGAATCGAATCATATCGCAGAACTCGTGAATTATAAATCTGTCAGAACTGATCTACTTGTATTTTCAACTTCTGCTTCCTCCTCTCTTTTTGACAGTTCATAAACCAATCAGAAAAAACCTTTCTTAATTTGATGTTAAACGTTGTCTGACGTATTTTCTCCGAGAAGATTAGAATAATAAGGAGAGTCAGCTACATATCTTTTGTATAGGGAAGCATTGGGACGAATTCTCGTGGCGCTTTTAGCCTATACGTGAGCGGCGCAGTGCACTACTGCGCAGGTGATGTTTGTGTTAGTGAGAATGTATGTAGTTCGACCGTAACCTCACTTTGAAGTGGACGCACTACTTGACAAACATCACCGGCATAGTAGTACATTGTGTCGCTCATAAGTGCACTCGCAGCACTGCTTACAGCCAGAATTCGTTCCGCTTTTGCGGCACGCGAGTTGGATCTCCTTATAGTCTAGTCTTCTTAATTTTTCCATTGGTTGAGCAGCGCAGGAGACACTTGGCGTGAAAATTAGACACTAAAAACTTAAAAATACGTGTGTAAAATCAGTTGAAAATAGATGATGTTGAAAATACATTAGTTCGACTGTATTTACCTAACTATTTTCACAGTGGTGGAAAAATTTAATAATTTTTATTCTTCACTTTGTGACGTTGATATGAGTGGTTAGGAAGTCACACAACTTCCAATTTTAAAATTATAATCTAGTTACTAAAAGATTGTTACTTATCGAGTCTGTCGAATTACAAACATATAAGATTGGAAATGCATTTTTCGGCAATGGTGGCAATGCGAAAGACTCGAATGCATTTTGTGTTCGAGATGAAGTAAAGTCTTAAAGAATATCTTTTTTCTTTCGTTTATTTAAGAGGAATGTAAAATGACGAAATCTCTTCTTTTTTTAGAGAATCGTTGGAAATCATCGCATCGATAAAAAATACGTTGCACATTTAATGAGTGATTAAAAAAAAAAAGATTTAGGTTTATGTCTAAATGAATTTAACAATATTTTGATATATAGTACTTAATTTGTCTAAAAGCCTTGAAAACAGGTTAAGTACTTTTGAAATGTGAGAGTTGTGCACTTTTGTTGTTACTTTTTAACCTTGGAGTTCTAAGCTAAGATAAATCTAAGTAAACTACCCTCCTACCAATCAGTGAAACTGAAGACACATTTGTAAGGAAGACCTACGACGCATATTTTATGACGGTTGATCAATAAGTACCCGTGTTTAACGACAGATGGCGTTGATGAGTGAAATTGACTTTACCATTGTGTACTGCAGACTTTTAAACGACCTCGTGTTGAGTTATAGATAAATTTATAGGTTAGATTATTTTTGACAGCTAGTTATATCATTTGTTTTGTATTTCTTGACAAAATAGAAGAAGAGCAATATCGATCCGTAAATCATTTTGTATACGAGTATCTCATCGTGGTCATAGATGGTGAAGAGTCTCCATAGACAGCATCCAGCTTCAGTTTTATTTATTTGCATGTTTTTTAAAAAACGAATTATAGATCGATATACATGACTGGCTGTTAAAAATAACCTAACCTATGAATTTATCTACAACTCAGCACGAGGCCGTTTAAAAGTCTGCAGTACACAACGGTAAAGTCAGTTTCACTCGTCAACGCTATCTGTCGTCAAACACAGGTACTTATTGATCAACCATCGTACAATTTTCATTTGCATACGTCTAAACGACGTCAATGTTTTGACGAAGACAATGACGCTTTGGTCGCTTGATGTGTTTCTAGCCATTAAAATTAATATTTTTGTTGATTTTCATAATGATTATTTATTTTAAAGAAATCTCAAAAGGTTTTGGTACATTATGATCAACAAAAACATTATCAATACAATTTCTTTTTTCTATTAAAAAAATTGATTTTAATTTTGATATATAGAAAAGACACCATGCGAATACATTTGCTACAAAAAGGTACGTGCCTACTCCAAGGTTAATGTGAAGGTACAAAACGGTAATATATTTCAAGTGAATAATAGAACAAATGTTGGTGTAAGGTTTTCGGATGTGTTGTCACAAGTTATGTTTCTCTGACAACACGCTCTAGCTGAATTTGTTGATGAAAACTGGGTGCAAGACATTTTTAATGCAAGACGTATTTATTCTTACAGATTATATAACATAACTATTCAATTTTTTAACGGCGTAAAGTCTTGTTTTTTAAAGACAGTAGTACTGTAATCCCGCGGCCGTAGTATGAAAGTGAATGACGTAACAAAAAATCAGTGCAAAAAAGTAAAGGGATGTGATTTTCTTGGTAGTGGTTTTGGTATCCATTTACTTCTATACAAGCATTTTGTGTTACGTGATTCACGATCATATTACGCCCGTTGTATTACGGTACTGCTATCTTAGGAAACCGAGGCGTTATTCAATATCAAATATTATAACATAAAATAAATCCTTTTTATCGAAAGTTATCCGTTTTCTATCAACATTAAATGGAGAATCAGTGGGAAACGCCATAATAAAATTTCTAGTACCCCGTCGCTATCAACATATCCCGCTAGTGTATTGATAATCCAGACATTCACTTGCTCCATAGTTAGTACTGTTGTTTTAGATAGGTGAATAGTGTATTCAAATTTAATTTGTGTACAATTTGAACACAAGAAAAATATACTTATGAAGACAGTGTAAATTAATAATTTGTTAAATATTAAATATTTAAAGTTTGTGGTGAATGTGTCGAATGGAATTGTTTTAAGGATGGCAGAGTCTGTTGATTTTTTTAATGTCTAAGGCTAAACTTCAAAGGTCTAGTTGCCAAGTTATAGAAATAGAGTCGTTCCATGTCCCATTGTTTGGATGTTGGACGGCACAATCTAGGTCCGGCCGTACATGGACTTTTTGAGCAGTTAATCGTCAAACGACATACACATACCGCGCAAGCAGTCATTGTAAACTGCTCGAGCAGTCAGGCCATATTCGGATAGCTTGAGCAGTTAATTGTAGAACAATGTACTTACATCGACTTCTGTCGCCGTTTTATGTCGCGTTTCCTAGATAATCACGCTCGACTACATGACGTGATTTCGCCATGCTGTTGACTACTCGGGCAATCGCGTGTATGTCAGAATATTTTCTCTGAAAATTGGTAGTTTGCTTCGCAGTCAATGCCTTAAGCAGTCAGTTTCAACTGCTTGAAGCTGTCCGTAAATGGCCGACCTAACATCTTTGTTTTGTGAAACTTTGAGGTGTTTATGATGTAATAATAATATATTTGAACATATTTCCGTATTGACTTTTTTTCTTTTTTGTCCTTGGAAATTAATATAAAAATTATTTGTCGGGAAAAAGGACTTTTTAAGTAAACACTTATTTGTGATTTATAGCGACGTTTCGTCCCTTGCTTGGGACTTTTTCAAGCTTTATAACTGTAATTGAATTATTAAAATACAATTTATAAATTTACAATTGAAATATAAAATATCAGATATTAATAGGGATGTTGACTGTATTCAAATAAAATTATAATTTTAACGTTAAGTGGTAGTTTCTATGATAGAAATACTAAAAAACACTATATTTTTCCTTATTTTTAAGGAATTTAATTAATATTTAATAAATAAAACCTAATAAAATCACTCTCAAGTCACGTGACAACAGACACCAACCAGAGTGCATGACGTCATAGAATCAGCCGCTGTCAAAAAACTTCATTGGTTAATATTTAGTGTGTAATTTATTCGAAAATTTCTTTAAAAAAAGACTGCAAGGAGTTTTAACGTCATGGAAAGTGTATTTATTAAGGCTAATAGTTCGAAAACTTAGAATTCATGTTTTATAGCAAGAATTACGAAAATTTTTTTCATAACCTCATTAGTTTACTAGCGTTTATGAGCACAGCCTCCTACTTTGTGACCGCATCTATAGAATGGTAGCTCCTGCGTAAACTTTTGAGCCTCCTTTGGTATGAACAGGTGATGTCACGCGACTAGTATTGGCGTTTTGGACCGAAATTTGAAACGGGATTTAAAATACACGGTTTTTAAGACTTGAGTTGTAGGTATTTAAATAAAAATAATAAATATTTGTGGCTATATTAGATACTTATGCACGATTTAAAACACTTTTCCAAAAATAGTCAACATCCCTATTATACACACCTAGGTGTGTATAATTAATATCTGATATTTTATATTTCAATTGTAAATTTATAAATTGTATTTTAATAATTCAATTACAGTTATAAAGCTTGAAAAAGTCCCAAGCAAGGGACGAAACGTCGCGATAAATAACAAATAAGTGTTTACTTAAAAAGTCCTTTTTCCCGACAAATCATCTTTATATTTCCGTATATTTGCCACTAGACCCGTAAAGTCTAGCCTTAATGAGTATCTGTTTAAAAAATAAAACATTTGAAAGTGCTGAAAAGTATTAATGTAAATAATGTAGCATTAATGTTTCAATGATTTTTTTGTTGATAATTTTGTGACAGTATCTCAGTAGAACTGGGTTCATTTATCAATAGTGTCGACCTCTAATTTTGTTATTGATATATGTATATATTATATCGGTAATATTAATATTACTTTTCAATTTCGTGAATTATTATAAAATTGACGAAACACTTTTTGCTACCAATGTTTTAAAATGTTTCTTGCCGACCAATAATGATAGTGTATAATAATTTCTATTGAAATTTTGAGGTAATAGTAACTTTTGATTTTGTATATTGGTAGATAGTACAATTGTAAAAATTTGTTCCAATAAAATATTTGCTTTTTTATTATAAATTCAAGGTTTTTCCTTTTCGAATACGTAACGCAGTGTGTATTAATGAAAATTATTATTCACGATTAAGATCTTTAAGTTTTTTATTTTTTTTTTGTAATTCCAAATTAATCGGATTTTTTTTTTCATTATTACGCACAGTGTACTATACTTATATTTAAATGATATATAGATCGAAGCGCAGACAAAACAGGACTGTATAACATTAAATTTTAGTGATAGCCATAACCAGCTAAATATCCGATTAAATAATCAGCGGCTATTCATTATACGTATTTTGCGCAGAAAGATTTTGTATATGATTATCAATTCTGATCGAGATTTCGATATCTGTCAGTCATCATAATTTTATAACTATGCTTTATATCGGGTGTTTTTTTCAAAACTTTGACTGGATTTTTTTGTTGATACACCGGTTGAATAAAAAAAAAGTTTTAGGCAAAAGTTTTGAGGGGGAAATAATTTACACGTAATACCAACCCCCTGCCACCACCCCTCGGCAGGGGGAGGGGGTAACTTTTGTTTTTTAAATGAAAACCCCCGATTTTTATGATTAAATTTTTTTTCGTGTAAAAATGAACAACTTTAAAATTTAATTTAATTTCATCATAAAAATCGGGGGTTTTCATTTAAAAAACAAAAGTTACCCCCTCCCCCTGCCGAGGGGTGGGGGCAGGGGGTTGGTATTAATTGTAAATTATTTCCCCCTCAAAACCCAACAACTTTTGATTCAACTGGTGTATCAACAAAAAAATCCATTCAAAGTTTTGAAAAAAACACCCGGTATATAACTCTATACTATATCTAAGATACTTTTTATGTATCTAAGAAAAATTAATTTAAAAAAAAGTTGATTTCTTAGATACTTTTAAAGTACCTACATACAGTATCTTTTTTTAGATACTTTCATGCAAAGTATCTTTATTTGTTAAAAAATTACTATTTACATTGAGAAAAGCAATTATTTGAGGTAAACAAATGTTTGTTTGTGCCTATTGGATCGTATATGTGCACACAAATCCAGTAGAACTATTGTATTTTCAATTTCTCTGCCATTCTCACTTCGTGGCAGTCATAAACCAATCAGATAAACCTTTATTAATTTGAGGTTAAACGTTATCAAACGTACTTTTCCATGGGCTGAACAGAGTAGGAGGAGACACTTACGTATTAATAATGGAAAGTTCATCTTTGATTCATTCAAGAGCCCTCGCTACTGTGAGAGTTAATGTCTAGCTACAGCTAAAAAATAATTGGCTCTCGCATGTAGTGAATTTGAGTGTTGTAAATCGCTATATTATGAAGGATTAAAATGTTAAATAATTGATTAACTCATTCCGCTGCGAAAGTGGAAAGATTCGGGTTTAAATCCCGACGGTGACGTGTTGGAATAATAAATTTTTCTAATATAATGCTACAACAATGAATGTTTCTTAACAATTATAGCAGACAAAAGCTATTATACTAAAGTAAAAAATAAAAACAGTTGAAAATAGATGGTATTGAAAATACATTTGTGCGACTTGTATTTGTTTGCCTTAAACAAATCTTTTCCCAGTGGTAGTATTTTGCATTTAGATATTTTTGAACGTATTTTTTACAGCTCTGGCACAGAGTACCTATATAATTTTGAGACAAGTTTGCAAAGTTATTGTATTCTACATTAAATGTGCGGCCCCCAACTCCTATACAAAAAGCTAATCCAAATTTTGTCGGACCGTTTATTTAGCAGGTTTTGAATGGAATTTCCTAATACGTCTCTCATAATACGCGCTTCAATCCAGCTTTAGTAATCAGTGAATATAGGAAGAATAACAGCATGAATGGATTCAGTGATGTTTAGTGTCAATCAAGGTCAAAGGCCATTCTTTTCAACTTATCACTTGGTATCAACAAAATACAAATTAGTCTATTAAAAGTCATGGACTTGTTCGGTAAGACGGTGTTTTGTTCATTTAGATTGGTTTTTTGTTTGTTTAATGTAAATTTTAATATTTTGTTGTTGTTTTTTTTTAATAAAAAAATCGATTTTTTTAATAAATTTTTCGGTGACTGCTTTCTTCTTCAGTTACATTTAATTTAAGATAAGAAACCTTATTTTCGTTTCGTTTACATGTATCAATACAGAACTTTTGTTAATCCGCCTTTATTAAAACCAGGCTGGTGTCGGATTAGTGAAAGTGACGGATTAAAGAGAGTACTGTACTAACAATAAAACTGTAAAATGAGGTTATGTGGTTTGTCTGTTCCGCTATAACTCTTGGAGCCCTAATCCGATTTCAATGAAATTCAGTACACAGGTTACTATAATATTCGGCTTCGCTCGTGTTAAAGTTTATGTTAACTCATAACAGCTATAAACTATAAACTGCTATGAATATGCACTTTATGTGACATTTTCTGAATCTAAACAAATATTTAAAGTAATACTGGGAAAGATAATTGTCTGTTAACACCGGTATTAATCTAAGCGAAGTCGATGGTAAAGCCTAGCTTTAAATAAAATGCGTAATCTGACAGATAAGTTTGTTTATTTTACGCAACAGGTCAAACATGAAACTGAAGAAAGTGGACATTGGAATTTTGATTTGTTTTTTTCTTTTTTGGTATTTTCTATACTGTCTCAAGCACGGTCGCAACGCTCAGACCGTTTGCATGTTAAAAAAAAAAAATGTTTTTAATAATTGGAGGTTTTGTTTTTTGACAAGATAAAAAATTATAATTAGAAATAATCTTTATGAATGAAAGATATTCAAACTTGTTTATGGTGTCATCAATATCGGCAAATCATATTTTTTAATATTTAGTTTTTCTATGTTTACCTACATATACCGAACGCTTATTTTCGAAATCTTAATAGTTCATATCAAAATGATAAACAAAATTAAATTTGTATTTTTATATTTGTTATTAATCTTTCTGTATAAAAAAGAAGTGAGTAAGCGGTGCTCACGAGGGTTAATGTGTAAACATATGAGCTCATATTGATGTCATTTATATTTTCATAACTACCAGATAACTCACCTTTGTAGGACGCAGTTACATAAGCGACATATGATAATAATAGCATTTTCCAGGATTAGGTATAAAAAACAATTAATGATAGATGCAGAAACTTTGAAACGAGGTTTTACTGTAGCTAACGATGTTCATAATAACACTATCTGTGAAGTGAATGATCTAGCATCAGTAGCGGCTCGTCGCGGTAGACAAATACATAAAATTGTAAGGATCTTTGTAATTTAATTTCCATGCACGGCTTTTACGTATTTTAAACTGTATGACACTAAGATAAACGCAGGGCCGTCTTTAACCTATTATAGGCCCTCGGCACTTTAGGATAATGGGACCTCTATGTAATAGTCATAGAAGACTATTTTTTCTTAAAAAAAAGATTAATTACTAAGTAAATCAATAATAGACAAACACATTATTAAAAGACTTATCGATATATGATATTTGTCGCCATTATCAGTTATAAAATGTTGATCTGGCAAGAACGAAGGGCCCCATCGATCGCGGGGCCCTGGGCACGTGCCCATAGTGCCCAGTGGGAAAGATGGCCTTTGATAAACGTGTTTTATTGAAACTTGGTACACTTGGTACTCAATTTTAAAGTTTAAGGTGTTTTTATATGACTATCTTCGTCTTTTAGTGGACCTCCTAATAGATCATTATACCCTGAAATGACACTTCCAAAGAATCGGACTGTTTAATGTGACTTAAAAGTGCAGACAGTGCAATAAGGAGACAGAAACAACGTATCCTATCTTTTGCAAACGCGACGTTTTAGATATTTTATGGACAATCAAGAATGGGTCCAGAAGACTAGATCGACCATTCAGTTCATGGTCTGTGCAAGCTAGTACAAAGATCGAGGATACTGGATCCGGTAATATAAGAGATTAGGAGGTAGCACAATAAGCCCTAGAAGCTACAGAGCTCCCGGTGGCAGGACCGCTCCCAAAGTAAAAAAATAAATATCTATCTACAATCGAGTCGAAACTGGATTAATATGATTCTATTGTAATTAATGTTAAAAAGGCGCGTCTCCATAATTAAAGAGCCACGAGTCGCTACTGTCTAGAATATTTAACAAGTGAAGGATTTATTTACAAATATATATATTTTTTTGTTTTTCTTTTAATGTTTTGAATGTAATAGAGATATAAAATGTTACATTATTTCGTAGAATATGCCATTATATTATGATAAACAGGAAAATTACAAATTCATACAGATATATAGAAATTTGATACAGTTAATCACTGGTATTTTGGTTTCTGAAAAGCCATATACAAATAATTTTTTTGTTTTTTAATGTTTTGAATGGAATATAGATATAAAATGTTGCATTATTTCGTAGAATATGCCATTATATTATGGTAAACTGGAAAATTACAAATTCATACTCATTCCCATACACAGAAACTACATACAGTGAATCATTGGTATTTTGGTTTCTGGAAAATCTTATTTTAGTACCTATATTAATAGTTTGTTTACGAAACAAGAGCGTAAAGTTATAAATACACAAATAAATAACTACGATTTGCTGTCATATTATGAAACATCCATTGTTTGAATAATAATTTTTTCTAATATTTCATAACGTCAACAGCGGGTGTTTCATAATCTATTGGCAAACTATACCTATTTATTAGCTGACTGAAATATTTCCGTAAAAATTTCATTGAATTTAATTTATAAACCTTGATTGTTGAGAATATTATTTTCTAAATTTTCTTGTTTTGCTAGATTATATTTTGTTTATTTAGGTAGAATAACAATATTCATATTAGTAACGATTACATTTTGTGATGCTGAAAATCTTGGAGAACAACTATCATTGTTTCCGGCAGGAAACACGTGGAAATATAATTACAAAGCCAAAATAAGTACCGGAGCTTTGGAACCACAACATGCTTATTCACAATGGGAACTGACATCGGTTATTACGGTTGTCGGAGGTGGAAATATATCCTACATTAAAGTTGAGTTTTACTTTCTCATAGAAAAACTTATGCAATTTCAAACGTACAGTAGGGCCTCGCTTAACGCTGCTCCACTTAACGCTATTTCACTATTACGCAGTTTCTGAAAAAAAAATTTAGTCACTATAACGTAAATTATGAATCCGTTTATACAAAATGATTCAAATGTTTATAGAAGTTCGAGGGCAAAACGAAGTATCATTGATGCAATACCTTGCTATCGACAACAGCTTGCTGAGCGAAACAGAAAAAGGCAAACGACATTAGATGACTTCTTCACAAAAAACAAAAAATGTCAAATGAGGAACCTTCCTCATCACAAACATAGCTTCTTACTCGAACTTTTATTTGATTTTCATAAATGTTTTATGAACGGTATTAGCAATAAATGTTACAAAATTAAACAAAAAAACGATAACAGATTTTCTTATTCTGTTTCACTTATGCCTATTATCTACATATTAAGATGGCCTTGTTTAGCACTGCTTCGTATAGCGCAGGAGCGTATTAGAATGTATTTCCCGCATTAAGCGAGGTCTTACTGTAGTTGATTTCCTACTCTTCAGTGTTTTATTGGACATCGAAGCGAGATAATATATTAAAATGGATTGTTTCCTGTTTGTGAGAAAATCTGTCTTACAATAATTCAACAAATTTAATTTTCATATTTTCGATGTTTTGTTAATACTGAAAGAAAAATTGTAAATCAGGAACTGTTTGTATCATAAATAAAATTGTAATCATTTGCATTCAAGACTTTTCACTTGTTGAGAAAATACAGTTGGTTTTATTTTTTTAGTTAAGCGACATATCTGTAAAATTATACAACGGGCCTGCCGATTCGGTGGCGGACGTTAAATCTCAGTCAATTGAGAAGATCGAACAATTGACCCAACCATTTTCAGTGTATTATGTAGATGGATTAATCGCTAATATTGGTTTGGAACTCGATGAGCCGCCATGGATAAAAAATCTTAAAAGAGGGATCGCTTCAATTTTACAATTAGATTTAAAACATTTGACTCCGGCGGCATTTTATTCAGCCGAGGTACGAAAATATTAATTACAAAGCAGTGTTACGAAATTTTTGAGAATCGTACTTTTGAAGTGAAACTTCTTCACGCATGGTAAAGTAGACTTGATTCATGCGGTTGAACGTGGATAATTGTCGATTTGAATTTATTTTATAGAATACAATTTTTGGAGCATGTATAGTGGAATATAATATTCTAAAAGATGCAAACAGTAATTCAGTTAAGGTTAGTAAATCGATCGATCATAAGCAATGTCAGAATTATCCGGCTCACGTTTGGAGTAGTGCGCCGATTTTCATTTGTCCGTACAATCATAAAGAACAAATTATTATGAACAGCGAAAGGCACTATGCGCTTGAAGTAGAGAATAATGTTATTCTTATTAAAGACATCAGCGCCAATGGCGGAGTTTATGTGCAACCGTTCGAAGCTCTCGGTGATGCTTTTTTTTCGATTACAAGGTAACTATGCTTTTTATTACATACAGTCTAAGAAAGAATGCCAATATTGTGACGTCAGCGCGTCCTGTTTAGCGCATGCGCTGCCGCGTGCGGATTGACATTTGAATGTTTTTAAGTGCTTAGTCAAACTTACATAATTTTTGATTCTGACACAAAGCGATGTTTAATCAAAGTCATATTCGACAGTAACATTAAAATAATACTCAAAACACCAATCTGACTAAGCAAAAGCATAAATGTAATCGACGCGAAGTGACGTCACAATTATTACAATCCGCGGAAAAATGCACAATATAAGGATATAATATGATAAAATATGGGTGTTTTATTTTTCTAACTTTCATAATCTACAATAAAATAAATAATGATCCCTTTATTAGTAGATCAATTCTAAAATTTTTGGAATCGAGGACTTGAATACAAAGCGTTTTTTTTTTTGCAGTCAGACGTTACAGTGGAAAGAAATAACAGCAGCGGCCATAGTACCGGAAAATGCACAAAAATTGCAACTGCACACTTTAACTTTTGAAATCAATACTTTTGATTATACATTTGGACGTGAAAAAATAACGCAAACTAAAAGAATTTCGGATATCTTGCATGATTTAGAATCATTAACAACCAGTTTTGACGATAATGATTTGATAAAAAATCCAAAAAATGTTCACAACAAAATCCCAGAAAAACTTTTTTTCAACATGAAAAATTTGGATTTGGATAGTCTTAAACAAATATATGCAGAAATTGGTATCGGTACAAGTTATCAATTAGAAACCAAAACGAATATATTTTTGGAGCTGCTACCACAAATTGGTTCAGAAGCTTCTGCGATATTTATTAAAGAGCTGATAGCATCGAAAAAAATGAAAGATATAACAGCCATTAAATTGTTGAGCACGTTTCCTTTTTATATGGAATTTCCAAGTGAAAAACTGTTAACTATTTACGAACAATTGTTAGACTCAAATATCGATATACCATTTAACGTAAAAAAATCAGCCGTTTTAAGTTTTGCTACTTTAACGTTCAGAACATTGGCAAACAAAAAATGTACGCTGGAAACGTTTGAAAAATATGTGAAAAAATACTTTGATGCCTTTTCAGGTAAACATAAAAACTAAAATATTTAATAGCGCAGTCAAAAGTCAAAACCGCATATTGCTTATCGTCAGTTAAACTGTAAAACAAAACTGTATTATTACTTGAATTAGCACCATTGAGATTTCGTGCAATGATCTGCGACCTAGAGCCGACTCACTTTTTTTGAGCCGACTGATCAACGGATCCGCATAACTCAGTGAAACACTTAACACACAGAAGCACATTTTACACTTACATATCAGTTCTCGCTTTGATGCATTTGTCAGCTCAAATGACTCATGCATCACATGTTTGGCTATGCATTCTTGATTCTATACAGGTCGTGATATGATTGACTGAACTAGGTAACTCAGTGGCAGACTGCAGTAACATATTCAGAACTCGGCTTTTTTTGAACTGGTTTAGTGAGCCGGCTCACATACGGGATCCAGATGCAAAGATGTAGATCACTAAAAAGACCCGTTTTTCCCATCTGTACTGCAACCTCATTGGCGCATAATGAATTGGTATTTGAATCAGCCAATCAATGTGGCTTTAAAATTGCACAATACAACAACTTGAGTAGAGTTCAATCGAATATTGTTTGTGCTGTGCATCGGAATGCAGTTTTGAAAAAAATAAAAATCGATCTAAATCGATCGAAAAATTTGACATGTATAGATGTGCATATTGTACTGATATCGTTTTTTTTTTTTTAGAAAGCAAAGATTTCGAACTAAAAATGCTATATTTGGAAGGCTTAAGCAATCTTCAGTTGGGTTCAGTTGTTCAGTATTTAACTCCAGTAATAATGAAAGGAAGCGAGCATTCATTACATCTCCGATTTCTTGCCGTTTGGGCATCGATGGACCTTGCTCCACTAACACCAACGACGGTAATTTTTTTTCATCACTTTCATAATGGGCTTTTGAATAGTAGTGTCATGGAGTATAGTATAAAGGTTAAGGAGATGAATCTCCGTGGCCAACAAAGCATAGCGGGCGGCGTTTTTTAAAGGATGAAACGCTGTTTTAAGTACGAACCTATCTAGTATAAGAGCCTTCTACAGTCGATTTTTAAATTAACATTTTTAATAACTTTTAATTTACAGTACTTATTCAATTAAATTATTCTTTTATTTAACATATTAATGGCATGTCCAAAGTTCGAATGTGCTTTAAATATGAGAAAGTGTGATTGCTTGAATGTGTCACTATAGAGTAAATGTTAACTCAGCCGCCGTGATAGTGGAAAATTCGGGTTAGAGTGCCGACGGTGACATTATTTGAAAACTGTTTTTTTCTTATATAGCATTGTAACAATGAGTATTTTTTAACAATTGTAGCGAAGTGTAGCTATAATCTTAGTGTTATAGTTCTTATAATTCGCTTCGTTTCACTTTAACGCTTGGTCCTTATGAGTTACGTATCCCCCTAGCAGCTAAATCTATAAAAATTGTACTTCTTTTTTGGCAGTGTTCAAAATATATACAGATGCGTCTCCTTTATTTATCCTCTATGAAAAGTGTTCTACCTCTCATTTCTGAACAGAAACCCTTTATAAGGTAGTTGTCCTGGTACAATATTGTCAAAAAGTTATAGATTATACGCGCCACAAAAGTATACTAGCTTATAGCTAAGTGATCCATAATTTGTACGCAAGACTGTACCCGTGGAAACGTAACCCATATAGTATTCATATGCATGTATACTTTTCTATAAATTGTTGAACTTTAAACCGTTATTTATAAATAATTAGACGGTCAAAAATTTTTCTTATTATTTTTAAACTCATAAATAAATATAAATAAGAAACTGGTTCAGAACTACAAAGATCGTATACAATCAATGTTAATTATTCAATTTTTAATTGAATTTATCTCGGATTATATACGGTCGATCTACTTCAAATTTTCAGGGTAATTGTATTATCATGTCCTTAATAAGTATACAAAAATTAAGAATTTTCTGACGGTGTGCTTTAACCACGACAACTACCTTAAAAGTAAAATGTTTGTAGATTTTTCAAACGTATTGGCCAATTTTGGAAGATCGCACTGAGCATTTAGAAATGCGCGTAGCTGCTTTTACAATGTTATTTATATCGCAACCGACACCTGCTCGACTATTATCATTGTATTGGTTCATGCAAACAGAAAAAGATGAACATCTCTATAATTTCTACTACACAACTATCCATAGCTTGCAATTTACAACGTTTCCGTGCTATAAACATTTGTAAGTATAAGCTTTGAACTATTTTAAAATTTATTTAAGGCCGCCGTTTGATCGGGTTATTTGGGCTTAATGAAAATTTATACTTTCAATTTAATATTATTCTTAATAACAAATTTAAAATCCAATCGATACTTTTACGATATTCCGGATTTGAATAATTAAAAAAACGATAATTATAGGTCTTGTCTCGAGTGAGATTTTTCTGTTTCCAAGAATTACTTGGATTTTTTTTACAATGTGATTGTGTTCTGGTGACTTTGTTAAGAAACGTGAATTACTGTGTCATAACCTCAAATTTTGATCTATCAGATTATAGTTAACATGATGCCGCCATCTACAGTTAATTTTATTAACCTATCAGTCGCTTTGCGTGAATTTTGTTAAAGGCAGCGTAATATGATGTACAATATTTTTCATATTTGTTGCAGGGGAAGCTTGGCATCACAAATTGTTCGTTTTATCCGACCACCAAACAGCAAACGGTTTTGGGTAACTGGTAATTATCTAGTAGATTACGCTGACTCAAACCGTGGCTTCGGTTCTATGTTGCAATTGTTTCTCGTCGGAAATCCAAAAACCGATCGTCTGAACGTATTTTATTTAACCGTAAATAATTACGCTGCTGGGAGAGTGCTCGGACAGTTTGCAATATTCTTGAAACTTCGAGGCGTTTCCGAATCGATTTTAAATAAATTAATGAAAATTAGTGCAGACTCAGTAAAAATCGATGAGCTTATAAATATTTTAAAAGAAGCTAAAGTAGATTTGAAACCGGCCGAACCTGTTCATATAGAAATAATTGCTCAAACCGAAAGAAAAACTGTCTATTGTGCGCATATTAATGAAACCACTTTTAATAAATTAGCCCAAGGTATGTATAAAAGTGTTTTTCATTGTTTCTGACATTGGAAAAAGGCTGCACTGAGATTTTTAAATTTATCGATATTAAACATTTGCAAATATGCACACACGGACGCAAACACGTATTTTAAGTTTCAGTAAAAGCTACAAAATATAGTCAAAATCAAAATTAAAAACTGGTATACAATACACGTAATAATGATTAGGGTATACATTCATACATAGCAGTAGCGGTAACATAGGTATATTACAAATTTATCAAAATTTCTAAAATTCAGTTTTGAAACTTTAATTGCTACGGATTTTTCGAAATTCGGTAAAATTCTACAGCTCAGTAACGAAAGTTGATCCCGTCTTCAAAGCTAGTGTAAAAATGATTTTCCGGTGTAATTTGTAAGCAAATGAACGTTTGCTAAACACATTATTTTTGATGTGTAAACATCTTAGCTTTTGACCGCGGTCCGATTTCATGTGAGCGTAATCATGTAGATGCGACTGCATCTCTCTCTCTCTCTCTCTCTGTCTGTGTGTGTGACACAAAGCTATCTATGGCTGTATAAGCGACGCCAGCTATTCTCAGGGCATGTCTATAATTTTCCTGAATGAAACCAATTTGAGCTCACATGTTTACCGCGTTACTCATCTCTTTTTCTTATATCTTTATAGTCGCGATGGAGTTACACAATTTCCAGCTGGAATATCATGTTAATTATCAGCATGTGGGAATTGCCGTAGCATCGAGAGGCATTATGGCATCAGATGTCGGTACTCCCGTAATACTCGGTGGTTTGTCGGGAGCCGTCGCTTCACTACGTGGAAATTTTACACATCATCTCGCCAATTCGGAACTAACGCGAAGAAATGATTTAGATTTCAGGTATTTACCAAAAATTTACGTGCTTTCAAATCGGAAAAAATAATCATTGTCATATATTATTTGAATATATTCTAAACTGTTTCTATGCTGACAAACGGTAGATGTCGCGTCATATACTATTTAAGACGAAATGAGTTGGCCATTTCACTATTTGATAGATAGACTGTAATTTATAGACGCTCGAAAGCTGAGATCACAGCGCTTACTTTACCATTTGATATGCATAATCATGTACATTAAAGTCCCGCTAATCTGCAGCCTGTTTGTCCGAACATCTGGGCAGGATTTAAAAAAAAGTTAGGTTTATTAATTAAATAGTTTATATTAAAAAACATCGATTTTTTAGTTTTTCCCATCTAAAACTTGTATTATGTGTATTTTAAGGCAAATTCCGTTCAATCTGAACTTTCAGTGATCCGGCCAGGCTCCAATCCCATCTAGTCCGGATCAACGGGACTCTGCTATGCAATAGTTACACTGTATTTTATTGAATTGGACAACTAGCTTCTGAATAGTTCGTCGTAAGAGATAGCTTATCATTTTTCTATTTGATGTGTTCAACATCTACAAGCATATCAAATAATGGTGTGCTCACGTCGGGCAGGAATTTCTTATTGTCATAATTATACGGAATTGTAATTCGATTTGATTTGAAACTATTTCACCTTATATAGTACATGCTGCGTTATCTACCGGTCGCGGAAATAACCTTTGAAAAACACATTGTAAATATATAAATACCAAAGATAATAAGTAATTTTACTTAATTTTAGATATTCATTCCAAGCGCAGCATTCGTTAAGATCGTATAATCCACTTTTAAACGTATTTCAAGGAACGGAACGTAAGAAAATAATTTATGGAACATTACCGATAATCAATAATGTTAGTTTGGACGTTTCGCAATGGAGTTTACATGTTACATTTAAGAAAAATATCGACGGTCCTTCTTCTGGCACTGTACTACACACGGAGGCTGTTACGTTTGTTAGACGCGACTCGGGCGATCCTATGGAATTTTTAAAGAAATCTTGTGCAAACTGTGCTAGCGAACATGTTCTTAGAAAAAACGTAAATCAAAGAAATGTAAGTTTCGCTTATAAAATCAACAGTTCTCTTGACAGTCAACTCAAAATAATATTTGGTTTTATTGTAAAGTTACACTACGCATTGTGAGAAAATCTGCATTGATAATGACTTTAGATTGTATTCAAACAATCAGAAAGCTTCCACTTGACGAAAATACTAAAAATGATAGTGACAGGTCATGATCATAAGTTAATTTTAAAAATACTAAAAATTCAATTTATTTTTATCGTACAGTGGAAAACTTAGCGGGATATGCACTTTTGGTTTTGCCAACTATTTTGTCGTTTTTAGGACTATGATAGAGTTTAAAAAATGGGAAACTTTCCAATTATTATAGTTTTTATAGATTTAGGAATAGTCTGAAGTCATTATTAAACTTTTGATTGTACATACAGAAAAAACATTATGATGAATAGTACCACTGATATGGTGACGTGTGTTATTTGGTTGATTTCCATATTTCAGAAAGATATTATTAATATTGGTTGGGAAGACATAGGAAGAAAATTAAAAATATCACTTTTCGAATGTGATAAAGGATATGATATAAAGAAAATGTTCTCGGATATAGCGGTGTCACACCACGCAAACGATAAGTACGTAGAATTCAGTTTAAACTTCCAAATATTTTCAGTTTTATGATTAATATACTCTATATATTGAATTTATCGATATATAACATATATTGATGTATGAATTGAATATATTGGTTTATCGATATATAGATTGTATCAAATGAAAGCAGAGAACAATATACAAACGATAAGTAAGAGTGAGATAAATGATCGCTAATAGTTACCGTGGTTACTGTAAATAAATAATACTTGTAAATCTTTTTACCAGTTTACAAACTAAAACAACTAAACCGTAATTAATAATAAATAATATTGACTCTACCAACAGTAATATACTATTAAATAAAACGAAACTACTTGCGTTTACTGTTCAAAATATTTTTTTTATTTATAAAACGTTTCTACCAAATCTTTGGTCCTTTTCAATTTATCAAATTTGATAAATTGAAAAGGACCAAAAATTTGGTAGAAACGTTTTATAAATAAAAAAAATATTTTGAACAGTAAACGCAAGTAGTTTCGTTTTATTTAATATTTAACTAAACCGTAATATTAATTCGTATTATTATTATATCTGGTACAACAGTTTGAACAATAATTTTAATAATTAATTTATTAAGTGTTCGAAAAGACCTCCACATATGAGATTGCGAATTGTTGTGGTAGAAGGAGTCGGTCTGTTTTCAAAGGCAGCTACAAATAAATTTATTACGTCGGCGGTTGAATTACCACCATAAAACCATTTAATTATTTGGATTTTTTCATGAACAGTATAAATAGCCATCTTATCAATAATTTCGGTAGTGACTACAGACTGTCATTAATTGATAAAATGGCTATTTTTACATAGAAAACAAAGACGTTTATTTAAATTTATTTTACAGTAACCACAGTAATTAGCGATCATTTATCTCTCTCTTACTTATCGTTTGTATATAGTGCTCTGTCTTACACACAGAGTGCCCTATGGACAGCTTTCATTTGATACAATCTGTATATCAATATATTTACTTTCACTAATACATCGTAAGTTTTTTTAACTTTCAATACATTTTTTGATAAAACTGATATTACGAATTTATAAATACAGTGTTAGTTATTTGGGAGCGTTCAAATATTACGTAAGCAGGCTTGGGAGCTCGAAAAAACCAACATTGCCATCATTTTTTTGAAATCTTTAATCTTAAAAATAATTTTTTTTTAAATTTGACGTTAAAAGTTCTAAAAAAATCCTTACGTCTTATCATTCGAGGCAGAAGGAGTTCATGATTTTTTTTCTCTTACACAGGAGGTGGAGGTGTCTAAAATCACCACAAGTTTGCTTATGTAATACTTGAACGTCCCCCTCTGAATTTTTTTTGTAAATGTTCGTAGGTAAACTGAATTAATTTTTTTCATAAAATTTTTTGAATTTACATCGTCAGGTGTTCATAATCTGATTTTTTTTTTCATTGTAGAATATTTCCAGTTATTCAACCAATATTATACCTGCAACATACATTGGATTATGTTTCATTTATTTCGCCAGAGGGCAGTTGTGGATTAGTAACTATTCTTGATTCGTGCGATGATCAAGCCTCCTTGGTAAATATCAGATTCGCCGGAGAAAATTTTCGAAATATGGTTCAACTTTCTATGTACACTAATAAAAAAGATCGCAATGTTAACCAACGCTGTTTGGAACATCCTGTGTCAATTCTGTGACCTCACAAAATTGAAAAAAATGTGTGCGTTTGGAAATTAATCAATTTTGTTTTCTCTAGCTCGATGCTGTTATACGTTTGAATTACGAATCGCTCCAAAGTCCAAAACATTCCATATCGGGTGATAAAATTAAACTTACATTCAAACTTGCGCGTAGCAGCGATTATGGTGAACCGAACTTGCATACGCTAGACGCTGTTTTTTTGTTAGAACGTTCAAATGGACATATTGAACACGCTGTTACAATCGAAGTTGATCGGCGTACAGAAAAAGCTCGTCAAAAGGTGACTAAATTTTATTTTTGCATTATAATTGAAAACGAAATGTTTTTTTTTTTAATATTGCTATTTTCTGTTTAGTTTTGTGCTCATGGACAAATAAAATTACCACAGTGGAAGCCAGACTTATTTTCCGTTGAGCCTCTTGGGCCGACCCACATTTCAGGTGATATAGCGTGGGGTATATATACCGATTTGAAAGAATCAACATGTCCAAGAGATCAAACGAAAATTGGATTTAACATCACAGCTGAGGCAAGTATCTATATGGGTGTTTTTTTCAAAACTTTGAATGGATTTTTTTGTTGATACACCGGTTGAATCAAAAAAAGTTTTAGGCAAAAGTTGTTGGGTTTTGAGGGGGAAATAATTTACACGTAATACCAACCCCCTTCCCCACCCATCAGCAGGGGGAGCGGGTAACTTTTGTTTTTTAAATGAAACCCCCCGATTTTTATGATTAAATTTTTTTTTGTGTAAAAATGAACAACTTTTGTCTAAAACTTTTTTTAATTTTCCCTGTTATTTTTGTGTAAAGTCTTGATAATGTTGATGATAATGATGAGGGGAAGGGGAGTATTCAGAGTTGCCAATTGCATTAAAAATCTCACCAGGTACTTCAATTAAATTATTCTTTATTTTAACATTAAGATAATAAGTTTTCAAAGTGTTCTCCATTCACTGCCATACAATGGAACAATCGATTCAAAGTTTTGAAAAAAACACCCGGTATATATTTCATGGAACATTTGAACTAGAGTATTAAATTCTAGAAACTAAATTAGGCGCTCTAATTTCTAGATTTGCGCAAAAATGGCAAAATTTAGTATTTTTTCCTTATTATACATAACTATTCGCTGTGTCCTTGAGTAGCTCCAGAATAGCAAGGTTAATAAGTACTTTATGGGCGGGACGTAAAAGGCTATAAATGTGGTCACGTCTGTGAATGGTTGAATTGATTGCGTCAACTGGTGGCTTGATTTTTCGATTATAATGAACGTTTTACAGTTCAGTTGCAAAAAAAGGTCTCAAGAACTACTACCCTCGCCCTCTCTCCCGTCTCACCATGTCACACTTTCAACAATGTTAACGCTCAACTTCTAATAATTCTAATAATCTTAAGGTAGTTGTCGTGGTACAATATTGTCAAAAAGTTATAGATTATACGCGCCACAAAAGTATACTAGCTTGTAGCTAAGTGATCCATAAATTGTACGCAAGACTGTACCCGTGGAAACGTAACCCATACAGTATTCATATGCATGTATACTTTTCTATAAATTGTTGAACTTTAAACCGTTATTTATAAATAATTAGACGGTCAAAAATGTTTTCATATTTTTTTTAAACTCATAACAAATGGATTGAAAGATTGTCAGTTTTTGGAAAGTTTCTGACAGTTAGTTCTTTTTTTATAAATAAGAAACTGGTTCAGAACTACAGAGATCGTATACAATCAATGTTAATTATCCAATTTTTAATTGAATTTATCTCGGATTATATACAGTCGATCGACTTCAAATTTTCAGGGTAATTGTATTATCATGTCCTTAATAAGTATACAAAAATTAAGAATTTTCTGACGGTGTGCTTTAACCACGACAACTACCTTAATAGATAGGACTTATAGCGCTCATGGTGGCCGAAAGTGAAACATATTGATGGACATAAAACATTGCTCGGTTATGCATGTGACAACATGAAACACACGCGAAAGGGACATTTAGATTGTGTACACCTGTAAAAATAGATTAAAAATCCTCAGCTTATATATTTTAACACTAGCCATCGGTCTTTGTTATTGTTTTCGTATTTTGTTTGAAATATCAATATAATACATTCTTACATAGAATTAATTAGTATAGTATTAAATCTGCTAAAATGTACGGCATAAAAATAGATTTTAAGTTTTTTTTTTTGTAGATAACTCAAGAACAAAGAGATTTGGCTAATGCAGCCGCCGTTTGGCCTTTTAAACAATGCAAAGAGAAATCTGCATCACATAACTTCATTCCACTCGAAGAAGAATGCTATCGCGCGTCTTTAGAAGTTTCCACTCCTAGGAAATATACTGCCTCGTTTAGCTTTGATAAGGTTGGTATTTTATTTTTTTGTAAAAAAATGAGTCATAAACTTTGTTGGTCTCTTCAAAAAGGAGAGACCGACGAACACAGCCTATGATATAAAATTTTCTAAAATGTTTTATTTGTAGGTGCCTTCTGAGTTAATAATATTCAATAAAAGATTAAAAGCATTAGTGGAACTGTTTCACACGCCGACAGCTAAGAATCTTGCAGTCTTAGATTTAGCTTCCGGTACGGAATCGGTTATTGAAGTGTCTGCATTGCAAAACACAGCCGTTTTGACCGTGAATGGTAACAGCATTCACGTAGACATACCAGACTTTATCGATATTTCACATTTTCTGATCAATTCACGTTTTCCTACAATCTCAGAACTCGGAGTTAGTTTAGGACTTATCAGTAAGTAAATTGTTTGATAATTTTTTCCAACCTTACACTCTCAATTATTTTTTTAAAGACGCGTGATGATAAGCTTATATGCCTTGATATGCATCTATTATTTGCGACAAGTATGGTTTTATGATATTAAAATACCTCAGCTTAAAGCAAAATTTCAAGGATCTAATTCCCGAGAGATGGTACTGATTTGTTAAATAGGATTTAGATATAAATAGGTGAATCATGTAAATGCATCAACGGAATTACGTCAAATTGTGCGGTCATCATTAGTGTGTCAAGAAAACTAAACATAGTCAATAGTGGCGCCGCGCCAAGATTAACATACTAAACTAAGGAACGATGGCCTATTACGGTCAATTTCTTCAATCAAAATAATACAGCGTACCAATTGCTAATATATTTTAAAAATTAGAATGGATGTATTTTGTTCCAAAATAGTAGCAATAACAGACCATAGTTTATTAGTTTAGTTTGTTAACTTTGGTGCGGCCCCCTATTGACTTTGTTTGATTTTTTTGACACACTAATAATGGCGCCACAACTTTTTTTTTTAGTATGATTTGAATACCTATTTATTACATCATATTAGAATTAAAATGTATAAAACTTTATAAGAAGTGTTTTTTTATACATCGATATAAGTATTTTTAAAAACATTGATACTTTAAAAATTAAAAAAAAAAAGAACTGATAATTCTGCTGGGTTTTTTTTTCATAAATATTTATTTTAATTAATTTTATTTTAATTTTACTAGATTCGTGTGTTGTGACGTCATCTCAAGTAACGAACATCAACAATGAAACTTTGCCGATAGAAAAAGATAAAAAATTGCTGGCCATTGCCGATTGTTCGACTCAGCCTAAATTCGCTTTGTTCGTGACTTCAGTAGCAACTGGTTTATCATTCAGCTTTTATACAGGTGGTAATTCTGCGTCGGTTAATTATTCTGGGCAAAATGTTACAGTCAAAGTCAATCAACAAAGTGTGGATGCTAAACAAGGGTACCAATTTCCTTTAGATGAAGATTTATACGATTTCAAGTAAGTACTTTTATTTAAATATAAAGTCGTGGTCAAAATTAATCTACCATTCAGTTTATTTGTTTGAAGGAATTATTGGGCTTGGGAGCATTTGTTTTCTAATAAAACCAGGATATACTTTGAAATCATCAAATGCTCATGAACGAGTACAACAAAGACCTCAAGATATGTTGCTTGCAATATCTCTGCTAAAGAATCATTTGACGTTTTGACGCCCGCACAAAGTTAAAGATATTGTTGGCAGTAAATTTTTCAAGTCTTCGTCATACTCGTTCCCAACCATTTGATGGTTTCAAGCTTATCCTGGTTTCATCAGAAAACAAAACATAATTCCTATCCAACTATTTTTTTAACATTGAAAATATAACAGCAAAACCAAGTGGTGCGTTAATTTTGAGTGCATATTACAGTGAAATTTGTTTCTAAAGAATAAATTGGTATATTGTTTCGTCAGTACAACTTGTGCCATTAAGACGTAACACTTTTTCTTCTTCTTTAGGGTGTGGCATTTGGAAAAAGATGTAATAGAAATTGACAGTAAGTTAAGCAAAGTCTGGTTACATGCTACCACAGAGTATATTTTAGTCATGACACCTGGTTTTTATCGAGGACATGTTTGTGGAGTATGCAGCCCACAAAATTAATTATTTCATTTCATAAAAATCACGTTAAATTTTCAAACAATAATTATTAACATTGTAATATGTTAATTAGCTGCATATATTTGCAATTTTTAATTATTTTTTTATGAAATAAATGAATATCAGGTATAACAATTTTCTTTTTCTTTCAAACAATTGCTACATGCAATTAGACTATTAGATTTCAAAACAAACTAAAATTTTATTGGCGATAATAAATAATTATCATATTAAAACATAAAAATAAAACGTTGAGAATGGAAAACAATTGATAATTAACTTTTGTTTATCAACAAAAACGTCTATATCATGTTACAAATTTGTTATTCACGCACAATTAAACTTTTATTGAACACTCTCACTACACATAGAACAGGAGTCACCGATCATTTTTCCAGAAGATACGTTTCAAAACAATGTCAAATTTTCGCGGACCAGAAAACTTAAGTCCACCCCCCCCCCCAACTCTTTCTACCGCCCCCTTCCTCCATATTGCCAACTACTCTACTAGCATAGGCTACTTGCTTTCCTTAGTAAAACTTTTCTTTGAAATAAGTTATCTTAATGCAAAACACTGGATACCAGTGAAATGCAGTACTATACAAAAATCAAATATAGTTTTTTATTTAATGATATTTAGAATACAAGAAATTCAATTTCAAGTTCACATAAATTCAAAAATACTTCTCACAAAGTTCATCGTGGTTAATGATCAATGGGAACAATGGCACGTTTTATTTTGAACAAACTTATAGAAATTTGGGGTCATGTTCATGCAGCTGATTTTCATCAAGCTGTTAAGGTGGTCATCTATGAGTCGAGATCTGTACCAGTTCTTAATGTAGTTCATTTTCGAGAATGCTGCTTCACACACATAAGTTATTATTATTATTAGTGAATTAACCTTTTTTTACATTGTTCACAATATTATAGCCAAAGCGGTAGCTGTTTGTGGGGGAAGTGTAATGGGGTTGTAGAATTTATGAATCATTATTATTTTCTGAAAATACACAATTTCATCACGGTCTGTATAAAACTTGCCTGGGGTCTGGATACGGACCGCGGTCTGCTATTTGGTGATCACTGACATAGAAGAACAGCGCGATTCCAAAATAATTTCATATTTATTGTAACGTTTTTCAAAATATAACACAAGAAGTTTAACAAAACTGCTGTTGCAGCATATTTAAATAACAAATAAAGTATTTTAAAACAACTAAAAAAAAAAAGTGTTCTGCTAGTATTTTCGCATTACTGAGCACTTGCACTACATTTAAATACCACATTCGGAAGAATCCGATTCTAGAATAATTTAATAATGGACATTTTTTCAAACATAAGAAATAATATCACAAAAACTAATAGTGTTTTTTTTAAGCTACTGAATATGCTTCTAGTTGCTTTAATCGATTTTCATCGAGCTTAGTCACAAATCGTTGTCTTCTTTCTTTTTCTTCATCTGTGTAACTATTTTTAAGTTTTTCATTAGCTGCCTTGGCTCCATCAAGATCTTTGTTGCATCTTTGATAGTAAAAAACGGCGGCTAGCAAATGCCAAAAACTGAACTCTGGCCACAGTACTTCGGTAAAACTAACAACTGTATTGGAACTCTACAAACAAATGAAAAACTAAAATAATGATTGCGTTCAAGTTTATCTGAACCAATAGAAACAAAAGAGCGAAAATGTCCAACAAATGTAACTGATTTTTAATAAAACCTTGTAAAAAGGATGTTTTAACTAGAATTTGATCGAAGGTGACTTTTTGTAATAGAAAAAAAAGATAAAGTGTTCGTGCTTAACAATTCACATTTTATTTTGTATCCAAAACAGACGGTGATATTTTTTGTAAATTAATTACTTCAAAATAAAAGCTTCGACTTAACTTTTAATATCTTTTTAGCCGAAGTCGATCATTTTGCAGAATGCGCAATTTTTAACCAAAGTCGATTATCTCATTAATCCAAGCATTGTTATGAAAAATCGTAGGAAAAACTTACCTGCCATAAAAGAAAATCACTTAAACGAACTTCCCCTGAAGTTCTCAAAAGCATATCAGGTTCCGGACTTTTGTTTGTGTACAAACAATCCGATAACAACTGCTCATCAATATCGTCAACTGCTATATTATTTTCATTGACACCTTTTACAATCACATTAACTGCATTTGTTATTTCATCATGAGCTGAAAATGTGTTTACATATAATAAAAAAAAAAATTACCGAACTATTCAAGGTAAGCTTTGTTATAAGTTCTATAAAATCGCATTTTCTTAATTTCATAAGTTATTTAATATTTTTAGTTGACTATCAAGGCTTTTCAGTGTAATGTACTTAATGTTTATATGCTTTTTTTAAGTTAGCATAATTAAAATGCAATCATTAAATTTGCAAAATGTTTTGCGAATATTCAGTTTAAAACAAGTCTTTTCAAGCGTTTATTCTGCCCTTAAAATTGAAAATAAAAAGATTTATGAATTCCATAAATTTCATTACAGAAGCAAAACGAAAGGTTATAAATATAAAAATAGATAGCTATAGTTTGCTATTATATTGTGAAGCATTTATTGGTAACGTACAATGCAATATTAGAAAAATTTAATATTCAATTTCACGTTTGCAACTCAAACCCGAATCTTTCACTAACGCGGGGCCTGAATTATTATTTATTCTACTGTGACGCATCTAAACATTCAACTTTCCCATAACAAAGCATATTTGCAACAGTATTTCACGTCTCGGCAAAGCCCCAGAATGTACAAAGATCCCAATCCGGAGTTGGCATTGCATAAAAATCACAGCAATTGTAGTTTTATTGAACATTAATTCTGTAGACCGGTGCTGATACTTACATGTATATGCAAATGCGACATTTAGGAAAGCTCGGTTATTGTCTTTTGTTAATAATACTGACTGAGCTATTAATTTTCTTACATCGGATGGCAGCAAACTTAAATTACCAATGACGCGTATGCATACACCTTCGCTTTTTAATTTCTCTCTAAAATTAACAAGAAACAAACGTCATCGAGCTAGTTTTATATAATTCAATTCAAAATACTTACGCCTCATCCAATAATGTCTGAAACTTTTCTCGTGCCAATTCCATGAGTCGATCGACTTCGTCTTGACTACGTTTAAAGTTTTCGATACTAAATGCATACACGGTTACTTCATTTATTCCCAATTCCAAACACCACTGCAATGTTTCAGCTAATTTATTGAATCCCTGGATATGTCCTTCAATTTTGTTGACGTTTAGTTTACTAGCAAAACGCCGGTTTCCGTCCATTATAACAGCTAGATGTTTAGGAATTGGTCCACTTTTTACAATTTTAACGCAAAGGCGTTGAAACCAATTTAACGAATTTTCGACAATCCAAGACATGACTAACTGCAGTTTTAATAGTCGTACAAAATTTTCGATAACCACTTATTTATATCAAGGATTTAAGTACAAATTGCAATATCGTCTCATTTAACACGGATTTAATTTTTTTTCCTATGAAAACACGTTCATTCTACGGTTTTCTTTTGAAATCATTGTTTTATATCAGAATCTAAAAAGAATGGACACGTCAACATAATCTGTGACAGTTAGCAGGCGTTCATGGAAACTCCGCCCTGTCAGCTGTTCTTTGGTATGCGGCCATTTTGCAAATGCCGTCTTTCGTCTCTCTCCACCGAAACGTCCATGTACGGCCCTAGCGACGCCATTAGCTCAGTGGCGAAAGCTCCTACAATTAAAATGTATGATAATATTAAACATGTTTATCAAAAATAAATGATTTTATGTGACACATACGTAATTTAAGTGAAAAAACACAGTAAAATGAGTCTTGAGAAATCACGGCAACACTCTGTGATCACTCCAGGTATTATATTTGTGTTTATAAGTCGTAACAACAGATTTAAGTACAGCACTGTTGTCATGTCTAAATGAACACTCAACTTTTGTTGCAGAATTATACTTTTTGATTTCGAAGTTTTTAACTGCTGGACCACTAAAAGAAACTGCACAGGTGGTAAAATTATATCACAAAGACTATAAACTATTGATTTAATAACAAATTTAACCTGTTTTTATTTTTTTGTCGCAGGTACTTAGACGTGAACTGGAAAAGCATAATGTAAGTAAAACTATTGTTACACTAAACAAGTGTCCGTATACTACACATGGTTTGCACGTGGCTATTCTGTCAAATCAATTGGGTTCATGACCTACCATGTAAACACCCCCACCGGCTAAATGGGTACTTAAAATTAATGTACTATTTTTTCAGGTGCTGCCAAAACGTTTAGATTGGGAAGGAAATGAGCATAATCAGACTTTTGAAGAATTGGTAAGCTTTTTTTTTGACATTTTTGAAAAATTTGAGAAATTTTTCAAAATGTCAAAATTTTATATCGTCGGTTCGGAGGAATACGAAATAAAGTCCATTGATAAATATCAAAATCAATATTATGCATTTTTTTGAAAAAATCGATTTTTTGACCCAAATGGGTTTGAGGGTGACTTGTAGAAATACGATTACCCTTGTGTGACCTCATTTTTAGTTTTCCTTTTCTTTGCTAGGATGTTTTCTTTATCTAACTTACGAGATATTTGATAATGCTGGAAAAAGATGGAATATTCCCAGTCTCTTGTTTACTGAAATCAATATTTATTATGACAAGCTTTTCTATTGGTCACATTTAGTAAAACGTGATTTTGATTGGTTGAGATGCACATGCGCAGTTTCCTTTTGCATCGTCATGAGTTGCACCAAGGTCTCTTTCGTAACTTGTTTTGAATTTTTGTAATACCAAGGCCTGGTGTTTAATATTTTTTATGAAATATGAATGTTTTTGATAGATACTTACCTAAAACCAATCATTTATAAATAGAAATTAGAAAACTATTTGATTTGAACAATACGTGTTTAAAATATTATTCTGTCATCGACAACATTTCAAAGCCATATTTTAATATCAGTTTTAAATATAATTATAGTCCCAAAATAGACCAATTCAAATTCTTTATTCACACAAAAGTAATAATACATTAGATGTAATTGTCGGTAAATTTTAAAAGCTATATAGAGGAAATTTTTATGTATTTCGAGGCCGGAAAAACAACCACAAAACTTTTGTGTTCTCTTTTTTTACTTTTGATAAATAGTTCTGAACCGAATTGGTTCTTTCGTCAGGGCCGTAATATTTATATTGGAAGTTTTCACTGTTAAAATCTTCATTATAGGAAATTAGTATAAAATAGGCAATCTTGCAAGAATAAAAGAATGACAGGTACTAATCGGCCAGACCTTCTATAGGAAACGATCTTGATATTTAATTGGAATTACAAAGGGAAACCACAACATATATAAAAGAAGATAAATTCCTTCCAATTAGTACGAAATGTTAGCTAATAGTACAACAGTACAGCATCAATCTTTAGTTGCAGATGCGGATCTAGGTTTTTCTGAGCCTAAGACTTAGATAAGTTCAAAGGGGCCCAATTTTTTGTTAGATTAAGAATCTTTAAATTTGGGTTTAAAATTAATTTTTAATAACATCAAAATCAAAGTTGAAATTTGGCGACCTATAAATTCATTCAAAAAATCTCAAAATTTACCCAAAAAATTGTCGAATTTCACCCAAGAATTGTTAAAATGCACCCAAAAAATTGTCAAAATTCTCCCATGATAATGATATTAACTATTTTTTACTATATGAAGTGCTCATTGTCAATGAAAAAATATTAAAAATTTATGATGATAATTCAACTTTTATGGGTCCTTGACACTTGGGGGCCCGGTACTTAAACCCTGTTAGTCTCTATGTAGATCCTCTCCAGCGCATGTGTACCGTTAAAATGGAAAGATTGAGAAACACTGATTTAATAATGTACATTGATGTGTTTTCGCTGCAGGAACAGAAATTTCCCCACATAAGTACTCAGCACCTGTTGGAAATATGTGGCCGAATCGGGCCTATATTAGAACGGGAGATACCTCCAAGCGTTCCCGGTGTCGTGTCACTACTTGGAGCCGGTCGGCAAAGTCTTTTACGTACATTAGATACGAAATTACCTTCGGCTCAGCTTCTGGAACATATTGTACGCTGGAAGGAAATGCCTATGATTGATACATTTGATAGAAAAGAACCACACAATTTAGGTGATAGCAATTTTCCAAACTTTTATTTTTTTTTAACATTAAGTATTACAGATCTTCCAAATAAATTAATTGTACAGTTTGTTTTCTATATTCAGCGACCGTTTATTTTTACAGTTCATGTATTACAAGGAAGACAATATTCAGGTCCGACAACAAGAAAGCTGCTGGTTCCATCTAGTTTATATGCCAAACAGCAGTTGTTACGAAGAACTTTAGGCCATTTATCGGCAGTCTATTGTGTTCTGTTTGATCGCACAGGTCAATATATTATAACTGTAAGTATTTATTTATTATTTCAATTTGTGTATTCTATATAATATTTAATAAAATCTTTTAAATATGACATCTGGAAAGTTCCAAAACATCATTTTTTATTAAGTTTTTTTTTTTTAATTTTTTAACGGGAAATTGGACAATTAAGGTAGTTGTCGTGGTACAATATTGTCAAAAAGTTATAGATTATACGGGCCACAAAAGCTAAGTGTTCCATAATTTGTACGCAAGACTGTACCCGTGGAAACGTAACCCATACAGTATTCATATGCATGTATACTTTTCTATAAATTGTTGAACTTTAAACCGTTATTTATAAATAATTAGACGGTCAAAAATTTTTTCTTATTTTTTTTAAACTCATAAATATATTGAAACACTGTCAGTTTTTGGAAAGTTTCTGACAGTTAGTTCTTTTTTTATAAATAAGAAACTGGTTCAGAACTACAGAGATCGTATACAATCAATGCTAATTATCCAATTTTTAATTGAATTTATCTCGGATTATATATGGTCAATCGACTTCAAATTTTCAGGGTAATTGTATTATCATGTCCTTAATAAGTATACAAAAATTAAGAATTTTCTGACGGTGTGCCTTAAGCACGACAACTACCTTAAAATAAAAAAAAAACTTACTAATTATAATGGACGTGAACAATATTGAGAATCATTTTTTATTTTAGGGAGCAGACGATTTGCTTGTCAAAGTTTGGAGTGTAATTGACGGCCGATTACTCAACACGTTTCGAGGAGCTTCGGCCGAAATAACAGACATCGATATAAACTTCGAAAATACTTTATTAGCTGCCGGATCACTCGATCGTTTGTTACGGGTATGGGAACTGCAAAGCGGGGCTCCGGTTGCTGTACTTTCCGGTCACACGGGAATGATAACGTCGATCAACTTCTGTCCGTCGACGAGGTGGGATTTAAGATATCTAATTACAACCAGTACTGATGGATCGGTGGCATTTTGGACTTATACATATAATAGCAAATCGGTTAATAAAGCGAGTTTTGTGTAAGTTATATATTTTTTTATTAATTTATATATTGAATAATGAAAATATTATTTTCGCGTTAGTACAGAAAAATTCAGTCAGCAGCTTATTCTAACATTGAAACTCAAGTTTTTAATACATTCCTTATTTTGACACTTTAGAAATCGCATAAAATATCTAAACTGTAGACTTTTGCACTAATTTATTTTAAATTTTCCTGTTTTATTTGCAGTTATTGTAAAATGATTGTAAAGATCGCTTCATAGTGCCTCATAACTACACAATACAAATATAACCAGTGTATATAAGATTACCAAACAAGCAAACGATCTTCAATATTATCATTATTCTGTTCAACTTACAATTATTTACTATATAGTATGCAAAGATATGAGTTAACAGATTAATAATTTATTATTGAAATGCTTATGAAAATTGTATTTTTAAATGTAATAGTATCAAACAAACAGTAACAGCGACAAAGTTTGTTTTTTTTGTAACTGACTTGTATCCTAACTAGGTTAAACAATAAATTCTATTTTCATTCTATTCTATAAATTACAAAACAAAGGTTCAAACAATGTAGGATATTACAAAATAACCGATCTTTTTTTCATATTTGATTTTTCAGTTCAAAACCAATACAATATCATGAACGTATGAGACCTGGTCAAGCGCAAATGATCTGCGCATCGTTTTCGCCAGGTGGAATGTTTCTCGCGGCTGGATCAGCCGATCATCATGTCCGAGTTTACCTGATGCATGGAGACGAAGGACCACACCGTATCCTTGAACTAGAGGCTCACACCGATACCGTTGACTCAATACAGTGGGCACATAACGGTTTGAGGTTCATATCGGGCAGTAAGGACGGCACAGCCCACGTATGGCATTTCGAATCACAACAGTGGAAGAGTCATCAACTTTTAATGAGTGCTAGGTTACCGGGGTAAGTTAAAATTTCAAACTGTTAAACCCTAGATTGCAGGAAGCATTGTTAGAAAATTTGATTTAATGATGACTTTAGATTGTGAACACGCATATTTCTCCGTAACAAAAGTATAATTTTAAATAGATCTTGCTCGAAAAACGATTGATTGAAAGGATATTTTTGTAAACGGTCTATATGTGTATTTATAGTTATAGTATAGTTTGTTTTTTTTGTACAATTTCCACTTCTAAATAACATTTTTCTGCGCTTATTGAGTAAAATTTAGCTTGAAAAGCAATCTTTTTTATGTAGGTTAATCATTTGTCTTTCTGTGAATACAATCAAATGTTCTATATGACAGGGAATTTGAATACGACATTTGACAGCTTCTGCATGTATAGAAACTGTAATTATAAAGTCGTCAGGCAGACCACTTATAAATTACCAGAATGCGACAATATGAAACTAAACCTAAAACTTCAGACCGCTTGACATGAGCTTTTATTGTGGAGCGAAATTGGTAAAAAAAACCAACACTCCTGTTGAGATTATAGTGAGCTCGACATCTGTGTTAGTAGTCTGATTAAAATAGGAGTGACACAGTGGCAAACAACTTTACTGCGTGTAACTTACTTCATACCGCTTTTGACTTAAAATTGAATTCAATCCAACTGAACCAGCAGTTAGTATAAACCTAAGTCATCCTCAAGAAACAACTATTGAATAATAAAAATTAAAATCCGTTCAGTAGATTAGCTAATGATGCAGATATATACCTACCGAGAGTTCTTTTTATATTGCGTATACGATTAACAGAGATCATTAGCGATATGTCCGATGCAATAAAATCAATAGCTTATAGACGCTCGATAGCATTTGTGATAAAGTCGACCATACAGTAGAACCTCGATATAACGGACTAATTGGGGGGAGGGGGTGTCTGTTAAAGCCGAAGTCCGTTATATAAAAATAGGTTTAAAATAAATAAAAAACACACCTATCTTGACCGTTCTTGTCCTCGCGAGTGAGTTTCGCGCCATTTAAACGTACCTTCGTATACTATCGCTCCGGCTAGGTGCAGTCTATAAGCAGGACGGCATTATGTCTTAAATTCTAGTGCTAGACGTATGACGTGGTTATCATGGCCGCTAAAAATTGTTTGCATGCGGCGACACTTGAATTTAAGAGTATGTAGAATATTAACAGGACGTTTTAATTTTTTTACATTTGACCGGATTTTTTGTCCGTTATATTTGAAGTTCGTTAAATAGTCATAAAAATTACAATAAAAAAATTATTACAGTACGCCACCTCCTGACGAGGAAACAAAAAAACTGAAAGTGACGATGGTATCGTGGGACTGTTCAGACTGTTGGGTAATAACGGCTGTCAACGATCATACATTAAAAGTATGGGATGCGGCGACGGGCAAACTGTCAAGAGTTCTAACAGGCCACACTGATGAAGTCTATGTGCTGGAATCGCATCCGAAAGATCCACATATTCTCCTGTCGGCCGGTCATGACGGACAAATATTCATTTGGGACATTGTTAAAGGCGAGTCATTGGCGAGGTTCTTGAATAATATTGAGGGACAAGGTCACGGCGCTGTGTTCGATGCAAAATGGTCGCCAGATGGAACAATGCTCGCAGCAACAGATAGTCACGGCCACATATTGATGTTTGGCTTCGGAATGGGCAATGAACGACTTAAGAATGTAAGTGAAATATTCCATTCGAAAGTGTTAACCGCTTCTCAAGTTATACAACCATTTTGAAACTATAATCTACACTAATATTATAAAGAGGAAAGATTTGTATTTTTGTGTGTTTGTAATGAATAAACTCAAGAACTACTGTGCCGATTTAAAAAATTCTTTCACCATTAGAAAGCTACATTCACCCTGAGTAACATAGGCTATATTTATTGCTAGAAAATATTAGGGATCCTTACTAAAACTTTAGTAACGTAACCCAAGGTGTAAAAAAAATGCCATAAAACATCTTTCGTCGCATGCGCTGCGGAAACTATTGATGATAGAACAAAAGTATGTTCTACAATATTAAAGAACATATCAATAACTACAAAAAACTTCGCGATACTATATGTCCAACTATTATCGTTATGTCACAATAACCACTTTTTACATTTTAATAATCTATATAGATAAAAGACGATGTATATGTAATCTATGGACTCCAAACGGGTAGACCATTTTTGATGAAATTTTCAGGCAATCTTTAGATTAGCCCAGTGGATGATCTTCTGAAGTTTGGTAGGGATCAGATCAACAGAATTTTTTAATTTTTTTTTTGGGAAATAAGATTTTTCCTCCATTTTTGAACATTCACAAATAAAAGCGAATGAATTCGCGCAAATTCAATACACTTTGAGAATTTAATGATAATGATTCTCATCTTTTATATTCTATATATTACATTTACATCCGGGCGAAGCCGGACTGGGCCGCTAGTTAGGCTAAAAATAATGAAATTTTCGCTTCTTACAATATTTTAATCTGAGAAATTTCGGATACAAACAATAAATCGCTTATAAATTTATTGTCATAAAAAGTTATATAAATTGAATTTTTCAAAATTGTTTATTTTGGGTTTTAGTTACCAAAAGAATTGTTTTTCCATACGGACTATCGGCCGTTAGTACGTGATAATCAGCATTGGGTGCTCGATGAGCAAACGCAAGTTCCACCTCATTTGATGCCACCTCCATTTTTGGTCGACGTTGATGGTAATCCTTACCCACCTGTACTGCAGAGACTGGTTCCTGGTCGTGAACATTGTCCGAGCGAACAACTGATTCCAAATATAGCACTTGGCGACGGAGGTAATGTCTTACTTTTAAAACCATTCAAACATACATATTTCATCAATAACGTAACCCTGAGTTCATATTAAGAATGAACTTAGATTCCAAGAATCGATAACATATTCCATTAACGAAGCATGTTATGCTGTTTATATTGATGGTTACTTACACGGAGTATGATATGGCGAGTTCGAACGCATTGTTAAAGAGTGGCGTCGATTTGGTGGACATATAGAATGCGCTGCTGTGCACCAAGTACTCGGTCCACCAATCTTCAATAAACTATTGGGTATGCTTATGTGACGTTCATGAGTCATCACTGAGTAAGCGACTACGTCTACCAATAATCATTAGCGCTATTTGTGTCCAAAAAATGAACGGAAAAATCATGATAAAGTCTATGTCGTATGAACTCTTTAAAGATCTATACGCTGTGGTTATTTGCCTGCTGTTAGATAACAAAATCTAACAATTTAGGTTATGTTCACTGGTTACGTTTGTGTTGTCTACATGCGAAACGATTTTTATCATAAAAAAAACAAGTAAAATAAATTAATTCAACTTGACACACTTTTAGTATCGAAATTAACATTTTCTGTGTTTCTTTACTAAAAGATTGCTTTGCAAGTACGTGACATCAACATAACCACTGAATATGTCCTAAGCTGTTAGATGCCTAATCTCCTATATTGCGTTCATCTTACCGAGCTGGGTAGAGTAGTGGTACAGCACTAGACTCGCATTCGGAAGGTACGGGTTCGATTCCCGGCAGGGGCAGATGTGGCTGGAACTTTTTCCTACTGTCTCTCGCCGAGAAACGGTAATTCCTGTACCGGCCATCTTGATTGAGGTTTTCCATGGTTTCCCTCAATTAATTCCAGATAAATATCGAGATGGTTCCTTATTTGAGGCCATGGCTGATTGCCTATCAAATTCCTAGTTCAAAAATTACCTACCTTATCCTAATTTCCTATAATTCCTTCATTCGCCCATTGCTATTACATAAGTTGAAGTTTTAAAAATGTAGAAAAATAACGGGAAGTGTGGTAGATGAAAAATAGTAATGGTGCGAATGGCGTCTGTTATGACATAAAGTCGAGAAACGGACGTTAAACGCGTTATTATTATTATTATTATTATTATTATTATTATTATTATATATATTGCGTTCATCTTGAAAAACAAAACTTATTAGTTGACTTTTATATAACGCGTGATTAATCCAGTTTAAATGGTGTCAGTCATCCTATATAGTAAGCAGTACATTTTGTTCACAGGTTTTCAGGAAGTGATAGAAGGCATTCCAGCACAGGAGCCCCGATCGGATTTAGATATAATGATCGCGGCTCTTGCCCATCGACAGTACGGTGAAGAACCGGGAAATGGCGATCCCGATGGTATGAATGGTGGACCTTTCAACAGACACCAAAATTCACCTCGCTCTGTCCATCGTGTCGGTCTGAGACGTAACGGAGATGTCGAAGGTGTTAGACAAAGTAGCGGAAATTGGCAGCATGAAGGAAATATCAAATGGGTTAAAAAAACGCTCGTCAAACCGCTTAGCAATTCTGCTCTTCACGTTGCTAAGGCAATCATGTGAGTTTTAATGCGAATAGAGCCATGTTTCTCCAAGTTTCTAAAATAACTAAATTTAAAATAGCGCCCTTCGCTTCCGTAGCGTGACTTTAATCTTTGTAAATCTAATTGAAAAATAGACACTGGTCTATTAATGACAAATTAGAACTGAATGTGAGGTTTCAGGGCGTCCCAGTTTTCTAAATTATTCGTGACATGGTATTTCTTTATTTATAGTGGCGCTACAGGTCTTAAAGAACTAGAAACGTACAGAAAGGAAATGAAGAGGAGGCCTATAATGATCAGTACCGCAGCGGTAGCGGGAGTTGGAGGTAAAAATGGCAGAACTAGGCGTTTTGGAGCGCGTAAGAACGCTCCAGCTTATCGCACAAGAGCAGTTCGATCTGAACAACGGCAACAAGAAGAAGAAGAATTGCCTGTAAGTAAAATATAAGTCATCAACGCATTCTAGAAAAAACCGTCGACACTGATTGATAAATAATTGAGGACGTCACTGTAAATTTGAAATAAATGTGGTAGAATCAGTTGCCACATTTATAGATAACTAATTTTTGTTCATGAATTTGCTCTCGTCAATGTATGTTTATGTCCGTGTTAATGCTGGTTTTGGTGGGAACCCTAGGTAGATTGTGGATTATAGACGCCCAATAAATTATTCATTTTTTTTCAAGGATCCTGATACAATAACACCATCGCCAAGCAATTCAGGAGATAGTGGAGATTCAACAGCACGAGAAGAAGATTTGCAGGAAAGTAGCAGCAGTTCTGACTCGGAAAGTTCGGGATATTCCGATTGGGTAGCCGATCATGGAGTAACACTCGAACCACCAAAACGATCGAAAAGGAAACCTGTGAAGAAACGACCTCTTACTCCGCCCACTGATTCTGAAAAAAGACGCCCTGCTAGAAAGAAAAAAGTATGCATTGTTTGTATATAATACTTTCAAAGTTAATTGTTTTTTATTTGGAATGAATTAAATTCGTACGCTTTTATTTGACAAAAGCAAAATTAGTGTTTGAAAGAATTTTTTTTTGTTTCTATAAACAGGTAGCACAGATACCCCATCAATTAATTGAAGTCCCAGAGGCATTCCGTCCACCAGAATGGCTAAGCGAAATAATTCCAAGGAAGGCGCCTTATTATCCACAAATGGGCGACGAAGTGATGTACTTTAGACAAGGTCATCAGCTATACATCGACGCGGTTCGCTCGAAACGAATTTACGAATTAACGCCTCGAAGTGAACCTTGGACTAGAACGCATTTACGAGTAAGTAACAATTTAATTTACACGCAAGTGAATAGACTGCCATATGATGACATAAAATAACCACACTGTAGAAAGAGATGTATATAAATTATCTTCATCGTGGTTCGCTTAGATGTAACAGTAGATCTAGTCAATCAATCGCAGGCTGAATGTTATCTATATCAAATATAAAAATGACTTGTCGGGAAAACGGACTTTTTAATAAAATAAAATAGTTTGAACATCAACCGTAAAAATATTTTTTAAAAAACGGAATTAATACAAACTTTTTCATGAACAATTGTTTAACTCAAATTTATATTTACATGTGTATTTTAACTTTTATATCTAATTGATCTAAACATTTAATAGTTATAAAGTTTGAAAAATCCCAGGCAAGGGACGAAACGTCGCTATAAATGACAAATAAGTGTTTACTTAAAAAGTCCTTTTTCCCGACAAATCATTTTTATATTAATTACCAAGGACAAAAAAGAAAAAAAGTTATCTATGTCATTTCGGTAGTGGCGTTATGTTTAAAATTCCACTGAAAATATACACTATGGAATTTTTTTATTATAGAAAAAGCTTCCGAAAATTTGTCCAAAAAATTGTTTTATAATCTTGGATTACAAAAATAAAATAAATAAAAGTGAGAACTAGCACACTGACAAGATCTTAGAAGGTGTCAGAAAAATCCTCAAACTAATAATTGACGCAAACAATTTATAATAAAAAAACGTATTCTTTTGTTTCAGGAACAAGAATTTGTCAAAGTAGTTGGAATAAAATATGAAATACGTCCGCCTAGGCTGTGCTGTTTAAAATTGGCGCTTTTAGATCCTGATGGCAAATTGACTGGTGACGCATTCACAATTAAATATCATGACATGGCTGATGTACTTGATTTCTTTGTATTAAAGCAAACTTACGATACTGCAATGTTAAGGAATTGGCAACCTGGTGACAGGTCAGTGTTGAAAACATCTAATTTTTTATCAGTTTATAAATTTTTTTATTGTTTCAATAGATATTTTACTTTCTCATATACGAACTGTTTATATTATTAGTTAAGAATTTATCTGTCATTTTAATTAATGTTCTTATACAAAAATTTGCATGCAGATTTCGTTGCATGATCGACGACGGTTGGTGGTTAGGAACAATTGAATCACAGTCTCCGATCAACAGTTCGTTTCCGGACTCGCCTTTCATGTGCTACCGAATACGATGGGATAATGGTGAATACGAACATATGAGTCCGTGGGATCTTGAACCTATCAGTCATTTGCGTAAGTATTGCGCTATTTTAATAATGCCATTTTGGCGCAATTGCGTGTCACATGTAATGATTATAACCTGTATTCAGTTTGAACCGGGATTTCGCCTTTTCGATTTTTGTTACCAATTTATATGTTTGACAAGTTTTAAGAGTGTAGATTTGTTCAGACCGTGGAATAAAAAAATACCAAAAGTGTTTATTCATGGAGCTAAACGAATATATTATTTTAAAGAGCACCTCTATTTATTGGCAATTTATTGAATTACAAGTAGTATCGTTTAGAGAAGATAGTAGAGTCATTTCTGCGCACAACCGAATTTCGGGTCTGTATATTCTAACAAGGAGCTGTCCTATGAATGTGGTCATTTAGCTATTCGTCGCTACTGGAGACACACTGTTGGCAGTACAGATACTGCCTATGTTTGCCACTGAAATTACAAATCACTCCACTATTGATCACTTTTCCCATGTTTCTTACTACACAGATTCCCCACCTTACTACTATCTTCTCTAAATGATACTACTATATAATAGACTCGCGTGAACATTAAAGAGTAATCAATTGTTTATAGTCAACAACCAACAGTCAGAGAATTTTTGTAAAAAAAAAAAAACGGTCAAGCGCTAATAGGGATGTTGACTATTTTTGGGAAAGTGTTTTAAATCGTGCATAAGTACCTAATACAGTCACAAATATTTATTATTTTTATTTAAATACAACTCAAGCCTTAAAAATCATGTATTTTAAATCCCGTTTCAAATTTCGGTCCAAAACGCGTTACGTCACCTGGTCATACCAAAGGAGGCTCAAAAGTTTACACAGGAGCTACCATTCTATAGATGCGGTCACAAAGTAGGAGGCTGTGCTCATAAACGCTAGTAAACTAATGAGGTTATGAAAAAAAATTTCGTAATTCTTGTTATAAAACATGAATTCTAAGTTTTCGAACTATTAGCCTTAATAAATACACTTTCCATGACGTTAAAACTCCTTGCAGTCTTTTTTTAAAGAAATTTTCGAATAAATTACACACTAAATATTAACCAAACAATGAAGTTTTTTGACAGCGGCTGACTCTATGACGTCATGCGCTCTGATTGGTGTCTGTTGTCACGTGACTTGAGAGTGATTTTATTAAGTTTTATTTATTAAATATTAATTAAATTCCTTAAAAATAAGAAAAATACAGTGTTTTTTAGTATTTCTATCATAGAAACCACCACTTTTCGTTAAAATTGTGTTTTCATTTGAACACAGTCGACATCCCTATTGTCGCGCACTGAGGGTTCCGTATATACATTGAACAACTGCTAATCGACCAACTTATCTGGCGTCATACAGAATCTTTCCACATAGCCTTAGCTATTTATTTAGCTATTTATAATTCAGTTAGTCGGAAATTGCTCTGACATGTAAATATAAATTGTTTATTTCTGTATATTTGTTACGTACATAAAGTCACGGAAAGAACTAAATTACCTTGAAAGCCTGAAACGGTCAGGGAAATTCGTTCTGGGCAAAAGTGTGTATAATCTGACTAGTGTGAACTAGTTTGAATTTTTTTTATGATCACATGAAAACCTACTGCATTACATCTTTTAACATAATTGTAAAAAAAATAATCTTATGCGTATAACATTTTTTTAAGACAGCTAGTAGAGGGAAACTGCGCTCTGGTCGTAAAAAATGTATGTCGCCAAATTGTACAGTGACAAGCGAACCGCGGTTCAGATGTTGATTTTTGATATTTTTGTTCTTTCAGGCATGCCCACAATTGTTGGAGGTGCAGTTTCGGTATTACCAGAAGAAATCCAGGCAATACTGTATCAACCGAAATCGGAAGAATGGCCGGGAGGCGACAGGGAAGCTACGTGTCGTAGGATTATAGCTGGATTGGATCAAGTCATGGGCCTGGCGATCGCCGAACCGTTTGCAGCGCCTGTCGATCTCAATCATTATCCAAGCTATGCTTTTGTAGTCGAATATCCGATCGACTTATCGACAATCAAAGCCCGATTCGAAAATCACTTTTACAGAAGGATAACATCGGCACAATTTGATGTTAGATATTTAGCTACCAATGCAGAGAAATTTAACGAACCGCACAGCCAAATTGTCAAACAAGCGAGAATCATTACCGATCTGTGCTTGAAAATTATAAAGTGAGTAGTTAACAAATGATCTATATAAAACAGATTGACTGATTTAATGAATTTTCTATTACAAAAAACCTTGTAGTTTACACTATAAAGTAACACACTACAGAAGTTAAACTTCTAGACACAACTACAGTAGAACTCGTGTATTTTCAACATGCTGGGACTATTCGACTAATGCAGTGGTTCCCAAAGTGTGCGCCGCGGCGCCCTGGTGCGCCGTAGCGAGTAAAGATGGGCGTCGTGAGGCCCTCCTGTTTACCATTCTTTAGAAACTAAACTTGTATTTGCGGCTACAAAATAAACAATTTTTCTTAAGTAATAAATGTATTCTTATGTGTTAATATTAATATAAAAACTCAGCTTCATGTAATATCATTTTACGCTATTTCGAGTAGCTAGGGCGCCGAGACAAAATACTAAACCTGTAAGTGCGCCGCGAACTGAAAAAGTTTGGGAACCCCTGGACTAATATATTGTCAACTTCTCCTTCATGAATACTTCGGGGCAGTCGTTAAACCAGTCAGAAAAAACCTGTAGTAATTTGAGATTAAACGTTGACTAACGTATTTTTCATTGGCGGAACAGTGCAGGAGGAGACACTTTGCGTGAGATGTAAAAATCTGAAGTCAGTTGAAAATAGATGGTGTTGCAAATACACAAGTCCAACTGTACAAACAGAATACTGACTTTCATGTCGATTAGTTGCACTATGACAATGTTGCTGCAAATTATATTTATTTATTTACTTGCGGCCCAGTCCGGCTTCGCCCGGGTGTTAATGTAATATACAGGATATAAAAGATGAGAAACACTATCATTAAATTCTCAACGTGTATTGAATTTGCGCGAATTCAATCGCTTTTATTTGTGAATGTTCAAAAATGGAAGAAAAATCTTATTTCCCAAAAAGAAATTTAAAAAATTCTGTTGATCCGATCGCTACCAAACTTCAGAAGATCACCCGCTGGGCTAATCTAAAGATTGTCTGAAAATTTCATCAAAAATGGTCTACCCGTTTGGAGTCCATAGATTACATATACATCGTCTTTTATCTATATTGATTATTAAAATGTAAAAAGTGGCTATTGTGACATAACGATAATAGTTGGACATATAGCATCGCGAAGTTTTTTGTAGTTATTGATATGTTCTTTAATATTGTAGAACATACTTTTGTTCTATCATCAATAGTTTCCGCAGCGCATGCGACGAAAGATGTTTTATGGCATTTTTTTTACACCTTGGGTTACGTTACTAAAGTTTTAGTAAGGATCCCTAATATTTTCTAGCAATAAATATAGCTTATGTTACTCAGGGTGAATGTAGCTTTCTAATGGTGAAAGAATTTTTTAAATCGGCACAGTAGTTTTTGAGTTTATTCATTACAAACATACAAAAATACAAATCTTTCCTCTTTATAATATTAGTATGATTACTTTGTTTAAGGGAAAGAAATTCGCTAGATGTGGGTGCTGTGTACCATCAACTTGTTGATACGTATCAGTCTTCAGATTCGGATGTTGACGTCGAAACTATTCCGGGTCCTTCTACGTCGACGGGTCGTGTTCGATCAATTCGTCGCAGTAAACGTTTAGATAAGTCGTCGGATTGGCGTAAGGAAGCACTGTCGCTTCTCGAAGTACTTTGGCAGTGTGAGGATTCTACACCGTTCAGGGAACCGGTCGATAGGCTCGAACATCCAGGTAACCTTAAAAACATTTTAATATCTTGGAAGTGTGGTCATCCCACATGTCGGAATGTGATAATTTTGAACAGTGCCCACTATTCCTTGTTCATAACCAAATAACGTAAATCCACTTATTCAATTCTTATATCATTTCTCTTAATTGTAAAAATTAAAAAAATTGATACATTTTGAATGGCTTCGCTTAAACCGCCCATGATGACGCGGAGAATGGTTGTTCCTGCTTGTTTTGACATTTCAACATCAAACGCAACCTAACACATCACAAACACATTTGATCGGTCAACCATTATTCAGAACCCTATGCTATAAGCGAGTTTTTGGCTATTCAAAAGAGCAACCTAGAAAAACGCTAGTCACAAGATAACTTTTAATATGATGAGATGGTGGGATTGGATGGCCATAGTTAACGTCATTTTCATGGCGGCATTATTTTAAAATTACAATACAGAAAAAAGAACAATTTGAATTTTTTTTTATTTGTTTTATAACCTATTTGTAATGTAGTTTCTAACGCCAAAAAAAAAAATGTCGGACGTCTGTTGTTATGTAAACTTTAGAGAGGGACATTTCTAGCAAAATGGTAGTTGTTTTTGTACTAACTGGATAGCTGACTATACTCGGCCATTGTTTCAACTTAATGGTTATCAGCGCCACACAATGGTGACCTGGGAACTAAAATAGTAATAATACCTGTTGAGCTTGGGCGTCTCAATTTTCCAAAATGTCGGATCAGAGTTAAATTGTCAGTATGTATCAAAGAGATTCGAGAGAGGAGAACGAGCTGTCATGCTTTTAGCATTGGTCACCGGAGAGAAAATAGAGCAGTATACCAGACGGCACTGTGAGCCTCGAACCTATGCACAGTATGAAATGCGGTATTCTGCGCAGAAACACACGCTCGCGACATGCGCAGTTTGTCCCGAATAGTCTTCCGCGCACTTTCGAGTACGGCCTCAGCGCCACCTGGTATACCGCCGTATTTTCTCTCAACTTAAAACTTGGAGTTCAGTCTCTTCCTCTCTAATCTCCTTGGTAGGTCTCTTTCACTTGACGCACGCGCTCTGAAGTTCAGTTTAATTCTCAGACCAGCATTTTGTGGCGTTGGCTTCCATATCAATATTAGTTCCGTGTTTCTGAATTTTTACATAAATATCAGCTATCCAGTTATCATAGCGATCAGCGGGCCTTATTGTGTAAAAACATCAACAAATATAAATAAAAGATCAAAAATTTAAAAATTATTTTTATTTTATTTAAGATTATTATCAAATGATCGACACCCCAATGGATCTTGGAACCATAAAGGAAGATTTACTAGGCGGCAATTACGAGACACCGATGGATTTTGCAAAAGACATGCAGCTCATTTTTCAAAATTCTAGAAATTTCAATACAAACAAACGCTCAAGGGTAAATAGATAATTTTTATTTTAATTCATCATCGTGTTTTTGTTCATTAACAAATATCATAATTATTAATTATTTCATGCACAAAAAAAAGGAATATGATTACCCTGTAAGTACGCTTTAAACACACAAGTAGCATAGAGTTATTTGTTCGACAGCTCAGTTAAGTTTTATAGGTAAATTCGAGGGCAGAAGTTCCCACATACTCAGACCTACAGAGGCCTGTTGTGCCTCTCTGACATCTAAACTAGGTCCCAAACAGTCTGAGACCCTCTTGAGAAATCGTTTATTTCATCCGTGCCGGACTGTAAAAATCTCTTGATATTTAAAATCTTAAAAGAAAATGAGCCAACTCTTCTTATAAATAAAAAACCTGGGTCGCAGTGCCAAAACCCTGCCGACAATATAGTGTATTTGCTAATACAGGCAGTGTGGCTTTATTATGCGAACTTAAGTTGGTTTTTGGGCAAAATAAAAAAATTGACTACTTAATATACCCCTTAAAATAACATTTTTTTTTCTTAATTGCGATATTTTTATCAATCGAACCTCTATACCAAATTATATTCACCTTTCAGTAAATAATTCACTATCTGCAAAATAACGTTTTTATAAAATTTGTAAATTCGGTCCTGTCGGGCCGATTTTATTAAAATTTTAGGGACACATTTTAATTACTATTAGAGGGTTAAATTTCAATTTTGAAACGATTTGAAGAATTTTTTCGGTATTTTGGGGCCCAAAAACATTTTTCAACCCCTAAAAACTACCCTTAAAATGGCCCGATTAGGTCCATTTTAAATAGGCTTCTTGCGGTGACGGATTTCAACGCGTGTGCCAAATTTAGTTGAAATCAATTAACTCTTTCTAAAGTTATTGCCCGCACACATATATATATATATACGTATATATATATATATATATATATAAATATATAAATATATATATATATATATATATTATATATACATATATATATACATATATAAACATTTTCAAAAATGGTGCCAAAGTGTTTAGGAGGTAATGAAACGTCGAGAAATTTTGGTCCGACCCCTAGGTCCCGCCATCCAACCGACGCCAATAGTGTATGTTTATATTTATTATATCAAATTATTTGATTCCTAAGGATTCATGACTGCTCAGAACTGTACAGAGATGTACTCCAACGTAAAAAACGTGTGAGTCTTACCCACATACACTCACGCGGAAAGTAAAATTTCTTTTGAAATTATTTACTACAGCTGAAATGATGGCATAGTTGATATCACGCATGCAGTGACAGTCTACAAAATATATATATGTAAATGTGTATATGTACACAATTTATAAACAGTATACGATGTACATAAATTATTTATCAACATTCACTTTTTCTATCGTATAGTACTTTGACAGTTATCAGAGTATTATAAATCCCACGCAAAACTATTGAATAAATCAATCTTGCCACATAGGGTATATGCGTGTATACAATTGCCCTTTCCTTTTTTGTGCTCAAGATCGCTCTGATTTTTCTACACTGCTGAATCATTTCCTCTTTAATATTACAAGAAATTTTAAACAGACACGTTATTAAAGAAGTTTCGCTTCAAAAGCTAATAACGAGATGCGGCGCGACATCCTCAAACTCTTGACTCAGTTAATTTAATAAAGTGAATTAAAAATATCTTTCTATGAGACATTAGATGACATGATGTGCTCTTTTTAGAATGAACTTAAGCCACGGTTTGTGTAATACAAATCATGTATTAACCTTCTGTTCGATTTGGTTAACTGGATGACTACAAATATCTAAAAAGAAAAAAGAAACCTAGCTTGTCCTTTTTCCAATATCTATAACGCAATTTTCCCCTGACTTTTCTCCATTATCGTTTAGTTTTTTCTATTTCGCAAATTTAAAATCTATTATTCTTATCTTACAATGTGTGACTATAAGGCTAGCATTATTACCGGTAAAAACTGTACATAGTATATAAGAAAAAGACGTATTTTTTGACTTTGAAAAACATTTTCTGGCGTTTCGATTATACTCCTGACCTATAAAAAATCTTCACTTTTCTGGGTTTGTGGTCACCCTGATTAACTTCGGAATCGACTTATCAACAAGGCACAATAAACACAATGGTCCACTTAAATTGTTTAAATCCAAAATAATTTTTGATCAAAGTGAAATAAAAAATTTACGAACTTCTCTGGTTTAGTTTTAAAAGATAGATTAATCTTGTATAACATCGCTCTTGGGATTTGATATTTAGTTTCAGAAAATGAAAGTACAGCAAAATGTGGTTGCCACGCACCATGTCAAATCCCTTATAGAAATTTGATAATATGTTTGACATTATGACATCTGCCGATAAAAAATGAAAAATAGTAAAATGTAGCAACGCCTGCATGTCAAATCCCCTATACGCAATGCGCGGAAGTCAAATAAAATTCATTTGATATTGATACACTTGAGACTCCAGAGGTTGGCATGGCTCTGATTTAGTCCATACCTTAACATTACCTACAAATTCCACTAGGGTAAATAGTTATTGTACGTTACAGACGCTCAATAAAAGCATTAGCGTCTAATAAATTTCAATAGGGCTTGTTTAAAATAAAATGACAGTGAACCGATAACAAAAGAACAGACTGAGAAACTTGATATAAGATTGCGTCAATCTTTTCTGTCGAACGAATATAACTCTTGTAGCGATTGCTTTGCTTGTTTGTTTCAATTATCGTTTGTGTAATTAAATTTCGATAGCATGAAACTGACGTGATTTTTTAAATGTGCATGTCAACCATAATTTATCATTCTGTATTTTTATTTTGTGACCATTATAATTCTCGTCTAAAATATTTCATTTCAAAAATTAATAACGACATTCGAAATTTAGCTAAAAAAAGTATAGTGAAAAAATGCTTCAAATGTTTATATTTCTGTTTTTAATGTACTATTAAAATAAGAACGAAGTTTAATCTAATAATTTTTGTTGTACGGTTTAGAATTAAAATTGAATTTAGCGCATGAATTGACCAAAAGATATTTTTACAAAAAAAAAAAATAGTATGTATATATATATATGTATGCATATAATGTAGATATTAAAAAATAATAACTTGACATTTACCATCATATCTCAGTGTCCATACTTTTTTTTTTAATTTAGTAAAGTTGGTTCGGCACACTAAGGCCATTCACAACTGAGTTCATAATATACGTATCTTCACCATAGAGTAACATTATGGGTCGGCCAGATGGCTTCCTTGTCAAAACTAATTGTTAACTTAGTATAATAGCTTTTGTCTGCTGTAATTGTTAAGAAACATTCATTGTTGTAGCACTATATTAGAAAAATTAATTGGCTCTCGTATGTAGTGAATTTGAGTGTTGTAAATCACTATATTGTGAAGGATTAAAATGTTGAATTGTGTGCACCGAGAGTAACTGATTAACTCATTCCGCCGCGAAAGTGGAAAGATTCTGGTTTAAATCCAGACGGTGACGTGTTGGAATAATACATTTTTCTAATATAGTGCTACAACAATGAATGTTTCTTAACAATTATAGCAGACAAAAGCTATTATACTAAATTAATTCAGCTGGTACGTAGCTACAAGCGTATGTAAAATATCTACTACTAATTTTTAACATTAACACCATGAGTTAAAGATTGTATTTAAATCACTTTTAACAGAATATTATTAATTAATTAGACATTTTCATCTAGTCATGTTTTGGCAGGTTCTGGCTTTCCCCTCTGCTATAGACAGAATCTCTATTTTTCCCCCCTTTAAAATGTATCAAGATTTAAAACAAAGTCACCACACAAAACAGTGCTTATGTTGTAGTACAAAATTTGTAAAAACTGTTCACTCAATAAGCCCCAGATCAGATATTATAAATATTTTGTTAGTTGTTGCGATTAAATTCTGAAGGTCACCTTTACGTAACAAGCCTAAATATTATAAATTTTAATATAAAACCGAGGGATCTAATTTGAGGGTGTAGCGTTTATGTTCAAATCCTAAGCAAAATTAAAGTAGTAACATTGAGTTATTCAGTTTAATTTGAATCCGATAAAAAGGCAGTATCTGATACTGACTTAAGATGTTTTGGCAAGTTCTGAACTGCTGCAGTGCTTGTCAGCAATACAGAACTCTTCGAACACAACTGCGTGTTTTTTTTTGTTAAATTCTCGGACTGTTTGAACTTGGTTCTAACAGTCTTAGGCTCCAAGAACTGCCAGAACCAAGTTCAAACAGTCCGAGAATTTGACAAAAAAAACGCGCAGTTGTGGTCAAAGAGTTCTGTATTGCCGACAAGCACTGCAGCAGTTCAGAACTTACCGACAAACACAGCTATAATTTGTTTGATAATATGTGGAACTCATATATGTAATATTCCTATATCGCTAGCTGACGTCGGCGACAGTAGAACGCAGACAATCGTTTCTCTGTCGCGCAGCCTTGGATATGTAATACGGGGATTTAATATAGTATGCGTGTGGCCAATACAAGTAAACGGCACGTCGGTGTCTCGCGAGTAAATAGCAGTCAATAGTAGTGAATTGACGCACGTACATAGCCGCTATATACTCAGCATTATGTACATAATAACCGCATATGCGCGTAAGCACCCAATTCCAATCTATCATCTCAGTCACTCGGCGCACTTTCCTCTTAATACAGGCGAGATACGACGCTGACGATATAGGAATATTACATATATGGTGGAACTATGTTTACATTTCGCACTCAGCACACATTTACAGTGTTGCCAAAATTACTATATTTTGAAATGACCGTTAGATGTTACAGGTGTTTTCGGAACTCAGTTTTTGTAGTGACATTGCCTTTGATGTGATGGTAACATTGAATGAATATTATTATTATTTTTGTGGATATTAATTGATTGAATCTTTATAGATTTATTCGATGACAATACGACTGTCGGCAATGTTCGAAGAACATATGCACAACATTATATACAATTGGAAATCGGCCCGGCGGCGAGAAAGCATAATAAGACGCAAAAAGTCGACGCCTGTCAAAATGACGACCAGATATAACGGTGCGCCGCCTCCAAAACTCAAACCGCCAATGACGAGCGACGAAGAAGACGACCTTCCTCTGAGCCATAAGAAAATATCGCCGCGATTCAAAGAAAATGGTTTCTTGAACGGTGACGCCGCCGGTTCGAGTCAGCCGAGCACGTCTCGTGTAAGCAATGGACCTGTTTCGAGGCCGGTAATAAAACTGAAAATTACAAACAAACCGGGCCACAGTAGACGCGTTTCCGATGAACACGAAAGCGAAAACAGCGAATCCGAAGCGAGTAGCACGACGGATTCAGATAGTAGTGTACCTATATCGAAATTGGGTTTACCGAGACGTAGAAGAAGAAAACATAAGAGTGATTCGGAAGAAAGTTATAAACCGAACGCGAGGAAGGGTAAAGCTTTAGTAAATAGAAATACGCACTTCAAAGGTAAAACAAAACGCGGTAAAGGACTGAAACGTCGATACGGACGACCCGATAGCGATTCGGATTTCAAATTGAATAAACCGTCTCGTCGAACTCCTGTCAAAAGTCGAAGAAAGTATAAGGAAACGGACGAAGACGAGAGTGCAGAGGAATCGGAAGAACAGTGGGACGTCAGTAATAACGGTGGGGATAAAACAAGTGACAATAGTGTTAATAAAAGTTTACTGAACAATAAAAACAGTAGTGATTCAGAACATTGTTTAAGATCGTCGATGCGACGAAACTTGTCGAGCGTCGACGAGTCGAGTCAAAGCAGCTTAACGAGAACTTCGAGAGCGATTAAAAAACAGTCGTACGAAGAATTAGACTCGGACGTAGACGATCGGAATGCCGACGACGACGAAGAAGAAGACGATAGCGATGCCGAAGAAGAATCTGCCGGTCGACCGGTCAGAGCTGTGAGGAAAAATTACCGGTTGATGGTTCAGAACGAAAATGCCGACGAGGACGAAGACGATCGACCTTTGGGCGAAGTTCGTAGAAATTTTCATTTAGCCATACCGCAGGCAAACGATGTCGATGACGACTTTGACGAAGAAGACAGCCGACCGATCAGGAGTGCGCGTAAAAATTATCGTATGACCGACAGTGACAGCGATGCGATAGGTACTATTACGAGACCTAGACGCGTGAAGCGAAGACATTACGGTGAAGAATCGGACGACAGTGCCGATAACGGTGTCGTGCAAACGGTGAAGAGACGCCATTACGATAGTGACGATAGTGCGAGAAACGAACCGAGCATCAGCATTAGTAGTAGAGGACGCGTTAGAAAACTCACTGCCAGGGCAAGAGCACTTCTCAGGGACTAAACTAGTGTAAACAAAGATTCTATTCTATATGTTGTGAATGTTTCTAGGCATGTTCCAAGGATTGAAACCGAAACCGTTTCATTTCAGTAACTCAAATCGTGACCGCTATCTTAGCGGGAAAAAACCGAAACCAAAACCAAAAATGATTAGTGGAAACTTATTAATTTTCATCTTTATAGTGGAAAAATCCCAAGTTTCGAGAAAATTGAGAGTCTTATTTTTTTGTTATATAAAATTAATAATATTTATTATAATTCAATTGTTTCTTTTATTCATAAAAACTAAAATAAAAATAAAATGATGTGTTTGTAATTGAGTTTTTGATAGTTTATTAATTTTTTCATAAGTATTTAAAACCAAAAACCAACAAAATTTCTTCAAATGTAATCGTAAACGAAACACTGGTCAAAACTGAAACCCGAACGTCATTACTGATTCGGTTTCAATCCACAGTATGTTCTTAACCCTTTGTATTCATTTATGACAGTTAAACGTTCGAACACGATACACAAATGCTCATAACCTTGGTTGTCGAACGTCTATAATTTGCAATCACTCATTCGACAGTAGTTTCCAAACTTTTTTAATGTATAATTTTTATAGCGCCTCTCTAAGAGAAACCAAAAAAATAATTTAAAAAATCGTTATAATTAGGGATGTAACGATACATCATTTTGCCGATACGATACCGATTACTGTCGTAAATAATTGGCGATACCGATACCGATGGCTTAGTAGAAAATAAATCAAATAAATAATAAATTATGTACCTCGGGCGTTTATACGTCTTTGTTATGCTTAAAACTTACCTATATTTGACAGAGACTCATCCTTGAGAAAGTAATAAACCGATTAATAAAGTCAGTAATTAAAGTTTACTTTTGGCAGATTTTTATTAAGAAACAAAAAAGTTTTCAAATTATTTGCAGATAATCTGCTGTGTTACCATGTCGCTAAGCATGCGCAGTCCTCCCACCTGCGACGCTGCGGCCATATAACGCGCGTGTGGCGTCATTTCGCGCGCTTTTCAAACTGTTTGATATTGGTTGTATATAATCGGCGATGCCGATATATCGGCCGGAATCGGAATCGTTACATCCCTAGTTATAATACTTCGTTTCGATATTGTTACAATCTTTGTTTTTATGAATAAATTGTGGTTGTAGTCGAGTAATAATCGGGTGCTAACTAGAATTGGTATATCGAACTCGAAAAACTCAAAATCAATATAACAAGTATGGATACTTATCTGTTATTCAATAATTAAATGATTCTTGATAATTATTTATTCACTGAGTGTGTGATGGCAGCACCGTCTACCGTCCCCAATTTTTCGGGCTCTAAGACATTGTGTCAGACATTTTCCACAAAACTATAATAATAAACGAAATATTTATTTATCGGAATTTTTATACCCAGTTAAGGCAAAGCAATGTTTATTTTGTTGCACTGAAAAAAACATACTGAGTGTAATTATTATTTGGAAAAATGTAAAAAAAAAATATTTTTTATTGCTCATGCAGAAAAATAGTATCTTTGCAACCTCAGTTAAGGTTGAAAAGTAACTGTTTGCCCATTGTTTACTTGTCGCACGCAAATTTTACTTTGCGCACGCAAATTCAGATAAACAAAAACATAACGTATTGTTGACATTAAACAAAAAAAAACAAAACACTCGAAATATTAAAACTGAATTGACGTTGACGTGACAGATAGTTTAATTTACAAGGTTAAAATATACTGATAATAAAAATTTACAAAATTTATAAAATGAATTCGCAATAAAAAATAGTAGGTGCAATTCGTGCGGCATTGTCCATTGCCCACTCAAGCGAATGAGCGCACTCACTTCATTCGTGCACTCAACTTTGCTTTTGTGGGCAATGGACATCTGGCCGCACTAGTTGCCCAATATACTAATTTGACATTTATTTCTATTATAAGATATGAAATGTTCATTGCTATGGTTACCGTGGTTTTATTTAGAATGACAAGTTAGAAATTTTGAAAAAAACTCAATAACTGGATAATTTTAATGATTTATTTAAATTTATAAAATTCCAATTATTCTACAATGCTCCGGATAATAATTATTCTTATCATAACGTCTTGAAATATCTATTTGCAAAAATATGAACATAATTATTCAAACTGGGTTTGAAGCAATAGCTTTTAATGTCTTATTTCAGCCTAAAACCATACCGAAAAGAAGTCTATTGGTGAGATGTTAAAGAATCCAAAAAACCTTGAGGAAGTTATTCGATAACACCAAGAGTGATTTTTCAATAATTTTTATTGCGCATTTAATATAAGCGTGATTTGTTGATAATTTCATTCACAGCTCACGCTAGGATCGATTCTGTTGCCCCTATTATATCCAATGCACCTTGCCCATAAGTTCATAATAAAATAAATTTAGTTACACGATCTTTATTTCGTGTCCGTTTTTACTGAACTTTACATTACGTTTACCAAAATTTAAACTGTCAGTACACTTGTAACAAACGGGTTAGTGATTCTGACCATGTTCTGAGTAGAACTAGTTCACAGCTCATAAGGTTAGGTTGGGTTACATTTTTGTATAACAAACGCAATAGTGTCAAAAGTGTACACTAAAGCGCGATACCAATCTGACATTTGTATTATGAAGATGGTTGTTACATGATCACATCCGATTTAAATATAGATAATATGAGCCAAGAAAAAAAAATTATAGTAAGACCCCGCTTAACGCGGGAGATACGTTACGATAAATTCCTACGCTATATGAAACAGCGCTAAACGAGGTCATCTTAATACGTAGATATTAGGCATAGGTGAAACAGAACCGAGAAAAAGAAAATTTGCTAGTTTTTTTTTTCATTTTGTAACATTTATTGTTAAATACTTTTTTATCACATTAATTAATTGTAGGTTTGTTAATTGCTAATATCGATTTTTGCTCATAAAACAAATATTATGAAAATCAAATAAAAGTTCGAGTAAAAAGTTACGTTTGTGATGAGAAAGGTTTCTAATTTGACATATTTTTTTTTGTTTCGTTCAGCAAGCTGTTGTTGATAGCATCAGTGACACTTTGTCTTGGCTTTGAACTTCTATCAACATTTGAATCATTTTGTATAAACTGATTTATAATCTACGTTATAGTGGCTAAGGTTTTTTTTAGAAACCGCGTAATACTGAAACAGCGTTAAGTGGAGCAGCGTTAAACGAGGTCTTACTGTATATAGCTCTAATAATCGCCGGCCGTGGGGAAACTTAATTTTTTTCTCTGTTAAGTGTCCAATAATTTATATGTAGATAATTGTCTTTAGTTCACTTTTCATGAACCAGTTTAACAAGTATAGCGACTGAAAGCTGCAGTTATTTGTCATTCAGCTGTTCAATTAACGGGCCATTATTAGGCGTTGAGCAATTATTGGTTAACAAATCAAAACTGAGTATTCAGTTCTGGTCTGAGTTTCCAAAATTAATGGATTTTATCATCCTTGCTATTACCTTTCAGTCTAGAGAGTAAATGTTACTGTAATCATTTACTGCAATGGAAGGAGTTACCTCTCTTTATTCATCATAGGACCCAAGGGCGTACCCAGCGACGGGCAGAGGGGGGCAATTGCCCCCCCCCCCTGGAAGCAAAAAATAAGTCGTTATTAAATTTTGTTGCTGGAATTTTTAGGACCTATGTAATGCAATTATCCAATCGGGGATAATTGGGTCGGGATAATTGGTTAAATTTGAAATCTAGCCCCAAAAACAAAATTAACATTCTGGCACTTGGCTCCGAGTTTTTTATCCATTATTAAGGAATTAAATAAATGAATACAGAATTGCGATTTAGCTGTTAAATGGTTTAATGACAACTATTTCACTTGTTAGTGGCTCCATAAGGTGGCGGAAAATATAAGCGGTACTGATATTTGAATGTCCTCACTTGTTAGTGGAGGTTATAGATAAGAGAAAAAAATGTGGTAGGCTTCATTGGGAATTTGCATCATTTTTTCAATGACTTTTATTTTTGGTAACTAATAATAGCCAGGCACGTAAAGATTCTAAAGAATCGGATTAGAAAGGAATAAAATTATTAGTTGTAACATTCACCGTAAAAAACCTTTTTATTTTAAATCATCAGCTGTACAAAAAATTAGATAATAATCGGGGACTTTTAACTGACTAAAATAAAAACGTGGGGCGTATTTGAAATATTCCTTTTGGAGGACTTGGAAACACATTTTTTCTAGACGAGTCGTTATTATTAGTGTATTTACCATATGGCAACATACACTATTGGCGTCGGTCGGATGGCGGGACCTAGGGGTCGGACTAAAATTTCTCGACGTTTCATAACCTCCTAAACACTTTAAACCATTTTTAAAAATGTTTAAATATATATATGTATATATATTTATATACATATATATATATATATATATATATATATATATATATATATATATATATATATATATATATATACATGTGTGTGTATGTGTTCAACTAAATGTGGCCCACGTATTGAAATCCATCACCGCAAGAAGCCTATTTAAAATGGGCCTAATCGGGCCATCTTAAGGGTAGTTTTTAGGGGTTGAAAAAATGTTTTTGGGCCCTAAAATACCGAAAAAATGCTCCGAATCGTTTCAAAATTGAAATTTAACCCTCTGGCAGTAATTAAAATGTGTCCCTAAAATTTTAATAAAATCGACCTTACAGGACCGGATTTAAAAATTTTAAGAAAGACTAGTTTGCAGATAGTGAATTATTTACTGAAAGGTGTATATAACTTGGTATAGAGGTTCGATTGATAATAATATTGGAATTAAGAAAAGAAAATGTTATTTTAAGGGGTGTATTAAGGTGTAAAAATTTTTATTTTGCCCAAAAACCAACTTAAGTCGCATAATAAAGCCACACTGCCTGTATAAGTAAATATATAATATTGTCGGCAGGGTTTTGGGACTGCGACCCGGGTTTTTAGTGTATTTGCCATATGGCAACATACACTATTAGCGTCGGTCGGATGGCGGGACCTAGGGGTCGGACCAAAATTTCTCGACGTTTCATCACCCCCTAAACACATTGGCACCATTTTTAAAAATGTTTATATATATATATATATGTGTGCGGGCAATAACTTTCGAAGGAGTTAATTAATTTTAACGAAATTTGGCCCACGTGTTGAATTCCATCACCGCAAGAAGCCTATTTAAAATGGGCCTAATCGGGCTATTTTAAGGGTAGTTTTTAGGGGTTGAAAAATTGTTATTGGGCCCCAAAATAGCGAAAAAATTCTCCGAATCGTTTCAAAATTGAAATTTAACCCTCTGGTAGTAATTAAAAAGTGTCCCTAAAATTTTGATAAAATCGGCCCGACAGGACCGAATTTACAAATTTTATAAAAACGTTATTTTGCAGATAGTGAATTATTTACTGAAAGGTGAATATAATTTGGTATAGAGGTTCGATTGATAATAATATTGCAATTAAGAAAAAAATATGTTATTTAAGGGGTGTATTAAGGAGTCTAATTTTTTATTTTGCCCAGAAACCAACTAAAATTCGCATAATAAAGCCACACTGCCTGTATAAGCAAATACACTATATTGTCGGCAGGGTTTTGGCACTGCGACCCGGGTTTTTTTAATTATACAGTCGTTATACAAATTTTTATGCACCTCAAGTTTTTATTTTTTATCTGTTAAGGTGGTTGTCGTGGTACAATATTGTCAAAAAGTTATAGATTATACGCGCCACAAAAGTATACTAGCTTGTAGCTAAGTGATCCATAATTTGTACGAAAGACTGTACCCGTGGAAACGTAACCCATATAGTATTCATATATGCATCTATACTTTTCTATAAATTGTTGAACTTTAAACCGTTATTTATAGATAATTAGACGGTCAAAAATTTTTTCTTATTTTTTTTAAACTCATAACAAATGCATTGAAAGACTGTCAGTTTTTGGAAAGTTTCTGACAGTTAGTTCTTTTTTTATAAATAAGAAACTGATTCAGAACTACACAGATCGTATACAATCAATGTTAATTATCCAATTTTTAATTGAATTTATCTCGGATTATATAAGGTCGATCGACTTCAAATTTTCAGGGTAATTGTATTATCATGTCCTTAATAAGTATACAAAAATTAAGAATTTTCTGACGGTGTGCCTTAACCACGACAACTACCTTAAAAGTCCCAGACTATTTTGTAGTTTTTGGTACAGCTGATGATTTAAAATAAAATCGGTTAATTTAGAAGTTTTTTACCTATTTATCATAATAGTTATCTTTATATTGTATTCTCATCGGAACTACACATATGTGCAAAATTTCGACTCAATCAGTTAACGGAAGTAGGTAAAAAAGGTGTCCCAAGATTTGAAACAAAGATAGTTATCAACAAATTTACGATCACGTGACCCTCTGCCATGTTCTTGGAAATGCAATTCGTTATCGTACTGTGTAGGTACGCTCTTGCTGTATTGCACTACTACGCACGTAACTTGCGTCTGATTGGCGGCAAAGAGATCGAAGCAAACCGGCTAAGCCGCAGGTTAAGCTCATAAGTTTCTATTAATAGAGCAAAAAAAGGAAAAATCATACAAATTCTCTATTGTGTAATGACTTATCAGTGTAATTTTTTTAATTGTAATTATTTTAAATACATACCAAATAGATTTAACAATATGTACAGTAACCTATTATTTATTTGTTAACATTTAAGTGTTCTTAAGTGTTTCTCACTTTTTTTTTGAGGTTTTCTACCTTGGTATGTGTGATACAAGTTTATGTTTTTCCCATTGAGGAATGTAAGACAGTGTTATATTTTAAAGGGAAATATTTTAAGTATTTGTGAAAATAAATTTCTTTAAAAAATACGTAATTGAATAGTTTCATTTTTATGTAAGCTGAAATGGTGACTAGAGACGGGATAATTTACTGTTCCCCCATTATTTAGGATAAGAGATGGGTTTCTGAAGTGTTTGAAGACAGTGGCATAGCAACAGTATGACAAAATGGGGAAGCGCCTCGGAACTCAAGGGAAACTTGGCCAACCTTAAGCTTCTTCTTTGAGAAATAACCAGCTATCTACGTCACATTTATTCTAGGACTGTCTAGGCTGTATGGAATTTAGCGAACCCACCTATCACTTACCATATCGAAGACAGAGGCGTTACAAGTTTTTTCTGTAAAATCTGGAATACATGTCGGATACTTTTCAAATTCGCTATACTGACAGGAAACGACATTCTAAATGCAATGCTTTATTTATCAAATTTCCAATTACTGAAAAATGATTTGTTAATAAGATCAACAGAGTAATAAAATGAGTACCTTTGGTCACCATCTATTGACTACTATCCAGGGAGGCACTTACCATATGGCGAAAGGGGCACATGTCCGTAGCGGCATTGTAAATAGACCGATTAAACCAATAAATAACAGATTAAAAAAATATAAATAAGTTCTGTCTCAATCTGTTGCGATGTATGACTTGCCATTTCGGAGATAGGCATGTTCGGTTCCAAGTGTTTTTCTGAAATCTGGAATACGTATAGGATATTTTTCAAATTCGGTGTACTGACAGAAAATGACATTCTAAATTCAATGAGCACACTAGGGGTATTATGTAAGCTCAGCTGTTGAGCGTCTACAATCTCTTTCTCAATTTTCTTCTCTGCACCTATATAATGATTTTTTTATCCTAAAGAGGGACGGAATAATGGGCAAAAGCTAGTATTACAAATAATACGTTTTGGTATTTCAAATATTTTTTAATTTTTGTGTTTTTATACTGAATTCGATAAGCACAAAACTATCATGGTATCAAAGTCGCCTTAACGTACATTGTTACCAAGGTTCATAATGTTTAGACATTAAAAAAAGTAAAAATTCATTAACTCACATTTTATTTTTGGCATCATTTTTATCAAAATTCTCAGTGTACCTTAAAATAAAAATACAAAATGGACGTATACAGATGTCCAATATGTTTAGTTGAAGGGCAAAAGAGAGACTGCAAAATATGTAAAATTCGACAAGGAATTGTTGCGGATGATCCAAATAAACCGTGAGTTGGTTTAGGAGAAAATCAAATATTTTTTAAAAATCATTAAGGGGTTAGGTGTAGTCAGGGGCGTGAAAAAATGCCATTTTTTATTATTTTTTTTTTTACTAGTAATTAAGTTTATTTCACATAAGTAAAAACATAGTATCATTTCATCATACTTTAACATTACTTCACTTAAATTTCAAAAAAAAAAATAATAATTATTTTACAAGTTATGGCGGTCTAAGTTGAATAGGTTTTAATAATGGGTCCTTGCGGTGACCATTACAGCTCCTTGGAGATTCATCTAAAATCAATGAAACAAAAAAGATTATTTTTATGGATAGATAATCTTGTGCCTGATCGAAGCTTTTTTTTTTTTTAAATTAACAAAATGGCGGTCTCTGGAAATTTTTTTGCAGATTTTCGGGAAAAAAACAACAATTAATTGTTTATAAAAAATCGAAGTTTAAAAAAAAAAAAATCCTTCGATCAGGCACTAGCTTTTTATGTTTTCTAAAAGCTGTATAAGTTTCATTCAAATCTATCGAGCGGTTTTTGAGTTACAGTGGTCACCAGTTCAAAAAACATAGTTTTGAGAAAAACGCATTTAAAGTTTTACAGTCGATTGATGTACAGTAATACGAATAATTTCAATACTTACACTGAGTCATCTATTCCTGGACCATATAAGAGTTCTTCAGCCGTTGTAGAACTCTCTAAAACATCAATTTGTTGTTGTCTACGTCGCATTCTACCTTCGCGAGTGTTGTCGTTAGCGCGCTGATCAGGTACTTTTACACGTGCTCGGAAATATTAGACCGCTCGAGAGCCTTTTATTCTTCGCTGAATAACTCGAAAGATATTTGTCGGATTCACTTCAAACTTTCAGAGAATATTTTTAAGATACTATACTTTAAGAAAATGCAAAAAAAAAATCAATTTTTTGAAAATTCTGACTACCCCTAACCCCTTAAATAAATAATGATTCTATCAAAATTCCATGGTTTACTTTTTTGTTAGACTTTTAACTATAAATATTTCAAAGCTGGTAGTTTACATATTGAGTTACATGTCAATAGATTTTGACCGAAGCTTCATCTTTGGCTACATTTAACCGAAAATGAACTTTCGGTCGAAGATTTTGCGAAGCTGAATGTTGACTGTACTACTGAGTAATCCAGTTTAATGCTTGTATTATTTTACTTAAATCACACATACACACAACTCTGCAAAGAATATTAAAAATAAACAAAAAAATGAAAAAAATATTCAACATCAACGCAATTTCGTATGACTACAATAATAAGCATTTTCTCTGGCTTTTTAGCATAAAGTATAAAATACTTTCGTGCTTCGACTGAAAGTGAGAAAAATGCCAAAGTTCGGCTTCAGTTAAAAAACTGGTTTTTTGTTAGACTCTATATATATACAGATGTCTCAACCGACGTTGGCTAACATGGGTAACTTTGTTATTAGTGGAGATAGAAAGTCGGTTAAATGGGCAAAGTAGTGCAGAAAATTGTGCTCATTAACGTTCCGTTGAAAAAACAATTGAATTTTGACACCCTATGAATTTATTCAGAAAATAGTGAAAATTGCCATTTCTGAAAACTGGCCATAACTTTTTTATTTATGAAGATATTTAAAAATTTCATTAACCATTCTTTGATAACTTTTTAAGGTCTTTTTAGTGGCGTAGGTTTAATTTCTTTATTTCCAATACATAATGAGATATTGACATGAACTTTGGTTTTTCTTATGGACGTCATTTTTGATTTTCAGATATTCGAATTCTGCTTATTTTTCTGAATAATTTTACATAGCATATCCTATATCTAAACCAATCAGAAGCTACAAAACTGACCAAAATAGCTTTTTGACGTTATCCATACCGATCAGAGTGTGCCGTGTAAAACAAAATTTGTTGAAACAAATACATACCGACAGGTTAACAATCTGTCGAGCGATCGCTACAGTTTTGCTAATTCATTTTGTTTGATTTACTCTCTAAGATGGCTCAAGCATTCTCAAATTTGGAGAAACAGGCTATTTTTGCGCATACATTCAGTGTAACAAAAATACCACGTGGGCTCAAGCAGAATACTTGAACCTTTATCCAGAAAGGCGACAGTCTTATTCAATAACTTTTAGGAACTTTTCTCCATTAATTTCAACGTTTGCTAAACCTAATTCTTCTTCTCAGTGTTGAATGTTGCCTTTTTTCTTTGAAAATGAACCGTATACCTTTAAATTTCTATTTAAGTTCCTAAAAGTTATTGAATAAGGCTGTCGCCTTTCTGGATAAAGGTTCAAGTATTGTGCTTGAGCCCACGTGGTATTTTTCAGCGTAACAAAAATACCACGTGGGCTCAAACAGAATACTTGAACCTTTATCCAGAAAGGTGACAGCCTTATTAAATAACTTTTAGGAACTTAAATATAGAAATTTAAAGGTATACGGTTCATTTTCAAAGAAAAAAGGCAACATTCAACACTGTGAAGAAGAATTAGTTTTAGCAAGCACAATTTTCTGCACTACTTTGCTCATTTAACCGACTTTCTATCTCCACTAATAACAAAGTTACCCATGTTAGCCAACGTCGGTTGAGACATTCTGTATAAGAGATTTATAATCGATACTTGCACGCGTTTCAAATTGTCAAATAATTTTGCCCAATATGTTGCGCTCAACACAGCTAGTCCAAGAGCCAGTGGTCTCCCCAAAGAAGGAAAGGTCGGTCTAGCTAAAGGACGTCAGTGGAGTAAACCCCCATAAATTTTTAAAACTGGGGAAAAATACAAAATTTTACTCATTTTCACAAAACTCAAATTTGCAGAAATGATAGCTAGATCCTAATTGTGTAATTTAAAAAAATCGACTTCTTTTTTTTCTATACAAATAAAAAAAAAAACTATATAAAACCGCATTTAAATAATGGCAAATTTACAGACGACACAAGATGAAGCTCTTATAAGTGTCGTAACTGTACTTTTATCCTACAATTAGTAGGGCGTATTAAAAATGGATCCTTTGCTTTGAATCTTTCTGACGTCAGTTATTCTTTTTACTGATAGTCTGGGCTCACTAACCAAACATTGGTACTATCCATTTAATTTTAAGTTTTACTTAATATGTCAGTGTAAATTAATAAACAATTTTTTAATATACTTTTTTTTTCAAATAGACTAAAAACTATAAAATAATTTTTCCTACCTCATTATAAAAGCGTTGGGCTGTGACTGATAAATTATCTCAGAATTTACAACCCACGCCTTTATAATAACAGAAATTATTTCATACTTTAATGTCCGTTATTTATTTAAATAAGTAATTATTTTCTGCTTTTTAGTTTTGTGTGTGTGAAATTGTAACGTTTCAAGTTTCTCGCCCATTGGGAAGTGCGATTTGCACCCGGAGGACGACTCTCCTCCGGGTGCAATAGGGATGTTGACTATTTTTGGGAAAGTGTTTTAAATCGTGCATAAGCACCTAATATTGCCACAAATATTTATTATTTTTATTTAAATACAACTGAAGCCTTAAAAATCATGTATTTTAAATCCAGTTTCAAATTTCGGTCCAAAACGCCAATACTAGTCGCGTGACGTCACCTGTTCATACCAAAGGAGGCTCAAAAGTTTACACGGGAGCTACCATCCTATAGATGCGTATTCTGCGCTCATAAACGTTAGTAAACTGAGGTGATGAAAAGTTGTTTCGTAGTCGTTGCTATAGTTACATGTAATTTGACGTTTCCTATAAACAAATAATAATAAATTACATACTAAATATTAACCAAAGAAATTTTTTGACAGCGGCTGAACATATGACGTCATGCGCTCTGATTGGTGTCTGTTGTCACGTGACTTGAGAGTGATTTTATTAGGTTTTATTTATTAAATATTAATTAAATTCCTTAAAAATAAGGAAAAATATAGTGTTTTTTAGTATTTCTACCATAGAAACTACTACATTTCGTTAAAATTATGTTTTTATTTAAATACAGTCAACATCCCTATTCGCTAGTTTCCATTAACTTGTATTGTCATCGAAACTACACGTCATGTGCGCAAAATTTCAACTCAATCGTATAACGGGAAGTGGGTGAAATTGAAAAGTGCGAGTTCCACCTGGACGAACCGGGCCGGTCAGTTTAAGTTAACCTAATCAGTGCCAGATTTACATAAGGGCACTTAGGGCGCAGGCCCACGGACCCCCACAATCTAATACAAAATTCAATTTCTAAAAAAACTATACATGCAATAAATTATATTAAAAATATATATACATATACACTGGTCGGCCATAGATACTCTTAATGAATTTTCAGTAAAAATTGCAATCAATTTTTCACTTTAATTGTATCATGTGTTTTAATATTCATCTAATCTTACAGCCTTTGTGCCCACGGGCCTTGAATTATCAAATCCGGTACTGACCATAATATTATATTGCTATCGGAACTCCACATGTAGGCAAAATTTCAACTCAATCGGATAACGGGAAGTAGATGAAAAATCAATTGCAAAATTTGTACCGAACAAATAGATAAAAAAGCGAGCTAATAAAAACGTGGCAAAATTTTTATACCGACGTGGTCGAAAATCGACGAAGTGGGAATATTTCGAACGCTTCTTTTTAACACGCTTGGTCACTTGTTTGAGATGAAATCCAGTAAATATGTGGTATATGTTCGGTCGCTTGCTTTGAGTTTCTCTGAACAGTTCCGCTGAACCCTGTCATTCGCAAGCGCATCATAGAGGACGTTCAGAATTGTTTTTTTGTAATATTTTAAACATTAATAATAATAAAAAGAAATATAATAGTGACAAAAAGCATCAATTTAATTTTTTTATGTAAATCAGCTGGCGTCCTGTCGAAAGAAAATGTGGATTTCAATTTTAATAATTCTTTAGTGCCCTGTCACAGGATAGGTCTTTCTAAATAGTTTACCAATGGCAAATTGCAGTTTAGTTTCTAGTTCGGGATAATCTGTCTAATGACAAATGTGATAGCACCACCGTTGCTTAGATACTAACGATCGGGTCAGCTATTACAATTATGACACGATAGTGTAAAAATGATCAATAAAAATAAACAAATAATGTAAATACCTAACACAAAAATAAACCAAACTCTTCTGGCAGAATATCATCATCTGGTTTAAGAGTGGACAGCTGACCCGATTTAGTTGCAAGATGACATATAGTTACAAATATTTGCCCATCGGGCCCAGTGACGCTACACAGTATCATCGTGTAAATCTCACCCGTTTTAGACAAAAAAGGGCAACATTTTGTGCTGACAGACCGTCCAAACAAGCTAATAATCAAGATGTAATGGAAATGGCTCCCAAAAAGCCAACGGAAGCCGATAAATGTATAGAATGCGAAAGACATAGGCTACCGTGCTATCACAGTATACATAATCAAGCTGACTATCCCAAACCTGGCGAGAAGTTCCAAGAAGAACAAAGTCCCAAAAGAAGGAAAGAAACTGATGAAGAGCCACCAAGCAGACGTAATTCTCCTGTCATGTCGAAGAGGGGAAGTACATCAAAAAGTGGAGGGAAGGTTCACACGTATGTTAATGAGTTATAAACAAAGGCTATTTGTTTTATTTTTAGAGAACTTTCAATTATTAGTGTATTTGCCATATGGCAACATACACTATTGGCGTCGGTCGGATGGCGGGACCTAGGGGTCGGATCAAAATTTCTCGACGTTTCATAACCCCCTAAACACTTTGGCACCATTTTTAAAAATGTTTATATATTTATATATTATATATATATATATATATATAAATGTTTATATATATATATTTATATATATATATGTACGCGCAATAACTTTCGAAAGAGTTAATTGATTTCAACGAAATTTGGCCCACGTGTTGAAATCCATCACCGCAAGAAGCCTATTTAAAATGGGCCTAATCGGGCTATTTTAAGGGTAGTTTTTAGGGGTTGAAAAATGTTTTTGGGCCCCAAAATACCGAAAAAATTCTCCGAATCGTTTCAAAATTGAAATTTAACCATCTGGTAGTAATTAAAAAGTGTCCTCAAAATTTTAATAAAATCGGCCCGACAGGACCGGATTTACAAATTTTATGAAAACACTAGTTTGCAGATAGTGACTTATTTATTGAAGGGTGTATTTAATTCGGTGTAGACGTTAGATTGATAATAATATTACAATTAAGAAAAAAAATGTTATTTTAAGGGGTGTATTAAGGGGTTAAATTTTTTATTTTGCCCAAAAACAAACTTAATTTCACATAATAAAAGTATAAAACCACACGGCCCTATACAAGCAAATACACTATATTGTCGGCAGGGTTTTGGCACTGCGACCCGGGTTTTTTTCTCTGTTGTTGCCTGGGAAAAATTATATAATGAATATTATTGAACCGATTTAAGTAGAAATTATATAGGACCTCCTCTACACAACGGTGTCGAAATCATTCAAATCGGTTAACCCCTCGAGAAGTTACGGTTGAACGCACAAAAAAAAAGATATTTGTTTATTAGAAAAAAAAAACTACTTCAGTCGATTTAAATAACAATTTTATTGGGACCATAACTGCAAGCATTGCAAAAAGAGTCAAACTTTTTATTAATTTTTAGTGTATCGTCCAGAACTGTGTTTGGCATGATTAGACTCCCTGACGATTGAAGCAGGTGTAAGTAGCCATGGAGCTTTTTTAAGATGAGTGCAAGAACGAAGGTGAGACCTCCTCATGTTCACGCTTTCAAAAAAGACGCAGGTAAGTCCTATGCTGACTTTATGTGTAGAAACACAAATGGTTTCACTTGCGTCGTGATGTAAATTTGCCTTAATCACATCGCCATCTATTTTTAACAAACTGTATGTATGAATGTAACAGAATTTTTTAATTCAGTTTTCACCCAGTTCCAGACGTCTCAAACCGAAATTTTTCAGACGTACCTATTAAGAACCGATGACAATACAATAATTTATATAAATATTTACAGATATATAAATAATTTATATAAATTAATTATCTTGAAAAATTTAAAAATCGGCCCGACAGGACCCGACTTACAAATTTTATGAAAACACTAGTTTGTAGATAGTGAATTATTTACTGGAAGTTGTATATAATTTGGTATAGAGGTTCGATTGATAATAATATTGCAATTAAGAAAAAAAATGTTATTTTAAGGGGTGTATTAAGGAGTTAAATTTTTTATTTTGCCCAAAAACCAACTTAAGTTCGCATAATAAAGCCACACTGCCTGTATAAGCAAATACACTATATTGTCGGCAGGGTTTTGGCACTGCGACCCGGGTTTTTTAGTCTTATAATTAAAATCAAAGTTTAAAAAAACTAAAACAACACGCTTTTACGAACTATTAAATGCTTAATGATTTGACAACAAAATTAGCTTTAATGTAAAAAGCGCAGGGCGTTTAATACCGGTGATAAATTTTTCAATACTAGCTACATATTTGTAAAAATAGTTCCATTATGAAAATTTAAGTAGAGAGCACCCCACGCTTTTTACATTAAAGTTAATTTTCTTGTCTTATAATAAGCGTTTTTTAGTTCATAAAGGCGTGTTGTTTTAGTTTTTTTAAACTCTATTTTTTATTTTTAGTTTTAAAGCAGATACTACGTTGAAATACAAAAATAAAACTGATTAATCTTTCTTGAAAAAGACCCTTTCTTTTGGAAACTCTGTACTCAATATATTACATAAAAAATGTACAAATTAAAAAGTTAAGACAAAACTTAATTGTAATTGTTCCCAGACCGTGTTGCACGTGCATTTGTTCTAAAGAAGATTATGATCCACCAAAATGTCTGCGCTGTCACTGTCCATTAAATGAAAGCGACCTTCCAATACAAGCTGTATGTATTTTCTCTAAAATTCCAATATATAACTCGCCCTAGGTTAGTCTAAAATTATGTCCCGTGATTCGGTTATGATTGCCGTTAAGATACCATCATATCAAACCGTTGGTCTATTTTGTCACTGATAATTTTAGGCAAGGATGCTTTAACCACAGTCCAAAGGACAGTACGAACACGTGCCCAAACCGCACAAATACGAAATTTAAATTATTATTTGGAAAAAATATAGAACTATAATTTTCATAGCAATATTCTCAAATATAATTTCGTTTCAATTCTCTCAATTTATTTAAGTGATTTTAAATAAATAGAATGCTATTTTTTCTTTACTTCAAAATAATAATAATTTGTTCCTGGGCGCCTGAAACGTAAAAGCACCTGTGATATTGAGTCAACCCTATGAGATCATTATTTTCAACATCAAAGACGCCGACATACATCCAAGAAAGGAGAATGAACTTGATCGAAATTGAGTGACAGGGTGGGACGAAATACGTCGCACACAATGGCGTCGGTTATTTGTTCGTACAACGATCAGAAACGGTCAGCAAACTGACAACGTATGCGCATTTATCGTTACTATCGAAACACTCGAAGCTACGCATTTTGTTCCACACCTATATTTCAAGCTCGGTCTCGTTTTGTCTAGTTTCCCACATCAATTGTTTTTCGTAGAAAACTGAAGGCCGTTGTGTTTCTCGATTTTATGAACCTGTCTCAGCGTATTACATAGAAAAGTCTCAGCAAAGGATACGAAATACAGGAGATAAAAATATTCCAAATATTGATGATAAAAAAATAAAGGAGAACACAACTTCAAAACTGAATTCGATATGTCAAGAAGACCTACCAATCAAAGACACCGACTTCAACACATCTGTAATTCGTCCACAAAAAAAGAAACATAATAAAGCTACCGTTCGATTTTGCGATAACATTGATTGTATAACCGATTTGCCTACACAACATTACAGAATAAGTGATGATCAAACGAATGAATTGTTTTTTTCACCGGATTCATTGTTGTCAAATGACACTGAAGAATTCCAATGCAAATCCAATGCAAGTGATGATTATCAAGAAAACTCCGATTTACCGCAACTGCAAAGAAACCTTGGCAAAACAAATTTACCCAATTCTGTACCAAGAGCACGAAAAAAATATTGTAATCTTTCAACATGCCCTGATGAATACAACCCATATTCAAATTTTGAGTCGCTCCAAAATACGTTTGAAAGAAAAGAAAATGGACGCGTTCCAATTTCGACAATGAATAGTGATATTAGTCCCGAGCTTCGAGGGTCAAAAACGAGACATTTTTATAATACTGGACCACAAAAAAAATATTGTAATCATTCAACATGTTTATCGCCTGATGAACACAACCGATATTCAAATTGTAATTCACCTGAAAACGTGTTTGAAAGAAACGAAAATGGATGCAATCACATTTCGACAAAAAATAAAGTTCACTGTCCAGGATCAAGAAATGTTTGTGACATTGTGTCAGAAACACCAGAAAAATGTTGTATTTGTCCAACGTGTTCAAATGAACATAACTTAATAGTATGTTCAAATGATAGCCCATCACCTCAAAACACGTTGGAAAAAAGAGAAAAGAAACACAATTTAATAAGTAATGAAAGTTGTTCCTGTGAATTTTTGAAATCAAAACCGAGAAGAAATTGCGAATGTGACACTTATTCCAACACGAAAGAAAACTGTTGTTTACCCGATTGTCAAAAAGCAGTTATACCCGCCTCTTCCAAAGATTGTTGCCCTTACGGCCAAGAAACGTCCAATATATGTGATCCCTGGTGTAATAGAATTAGTTCAAATAATGGCGCTGCAGTTCCACCCAATTCTTTTATAATTCGTTGTGATAGCGACGATGATTTGACACTAACACTTAAACTTCAATCAAACCGCCCTGCTTGTGACTGCAAGAAAAAGAAATCATCAATTTTTGAACGACTTTTTAAAATCAGTTCTAGAATGTTTAATAACCAAACAGCTATGTACAATGGAAAATCTGGCGTTCGATTTTTAAAAGAAACAAAGTGCGTGCCATCGAAACATCTAATGGTAACACAAAAGCGCAGGGATGGACAAGTTGAATGTATTAAAATCTGTTCAGAACACAATATTAAAAAAAATGGACCGTACTACATAGTCCGTCGAAATTAACAGATTATTATCATTACCATAAAATTCTTTCCGTTCAATTTCAAAGTCTCCACTCGATACTGGTGATGAAAATATTTGCAGCAGTGCTTCTACTGGACAGTTGGACGAGCACAAAACTAATGTCTGAAAACCATAGCCTATTAATTACACATGACACAGGCATGTCTATGTTTTGGCCGTTCTGCGACTGACCGATAGAGGCGCTCATGCGAATTTTTTTGTCGCCAATAGATACGATTAAACATAAACATGGTGATTCACGAGCGGGAAAGTGAAACGTTCTACTGTCATAATAATCGGTAATGGTTTATCCAATAGGCACAGTGTCTAGGGCCTATGAACAAGTAAATAAAATACATATAAATAAACGTTCAAGCAAAATCAAATAAAAAAATTGACAAGATCATTTGGTTCCATCGATCAAAAATAATTTGGTATACAGATGATCCTTTTTAATCTATATGGGCAATTCTTGAGACAGGGCAACAATTTCAGGAAAAAAGTGTCAGACAAAAATTGTTTAGTCTGAAGGGAGACAAATACCCCTTCCCCTCCAACCATGGTGTCGAGATAAGGTTGACTTTGATATTTTTAATAGGAACAGCTATTTTTTATCACAAATTATGATTTTTTGATAAAAAACACGCAACATTTGTCTGAAACATTTTTTATCCGATGCCTCCCTCAACCCCTAAAATGCATGTCAAAAATCGGTTTCCAGAAACTCCATTAAATTTTTATGTCTAAACAACGACCTTGCGCAGAAAATTACAAGAGGTAAAAGTTGTTTGGTTTGGGAAGGGTCGTCCATTAAACATAAAATGAACCCCCCTCCCCCTGTACGGGGGTGGGGGTGACTGAAATTTATAAACACAGGGGGTGGAGGGTTCTTTTTATGTTTAATCGATCACCTTTCTCTAATCAAACAACTTTTACCTCTTGTAATTTTTTGCGCAGCGTCGTTGTTTAGGCATAAAAATTTAATGGAGTTTCTGGAAACCGATTTTTGCCATGCATTTTAGGGGTTGAGGGAGGCATCGGATAAAAAAATGTTTCAGACAAATGTTGTGTATTTTTTATCAAAAAATCATAAATTGTGATAAAAAATAGCCGTTACTATTAAAAATGTCAAAGTCACCGCAAAGGCGCAGGGGTTGGGGGTCTCCAAACGATGTTCCCCTTCAAAATGAACAACTTTTGTCTGAAACTTTTTTCCCGAAATTGTTGCCCTGTCTCAAGAATATCCCATATGGATTAAAATGGATCACTCTGTACGTGTGTAAAAAATTAAATACATATAAGACACTTGATGCTGATGCGTCTAGAGTCCACAGTAATGCTAAAACAGTCCTGGGGCGTAGCATCATCAATATAATTCGATTATAAACACATTTGAAATTTAAATAATTAATGAAAAAAAATGTGAGTTAATAAAAACACTGTATTTCTATAAAAGAGGAGAATTTTATTATCAGTATTGTGTTTCTTTCTGCTTAATTGTAGTTTCTAAAAACACTTTTAATTTTAAAGTGAAAAAATTGTTACACTAAAAAAATAAAATACAGTTTAAAATATATACACATTTATAAATAAGATCACATAATCTACTATAATTAACGTACCTACATATTATAGAATTGCTTTCAAAAATTCGCTAAATTAAACGATAAGTACCTTCGGATTTTTGGTTTTATCGTAAGTAAGCTTCATTGAAAATTAATACCACACGGAGAAGTGAAACTTCTTGACAACTTTGTCTACCCCACCATAGATGGCAGAGCCAATCAAACGCGTTGTGTAATTTACAAAATGCGTCCGTTGGTGATCGTGCTCTATCTCTTTCTTTTTCAATTAATATATCATCATGTAAAAAATATCAGCTATTCTACTACAATCTTTAAGTGTAATATTGAGTTTACAATAGATTCTGTGACCTTAAAATATTACCTAAAACAGATACAAAACAAAATTTTTAAAATTTAAACACAATTATTGCAGTTTGTGGACACAAACTATACAACATTTTCAAAGTCCTTGAACACTCGTCACTTGCAAACGCAATATTGCCAAAAATAGTTTTAATTTCATGTAACAAAATAAGTGAGAAATTATCATTGAAAATTTCTTTGATGGTCCAAGGCTAGGTTTACTAAACTGCGCCACATCATTTCAAGGTGATAATCCCTATAACAAATTTTGTTATGGTTCAAAACTTTTGCTAGCTTTCCTGGTCTTACAATTTAAATTTATACTAGAAAGATAAAAAAAAAAACAAAAACAAAAAAAAACAAACAGTAAAACCCCCTAAAGACAAATTACAACCATTACGAATCCACGCGGAGTGTCTCTGAGGAAAAGTTGAAGTTATGCTTCTTAACGCAAGTTTTGGGACAGGCAGTGAACTTTGAAAAAATGAGCGATGACAATTTAAAAAAAATTATAATTTTGTTTTTTTTGTGTATAAGGAAATTTTAAACATTAATATAAATGCGTAAGGAGCATAGCTTCCGTTGTGTGTTCACGTACCTTTTTTTATATTTTCCACACTGAGTTTAACTCAGATAAATATTTTTTGGAGTTTAAACTTTGTATTTGTTTTAAAACAATTTTTCTACGGCTGTCACAGTATTTTATTTTCAAATATTTGCAAATTTTTATTATGAACTACTTATAATATCATTACTATCAAACTTTATGAGGCCGTCTCGGTACAATAAAATCACGTTTGTGGTTTAACATACACGATAAAAGGATTAGGAAGAAAATAAATTATCGTTTTCTCATGATATTAAACATGTTTATTACTTTTGGCGCGTGAAGTGACGTTTTCTGCCTCCCACCAATAGTCAACCAACAATGCTATTGCGACGTCACACGCTAAAGTACGAACCGATGAACAACGTTGAGAAACACGTGATCAGATTAGGCGTTCATTTGTTCAACTTTGTTGATTATTTTTTGTTTACATATCACTGATTTGTCAACTGGCAACGGCGGTATCCATATTAGCATCTTTGTAATACGTTAGAAGGAGACGTTACATTACTTTTCGAGCTTCTCGCAAAGTTATGCTATTTTTAGAGTCATTTCGTACGTTTAGCGCCCGTTTTAAACAGAGCTGGACAAACCATCAAACTTAAGGCTGTCGGAACGCTCTGAATTTAAAGCCAAAAATAGAGCTTCGGCTGTCAACTGATTGTAGACTTATTCGTCAACATTCTGCAAAAATTCTTTCTCTTTTAGGAAGATAAAGGACAAATCTAGGTCTCTAATGGACTACTTTTGTAATTTATGTACGGTTTACTAGAAAAAAGTTGGCACTAATTGTGCTAAAAAAATACACGTTTTCAATGTCACACTATGACCTTATTCGTACTTATTTCACAAAACTGTTCTATCACAAACCTAAAGTGACTCTTCCTTTTTCGGAAAAGTTTTATAAATCTTCAAAATATTTCCAAAAATTAGAGTAATCAATTGACAGCGGCACCCTTGCAATAAGATTTTTTAGCCTCGTAGTTGGCATCAGCCAAAAATTGAAAAGTGCGGATGATTTGAGCGAGACAGAGCTAAAGAAGGTCACACCCACAATATGTCTTTTGCGTACCTCGCCCCTTACCGCTGGGTCTCAGCACAAACAAAATTCAGAGCGTTCCGACAGCCTTAAGCACTCGAAGCAGTAACCATCCAGCACTTTCATAAATGCTCGATGATGACGCAGTAAAAAATGCGAGACGGCCCCATTCATTGACAACAGGAACATTTACAGAAGTGAGTTAGCTACACAACAACAGATGTATAATTGACTTGAGAATCAATATTTTGTAATATATTTTTATAACAGTAGATTGTGTAACTAGAATGGCGATTGCAATCACACGAGTTGCAATCATCAATTCCACCCGAGTCATACACAGAACTTTTTGTAATAAGTGCATCGAAAGAACAACATTAAAAACATAAAAAAACATAACTTTCCTTTTTCCCAGTCGGCTAAAAAAGACGATAATTCGAACTTGTAGATGAGACGAACTGCCAGGTACAGTTTACAATTATCGCGCAGATTGGCACCACTTTCGGTTATTTTAGACCCAAAAACGATTTCGCAAGGAGCAAAAACACTTTACTTTTGATCTAAGCATGCGCGACTTATATTTTTCGTCAAACAAATATGTAATAATGTAATGTCGCACTTCCAATGTATGTATTACAAACAAAAACATTTTTTTATTACATAATATACAGTGTAAACTCCATGTAACGTCCCGCGATTTAATATCAAACTCCCTAAAACGTCGAAATTACTCGACTTTGGTTGGCTTGCCTTGTTGTCCATACAGTGATACACTCTATGTAGCATCATACCCACTCTAAATAACGACCAAATGTCATTATAAAGCAAGATATTTCGGCAAGTTATAAAGCATCTACTGTTTGTAGGTACTTTTAAGTTGCCGAAATTGATAAGAACTACAGCTTTATTGATAGTCTCTATTTACCTCGACTATCGGCATCATACATACCGAATGTTTGTGTGCAAATTTTATGCGTTATTCCTAAATAATACTATAATAGTAAAACAATATTGATTTTTCTTTCTCTCCATATAACGACAACTCTCTATAACGTCAGAAAATGCGCAATCCCTTCAGCGTCGCTATATAGAGTTTACACTGTATTATGGTAATAATCTATTTTGTCAATTATAAATATATGGGTGGTCGACCACACATGAATGGTCGGAAACCAGTACCTTTATCATTAAGGTCTTCCGCACACTGGTCGACTGTTTCGCAACCTGCGCTTCAAATAAGTTCAGGATGCGACTGTTGTGCAATCGGTTTGCAATCGATTGAGGTTCTTTGTCCGCACATGAGTGCGGCTGAATCTGAATTAGTAAAGAAAATTAAAAGGCCCCTTCACACGGTGCTGGATTTCGGAGTCCTGATGGCCGTCTTACATGCTACGCTGCTGGAAGTGACGTCACTGATTGCTCCGCTGCTCGCTATATTTTGGTGATAGGTCCGGTGCTATTTTTTCATGCAGCGTTGCCTGCTAGTTTGAGGACTTGGCGATACATGGTATACTATAATAAGCTAGTCTGCGTGGTAACATGGATGGACGCGTGGTTTAGCGCGCGTACATTGTTTCATACCTAGGATGTACAGAGTTCGAATTCCAAGGTCGGCGATGTGTGATTTTCGCTTTTTTTCCAACTGTTTCGTTTTTTATATGATATTTATTTACATTATTTTCTAATTTTCTTTTGTATAATAAAAATAAATTATTTTCTTGTTTTAGTAATTAGTGGAGACAAAAGTCTCGCAAATATCAACTTTTGTATGTGATATTTGTCATAAATAGTTTCGTCTTAAATGTAGTTTGGTACGGCACACGAAAACCCATAATATCAATTCAAGTGGTACTCATTTTGGGGAGTTATATTGCGTTTTGGGAGTTTTATATTGCGTTTTGGGGGTTTTATACTGAGTTTTGGGTGGTTTTATATTGCGTTTTGGCGGGTTAATGTAATACAATATTAATTTTACAAAAAAATTGTCATGATGCTAATTAGGACCAAGAAAGTGTAAATAATTGTTTATGATACAAATGCCCATATACTGATTTTTATGTATTCTTTATGCATATACATCGGGTTGCCATTTCTATATACCTATATTAGAAAAATAGACTTTCAAAATTCGATATCTCGAAAACTAAGTTCCAGGGATGGCCTGCAGGGTCAATCGTTTTTCTGATTTTTTATATATAAATATACTGTTATTTTTAAAATCTATTACCTTGTAAAAATAATTATATTACGTTGAGTTATATTGAAAACAAAAATTTTATTGAAAATAAAGATTTATAGATATACTAAATATCAATATCGCCATTTTCTTTAAATATAACTGTCAACCTAGCAAAACAGCGAGCGAACGAGCAAGCTTCGTGTGAAGTGAACTAGCAGCGTTCCCTACCAACCACCAAGCAGGATACCATTCATGGCAGCCTGCAACCGAACCTAGCAAGTGAGCAAGCACGAAATCCAGCACCGTGTGAAGGGGCCTAGTAGAAAAAGTTCGCTCTAGCATGGGACTTAAATTGCGTCTCGACATGTAAACATGGTCGCACACGACCAGTTTGACACTAATTTCAAATTGGTCGTGTTTCTGTCGATCCATGTGTGGCTTCCCATTGTTTGGTGTACGAAAGGTCTTAGAACGATCGTATGCTGAGCTAGTTTGAAATTTAATTTGCAAAACAGTTGACCCTCGTGCGGAGGACCTGACCCTACTTTACTTACATACTAAAAGTATAAAAAAATCAATAAATAAGTACATAATAAAAAAGTTATCTAAAATTAGGTACGTAACATGCATTCCATGAAAATATTTTAAATACAATGGAGTACTATATTTGATTGAAATGTAGTTTTAACGACGCTTTGATATTTCCCGTCGATATAAATTATGTTAAAAAAATAATTCGATACAAATTATGGCTGTATAGAGGCCACAAAACAAAACGTACACAACTAAAAGAAAATAAATAAAATCAGTAACAAGAATATATAAATAATGTAAAAATGATGTCGTACTACTTGTGATTACAAAAGAAAAAAAAATTGGAGCTAACTACAGGTAGCCATTTTAGATTGTTACACTCTTGCCATCTATTAAACCAAATTTAAATGAAAAAACCATCATTACTTATGTATTTATTATACATATTTATAGTCAAAGGTGAGTATTATTTCATTGCTGAGTTTCACAATCAAGTTGTTTTTGATAGAAAAGGTCAAGCAAGATATTACGACAACCCTAATATTAATTATTAATAATATTAGGGCTGTGTGTGATATCTTGCTTGACCTTTTCTGTCAAAAACACCTTGATGGAGATCTTTGATTTAAACTGCTGTGAGTTCAAATCCCATCTTCGCTTATTGACATTTAGTGACGAACCTCAGGTTTTGTAACCTATAACGGTGAAGATAGGAAACAATATTTTACATCACTAGAAATTAGTGTTTTTCTCAATACAAGGACCTGTAATTTTTTGACAAGGCTTTGAGAAATCTAGCGTTAATATTTTAAAAAATCCTTAAAAATAGTGCTTTGTGGCTAGCTTCATGATGAAAAATTAACAAAAATTATTAATCCTATTCTTTCCTTTGTTCATTTGTCAAAACATGCTTTGCGAATAAAAACTGTCCAATCACTGAAAAAGTTTTGGGTGCTGGGAAATAATGCGCGTCAAGTTGCATGGACCAACTTACATTTTTTTAATTTTTTCAACGCCAATCGTTTGTTCTACGTTTGTACCTGACGCCTGCAAAATTTCAGCGTTTGTACCGAAAAAATAAAAAAGTTATTAGCAATAATAGGTGGCCAGCCAACTTGACGTCAAGTTGGATGGACCACGTCCTAATAACCACTTTTTTCAACTTTTTCAACGCCAATCGTTTGTTCTACGTTTGTACCTGACGCCTACCAAATTTCAGCGTTTGTACCGAAAAAATAAAAAAGTTATTAGCAAAAGTCACTAATAAATGTACACTTCTGGTCAAAAGTAATTTATCCGTATAATTTGAATATAAACTTAGTCGTTTTACTTTTGGCCAGTAGTGTACATTTATTAGTGACTTTTGCTAATAACTTTTTTATTTTTTCGGTACAAACGCTGAAATTTTGTAGGCGTCAGGTACAAACGTAAAACAAACGATTGGCGTTGAAAAAGTTGAAAAAAGTGGTTATTAGGACGTGGTCCATCCAACTTGACGTCAAGTTGGCTGGCCACCTATTATTGCTAATAACTTTTTTATTTTTTCGGTACAAACGCTGAAATTTTGCAGGCGTCAGGTACAAACGTAGAACAAACGATTGGCGTTGAAAAAGTTAAAAAAATATAAGTTGGTCCATGCAACTTGACGCGCATTGGGAAATAACGCATGGTTAAGAAATTTAAGTTGACAACATTCTTATAGTGATTTGACATGGAGGTCTAGGCTGGCAGGACACGGCACCTTCAAGCAACTACACAACAAACAGCGTTGCCAGATATCCCGATTTAAATCAAAATTAAATGTCCCGCTTTTCGGGAATAACTTGACCGTGCGTAAATAATTATTCTCTTATTGTAAGTTGCAATTTGTAACATTCACTCCTCAGACTACTGTTTGAAACGCCATATTTTTCTAATGAATAAAACTTTTTTGATTTTGGTTTCTGTTTTTTTTATTCAGAAGACGAATAAGACTCAACTATTTAACGATAGGGTAAATCTGATTTAGAATATCATATTTTTATTAAAATACATTTTCTATGGCTTTTTTTGCTATCTATTGTCACGTAAACGTAATTTGAACTCAAATAAAAAGATAAATATTTAAAAACTTCTGATTATATACGTTTTTTTACTATGTCCCGCTTTCGACGAAAGAATCCCGCTTTTTTCACTCAAAAAGTTCCAAATCCCGACTTGGCAAAAAAAAAATCTGGCAACACTGACAACAAACTGACATACACACGGTCGCCCAAGTTGTCAGCAGCAGCATGGCGAAATTTTATCATGTAGTCGAGCAGTTGCAACATATATTATATTGACTGCTTATGACTATGGTTATCCAAGCTACGCGGCCCACAACAGGTAAACACGTCTTGTCTTTTCAGTGTCACAAGTCTCACTGATTCATTAGAAAATCCAATTGTATTTTTCGACATTGTTTTTCGAACAACTGAAACGGTGACCGCTCGAGCAGTTCATGTATGTTGTTCGACGATTAATAGCTCAAGCCATCCATGTACGGTCGGCTTTAGTCAACCACATCTTACTATACATTCCTTTGTTTACTTATGACTCTATCTCCACGTTCAGCAACAGAGAACTCATTGATACTGCAACGTTACCATTTAAAAGACACAATATGGTCATGTTATTCTCTATTTAAGATTCTTGTTACTTACTTTCCTCTAGTGATTTGACCACATGCGTCAGAAACAAATGACTGTACGACGCATGCGCATTATTCTTTTATCCAGCTGATGTTGAAAGAGTTCCATTACCTAGTCTAGTATTAAAATGTAACTTAGTAATGCACAGGGGTGGATTTAAATCGAATGAACTTGAAAACAATGTAATTTTGAAAAAGTTCGAAGATTAAAAAGTGCAATCGATGGTAACCGGATACTTTTGGGTGAATAAAATTAATGAAGCGGTTTACACAAAATACATTTATTTTATTTTAAAATAAAATTTCTTCATAAACTTTATAACAAACAAAAAAATCTCTATTTTTGTTTTATCTTCAACAAAAAAGAAATCTTGGTAACCGCATAAATTTGGCTTTGCTTGCTTTGCTTCCGTGAACACCTAGCAGGTAGGATGACCACCTATTCCAGAATGGCCGCGACACAGTCTTAGAATTTCATACCCTGTCCCAGTTTCTATAAAAAGTCCCGGACTGTCCCCGATAAAAGTTTTGGGTTGTCCCAGATCTGAAATTTATATACGTTTAAAAAAAAATTATAAAGTAAAATAGCTACCATTATTATTTAACAATAAAAATTCTTTAAAAATCGAAAGTTCCTTGTTTGTACTTCGATAAAATATTTCTTTTTATGTTATCTTGTTGCAAGATTGGATCAACGGGTATGTTATATTATTTTTATTTTATTGGTACAAACATGAAATAAACGAATGTAAAATAAAAATTGCCATTCATCTCAATAATTAATCCCAGTCTGTTTAAAAAAAATAATAACACTGAAAATTATTCGGAATTGTCTCAATAAAGTTTAAAAAAAAGTGGTCATTCTGCTAGGTGTAGTTCCGGCCCCAGACTTGGGAGCTCTTATTGGAATTAATAGCAAACTTAAATCCACCACTGGACAACTGTCACTTTCGACAAGATCCCTTCCAGTAAAAAAATCTTTAGGTAAAAATAAGAAGTAAATAAGATTTGTTCATTCAAAAATTACCGACGGTCTAATATTTGTTTATATGCTGTCTTCATTCAAAAGGCTTTCTGCCCTCTATAACAGTTTAGCATTGAAGGCTGAGTTTTCTAGTCATTTAAAAATAAAACTAGTAACATCTTGATATTAGTATGTAAAACACGGTTTGCATATAAATAATTCCATTATACAAAACCAATCCAAAAACGAAATCAAATGAAAACATTCCACACACAAAACAAAAAAAAACTGTTCGGTTACAATAAAACAAAACACTCTTCGAAAAGGTCAACTAAATGATGCATGCAAGTGAATAAGATATAGTTGAAATAATAAAGAAAACTAGAGAAAAAGTCAAGAGGGTTTTTGGAAAAAGGCGTAAAACTGCGGCAGCACGTTAGATTATTTTTCAAAAAATCAGTCGGTTATCTTTCGGTAAGTACTAGGTTACAGACCACATTGTCAGATAAGGTTTGACCATGACGTTAGATTGTGACCACACATATTTCTTCAGAAGAAAAGTACTTTAGAATTTTGTATTTATCCTGCTTAAAAAATAACTGATTTAAAAAATATTTCCTTTGAACTGTATATACAGGTATTTAACACTTTGACCGCCAAGTGTATCGTTAGCGATACACCGCCGTCTGTCACCACAGGCCAAGTGTATCCCTAGCGATACACTATGCACTCACTTTGTTTTTAATATGGTGTATTTCTACCGCACACAGCGCTACACTTTTCAAAGAAAACACAAAAAGCCAAAAAACAGTTTATAAAAGTTTGTAACAAAACTTTTAAATGAAAAAAAAAAGGTTTGGCCTGACGTGACATAACCTCTAAATCGGCTTGGCAGTCTAAGTGTTAACATATCTTTCTGAACAAATTCCTCTTTGAAACAACTTTTCTCTCAGTATTTTTATTCAAATTTGAAAAACTATTTTTTATACAATCAGTGACGTAGCGAGCCTCTCTGGCGTCCGAGGCGAATTCAAAAATTTGCGCCCCCCCCCCTGCCCCTGGAAAAGGTGAAATTTCACAAAACTCGATTGCAAAATAAATAATAATTGTCGTTTTGATAAGCATCTTGGAGCGAGCTTATTAGAGCGACTCAGAGCGACTAAACTTGACTGAGATTGATAAAGCTTGATTGAGCTAGACTGATAGTGACTATTGTAAGTGCCAGGTGCCTAGGCCCTCGTAGCGTCGGTGTGGCAAATTTAAAGTTTTCAAAAATATTCGCCTATCATGAAATGATATAAAACGCTACATATTCTAGAAACGTCAATTCTAAAATGAAAGAATGTGGTGTTAAAAAAAAATTTGTGGGTAATAACAAACATTTTTTCTACGAAAGTCGACCAAATTTTGGCGCCCTCCCTGCGATGGCGCCCGAGGGAAGCGCCTCGCTCGCCACACCCACTGTATAATACAATCTAATATTCTATAATCTACATAATAAAAAGTTTTTCAACGACAGACTGTTCCTGTGGAAGCAAAATTCACAATCTAAGGTAACTGTCAATAGAGATTTTTAGCAAAGCTTATTGCAACCCAGCATATTGTGTTTTCAAAAAATATATTGGACGTCAAAAATCTATTTCACGAATTCGCACACTTAAAACATTCCATCAATTATTAACACGGCGCTTCTTTTTTCAAATTCGTTCCATTGAATTTTTGAAATTGAATAGTATGATCAATCATTTTACCGTTGACTAAAAGAATTGAATGGCGGAAAAGTGATACATTAATCCACCATAAAGCATAGGCCGTGTTCGTTGGCATTTTGTTGTGTCCATTTTTAATTATTGCGCATGCGCAATAAACAAAAATGGACACAACAAAATGCCAACGAACACGGCCATAGTCCTTTAACTACTGAGTTTGGGAACTTTTAAGTTCTCCCAGAAATCTAACAATATTCGAGGAGTGAGTCTTTTGAGGACTTTTAGAAAACCAAGGATTTTCGAAGATTTAAAAGACTAATGTCTTTTGAACAATTTCAGAAAATCAAGTACATTCAAGGGCTGTCTTTAAGGAAATTTAGAAACGCAAATATTTTCGAGGATAAAAAAAAAACCAAGCACTTCTAAGGAACGAGTTTTTTAAGGAATTTCAGAAAATCAAGACCATTCGAGAACTGAACCTTTTGTAGGTTTGCAGAAGAACAAGGACGTTCAAGATTCTAAAAGAGACCGAACACTTTTGAAGAATAGGTCTTTTTAGGACATTTGGAAAACAAGTGCTTTGAGATCTTCCGAGACTACCAAAGTCTTAATTCAAAATCAATGATTTAGCCATATCTCCGTCAACCATTTTAATAACATATCAATTGTTTAAAACCTTTGTTGGAAGTTCTGTTGTTGCTGCTGCTGTTGAGCGTTGTTGAACATCATCTGCTGCTGTTGCTGGACGTGATGGAACTGTTGTTCTTGGGCCTGTTGTTGAGCCTGTTGTTGCGCCTGTTGTTGCTGTGCCATCGCAACGGCCTGCGCTTGGCTCGGGTGGCCGGTAACACCGACGCCGGTCGGTCCGGCGAGTCTCACACGTTTCGCCGCATTTCCGCCATGCTGATGATTGTCGCCGCCTTGTTGTTGCGACTGTTGCTGCACTTGTTGCTGGAATAAACCAATAATACCAATAAAAACACAAGTCACAGTGCCAAACAATGCGAATAATAGATGTTTGGTCTCGTGCTCCAATTTAAAAAGTGTTGACACTTCTGACACGATTCCGTTTGTTATACAAATATATAACCATGGATTTAAATCTAACGTACACTTTTCAGTGAAAATTTCGATGAGTTATCTACACTAGATCAAAATAGCAAACTCCTTATATTGGAATCTGACGCTAATATATGAGACTCCGATATTGTCCACCTACAATTCAAACGTGTTTTTTGACAGAGCCGGCAAGCGAGAGATAGCTCGTTCTTTCATAAAATTATCGTAAGCACGAGGGTTGATCAATAAGTACCCGTGTTTGACGACAGATGGCGTTGACGAGTGAAATTGACATTACCATCATGTACTGCAAACTTTTAAACGATCTCGCGCTGAGTTGTAGTTAAATTTATAGGTCAGGTTATTTTTGACAGTTGTATCATAGGTGTTTTGTATTTTTCGACAAAATGGAAAAAGAGCAATATCGATCAGTGATTCGTTTTTTAAAAAACATGCGAAGAAATAAAACTGAAGTTAGATGCTGTCTATGGGGACCCTTCACCATCTATGACCATGATGAGATACTCGTATAAAAAACGAATTACAGATCGATATTACTCTTTTTCCATTTTGTCGAAGAACACATAACACGAACGATACAACTGGCTGTCAAAAATAACCTAACCTATGAATTTGTCTACAACTCAGCACGAGGTCCGTTAGAAATCTAAGATACGTCCCTGTCTTTGATGTTTATTTCTGATTTCATAATTACTATGTTTTTGTTACGTAATTGTACTTTTATTTATTTTAATGACAAATTTTTGTTAATTTTAGTCGAACAGAATAATTTATTTAAAACAGTGTTAAAATATAATTTTATCAAAGAACATCTTTTGTTTTTGGTCTCAACGCACTATAAAACCTTTTCAAATATTTCACATTCCTTTACCTATTGCAGTCCACTAACAAGATCGTTTAAAAGTCTGCAGTACACGTTGGTAACCTACGTCGGTGAAACAAATCATTAAAACTCGTGCGTTTCTACCTTTCACTGTAATTGGTGTAAGAACCGTGCTAGGAACTACAAAATTGATTATCACTAATTTTATATAGTATAAAATTTTCGACAGAAAAGTGTGGAGCGTCACCAGTTTACATACGCGAAACGCTCGAATTTATCGCACTAGTTATGCTACTTCTAGTAAAATGAGGCCTTAAATAAAGGTAGTTTAAAATAATCGATATGTCAATTACAGTGTGCCATAATTCATTTCAGAAAAATTCAGTTGATGAGAAAGTCAGTTGGTGGAGTCATAACATGTTTTTTCAATGTTTCCGAGATAAAAAAAAAATTAGTAAACTCCTAAATACACTTTTCAAATTTGCTGGATTACGTCTAATTTATATAGAATTCCACTAACACTGGCTAATTACTTGTCAGAGTAAATCTATTCAGTAAAAAAAAAACTAAACCAACACGACGTGTATCACATTTCTTTTAAAATAATAAAAGAATAGTAATTTCTTACCACAACCGATTTATTCAGTGGATGTACATTTCGAGAGCTAAGCTCCCATCTTCAGCAAAACACTAAACTTTTGTTTTGCTGAAGATGGGAGCTTAGCTTTCGAAATGTACATCCACTGAATAAATCTGTTGTGGTAAGAAGTTACTATTCTTTTATTATTTTTAGGGATGTAACGATTCCGATTCTGATACCGATATATCGGCAGGCCGATATATCAGCATCGCCGATTATATACAACCGATATCAAACAGTTTGAAAAGCGCGCGAAACGACGACGCACGCGCGTGACATGCCGCAGCGTCGCAGGTGGGAGAACTGCGCATGTTTAGCGACATGGTAACATGGCAGATTATCTGCAAATAATTTGAAAAAAAATTTCTTAATAAAAATCTGCCAAAAGTAAACTTTAATTACTGACTTTTTTAACGACTTATCACTTTTTCAAAGATGAATCTCTGTTAAATATAGGTAAATTTTAAGCATAATAAACTCATACAAACGCCCGAGGTACATACTTTATTATTTATTTGATTTATTTTCTACTAAGCCATCGGTATCGGTATCGTATCGGCAAAATTATGTATCGTTACATCCACAGTGCTTTTAATGTTTATACATTTCTTTTACATCAAACATAACTTTTGAGAATTACCGTGCCAACATACACATCAAGGGGGGTGGGGAGTAAATGAAAGTGAGGGAGAGATGGGTTGCAAGAAGACGACTTACGTTCTGTTGTTGATTTTGTCTCGTTTTGCTATCACTTTTCTCGTCTTGATCGTCATCAGTCAAAAATTCCCGCTTAGGGTATGGAATCATGCATCCAGCAAATACGCTAAAACAAATGACAAAGTATTGTTTTCATTCATAAATTTGAAAACAAATTATTGTATGTGTAGAAAACAACTCACTCTGGTGTAGGCAGAGGGACTTCTTGAAAATATCCATCTTGCATTGCCTGCTCCGACGTTATTCGTTTATTGGGATCCATCAACAGCAATTTTTGTAATAAGTGGAATGCCTTGCTGTCAGGTTTAATTTTGTGCCGATCCATATATTTAACTAGTGAACAGCTTGCATAACTAGAAAAAAAATAGAAACTGAGTTTTTGGTGCTTTCACGAGATTGTGTAAACATTCAGATTCAAATACAATGACAGCTACATATAATCTAATAATTTTTGAGAGCTGATTCCCATGAGTTTAAAATACCATAGGAAATCTGAGCCTGAATATGAAAGGTACGCAAGAAGGGGCTTAAGCATTACTGACATGAATTTGTCTCACGGTATTGGTTAAATTAACTGCGCCATCTATCCAATTTTTTGTGAAATACCTGACGCGTTAGGTGTGTGGTATATTAGTGTGGTTTTACCAAAAGTATCAATTTATTCTAGCAATTATCAAATTCAGATGTCTATACTACACTACGTTCCCTTGCACAAGTTGGGTCTGCTTGTGTTTAAACTTTTAGTCTGACACTGAAAACCAAATAGGATAGCGTAGCAAAAGCAAGTGTTATTACAATGGAGCACGATACCAAAAAGGTGCATCACCTAATTCGGTTTAATCTTACATATGAGAAAAGTGTCTGTTCAAGAGGTTATATAAGCCACTAGAACTTTGTTACTTACTTTGAACGTTTAAAATCTTTCACAAGGGTAGGATGCTCAGGCATTTTTCTAATATCTTCCCAGTCTTTTTCCTGTGGGAAACCCATGACATTAAATATTCTGTCCAACTGGTCGTGGTGATAAGGATTACTCGTTTTGATGTCTTCCTGCCGACAGTGAAATATTGGCTCTGATGTTAATAGTTCAGCAAATATGCAACCGATCGCCCATATATCTACAAAAATAAATAACAAATTGTTAAAATATATACAAACAATCTCACACAGTGGTTACAGTGCCAGATTAGCCACGTAGCAAGAGTAGCAAATGCTACGGGCCCCGCGCTTCAACGCCTGTCTGACCGTAATAAAAAAATATTAATTTAGATAGGAGCGTAAAATATCTTGCATGCCTAAAGCGCGAAGCGCTTAGGCTATGCCTCACTTCCACTTGAAAATCTAAAACTCGATTTCGTCACGTTAAATCGTAAAAATAAGTAGGTATTTTAAGAACTTTTTAACGTTAATGTTCTAATGTTTAATTATAATCGATATATTTAGACTAGCATCTATACCACATTTCTAGCCTTCAAGTGGCCAGATTTTTATTTTTTATATAGGTATACATTTATTTTGCGAGTTTACGTAGCCGAGATTGTACTTTTTTAATCGATTTTAATATAATATCGATTATAAGTATTTCGAGAAAACAGGTGAACTATTTAAATTTTATTAACTCAGCCACGATCCAATCTACTGTGGTTGGTTGAATTATTATAAAATATAGAATCATTTTATGAGTGAATATAGCTGACCTTTTTTTGAATCGATTATCATATCGATCATGTTTTGAGATTATTGAAAGCTAGTAACGGTATATTAAGAGCAAGGTGTTTCAGAGTCTCAAGTAAAAAGGCGGGTAATTTAAAAATGAACTATTCAAATTATAAACAAAAAGTTATTCAATTAAAAATTACACATTTTATGTGTTTGTCGACATTTAATTGACAGCAAGAAACATGAGCCTCTGGAACAGCAATTTTATAAACTTTTATTAAATAATTCTTTAGAATCGTGTTTCCCAAACTTAGAAATTGCCTTGCGCATTTACTTGTCTCTCATGATCACTACCTGCAGTGGCGAACATTTTTTTTCAACATTAAAACGTATTAAAAATGAATTAAGGAACACAATGGGAAAAGAACGTCTTAATAATCTCACTTTGTTGAATATACAGCATGATTTGCTTAAAGAAGTCGATATTGAAAGTGTTATCTCTAAATTTGCCCATATTAAATCCAGAAAAGTTTATTTGTAACAGTTTTGTTTTATTTAATACCCTAAACTTGAGAACCTGAATTTGCTACAGGCCCCGCGATGGCTTAATCCGGCACTGAGTGGTTATAATGATCCTTAAAAAAAGGACCGTGTCATTTATACTACATACTACAGAAGCGAAATTCTAGTCATGGTTGATCATATGATTTGGTAGCTGAGTAACTAAGACAAAAGGTAACCAGATAGGATAATAGTAGATCAGGAAAAGGTAATCTGGTTCATAGGGCAAAAGCAGATCAGAAAAAGGTAATCTAGTCATAGGGTTTCGGGTTGTTATAAAATCATTGCGTAACTTAGCTATTTTTTTTTAATTTTATGCTTACCGATTGCTTTTGTGTAATGCCTAGCACCCAATAATAATTCCGGGGCACGATACCAAAAAGTCACAACGACAGGGTCTAAATCTGCGAGTGGTTTTAATGGTGCATTGAAAAGGCGAGCAAAACCCATATCTGCGATTTTTACTCGTCCTCTTTCGTTTCCTTCACCCATAACCAAAATATTTGCTGGTTTCTAAAACAAAGAGCAAAAAGAAACATTTGAGTATGTACGTCGTAAATTTTCTGTCGGCAACAATCTTGATAAATCGTTGTAATGTTTTAATTAGCTTTTAATTAATCTTACCAAATCTCTATGCAACACCCAATTGGAGTGCAGATAATGTATACCATCTAATATTTGGTACAATAAGCTTTTAACCATCCCTTTAGCAACCATGACAGGTTTCTTATTCGCTTTAGCTGCTCGATGAAATTTGATAATGTGCCACAAATCATGTTCAGCGAAATCGAACAACAACCACACTTTTCTATCGTTATGTGACAAAAACACTCGTATCAAATTAATAACATTTGGATGCTTGAGTTCACGAAGTAACTAGAAAAAAAAAGTAAATAAATGTAATTTTTTTAAGGCCACTAACAGCTAAGGTTATTTGGCAATTCATATTTTCAACTCAATATTATTTTAATAAATTGAAAATCCAATTTTATTGTTTTACCCGGATTTGAGCCTGGGAACCGAGGGCTTGTAATTGAGGAGTCATGGAAGCCCCATATAATGGCATTACTACACGTTCAGGTATTCTCAAACCCACAAAACATACAATTTAAAATACTGATGGATCCAAAACAAATGAAGGCGTCCTAAATGCCGGATCCTCAAAGCACTTGGAACGACACCTACTGTTTTTCAAGCAGAAGTACTAGCCATTGCAGAATGCATCTAAGTTTGCATTGACAGAGCTCTAAATAGCTCTACAATACACATACTCTCAGACAGTCAAGCTGCCCTCAAGGCACTTAAATCATTTAGAGTAGACTCTAAGGTAGTCTGGGAATGCATACAATTGTTAAAAAGTAACAAAGTTACTCTTAGGTGGATCCCGGGACACGAGGGTCGTCAAGGCAATGAAATTGCCGACAGTCTAGCCAAAAAGGGTTCGGAAACGCCCTTTATAGGACCGGAGCCCTACTGTGGTACATCAAAATGTTACCTTAGAACGGCTCTTGCCACATGGGAAAATAAACAATATTCCCTGTTCTGGGAAAGCTCCCAAGGTCTTTGTCAAGCGAAGATCTTCATTAAACCTAATAATGACAAAGCGGATAAAATTCTACGCTTAAAGAAATCTGAGCTCAGAATAATTGCAGGGCTCTTTTCAGGTCACTGCCCTTTGAGGTATCACCTTAAAAAAATTGGCGTAATAGACATCGAGTCATGTCGCTTCTGTCTGGAGGCTCCTGAAACATCGGAGCATCTGCTTTGTAAATGTGAAGCGATCATGAAGCGAAGACTCCGTCACCTCAATAATCCATTCCCAACACCTGATCAGGTATGGGACACAGATCTCAAAGCAATTCTAGGCTTTATCAAAAGCCTTAATCTCATAGAGATATAAATGAGTCAGGGCTACACAATAGATCTACCAAGGTCGCGGTATTGACGAGGAATAAAACCCTCTCGCCCTCTTTTCTAATCTAGTCTACAATTTAAAAAAATGTTTAGGAAGGAATCTCATTCTTTTAAAATCTAAACAGGCTGATTGATATTTTGATTGGTGAAAAAAATGTTTGAAATTGACTCCAATCTCTTCTATTTTTACAAATTGAAAAACTCCAGAACAGTTGTCAGTCCGAAATGAATTTCTCAGGCCATCTGAAGCTCTACACTTAAATGTTGATCTGCTATATCAATTCTGAAGTACATCATTTAATTTTGATTTTGTACGTTCAATTTGTGAAATGTATTAGAGAATACGAAAATACAGCTTGGCTTTTTTAAAGGGCTTCTATTTCAGGAAAAAATAGGAAAGTAAAAATCTATCAGAATTATTCTGGCTGTTCAATAATATAACAAAAACAGGTGAAGTGCGTTTCCGTAAAAGCTCTAAGAAACGACCTTCGTTTGGGTTTTCCTGTAAACTATGAGTGAAACTCTATATTCCCTATTTTTTCAAAATTTCAGGCTCAGTAGTTTCAGAGATAGAGAGTTAGGAATGCTCGATTTTTGTACATTTTCTTTAATATCTTTTTAACTATGTATTTTGAAATTATAAAAAAATATATATATTTCTATTCCTCATAACGAGTCCTTTCATTTGATACATCACGCATTTGAAAAATATTTTGTTTTTTTAATTTTCCAATTTGCTCTCTCAAAATAAGACTTAGGATTTTCGTTTAGGTTTTTCTTGTAAACTATGAGTGAGGTCCTATATTCCTTATTAAAAATGTATTTTTATTTCTCATAACGAACCCTTTCACTTGACATGTCACATGAAACACTTGAAGAAAATATTTTTTTGAACTTTCAAATTTGGTCCCCAAAATCGGAAATCGCTTATTTACGCTATACGAGGGGATTGGGTTATCTAATTATATACATATGTATGTAATTTCCATTTTTTACGTCCAGTAGATTTGGAGAAAATACACAAGAGCGATTTTATAAGGGTTCTGTTTTTTCATCGAATGTACAGAATCTTAAAAAAGTATTTTACACTACACACTATATAAGTAAAACTGGTATAATTGAAAAAAACAAAAACAAATAAGTAATAATGGAACCGAATGCAGGGATTGGATCTGTGACCGTTAGGTTACGAGGCAAGTGTTCCATCTTATCGGTTTATACAGTATACAGTACTTTGCGATATGTTCGTTACATTTTCAATCTTAAGAATGAATTTTACCCTACTGTGCCAAAAGAACATTCACTTTAAAAATATGCTTTTTGCTGTACCATAATAATGACAAATTTGCCTGCTTAGTTTCCTGTTTTGTATGCACCTGTTTCTGAAACTACCGGGTAAAGTCGTTTAGATGTTAATTTATTAAATTATACTTACGGCTATTTCTCTACAGGCAGACATTGAAAGTCCTGTGCCTTCTATCTGTTTCAAAGCATAATCTTTACTTTCAGAACCGTCTTTTCGTCTCCCTTTGTACACATGACCATAAGTGCCTCGTCCGACTTTGCAGCCTTCGTAATCAAATAAGTCCTCCACTTTTGCACGTTCATTTTGTGTTTTCATTTTAAACTCGTAATCCATCATAACACTTGTCATTTCAAACGTTCACGCACAAAAATATGTATTTTTCAAGTGTTATTTACACTTATTTACTTGGCATCTTTTCTTAGTCCGTTTCAAAGCTTTAATATTTATTTATGTGCGTCACCTGATTGATTTCTGTTAAGTTGGCGAAGCTGTTAAATTATTGGCGATTACATTTAATTTTTTTGATTTGTCATTTTTCAAAATAGATAAATCACATAAAAATGCTTTGTGACTACATAATAAATAAAAAATAAATAATCTAAGCATAACTTTATTATAGTGATGTGTCACCGTATTCAAAATTTAAATACGTACTTGGGAAATAATTTTAATGATCTAGAGTAAGTTTTAAAGCAAACATGCTATAATCAGGCTGTTAACATTAAAAAATATATTAATTTTATAAACGTCAAAAGTTGAAAATGTGGGATTTGTGGCAGTGGAAAGATCATTAATATTATTTTTGTAAACGAATTATGTTTTTATTTAACAATTTTGTCTGAATGTAAGCTGTCATACATTTATATCCATTAATTAAACACTTAACTGATTTTTGTTATTACATTGTTTTGAATTTCCAGATTAATCGGTTCAAAAATGACGACTCGCAAACGTAGCGGATCAGGTTCAAAAAGACAACTAAAAGAAAAAGTAGTTCAGATATATGAATTGTTTTTCAAGGGTGAAGATTTAACCAAAACGAATCCTGCATTTTGGGAAGAATTTTTTTTATTGAAACCAAAAGTACCTAGTCTTGAAAGCGAAATTCAGAAACTTACGGGAGAACAGTTAATAGCTTTAAAAGAGAATATAAACACATTATTTTCGCAGTGTGTCGATACATTAGGACATGTACACCATATTCGAGTCGTTTTCGCTTTACATACATTATGTGCTTTAGTTAACGGCATTTATAAAAAGACAGCCCTCGAAACTGGCTTCGATATTATTAACTTACTAATAGGTTTTGATGTTGCTGAAGAAAAAATGCAAATCCTGTTGAATCACATAAATGACTTTTTAACAGGTAGGACTTCTATACTAATATAAATAGGTAGAGTTCATATTTTTGTCATAGATAGTCTCAGAAACTACTGAACCGATTTGATAAATTCTTTCACTGTTTAAAGCTACAAAGACGACAGTGACCCTAGTTGTCGAGCGTTTTTAATTTACAGCCAATTAAAAAGCCACCATATCTATAATATTATTAAGAAGAAAGTTTGTTTTTCGCGGATAATCTCAGGAATTTCTGAGTTGATTGGAAAAATTCTTTCACCATTTGAAAGCCTACTTTTTCCTGAGTAACATAGGCTACAGGGAATGAGCGAAAGTGTATTTCTGAGCTAAATTGTCGTACACTGGCTAAACTATAAGAGATATAGTAAAGTGATGTAAGATATTGTTGCCAACCCTAAATCTACGCGGGTGAATCCGGGCCAGAATGTTAGTATTAAATACAGTAGGGCCTCGATTATCCGAACCCCGGATAATCCGAACGCCTCTATAATCCGAACGAGCCCCCAACTTGACAATGCCTTATTTATGTGGTTTTTAGAGCAGCAAAGAAAAGCTGCCCTCTTGTGAGGTGACATAGTGATGGAAAAAGCCAAATTTTTCCATGAAATACTTGGCATCAGAGAGTTTGTTGCTAGTAGAGGGTGGCTAGACAAATTAAAAAAAAAAAAAAGACATGGAATACGCCAACTAAAACTTTTAGTGGTGAAAATAATACTTAATAATTAAAATTTGCATTCACTTTCAATTATAAAAAGCTGTTTAATTTCACCTTTTAAAATATATACATACTATACACTTTTTAAAATATACGCATACTATAATCCGAACGCCTCATTAATCCGAACAGGGTGCAAATTTTGAGTGTTCGGATAATCGAGGCCTTACTGTATTGCGATTTGCTTCAACGAATCACGAAGCAGTGGGTGAGTTTTATAAAAAACCACGCATTAAGGGATTCCTTGCATCTTCAGTATATAGTTTCAGTGACCTTGAACTGTTCGACTCATTTAAATTGATGTCAGGACTGACTGACTCATGTATTTTTAACTTCTTCATCCTCACTTTGTGGCAGTTTTCCATTGGCTGAGCGGAGTAGGGAAACACTTTGCGTGTCAGAAATAGAAACAAAAAAAGTGTGTGTGTCAGCTCCGACGCACGACAGGAGTTTACTCCTTACGAACGATTATAAAATAAATAGATTAGTGATTCGAAATCTCCTGACGTGCTACATTGAAAAATTGACGAAAACCACGATTTTTGATTTACTTTTTAGGGCAGAAATATGTGTTTTTTGAAATTTTTAAGTAGCAAGCCAGATTTTGTGATGTTTAATGCTTAATCTCAGCTAATAAAAAAAAGCAATAAAAACAATATTGCGACCACAGTTCGAAAACTCCCGAGAAAGTGAACTTGCAGTTTCTGAGCGGTCACCACTAATTACTAAAACAAGAAAATAATTTATTTTTATAAAATTAATATTTTAGAGGAATTAGGATCAATGAAATTAAAAGACAAATTATTATTTCACAACGTTTCGTATTAAATTAATACTTCATCAGGTGATCTAAAATAAAATAAGACAATTTAACAACCAATAATAAAAGAAATAAATAAATATTAAACATACCTTAATTAATTGTCTTAATAACTAGATTTAATTCGATTATCTTGTTATACTATTTTAAGATATCATAACAAATAAAAATTTTAAGTAGTTATATTACAATTCATACAGAGTAAAATTTTTTTCAAACTAAATAAACAAAAAAACAGTTTATATTTAAGTATTTAGTTTGAAAAAATTTTTACTCTGTATGAATTGTAATATAACTACTTAAAATTTTGATTTGTTATGATATCTTAAAATAGTATAACAAGATAATCGAATTAAATCTAGTTATTAAGACAATTAATTAAGGTATGTTTAATATTTATTTATTTCTTTTATTATTGGTTGTTAAATTGTCTTGTTATTTTGTTTTAGATCACCTGCTGAAGTATTAATTTTATACGAAACGTTGTGAAATAATAATTTGTCTTTTAATTTCATTGATCCTAATTCCTCTAAAATATTTATAAATTATTAACATCCAAAGGATCTGATATATACATTATTCATAATTTATTTTTATTATATAAAATTATATTGTAAACAAATATCATGTAAAAAACGAAACAGTTGGAAAAAAAGCAAAAATCACACATCGCCGATCTTGGGATTCGAACTCGTACATCTAGGTATAAAACAGTGTGTACGCGCGCTTAACCACACGTCCATCCATGCTACCGTCCAGACTGGCTTATTATAGTATACCATGTATCCTCAAGCGTATAACGCCAGCGTGTGACATGCTAGTTTGATTTTACTCCCCATAATTTTTCATACCCCGGTTTATATATGAAAATCGATTCTTAAGGAGTAAACTCCAAAAAAACTTGAAAATTCGTGAGTAAAATCAGTTGAAAATAGATAATGTTGAAAATACATGAGTCCGACGGTATTATGCGCTGTTATAAGTGTGGGCAGACTTTCTCTGCAGGTAACACTCAATATTATTTGTAGGTGATTACCCGAGCAATCTTAAGTCGTTATGTTTGAAGCTTTTATTAGTTTTCGCTACGGGCTGTGAAAATGTAAGTAGCAACGCTCTGTTGGAACATGTTGTCGTAGCGTCTGGCACTTTCGAAGCGCTTATACAATTACTTCGGGGTGCTGCTCAGAGAAATTTACACGGCCACGACGCTCTTTTGTTACTCACGTTGCTAGTCAACTACCGTAAGCACGAAGCAGCGAATCCGTATATTGTGAAACTTTCAATTGTTGATGATGAACTTGCTTTAAACGGCTATGGACAGGTATTATCAATAGAGATGCAACATTTTTGTGGCATTAAGGCAGACTGGGTTATGTCATTTTTGATAATTTTTTTCACCGGGCGAGCGAAACGAATGCTGTCCTATTTTAACTTAACCGTTTGACTTTGGATTTTGATAGTATGTATGTCCATTTGTTTTGCAATTATGTTAAATATCGATGATTTCATCCAATACCTACGCCATTCAATGCTAAAATTTATGTCTTGAAACTTTTGTGCATGCCTAATATTGATGTGTTTAAAATGGGATACCGGTTTGTGTGACATATCAATGTGTAGGTTTGCAAAATTGCGTTATGATAAAATTTCGTAATTTAAAAACTTGGAACGAGCGAATCCACTGCTCGCTGAGCTACTACTTACAGTAGTCTCTTGCTAAGTCATTGCTCGTTAAATCAGCACTTCTAACCCCCTTCCCCTCCTACTCTTAAAAGTCCCTTCTACACGCCATAACTTCGTCTCATAACCTGTAAATGACCTGAGACTACACCAGCAAAGATTGTGTACTTGGAATATTTGTTTTGTTTAGATGAATTTTTATTTTACAGCTATTAGTTTTCTTATATATTATATTGTTGAGCGTCTATAATCTATACTTTTTCTCTTGATTGAGATTAGATAAAGAGAATGGGGCTTACATTACGTCAGCAGCCCGGTAGACGCTAGCTTAATAGAAGCATGTTCAATAGAACTTTATCAAAAATCTGACAAACCATTTTTGCCTCGCCACCATAGATTTAGTGATGATAAGTTTTGAAAGTATAAAAAAATAGATTGTATTGTTACATAGACATTTATGTTTTTAATTTAGGTTATCACAGCCTCATTGACAGATTTTTGTAGACAATTTACTGCCCAACAATTCGAAGCCCAATCTGCTTCTTGGTTATCGTCGCTCACCAATATTGTCGGAAACATGTTTGTGTCGGAGGACGGTGCGATAAGAACGCAGCAAATACGGTATTGTCATTACTCAAATAACTGAATGTGTATTGCGCCGAAATATAAATAACGTAATATATTAATACTTACAATAGGGATGTTAACTATTTTTGGGAAAGTTTCTTAAATCGTGCATAAGTACCTAATATAGTCACAAATATTTATTATTTTTATTTAAATAGGACTTAAGCTTTAAAAATCATGTATTTTAAATTCCGTTTCAAATTTCGCTCCGAAACGCCAATACTTGTCACGTGACTGCCGTCATACAATCATAAACGCTTGTAAACTGATGAGGTGATTGAGTTGTTGCTATTGTTATATGTAATTTGACGTTTCCTATAAATAAAAAACCCGGGTCGCAGTGCCAAAACCCTGCCGACAATATAGTGTATTTGCTTATACAGGCAGTGTGGCTTTATTATGCGAACTTAAGTTGGTTTTTGGGAAAAATAAAAAATTTTACTCCTTAATACACCCCTTAAAATAACATTTTTTTTTCTTAATTGCAATATTATTATCAATCGAACCTCTATACCAAGTTATATACACCTTTCAGTAAATAATTCACTATCTGCAAACTAGTCTTTCTTAAAATTTTTAAATCCGGTCCTGTAAGGTCGATTTTATTAAAATTTTAGGGACACATTTTAATTACTGCCAGAGGGTTAAATTTCAATTTTGAAACGATTCAGAGAATTTTTTCGGTATTTTAGGGCCCAAAAACATTTTTCAACCCCTAAAAACTACCCTTAAAATGGCCCGATTAGGCCCATTTTAAATAGGCTTCTTGCGGTGATGGATTTCAACACGTGGGCCAAATTTAGTTGAAATCAATTAACTCTTTCGAAAGTTATTGCCCGCACACATATATATATATATATATATATATATATATATATATATATATATATATATATATATATATATATATATATATATACACGTATATACAGGGTGTCTCACCGAACGTTGGCTAACATGGGTAACTTTGTTATTAGTGGAGATAGAAAGTCGGTTAAATGGGCAAAGTAGTGCAGAAAATTGGGCTCATTAACATCCCGTCGAAAAAACAATTGAATTTTGACACCCTATGAATTTATTCAGAAAATAGTGAAAATTGCCATTTATGAAAACTGGCCATAACTTTTTTATTTATGAAGATATTTGAAAATTTCATTAACCATTGTTTGATAACTATTTAACGTCTTTTCAGTGGCGTAGGTTTAATTTTTTTATTTCCACTACATAATGAGATATTGACATGAACTTTGGTTTTTCTTATGGACGGCATTTTTGATTTTCAGATATTCGAATTCTACTTATTTTTCTGAATAATTTGACATAGCATATCCTATATCTAAACCAATCAGAAGCTACAAAACTGACAAAAATAGCTTTTTGGCGTTATCAAAGTGTGCCGTGTAAAACGAAATTTGTTGAAACAAGTACATATCGACAGGTTAACAATCTGTCGAGCGATCGCTACAGTTTTACTAATTCATTTTGTTTGATTTACTCTCTAAGATGGCTCAAGCATTCTCAAATTTGGAGAAACAGGCTATTTTTGCGCATACTTTCAGCGTAACAAAAATACCACGTGGGCTCAAATACAATAATTGAACCTTTATCCAGAAAGGCGACAGCCTTATTCAATAACTTTTAGGAACTTAAATAGAAATTTAAAGGTATACGGTTCATTTTTAAAGAAAAAAGGCAACATTCAACACTGTGAAGAAGAATTAGGTTTAGCAAACGTTGAAATTAATGGAGAAAAGTTCCTAAAAGTTATTGAATAAGGCTGTCGCCTTTCTGGATAAAGGCTCAAGTGTTCTACTTGAACCCACGTGGTATTTTTGTTACGCTGAATGTATGCGCAAAAATAGCCTGTTTCCCCAAATTTGAGAATGCTTGAGCCATCTTAGAGAGTAAATCAAACAAAATGAATTAGTAAAACTGTAGCGATCGCTCGACAGATTGTTAACCTGTCGATATGTATTTGTTTCAACAAATTTTGTTTTACACGGCACACTTTGATAACGCCAAAAAGCTATTTTTGTCAGTTTTGTAGCTTCTGATTGGTTTAGATATAGGATATGCTATGTCAAATTATTCAGAAAAATAAGTAGAATTCGAATATCTGAAAATCAAAAATGCCGTCCATAAGAAAAACCAAAGTTCATGTCAATATCTCATTATGTAGTGGAAATAAAAAAATTAAACCTACGCCACTGAAAAGACGTTAAAAAGTTATCAAAAAATGGTTAATGAAATTTTCAAATATCTTCATAAATAAAAAAGTTATGGCCAGTTTTCATAAATGGCAATTTTCACTATTTTCTGAATAAATTCATAGGGTGTCAAAATTCAATTGTTTTTTCGACGGGATGTTAATGAGCCCAATTTTCTGCACTACTTTGCCCATTTAACCGACTTTCTATCTCCACTAATAACAAAGTTACCTATGTTAGCCAACGTTCGGTGAGACACCCTGTATATAATATATATATATATATATATATATATATATATATATATATATATATATATATATATATATATATATATATATATATAAACATTTTCAAAAATAGTGCCAAAGTGTTTAGGAGGTTATGAAACGTCGAGAAATTTTGGTCCGACCCCTAGGTCCCGCCATCCGACCGACGCCAATAGTGTATGTTGCCATATGGCAAATACACTAATAATAATAAATTATATACTCTAAATATTAGCCAAACAATGATGCCTTTTGACAGCGTCTGATAATGTTTATGACTGAGTGACGTCATACACTCTGATTGGTGTTCGTTGTCACGTGACTTGAGAGTGATTTAATTAAGTGTTATTTATTAAATATAAATTAAATTCCTTAAAAATAAGGAAAAATATAGTGTTTTTTAGTATTTCTATCACAGAAACTACCACTTGACGTTAAAATTGTTTTTATTTGAATACAGTCAACATCTCCATTGAAACATTATATAATATACACAGTTAAGTTAGCAGGAAAGTGGACAAATTGATGTAAATCAATAAACCAATTATTAATTTAGCGACGTTTCGGTCATATATTTGATCTTCATCAGGCATCTATAAAGTACAGTACATGTTAAAATTAAGTACACAACCAAATATACAAATGTTTACAAACACAGCATATTTACCTTAATACACGGTATATAATAAACATAATATAAATAGCAACATGGATCTTATTTTTACTTATAAACATTACAAAATTAATAAATATGCTGTGTTTGTAAACATTTGTATATTTGGTTGTGTACTTAATTTTAACATGTGCTGTACTTTATAGATGCCTGATGAAGGTCAAATATATGACCGAAACATCGCTAAATTAATAATTGGTTTATTGATTAACATCAATTTGTCCACTTTCCTGCTAACTTAATTGTGTATGTTTAAAAAAATATGGACGCAACAATTTCCAATGAAATTATATAATATTTTTTCTTTTGAATTTAGAGCGAACAATGCATTGCTATTGGCATTGTATGAGGCCATTCATCTAAACAGAAATTTCATAACAACCTTGGCGCAAACTCAGACGGATGCAAGCAGTGCTCCACCATCTCCGGGTAATACATTGAGCACGGCCCAGGCGACTCCGGATCTCAGCAGACCGCCTCCGCCTCAACACATTCTAGATCTCATGTCACAGCCTTCAAACTTGCTCGGAACCTTCTTCCAATATTGGTAAGCGTTGATTTGACATTTTGTAAATCGAATATCACATCCCTGACAAATTTTGCGGATGCCACTACCACATCTGCTGTCAGAAAGTTAAGATATACAAAGACGGCATGAACAGGCCGCCAAGCGAAACAAGCGTCGTAAAATTTTTTTCTTTTTTGTCCTTGGTAATTAATATAAAAATTATTTGTCGGGAAAAAGGACTTTTTAAGTACACTTATTTGTTAGTTATAGCGACGTTTCGTCCCTTGCTTGGGACTTTTTCAAGCTTTATAACTATTAAATGTTTTGATCAAGTAGATATAAAAGTTAAAATACACATGTAAATATAAATTTGAGTTAAACAATTGTTCATTAGAAAGTTTGTAATAATTCCGTTTTTAAAAAATATTTTTACGGTTTTAGTTTCGAGTTGTTATCGTCCATGTTGTTATATATTTATGTATAGTGGGTAATTGGACACAAATAAATGAAAATTCTAAGTTTTCTAAATTTGCTACGTTTCGTAGGTTAGTTTCCTACTTCTTCAGGCAAGCTTTATTTAAAATAGGATACAATTAGTATGTATAATTAGGCTTTTAATTTACAATATATAATAAAATTTATCAAGCTACTTACTTTATAGTTTAGAATCTTTGTTGATATGTGTGCAGTGATATCATATTGTCATTCATTTAAAAAATAATTTAAAAATATATAAAAATTAGCAATTTACTATGGTTTTGATTTATATGAGTGACAAGATGATATCACTGCAAACATATCAACAAAGATTCTAAACTATAAAGTAAGTAGCTTGATAAATTTTATTTTACTAGCGGTACCTGTGCGAATAATTGGCACTAAAATTCGTTTCTAATTTCTCACACTCTTTATAACTTTCTTCTTTTTGTTGTATTACATTTCAAAGCTCAGTGACGGTTCAAGAAAATATTTTTCTAAAACTGTCATATAGAGGCGCGAGTATCGAAAACGTTGAGCTGAAGCGCCGCCATACAAAAAGTATTTACACGTGAATTTTGATTAAAAATTAAACAAAAAAAATTTACCAACCGTCAATCATGTTGACGTTGTTTCAAAGTTAGAACCGTCAGATGGCAGCATTGCTGTATATACTGAATAAATGTATAATTGTTATAATTAATTATTTTGCAAAAACAAAAGCAATAATAGATTTTTTAGTTGTTGATGTCGGTAGAGCAAGCAATTATCTATAAAATGATATAAAATTTATGTGGAGCAATTGTGTGGTTTTTTCGAAAAAGGGAGGCAAACATCTTAACCTTAGCGTATTAATATATATGATATTGTAAATTAAAAGCCTAATTATACATACTAATTGTATCTTATTTTAAATAAAGCTTGCCTGAAGAAGTAGGAAACTAATCTACGAAACGTAGCAAATTTAGAAAACTTAGAATTTTCATTTATTTGTGTCCAATTACCCACTACACATAAATATATTTTATTAGTGTTTACTTAAAAAGTCCTTTTTCCCGACAAATCATTTTTGTACACATAAAATTTTTTTCCTTTTGTAAACTGATTGAATGCTCCGTTTATGCCTTACAATATGTGAGGGAATTAATGTGGATCGATGAATAATCAAGCCGTATTGTGTTTAGTTCAATCGTAATGCAAGACACAAAGACTGAAGCAAATGCCAACACTGTGAAGCTCTGTTTCATCATCTTAGGATGTATCAGTGAAGATCAGTATGCCAATAGCATTATGCACGATGTGACACTTACATTCAAAGTGCAATTACACAGAATGCCGATGCGTCACAGAAAGCTCACGCCTGAACGCTGTGCCCCTTCGCAACCGCTCGCTGCTACTTTACTTGGTAAGTGTTGGTTAAATGAACTGTCAATAACGGGAAGTTAGAGATTAGTAAGCTTAGGCTTGGTTGCAGAAAGGATTGTCAAATAAGTTGATTTGACAATGACCTTAGATTGTGAACACACATTTTTCTCCATAAGAAAAGCATTGTAGAATTTTATTTCGATTATGTTCAAAAAATAATTGATCGATTGAAATAATATTTTTTAAAACTGTGTATACGTGTATTTAACATAGTTTTTTGCATAATTTTTACTTCGAAACGATATTTTCCTACGCATTTTAATCAAAATCTGACTTAAAAAACGAAGAACTTTTTCTGTGTAGATCAAGCATTTGTTTTTGTGTGAATACACTCTAATGACAGGGAGTTTGAATACGACATTAGACTGCTCTTGCATGTATAAAAACTGTAATAGGGAATATGCATGTATTTTTTTTATATTTTTAATTCACTTTTTACATCGTTATAAAATAGTAAAAAATATAAGTACTGTTGGAAATGCTCGAATAATCTTTTTAAATAATATTTAAAACATCGCTTAAATTTGATCTGTTTGAACGCCGCCATTTTTCGCGAACCTTGAGTGACGTCAAAATCCACGACCAGTTTTGTTGACTATAAGTTTGACAGATTGACAGATACTTTTGGTTCTTTTATAGAAATTTTCAGTTTTAAAAGCTATTCACGCCATGAATAAAGCTAAAAAACCATTTTATAGATGCTGATGCAAAATATGCTGTCATCATAAATGCATCTATTTTTGGTAAATTATCAGATTGTGCTTTGACAAAGCCACTTTCAGTCATCGTTCTAAATGATTTAATGCTACTATAAATTGCACACTAATGAAAAACACTACAGAAGCACAAATAAAACAATTTTTCATTCAGTAACCATATAAACAGCGACGCCTATAAATCCGATGTGGAATTTGACGTCACGACCAATGGTGATGCGTTTCGCAAATTCGAATTTCCGTCGCGTATTTTGCATTTTTTAATTAATATTTTATGCAATTAAAAACACTAAATAAGGAAATAATGGTTCAGATATAATTTCAGGACAATATGGATTCAGGGAAAAAAAATCAATTCAATTTAATCCAAATGCATATTCCCTATTGTATTATCACAATCTAAGATTATTGTCAAATCAAATTATTTAGCAATTCTTTCTGCAACCCAGCATTAATGATCCCAGGAGGGTTAATTAGTCTTTACTGCCCCTCCCCATGCATATGTGCATCGTCTGTGACATGTAAAATGTATGATTTTCAGATCTTCTCGTCGAATTTATAATGAGTCATATGATGAAGAAATTACCTATGGAATTGTATTTGCATTGCATTGGAATTATTCATAGAATATTGTGTTATCAAAAACGATGCCGCGTCAGACTGAATTATAATTGGAAAGAGCTTTGGACGGCGCTTATTACGTTGTTGAGATTTCTGACACAGAACGAAAACAACCTTGCCAAAAAAATGGACATATTTAATTTGTGCCTGCAAGTTATCAATATCTTCAATTTATTTATAACGTACGGAGATACATTTTTACCGACGCCGGGCAGTTATGATGAGTTGTATTATGAAATTATTAGAATGAATAATGTTTTTGAAAATTTGGCGATGATGGGTAAGTTTCAAACGATAATAAGGAATTTTGTTTTTTAAAGGCCAGTGTTATCTTGGCGTAGTACCGATTTGAATTATTATTATCATTCTAGAAATCTTTTTACTAATTTTTTTATTTGACATGTGGCATATCACTTTGGAGATAATACTTTTTCATTTGTTACTTTTTTAATCTTTAAGAGTTATTTTATAAAAATGTACCAAAAAATTGTGTCGCGGAAGTGACGCAAAAGTTACACTGGCCGTTATATTACCTCCGGCCAGCTGTCAAAATTCTTTGAGGTTATGTGTAGCTGTCAGATTTTGTGAATGTTTACCCATGTCTTAAGGATATTCATAACTCACTGTTTTTTATCGGAATGTCAGAATCAGCAATCCAGTTGTTTTTTTTGTTTTAGCGATTCGTTATTCAACTGGCGAAAGTGAGTACAGAGACAATGCTTCAAAATTAAACATAAGTTTAACTAACGTACGCGCCATTATAAAACATTTTTCACCGAAAATAGAACAATGGTTAAATTCTCAAGCTTTATCGACGCCGTCGGAAGACCAAATCTTAGATGTTGTGAGGAAGAATTACGGTAGTCTTACGTTGAAATTACAAGATTTATTAGACCAGTACGAAAGATATTCGGAAAAACCAAAACACGCGGCTTTCTTTACAAATATGGTTCGTAGTGTTGTGATCGATACTAAACATAATCTAGATTTTGCATCGTTGGACTTGCAAGTTATTTTATCCGAATGCTCATCGATTTCATAACAGATATTTAACAAATTCATCAATAGAACTGATACAATATATTTAAGTTATCAATATGTTATTTGCATTAAGATATTTAAGGCGAGTCCGTAGCAGCGACGCAACCAAATATAAACGTTCTCACACATTCAAAATATTCGAATTTTGAGAGTGAGCACATTTGTAGTATAGGTTATAATAGTAGGGTGACCAAAAATATAGAGAAAAAATCCCTACCTTTTTCTCCACACTTGTTAAGTGTCAAGTATTTAATTTGCTTTGCTGTATGCATTTACATCAGAAAAATTAATATTTTCATTGTCTTCCTTAGATCAATTATTAAAAATTTAAGGATTTCTTCGGGTTCTCTGTAGCTACCCTGCTTACATAAAAAATATGTGTTTCGCGACACTTGGAAGAAGTGTAACTTTTTATGAACACTAAATTTTAGTTTACATATAAACCGTGTAGTTCACACTACACACTACAGAAGTGAAACAAGATCTATATCTAAATGTTACAAACCGACATCTACAAAACAATGTTACATGATTGTGGTTTTTGTTACCATAATTACATCATTAGTGTTAATATTTAACGCAAATGTTATAACGACCCAATCGATTGACGCCAGACAACAGAGATTAAACGACCTGATCTCGCATAAGAAATTATACTGTAAAAAATTAATACATTTTGGTGGTCTTAATTGTTAAATATCAATTTTCAGATAAAACATCCGCTTGTAAAATTAATTTTTATTTTAAAGATTAGTTCTGGTCAACCATCTTATCTTACTAGTGTATTTGCCATATCGCACATATACTATTGGCGTCAGTCGGATGGTGGGACCTAGGGGTCAGCCAAAATTTTTTGACGTTTCACATAATTCTGAGCAACTTGAATGTGTGTGTGTATGCGCGCATGCGTGCGTGTGCGGGCAATAACTTTCGAAGGAGTTAATTGATTTTAACGAAATTTGGTCCACATGTTGGAATCCATCACCGCATGAACCCTATTTAAAATGGTCTTAATTAAACAATTTTAAGAGGTGTATTTAAGGGTTTAAAATTGTATTAATTAATTAAAAGGTGCTTCTAAAATTTTAATAAAATCGGCTCGACAGGGCCGGACTTATAAATTTTTTGAAGACATTTTTGAGGATTGAGAATTATACTTACTGAAGGCTGTATATAACTTTATGCAGATGATGAATTGATAACAAATATTAAAATTAAGAAAAAAATATTATTTTAACGGATGTATTAAGGGATTAAATTTAAATACACTAAATTGTCAGCAGGGTTTTGACACTGTGACCTGAGTTGTTTATTATTCCCTCGGTAGTTATTGAAGAAATGAAAACAAATTGCTTAAATGTTAATTTGAGATTTGTCAAAAATATTTATGATCGAATAACCAGATTTAACTAAAAGAAAACAAAACTGAGTGCCTGTAAATCTCATGAGCTGTAGACACGGAGTGCTAATGTACTACAGCGCATACAAACCGACAGGAAAGAAAAAGTGATAAACACAGTATACGTATGTCTCTTTCTGACCCGTCTTGTATATTCTTAATAAAAGAAGGAATGGCTACCGCAATTATCGCTATCTCTTTCTGTCATTTTGCTCGCGCAGCCTAAAGTAGCACTCCATATCTACACCTCATTGGTAAATCTCGCGTGTCTGAAGTGAAACTTCATGGGTAAACATTTGTAACGAAGCAAACGATAAAACAAAAAAGGGCGTGTCAACGGAGCTTCCTCCCATTGCATTCATAGCTACCCGCTAGCTAATCAGGTATGGTTCCTCACTAGCAGCTCATCTCCCCCACTCCTAACGGTGTCATTTTTTGTTACGCTGTTGAACAAAATTATACTCATCGCGGCTAAAGAAGTTTCACTTCAAAAAATATTTGTGAAAGGCGTCCGTTGGGTTGCGTCTATGCTTTGAATCTGTCTTAATTCAATTTTTTTTGTAGTTTATTTTTAATTCATTAAAATTTATCTTTGATTTAAAAAGTTGTGAACAAATATAAATTTCATATTAACAATGTTGTTGTTTTTTATATACCACATGATCAGTTCTCATGACAGCTTAGAGTTGGGTAACTCAGATCTGAACCGGTCCGAAGAGCCGACTCTGACAGAAGATCCGTGAGAGCGAATTAACTTTTTTTTGAGCTGACGGATCAACGGATCCGCATAACTCAGTGAAACACTTAACACACAGAAGCACATTTTACACTTACGTATCTTGCTTTGATGCATCTGTCAGCTCAAATGACTCACGCATCACATGTTTGGCTATGCATTCTTGATTCTATACAGGTCGATATATGATTGACTGAACTAGGTAACTCAGTGGCAGACTGCAGTAACATATTCAGAACTCGGCTCTTTTTGAACCGGTTCAGTGAGCCGGCTCACATACGGGATCCAGATGCAAAGATGCAGATCACTAAAAAGACCCGTTTTTCCCATCTTTATCTCGTAGCGAAATTTCAATACCGGTACATGCGGGACTGAAGTTCTTAGACTCGTAAGATCCCCGTATTTACAAGTTTTCGAAAGATATTTAATGTCCCTAAGGAAAAGATTACACTTTACACATGGACACAAGGATGAAACAAAAATAGCAATAAAATTCTTTATTAAGATTCAAAATTAAACAAGTGCTAAGCGTTGCACGTAAATACATAAATGTCAGCTTTGTGTTTTATTAATGACAGTTACCAACTTACAAATACCCAGTTTCGAGATTCTATATAAACAGCAATGTGAGGCAAGTGTTTCGAAAATTGATGACGGTAACTTTGAGCCTAGGCCTTGTACCCTTCTGCATAGAGCCAATGTCCTCGAAGTCTTATTCGCAATTGAAAGCAAAATGGCTGACGTCTAGTGTTTGAGTCGGAAACCTTTTTATGTGGGGCCTACAAAGAAATACTGTCATTTTCTGCTACTGTAACCTCTAATAAATGTCAAGAGATTAGTTTCCTTTCTCTCTATTCCCCATGATTATATTTTAAATAACTGACTGCAACGGTCCACCGGAGACATATTTTCAGTTTATTATTTTTAATAGTAAATTGATACTGTCACCAGCTGTCAGACTTGCTACATAGCAGCAATGGAAACGCCATAAAAACAATAAGCTCGGCTATTCTTAAGTCCACAATTATTTGGATCGTCAGTTTATTACTGAAAAAAAAAAATTGAAAATTAGAAGCCATGGAGTCCCACAGTATATGGCCTTGAAAAAAATGCGCTTAAATCAGATATGCTAATTGTGAAGTCATCAACAGGCAATTAAAAAAATCGTTTTCTGACAACTATTTAGAATTTAGAATATTAATCATTTTAGCATATTTTGTGTCCTCAAGTAAATAGCTTCAGGGGAGTCTCCCATAATACCAAACGCAACATTTTTAAAAGAATGACAGACTGGGATCAGGTAAACCATACCCTTTCTCGTCACAGGCATTTAAATTTCAGGGATTGTAATACTGGTTGCCTATGCACCAGAGAATTAACTGACATTTGACAAACCCGTTTCATAAATAATAACCATAATATAAAAATATCATTGATAAGTTCTTAATTCTTAAATATGACATTACGGGCCAGGGGTGCACCCAAGTAGAACTATTCTACTTGGGTGCACCCCTGGTTGGTAACGCCGTATTTAAGAATTAAGAACTTATAAACGTGGACACTTGACATCTATAAAACCAAAACAACTGTTTAGAAAAGAAGGCAGCAGGGCGGAGTATTCTGGGTATTAAAAAACGGTCAAGTGCGACTCGAACTCGCGAGAAGAGGATTCCGTACTATTCCGTTTTCCGTGAGTACTTTAAGACTTAAGATTTTCGTTTCAATTTTCGTGTAAACTATGGGTGAGACCCGACATTCCCAATTTTTTTCAAAATTTTAGGCGCAGTAGTTTCGGTGATAAGGGGGGTGGAAGACCCTTACCATAAGCCCTTTCATTTGATATGTCACACGGTACAGTTTGCAAAACTTTTTTTTAATTTCCTAATTTTTCCCCAAAAATGACCCCCATGTTCAAAATTCATTTATTTACGTTACACGTCCGTCTTATGGTCACAGACTTACATATGTGTACCAAATTTCACTTCCATCGGTCCAGTAGTTCGGCGCAAATTGGCTTTGACAGTGGGAAGAACAGACACACGAATGATCCTATAAGGGTTCCGTTTTTTCCTTTTGAGGTACGGAACCCTAAAAAAGTGGGAAAAACGATCAGTAGCGGCGTAATTTGTAATTTCAGGGGTAATCATAGCCGACATATGTACTGTCAATTGTGCAACTAGACTTTTTGAAAAATAGTTCAAATTGGCCCACGCCACCATAATATCTGGATAGAAAAATCTAAGTTTTTGACAGGTTTTTACTTTATTTAGGCCCGGGTGAAAATTTGGATAAACTCTTTTAATCTAACTTCCAGTTCCACTGGAAGTAATGGTAAATTGTATAAATGGTTGCGTAGTGAGTTTTATTACGTACGAGTGGTGACAATGTTGAAAACGAACGCCAGTGAGTTGAACAGTCACACGAGTGATATACGGTATTTTTTTAACGTATTCCCTATAATATAGCTGCTTTTCACTTTATTTTCAGTATTTTCAAAATTTTTGACAGTTCATTTGAGACAGATAGGAGTGTCTAACCTGTAGTAGGCTTTATGTAGTGTAGATAGGTATGGAACATGTCTGTTAAGCACAGACAATGAACTGCTGACGCGACCGAGTGGTTATATGCACTATTGTCTATCGTGCAAGATCCGAGAGTTCACGTCCGACTTTGAATAATTTGATGTATTAAATATACTGAATTTTTCTTTATTAGTAAAAACAATACAATTTTACTTTATCGCACTAGTGCTTAATGAGTCACTTTACATGCCTGATTTAGACTGTAAACCATTCGATTTTTCATTGCAAATTGAAAAACAATGTCCTCTCTTATCAATATAGTAATGAAATGTTGTCGGAAAATATATTATATACTCCCCAATTTTTGACCTAGCAACATTAGGCGCGCCTGTGCGTTACGGGACCCTTAAAAAGCTCACTATTGCTTAAAATATACACAAAGTTGTTCAGTAGTAAAGTGGTTGCCAGTTTAGGTTTGCAAACAATCTTGTAATGTGGAGCATCGGTAAAAGCTTGATAAACATATAAACGTACTTATATTGCAGATCTGAATAATTAATTATCAACAATTAACTGAAAAAAAATTAAATAACGAATATAAATCTGCAATTTAGCGTCGATATACAAGGTGTTCCAATACTTTGTTGGAATAACATTAAATAAAACAGTTTCAACAATAATTTATTATAAGTATTATAAGTTCTTGTTCAAAAACTTTTGAAAACTGGTATTAATTTCATTATTAATAGCTGGACAAATGCCTGGATACACTCGAATATCTTTATACCTACAGCTATTCGGATTTTAGTAGAATTTTCCATATTTAAGTAAAAACACACGGTGGATACGATAAAGATATTTAAATTTAAATTTCACTTCCGGTTCAGTTGAAAATAAGACTAACTTTTTAATTTTAAATAAAATATCTCGTATATTTTAAAGAATTTCTCTAATGATAAAAGGATTATAGTGCCTTTATGTTCAATTTTGATTAGAAGCCTAACTCTGCCAGCTTTTTAACTTTGTTAATGATATTAAATAGACCTTTTCATAGCTAACATTTGTTGTGCACTTTTCATTTTGACCGGTGAAAAGTGACCGATTTTGTAACAAGTAAACAGTATTTAAATAAGAAATACGATTTAAAGAAGTGATACTACATCACAGAAAAATATTTCACTCCTTTGAAGATATTTTTTTTGACAATCTACGATTTATGACAGATATGCCTAATCTTTCAACCAGTTTTCTTTCACTTTCACCAGTTTTTCCGATCATGACGCTTTAAGCACTGTCTCAATTGAGCACAAGTGTGTTCTTCTATAATCGTTTTGCGCACTAATTTAGCATCGTCAACAATATTTTCATCTAAATTATCATTGAAAAACGTTACTGGGTCAAACGTGCCCGAAACTGTTAAAAACCGTGATCATAAGAACGACGACGATACTTGCGCGTGAAAACGATGAAAAGTCTAATTATCATAATTAGCATTTTCCACGTCGAAATATAATTACTAGTTCTTATTGAAAAAAAAAACAGAGTAACGGTCTAACCCTGATCTAAGCTTAAGCACCCTGTACATAGGTTGTAAACTGCTTTAAATACGGTTTACGTTATTAAGAAAAGTAACTGTATATGAAATATCTAGAGTTCCTTGCACATATGCGATAAAAACAATTTTAAGTAAAAACAAATGATAATCAGAAAAACAAAACAACTCTATATAGTAAATCAAAACAAAAAAAAAGCATACTTATCTTTCTGTACCATATAATTATATGGCAACGGTAGCAACTGACCACGTTATATAGGCTGAGCCTGAGCTGGGCGAGTAAATGCAGCAGTCATTTGTTAATGGTGAAATTGGAAGGGGTTGGCTATGCGATGATGTCTCGTTCTTTCGATGCTCAGTTGTTCATCAACATTCGTGCGCGGGAATTACTTAGGACAACCATTGTTGTTTAAAATTTCATTTCCCACATATTTTTTTCGTTTGAATTATTTATAATTTTTTTATTTCGTACAATTACCAGGAGTGATATGTCGTATATTATTTCGCAATATTTAATTTATTAATTTTTCGTTTTCTATAAAATATGATGATATTAAACTATTAATTTATTTTCGCGTCGTTATCTTTTAACGGCAAATTTTGCCTATAAAACAATTTTGATTTTTTTAATTGCAAACTTTCAAGTGTACTTTAAACTGTTCAATTAAACATAATACGTTCTATACAATTTTACCAAAGTGATAAAATACATATGTACAATGAAAACATTCGAATCTATTTAAAAGTAGGAGAAACATTAAAAAAAACATGATAATTGCAAGGAAAATTAGAGAGTGATGTTTTTGTTGTTATTGTGAAATGTGCCTTTCGGTTTCAAATTCGTTAACGCTTTTGACTGTATTAGTTGTGTGTACTTTATATACAAAATGCTCAAATTTACAAGATACAAGACAGGGAGGTGCGTTGAACATAACATTTCAAGAACAGTGCATCTTGGGCTGCCCATTTCAAGTAAGTATGCGTATGCGAGTTCGGACGGTTTAACGTTTGCGTTAAATATTTAACGCTAACGCTGTAACCATGGGAACGAATAACAATTTCATTGTTCTGTAAATGTAAATTTATTCGCTGGGTGCGTGACGGCAGCACCTCTACCGCCCGCAATTTTGTATAATGAACATTAAAAAAAAAAAAAATATAAATAATTTAAAACAAAACCGTTAAGGCTGTCAGAACGCTCTGAATTTAAGCCAAAAATAGGGCTTCGGCACACACGTTTTCAATGTCACACTACAACCTTATTCGTACTTATTTCACAAAATTGTTCCATCACAAACCTAAAGGGACTCTTCCTTTTTCGGAAAAGTTTTTTAAATCTTCAAGATATTTCCAAAATTTAGAGTAATCAACTGACAGCGGCACCCTTGCAACAGCATTTTTTACACAGAAAAAAATAGTTGACCTTTTATTAATGATCGCTAGTGATCAAACGTAAATCATTATTATAATCATTTTTTTCCTTAATACATTGTGCAAAATTGATAATAAGTATGAATTTTAGTGATTGTCTAATACCATATTCGTCATAATAATGATCGAGTCTCCATTATAATAATATAATATGATTATACATTAAATGTAAAAAATTATGTAAACAATGAAATTTACATTGGTGCAACGACAAAAATGCATCTAGCTAATGACCACGAAGTGTTTAATACTACGTATCGGTAATTTATCACATCGCATTGTAATAATGCATAAGTTAATGGCCTTATGATTATATCAACGTAAAATTGTTCAGCAAAATGTTTAGTCAATGTATCCAGACCTTAATATAATGAATACTGAGTTTAGTGGGACAAAATGGTACTAACTCAATGTTTTATTTCGTTCCGTTTATGCTTCAGTACGTTGTGGTTATGTTTTAACCCTTGATATATCAATTCCATCGCCCCTCACTCCTACAGAACCAATAAGACATCACACGATCACAGGTCGCAACAGGCAAAAATATTGTTGGCGGCTTTGTGCAAATGTAGTAATCGGTTGCTTGTGTCCGTGTTTAAAGGCATTTTTTTATACTTGTGCTTTAAGTAAAGAATTAAAAAGTGTGTTACAGATACAGTGAAATTACTAGTGTGCTAAGTTTATATATTTTTTATACACCATTGGCATGCATTATCTACACCTAAACCTAAAAGGCTAAAAGTTTTTATATCGGCCGAGAACGCACTATTTGGACAGCCTGTATAATTTACAGTCTACAACGTTAAGTTTATAATAAATTATTATGTTAACAAGTAATTAAAAAAACTTGAAAATTCTACAAATAATTCTTTATTTCTCGACGATCGTTTCGGACAATAAGTCCATCTTCAGGAGTACAAAACTTATACTAAATTACATATTTTCATTATACCTACTACCACGTGCCGAGTGAAAAATCAGTGTAAATTAATTATTATGTGTTTATAATATTATTTAACTGTACAGTGGACCGTTTCTCAACCTTTTTAAAACGCGACCCAACATATTATGTTTCGAAGTCGTACTTCGATTCAATTATTAGTGTATTTGCCATATGGCAACATACACTATTGGCGTCGGTCGGATGGCGGGACCTAGGGGTCGGACCAAAATTTCTCGACGTTTCATAACCTCCTAAACACTTTGGCACCATTTTTAAAAATGTTTATATATATATGTATATATATATTTATATATATATATATATATATATATGCGTATATATATATATATATATATATATATATGTGTGCGGGCAATAACTTTCGAAGGAGTTAATTGATTTCAACTAAATTTGGTCCACGTGTTGAAATCCATCACCGCAAGAAGCCTATTTAAAATGGGCCCAATTTGGGCATTTTAAGGGTAGTTTTTAGGGGTTGCAAAATGTTTTTGAGCCCCAAAATACCGAAAAAATTTTCCAAATCGTTTCAAAATTGAAATTTAACCCACTGGTTATAATTAAAAAGTGTCCCTAAAATTTTAATAAAATCGGGCCTACAGGACCGGATTTAAAAATTTTAAGAAAGACTAGTTTGCAGATAGTGAACTATTTACTGAAAGGTGTATATAACTTGGTATAGAGGGTCCATTGATAATAATATTGCAATTAAGAAAAAAATATTATTTTAAGGGGTGTATTAAGGAGTCAAATTTTTTATTTTGCCGAAAAAACCAACTTAAGTTCGCATAATAAAGCCACACTGCCTATATTAGTAAATACACTATATTGTCGGCAGGGTTTTGGCACTGCGACCCGGGTTTTTTATAATATAAAATCAGAAAAAGTTACTATATCAACATGATATGTATCATGGACTAATAATTTATAATTTAAAAGTAATTTTTTAAAACTGAAATCTTCAGTTAATTTCCCAAGTGTTATCTTTTCAAGTATAAGATATCTAATTATATTTTTATTTCGCTATTTTACCAGTTCCTTCGCGACCCAAAGGTTGCGAAATGCTGGAATGGAGTATGTATTATTTTTTTTGTATTTTTTTGTATTGAATAAATATTACAATTAAATCTGATTCATGTCTTTTCAAAAATGTACCTGTACGAAATATTTACAATAAAATAGAAATGACTAAATTAACATACAATTAGTATATCATATTAAAAATTATCACCGTTGTGACTGAACGTCGATCATTTTTTAATATTATACACTAATTGTCTGTTAATTTGGTGATTTTTATTTTCTTATAAATATTTTCAATAAACCACCTTCCTTGAATCGTTAAGGCAATGCTACGCAGCCATGGATTAATGCCTGCCGTTCTTATATTAATGCCACTAAGCATTAGATCAATACACTGGTTTAATTGAACAAACCATACAAAATCATTAATACAATGGCCAACTATTGATGTTCAAGTGATAAAGTTGATGTTTTTTATCATCAATACGATGAATGCGATTGAATAATCGATGTACAGAAAACATTAAAACCATGATACAAAGTTAAAGCTTTATGGGATCATATTAATAATTGTGATTATTGACTTACAAACATTATTCATTAATATAATGCAGTTCATTTTTAAAACTATTTGAAGAAATCAATGTCCCTCGGGCGTTAATATAATCACCTTAACCTTTATCAATCAACAATAGTACGTTACAATGATTAAGTCGAGCATCGGTTGAAAAATAATGTCCAAATACATTGTTTCAACGTCTTTTTTATTTATATTTACGTCAGTTTTTCGTTCTGTGTAGCATCGTAGTCTGGCTTGAATTCAGAGCGTTCCGACAGCCTTAATTCCGAAATTTTTATACACAATTAAGAGTATAATTTAAGTTTTTGCACTGCAAAAAAAACATATTGAATAAAATTATTTTTCGGAAAAAAGGTAAAAAACAGTATGTTATCTCGTTCGTAAATGGAAGTACTATACGAGGAAGTGAAATTATATTAAAACGAGCCACCAGCCAGTTTAACATCATCCGAGTCATAATATCATTACGAACAAGATACGTATTATGTATGTATACTACATTTGTTGCACCTACAAACGTGCCTGCTATAAAATGGTTGATTTTCACTTCATAATAGGAAAATATATAAAATACTATTTGACAGTTTAGGTTCGGCCATATTGGATTCAATTTGTATAGTTTATGAAGACAGCGCCTACTTTACTGTCTTTGTTGCTCATTGGACTTAAATGGCAACTGACAGAGAAATTACTATTAAATGTCAAATCGCATTTCTTTTGTTTTACCGACTTTACGCACTAGTGCGAAATTGATCATTTTACTACCGCCACACTGGCATGAAATCAGTTGTTTTATACGGGGTCGTGCAAAAAAATTGCAATTGAAGTGAAACTTCTTTTGGCATGGTATGTACAAACAGGCATTCCAGAAAGCCATTTTTATAATTTTTATCGGTTTGTTAAGGGAAGCAAGAAGAGGCGTTGTCTCTGTTGAAAATGATCGAAAGATATCAATACCTTATGCATGCATGCATATTATTTTTGCCCCACCCCGAAAATTTTTCTAACGGCGCCCATTAATCCAAACGTAAATAATATTTTTATTAGCTGGTTAATAATTGTAAGTATTAAAAAAGGATTGTGTATATAATAATTATGTCTGATATTGCACATTCGGTCCCGATCTAACAACTTTGACATATTGTCACAAAAGAAATGATATGTGATCTACACTTTTTATCTTTCGACAATCAAACCGCCGTATTTTTTTTTATTTTTACGTCTGCGAGTTCATTGTTTACATAATATATCATTTGTTTTGTTATGAAAAACAGCAGATTATTTTTTTTGTTGAAGTTCGTATTGTCATGCTAACACCAACACAGAAAAATATCACAAGTATTTTTATCTTTAGAGACAGAATTTTAAATAACAAGATTTTTGCTGAAGACTTAAGAATAGTCGACATCATTCGAAGTTCGAATGCCGTCATTCATATGACATTGTTTGTCTCATCTATCCCGAAAAAAGATCAGAAAATGAACGTTCACTGAAAAGGAACAATTTTCATTAAAACGCGAACGAAATCGCGGGTAAAGGTTAGCTATGTTAATTCAGTGCTGTCTTCGTTGTCTTTTTATAGCATATTCGAATAAACAAAACAAAAAATAAAAATATTATTTTTTTTTAAATCTATGGTATAGTTCTTGAAGAAAAAAAATAATCTGGCATATACCATATTTCGTATCGTCCTACTTATCCTGTACTTATCCTGTACTCTTCATCTCAAATCCTTTCCCTCGCTTAAAAACGGCTACAGCTCTCTTGATGCTATTTTTAATGCTAAAGTGTTCGGATAAACGCCAATTCAAGGACCAAGAAACACTATACATATCATTCACACGAATATTTTGAAAACAAGTTTTAGTTACGTGTTAAAGATTACGTAATTTACAATTTTTGTTTTTTTTTATTTTTTTCTTGAGGTATAAACCTTACGGCACTCCACTAATTGGAGCTTGTAGTGTGATTCTTGGTCCTTCATTTGGCGTTTACCCGAAAAAAATCAGACCTACTTCATTTAAACGAAATTCGGTAAATATCTACTACCGTACGAGGCCTATTTAAAATGGGTCCAATTGGGCTATGTTAAGGGTGGTTTTTAGTGGTTGAAAAAAGGTTTTTAGACTCAAAAATACCGAAACATTTCTCAAATCGTTTCAAAACTGACATTTAACCCTTTAGTAGCGAATCAAAAGTGCTAAAATTTTAATAAAATCGGCCCAACAGTAGCCGATTACAAATTTTATTAAAACTCTAGTTTGCAGATAGTGAGTTATTTACTCAAAGGTGTATTTAATTTGGTGTAGATTTTCGATTGGTAATAATATTGCAATTAAGGTAGTTGTCGTGGTACAATATTGTCAAAAAGTTATAGATTATACGCGCCACAAAAGTATACTAGCTTGTAGCTAAGTGATCCATAATTTGTACGCAAGACTGTACCCGTGGAAACGTAACCCATACAGTATTCATATGCATGTCTACTTTTCTATAAATTGTTGAACTTTAAACCGTTATTTATAAATAATTACACGGTCAAAAATTTTTTCTTATTTTTTTTTAAACTCATAACAAATGCATTGAAAGACTGTCAGTTTTTGGAAAGTTTCTGACAGTTAGTTCTTTTTTTATAAATAAGAAACTGCTTCAGAACTACACAGATCGTATACAATCAATGTTAATTATCCAATTTTTAATTGAATTTATCTCGGATTATATACGGTCGATCGACTTCAAAATTTCAGGGTAATTGTATTATCATGTCTTTAATAAGTATACAAAAATTAAGAATTTTTTGACGGTGTGCCTTAACTACGACAACTATCTTAAGAAACAAAATGTTATTTTAATAAGGAGTTAAATTTTATATTTTGTCCAAAAACCAACTTAATTCATACGTTCAAATAATAAATCCACACTGCCTGTATTAGCAAATACACTATATCGTCGGCAGAGTTTGGCATTGCGATTCGAGTTTTTTAAAACTATTAACTACCAAAAAGAATAAAATGAAATTGTTTAAAAAAATTAAATAGTGAAATCATTTCAATGAATTTAAATGGGGTTCTATTCTGACAGTAAATAAAGCGAATAAAAGATAAGCCTGCAGTACTGCTCGGACGTACTTATACAGACCAACTGACAAATGGTGCTTGAACTTTTCGGCACTTATTTTAGAACTTATTATGAATTCGAATCAACCTAAAAATGGTTCCGCTATAAAATAGAATCTCCAGTTTTCAAAAAGCTACAATTTGAAAAGATTTCGTGCGAAATTAACGTAGATATAACTTCTTGTAGGTAGCTCAGCTACACGTTGTCTTCTTCCAATTTTTAATCTATTTCAAATAAATGTACACATATTGAGACAGTGTCATCATTCGTTAGTATAATTAATTATTATTAAAATATATGTATACATTTATCTTATAAAACTGTTAATTAATTAGTATTTGTTATATATAGACTACAGAGTATGTAATTAGAATATCTCGTGGTAATAATTTTTTTATGGAGCGTAGATTGTGTGTTTATTTTTTATCACAAAAAAAGAATTTTTGTTGTCAACTTTAAAAACAACATTTTATAAGTTCATGTCCACACCAGAATAATAAATAATAGTTAAAAAAAACTAAAAAAACTCGCTTTAATAGCAAACCGAACTAAAAAGTAAAAAATAATTTTTAATTATAAAGATTTTGTTTAACAGCGATAGAAAGTCAACTCACTCAATACAATTATGGGCTTTCTACCGCAGTTGTAGACGAAACGTCAGGTAGAAATACCAATGGACCACGGCGTACAAGCCCGGACACCATGAGAAGTTATAATAATTCTTCCTGGTACTTTATGAGAACGTTAATGTTGATAAAAACAAACGATCTTGCAACCATACAAAGTACACTGCACTTGACACTACATTATAATTTTTTATTATTAACATCGAAATTTGATCTTATATCGAGTGTTCGAAAAAATAGAAACAGTGTTGCGAGCTTTGATTTGAATTTTTTGTACATTTCAGTGGTTTGCTAAATCGTTTTTGCATCATCCCCTATAAAATACGTGCTTTACATTCATGTACATATACAGGCATGTAAAGTGACTCATTATACACTAGTGTGGTAAATTAAAGCAAAACTGATCGTGTTATATCAATTCTACAGTAAATCACTGTTTGTCAATTGTCTGTAATTTCTTTTTTTATAATCTACTGTTAGAACTGATGTTTGTTCAAAAAAGGAACTGTTAAACATTTTGAAAATGAATTTAAAAGCAGCTATATTTTATAGAACGTACACGTGCAAAAATATCATATATAGGTACCTCGTGCGTAATGATACTACGAGTCGTTTGACTGTTAAAACACCATGACTCTCGTTTCAAACATAATCTCACGCTCGATAGAATATATTAGTTGTAATCAAAGGTTATAGTTGTCTAGTATATTATATAGTTTTCAGATGATAGAAAGCGTATTAATTTCGTCCATCTGTCGTGTCAGTCTGAGCTTCTTATGAGCAAATACTGTCGAATTTTCGTTAGCTGTGCGCGCGTAAGTAACTTCCGTTGCCTGCTGAAATTTTACTCTCAAAAGAAGTATAACTTAAAAAAAAAACAGTCACTCTTCATTTTGATAGAACCGAGCTGGTCAGAATGACGAGAACTTTGTGAAAAGTGGGTATCAGGGCTAAATTTTCATGTCAAAACTGCGTTTGTGTCCTCGGCACAATCTACTCAATTTTTTCTGAATTTGAACTAGTCATTCGATGGGAGTATTTTAATCGTAAATTCATTTATTTTGCCAAATTCCTTTAAAATTAGTCCACTCGTTTGGTTGTAATCGTGGAATAGACGGATAAACAATTCTAACGAAATTCCATACAGTCGAATAAAAACGGAACATCACTCGTTTCGGTCACTAATAAAAATATTCGCGAAATTTAGTTTTGGAAAGGTAAGAATTCAAAGTCAAAAAGTGAACATAAGAATATTTGTATCAATTATTTTGAACATTCTGTACAAGCTTAAAACATCTGTTTGTCACACATTTATAAATTATACATATATAATATTGTAATTATATAATAACAATCTTATGCATTTCAACATACTACCTAAAATATGGTAAAAAAATTGTATCTGTACATTGGGTAAGCATAACAGTTATACTTATGCGGATATAATCCAACAGATCGTGATTCGTGGTCAAAAACTACAGAATGCTAGTCAACGGTCGGAACTATAGCTTCCATATCGGAGTTCCGAGAATGCGCAATCCCTGAATTTCGGATAAAATTTTGAAAAACATCAATTTCGGAACTGAAGGAATTAAGATCGGAATTCCGGAATTAATGAAAACATTAAAAATTAATACATTTTTGCTTAATCTGCCGACCAAAAAATCGACCGTAATATAGAGTTTTTACCAATGATTAAATACTAGTTACTACCTGCGACTCCGCACGCGATATTATGATTCACAGTAGCGGCAAGACTATCCACGGAATCTCTCATATCATTGAAACTTGACATTCATTTCGATAGAACCGATCTAGCCAGCAATCGGTAGAAGTTGTAGTAAAATTCTACCGATTACAGACTCGCTAGAAGTTTTAAACTTCTATCGACGAGGTCGATTTTATTAAAATAAGGTCTGAGTGTTTTTTCATAAATTACATTCAATAAATTAACTCTGTGCCAAATTTACACTTTTATAAGTCAATATTTTTTGCATCTTTTAAAGCACCTGGTGCCAGAGGCCCGACTACTGATTTGCTGACTTATTTACACTCTAAATATAGCTAATTTCAGACTTTTAGTCTTTATAATTATTGACCACGAGCTCTTGGACTATTATATTAGTTACTTATTAATATTAGATTCCTTGTTATCTTGAGGATAAACTTATTTTTTATTACTTTTACTCGACTACGGCAAGCCAAAAGAAAGGATTATGATTTATTTATGCGCGTGGGTCCTAATATGTATGTAGATGCATCCTCCTGGTGACCAAATTAGTGTACCGATTTTTATAAATGAGGTGTCGTTGGATTCGTTTCATTATCTGCCATATAGACCAGGGTCGATAATAATTTTTGAGACCAAAAAAAATTATAGTAGGATGAAACCCATTGGAAAAGGTAGAGAATATAACAAAAATTAAAGGAAAAATAATTTACGGTCGATCTGAGGTCGGGAAGGGGAGTTTTTAAGGGTAAAAAACGGTTTATCTCGATTTCCGGCAAAACTACAAGTCCTATGAAAAAAAGTTAAATGCCAAAGTTGTAGGTAATAAAAATATCTACAACTTTTGTTTTTACACTTTTTTCACATAACCTCAAAACTTATGTGAAAAATTCGAATAACCAAGTTTTTGGTTTTTTATTTTTATCTTTTGCAAAAAAAAATATTTTTTGAAATCTCTACTTTCTGATGGTATGAAAAAAATATACATTACTACGGTAAATGTTCTCAGAAAATGCAAATAAGTTATCTTAAAATAGCAATAAATAGGCATCTACGCATACAGTCTAATAAATTATATGCGTAGATGCCTATTTATTGCTATTTTAAAAAAAAACCAAATTACGTTTATTTTATATCAGTATTCGAATACTAAAATTTTTTCTTCAGCTATTACATATAAAATTTAAAAAAATATTGTCTCATCTTTTGATTTCCTTGTTTTCTTCTTTAACGTGGTTGACTTTTAATTTTTTAGCATCTATTATAATATCTATAAGAATACAAAGGAATGTAAGCGACAATACTATGTCTTTCCAATACCTCAAAAAATAAACTGGGAAAAGTGTACATTTTTCAAACTGTACAAATTTACTTTGTAAATCCAGGAGGATTCTCTAAGAATGCGTTGTTGTCTTTTTAGATTTATACCGCGATATTAATGAACTGTGTAAATTAAAAGGTTACTAGATTTGACCCACCAGTTGCCTCCTGTGTTAATTAGAACCGCGCGAAATAATCAGTTCTACGTCTACAGCTACCTTGAATCAACACTGACCAAAAGCAAAGTCTGCATATGTTAGAGTCAGCGCACATAGACTATTTTTTATACCGAAAACTCAAAATTTAAAGACCGCACATTCTATCAAGTACGACTAGCACAGCACGAAGCAGAAAATCTGTTCGTGAAACTACCCATGTTATTTGTAACGACCGTTAGTCGGTCACCTACAATTTCTGTCTAGTTGTGCTCGTTCGATCTAGTGTGCTATAGTGATGTGTCCTTTTCATTAATTAATTTGTATTGATAAAACTACTTGAAAAATGCTAAATGTCTACCGCACATCAAGACACCTGCACTAAAATTTGCTGGTTTGTGCTGCTCTAGTGCAATTGGCACGCTTGTGCTGTGCTAGTAGTGCTACTCCATGCTTAAAAAGTGTGCGCAGTCTTTTAGGATAGGTACTATATCGCGATTCGACGTTTGTGTATTTCATCTATGTAAGTATTAGTAAACATATCTGACTATCTTCAGGCGACTTGATCGCAAAATCGCACGACAAAAGGTAACATATTATGTGTGATGGCATTTGGACGTGTAAATAGCATCAATGCTAATAAATTATTGTCGATACTTATAAAAAATAGCAACGGGTCCCGTCTGTTTATAAATTTAGTTTTTCCGGGTTCTTTTTATATTTTTGTACAACTGACTAGTTTAAAGTCAGGATTTATGGGGTTGCTGGGTAAGAAAACGCTGATCTAACGAGGAGTTCTTCTCTTTATTTTCGATAGTTTATTTATTGCAGAGACAATTATCGGATCAGATTCAATCCTAGGATTGTATACATAATATAAATAAAATAATGCTAGTACTGCCTCACCCGAATTATTAAGTAAATATAATTGATTTTTACAAAATCTTCGACCTGGTTTTGGCCGAAGACGAAGGTGCAATTTTTAGCTGAAGGTGACCGAAGTTTCAGTCAAACTCTAGTATCCTTGCGTCAATTACAGTAGCCATTGTTTTTACAAGATAATTAATTTGTTTTAGTTTCTAATAGCTACACTATTGAAATAAAAAACAGAAACTGAATAATCTTCTGCGTTACCGGGTCTTATTGGATTACGGCCTACAAACCCGGAAACCAATAAGATTTAGAACAACGTCGAACGTGAAAGCCTACATATTTAGAGAAATTGGACAGATGTCAAAATCTCTTGATTTGTTGTTTCTAATTTCGATTTAGTATGTGGTCCTGTGCCCTTTTAAATTCTATTAAGAAACACCGCAGACAAAAGCTATTGTTAAAAATAAATCATTTGAATGGAAGTCCCTTAAAGAGCAACTACATCTATCCGAAGTATAAAAAACGCAGCAACTGGAAGAGGTTTAAATTAAATTAACTCAACTGTATGTCTACAATGATGGGAGAATCCGAGCGTTGTGAAGATGCTTCTAATGGCACGTGCAGTGTTCTTTCATTGTCATCCTAATTCCTAAAGTGAGCAGATCTTCATTATACGAGTAGTGTTGTCCCATAACCCCTTATTTATGGTAAGCGACGTACGCAATGCAGTGCGTTTACTGCGCGCTGATATCGTACTTAAATCTAGCGCACACCAGAAATGAGAGATTAGTATGGAAATTACATTCTCCAGACTCTATTCATTAAAAGCAGGAGGCCGTTGATACTGACTTGCCACAGTCATTCACTTGTTATGTATTTTTTTTCTTCAGCGGTCATTTGATACGTGAGTTTCTTTTGTTTTTTCCTCGTTCCAGGCAATTTGCATATATTGTACAATAAACAAAGGAAACATTCCTCGTTTAAGACTGAAATAATCCGGTTATGACGTTTTATGTCGATGTCACTTTAATAGAGATTAGAGGGAGAATCCGCATTTAGCGTTTCTTTTTTAAATTTTAATTCATGTGAACAAGAAAATTTTTTGAAGAGTGATGAGTATCAGAAGTGCCCCCCCCCCCTCCCCGAAAAAAACACCAAATCGTTTTCCTTCTCGACGTATGTTTCACTTTAGCATAATTCTAAGTAAAAATATACGTATATGAAATATAAGAAAATAAAAAAAGACTGGCCTTTATTTGTTGTTATGAAATTTCAGAATCTAATAGCATAAATAGTAGGATAATAGGAACTTGCACTAAATAAGGCAAATGCTAATGTTTCCAATTTTTCAACGTTTCGTTGACTGTTTATCAACGTCTTGTTGCAAATTTGTAAATTTTAGCATTTCCCATTATCCTATTGTTTATCATGGTCGATTATATCAATTTTCATTTAATAAAATTTGTTAGTTATCCTAGCATTATAGGAAAGGAATGGTTGCAGTAGCGCCGTCTCTTCCATGATAATCTGACAGCAATGCTGATTCACACAACTAATGAAAGGTTACTAAACTAAATCATAATTTTACACAGCTACTGTCTGTTGAAAAAAAGTATAGTTCGGGTGAAATTAATGTTGTACTCGTATGTATTTATATTGTTGTATCAAGAATATATTTGTTGGTACAATCGGTCTCGTGCCAAAATACTCCTACCACTAGTTAAATATTCATTGAAACAATTAAACGTTTCCGGAACTTGTCTGTTGGACAATTAGTGTACTTATTGTTGATGACGATGAAAACTGTATGCTGTTCTACGATGTACAGGGTTTTCACGAGTCTGACTTTTTTACAATTCCGCACCCGAATGAAACCCTATTTAATACTGTTTTCACCATCCTATCTGTTCGCCTCAGTTTTCTAGCTCATGCTCCAATAATGAAATTGGTCCATATTATGCAAATGCCCAAATGCTATTTTTATACGACTTATAAAAAAATCTGTATATGTGTTTCATATGGATCCTGCTTACTTTCTTGTACCCTGATAATTTTTATTCTACGCAACATAGAATAAATACGTGTACCAAAATTTTGAGCTACACCCAAGGATTGTTAAATAAATACAACTATAGACTCGACTCTAGATGCACCAGTTTGCTTCAAAATGGCGACCATTTAAATGTGAAAAAATCATATATGCAGTATAGGAGTTATTACATATATACAAAAATTTTGTTCTATAGGCATTGTAGATCTCTGAAACGGGTAACGAATTGCGTTGTATACATATGCATAGTAGTTACCTATACATTTGAGAAGCGTTCTTATAAAGATGGCAACATTGGCAACCCAGAAAATTTTCCCGGAAATTTTTAAAAATACTCTACAAACACTTATTATTGTAATTAATGTTGATGTGAAAATAATGAAGAAAAAAACAGTCAAGTGCGAGCCGAGCTCGCGTTGAGAAAGTTCTTTACCAATCCGTTTTTTGATGCACTTGGAAATTTTTTTTTTTTAATTTTCAAATTTGCTCCCGAAAATGAACCGCTAAAATCGGAATCCGTTTATTTACGCTATACGTCCGTTATTGGGTCATCTAACTCATATATAAAATTACACCTTTTTTCGTCCAGTAGATTCGGAGAAAATAAGCTGTGACAGACGGATACAAGAGTGATATAGGGGTTCGTTTTTTGTACAGAACCCTAAAAAAATTTAAAAAATTGTATTTCCCGGTTGCATATGATTTAGAAACATAAAATTCGATAAATGTGTCTTCTTCGCGATTACAAGTTACGTGAAATGAGTTTCATCAAAATCGGTTCAGTGGTTTCTGACATAAGCATTTCAGAACCTCATTATATTCATATTAATTTATAAATAGTAATCGGAAAAAAACTTAATTTTTACTATGCCTCCTGAAAGTAACAAGTTAATTAACTTATTCTTGCCAGTAGATATAAAATTTATACCCAACTTTGTATAATTTGCCATTTTTTATTCTGTTCATTAATCAGGACAGCATCGGCATGTAAGGATATGTCGGTTAGTACTAGCGAAAACTACGAAGCGCTCTGCATGCAAACATAGTTCGACCTTGGCTGATTTTTATTTGTCTGTCCATCAAATATAAATTATTAGTAATTAAGACGTTCCCAAACAAGTGAAGAGTTTTTTTTTGGTTGGTTCTGTAATTAAAACAAATGAAACACAAACTGTGATACGTGGCTCCGATGTGCAGATTATTTAAGCGATTAATTAACCGAGCTAGTTTAGCGTCTGCAAACAGTCCAGACTGTCCAGACAATTAAATGTGCAGTGTGGATTAATTCCCGAGTCCCTGGTAAATGAAGTGACGTCATGGTGATTCAGTTGTTCGTTGTATAGTCAACGGTCAACAGGCGTCCAACTAAATATGAATTTAATCAGACAGCACGATGCAAATAATAATTAATTTGAAAGATTGCAGTGAAAAAACGATTTTGTTTTTGTCAAACTATGAAAACAACTCAACGCCTTTTATTATGGATAAATAATAAATCATTGCCAATATACATAAAATAATTAGTCATTACCCGCGTCAACAAATTTTTTTTTCATTTTATAGATAAGGTAGGTAGTCTATCTTTTGAGGAGCCTTATTAAATTCAAAGTGGAACTCTATAGTCGGTGACTGACATTAATCCCAAGCGGAGTGACCTCGATAACAATTAATATGGCCGCTGTCAAAGCTAGTTACATCTCATTTTCCCTCACTCGACATTTTTCATGCATGTTACTTTTAGCTACTTAGCTTAATGTAGGTACATTAGGAATATGAAATGCATAATCTGTCATGTTGTGTTGACTTTGTCAAAACACGAATTCAGAGTGAAGTAAGCTAGCGTTGTTAGACCATTATATTAAGTTGAATCGTCAAAGGTCAGTGCAGGATTGAAACTCCATTGACATGTTAAAAGGACAAGGTCATCCCACATAATATAATCTTAACTTAGTGCGATTTAATTACGAATAGGTGTACCAAATAATGAAATCCTCTCAAGAGTTTAAGAGTTATGACGGAATAGACAGAAAAAATCGAATGGTGATCAGTTACGTCATTTGATTTGGTATCTTGCAATATGTCTAAAAACGTCGAACAACTAGGGAAAATCTCTCTTTACAGTTTTTTTTATCTACTGTATAAATAGACCTATTCTTATATGGTATTATCGATTCTAGAGTTTTAAATGTGTACATATCTAAGGTAGTTGAAAATAAAATAGTTGACCGCTGTCTGATGTGCAGTTGATTTATTGTTGTTTATCGCACTTACAGATGCTTCGGGTCCAGGGAACATTTAACAATACAGCAGTAATGTAGGGAAGGGCGTATTAATTGTGTGCATTGCATTACAGTATCTATATGTACATACTATATACGACTAATATAGAACATAATCTAATGTCTCAGAATATAGACTAACTAGCGGTCCAGTCCGGCTTCGCCTGGGTGTAAATGTAATATATAGGATATAAAAGATGAGAATCATTATCATTAAATTCTCAACGTGCATTGAATTTGCGCGAATTCAATCGCTTTTATTTGTGAATGTTCAAAAATCGAAGAAAAATCTCATTTCCCAAAAAGAAATTTAAAAAATTCTGTTGATCCGATCGCTACCAAACTTCAGAAGATCACCCGCTGGGCTAATCTAAAGATTGTCTGAAAATTTCATCAAAAATGGTGTACCCGTTTGGAGTCCATAGATTACATATACATCTTCTTTTATCTATATATAGATTATTAAAATGTAAAAAGTGGTTATTGTGACATTACGATAATAGTTGGACATATAGTATTGGGAAGTTTTTTGTAGTTATTGATATGTTCTTTAATATTGTAGAACATACTTTTGTTCTATCATCAATAGTTTCCGCAGCGCATGCGACGAAAGATGTTTTATGGCATTTTTTTTACACCTTGGGTTACGTTACTAAAGTTTTAGTAAGGATCCCTAATATTTTCTAGCAATAAATATAGCCTAAGTTACTCAGGGTGAATGTAGCTTTCTAATGGTGAAAGAATTTTCTAAATCGGCACAGTAGTTTTTGAGTTTATTCATTACAAACATACACACACACAAAAATACAAATCTTTCCTCTTTATAATATTAGTGTAGATAATCTGATGTCTCAGAATATAGACTAATGAATTATTGGAGCAACAAACAATAATTCCATACCCCAATTTTCGGCAGTTTTTCCGCATTCTGATAGATTTTGCAATGAAACTTCTATAGCGCGTCTATAATTTACAATGGACCTTCTATAGCTAGGATAAACTTGTTAGGTGACGAAACAAAAAAGCGCCATATTGAGAAAGCGTATGAAAATAATCTACTTACTTATAGTCAGTCAACAGATAATTTCAATTATGCGTTATTGTTTAACGGAATAGTATGTCCAAATAAATAAAAATGATAAATTGTTATTAGCATATAATTTCGACAGAGCATTGGCCCCAAATTTTTGTATGTTAAAATGTTATCCTATATTTATTTGATAACAGATAGTTTTTTTATATTATACAGTGTGTTTTGTATTTCTGAAAGTTTATTCTTATTTAACAGTATCTACCTACAAATATCTTCTGCATTTTTCATTTCAGATCCTTTCTCCTCGCCTAAAAACGGTTACAGCTTTGTCGGCGCTATTTTTAAAGTTAAAGAATTCGAGTAAACGCCAAATGAAGGACCAAGAATCACACTAAAGATTCTACAGGGGAATTTTTTGATACAACTTTTGGCTACGCGTGAAAGATTACGTAATTTATAATTATATGGTAAAAGCTAGTCCAAGATTCTTTTTAGTGTATTTGCCATGGTCGGATGGCGGGACCTAGGGGTCGGACCAAAATTTCTCGACGTTTCATAACCTCCTAAACACTTGGCACCATTTTTAAAAATGTTTATATATATATGTATATATATATATATATATATATATATATATATATATATATATATATATATATATATATATATATATATATATATATATTTATATGTGCGGGCAATAACTTTCGAAGGAGTTAATTCATTTTAACGAAATTTGGCATACATGTTGGAATCCATCACCGCACGAAGCCTATTTAAAATGGGCCCAATCGGGTCATTTTAAGGGTAGTTTTTAGGGGTTGAAAAAAGTTTTTGGGCCCAAAAATACCGAAAAAATTCTCAGAATCGTTTCAAAATTGAAATTTAACCCTTTAGTAGCAATTAAAAAGTGCTCCTGAAATTATAAGCAAATCGGCCCGACAGGACCGGACTTACAAATTTTATGAAAACACTAGTTTGCGTATACGAATTTACTTACTGAAGGTCGTATTTAATTTGGTGCAGATGTTGGATTGATAACAATATTTCAACTAATAAAATTATTATTGTAAGGGGTGTATTAAGGGGTTCAATTCTTTTTTATAAAAACAAACTTAATTTCATTTAATAAAGCCACAATACCTGTATTAGCAAATACACTATATTGTCGGTAGGGTTTTGGCACTGCGACCCGGATTTTTTTTTCAATTTTTCGCCTGTAGGATCTGTAGTGTGACAATTGGTTTATCATTTGGAATTTATCTGAACCCTTAAGTTTTAAAAAAAGAGTCGGGAGACTGAAATAGTTTTTAGGCGAGGGAAAAGGATTTTAGATGCAGGGGGTGTATGTAGGTAGCATATTATACCCTTAAAAAAAGTACTAACTAATTAATAAATTACCTGAATTTTAAATTGAAAATTTAAAAAAAGTCGCGCGTTGTTGTTAGTGTAGACAAGCTCCCCAACGTTTTAAATACGAGAGTGTGAATGAAAGAGCGCGAGAAAACTTCAACGTTAATGACATTAATTGTCGAGCGTCTATAATATACAACCTCTGTCTACGAGAAAAAATCACGTATTATGATATAGATTACTTTTAAACCAATGATATTTAACTATGATGAATGACACAATTGCTATTTGCTAATGATGTAAATTATTGTAAATATGAAGCACGCCGCCATTATAACTATAGTAATAAATATTTTGAGTTATAAATTCATTTTAACGATCATTTGGAAACAGCCTGTTTAATTCTATTTATCTATATTATAATGTTTTGATATAGGACAATACTTACTATCATGAATGTCTGACCTCTAATAGATCTTTACATACACAAAAAATTGCGTTTTATTTTTTATTTTTTTAGTTTATCATAATATTATATTTATATAATGTTATTTATCAAGTTATTATTTATAGTCTGATCGAAAATTAATTTTACAGTTTGAATGAAGTAACTAGTCAGGACCAACTTTTGCGCGACGCGTCATTTTGGGAAGGGTGCCGAAATTTATACAAAAATTAAAAAAAAATGAGATTCACCTAATATTCAATCATGTTACCAAGCTTTGTCTATTTACTCAATGAAACGGTGAGCAAAGGCAACAAAGAGTGCAAAAAATATTTGTCCGTCTCATTTTTCGAAGTAATTACCTGGTTATTTCGATAATATATTAGCATGGAGTCTCCATTGATCGAAAGTTCTGTCTTTATCTATGACCGCTAATCAGAACTATCGAACTGTTAGCACAAATTTAAGTAAAGAATATTTTTTTATCTGCATCGCGTGGGCTCAGGGTCCCTGCTATTATTTTGTAAAGTAATAAACTAAGTAGGGGAAGGTAGGTACTTTAAAATGGGATACTTAGGTAAAATGGGATACCCTAATTATTTTTAAATATATCCAATGATATCTTTTGTAAAATTCACGAAATACACCTCACTTGATAAGCATTCATCTGTAGTACTTTCAGTACGATAGTGTTACAAGTGTCAAATTTAAGCAAGTTTTTAAGTTTTCAACAGTTTTGTTATAAGAATACTGGTATGATAAGGTAAGCATTTTGCCTAATTGAATAAGGAGATTATGACGGCGATATTTTTACCAGTTTTAGTGTCAAAATGTGTCACTTTGTATATAAAATTTCCGCGCCAATTTTGTAGATTATAATAGTGCATGCTGTTTTTGACATAGTGTAGATACGTTGATAAAATGGGATATGGAGTATATTGCTAAAACGCCGCAAGGAGCAAGTGGTAAAAGAAAAAGCGGTAAAGAATACGAACGCAAAGACAAACGGTGCAAAAATGAAGAAGAAAATAGAAATAATTACCATTGAAAATAAAAAAACTGATAGTGAAGAAAATTCCGTATGCTTTTATTGCGACATCGATTTTTTTAAAAGTAAGGCAGGAGAATCATGGATTCAATGCAATTCTTGCCAAAAATGGATTCATGAAGCATGTAGTGGAGCAAACAGTGATGATGAACACTTCGACTGTGATCTTTGTTTATAATTTTACGTACACTAAACACAATCCCATTTTAGCGACATAATGAATCCCGTTTTAAACACACAGTGTTGCTAAAATGGGAAATAACCATGCGACAAAGAAAAACATTTTTTTTTTTAATTTGTAGTCTTTATATCATTTTTGTATTTTTTTTAAACAAAGTTATGTCAAAACTGTCACGTATTAAATTTGCAGTAATTAACTGTCTGTATTTTTTTTTCAGAACTTGTAATACCTTAAGTATCTCATTTTAGAGTACCTTCCCCTACTTTTCTTTTGATACACAGATAATTAGATGATGAAGATGTATATTATCACACTATAGAGCTAATCCGGAATTATAGTCCTATTCTGTCATTATTTTAATATTCTACAATTTATTATGTCTAGATTTCTCAAAGATCATTTATTGTCTGTGCGAGACTATAAAAATTTAATCGCGTTCTCGTCTCAGAATTTACTACGAGTAAAAATAGTATTAATCCTGTCTTAATAATTGTGCCTCGACGTAACGTGACGAGAAAAATCGGTTTCACTTTGGGAGCTATAAGAAATCAATAGAAATCGTGTATGAAAGCATAAGATGATATGATAACTTTTGACTTCATGAAATCCTGTGAAATCTCTAGCAATTTACATAAAAATCACAATCAGAAATATATAAATAATAATAAATATTATAATCAATGTATTCCATAAATTTTACAGTCAACATGGCAATTCGAAAATATATAAACCTATTGCAACTGTGATGTACAAAAAAAGCATCAACAGAATAAAAAGAAATTCCCTATTTTTTAATTCATTTAAATCTCGTGTGCAAACACGTTAAAATCATTTGAAATCATAACTTAATTCGTGGCTTCAAAAGATTAATGAAACCATTTGAAACGGAAGAAGTAGTCGCTTGAAATCACATTCTGGTTATAAATAAAAAATCTTGTCTCAGTGACAACACTATTACGCATCTCACATTCATGATACTAATTTAAGATCACGTGAACGAAAGATTAATAAAATAACTTAAAATTATAGGAGACATCGTTTGAAGTCATCATATAACCACATTCTGATTGCAATAATTATTGCGAACTGAATAGTTCCTCGAAAACATTTCGTCTACCTAATTCTCATCGTTCATCCACATCCATGGACCATGATATACACTTTTGTGATCATGTGATGGAATGCAGATATTTACCTGGTGATTTAGAGTAAACAGTTCGACTATACAAGTGTATATTTGAATAGATATGTTTGGTGTCCAAGCGGAAGTGTGCTTGGTCGGCTTTGTATGGTCACTCCACTAGTCACTTTTTACAGTCACCGCGAGGGCGCAACTTCCCGCATGTCACACATCACTTCGTGTTGACTGTTGTACAGTGGAAGTCCTCTAGCAAGCCTTCTTGGCCTCTAGATGCAACAGGAATGAATACACCCAGAGTTAAGGCCCATTCACACGGTGCTGGATTTCGTGCTTGCTCACTTGCTAGGTTCGGTTGCAGGCTGCCATGCATGATATCCTGCTTGGTGGTCGGTAGGGAACGTTGGTAGTTTACTTTACACGAAGCTTGCTCGTTTGCTCGCTGTTTTGCTAGGTTGACAGTTATATTTAAAGAAAACGGCGATATTGATATTTAGTAGATATATCTATAAATCTTTATTATCAATAAAATTTTTATTTTCAATATAACTCAACGTAATATAATTATTTTTACAAGGTAATAGATTTTAAAAATAACAGTACATTTATATACTTATAAAAAATCAGAAAAACGATTGACCCTGCAGGCCATCCCTGGAACTAGTTTTCGAGATATCGAATTTTGAAAGTCTATTTTTCTAATATATATAGAAATGGCAACCCGATGTATATGCATAAAGAATACATAAAAATCAGTATATGGACATTCGTATCATAAACAATTATTTACACTTTCTTGGTCCTAATTTGCATCATGACAATTTTTGTTATATTAATATTGTATTACATTAACCCGCCAACACGCAATATAAAATCACCCAAAACGCAATATAAAACCCCCAAAACGCAATATAAAACCCCCAAAACGCAATATAACCACCCAAAACGCAATATAACCCCCCAAAATGAGTACCACTTATATTGATATTATGGGTTTTCGTATGCCGTACCAAACTACATTTATGATGAAACTTTTTATGACAAATATCACATACAAAAGAGACTTTTGTCACCACTAATTACTAAAACAAGAAAATAATTTATTTTTATTATATAAAAGAAAATTGGAAAATAATGTAATATCATGTAAAAAACGAAACAGTTGAAAAAAAAGCAAAAAAAATCACAAGTCGCCGATCTTGGGATTCGAACTCTGTACACATGTAGGTGTGAAACAATGTACGCGCGCTTAACCACGAGTCCATCCATGTTACCTCTCGGACTCGCTTAATAATAGTATACCATGTATCGCCAAGTCCTCAAACTAGCAGGCAGCGCTGCATGAAAAAATAGCACCGGACCTATCACCAAAATATAGCAAGCTAGCGAGCAGCGGAGCAATCAGTGACGCCATTTCCAGCAGCGTAGCATGCAAGACGGCCATCAGGACTCCGAGCAAGTGAGCAAGCACGAAATCCAGCACCGTGTGAATGGGCCTTTAGTAGTAGTCTCGCTTAGAGAAGATGATAGCAGGATCGGGAATCTGCATAGCATGATGAGTGGGAAAAGCTATCAGTATTTTAAATTGTAATTTCAGCAATGGTGTGTCTCAACTAGCCACAAACAACTAAATGTAAATATTCATAAGACTACTCCTTACTAGAAAACAGATCCGTCCGACACGAAATTTATTTTTGCGCAGAAATGACGCCACTATCTTCTCTAAGTGGTACTATTTTACCTACTCAGAAATGTAAGAAATTAAATTAGGAACGTTTTTCTATAGATATATATTTTTGATAGGATGCTTATAAATTGGGATATATACACTTCGTGTGATAAAAATGGGTAACCAACAATGTTACATTTTATACGATGTCGTCAATTTTTAACTCTAAGAGCCAAGGCACTAACTTTTGGTTACAGAAAAAATGTGTGATGTTTGTAAAAATTATGAAAAATTTAGAAAATTTGAAACTATATTTACCATGCATACATGAAGATGGACTTTATGTAGAAGGTTTCTACTGTATAAAGTATTTCATGCTGGCAGTTTAATTAGTAATAATTACGATATTACATATTTTTATCTCAGTGAACTAAGTCTCGTTTATTTTGATGTGATCATCTGCCTTACTTTCATAATTTATCCATCTTTATTAAAATAATACATACCGGTTTTAAAGTGTTCGGTCCCTTTATAACTAACACGTATAAAAGAAAAACAAAACAAAAAAAATATTATTGTCTTCGGATAATAAAAGATAAAGACATGTCTAATTTTCGAATTTTTTTTTTTTAACTTGAAAATCGATATTTGAGAACTATTTTGTGCAATAGTCGAAATGCTTCACATAGATTTTTAGTTTGGTCGTCGGATTTCTATTACGAAATTACTTTTATCTACTTATATTTTTTGAGTTGATGGGCTTTATATACGTGTACGAAATTTAATCGAAATCGGATTAGGTATACAAGAGTTATGACATAACACTCACACATAACCTCCCTTTATAATTTAATTTTTAGTATTGACGATTTTCTATTATAATAATGATGTTATTCTGCAATTTCGTCTAAATTAAGACATTATAAAATTGTTCTCACGATATCCAGGTAAGCATAAGATGTGTTATGCGTCAGGTAAACCGATACGAATATGAAGGCCCGTCTATAATAAAACAGGTATCTGTTTTCTGTCAGCAATTTTGTGGTTTCATTATTGTGTAAACAAAGACGGGGACGCAATCTAAACAGTCAACTCTTTCTGAGAACGAAGAACTGAAATCCATGTTTTTTAACAAGCAAACGTTCTTATAGCGAGGTCCCAACAGATCTACAAATTATAGTTACGAGTATGCATGGTGTCCCAAATGACGTTAGTTGTTACTATCTTTGTTAGGCTGCACCTACATTGGATTCGTGTTCCTTCTGATCCGATGTTGATCGACATCGGAAGAAAAACAAACATCAAGATTATAATGTAGGTGCCCACATTGGAAAGGGAAGCCCGATTTTCTTTCTAATCTTAATGTTTTATCTTTTTTCGATGTTGGACAGATCAATGCAGAATTTTGTGCTCATTAATATAACGAACGTATGTCAATCGGATTAATGTATTTTCAACACTATTAATTATTTTCAAATGATTTTACTTACGCATTTTCAAGTTTTCAGTCCCTACTTCTCAGGCAAAGTGTCTTCTCTTACGCTACTCAGTCATTGTAAAAATACGTTCGACAACGTTTTATTTCAAATAATGCTCGAAGTGAGGACGAAGGAAAAGTTGAATTCGTTCCGACAGGGTGAAAGTACCAGTTCTACTGTATTTAGAAAAATTGAAAATTATCATTTTTGACGAAAACGTCATAAACTTTTTATTTGGTTTCGCCAGGTGGCTTTTTAGAATTTTATTTCGTTCACAATAACTTCTGCAAAAATGCAACAATTCGAAGAACTTTTTTAATGTGTTTGTCTCAAAAGAACGCCAGACACATTAATTTTTATGCTAATGGGAATATGCGCAATTTTGTATATGCTTTATACCTACAACAGCGTCTAAGTATTCTATAAAGGCTTTTGGACAATTTCCACTAATGTTTTTTATGTTAAGGAAAATGAATTTGAAATATGGAAGTCATGGAGTATGCTGGAGAGAGGGATTAAGGAAAGAGAGGAGGCAGATATAGGTTGTCGATTATAGTCGCTCGAAAAAAATAGAGTTTAATAAATAAGTTTGAAGATAAAGTCACGAAAAATTCGACATTACTCAGATTATTTTTTTTTAGCTACAGATATTGAGATAGCAAAGGCGAGAAATGTTATAGATTTTATTAATGCCGAAGCCCTATCACTGTGACAATAATATATGCGTAAAAATAAAGCTTGTTATTAGTTATAATGTCTTATTATTTTCGTCAAGATTTAATCCAATTCACGCCACGACGTATTAAATTAAAGGTCTTGAATAGTTATCGAATTTTAAAGTTCGCCATCGAGATATTTTTGACAGCAATATGGACTTGTTTCATTCAGTGGTGATTTTTCGAAATGTTTGATGTAATTTCCGAGTTTTAAATTTGCGTCTAATCCCTTGTTCGGTTTGAAAATATTTGTACAGTTTTTTTTCTTAGGAAGGGTATGTTCTACATTGTCACATTGAATTGCCGTTCCATTAAGCTTAATATTTTCGTAGCGTTCTATTAATACTGCACTAATATATAAAGAGGAAATTTTTGTTGGTTTGTGGCGGGTAATTTCAGGAGTTCCTCAATCGGTTTGAAAAAAACTGCGTATTTACATCTATTTAACATATTTGTTTGCACAATTTCCACTTAGAACAATATTTTTCTACGCATGTTGATTAAAACTTATAGCTTAAAAACGATTTTTCTATGTAGAATGTTAGATTGTACTTACAAGTACAATCTAATGTTCTACATGACAGAGAGTTTGACAGTGACTGTTACTGTTGCTGCATGTATAGAAATTGTAATTTATGATTGTAATTTTAATTTTTTTTAACTTGGAAGTTTTTTATATTTTATTTTTTCGTTACAATAGGAAGGTTTAGCTTTTGTGGCGTGATATTTGTTAGAGGGGTTGTAGAAAATGTAACGCAGCGTGACGAAGTGGGGAGAAGGGTCCAAAATGCCAAAATTTCATGAACGGTCCACTACTAAATTTTCACGGTGTTTTTATACTGCAAAAATCTCGATTAATATTATTAGTGAGATAACTTCCAAGAATTCAATGACATGTGACATTACAAGTATGATGCTGTTTTTTAAGTTAATGATTCTAAATTACATATTAAACTGCAACAAAACATATTCAACTAAAAAGTTAATTGAACCATTATTTTAAATAATTGTACGTACACTTCCCCTTTAGTTACATGCTGTACCCTCGATTGATGGTAAAGGTCTCCCAGCTCCTTATTTCTGGTATGCGCTATGTGTAATAACAAGAGCTGCTCGTATCAAAAGCATTGCATAGTATAAACCGCTTGCTATAAACAAGGGGTTAGACAACACCACTAACCTGTAAGTGCATTGTAATCAGCGTTGCTAGACGTACCGATTTTTAAATCAAAATTAAATGTCCCGCACTGGACAGGCTCAGTCCCGCTTTTCGGGGATAACTCGATCGTGCGTAAATAATTATTCTCTTATTGTAAGTTGCAATTTGTAACACTCACTCCTCAGACTATTGTTTGAAATGCCATATTTTTCTAATGAATAAAACTTTTTTGATTTTGATTTCTGTTTTTTTTTTTTTTTTATTCAGAAGACGAATAAGACTCAACTATTTAACGGTAGGGTAAATCTGATTTAAAATATCATATTTTTATTAAAATACATTTTCTATGGCTATTTTTGCTATCTATTGTCACGTAAACGTAATTTGAACTCAAATAAAAAGATAAATATTTAAAAACTTCTGATTATATACGTTTTTTTACTATGTCCCGCTTACGACGAAAGAATCCCGCTTTTTTCACTCAAAAAGTTCCAAAATCCCGACTTGGCAAAAAAAAAATATCTGGCAACGCTGATTGTAATCTAATGTAAGAGCAGCGTATGTCAAGAAAACCTTTTCCTTGGCCTTTTTTAGGATTCCGTACATCTCATGGAAAACCGGAAACCCTATGGCCTATAGTATCATTCTCGTGTTCGTCTGTCTACTGGACGAAAAAAATTGTAAATTTAGTATATATATAGAATTAAATGACCTAATCACGGACCTATAGCGTAAATAAACGACTATATTTTTTTTTAATAATTTTAAAATGTATAGTTTTAAAGATATTAAGGAAAATATATGAAAAACGAGAATTCCCTCCTTCTGTCTGCTAAATTTAAAATTTTGCAAAAAATAGCCAATAAGTATAGGTCCTCACACATAGTTTACAGGAAGACGTAAATGAAATGAAAGTTCTCACGGAAAGCCTCTATTCTGTTGGTAACCTTTTTCTGCGAGCAACTGCATCGTGTCAATTTTGATGCTACAGTGTACACGCGCTTCTGGGAGCAACTTCATCTTATTAATTTTGATCTTACAGCGTTAAAGTGTACGCGCGCATCGTAAAAAATATACTTCCATCACTTTTTCATAACGCGATTAACCGAGCTGGGTAGAGTAGTGGTGACAGCACTAGACTCGCATTCGGGAGGCCCGGGTTCGAATCTCGGTGGGGGCAGATGTGGCTGGGACTTTTTCCTATTGCCTCTCGCCGAGAAACTGTAATTCCTGTACCGGCCATCTTGATTGAGGTTTTCCATGGTTTCCCTCAATTAATTCCAGATAAATATCGAGATGGTTCCTTATTTGAGGCCATGGCCGATTACCTATCAAATTCCTAGTTCAAAAATTACCTACATTATCCTAATTTCCTATAATTCCTTCATTCGCCCATTGCTATTATACAGGGTGTCTCACCGAACGTTGGCTAACATGGGTAACTTTGTTATTAGTGGAGATAGAAAGTCGGTTAAATGGGCAAAGTAGTGCAGAAAATGGGGCTCATTAACATCCCGTCGAAAAAACAATTGAATTTTGACACCCTATGAATTTATTCAGAAAATAGTGAAAATTGCCATTTATGAAAACTGGCCATAACTTTTTTATTCATGAAGATATTTGAAAATTTCATTAACCATTTTTTGATAACTTTTTAAGGTCTTTTCAGTGGCGTAGGTTTAATTTTTTTATTTCCACTACATAATGAGATATTGACATGAACTTTGGTTTTTCTTATGGACGGCATTTTTGATTTTCAGATATTCGAATTCTACTTATTTTTCTGAATAATTTGACATAGCATATCCTATATCTAAACCAATCAGAAGCTACAAAACTGACAAAAATAGCTTTTTGGCGTTATCAAAGTGTGCCGTGTAAAACGAAATTTGTTGAAACAAATACATATCGACAGGTTAACAATCTGTCGAGCGATCGCTACAGTTTTGCTAATTCATTTTGTTTGATTTACTCTCTAAGATGGCTCAAGCATTCTCAAATTTGGAGAAACAGGCTATTTTTGTGCATACATTCAGCGCCCACGTGGTATTTTTGTTACGCTGAAAAATACCACGTGGGCTCAAGCACAATACTTGAACCTTTACCCAGAAAGGCGACAGCCTTATTCAATAACTTTTAGGAACTTAAATAGAAATTTTAAGGTATACGGTTCATTTTCAAAGAAAAAAGGCAACATTCAACACTGAGAAGAAGAATTAGGTTTAGCAAACGTTGAAATTAATGGAGAAAAGTTCCTAAAAGTTATGAATAAGGCTGTCGCCTTTCTGGATAAAGGTTCAAGTATTCTGCTTGAGCCCACGTGGTATTTTTGTTACGCTGAATGTATGCGCAAAAATAGCCTGTTTCTCCAAATTTGAGAATGCTTGAGCCATCTTAGAGAGTAAATCAAACAAAATGAATTAGTAAAACTGTAGCGATCGCTCGACAGATTGTTAACCTGTCGATATGTATTTGTTTCAACAAATTTCGTTTTACACGGCACACTTTGATAACGCCAAAAAGCTATTTTTGTCAGTTTTGTAGCTTCTGATTGGTTTAGATATAGGATGTGCTATGCCAAATTATTCAGAAAAATAAGTAGAATTCGAATATCTAAAAATCAAAAATGCCGTCCATAAGAAAAACCAAAGTTCATGTCAATATCTCATTATGTAGTGGAAATAAAAAAATTAAACCTACGCCACTGAAAAGACCTTAAAAAGTTATCAAAAAATGGTTAATGAAATTTTCAAATATCTTCATAAATAAAAAAGTTATGGCCAGTTTTCATAAATGGCAATTTTCACTATTTTAATAGGGTGTCAAAATTCAATTGTTTTTTCGACTGGATGTTAATGAGCCCAATTTTCTGCACTACTTTGCCCATTTAACCGACTTTCTATCTCCACTAATAACAAAGTTACCCATGTTAGCCAACGTTCGGTGAGACACCTGTATAAGTTGAAGTTTTAAAAATGTAGATAGAAAATAGTAATGGTGCGAATGGCGTCTATTATGACATAAAGTCGGGAAACGGACGTTAAACGCATTTATTATTATTATTATTATAACGCGATTAAAGAAGTATAACTTAAAAAATGCATGTAAACAGGATTAGCGGTTCTCGAGTTATATATTATTCGTTCTAAAGGACAAACAAAGAGATATTGGGTTTTATAATATTTATAGATTCGTGTTTGTTTTTCTGTGAGTAAATCTAAAATTCTACATTAAAATGTGACAACTCAGCTTGCGTTTATAAAAAAAGTAATTTATGGCAACAATCTAAGGTCATTATCAATCAATATTTTTCGACTGTACGTTACACAACCTTGTATTAATCTCAAAAAAATTCATTGTAAAAACTATAAAATGTGCAGGGCTGTTTATTAAAAAAAACCATCTTAAAATTATCTCAAACGAAATATATAGGTATATAAACATGTAATCTACGCGCCTACTATAGGAGGTCGCCGATTAAAACACAATATTCAACAGGTCACTATGTTGCGTGCAGTTACGAACACAAACCATACACAGTCAGGTGCCACTGTTACATAATTTGGTCGAATAAATGACTTATCCGGTTTGCAGCCCCCTTATATTCAGAGCCGTATTTGATCTGACTGACAGGTTGATTTACAATGAACTATATAATTTTATAATTAAAAGAAATTATTTTTTTTAGATATTTTGCACCAATATTATATAATATCGAGCTAACGTCGTACCTTGACTCATGTTTTAGCAAATGACGTAATACCACCACTGGCTAGACTACGTCACATATCTAAAAAGTTAGTGTTTGAAATAAACGTATAATTTTAATTTCACATATAATTGTTATTATATTCTATCCTTATTTTTAAAATGTATAGTCTGACTGAATCTGAAAGAATATGCATAGGGTCCCTTATTTAGGGAAAGCGGCATAAAAACAAACTAACGATTTGTAACTAGTATGTGTACTACAAAACGCACCTGTCATATTGTGACATTTCAGCAACCAAGACATATCCGACTTGAGCCGTTTCTTATACAATATCCAGCAGTGTCAATGTGGGGTACATTGATTGATGCCTTTGATTTGTTATAGAGATGTGTGTAGTTTTATGTAAGAATGAATCGTACTAATAAAATGTAATTTAAAACAAAAGTTGCCACTTGTCGACAATCGCATCACCCGCTATGCGAAAACATCTTTTCCGCTTATGGTTTCGAAAAATTCTAACTGCTACATGATATTCCACTCCCCTTCCGCATCGACGTGCTTTCGCTGGCCTAACTATAAGAATAGTTGGATTATCACAAAAATAAGAATTTTAAACTAACGGAATGACCCTATTTAACAAAAGTTACTTGGTCTTTGTTTGTTTGTTCAGAGAAAAAAGTACTAGGCCCACACTGTACAAAATCATTCAACCCTTCACCGTACTTCCTTAATTAACCCCCTTCGAACTAGACTCGTTCTAGTACACCTGTGTCGGTTTAAATATTTTTAATTCATTCATAAATGTTCCGTTTTTTTCTTATGCCATCGAAAATAATAACATGTTAGATTATATAAGGTAGGTCCGTCAAATATTGCCATGTTCTTAATATTGCCACCCGACAATACGTTCCCTAGCTCTAAATAACGAACTTAAATATGAAGTAAATGCAATTAGTTGTCAGTAGCGATCAAAACCTAAAAATTTGTGTTTTATGCACGTCCACTATAAAAACTTTGGAAGCTGTGTTAATTGCTACAAAATATCCAGCATTGATTATTACAAGGATCAGAACGTTATAAGATGAGCCCAATCAAATACTCACCTATCTCATATTCAACTCATTTTAAAACAAGAAAAAATCTAGCTTGCCATTTTTGTGTAAATAGCATATGAAATATTTCAAATACTGCCATGGCAATATTTGGCACACAACCTAAAAACTGATACTGAATAAGGATTTCTTTCAATTGTTTATAGAGATTTGTGTGATTTTATGTCGTATGAAACGTAAATGCTAGTAAATATCTATCAATATTAATAAATTAATCACAACAAGAGTTTTTCTTCTCTATACGAAAACATCTTCTCCGCTTATGGTTTTGCAGAATTTTAGCAGTTTCACTTCCCTTCCGCACAGACGTTCTTTGGTTGGGCACACAGTATGGCGTTCAATGGTAAATTTACTTTCAAAATGGATTTAGCACTGACTTTCAATATAAAGTTCTCTTTCAAAGAAAATGAATAGTACTGTTTAGGGAAGATAGTAGCAAGGTGGGGAATCTGTGTAGTAAGAATAGTGGGAAAAGCGAACAGTAACAGTATGAATGTGATTTGTAATTTCACGGACAATCGTAGGCCCAAGAGCTGTTGGGCATTTTTTAGTAGGTATTTGAGGCACTGTGAACATTTGTACAATAACTCTTTAGTAATATCCGAATACAAAAACACAGTCCTGGCTGAAGGGTAGCGGGGTTTAACTAAACCTCAAGTTTTTAAATTAGCAAAATTTTTGGTTAAAAACAAATCCTTGAGGCATTTTGAAATTTTTAGTACTTTGAAATTTAGTATTTAATGAGTTTGAAAATAAAAAGTCAGATCTTTTAATCGGGGCTAAACCTTAGCCAGGTCTTTGCAAAATTGTATGTTTTAAGACTTAAAAAAATATATTTGAGGCATGTTGAAATTTACACAGAATAATATTAATAACTAAAAATAGATGTATTCAAAAAATAGGTTATTTCGTTGGGGCATTTTACCTAACAGGCAGTTAATATGTTTATGTGAGTGCGAGTGGACAAGCGCTATGGGTAACTTGAAGTGTGAGAGACAGCCGAACATAACTGTATATAAGCGAATTTGCGTATAAAATCGACATTCACGCGAATGCAGTTAGTTTTCAGCATATGTCTACTCCTTTACAATGGTTTTAAAATAACAAGGAACCACACTGCATGAATCTCTGTTGTGCACAGCTTGTTTCCTTCCGGTTTTCAACGGGCATCGAAGTGGAGTACCTTTAGCAATTACCAAATACCTATATCCTGCGTCTGTTTCACTGGTCACCCATTTGCAATGTTCTCTGGTATGCTAGCATTAATGCATGAACGGAAGCACCCGTAGAAAAATGCATAATTATACTGAGTGTTTCAAAATTTCGTGGGGAGTGTGAATAAATCAACTCAGTCAGTATTACATTCACAGACATTTAGAACTGTTTAAGATCGAAATCGATATTTTTTTCATGTTTCTGTGACTAGAGCACAAGCAAAAAATTGATGTAAAGTTCAAATTACTCTTTTTGCAAGAAATAAAGACATCCAGCTTTCCATGAATTTTAATTGACCTATTTGATCTTAATTTCTTGACCCATCAATAATAAACAGAAAATCCAATTGATATATCTATCGGTTTTTAGAACTGTAACTAATATATGTTTTTAATGAACGAGCCAAGGAAACATCATATAAACAACGATGATGCTATGAACTCGACCGTTTAAATTTTGAAAAAATAATGTGTTTTTTTTCATTTCAGAACCAAACCGATGACAATTTCTATGAAGTCGGGTGTGCAAATGACTGTAGAATTGAGCAGGTAAGTTAAATTCGTATAACGTCTCAAAATTTCTTTATACAATAAAAATGTAGAGGAAGAGTCAAGGAAGTCATGCCGTCCTAGGCCTGGGCCTCATGGGCCTAATGGTAAATCCGCCACTGGCCATGATGTTTGACGTAAATAACGTGAGCCGCTCGAAAACAAAAAGATTAGGTGTGCTTTATTTTAACCAGCTTCAAAAAAATTACGTAAAGCCGTTTTAAGTATTAGGCAAAAAACAACCAATGACATTTTTTAAGTGAGACGGAGCTCATTCCAATTATGTTTTAAAAAAAAGTCGTTCATAGGCTCATTGATCTTCTTCTTCAAGTGATCCGCTTCACCCCAGTTGTAAAACAAATAGGGACGATAACCATAAATGCTTTCTGCAAATAACCTGAAGTGAATTATAGTGTGTTTGATGTAATTGTGTGCCGTAAGTGACGTCGTTATGTATGGACGGAACGTACGACGTGTGGGCAGTTAATGACGACACAGTGATGATGCTGTTCACGACACACACTCACATTGAAGATGGCCCGTTTTGTAGAATCGGTGGTCTGATTTTTGTGCACATGGAGGTAGAAATAACATGCAGATTGCATTAATTTCTTTTCTTCGTAAATAGGGCGTCAATTCAGTCTCGATATTTTTGGGATTAGAGATAACAGTCTCGATATTAGGTACCTGTAGTTGTAATGACATTGACCGTTTTTTAACTGAACATTATTTTTTGAACAAAATATTATTAGGTAATCGTACACTAAAGAGCAGTAAGTATATTGTATACCATAGTGTCGCAATGTGTTATATTTCGACGAGTAGTGATTACGTTTAAAACGAGCGCTAGTAAGTATTATCTTTAAAATCAAATACTTTAAGTGTTTGATAATAAATAGAATTAATGTTTAAAGTTATTATAAGTTAATAATTACAATAGTAAAGCGATATTAATTAGATGGTTTGTTGCAGCTGCCTGGCTCCTGGCCATGGCTGACTGTAAAGAATGAATTGTACTAACTGAAAGACGTCTTACAGTTTTAACAATCACACGAGTTGTAATTCCGTTACGTATGATATTTTTGCACGTATCCCCTTTAAAATAGCTGCTATTCACTTCAAATTCAGAATTTTTGACAGTTCACTTTTGACCAAACGTCATTTCTAATAGTAGGTTATTAAAACAAAAATCACAAACAAATAGTGATTTCATATAGAACTAGCGGCCCAGTTCGGCTTCACCCGGGTGTAAATGTAATATATAGGATATAAAAGATGAGAATCATTATCATTAAATTCTCAACGTGTATTGAATTTGCGCGAATTCAATCGCTTTTATTTGTGAATGTTCAAAAATCGAAGAAAAATCTTATTTCCCAAAAAGAAATTTAAAAAATTCTGTTGATCCGATCGCTACCAAACTTCAGAAGATCACCCGCTGGGCTAATTTAAAGATTGTCTGAAAATTTCATCAAAAATGGTCTACCCGTTTGGAGTTCATAGATTACATATACATCGTCTCTTATCTATATAGATTATTAAAATGTAAAAAGTGGTTATTGTGACAATACGCTAATAGTTGGACATATAGTATCGGGAAGTTTTTTGTAGTTATTGATATGTTCTTTAATATTGTAGAACTTACTTTTGTTCTATCATCAATAGTTTCCGCAGCGCATGCGACGAAAGATGTTTTATGGCATTTTTTTACACCTTGGGTTACGTTACTAAAGTTTTAGTAAGGGTCCCTAATATTTTCTAGCAATAAATATAGCCTATGTTACTCAGGGTGAATGTAGCTTTCTAATGGTGAAAGAATTTTTTAAATCGGCACAGTAGTTTTTGAGTTTATTCATTACAAACATACACACACACAAAAATACAAATCTTTCCTCTTTATAATATTAGTGTAGATATGTATAGCGAGACCGGTTTTGTTTCACATTACCGAACTAGTGCGTAGAGTTACTTCGCATGCCTGTCGTACATGCATATATAGCAGTTATTTTATAGAAGGTACTGCAGAATAGTAGGTATATAGATTGTATATTTAGTGTCTTAATTACGCCCGAGTGGTACGACAATGTGAAGACGCTTGTGACATTACACTTGATTCCAATTCAACCATACCAGGGCGAAGCCGGACTGGGCAGCAAACAATTTATATCATTATTGTTATCTAGTCATTACAGATAATTATTTTTCGATATTTAAAAATCATTATTGGTGATCCCCATAATTTATGCTGATGAAACAGCACGGAAGTAACGCAATGAACTATTATCAGCAGTCAGCTATAATGCATCCTTTTTTGTCAGCTACCAAAAAAATGAGGCTATATGTAGCTGTCACTGTGTTAGGATCTTAATGTTTACGCATATCAGTCTAGAGAGGCGGGGACTTACTGTTTTTTTGTTTTTTTTTTTTTGCAATCTGACAGAGTCGAGTCTACACATAGGTCAGTGGCAGCTGTCAGGAACGACAATGCCTAGTTCCAGTATTTATGATTACATAGACGCAGCATGTTGTATACTTTCAATGTTGGTGGGAGTCAAAGGGTTGTTAATTTCCAACTTCCTTATTAAAACATTGTATACACGCACACACAAACACACATACATCATAAACATTACAGAGATATGACACTGTTTAAGGCTTGGATGGAGCGCGTATTATGAGGGACGTATCAGGAATTTTCAAAGACGACGCTGTGAGTTTACACATTCTCAGATTACATATTTGATGAAGTCTAACGACGTCGACTGCATAGAAAAAAAAAATGAAGTATTAGGAATTTGTATAATATATAAAAAAAAGAATTGAATAGAATGGAAAATTTAAGTAATTATTCGTATGTGTTATTATATACAAATTAATCTATATACTAGTGTGTTTGGTAAATGAGTAAAGTGCCATTTATACTGAAAAGTGTAGGTACGTTAGTTTTACCAAAAATGCAAAAAAAAATAATTCAGACATCTATCTCGTGATCTCCTGCTCAAGAGTTCGGGCTGCTATTGTTTACACTTTTAGTCCAACATTGAAATATCGAACAGATCAGTGTATCATATACTTAACCGCTTAAAAAAGCAGTTATCAATTCGTTATGCATATTTTTTTTAAAGTAAAGATTCATTTGGCTCGGTATGGTAAAGTTAATTCATGAGATTGAAAATGTAACGAAATGTTGCAATATACGTATATCGTATACTATAAAAACCGGCTGTAGAACATTAAGCTAGGGTAGTGCCGAGACAGAGTGATTCGATCCCGGCGGTAAGTGCCATTATTATGTTTTTTATTTTTTTTAGTGGATAGAGTAAAATATTAGTCTCGTTTTTTTTTTTTTTGTTACAAACGCAGGTGTCAAAAATGTTTGTACACTGTAGCACGGTACCAAACACTGCACCTATTCATATATGGTTATTAATAGTGATGCAACGATTACGATTAATTCACGATTATTGCAATTGTACGATTAATCGTAATCTACATTATTATTGTTAACGGTGCAACAGACACGTGTTTGTGCGACTTCAGCTGGTAGGTATGTATGTATTTGTGAAATAGGTAATAAAGTATGTTACTTGTTGTAATTTTTTAGCCATTAAGGGGGGTTTCTACCTTGTTGGCCCGAAAACCTGCTGTTTTTTCTGGAATTTTTTTCTCGAAAAGTATAATAGGTAAAAGGATGAAATTTTCGCACAGTTGTATAGGAAAAAGTTTATTGAAGTTTTACAAATTTTTTCTCGGTGATCCAAGTAAAGGGGGGCAAGGGGGGTACCGAACAATGGCAGCAGGTCGGCGGCAACTCGTCCTCATGGTGGAAGTCCTAGCGTCCGTAAATGAAGTGTGAAACGCAAAATAAAAATATTTTCTTAATCTGTACACTTTTCCGCATCCAGCTTGAAAAAGTCCCAAGCAAGGGACGAAACGTCGCTATAAATAACAAATAAGTGCTTACTTAAAAAGTCCTTTTTCCCGACAAATCATTTTTATACTAGTTATTAACTTAAAAACTGCTGGACCGATTTTGATATATCATATAGATAAAGGTAGATAACGAAAGGGGACCAGGACACATTCTCGCTGCACTTATACTCCAAGAGTCCATTGTGCATGATAAAACTTGGGCCAATATATTCCTATTCTCAGGAATTGTAGTACCCATTAAGCGTTCTTATAATATCATAAAGCTGTCTCTAACGCATGACGCACTATTCTGTACTATGTGCTTAGAGGCTTGGCAATAATTGGCATGAGCAGTGGGGCTACACCTGTTTTATACAACTGGTAATAAATGAAAAAGTCTCTGTAAAACGCGTGCGATGATAATGGTGTATTCGTATTTTTATTTACTTTTTAATTTTTACAATCTCATATTTTAGTGTCGCGGTAAACGGGTCCCTTTATAGTCGGGCATTGCCCGACGCTGATGCAGATACCGGCCCAATAAGTGTGGCAGTGAAATTCGTTTCTGTTTTTATTTTTAAAGTAAACAGATGTTAAAACTAATAAATATTTATGACTTGGTTTATTATTCTCACAGGAATTGTGTATATGTTGTTCTGAACATTTTTACAAAAAATCAAACATTTAAATAATATATTATGTAACGAGTAAGTTAAAATGTCAATTTGTTTTCTTTCATTTTTGCGCAGTATTGTATATTTATAAATTCTACCACCGAATACTCTACTATAAATAATAATCAGACAATTTCGATTGTTGGACTCCAGCATTCAAAACAAATGTACGATTACCGCGACCCCACTGTACGATATTGAGATATAAATAATGTGATATATATATTACTTAAATGAAGGTACCCAAACAATGCATCTGCCTTGAGCCGAGCCTGACGACGAAACTGATACAGCTTAGTCCTTGTCTGTATTATTATCATTTATGCCTCAATGCATTTCAGCAGTGTACCCTGATATATAAACAAACCGCTGTGCTTATTGTCTTGTAAATATATGCACCATGCATAATTTAATCTGAGATGAAATTTAGTCAATAAAGTAAAAAATAAATTAGATGAGTTTTCCATAAAATTTAACCGCAGTTCTCGATTTCCGATTATCAGAGTCAACTTGAACTTCTAAACTGGTTTTGAACTGCTAAAGCGTATGTTGGCAATACAGAACTTTTCGAACACAACTATTGTAGTGCAGGCGCTAGGGTGCATCCCGTTTGAACAATTCGGTGGAAACATTCCGATTGATATAACAAAGACCTGAAGAATGAAATTCGTTGCCGGAAAAAGTCGGCGCGCATTTTTTTTAACCGGCCTGGGAATTATCATTTAAATTGCTTTGTGTGTTTATATGTCCGTTAAAAACGCGAGAACTACTGAACGAATTTGAGTGCGGTTTTTATCATTCAATAGCTTATTTCTTAAAAAAAGTTTAGATCTTTAAGTGGCTGACCCGGCGTCATCCGGGTGAAAATCGAATTGAATTCACTGTATTGAATAGCTTTGAATGAGGTTTTTATCATTAGATACCTTATTTATTGAAGAAATTTTAAATCTATAGGCCCAGTTTCGCCCGAGTATTGATGTTAATTCGGAGATCGAACGAGAGAAGCGAACGAGCAAGATATTCACTTGATTGAACGAACTAAGTGAATGAGCTCCCGCAACAATCTAAAGAGGGGATCACTAGTGTTCAAAAAGAAAAAAGGAACACAATTATTGTATTAATTATGTCGTCAAAAATTATTTTTTATTGCGCATGCAGAAAAATAGTGCCTATCTATGTAACCTTAGTTATGGTTGAAAAGTAACAGTTTGCCCATTGTTTACTTTGTTTTACTTTGCGCACGCAAATTCAGATAAACAAAAAAATAACGTATTATTGACATTAAACAAAAAAAAATGTTTTCTTATTTTTATAAAAGTTTTGTATTAGTCACCAGAATTGTTCACCATAAAAGCTTATATCTACGTACTGATATCTCCAACACAGGTCTTCCTTGGGAGATATCTAATTTCCTAAGTTATTTTTTTTTTTTTTGGTAATTTACATTATGTAGAATTTATAACTATAATTGTATGTTTCTATATGGAAATGAACTCTAATTCTAATTCTATTTAGAAGTGACATTTGCTCAACAGTGAACTGTCATAATTTTCGAAAATGAATTGGAAAATAGATGGTGTAGGCCAAAAACCTTATGATATTACAACGGTGGGGATACAATATACTACTTCGCTATTGTCATTGCTCTGGTATTTAAAATATCCACATATTTTTATTCTGAATTGTTAAAACATTCTAACCGGATAACGGATGTCCATTTCATCTCACAGATATGTGCGTATAAGTAATGACAGGTTAGGTTCCATACGGTTACAAAATGGTAGAGCATTAATGAGTTCAGAATTACAATATGTTTAATTAAATAATTCACACGGTTCGTATGACTTACATATAAATAAAAGAGAGTCTGCTAAACTGAACCAGTACATTTTATAGCCAGGTTTACATACAGGGTGTCGATCGTGTATTATTTTTCACGACCGATGATCCACAAATCCAAAATCGTATTGATTCATTTAATCCCGGACCTACGAAAAAATGAGTGGCATATGTTTCAATCGTAATTTGTACTATATCTGTGTACATCATATCTGTGTCATCATCTCTGAATAATATAAGTGGATCAATTTTGATAAGCTTATATGATGCAAGATTACGCCGCTATTAACACAGTGATTGATACTTGGGTAGTTCTGGACATATACTGATCCAGAAACCATGTCCTGATGTTTCCTATTTTTCTTTAGAATGCATCTTAAGGCTGTCTGAACGCTCTGAATTTAAGCCAACAATAGGGCTTCAGCTGATAGCTGATTGTAGACTTATTCGTCAGCATTTTGCAAAAAAACTTTCTCCTTAAGGAAGATAAAGGACAAATCTAGGTCTCTTATGGACTAGGTACTTTTGTTATTTGTGTACGAGTTACTAGAAAAAAGTTGGCATTAATTGTGCCAAAAAACACACGTTTTCAATGTTTCACTACGACCTTATTCGTACTTATTTCCCAAAATTGTTCCATCACAAACCTAAAGTGATCCTTCTTTTTTCGGATAAGTTTTTTGAATCTTCAAAATATTTCCAAAAGTTAGAGTAATCAACTGAGAGCGGCACCCTTGCATCAGCATTTTTAGCCTCGCAATGTGGCTTAAATTCAGAGCGTTCCGGCAGCCTTAACATGCCTATATACTTCGACATTTCTTCACGAGATCTGTCGATATTCGTCCAGTAACGACTACAGTATGAGTATTCATTCCCGAATGAAAGTACATATGTGCTATATTGAGCGTTTGATGTGTTCGGGTAGACTCGGCGTTTTACACTACAAAATATATATACCCTGATCGTTTAGACTTTATAACAGTGGAACGGGATCGTTTTTCGTACATGTTTCTCATGTTCGCTCAACAAAGAAAACATTCCGTGTTCGTTCCGTCTTTGGAATCGTTTTGTGTAAGCCTAACTGCGATTAGAGCCGCATTTGTCGGACATGTTGTAGCGTTACGTTAATAAATGTGTAGCGGAATTGGCATTTATGGGCCGGATGGCAGCCAATTGATGTGCGGCCTGAGGTGAAGAGGTGCACTACGTACACTACATTACGTACACTACATGCACTATAACATAATATGAATGACATAACGCGATGTATTGGATAGTACAGGGCTATTCAATAAGTTTTTCACCGAGGTCCGATATCATCTTCAGACGGGTCAAGATAAGTGAATCAAGAAAAAAATTCTAGTCAGTTGGGCGACAAGACCACTCCAACTTAAAATATTGACTTACAAGAAATATTTGCAAATTTCTGCTGACGCGTGTGTTGACGCGGGTAACGGTTACTAATAAATATGATATTTGCTATTTGTCTGCATGTTTTCACATGTAAAAATTTATGAAAACATACTTGTCGGCTATCTATTACCTAATAATTTCAGTTTAACAGATCTTCAGACTAACAGACTTTTTTTTAGATTCGGAGGACCTCAAAACGAATTTTTTTTTAATTGAAAAGCTAATTTTGACCCAAAATAGTACTATTCCTCACTTGTGGAGTCGGAATGCTAAAAAATTAGAAGGAAGTTGTAAGGAATTAATACTTTGCAAAAAATGACCTTACCATTTTTTTGGTAGCGAAAGTTGCCAGCTTTGGCGCAAAATTTCGTAACGCATCAACTTGATGAAATAGTCACCCCCTGTGAATTAAAAAAGAAAAATTAATTACGCGATCCATGCATTACCAATCGATATTTTTAGATAGTTTAACTGACACTAACTACCATCTTCAAACAACCCTGGATGATGATGACCTTAATTAAAAATAAAAAATCCTTTGTTTTCCGTTTAAAACAAAATTACGTAACTACGGTATTGCGAAATTTTAATAACTTAAGACAAAATTGTCAATTTTGTTGAGAACAAGGTACAGCTTTTTTGGGAAGTTCTCGATAGACTTTTTGAGCAGGGTGAAAATTTCCGTTTAGTAAATATTTGAATGTTTTCTATAAAATTTTAAAATGGCGTTTGGTGGAAAGTATGCAGACATTAGTGATTATTTCTTAAAGGACACATATAAAAAAGAGGACAACTCAAAACTTTTGTGGAACAAAAAATGGGCCTGGCTAACTGACGAATATGAGTAAGTATTTTGAGTTTGGCTATCCACTTAAGGCTGTAATTTTGAAGGTGCCATTTTATAAATTCCCTCAAATACGTTTTGTTTGCTTTTTTTTTGTATAAATCTTATACTACAAATCAATTTTTATAAAGCAAGTGAAATAATAGGAAAACACCGATTTATGAAATATTATTGAAAGTGAGAACATCACAATTTTCGATTGTTCTTCATCACTGAACTAAACTTCTTTAGATAAGTTGGGAGAAAACCCTAAGAAATCCTTTGTTTCAATCCATTGAACGATGTCAACTAGGTCTCTTGTACTGACGGACGTACGTACATCCAAAACTTGTTATTTTTAATGTGGAAGGACTATGAAAGTTTAATACTGGGTTTCTGGGACGACTTTCAAAAATAAAAATATACTTTTAAAGTACATTTAGCAGTGACATTTACACTGATTTCTTTGATAATTTACATGTAAAGTACTTTCAGCCTCAAATCTAGATTTAAAGCTGAAAGCATAAATCCATTAGTAAATCGATCGTACGATCTACGAGTATTTGAGGGAATTTTGTTTTTATTATAGGCTGAGATCTTTGACATAAAATATCCTTGGTTTTTAAAGTTTTAAATCCTGTAGCTAAGGTAAAAAAAAATTTAACAAGAGATGTCAGTTGGCTAAGAATAAAACACAATCGTTTAACTTTTTCCACGACGTTTTTGTTGTATTCTTATCAGTGAGAAAACTTTCGTCTAGAAAATATTTATTAAATAAAATGTCGAGAAAAAAACATGTTACTGATTATTTTTTAAAAGACGCTTATAAAAAAAATGATAATTCTAGTCTTTTGTGGGGCTTAAAATGGAATTGGCTAATCGACGAATATGAGTGAGTTTTACACTGTCATGTTTCATCTTTTAGAAAAATATTCGAAAAATCAAAATGAATATAAAAAAATTTTGTCGAGCTTTCTGTTTTGGCATTTGCGCATAAGCCTACTAAATCAAGTGATTGTTTTTGATAATATTTTTTGATAAAGAGAGAGAGAGGAGAGGTAGTAGATTATAGAGGCTCAACAACTGAGGTCATCAGCGTTTATGCTGTTGATAAATGTGTTCTGTTAGAGTTCTATGGCTCATTTAGGTGATTCTGTCAGTTCTAAAGAATTTGTTAGCACTACACTTTTCAGACTGTCTGAACTGCGTGTTTGTTTGCAAAATTTTTTGGACTATTTTCCTCAGGGGAAACATTAGAATGTAGCTAGCCTTTTCATGTTTTATGGGAATTAGCACTTGCAAGAATCCGAGCTCTTATCAGTTGGTTTGTGTATGTTGGCTGTTAAATTCTCTAAAACGCATATAGACGCTGATATTCTCAGCTGTTGAGCATCTATAATTTACAATCTATGCTGTCGGACTGTTTAAGTTGGTTCTTGGAGTTTCAAATCTAAAATTAGTACTCTCAGGATTGATTATTGCCTCCACAAATATTTGTCTATTTTAAACCTAATATTTTGACAATAGCACAAAACGGAACTAATTTCAGTATAATAAATGGTTTGAAAACGTTATTTATAATAATAATAATAATAATGCGTTTAACGTCCGTTTCTCGACTTTATGTCATAACAGACGCCATTCGCACCATTACTATTTTCCATTTACCACACTTCCCGTTATTTTTCTACATTTTTAAAACTTCAACTTATGTAATAGCAATGGGCGAATGAAGGAATTATAGGAAATTAGGATAAGGTAGGCAATTTTTGAACTAGGAGTTTGATAGGTAATCGGCCATGGCCTCAAAGAAGGAACCATCTCGATATTTATCTGAAATTAATTGAGGGAAACCATGGAAAACCTCAATCAAGATGGGCGGTACAGGAATTATCGTTTCTCGGCGAGAGGCAGTAGGAAAAAGTTCCAGCCACATCTGCCCCCGCCGGGATTCGAACCCGAACCTCCCGAATGCGAGTCTAGTGCTGTCACCACTACTCTACCCAGCTCGGAACTAATTTCAGTATAATAAATGATTTGAAAACGTTATTTGAATATCCTAATCGAATAAAGAATTTTTGACTTTTGACTCTTTGACCCCTGCAGTCTGGTATTCTCAATTTGAAAAACGCGTTAATTTTTGGTACTGCGAATTAAAATACGTGTCATATCTTATTGGATTCATAATCGCCTCTAGAAAAATGTGCAGAAGTTTAAAATCCGCACATTCTGATTGGAGTCGATTAATCCCGACAGGTTGAAAATACACGAGTTCTACTGTATTTTTGGCGGGAAAGACTTATAACAGAGTCAGTACTTTTATACTGGGACAATAAATTTTTTTCTAAAATTTCAGTAATCTCAATGAAATGTTACTAGACATTGCTAAAAGCATAAAAGAAAGGAAGGCTTTGATTCCTGCCAGAGACGACCGTGACCCAAAACCATTTCCAAAAACCGGGAGTCAAGAATACGGATGGCTAGCTGCGAAGAAAGATTTTTGTCTTGAAAAATATGGACCCGACTACAAATTGCCGGATATATTACCACCAGGAGAGTTGCCTATTCCCTAAACTATTAATATTAATTTAGAAGTTTTATTACTTTATTAACTTCAATCTGAAAATAATTTATTTTTTTTTCGATTGCGAAACTATAATATTATAATATGGTACTTTTTTTTTACATAGATTTTGAGTTTTTTTTACACATTTTATATACTTACTTATAAAACCTTAGTTTCAAGTTTTGAAATATAAGAACTTATTAAATAAATATTGTCTTTTATTTCGGACAACGTAGGAGGCATACGGCTAAATAAGAAAATAAAACCGGTTACATGCGTGTCCTACACGCATGAATTAGGCTTCCGTGATTGTGCTTTTCACAAAATACTTTCGTGTATTTTTCAGCGTTGGGAAATTATAGAATTTTTAAATTAAGGTAGTTGTCGTGGTACAATATTGTTAAAAAGTTATAGATTATACGCGCCACAAAAGTATACTAGCTTGTAGCTAAGTGATCCATAATTTGTCCGCAAGACTGTACCCGTGGAAACGTAACCCATACAGTATTCATATGCATGTATACTTTTCTATAAATTGTTGAACTTTAAACCGTTATTTATAAGACGGTCAAAAATTTTTTCTTATTTTTTTTTAAACTCATAACAAATGCATTGAAAGACTGTTTTTGGAAAGTTTCTGACAGTTAATTCTTTTTTTATAAATAAGAAACTGGTTCAGAACTACAGAGATCGTATACAATCAATGTTAATTATCCAATTTTTAATTGAATTTATCTCGGATTATATAGGGTCGATCGACTTCAAATTTTCAGAGTAATTGTATTATCATGTCCTTAATAAGTATACAAAAATTAAGAATTTTCTGACGGTGTGCCATAACCACGACAACTACCTTAACAAGAGTTTTGGTTGTATTTCTTCAAAAATGTGTTATTTTACAGTGACCATAACAATTTGCAATAAAAGTAGCTATAGTCACAAAACGTTAGATTCATGGATTTCATTTTTTGTTTTTTTTATTTTAACAAATGGAAAGTTAGAGAGAGGAAGAACAATGCAGACAGCTTTGTATATGCTCAAAAACTCGATACTTCAGTCCGCAATTTTGAGACCTATTTAAGGAGAGGTAGGCACCTCACTCGATGATGTACGTGATTTTTTAGAAGCTATGACCTATGCCTCGCAGGCCTCAGGATTGGCAGTGAACTGCGAAATAACTAACGGGCAAGCGTCACGAAGCAAAGACGTAATATACGTATTTGTGTTAAGTAATAGACAAAGAAAGTAATATAGAAACAAAGCGTACATAGTACGTTGTTGAAATTGTATACTCAGTGCATTCAGACTGGTTTATTCCTCACCTGAAAGGATGAATTTTGTATACCTGTTTTAAGACCGTGAGCAAAAGATAATCGGTGGTTGTGGTCGTTGTATCTGTTTACAAATTAAAGATATGTCAAACCTCTTAGGCTTAAAATCCAAAATTAACATAACTTGATTTTTCTCTTTTTTAACTAATATTTTTTTATATTTTTTAGTTACTAATAAATAAAAAAAAACAATTTAATATTTTTGTTGTTTTTTGTGTATACGTAAATTTTAAACACTAATATATGATGCGTATAAGAATGTACAGCATCCATCGTGCGATTACGATCCGACACACCTCTTTAGTATTTGCGAAAATAGTAGACATCTCTCTATAAAATATCATAGTATATTTTAGGAGTTATATAGACCGACGGAAGGACATGACGAAATTACAGTAGAACCTCGATAAGTTAAACCTTGATAAGTTAAAAATCTCTGTAAGTTAAAAATTTTTTGAATTCCCTTCCCCTGAAAGAATAAAACCTCAATTACTTAAATCACAAAATCTCCGTAACTTAAACAAACATTCTGAATATCGCCCTCGATAACTTAAAATAATATTTTGGTGACCTCCATAAGTTAAAGTATTATCAGTGAGTCATCATGAGTAAGCATCCAAACAAAAGGTTTTGCCAAGAACTTAATTGATTTTCACTTTAGTCTTCCACTAAATCGCTTTACTGTTTTCTTTGTTTAAATAATTGATTGTTTAAATAAATAAATAAATAATTGATTCTAAATGAATAGATAAAAAATGTATGTAACCTCTATTGAACTAAATACATCCTCTATAAAATCCACAAACCTCGGTAAGTTAAAAATTTTACTCTGACAACCTCTCTAACTTCAACTCTTGATAAGTAAAAAACTTGATAACTTAAATTTTGTAACGTTTCCCTTGGATTTTAACTTATCGAGGTTCTACTGTATATTATAGTTCCTACAGTGACTACGGAATATCGAAAAGAATGTCGAACATTCTTTACATCAAATAACAAATAGTAATATGGATTTTCTAAGGTGTAGATCGTTATTAAATTTGCCTGGATAATTTTATTTCATTTGGTAAATATTCGTTTCTCGGCGAAGAGCGATAACTTTTACAAGTCTGTGCTGTGAACAAGGACTAACATTCAATGCTTAATCCTTTAATTCAGACGTCTGGATAACATCGTCTGCCACAACCTATAGCTAACCTCCGATAATTGTAGACACGTCTAGTCACTTGTAGTTGTATGGCGGTTGGCATGTTAAGACACATTCAAACAGGAGCCTGTTTTATGTTAAAATAGAGCACTCCTTTACCCGGGGTACGCGAAACCCGATGTCCGAGAAAAGTATTACGTGTGCGTTTAGTGGGAAGAATCGTTATTCTATTAACTCTTCAATTCCCATGTCCAAGTTAATAAAGATTTTTGGTTTCTTTTTAAATAAAATACCTTATATAGGTACATTTCGTTATGACAAGAAAAATTATAAATAAAAAATAAACTACCCCAATTTTCTTTTATGGGGGTGTCACCCGCAGGTGACACTGGGCGTTGTGAAATTAAGACTTTGAAGCAGACACAGATTGTTTCTTATTGTTACGGTAAGAATAAAACGTTAGAATTTATAATGATATTTATTTATATTTAGATATATCAGTTTCTTTACAATAAAAGTAGTTTATCTGAAACAAACAAAACGCTTATCTTTTCTAATATCATAAAGCTGAAGAGCTTGTTTGTTTGTTTGGTTGTTTGAGCGCGGTAATCTCAGGAAATACTGGTTTGAATTGAAAAATTATTTTTTTGTTGGATAGTCCATTTATCGAGGAAGGCTATAGGCTACATAATATCAAGCTACGACCAGTAGGAACGGAGCATCAATGAAAAATGTTGCAAAAACGGGAAAAATTATTCCTTTTGAGAGCTTCCGTTGCGGCGTAAACGGTTATTATAATGCTCAGTGTCATCCGTAGGTGACACGGCATATTTCCAACGTCGTAAAAAACGTGTTCAAAGTTATTTTTACCAATAAAAAAAATTGTGCAATAGCTTATTTATTTATCTCAATATTGTTCACGTCCATTATAATTAATAAGTTTTTTATTTATTCACGGGAAATTGGACAATTGAATTATAAAATAGATAAACTAAATTAAAAAATTTGCGACGTTTCGTTAATATGTTTTTTTTAATAGAATTGAAATAATACCTTTAACTAGTTAATCATAACTTCAATAAAATTTAGATATTTAACAATACATATATTTAATTCAATAAAATCAAAACATATTAACGAAACGTCGCAAATTTTTTAATTTAGTTTATCTATTTTATAATTCAATTGTTCAATTTCCCGTGAATAAATAAAAAACTTCTTATTTATTTATTTATTACACGCAATAAGAAAAAATAATAGTTACGGTTTAGGCATTTTTATTTCACTTTTTATCGCAAAAGATTACACAAACACAGACTGCTCGAATTTCGCGCGAAACGTCTGATTATATTTGACAGATGACATTTGGCTAGTGTTGTTAGAAAAAAAATATTAATAGTTTTACTTATTGGCTTTGCAACAATGGTAGTGGAATTAAATAATAAAATCTCCGTGTGGTAAAAAAAAAATATTAAACTTCTGTCACCTACAAGTGACACTGGGAATTGAAGAGTTAATTAGATAAATTATTATACAGTGTGTTTCACTTTACTTGAGAACACCTAAATAATTTTTTCATTTTAAAAGCAATCATTATAAAATTTTCAGCAGTTATGCAGGCCATTAAGATGCATCTTTTTTGTAGGAACAACATTTTTTAAAAGTCAAAATCTAGCCAACTCCGATTAAAATAAAAAGTTTTCAAGTAAACTCACATGTGCGATCTAGATATACCAAAATTTTATAAAAAAAAGTAGTTCAGAATCACAAAAATGAAGGTTCGTCAAAAAAAAAATAATTTCTTAAATTTCTCAAAATATGAATGGCACCTGTAATTTATATGCTATTTTATTATTGGCACTCTTGTTAGTAAAATGGCAAATAAATTACAGATTACATTCATATTTTGAGTAATTTAAAAAATGAATTTTTTGACGAAACTTCATGTAAGATAAACATTTTGCAAAAAGAACAATTCAAATAGCTGCGGTTCGACATTTTTCACATATGTATTATGTGCCTCGTACAAATTTTGCCTGCACCACTATATCTGTGTAAAATATAAATTTTAAACGTTTAAAGTAGTTTTTACGGTTTTTGATGGTAACTTCAACTTACCACAAGTAGGTATACAAAAGCTACCTAAATAATAAACAAAATTTTGTTTACCAAAAATCAAGACGTTAACTAACAGACAAATAACAGTAGTTTAGTAACAATTTTTATTTATTTTTAATGCTGCAACATAAACAGTTAACTTTATTATACTTAACTTTTAGTTAAGTATTCGGTGATGATTGATTGCCACATCTGAATTGCTTTCAGATGTAAAATAGATACAAAAGTATGACAAAATCTATAAGTTTCTCAGGTATATGATACAGAAATTATTTACGAAAATTAATATCGTTAGATCAATGCTGTCAAGAGATATAATTAGGTGTGTTTGGTATATTAGAGGAGAGTAGATATAACTCAGGGAAATTTACTTTGAAATGTGTACGTTTTGTTTACCACAAGTGTATACTTGTAACAGTTATCCCACGTTTTTAAAGTACGGGGTCTTAAAGAATGATGTTTTTAAAGAATGGGGTTCTTAAGGGGGTATTCTCATGTGAACGCATAAATTTTACCTCTTTTTAGGGATTTGTTTTTAGACGACAACAACATTCAATCATTTTAATTTTTTTATGTTTTTGTTTGTATCTTTAACTGTATAAAAAAAAATTTTCTCTTATTTTACATTTTTTATATATATATATTTTTTAAATTAAATTAGACACTAAAAAAAAAGCAGGTCACTAGTCATGGTAATAGCGGCTGTTAATGTTGTCTGAAATAAAAAAATCGAATGGATCATTATTCAGTAGAGATGTCGCTATCGTCCCTACCAAAATTAATCAATTTCATTAAAAAAAAAAATGGCGGACTGTAGAAAAAAAATTAGTGTTTTTTGTTAATTTTTTTGTTAAAAATCGTTTGAAAAAAACAAGAAAATATTTTCGAAAATAAGCAATTTTGGTACGGACGATAACCATTAATAAGTAGAAGAACATATATAAATTTCAAAGCAATCGGTTGAATACTTTTTTTTTAGGACCATGACAGTTTTAGAAAATAATGTTTCCAGATAAATGCGTTTAAAGTTTCAAGAGCCAACAAGTCGCTTATACGGCTCGTCGGCGACTATGAGTTGTAATTTATTTAAAACTAGGAATTTCGGTCTCTATTTTTCACAGCATATTTTCGATAGGTTTTACTATTGAAATATGAAAAAAAATCGTTTTTTCGAAGTGGTCACTTGGGAATACCCCCTTAATCGTTATTTGTAGTAGGCCAGACGATCTTCTGGGAAGAGCCGTGGTCGTGTCTACGTCATGTGATGTCCAAATCAGTAAACAACAATCTGTGAATTGGTATATTATTTTATCTTAAACAGTAGGTGCACGCTAGCGCTGCGCCAACTGCCGTGAAGCCACCCTAGAAAATGTCTAGAACAGTATATGGCTTCAAAGTGATATGGTCAATCTCATCAAAATAGTCTAATAGAACGAATTTTTCTTGAATGCCTTATAGAGAATCCATAAACAATAATGTGTATTATATTATTGTTATTATTAATACGTCATGCAGTAGCATTTATGGTTCTCAAGTGGTTTTTGAAATAGTAGACTTTTAAAATCTAAAGAGCGGTGCAGACATCCACTTTAAAATGTAAAGTTTACACTAAGGTAAACCTGCATAGAGATAATATGCATTTTTTTGACTTACTCGTTGTTGTTTTAATTTAAGGGGGTATTCTCATGTGACGACTTCGAAAAATCGTTTTTTTTTCATATTTCAATAGTAAAACCTATCGAAAATATGCGGTGAAAAAAAGAGACCGAAATTCCTAGTTTAAATAAGTTACAACTCATAGTCGCCGACGCGCCGTAAGCGACTTGTCGACTCTTGAAACTTTAAACGCATTTTTCTGGAAACATTATTTTCTAAAACTGTCATGGTCCTAAAAAAAAGTATTCAACCGATTGCTTTGAAATTTGTATATGTTCTTCTACTCATTAATGGTTATCGGCCGTACCAAAATTGCTTATTTTCGAAAATATTTTCTTATTTTTTTAAACGATTTTTAACAAAAAACAAACTTTTTTTCTACAGTCCGCCATTTTTTTTCCAATGAAATTGATTAATTTTGGTAGGGCTGATAGCGACATACCTACTGAACAATGATCCATTCGATTTTTTTATTTCAGACATGAACAGCCGCTATTACCATGACCAGTGACCTGCTTTTTTTAGTGTCTAATTTAATAAAAAAAAAAATATATATATATATATATATATATATATATATATATATATATATATATATATATATAAAATGTAAAATAAGAGAAAACAAATTTTTTATACAGTTTAAGATACAAATAAAAACATATAAAAAAATTAAAATGATTGAATGTTATTGTCGTCTAAATAAAAATTCCCTAAAAAGAGGTAAAATTTATGCGTTCAGATGAGAATACCCCCTTACTTGCGTAATAATAAGAGCAGTATAATAATATAATGAAAGTGTGATTTGACGGGTGGAGACGTAAGGAGAAAAAACAGTGCCCAAGAGATATTAGTTTCCGTTAGTTTATGTATGCGTAGAACGTGATGAAGGCTATTATTACGAGTGTGACAATAACGAGGGCCAGCGAGTTTTAACGCAATCACTCGAATAATAACATCATTACATTCGAGATATATACTACACAGTACACACCTCCTATAAAATAGCTGATTTTCACTTAATTTTCAAAATCTTTGACAGTTCATATATTTGAGTAAATTTCACTTCTAATAGCTAGATGTGTTTAGTCCCGCGTGCGATTTTTTTCTTTGGATTTTGTTAAAATATTAATTTATGTCAATAAACCTAGAAACATCCGGGAGTTAAAGTAAGAAATTCGGCGATGTTATCGTCGAAATTCAAATGTAAATTTGTGAGGCAGTTATCAACAATTTCACGAAGAGCTTTGGCCGATATAATTTTCCATACCTGAATTGAGAAGGTTTATCTAACATGTTTATGTCCTTGGTAACTGTGTTTTTGAAAAATAAAGTTCTTATTTTGATATTTTAAAACCGACGCGCTTTTTGAATCAATTAAAAATATGAATTGGCACTAGGCCCAAATAACCTTGACAGTTGGTGGCCTGAAAAATACGGTTCACGGTAATTTAAGTTAGAGAACTAATTTGCAATAATTGAGATGATTCTTGTTTAAGACGAAAACATTTCACCGCTACACAATTAAACAACAAATAAAAAGACAGTTTAATAGTTTAATCGTAAGTGGCGAGATAATTCGCGCACTGGCATAGTATGTCTTTTTACGCGTGCGCTTAAAGCAAATTGCTCAATGAGGTTCTTCAATTAGTGATACATAGAACGGTCTTTAACAATCATCAAAATCATAAACGTCTTTGTACAATGAAGATATTCTACTCTAAAGCCCATTTTAAACGAGAACAATTTAAAAAAAAAATTAGCCATGAAAGTTGAAATTTTAGTCGCAAATACAAAATACAGCCAAATTGCACACCTCTCTAAATGTGTCGCCGTACGATAAAATATGTAGTAGGTTATCTTTGTATTAGCATAATAAGATATATCCTATATGCTACTCGTCAAAAAGAAGGCTTTCAAATAGTGAAATATTTTTAGTGTATTTGCCATATGGCAACATACACTATTGGCATCGGTCAGATGGCGGGACCTAGGGGTCGGACCAAAATTTCTTGACGTTTCATATCATTCTAAGCAACTTGGCACCATTTTTGAAAATGTTTATATATATATGTATATATATATTTATATATATATTTATATATATATTTATATATATATTTATATATATGTGTGCGGGCTATAACTTTCGAAGGAGTTAATTTATTTTAACGAAATTTGGCACACATGTTGGAATCCATCGCCGCACGAAGCCTATTTAAAATGGACCTAATGGGGCTATTTTAAGGGTAGTTTTTAGGAGTTGAAAAATGTTTTTGGGCCCAAAAATACCGAAAAAATTATCAGAATCGTTTCAAAATTGAAATTTAACCTTTCAGTGGCAATTAAAAAGTGCCCCTAACATTTTAATAAAATCGGCCCAACAGGACCGGACTTACACATTTTTTGAAAATACTAATTTGCAGATAGTGATTTATTTACTGAAAGGTGTATTTAATTTGGTGTAGACGTTTGATTGATAATAATATTGCAAATAAAAACAAAAATGTTTTAAGGGGTGTATTAAAAAACAAACTTAGGTTCACATATTAAAACCGCACTGCTTGTATTAGCAAATACACTATATTGTTGGCAGGGTTTGGGCACTGCGACCCGGGTTTTTTTTCAAATTGGTCCCGCAGTTCTTGACATTACCCGCAACAAACAAACAGACTAATATTAGTACAGCAGATATATCAGTTATTGATACAAAACAACGTTTTTAATACAAATATCTGAACGGAAATTTATGAACCAAAACAAAACTATAACGTAAAAAAACAGGCGCCTTTCGATAATAAAATATACTGATGAGATTAAAGACTCGTGTTTAGAAGAACATGAACTAGCTTTTTATTTCAAATAAATATTCGAATTTATCACTTATGATGCGGAATTTTGGTTACAAAAATACGAAATGCAGGTTCGGCTTTTAAACTTTTTTTTATATAATTTATTATGTTTTTATCGGCATTTTAAAGAGATTTTTGCATTTCTATTGATATTATAAGTGTAGTTTGTCAGTAAGTATGAAAAACATGTGACAATGTGAAATATATCCGATAAGCTATAAAGGTATATTTTCATAAATGTACATTTTTGCACATCCCCCTATTAGTCCAGTCATTTGGTAGTTTTACCTGGAAAGTTTTCCGGGAGTTTTGAAAATTGGTGATTTTAAAGATTTCGATATGTGCTCTTTCCGAATTTCTACTTTACCACTTCGTATCTTTGCCGCTCGCGCCGTCATCTTGGAAAAATGGCGGCGCGAACGCCAAAGATACGAGGTGCCAAAGTAGAAATTCGGAAAGAGCACATCGAAATCTATAAAATCACCAATTTTCAAAACTCCCGGAAAACTTTCCAGGTAACCTCCTTTTTCAGAACCAAATGACTGGGCTATATAAAAGTTTTTCAGCCTGTATAGCGGTCGTGAAATGACACATTTAACACTAGTTGGAGAAAGTTACCTAAAGTAAAATAAATTTCGTCGTATTACCATTTCCGTGGTAAATCGTAGTCTAACTCTAACCGCATGAGATTGCAACGCAACCCACAATTAAATTGTGAACTTGCTCAAAAATTTTGATAATTAAGAAAAACTCAGATAATCATGTGCAAAAAATCTTGTGTGCGATGATATGATCACTCGAGTGACTATTAAAATTTACTGGTTTTTGTTTTTAACAGGTATTGTCACATTCGTATAATATTATTCATCACGCTCTAGATAAATAACCTATTTTGCAAAGATGAAATAAAAAAAAAATCTTATTTAAAAACTCTTGCAAAATCCCTTGTAACAATATTCAGGTGCAGTATCTTTTAGAATCAGTCTGTATTTTACATAGCTCTGCAGTTTGTATGCACATAAATTCGTTAATAACCTCGATGATTTAATTGATGATGGACGCTAGTAAATAACTTAATGTAATTAAAATGACCCAAATAACGAACTCTGAATAATAATTATATATTGTTTACCATATTAGCATCATCTGTTAGTTCGTACGGGTATTCGTTTTATTTGGTATGACAGCAAACTCGCATTTTATTAAAAAAACAAATGTTTATAAGCACTGGAATGCCTATTTTTAACAAACCCCATGGGTGCTTCATTGATGATTGGTTTACAAATATTGGCAAAGTGCGAGATTTTGGTGTGCATTTGCACATCGATGATCATCAGTGGCGGATCTACATAGAAATTAATAGGTCGTATGCCCTGGACCCCCAAGTATCAAGAACAAAATTGATTTATCTTCACATATATTTTTAATACTCTCTACTTAATAACAATATACGAATAATAAAAATAGAGTTAATATTAATGATTATCATAATTATGGGCAAATGTTGACAATTTTTAAGTGAATTTAAACAATTGTTTCATGAATTTTAACAACTTTTTGGATGAATTTTTGTGGAAATTTTTACAAATTTTTGGGTGACTTTTGATAACAAAAAAAGGCGCCTCATTGAATTTCAATAAGGCCTAGGCTCCAAAAAAACTAGATTCGTCCCTGACGACGATTCTTCAAAATAATATTCATTGAAATCAGAAAGTTATTGAAAGTGGCAATGCCATATAATTATTAATCATTTTGCATGTCTGTGGTTGGGGGTCCTCCGCACTATTTATTTTCTGTGAGTGCTGAAGGTCCCGAGTATCCACGAATTCGGTGCCCCTTAAGGCTGTCGGAACGCTCAGAATTTAAGCCAAAAATAGAGCTTCGGCTGTCAACTGATCGTAGACTTATTCGTCAACATTCTGCAAAAATTCTTTCTCTATAAGGAAGGTAAAGGACAAGTCTAGATCTCTAATGAACTACTTTTGTAATTTATGTACGATTTACTAGAAAAAAGTTGGCATTAGTTGTGCTTAAAAAAACACACGTTTTCAATGTCACACTACGACCTTATTCGTTCTTATTTCACAAAACTGTTCCATCACAAACCTAAAGCGACTCTTCCTTTTTCGGAAAAGTTTTTTAAATATTCAAAATATTTCCAAAAATTAGAGTAATCAATTGACAGCGGCACCCTTGCAATAATATTTTTTAGCCTCGTAGTTGGCACCAGCCAAAAATTGAAAAGTGCGGATGATTTGAGCGAGACAGAGCTAAAGAAGGTCACACCCACAATATGTTTTTTGCCTACCTCGCCCCTTACCGCTGGGTCTCAGCACAAACAAAATTCAGAGCGTTCCGACAGCCTTAATAAGTAAACATATTTGTATATGTTGTATTAACATCTTAATATCTTGAATTAACATCTTTACTCACCCAAAATGTCTGCAGAGTGGATTGATGTAAAAGTGACCCAAAGTTTCATTGTCAGCTCTTCGACCCTTCTGAGTTGTCAGTATTGTTTGAAGTTATGTAGAATTGAAAGCTGTTATCGCTCTAATCTGAAATGTTTACAATCTCTTAAATGCATATCTAGAACTTGATTCGTGTTTTTTATTTTAATAATAATTAATACTTCGGCCAAAGTCATTAACATAAAAGGACATACGTTTACAAAGAATTTGTTAAAGATAGGTATACAAAAAAACAATAATAAAAAAATTGTATGTTACGGTTTATATAATAAGGAATTATTTTAATAAATAATAAATTATTTTATTATGCCAGAATCTTTTGACTTGTTTTGTTTGTTTGTTTTTTTTGTCCCTCGACTCTCGAGGCAACTATACGTTAAGATTTCAATGTATCTCAACAATTAAAAACAAAAACAACAACAGACATCATATTTACAATAAATATTATGTATTTGAGGTTGTGATATCTGGATTTCAATATAATAAAACCAGACTAATTTTAGATTGAAGCAAACGTTCGCTATACAGTTTTATTATCAGGGCGCCATGTCAATGGACAGGTCATTTGCAGACTCCGACCTTACAATATGCAACAGTGTAGCGTCCTTGTATTTTCTCCTTTACTATAATCTTTCCGTCCCGTAAATTGGCACAGCTTAACAAACTAAATCACTCAGAGTGTAAAACTTAATTCTGGCATATGTGCTACGCAAGCAACCGCCATTTCTAAACAGGTACAGTCGTCAGTTATAATACAAACGATAGTTAATTCAAGCTCTGTTACTATAGTTACATGTTGTGTAAGAGATCGCCATCTTCTTGGCAGGCACGGCTTCCAATCTAACACAAACTATGGTGAAAATCACGTAGAGATGGGAAAAACGGATCTTTTTAGTGATCTGCATCTTTGCATCTGGATCCCGTATGTGAGCCGGCTCACTGAACCGGTTCAAAAAGAGCCGAGTTCTGAATATGTTACTGCAGTCTGCCACTGAGTTACTTAGTTCAGTCAATCATATCACGACCTGTATAGAATCAAGAATGCATAGCATGAGTCATTTGAGCTGACAGATGCATCAAAGCAAGAACTGATACGTAAGTGTAAAATGTGCTTCTGTGTGTTAAGTGTTTCACTGAGCTATGCGGATCCGTTGATCCGTCGGCTTAAAAAAAAGTGAGTCGGCTCTCACGGATCTTTTGTCGGAGTCGACTCTTTGAACCGGTTCAGATCTGAGTTACCCAACTCTACAATCGCGTAGTAAACGGGGCGGGGTTAGCACAGCTGTGTTCAATGTCTTAGAAATTGACTGACAAACATCAAAATGCTGATATCGAGTGAAAGTGCGGGTGTTTATATATGCTGTGGTTTTATTAAAGTGCTCTAAAAGTTTTTTTGTACATCGTCCTATGAAGTAACTACTTTTCGTGCGTGTATAGCGGTCGTAAAATGACCTATTTAACACTAGTGCGTGAAGTAAAACAAACGTACTCAATCTAACCAATTCAACACTATTTTTTTATAAATCACCAAAGTCTACCATTAGAGAAGCTTGTTTAAAAGCCGATGCTAAAAGTATTTGAAAATATCTAGCCAATTGGGCGACAGAACCATTTCAGCTTCATTAAAATATTGACCAGTGACATATTATAATAAATAATATGTAGGATATAAAAGATGAGAATCATTATCATTAAATTCTCAACGTGTATTGAATTTGCGCGAATTCAATCGCTTTTATATGTGAATGTTCAAAAATCGAAGAAAAATCGTATTTCCCAAAAAGAAATTTAAAAAATTCTGTTGATCCGATCGCTACCAAACTTCAGAAGATCACCCGCTGGGCTAATCTAAAGATTGTCTGAAAATTTCATCAAAAATGGTCTACCCGTTTGGAGTCCATAGATAACATATACATCGTCTTTTATCTATATAGATTATTAAAATGTAAAAAGTGGTTATTGTGACATAACGATAATAGTTGGACATATAGTATCGCGAAGTTTTTTGTAGTTACTGATATGTTCTTTAATATTGTAGAACATACTTTTGTTCTATCATCAATAGTTTCCGCAGCGCATGCGACGAAAGATGTTTTATGGCATTTTTTTACACCTTGGGTTACGTTACTAAAGTTTTAGTAAGGATCCCTAGTATTTTCTAGCAATAAATATAGCCTATGTTACTCAGGGTGAATGTAGCTTTCTAATGGTGAAAGGATTTTTTAAATCGGCATAGTAGTTTTTGAGTTTATTCATTACAAACATACAAAAATACTAATCTTTCCTCTTTATAATATTAGTATGATAAAATAAAATTTCTGTTAACGTGCAAAAGAACAGCTGATTTTTTTTTATTTTTAAAATATTTCCGAAACTATAAAGTTTAGAAAAAAACATTATTTGTACAAACTTTCTTGGAAAAATAAATAAAATAATGAACCGTTTCTAAAAGTATACCGTTTTGATAGAAAAAACAACGTTATTGTACATACATCGACTTTCCCCAAAAACAATAGGACTCTTCATATTTACATGCCAAAAATCCTCCAAAATTTGTTTGCAATCCTCTCATCCGTTTGATCTGTACAGTGCTCACAGACGAACAAGCTTTTTCCAAAAAAAAAAATGCTTTTTGAATTTGAGGGACCTTATTGTAAAATTTTGAAAAGTGAATTTTTCCCTAAATTAATTCCATTCCCCACTTGTCGAGTTGGAATGATAAAACAACAGTAGGAGCGAATAGTAATTTAACAAACAACCTAATACTATAAGTGAAGCTGTCTAAAATGTTTGAAATATACTGACAAGTAAGTACGTGAAATTCAGCTATTTTATAGAATGCACGTGCAAAAAATATAGTATACTAGCGGTACCCGTGCGAATAATTCGCACTAAAATTCGTTTCTAATTTCTCACACTCTTTATAACTTTCCTCTTTTTGTTGTAGTACAATACGAAGCCCAGTGACAGTTCAAGAAAATATTTTTCAAAAACTGTCATATAGAGGCGCAAGTATCGAAAACGTTGAGCTGAAGCGCCGTCATACGAAAAGTATTTATACGTGAATTTTGATTAAAAATTAAACAAAAAAAATTTACCGACCGTCAACCATATTGACGTTGTTTCAAAATCAAACCCGTCAGATGGCAGCATTGCTGTATTGTGTCTTAATGCATATCTATATATGTATAATTTTAATAATTAATAAATTTACAAAAACAAAAGCAATAATAAATTTTTTAGTTGTTGATATCGATAGAGCAAGCAATTATCTATAAAATGATATAAAATTTATGTGGAGTAATTGTGCGGTTTTTTCGAAAAAGAGGGGCAAACATCTTAACCTTAGCGTATTTATATATATGATGATATATATATCTCAGGCGTAATGATATTACGACTCATGTGACTGTTAAAGCTCGCTGAACCAATATCACTTACTCGTCGATAATATTGTTCATTACATGATGAATTGATACATAAACTATACTATTTTACATGTAAAACACTTTCACATACGTATTTAAGTCCGACCGACAAAAATTATGTAAAAAGTTCTTTCGTTTAGAATCTTTAGAATTTATACACACAATAAAATTACAGACGGACGTTTCGTTACAATAATTATATTTAAATACACTGTTGTGAAAGACAAAGAATTGTTATAAAAAAAATTATAAATCTGTAAAAATAAATTGGAAAATTTTTAAATGATTAGAAAAATCATTGTCTCATTTTGAAAAGAATCTAAATATTTTTGTCAACGTTTACCTCTATACCTTTAACCGAAAATAGTAATAAACAAATTTTTGAATCAAATCTGTCACAACACTGTAATCATAACAAATAAACGATTTTTTAAAATTATGGTTCTGATAATCAACACACTTATTTACTGCAAAGGTCATATTATGATAGCATTAAACGAATCAAAACCAACTTATACTGGCCGATCCACATAATTCGTTTGAAAATAATTAAAGTAAGAATAAAAAATCCATCTGAAATCTACCGGCCATAATGAGCATAATCACGGTAGACCTTAATATTCACCATTTCTTCTTTTTTCCTGACTTTATCATCAAGTCGGAGACGTGATAATGTATGTCATCGAAATTCAGTTGGATACGTGGAAGCTCTTCCAGAGTCTGGAAATGGTGTAGAAGGTACAAAATAGTAAATGCCGTGTTATCCATTTGATTAAACTACAATATTAACGAGTTGGGTCATTATCTTCATTACATCATCTTAATCTGGAAAAAATTTGAAATCTCCGATGTCCACTTGCAAACATAGAATTCTGCAATGATCTGATCAAAATTGACTAGGAGAAGTATGCGGCGTAAAAATCAGTATTAAATCGGATATCAGGCGGACTTCCGTTTCCGCGTTTTTCAATAATAAACTTAGAACAATTAACTGTATAACAGTGAAACTGCATGTTTTATTCGAGGTACAAAATAATGTATCGCGCATGTAAATAGCCTTCGAAGTAAAACTTATTTTTCTCCTTATCTTTTTAAATATTGAAGTTCAAAGTTTACTCAGTTTTTCGAACATACTAATTGCAACAAGGATTTTGATGACTTGAACAAAACCGGCGGAAAAGTAGAAATATATTGTCGGTACTTAATATAATATAAAAATATGTTTTATAAAAAGACGATTTTTAACTCATTACTGTTACAAAAAATTGAATTGAGGATTTGGAGTCAGCCATAAAAGCTGGATAAATTGATGCGAGTCATCTAAAAAAATTAAATTTATTTGGATATTATACATTAACAGTTAAGATTTTAGGGTACTATTAATATGTGCAATCTTTTAAGCAAGTGCTTCTAGCTCTTCCTCTCCCGCGCTTTATTGTTTTCAACCGTTACATTGTAATGTTGAGTTTGACAGTTTGTTTAGTTCGGAGTTTCGGTTTAAAAATAAATAGAAGGGATTTCCATTAAGTCAGTGTTATCCTTCTCAGTAAGTTCAATAAGTGTTGCCGAATCGAGTTTACTGTACAACATGTTTATCTAAATTTTCACTAATTTTTTCGAAGTTTCTGTGATTTTTGAATTATCTTTCCCGCACTATACTTGTTAGTGTATATATATATATATATATTTATATACGTATATATATATATATATATATATATATATATATATATATATATGTGTGTGTGTGTGTGCGCGCAATAACTTTCGAAAGAGTTAATTGATTTTAACGAAATTTGGTCCACGTGGTGAAATCCATCACCGCAAGAAGCCTATTTAAAATGGGCGTAATTGGGGCATTTTAAGGGTAGTTTTTAGGGGTTGAAAAATGTTTTTGGGCCCCAAAATACCGAAAAAATTCTCAGAATCGTTTCAAAATTGACATTTAACCCTTTAGTAGTAATTAAAAGGTGTCCCTAAAATTTAAATAAAATCGGCCCGACAGGACCGGACTTACAAATTTTATGAAAACACTAGTTTACAAATAGTGAATTGTTTACTGAAAGTTGTATATAATTTGGTATAGAGGTTCGATTTATAATAATATTGCAATTAAGAAAAAAAATGTTATTTTAAGGGGTGTATTAAGGAGTAAATTTTTTTATTTTGCCCAAAAACCAACTTAAGCTCGCAAAATAAAGCCACACTGCCTCTATTAGCAAATACACTATATTGTCGGCAGGGTTGTGGCACTGCGACCCGGGTTTTTAAATAATTAGAGTTATCAGAACGTGTCTGAAAAATATGATAACTTGCCTACAATAATGCTCCTTATTAAAATATTTGTATCAAACAAAAAACAAATATTTGATAATAAACAAAATACATCATTATAATTATCAAAATACATGTCGCTAATTGAATACAGAAGTTGCAGGTTAAATAAAATGTTTGTATTATTTTATTATTTATCAAAAACGATCAGTGCTGGAGCTAGACTTGTTGGCGTGTGTGGCAAAACACCAGTTTTGTCCTCTGTTCATTCCAAAAAGAATAGCTGAGAAGATTTCAATTTACGTAGACAACTAGAGTTGGGTAACTCAGATCTGAACCGGTTCAAAGAGCCGACTCCAACAGAAGATCCGTGAGAGCCGACTCACTTTTTTTGAGCCGACGGATCAACGGATCCGCATAACTCAGTGAAACACTTAACACACAGAAGCACATTTTACACTTACGTGTCAGTTCTTGCTTTGATGCATCTGTCAGCTCAAATGACTCATGCATCACATATTTGGCTATGCATTCTTGATTGTATACAGGTCGTGATATGATTGACTGAACTAGGTAACTCAGTGGCAGACTGCAGTAACATATTCAGAACTCGGCTCTTTTTGAACCGGTTCAGTGAGCCAGCTCACATACGGGATCCAGATGCAAAGATGCAGATCACTAAAAAGATCCGTTTTTCCCATCTTTATCTCGTAGCGAAATTTCAATACCGGTATCTGCGGGACTGAAGTTCTTAGTCTCGTAGGATCCCAGTATTTGCAAGTTTTCGATAGATATTTAATGTCCCTAAGGAAAAGATTACACTTTACACATGGACACAAGGATGAAACAAAAATAGCAATACAATAATTCTTTATTAAGATTCAAAATTGAACAAGTGCTAAGCGTTGCACATAAACACATAATAGCGAGTTGGCATTAGAATAATTAGGTATTGTCATTGTTTTTGACTTAACTGCGCAGAAAACATAACGTGCTAATAGTGTCATCCCACAAACGACTCCTGACTTTACATGCCAAGTACTCAGCAGCGGTAAACGCTCTTTCTCGTTCCACGCTACTGGTTTCCAGAGTTTCTCATATTTATTATTATTGAAATAATCATTTAAATCATTAGGTATTTATTAACTACCTGACGGATATTTTAACTATGTTTTAGGGATGTCGAAAAAATATCGATATATCGATATTTTTGGGCGATATTTAATATTTCGATATATCGATATAAAATTCCGAGTATCGAAAACCGATATTTTTTTCCAGTAGCAACACTTGTATGTACTACCGCGACTGACTATGGCCGTTTAATTATTCCGAAAATCTCGAAAACTCCACTGGAAAAGAAACATGTGTTTTTACATATGTTTTTGGAACATACTTTTAAGTGCGTTTCAAAAACAACAACAGTGAATAAAGCACATGTAAAACACGTTTCTTTTTCACCAGATTTTTCGATATTTTCGGAATAATAAACATTCAAAATAGCTATTCATACAATATTTCATTTCATTTCTACAACATCTAGAATATTGTAAATTATTTCGATTTACACCTCAATTCATACTATACCAACAATTTTCTGTCGAATGTCACCTCTGGCACGCATGCCATATGTACGCCATCCCGGGCATAATTAATTGTTCGATTAATCTCTAAAATTATCTGCTCCTAAATATATTAGACGTTTGATTAATAACAAAAAGAAATTCTTATAGTTGTTTTTGATTTCAGATAATTATTTCTTACTTGATTTATTAGAAATAATGTCCGTTAATTACTATTTGAGATTATATTAAGCTAGCCAATATTTATACTAAATTTCTTCGAGTGCCAATGTTCTCTTTAAAATTGTACCGATGTATCGATATTTTTTAAAAAATATATCGGTACCGATATCAATACTCGAAAAAAAATCGATACGATGTATATCGATACTTTTTGGCACTTCAGACATCCCTACTATTAGCCTATGTTTCTGTTTCTTACACCACAGAGATATGAGAGTGTGATACGATCACTGGGTATTAGGTGTGACAAGTGCAATTTTATTAACCATTTCAAGCTCAAGTTGATTGAAACTTCCAGCTAAACATTAAAGCGTAAGGTCTATATTTTTTTACTGGAAACTTTCTTCACATGATAGAAATTCTACTGTACTTGGTGACGGTGTCAAAATGATTTGTATTGTATGGATTTTTAATGATTCCTATTGAAATAAAGACCAATAATATATTCTATTCAAAAAAGGTAATTTGAACCATGTAAGTATTTTTAGAAAGCCTAGCAATTCACACAGCTAAAAATTTACCTGAATCAGATTTCAGAAAAAAATCTAAAAACCGTAAATTTTTACTCCAGAGAGTCGGAAATAGGGATTGAAAGGACTCGTTCTAAAAAAAAAATACCGTCTGAGGTAAAAACATGAAATTTAATGAGTGTTTTTGGTAAAATCTAAGAGATATACGTGTTCGACGAATTTTCAATATTTGCGTCCTAAGGGGTGAAAACAGGGCTGGAACTTATTTTTAAGGGCACGTATATGTCGGAAATCGCAGTAAGCGATAAAGAATATAAAAACTATATTATATTTTCTATTAATCATATAAATGATTAATATTTCGGGTTGGTGTTGGAAAAAGCATTGTCAAAAAATCTGATTTAACAATGACCTTAGATTGCGATCATATATAATTAGGGGGAATCCCCCGAGTACCGGACATTTAAGGTTTTTAATAAACAAAAAATGGAATAATTATGTTTTATTTCGATGCCATTTTCGTTTAAACAATAATATATAACATTAAAATAAATCAACAAAGATGAACATTGTACATTTTAGCCACTTAAAATGGAATCAATTATTGTTTTAGTTTTTGGTTTCATTGAACCGGACAAGTATAAATTCGAACCAATAAGACCGGGCAGAACCTGGTGATTATGGGTAACAAATAATCGATCTATATAGAAAAATATCCGTGGAAAAATGTGGCTTCAAAGTGGAAATTGTACAAAAAAGTATGTTAAATATACATGTATACACAGTTTAAAAAAAACTATCGTTTCAATTACCTATTCAATTGGTTTTTTTTATCAAGATATGTTTGAAATTCTACAATGCTTTTCTTATGAAGAAATATGTCTGATTACATTCTAAGGTCGTTGTCAAATCAGATTATCTGACAACTCTTTTTTTAATCTAGCATAAATTTCATGAGACAAGAAAAATTTCGTCTCGATGCAACAGTACTAATTTCGTTGATTTGAGATCACAGGAGGCTACAAAAATATTCAATAATAATTGATATCCTGGTAACAATATATACAATTGTTGGTTCATTATTTGTAATATAATCAAATTTTTTTTTTCTTTGAAAATATTTTTACGGCGACACCTATTTTTGAAAAAATGTCACGTACAAAATCAAAATCGATCGAAGATGAATTTTTTAGACAAAATTGTCATTTGGAAGAAAAATACCGAGAATTTTGGTACGATAAATGGGGTTTTATTCTTGAAGAATACATGTAAGTTTCGAATTTGTTTATAGAATTTTATTGTATTGAATTTCTTATCGATATACGTATTTGAAAATTAGATGATTCACGCGTTATTCGTTAACGAATGCAATACTTGAATATTTACAGGAAAATTTACGGTAAATTGAAGAAAGATATTAAGAAAATAAAAAACCAACAAAGTGGACCGCCTGGAGATTTACGAAAGCCCACGTTCTTTCCTAGAAGTAGCAATAGCGAGTATGGATGGCTTTCGACAGATCCAAAATTTGAACTTGAAGCATATTCCAGAAAAAATCGCAAAATAATGGATTTGTTACCACCTGATTATTTAGACAAAGTTGTCGAAGATGCCCCTTATTAATATAAAAAAAAAAATAGTTCTTATAGAACATGACAAAATGCTTAAATGTGGCTTAGAGTGAATATAGCAGATATTTTTGATTTTGTGTGATGTATTTTCAATTCAAAAGGTTAAAAATTGTAATCTCAAAACAATTGAAATTTTATTCAACGTTTCTGCTCCATTTATAGAGGTATCTTAGAACAAATAACGCGAATATCTCCGTTATTAAAATTATTTACATTACTCGTATTTCATTTGATGCGTTCTATGAATAGCGAATGGAGCATAAATGTTGAATGAAATATCAATTATACTGGGAATATTTTGTAAAATTAAAATAAAGTAAAAAATATTTCTAATAGTTTTTTATTCAGCCCTTGAGTTATGACATGTTTTTTTGCTGCTAAAGGAATTAACTGACGATATACACTTAAAAGCAAAAAAGTTCATTGTAAAATTTTTTAGGCTTAATAACTTTTTTAATTTCAATCCGATTTTAGTAATTTTTTTAGTGTACTGTAGATACAACTATTATAGTTTTAACATGTCTGTATAAATTTTAAGAAAAATTGTTTTTTTTGACATATTATACCAGTTTGTGTACCTAATTTCAAAGCAACCGGTGGAATAAATAATGAAAATAAAATAAAAATAAATAATAAAAAAATACAAAACAATAAAAAAAAATAAAGTATTCCAAAATGCCAGTTTTCATTAACTGTCATCTATTTTTTACATTTTTTTTTTCTTCATGTCAATACGTGCATTTGTTCTCACGCAAAGCAAAACTATTACCAACAACAACATTTTTACTTAAATAGACCTAAAGGCCCCAGTACACAGTGGTCTGTAGTGGGCCATTGTAGACCATCGCCATTGTGTACAGGAGTAATGGTCTGTAGTGGCGGACAATTGTGAATCGTGGTGCGCAATCCATTTGTTGTCGGTTTTTTTGACACACTTCAAAGGAATCGTGGCGTGGCGTGGCCTGTGGTGTTCACACAGTCGCCCATTGTTTGGACAGGTGCGTACTTTTTTTGTTGCGTGCTATACTATTTAAATTTTTAATCGCCTAAAATGTCAGTATCCTGGAGTAAGGAAGAGACTTTTAGGTTTATAATACTATAATACTTGTAAATAGTATATAAATAAATAGCCGCAGCCGTAATTACTTCCACGTCCATCGCAAGTGCTTCGCCAGGCAGAAATGAGCCATGGGCCATTGTGTGAACACCAAGTGATAGTGGCCTACAGTTGCACATTGCAAAGCATGGCCCACTACAGACCACTGTGTACTGGGGCCTCAATACTCTGTATTGTCACTTCTGGCCCCAACTGTTTGTACACGTTGGTTCATACCATAAGAGTTCGCTTGCGAACTATCTTCCGGATTTGAATCCCATAGATCATGTGTGGGACATGCCAGGAAACACGTGAACCCAGAAGTGACACCAGCTACATTAAACGAAGTTCATGGGGAACTTCAGGAAGAATAAATTAATATTTCGCAAGATTTATTTACAGGCTCAATGATGGTAGACAAATGATTCGTCTATACTCTATAGTCTTTAAGCAGGCAATACAAAGTATTAGGTTTATTTAAGGGAAAGTATTGTTGTTAGTAATCTTTATGCATTTGTGTGTGACAATATGCATGTATAGACATGAACAAAAAAACATAATCTAAAAAATAGACGACAGTTAATAAAAACTGACAATTGGAAATAGTTTTGCTACTTAATTATTCTACAGGATGTTTTGAAAATAGGCAAAAAACAACATTGGGTTATCTTTATGTAACATTAAGTATGTCAAGAAAACAATTTAAAATTTGTACAGACATGTTAAAACTAACGAAAACTGTGTTAAATTGTTGTTTACAGTGTATTTTCAACAAACAATACGGGCTTTAAGGGAAAGTACTGATGCAGAAGCGTCGCAAACCAACACTACAAGCATTTCGTAGCGCAGCAGTGGCTTTTACCCCACTTACCTGGCAGCGGCCGCGGTTTGAAACTATTAGTTAAATTATAGTTTGCAGTGTATTTTCAACAAATAATTTGGGTTGCCAGGAAACAAGTTAGCAGAATCTATGCTTTTAATTTTCAAAAGAAAAAAAAAATGAGATGACTCCTTTAAAGCGAGACAACTGTTATAATATTAGTTGTGGATCCGACCCCGCTCGTCAAGATTGTGCGGATACAATCTTTAAATTTCAGTTAGATAGACACTAGCTTGTTTAAAACAAACAAGAACGAAAGTTTGTATCAAAGAGAATATTAATTTGTATGAGAGTTCAATGAAGTCTACTATACCAAAGCGTCATTTATGAACCACTTTATCAACGATTTATATGTGGATAAAACAGTATTCGACATGGTAAACTGTTTTATTGACACAGATGGGCAAGCTGTCATAGGGTGTGTATAAATAATTCTCATTCATTGTTATTATTATTGCAATAACGTAAATATTCGAATTTTGCGGATATATGTTGTCGATTCTAAATTAATATTTTTTTATGCATAATTATTTTTGATATATTTAAATCTAGTTTACCGTACCCTCGAAGAAATTATTAATATAGATAGATGTAGATATAAGTTGCTCATGACATAATAATGAAGGGCACTCGAAACTGTGTCGAACTCAAAAAATAATGAAATAAGTATAGTGTGTGTGTAATGTGAATTGAGGGTTGCGTTCTAGGTATACTTAAGTCAGTATGTCAAAACCCACACATGTACACTCTTTATAACCTATTACTATTCTGTTGGCGGAAATTTTAAATTAAAATTACTGAAATTACACAGACACGTAAAATGTGGGAACGTAAATTGTCATCTGAGTCACTATTTAAGGTCAAATCTACGCACTTACAGAATATCACGAAATAACTCTTTTCACTCTACTAGTAGATTGTGTATCTATACTCCAGAGTGTAATGAAGTATATTTTCGTGGAGATGGCGCTCGTTTAACAGTCACACGAGTCAAAATTACAGACACATCAAACTGCATTTCTTGTTCTTAACTCTATAAAACAGCGTGTTTTGTCTTTATTTCCAGTATTTTCAACATTTTTGACATTTCACTTGTGTAGCAAACTTTACTTTAATACTAAATAGTAGAAACTGATACACAATTAGTAGTACACATAATTGTGTCGTCTAATTTCAAACACCGCCAGATCCACTTTTCTTTAAAAAGGAGATTTTTTTTCTTTAGTCTCGTCACACTTGAACTACGTGTTCCTAAATCTTTAGTTGCTTTCGAACTGCGCTAGATCGATAAAATTTGAAAAGACCAAACTACTTAAAACATGAAATTTCATATTTTAAGTAGTTTGGTCTTTTCAAATTTTTTTGTAAATGTGTAAGCAATCAATGAGTGTTTAAACTGATTTAATTTTATTATTCCAATAAATTATCCGTGATCCTGTTTTCTATTATTTTGTTCTACATTTTGTAGTAAGTAAAGAATGATGTCTTAGCTTAAAGTTGGTGACAAAATCAGCTAGATCCTACGCTTTTTTTTCATTACCCGCCAGATCCAAAACTGAATATCAAAGTCAGCTACATCCAATTTTTTGGCACAAAATAATCATATTTTACTTCTAAAACGAATGAATTTAAAATCAATATGGTGTTTGCTATACTTATCAAATATTGCTTTAAATTTTGACAACTATATAATTCACGTAATATTAATAATATAAAAAAATCATATACTGTAAAAATTACATTTTTGGATCTAACTGAATTTGAAATTAGACGTCACAATTGTCCGTGGCTCTTTGAGTAGCGTATCGTGTTATCTGTTTTGTGTATTGTTCACAAGATCGCCGGTGCGTCTTCAACTGGAGTATAATATGAAATATTAAAATTATTGAATTTTCTTTATTTATTATTAAAAATTCAGTGAAAAAAATTAAATTATTATTGATTTTTACTTTGGCACTAGGCGGGCGCGGTGGTAAAGTTACTTTACCGCTCGACTTTCGTTCCCCCGCGGCCTCAAATCAGTTATTTTACAGCCGGTTTACATTTATGAAAAGAAATTATTTTGTATATATATATATATATATATTGCATAATTTTTTTTAAGAAGAAAGTTCAATCAAATGAGTTGAAACATCAAAATATTACCCAATATTTAGAAAATAAATCATGTTTATATTTTTATTATTTGCTAACAAACTCGTGTACACAGTACTAATTGGTAATTTATTGCTTTCACAATACGTCTCAAATTATTCCTATATTAAGCTGTGACCTCAAAAACCTTCAGGCACAGATTTTTACCATCCACTATTCTGCCAGGGCAGGGGTTCATTGTCGAATTTTCGCATGAATAAGTATGACGTTGATAATTCCAGAACTACCAATTTTACATGCGACAGTAAATACGGATGAGTTCTATATAAATAGCATAATTGTCAAGTTTACGTATGGCACGATTTGTCTTGTTAAAGCATCGATAAGTTTGTTTTAGGGTTTCGTACAGGGTATAACGGTACCCCATTGTTTAACACAGAGATTTCCAATCTTTTCTGGACCACCATTTTCTTTAGAAGAAAAAAAATAATTTGAAGAAAAGTTTTTGACAAAAACTTCTCGACAGTTCAAATTTCATTTAAGTAATAATATTAATACTAATAATAATAATGATAACAATAAAAGTGATAAATTACACTATTTTTTTTTTTATTTTCTAAAAACATTTATTTTCGGAAATGGTGCAAAATGATGTTAAGGGTCATTAATAATCGTTTTGGAAACATTTTCGAAAAAAAAGTATTTTCACCAAATTTTTTGAGTATCCTGTTCTAACCCCCAGCCTATTTTCAAAGTATTTTATTATATTCATTTCCTAATTATATAGGTACGCCGTCCTTCTTGACTGCCTCAATGCCCCCCATTAGACTTTGGATCCTCTACCGTCCCAATGGAAGGCTCCAACTCCCACTGGGGACGGTTGTTGGGAATCTGTTGTTTAGCAGATGGCATTAAAATCTATACTTCGGTCAAAAATAGAGTTAGTTGAAGTTTTATGACACTTACTTTGCTCGGTAAAGCTGGGTAGACTAGTGGTGACAGCACTAGACTCGCATTCGGGAGGTCCGGGTTCGAATCCCGGCGGGGACAGATGTGGCTGGGACTTTTTCCTACTGCCTCTCGCCGAGAAACGATAATTCCTGTACTGGCCATCTTGATTGAGGTTTTCCATGGTTTCCCTCAATTAATTCTAGATAAATATCGAGATGGTTCCTTATTTGAGGCCATGGCCGATTACCTATCAAACTCCTAGTTCAAAAATTGCCTACCTTATCCTAATTTCCTATAATTCTTTCATTCGCCCATTGCTATTACATAAGTTGACGTTTTAAAACTGTAGAAAAATAACGGGAAGTGTGGTAGAGGGAAAATAGTAATGGTGCGAATGGCGTCTGTTATGACATAAAGTCGAGAAACGGACGTTAAACGCATTATTATTATTATTATTATTATTATTACTTTGTTCGGTAAAGCGCGGTTCCAATTTTGATGTAAAAAATTGTTGGTTTAAACTGGGCTTAAGAAGATTAGTATAGTATAATAAAGATAGACTATGTAGAACACTTGTCCTTCTGTAAACTATATGTATTATGTAATGCATGGATGCATGTCATGATGTCTTGATGTAAGTAATGCTAACGGTCAATCCCATGCATCGTTCTTGAACAATGCATCCACCGTCTTCTACTCGTACAGTTAATAATAAGTTGTATATAATCAGGGGCGTACAGAAGACATCTATTTTTTATCCGACTACGATGTAAAAAAGAGGATTATGATTTTAATTCGCCAGTAGTGTCGCGGCGTAGGCCTGCAACTCAAACATATTATTTTTACAGAACCGGAAAGATTTCTACGGATAAATGTTGACTTTTTTTCTAAAAAGGGGGAAGGTAGGTCAAAACTGCAATGGAATTTACCAAAATGACGTCTATTACATTCGTTAAAAATCTATTTTCCGACTTTCACTCTATTCGATTAGATAGAACTAAAATTCCATATACAGTTTCTACACCATCTATTTTCAAGTGATTTTACTCACGCATTTTTCAGTTTTTAGTCCCTCACGCAAAGTGTCTTCTCACACGCAGGGCCGTCTTTAACCTATTGGAGGCCCTGGACACTTTACGGTAATGGGGCCCCTATGACTATTAAAGAAAACTCTTTTTTCTTAAAAAAAAAGTAATTACTAAACAAATCAATAATTAACTAATACATTAATAAAAAATATATCGATATATGATATTTGTCGGCAGTATCTGGCAAGAACTAGGAGGGGTCCCATCGATCGCGGGGCCCTGGGCACTTGCCCAAAGTGCCCAATGGAAAAGAGGGCCCTGCTCACACGCTGCTCCGCCAATGGAAAAATACCTTAAACAACTTTTAACATCAAGTTCATAATTGCCACGAAGTGAGGATGAAGGAGAAGTAGAAAATATAGGACTTGATTAGTCCCGACACTTTGAAAATACATGAGTCCTACTGAATCAACAATTTTGTAGATATTAAAATTTGGTACAGAAATGTTAAGGCTGTCAGAACGCTCTGAATTTAAGTAAAAAATAGAGCTTCGACTGTCAACTGATTGTAGACTTATTCGTCAACATTCTGCAAAAATTCTTTCTCTATAAGGAAGATAAAGGACAAATCTAGGTCTCTAATGGACTACTTTTGTAATTTATGCACGATTTATTAGAAAAAGTTGGCATTAATTGTGCTAAAAAAACACACGTTTTCAATGTCACACTATGACCTTATTCGTACTTATTTCACAAAACTGTTCCATCACAAACCTAAAGTGACTCTACCTTTTTCGGAAAAGTTTTTTAAATCTTCAAAATATTTCCAAAAATTAGAATAATCAGTTGACAGCGGCACCCTTGCAATAACATTTTTTAGCCTCATAGTTGGCACTAGCCAAAAATTGAAACATGCGGATGATTAGAGCGAGACAGAGCTAAGGAAGGTCACACCCACAATATGTCTTTTGCCTACCTCGCCCCTTACCGCTAGGTCTCAGAACAAACAAAATTCAGAGCGTTCCGACAGCCTTAATTGGATGAAAATTATTACAAAATAATAAGTTGAAAATATGAATTGATGCTAGGTTCCGGTTATTGGTAACCAAAAAAAAAGAAGCAAATACTTCGCTCGGTCAGTAAGTTACGAGTTTCTACGCCACTGGCTATGAACGTTACATGGCATTCATATAGATTAAAACAATGAATTAACATAATTATTTAAAAGAGTTCTCACGCACCCCAGTACAATATACGTTACATTTCTACCACTTCATTAGCTTTCACGCGTCTAATAATAAATAATAATCATATCTGTGTCGCAAGACAAAGTGACTCCTGGTAAAATTGGAATCATTTTTTTTACAAAAATATGAAATGGAGATTCAAGTTTGAAATATTTTTTATTATATGCCTGGTTTCGTTTCGCCGTGAATATTCGTAAAAGAGATCATGTTTCCAATAAAATGAAAGAAGTCGGTTGGCTTAAGGCTGTCGGAACGCTCTAAATTTTGTTTGTGCTGAGACCCAGCGGTAAGGGGCGAGGTAGGCAAAAGACATATTGTGGGTGCGACTTTCTTTAGCTCTGTCTCGCTCAAATCATCCGCACGTTTTAATTTTTGGCTGGTGTCAACTACGAGGCTAAAAGATGTTGTTGCAAGGGTGCCGCTGTCAATTGATTACTCTAAGTTTGGGAAATATTTTGAAGATTTTAAAAACTTTTCCGAAAAAGGAAGAGTCACTTTAGGTTTGTGATGGAACAGTTTTGTGAAATAAGTACGAATAAGGTCGTAGTATATGACATTGAAAACGTGTGTTTTTTTGGCACAAGTAATGCCAACTTTTTTCTACTAAATCGTACATAAATAACAAAAGTAGTCCATTAGAGACCTAGATTTGTCCATTATCTTCCTTATAGAGAAAGAATTTTTGCAGAATGTTGACGAATAAGTCTACAATCAGTTGACAGCCGACGCTCTATTTTTGGCTTAAATTCAGAGCGTTCCGACAGCCTTAAAATGGAACTCAGGCGTACATTGCATTTAAGCTGTACAACACGAACGTTTAAAATTCTTAACTTTGCTAATCCTTAGTACTTATTTGAAAAATTCAAAAAAAGAACATCATTGCATACCAGAAATATTAGAGATAATAATCAACTAAATTTACCATTCTGTAATAGCACAATATATCAGGGTTCTTTTATTTATAACGCTATAAAACAGCATAATGCCATGCCCAAAATACTCCTTCAAAAACTCTCTTATAAAACTTTTAAAATAAAATTAAAAGCAGAATTATTGTCGAAACAATAAATGCACAATTAGAAGGGTATATTTGTTACAGAGAGCTTAATAATAATAATAATTTGTAAATATACTGAAGTATATGTCAAATATTGTTTACATGTAAAAAAAATGTAAGATGGTTAACTTCGCCAAAATAAAGAATGTTTCTATTCTATTCTATTCTATATTACTTATTGTTATTATATACGTAGATAGGTACTACTAAATGCTAGTATTCATTGCGTTTTTGCGCGTTTTGTGTGACCTTTTCTGAATGAACAATTTAAAGCTTTTTTTTTGCATCACCCCTATAAAATATTTGCTTTTCATGTATGGACAGCAATTATTTTACAGCCATGGCTGTATAGCGGTAGTGAAAAAACCCATTTCGCACTAGTGCGGAAAGTAAAACAAAAGAAATCAAAACATAGTCGCACTACCATAGCAGCCTACAATTAAAAGTTAACTTGCTCAAAATTGAACGGTCAATTTTTTTTTAAAAAAAGGGCATACATGCAAATATACTATATGTCTCTCGTGCGTGATGATATCATGGCTCATGTGACTGTTAAAACTCGCTATCGTTAATTTTTAACATAATGTCACATTCGCCATAATATATGTCATCATGCACTAGAAACATAACTTACTATTTTGCGCACCCCCCTTTAAAATAGCTGCTTTCCACGCCTGTATATTGGTAGTAAAATGACCCATTTAGCACTAGTGTGTAAAGTAAAAAAAACCCGGGTCGCAGTGCCAAAACCCTGCCGACAATATAGTGTATTTGCTTGTATAGGGCCGTGTGGTTTTATACTTTTATTATGTGAAATTAAGTTTGTTTTTGGGCCAAATAAAAAATTTAACCCCTTAATACACCCCTTAAAATAACATTTTTTTCTTAATTGTAATATTATTATCAATCTAACGTCTACACCGAATTAAATACACCCTTCAATAAATAAGTCACTATCTGCAAACTAGTGTTTTCATAAAATTTGTAAATTCGGTCCTGTCGGGCCGATTTTATTAAAATTGTGGGGACACTTTTTAATCACTACCAAAGGGTTAAATTTCAATTTTGAAACGATTCGGAGAATTTTTTCGGTATTTTGGGACCCAAAAACAGTTTTCAACCCCTAAAAACTACCCTTAAAATAGCCCGATTAGGCCCATTTTAAATAGGCTTCTTGCGGTGATGGATTTCAACACGTGGCCCAAATTTCGTTGAAATCAATTAACTCTTTCGAAAGTTATCGCGCGTACACATATATATATATATAAATATATATATATATATATATATACATATATATATAAACATTTTTAAAAATGGTGCCAAAGTGTTTAGGAGGTTATGAAACGTCGAGAAATTTTGGTCCGACCCCTAGGTCCCGCCATCCGACCAACGCCAATAGTGTATGTTGCCTTATGGCAAATACACTAAAAACATTATTAATCCAATAAAAATTTCCCTATCAGTTGCCATTTAAGATCATATGAGCAACAGAAACAGCAAAGTAGGCGCAGTCTTCGTAAATAATCCAAATACATGTGATCGAAACTGAACTATCAGATATGAAAATATATAGGTACCTAGTTATTATGATTTGAAAATCAGCTATTTTATAAGAAGTACCATACTAAAAATGTAGTATACCTCTCAATTGTAATGCTTTTACGGCTCATGTGACTGTTAAAACTTGCTCGTTACTCGTTTTAACATAATGTCACAGCTCGTACCTATATTTTACGGTTTAGATACATAAACTACTATTTATTTAGCATATGCCTACCTTAACAGTCCTGGATTTACACTAGGGGCACTCGAGGCTAGTGCCCTGGGCGGCAAATTTTCAGGGGTGGCAAAATTCGGAGGCTGAGAAAAAAGAATTTCTTCGCGTTATTGTATAATCGTGTTCGAAACATCTTAAAATTATAATAAATAAAAATATTTTTTTCATTATTAAGAGTATGTTCAAAATTATAAATAATGTAGTTTCATCAACAAAATTGTGAAAAAGTTTCAGTGTCTCGAATTTTATAAATTGCCCGCTGCAAAATTTACAGATCTATATTTCCCATATTCTCACATAGAGCATACTGCCAGGGTTGCGAAAAATCAAATAACTTGCAACCCTGCATGCTGCTCTCTGCAGTCCGTTTCGCAAATGAGTGTACGTTCCTTCTATTTATTATAAATTTTCTGCTATAAATGAGTAATTTTATTTACTTAAAAATTTTATATCGAAAGTTTATCTATTTTATGCAAAATTTCGGTATTGGGGCGGCATTTTTTACAGTGCCCAGGGCGGCGCTAAGGTTAAATCCGACCTTGCCTACCTATATAAAATAGTAACGAGAAAGGCAAGGTTTCTGTCAAAGTAGACATTAATGCGTGCTATGCCACAGGTAAAGGCTAGTATATATATACTTATACTAAGTTTTTCGCTAGACGCACAGTGAAAACAATTCAACAGAACGATCTCCGTATGTTTACGCATTTGAATTTCATTCATTAATTTTTTTCGTCTAATCTCCGCGTATGTAATTAGCACAAAACACTGTCGTTTAATTCAAGACTGTATGACGTAACTTAAAATTATAATATATGAGTTCTAATTAATTTAACATCTATTATTGAAATTATTGTTTTCAGTTTTGATAAGGTCAATGTTTTATAAGTTTATAACTAACACTTTGATGGAAAATAGTAAAATACTATATTCGCGTTATTTTAATACGTATTATCAAAATTCTGGAAAGCATTTCAACAATAATTATCTGTTATATTATACTAGATTTATAATTGGGCTATTTAGAAAAGTATATTTATGGCATAAGACATTGTTGCCTCCAATAATGATAACAATAATAGAGTCACAATAAAAATGGATTTTATGTTCAATAATGAGATAAAGATTTATTTTGTAAACATTCAAAATAAAGCAGGCGACACAGCCCACTGATCTATAATTAATGGATAGCGAGTACGGCCATTGTGTGAAACCCATAGTGAAACCAATCTACACAGCGCCATGTTGACATTTGATGGGCGGCCTTTTAGGCGCGGCATTTGATTCGACATTTTTCAAACAGCGTAGTAATATATATGTTCCGATAAGAAGATAAAAATATTTTCAATGCTCTCTCAGCCTGTTTTGCGTTAACATATTTAATTGTATTTCCCGCTAAAACTGGACTTAACTGTTCTCTCCACCTCAGTACATCTAGCTGCTTCTAAGAAGTTTCAGGCGTTGTAGAGCTTGATAGACATAGAAAACTGATCAGCGCCATTCGTGTCTTAAGAATGTATTAGAAGTTGCCATAAAAAATGGTAAGATATGTAAATTTCTATATAGTGACATTGTGTAGAAAAGAAATGCAAACATAAGATTAGTAGAGTACTATTATTATGTTGGACGTAAGAGACTATAAAATTGGTTATGTCTATGATTGGTTGAATCGATTGCTTACGTCATTTGAAATCCTTGCCTTGATTTTTTAATTATAAGTAATAAATATTTGACAGTTGAAAAAAATTTCAAGCCCTTCTATCCCCGCCTACTCTTTCGTCTTGCCTGGTTACACTTTTTTACTAACCTTGGCCGTCACTCGCTCCAACTTCCCTACTTTTGTTGGTCATTTTTCAATGTGACGTGCGTCCGCTATCCATAAACATCAGTGGTAGAGTAGTATCATTTAGGGAAGATATTAGTAAGGTGGAGAATCTGCGTAGTAAGAAGAGTGTGAAAAGCGATCAGTAGCGGCGTGATTACTAATTTCAGGGGCAATCATAAGCGACATTTGTACTATCAGTGGTACCTACGTCTCGACCAGCGTTACCAGACGTCCCGATTTTGGCGGGACGTCCCGATTTTTAAATCAAAATTAAATGTCCCGCGCGGGACAGGCTCAGTCCCGCTTTTCGGGGATAACTCGACCGTGCGTAAATAATTATTCTCTTATTGTAAGTTGCAATTTGTAACACTCACTCCTCAGACTATTGTTTGAAACGCCATATTTTTCTAATGAATAAAACTTTTTTGATATTGATTTGTTTTTTTTTTTAATTTTTTTTATTCAGAAGACGAATAAGACTCAACTTTTTAACGATAGGGTAAATCTGATTTAAAATATCAAATTTTTATTAAAATACATTTTTTATGGCTATTTTTGCTATCTATTGTCACGTAAACGTAATTTGAACTCAAATAAAAAGATAAATATTTAAAAACTTCTGATTATATACGTTTTTAGTGTATTTGCCATATGGCAACATACACTATTGGCGTCGGTCGGATGGCGGGACCTAGGGGTCGGACCAAAATTTCTCGACGTTTCATAACCTCCTAAACACTTTGCCACCATTTTTGAAAATGTTTATATATATATGTATATATATATTTATATATATATATATTTATATACGTATATATATATATATATATGTGTACGCGCGATAACTTTCGAAAGAGTTAATTGATTTCAACGAAATTTGGGCCACGTGTTGAAATCCATCACCGCAAGAAGCCTATTTAAAATGGGCCTAATCGGGCTATTTTAAGGGTAGTTTTTAGGGGTTGAAAACTGTTTTTGGGCCCCAAAATACCGAAAAAATTCTCCGAATCGTTTCAAAATTGAAATTTAACCCTTTGGTAGTGATTAAAAAGTGTCCCCACAATTTTAATAAAATCAGCCCGACAGGACCGGATTTACAAATTTTATGAAAACAGTGGTTTGCAGATAGTGACTTATTTATTGAAGGGTGTATTTAATTCGGTGTAGACGTTAGATTGATAATAATATTACAATTAAGAAAAAAATGTTGTTTTAAGGGGTGTATTAAGGGGTTAAATTTTTTATTTTGCCCAAAAACAAACTTAATTTCACATAATAAAAATATAAAACCACACGGCCCTATACAAGCAAATACACTATATTGTCGGCAGGGTTTTGGCACTGCGACCCGGGTTTTTTTACTATGTCCCGCTTTCGACGAAAGAATCCCACTTTTTTCACTCAAAAAGTTTCAAAATCCCGACTTGGCAAAAAAAAAATCTGGCAACGCTGGTGAAGAACAACTAAAAAACCATATTCATAGTGCCATTCCTTGTTAGAAAACATAGATCCGTCAGATCCGAAACTCGTTTGTGTACAGAAATGACGCTACTATCTTCTCTAAACGATACTACTCTATAACGACATTATTGGCAGCGCTGACGTCACCAAACTACGCTAAAACATGTGAATTAAAACTAAACTTAAAAATCTAAATGTTAACTTCAAATTTAATTACGCATTTTTCTCTTTGCAGTGTGCACAGGGATGTCTGCTGTGGAAAAAAGCCTTGGAGACTTCTTGCAGGACAGTTTGCGTAAGTAACTCATTTTATTTTATTTTTTATTTTTGCTTTTCTTGTGTCTAAAATAATTATGCTTTTGTTTTATATGTGTGAAATTAAAAACAAAATGTATTATATATTCGAAATCAGCGTCACAAACGGAAAAAACTGTATAGTAAAAAGCAAGCAGTTGCGAAAGAAATAGAGAACAGCGGGGAACTATAATATTTATTTGTATATGCATTATGCATAAATTCATTATTTTATTGATAGTTATTTCTAGCTTTGATATTAAATTAATCAAGATGATATTTTATTGTTCTAAGAATATTTTTATCTTTATAAATTTATATCTTATAAGTTTTTATTTTCAATCAAATTATCAATGAAAAATTATTATTCATTAATATTAAAATGTATTAAAAAAGTAGTTTATGTTACGAGTTTTGAAATACTATATAATGTTTTTAATCATTTATAATTTATATAGCGCTGAAAAAAAAACGATTATGTGTGATTAAATGAAAACAAAAATATCGCATTAAAATTTATGTTTGCAATTACAAGGGCATTAATGATTCGCATTTGTCCATTGACAGGTATTTTCTATTTTTAACAGCACTTAAATTTGAATCATATCCTAATTTTTAAAAGTAGACATTTAAAGACGTTATGTTGATTACATAACAAGTCTCGTTCACATATCAGAGATCCTAGTAGTACTCCCTCCTGGTCAGAATTAACGCACCACTTGGTTGAACTGGAAGCATATTGTTTGTTTTCTGGTGAAACCAAGGTAAGCATAAAACTATCAGATGGTCGTGGACGAGTATGCTGAAGTCCTGGAGAAAAATTTGCTGCCTACAATTTCTCTTCCGAGAATGTTCTTGACCCACACCGAATAATTCTATTGCGGAGATATTGCAAGAAGCAACCATTTCTCCAAATCTTCACTTCACTTTTCGCTATCTAATGGTTTCAACCTTACACTGGTTTCATTGAAACTTCCAGTCGAATAATTCCTTCAATTCTAATAAAATGAGAGTTAGGTACTAAATGGTGCGTTAATTTTTGTTTAGGTGAGTATTTGTACGTTAATTCAATCGAAACATTCTTTTGGATGTAATTTTACAGAACGGAACTCAAGAATTACTGCCGCAAAAAAAACTTTATTGCGTCATCGGCTGCAACGATGGACTCAGTCGATATTTCAGTCAGTTGCGCATAACTCTCGGAACACCTCCAGCTCCGGCACTTGTCGCCGATTCATTGAATGCAACGTCATTACGTCTGGAATGGGCAGGACCCGGCGTCGATTTACCGGAAGTTGCAGCGACGCATATTCGGTATTTAGTTCAGTGGCGGTACGAGGAGTTGGCGGAAGCATGGCAATATTGTCGAAACCAAACTTGGGCCGAACAACAGGACACTGTGTTCGTTGATCAGTTGCAACCGTATACAAAATATAGGGTAAATCATTCATTTTTTTTTATCCACAAGATTTATGCTATTTTTTATTTATATTTACTCTAGATGAGCTGCAGCCAAGGGCTTACGCGGGGTAGAGGCAAGAGAGTATTTAAATATAGACATCCAAAATCATAAACGATAGTCCAAATGTGCCAAGTGAAATTTATAGAATTTTCTGACGCCACAGTTCAATAACAAGAAATAAAACGGATTAATATAGTTATCTCTATGAATTTTCACACTTTATTCTAGACCCCAGAGGGAGCAGCTGTCCATCCCTGCCCACTGGCGTGCGCTCATACCTGCATCATAAAGGAATGAAATTGATTTTGTAATTCTCCAATTGATATCACAATTTAAAGATGGCGTCATAGTTGGTTATAGTGTGGTCACTTTCGAACACAGTATTTCGACTCGATGCAATTTTCTCTATACGCGTGATTTTATTAACGTTGATGGAAAGTTTGGCTGAGGAACAACTTAAAAACAATCTTAACCGATGTTTTGAATGTGGTCAGCGTTTCGAAAAGTTTATTTTAATCTTTAGGGCCTGTTAAATACGTGATCATCTTTCTATGGGTTACTAGAATTCCATTAACACCTTTATTACGTAGTTTTCCCAAAACCGATAAAGGTTCGCATAAATTGAAAACCAATGCGATAAGAAGTCATCTGATTGTCCGTGATAATTCATAAACTGTCACACCACCAACCGACAATGATGTCGTTGTGAGTTGCGGGAGGTAAATGATTAGTCTCGTTACTTTTATATTACATACCGTAAATGCGTTTTTTTCTGTTTGATTACAGTTTCGAGTGGCCATTTTATTGTCGTCAAGTCACGGTGGCGATCCGATCGTATCGAAACCCAGCGTCGTCATAAGTACATTGGCAAGTGGTGTTCCATCATCACCTCCGATCATCACACGAGTTGTTGCTGTAGACAGTTCACGTGTCAGCATTTCCTGGGAGCCTGGACCTTTCCCTAACGGTCCCGTCCTATCATATGTCCTTCGTATTACGCCAGAACCACCAGATGAACGCCACCATTCTTTACTTAAGGTCAAGGTGATGTCATAAATCAAATACAATGAGAATCTCTCTCTTTCTCTCTCTACGCTTGCGCTTTTTTTATCTCAAGTATTTCGTGTGCGGGCAAGTTCATGGATACTATTATACTTAAACAATGCTGGGAACAAAGTATATTTTTAGTGTATTTGCCATATGGCAACATACACTATTGGCGTTGGTCGGATGGCGGGACCTAGGGGTCGGACCAAAATTTCTCGACGTGTCATAGCACACTTTGGCACCATTTTTGAAAATGTTTATATATATATATATATATATATATATATATATATATATATATATATATATATATATATATGTGTGTGTGTGTGCGGGCAATAACTTTCGAAAGAGTTAATTGATCTTAACGAAATTTGGCCCACGTATTGAAATCCATCACTGCAAGAAGCCTATTTAAAATGGGCGTAATCGGGGCATTTTAAGGGTAGTTTTTAGGGGTTTAAAAATGTTTTTGGGCCCCAAAATACCGAAAAAAATTTCAGAATCGTTTCAAAATTGACATTTAACCCTTTAGTAGTAATTAAAAAGTGTCCCTAAAATTTAAATAAAATCGGCCCGACAGGACCGGACTTACAAATTTTGTGAAAACACTAGTTTGCAGATAATGATTTATTTACTGAAAGGTGTATTTAATTTGGTATAGATGTTCGATTGATCATAATAATGCAATTAAAAACAAAAATGTTTTAAGGAGTCAAATTTTTTATTATATAAAGCCACACTGCCTGTATTAGCAAATACACTATATTGTCGGCAGGGTTTTGGCACTGCGACCCGGATTTTTTGTATATAATACAGGCGAATTCACGGAATACTTTATTGTTCCGTGGGCGAATCCCAAGTTTCGTATAAATTACCGCACAGGAGTAATAAACTTGCGATTAACGTCACAAATGGCCAAAAAAAAAAAATGAAAACTAGATTTTGACATTTTAATTGACAAAAAATGTTATTGTGCATTTTTAAAGAGTCGGTTCAAGATGTTTAATCCTCTATTGTCATGTAGAGTAGTATCGTAAATCGTTTAGAGAAAATAGTAGCAAGGTGGAGAATCTGAGTATAGTATGAAGAATGGGAATAGCGATCAGTAGCGGGTGATTTATAATTTCAGGGACAATAAGAAATTAAATGGTGCGTCTCGACTCTCGACTAGCGATAATCAACTAAATGACCAAATTAATAGGACCACTCTTTATTATTAGAACACAGATCCATTCGACCCGAAATTTATTTGTGCGCAAAATGACGCTATTATTCTCAATATTGTTCACGTCCATTATAATTGATAAGTTTTTTTTTATTTTTAACGGGAAATTGGACAGTTCAATTTTAATTGAACGGTCCAATTTCCCGTTAAAAAATAAAAAAAACTTATCGACGCTATTATCTTCTATAAACGATACTAAGCTATATTCTAATTTAGATACTGGGCTTTTTTTTCAATTGATATTCTATATGATATTTACACGGGAGATGTTTTCAGGATTCTTGCGAAAACTGTGACTAATTTTGATGAAATTTAGTTCCCTGGTAGGTACTTAAAATTAGAATTCAGGGCACTTTTTAACTGGCTACGCTCGAGTTAAGATAAACTGGCAATAAAATCAGATGTCGCAAATCGCATTCATTTTGAAGTTTACAGAAATTAAATTTCAAATTTGGCGAATGCAACTCGTCCGTTCGCCACCCTCGCTTCGCTCAAACGGCAAACTCGTTACAATCGGCAGCTTTATGCTCTTGTAACACAATGCGTACTATTTTTCACTGTATTCTTGCGCTTTTAAACTCCTATAGGAATTTAATATTATGAAAATGTATCTTTCGAACTTGTCTGCACGTTATATTCGATTTTGTTTTATAACTTTTCTGTTAAATATCATAGTATATTTAAAACTTTAATTCTGACTGCTTTCTTTTTTTTTTGACAATTTAATATTTTTTTAGTTTCTATCACATCACATCGTTATATTTCAAATTATTCATATAACACAAATACTTTTTTTCGAGTTTTCACTCACAACTTTCTTTGAAATGGCGAAAATGTTTTTACCGTTTTAAATTCATACTAGGCCCACATAAGCCTGGCAGATGCTGGCTTTAAAAACAGCAAAGTTCTAAATAGTAACAATTTTTGGGAAATTTTAAATGTCCCCAATTGCCAAATCATAAAAAAATAATGAACATTTCTTTGGCTATAGGAATTAGCATTAAGAAAATGGAGATTTTAACTTTTTTATTAAATGTCGACTTTGAATTTTTAACACTCAAATAAATATTTTTAATACTTTTAGTTTATGGTGGTGGTTTATATAAGTAAACTGATTTTTTAAATTTTCCTTTAACAGTCTGTTCCTTCTAGTTGCTTCTCTTACTTTCTGTATGCATGTTTTTTGTTACTAAATGTTTTCCTTTTTTCATTCATTGCTAATATTTGTTTATTAGATACTAATTTTATTATTTGCCTGATATTATAATTAAAATATTTTGTTTTTATAATTTTAAAAGTCATTTTTTTTAAATAGAAGTTGCTATTTATTGAGGGGCCATAAAAAGCAAAAAATAAAAAATTAGTCTTCAAAACAGATGATACAAAGAAGTAAAATTCTTGAAGCTTAGATCATTTTGGAGCTAAAATGTAACTATTTCCCTCTGGCAAGAGATGACAAATTTTAAATGTATACTTATACGCCTAAAGAATCGATTTTCATTTGGAATAGACAATCAGGCTTCTCTTGAATATTCGTTTGCTCTGTGCAAAATTTCTTTTCCAACACTTATATACGGTGTTGAACCGTCACGTCACGTTACGCGATATTGTTGAGTGACGTTCAGCGGTTTTGCAGTATCGCCGACGGTATTGAAGTTCATAATATAATCCAAATGGGGGACACACTCTAACCCCCTGTAATTACTTTTAAAAAAGTTATGACAATAAGTGTGTTTGGTATATTACTATTAGTGTAGTGTAAACATATGCATTTGCCTATTTATTCAATGTGCGGTGAGCGAAGGCAACAAAGAGCGCAAAAAATATATCACCGTTGTTTAGAAGTTATTTTCTCATTATTCCGACAATATATTAGTACAGCGTATATCTCTCTTTATCAAAAACTCTAGACCTTTATCTATGACAGTAGCTAATAAACTGTTGTCACAAAAAAGCTGATACTCGTATATGTTTGCACCCTAATCGTGCGATTGAAATTTTCTTACTATCCCCAGTACATACTAATACGTACATAAGTGTAGATAACTCAACTGAAAAGTGTACGTTAGGTTTACCAAAAGTGTAAACTGTTGGTACAATTATAACAAATGGTTTACACTACACTACGTTCCTCTGCTCAAAAGTCGGGGTTGCTAGTATTTATATTTTTATATTTATGTACAGTGGGTAATTGGACACCAATAAATGAAAATTCTAAGTTTTCTAAATAAAACGTAGCAAATTTAGGAAACTTAGAATTTTCATTTATTTGTGTCCAATTACCCACTATAGGTACATAAATATACAACAACATGGACGATAACAACTCGAATTTATATTTTTAGTTCGACACTGAAATACTAAACAGGTCAATGTATTTTACACTTTTGTGTACCAAACGAAATAGTGTCAAAAGTGTTAACATTTTTTGCACTGAAGCACAATGCCAAACACACCTAATATCAATAAGACCGACTATTATAGCATGCAAAACGTTGTTGATCTCTCAATTATTGTGTATTTTAAAACTAATTTCAAACGATGTTTTGATAAATAATAAAAATGTATTTTTCGAATATTATAGGATATTCCAGCGTCCGGCACAACAGACTTTTACATGTTTGAAAATCTTGCATCTTCACGGAATTATACAATATCGGTAGCGATGCGAAACGGTGAGGGCGAAGGACCTGCCGTTACTGTTTCAGTTACTACTCAGCCCAACCAAACAGGTGAGAAATAATCATCAAATAATAATTCTGTTATTGCTGTACTTGTAACTTGTAACATTCGTTATTTGAATCTTCTTTTGTTTTATATATTGTTTATTGTTTTTCAGTTGCTTTTAAGCAAGAACCGGTATTAATATTGGGGGCCAACCATTCCGTCATTCAGCAGAGTGCTGATCTGTTCGAAGATCCAATCACTTTATACAGTACAAAAGAAAACATACGAGGTAAATAAATAACAAAAGAACACTATATTGAATGTCAGTAATATTTTAATTTCTTAATATGCACTTCTGGTCGAAATGAACGCACCACCTAGTTTCTGTTATAATATTTTTAATAACAGAGAGTACATTTGGCTTACTAATAAAGGTCAAATGAACTGTCAATAACGGGAAGTTAGAGATTAGTAAGCTTATGCAGAAAGGATTGTCAAATAATTTGATTTGACAATGACCTTAGATTGTGAACTCACATATTTCTCCATAAAGAAAGCATTGTAGAATTTTATTTCGATTATGTTCAAAAAATAATTGATCGATTGAAATGATATTTTTTCTAAACTTTGTATATGTGTATTTAACATAGTTTTTTGCATAATTTTTACTTTGAAACGACATTTTTCTACGCATTTTAATCAAAATTTGACTTGAAAAACGAACTTTTTCTATGTAGCTCAAGCATTTGTTTTTATGTCAATACATTCCAATGTTGTACATGACAGGGAGTTTGAATACGACATTAGATTGGTCTTGCATGTATGAAAACTCTAATTATATTATCACAATCTAAGGTCATTGTCAAATCACATTATTTGACAATCCTTTCTGCAGCCCAGCATTAGTTTTGAAATCGCCCGATGCTCGAAAACGAGTATGGTGAAGACATGGAGACACGACCGTAGCTAGGGGGGGGAGCATTGTGGAGCAATGCTTTACCTTAAAAAATACCATAGTTACAAGTCAGTTGATCTGAATGAAGTCCTTCGTATTTTTGATAATATGGCGAATCAAAGAATTCAGTGGTTTTTAGGGAAGGATTTTTTATTATTATATTGAATTATTGATATTATATTGAATGTTTAGAGTAATAATATAGACCTGAATAAATGAATATTTGCTCTTATTTATCTATCAGCCCCCTCCCCCCCCCCAGAATTGTAGAGATATTGCAAGCAGGAAATTTTTCTTTAGGTTTTCACCATACTCGTTCACGATCATAGGATGATTTCAAGCTTACCCTTGTTTCATCAGAATACAAAATATGCTTTCAATTCAAAAAGTCCTGCTATACATATTAACAATATAACACAAAAATTAAGTGCTGCGTTCATTTTGACCATAAGTTCAGGTGTTTAACACGTGCTAATCCCACCCCCAATTTTAATATAGGACAAGTGGACAACAGTTTGAGTAAGAACTGACAGATGTGCGTGCTAAGAACATATCAGTAGTTTTCACAGTCTTGGATAAGTGTATTTATTCTTTTGCGCAAAGCACGTACCTTCAGTACAGCGTATTTGATCAGATAGGTTGATAAATCTAGGATAGGTGGATAAATAATCACGAGGATTCCTTTGATTATGTGTTTCACAATTTTCCTTTTAGGCATCGCAATTCACGTCAGTAAAGAGCTACTTTTCATATCGGATTCGGCTGGCTACGTGTTACGAACTTCGTTAACAAAGAAGGGATCTATACCGACACCGATTCTTACACCGAACATCAATTTCTTACCGCTGGATTTGAGCGTCGACTGGTTAAACGAACATCTGTATATTCTTGGACAAATAACGCATCTGGGAGAAAATATGATGTGGCAAATAGCTCGATGCGGTTTGGATGGGAAAGGGTTAACTATTGCAGTGGCTGGATTTCAAACTAGACCTCGGCATTTTGAAGTCGATCCTTATAATGGGTAAGTTACAGGAGATTATATAATAATATAATAATAATAATAATGCGTTTAACGTCCATTTCTCGACTTTATGTCATAACAGACGCCATTCGCACCATTACTATTTTTTCATCTACCACTTCCCGTTATTTTCTACATTTTTTACAACTTCAACTTATGTAATAGCAATGGGCGAATGAAGGAATTATAGGAAATTAGGATAAGGTAGGTAATTTTTGAACTAGGAGTTTGATAGGTAATCGGCCATGGCCTCAAATAAGGAACCATCTCGATATTTATCTGGAATTAATTGAGGGAAACCATGGAAAACCTCAATCAAGATGGCCGGTACAAGAATTACCGTTTCTCGGCGAGAGGCAGTAGGAAAAAGTTCCAGCCACATCTGCCCCCGCCGGGATTCGAACCGGGTACCTCCCGAATGCTGGTCTAGTGCTGTCACCATTACTCTACACAGCTCGGTTACAGAAGATTATACAGACACCTATCTTCAATTATACATTTTTTGAGTTCTATATAGGAAAAATACGCTGATTCCAATGAGCACAAGCAAAATTGTGTATCTCTTTTGGATAAGAAATTATGACCATTCGAATATATTTTTGTGAATTTTGGTAAATTTTAATTGGATATACAACTTTTATGCTTTAAGCCAGAAGAGATAGTATACAGACGTTTGCTTGTGCTCATTGGAGTTAGCGTGTCTTTTTGTACAAACACACTGAATTTGAAACGTTCTAAGAGTTCGAAGTTATAAAAAAATAGCATTTTTATTAAAATGCTTTAAAAAAATCTTGAAAATCAAAATGTTTTATATAGTTTTGAAATTGAAAATGTTTATACAACACGTTGCCAACGTCTGTATTTTAGTTTAGAAGCTACGGCCACGGTTCAGATGCACTATATGTGATTCTATAGCTATGCTACGACCAAGGAGAGTTAATATAGCTCACAGTTGAGTTAATATAGCTCACAGTTGAGTTTTGCATCACTTCCGCAATATTTCACCGAGTCATTCTAACAGAGATGCGGCAGGAGGGGGGGGGGGGTGTTAATATGTTTACATATCAGAAATATGGAATGCGAGGTTAAAAAAATAAAATATGTTACAAGCACGGTTCCTACTTTATACTTATGTTGTTATAAAATTGTGAAATATTTCTTTTATCTTCTTGTGGCACTACATCTTCCAAAAATGAATGTATAAAATCATTTTTTTTTTGCTAAAAATACTCAAATTTTAACTACGATAATCCCTATAATAATTTTCATACTGGTATGCTTTTTAGGTATTAAGTAAATCTAAATTATTTTTTTCCAGATATTTGTTTTGGGTGGACAGTGGCGGTTTATGGCGCCATGACCTTGCCGACATAAGTAACGGAGTTCGGCACGAAGCGCGACGAATTCAACTTTTGAGTAACTCAACGCTGGGTGCATTCACCGTCGATCATACTAACTTCCGACTTCTTGTGCCGGACCATTCCAAAAATACCATTTACTCTGTTACATTAGATGGGTAATTGAAATTATTTGTCGAGCATGTTAAATCCTCAACCTCTTTATTTGGTGTTCTTTAATAAGAGACCTTAGGGTACAAATCCAGGCCCGAAATTCAAAGTGTCAGAAGAGAATTAGAAATATGTTTGATCTTCCTCTTTCGTGCAGAGAGAATGGAGTGACCCAAAGAGTGATGCAGCCGTAGGTGGCAACTTTGAAAATATGGTGGTTGTATCGTGTTCCGACTTTTATTACAGGGTCTCTACATTTTATTTGTATAATATACTTTGACAACATCTCGATTACGATTGATTTTGAAAGAATAAAATAATTAGTCCAGCAGCCACCGCCTGTTTTTTTAAGTGATTAATAACAGGCTGAATCTTCGTGAGTTCGTTCGGTTCCACGAGACGCCCAAGTTTTTCCTCTGTCCAAATTCTCAAAGAGGTAGGTAATGAACTGCGCAGATGTAAAACATGTCGATTTGGTAGGGTGTCGAAATTGTCTGACTAACAGTAAATTTTTCATTGAAATTTTAAGATAATATGATAATAAACTCGGAAAAACAATTGTCCTACAAAATCGATGGTTTGAGTTGGAGCGTCCTCCACGCCGAATATGTCAAAATAACGAGGTCATAAAAATTATTAATAACCAGCTGATTTTTTGTATGCAGCTTACTGAATATTACTATAATTGAATGGCCACAAAGTCCTACAAATGTAGTGGTAGGTTTTCCTAGCCCTACGCTTGGAAGTTGTCGATTCCACGGTAACACTTTTTTCAACCTAGGTTTGATTTTGTCATATCGGGAATAAAGTGTAGAACACAATTTTACCAAGCGTAGGACTAGGAAAACCTACCACTACATTTGTAGGACTTTGTGGCCATTCAATTATACTAATATTTAGTAAGCTGCATACAAAAAATCAGCTGGTTATTAATAATTTCGACACCCTACCAAATCGACATGTTTTACATCTGCGCAGTTCATTACCTACCTCTTTGAGAATTTGGACAGAGGAAAAACTTGGGCGTCTCGTGGAACCGAACGAACTCCCGAAGAATCAGCCTGTTATTAATCACTTAAAAAAACAGGCGGTGGCTGCTGGACTAAATACGTATTTATTAAAATTTAAATATGAAAAAAAATGTATTCAAAATTTGATATAATATTTTTCTATTAATTAATCAAGCTATTAAACGTGTCTTTGATGCTTGCTGGTCCACTATAGTACCTGTTTGTTTTTTTTTTTATAACGAAGTTACTTCTAATTAATTTAGGCGAGACAAAATAGATCTTCGAAACAATACACAACAACCGATGTTTCAAAATATCGTATCGCTATCGATTGCAAACGGATTATTCTATTGGACGAACGGAAAAGAAGTAATAACAGAAGAATATCATGAACTGAGTAACAGCTACTTCCAGATTGTTTATCCAGATTTAAGTGAACAAGCGGTTACGACAATTGTTATGCGATTGTCGGCAGCTCAGCCAATTCCGGTACCCGTTAATCCGCCTACAGCTTTGCAAGCAATTCTCGCCGCTGATAAAGCAAAAATTACTTGGCAAACGCCGCATTTACTTGGCGGCCAAGGTAAAGACAACGTTATTTTATACATGTTGTTATTAGTCTGGATTATAAATATTTTAAAATTAACAATTCTGTTAAGGTAGTTGTCGTGGTACAATATTGTCAAAAAGTTACAGATTATACGCGCCACAAAAGTATACTAGCTTGTAGCTAAGTGATCCATAATTTGTACGCAAGACTGTACCCGTGGAAATGTAACCCATACAGTATTCATATGCATGTATACTTTTCTATAAATTGTTGAACTTTAAACCGTTATTTATAAATAATGAGACGGTCAAAAATTTTTTCTTATTTTTTTTAAATCATAACAAATGCGTTGAAAGACTGTCAGTTTTTGGAAAGTTTCTGACAGTTAGTTCTTTTTTTATAAATAAGAAAATGGTTCAGAACTACAGAGATCGTATACAATCAATGTTAATTATCCAATTTTTAATTGAATTTATCTCGGATTATATGCAGTCGATCGACTTCAAATTTTCACGGTAATTGTATTATCATGTCCTTAATAAGTATACAAAAATTAAGAATTTTCTGATGGTGTGCCTTAACCACGACAACTACCTTAAATAAGAAATTTGCACATTTTTTAAGTGAAACTTCTTCACCCATGGTATAGAGTATAGACTATAGACCACAGTGTATTGAAATAATCGCTGACCGAAAAATTTTGAATTTATACAGGAAAAGGAGCATGGCAAAATTGGTCATACGAGCTGCAAATTCACGATGTGGTGAGAAATAAAACGGAGAGACAGCGTGTGAATGTGACTTCTTGTACTATACCTAACTTACGCGAAGACACTGTATACAATTTCAAAGCAGCTGCGTACACTACATCCGGTAAAGGTCCTTGGTCATCGGAATTTTACGGCAAGACATTAAAAGTTCCAAAAGACGGAAGATATCCAACTATTTTATGGTCTTCGGCGGAAGGCTTGCTTAAATCAGATGTTACCGGAGACAGTGTTAACACTTTGGTCTACAAAAGCGGTTTAAAAGATTACTTTATTACCGATATCACGTGGTACAAACAAAAATTGTATTTAGTTCTGAACACTACGTATGTTAATTGGTATGACTTGGAAAAACACGAAACGGGAAGGCTAACTGAAATTGAATCGGTCGAGAGCATTGCAGTCGACTGGATTGGCCGAAAATTGTACTGGTCCAATCCAAACAACCAGCTGGTTAGTTCCAATTTAAATTAATTAAAAAATAGGTTTAAAAGAAAAACAGTATCTACTGCGTTGTCAAACTGGGCAATAGCCCTGCTTGAGTGTAAAAATTTGTGACTACTGTTGTCGCTGACTATAAGTAGGTGAATTTATAAACTTCACAATACTCTGAGAATTGAAGGTTCTCCAAGTTTTAAATAAGTTTGAAAGAATTTGTGGTCAAATACATACAGTGGTATAATTACTAAAACAAAAGCACTATGTATTTTCTCGCAAGCAGTTTTCTACATATGGAATTTACGGCTTTCTATAACAATATATTGGTTACACTTTCGAAACAGAATGCCCGAATAGCCAAACTAGAACGAAATGCATTAAAAATAGTCTAGTGGCGCAATGCGGTAAAATAATTTAGTATCTAGCTAAGCCAAAATTGAACTTGTTTAAAAAAAGCCCTATGTACTGTTGCAGCAAAGTCTTTTAACACCATTCTAGACAATATTAAAAACGCACCCAACATTCACCAATTTAAAAGGAAACTTGGAGCTATCTTGAGCAATAATTGCTTTTATTCACTTAATGACTTTTAATTTAATTTCGTGCAAATTTTATATTTTTATTCTTTTTGTAAATTTCATATTGATTGACTTCTATATATGCTGTATGTTCTTGCAGTAATAAAATCATTATTTTTACTGACAAGTAAGAGTTAAGACTTTATGTTAAAACAAGTGCCAACGAGTTTTAATAGTCACACGAGATATCCTTGAGTCCGAAATATATGTATGATATTTTTTGCCCTACCCCCTATAAAATACAGTGGATTTGATTTATAACGACCTCGGTTGTAACGACTTTTTGATTATAGCGACGTAACACTTAAGTAATTTAAAGTATACTTTTAGAGGAAAATAATGTGGCTATAGTGACTTCGAATATAACGCCGATTTCGGGTATAGCGACTAGTTCTAATGAACCATTTGTAACAAGTCCCTAAAAATCCCATGCAGATATTGCGACCGAGCCTACACACAAACTGAAACAATGCAATTTTACAGAATTTTTTAAAAATACCCATGTATAAAATGTGTATAGTATTATTAAGTAGACATTTCTTTCTTGCTTTCTTTATACCTATGTATGTTGTATATAGCGACTTCCGTATATAGCGACGGAATTATAGTGGTCCCTTCATCGTCGTTATAACCGAAATCCACTGTATTTGCTTATAATTTTATTTTCAGTATTTTCCTCATTTTTGATATTTCACTTATGTACCAAACTTCACTTCTAATAGTAGGTTAGGTTGCAGCCAATCGCAGGAGCACTCAACATAAATTATTATTGAATTGGTTAGCACGTCACTATGTGACTACTTTTGTTTTAGTTTAGTGCACTAGTGCGCAATGAATCACTTTACATTCCTGTAGACATATGTATATAAAGCAGCTACTTTATAAGGGGTAGTGCAAAAAAAGAATTATTAATGATTTTTTTGACAGATAACAAGAGGAAATTTAAACGGTAGCCAACAAGAACCGTTACCGATCTTAACATTAGCAAAGGAACTTAATATTGATTCAATTCACGCTTATTTATACTGGTCAACTGGACATGCTGTAGAATGTTCCAGATTAAATGGCGCCGATCGGCGTACCTACTACACAGCTCAACTGTTTTCTGGAAAACAAGGTGTTTATAGATTAGATACAGTCCATATAAAAACTCTGGGAATAGAATTCTAGGCTAGGAGACTAATGTGAATGAGAATGAAACCAGCCTAGTCTTGGGCTTATCAGGGCTGGATCAAGCACTTCCGGTGAATCCGCACGGGATTTAAAAAAATCAGGATTTTATTAATTAGTTCATATTATTAATAAGGGACTAAGAAAGTTAAAATTATTATTGGTACATAAAGCAATCCTGAATAATTAAATAAATAAATTTATTCAATTATGCAATAATTCGATATTTCTTTCTTAGTCCTTAATTATAAATATAAACTAAATAAAATAAATTGCATCATCCAAAGTCTAACATCCGGACTTTCAATGATCCGGTCAGGGTCCTGACTCCTGTCCCATTTAGTTCGGATTAATGGGACTCTACTGTATATAACTTCATTTCTAAATCCAGGTAGCCGAAAACAAAATACCAACACAACATTTTATTTAAAAAATCGTCAGATTCCTCTGGTGTCCCCTCTTATATTCATTAAATTTTAAGATTTTTTTAACGCCATAGTTCACCAAACCCAGGGACTTTTTATGACAACGGTACGAACTTTTAATTTAACGCTTTTTACAGTTATGGGTCTCACATTGGACATTTCTATGCAAATGGTATATTGGATAGTCCGTAGCTCGGAAGGTTCAACGCTATGGAGTGCATCGACTGCCGAAATGCTCGATCGTAATTCGCCAATCATATATAAAACGTCGCTGTTGCGCCAACCAGGCGTTTTAGGACCGCTGTGCTTCTTCAGCGATCGGTTATTATGGCTCCAAGATAGTCAAACCGCAGTAATCGGCGATCGAGATGGTCAGAACGCAGCGATAATAGGAAGCGTTAGTCTTAACGGCCTGAGCGTAGTAGCCGTTGTGGACAACGATTTGCATGGTTTCCCTGATAAAGGTGAGTTTCTTTCCAAAATTAGGTATATTAAGTTATGGTAAAAATGGATTATTCTATGAGACGCGAAACTCCATGATGGAAGATACTTTTCGACAAAGATGAACTATCACATGGAACAATTAATTACTTTTATTGTTCTGTGATCACAACCTAATGTCTATTCTAGACTTTCGATACTATTGGGTTAGCCCAGCATCTAATTTTCATTGGACGGGACCGAAGTTTCATTCATTGTTACTTATTCCTACAAATCCTACTTATCGACTTCCAACTTTAATAATTGTGATAATGATGGTTCTTTATGTTTTAAATTGCGTACATTTCTTAAAATTAAAATTATAACTAATAGTTTGCCGTCATATGATACACTCATTGTTGCAATTGTAATGCGATATTAGAAAAAAATACTATTCAAACAATGTCACTGTCGGAATACAAACCCGAATCTTTTACTATCGCGGCGGCTGAATTATAACTAATTAACAGTGACACTTTTTAAATAATCAACACTTCTCTAATAAAGTGCATTTGCAACAGTTTTCTATATTTTCCGAAAGCTAATTTTAAATTAGGTACTATTAGAATATGAACCTTAATTCGACCTTTGATTCACAATTACTTGACTCTCGGTCTAGTGAAGGTTCATATTCAACAGTGCTTAATGTAAAATTAGATACTGTTGCAAATGTTCTTTATTAGAGAAATGTTGATTGTTTAAAAAGTGTCACTGTAGGATAATAAATTGATAATTCATCCGCCGCGATAGTGGAAGATTCGGGTTCATATCCCGACAGTGACATAGTTTGAATAGTATTTTTTCTAATATCGCATTAAAATTGCAACAATGAGTGTTTCATAATATGATAGCACACTATTAGATATGATTTCAATCTTAATAATGATTGTAACAACTGATATTTTGTCAATGCACTTTTTGTTGTCGCGTATATTTAAAAAAAGAACTACATGAGCAAACAAGCTTAAAAACAGATCTTTTGAAATATTATACTTTGTTCCGAAAGCGTCCTTCCTTGATGCTTTTACATAGCGAGAATTAACACTGGTGCGCTTTATTCATAATGAACTTCGAGGTCATTAAAACTCTACACTAAACGTTAAAATTGCCCGAAGCGTCGTCTCTTACAGACCTTATCTACTCTTTAGGTGTAGAACGAGTCTGTTTGGTATTTTTTTATATTCAAATTGTTCTTTCAGACGTAATAGAAGAGATAAATGTGATTCCTGAACCTGTGAAGCAGTCGTCTATAAGAATAAATGGTACTTGGAAAAGTTTCAATATTACATGGGATCCAATTTCAAATGTTAATTATGGTGATGTATTTTATGAAGTAAAAATCAACGATCATCTTCTAGTAGATCCATCGGTAAGTTTAACATAAGTTAAATTAAAATCCTAAATTGTGGGTTCACGAAGTATTGTTCTACATTTTTTTTTTTACAAATTCGCTTTAAACAATTCGCCGCTTCTAGTCATAACGTTTAGCGCTACCTTCTCAAAAAGTATAAACAATCGTTTAATAAAAACAAGAAAAAATAAAGACGTTATAATGAAATAATTGGACTGAAAAAGAAAGCAGTGAGAATAAAATAAATAGTTACTTTTATACCCGAAACATAAAATATACCGCAGTTCAAATTTTTGCCGAATCAAAAGTTATCAGATGTCTGTTTAATGGAGTTATTCCTTTCTTACCTATCGCTACGGTCACAATGTCCTAACTAAATTGATCTATCCCCTAATTCTGGACTATTTTTGTACGATGCACAGAATAAAACAGTGTCAAAGTTTTTCGTAATAAAATATACTAGCGGTACTTGTGCGAATAATTCGCACTAAAATTCGTTTCTAATTTCTCGCACTCTTTATAACTTTCTTCTTTTTGTTGTATTACATTACAAAGCTCAGTGACGGTTCAAGAAAATATTTTTCTAAAACTGTCATATAAAGACGCAAGTATCGAAAACGTTGGGCTGAAGCGCTGCCATACGAAAAGTATTTATACGTGAATTTTGATTAAAAATTTAAAAAAAAAATTACCGACCGTCAATCATGTTGACGTTGTTTCAAAGTTAGAACCGTCAGATGGCAGCATTGCTGCATATACTGAATAAATGTATAATTGTTATAATTAATTATTTTGCAAAAAGAAAAACAATAATAGATTTTTTAGTTGTTGATATCGGTAGAGCAAGCAATTATCTATAAAATGATATAAAATGTATGTGGAGCAATTGTGTGGTTTTTTCGAAAAAGGGAGGCAAACATCTTAACCTTAGCGTATTAATATATATGATTGTTTTAGATTATAACGACTGTACCGAGTATTCAATACGCTCATGAAACAATTCCGTACTCGAAATTAGAAGTAAACATTCGAGCATTTACCTATTGGGGTTCTGCGCCTCAATCAAAGTCTTTGTTGCATTCGCCACCATCCGTTCCAACGCCGCCCAGAAGTCAAAGAGTTTTTATTACATATCAAAGATACCCTCTCGAAGAAGACCAAATTGTAGCTATTTTACGGTGGGATGAACCGCTCTATCCCAATGGCGTTATTAGAGGTTATATTATCAATTGTTATACTAAAAATGAAGACTACGAGACTAAAATTCTTGATGATGTTGTACTTCCATCGAATACGTTCGAATTTACTGCCAAGGATTTAAAGCCTAAAGAAACATACTATTTTGAGGTAAATAAGCAATGTTTTTGCCGACAATTTGTTATGACTGGGTCGCTAAAAATGGAATCCTAACTGAGTGTCATCTTGAAGAATAATTGTTTAATTGTAATACGTTACTTCATGGTGAAAACCAAAGGAGAAAACGGAGGTCATCAACAAACAAAACGATCAATTTTCCTTCAATTTCAAAATAATGTTTTTTTTTAATTAACTATTGAATTTAAAAACTTAACGACTGTAAACATATTAAATTAGTTATTCGTATCAAAATGAACAGTTAGATTTTTGAATTGCTTCTCTATTTTACGTTAAATGTTAAAAGTGGTGACAGCACTAGACTCGCATTCGGGAGGTCCGGGTTCGAATCCCGGTGGGGGCAGATGTGGCTGGGACTTTTTCCTACTGCCTCTCACCGAGAAACGGTAATTCCTGTACCGGCCATCTTGATTGAGGGTTTTCCATAGTTTCCCTCAATTAATTCCAGATAAATATCGAGATGGTTCCTTATTTGAGGCCATGGCCAATTACCTATCAAACTCCTAGTTCAAAAATTGCCTACCTTATCCTAATTTCCTATAATTCCTTCATTCGCCCATTGCTATTACATAAGTTGAAGTTTTAAAAATGTAGAAAAATAACGGGAAGTGTGGTAGATGGAAAATAGTAATGGTGCGAATGGCGTCTGTTATGACATAAAGTCGAGAAACGGACGTTAAACGCATTATTATTATTATTATTATTATTTTACGTTAAATAAGCAGATTGTGCTACATCACAAAAATTCGACTTTTTTAAATATATCCCAATTATGAAAAGCAAGTAAAATATTTTTTTTTATTTAAAATACATGAAAATAATTTAGATAACATCATTGCAATGATTTAGTTAAGATTTCAAAATTGCAGTACTTAAATTATTTTCATTATTAGGTACAAGCATACACAGAAATTGGAAGAAGTGAGACAAAAAAACCTATTTTAGCAAGAACGGACATGGAGACACCTGTTCCAGAATTAATATACTCAAGTGATGACACTGTTTATATTAGAGATTTGGATCGTGAAGAAAGCACTACCATTACAAAAAGCAATAGCAAAATTATCGATATCACTTACATGTATCATGAGAAAAAAATATTTTGGTTAAACGACTTGCAAGAAATATTTGTATCCAATTTTAACGGGACAAATAAAATGAAATTAGTTACATTAAATGGAACAGGAATAAGTTTAACAGTAGATTGGGTTCAACGATGTTTATATTGGGTACAGTACGATGTTGTAACGAGGAGTTCTGCAATATATCTGTTCGACTTGAACAGAGATGAAAAACCGATTTTAAGAATTCTTAACTTACCGACCCAAATTTTCAAATTAAAAGTATCTCCATTTACTAGGTAAATCACTATCATAATTTTTCGGTACATTTTTTTCTAATGTATTTTTCTAAACAAATTAATTTGAAATATTTCAGCTCACTTTACTGGACGGAATTAGATGTAGACGGAACTGTAAACTTAATGAAATGTGCAACAGATGGCAGTAATTTACAAACATTTTTTAATTACTCTGCTTTTAATTCTGAAGAATTTTTCTGCAATTGTTCGTTACACGCTACATCGGTGAAAGAAATATTTGCACTCGACCATACCACCTCTTTACGGCCGAAATTGATTTACATCGTACCGTCTACTAGACACGTTATAGCGACAGATCGTTACGGCTGTAACTGTCAAGTAATCAGCAATGACTTTGTAACGAAAACATCGTTCAATTCAGTCTCATCTTTGCACGATACTGTTTATTTGTCGAATAAAGAATTAATGTATTTAAGAACGAAAATAGAAGAAAACGATTTTTCGATTTTATCTAAATCTGAAAACATTTTGAATTTCGGACCTCACACTCAGCCCTTTCCACCTGGACATTGTTTGACGCCTCAGCAAGTACCGCTGAGCGTTAAACTTTTCAACAGGACAGCCGATTCAGTAGTGCTGCAAATGCCTGAACCTAAACGCTTCGATGACTGTTTCGATTATTCGATGCCATCGGTACTATATAGTGTTTATTATGCACCGTTTTATAACGAAGGTCAGTTCCCTGAACCTGAAATCAACGTCAGTCAAATAATTACCTACGACAAATTGTTTACTATAAATAAACTGAAACCGTATTCACAGTATGGTTTTTCTGTATCGTTGACAAATTATTACTCGAAATATTTCAAAGAACAATCGCTAGTCAATGGGACAACTGTTATTTATCGTACTGCAGCTGGAGGTATGTGGCCTATAAAATACAATTGTAATCATGCAAAAGTGTTAAATTTAAGCGCCATTTTTCAAACTTTCCATATTAATATAAAAAAAACACGCTGATTCCATTAAGCAAAAGAAAATCGATCTCTTTTAGTTTGATAGCTATGACGTATACAAATTGTTTTTTTAGTGTATTAGTCATATGGCAACATACACTATTAGCGTCGGTTGGATGGCGGGACCTAGGGGTCGGACCAAAATTTATATATATATATATATATATATGTGTACGCGCAATAACTTTCGAAAGAGTTAATTGATTTCAACGAAATTTGGCCCACGTGTTGAAATCCATCACCGCAAGAAGCCTATTTAAAATGGGCGTAATCGGGCCATTTTAAGGGTAGTTTTTAGGGGTTGAAAAATGTTTTTGGGCCCCAAAATACCGAAAAAATTCTCAGAATCGTTTCAAAATTGACATTTAACCCGTTAGTAGCAATTAAAAAGTGCCCCTAAAATTTTAATAAAATCGGCTTAACAGGACCGGACTTACACATTTTTTTAAAACACTCATTTGCAGATTGTGACTTATTTATTGAAGGGTTTATTTAATTCGGTGTATTTACAATTAAGAAAAAAAAATGTTATTTTAAGGGGTGTATTAAAGGGTTAAATTTTTTATTTTGCCCAAAAACAAACTTAATTTCACATAATAAAAGTATAAAACCTCACGGCCCTATACAAGCAAATACACTATATTGTCGGTAGGGTTTTGGCACTGCGACCCGTGTTTTTTTTATTAAGAAACGTTAAACATTCGTATAAATAAACTATTTGTTCCAGCACCATCAAAACCCCAAAACGTAACAGCAGTTATATTAAATCCTACATTAGCAGAAGTCCAATGGTACCCCCCTGAAGAATTTAATGATGAAACGGTGTGGTACGAAATACATTGGCTCACAGAACGAACAATAGCCGGCGTTCGTCAAAAAGGAGAGCAAGCTGTTGATGAAGAAATTGTTTCAAACTCGACATATAAACGAAAAACTATTAAATTACACAAATTGTTTCCCAATCAAACGTATCTTGTTTGGGTGCGCGCTTATTCGCAAAATAGCGAAACGTACAGCGACAGCGATCCAGTACGTATCGAAACCTATCCGGAACCAAACAATCTAACATTAAATTATGTAACAGCTTATTCATTAAACGTAGCATGGAAACCTTCCAATGAAATTCAATCATTCGAAATACAGTATGCCAAACAAGATTCGGCGACTTGGATTGCGCTTTCAAACGATACGCGAACTTTTAAAGACGGTTACGTGATTTATCACATATCTGACTTAGAACCTAGAACTTTATATAAATTTCGCTTGTTCCTTTACTATCCGAAATTCACCGAGGTACCGTACGTTTGGCCGAACGAAGCAATGTTCGTAACATTAGCCGACAAACCGTCCCCTCCCGGAACACCAGTGATACAACATTTCCGAGGAGACGTGTATCAAGTGACATGGGAACCGGGCAAAGACAACGGCGCTCCGATAAAACTTTACAGGCTTGAAGGACGCAGCGATGGTGTCAGACGATCAAAAATGTTAAACGATGCTAAATCAAATAAAAAACGCAGAGAAATCAATTATGCTGACCAAGTTTCGAACGTGACTTATTTAAAACGAGTTCGTCGACAGTCGGTAGAAAATCACTTACGTTTGTTTAGTAACACGCCGTATGTCGAAGAAGACGAAGTTGAATGGGAGGAATATTACAACGGTAGTGACAACTATTGGTTGATAAGCGAATTAGCGCCCGGTCAAAGATATTGGTTTAGAGTGAGTGCATTGAACGCATATGGATGGAGTGCTCCGAGTGAGGAGAGTGTCATGTTTGAGCCGAGTGCACGAGTAGCTCAACAATCCCACCAACTGTACATTATTATCGCAATCTGTATGCCGTTGTCAGTTGTTTTGATTGTCGGCTTTTTGTACTGTAAGTTATAATTTAATTTATAGTCGAAGTTGTTAGATTACACATAGGAAGAAATACACAAACATTTTATATTTATAAATACAGTCATAATCTGTTATAACGACATCGAGGGGTCTACTCATATTTGGTCATAAAAACCGATAGTCGTAACAACCGGTGATGTTTTTGAGGTACAAAAAATTTTTTATTAAGTAAGTAGTATAGGTACATATAAATCCATAGATATTAATAGGAATAATATTCACATTATGATTATCATTTTTCTGTATTCATAAAATCTGTAATTTTAGTCTGTTTGGAACACTTTTGTGCGTACGAATTTTGTTTACAATACAGCTGGTCGTTCTAACAGATATAATTCTCCGAAGATATGAAGATATTACATTTAAAGTAGTCGCTTAATGCGGTATGTCTTAATAAACAATGTCGTAAAAAGCAGTGATTTTTATAAGGCGGTCATTATGTCATGTAGCATTCAGCCGGGACCTATGTTTATAGTGAATATAACCCATATGTTGTTCTAAACGATGTCGTCGTAAACGGTTTTGACTGTATTTACAATTTATCAATGAATTAACTGAGGGCACCACAGTAGTTTAGGAACTAACGCATTGGAGTCAACTGTTCCTTATGAAATAGACACTCGACAACAACACTTAAGAAATTAATGGAGCCTTATAGGTCATTAAAAATTGTCAAAGTGATATGAGTCTTATATATTAATAATTTCGTCGAGCGGTATTAATTTAGGTCAAAATTCATTTTTCAAAATTTTACATAATTGTTTCGGTTTGAGATCTCTCGAGTTCAAGAAACATATTTTGTGTTTGTAACCAGTTTTACTTCAGTAGTGTGTAGTGTGAAATACACAGTCTCTTTATTTCAGTATTTAAATGTAAAACGAAAGAAACCAAATCTGGGACAATACACGCTATGCCCGTCACAATGCTTGGACCTGATGTCGAATTGGCCACGTTACGCGACATGCCGCGGACGCGCGGAGGTGCTGGAGGTCATTTTGGGCACAGTACCAATGTACTGTACACTACGAGTGTTCCTGACGGAGTTGCAGATATCTGTGATGATGCAACTGCACTTCCTCATATAAGAAGGGATCAAATCACTCTTACGAAATTCTTAGGTAGCGGAGCGTTTGGCGAAGTGTTCGAAGGAAAAGCTAGGGGACTGGATGGAGCTGTGGGTGAAACTAAAGTTGCCGTCAAGGTTGGTGTATATCTACTTTAAAGCTCAGAATTACTTTAAAACACGCTGATGACTGTTGTCGAACGTTAAAGAAAAATTAAACATTAGAAATTACGCTTATATCACCTAATTGCACACTTTTTGTCTAAAATTACTTATTAATTAAATTGAGATCATTCCCACCACTAGCTGTTATGATAATTTTAACCTTTGGAATATTCGTATAATAAGTAACTCGGAACAAATTATAAATATGCCTAATCGTCATAAAACAGCAGACCAATGATTTGAATTACTTTTCGTAATTTCTATGCACATTTATGAAATTTTTCTTTTTATCAGTAAGCTTAATCATTTAATCTGTGTGTTAAAATACATCATCAACTAAATTATCAATACATATCATAAAATTTTGAATTATTGACTAATTTATAGGTTATGCATTGTTAAAATTAAGAAAATATAACAGTTAAATATAACTAACCTTGTTTTAGACATATTTCGGGACGAGATTTTGCAGTTTTTTATAGTTATTCACATTTTTTAACACTATATAAATATACAACTTTAAATTAAAAGTTATTGTAACGACATTTTAGCGATTTAAAATTTAGATGCCGGTTTCTTGTGAAATAGAAAAATCTACAAATATATTTTAAATATCACAAACTAATCACTTTTCACAACAGAACTTCGTAACGACTAAATGAATACTGATCATGATTAGCATTTGTATTAAATATTTTGCATAATTTAAACGAAAGTTATGTAAGATTTCGAACTTGAACAAACATGTTATCAAATGTTAAGCCTCGTTTACACTTACAATGTGATAAATTTTAACACAAAATATTTCATAATTTAATCCCCTGGATAAATATTACTAAAAAAACATTTTTTTTTCAAATGTATTTAATAAACTGACTAATATAATTTAATATATTGACTACTGAATGTATTTCCATCGCTTGTGATGACAACAAAAAGTAGAAATACATTTAGTGCACAAAATCATTGGCTGTAAAACGCTACAAAATAAAATTTAAATATTCATTAATTTGTTGTGTTTAACAGACTCTACGTAAAGGTGCCTCGCAACAAGAAAGGGCCGAATTTTTACGTGAAGCTCAACTAATGGCTCATTTTAAGCACGCTCATATATTACGTCTCCTGGGAGTTTGCAGAGACAATGATCCACATTTCATAATCATGGAACTTATGCAAGCTGGCGATCTACTCTCGTATTTACGTTTAAGTCGACCATTATTGGTAAGTATTTTTGTTTATTTACTATTTGGAGGACAGCTTGGTGTAATGACCAGCATATACGCTTTTGGACCAGACTGTCAGAGACCAAATTCGATTTCCGCTCATAGATCTTAAACCCAACTATAATTTGATTTTAGCATACAAGTGGAGCTCTAACATTAATGGATTTACTATCAATGTGTGTCGACGTGGCAAGAGGTTGTCGATATTTAGAAGAGATGCATTTTGTTCATCGTGATCTAGCCTGCCGAAACTGTCTTGTATCATCGGCAGATCCTGTAGCGCGCGTTGTTAAAATTGGCGACTTCGGTCTAGCAAGAGATGTGTACAAAAACGATTATTACAGAAAAGAAGGAGAAGGTAGTTCATGTTCATAAGAAAATATTTTCAACCCGCGGAAAATTTAATAAAGGAAAATAATCAAACGGATACATTTTGTTTTAGGTTTGTTGCCTGTTCGATGGATGGCACCTGAATCATTAGTCGATGGTGTCTTTACGTCCCAGTCCGATGTGTGGGCGTTCGGTGTATTGACATGGGAAATCATGACACTTGGACAACAGCCATATCCAGCTCGTACCAATCTGGAAGTCCTTCATTATGTTCGAAATGGAGGCCGTTTACATAGACCTTCTAATTGTCCTGATGAATTGCAAGTTTTCTTTTTATAATTTGTTTCAGTTTAAATCTATGGCGATTCATTTTTAACTCTCTATAGTCAGCTGCTTTTCAAGGTCATTATCCAATGCGCCGAATACTAGGGATGTATGAGTACATCGGAAATAGTAGCTTTGAAATCATCAGAGTTTTACTTTCGATGTCGATGTTTTTGTCATCGATATTTTACAAACAATGTTTTTGTTACATCGATACAATTACATTTTGTAGAAAAAATCTCACTATAAGCCTTTAAATGAGTTTAATTTAATCTATCATTTTTATAAAGAAAATGTAAGACAACAGTACCTTGTTGGTGGGTCATAAAATTACATATTGTGTTGAATTACACCGATACTTCACAAACATCAAACCGATGTTTTGCAACTCGATGGTCTTATTCCATAAGTAGCTATCTACAAAATCTTGATTTTTCAAGAAACTAAATTCAAACTTTGGAAGACTGTATCAAATTGGAATTGAAAAATTATATTTATATTATATAGGATTACGTTGAGCTACATTATTATAAAACAGTTTCTAAAAAAAATAGACTATTATTTTACTTCAGCATTTTTTTAGAACTAAATTTAGGGGGAAAAAGTTAGATAGCCATATTTTGGTACTAACATTTTAGGTAGAATATGTGATTCAAGAAAGTAGACATAAACTGAAAATTCGAAAATAACGGCACTAAATTAGCATTATTAAGGGGCTGGATTAAGGGGGCTATAACCCCGGGCCTCTCGAGGTAAGAGATCCTCTCAGGCGACCTGAGTGGACCTGAGATCGCGACTTTTTCTCTCAATAATCTATTATTATTCTAAATAAAAAAAATTCTTTTATGTTCTACCCAATTAATAACATTAACATCATATTAGTAATTCTTTCATAGAACAGTACTTTTTTTTTCAAACTACAAAATACGAATTTTGTAGTTTGAAAAAAAAATGTACTGTTCTATGAAAGAATTACTAATCGACACAGCAGTCGAACAGCTACAACATTCAGTTTATGAACTTTCGGAGTGGTTCAATAAGTGGTACATCACACTTAATCCGGGAAAATGTGAAACCAAAATATTTACTCTTACTTAGCCAAAGAATATAACAATAAATGAACGCGAAATAAATTGGTATCCACCAGACCAGGCAGTCAAATATCTCGGCCTTCACTTAGATAAAAGATTAACATGGGACTATCACATTAATAAGAAATTAAATTAATACTATGCAAGACTTTCAATGTTGTACCCAATTATTAACAGAAAATCGCCACTAAAAGCTCAATTTTCCAAAACGATATATCTAACAATATTAAGACCGGTTTTAACTTACGGGTGCGTAATCTGGGGTACAGCAGCGAAAAGTCATATCAACAAAACTCAAATATTCCAAAATAAAGTGTTACGCCTAATTGTTGATACTCCATGGATTGTTCGCAATAATCAAATTCATAAAGAGCTAGGTGTCCTACAAATTGAACAATATATAGAAAATTGTGCATCAAAGTTTTTCCATAAAATCAATCATTGTTCTGGTACCGTCTTTTATAATCTATCAAATAACCCAGCCTCCAGAAGGCTTAAACGCGAATTCTCAATAGACCTAATAATATAAAACGATCAGTCGATTGTAAACAATACAAATAAACATAGTGACAAGGAAACCAACCGGTTGACCTGTAGCGTGATTTTAAAGTGATAAAAATAACAATATGAACACTGCTATGAATAGCCTATGTGTGCTGAACTGGCAATATTTTCAACAAAAAAAAGTGGCTATGTGCTTTTAGATACATATGGTATTAAAAGTAATATTTCCAAATGTGGCTATGTGATGTTAGACATTTATGGAATTAAAAACTGATTTTATTATGTAGATAGATACTTTTTGAATCTTTAATTGTGGCGCCATATGTCAAATAATGCTTAAAACTACATTTGAAACCAAAAGAAAACGATGATTTTAGTGACACTGCGTAGAAAGCTCAAAATTGAACATTTTGCTGTTAGCCACATTTGGAACCAAACCATCGAACTGATCATCCAATGTTTTTGATATCGATGGTTAGTTGCGATATGTCATTCAATGTTAATATTGATGTTTTTCTTTTGATTCTCATCTCTACCAAATACTGAATAAGTTGCATTGGTAATTCAAAGGTTGTTTTTTATTACTGCATCCCTTCCGTGTTTTGGCGGACAATCTGGGGGTTGCAACTCACCCAGTGTCCGCCGCACTGCACGACGCCTTTGAAAAGCAGCTTATATATGTAGATTCAAGATTTATTTTAATTAATTCTATTTTAAATCTACGCAGGCATCAGCTCATGTTAAAGTGTTGGAGTTACAATCCAGAAACACGACCGACATTTAAATATTGTTTGGACGTTTTGGAAAAGTTGAAGGCAGACAGTACTGCAAGTCCGCTGACTATCGCTCATACTGGTAATTATATCAGTACAGTACGTCACGGTATGTGTTGTTTTGTTTTTCATTACAAGCGGCATGCATTTCCTTAATGTTTGTTACTCATAACTTTTTGTTGTTTGAATTCAAAGTTTATAATCATTTTTGAGTTAAAATATAATTTATTAAATAATAAAGTAAAATGTCCGAATGCATTTAGCGTTCGTTATTTTCATAAATAATATTAAAAGTTACGTGAAAATTTATGACCGAAAACTGTGGATTCAAGTTGTTTTATTTCATTTCTAATTCATTCATTTTTCATATCATTAAATGCTTACATGGCTTTAATTCTTTCGTCTTTGATCAACATTAATAATAATACTTTTAATGGCCGTAACAACGAATGAATTAAATAAATATTGATTGTATCATACTCACAACATTGGTTGGCTTTGCTTGCAGCTTTCAGTGCAGTCACTAATCAAGCCTATTTCATCGATCTGAATTCTAACAATCATTTGCGAGGTATTTCATTCATCTCACCATTTAGATATCAACTTGAAAAGGGGATTTGAAACGTAACTAATCATACCTACAAATGAAAAAATGTTGGTTAACCAAGCTTGTTAGAACTTATTAAATAGTTAATCAACATTTTGAATATCGTTTCAAGTCCCTAATTTTAGCTGTATTTCTTTCATTAGTGTATTGGCCATATTTATTTATTTATTATATGGCAACATACACTATTGGCGTTGGTCGTCAGATGGCGACTTGGCACCATTTGTGGAAATGTTTGTATATATATATATATATATATATATATATATATATATATATTGTATATGTGCAAGCAATAGCTTTCGAAAGAGTATTGATTTTAACGAAATTTGGTACACATGTTGGAATCTATTACCTCACGAAGTTTATTTAAAATGAAGGGTTTTTACAAACTTAACAAACAGTCTCTCTCCTTACCCAATTTTTTTGCACTAAAATGCGAATGTTTGCCTACATAGAAATGTTAGTGCATTGTATTTTGAGGAATTGTCTACAATCGACAGGCGTGCTTTCATAAAAAGTATATTAAAGGGGTGTCCATAAGGGTTTTTTGCACGGCATAAATATAAATTCAATTGAGGAAATTGTCTACGTAGTAAAATTTTTATTGTAAAAATTATTTTTAAAAAGAATACAGCTTTTCAATTGTTAACGTATTTCCAATATTAATAATTTATTTTGTACAGATGGGCATTCAAGCAATAGTCAAGAGGAAAATTTAGTTCCCTCGCAAAATTCAAACACGGTTCAAAATAATCAAATTCCCGGTGAGGTACCGAAATATCTGGAATTGATTTATGAACCAGAAGACATAATACCAACTGCTTTAGATGGTTACGAGGTTCCACGATCCAGTATTCGAAGTATGACCAGCACGACATCGGCTAGAACGAACAGTTCAAATGTAAGCGATACCGATTCCGAAAACAAACGGTGTAGAACCTTCTCGACTACATCGACAGTAAGTGGAAACTCAATGCGAGGGCATTTGCCCGTTTGTGGAATGTTACCAACTAGTGGAAGTAGTGTGTGTAACGGAACTTTGAAAAATAATGACGTCACGAGTCTAGAGAAACTTTTACCGAAGAACGGTGTTAAACCCGTTCCGGCAAAAGAGATTAAGTGTACATATAGCAATATTGCTCAAGTTCAGTTGCCGTTGTTAGTCACTGAGGCAACAGACACCGATAGAACAGTTCAAAAGCATTAAATAATTTTATTTTGTATTATAATAAACATCATTCGAAATTACTCGTTCATCTGGGAAGATGTTTTAAGAATGCGATAAAATCTCGAATATCTTCATTAAAACCAATGGAGGGAGAGTCATTTGAGGGCATGACAAATTAATGTTCCACGCCAACGGACGATTGTTTTAAAATTATTGATTAAGGTAGTTGTCGTGGTTAAGGCACACCGTCAGAAAATTCTTAATTTTTGTATACTTATTAAGGACATGATAAGACAATTACCCTGAAAATTTGAAGTCGATCGACCGTATATAATCCGAGATAAATTCAATTAAAAATTGGATAATTAACATTGATTGTATACGATCTCTGTAGTTCTGAACCAGTTTCTTATTTATAAAAAAAGAACTAACTGTAAGAAACTTTCCGAAAACTGACAGTCTTTCAATGCATTTGTTATGAGTTTAAAAAAAATAAGAAAACATTTTTGACCGTCTAATTATTTATAAATAACGGTTTAAAGTTCAACAATTTATAGAAAAGTATACATGCATATGAATACTGTATGGGTTACATTTCCACGGGTACAGTCTTGCGTACAAATTATGGATTACTTAGCTACAAGCTAGTATACTTTTGTGGCGCGTATAATCTATAACTTTTTGACAATATTGTACCACGACAACTACCTTAACCAATTATTTTTTTCCGAATCAATAATAAAAAACTATTGTATTTTTAAATGGTGGGTGGATTTAAATTTAAGTGAGAAAATCAAATTAATTAGTGTATAGCCAAGCTTGAGTCATTTGTTTAAAGCTGTAAAATAAGTTCTTAAAAAAAGTGATTTATTTAGTGAATCAGTGTAAATAATCAACATTAGAAATTAAGTGATATTTATTTTTAAATTTTTTCCCGTTGTTCCACTAAGATTAGCTTAGTTCCACTGTTAGCCGGAAAAAACTGTTCAAAAAACAAGAACAATAGTACAAAAAGTTGAAGGTATGAATTGTAAGTTTTGATGGATGCTTGAAAACGGATTATTTGTAGGTAATGGGCAGCGCTTTATTAAATATAGTGATCTTATTTGAATTATTAAGTTCTCTGGATTGAAGTTTTGAAGATGTATAAAAAAAAGTTCGAAAATAAATGTTTAAGTAACGCCATTTTAGTATCTTGTACAGTACCTTGAATAATTTTAAGAAACGTTTAATAAGTGCCTTAATTATGGAAGTCTTTATGAAAGTATTATTTTCATTAAAAGAAAAACATGTAAATTAAAAATTGTTATACAACTGCAAATAAATTATATAAATAAAAAACAAGGCTTTTTTTTATTTCTAAAATTGCAGTTTACTGTTACTGCCCATTGACGATTTATTTCACAGCTACGCTATCTTGTAACTAAAATCGGTTCAGTTATGGATGCTGATAACCTCAGCTGTCAAGCATCTATAATCTAGATTACGCTCTGTTGACTGATAAAAATATTGGTTTGTATCTCTAGTGAGTTTTTAATTTCAATAACCTTGGAGCAGATATTTATTTTATAAATGCTGACTCGACAATGCTAGTTCCTAAATGGTGTTCTGTTCTCACTTCTCTGACCGTGTTTAGTAAGCTTAGAAAGTTTGAAGTAATTTGACGTTTATGATTTACTTAAACGAAATCACACTTACAAGGGGAGGGCACAACCTTGGGATTTTATTTTGGGATGAAACTTCGTGTAATCATTGTATTCCTTTAGGGTGTTCACCCCTTGAAGTGGGAATGCGCACCTCTCAACCAATTTGAAAAAAAATGACTTTTAAAAATTCACCCACAGCTTATATACTAGTTAAGTGAGTGCGCGCTTAACAACACAATAGCGCAGCGGTAACGTACTTATCTAAAGTATACATCACACGGTGCTTGTTTTCGTGCTTGCTCGCTTGCCTGGTTTCGTTGCAGGCTGTCATGCGTGGTATCTTGCATGGTGGCCGGCAGGGAACGCTGCTAGTTCCGTTTATACGAAGCTTGCTACTTTGCTTGGTGCCTTGCTAGGTTGACAGTATACAGATTGTATCAACTCAAAGCTGTCCATAGGGCACTCTGTGTGTAAGACAGAGCACTATATACAAACGATAAGTAAGAGTGAGATAAATGATCGATAATAGGTAGTAATTACTACGGTTACTGTAAAATAAATTTAAATAAACGTGTTTGTTTTCTAAGTAAAAATAGCCATTTTATCAATTAATGACAGTCTGTAGTCACTACCGAAATTATTGATAAAATGGCTATTTATACTATTCACAAAAAAATCCAAATAATTAAATGGTTTTATGGTGGTAATTCAACCGCCGACGTAATAAATTTATTTGTAGCTGCCTTTGAAAACAGACCGACTCCTTCTACCACAACAATTCGCAATCTCATACGAGAATTCGAATCAGATGGTTGCGTATCTCCAAAAAATCATAAAAAACAGCTTCGTGCGCAAATTGACGGTAATAGAGAAATGCAGGAAGTAATGATTTGTGCAAGTGTCGACAGAAACTCGTCACAGTCTTGTAGAGCAATTGCCGATGAATTTGATTGTGATAAACAAACTGTCTGGAGAATATTAAAGAAAAACGGCTACAATTCATTCAGAGTTAAAAAAAGTAATGAACTTGTTCCGGATGACCTATTTAGGCGGATGCAGTTTTGTGAATTTGCAATGGAAAAAGCAAACAATGATGAAAACTTTATAAAAAATATTCTTTTTACGGATGAATCTTCTATCCCATTGAAAGGTCGGCATAACCCATCTGTAGTACGTTGTTGGTCTCGCAAAAATTCATGCCGAACTTACAGCGCACGTACACAGTATCCGCAGAAAGTGAATGTATGGACTGGAATACTGGGTGATAACATTATTGGTGCATTTTTTATTAATGGAAACCTGAATGGGCAAAAGTATGTCGACTTGCTTCAGAATCAAATTATTCCTGAAGTTCGTCAATTACCACGGATAGATTTTAACGAAGTTTGGTTTCAACAGGATGGTTGTCCAACTCATAACTCCCTATTGGTGCAAGAATATCTAAACGATACATTTCGTAATCATTTTGATAAGTGGTCGTGGAACCATTCTTTGGCCCGCCAGGTCTCCGGATTTGACTCCATTAGATTTTTTTTATGGGGATTTGTAAAATCGAAAATATATGGTTTTCAAGAAAATAGAGCTAATAATTTAAACAAACTAAAAATACAAATTTCTAATGCATGTCAGTCCGTTGACCATGAGATGTTAGCCAATGTGAGGAAAAGTATTTATAATCGATTAGGTTATTGTTTGACAGAACGTGGAGGTCTTTTCGAACACTTAATAAATTAATTATTAAAATTATTGTACAAACTGTTGTACCAGATATAATAATAATACGAATTAATATTACGGTTTAGTTGTTTTAGTTTGTAAACTGGTAAAAAGATTTACAAGTATTATTTATTTACAGTAATCCACGGTAACTATTAGCGATCATTTATCTCACTCTTACTTATCGTTTGTATATTGTTCTCTGTCTTACACACAGAGCGTCCTATGTACAGCTTTCATTTGATACAATCTGTATATGGATGTGGTTATGCAAGAAATAATTTTTGATGTTTTTTCAACTGTTTCGGTTTTTACATATTTATTTACATTTTTTTCAAATTTTCTTTTTTATAATAATAATAAATTATTTTCTTGTTTTAGTAATTAGTGGTGACCGCTCAGAAACTGAAATTTCATTTTTGTTTTAAAATGGAACACACATGCAATATTCATAATTTTACGCCAATAACCTGCATTGGTTTTATAATGAAAATAATGTTGCGTGGTTTATGGATCACTTAAAACGGCGATATTGATATTTAATATATCTACTAGTTGACCTGTGCAAAACCTTTTTGCAGGCAACTTAACACCGATTTCAAAGATCAATGTTTTTGGTATGGGTCTGCGGAAAAATTTTTTTTTTACAAAATTTTTTTTTTTGCATCCGTTTTTGCCATGGTTTGTAAAGATCACTGTGATTTGAATCACACCTGCGGCGCCAATTATCTTTAACGGGGTACGCAAAACTTTTTTAAATGTGTTTCTACAATAGTTTTCCAATATCGATGTGTTTAGAATCACGCCTGCGGCGCCAATTACCATTGCTGGCATACACAAAACTTTTTTGAATGTGTCTTTAGAATAGTTCTCCAATATCAAAGTGTTATAAAATTTGTCTGGGACCCAATAATTACTCGGCCTAACGGCCTCGCCATATGGTCCCAAAAAAATTATTCTGCGATTACTCGGTCTTACGACCTCGCCGTTAGGCCCAAAAATAAATTAGGGCACAGCGGGCCTTCGGCCCGCAATAAATTGGTCTGCGGCTCAATATCTACTCGGTCTTACGACCTCGCCATTAGGCCCAAAAAGAAATTACGGCGCGGCGGGCCTTCGGCCCGCAATAAATTGGTCTACGGCTCAATATCTACTCGGTCTTACGACCTCGCCATTAGGCCCAAAAAGAAATTAAGGCGCGGCGGGCCTTCGGCCCGCAATAAATTGATCTGCGACTCAATATCTACTCGGTCTTACGACCTCGTCATTAAGCCCAAAAAGAAAATAAGGCGAGGGGGGCCTTCGGCCCGCAATAAAATGGTCTGCGACTCAATATCTACTCGGTCTTACGACCTCGCCATTTGGCCCAAAAATAAATTAAGGCGCGGCGGGCCTTCGGCCCGCAATAAATTGATCTGCGACTCAATATCTACTCGGTCTTACGACCTCGTCATTAGGCCCAAAATGAAAATAAGTTTTTCTAAATGGAAATTTTCACTATTTTCTGAATAAATTAATTTTTCTGCACTACTTTGCCTCTTTAACCGACTTTCTATCTCCACTAACAACAAAGTTACCCGTGTTAGCCCACGTCGGTTGAAACACCCTGTATATATTATGTGTAAATAAAGTGAATTTGACTCCTCGCATTAATATTCAAATTTTAAAGAAATCGGGTATTTTTCGTCAGATTTTATGTATTTCTACACTTGTTAACTTTTTTAAGCCTGTGTACCGAATACTAACTTCATCGAATCAATGGCTTTGCCTTTGTTGAATAAATATTATTATTATTATGCACTACCGTCTCTTAACATTCCACGGGCCTCCCATTAGCGTCTAGCTTATACATGGCTGACTAATTTTGTACCACAGAACTCGCTGAATTAAAGCAATTTCGAACGCAGTTATATCTGTTTCGGTATTGAGAGCGAACTATTTTCATTATTTCAAAGGAAAAACATATTTAAAAAAATGCGTAATTACTTTAAATATTATCAATAAAAATAATTTTATTAACAATTGTCAAATCATAACAAAAAGAAATATTTACATAACCTCACATTTTTAAAAACATAATTCATGAGAAATAATATTATATATATGATAATATCGTTAATAAATATGATTATATTTTGCAACAAATCCGATTGACCAATGTAGTCTTCTCGTTTAAAATTCCAATCTTGTCATTCCATCAATTTCACACATTCGAATTCACTGTAGGTAAAATATTCAAAATTCTAAGTATAATAGGTAGAAGATACAGGAAATCAATTTGTAATCTGTTTCAATAGATCTGTAAATAAATTCATATATGACTAATTTCTATATTTTAGGAAACAAATTATTATTTTTCTTATTATAACCAAATAATTTTCAAGGTTAAAAATGTTTTTTTTTTCTTAATCGTTACATAAAAAGTTAATAATATATAAAATAACGTATAAACAAACCGTTTTATAATTGAAAATATCCCAAAATACATCAATTTCCATAGTAAGATATGTATTTATTTTCATAGATCTGTCAAAATAATCTCACGCCATTTTTAATTTTATCTGAACTGCTCATAGACATACGTCGTAATCGACATTACGCGACTCGATTTTATACGTCGTCTCTTTCTGACCAATTGCATATATGGCGACCTCTTGGCGGAATTATTTTTCGAAATATCTTCGCAAAAATTACCGGATTTGTTTCGAGCGTCTGTCAAAAGGTTCTATAATTATCAATTTGCACGATTTTGGCAAAAAGTTTACGTCCGATGGCCATAATTTCGCTAAATAATGTTAAAAACCAATTCAACTGACAGCTAGAAAAAATTCAAATTTTATCAATCATTTGTTTTAAATTTTACATTTCAAAATAGAATTGACTTGTTTCACGAATCAAAATGCAACAAAAAATAAACTTCTGTCCCCGTCACTTTCATGTAATTTAGCGACGTATGTTTTTAAAAAAATTTGATCGATTTGTCGCGTGTTAATTTTCCACTTAAGTTAGACTGTGACTTTTATTTTTTTTTGCTATTGCCCTAGCAAAACGACTGTTTCACAGTCTAAACGACAGAGAAAAAAAAGAGAAACGAATACTTTTATCGGCGAATTAAATACTTGAAAAAAGTCGCTTCGAACGCATCTTTTGCACTTTTCAGTTAGTCTTTTTGCTACTGAATCGTTTAAAACGCGCCCCGACGTCGTACGACCAAAAATGGCCGAGATATGAGCAATTAAAATTTCCCCATGTTAAACGTCCTATGGTGACTCTGCGCGGGTCCGAACTTTTGGCTTTGGCGGCCGAACCGCACGCTCGAATTTCGCGTTCGAAGCGTCTCGTAAAAATAGAAAAATGAGCGAAAATCGTCCCAAAAGCGCATCCTCGTGCGATTTTTTTTACTATTTTAGCCGTCGATTTCAAATCGGCCCAATGCGTTTCAAATGGGGCCGAGGCCCTGTTTGAAAAATCGCCCCGACCGCGCCCCTAAAATGCAAAAAAAGCCCACCCCCCTATACAATAGAGCGTCGCGAGCTCTACAACCGGTAATTTTCCTGAATTTTTTCGTCCAAAAATGTAAATTTGTATAAACATGAAACTTTTTGCCTCTAAATTTTTGCATTTTAATATATAAGACTAGTTGACCTGTGCAAAACCTTTTTGCAGGCAACTTAACACCGATTTCAAAGATCAATGTTTTTGGTATGGGTCTGCGGAAAATTTTTTTTTTTACAAAATTTTTTTTTTTTGCATCCGTTTTTGCCATGGTTTGTAAAGATCACTGTGATTTGAATCACACCTGCGGCGCCAATTATCTTTAACGGGGTACGCAAAACTTTTTTAAATGTGTTTCTACAATAGTTTTCCAATATCGATGTGTTTAGAATCACGCCTGCGGCGCCAATTACCATTGCTGGCATACACAAAACTTTTTTGAATGTGTCTTTAGAATAGTTCTCCAATATCAAAGTGTTATAAAATTTGTCTGGAACCCAATAATTACTCGGCCTAACGGCCTCGCCATATGGTCCCAAAAAAATTCGTCTGCGATTACTCGGTCTTACGACCTCGCCGTTAGGCCCAAAAATAAATTAGGGCACAGCGGGCCTTCGGCCCGCAATAAATTGGTCTGCAACTCAATATCTATTCGGTCTTACGACCTCGGCATTAGGCCCTAAAAGAAAATAAGACACGGCGGGCCTTCGGCCCGCAATAAATTGGTCTGCGGCTCAATATCTACTCGGTCTTACGACCTCGCCATTAGGCCCAAAAAGAAATTACGGCGCAGCGGGCCTTCGGCCCGCAATAAATTGGTCTACGGCTCAATATCTACTCGGTCTTACGACCTCGTCATTAAGCCCAAAAAGAAAATAAGGCGAGGCGGGCCTTCGGCCCGCAATAAATTGGTCTGCGACTCAATATCTACTCGGTCTTACGACCTCGCCATTTGGCCCAAAAATAAAGTAAGGCGCGGCGGGCCTTCGGCCCGCAATAAATTGGTCTGCGACTCAATATCTACTCGGTCTTACGACCTCGTCATTAGGCCCAAAATGAAAATAAGTTTTTCCAAATGGAAATTTTCACTATTTTCTGAATAAATTAATTTTTCTGCACTACTTTGCCTCTTTAACCGACTTTCTATCTCCACTAACAACAAAGTTACCCGTGTTAGCCCACGTCGGTTGAAACACCCTGTATATATTATGTGTAAATAAAGTGAATTTGACTCCTCGCATTAATATTCAAATTTTAAAGAAATCGGGTATTTTTCGTCAGATTTTATGTATTTCTACACTTGTTAACTTTTTTAAGCCTGTGTACCGAATACTAACTTCATCGAATCAATGGCTTTGCCTTTGTTGAATAAATATTATTATTATTATGCACTACCGTCTCTTAACATTCCACGGGCCTCCCATTAGCGTCTAGCTTATACATGGCTGACTAATTTTGTACCACAGAACTCGCTGAATTAAAGCAATTTCGAACGCAGTTATATCTGTTTCGGTATTGAGAGCGAACTATTTTCATTATTTCAAAGGAAAAACATATTTAAAAAAATGCGTAATTACTTTAAATATTATCAATAAAAATAATTTTATTAACAATTGTCAAATCATAACAAAAAGAAATATTTACATAACCTCACATTTTTAAAAACATAATTCATGAGAAATAATATTATATATAATATGATAATATCGTTAATAAATATGATTATATTTTGCAACAAATCCGATTGACCAATGTAGTCTTCTCGTTTAAAATTCCAATCTTGTCATTCCATCAATTTCACACATTCGAATTCACTGTAGGTAAAATATTCAAAATTCTAAGTATAATAGGTAGAAGATACAGGAAATCAATTTGTAATCTGTTTCAATAGATCTGTAAATAAATTCATATATGACTAATTTCTATATTTTAGGAAACAAATTATTATTTTTCATATTATAACCAAATAATTTTCAAGGTTAAAAATGTTTTTTTTTTCTTAATCGTTATATAAAAAGTTAATAATATATAAAATAACGTATAAACAAACCGTTTTATAATTGAAAATATCCCAAAATACATCAATTTCCATAGTAAGATATGTATTTATTTTCATAGATCTGTCAAAATAATCTCACGCCATTTTTAATTTTATCTGAACTGCTCATAGACATACGTCGTAATCGACATTACGCGACTCGATTTTATACGTCGTCTCTTTCTAACCAATTGCATATATGGCGACCTCTTGGCGGAATTATTTTTCGAAATATCTTCGCAAAAATTACCGGATTTGTTTCGAGCGTCTGTCAAAAGGTTCTATAATTATCAATTTGCACGATTTTGGCAAAAAGTTTACGTCCGATGGCCATAATTTCGCTAAATAATGTTAAAAACCAATTCAACTGACAGCTAGAAAAAATTCAAATTTTATCAATCATTTGTTTTAAATTTTACATTTCAAAATAGAATTGACTTGTTTCACGAATCAAAATGCAACAAAAAATAAACTTCTGTCCCCGTCACTTTCATGTAATTTAGCGACGTATGTTTTTAAAAAAATTTGATCGATTTGTCGCGTGTTAATTTTCCACTTAAGTTAGACTGTGACTTTTATTTTTTTTTGCTATTGCCCTTGCAAAACGACTGTTTCACAGTCTAAACGACAGAGAAAAAAAAGAGAAACGAATACTTTTATCGGCGAATTAAATACTTGAAAAAAGTCGCTTCGAACGCATCTTTTGCACTTTTCAGTTAGTCTTTTTGCTACTGAATCGTTTAAAACGCGTCTCGACGTCGTACGACCAAAAATGGCCGAGATATGAGCAATTAAAATTTCCCCATGTTAAACGTCCTATGGTGACTCTGCGCGGGTCCGAACTTTTGGCTTTGGCGGCCGAACCGCGCGCTCGAATTTCGCGTTCGAAGCGTCTCGTAAAAATAGAAAAATGAGCGAAAATCGTCCCGAAAGCGCATCCTCGTGCGATTTTTTTTACTATTTTAGCCGTCGATTTCAAATCGGCCCAATGCGTTTCAAATGGGGCCGAGGCCCTGTTTGAAAAATCGCCCCGACCGCGCCCCTAAAATGCAAAAAAAGCCCACCCCCCTATACAATAGAGCGTCGCGAGCTCTACAACCGGTAATTTTCCTGAATTTTTTCGTCCAAAAATGTAAATTTGTATAAACATGAAACTTTTTGCCTCTAAATTTTTGCATTTTAATATATAAGATATATCTTTATTTTCAATATAACTAAACGATTTAATTATTTTTACAAGGTAATAAGATTTTAATAATAACAGTATATTTATATATAAAAAATCAGAAAAACGATTGACCCTGCAGGCCATCCCTGGAACTAGTTTTCGAGATATCGAATTTTGAAAGTCTATTTTTCTAATATATATAGAAATGGCAACCCGATGTATATGCATAAAGAATACATAAAAATCAGTATATGGGCATTTGTATCATAAACAATTATTTACACTTTAATGGTCCTAATTAGCATCATGACAATTTTTTTGTAAAATTAATATTGTATTACATTAGCCCGCCAAAACGCAATATAAAACCCCCCAAAATGAGTACCACTTGTATTGATATTATGGGTTTTCGTATGCCGTACCAAACTACATTTATGATGAAACTTTTTATGACAAATATCACATACAAAAGAGACTTTTGTCACCACTAATTACTAAAACAAGAAAATAATTTCTTTTTATTATATAAAAGAAAATTGGAAAATAATGTAAATAAATATCATGTTAAAAAACGAAACAGTTGAAAAAAATCAAAAATCACACATCGTCGATGTTGTGACTCGAACTCTGAAATCTAGGTATGAAACTATGTACGCGCGTTAGACCACGCGGCTATTCCAAGTTGCCGCGCAGGCCAGCTTATTATAGTATACCATGTATCGCCAAGTTCTTAGGCTTGCAGGTAGCCGTGCAGGAAAAAATAGCACCGGTTCTATCAGCAAAAACAAGCACGGTAACACGCAACGGACCAAGCAGTGACGTCATTTCCAACAACGTAGCATGCAAGACGGCCAGCAGGGCTCCACGCAAGCGAATAAGCACGGAAACAAGCACCGTGTGATGTACTCTTAAGGCAACGTATATGTGTGCAGTGTGAGCGCTCCGGGTTCGAACCCTGTGGCCAAGTGATTTTTTTTTTGTTCATTAATTATTTTTTTTGTTTTTACAATTAATTAACTTTATTAGTTAATAATATCGATCATTTAAATAAAAATAATTTTATTTTAAAAAAAGACTCCTAAAATTTGAAATTATAATTTAATTAAAGTAATTATTATATTATTTAAAATACAATATAACTAATGGTTATAACAATAAGTATTTATTGATAAGTGAAAAGTTTCAATTGTGCTATTCGATTTTATTTTTTATATATATACATTTTTTATTACAGACACGAGCCTAAATGATAATTATCGTAAAAACATTCAAAACAAAAATTTTTTTGGCATCGAGCACAATTAATAAAAGCGGAATTTTTACAAGAACAATGGTTTTCCAAAAGATCAGTTGGAAAACAAACACTATTTACATTCACAAAAATTTCTCTATCATCAGAAAGTTTTGTGAATGTATATAATGTTTGTTTTCCAACTGATCTTTTGAAAAACCATTGTTCTTGTAAAAATTCCGCTTTTATTAATTGTGCTCGATTCAAAAATTTTTTTGTTTTGAATATTTTTACGATAATTATCATTTAGGCTCATGTCTGTAACAAAAAATGTATTTATATACAAAATAAAATCGAATAACACAATTGAAACTTTTCACTTATCAATAAATACTTATTGTTATAACCATTAGTTATATTGTATTTTAAATAATATAATAATTACTTTAATTAAATTATAATTTCAAATTTTAGGAGTCTTTTTTTAAAATAAAACTATTTTTATTTAAATGATCGATATTATTAACTAATAAAGTTAATTAATTGTAAAAACAAAAAAAATAATTAATAAACAAAAAAAAAACTCACTTGGCCACAGGATCGAACCCGGAGCGCTCACACTGCACACATATACGTTGCCTTAGATAAGTACGTTACCGCTGCGCTATTCTGTTGTTAAGCACGCACTCACTTAATTAGTATATAAGCTGTGGGTGAATTTTTAAGTCATTTTTTTTCAAATTGATTGAGAGGTGCGCGTTCCCACTTCAAGGGGTGAACACCCTAAAGGAATACAATGATTACACGAAGTTTCATCCCAAAATAAAATCCCAAGGTCGTGCCCTCCCCTTGTTAGAAAATGCATTTCAATTATAATGGCTACATTATGACCCAAAATCAACTAATACCTTGGTCAAATTTCTGAGGAAATTTTGGATTTGAAATTAAGCTATTTAATACGAAGTGGGTTAAAATGTATTACGTGAACGTAAGCACATAGAAATATTTTCAAAATAACCGTTTCACTGAAAATCAGCAATCGTTAAAGGTTGATTTAATTAATGATTCAGAAATGTAATATTATGGAACAAAATGTCACGCAACTACAGTGTAACCTTAATATACCTAACGAACCTCAACGATTTCCTCAATTTAAGAAATTTTTCGAAATCTCCTAGAACTGTCCGTAAGAGTTAATGCAAAATATGCCTTTACATTACGAATACTTTTTGTTAAAAACCTCTTCATCACAAATCTTCAGCAGAAAATGGGTTTTCTGACCTTGTTAAAACGAATCTTAGACCTCTTTATAACAAACTTCATTATAAGAAATTACTTGGTGTAACGAATATTTTCTAATTCCCTTCAGCTTTGTTATATCAAGGTTATAGAAATTAAACTAGTGATTATTTAAAGGTATTGTGATTTTTGGAAAAAGCAAAAATGACTACAGTGTGGAAGATAATTTATTTGATACACGAATACACAGAAATTACAAGTATTTCTGTGAAACAAACAAAGATCATCAGAAATTTAAAAAAAGTACTTACAGTGTCCGTAGATATATGATTCATTTCTGCAGTTTGTAATGTCGTCATTTCCATAATAGTAGCTGACTGATAATTAAATTGAACGAATGGTTATTTTCTTTATTACCTAAACACATGGACACTGTATAGTTAATTTATTTACATAAATTGCATTTCTATAATATAGATTATACAGATTGTATCAAATGAAAGCTGTCCATAGGACGCTCTGTGTGTAAGACAGAGAACAATATACAAACGATAAGTAAGAGTGAGATAAATGATCGCTAATAGTTACCGTGGATTACTGTAAATACATAATACTTGTAAATCTTTTTACCAGTTTACAAACTAAAACAACTAAACCGTAATATTAATTCGTATTATTATTATATCTGGTACAATAATTTTAATAATTAATTTATTAAGTGTTCGAAAAGACCTCCACGTTCTGTCAAACAATAACCTAATCGATTATAAATACTTTTCCTCACATTAGCTAACATCTCATGGTCAACGGACTGACATGCATTAGAAATTTGTATTTTTAGTTCGTTTAAATTATTAGGAGTCAGTCTGTTTTCAAAGGCAGCTACAAATAAATTTATTACGTCGGCGGTTGAATTACCACCATAAAATCATTTAATTATTTGGATTTTTTCGTGAACAGTATAAATAGCCATTTTATCAATAATTTCGGTAGTGACTACAGACTGTCATTAATTGATAAAATGGTTATTTTTACTTAGAAAACAAAGACGTTTATTTAAATTTATTTTACAGTAACCACAGTAATTACTACCTATTAGCGATCATTTATCTCACTCTTACTTATCGTTTGTATATAGAGCTCTGTCTTACACACAGAGTGCCCTATGGACAGCTTTGAGTTGATACAATCTGTATAGTTAAGAGTTCAAACAGCATTTGTTTTCAAATTAAAAATACAATTTTATAAAACTTAAGTTCTTTAGGAATAGTTGACTTTGGAGGTCTCGATTTTTGGTGTCAATTACACTCTCTTCTTGTTTGAATTTCCAGAACTCAGTGGATCACACAGCAGTCTATTTTTCGTTGCAATGAAATGAGACGTTATTAAGCATGCGCTTTTAGGTGTTAAATGAAATTTATTCATTGGTGTACATAAACTAGTAAAGACAGTTTTTCCCTCAGAAAGTCGCAGCGTTTCTACTTCCATGTTCCATCAACAATTAGAATAATGGTGATGGGATCGAAATATCGTGTTAAGGTCAGTCTGATTGTAGTACCTTCAACATATAAGAAATGCTATTTTTCGTTTGAAATTTCTTTCATTTATAGTAACTTTGGACCGGTTTGAATTATTTTTTTAGAAAATATCTGTCTCCGTAAGGACTCAAGCTTTATGGATTTTAGTGCCGATTAGAAATACACAATTTTGTGTATATAATTTTTACTTATAACAATATTGTCTAAGTATCCTTTAAAGTATCTCTGACAAAATTTTACGAAAAATTTTCATAATACAAATTATTTTAGAAGTCATGTATAAATTTCAGCATACGTCGTTTATACAATGCAAACATGCAAGAGTATGGTCGGCAGTAATGTCTCTTTCAATTGAAACGAATAACATATTATTTGCGTTCACTGATCTGTTAACGCAACATAATTCAAAGAGCATTTATAAAACACCAAGTTCTTGCGGAACAATCGGTTCCATAGGCTTCAGCTTCTTAATTTCAGCTTTTTCAACTTTCGGTTTTAATTCGGCCTCTTCTTCTTCTTCTTGCTTAACATCATCATCTTGGGCTTCATCTTTACTATTTTCGTGTAACAATACATACTCTCTTGTACTATAACCGAATTTCAAAACATCCTTTTCGAACAATTCAATATATTTTTTCGGATCGATACGTTTATTATTAATAAAAGTACCGTTTGCCGAATCCAAATCAATTATATAAGGTCTTACTTTTTTACCGGCACTGCCGTCGGCTCTTGTGAAGGGTACAAGTCGATACTGTAGGGCTGCGTGTTGTTTTGAACAAGAGGGATGATCTAGAGGTATATCCACCACCTTTCTTTCTCTACCCATTAGATAAGCACTTTCTCTATGAATATACAATGTTTGCATTGCCTTTTCGCCTTTAAATGGATACAATCTCCAGCGACGCTTTGGTTTACGTGCTTCCGGCGGTTCACTGTATTTAATTACAACTCCTCGATAAGTGTTCACCTCTTCTGTTAGTTTTCCAGACAGACCAAAATTCGGCTTTTCTTTTGGCCCGGTCGCTTTTTCATCGTTTGGTTTTTGATCAGGCTTTCCCCACTCGTAATTGCCACCATCTTCTTTGCGATTTTGATTCCTATTGAAATATAAATGAGATATCAACTATATAATGCAATTTACAAACAGTACAAGCATTTTATCAACAGCTTTGAATTTAAATTTACCAAAGCTATTTAATTTCATTCAATTACATATTTTGTTTTTCCAGGCAGTCACTGTCAATACGTTAATCTATATTGATATAAAGAGCAAATGGTTTGTTACACAAAAGGGAGGATAAGCATTAAGAAGCGAGCTATTTCTGACCTAAATCATACGCTGTAACAACCGATTTTGATCGTCTATAATGTAACACAAAAAAAAAACTGTTTACCTTTTATTGTATCTAAAGTTTCCTCTCTCTTTGGACCTGCTTCTGTTGCGATCCATTCGACTTCTGTTGTCTCTATTCCTGTCTCCGTGTTTACTTTTATTGTCTCTGTAATCATTTCGATTATCATGGCTACTTGTGGCGGCGTCTTCATGATGATGTCGTTTTCTGTTGTAATCGTCATTATATCTTCGATCATCACTGTATCTTCGATCATCATCGTGTCTTCGATCATCATTGTATCGACCTCTGCCTCTGTTATTATACTCGCTTCTATCATTTCTATCTTTCCTATATTTCTCATCGTTTCGTTCTTTATATTTTTTATTATCTGAATTTTTTTTTTCCTCGTCATGATCTCGTCTATCAGAATGATTTGATTCTGATGAATAGTCACGCGATTTCTTCTTTCTTGAATCTTCATAGTCACTGTCTGAAGCTCTATGTTTTCGTCTGTGCTTATCTGAATTTTTGCTCATTGGACTATCCCATTTGGACCGCGAATCCTTCGGCTTAACCTCACTTTCCTTTTCTTTTTTGTGTTCTTTTTTTGATTGCCTACTGTGATTTTCAGTACTCGACTCTGAGTCAGTACTCGTTTTGCGTTGTTTAGATTTTGTTTCTTGATCAGAATTATCTGAATCTGACGATTCCATTTTAGATTTCTTGGATCTATGTCGAGATTTTTCACGTTTAACAGATTCGTCACTTACAGAATTATTGGAACTGGATTCATTATCTGACGAATCGGAAGATGATTCTGATTTGTCAGAAGAATATTTTCGTTTATTTTTTTTCGTTTTCATATTGTTAACACACAATAATAAATATTTAGAATGCTATTCTTGTCAACCACTTAAATTTCAAAATAAAACACCAATGCACTTAGCTTTTAGACCAATCACCAATAATCCAAATTAATATAAATAATATTTTAAATATGCCAAATTTTATTTTATAATAAGTTTGCTAAATTTTTACCGTCGACATACAAATTACAAACTACTTATTTTGACAGCTTTCTGAACTGACCTGAAGCTTATTTATAATACAAATTCCATAGACATAAACACAAAACAGTTTTGTGGACATAAATGACAAATTCCAGGTACCGAAAGAAATACCCTAGACCTATATCGCTGACTTCAAATGCCCTAAACATCTAATAGATAATAGACAAAAATTGTTTTTTTAGTAAAATATTCCATCATCCTTGTTTATGTAACTTTCTGTTTCTACTGTCAATTTTGACATTTGCTACTTTTTAACCAATATACAAATTTTATTTTAAGGGGAATCATCTAATAAAAATGAATAGACAAGGCATTGTGAACCAACAAGTAAAATTTGTAGACGAGCAACTGGAAAACTACATGAGCGAAGTAATTTTATTCTTGACGATCTCTCTTTTATTTTTTACTTGTCGTATGTTCTTAATTATAGAATGGTGCACTCAGATTGAAATTACAAAGTAAAGTTGAAGCGCTGAAAATAATAGCTAAAGAATTAGATCGATGTCGGACTGAACGAGATCAGTTCAAATTCATGGCGGAGCAGTTACAGGATCGTTATTCGAATTTGAAAAAGAAGAATGGTTCTTCTCCGAATCCTTCAGATTATAAGCATATATCTAACAATGGCCTTGCGCAGTTATTGAACGAAACTAAAGAACAAAATAAATTTCTATTATTCGAAATTGAATCTCTCAGACAAAAAATACAGGAATCTGAAGGAGACAACAGGGTTTTGAGAGTGCAGTTACAGACAAATCAACATAAATCTTTAAGTCAAGTTGTCGAAAATGAACAGTCTTTTCCTGTACAGCAAAAAGAGGAACTTGTTTCTCAGTTGGAAAGATTAAACATTAAAGTATGTTAATACATAGTTGAGTTTAGAGATGGTGTTTTCAAGGCCATAATTTTTTTTTAGATCAGTCAGATGCGTGGGGATATTCAGTGTCTACTAGATGAAAAAGAGGAGTTAATAAAGGAGCGAGACGCATTTAAACACAAAGCGCATCGTGTTGGTCATGAACTTGCCGTGGCATTACGGTCTGCGAATGGTCCGACCGAAGACGGCAAACCAAAACAATCGCTGTTACTTGACGCGGATGCTTTAGTTTCTGAAAATCGCTACTTACATGAAAGACTGCAACAAGCCGATGCTGAAACGCAGCTGGCGACTCAGGCTCTCACTAAATACAAGGTTTGCACGTCATTATTTTGTAGCTTGTAGATACTTGTAATATGGTCTGGTTTATTCAGTTGTTTTGGTTTCAATTGTTTGTATTTACTAACAGAGCATGCTAGAAAGTAAACGGCGCAAGGGAATTGTGAAACTTGGCACTAACAATACAGACATGATTATGTCACATAAGCAAGGTAACATTGTAACAAAATATAAAATTACGTAATATGGTTAATACATTTCGTAAATAATTTCAGTCAAACAATTGCTGGAACGAGGTACGTTAGCAGAACTGCCAGTCACAGCTGCAACAATTTCTGATTTAAAATCGCTGTGTCTTGGTCTTTTAGAGGGATTAAACGATAAGACACTAGCTTTGGCGCATCAAAGGAAAGCAAATCGGTAGGTTTTATATTTGTAATAATAATGTAATAAAAATTGAAAAAACATATCGTCACACTTTTTCCGTTTTGTTTTCAATCGCAAAAATTGAATTTCCCGTACTGTTCATAAAGAACTTTCACTTCAAAAAGTCAAGGAATATTTTTATTTTAAAAATATGTCCACAGAGTTCTGGCAAATAAAATCATTTATTAAGGAAAAAATCATGTCGAGAAAACTGCGTGATCTAAAATGGTCGACGCAAAATCTTATATGCGTATCAGTAAATTAGTTAAAATTAAAATACGAAAAAAAAGTTTTTTTTGTGATTGTACAGTTTACCATTTTTTTCCAGGATATTAGCTACACGAATCACGGAATTAGAAACACGAGTTGAAAATTTATCAGGAACAAAAATGTCTGTTTTTCCATCACAGATTCTTTTGGAAGATTATTGTAGTGCAGATGCTGATAGACAAGACATATCGGATGAGTTAAAACTACTCGAAGAAGAGAAAAGTCAAAACGGCGATCGAATCATTAAGAATCCGGAAGAGTCGACTGAAAACAGAGATTTGGAACAGGAAGATGACACTAGCAGTGATCAGCAGTCAGAAAAGGATAGCGACACTACAAGTTTACCGCCAAAATTGCAATCTTTACTTGAACAAGCTTTGGAAGACATACGAAATGAGACAATAAATTCTCAGCAAAATGAATGTGCCTATTAAAAAAGTTATTAAACCAGAGATAGCCAACATGTCGATCCCGGTCTACTGACAACTGCTAACAAACTTAAAGAAAATTATTCACATTGTATTATTTACATCAAACTCACGCATAAAATCCACAGGTTCTACATCCAGAACAACAACGCCCTAGATGTGATTGGTTGACAAAGATTTGGAGGAAGACATTTTAAATTGTTAAATAGATTACTAGGAGCTAAGAAAGAACTAAATCTGATGCTATCACGTTGACAATCCCTGATATAAACTATTTTGGGATATTATTGCTGTGTGCAGCAAAATTAATTGCGTCTTTCACTGCAATGGAAATAGACAGCACTGCTCACCTTTAAGTATCTTCATGCCATATGAAATCCGATTTTAAAGCTCAATTAGAAAAAATGGCAAGGTCTCCTCAAAAAAGATCTTCCATTTTTCAAATTTAGATTGGCAAATGAACATTAGCATGATATGTTTCTGGATCGTGGGTAATTGGACACAATTAAATGAAAATTCTAAGTTTTCTAAATTTGCTACGTTTCGTAGGTTAGTTTCCTTCTTCTTCAGGCAAGCTTTAATTAAAATAGGATACAAATAGTATGTATAATTAGGCTTTTAATTTACAATATATATTAAAATTTATCAAGCTACTTACTTTATAGTTTAGAATCTTTGTTGATATGTTTGCAGTGAGATCATCTTGTCATTTATTTAAAAACAATAATTGAAACATATCAACAAAGATTCTAAACTATAAAGTAAGTAGCTTGATAAATTTTAATATATATTGTAAATTAAAAGCCTAATTATACATACTAATTGTATCCTATTTTAATTAAAGCTTGCCTGAAGAAGTAGGAAACCAACCTATGAAACGTAACAAATTTAGAAAACTTAGAATTTTCATTTATTTGTGTCCAATTACCCATGATCCAGAAACATATAACATCATGGACGATAACAACTCGAATCTATTAGTATGATAGGAAAATGTTTTAAGAAATGTGATCGACAGTATCACTAAGTAAGATAGAAAAGAGTTCGAATGATATAGATTTTTTCATGATTTTTCCGTTCACAAGAACGGGACTACCTAAGAGATCATTTTTTTTTACACTAATAGCGCTGATGTTTAGGACATGTTTACTCAATGAGTACTTCGTGCAAAGTAGCGCACTACGTGTTCATCAAATCAAAGCCCCTTTTTAGTGCATTTGCCATATGGCAACATACTCCATTGGCGTTGGTCGGATGGCGGGACCTAGGGGTCGGACCAAAATTTCTCGACGTTTCATAACCTCCTAAACACTTTGGCACCATTTTTGAAAATGTTTATATATATATGTATATATATATATATTTATATAGGTATATATATATATTTATATATATATATAGGTATATATGTGTACGAACAATAACTTTCGAAGGAGTTAATTCATTTTAACGAAATTTGGCACACATGTCGGAATCCATCACCGCACGAAGCCTATTTAAAATAGGCTCAATCGGGTCATTTTAAGGGTGGTTTTTAGGGGTTGAAAAAAGTTTTTGGGCCCAAAAATACCTAAAAAATTCTCATAATCGGTTCAAAATTGAAATTTAACCCTTTAATATGCTCCTAAAATTTTAATAAAATCGGCCCGACAGGACCGGATTTCCAAATTTTCTGAAAACACTAGTTTGCAGATAGTGAGTTATTTACTGAAAGGCGTTTTTAATTTTGGTGTAGACGTTCGATCGACAATAATAATGTAGTTAAGAAAAAAATGTAATTTTAAGGGGTGTATTAACGAGTTATTTTTTTTTATTTTGCCCAACAATCACTTTAAGTTCACATAATAAAGCCACAAGGCCTGTATCAGCAAATACACTATATTGTCGGCAGGGTTTTGGCACTGCGACCCGGGTTTTTTTTAACATTGCGTTTGGACTCATATTTATACTTCGTGGCCAGTGTAGTTATTTACCATTGTGAAAAAAAAGACGGTGTGTGGTTACCAGAGTGACCACAAATATCTGAAAATTAACAATCCCTAAGTTTTTCAGTACCTACGTAACACGTACAATCAGACACTTTCCCCAGACTTGGAATGGTATTCCCTGGCGTTTCCATGATTTCCCTCACCAATAGAATTCTGACTTTTCGATGTCTGTGATTATCCTACTCATGCATCTACCAAAGGGATACGTTTTGAGACGCAACTAAATCTAAGTTTTTGAGTAAACCGCTTCTTACAGATTACAGTAAAAGTAGAGCTCAAAAAGTCGACTTTGAAAAAATGTATTATTTAATATTATCACGAAGATTTGAAAGGATAGAAGAACATGATCAACAAACGACCAGTATGGATGTATCTATTTGTGGTGAGCGGTGGATGAAATGCAAAGCTTTTGATACAAGCTACTATCATAATTATATTTAGCGCTTACTAGAAATGAGGGATTAGATAATAAAAAATCTGAATTACGATGAAATTTGGAATTTTATTAAGTAAACTCACATTATCACATATTAAAGTGTTTTGCAGATGTTAATAAATATTCCTGTTGTTCAACATTTTTGTTTTATTTTCCATTATATATTTGCAACGTATGTTTCCAAAACCTACAACAAATAAAAAGGGAAAAATAAGAAATGGCAGAAGATCTGCTTACTAAGATTGTGGTTACATTGAATGCGAATTGGAGCAAAATTTTTTTCATATGAATGACAGCTTTTACAACAGTGCAATCAGAGCTGGGCAGTAGTTAACTACAAAAGTAGTTAACTACTTTTTTTGGAAAAGTAGTTGTACTCTAACTACTTTTCTCCACATAGTAATCGTACTCTATTATTTTGAATATCTATCAAGTAATCACAAAAAGTAGTTAAAAATGTAGTTAACTACTCAGTTCTAACTACTTTAGGTAGTTTAACTACTTTTTTGTAATCTAACTACTTATTTTGAATTTTAACTACTTTTAAAAATATTTTAATATACCGTATTAGGTATATTTAACCGACGTGTTAGAACAAGTTCTTATTTGTTATGCATTTTTCTGGATTCTGGAACACAATCAGACTTTTTTTTAAATAATGAAATATCAGTTTCTTGAGTTTAATTTGAAATAGAACGTGGAACTGGTAGTCGCATCGTTGCTATTTGCAAAATTTAATAAAAACACGTTTCGGCCATGATATTAGCCCTTTTCTAATGAATATAAATAAAAGATCCTACAAAAAATAATAATCATTTAAGAAAACAAAAATAACATTAAGTTAAAAAACAATTAACAGCCTAGACTGTCAAAAAGAATGATTAAAATATACAAAACTTGATGGAAATTGACAGTAATATACCTATATATTTTTTTAAATATCGTTTTTGGACATTCTAAGTTGTAAATTGTTTTTTGTAGAATTTTTGAATTATGTTCATTTGAAAAAGATTGACATCTTGGCCGAAACGTCGTATTGTTATTAAATATAAGTAAATTTTGTCTGTTAATTTGCACAGTTTTTATTATTTAAAATAATTTTCATATATTATATGTGCAGTTTGTACGACATAAATAGAGAGATTTATATTATTATTATTATTATAGCAGTTAAAAAAGTAGTTAAAATTTTAACTACTAACTACTAGTAGTTAGTAGTTTAACTACTTTTAAGAACAAGTAGTTTAACTACTTTTTTACTTAAGTAGTTAGTAGTTATACTCAACTACTTTTGTCAAGTAGTTTGCCCAGCTCTGAGTGCAATTCTATATTCAGTTAAAAGCATCAACCTACTATGGATTGATTGACTAGAGTTCGGCAATGCTTGGAACACTTTGCAAAACAGATGCTTGATGATTAGACAACTTGCATAAAAACTTGTGAATTATTTGCACGTAGTTTAAGTATTATAAATTGCTCAATAAGCATTCAACAAGCTTATTAAGCATTAGGAGCTTTTAAGCACTTTCAATGCTTTATAAAACATATTTCGTTAATCTTTTACGATTTTTATTTCCTTTGATGTTAGAGACCAATTTATCAAAATTTCTGGGTACTAATTGGATTTCATCACTTTCATCGAAACTGTTTGGAGAAATCCAAAGCGAGCAAGTAAACATATTATATGATCTTTTTAACTTTATAATTACTAATAACAATAATTAGACCATTACTTAGAGCTGGTAACAAAATATTGGCAGCAATCCAGAACTGAATTATCAAATGATTATTTGAAGTTAGAACACCAAATATCAATACAAAAATAATTGACAAATAAATGATCTGTATTTATTCTACTATTAATTATAGTTTGAATTCGTTACCTTATCTTAGTCTTCTAGCTTCACGTTCAGATTCTAACAACGTTAGTATATCACCTTCTCTGACAGGCCCTTTTACATTTCGGATAATTTGTCTATTTTGTTCTCCAATAAACTCAACCTTTACTTGGGTACATTGTCCCTGAGATCCTGTTCTGCCAAGAACTTTAATGACACGAGCTAAAACCACCGGTTTATCCATTATTTCTTTCTAATCTTTTTTGAAGTTAGCACGTGCAGCTAAGTACCAATAAATTTTGTTCGAACGTCGAATCAGTTCACAACACGCTCTCAGCTTTGCGTCGAATAGAACGAAGTGCTGGGAAGAAGACCCAATGACGCAGAATAACCAACTAAACGGATGTAAAAGTTTTCAATCTGAAGGAGGAAAAAAAGAAATTTTAAATATATTAATAAGTTCGATCGACCAACTATTATCCTTTGACATATTATTGCCTAATGTATATATTTGTTAAATCACAAAATAAATTGGAAAAGTTAAATGCATAATGATAAATTGTCAAAGATAACGACCATGATTAACAACAATTGATTATTGCCAGCCCAAAATTTATAATTTTTTGCGGTGTAAACGGACCAAGAACTAACATTTTACACATCAATTCAAATGAAAATTGTTTTTTTCAGAACTTATTTCCTTCTTTGGCATTACCAAATAAAAATTTTATGCTTAATTTGTCTCTATATTTCGACCGGCAAGTAAAAAGAATAAACATAATTTAAAAAATATGATTGAAATTTTTAAAGTTCCTGTTTTACGAATAGTAAGAAAGATGTCTCTGAAGGAAATCAACTTTTTGTGAAAAAATAAATCACCAATCACCGCATACATGTCGCGCTCAGGGCAAGCAGCTGTCAAACAAATGTCATTTCTTTTATTTTTGTGTTTATTGAATATACCGCATTTTTAGCTGTTTGCCGTTATTAAATTGATGCAACTTATTTTTGTTGCACCGTTATAGTAAAATAGTTATTTATATACAAGTACAATTTTAGTAAGAAATATTCGATATGTATGCTGTAAGTATTGTTTTATTATTGATTTGATGTTTGGCCTTAGCATTTTTGGTTTTTGTTGATTTTTTTTCGTAATGAATGACCTATTTGCGCGTTGCAAATATAAATTTCGAGTTAGCTTTTGCATTATGAGAATGTTAATTTGAATACAAATCATTTTTTACGAATATTGTTGAAATATCCACTGCTTTATTTTTATTTAGTATTTAAAATTTAAGGCTTGAGAAAATTACATGTTTATTATAAAGAATGAACTTAATACGAGATTAACAGGATTAATTTTCTCTCGTATCAGAACTTTATTTCAAACTTAATTTTCAAAAAGAAATACAAATCTGTAGCTTGATAGCTTAGTTGAAAAATTGCTTAATTAAAATCCAGTAGATGCTAGTTCCTTTTTAGAGTGTATTTGGATTTTGATTGAGAGTCATAAAGTAATAGATGAAAACAAGCAAGAAAAAAGAATAATCATATCGCATTTATGGATTTCGAAAATTCAACGTTAAGTTTTGGAAATTTTGATAAATCAGGAACGATTGCTTCTTCATTGCCATCTAAAAATCAACACTCAAACTTTTATGTAAAGCGATTATTATTATTTATATTGTGACATTTATTTATTTATTTGTCTACAAGTAAGGAGATTATATCTGGCCAAAAAGTTAAACCATTAACTATTTTGTCTAATTTTTAATGTTTGTTTTTCTGTATTAGCGATTAATACTTGTAAACTTTATTTTGCAAAACAAAGTATTTCAAAACAGTTTATTAACTATTTGCATGCGTTCTAGATTCAAATTTAGATATATCTGATAAAAATAACTACTTTTTGATGTGTAAGCATGTTTATGACCCCCCCATCCCTGAAAAAACTCGGACTAGTGTAAATTCGTAAGATCGTACATGTAAATATTTAGTCGCAGGGTTTCTGGACATTTTATTTATTTAGTAAAGAAAAGCATTAATTTAAGGGATGTTGTTATAATTGCAGCAGTTGCAGATGTTTTATGTCAGATGTTTACACGTAATATGAGAGTACTGAACTTACAACATTAAAAAAATATTATATGCTCAGATTTTGTAGATTATATGCACTAGAATCACTATTTGTCGTATTAACACTACATTTCTCTCTGCTGACAAATGTATAGTGCGCTTGCGCTAGTAATGACACCACGTTACGCATTTGACTTTAAATGGAAATAGAATTATTATATCTTGCCTCAAGTTGTTGGTTACATATTAAGTGCGTTTTAATACTAACTTGTAAAGATACAAACTTGCAATTTAACGTAATTTTTCTTGTTTCACAGATTTTCCGGCAGACATTTTAAAAATTAAAATCTTCAAGCTATCAAAATTTATTCGAACAAAAGTATAAAAAATAAGAAATCACAAATGGGTCTCCAGTTCTTCTATAACTATCGCCAGCGTAATTTAACGATACATTTTTCTTCCGATATCCATTTTAAACGAAGATTATCTTTTAGAAGGAGTGTCGTTAATCTCTGATTAATAAACTCACCGTTTTCACTAGTCGATCGTGTCATTAGTATGTTATTTATAAGTGCCTTAACAACTACTATCGGTTTATGTGAAATTGTAAGCGTAACGAGTAGCAATGTGAATAACACAGTGATTTTGACAACTTCTAATAGTTTAGTCGATGATAAATACGAAAACGAAACAATGGGACTAGTCGAAGAGACCGGAATAAACGACAGCGATGCCAACGGCGGGGGCGGAGGAGGCGGTGTCAATATGAGTACATACGACAATTATTCTTTCATATCGTCTGTTTTTGCTGTTAGTTACTGCAACAGATGGGAACAAACCAACCATATATATTTTCAATTGGCGAATACGTTTTTATTGTTGGCATTTGTAGCCCCAACAGGAGGTACGTATTGTTTATTTATTTAAAACTATTAGGAAGGTTCGGTGACTCTAGCACTACATGCAAAACTGTCAATTATCAACGGAATTAACTTTTAGTGATAGTCAGTAACCAAACTATTGAATATTGATTATTACTGATATTTTCAAAATTTTGTATAAAAAAAAAAACTTTTTTAAGTCTAAATTTCTTAGTAAATCACTAATTGAGTCATCTTAGTTAATAACGGCATATTACACATTTTATTTTATTTTATACAGCACGACGATAATTTTTATTTAGTTTAATTTGTAAACTATTGTAGCAGATAACATTGACCACAGATAAAAAATAAAAGAATAAAGCAGTCACTTAAGACTAGTCTATTCAAAATAATGAGATCACAAGAAAAAGAAATAAAAAACTTTTGATAGTTTTCAGAAACCGTTCATAACGTTCAATAATAAAAACATCGGTAGTTATCAATTATCGATAGCTCTCCATCTCTATATTGAACGGCATGCTTGATGTCAGAACCGTTTGAGTATTTTATAGCAACTAGCTATATGGTGCTAAAGTTGCTGTGCCTACAATAGTTCTAGCGCTACATAGCGGTATGGCTACTGAATAGTATGCTAAACAAAACGGATATGACGTCATAACCGCTTAAGCATTTTGTAGCGACTAGTTAGATGCTTCGTGTTTTGTACTAGGAATTATTAACCTCAAATTTGAAAAATGCGACTAATATGTGCAGTATTTTTTCTATCAATTTGTCAAGTGGTAGCCAGCAAAACTAGCGCTAAATCGTTTTTAGTGCTAATAGGTATAACCAGCGCTGTGTTATCATTGAACTTCGTTTATTTTTAGATTCTGTTGACATTTTTGGCGCATGCGTAAATATATGACGCTGTATATTAGCTGGATAAAAATAGTTATTTTTCTGATATAGGATATATTTTATTTCTACAAAGCTGCAGAACGCTATATAATTGTTATAAATATTCATTGTTACAATGCTAAATTAGAAATATTTATTTTTTGTCCACTGTCACCGTCGGGACTTAAACCCGAATCTTTCCACTTTCGCGGCGGAATGAGTTATCAAGTAAGATTCGGGTTTAAGTCCCGACGGTGTTGGTGGATAAAAAATATTTTTTTCTAATTTAGCATTGTAACAATGAATGTTTGTAACAGTTATTTATCTGGTAGTGGTATTCATGTATTACTGCTGTATTTTAATTTTTTATATTACACATAGGTATATATTTTTGTATGCATACTAATGGAAACACAATTAATCTTTATTTCCAATCTAGTCTAAAATTTTTTTACACAAAGCAAAAGGTTCCAATAATGGGGGAAAAGAATTAAGGTCACTGCTGAGACCTGAAATCATGCAAGTTATTTTATAATAATTTTTTATTATAAAGCTAAAAGCATGACTGATTTCCTGTGATATATAATAGTAAGAAAAAAAACTATTGTTGCTTATGTGTAGGCCCTACTAGAGGGATGAGGAGCGCAGTGGTTTCACCCGGACCCGATTTTTTTTTGAGGGCCTGGATTTTCCGACGGTTTATAGATTTCGCAGTTTAGTTTTTTTTTGTAAAATTTAGTTCAACGATACTGAAAAGAGTCCTCCCAAGTCTGAATTTTTTCTTCACGGCTCCGATTGTGGCATTAGAATAACTGGTAAATAAACCAGCACAATAATTCCATGCTAGAACTGTTACATAACTAGACATTATATCGCATCCAAAATTATTATTATTATTCAGTGATAAATCGCAGGTATTTGGATTAATAATAAACACGATTGTTTTGTATTATTAATCCAAATACCTGCGATTTATTATTGAACTATTACATAACGTTTAATCATACATGGTATAAAAATAAAATACCTTATACCTATCATTCAAATATTAGTTAAAACTACATTTACTTAATTAATATTTCTTCTTTTTTATTCAAATACTAGAGGTTTTCTGTTAAAATTCCAATGGTGACGTAATTGTTACCATTCCAACATGATATTAATTAAGGTCAAAGTTTACCTTTTCTAAATTTCATAATATTGTCATTTCTTGGAATCTCTGAGGTGTTTTTGCAAAAAGTCTGTGTCCACACAATTCCAATCAAACGGCTTAGCAGATCGAAACCAAATTTTGGTAGGATGTTTGATATGTAAATGGGAAGCGCTCTGTTGCTTTTGAAACAATATATACCATATCTTTGTTTTTTTTTTATAAGAATTTTAGTAGAATTTGTCCGGTTTTTAAATTTCCGTAATATAAAGTTAAGAATTTTTTCAAAAATATCTAAATATATTATAATTAAAATTATAAATTGTAATTCGCTTTGATTTTCCAGGTCCTTACGGATCGCTATATTTAAGATGTACACTGTTGGTGGGGTGTGCTTTTCTTGCACTGTGGGGCTGGGCTGTACGATGTTATTTGGATGCGTTCGCTTGGAATATTCTCTTTGTTGTTATAAACTTCTTTCATATTTGCGTCTTATTGTACTATTTACGGCCAATAAGATTTTCAAAGGAAGTCGAAGAGGTATTGTATTGCTTGCAGCCTAGAATTATATTAACATTAGAACTACCGAGCATGTCATTTTTGACCCAGAATGATATTTTTACTTTTCTATATACATAGTTTAGCTTTCATGTTCGCAGAACCCAAAAAAGTGGTCTTTGAAAAAATATCTGTTTGTAGTCGCACCTAAAATATTTTGATCGTTTTTTCTCTAATTTTCCATGCATGTTCAGGACAGTCACGGCTCAAAAAATCCATTCTAGCTCAAATTTGGAACAAGTGACCCCCCAAAACCGGCAAAAACAAGTTAAAAATCGAAAAATAATTCATCTTTAAAGTTCAATTCCAGAGATATGTTATAATAGAAAACAGTATCACGGATAATTGGAATAATGAAAATAAATCAATTTAAACACTCATTGATTGCAACGTTTCGTCTTTTTTTTATATTAAGACTTTTTCAAGCTCTCAATATGCTTAAATGATAGTTAAACTATGATATAATATACAATTTGGTATTACAAAAACAATTATTAAAAATTGAAAATTGTAGAAAATAATTGACAAGACAATGATTTCTTCTTTTTGAGCAGAATTTCTTTGTAGGACGCTAATATGTTTTTATTCTTTGCTTTATAGCTGAAACGCCCTCTTTGTATAAATTTGTTTTCCAACATTTTTAACCCTTTTTTAATTTAACTGAGCCTTTCTGTCAAGTCTACAACTGATCAGAAACTACGTAACTTCGAATTCGCGCTAGTCGAGGTATTACTGTATATAATATATGCTGGTTTAGTTTATTGCAGTATGCTTTCCCGATAGTTTTAGTCTCTTATCGTTTCCAGATTTAATATAATCAGTTGTTTTTTTTTCGCACAGGTTTACGTAGCATTGTTTATGCCGTTAAAAGTATCTCGACACAAATTTAAGAAGGTCCTCTCGTGTATGAAAATGATACGCACATTGAAGTATCAGGAAGTTTATGCGCAGGAGAAGGCCACCAAAGTAGATAGTCTGTCACTAGTTCTCTCAGGAAAGTTAGTACTTTTTTCTTTTATTTATTAATACAGAATTTGCATGATTTTTGCTTAGCTTAACCCTTTCCTAATTGGGAGCCGCGAGATGTATTGGTGTGAGCATGAAGATGAACAAGCCCATTGAATCGCGTTTTATCAAAAAATGCGTGATATGAGAATAGTAGTGTGTACGTGAAATCTCCACTTCACTCACTATCATTCAGTTTACGCAGTGCCATACCATGAATTAACTAACTCTCTAATTACAATAATAATCTAACTCGCTAATAATGTATTTATTTAAACAGTTCTTTGTTCTTTGTTATTTATGATAACTTATTTAAAAAAATGGTCAAAGTATAATTCTTTCAATCGCTTACTTTTAGTGGAGTGCCGTAAGGTTTATACCTCGGAATCCAGGGCCAGTCAATGAATCTTCATAAAAACCGTTGGACTGCATTGTTAAAAGCTCAAATAAAAAAGTTAAAAAAAATAATTTTGCCGCTCTCGATTGCGGGGTGGATGCCACCCCTTCTCGGGGGTGAATAATGTTTCGTTGAAAATAAGCACGGAAATGGATAGGCTGATTAATTCTAAGCAACTTTTGTTCTATAAAGTTTTTTCTGAAAGTCCATACTTTTCGACTTATTCGCGAGTGTAAGTGTCAATTTTTCAACCAATAAACCCACGTTTTCAGATGGTTTTTCCCGAATAACTGAAAAAGTAAGTATTTTATCGAAAAAATCATTGTTAGTAAAAATGTAGCTGATAAAAAACAAAAATAATGGTGAGTTTATAGTGTCTGTAGACCCAATACAAACGGAGTACTACCTTGTTGAAGGTTGGTTCTTATTCTACAAAAGCCAAAATTGAAAGTTTGAACGTGAAGTTACCAAAATACAATGCATTTTTCGGGGGAAACTCATGGAACATTTTTTGAAGTGCTTGAAAGAACCTTTATTTTTTTTTTTTATAAAAGTCCCTAGCATCAAAACTAACTGAGCTCTTGACGAAAATAATGTTGGTCCCTATTTTTTTCGGCGTCAAAAAATGTGAAGGTCACCCCCTTATTACCACACAAATTAAAAATAATCATTACCACTTCACAATTCACTTTATTTATGTACTTGTAACATGCTCTAGAAGTTTCGATAAAATACTTACTTTTTCAGTTATTCGGGAAAAACCATCTGAAAACGTGGGTTTATTGGTTGAAAAATTGACACACTCGCGAATAAGTCGAAAAGTATGGACTTTCAGAAAAAACTTTATAGAACAAAAGTTGCTTAGAATTAGTCAACCTATCCGTTTCCGTGCTTATTTTCAACGAAACATTTTTCACCCCCGAGAAGAGGTGGCATCCACCCCGCAATCGAGAGCGGCAAAATTTTTTTTTTAACTTTTTTATTTGAGCTTTTAACAATGCAGTCCAACAGTTTTTATGAAGATTCATTGACTGGCCCTGGATTCCGAGGTTTTACAATTTTTACGTCTAACGGCACTCCACTATTTATTCTGATTATTATGTTTGTATACGTCACTGTTTCACGTGCTTACCATTACACGCTCGTGCCGTAATGTTTCGCCTAGAGAGATCTCTGGCTCCATTTAACTCTAGAGTAGGGATTTAAGGTCAACCAGGAAAGGGTTAAAACATAATAGTCAGTCTACAATATTTTCACAAGCTTGAATTGAAAACTATAATAATTCTGTTATTGGATATACATTTGGAGCGTGGATTTCGAAAACAAATTCTTCCATCATCAGCAGAAACTAAACTGGGAGCACTGCTCTGGAAATGTGCATCCAATAATAAAATTGTTGTGGCTAAGAAGTGACTAAATTATCTTTTTTGTAAGTTTCCAACCACGGGTAGTATTCTTGACTGAAACTTTGTCGATAGATTGGTCGTATCACAAGGCGGTCGCGCTTTACATATAGTGTTTCCGCATCAGTTCTTAGACAGTTCGGAATGGTTCGGTGTTTCTACCGACGAGTATTTTCAAGTTAGCATAACGGCAATGGAAGTGGCAAGAGTTCTTATCTGGCATCGAGACAAGCTTCGTCTTTCAATAATCACCGATCAGTTTCTACAAGCCGTTTTCGATCATATACTCGGTAGAGATGTCGTTAAAAAGTTAATGCAAGTTAGTATAAATATAAATGCATTATTTAATTAATCTTTTCGATTCTACTGTTGAAAACTGCTCTATTGTTTTTTTTTTTTTGTTGTTCTGAGGAACTGAAACCGGGAACCGGCATGTTGTTTTATTGAGAGACGGTTGATTAACTGGATAACTGTCCGGCCAAAATGTTTACAATAGAAAATAGCCGGAAACTTCACATCACTACATATTTGGTATCGTTATGATCTTAGTTAATTTCAAAATCGTTAAATTTTTATTTTAAGGTTAGCGAAACAATGGCGGCCAGTAATAACGGTCACGTCCCAACTGGCGGAATTTTGGACGACATGAACGATAAGCCGATGCTAATTGTAAAGAAATCGGGAGATGGACCTGGAATCACCGCACTTATCAACAGACAGTTACAGGGTGAGTTATTTTTGTTTGATTTTTTTTTGTTAATTTATAATGAATTATCTGTGATCATGAATATTCCGATAGATCATTATAGTCGAGATATTTACATTTTATCATTAAATCGAAGTGTCATTTTTTCTATTGATTTTTTTGTTATTTGCAATGTTTTAATGTGAAATCATCTTTGTATTACAGATTTAGTTTAGGCAAGTAATGCTTTTTAAAATATTTTTTGGCAATATAAAAATTACTGTAGAAAAGCATTAAAAATACTGATAAGTAATAAATGATTAGCAGTAGGTCAATCATAAAAAAAAACAAAAAAAGTGATATGTTTCATGCATGCCACTGTTATTCGCATGGCACAAGAAGTAAGCATTTTGATAGAACATGTCAGTTTATGAGTTTATCTTCTGATTTTATTTACGTAATTTTGCATGATTCAGTTCCAGAAATAGAAAATGCAGATTCATTATCTTTTTGTTATCACACAGGTGATTTTCTATTAACTTATTTTAGTATATATTTTTATTGATTTTACGATAAGAATTAATATTTTCTTTTTGATGCCGTAACATCGCTAATAGCGCCCTTTATCCCCAAATTTCTGCTATAATGACTCAGTGAAATGCCACAGAAGTGTTTTCCTTGTGTCGTGGAAGTGATGCAAAACTCCACTGCTTGCTTATATTCTCTACCCTTCTTAGCTGTCAAATATTTTTGAGGTTATATGTAGCTGTCATCGTTCTCGAATCATAATGTTTACGCATCTCTTAAGGATGTTTGGGAGGTATATCAAAATGCTACAAGACGAATAAAAATTTAGTAGAACGTTCATCATTCAGTCCTAAAGCTTTTGTGAAAATTACAAACCGATTCACTAAACCATTGAAAAGTTATTGCAATTTTTAAAAACTGTAATTTTACACGTAATCTTATGGAGAATCGTCGACCGAACAGATAAAATTTATTTTTAATAACAGAATAAAGCTACCGGGCTTTTTAAACTTTTATATCAGTAAATTGAACTCTAGAGAACTAATTTAGCAAAAATTTATTCAATTTATTGATATAAAAGTTATTGATATAAAAGTTTGAAAAGCCCGGTAGCTTCATTTTGTTAATAAAAATAAATTTAATCTGTTTGGTCAACGAATCTCCATAAGATTATGTGTAAATAGAAAACAGTATCACGGGTAATTGGAATAAAAATAAATCAATTTAAACACTCATTGATTGCAACATTTTTTTTTCTATTATAACATATATCTGGAATTGAACTTTAAAGATTAATTATGTGTAAAATTACAGTTTTTAAAAATTGCAATAACTTTTTAACGGTTTAGTGAATCGGTTTGTAATTTTCACAGGAAAACCGTTTAATGAATTTGAATAAATTTTTGTTAAAATTCATTAAACGGTTTTCGAGAAAAAATGGAAAACTGACTGAAAATCTTGTTTTTACTTGATGAATTGATCAGCATATAAGAAAGTGCGTCAAATCTGTAGTTGGCTGAGAGCTATAGTTTTACATAATATTGTACGAGCAGGGGTAAAATGAAATATTTACGTGTGTGTGACAGAAATAGAACTCGAAGTATTTTAACCTGTACGGAAAGAAAAACTTGTTTCTGTTTAAGTTAAAAAAACAAACAAATAAATGACTCTAAACTTTTTGAAAATATTGGTATCAGATACTAATTGTAAGTATATGTCTCAGATAATTATTATTTTGTTGTAGTATCATTATTAGTTAAAGGCTTTTCCTATCTTGTACAATATACTTTTTGCTCCGATTGTACCTCCCAAACATCCCTAAGAGAACCGGCGACGCATTATTTTTTATTTAGGTACTTATTAGCTGTTTTTAAAAAATTGAAACATTTCATAAAATCACAAACTTGTTTACTATGAATTTTCACATACATTTAAAGAACACCTACGAAAAAAATTATACAAAATAAAATTTTACGTCACTAATGGTGTTGGTTGGACATCGTTTGAATTAAACATGTGTTACGTATATTTTAAAGTCAAAATATCTATGATCTCTTGTATTTATGTTTCTTTTTGACTTAAACATGGTGACTTGGGCAATATTTTTGTAATATTCAGACAGTAATTATAAACGAACAAAAAACTGCATGTGAATTGCAATAATTGTTTTGAAAGTTATTTAATCGTACAGAGAGTTCTGAAGTTCATAAAATCAATCTAGGATATGTTTTCGAATATTGTTTTTTTTTTGTATTGTTTTTATGTTAATGATGTGTCTGTAAAACCGTGAACAATGTACAAATGATAGAAGTACACAATCGATCGACAAAATGACATAAAAAAATGAATTTGTCAGTTAAACTGTTATTTTTCTATCGGGTATAATAATTAATTATGTTTAATTATAATTTGATATATGATGCATTTGGTTGGCTCGTTGGTATTGTTATTTGTGTTAATGGTGTAGAGGAGCATGCCCCCCTGCTTGCACGATGTACCCTTCCGGCAATGCTGCCAAGCGGATCCTATAGTCCCTCGCACAGACGTTCGTCTCGATTCAAAGCTACCCTAGCGTAGCGGGTATGGTCAGGTGAGTTTGCATTTTGTTTTATGTTTGTGTTTTGTTCTGTGTTATATACTATGATGGAATTGAAAAAGGAGTAAACCAGTTAATAAAAAGTCGTTTATGTCGTAATCTTGATTATGACTAATTTGGAACCCTGGCGCAGTATTATATTTCAGAAATTTTGACACTCTGCTACCGTAACTGCCATCATCAACGTCCAAACGTGTATTATAAATTTGTAAAATGATATCTGCTACTCCATTTTCATTGCGACATACTGTTTTCTTTTTGTATCCTTGGACAGAAACGTAACTATATAAATATTTGTAGCACCGGCAGTAACTGAACATTTGTTGCAAAGCTAAAGCTGGGAACCCGAATATTTTGTCGGTCCAGCCACTTATAGCGCAGCTTAATGCAATATATCAGCTGAGTCACTTAAAGTGTAAAGGCTAATTCGCGCATTCGTGCTGCGCAACCGACCACCATGTTCTTAGCAAGCATAGTTGACAGTAATGACTCAAACATGACAGTTTGAATCACAACTAGCAACTATGCTTGCTAAGAACAGAAGGATATGCTTGTTAAAAAGCGGTCATGTGGTAAATTTAAGCGGGGTTACCGTATGCTCAACGCAGCTGTGTTTTGGATTTTAGAAATTGACTGACAAAGCAAAACAATGGAGTAAATCTGCTGGCCTGTAGTTACGCGATTGTCCTGAGATATTTGTATTATATCGCTTTTTATAAAAATTAAATATATTTGTTTTTTATAATAGATGTACAATATTATTTTTTATCACAACGGCTAACAGTTGATGGAAAAGAAAAACAATTTTAATTCATAAAAATATTTAATTTACTGTTTTTGAGTGTTCATTTTAAAACGATGATTAATGAACTCATTGATTTTGCACGAATTTGTATTTTTGTGAATTAAAAAAAGTTACAATATTTTTATCGAGAGACAACACATGTGGTTTACCATAGAAGTGATACAAAATTGTTTTTTTAAAAACATCTCGTAAAAAATCCGAAAACAGTATTATTTTATTTTTCGAAGGCAATAAAAGTTGATGCTGTTTTTAAAATTAGAAGAAAAAAGAAAAGAACGGTTCGCTACATTGTACAATATTACAGCTTTTTTTTTGTTATAATGAAAGTATTATTTTTGTGCTGGTAGCTTTGCCTCGGATCAGATATTACTACGGTGGTAAGTCACATTTTAATGCACAGTATCGATGTGTCATAATAATATTTATCATTTCACAGTAGAAAATCAGATTGATTTTTCAAAATTTCTATCATCATTGAAAATAATTTTACTGTATATTTATATCGTACCGCTCCGTGTGTATTATTGAATACTTAGTACTCTTTTTACTATTCACTCCATAATGCCAATTTTCACATTACATAGGTCAAGTTCTGAAAAGATTTTTGTACATCGAAACATTAGATTATTAAGTTCGAAAATTTCTCTGTGTGTAGTCCATAACTTGACTAAATGTCAGTTGTTTGTAATAAAATTTTAGACACATGCATGCCATCATGACAGCGCAACGTTGCCAGATTTTTTTTTTGCCAAGTCGGGATTTTGGAACTTTTTGAGTAAAAAAAGCGGGATTCTTTCGTCGAAAGCGGGACATAGTAAAAAAACGTATATAATCAGGAGTTTTTAAATATTTATCTTTTTATTTGAGTTCAAATTACGTTTACGTGACAATAGATAGCAAAAATAGCCATAGAAAATGTATTTTAATAAAAATATGGTATTTTAAATCAGATTTACCCTATCGTTAAATAGTTGAGTCTTATTCGTCTTCTGAATAAAAAAAATTAAAAAAAACAAATCAAAATCAAAAAAGTTTTATTCATTAGAAAAATATGGCGTTACAAACAATAGTCTGAGGAGTGAGTGTTACAAGTTGCAACTTACAATAAGAGAATAATTATTTACGCACGGTCGAGTTATCCCCAAAAAACGGGACTGAACCTGTCCCGCGCGGGACATTTAATTTTGATTTAAAAATCGGGACGTCCCGCCAAAATCGGCAAAGATGTGACTTGTGTGTCTGTATTGTTTTTCATTTAAGTAACTAAAAAGTTAGTACTCTTTTGGTCATAATATGTAAAAAAAAAAACTACTTTGAAACGGAACGAGCTTAGTTTTCATATAAATTTATTCATTTGACACTCGATTATTATATAGCCTTAAAAAATTATGTTAATATTATACAATAGCTCATAAATGTTTATAAAATTAGTTCAATTTTGAGAAATTTGTATCGTTTTAGGTACTAGTTCGTACAAATTTCTTAAAAACTAGTTTGGGAAATATTTTTTACATTTCCAAATACTATCCATGAGATTTCATTATCATAATTTGTATATATTTAAACTATTTTGTAAATATCATTCATTATTGACCAAAATTTTGCATGCGGCATGTTCATTTAATATTAATCGACCTTAAAATATTAGGCCTTAGGGCAAAATAAAATTTAAAAAAATAGACTTTTTTATAAAAAGAAGATGCGTCTGAAGCTTGAAGAAGAGCTACCATAACATTTTTAATTATTAGAGGTAATCTTCATAAAAGTTCTTCGAATTCCTAAAAGAAATAATGAATATCTATTTTGGTATGGATTGACAACCATGCAAAATTTGGAGCTCTTTTTTTAGTAATAGACAAAACGGACTATTGTTTATATTTTTCATTTTTTTAAATATAAATAAACATAAATGGTAACATGAGCCAACAAAAACGCAGAATTTAAAGAAATAAATTATACTTTGATTCTAAAGCGCTCTGACTTACTTTTCTTATAGTGAGACATTTAAAATTCGCTAGCTTGAACGTTTCAAGGTCATTAAAACATTAATTAATTGCTCAGAGTGTTGCCTCTTATGTCTTCTACAGACGCACGAATGTCTTAAAATAAGTATATCATTCAAAACCGCGCGCTCATTAACGTATAATCTGTCAATACGTCTAATGTGCATTGTGTATATGAAAAATTTGTGAGTGCAAATCCGTCACAAGATTATTAGATTACTAAAAGCTGGGCGTAAGAGACTATAACCATGGTCACGTCTGTGACTGGTTGAGTCGATTGCTTACATCACTGATGCTCATGACTCGGTTTTTCAATTATTATTTATTCCAACTGTTTGGAAAAAACTCCATGTGACGTCACAAGCCTACTTCCCCCACTCTCTCGCGTCTCGCCTAGACACGCCCACAATAATGCTAACGCCCAACCTTAGTTTCTAGTAATCTTGTATCCGTGATACATATATACACGTGCATGTCCGTCGCACCATATATAGACAAATTTTTACGAAGACACTCATTGTTGATATCAGCGTTGCCAGATTTTTGTTTTGCCAAGTCGGGATTTTGGAACTTTTTGAGTAAAAAAAGCAGGATTCTTTCGTCGAAAGCGGGACATAGTAAAAAAACGTATATAATCAGAAGTTTTTAAATATTTATCTTTTTATTTGAGTTCAAATTACGTTTACGTGACAATAGATAGCAAAAATAGTCATAGACAATGTTTTTTAATAAAAATATGATATTTTAAATCAGATTTACTCTATCGTTAAATAGTTGAGTCTTATTCGTCTTCAGAATAAAAAAAAAAAAAATAAAAAACAACAGAAATCAAAATCCAAAAAGTTTTATTCATTAGAAAAATATGGCGTTTCAAACAATAGTCTGAGGAGTGAGTCTTACAAATTGCAACTTACAATAAGAGAATAATTATTTACGCACGGTCGAGTTATCCCCGAAAAGCGGGACTGAGCCTGTCCCGCGCGGGACATTTAATTTTGATTTAAAAATCGGGACGTCCCGCCAAAATCGGGACGTCTGGCAACACTGGTTGATATGTACAAGGTTTTCAATGATATATGTTGGTAACCCACGACTGGTGTATTTGGCAAACATTCGTCACTTGTGGCGTCAGGGGAATGACTGTACTTGTGCAAATGTTTGCCGCCTACCCTCAATCGCAAATAATTGTGTACTTGACGAGTCAACTAACTTTTTTTTCCTTTCACTATCCATTGTGTATCGACTGGTTGCATTTCCTTACAAGTGTCAAGCTCGTCACTGTCATTATCAAAACATAATATCACAAGTATATCCAAACACGAATAGTGCACGAAAGTGCATAGTTCTACAAAAAAAAAATCTTAATTTATTTATTTATTTAGTATGGATGTCAAACAGACTCTGAGTCAAATTAAGTGAAACACCAATCAGCAAAAAGTTACGTCACTCTGTCGACATTGCGATCTGACACGAAGATTCGACGCAGTGACTTGGCGTTTTAACGCGAATTTTGAAGTCATATTCTAAATGAATGCTGCATATTTTTAATTTTTCGTTTTAAATATATTTTTGTGAGGCTTGATTTTTTTCTTTACGCGGAAAAAAAACATGACGTGCAAGTTCTCTAATACACCAGCCATGGGCTATCGACTTTAAGACGTATACTTTTTAGTGATTAACTAATTTGCTAACGTTGCATTGACTGTCGGTGTGTAATTAGCTGCTGGAGATCCGGATGCATGGCGTTTGGGTCGAATTGAAGAAGCAGACCACGAAACACCCGTCTAGCTGAATCTTGTCATCTACTGTTACTATGAACTGTACACATCACTTCAATTGCAAGTTGTTCATATTAAACAACTGAATAAATTATATATACATATTGTGAGAAACATAAGTATGTTTTCGAAAAAAAATATTTTTGTTAAATTAAAAGAGAAATTAATATGTGCAACTAAACGTTTACTACAATAATAGTATTTTAAAGATATGTTGTATATAAATCACTTTATTGTAGCTGTGCTCTATTGAATTTAAAAGGTTGCCGAACTAAATTATTAACTCTATAACGCTATTAACTCAAAGAAAAACAGCAAATTTTATATAATTGCTTCTTGCTGACTTATAAATCTGTGTGTATTCTTATAATGAGAGTAACAACGCATGATTTTGAAATATAAAAATTTTCAATATTTTATAAATAAACCGAATGATAATTTTCACAGCGGTGGCAATATTGTGAACTAAAAAAATAGGATACGTTTTTTATATTAGTCTAACAACTAACTGGTTGAGGAATTCATTATGAAAATTGTGACATACTAACGGTTAGTTATAAATGCCAAAAAGTTAATTAATTTCTTTTATCATTACATATTCAGATTGAGACAGTTTAATATATTTAACGAACTTGCTGAATGTGACGTTAGGTAATCTATGTCAGAATTCAGTGGCACCACTACCGGAAAATTAGCGCATGCGTGGAAATTGTCAGTCAGTTACAATAAAAAGATCTTGTCTGTCCACTTGCATGATATTTCAAATATCTATTTTAAAAATGTATATTATATCTGTTTTTTGTAATAAAGTTAATAATTTGTTTAAAGGCGAACCAATAAACGTGGTACTGACACTGAATTAATTGTTATTAAATGTGTTATGATGGGCCAGAAATGAAAAATTAAAATAAGTAAATATTTTGTCGATATTTCCAGTGCTATTTTTGGAATAGACTCTCACGTGTTTTTATTACCAGTTGCTTTATTTTTTTAGTTTTTAGAGTTAGCAAACAAGTCATTACAAATTATTTATTGTGATCATTACATTCCAAAATTGATATTTAAACGCGTTTTTTATTTTTTTTATAGTCTTATGTTTACCTATATAGAAAAAAAGTTCTCCCGTGATAAGTTTGTACTCTGTTCAAACCTTAATCTGGTTTCAGTAATAATATTTGATTTTGTATTTTTATCTGGTTGTGCAAAAAAGGTAATTAAATATTTAGGCAATATAATAATTAGAGTCCGATCGATATATCGGCTTCAGCCACGTTCGGCCAAAAATTACTCTGGTAAAATAATCGACTTTAGTCAAAAAACAAATTAAAGGTTTCTTTAAAGTGTATTGTCTCAGAGCAACCAGCATCAGACATGCCACTGCGTGTTATTTTGAAGTACTTAATTAATTTAGAAAAAGTAGCTTTGTCAGTTTTTGACAAAATGTGAATTGCTAAAAATAAACACTTTATCTTGAACTAAAACTACGTTTTCTTACCTTTTTCCACTTTATACAGCTGCTTTAGCTGAAGGTGGGAAAAAACTGAAGCTCGGATCAGCTGAAAAAAATCATATTTGGTCGGACTCTAGTAATAATGTTATCACTTGCCTTAACTTATAAAATAGTAAACAGTATAGTTACCAACATATTAATAATTAATTTTATAACAAAAATACTTATTCAGATTTCCTTTTTTGCTATACTCAACAGGGTGACCATAGCCCACTGATCTGGAAAAGTGATGGGATTTTTATTATAAGGAAGGTAATTAAAAGTTCAGGAAATATAGTCAGAGAAAAACATGAAAATATTAATTTTTCTTATACAAACAAATGAGCTATGTGATGAGTTGTAACAATCGAACACCGGACTATGTGACAGCAGGCAATACACTCGCTTAGCGAGCGCATGAGATCAATTTGCACGTTCACTGACATTATGAATTGTAAAAAAAATATACATTATGAAAACCCACTGCTTGCCACTAAGTACGGAGAAGTTATAAAAAAAATGTGTTTTAGGTACTGTAAAAGTTGGGGATTTTTTTTTTATTTCTTTGGCTACTGTGAAATATTAACTGAACTCCAGTTTTTCGATTTGAATCAGATTAAAAGAAGACAATGATCTGATATTTTGTTATTATTGATCAATTTCAGGGGCCAGATTAAAAATTTGACGTTTATTTTTAATGTTACAACCTTGCAACACAGCTTTTTTGACGTCAGCGGAGCTATGTGACGTCCCGTGTCGTTTAAAATAGCACAGTAAACAAACAAAAAAAAACTTAATTGTTTCTCAGATTTTAATTTTGTTCAAATTGGTTATCTTTTCGTTTTGCATAAAATAATATTTCATGACTATAGCAATAAATGAATGATAAAACATTAATACATAAACTGCCACTTTACGAGTTTTCACGTTATGTCCTTGGAACAAATGAGGGCTACAATTTTTTTTTCGTCAGATGGCGTTAGTGGCTAGGAAGATATCTGTCAAACGTTTAGAGATTAACGGTTTGTGCTTAGTCATTCTTCATTCATCCATTAATATTAAAAAACTGCGATTAATGGCGCGATTTTGTAATCTATGTCAGATTTGTACAACTCTGTTAATCTTTTGTCACTTTCTAACAAATTTAAAATTACATAAATGGGACAAATTTAACAGTGTTATACAAAAATAATCAGGTTACAGAGTCGTTAAGTGAGATATATAAACAGTACAAACATTTAAAACACATATACCTCGCGCTAGTGACGCTACCAGGTGGTAGAAAAAGTCCGATAACCCTCATTAACTTGCAAAGTTTGGAATGGCCTCTGTTTATGTTTTATGTCGACGGCTTTAATTTTTATCATATCCATGTGAGAGTTATTACCATTAATATTTGTGCTAACTGTAATAAGACAGTTGAATTGTCGTTTGTAAATTCAATTAAAATTCGGTTTTCTGCATAGAGACCTGAATCATATTATATTACGTTATTCATATGCTCAAAGATTGTTTCTATGATGACGTCGTTTGCGTGACGTTGTAGCGTGATATAATAATTTACCAGTTTACTATTTAATGTTTCTGTGTGCTCAACCATGAAGATTAGACATAGGGAGACTGAGCTAGAGACGCTGTGAACATTTTCGTTACCGGCGCAATGCGGTACTGCGCATCTTTCCACGTAAAAGTTGAATTAGATGGGCATTAGTTATTTCGTATTTGAAAAGATCCTCAGTGCCGCATTGCGCCGATAACTAAAAACTTCGCAGCGCACCCTCTATCACCGACCACCACGGTATTCAGGCGAACTAGTGAGCTCGGTTTCCTTGTCTTTGGTCTTCTTAGCCGTTTGTGGGCGTTGGGAGTGTGCGCAGTGAAGTTTTTATTGTTCCAACAGCCGTCTCACCTGAATCTCTGATTACTAGTCAGTTGTTCCAACAGATTTATAAACCTTTTGCTGTCAATCAGTTTGCGAAAACAGGTTTTGAACGTATGAAAATTGTAATAGTATTTGCCTGAATCTTATGATGATAAATGAGATTTTATTGTTTACAAATACCGTGTGGACATTTATTTTGTGTACATATTTGGTTTACATAATACGTGTATTTGTTGACAAGTTCTCAACAACCAAGGTGCTTGTCGGCAATACAGAACTCTTCGAACACAATTGTGTGTTTGTTCTCGGACTGTTTGAACTTGGTTCTAAAGCTTCTAGTATTCGTAGAAGCCTCAGACTGACTGAACTAAGTTCGAGCAGTCCCAAGAATCTGAGAATTTGATCAACAAACGCGTAGTTGTTTCTGAAGAATTCTGTATTGCCGACAAACTTTATAACAAACACAGTTCATATAAATTATTGTCCATGGTGATAATATACATGAAATATTCTGTCTTTAGATTTAATTATCTATTGATTTAAAAATAATAATTTATGTATATCACTTTGTATAAGCAAGATGCGTATTCAAAATATGTATCCATTGGGTATGAAATTTTCTAGTGATTACAATTCTAGTTTAAAACTAAAATAACCGAGTAATACGCTTGATTCCAGTCTTTTTATTGTAATACTCATGTGTTTTTTTTATTATTGTTATTATTTTTTTCAAACGTGCTGCTTAAATAATAATGAAGACGCTTTTTTATATTAATGTAAAATTGTTTCATTCTAACTAGTATTATTTTTATTAATTTTATGTACTTAATTTAAACGTAGTCGCAGTTGTGTTTTAATATCACAGCGCAGAACAAATGAAATAGAAAAGTGAACTTCGTTTGTTTTGCGCAGTAATAACAAAAGTATTACTGCAAGTGAATGTTTTATTCAAATTACCAACATAAAAAAAGCAAAATAAACTTACACTCCTGTAATAATTACAAGCATAAATTTTTTTATCTGTACAGCGCATGCATAACGCGTTTTAAATACACAAAAAGACAACGCGCTTGCGTTGTACAGGCTGTAACTGATATTTTTACTCAATTTTTAGGTTCACTATGAGTGAAGCTGTATTGAATAAACAAAGCATGCGGATTATAGACGCTGATGACCTCAGCTGTTGAGCGTCTATAATCTACAATTCTTCTTCATCTATGCGGAATATAGACGCTTGACAACCGAGATTGTTTGTGTAATATATTGTGTTAGCTAACTTAATTTGATTTTTTTTAATATTGCCTTTTTTTAAAAGAACAATCGGTAATATTGTCATAATTTTCAATTTTACAAATCACTGCCGGTAAAAATAGAAAATAAAATATATTTTTTTTTTATTAATTGGTCGCTGTCTTATTATTATAACTATAATTTCATATACCTAGTACAGCTTCAATCATTGATTACCTGCCTAATGCCGATACAATTTCTGTTTGTGATTATTTATTTTTTAGTATTTTTATTATCATCGTCATTAATTCGTTGCCATAATTAGTTTTAACAATATTGGGCGGATTCAACAAAGTTCAATGTTTTCAACATGGTCCTAAGATTTGCTGCATTATTAGTTGTATTTGTTGGGAATTTCTGAACTGCTTTAATGTGTGTTGGCAATACAAGTCCACAATAATAAATAAATAACCAGAAGTATAACTCTCTATTACGGGCTTTATCTCTTTCACGTAATTTCGGTGCTCGGTTGAGATTCTATCCTGAAACGGTCAGTGCTGTACCGTCTCAAGTGTTGGAACGTTTGCAAAGGATTGTTTTTGCGCGTTGGACTTAATAAAGCATTTTATCTGGGTATTTGTTTCATTTCATTTTAAAATTGTGCTTGCTTTGATAGTAAAACATGTATTTTTTTAAAACAAAATCATAAATATATAAATTAATTACTTACGCCTATAAAAAGCAATAAAATGTCTTTGTTTACTTGGAACCAAGGTGACGGATTAATCGGTAGTCACATAAAAGGCGCCGCTTCTGGTCATTTAGTTATTTTTGTAACAGAACTGTTCAAACTCAACTGCTTATTTGTTGGCCCTTTTTTCAAATTTTTGTGACTGTTTGAACTTGGTTCTGAGCTTCTAGAATTGCTGATACTAAGTTTCAACAGTCCGAAGAATCCAAGAATTTGGCCAACAAACAAGTTTATCGTAACTGTTATAAAAAATATATATAATTAATGTGTAAAAAGAATATTTGTCCAGTATGAGTGTTACCATCTGTAAACCAGTGTTATTTTCGCAAAAGAAAAAGAATTAAACGAACAAAAAATGTATATATGCCAGGTTAGATGATTTTTGTAAAATAAACAATTGTGTATACTTGAAATTTGTTCAAAAAAGTGTATTTAATCCTCAACAAACGACAACTTTCACTTATAACCATGCAAAAATATAATTAGAAATGAATTTTTATCGAACTATAATTTAATATAGGTTGTGTAATGATTTAAGTATTTTTGTATAAAATTCGGCGTCAGAATTGAGTAGGCCTCTGTATTCGTGGGAAATTTGGTTCCGCCGTCTTCCGTGGATAGTAGCGAAATTTTTAATTGTAATTATAGACAAAAAACTGCTTTCTTCGAATATTTGAGGAAAAATAAATGAACAGATGCATGCGCCTAGTAAAATAGGTGCATTTTGGCAAGTTTTTACCCTAATATGAATGCTTGTGTCAACTGACGCTCTATCGTTTTGCGCAATTTTTCCTGACCAGGAATACAGGGGCCTACTAAATATGAGTATTCAGCACGTATTGTCATCTGTATTTATAACCGAAATGTCCGAACGGATGTTGGTCGTAAGTCGAGGACTACTAATATAGAATTATGTATTATAGAGATTTGTTGACTTTCAACTATTGATGAACCTTGTTGAACTTGCCCGCTGCATTTATGTATTTATGTATGCATTTACCACTATTGTGATGTTAAGTAAAAACAATTTTATAAAAAAGTATAAATGTATAAATAAAAAAAGTAATTATGTCAGTCCATAGGTTATGTAATATTATTTTTGATTAAAAGAAAATAATAAATTTTAATAGGCGTCATAATAAATTGCTGTTAGTCTTTAAAATTTTTACAGTAATTAAATTTTCACTTAGTTAATGTAAAAAAAACTGGAGGCGTCGGGGGACGCCCGACAGAAACGAAACGTCTACGCGTCTAATAGATGCGCGCACGCGTCACTCGGCGCCCAAGCGCGGACGGAACGTGTAAGTGCGAGCGCCTTTAACGGTGACACAATATGCCGTTTTTTTCTCATTTTACTCCCCAGCAGCCGAGCGCCTAATGTCTAAAAAAACGATTCCAAAAATTATATTCCATTGTCGAGATTCAAAACCGACTCATTTCTAATTAAGAAGTGCACTAGAAAAACGAGTCCAGCGCGATACTGGAAGCTTTGAGATGGTTGGGAGCGACTCATTTTTTTAAAGAAAATGCATTTCGTAAAGGGGTATTTCTAAACTATATTTATATTTTACTAATGTTTCTATAGCAACTAGTACAACGTAACATCAATAAAATTTTTATCCAAAATTTGAAAGGGCAAGGGATTTACAAAATTATCATTTTAAATTCTATCGTTCGATCAGAACGTTCATACAAATTGCGTGTTGAATTAAATGTTTTTATTTTAAAATTTATTTAATAGTAACTCCATAAACATGGAAGGCAGTTACGATAAAATTGGCAAAATCGGTGCTAATCCTCCGGTTGCGATAAAACCAACGCGCGTATCGTTTTCAACATCGGACAGGGCGACTAAACGTGTGATAGCGCCTTACGTAAGAATCGTACGACATGGGCAAACTAAATCGATCGAGAAGAAAGAAGAAAACAAATATTTTAGTTTTTATGTGCAAAATAAACCTAGCATGCTTATGAGAAATTTATCACAGTTTCTGTCAGATGATGTTGATCTTCCTGGACTTATACTTGAAACTGCAGATGTTTTGAAAAGTGTCACTGGAGCTACAGGTTAGTCAGTTGTTTTAACTAAAATATCAATTTTAACTTGACGGGATCGACCCCTGCTGGTAGAACACTAGATTCTTATTCGAAAGCGACGACATTAAATAATAGATTTTTCCTATTGTCTTCTGACAGGAAACACTCATTCCAATATCAAACACGCGTAGTAATCGCCCCTGGAATATCTTTGAGTGTACCCTCTAAAACAATATTTTAATTTATTTGAATAAGTTTTTGAGTAGGCAGTTAGTCATTTGTAATAAAATAATAAGAAAAATGTGGTGAACGAACACACGCTGGTGAAAAACTATCACTGTAACATTATATTATCGAATGGTTACAAAAAGGCGTTGGCTGTTATTTCAGGCGTGGTATTGTACATGGTGGATAGTGCTTTGTGTGAAATAATACAAAGTGGCCGCAACGCGGTGGGCCCACGACAACGCGCTAGCTGGCACATACAGCCAGGAACAACAGTAGCAGCATTTGTAGCTTATCAAAAAGAATATGTTATGGTAGACGATGTTTTTGACGATCCGCGTTTTCCAGAAGGCGCCGGTTGGAAAGGTACATTTTTTATCAACTAAAGCATATAAAAAATATCGTAAATTGAAAGTGCAACATTACGTACCTGTTTTTGGAAGCTTTAGCAACCTATTTTACGAAAAGTAAAAGTCACGCATGCAGAGATCAAAAGTGAAGTGTTTTCGTCCCTCGGGAAATTCTTGTCGAAAGTAAGCGAAAGTGGCGCCATCCTACGCATTGATTGTAAACTATACATGACACTTCGCGTAACCTACAATATTCTTTTACATTGTTTTTGTAAATATTAATGCTGTTCTTTTAATGCACTTATTGCAAAAAATACTGTGTGTTACTGGAGCAGAAAGTTGGCGTTTGCGATTAGTGTGATTGCTGCGCTCTGATTGGCAAACTTTACCCTGATTCGCAATCGCCAAATTTTCGCCTTTGTTGCACATTATGCTATTTTCCGCTTGTCTCCATTGCAAACTTGCTATTTTACACAAATTTAGATTCGTTAGAAATCTATGATTTGCATAAGTTTGTATATAGTGTTCTAGACTTGCGTTGTTTATACAGTAAAATTACAGAATAAGATACATTAGGTCCGATGGTAAAATCTGTCCTGTGTGTACCTGTGGTAACTCCCGACGACGATTGTTGTGCCGTAATAGAACTGTGGAGAGATGCAACTTGCGAACCGTTCAGCAGAATCGATTTGAAAATCACCATTGTGGTAACAGGATGGATGGGTGCTGCAATTCATCAGAGCCAACAGCGTCTGGCGTTGCAAAAACAGCAACAGTTGAACGATTATTTGCTCAACTTAACAAAATGCTATTTTGCAGATACGGTGCTCATGGAAAAAATGATTACCGAAATTGTGGTACGTGTCAAAAAAATATTTGAACTTTTCAGGGTTTTTCAGGTCATATAATACAAGCTGTAACCATTTCTCACGGACCGATTTTAGTTGAAAAATTACAATTGAGAAAATATTTGTTTTAATTAAGTTGATCCTCTAAAATGTATTTATTCCTAGAGCTTTGCGAAAATAACTCTTGGAGCGGAAAGAGGTTCTTTCTTTATAATAGATAAAGATAGCGACGAACTAGTCGCTGATCTTTTTGATGAAGGGATTCAACTGAAAGGACGCGGAAGTACTTTGCATAAAAGGAAAACCAAAATCAGGTGATGTTTTTGTTTTGTTTTTCATATTGTTTACTAAACGGCGACTTCGCTTCAAAACACTAAAATTTCCCTCTGTGCCATTGTGGTCACTAGAGGTACATATTTTGGTTTGTTACTAAAAAATACATATGTGATATGCACCTTTAATATTATTGAACAAAATATTGTAGCGCGCCCCCAATTGTTACGCCACTGGAAGTGACAGAAACTTCTCGAACGAATTGACAGACATTTCTGGAACGATCGAGAAACCAGGACATACGCATATAAATCGAGCGCGTGTGGGGCGTGACAGTGATTCAGTCGATGCGTCACGACAGCAACGGTATACGGCAGACATAAATCACAGTTACATAAATAATTAGTGCAGTGGTACATACATTTCGGTGCGTGTTTAAAGTAGTGTATTGTGTGAATAGTTATTGTTGTGTTATTATTTATAAGAATCCGTTTGTTTGTTTCATTGTTTAGTTTATGTCATTATTAGAGAAATATGTTTAGTTTATTTCATTGTGGTAAGAAAAATATTTTTTAGTTTATCTGTTTTATATTTATTTCGTTATTATAAATAAATCAGTTTAAAACTACTATTAAAGAACAGTTTTGTTACAATATTATCACACTAGAAAACATAGAAATACATCAGTTTGTTGTAAAATTACGTCAGTGGCTGTTTGAAATTTCAAAATCTAGCTATTTATTAATTTACACAATAATTTAAAAATCTAAACCGTCTTTTAGATTTGCGAGAGATCGAGGTATAGCTGGCCTAGTTGCGCGAACTGGGGAGACTGTCAATGTTAGAGATGCTTATAACGATCCGAGATTTAATAAAGAAGTTGATCAGAAAACTGGTTTTATTACGCGCTCTATACTTTGCATGCCTATAATGGGTATCGATGGAATAATGGGTAAAAATTATTTATAGTTTAGCAAATCTTTAGAGTTCATAGTCAAACACAAATTTTGATTATTGTAACAGAGATAATATTTTAATTTTTAGGTGTTGTTCAAGTTGTGAATAAAATAGATGGACCTTGTTTTACGAATACGGACGAAAATTTGTTTAAAACATTTTCTGTTTATTGCGCTTTGGCTCTACATTACGCTCGGTTACATGATGACATGAAAAAAACTGTAAGGATTTTTATCAGAATATTTTTTTGTACTTATGTAACAAATGTTAAAACACAAAACATTAATTAATTCAGTAATGACGCTTAAGGCCCCAGTACATAGTGGTCTGTAGTGGGCCATGCTTTGCAATGTGCAACTGTAGGCTACTATCACTTGGTGTTCACACAATGGCCCATGGCTCATTTCTGCCTGGCGAAGCACTTGCGATGGACGTGGAAGGAATTACGGCCGCGGCTATTTATTTATACAGATTGTATCAACTCAAAGCTGTCCATAGGACACTCTGTGTGTAAGACAGAGCACCATTCACAAACGATAAGCAAGAGTGAGATAAATGATCGCTAATAGGTAGTAATTCCTGTGGTTACCGTAAAAAAAATTTAAATAAACGTCTTTGTTTTCTACGTAAAAATAGCCATTTTATCAATTAATTTATTACGCCGGCGGTTGAATTACCACCATAAAACCATTTAATTATTTGGATTTTTTCGTGAACAGTATAAATAGCCATTTTATGAATAATTTCGGTAGTGACTACAGACTGTCAATAATTGATAAAATGGCTATTTTTACTCAGAAAACAAAGACGTTTATTTAAATTTATTTTACAGTAACCACAGTAATTACTACCTATTAGCGATCATTTATCTCACTCTTGCTTATCGTTTGTGTATGGTGCTCTGTCTTACACACAGAGTGCCCTATGGACAGCTTTGAGTTGATACAATCTGTATACTATTTACAAGTATTATAGTATTATAAACCTAAAAGTCTCTTATTACTCCAGGATACTGACATTTTGGGCGATTAAAAATTTAAATAGTATAGCACGCAACAAAAAAAAGTATGTACCTGTCCAAACAATGGGCAACTGTGTGAACACCACAGGCCACGCCACGATTCCTTTGAAGTGTGTCAAAAAAACCGACAACAAATGGATTGCGCACCTCGATTCACAATTGTCCGCCACTACAGACCATTACCCCCTGTACACAATGGCGATGGTCTACAATGGCCCACTACAGACCACTGTGTACTGGAGCCTTTAGACATTTCCGCAAAATAAAGAGTTGTAAAGAAATATACATGCAAATGGCGGTCACAACTGGACTTTACAGTAGAGAGTGAGATAGATATTGTTAAGTCTCGACTCTCGATTAATTCTTAGTACCTAGGTATGTGTAAACATGCAGTGACATAGAATAAGAATTCAGAGAAAAAGAAAATGATAAATAAAAAAATTGAAATCGCATATTTTTTTAAAGTTATGTTTAGGCTTACTAAGAACATGTTGGCCTATTTTGTGACGATTATAATTTAATTATATATTGTATGTGACTGAATGTTTAGATTTTTTGCTGTATCTTTTTTTTCAGTTCATTTGGTTTTGCTTTTAGGACAAAACCAATGAAATATACAGAGATATGCTCGTTTATCATATGAAGCCATGCATACACGATATCAAACAACTTATGGATAGACCGCACGTAGAACTTCCCGAGAATTTTAATTTGTAAGTAAAAGCATAGTAAATATAACCAGATTAAGTATGAGATAAAAATTAAGGTTCAAAATATGCATATAAAAATGAAATAGTTAATTTCCTTACCTTAATTAAAAGTATAACATTCGTAAATTATATTTTTTTTGATGATTTTATGGTCCATGTCGGTGTTATGTTCTTATAGGATAGATAATGTTTTGTTCCAGATTTTATTAAAAATTAGTTTATTTACATCGTTTTTTTTTTTTTAATTCACCGCTTAAATTATTGGTTAAAATATAAATCATTATTATCGAGGAAAAGACGGAGTTGCAAGTTAATTAACTTAACTCGCAAGCAAAATTTGCACCCAGCCTTGTATAATTTGTCATTTTTTATTTTGCGCATTAATCAGGACTGGATCGGTGTGTATTATGTTGGTTGTATGGCAAGACAGCTTAAGCTATGATCGAAGTATAAAGAAAATTTTATTTATTTGAGCTCAATGTACACAAGAAATAGTTTTGATTTTCATTTCAACTTTTAATCCCTAGGTTCGAATGGTACATCTCTCCGGAATTAGAAGAATTGATGCCTCAGTTAGTTTTGCACATGGTGAATGACATTATCGGAGAGTGCTTCATTGAAATGAAACCGATGTCTGAGTTTATATTGTCAGTAAAAAAAGCGTACAGAAACAATCCATACCATAATTTCGAACACGCTTTCAATGTATGTCACTGTATGTACAACATACTGAGACGAAATTCCGATTTTTTCACTCGTACTGAGGTACGGATTAATTAATTATTTGTCCTTTTAAATTTTTCTTAAAATAATGAGCGTTCTTATAGACCCATGTGTAATGACAAGCATCAGTGACATCAACGCGAGGCTTATGACGTCACAACAGCCATCGTTTTTAATTATTCTTCCGTTTGTTTTTAAGGACAGCTTGGTGTAATGGTTAACATGCTCGCTTTTGAATCAGACTGATATGGGTTCGAATCCCACCTCTGTTCGTGGATGTTTATGATTTCGTTTTTAAATTTGATAAGACGTTAATAACCTTAGTTGTCAAGCGTCTATATTCTACAATAAATAATTATTAAACCATATATTTTATAGTCTTTAATTTTTTCTCGTTATAAAATATAAAAAATACGGACATTTTTTGTTTGTTAAAATTTCACACAATAACAAATGACATCTGTCGCCAGTTAGGTTTTATTCTATTTTTGTGTCGTATTGTGTACAAAACGATATTCTTAGAACAAGTCTAATTTTTCAGCTTAAAGGTTTGATAATAGCAACACTGTGCCATGACTTGGATCATAAGGGCATCACGAACAACTTCATTCAGCTGATCAACGATCCAATCGTACAGCTCTATGAGGATTCACCGCTCGAACATCACCATTATCAAGTTTCTGTCATGATAATCAATGTAATAATTTGTTTTTTGTATAGTTATATGTCAAGGTTATCTGGACCTAGTACCTTAGTACTATCTCTTTATTCTGTCTCCACAAAAACCAAACTAGGGTCGGATTTGTGAAAGTGGCGAAAAGGGGTGTTGACTGTATTCAAATAAAAACATAAAGTAATAGTTTCTATGATGGAAATACTAAAAAACACTATATTTTTCCTTATTTTTAAAGAATTGAATTAATATTTAATAATCAAAACCTAATAAAATCACTCTCAAGTCACGTGACAACAGACACCAATCAGAGCGCATGACGTCATATGTTCAGCCGCTGTCAAAAAACTTCATTGTTTGATTAATATTTAGTGTGTAATTTATTATTATTTGTTTGTAGGAAACGTCAAATTACATGTAACTATAGCAACGACTACGAAACAACTTTTCCTTACCTCAGTTTACTAGCGTTTATGAGCACATAATACGCATCTATAGGATGGTAGCTCCCGTGTAAACTTTTGAGCCTCCTTTGGTATGAACAGGTGACGTCACGCGACTAGTATTGGCGTTTTGGACCGAAATTTGAAACGGGATTTAAAATACATGATTTTTAAGGCTTGAGTTGTATTTAAATAAAAATAATAAATATTTGTGGCAATATTAGGTACTTATGCACGATTTAAAACACTTTCCCAAAAATAGTCAACATCCCTATTACAGTGTATACCTACATCGTAAAGGAAAGACATATTTTGTCACTGTATTCATACTTTATACTTGCATTATTATGAGAAAAATGCAAGTATAAAATTGAAGCAATCAGACTCAACTGCATGGTTTCCAGACTCTGAAAGAAACCTGGAGAGGTGGTCATATTTATTGTCTCCCCCGTTATGCGAGTGTCCATCGGCGTGTAATATTATTTGATCAGATTATTGTTTATTAGTGTATTTGCCATATGGCAACATACACTATTGGCGTCGGTCGGATGGCAGGACCTAGAGGTCGGACCAAAATTTCTCGACGTTTCATAACCTCCATTTTTTAAAATGTTAATATATATGTGTGTGTGTGTATATATATATATATATATATATATATATATATATATATATATATATATATTTGTGTGTGTCCGGGCAAGAACTTTCGAAAGAGTTAATTGATTTCAACTAAATTTGGCCCACGTGTTGAAAATCCATCACCGCAAGAAGCCTATTTAAAATGGGCCTAATCGGGCCAATTTAAGGGTAGTTTTTAGGGGTTAAAAATGTTTTTGGGCCCCAAAATACCGAAAAAATTCTCCGAATCGTTTCAAAATTGAAATTTAACCCTCTGGTAGTAATTAAAAACTGTCCCCAAAATTTTAATAAAATCAGCCCGACAGGACCGGATTTACAAATTTTATGTAAACACTAGTTTGCAGATAGTGAATTATTTGCTGAAAGGTGTATATAATTTAGTATAGAGGTTCGATTGAATTTAAGGGGTGTATTAAGGAGTCAAATTTTTTATTTTGCCCAAAAAACTAACTTAAGTTCGCATAATAAAGCCACACTGGCTATATTAGCGAATACACTATATTGTCGGCAGGGTTTTGACACTGCGACCTGTTTTTTTTTTTTATTTTTAGGATTGTAAAATGTTTGTTTCATTGTCTAAATCCGATTATAAAGAATTGCTTCGTGAAATAGAAGAAGCAATTTTGGCAACGGATCTGGCTATGTATTTTCGTTCGAGAGGAAAGCTTATTAAAATTCTGTCTGACGATGCTTTTGAATGGTGCAATTTAACTCATCGATCACTTCTAAAAGGTATAATGATGACGTCTTGTGACCTGTCCGGTCAATGTAAACCGTATCACGTAGCAAGGAAGATTACGGATAATGTATACAGAGAGTTTTATGCACAGGTAACGTCGTTATTATTTGAATTTTTTTTTTAACACGGACTGAGCGATATCAGCTGAACGGGTAATAGAGATGGGAAAAACGGGTCTTTTTAGTGATCTGCATTTTTGCATCTGGTCCCGTATGTGAGCCGGCTCACTGAACCGGTTCAAAAAGAGCCGAGTTCTGAATATGTTACTGCAGTCTGCCACTGAGTTACCTAGTTCAGTCAATCATATCACGACCTGTATAGAATCAAGAATGCATAGCCAAACATGTGATGCATGAGTCATTTGAGCTGACATATGCATCAAAGCAAGAACTGATACGTAAGTGCAAAATGTGCTTCTGTGTGTTAAGTGTTTCACTGAGTTATGCGGATCCGTTGATCCATCGGCTCAAAAAAAAGTGAGTCCACTCTCACGGATCTTCTGTCGGAGTCGGCTCTTTGAACCGGTTCAGATTTGAGTTAGCCAACTCTAACGGGTAATCCGGAATTCGATTTGAAAGGCATTGAGTTTAAATCGCATCTATGAGAGAGGAAATGCAATTAGATATGACTACTATAAAAAATAACTATTTCAATAAAAATCAAAATTAATCAAATAAAAAAATTATAGAAGAGGAATTTAAACTGTCTTTTTACAATATAGGTTTCTCTTTCCTGTGTGTTTGATGTTTTCGCATGCATAACATGTCAGCGTTTTCAGTAGTGCATCAAAATGCTCCGCTTTTCGTCACCATGGGCGCCCTATTCTGTAGCTACTCAAATATACTATATGCACACAGCGAATTATCAGTCAATAGGAAATTTAAGGTAGTTGTCGTCAGAAAATTCTTAATTTTTGTATATTTATTAAGGACATGATAATACAATTACCCTGAAAATTTGAAGTCGATCGACCGTATATAATCCGAGATAAATTCAATTAAAAATTGGATACGATCTCTGTAGTTCTGAACCAGTTTCTTATTTTTAAAAAAAGAACTAACTGTCAGAAACTTTCCAAAAACTGAGTCTTTCAATGCATTTGTTGAGTTTAAAAAAAAATAAGAAATTTTTTTGACCGTCTAATTATTTATAAATAACGGTTTAACAATTTATTATTAACGGTTCAACAATTTATAGAAAAGTATACATGCATATGAATACTGTATGGGTTACGTTTCCACGGGTACAGTCTTGCGTACTAATTATGGATCACTTAGGTACAAGCTAGAATACTTTTGTGGCGCGTATAATCTATAACTTTTTAACAATATTGTACCACGACAACTACCCTAAGTAGAGCATCAAAATACTCTGCTTTTCGTCACCATGGGCGCCCTATTCTGTAGCTACTCAAATATATATGCACACAGCGAATTATCAGTCAATAGGAAATTTAAGCAGATGGTACAAACATGCGTTAATATATATTTTTTTTTTTCAATCAAGGGGGATGCAGAAAAAACGATGGGTTTTACTCCACTATCAATGATGGATCGAGAGAAACAATATATGGTACCTGAAGATCAAGTTCAATTTCTAACAGTTGTTTGTATTCCTTGTACTGAAATGTTGATTTCGGTTCTACCAAATACGATGGAGATGTACACAAATTGTATGTAAGTTGAACAATTTAAGGTTTTTAGATTTTTCTCGTTTTGTTTTGTCTTATGTGTAGTTAACACGCTTTAAAAACATAAATACAAGAAATCTCAGAAAAATGTCTGAATGACAGGCAATTTGAATTGCTACTTTTTCGCCATATCGTTGAGTAAAAAATTGTACGTCTACTTTCACTAGCTAGATTGAAAACTAAGATTTTAGTCTTTCACGCTTCGATGTTGACAGTTTTGTAAAATTTTTCCCTGGTTCACTTGGAAGTAATAAACAGGAACATTATGAGGGAAATTGAATGCTAAGGACTGTATTCAAATTTTTTTACGATTTTTAGTTACCATTTATGAAATAATTTTGCGCTTTGAGGTTGATAAAAGTTATCAGTGGAAATATAAACGATACATACAAACATATTGTAGATTATAGATGCTTGACAACAGAGAGCATAAGCATAATAAGATAGATAGATATTGCAATAGACAAATAAAAATTCACCGTGCAGATATACACATATCTTTTAAACTGTAGTAACAGATCTGCGTGAAAGGTGTAAAATCTGTGAGAATGAATTAGTTTTAATTTTAAATGCAAGTTAGAGTACTTCAAATGGATGTAAGACATAAAAAAAACTATGTACTTAGGTACTTTTTTTAAATAAATATTTTTTACGAACATGTGTAGCTAGATTGGACAAATCACAATATTAATTGTTTAAATACATAAAAGTTTCAAGGTTTGTCAAGAAACGCAGATCAATATACATATTATGTAATTGTTTGTTTTCTGCTTGACAGAGGACTACGAGATACATGGAAAGAAATAGCATCTCTAAAAGGTCAAAGGGTGTGGAAACACGACGAGTCAATTGTTCACAAAGACAATGAGGAAATTAAACAAAACAAATATATTACTTCGTAATTTTTGACAATGTGATTTTCATTTAAATATTTTAAATACAGTAAATCTCATTATTACGTTAAAAATTAGTTTTTGTTCTTATAGAATTATACAAAGCGTGGCAAAAAAAATCTTTATAGTTTTTTTTCATAAACTACTGACACTGTAAAATATAAACACGCCTTTTTTGTTCACACTAAAAATATACAAACATGAAAAACTAACAATTTTTGTCACACTTTGTATTATTACCTATTACTTAAATATTATCAAATACTATTATAATTTTTAATGTGATTTTTAAATCACTATTTTTTTTTGAGCCACACATTCAAAGCACAGAATTGTTTTGCTTTTTTATTAACTCTCCAGTGGGTTGGTGGACCACTAAGTAGTCTACAGTGTCAATATAGTCTATTCTCTAATTTTTTAGGCTTCATAACCATCAGTAATATCTCGCATTGACGCGATCTGTTTAGCACTGCTTCGCTGTAACGCGATATGCAATTTCACAACACATAATCGTTCTTCAGAATCGCTACAGCATTGTTGTGGGGATTTACAGCACTTCTGAGCTCCCCAGTTTTATGATTTCACATATTTCATTTCTCTGACGATATTAATTTATACCTGAAGAGTCCTCAAATTCCTCGATTCGGACATTAATGTGTTTAGAAAACGGTCTTCACTTCAAGGTTATTAGATACAGAGGTGACCTCGTTTCATTGGATAGTAGTGGAGCGATGACGCCATCTAGCAGACTGTCAATTGATATTGCGTGGCTGATAAAAATATGAACGGTCTGGCAGCTGACGTCGTTCATGGAACTAGGTAACCTGTGTTCTAATAATCTTCCCTCTCTTAAAGTCTATATTTACCATCGCAAAAAATGCATCAGTATGGCGGCGAGCATGATTTCAGTAACGTCAGGTGTTCTGTTATTTTTATAAACTAAATTTTAAAATTTATGTTTACGGGGAGCATATGTTAAAAGTTATAATCATTTTAATAAACATTTAAGAAAAGATGTGTATTATTGTAAAAAACATGGTTTAATTGAATACTTCTTACATCAAGCAGATGACACTGTTCACATCACAAGATAAGACGTAGCGCCATCTACCCACTTAATACTGGCACGTCGGACAGAACTCTCCGTACCCTGCATTTACTTCCAATGGAAAGTAGTGGGGCACGTGTATCATTGTTTAACGCTTTGCAGAAAGCGTTAAACTTGTCCAGAGTCGCATAAGAAGTATTCACTTCAATATTGATATGTTTTCAAAACCTATTTTTAATCTTTAAAGCTCAATTCCAGATATATATTATAATAGAAAACAGTATCACAGGTAATTGGAATAATGAAAATAAATCAATTTAAACACTCATTGATTGCAACGTTTCGTCTTTTTTTTTATTAAGACTTTTTCAAGCTCTCAATATGCTTAAACGATAGTTAAACTATGATATAATATACAATTTGGCATTACAAAAGCAATCATTAGTTATTTTTAATAATTGTTTTTGTAATACCAAATTGTATTTTATATCATAGCTATCGTTTAAGCATATCGAGAGCTTGAAAAAGTCTTAAAAAAAAGACGAAACGTTGCAATCAATGAGTGTTTAAATTGATTTATTTTCGTTATTCCAATTACCCGTGATACTCTTTCCTATTTTTAATGTTGTGAAATTAATAAAAACACCTCAGGTTATAACTGTTTCGCGATTCCTTCAGTTTATATGCTCGTTTACTTCAAAATGCACTTTGGGTGCTACCGAATGTTCATTTATTAATTTTTTTATGTAACATGTATGAAATAAATTTATGTATTACGAACATCAAATTCGCTCTGTACTTAACGCTCTATTTTTATAGACATAATTAACAGCGCTAAGCGGGTGATGACTGTGCGGAATATTAAAAATTATTTTGAAAAAAATAAAAATTGTCTTCTAATTATAAATTTCCATTCCCAGTCAAATTATTGCATTCAAATGCATGGCTCATTTAACTAAATTTTCAAGCTATACATATATATATATATATTTTATTTATAAAGTAATAAAATTAACATTAAAAAAATAATGTGAGTTTTGCCAAAATTTTTAATTTTGCCTTTGAGTGGAACATTTTCACTGCACGCATGAGATGAGTACACCAATTTCCAACACTGCATCTGCAAAATATATACAGAAAATTTTTAAACAATTTCGAATACAGTAAAAAAAAGTGAATGTTGGTAAAAGGTGGACTTTATTTGTTCTTGTTGGCTACGTTTTAATTTTTTTTATATTTTTGTTTAGACAGTTAGAAATGGCTTCAATTGTCAAGAGATGGCAATATTTGATATTTTCTTCATATTCGTTATTAACAGCTAGGATTATTTCGGAGTGAATTAGAGAATTCCAGTTTAAAACCTGGCATAAATGCATTACCTGTTTATAAGTCTATACTAATATTATAAAGAGAAAAGATTTGTATTTTTGTATATATAATGAATAAACTAAAAAACTACTGTGTCGATTTAAAAAATTCTTTCACCATTAGAAAGCTACATTCACCCTGAGTAACATAGGCTATATTTTATGCTAGAAAATATTGGGTGTTTTTAGATTATACCGGGTGTTTCGAGATTATACCGGATGTTTTTAGATTATACTGGGTGTTTTTAGATTATACCGGATATTTTTAGATTATATAAAACGCTTTACGAAAAACGTCTTATACGAAAGGGACTTTGTTCCAAACGCGTGTCCCGCGACACGTTCCAAGTTTTTTTTTTTAATTTCTGTTTGGGAAATAAGATTTTTCTTCGATTTTTGAACATTCACAAATAAAAGCGATTTAATTCGCGCAAATACACGTTGAGAATTTAATGATAATGATTCTCATCTTTTATATCTTATATATTACATTTACATCCGGGCGAAGCCGGACTGGGCCGCTATCACTTATAAAATTAATGCTTTAAAAATAAAATAAAATTTTTAGGTTGTTAAAAATAAATTAGAGTGCACGGAATGCTTTTTTTCAATTTTAGAACACCAATACATAAATTTTTTCAAAATCGGTTTTATTTTTTTTAAGAAAATTGTACATCTCTCAAAAAAAAAAAACTTCTTTAAAAAATTGAACCTCCTTCAAAAAAAGTCACTAAAACGCGTAAAATAACAGCTTTCAGGTCGGTGCCAATTTATACAAAGTTATAATAATTAAATTGGCACCGATTTCGAAACTTGATTGTTTTTCGGTTTTTAATGGCTTTTTTGAAGGAGAACATTTTTTTAAAGTTTTTTTTATTTTTTAGTGGTTTTGCAATACGTAGTTTGTACGTTATTAACCGCCTTCTTCCTTAATATTTTATTACAAAACTACAAAAAACTCCTGAGCCGATTTAAGTAAAATATATTAGACCACCTTGAAGATATGACCTATCAAATAGAAAAAATCCATCTTAATCGGTTCACAAATATTAGGTAACATATGTATATAAAAAATCCTCTTTTCTGATGTCTGTTAAAAATGACAACCAATTAAAAAAAATATTAGATGGGACCAATACGTGAAAATAGTGAGCACAATGGAGACATTTTTTTAAATCAGTTTTAAGTTGGTTAAAGAAGACAAAGCTAATATTGAAAAATTTCACTATGAAGGAAGGTTTGGACTTTACCAAAGTTTTGCTTATTTCTAATCCTGTCCAAACCTTCCTTCATAGTGACATTCTATTGGATCAACACTACTATATACGAAGACATTGAAAAATTTGCTTCACTGTATAGAAAATGAATACCCTACAAAATCTTATATTAATATTTAATAAGTCAATTTAAGATTTATATAAAAAATATCAAATCATATTGCCACCTTTGGACAAGTAAAGCATTAAATGAATATTTAATACAATACCAAATTATTATTAAAAATAACAAAAAGAAGTTGATAATTACCAATATACTCACAGTCTATTATAAACGCTTGACTTTTAGATTTACAAATTGCACTTTTGGTTAGTAATTATCAAAAACTAATTAAACAAAGAATTTGAACGGTCTGTACTTTTTATCATTATATTTTCAAAAGAAAGATCTTTACATCCTCATTCATATCTACCTTTGAATCACCATAATGAAAAAGTCATTCATGTTCCAAGTTTATATATTAAATATATTTTACGCGCGTTTTCTCCATATTTTTCAAGCTAAAAAGCTATTCCAAGTTGCTAGCTTAAAAAATATTGGCTTCATTCTTAAATTATATACACTCCTGGTCAAAGGCACCATTCGTTTTTGTTTGTTTGTTGTATTTTTAGTTTTAAAGGAATAATTGAACTGGAAGCATGTTTTGTTTTCTGATAAAACCATTGTCATGAACTAGAATGGCGAAGGCTTGGAGACAGATTTGCTGTCTGCAATCTCTAACTTATGCGGACATTGAAACAAATTCCTTCTCAGAACAGTAAATAGTTCCCTTGCAGATATATTGCAGGTCGAGTGGTATCATTTAGAGATGATAATAGTGTCATTTCTGCGCACAAATAAGTTTTTATACTTTCTAACAAGGGGTGGTCTTATGAATATAGTCATCTAGTTCTTCATCGCTAATCAAGACGCACCATTGACAATACAGATACCGCCTATAATTGTCTCTGAAATCACAAATCATTCTGCTACTAATCGGCTTTTCCTACTCATCTTGCTACTAACTTCTCTAAACGATACTACTCTAGCAAATCATCTTCTGTTCTTCGTCATTTGGTGATTTCGAAGCTTACCCTGATTGTAGCAGAAATAATTCCTTCAATACAAAAAATATAACAGGGAAACTGAGTGATGCGTTAATTTTTATCAGGGATGTACGTCTGTGATATTAGCACTCTAATATCAAAAGTTTGCCAATGTCATTGAAAAGTGATCAGGTGCTCTCAAATCAAAGATTTCAAACTGAAGATTCACACAGAAATCACTGAATTCAACAATATTTACGTCCTATGCATTTTTTACTTTATAATTATCATTTTAGTACGGGTTTCACTATTCAAAATACTAGCTATAAATAACTAAAAGCTTTTTTAATCGTTGTTTACTGTTAAAATGAAAAACAATAAAAAAATTAGGTTTTATAAAAAATATATATAACTAAATGTGTTATTAGTGTGGACAAATTTTGTTTAGTTTTTAATATATGAAATGCAAGAGTGCGAATGAATTTATACGTGAAGTCAGGCAATAGAAAAAAAAACACATGCTAGACGTCAAAAAAAGTGCTCAAAAGTAGATATGAATTGTTAAATCATCAAGTGCTTTTTTAGAGATGTTTTTTCACGTATTCTCTAACTATTTAAAAACAGGTGCCAAAGTACTCAATATTTATAATAAAAAAATTGCACTGTAATTTTATATTTTCTTGAAAAAAAAAATCGCTTGACGAAAATGATAACATAATATATAATATGTCGTAGGATAATTGAAATAATCGAATATTCGCGAAAATCCTAGGAAGATTGCAAAAAACCAGGTGATTGGAATCCGGTCTTTTACAAACATCCTAGAATTTTCGAGAAAATTCGATTTTTTTAATTATCGTACGACATATATTATATCATACGCCACTGACTTAAATTGATATTCTTAAATTAAAAAAAAAACGTGTAAAATAAATAACTCATTTTTTGTAGGACTGACTGACGCTATTTTACTTTACATAGATCAATTGCAACAGAAAAGTTTAGATTATTTTCGGCAAATAACCGACTCTACAATTTTGGAAAACTTTTCTGTCTTTAAAAAATCATAGATATTTAAGAACATAAATAATAAGACGTGTTTATTTATGGACTTTTTTAAAATAATTGTGAAATAAAACACAAGCTCTTATTCTATATTTTGAAAAAGAAATATTTTTATAAGTTTCCAATATGAGAGCTACCACTTTTTTATTCCTCTGAAGGTGCTAGAAGCAAGTAACATACGTGTCCAACATTTACAAATGAACTGTTTGTGTTTAGTTTTTCTTTATTTAAATATTAAAGGAATAAATAAATAGAAAAAAGCGATTTAATTATTAACTGATGTATAATACAGATAGTAATGACATTTGAATGACAGATATCTCACTAACTAGTGGCGCAACCAAGGAATAGAAAAAGTCTGATAGCTCTCATAAAAATTCTTCATATAAAAGAAATGTCTTGCATCTTATACTGATCATCTATTATAATATATCCTGTTAATATTAATTGTGTACAAAATTATAGACAAAAAACACATTTTTCAATTGTATGTACAAGAGCGTACCCAGGATCAATACGGGGGGGGGGGGGGGGGGGCAAGCAATGGTCGTTCAGGTTGTAACATTTTATCACGGAAAAGGTGAATGAAACCAAAATATTAAGAAAATTATGTATAATTATAACAACTAAGCTATTACTATTATTTGCTTGAAAAAAAAATTATTCTAGTTACATGTCTTATACTAGTATCATTTTTCTTGGATTGTAGAAGAAAAGTTATTTCAAGAATTGTAAAAATTCCAGCAACAAAATTTAATAAAGACTTATTTTTTGCTTCCAGGGGGGGCAGCTGTCCCCCTCTGCCCCTCGCTGGGTACGCCCTTGTGTATGTAGCAAATTTTGTTTTTGTCAGTTGTTTTACTGGCTAAATTGTGTTTATTACGCTGCTCTTTTTTATGTTTTGATACTTATGGAACGGAATACAAATTACAATATATTATTATATTTTTGTGAAAATAACTTATCAACAAGTCCGTAAACAAAAAAAAAAATTCAAAATATATATCCTTCTTTTGGTACAAAAAAATCCATTTACAGTTGTAGGAAATTCGAAAAAGAAATTTGAGTGATTACTTCAAATAGGTACTGCAATTTATTAGCAATTGTTTTTTTTTTTATATATATAAACATACGTCAAAATATGTTTACACAATTAAAACTTTTGTATGGATATAAATTTAATATAAATTTTGTATAACAAAGTTAATGGTATATAATAAAGAAGATATGGAAAAAAACATTTAATAACAATAATAATAAAAAACTGACATTGGGACGAGTGAAGAAGCTTGTTTAGCCGTTGATTTTAATGATCTAATTACGTGTTACGTATTTTGCCCGGTACGTAGTTCTTGTCGATGACTGGCTCCTGAAGGAACATATGTAAACACCTCTCGTTCTGAGCTAGCGGATGACCAGCAATTCTAAAAAAAGTTAATTTATTATTTTCAATCGTAAAATACACTTTTTCACTCTCCAGTGGACCCTGGATCTGGAGTTCCATTTCTCACTTCAATGGAAAGAGCCTGATTTGTCGCGAAGAATACAATTTATACATGCCTAGAATGATTTTTATTTTGATTAGATTTGAATCAGTTTTTTGGTAATTTTTCGGTTCTAAGAAATATTGACTCACCGGGTTGTCTAGATGTTTTATCTAAGTTTGCAAACATACAAAAATTCAAGCAAAAATAAGGTCTTACATTATTGAGTTTCAAAAAAGCATATATTATGTATATGGAATGTAATTAAAAAATTATACCGTGTTTTTGTACCCAAATTTTTAAAACTTCGACACATTGACGAAAATACTTTTACTATAAAACCTGTCTATAATCTGTTGATTTATTTATAAAAAAAAACATTATGCAACTGAAATATACTAAAAGACAGATGTCTTTCCATTAAAATGAGTTATAAAACGCTTGTGAGATCGCTGTAGGAATGATAAAATATTTCATACTTGTTTATGAATGTTTCTAGGCCTTTCCTCCTTTCTTCAATAAAATCTTCTTCGAAAATACCATCGTCTCCGCGGAAAGGCATCTGTCTCTTCCATGCCTTTCCCGGTAGTGGTGGCACTACAATTTTGCTGTCTCGCTCTAATTCATTCCGTAACCATTCAAAATCACTATATCTTCTACGTACACTAGATTCTTTTACTTTAAACACAGGTAGATTCGTCTGGAAAAAAAATATTTTATAGTGATGTAAAATGACCGGTTATTTATGACAATAACCATTTTGACCAGATAATTTTCCGGTTAAATAACCCGCTATCAATAAAACAAAATGGCAGCTTCCGGTTTCTCTTTCTCAGAACAACAAAAACAATACAACAGCAGTTTTCAACAGTCGAATCGAAAGAATTGATCAAATTATTAAAGTATTTATATTTTAGTAGATATTGGTTACAAAATTAAAATCTCGATCGGAAATTACAATCATGCGCAAAACTTTCTGGGCAGCCTTGTATAATAATAATAATAATAAATAGCCGTAATTATTTAAAATATTTATTTTAAATAATTACGGCTATTTATTATTATTATGCACGATATAAAACACTTTCCCAGAAATAGTCAACATCCCTATTACATAGACCTTTCACCCAAACTGCGAACTCATAAATGTTCTCGTTCAGCAACATTAATCACTTCCATTTTCATATTAAAATATTTGGTTCCAAAAAAATTGTCCCGTAATGGGAGCTGTACCAAGGTGCCAAAGTTAAATAACGGGAAATAAAAGCCTTCAAGAATTTTCACGCGGCTGGGGCCTAAATATTTTTTGCGGTCGTTTCAATTTATGTAATTTCACATTTTTTATAAAAATGCTCTAGCCTACTGGTAAATTAGGCCGTAATTCCTACGCCTACGCTAGCTTGTGCGGTCTAAATATTTCTTGTCTTCTACATTGAGTCGTTTGTTTTTTTATCATTTAGGGCTCAAACACCAATCAGACGAAACTTTAACATGGCCAATAACAAATGAGTCGCACGTTTTTAAGAAATATTTATGTGCGAAAAATTACTGGATACCAGACTCAAATATTTACAGACGGCTTTTAAATTAAGACTAAGAAATACAAATCACGTTAATATTGAGTTTCATCTTTTTCCAAGATCTCTTAATACGCAGAAGGAAAATGAGTGTTTAATTTGAATCATCAAATAAAATCAATATATACAATAAATATGATTTTATAGTTTTCAATTCACGCCCTATACAATGCACGCTTTATATTTGTGTTTATATTACACAGTGCTGTTAATTAAATTAACTGCAATCAATTATCTTAACGAGATTACATATTTATAAAAAAATGTTTGGCTATACTAAAAATTGTTTTTAGTCGGTAAACAGTATGGTTTTTAATCCAATACACTTGTAACTGCTGTCGTCATATGCATATTGTAATCAAAATAACCACCCCCAAAAACAACGTAATAAGAGATAAGAGCCGTTTGACAGCAAGTAAAAAAAATAAATTAAAATCACTCACCCTCATTCGTACTTCATAATCGGTAAATCTTTTTTTCCCAACTCCAATTGTTGTAACCGGATTTACAACATCTATTTCAAGAAAATTGGCTGGCACGGCGTACGCATCATCCAATGTTTGTTTTTTGACATTTAATCGCCGTGTTGCATCGGCTGTTGTTTCAGATTCCGCCATCATTGTGAGTATTTAATGATAATTCAACTTTTACTGAATTGCTGACACAATAAAAAATAATAGAACTTCCTGACACAAAACTTTTGTCACATATACAATAAAGTCTTTATCACAGACACAAAATATCATTCAATATCATTTAAGTTGGGTGACACATCCGACAACTTTTAAGGAATCTAGATATAATAGCTCGCTATTTACCATTACTTAGGGCTATTTCTTATTGACGTTCATCATTTGACTTTTTAATTTAACTTCCCCTGTTTTAAAGTTTTTGGAAATGAAAAAACTATACATTTACTGAAATGCATACAAAATTACCATAAAAGGTTTCGATAAAGATTAAAATTATTTAAATTAAATTTATATTCTATTATTGGAGTATAATTATTGGCATTAGATTTTTTGGATTTTGAAGCCTAGTTACTTTCTCATTGAAGTGTTTGTAAACTACCTTCACAGACTCACATGTTGATAACGAAGCTAGCGTTAAATGATGTCATTTGACATTTTTGGCAAATATATTCCGTAATTATGGCGTTATTTTCAAGTGCAAATAAGTTATTGTTACGGTCAAAATCTTGTAGTAGCGTACTTTCAGCGTGTTATCACAAGAACGTATGTAAAAATATTGTATTTTTTTTCTGTTGACAATGCATTGAAACATTTTTATATTACTTAACCTCATTTCCAAGCTGTAAACATTTTGTTTCAAGCATGATGGTGTAAATAAATTTACATCATATGAAGATAAGGTGTATTTTTTCTTGTCTGAAGTGATATTTCTGGTATTACTTTTTATACGTGATTTTTTTAAGATTTAGCAAAGATTGGTATACCAACATTTTTTTAATTTTCGGTAAAAGTATAGCTGCCAGCTGAACAATATTTTGGTAAATTTTTAGAAAAATCAACTGCTCTTGTTATAGAATAGTGAAATAACTCTCTTTTGAAATATACCTGCACAAATACAAACAAAAACATCACAAATACGAGAAAGAAGAAATCTTCATCGTATTGTACACATACTTTCTAACACTAAACAAACCCAGGTATATTACTATTTCATTTTGATATTGTAATGCTTTTAATTTAGGTAATCGACCATTATGAGAATCCAAGAAATGTAGGTTCTTTAGACAAAAAAGATAAGAATGTCGGAACGGGATTGGTAGGTGCACCTGCTTGTGGTGATGTCATGAAATTGCAAATAAAAGTTGACGACAATGGAAAGATAATCGACGCAAAGTTTAAAACGTTTGGATGCGGTTCAGCAATTGCAAGCAGTTCTTTGGCTACTGAGTGGGTAAAGGGGAAAACAGTTGATGAAGCGACAAAACTGAAAAATACAGACATCGCCAAGGAGCTCGCGCTGCCGCCAGTAAAACTGCATTGTTCCAGTTAGTATTTATCTTAATAGTTTCTAAAAAAATAATCTATTATTTAATGTTATTTTTTCTTCTAGTGCTAGCAGAAGATGCAATTAAGGCAGCGTTGTCGGACTACAAAATAAAACAGAAAAAAAATTGAAACAGGGATGATATCCAAAATGGCGTTAGCATATTATTAGCACACGTTTTAAAGGTATAAAATAGTTTGATGTACTAAAGAATATAAATATTTCAGAAGACTTAATCAAGTAGTGACAGTTAATGGTAATTTCAAAATGTATAAAGGTTTAAAAATGCTAGTTGTATAATTTATTCATTTAATAAAATAAAAAATTGTTTTATTCTCTTATACTCAGTTTTACTTCAGTTTGTGTGCTAAATTCTTAAACAAGATTTTTAAGTTATTTATTTTTACTGTATTGTAAATATTATGTACAAAAAGTAGAAACGCTGCGGCCAAATCAATGATGCTTAACTCTGGTTTACGGTATATAATCTAAATAGTCGTTCTGAACTGATTTCTAAAATGCTTTATGAAAGGAGTTTTTATTTAGTGAAAAAGTAGCCTTTATTACTGTAAAATTGTAACACGCAGCGAGAACAAAAAAAGGAACTCCAAGTAGTTTTTATGAAGTTTGTAAAATAAACAGTCATTTCAAATTATTCACAGTATTCCTTTATCCCATTTTCTTAAAAACCTACTGTCTTGATACAGAAAGGTTTTGCTGAAAAATGAAGCACTTTATTTTTAAATGTGGGTTGGATCTAATAAACTTCGTCAATAATTCTTTTTCATCGACTTTATTTTCGGCGCGTTATAATTTCAATTCTTAATATTAGGTTTCATTGATAAATATGCCAGAAATGCGCCAAAATCGTTTTTTTAAAGTTGTTTTTAATTGTTACACATTTTCTGAGATGTTGGCTTTTCGTCATCTTTGTCAAATTTCACAACTTATGGCTATATTTTTTATTTTGCCAAAAGAAATAAAATTTTACTGAGATCGATTGAAACATACAAATACACTAACACGTTTTTCTCACCAGTACGTGTGTCTTTGTATTTACTTAAATGATCTAATCGGAAAAAAGCACTCATTACCACACTGAAATGACTTATCACCAGTATGTAGCTCTCTGTGTCTACTTAAATGTTGTAACCGTGAGCAATACTTAATTCGACTTCTCACTAGAATGCGTCTGCTTGTGTCTACTTAAAGTAGTTGGCTGGGTGAAAGATTTATCACAAATCCCGCACTTATACGGTTTCTCGCCAGTATGTGTCCGTTTGTGAATCTTTAAGAGATCTGACCGTGAGAAACACCTGTTACAAGTATCACACTGAAACGGTTTCTCGCCAGTATGTGCCCGTTTGTGAATATTTAAATGACATCTCTGGCTGAAACACCTATCACAAAAGTCACACTGAAACGGTTTCTCACCAGTATGTATCCGTTTATGATTTATTAAACGAGAAGATTGTGAGAAACACTTATTGCAAATGTCACACAGATACGGTTTCCTACCAGTATGTAGCCATTTGTGTCTATCTGAATTTTCCAATGGATTTTTGTTCCTCTCTTCATCTTCAGCAAAAATTATTTTTTCATCCTCGGGACGAAGACGGGTGAAGTTTCCTGATTTGTGACCAAAACCGATCTTTGTGTCTTCGCAGCTGATTTCACTGCTATTATCCTTCGATGTTTCTATTGTGTCAGCAGTAGATTTACTTACAATTAATGAATTGTCATCCACTGATTCGTCTCCGACTTCGTATTTTAATGATATTTCCTCTTTGATTTTGTTTGCTGCGTTCTCATTACAACTGACGGGCATATCAAACATGTCATATTGTTCTAAAGATTTACGCTTTATGGGAATATCTACATTAGTTATACGCATCAAATTATCTTCAGAAGACTCCTCAATAAAACATTCGGCTTTGATTTGTCTATCAGAAGAGTGTAATTGATTCAGATAGCTTCGTAGTGTTTTCTCAGACTGTACTATTTGCATCTGAAACTGGTGAATATTTTCCAGTTGAGAGTGACATAACTGACAGATGAAATTCGGCATCTCATCGCGTTTTGTTATCTGAGAAAGAATAGTAATAATAAATTAATTTTCGAGAGAATACTTATTTATTTTCTGGTCGTATCGTAGTGTTTTCTGTAAGACTGGGTCTTTTGAAACAAAGCTCAAAAATTAATATTAATGGGCTAATTTACATTTTTTCAACAATCGGATTCTTCAGTTATGAATAATTCTAATGATATATGTGGTTTCGGATCCAGTATATTATAATTATATATTTTTAGAGGACTGTGGATCTATTAATTAACAATGCTATCAATATCAAGTTGCAACGTTTCGTTTTTTATTTTCAAAAACTTCTTCAGGCTCTTAGACAAACTTAGCATTAGTAATGAAAATATTCATTGTGATAAAATGTGCGAAATGTTACCACATTACGGAGAAGAAAAAAATATATTTTCATTACTAATGCTAAGTTTGTCTAAGAGCCTGAAGAAGTTTTTGAAAATAAAAAACGAAACGTCGCAACTAGATATTGATAGCATTATTAATTAATAGATCCATAGTCCTCTAAAAAAATATAATTAATAATTCTAATAATCGGATGCTTCATTCGAGTGATATATTTTGAATTATGGGTACAAGTTCTGCATTTCATGTAGGTATGACTGCTCACTAGTCAGTAGAGTGTTGTCAGATAGATTGCTGTTTTTGGTAATAACTTTTAACTTTATAAATTTCAATATGCTAATGCTCTCAGTTGTCGAGAGTCTATAGTACAGTAGACTCTAACTAATGCGGCATTTATCAGACAAACGAAATCGCTGGAATAATGAAAGGTTACAGTGTAAACTTGTTAATTGTACTACGTTTTTATTACAAAACGTGCAAAGTAAGAAAATACGCTTGCAAGAAGCTGCCCGCAACGCCCAATTATAGAGGGCTACTATAATATAATTGTTCGATATCTAGTCTATAACGTCAAAAAGTATGCACATATTTCAATGTAATGTGAAGATACGAAATCTATTGGGAATTGTAGCCTCCTATTGATGCTTTTTTAAAATCGTATCTTATACAGATTGTATCAACTCAAAGCTGTCCATAGGGCACTCTGTGTGTAAGACAGAGCACCATACACAAACGATAAGCAAGAGTGAGATAAATGATCGCTAATAGGTAGTAATTACTGTGGTTACTGAAAAATAAATTTAAATAAACGTCTTTGTTTTCTACGTAAAAATAGCCATTTTATCAATTAATTTATTACGTCGGCGGTTGAATTACCGCCATAAAACATTTAATTATTTGGATTTTTTCGTGAACAGTATAAATAGCCATTTTATCAATAATTTCGGTAGTGACTACAGACTCAATAATTGATAAAATGGCTATTTTTACTCAGAAAACAAAGACGTTTATTTAAATTTATTTTACAGTAACCACAGTAGTTACTACCTATTAGCGATCATTTATCTCACTCTTGCTTATCGTTTGTGTATGGTGCTCTGTCTTACACACAGAGTGCCCTATGGACAGCTTTGAGTTGATACAATCTGTATATAAAAATGAATCGCCGTGAGAATGAGTTGCTAAAACTCGAAAACGGCCCGACCGATCCGAATGATTTTTTTTTACTTTATTCGGAAAGATACAGGGATGGTTTATGCGTAAAAAAATTAGGAAAAACCCCAAGGAAGAGCTTAAAAATCGCAACTAATCGAAACTCACTGTTTTACTTCAAAATTAGTGTCAATAGATGGCGTTCGCGGCGGATCTATCGTCTGACAGCTCTGCGTCATGCAGAACTGTGTTTCTGTGCGGTTGTGTGAAAAATTGTCATTTACATAATTTTTTCTTAAAAAACAATAGTCAGTTTTGAGAACATACTCGGTTAAAACGAATTTCATTTCGTTTTGCGAACATTAATTTTGATAAGCCATTCTATTAACGTAAATTGACATTACAGACTTAGACAATATGCCTACTCACATATGTTCAGGCGGACCTACTTTTTATGTTTGCTAACTACGCAATGCATTACTGTGATTCAGGGCGATTGTTGAAACTGACATTAAATTATCATTGTTATTACATTTAACAACGTTGTTTCTTAATAACCGCAAATTTGGATTTAGTTTGAGGATTTAAATACTGTTCTCATGGAAAGTTCTTGATATTTAAGTGGCTGTGAAAACAATTCCGTGTCATTTTATTAAATCTATATTCACTCAAATTGAAAAGATGAGAAAGTTTTCATTATCAAAAAATGAAAAATATGTATTTTCCTTTTTGAAATAATAAACTATCACTTAATTATGATTTGTTAAAAAGCGTAAGCACACTCCCAGATATATTTTATCAAAATTAAAAAACATATTTTGTAAAGAAGACAACCTCCCATTTCTAAAATCTATAATATACATAGTCTACATTTTGGAATTGTATAAATAAAACTTTAGTTGTATGTTAAATGTTTTCAAAAATCGTACGTTAGATGCAGTTTTGTAGTTATTTTGTGGAAAAAAAATAAAAGTTTGCAAGTTTCGGTACTTTAAATTTTAAAATATAAAATCGCTATGGTTTGTTGTAGCCATATGGATACATAGAATCTAAATTCAAATTTCTCAACTGTTTGTGAAGGAACTGATAATATTATCATAGGTATACAATAATTTAATATTCAAATTGTAGGATTGCAAAAATTCAGTTCTAAAAACGTACTACCTATTTCCTACCTTAAGTAAAAACTAATCCACAACACACACTCGCCAACAAACACTAAAAACCCGGGTCGCAGTGCCAAAACCCTGCCGACAATATAGTGTATTTGCTTGTATAGGGCCGTGTGGTTTTATACTTTTATTATGTGAAATTAAGTTTGTTTTTGGGCAAAATAAAAAATTTAACCCCTTAATACACCCCTTAAAATAACATTTTTTTCTTAATTGTAATATTATTATCAATCTAACGTCTACACCGAATTAAATACACCCTTCAATAAATAAGTCACTATCTGCAAACTAGTGTTTTCATAAAATTTGTAAATCCGGTCCTGTCGGGCCGATTTTATTAAAATTGTGGGGACACTTTTTAATCACTACCAAAGGGTTAAATTTCAATTTTGAAACGATTCGGAGAATTTTTTCGGTATTTTGGGGCCCACAAACAGTTTTCAACCCCTAAAAACTACCCTTAAAATGGCCCGATTAGGCCCATTTTAAATAGGCTTCTTGCGGTGATGGATTTCAACACGTGGCCCAAATTTCGTTGAAATCAATTAACTCTTTCGAAAGTTATCGCGCGTACACACACACACATATATATATATATATATATATATATATATATATATATATATATATATATATATATATATACATATATATATAAACATTTTCAAAAATGTTGCCAAAGTGTTTAGGAGGTTATGAAACGTCGAGAAATTTTGGTCCGACCCCTAGGTCCCGTCATCCGACCGACGCCAATAGTGTATGTTGCCATATGGCAAATACATTAATAAAAACCCGGGTCGCAGTGCCAAAACCCTGCCGACAATATAGTGTATTTGCTTGAATAGGGCCGTGTGGTTTTATACTTTTATTATGTGAAATTAAGTTTGTTTTTGGGCAAAATAAAAAATTTAACCCCTTAATACACCCCTTAAAATAACATTTTTTTCTTAATTGTAATATTATTATCAATCTAACGTCTACATCGAATTAAATACACCCTTCAATAAATAAGTCACTATCTGCAAACTAGTGTTTTCATAAAATTTGTAAATCCGGTCCTGTCGGGCCGATTTTATTAAAATTGTGGGGACACTTTTTAATCACTACCAGAGGGTTAAATTTCAATTTTGAAACGATTCGAAGAATTTTTTCGGTATTTTGGGGCCAAAAAACTGTTTTCAACCCCTAAAAACTACCCTTAAAATAGCCCGATTAGGCCCATTTTAAATAGGCTTCTTGCGGTGATGGGTTTCAACACGTGGCCCAAATTTCGTTGAAATCAATTAACTCTTTCGAAAGTTATCGCGCGTACACATATATATATATATATATATATATATATATACGTATATAAATATATATATATATATATATATATATACATATATATATAAACATTTTTAAAAATGGTGCCAAAGTGTTTAGGAGGTTATGAAACGTCGAGAAATTTTGGTCCGACCCCTAGGTCCCGCCATCCGACCAACGCCAATAGTGTATGTTGCCTTATGGCAAATACACTAACAAGTCACAACGCGTTTTAAAAAAAAGTCTCGAATGGAGATAGTGCAGTAAATTAGGGATTTATCTATATGGTAACGTTGTTGAGTATCGCAGGAATGAAACAATTTAGGAAATGTATCCCTTGCGAAACTATGTAACCATCAGGGTTAAATACTCCAAAGCCTATTCCACGGTCTGAATTTGCTAGCAAGAATGTAGCGACTAGCGACTTATATCATTATTGCTTGAAACTTTGTGTAAATGGGACATTATTAAACAAATAGATATTCACAATTACAACAATTAAAATTGTGTTATAACAATTTCAATTGTTGTCAATAATTAAATTTTTTTTATAACTGTTATAAACTAGGTAAATTTTAAAATCCCTTTTTCCTGTACACACACATACCTCCTATGATAGAAAAACCTATAAAAGTAATCCACAACATACGATGAAAACATCTTATTCCGTACAGTGGACTAAGCATAGTAAGGACTGCACGTAGTAAATAATGCCGATTTTAAATGCTTTTTAAGTCCTGCCGAGACAGACGCAGCTCCACGAGGCAATATTGCCGAAGGCTCCACTACTATTGCCGCTGCCGAAAGGGGCGCAGCCCCGCGAGTCAAAATTACAATACGGTCAAGCCGAAGGGCTCCATCATTGTTGACACTTCTGAACGGGGCGTAGCCCCACGAGGCAACATTGTAATACGGTGGAGTCAAAGGCTCCACTACTGCTGATCCTATCGAGTAGAGCGCAGTGCGGCGAGGCAAGAGTATAATACGCTGAAGACGAAAACTCCACTACCATTGTCGCTGCCGTTTTTTAACTCTATCGCGTGTGGAGCCGCAGGTAGCGACCATTAATAATAAATAGAAAACAATACCGCGGGCAAATTAACCTATTATTCTATAAGAAAGTCCACTGCATCATAGCATGTCTATCTTTAATAGGTAATCCGGGTGAAGCTGGACCGGGCCGCTTTTCTTAAAAGAACAGATTTGGTTTACCAGATAGTTTTGTATTGAATCATCATGTAAATAAGAAATATGGAATTCATTTGAATTACGACTTTCATTTAATAACCAAACGAAACTCTAACCGAACACGATGTGACCAATATTGTCGATCTCAATGAATTGGAGTTGGAAGGTTGAGTAGGATTCATAATCGCTTTTGAATAATCAAATCAATTTTAGGTGGTACGAAGTTCACCGGGTCATCTAGTACTAAATAAAATAATAAACGCACCTACATTACAACTTTTCAATAATTATTTGAACAGAACTGCTTTAGTTTTCCAATGACACCTCAAATTTCGTTATATTTTTATTTACTTTTAGACTGCATGTCACAATGTGAATTATTAGTTTAAAGATAATCTGCCAGCTGAAAGTTCTTGCTACTCGAAAACAATATTATACGAGTGCACCCGTTACATGGCCTGAAAATAAATATGCTTACCAGAACGGGAGCACACGTCATGATAACATCTGCAAGTTTCTTTCTCATTTTAGGTGAAAACCAAAATATATCCAACACCCCAACATCGGTTGATAAACACAATCGACACATTGTACTTAAGTCATCGCTATTTACCACTATTTCCTCCATGTAACTTTAGTGGTTGAAGTAATATTTTTCGTCAATACATTCGTAATGAACATTATATTTATATCGCAAAACAACAACAGTAGTGTTTTATGCTTTAAACTGATTAAATTACGAACTTGTTATCTCTAGAAATTATCTATCTCAGACATGTCTAAGCATTGCATTAATCAAACAGGCAATGACAAATTTCAATACCACTGTCGATGATATCACTGATTTGGTCAATTAATTCTTAACTAGGTGTAGCACATACTTATCAATTAATAACTATTTAATATTTATAAGGCATACATATCAATTCGTTACCTATCAAAATGTCTAAACAAATTGTAATTCGTAATGCAACTGCTGAAGATATGGACCAAGTAATGGGTATGATACAGGTTCGTAATTATAATTCTCCATTATATTTAAAATAGGGGTACAAATGATTACTCAATTAGTTGTACCAGCCCCAAATTTAGAAAATTCGTTTATTTTCACTCAAGATCACTATATAATCTCTCTAGTTGGATTAGTTGTTTAATAAATACCTATTTTGTATTTATCTGCATGCTGAATTTTCGTAGAGATTACCTAAATTAATGGTCAGCAAACAAAGATATTAAATCTACTATAATAATCAAAGTTGTTTGGTTTTAGGAACTGGCTGATTTTGAAAGAATTCCCAATGGTCCAAAAATAGATGCAAACAGTAAGTGCTTTTTTCTTAAAACATCTTCGTATGCTTTTCAATAAAATATCTTATTGATTTTAGCATTGAAAAAAGATGGATTTGAATCGAAATCACCAGCATTTATGTGTAGCGTAGCAGTTTTGGATAATCCAGATAATCTGGTTGGTTATGCAATTTATTATTTCACTTATTCCACTTGGGAGGGAAGGTCGATGTGTTTAGAAGATCTTTACATAAAACCTAGTGTTAGAGGAAAAGGATATGGAAAATTATTAATTGAAAACGTGGCACAGGTGAAACTTTTAGTAATCTAACAACATTGGAAAAGTTGAGAAAAACTAATGACGTTTTTTTTTGTATTTATAGAGAGCTTATTCGGTAGGCTGTGCAAGACTAGACTTTCATGTGCTCAAATGGAATCCAGCCAAAACGTTTTATGAGTCTTTGGGGGCGATAAATATTTCTGAAACAGAAGCTTGGGAATGTTATAGACTAGATAAAACTCAACTCCAAAAAATGAGCAAAACAAAAGAATCGAACTAATTAAATTTTCATTAGAAATTATAATACATTATTTTTAGAAATTTCTACAGAACAGATTTTGCCAAAATAACTTTTTTGAAAATGTATAAATTGTATTTTGTAATAAACGATATTCTTTATATCACTTTTCTATTATATTATTAAATCGTTTTCATGGCTCAGAAACTTTTTGTTCTTTTTATCTACGGTTCGGCGCGTACAAAATCTCGTTGTTTTTCGAAAATTGTTCAGAATGATGTAAAACCGAGAGTCGAGACTTTATGGATTGATGCGATTTTTATGCCCCGCCATCCGACCGACCCGGCCTATGCTAGTGATGTCGAAAAAATACCGATATTTTTTATTTGATATATCGATAATTTTGGGCGATATTTAATATTTCGATATATCGATACAAAATTCCCAGTATCGAAAACCGATATTTTTTAGATATTTTCGGAATAATAAACAGTCAAAAGAGCTATTCATGTAATAATATTGCATTTCATTTCTACAACATCTAGATTATTTTGCACTGATTTTTCACTCGGCACGTGGTAGAACATGATTAATAATAACAAGTAATTAAAAAAACACTTGAAAATTCTACAAATAATTCTTTATTTCTCGACGATCGTTTCGGACATTAAGTCCATCCTCAGGAGTACAAAAACTTATACTCATATTTGTAGAATTTTCAAGTGTTTTTTTAATTACTTGTTATCTAGAATATTTTTAATTATTTCGTTTTACACCTCAATTCATGCTCTACCAACAATTTTCAGTCGAATGTCACCGTAGGTTAGCAATTCCTGGCTTTATTAATTTTTCCATTATTCTCTAAAATTATCTGCTCCTAAATGTATTAGACGTTTGATTAATAAACAAAAAATCTGAAAAACGGTTGATCCTGCAGGTCATCCCTGGAACTTCCCGCTGTTTCCGATCTATTGAGATGTGGCTTACTCCTACGGTGTTTGTTAAAAGCTATTTTAAAAAATTCCAGCCAATTTGGCGACAGAATCATTCCAACTTCATAAATATTGACATTTGAAATATTATAATAAAATAAAATTTCTGTTAACGGTTTTCGGTTATGGTATTTGTTTCCATGGTTATATAATATGATTTAACGTAAAAATTAATCAAAGCATACTTGTCAGCTACCTAACTAATTTCTTTTTCTTCGGAACAAAAGAACATCTGATTTTTTTGTTATCAAAATATTTCCGAAACTATGAAACTATAAACCGTTATAAAATTCTGACAAAGATTTGGAAAGATATATTGAAAAAAGACTTTTTTGGAAATTTTTTATCAACGATATCTCTCGAACGAATCAACCGATCGAGATGCTGTTTACGGCAATCGAAGCAGTTTTTCAAGCACAAAAAATTATCTATTACAAAAAAATCAATCTAACGAAAATTTGAGAAGATATAAAAACTTTTTTTTCAGAATTTTTCTCCGAAGATATCTTTCGAACGGATTAACCGATTTTGATGCGGTTTGCGGCGATTGGCGTTATTTTATGAGGAATAGAGCTGATTAGATTTTGGAATTAATCGGTACAATAGTTTCGAAAATATTTCAAAATATTGAAAAAAAACTGCTTTCCAAAAAGCTTTATTTTTGAGATTTTTCAAAATCTACCTGGCCGAATCAGTTCCAATTTTCAGGAAATCTAAGTTCAGCAAGTTCCTTTCAGATGCCGCAATCCGCGTTTCGATCGGTCAACCCATTCCAAAGTTATGAGGGGTTTACATACACACACACACACACACACATACACACAGACAGACAGACATCATTTTAAAAAACGTCAGAATAGCTTCCTGGGATCTCAAAACGTCGAGATCTGACAAAAACTCAAATTTCGAAAATCGAGGTGAAACCAATAACTTCCCAATTTTTGAAAATTTTCAATTTTCTTAGCGGGAAGTTAAAAAAAAATCTTATCGTTGTTATTGCTGTTAAGCAGGTCAACTTAATGCGCAATATGACCACATCAAATAGGAAGCGACAAACACAAATAAAGCTAAACGAAGAATGATTTCGCTCTTTCATAAAGTTTATTTTTTCAAACTATTGCTGCACCGCCGAACACCAAACTTAAATTACGCATAATAAATAATCGACTAATTATTTACAAAACTTTGATACACATTAATTTTGATGGTGCTAATTCTTTGAAATTCTAATCACGCCGCCCGCACACGCGTTACACAAAATTTAGAGCAAAGAGGAAGGGACACCTAGATATAAATATGAAAAATCACAAAGGGGACACACACGCAGTCGGGAATTTCATTAAGTCAGTCGGGAAGGGCATAACGGGGGGGGGGGACACGTACAACACAAAAAGGGCTTAAAATACGCGGGTTACCTTTGGGAAGAAACAGTTTAAATTAGTATTTTATTTTTACTCAAAAGTGTTTGTTGTGTGTCGTTATATTGCGAGTAAAAAAAGGGTAAGTCAAACAACTAAGAATATTATTTATGTTAAGATTAACAACTATTAATATTGTTATGTTTAAGAGTTCTTGATTCAATTTGACTAATGTTTTTTTATTTCATTTTTAATTTTTCTACTCAATTATCCAATTTATTTGTAACTTTTTTGTTGTTTAATAAATATTTAGTAATTAGATATTTTAAATTTAATCAATCATCAATACCTGGGCCTACCCACACCGTCATCTAACAGATCCCAAAAAGAACCCTAACGGTGTCAGTGATAAGTCACTGGCGGCCCGTTAACATTGCTATTTGAGATTATATTAAGCTAGCCAATATATATACTAAATTTCTTCGAGAGCCAATATTCTCTTTAAAATTGTACCGATATATCGATATTTAAAAAAAATATATCGGTACCGATATCGATACTTGAAAAAAATATCGATACTTTTTGGCATTTCCGACATCCCTAGCCTATGCCATGTCTATGCAGGCCTGAGGAAATGACATCAGAAGTGTTGCCAGCCACCGACCAGCTGGTGTTGCCAACGCAATTATTTAAGTGAATATTCATTTGACAGTGACAGTTATTTTGTTGACGATTTTGAATATCTTAATGCTTATTATGAACTGTGTGTTTTGATATATTTATGATGGGAGCCTTAGAATATTTTGTTGCCGTCGTTTTTATTTACTGCGTGATATTCTTTTTTGATCGTTTTTTCAAAGTAAGCAAATGTCTTTATGTAAACAATGCAAATAACATAACCTAACATATGAATTTTTGTATTTTCAGAGTTGTGCTCACTATCCGTACATTCAATTTTTGAAGGGTACAGGGCTAGAAATAGGCATATTTCGATTATGTTGGAAAACAACAGCATTTAATAGAACTATAGTGAAAATTGGAACAAAATATCCTCGGTTTTTCAATATGTGGTTCGAAATAGGACTGTATATTACTTTAATACTTTTCCCGATTTCAATTGTTCTATTATTAATTGCCATTACTCAGCTGTTTTTATTACCTACCGATTCATCAGGACAGGCCAAAGGAACATTGGTAATTGAACCGATTGTGCCCGGCGCCACGGTACCAATCAATGAAGTTGGATACTATGTGATAACATTGGCAATTTCAAGTTTAGTCCATGAATTGGGACACGCAATAGCGTCAGTGAAAGAAGATTTGCAGATAACTGATGTTGGAATGCAATTTTTATTTATATTTCCAATTACCTTCGTGAATTTATCACCGGAAAGGTTAATGTCAATAAATGTATGGAGGAAATTAAGAGTGTTGTGCGCGGGTGTTTGGCATAACCTTGTAATGGCAGTAGTAGCGTATTTTTTATTTTATACGTTGCCCGTTTGGGTTAAGCCATTTTACACAACGGGCGAAGGCGTTTACATTACCGATATAGATAACAATTCGCCATTAGCCGGCATGAGAGGTCTTTTTAAGCATGATGTTATAACGGAACTAAACGATTATCGAATTGAAAGTGACGCGCGCTGGTTACAGTTCATGCACAGATCGTTAATTGATAAGCCTGGCTATTGCGTTGAAACTGATTTTGTTTTACCGCTCGACGAAAGCGTAATGGTACGACACGAAAAAGACGGAACTATTCAGTGTTGCAGTGAAGAAAACACGCAGAGTTTGTGCTTTGAATATTTCGAAACCAGTGAAGGGTTTTTAGACATATTGCCGCATATGTGTCTGCCGGCAAGGAAAATTATTGAAAACGTTCAGCACTTATGTCATGCCGAAATGGCGTGGAAGTGTCCGAAAGACACTCATTGCATTAAGCCAATTTTTCATAATTCAACTATTTTATTAAACATAAAGCGTGCAAATAATAATAACAATGTAATTTATATTGGTCATCCGCGAGATTTATATCGAACAGTTAAAGTTTCATCATTTATACCGAAATATAACTTTTTGAGTTCGATTTTAATCGATCGAATAGAGTTATTGCTTAAATATATTGTTGTGTTTTCGTCAGGATTAGTTATAATGAATGTTATACCATGCTGGTATTTGGATGGACAACATATTACGAGTGCGTTAGTTCAGTTACTGTTTACTTCGAGGGTAAAATCGAAATTAGTAAGAGATGTTATATCTTTAAGCATAACTGTGTTGGGAACATTTTTTATTGTGTTAGTTGTTGTGGCAGCATTGTGGAAACAAATGTTTATTTAAAATTGATAAATGTTTAAAATTGAGTGATATCAAGTGATTTTAATAACATAAAGTAGATACTGACATTTAAATAAAGTAGTCTTAGGTTATAAAATAATATTCGTGCCTTATTTAGCTAGGTTTATACTAGTTTGCAATTCTTTTAAACATTTTTGGCCGTATGTAATATAAATATGTATACTCGTTGGATCCGTAATATTTTGATGTGCTCGAAAATCTTTTCTTATCCAATCGACTATTTCTTTTTGATATGTCACATCTTCAACCTGCTTAGCTGTACTTAATAATTCTTTATAAAGTTTTAATACTTGCATTCTGGTCATAAACTAAAAAAAGCAAGACGATACACAATTAGGTACCATTAAATTTTGTTATTTTTTTGCAAAATTACATTTTTGGAACTTACGGATTTTAAATCCATAGTTGGCTTGCTAAATTTTGCCATATTTGATACTAAACATTTCATTTTTTGTCTAAGTTAATATGAATGTGACATCCCTATTCCTAACCTATTTTTAAAAATTATTGTGACTTTATATTTAATATTTTGTTTAAACTAATAGAAGTACGTTAAATAGACGTTTGCATGTAATGAACAGAAACAGATGACAGTTGGCAAACATTGCGCTTGTACCAAGTGATTCGTACATTGTTCTGTTACGCATGCGTACCATGTACTCATGTTGGCGGGAGATTTTGCCCCTTCTCTTGTTACAAAAATAATCACTGTTGTGTTATTGTTAGTTGCGAAAGACGCGCTAGTGGAGAATTTCATAATAATGCAGTGAGCTATGCATTTAATATTTTTACTTAATATTATTATAAAACTAGTGACGTTTAATTAAATATTGGTGCTAAACAAAACGTGAAATTGAACTTATGAAATATTTAAAAAAATGGGAAGTCGTACCTCGTCTCAGGATAGTGTATCAACGAATTTCGAAAAACGTTTAGGCTGGACGCAGAAAATCAAAAAAGAAAATGACAGTGAAATAAAAGTAAGTTTTATATTTATATAATTTTGTATTATTAAATTTTATTTGTAAATAGTATGATATAATATTACGTCTAAAAAAGTAAATCGGTTTAATTCTATATCTCGCATGTTATGCAAATGAAATGATTATATTCTGTCTCAGAACTCAATAATGGAACTTTATGTTTCTGTTTTGCTAAAATAATCTTATGCTGTATAACAAGAATTTACAGATTTCTAAAAATAAATTCTGTCTAATAACAACTCAGTTTATATTATAGGAAGTACATGTGTTTTAATTTTATGAAATATATTTTCCAGTTTTTGACCTTAGTAAATATTACATTATTATTTTTTGTTTGCTTTTATATTTCTGATTTATTACTATTAATCCAATATTTGGCAGGCTTGAAAATTGTTTTTTTAATTTGGTTGTACTGATGCTGCATTAACATGTTTTTTGTTTATTTTTTGAACATACATATTAAATATAAAATGCACTTTTCGTGTTTACGTACACTGAGTAAACTATTTTTGTTTTTAGTATTTTTTCATTAAATGTGTATTATTAGTAGAGCAAGTATCAGGGATTTTTATGTGGAAATTTATAAAAAAGTAGCTGTTTGAAAATCAAATGTCGTTCAATTCGTAATTGTTGTTCGTGCCGCTCATTTTCTTACCTGGTTAATAAAATATCTCTGTGGAACATGTTTCTATAAATGCGTACATAACATTATCAAACGAACATCAGAATATCTCCACTCGTTTATATTTCTGACTGGATCGCTATTACTCGCGGCTTCGCCTTCATTAATGCCGAAAAGAATACAAGATACTTTGATAATAGAATGACCATAGTTTCAGTTACCTTCTTATAACTGCAGAGTTGTACTGGGCCGGAAGGGCCCGGGTGGCTTCCCACAAGCCCGGGGCCCGAGACTGGATAATGGTAGATGGGATACTATCGGAAATTCAGAAATTTTTAAAACTAGATAACTGTTAATATTCATGGGTATTTGGATCTCAAATACCCATGAATATTAACAGTCATTTAGTAATATGGATATGAATAGAGTAAATCTTTTAAAACTAGTTTCAGGGAATATGTTTGGCCTGCTCAGGTTCAACTATTTTCGATTTTTTTCTATTTCATTTCTCTCTAATAGTACGAACGAACTATCTAATCTAGTTTACATTTAGGTCGCAAGAGTTGGGACTTAGCCTGCGTGGACCTCCTATCCTACCCACCGCCTGACTTGCGGCAAGCCCCGCAAGCCAGGCCTATGGAGGGCCCGCGCAGGCCGGGGCCCGACTGGCAAACGTCACGTCGACTATATGGCCAGTTTGACGATACTTATAAGTATAATACTACGATAACAGTGGCGGATTTACCAGCAGGCTGAGTAGGCTGAAGCCTAGGGCGGCAGATTTTAGGGGGCGGCAAATTTGGCCAAAAAATTTTTGTCTTACAGAAATAAAACATTATTATATACTTACATAAAGAAAACGAGTTTCGAAAATTTAACAAAAATGTCAATATTTTAGTACTGTACTTCAGTATACTGAACACTTTAACGTCTGTATATGAAAAATTACTAAACGCTCTGTAAAATATACTTTTATGATCATGCATTTTAAAGATATTCCAATAGCGTTTTAATACTACAATTTAAATTTAATAATTTTTACTCATTTTTTTTTATTAATCATTATTCATTACTATAATTTTTTTCTCCATGTACCTAAATGTTACTAGGGTCACTCATACAATTATTCAATTTTTTTTTGTACAGCATATTTGCGTAGTCGTTTTTAAAATTAATATGAATGCGAACTAGGGTATCGAATTTCAGAGGTCAGTAGGGGCGGCAAAAATTTAATAGCCTACTGGCGGCAAATTTGTAAATCCGCCACTGTACGATAACATTTCAGTTCAAACAGTGTCGTAATTACAAATTTGGAAACGGATATATTAAAACGAAACTATTTTTGGTGAATTTGAAATTGATAAATACTTTTGTTGATTGGTGCGGTTCTGAACTGGTCTATCAGTTTTCAAGAATTTGTATTTTGTTGACATTACGGAACTCTTTGCACTATTAGAACTACGTATTTATTGGTCAAGCAGTCCTAGGTCTAGAACTAGTTCTCTCAGAACTGGTTACCCATTCCACGAGTAAATGTGATAGCAGCGCCTACTCGGAACTGATTTTAGTATTCTAAATCTGATTATCGATAAACAGAATTCTAGCAACTAATTTTGATTTAGGTCTAATAGTTCGTATTGTCCGAAGAACTCTATAAAACATTCTATGTAGAGCTGGGTAACTCCGAGCATCTAGGAACCTCGTGTCTTTTTCATCCTCACAAGCACAACGCCCAGTATTTGCTCGAACCCGAAGGAAAGTGTATATGTATTGTATGGGATACATGGCAAGTTCGGGTAGGTTTGGCGTTTTAGAGTCTTCATTCACGAATATTCAGGTTTTGTTAATACTTGTACGGACATTATCATTTCTTTCCTTTAACGCAAAGTGACCAGTGCAACAGTCCAGTCAACAGAGAGAATGTTCTATGTCCGTTCCGTCTTTGCAACTGTTCTGTGCAAACACATTTATTGTTAGCTGTCGCGGGAACCCCTAAATCCGGGGATTTCTGGCTTTTTTCCAGTTCTGTTGCACCTTCCTGTAGTTATGTCAGTGATTGTAGATTCGATTACTAATAGGTCAGCCATAGCCCGTGACTTACGGAGCTTATAGTATAAAAAAACCCGGGTCGCAGTGCCAAAACCCTGCCGACAATATAGTGTATTTGATAATACAGGCAGTGTGGCTTTATTATGCGAACTTAAGTTGGTTTTTCGGCAAAATAAAAAATTTGACTCCTTAATACACCCCTTAAAATAACATTTTTTTTTCTTAATTGCAATATTATTATCAATCGAACCTCTATACCAAATTATATACAACTTTCAGTAAATAATTCACTATCTGCAAAGTAGTGTTTTCATAAAATTTTTAAGTCCGGTCCTGTCGGGCCGATTTTTTTAAAATTTTAGGGACATTTTTTAATTACTACTGGAAGGTTAAATGTCAATTTTGAAACGATTCGGAGAATTTTTTCGGTATTTTGGGGCCCAAAAACGTTTTTCAACCCCTAAAAACTACCCTTAAAATAGCCCGATTACGCCCATTTTAAATAGGCTTCTTGCGGTGATGGATTTCAACACGTGGGCCAAATTTCGTTAAAATCAATTAACTCCTTCGAAAGTTATTGCCCGCACACATATATATATATATATATATATATATAAATATATATATATATACATATATATATAAACATTTTTAAAAATGGTGCCAAAGTGTTTAGGAGGTTATGAAACGTCGAGAAATTTTGGTCCGACCCCTAGGTCCCGCCATCCGACCGACGCCAATAGTGTATGTTGCCTTATGGCAAATACACTAAAAACCCGGGTCGCAGTGCCAAAACCCTGCCGACAATATAGTGTAATTACAGCTATTGTGGCTTTATTATGCGAACTTAAGTTGGTTTTTGGGCAAAATAAAAAATTTGACTCCTTAATACACCCCTTAAAATAACATTTTTTTTGCTTAATTGCAATATTATTATCAATCGAACTTCTATACCAAATTATATACAACTTTCAGTAAATAATTCACTATCTGCAAAGTATTATTTTCATAAAATTAGTAAGTCCGGTCCTGTCGGGCCGATTTTATTAAAATTTAATGACACTTTTTAATTACTACTGGAGGGTTAAATGTCAATTTTGAAACGATTCTGAGAATTTTTTTGGTATTTTGGGGCCCAAAAACCTTTTCCAATCCTAAAAAACTACCCTTAAAATGGCCCAGTTACGCCCATTTTAAATAGGCTTCTTGCGGTGTTGGATTTCAACACGTGGGCCAAATTTCGTTAAAATCAATTAACTCTTTCGAAAGTTATTGCCCGCACACACACACACACATATATATATATAATCATTTTTAAAAATGGTGCCAAAGTGTTTAGGAGGCTATGAAACGGCGAGAAATTTTGGTCTGACACCTAGGTCCCGCCATCCGACCGATGCCAATAGTGTATGTTGCCATATGGCAAATACACTAATAATGCATATATCTCATCCCTCGCACCGCACACAAAGGTGGTATAATAAACATGAAATCTGGCACGAGTTGTGTTATTTGATATTTTACCGGTATATTATGCGTGTGAATAAATAACGTGATACGGGATACTGTGTCATTGGATAGTCTACCTACTTCTCTGCATATAGAAGCATATATTACGTACCTATAATATAGAAAGACAGACACATACTCCGTGAATGCAGTAATCTTCTATAGACCTATAATATGTACCCCGTATGAGTACCCCGTGTCTTTAACGGTATGTGTGTAGATATGGGGAGTCAGAAGAATGATTCGATCAGTGTTCAACATTATACAAGCTCATACGCAAAGAAGCGCGTGATGCAATGGAGGTGGGCACTCCCAAAATTTACCGCTAGGAGCGCCAGCTATATAATGACCTCAGTTCATAGCAGTGTGTGCAAAATAAGTTTATTTCAAATAATAAAACATTGACAATACTGATGTCTATGTTTCAAACTAAGTACATATACAGGTTTTGTATTTCCAAAGGTTCCCGAATTGAAAAATAAATGGTCGTATGTTATAAAAAGGGAGAAAACTTTTACTGTAAATGCTGTGACAATAGTTTATGAAACCCACTTTACTAAAGAAGAGAAATTACAGATAGAAGAACTTTATTTCATGCTACTTAGGAAGGGGCACAGATTTTGTTTTTACTGTACTCCATAGTGAAAACCAATCATGACTTAGTCTTTATATGTACCAGCTGCCATCTGCGCTACTCAAGGCAAATGTTGAATTTAATACTTCTCAACTTCAACGCAATTAGATCCAGCTTACAATATAATAAGTAAGAAAAGTTCGACATCGGATTTGAATACGAAACTGGTCTTCAGTCGGACTCTACTTGTGCCAATAAATAACGTTCATGTCCTACAGTATTTCTTTCCGTGCGGATCTTAAAGTTTATTGGTTCTTTTTACCTAAATTTTGGAATGATTTAAAAGAAGGCTAGGTACTACTGGAATCTGTCAAATTTATTTATTATTCTTAAGACTGTTTAAATTGTTCCTTTTTAGACGTGATCTAAGCAGAACCTCGAAGCGCCTATACAGAGTGTCTCAACCGACGTTGGCTAACATGGGTAACTTTGTTACTAGTGGAGATAGAAAGTCCGTTAAATGGACAAAGTAGTGCAGAAAATTGGGTTCATTAACGTCCCGTCGAAAAAACAATTGAATTTTGACATCCTATGAATTTATTTAGAAAATAGTGAAAATTGCCATGTATGAAAACTGGCCATAACTTTTTTATTTATGAAGATATTTGAAAATTTCATTAACCATTCTTTGATAACTTTTTAAGGTCTTTTCAGTGGCGTAGGTTTAATTTTTTTATTTCCACTACATAATGAGATATTGACATGAACTTTGGTTTTTCTTATGGACGGCATTTTTGATTTTCAGATATTCAAATTCTACTTATTTTTCTGAATAAATAGCTTTTTGACGTTATCCATACCGAGTGTGCCGTGTAAAACAAAATTTGTTGAAACAAAGACATACCGACAGATTAACAATCTGTCGAGCGATCGCTACAGTTTTGCTAATTCATTTTGTTTGATTTACTCTCTAAGGCTCAAGCATTCTCAAATTTGGAGAAACAGGCTTTTTTTGCGCATACATTCAGCGTAACAAAAATACCACGTGGGCTCAAGCAGAATACTTGAACCTTTATCCAGAAAGACGACAGCCTTATTCAATAACTTTTAGGAACTTAAATAGAAATTTAAAGGTATACGGTTCATTTTCAAAGAAAAAAGGCAACATTAAACACTGTGAAGAAGAATTAGTTTTAGCAAATTTTGAAATTAATGGAGAGAGAGAGAGAGAATTAACGGTAAACAATAATAGTTATTTATAACATGACCGGTAACAGTTATTAAATAAGGGTTATCGATAACATTTATTTAAAAACAGTGACAAATATCAGTTATTCAATAGTAGTGACCAATAATAGTTATTTAATAACAGTGACCAGTTACAGTTATTTATAACAGTGACCAATAACAGTTATTTAATAACGGTGACCGACATGGGTATCAAATGAAAGAGTTTGATGAGCGGAATACGATAAGCTGTGTGGCGTCATTGTAAACTCAACATGGCGGACGCCACATATTTGATCGATGTGAAATTTTGTACACATATTATGTATTCCGACAATACATGATTTAATTGTTTTTAGAATTAATCATTTAATTAAAAAAAATGTTTTAATAATTATGAAAATTGCTATTCTATATAAACTTACAGCTAATAGAAATTTCGTAACAAATTAATAATGTGTCTATTAAAAGGGTGCTTGTTTATCTCGAAATAGTACAGTTTTGGCTCCAAAACAAAAATGGTATAAACACTTCCATCTTCCATACGCGTGGCACTTTCTTTACACGCTTTTTAATTTTAGTGTAATAAAATAACAAATCAACATTAGATAGCTGTCTATAAATATTACGCTTTGAAATAAATGTATTTGCTGTGTGTTTGCGTCGTTTCTGGACATTCGGTGTCGATGCTTGGATATCATTTTACACAAAATTATAGCGGATGAAAATATGGATTTCCTACCTTTTCATTGGTTAAATTCTTGTGATTCTATGTGTAACTTTGTATTATGTTTTCTATATAAGCACTTGGAAGTCACTAACACACACAAAGAAAGACATTGAAATATAATTTACATATGCAGTTGGGCGGGATACCTGTGTATCTGCTTAAATTTAATCACAACCGTTTTTTCGTCATAAAATTTACAGTTTTTGGTGCTTTTCCATATTCAAATTTCTTAAGTATAGTTGAGTTAGTATAGAGATGACATTGTAGAGTTGGGTAACTCAGATCTGAACCGGTTCAAAGACTCCAACAGAAGATCCGTGAAAGTCGACTCATTTTTTTTTGAGCCGACGGATCAGCGAATTCGCATAACTCAGTGAAACACTTAACACACAGAAGCACATTTTACACTTATGTATCAGTTCTTGCTTTGATGCATCTGTCAGCTTAAATGACTCATGCATCACATGTTTGATTCTATACAGGCCGTGATATGATTGACTGAGCTAGGTAACTCAGTGGCAGACTGCAGTAACATATTCAGAACTCGGCTCTTTTTGAACCGATTCAGTGAGCCGGCTCACATACGGGATCCAGATGCAAAGATGCAGATCACTAAAAAGACCCGTTTTTCCCATCTCTATTACATTGTTTATATGGTGTATCTATGGTTGATCTATTAATTATCAGTTTATGTGCTTGATATATGTAGCAATGCCGTTGCTTATAGTTCATATGATGCTTTCATGTCTTCTCTATTGCAAGATCCCAGTTACACAGTTTTAACCTTGAGAACTGGTAAAGGTATTAATTGAATTTTAAATTTATTGTTAAACATAATAAACTGAAAACGTGTGAATTGACGTTAGTTTAAAATAATCCTAGCTGGCTGTTGGCAGCCTTAAAAAAATATTGTCAGTTCCCAGATTCTAATGTGAACATTAATTAAAGTTTTTTCAATACCTTGCGATAAACTGTGCGTGTTACCGTGGCTCCTTTATTACAAGTTCCCAGGTTTTAATCCAAGAATGGCGTATTATAAAAATAATGTTAATTTGAAAATATGAATTGATACTAGGTCTAAATAGTCTTGACAGCTGGTGGTTTTAAAACAAAATTAAATCGGACAAATTAAATTAGTATAATTAAGTTAAGAAAATATGCAAACTGGTAGAAAATAGAAATATTTGCTACTGTATAATGAAATAATGTTGCTCCTACAGCTTAATAGGTATATTGCGTTATAAGTGTCAAATTGCGCCTTTTTTAAAGTGAGTTTCCGCCGAGGGCGTCTACAGCACTCTTTTAAAAAGGAGCCACCATTTCACACTTGTCACGTACTGTACTTTTTATAAAGAGATCATTTAAACGGATGTGATCCTGTACGTCAAAATAAAAAGTGTGTTACGTGTATAAAAAGTACTTTTTTTAAACCATGACGCCATATTGTGCGAAAGGTGAATTTTAACACATTGCTCAAAATGTGGGGCTTAAGAATGTAAATACACCAGCTTACATGATCGTGTTATCAAAAAATTATCTCAAGTCGGGTGCTGCTTCGAATTTGATAGGGCATCATATAAAAAACACGTAAAAAGAGATTAGCAGTATTAATTTACTCCTGAACTAGTTCCTTATATTTTCTTCGATAATAAATAATATATTTAAACGGTCATCATACATTATAGAATTCAAACTGGATAGTATTTAAGTTAAGCAGATGTTGCCAAACGTATCTCCCACCATTAGCGCACTGCACCTCCACCATATCTGTATTAGGTACTCGCTGTTTTCAGTTTTCATCACTTTCCTATATGACACGATGTAGTCCCTGAGCCTGTAAAATCAGCGACGGATATGAGGGAGGGGTAAAAATAATAATTCACACACTAGATACGTAACCTACTAATATATTTTTGAGATCTACTCGTCAAGACCCATTTCAATGCGTTTTTTTTTATTCTTTTACGTTGGACAATACCGCAGTTTTGGTTGGCATACTAGAATGTTCGTGACGTCATATAATAATAATAATAATAATAATAAACGAACATAGCCGCAAAGGAGACTGAGAAGCGGACAAAATATCAAGATCTTCTTTTTGAGCTCAGAAAGCAGTACCCAGAGTATACTGTTAAATTAATTGTCCTTATAATTGGTGTTCTTGGAGGGGCAAAACCGCCACTGTTAGCAAATATGAAAACTATTCCGGCATGTCAGCGTATTGCTGAGTCACTAATTTGCCGTATGCAAAAGGCCGTGCTTATTGGGTCGCTCCGTGTACTCCGTGCGCACGACCCAAACTCACTGTAATCGCCCATTTCATGGTTTGAGACGCGATTATAGTTACAACTTGCTCCACAAGTATCCCTAGTATGACGGTGACGAACCCGAAGTTTGGGTGCTTGTGGATGCAAATTTTTTTAAGGAATATTTTCTTCACAATAATAATAATAATATATATTTAGTATTGATTACACCGTATGGTCAAATACAAGTCATGTCAAATTTATTAAATAGGAACCGCTGTAGTTATAGTAGCACGTGTCTTTCAAGAACTCTTTAATGGTTTTTTTGAATTTTGCTATTAGCAAATCTTTTGTATCTGCAGATAACTTATTATAAAATTGTAGCCCAATATAATTTGGACCATATCTTGTATGTGTAAATCTTTTTAGAGGCAAACAAAGGTTATATTTATGTCTGGTGTCATGTTTATGTACACTTGATTGTCTATTGAAAGTACTTATGTTTTTTTACGTATACCAAACATGAGTATATGTACTGATCATAGAAGGTTAGTATTTTTAAATGTTTAAATAAAGATTTGCAACTTTGATTAAACTCAGCATTTGACAATATTCTAATTGCCTTTTTTTGGACCAAAAAAACTTTACGAGCATTAGTGGAATTACCCCACAGTTCTATACCATATGTCATCTTTGAGTTAAATAAGGAAAAATATGTGATTTTTAAGACTGACAGATTTACTTCATTTCTTAGATTCCTTATTAGATACAAGTTTTTATGTAAATTTGAAACTAAATTGTCTATGTGGTTTTTCCAAGATAAGCTTGGATCAATTAATATGCCTAATAAATTTAAGCTGTCCGCATTGTTTTTATTTTCAATGAATAGTGTCAAATGCTGAGTTTTATTTAAATTTGGGTCAACTCTTTGACCTTAAAATTAGTTGAGACAAATTTTCTTCTTGGGTAATAATGGTTGTGTCATCAGCATCCTAAGGCACTCGGAGAGTCAAAACTATCTCATCAAATTGGTCTATCCAGGCATACTCACAGACATTGACTGATAAACTCAAAACCCTTCCTTGGAGTGTCGCATTCGGATAAAAAAAGCATTTCTGCAGAGGAGCCTTGTGCGAAGCTCTAAAAGAAAAGTAGCTTTGAGGGCATAGTAACGTCATTGTAACGCTACAACGTTTTATCCAATTGTGTAGGCTTTCACGGTTGGCGTTGTTGCAAAACTTCTTGGTTTCCGAGCTTGTACGCCGTGGTCCATTGGTATTTCTACCTGACGTTTCGTCTACAACTGCAGTAGACATTATCAAAGGCGATGTGGTAGCGGGCGAAGTGTCCTTCTCGGCTGCTCACAAAGGAATCCACTCTTGATGTAAGCAGCCGAGAAGGACACTTTGCCCGCTACCACATCGCCTTTGATAATGTCTACCGCAGTTGTAGACGAAACGTCAGGTAGAAATACCAATGAACCACGGCGTATACAAGCCCGGAAACCAAGAAGTTTTGGTACAACGTTTGCCTATCAACATATGCATATAATAGGGCGGTGATATGACGCCGTATGTCACCTGACACTCCGGACGGCATAGGGGTTGGTGGTGGAGTCGGTACGTGCATTCAACTGGGTACCGGGCGTCGGTCAGATAAGATAACAGCGCCGCTCTGACGCGACACTCATCCAACGACTATCAGGTTACCAGAAACTCTGTACCTTATATTATCATAACAGTCAAGGAGATACAAATTATTCAGCTATATTAATGACGTAACTACTGCAAAAACATACAGCAAATATACAGTTACAGACTTTTTTTCTTTTTTGTCCTTGGTAATTAATATAGAAATGATTTGTAGGGAAAAAGGACTTTTTAAGTAAACACTTATTTGTTATTTATAGCGACGTTTCGTCCCTTGCTTGGGACTTTTTCAAGCTTTATAACTATTAAATGTTTTGATCAAGTAGATATAAAAGTTAAAATACACATGTAAATATAAATTTGAGTTAAACAATTGCTCAGTAAAAAGTTTGTAATAATTCCGTTTTTTAAAAAAAATTTTTGCGGTTGATGTTCAAACTATTTTATATTTCCAGTTCTAATAGTAAGTAATAAGTTATTACTTACTATTAGAACTGGAAATCAGTTAAAACGCGGATTAATTGTATAGTTAAAACTACGAGTATGTAATTGTAACATTGATCTTTCCTCAATCCTATAGTTTTAACTAATAAAAACTAGAATAAATAAAGTCTTTTGAGTCTTATGGAATTCAAGAATTAACTAAAAATCTTTCAGTTAATTCTTGTTCGTACTAGATCGCGTTTTAACTGTTTTCGATTGTAAAGGTAACATACATTTGAGTGTTTGTACCAAAATTGGAAAAACTTAATACTTATAACCTCAATTCCGTCCGTCTGTCTCAAGCTTTCAGAAACAAACAATATAAGCTAGTAACTCGTTTAAAGTGTTGTTTGCAATAAGGTGTCCGATCCCTCAGATTGTAAAATATGCTCTCGGGAAATTTCGAATTGTAGTCGCAAAATTCATTTGATTACTGTTTTTATTAAGGTTCACAGCATTTGGTTTGCTGTTTAAAAATGTAAAAAAAATTGCCCTAAAAATTGAATTAAAAAACGTGAACAACGACAATATTTTTTTACAGCACGTTACGAAATTTCTAATTACGGGAAGACAAACTAATATTTTCAAGTTTTTTCTTTACAAACTTAAGTTAAAAATACTGACAATTTTGGCTTGCCCAATAATTTTTTTGAAATTTAATTTGTTCTGTACAAAAATTTGTGAAAAAAGGGGCATATTGAACAGCTGGTAAACAGTTGCCTTAAGGTAAATGATGTAAAAATCAAAGAGCTAGTTTACATTCATCAGGCTAAGATAAAGTTTTTTGTCAAGATTTGAGTTAATGCAAGCGAAGCCTTGGCTAGGGACTAGATATGTGGTCATTTTTTTGTAATTTTGTGTCTCGATTATAATAATTGGCCATCCCTGTACTAAACTCTAGTTAAACACATGAAACTATACGCCAAACACATCTGTATGTACGTTAGGCTGCTATCGGGTTTCTTCTAACAGAGCGCAAACTTAACCGATACTATACAGTGGCGTCAAAACTATCCCCCTTATTTTCAAACTATTGAACTACGTTACAGTATTCATTTATTGTCCTAGTGTTGATCATTTCTTTCGGTTTATTAATTGTACCAAAAAACGGTGAGTTCATGGTACTCTTAACTCTTCAATTCCCATGTCCAAGTTAATAAAGATTTTTGGTTTCTTTTTAAATAAAATAACTTATATACATTTGGTTTGACAAGAAAAAATATAAATAAAAAATAAACTACCCCAATTTTCTTTTATGGGGGTGTCACCTGCAGGTGACACTGGGCGTTGTGAAATTAAGACTTTGAAGCAGACACAGATTGTTAGTGTATTTGCCATAAGGCAACATACACTATTGGCGTTGGTCGGATGGCGGGACCTAGGGGTCGCACCAAAATTTCTCGACGTTTCATAACCTCCTAAACACTTTGGCACCATTTTTGAAAATGTTTATATATATGTATATATATATATATATATTTATATACGTATATATATATATATATATATATATATATATATATATATATATGTGCGGGCAATAACTTTCGAAAGAGTTAATTGATTTTAATGAAATTTGGTCCACGTGTTGAAATCCATCACCGCAAGAAGCCTATTTAAAATGGGCGTAATTGGGGCATTTTAAGGGTAGTTTTTAGGGGTTGAAAAATGTTTTTGGGCCCCAAAATACCGAAAAAATTCTCAGAATTGTTTCAAAATTGACATTTAACCCTTTAGTAGTAATTAAAAGGTGTCCCTGAAATTTAAATAAAATCGGCCCGACAGGACCGGACTTACAAATTTTATGAAAACACTAGTTTACAAATAGTGAATTATGTACTGAAAGTTCTATATAATTTGGTATAGAGGTTCGATTTATAATAATATTGCAATTAAGAAAAAAAATGATATTTTAAGGGGTGTATTAAGGAGTAAAATTTTTTATTTTGCCCAAAAACCAACTTAAGCTCGCAAAATAAAGCCACACTGCCTGTATAAGCAAATACACTATATTGTCGGCAGGGTTTTGGCACTGCGACCCGGGTTTTTTCTTATTGTTACGGTAAGAATAAAACGTTAGAATTTATAATGATATTTATTTATATTTAGATATATCAGTTTCTCTATAATAAAAATATTTTATCTGAAAGAAACAAAACACTTATCTATTCTAATATCATAAAGCTGAAGAGTTTGTTTGTTTGTTTGGTTGTTTGAGCGCGGTAATCTCAGGAAATACTGGTTTGAATTGAAAAATTATTTTTTTGTTGGATAGTCCATTTATCGAGGAAGGCTATAGGCTACATAATATCAAGCTACGACCAGTAGGAACGGAGCATCAGTGAAAAATGTTGCAAAAACGGGAAAAATTATTCCTTTTGAGAGCTTCCGTTGCGGCATAAACGGTTATTATAATGCCCAGTGTCACCCGTAGGTGACACGGCATATTTCCAACGTCGTAAAAAACGTGTTCAAAGTTATTTTTGCCAATAAACAAATTTGTGCAATAGCTTATTTATTTACTTATTACACGCAATAAGAAAAATTAACAATAGTTACGATTTAGGAATTTTTATTTCACTTTTTATCGCAAGAGATTACACAAACACAGACTGCTCGAATTTCGCGCGAAACATCTGATTATATTTACAGATGACATTTGGCTAGTGTTATTAGAAAAAAAATATTAATAGTTTTACTTATTGGCTTTACAACAATGGTAGTGAAATTAAAATATAATAAAATCTCCGTGTGGTAGAAAAAAAATATTAAACTTCTGTCACCTACAAGTGACACTGGGAATTGAAGGGTTAAAAGATTTATGACGTTATGACATCATCATAATATTATCGTATACTATATAGTTAGTGTATTTGCCATAATATGGCGTTGGCCGGATGGCTGGATGTAGAGGTCGAACCAAAATTTTTCGACGTTTCACATCTTTATATTGTTTCCTTGCTCTGCCGCTCCATTAAGCGAACTGGACTATAATAATTACTAACTCCTTAAATTTTAGTACTTTACTACAACTATTCTACCTTGCTTTTTCCGAGTGAAGTTTAGAACGTCAGCGTTTAGGTAATTCCAAATAGTGATAGTATCTCGAAAAAACAATCGGCGTTCGGATAGTTTTTTTTCGAAAGTTTAGTTTTGAGTTGTTATGGATGCCAAGTTTAATTAAAACTGGTACAAACAGATGAATAGACAAGAATTCTGGGAATGGGATTTCCCATCTGAAGATTATAAAATATATATCAAAAGCTTCACGTAAACAGTGGTACCTATATATATATATATACACAAACTTTTTCGTAGAATAGAACGTCTTTACTCTATAGCAGGCGTCGGCAACCTATGATTCGCGGGACACCAAGTGATACATTTGATGATTTCAAGTGGCTCACTTCTTGAGATTCCCAAGTAAAGTGTAATTATATAATATATAAAAATAAATTATAAAACAAATAAAATTTTTATTAGAAAAAAACTGCTATAGTCTGAATGACTTGTAACTATTTTACTTGACAATGTAATAGACTCTCTGAAAGTCTCTTTTACAAATAAATATTCATATTCATATGAATGATAAGACCATAACATTTTGTTTTTCTATCTTTTTGAGTTTATTATTTACTGATTGATTGTTTTAAAATGAAAATCCCCAATGACCAAACCGGCTTTTTAAATTTTAATAGTCGTATTTTGGTTGATTTTGACCTGCAGCCAAAAAAGGTTATCGACGTCTGTTCTACAGTCAACCTCTCTCACAAACTTTTTCACTTGTGCCTCTCCTTACATTTACTTTAGAATTCACGTCCCTTCTTCGAGTTTATTTAATATTCACACCCCTTTGTCCTTTCAAATCAAAAAAATCGAGGCTTGCAACAAAAATAAAAATATTAAATGATAAAAAATATTCATATTTGCTCATCTCTTGCATTAATAATATATGTTGATGACAATTCATATATCAATATAACCAATATAATTTTATGCAATTTTTTTGCAGTGATCATTAAGCGCAGATTGAGTTTGGTTTTATACGATACGCCACTTTCTAAACGATGCGCGTTTGTTTTGAGCACGGCCGATGCGATGTGCTGATTCGAAGCGTTCAATTGTTAGGTATAGTTCTGTGCCATATGCATCATCTCTCTGGTGTATGTATGTGTGTTTTGTGTCTGTGTGTTGGTACCTCGCGGCTCCGATTACCAGCATCCATACGTCGGTTTCGGATTTCATCCTCCTCTTTCTGTATTTATATACAGACTGTTTTTTTTTTCTAAACGTAAGCTTCGATTTGTTTAAAGTTTAACTGTAGACTAAAAGCTTGCGCAAAAAGGTTTCAACGAACATGGAACGTTTCCTCTATTGAGCGGACATGTTTCGAAGAAACTTGTCTGAGGAATGATCTCGTTAAGGTCTCCGCATTGCTCTATCCAACCAGCATTTGAATGTGTGGCTACATACAAAATTCATTATCTTACATGAAAAACAGTTCCGGAAATCTCGAATTTCAATGAAAAATATTATTCAATCTTTGATGGTAATGCTTTCAATGTAAACTATATATATACATATGCCTTTGAGCCAGACTTTTATATATAAATAATCAGGCAATGATGAGTGATGACAAAATAGCACAGTTTAACAGAAAAAAATTCAACCAAGTAAATTTCTCAGGATTTTGAACATTATTGTGATTTCAAATCTCATGTCGTGCTGTAAAGAAATATTGACAAATACAATGTAATGTTTTTTGATATGAAAAGCAGAATACATTAAACTGTGACGTTATTTAAATTCCATTATGGAGGCTAAAACGCGTAGGTAACTAAAAATTTAAAAATAAAATATTAGTAAAAAAACTTTTTGAAAACAAGCTTTTTAAATTGTACTAAAAAAGAAAAAATATCTCTTAATACTTTAGGTTCATATAGTTATAAAAGCGTGGGTCGTTATTATCATAGAGCTTACAACCCACGCTTTTATAACTATGAACCTAAAGTATTAAGAGTTATTTTTTCTTTTTTAGTACAATTTAATAAAAGCTTGTTTTTAAAAATTTTTTTTACAAATATTTTTTAACTTTTACATTCACCATAGTATATCTCACCACGCACTAGAAATATTTTTGAAATTTTAAAGCAACAAGCCAAATTCTGCGAAGCGTAATTGCGACCACAATTTTAAATTTGCAAGAGCATTTTTTAAAATCTGAGTAAAAAGTCACCTTAAAGCTTAAAGTTATTCACAAAAAAAACACATTTTTTCATGACCACGAACGTAGTCAGGTTTAAGTCGGGTCTAGTACCATCAATTCATATTTTCAATTTACTATTTTTGAATAATATATTGAAAAACCAATTGATACTTTTACTAATTCTCAGAACATGGAGACGTCATATAAACATAGACACTGATGGCCTCAGATGCTGAGCGTCTATAATATGCAATCTCTCTCTCTTTCTCCATGTAAACAAGGACATCGCAACACGCTCAGTTATATTCTCAAGCCCCAACAAACAAATTATTGTATATATATGTACGAGTATTAGGTCATCATATCAAATATATTAATTACTATGTTCTAATTTTCTAATATATTAGTAAAACTGCGGATAGTATAAGGTCTTCTTCTAAACCCTCATTTGTGGTATGCGCTAGGTGTATATTTACGATAATAACCCGTACCAGAGGCATACGTCGCTTACGACGCTTACCATAAATAAGAGATTAGAACAACTGCCGATCTCTTCTTACTTAGTCATGTTTGGTGGTGAGGCGTTGGCGCGTTAACTTCGGAGCCCCGAGGCTGCCCAAGGACCGACCGCGCACACCTATCAAATATCTGAATAATACTTGCTTCTTGTACGACGATCGTCATTTGATATCCTGCTGTCATTTGTCTACTGTTGAACCGTACCGACCCGAAATTATACGAGTGTTGTGAAAAATTATTAATCAATTCAATCCTTTATTCAAAAGACTATAATAGGGATGTTGACTGTATTCAAATAAAAACATAATTTTAACGAAAAGTAGTAGTTTCTCTGATAGAAATACTAAAAAACACTATATTTTTCCTCATTTATAAGGAATTTAATATTCAATAAATAAAACCTAATAAAATCTCTCTCAAGTCACGTGACAACAGACACCAATCAGAGCGCATGACGTCATATGTTCAGCCGCTGTCAAAAAACTTCATTGTTTGGTTAATATTTAGTGTGTAATTTATTATTATTTGTTTATAGGAAACGTCAAATTACATGTAACTATAGCAACGACTACGAAACAACTTTTCATCACCTCAGTTTACTAACGTTTATGAGCACAGAATACGCATCTATAGGATGGTAGATCCCGTGTAAACTTTTGAGCCTCCTTTGGTTTGAACAGGTGGCGTCACGCGAGTAGTATTGGCGTTTTGGACCGAAATTTGAAACGGGATTTAAAATACATGATTTTTAAGGCTTGAGTTCTATTTAAATAAAAATAATAAATATTTGTGGCAATATTAGGTACTTATGCACGATTTAAAACACTTTCCCAAAAATAGTCAACATCCCTATTGAAGGTTCAGTTCGTCCAAACAATAAAAACCCGGGTCGCAGTGCCAAAACCCTGCCGACAATATAGTGTATTTGCTAATACAGGTATTGTGGCTTTATTAAATGAAATTAAGTTTGTTTTTGGACAAAATAAAAAAAAATTGAATCCCTTAATACACCCCTTACAATAATAATTTTATTAGTTGAAATATTGTTATCAATCCAACATCTGCACCAAATTAAATACGACCTTCAGTAAGTAAATTCGTATACGCAAACTAGTGTTTTCATAAAATTTGTAAGTCCGGTCCTGTCGGGCCGATTTGCTTATAATTTTAGGAGCACTTTTTAATTGCTAAATTTCAATTTTGAAACGATTCTGAGAATTTTTTCGGTATTTTTGGGCCCAAAAACTTTTTTCAACCCCTAAAAACTACCCTTAAAATGACCCGATTGGGCCCATTTTAAATAGGCTTCGTGCGGTGATGGATTCCAACATGTATGCCAAATTTCGTTAAAATGAATTAGCTCCTTCGAAAGTTATTGCCCGCACATATAAATATATATATATATATACGTATATAAATATATATATATATATATATATATATATATATATATATATATATATATATATATATATATATATATATATATATATATATATATATATATATATATATATATATATATATATATATATATATATACATACATACATACATATATAAACATTTTTAAAAATGGTGCCAAAGTGTTTAGGAGGTTATGAAACGTCGAGAAATTTTGGTCCGACCCCTAGGTCCCGCCATCCGACCAACGCCAATAGTGTATGTTGCCATATGGCAAATACACTAATAAATACAACGTTATCTATACTTATATTATAAAGAGGAAAGATTTGTATTTTTGTATGTATATAATGAATAAACTCAAAAACTACTGTGCCGATTTAAAAAATTATTTCACCATTAGAAAGCTACATTCGCCTTGAGTAACATAGGCTATATTTATTGCTAGAAAATTTTGGGTGTTTTTAGATTATACCGGGTGTTTATAGATTATACCGGGTGTTTATAGATTATACCGGGTGTTTTTAGATTATACCGGGTGTTTTAGGTTATACCGGGTGTTTTTAGATTATACCGTGAGTGCTTAGATTATACCGGGTGTTTTTAGAGTATACCGGGTGTTTTTAGATTATACCGAGTTTTTTTAGATTATACCGGGTGTTTTTAGATTATACCGGGTGTTTTTAGATTATACCGGGTGTTTTTAGGTTATACCGGGTGTTTTCAGATTATACCGGGTGTTTTTAGATTATACCGGGTGTTTTTAGATTATATAAAACGCGTCACGAAAAACGTCTTATACGAAAGGGACTTCGTTCCAAACGCGTGTCTCGCGACACGTTCAAAGTTTTTTTCTTTTTAGGGAAATAAGATTTTTCTTCGATTTTTGAACATCTACATATATAATTTCCGATTGTGTGTCCGGATGTCCGGATGTCCAGATGTCCGTCTGTCTTTCCAGACCCTCCAGAAGGCCCCAGCAGACTTAGGAAGTTGAAATTTGGCACACTTATAGTACGAAACACGGGACAGATCCTTACGTAGCCGGATATTCGATTTTTTCCCCGGCGGTCAAAATAGGGGGGTTTTTAGAAAAAACTTCATAGAACATAATAGGCCATGAATGGGTGTTTGCTTGCCTTGGTTACCAATAACAAACTCAGAATCATTCTGATATCAAATGTCAAATAAGTTTACAAATAATTACAAATTTTTTAATTAAGCTATAATCAGTTGAAAAAAGTGTAGAATAATTGTGTGTGCAGTGAGTTATTAGTTTACAGATTATTTTTCGTCTTATAGCAGTAAAAAATGTTAATTAAAGGAAACATTGAAAATGTGAATATTACAATTTAGTGCAAGCGTCATACTTCTGTATGCAAAATATGAAAACCGCATTTTTCCGTCTAAAATATGTTCAGGAGTCACAGTGTTGTCAGATATAATTATGGTCTAATATGTTTTTAACATATTCACAGTTTACAGCTTAGGTTTGAGAAAGTTGCTGTTGCTGAAACTATGAAACATGAAATTTGGAATCTACATATATTTCTTCTATAACCTAACAAACGGATATTCAAAATTTGTTTTTACAGATTGGGCGGTCATAAAAACAGCAATATTTTACTTTACAATTAATATTTAAAATTATTCCGATCAAAATTATTTTCTACTTTTTAGTGCAAAAGAAAACCATTGTTTTTAAAATTATTTTTTTAGTCAAATAATTTAATTTTTTTATTATTTTTATAACTAACGATTTAGGTGAAATTCACTGAAAAAGGGTTTTGGGGGACGAAAAATCGATCAAGATAAGTTTTATTCTTGGAAGCCCCCGTTTTCTTACAAATTTAATCATTTAAGGAATTAGAAATGAGCAATTGTATCAAAATACTGAAAGTGAATCCTTTTAATAAATTATACTCAATGAAACGTAAATTATTTTAATAAAACAGAAGAAATATTAAGTAGGTAAATATAGTGTTAACTAATTTTTCAATAATTGGCATAAGGTATGTTATTTTTATATCATGGCGTATTAAACATTATCCTAACCTAGAATTTCGGCTCCAGAGAAGTGAAAATAAAAATGTGTTTTGCTTAGAACTCACTCAATTAATTTCAGATCGATTCAAGCATTTTTTAAACGAAAAGGAAGAAATGTCTACATACATTTTATATATTAGAGTGAGTTTAAATAGTTCTTTATAAAGATTTAGAAGCATTAAAAATGTATAAACTCGATTTTACGGAACATATCAAAAGAGAAAAACGGTACGTGAAAATTAATGCAAAAGGACCCTTGCACATAAATAATGACAAAATAGCACTTTTGTATGGTAAAATTTCACTGAGTGGGACCATACGATTTTTAGTGTATTTTTAGAGGCATTGACAGTTCATTGCTATAGAACAGTTATTAATTTTATAAACACAGTAATGTCAGTAACATATTTAGTTTCACTGAATAAATACTTGCGATTTTTGTTGAACTTTTAAACGCACTGACTGCCTAAACCTATTGTTATATAAGTAATATAAGAATTTTAAAGCGCGATATTTTTATAGTAAATTCACCGCGGTTTCTAAGTATGAAAATCGGGTTTATATTTTTATTGACGATCTGAATTTAAACTTGACTCTTTATTACTGTCAAATCTTCGTAAATAATCACGCACAGTTAAATCACAGCCCTCACAGGCCACAGTTTTGCGACCTGTATGCGAGTTATTGTTATCGATCGAGAAACTCTAATATCATTAAAATGTATCTGAAATATTTTAACGGTATTTTTTCATTGTTTAAACATTTTTATTTGTTGGTTCTTTGTTACCAATTTTTTCAATTGTTATTTTAAATGAGAAAAAATTAATTAAAAAATGTATAGATTTGTGTATACTATTTTTAAAATCACGGCAAATTAATACCATGTTTATTGAACTCTCCGAGCAAAGCTCGGTCTCCCAGGTACTAATTAATTAATTCATGTAAGTTTTTTGACATGTATAGGCAATTATAAAACCATTAAAAAAATAATTTTTCGCCCAGCGTGGGACTTCAATTCAGGGCGCTGCAGATTTGAATTTGACCCATACATTTAGACTTCCTAGGTCAATGGGAGATAACTTACGGGGATCTTCTAAAATATATATAAAATATATGTAAAAGAAAAATGCCATTTTGAATATTTGAACTTCAATTGCGCCTGACGGAGACAGGCTTAACCCACTAGTCTACATATATAATTTCCAATTGTGTGTCCGGATGTCCGGATGTCCAGATGTCTGTCTGTCTTTCCAGACCCTCCAGAAGGCCCCAGCAGACTTAGGAAGTTGAAATTTGGCACACTTATAGTACGAAACACGGGACAGATCCTTACGTAGCCGGATTTTCGGATTTCTCCCCGGGGGTCAACATAGGGGGCTTTTTAGAAAAAAACTTCATAGAACACAATAGGCCATGGATGGATATTTGGTTGCCTTCGTTACCAATAACAAACTCAGAAACATTCTGATATCAAATGTCAAATAAGTTTGCAAATAATTACAATTTTTTTAATTAAGCTAATAGTCAGTTGAAAAAAGTGTAGAATAATTCTGTGCGCAATGAGTTATTAGTTTACAGATTATTTTTCGTCTTATAGTAGTAAAACAGTGAAAGTGTGAATATTACAATTTAGTGCAAGCGTCATACTTCTGTATTCAAAATATGAACACCGCATTTTGCCCAGCGTGGGACTTCAACTCAGGGCGCTGCAGATTTGAATTTGACTCATACATTTAGACTTCCTAGGTCAACGGGACATAACTTAAGGGGATCTTCTTAAATATATGTAAAAGAAAAATGGCATTTTGAATATTTGAACTTCAATTCGATGGTTTGGTTCCAAATGTGGCTAACAGCAAAATGTTCAATTTTGACAATTTTGAGCTTTCTACGCAGTGTCACTAAAAGTATCGTTTTCTTTTGGTTCCAAATGTAGTTTTAAGCATTATTTGACATATGGCGCCACAATTAAAGATTCAAAAAGTATCTATCTACATAATAAAATCAGTTTTTAATTCCATAAATGTCTAACATCACAGCCACATTTTTGTAGATAGCTACATATGGAATAAGACCATCGAATTGCGCCTGACGGAGACAGGCTTAACCCACTAGTTCACAAATAAAAGCGATTGAATTCGCGCAAATTCAATACACGTTGAGAATTTAATGATAATGATTCTCATCTTTTCTATCCTATATATTACATTTACACCCGGGCGAAGCCGGACTGGGCCGCTAGTTGTATAATAAAGAAGTCATCGTCATTGTCAACACAGAATGTTTCAGGAGGAATGTTATACATTTTAGTATGTTATAGTATCGTTCATTTTGAGCAAAACAGTTCCTATTTTGTGTATAATCTTTTTTGCACTCTTTTTGTAAAAAAGAGAAACGACGACCGATTTTGATAAAATTTCTTTCGGATCAAAGTGACGTTAACATGCTTCGATTAACACCCTAACGAAGTCCATATAGTTTTTTATTCGCGAGATTTTGTGTAAAATCTACTTTTTTGGAGTCTACGTGGTTAAAAAAGAACTACTGGACCGATTTTGAAAATTTTTCTTTCATAATATATTTACATTTATAGGCGTTGAGTAGTACCCTAACGTAGTCGATATCATTTTTTATTCTGGAGATTTTGTGTTAGAAAGAAATGACCACGTACAACGGAATGAGCAAAGTTACCGTTGCATTTTTTGTTTAGTACATAAGACGACTTTATAAAAAATGTTTGCAGTTAAAACAAAAACCACGCCTCTATTTGTCATTTCGTCACTAACGTCTATATGCACGCATAATAACTCGACGCGCTAGAACTACAGAGTCACGTGATCAGCGTTAGTGACGTAACCAGGTATTAAAATTTAAAAATTTGTATGTGCGTAAATTATCGGCACATTGAAATGGAATATTGGTCTCCTATAAAATAGCTGTTTTTCATACCTTTATAGCTGTAGTAAACTGTTCCATTTCGCACGAGTGTATAATGCAAAACAAAAGAAATGCGATTGTACCAATCCAATAGCAATTTCCCTGTCAGTTGCCATTTAAAACAATGTGAGGAACAGAGACAGCAGAGTAGGCGTAGTCTAAGTGTTCGTAAACAATCCAAACTGATTCCAATATGACTGCGAACACTCAACTATCAAACTTATAAATATATACTTATGAAGTGAAAATCAGCTGTTTTATAGGGGGTACGTGCAAAAAATATGCACGCAGGTGTAAAAAAAACATTCACCGTAAAATTTTGGTTAAGTTTTAGTCTTTATAACTTTTTTTTTTAGTCCGATTTTAATAATTTTTTAGAGAACTGTGGATACAATTATTAGTTTTAACAAAGTTTTTAACGTATACAAGGATAATTCAAAAATTGTCTTTTTTTTGCTTATGTTCAAAACACTCTGGAATAATTGAAAGACAAAATTATTCCAAAATGACAGTTTTCGTTAACTGTTATCTATTCTTTGCATTTTATTTTTGAATCTTTAGCGACGTATCTGAAAAATGCAAGAAATCGAGGGGAAGTAGAATAAACAAATAAAGGGGAAGTTAGTTTGTCCCCTAAATTACATGAAATTGACAAGGACAGAGTTTATAGTGTGGTGCATTTTGATTTGCAAAATAGTAAGACAAGGATGAACGACTTGAATCTGACGTTTACGAACAATTGAATTAATTATTAAAATAAAATAATAGTAACATAATTTCTGTAATTTGACGTACAAAGGTTAGGAACTCAAAATATATATTTCATGTAAATTCAGAAAGGAAAATATTAAATATCATATATTCACTATTTTCAGATATCAGAACAATTTTCGGATTAAACATTTTTAAATACAAGTATAACTGCGGAAACGTCACATAATGTGAGGTTAGATGTTGATATACTACAGACAATTCATATTAAAAATATTTTTCTGTAGGTTATAGTATGTAAATAAAACTATGGTATGAATGTGACGATCTGTCCATGTGAGAATTTTCACATGACATAAACATCAAAGTGCCCTCTTAAAATGTGTAATAATTTCGCCGTAATTATAATATTAAAAACTAATTAAAGAATTTATTTCTTTTTCGTCCTTGGTAATTAATATAAAAATTATTTGTCGGGAAATTACAGTTATTAAAGCTTGATAAAGTTCCAAACAAGGAACGAAACGTCGCTGTAAATAAAAAATTAAGTGTTTATTTAAAAGTCCTTTTTCCCGACAAATAATTTTTATACTAATTAAAGAAGTTAAACTTCTTATGTGAGCTTATGAGGGTGAGGCCCATTATATATATATATATTTTTTTTTTTTGTTTATGTTAATACGTGCATTGTTCGATCGTTACATAATGTTACACCTCGTATCTACATAAAAACTGCATTTATACGCTCTTGATAAAAAAAACTAAGACTTTTTAGAAGATCATTTTAGTTTACATATAAGTAAAACTGTTTTTGAAATTAAGTTTTTTAATATATATGATATGGCGTAAAAAAGTGTACGATGCACGGCCAGTGCGGTGCCGTCGCCTCGCGACCACTCGACCCCCTTCACGCCGCCTGTAACCCAATCTATGCCCTCCATAGTTCGCCATGATGATTATTATTTGGATGCTGTTGATAGTTGCCAGAAGAAATTTGATATCACAACAACGTATATAAAAATAAACGTCCCCGACTCACTTGCCCACTTACTCATCTATCCGAATTGTATTGCGACGGGAAATAATTGTTTTGGGTGGCCATTATTATAGAGGTGCATAAGAGGACAGCAAAGAAATCAGCGATTCTAGATCAATGCTAATGTAACAAAAGTGAAACGTGTGTTTGTTTATTGAACAGAAATTTAGTTTGTTCAAAGTTCAACACAAAATATACTTGCTTTCGACAGTTTTCCCTTTTTAGACCAGGGTCGATAGTGTTGAAAATGGTAAAAAGTGAAATAAAATTATAGTAGGATGAAACCCATTGGAAAAGGTAGAGAATATAACAAAAATGAAAGGAAAAATAATTTACGGTTGATCTGAGGTCGGGAAGGGGAAGGGAGGAGTTTTTAAGGGTAAAAAACGGTTTATCTCGATTTCCGGCAAAACTACAAGTCCTATGAATAAAAGTTAAATGGCTAAGTTGTAGGTAATAAAAATATCTACAACTTTTGTTTTTACACTTTTTCAAATAACCAAGTTTTCGGTTTTTTATTTTTATCTTTTGCAAAAAAATTAATTTTTTCACGAAATTTGGTGAAAACTTACCTTTTTATGTCCCAAACACACAGTAATTTTTTTGATTTAAAATATTCATTTTTTCACTTTATTTTGACTTAATATCGAAAAAGCACCCTAATTTTCAACCGAAAATTCTCACGTCAAAATATATGCTTTTTTAAAAAAGTCGGTGGGCTTTTTGTTCCTTGAAATCTCTACTTTCTGATGGTATGAAAAAAAAATACATTACTACGGTAAATGCTCTCAGAAAATGCAAATAAGTTATCTTAAAATAGCAATAAATAGGCATCTACGCATATAATCTTAAAAGATTATATGCGTAGATGCCTATTTTAAGATAACTTATTTGCATTTTTTGAGAACATTTGCATTTTTCAGTGTATGTAGAAAGTTCTTACCGTTTGAAAAAAAATCCACAAATAAAAAAATTATGACATTTTTTCGAAATCGGTCAAAGGTCAATTTTCGCCGATATATCTCTGAAACGGTTAAAGATCATTTTACATATATCAAACTCTAAACACATAGGTCAGTTTTTCTCTACCTGTTCTGCAAATAGGTAAAACTGCCAAAATCAAGCAATTTGGTGGAACACCCTGTACATGTCAGACATCAGTACTGATTGATATCCGTCTTCAGAATAGTTCGTTTGCCCTCAGTTCGTACATTATGGGATTTTGCTTGATTTCGCTCGATAAATTTAACGACTTCAGTCGTTAATATTTATCCATCTTGACCGTAATACGGGCGCATAACTGTTATGCCATAAGGTTTACAACACACGGCACTGTGGTAAAGGCGAGACAAACACGGTAATGGATTGATCTGCACCGGAGATCACGTTACCTGCGGATCGATTACACACACACATAGAGACACACGCAAACATGTATGTATTGTTCGACCAACCAAAGAAAGTCTACCAAAAGAATGTACACAGGGTTCCTTATTTAGGAATGCGACTGCAAAACAAACGCACGTTTTGTAACTAATATATGCTAAGTTATATACAACCGAGCGGTGCAGCGTAGCGGTGACAGCGTTACACTCGCATCGGGAGGTAGTGGGTTTGAATCTCGGCGGGGGCAGATGTGGCTTAGGGCTTTTTCCTACTGTCTCTCGCCGAGAAACGGCAATCCTGTATCGGCCGTCTTGTTGAGGTTTTCCATGGTTTCCCTCAATAATTTCTACATAAATATCGAGATGGTTCCTAATTATATAGACCATGATCGATTATCTGTCAAACTCAAATGCTTCAAGGTGGCCTACCTTATCCTAAGTTCCTATAATTTCTTCGTTCGCCCGTTGCTCTTAATTAAACAAAAATAATGGGATAAATAAAAATAATGGTGCGAATGGTGTCTGTTATAGCATAAAGTCGAGAAATGAACGTTAAACGCATTATTATTACTATTATTATTTTATGTTAAGCTATACAAAAAGCTCCTGTCAGATTCCAGTAACCCATGGATACATTTGAATGGTAACCTGAAGCGTTTCTTTTCCAATATCCAGCTCTGCCAATGCAGAGTGTTGATTCACTGTCGCGCCTTTAAGCGAAATGCCATTGGCGTTACGACGTACGAGTAATTGATCGAACTTGTAGTTGACGAGATTTGTTTGATTTTATACAAAATTGAATTGTAGATATTATTTTATTTTTTTAAATTATATTTCTCTTGTCGATAATAGCATCACTCACAATGCGGGAACAGCTTCTCTGTCTATGGTTTTGAAGAATTTCTACTGTTGCACGCGTTTCCACTCTCCTTCCGCACAGACGTACTTTTGCTTGTCACACAGTACGTCGACTGTCTTTTGTCCGTACTCGCTGTACTACAGAGTTTTGACTGCTACCGGATAAAGTTTGTTAAAGCTTTGTGTAAATGATCATAGGTACCTGTGTACAAAAATACTAATTATAATTGGATGGTATTTAGTACGTTAATCAGACTGAACTGAGGATCGATACTTCATTGACCTGGACCTAGGATCGCCGAACTGGGATTTTTTATGGAAGCGGTATGTTTGTAATGAAATTGTCCGTTTTTTAACTGACCATTTTTTATTAACAAAAATATTCAAAATCATATACGATTAACTGATTACAGGAACGTCTTATTTTTTATTAAATTTCTTTATTAGTGTATTTGCCATATGGCAACATACACTATTGGCATCGGTCGGATGGCGGGACCTAGGGGTCGGACCAAAATTTCTCGACGTTTCATAACCTCCTAAACACTTTGGCACCATTTTTAAAAATGTTTATATATACATATATGTTTATATATATATAAGGAGTTAATTTATTTTAATGAAATTTGGCACACATGTTGGAATCCATCACCGCACGAAGCCTATTTAAAATGGGCCTAAACGGGTCATTTTAAGGGTGGTTTTTAGGGGTTGAAAAAAGTTTTTGGGCCCAAAAATACCGAAAAAATTCTCAGAATCGTTTCAAAATTGAAATCTAACCCTTTAGTAGCAATTAAAAAGTGCTCCTAAAATTATAAAAAAATCGGCCCGACAGGACCGAATTTTCAAATTTTATGAAAACACTAGTTTGCGTCTACGAATTTACTTCCTAAAGGTTGTAATTAATTTGGTGCAGATGTTGGATTAACAACAATATTTCACCTAATAAAATACCTGTATTAGCAAATACACTATATTGTCGGCAGGGTTTTGGCACTGCGACCCGGTTTTTTTTGTTTACTCGTATTTATTCACAATAAAATAAAGTAGGTACCTACATAAAAATGTGAAATGAGTAATTTCCAATTTTTCCAGGCGAAATTCAGTTAACAGTAAGACAAACCGAAACCGTAACCAAAAACCGAATTTAAGTCCTCTTAAAAATCGAAACCGATAACCGAACCAAAATGAATGTCGGTTTCGGTCTCTACTTGACGATCTAAAAAATCGATTCCGTTTCAAATGAGCATGATGCAGGGATCGACCACACGTGTTTTCGTAGACGTGTTTTATCTTAAACTGCGTAAATTGACATGCGTATATAGCGGCGTCAGGTTGGCCGTTCGCCAGATTCGTGTGAATTATTGTGCTATATTATGTTGGTACGCTTGTCCGACTTTACTATCAGTTCAATAGAAATAGATACTTGAAATCATCGGCCTCAAGCTGGTGATCAGATGTTTAGTGCACTTGGATAACTCCCTGAACACTTCGTTCCTGATCCACAAGGTGTGACGAGCGAATCGCGTGTTGATGAGGGCATTAGACTAGCATTCGGAAGGTACTGAGTTTGAATGCCGTCGGGAACAGTTGTGACTAGAACTTTTTCCTACGGCCGCTGCTGACGAGCGGTTGTTGAGGTTTTCTATGGTTTCCCTCAATAATTCCAGATGAAAATTGAGATGGCTCCGTATTCAAAGCCATTAGGAACTGCTGACGAATTGAGATATGATATTTGGTGGCAAGAAATTCAATTATTATAGTTGGACGTTTTCCAGTAAAAAAAATCTAAAGGTAGAGTTTGTTTTTCAGTAAATGGTTGTTAAAGTAAATCAAGTAAAGATTTAAATGTCATTTCATAATTTTTCAAAACCATGAAATCGTATCTACTGTTAATGTTTTTGGTAGTGTTGAAAAAATTGATAATTAATATGAAGCGGGGAAAATTTATTGAAATTAAAAAAAGTTACTCCAATAATGTGAAAATATGTTCTTTACATTAAAAAAAAATTATTATATACTACCATAATTAATAATAAATAAATTAGTACCTAATAAATCTAATATCTAAAATTACGACTGTTGGTTTGTTCGTTGTTCGGCTTCTATGCGTTCCTATACTATTTACTTGATTACGATAAAACTTTGATTAGTTTTTGTGCGCGCAGCCTGGCTCAAAAAAGATCTTATTCTTATTATTTTCTCAACTACTGTTGTCGGCTGTTGTTGCTGCGAGGAAATACTATAATATGGTGAAGCCGAAGGCTCCACTACTGTTGTCACTGCCGGACGGGAACTATAAAACATTGTTTCATCTCAATCGCGCACAAAGCAGCGGGTAGCTACTAGTAAATAATAAATTAATAATAAATAATATATAGATTACACAAACAATTAAAGGATCAGAAAAAAATCCATTTTTTTAGCGATTTTTCAAATGGCTGTGCCTTCGTTACAAATGGTTGTATGGGAGTAAAAAAAAAAATAATTTGAAGCTTGAAGTCTTCAGTTTTGAGATCTTTTAAGTAAAAAAATTTTCTAGTTACAGGTATTATGCAATCCTAAAGGATACCATGACAAAAAAAAATTCAAAATTTGTTTGGTTCTTTTTTTGGGTCCACGGACTTGGAAATTTTTTTTTCGACTGAACCACTACATGTACTGGATAACTTCAATTTGCTTTTTTTTGATCTTAATACGACCACTTCTGGCTGAGATATCGGACTTTGAATGAAAAAGAATCGTTTTGTCTTTGATCATCGATATCTCAGCAACCAATGATCCGCACGGAAAAATGAGAGTGATTATGAGCGTTTAAGAGCAAAAAACGTAATCTTTTAATTTTTTCTCAAAAATTCAATTGAATGAAACAAAAGACGGCTAGATGGATCAAACTGAAACTTTACAGGGTTTTTGTGGGTATATTGAGCTGTAAAAGGCACACTTTGCATCATTCGTTTTATCAATATTTTTAATTTAACGCATGATTTTCGAAAAAAAAACGCCCAAAAGCCCTTTTTTCTCGCTTTTTCAAATTGATGTCACGAATAGAAAAAATGTTTTTTCAAAAAATCGATGTTCAGTTCTTGTAGAGAATTTATTCAAGTCTTTGAAACCCACCTTCGATTTTCCGCGCGATCATTGGTTGCTGAGATATGGACGATCAAAGAAAAAAGATTCTTTTTCATTGAAAGTCCGATATCTCAGCGAGAAGTCGTCGTATTAAGGTAAAAAAAAAGCAAATTGAAGCTGAATGAACAAGTTATCCAGTACACGTAGTGGCTCAGTCGAGAAAATGTTTTCCAAGTCCGTGGATCCAAAAAAAGAACCAAAAAATTTCGAATTTTTTTAGGATTGCATAATACTTGTAACTTCTGAAAAAGTAAGTTCTGAAAAAGAACAAGTAATTGAAATTATTTTTCCTCTGGTAGATATTTATTTCATGCGATTTTTCTTTTATGTGTGACGTTTCTTAAATTTAAAGTGTCAAGAAAGAAAACATAAAAACTGGAAAATGCACGGGCTACAACTAGTGATTTATTATAGCAACTCTAGCAGTATGGGGCAGAGCCCTATGTTCTGTGCGCTGGTAGATAGCGTACTCAGATCAAATGTTGCATACATAAAATATCACATTACACTTATGGTGGCTGCGAGCTCAGATGTCAGTTCATGGATTCTTGTATCAAATACCGGGTTGAATAAAAGTCACGCGTTGAATTTAAAACCAAACCCAGCACGAAAATCACTGATTAGCAGTTGTGAACAGAGCTGTCGGGTAAGTTCGTTAAAAATGCGGACACTGTGGCCGTAGTGATAAGTAGGGATGGTGCAGATGTCTCGTTGCGGAACTTTTGCGAATGCTGATGTGATGCATGGTAAGATTATCGGGAGCGGGCCCGTACCTTGACGCGTGCTCGAGTTAAAAAATTCTCAAAATTCTCCCAAAATATTGTCAAACTTAATCAAAAAGATAGTTAAAATTCACTTAAAAATCGTCAAAATTCACCCAAAAATTTGTTAAAATTTACTCATGATAATGATAATAAGCATTAATATTAACTATTTTTACTATACAAATGCCCATTGTTAAAGAAAAAAGTAGATTTTAAAGACTTAAGATAATATTTCAATTTTTGTGAACCCTTGATATTTGAGCACCGGGGGCTTAAGACCTATTAGTCCCTAATGTAGCTATGCGCCCTTGATTTTTATTAAAATGACAAAGTTGTAGCGATTTTATTTTTTCGTATATTGATGTAAACATATACGAGAATCATAATATGATTTTCTTCTCTTTTGACAGGAATTCGCCGAAACTGCGATGAATGAATTATTGGGCTGGTACGGTTACGATAAGTTGGCCCGTGATGATGCTGCCCTTTTGCAGGGACTGCCGCTCGCCGCCAAGGGCCTACGTCCAACACAGCCGCCACCATCTGATGTCCAGTCCGGCGGAGATACGTCTGAAGAAGATAAACCGCCCTCGCCGATTGTATCCGGAAATAAAACTCCTGGTTAGTTCGCTAAAAATCAACTAGGAATGTCGATAAATCTTTTACCATTCCAACTCCACTAATGGAAAATGGTACTAATTAAGGTCAAAATTTGACAATGTTTTCTCGGTTTGAGGTTCCCCGAATTCAATATAACTGGCCAAGTGCGTGAGTCGAAGTTGTACACGAAGGCTTCCGTGGCACTGTACAATATTTATTAACTTTATTTTGTTTTTAGTGTATTGGCCATATATGGCCTAGAGGTCGGACCAAAATTTCTCGACATTTCACATAAACAGGCCCTCGTCGATTTTTTTATTCAACATTGGGCATCTGATGAAATGGTACCATTCATTGAAAATATTTTGCTCTGAAACGCATATATAGTGCTCTCGCGCTGATTATTTTTTGCGTCTGGGGGGATGTTTGGCTCCTACAATTTGTCTGGCTGATGAAATATAATTTTATAATAGTTGTTTAAATAGCATACAGTAGAACGTCGATAAGTTAAAACCCAAGGGAAACGTTAAAAAATTTAAGTTATCGAGTTTTTTACTTATCGAGGGTTGAAGTTACAGAGGTTCTCAGAGTAAAATTTTTAACTTACCGAGGTTTGTGGACTTTATAGAGGATGAATTTAGTCCAATAGAGGTTAAATAAATTTTTTATATATTCAATTATTCATTTAGAATCAATTATTTATTTATTTATTTAAACAAAGAAATCAGTAAAGCGATTTAGTGGAAGACTAAAGTGAAAATTAATTAAGTTCTTGGCAAAATGTTTTGTTTGGAGGGCGATGTTCAGAATATTTGTTAAGTTACCGAGGTTTTGTGATTTAAGTAATGGAGGTTTTATGCTTTCAGGGTAAGGAAATTCAAAAAAATTTTAACTTACAGAGGTTTTTAACTTATCGAGGTTCTACTGTATTTAAAAATCCAGCATTCAAATGTAAGTACTTTTTTTTGAGCTTTAAAGCATCTATCAGAAGTTATGGTCAGCGGAAAGTGTCTGACAATATTAAATAGTGGAGTGCCGTTAGACGTAAAAATTGTAAAACCTCGGAATCCAGGGCCGGTCAATGAATCTTCATAAAAACTTTTGGACTGTATTGTTAAAAGCTCAAATAAAAAAGTTAAAAAAAAAAATTTTTGCGATCTCGATTGCGGGGTGGATGCCACCCCTTCTAGGGGGTGAAAAATGTTTCGTTTAAAATAAGCACGGAAATGGATAGGTTGACTAATTATAAGCAATTTTTGTTCTATAAAGTTTTTTCTGAAAGTCCATACTTTTCGACTTATTCGCGAGTGTAAGTGTCAATTTTTCAACCAATAAACCTACGTTTTCAGGTGGTTTTTCCCGAATAACTGAAAAAGTAAGTATTTTATCGAAAAAATCTTCTTAGTAAAAATGTAGCTTATAAAAAAACAAAAATAATGGTGAGTTTACAGTGGCTGTAGACCCAATACAAACGGAGAACTACCTTGTTGAAGGTTGGTTCTTATTCGTCAAAAGCCAAAATTGAAAGTTTCAGCGTGAAGTTACCAAAATACAATGCATTTTTCGGTGGAAACTCATGGAGCATTTTTTGAAGTGCTTGAAAGAAGCTTTATTTATGTTTTTTATAAAAGTCCCTAGCATCAAAACTAACTGAGCTCTGACGAAAATAATGTTGGTCCCTATTTTTTTCGATGTCAAAAAATGTGAAAGTCACCCCCTTATTACCACACAAATTAAAAATAATCGTTACCACTTCACAATTCACTTTATTTATGTACTTGTAACATGCTCTAGAAGTTTGACCGGTTTAAAGTGCTTAGTTTTGAAAGGGCTAGAGCTGAAAGAACTCGAAAAGTTACTATTTTCGAATATATGCAAACTTTAAACGGCCATATCCTATTCAAGTTTCATCCTACAGAAAAAAAAACGAAATTTTTCAGAAAAGCAAAACAAACAATTTGGCACACTACAAAATTTTGCGTATCATTAATAGTTTTTGAGTTATTTTGAAGAAAAGGCAATTTTTTGCAAAAATACAAAAATGCTCTTTTCACTTCAAACTCAATTTTTTTCAAAACTAAGCACTTTAAACCTGTCAAACTTCTAGAGCATGTTACAAGTACATAAATAAAGTGAATTGTGAAGTGGTAACGATTATTTTTAATTTGTGTGGTAATAAGGGGGTGACTTTCACATTTTTTGACGCCGAAAAAAATAGGGACCAACATTATTTTCGTCAGAGCTCCGTTAGTTTTGATGCTAGGGACTTTTATAAAAAATATAAATAAAGGTTCTTTCAAGCACTTCAAAAAATGTTCCATGAGTTTCCCCCGAAAAATGCATTGTATTTTGGTAACTTCACGTTGAAACTTTCAATTTTGGCTTTTGACGAATAAGAACCAACCTTCAACAAGGTAGTTCTCCGTTTGTATTGGGTCTACAGACACTGTAAACTCACCATTATTTTTGTTTTTTTATAAGCTACATTTTTACTAAGAATGATTTTTTCGATAAAATACTTACTTTTTCAGTTATTCGGGAAAAACCACTTGAAAACGTAGGTTTATTGGTTGAAAAATTGACACTTACACTCGCGAATAAGTCGAAAAGTATGGACTTTCAGAAAAAACTTTATAGAACAAAAATTGCTTATAATTAGTCAACCTATCCATTTCCGTGCTTATTTTCAACAAAACATTTTTCACCCCCGAGAAGGGGTGGCATCAACCCCGCAATCGAGATCGCAAAAAATTTTTTTTTTAACTTTTTTATTTGAGCTTTTAACAATGCAGTCCAAAATTTTTATGAAGATTCATTGACTGGCCCTGGATTCCGAGGTATAAACCTAACGGCACTCCACTAAAATACTACTTTAGATTGATATTTTACAAAATATATATAATAATCAGCCATACAAATTTAAGTGAAGTGACTTTTATTTTTACTCTGTAAGTACGCAGACGTACATGAGACACTACTCAGAGCCTAAGGTTTCATGCATTTAAAAATAGGTAGTGTCTAATCGCTCTGGGATCTTGGACTATATTAAGTAAAATCGAGCTTATACATTTTTAATGTTTACAAGTCTTTCCAAAAACTTATTTTACACACTCTAATATACAAAATCTATACTTATGTAGAAACTTCTTTCTTTTCGTTTAAAAAAATACTCGAACCGAGTTGACATTAATTAAGCGAGTTATAAGCAAAAAACATAATGTTTAATCTTACATGATATAAAAATAGCATACCTTATGCCTATTATTCAAATATTAGTTAATACTCTATTTGCTTCATTAATATTTCTTCGCTTTTATTCAAATAATTTACGTTTTAATTAGTATAACTTAGATTCACTGTCAGTATTTCGACACAATTGTTATTCTAGAACTTACTTACAATATCTATTACAGTATTCTAAAACGTTAAAAATATAATTTTTAAGATGATTAAATTTGTGGGAAAACAAACTTTTCCGAGAAGAAAATTTAGCTAGATCGATTTTTTGTCCCCCAATACCCCTTTTCAGTGAATTTCTTCAAAATCGTTAGAGTCGTTTCCGAGAACGCGGAATTTATAAATATATAAATGTATGCACAAGAATTGCTCGTTTATTTATACGTAGTTTGAAAGTGTTTTCGGGGACGAAATTAGGGATGTTGACTGTATTCAAATAAAAACATAATTTTAACGAAAAGTAGTAGTTTCTATGATAGAAATACTAAAAAACACTATATTTTTCCTTATGTTTAAGGAATTTAATTAATATTTAATAAATAAAACCTAATAAAATCACTCTCAAGTCACGTGACAACAGACACCAATCAGAGCGCACGACGTCATATGTTCAGCCGCTGTCAAAAAACTTCATTGTTTGGTTAATATTTAGAGTGTAATTTATTATTATTTGTTTATAGGAAACGTCAAATTACATGTAACTATAGCGACAACTACGAAATAACTTTTCATCACCTCCAGTTTACTAGCGTTTATGAGCACAGAATACGCATCTATAGAATATTACCTCTCGTGTACGACTCCGTGACGTCACGGCAGTCACGTGACAAGTATTGGCGTTTTGGACCGAAATTTAAAACGGAATTTAAAATACATGATTTTTAAAGCGTGTGTCCTATTTAAATAAAAATAATAAATATTTGTGGCTATATTAGGTACTTATGCACGATTTAAAACACTTTCCCAAAAATAGTCAACATCCCTATATTGTGTAGTAGCAGTGAAAAATATAAGTAGCGTATGCGTAGATCAAAAACTCAGTGTTTCCGTTCCTTGGAAAATTCTTTTCGAGTCGAAAGTAATAAGTGAAAGTGACAGCTGCTTACGCGATTATTGCATAGACTACATATCTGACAGTTTGCCTATTAAGTTACAGTATCCATTTATGGTGTTTTTTTATGTTTTTATATGTGCACTCGTTGCAGTTACTACAAAAAGTACTATGTGAAACTCGAGCAAAAATGGCGATTAGCACCCTCGCTGCGCTCTCGCAGCAAACGTCAACCTTGTTCGCAATTGCCGACTTTCCGCCCTTCTACATGTACAGTCGGACTCACGTATTTTTAACACTGTGTATTTTCAACTGGCTTTACTCACGTATTTTCAAGTTTTTATTCCCTACTTCTGACGCAAAATGTCTGTTCCTATTCTGCTCAGGCAATAAAAAAATTCGTTTGAAAACTTGTAATCTTAAATTAATAGGACATTTTTCTGATTGGTTTATGACTGCCACGAAGTGAGGTTGAAGGAGAAGTTGGAAATACATGAGTCCCGAAAGGTTATAAATTCATAAGTCCTACTGTATTAAGTAGTAAAGAAACGGAAGTATGATGATAGTGTCGAAAAATGAACGATTTTTTTCAAATGTTTGTCTCGGTAAGAACTCCCGGATTCCGACTTATTGATTTTGAAGTCATTTGGATCAGTGGTTGAATTTTTTAAAAGTTTTTACTTTTTTCATTGCTGAGAATTATAAACTATCTGGTGATTCACGCTTTCATTAGAGGGTTGAAAGGGAACGGTTCTAGGAATCATGTTAATGTAAAGTACAAATTGTAGTTTTTGTTTCATGTCATATGTATAGCTGAACTAATTCACCTTTGTGAATTTTTAGTAGGTACAGTTAAAATATACATAATTTTCCGGATATTTTGTATCTACAATATCGTGAAGTAATGACTTTCTAGCAAATTCCACTGACATTAGAATTTTCACTGTAATAGATTTTTGAATAAGTGATGTAATTTAGCCATTTTTCGAATTATCTTTTTTAGGCTTTGCATGCGCTGAACTCCCGGGATAGATACTAAATTAATCATTTTCTAAACGCAAAAAAAAATATTTTTTTGATTTATATTTACATATTTTCCCAATTTTTTACGTGCAGTGAGCGCATTAATCTCGAGGCTAGGAAGACTTGATTTTTAAATGGAACTTTTTAATTAAAAAAAATCTGAGAAACGGTTGACCCTTCAGGCCATCCCTGGAACCTCTAGCTATTTTCGAGCTCAAAACGCTCAAAAATATACATATTTGTAAGTAAGTGAGCTCTTCGCACTCAAAAAAGTAAATTTCAATATTTTTTTCGAGCTTCACGAGCTCAAAAATATATGAATAATAAAAAAAAAACAATATTTGAAAATTATTTCAACAATGACATTTTTTAAACGAATCGTTCGATTTCTATCCAGTATATGTGGCGTTCGATATAGTTTTTTGAACATAAAAAGGGATTCGATGAGAAATCTAGAAACCCAGAAAAAACTTAGTTTCCTGCGTTTTGTGAACTCTTTGTACATCGAAGTTGGGTTATTAATTGTCTTTTGAAAGTAGCATTTATACGGCATTTGCAAAGTACAAAAGTGACAGAAACTGCTAGTATAAAATAACAAACAATCAACAATCTTTAACCCTTCAGTTGATGTGTTGATTAACATAATAAGTTGCTTTCTGTCTTTCTGATAAAAAGAAGGAAGTAGAATAATTTTTTAATTTTATTTTAATTCACTGATAACATGAATATTAGTAGATTGCTTGCTTAAACATTCGTACTTATTACTAATTTACTCATGACTTGTATTTATAACTAGCGTTTACCGGCGTTAGTGTTCGTTTTGATAAGAACCCGCGAGTGTAACAGTATAAAATGTACCCTATTTACTCAGCCCCAAATTTATGATTTTTTCGGACTGGGGCAAAAACTTGATATTGGCGCCTCCTCTCTTCAGGGTTTGAGATAAATTGTTTAAAAAACTAAAAAATATATAATGGGTGGCATTTTTTGTGGCCGGGTGGGGAGAAAAAGAATCCTTTAATTATTTTTTTTAAATAATTTGTTATCAATTTTCAAACATAATATATTATTAATTTATAAATATTTTAGAGGAATTAGGATCAATGAAAATAAAAGACAAATTATTATTTCACAACGTTTATATTTATGAATTATTAACATCATATTATAGAGCACCTGAAGAAGTAATAAATTATTACGAAACGTCGTGTTAAACAAAATAAATATTGACTAATTTATCTGCTCCATAAAATATCCTTTGAATTATTTATTTTAATTAAAAATTGAACTATTTATTTTAATCAAAAGGATCTGATATATACATTATTTATAATATATTATGATTTTGGCGTCCCCTGAGTCTTCCGCCTGGGGCAGGTGCCCCGGTTTACCCCCTCTATATCCGGGGCTGTGTTTACTTTTAGTTTGGGTACCTACCAATAGCGTTCCAAGTTTCATTAAAATTGGTTGAGCTGTTATCCTGCCGTGACGTCATAAACATTCTGGAAATACGTTTTCCCGTCTAAGTATCACACAAAATACCCGGAAATCCTGTACCAAAACGAAATTGAAGTCCCGTTACAGTTTCAGAAAATATTGATACTGAAAAATTTAGATTTAAAAGTGTAGATGACCGCCAAAACAGCTTTTTATTCATAGCAGTGAAAGATCGACGTTTTAGCGATCCACGCGCTCGTTGGAGGGTTAAAAGGGAACGGTTCTAGGAATCATGATAAAGTAAAATACAAATTGTAGTTTTTTGTTTCATATTATAGGTATAGCTGAAATAATTCGTCTCTGCAGATTGTTTGCCACAGTTAAAATCAAGTACAGTGATAAACTATATAAACTACAAAGTATTAACGATATAACATATTTAGAATGGTTTGTAAATATTGAAAACTAGTATTGTAACTCATTCAGTAGATGACACCTCTATTAAATTCGACGTCTGCCTAAATAAAAAAAAAGAAAGAAAAAGAAACAACGAATGCTCTTTGTCACCTGTTTACACTGATTATTGAATTGATTGATTCGTATTTTTTCGTTTTTAAAAATATCGATAAATAAGAAAGTTACAGCCAATTAAAAATTATCCACCTATATCGGCAAGTCGTGATTAATTTGTCTGCAGTCTACGTACAAAAAGACTATGGCACTTACCTATCAAAATAAATTCGTTTTTAAGTTAGTGAATTTAATACAATTAATATTAATAACAGATACAGAATTGCTCTGCTAGATATTAACCAAGTTGGGCAGGAAATCCTTTGTTTATAAAAAAGGCATTTATTTTTATTTATTAATATTATCATGTATAATTTATTGTAAAAACTTATTAATATTTTTTTAGAAAGAAATTGATTTTTGAATTTGAATTATGTGTTATGCAACTATGGGTACACAGCAACACCGCCTTTTGACCCCAATTACGAAGCTGGTGGGTCTTGACCGTTCAACTATTAACACAGTTTAACATTCTTTTCCTGTTTAATAAGTTTATATTTTATATATATTTCAACATGTAATAATAGAATTTTGTAGTTAGAACTTCCATTTTTATAAGAGAAAAAAAAAAAGATCTACATAGTAAGTTAAAATGCCATATTTTTTATTGAAATTTTTAAGATAATTATGACATTTTGTATACCATATTTTTAGGAGCAATTACAAATCAATTAGAACAGAATTAGTGGAGTGCCGTTAGACGTAAAAATTGTAAAACCTCGGAATTCAGGGCCAGTTAATGAATCTTCATAAAACTTTTGGACTGCATTGTTAAAAGCTCAAATAAAAAAGTTAAAATAAAAAAATTACGATCTCGATTGTGGGGTGGATGCCACCCCTTCTCGGAGGTGAAAAATGTTTCGTTGAAAATAAGCACGGAAATGGATAGGTTGACTAATTCTAAGCAACTTTTGTTCTATAAAGTTTTTTCTGAAAGTCCATACTTTTCGACTTATTCGCGAGTGTAAGTGTCAATTTTTCAACCAATAAACCCACGTTTTCAGATGGTTTTTCCCGAATATCTGAAAAAGTAAGTATTTTATCGAAAAAATCATTCTTAGTAAAAATGTAGCTTATAAAAAAACAAAAATAATGGTGAGTTTACAGTGTCTGTAGACCCAATACAAACGGAGAACTACCTTGTTGAAGGTTGGTTCTTATTCGTCAAAAGCCAAAATTGAAAGTTTCAACGTGAAGTTACCAAAATACAATGCATTTTTCGGGGGAAACTCATGGAACATTTTTTGAAGTGCTTGAAAGAACCTTAATTTTTATTTTTTATAAAAGTCCCTAGCATCAAAACTAACTGAGCTCTGACGAAAGTAATGTTGGTCCCTATTTTTTCGGCGTCAAAAAATGTGAAAGTCACCCCCTTATTACCACCCAAATTAAAAATAATCGTTGCCACTTCATAATTCACTTTATTTGTGTACTTGTAACATGCTCTAGAAGTTTGACAGGTTTAAAGTGCTTAGTTTTGAAAGGGCTAGAGCTGAAAGAACTCGAAAAGTTACTATTTACGAATATATGCAAACTTTAAACGGCCATATCCTATTCAAGTTTCATCCTACAGACAAAAAAACGAAATTTCTCAGAAAAGCAAAACCCACAATTTGGTACACTATAAAATTTTGCGTATCATTAATAGTTTTTGAGTTATTTTGAAGAAAAGGCAATTTTTTGCAAAAATACAAAAATGCTGTTTTCACTTCAAACTCAATTTTTTTCAAAACTAAGCACTTTAAACCTGTCAAACTTCTAGAGCATGTTACAAGTACATAAATAAAGTGAATTGTGAAGTGGCAACGATTACTTTTAATTTGGGTGGTAATAAGGGGATGACTTTCACATTTTTTGACGCCGAAAAAACTAGGGACCAACATTATTTTCGTCAGAGCTCAGTTAGTTTTGATGCTAGGGACTTTTATAAAAAATAAAAATTAAGGTTCTTTCAAGCACTTCAAAAAATGTTCCATGAGTTTCCCCCGAAAAATGCATTGTATTTTGGTAACTTCACGTTGAAACTTTCAATTTTGGCTTTTGACGAATAAGAACCAACCTTCAACAAGGTAGTTCTCCGTTTGTATTGGGTCTACAGACACTGTAAACTCACCATTATTTTTGTTTTTTTATAAGCTACATTTTTACTAAGAATGATTTTTTCGATAAAATACTTACTTTTTCAGATATTCGGGAAAAACCATCTGAAAACGTGGGTTTATTGGTTGAAAAATTGACACTTACACTCGCGAATAAGTCGAAAAATATGGACTTTCAGAAAAAACTTTATAGAACAAAAGTTGCTTAGAATTAGTCAACCTATCCATTTCCGTGCTTATTTTCTTCGAAACATTTTTCACCCCCGAGAAGGGGTGGCATCCACCCCACAATCGAGATCGCAATTTTTTTTTTTAACTTTTTTATTTAAGCTTTTAACAATGCAGTCCAAAAGTTTTATGAAGATTCATTGACTGGCCCTGGATTCCGAGGTATAAACCTAACGGCACTCCACTAAATAGCATTTATTACTGTAAAAAGAGACGATCGGTCTATTACAAAGTCAAACAAGTAAATTAATTATCATTAACATAATGTATTATCTCAGTCTAACGCACTAGCGCTCGTAGCGGTTGGGTATATAGAACAAAACCATAGTTAAAACAATTTTGAGATTCTTTTTTTTGTAGTTTACATAAACATGAAATATCATCTAAAGAATATGCTACACTCAATATCACCAAAAGCTGCTTAATTTTTTTCTTGTTCGCTTAGAGACGCCATTTTTAAAAATTAGCATCTAATAAGATTTATTGAGATTTTTTGAACAGAAATTTTTATATGACATGTGTTTATAATAATTGTCTGGTTGTATCAGAAGCACTCGAGAACGGGTGGACTGATTTTGATGAAATTTGATACCTACTGTTATTAGGACTGCTATACCGAAATTCCGACATTTCACATTTCCAGAACTTTGGACAAATTTAGGAACATATCAATTACGAAATTAATTAGAAGACTAAAAACTAACAAATTTTTGTGTAAATTGCGGGCCAGAAGATGGGTATTAACCAAATATTGCGGATCTTTTTGGAGTTATATAAATTATTTATGACTTTTTTTTTTAAATTAAGTTAAATATTCTAAGATTTTTTGTATGCCTGCTTTCTGAATTGAATTTTCATTCAACGTTTTGTATATCAATTTGTAAACATATTTTGCTTTTAAAAAAGATATGTTTCTTCTGCATGCCGTGTTTTCGTAGATCTTTTTCGATATCGTAACTAGTTCTGGAATTCCAGAAATGAGAACCAAATACCGAAACCAATTCCGAAATTGAGGATGATTCGAAATTGGAGACCCTATAGTGAACTCGCTAGTAAATTTTACGTCAAGTGACGAGTTAGCTTATTCAAAATGTACATTTTCTCGTATATAGTATCCATTTCATTTGTTTGATATATATCTTTTTAGTATCCTACGCCTATTTTTTATGCCAAAGGCGTGGAAATAGTTTATTGTAAACGTTTATACTAATGAAAAGTTTGACGTGATTGGTACGAACCGCGAATAACTCTATTGTTATTCGAAAAGAAACAACCAATGGCGCGCTTTGTCCAAGAGATACAAGCATTCTAGTTAACACGGATAGATGATTTATGATAGGGGAAATTGGTTGTACCTTTTTGTGTTATTATTTAAGGGGGTTGTCGCGCCTGGTAACCACCTAATTCGAAAATTTTTCTATAAGTATTCAAAGTGAAAAGAACGTTTGGGACCGAAATTATTTTTTTTCAACAACGCCTATTAAATAATTGCTTTTCACGCCTGTATATCGCCAGTAAAATGACCCATTTCGCACTAATGCGTACAGTAAAACAAAAGAAATACGATTTTACCAATCCAATACCAAATCACAAAGTTGTGATGGGACCTTATTTTTGTTGCGAGTTTTTCTAGGACACTTAAGATGAAAAAACGTGTTTTTGTCTGCTTGTTAATATCACCAATGTTCCTGTCATCAGCGCCGAAAACGACTGGACAAATTTTAATTGAAGGTGCATTACTTCTTCTACTTGTAGTCCTTAGATAATTGAGGGGGGGCGTTTTTACCGAGCATATTCTTAGACAGGTGGGAGTCAACCGACTAGTATCCAATCTTAAAGTACTTTTTATCTGGATACACTCGGACAAAGTAAATTTTCTATCAAATTTGGTCTTAACACGAGTGAATCTTCGAATAAAACTGACGTTCACGCGAGCGAAGTTGCTGGCAAAAACAAACCAATATGTATAGACGATTACATTTGAATAACCTATGTATCTATAATAAATGTTCAAGAATTTTTTTTCGTACTTCATTGCTGTGAAAAAACAAACCTGAAAAAATCGAAAAGGAGTTGAGTCTGTGGCCCCAATAAGTCTTGATGCTAACCTTACACGAACAAAAAAAAGTTTCCTTAATCGTGCAAAAATTCGATTGCCCAGGTATTTACATAGCCCTGTTGTAATTTTTTCGAAATTTCAACTGGGCTGAACCTGGTATTTAAAATTTTAATCTGAGAGTTTCAATTGTAAGCGGTTCTCTAAATTTAAATCAGGTTTTCGAATAATGAGACTATTTTATTATTTCTACTGAACACTAGATTTCTGAAGAATAGGAAATATAAATATTGTAAATGGTTATTTTTTTCCTGCGTCTGTTGATGGCACAAGGAGGATGGTCGATATATTGAATGAACGATATAATGTTTCACGATGCCGTAGCTCATTATTATCCGCCATTTATTAACTATGCTTCCGTTCATTAAGCCGGCTACTAATCAACAACTGTCTTAATTATTTTGAAAAAAAAATGTACGTACATACAATCACTGACTCTGGATGGTATAGCGCAGAACTGTCGCACGTTGCTTTTCCGTAAAAAGTCAAACTGAACCAGCTGACCATTTCTAAGTTAATTTTAATTTGGCGCGTGCAATTAGTGACCTAACTAGTGACAATCAATGAACATGGCCGATTCCCGGGGCCCCCAAAATTATCTAGAATTATGAATTTTTATCGACATCTTATTCAATTACATGCGTCATTAATGTTTGACGCTATGCTTCATGCAGGCCCGGGACAGGCATTAAGCTGGGGGAAAACGAGCGAACGACCGTCACGAAACAAAAGCCCACATACGTATTTGTGTTGAGATCAAAGCTTAAACAAGGAAAGAACTGTAGATACATACCTACTCAATGCATCCGATCGGTCTATTCTGCTTATCAGTGGGTGGGTAAGTTTGAAATTGGAACTGCATTTTGTATATTTACCTGTTTTAAAGTTGTCAATCAAAGGTAATCGGTAGCTGTGATTATTGGTCGCGCCTGTTTACAAATTATTACCTCTCAGGTTCAACCCAAATTAACTTAAATTATTGTTTCCTTTTTTTACTCATGAAATTTTTTGTCACTTATTAATAAAAAATAAAATTTAATATTTTTGTTGTTTTTTATATACGTACATTTTAAAAATACGTTAGGAGCATAGCTTCCGTCGTGTGTTCACGAACCGTTTACCTCTTTTTTATCATTATAAACCTATAATATACAGTTCAGTATTTAAGACCTTAATTTTGGGGAATCAAATATTTCGGATTAGTGAATATTTTGATAAAAAAACTTTAAGGCTAGGGCTCCTTTTTCGTTTTTTAGCTTGGGTTTCTTTTTCTGTAGTTACGCCATTGACGATAACATAAGCATTTAACTATTCCTGGATTGACTGACTTCATGAATTTAATGAGAGACAGAGATAGTAATTTATAGACACTCGACAACTTTGAATTAATTTTGTATACCAACTTTCCAGCCTTGTCACCAGAGTAGATATTGTTATACGTGGTATCATTGATAGTAACGAAGTATGATATGTGGGGGGAAGAAGAAACCATTCTTTCGACGTGTCGCAATAATTGAATGGTTCCGTGGTGATAAATAGATGTGATTTTTTCGATTCTCTTATGTTTAGTGTAGTTATGTGTCGGCTATGTCTATATCGCGTGTACACTTTGCAAGTCGTCTATATCTGGTTACTTCATTATTGCGTTTTTTTTATATATTTTTTATAAAATACGCTGTTATTTTACAGTATTCTATATAATAATTGTATATGTGATTAATATCGACTAGAAACTCTAAATTTTTAAAACTAAGCATATACCTTCTGTGACGAAGAAAGATTCAAATAATTTACTCTACGGTGAATAGGGTTGCCATTCGTCCTCTTTTGACCGGACGCCGTTCTCCTTTTTACGGGATCCGATGTTTAAGAAAGTTCCTACATTCACATCTATTGTTATAACGAACGCTTCTCTAGTCATAATTACCTACATCAAACGATAAACGAATATAAGAACTCAACTGTATGCAGCTTTAGCTGTCGAGCGTCTATAATCTATCGATTATTTCAATTACATCATTAAATAAATATATAGATATTGTAAATTATAGACGTCCGATAGCTAAGGTCATTAGCGTAAAACAAATAAATAAAATCGAATAAGTATTAACGTTTTTTGAGAATTTATTTTTTATTTTTTAGGAAAAAAACATGCGTGTACCTTTACTACTTGATATTAGTTTCCAAAAAATGTACTATAATTAGATATTGTCCAATTTTTACTGATTATTTAAATATATTTATGGGGAAAAATAATTTATCTGTATTTTTTCGTTTTTTTAAATAGGTTTTTTATAGCAATCGTTCGTAAATAGTATAATTTTTTTGAATGGAAATGTTATTGTAATACAGTTAACTTTTTTTCAGGATTGGCAAACGGTGAAAAAATTGTGGAGATATTTGTTTTGTTTTTTGTTTTAATTTATTGCATAAATAACTTCAACATATCGAGGTTTTCATTAATTTCATTTCTGCGCGGAAAAAATTGGTAAAAAATTAATAATATTTTTTGAAAAATTAAAAAAGAATAAACAATGAAAAAAGTTAACGATATCTAATGAGTTTTTAAGGATTCCTTATTATCATGTTTCATGCATTTTAAACTAAATGTTGATTAAACAGGATAACTACAGAGAATCTTCGTCAACAGGGGCGGCGCGTCGTCTTTAGATATTCAAATTACGGATAATTAGAACTGGCATTGAGCGATTTCAGTATTAGTTTATTTATAAATCTGTTCTAGGCCAATATAACCTCGATAATTGGTAAAATTTAAATAAAACCCTACGTCATCACGGTAAAACAAGAACCAATGAACGACGTGCGAACTGGCTTACAGGCAGCAAAGTAGGCGTTGCCTTCGTGAACAATCCGTATAGATCGAATAATTATGGTCAAACACGGGACTGTCAAGTATATTATATAATACACACTTATTATGAAGTGACAATCAGCTATTTTGTAGGTGGTACGTGAAAAAATGTAGTATGTATCTTGTTCGTAATGATTTCATAATACGGGTGACTGTTAAAATTCGCTGGGTGCTCTTTTTAACATAATGTCACTCGCTCGTATAATACTTTTATTTACGAGCGTGGTACATAAAACCACTATTTTGCACACTCCTCTATACATAGCTGATTTTTTCAATTCTGAAAAGCGGTCGTGAAATTGCACATTTAACGTTAGCGATGCTGCAGGGTTGCGTAAAGTACGTAAAATAAACGTGGTGGTATTACATTTCCATAATAAATCATAGATAGCATTAGATTACAACCTAACCTAAAATTAAAAGTGAACTTGCTCAAATTAGCTAAAAATCAGTTATTTTCTCTGAAGTACGTGCAAAATATACTATGTATTATCTCGTGCGTGATTATTTTATGGCTTGTGTGACTGTTAAAACTCGCTGGCGTGGCGTTCGTTCTAGCGTAATGTCATACTGCGTCATCTATATTATAATAACTAGCCGCTACTCGCGGCTTCACACGCGATTATGATAAACAATGTAGTATAGCTCGCTTGATAGCAATAGCAGTAGTGGAGCCTTCGGCTCCATCGTTTTAAAATCTTGCCTTGCAAGGCTGTGCTTCGCCGGGTCGTAACAACTGTTTTTTCGTCGACTTACGTTGCAAAATTGGTCTCTGTGAAAAGCGCCTTTATTCTAACGTGATAAAATATATCCTATGTTCATCCTGGTTCTATTCTAAATATTGGTAAAACATTTTTTAAATCGCTTGAGTAGTTTTGGAGTTTATCTCCTACATCTAAACTTACAAACTTTGCCTCTTTATAATATTAGTACAGATTTCGTCGAGGGATACGGTATACTGAATTGAAATCGAAATATCAAAAGTTATGAAGCATAAAAAAGAATGTTGAATCGACAACGTGTTACAATAATAAGCCAACACTCACACTCTAACCGCAATCTAAGTATTGTATACGCACAGAATTTATCTCGAGCGAAGCCGGACTCTCAGCTAGTAAAATAATGAATCACGCATTAGATACATAACGTACCAATTTTCTCACAAAATAAGAGTTCGGCGAGCATATCAATTTTACAATATTCTTATGAGCTCTCTAAATGGTGCTATGAAAAAAAACAGGACGCCATCAGTAACGTTATGAACTTTTCGTTTTTAAAAAAAAATTATATAACACTTAATTTTTTTGTGGTAGGTTGATCAGTTGTTAAAAAACTACTTTAGGGCGAGTGAAACCTAGAGAGAGAACGTCTATGAGAAGGCGAGGATATAAAAGAGAGCTCAGAAATACGAACATTACCGAGTACAGACGAATTCCTCAAACGTCTTTCGTTTTTGTTCGTATGCAGTCAAATTTATCTTGTACGGTTGTGGTCTGGACCGACCATAAAGTACGCCACTGGACGATGTAGACTACATCAGATCAGATACTGAAGGTACATACTACCTGTGTACACAACACCCATTAATCAAATTTCATGCTTAATTAATTTTTTGCTTCCTATGAAATACGAGATCTATCGCCTGCCCCCTTCCCACTACCCTGTGTATTTAAAATAAATGTTTCTGCGTTCAGTGCATCGCTGAATATCCTATTGCATCATCCGACTATGTGGGGCCTAAGGGTGGGGAGGAAGCTGTTCATTATTTACAGGTGGGGTCTGAAATCTAGCAGAAACATTTACTGCTTTCTCGTAAAAAGTTAAAGGGACCCTCAGGTAATCAGTATTATTTGTCAGCACGGTAATTGTTGAAAGTCTGACGATAAGTATTGTAGAATTAGAGTAAATATTGATTTTTTGAACACCTCAGTTCATTTTAATGCATAATAATAAACGGTTATCAAAAATGTCAAATAACAGTTACCAAAATAATTATTTTATCTGTTATTTGATAACTGTTTGTTATTTGTTTTACAAAATACCTGTATAGAATTTTAATCTTTAGTATATTTTTAATATAATACTTACTTTTGATAATTATCGATAAGCTGTTATATTTAATTAATGGCAATATTTACAAGTAACTATTATCTTTATTTGAATATAACAGTAATCTGTTCCTAGCAATTAATTACTGGTTGGTACAAATTGGGAAAACGTGAATGAAAAAGTTAGGGCTACCATAACTCCTGGAAATGTCAGTAAATTCAGCAATTGTATACACCCTGCATAAATTTACAGCTCTCCAAGTTTAATTAATCATATTAGAAAAAAACAAAATTATACCTACTAATTTTTTTAATAATAGAGTTCGAAATATATCAAATAAATAAATGTAATTAGGTTAAACTTTTAACAAATTAAAATTTTCCCTCTATTTCAATTTTTGGAAAATATGTAGGTATGTTATCGTGATTTGGTGTCAAATCAATAAAATATATTATAATCGTTTAAAATTCTTTATTATATATATCTTTATTATCGCACCTTTTTATAACAGTTCTTAGACATTTCTACATTAATTAAGCCTGGAAAACCTGAAAAAGCCAGACATTTTTAAATCTTATTAAAAATTACTAGTTCCTCACACTAGGTCTAGAGTCTAGGCCTTTTATTTACGGTTTATTTTAACAAACTGTCTATAACATGTATAATAATATGATGTAAACTTACACCGACATCAGACTGCCAGACCCGTCTATTTCTGGTACTGACTGCTGACTCCACAGCGCACTATGTTATAGAATATGTGTAATATTAGACATCTATTTCTTCCCGAACTTTATACGCTCTGCCACAATACGACGACGGGATGGGGAAAGAACGGCTCATGTCACGACGAAACAAAGAGATTGTTACAATACGTATAGGGTTAGAAAAAAACGATTTAAGTTTGAAACTTTTTTATGTATTTTTCAAGATAGAAGATTATAGATGCTTGACAACTGAGGTCATTAGATCTGTATTATTCATTTTCAATAGAGTGTAAGGTGCTCTTACTATTGCTGGAAAGCGAATTTCGTCTTAAGAGGAGTCAATGACTTTTTTCACTTTACTCCGACTAATGTGCATAATTGCCGCACGTGGTTAAGTTAAAACACGGCAATGACAACAGTAGTGATGCCTGCGGCTACACCGTATTACGATCGTGTCTCGGGGGATGCACCCCGCTCGACAGTAACAGCAACAGTGGAATTTCTGGCTTCACTGTATTGCAATTTTGCCTCGTGGGGCTACGCCCCCCTCGGCAAGACCCAAAAAGCATAAAAAACCTAAGAGCTACATTTCAAGTCATAGGAACTGTATTTTAAAAATTAAAATTTGTTAATTATTGACACCCTGTTTCTCCTTAAAAGACGATTTTAGTAAAACCCATTTTTAGTGGATGTCTTTATAGCGTAAGAGACATCCCTACCAAATTTCAGGTCTGTAGAAATTATAGTTAAAAAACGGGAATTTTATATCTATAACGTCCCCGCAACCACCCTTGGGAGTGGATTTCTGCAGAACTCGTTCTTAGCGGATCTGTACTCAACAAAAGGTACATTTCTGCCAAAATTTAACTCTGTAGGTCTGACAGTTCTAAAACGGGAATTTTTTTATCAATAACGCCCCCCATAACCTTCTTGGGAGTCGATTTCCGCAAAACCTGTTCTTAGGGAATCTCTACTTAACAAAAGAAACATGCCTGCTGATATGTACAAACTATCGATCATTACTTACGCAGAGTGCTTATATTGTACAAAGTTTGGACATGTCGGATTTATAATATTTGTACCTATGGATGATTTTATTTTTCGTCATCAGTGAGTTTGTGCTATTAATTTTATTTTTACTACACCCCCGAAACTTAAGAATATGACCTCTATGAGGTATTTGTTAAGGAGATTGTACTGTACTTATCGAATGACGTAAGGCAATAAGGCATTGATGTGAGACTTATGATCTGGCAGCTAGCCTGCGACCATGTCACGTCTAAATTGTGTTTTAAATGCTATGATAGAACTATTGATATCGGCCAATAATATGGATATTTAAAAATGACAAACACTACACATTTTTTTTTACTCTTGGTTTATTCTTAGACCGCATTGAAAGTTTTGATTGTACAGTATGCTCATACTAATTATATTGCAGCCGATTTTGCATATTCGCCCAAATATATTTTTCAGGTAAATCTTGCTAATAAAAAAATCAGGGCTGGACTTGGAGCTTGAAGGACCCTAAGCTAAGCACTGATATATAAAGATGGTCTCCAAACCAAAACATCTTTCGGCTTTACCGAATCTATGACCTGACGTACCTTCCGAAACAGTAACAGATGCTTCATAATTAATTGAATAATTGTTAAAGATTGACTATAAATTATATATTTATAACATTTCATCTTACAATAAACGCGCGGAAGATTTTATTCAAATTCTAGATTAAATTTAATAGATTTATTGATTTATACATATTTTATGAAGAACAAATTTCACAAACAGCCAGCAGACATTAGGTTAGGGTGAAATAAATTTTTGGTTTGAGTACGTATTTGTAAAATTTACGGCTTGGATAAAGTTCATTTGCTGCCTCCCTTCAGTTCTATTTTCTCTGCGTCCTACGCACTGCTTTTGATATTTAAAATACTTGTATGTAATTTGTCCATTAAAAATAAGAAGTAAAAGAAAATATAGAAATGTGATCGTGTTAGTGATAATACTATTAGCAGATTGTGTATCAAGGACGGAATGAAGACGATTTTTACAGAATATGGCGAAAGGAGCAGTTGCCCAAACATTTAAGATATAATATGTCATTTTGTTGTCGCTTCGCTCGAACTGTCAACTTCACACTCGTTAAAATCATTCTCATTCCGTCCTTGATACACAATCTGCTATGGTAAAATTTGGAAATAAGAAATGTTGTAACTCTCGTCTAGTTATACTCTCCCGAGGATGCCTTTCTTGTCTCGATAGCAATAACTTTCGTATATATCAATGTATATCGCATCCTGAAATGTCGAGACGATATTCTTCGAGAGCTCTTGAATCAATACAAGAAAGTAACACAGCAATACTATTTATGGTTGCATTTGGGCAGCCGATTCGATTGTGGTCCTTTACATCGTGTTTCAATTTTTGTGGGAGCCATCAGATAGTTGCTCAGTCCGGCCGACCCTAAATCGGTTCTGTGTTTAGTTATAAAAAAATCCAATTACCTACCAATTTTCTGTTTTACTCAGGAAGTGACTAAACTAAACTGGCATAAATAATGAACGTATGTTTTTGTAGTGGATTCGGAAGGTTAAAACAAATAATTATGCAGTTTCCTAGAATCGTAGTTTAACTCTGAACGAAACGATCATTAATATAAGACGGTTGGCTGATTGATAAAACTAAAAGCTTTGACTACCCCAAATATTAAACACGAGCCCTTCAAAACGTTTTCTCGGGAATCGTGACATTGCTGTTTATACCTACCTATTTTCACCTTTATTGGTGTCGCACTATGCTGTAACTTTAATTGTATGAGTTTAGGCGTTGTTTTTTTCGTAATATAAACAACCAAACCCAAGATTAGTAGATTACAGAGGCTACCTCGTTCCATCTGACCGACCAGCGAAAGCGCGCGGGAATGACTTTTGCTAGCGGACCGTAGTAAGTTTGAAATAACGTACTGTCGACTTTAGCTAACATACATTATGCCATAGTAGACTTGTTTGTAGGGTTTTTTACTCGATAAATTTGTTATCTACCATGGTGAGAGTTGGCAAACATACATTCACAATTTTTTCATCTTAAATGCGTTACGTCGAAATTATTTTTGCTTGTTTTGGCCCAGAATAGTATCTCATAGGGATGGGGATTGTGGGAAAAAAATAATTGGTTTTTTCACAATCGATTATCACAAAACTCGATTATAAAATAACCGATTATGCTAATGAAAAAATCAATTAAATCTCAGAAAATGTCATTCAACAATTATACACGTGTACACACGAAAAAAAAGTGAAGACAAAATTTAGATATGAACCTGATTGGGAAGACTTGAGTCTGAGAAACCGGAAAAATTAATTTCCCCGTGAAAAATCATCAAGTTTTGTTGACGAAGAAAAAATCCCACCTGTAATAAAAAAAATCTCACATCTTTGTGGAAATCCCCATTTGAATAAAGAAATGATACATTTTTTGGGGTTTTATGGGGTCGGATACACCCCAGCGGAAAGTCAGTCGTATACGGTCCTGTATTATAGTATCTCTATACAAGTACACAGCGGCGTTGTGACAGCGCACAGAAGAGCCTTGGGCTGCGCTCACAGAGAGGAAGTGAGTCGAGCATTAAAGCTGTCGGTACGCTCTGAATTTAAGCCAAAAATAGAGCTTCGGCTGTCAACTGATTGTAGACTTATTCGTCGACATTTTGCAAAAATTCTTTCTCTGTAAGGAAGATAAAGGACAAATCTACTACTACTTTTGTAATTTATGTACGATTTACTAGAAAAAATTTGGCATTAATTGTGCTAAAAAAACACACGTTTTCAATGTCACACTATGACCTTATTCGTACTTATTTCACAAAACTGTTCCATCACAAACCTAAAGTGACTCTTCCTTTTTCGGAAAAGTTTTTTAAATCTTCAAAATATTTCCAAAATTTAGAGTAATCAATTGACAGCGGCACCCTTGCAAAAAAATTTTTAGCCTCGTAGTTGGTACCAGGCACCAGCCAAAAATTGAAACGTGCGGATGATTTGAGCGAGATAGAGCTAAAGAAGGTCACACCTACAATATGTCTTTTGCCTACCTCGCCCCTTACCGCTGGATCTCAGCACAAACAAAATTCAGAGCGTTCCGACAGCCTTAACCAGTAGTAGATATACCTGGCGTGCAGACAAACTTGAGGATTTCTGTCTCGCCAGTGGGTCTTACGTCAGTTGTCTGTTCGTTCCCATAGTTTTAAAAGAACAATAAAACTTTTTTTCTTCTATAAAATCGGGAAAAATATTCTTTTTTGGACCGATTATCCGGTTTTAGGGTAATAAAATAATCGGTTTTCCCCACAATCGGTTTTTCGAAATAATCGGAATCTATTGGCAAGAAAATAATCGATTATTTCAATCGATTTATAATCCCCATCCGTAGTATCTCATACGCTTTCGATTATTTTGCAAAAGAACGAGTGGAAAATGGCGCTTTGAAATTTGTAACGATAACGTTTTTTGTTCTGTTCAACAGATGAATCTGTGTGCGGATGGTGCAGTAAAACGTTGCCGGCAGATTCTTGTCAGACGTTGACGTCGGCGCATGGCTCGTTTTGTTCAGAGCTCTGCTTCTCGCAGTCACGCCGTGCCTCCTTCAAGAAGAACAAAACCTGCGATTGGTGTAAACATGTCCGACACACGGTGTCCTATGTCGATTTTCAAGTAAGTAATTATTATTCCGGTCGCGAATATATTTATAGTTTTGGAATTTGGTCATGGACTTAGCAAACCCTGTGGGTGCTCATTTGATGACAGAAAAACTGGTGAAGTGAGAGATTTCGAAATCTTCATTGAAACCAGAAATTAGACAAGAAAAGGACTATAGAAATAAAGCGCACTTAGTACGTCGTTCATATTAGCTTTGTTCGCACTGATGACGCATGCGCATCTGCTTAAAAACGCTCGCATGCGAACGTAGAGATGGAAAAAACGGGTCTTTTTAGTGATCTGCATCTTTGCATCTGGATCCCGTATGTGAGCCGGCTCACTGAACCGGTTCAAAAAGAGTCGAGTTACTGCAGTCTGCCACTGAGTTACGTAGTTCAGTCAATCATATCACGACCTGTATAGAATCAATAATGCATAGCCAAACATGTGATGCATGAGTCATTTGAGCTGACAGATGCATCAAAGCAAGAACTGGTACGTAAGTGTAAAATGTGCTTCTGTGTGTTAAGTGTTTCACTGAGTTATGCGGATCCGCTGATCCGTCGGCTCAAAAAAAGTGAGTCGGCTCTCACGGATCTTCTGTCGGAGTCAGCTCTTTGAACCGGTTCAGATCTGAGTTACTCAACTCTATGCGAACGCTTTTACGCAAATACGCATGCGTGTACTTTATTTTGATTCTATAAATGCAATTTTTGCAGGACGGAGCATCTCAGTTGCAGTTTTGCTCAGACAAATGTTTAAACCAATACAAAATGCACATATTTTGTCGTGAGGCGCAAGCGCACTTGGAACTACATCCTCATATGCATTCGAGCGATACTTCCGTCCCGCAAGTGTTAATAACACCGGACTTGTGGATGCGCAACTGCCAGTCGCCTTCGTCGACAGAAGTGAAATCATCGTCGCCGTCGCCACCCCCTTCTCACCATCCGAATTTGTCAAATGGAAATTCTAGTCAAATTAAACCACCGACTCAAACTTCGCCACTTCCTTTAATTACCGTAACGCATCCTTCCAAATTAATGCCTTTTAGTCACGATAGCACTACAACAAAAGATTTACGTAACGAAAGAACGAACAAACATCGAACAAAAAAGCGACGTACATCGCAGTGTTCTTCGACAATAACCTCATCGGCCAAAGAACAGTCGCCCGTTAATTGTATGCCTCAAGATTTACGGATACAGCATACGGTTTCACCGCCGAGACCTGTCGAGGAACGACGTCAATCAAATTCAAATTCGAACGAACCGTCATCGCATTTACCTCCGGAAATGAACGAATTTCATAAAAAATTATCATCGAACATTTTTTTCGATTCCAGTATTCCTCCGCCGCAACGAGCGCCTAATTTATTTTTTCCTAGTAGATATCCGAATCCTATGTTTAATCCTGATCCAAGACTATTGGGACCTCAATTTAATTTTTATCCGCGACCGCCAATCTTTCCTCCAAGAATTGTACAACCCACTCCTCCGGCTCCGCCATCCGTCGTTCCACCCGTTACAGTATTGATACCGTATCCGATTATTTTACCCGTTCCTCTTCCGATACCGTTACCCGTTCCGTTACACGAGTTTCTTAAAGCTGCATCGGAGTCGATGAAGAAGAGACTGTCTACGAGTGAAAACGAAGAGGTTGAGACCCAGTCACAAAGTTGTACTACGCAAGAAAATGAACCTGTATTAAGAGAAGACAATACGAAAAAATTATCAGAAAATTGTAGCGATAATCTAGAATCAAAGACGTGTGATGACACAAATGAAAATACGACAATTAATTCAACACGACCGTTAAGGAAACGAAAGCAAGTATCACCTAAAGAAAAGAACAGGGAAATGTGCTTGAAAACACGTAAATTTAAATATTTATCTGCTTAGTAACGCGATTTTGTCGTAACAGCAATATCTAACGTGTTTTCCAAATATTTTTTTTACTAATGGAAAAGAATGAAATTTACTTAGAATTTAAATATTACACAGCTCCTCATTTGTTTATTTCGAGTTTTACTTAGACGCTGTAGATTTATTCTTTTTCATTAAAAAATAAAATTGATAAAATAATGTTTTGAAAAAAAAACACTATACGGCCAGTAAAAATTACATTTATTTGTTTGATATATATATTTTTTTTGTGTAATCAATGCATTGAAGAGAATGGTTTGCGTATACCCAATGTCAGTAATGTGCTTGAAAATGTTCACTATTGTCTGAGGGAGACAAAATAAAGTGGCTGCCAATATTTGTAAACGCTACTCGTCCGAGTCTGAATCACTGTGTATGATTAATAATAATAATAATAATGCGTTTAACGTCTGTTTCTCGACTTTATGTCATAACAGACGCCATTCGCACCATTACTATTTTTTCATCTACCACTTCCCGTTATTTTCTACATTTTTTACAACTTCAACTTATGTAATAGCAATGGGCGAATGAAGGAATTATAGGAAATTAGGATAAGGTAGGTAATTTTTGAACTAGGAGTTTGATAGGTAATCGGCCATGGCCTCAAATAAGGAACCATCTCGATATTTATCTGGAATTAATTGAGGGAAACCATGGAAAACCTCAATCAAGATGGCCAGTACAGGAATTATCGTTTCTCGGCGAGAGGCAGTAGGAAAAAGTCCCAGCCACATCTGCCCTCGCCGGGATTCGAACCCGGTACCTCCCGAATGCTGGTCTAGTGCTGTCACCACTATTCTACCCAGCTCGGTTACACTGTGTATGATTAGAAATGAACGTGACGAGACAGCCAGCACTATCTATCTCATTTTACTTTGCGACACTCATACGCAATCTATTCTTTGTGGCAGTGATCGATTAATGTATAATAGATATTTTTGTTATTAACAGATGGCAACAGATAAGTATTCTAACAGAAACAAAATATTTTGAGATAGTAAAACTTTTTAGACACGCTTTTTTGAATTTTTAAACCTATAAATTAATATTGTTAACAAAATTTTCAGCCCTGTTAGATTACTGGGATTCCTGAAGTCTAGTTATAAAGTAATTTTTTTTGTTATGTTGTTTTTTATAGTTATTATTTAAAAATAAAATTTAATTTATAAATATTACTATTTATCTTTAAAGTTCAATTCCAGATATGTGTTATAATAGAAAACAGTATAACGTGTAATTGGAATGATGAAAATAAATCAATTTAAACACTCATTGATTGCAATGTTTCGTCTTTATTTAATAAAGACTTTTTCAAGCTCAAAAAAAAATTTTTACAAAAATGAACATTCATATAATAAAAATATTAAACATTATGGATTATAAAAAGAAACAATGGTTTAAACATATTGAGGTTAGTCACACCATTGTTTCATTTTATTAAATTATTTAATCCATAATGTTTAATATTTTTATTATATGAAGGTTCATTTTTGTAAAAAAATTTTTTAGAGCTTGAAAAAGTCTTAATTAAATAAAGACGAAACGTTGCAATCAATGAGTGTTTAAATTGATTTATTTTCATCATTCCAATTACCCGTGATACTGTTTTCTGTTACTATTTATTTTTACAGTAATTATTAAATGTCATACTGCATACATACTCTTATGTATGTGTTGCAAAAAATATATACTAACCTTGAAAAAAATAAATCTCCTTTAAAAATAACTAAACATAAATTCTTCAAAATATTAGTAGGTGCAAACACTATACATAGTTGTATACTAGGTTTAAATCAGCACGTATACAGTGACAGTGTGTCAGATACTGAAGAACGTATTCATCTGTCGTTACCTTATTGTTTAAAATGTCGTAACCGTTTTATGTTTGGTCGTTATAGCCGGCGTATTATTATATCCGATGTTGTTATATTCAATATATATAATTCAGTTATAACGGATCATTTTACATATACAATTCGTTTTAAAAGATATGATATTTTTTACTGTGATAATTTTTCGACCCTCATACAATAGGCGCTCTTCTTAACTAACATAGACCTTGCCTGCGACTCGCGGGTTAAATGCTAGTTAATGATATGAAATATAGGGTGTTGAAGAGAACTCTCTCGAATGGTCAAGGTCGTCCCTGAAAACAGATTTTAACTATCTGCAAAGTCAAGTCAACACCATGCACAGCTGTTTTGTAAAGAAGCCATTATTGCACATTCACTAGCTAGAATGTTCTCTAGCTAGCTAGATCTCACTTACCTTCTCTCGGCATGTTGAAGTAGCCTTGTAGGAACTTGTAACGGTTGAAAATAGAATGGTGCTGGAGGAGAATGTGGCTACCTTGAGATGAACTACTGTGTAGAAAATTACCTGCTTTGCAGAGTTATGATTTTATTTTTACTGATTGGCGATTGATAATAAATGATTGAATGGTCAGATCAATAGATATTGTAGATTATAGACGTTCAACAACTCAGCATTAAAGTAAATAAATTATTGTAAAGGACAGTAAAATTTTATTCAAACACAGTTTCCTTTTTATCGTACAATTTACAAAAATATAAAAACACAAAAATCATTTGTGCAATATTCAAAGAGATTATTTATACATACACTAAAAACAATGAAAAGTACGAAATAACTTAACCTATTTTTTCAATTAAACCCACTTAATAATAATTTGTCAGTCTGTAACATTTTTTATACTGTTCGTTGTTTTTTAAAACAGAAATTTTGAAAAATAATCACAGCCAAAAAAATCTCATTTTTGCAGGTTTTCCAATAGTACGTTTGAATCAGAAAAACACTGATTTTTATATTTCTCTGACATTTCCGTGACCTAAAACAACCCTGATATTTCCAGGTTTTGTAGGTCAGTGGCCACCCTGAAAATGTAAAATTTTCTTTCATAAATTTCTATTTTAAACGAACATATCTTTTTTAACTACACATAACAATAGTGATGTTCCTCTTTATATAGGAACCTTTTGATTATCATTTTCATGTTACATATTACCTAAAAAAGTCTATAATTAAAACACAATAAAGATCTAATAGCTTGAGTGTGTGAGCAGAGAATTTAATAAATACTAGATTTTCCTATCGAGTCGACTATTTAAAAAATATTCGAATTTTTGAGTTCAAGTTGAGCCAAGTAATGTGGAGAGAAAACTACTTATTGAAAAAGATTTTTGATAAATTTTTCAGTATCTAATCTTCATCCATATTTACCTACTAGAATCAACTCAGAAAAAAAACGACGAATGAGTATCAAATACTGAATTATATGTGACTCAATCAGGGAAATAGCACGTAAAATTAAATATGTGCAAATATTACTGGTAGGTATATTATGTATTTTACAGCAAAGCCATAACAGTACGGATATTATTTTACAATGCATTTAAATCTACTTAAATTTTCAAATTTCATAGTCGTTTTCTTTCAAAATAATAAAAATATGTTCGGAATATTCACACATAGTTGCAGTACTTTTACAACTCGACCAGTATGCAATTTTTTTTCTAGTACATAATCTTCAATATATACAAGTAGGTAGAGTGCTTAAATTTAGAGGACACTGACGCCATCATGCGCAAAGACGAATTTGTGTTCAGAACAGTCTATTCTACCTGTGAACGGGTGAATAGATGAGTCGTCATTACTCTAACTAAGGTTATCAAAATTTCAAATTAATAATTCATATTAAGGTAGGTGCGTCCACATTTGTTTTGTGCGCACCACTGACGGCTTCTCCCACCGATTTTTGAGAGCAGGTTTCCGTTACGATTTGGTTTTCTCTAATTGTATGCACTCTACCTAATATTACATTATTTTTCCTGCTATACATATTTAAATGTATGCGTTTTTCTTATCCACACTTTCCATGGTATGAACAAATTTAATTTAGTGTTTGTTTTTTCTTAAAAAATATATTATTCAATTAGAATCTCTCATATTTACATTACTTTTGCATTTACGTCACATTTTAAAACACTTTGTCTTCATTCTATGCCGAAAGTACGTACTATCTGCTTCGATTTTAAAGCAGAAAGTCTAACATTTATGTACTCGCATACCGTCTGCCGAAACAGTTCTGTCATGCGCACTGATACGTGAGACTGATGTTTGCCAGGTCACGTGATCGCCAGTAGGCAGTAATAGCTATCTGATATTATTACATGGACATTACTAGCTCCATGTGTCATTACGTATAACCTCAAAATTGCTCACTTGAAAGTAATTAGTCTTTTCATATATTGGTGAAAGTACGTACTTTCGACCGGGCATGAAGAAAAATAGTATCCACCACGCGGGCAGAAACCTGAAAGTCCTGCACTGCGCGACACATGATGCCCTTGACTTCATCTCGGGCATCATGACGCAGAGTGCAGGAATTTCAACTTTCTGCTCTTGTGGTGTAATATACTGTTTAGCTTTATATGAAAGATGTCAATTATTTGTAGTTAGCCGATATGTGCTAACCTAGGCTTAGGTCTATATTGGCTTATAGGTAAATCCGCCATTTGGTCTCTTCAAAAGGAACTTTCGTTTGCCACTCTCCAAATACATATTTTACAAATTGGCGGGAATAATCTCTGACAAGAATAATTAAACAAATTATGTTATCCATTTTTACGAGATCTTCTGGTATAGTTTTTTGAACAAGGGACGTCGATGCGTTTTGTACCATATGGTCTCAATATTACATCGAAATTCGGAGAACCGCATATTAAAGCTAGGCCCACACTAATGTTATAAATTCGATATTTCCCAACTTTGTACAATACTGCACTTTTTATTAACGTAGTATCGAGAGTTTGTATATATTACAAAATCCACGTGCTGCGATAGTTGATTTTTTTAATGAATTATGCAGAAGTTAGTTCAATTAAGGTATTTGTCGTGGTTAAGGCACACCGTCAGAAAATTCTTAATTTTTGTATACTTATTAAGGACATGATAATACAATTACCCTGAAAATTTGAAGTCGATCGACCATATATAATCCGAGATAAATTCAATTAAAAATTGGATAATTAACATTGATTGTATACGATCTCTGTAGTTCTGAACCAGTTTCTTATTTATAAAAAAAGAACTAAATGTCAGAAACTTTCCAAAAACTGACAATCTTTCAATGCATTTGTTATGAGTTTAAAAAAAAATAAGAAAAAATATTTGACCGTCTAATTATTTATAAATAACGGTTTAAAGTTCAACAATTTATAGAAAAGTATACATGCATATGAATACTGTATGGGTTACGTTTCCACGGGTACAGTCTTGCGTATAAATTATGGATCACTTAGCTACAAGCTAGTATACTTTTGTGGCGCGTATAATCTATAACTTTTTGACAATATTGTACTACGACAACTACCTTAATATAAATAAATTACATAGTAACGTAGTTTGTACTTGTATAGTTTTAAAGATTCCTAGAGCGAATTTTCAGTTTTCACGATTTTTTGCCTGTGTATTATTAGTGATCCAATCTGATATAGTAAAAAATATCGACTCCCAAGGGAGATGAAATAGGGGATAAAAGTCTAATTATCAATCTATCACGATATTTCCGGAACTAAGATACCTGAAATTTAGCAGACATGTTTTGCGGAAATAGACTCCTATTGATAAAAAAATTCCCGTTTTAGAATTATCAGAGCTACAGACTTAAATTTTGGCAGAAAGGTCTCTTTTGTTGAGGACAGATCCGCTAAGAACGGAGTGTTGCGGGGGCATTATGGATAAAATAGATAAAAAATGCCCGTTTTTGAACTATAATTTCTACAGACCTGAAATTTGGTAGGGATGTCTCTTACGTTATAAAGACGTCCACTAAAAATGGGTTTTACTAAAATCGTCTTTTAAGGAGATACAGGCTGTTAATAATGAACAAATTTTAATTTTTAAAATACAGTTCCTATGAACTTGAAATGTAGCTTTTAGATTTTTTATGCTTTTTGGGTCCTGTCGAGGGGGGCGTAGCCCCGCGAGGCAAGATTACAATACAGTGAAGCTAAAAACTCCACTGTTGCTGTTACTGTCGAGCGGAGTGCATCCCCCGAGACATGATCGTAATACGGTGTAGCCGCAGGCACCACTACTGTTGTCACTGCCGTGTTTTAACTTAACCGCGTGCGGAGCCGCGAATTGCGGCTAGTATAAGTATAGTATAATTTATAACCTAATTAAAAGGCATTGTGTCACATTCATAATTTAAAATTCACATTATAACTTGGGAAATTGCTTAACACAAGTACATAAACGACACGCTTTGTTCTTAAAATATTATTGAAGATCAGTGTTAAAATATATACACGCCACGTTATCAGATTACACATAAGAATCAGTTGTGTTATCTCAGAGCATCACACGCGGAGAAGTTATTATACAAGCACTTTATAGCATCAATTGCTAATAATTAGCAAATAAAAATATTCCCATTCGGCTAAATACCAGGAATATTTAAAAAAATGGGAATTAATAAAGTAACTCATTCGATAAATTAAACTGCTTGTAAAAGTCAACATACTGTCTATGTATGGGCCAACACAATATTATTACCAGTGCTTCTTGCTATAGATCAGTATGACCCCTTATTAGTAAATTATAGTCTTATTAAAATGTTAACTGCGCGTATTTTCGAGCAGATCTCAATTTTCAAAACTAAATTTCTAAAGTTATAAAGCCAGTTCGTGTGGTTGGTAAAATGTTTCCTTGTGAAGATTATAAGCCTAACTCTCATTTCCTTTTTATTTTTGAAGCGAAGCTTTTTTCAGACAATGGTAGCTTGGCTGTAGGGGAGTAAAAAGAGAAAACAATTCATGCATCACCGTTAACTACGCGCGCGTATTCTATTCACGCTTACTGGCTAGTGCGCTGATTTAAAACGGGTAGACGCGTCGCTTCTGTTGGGGGTCCCCTGACACTATCCGCTTTTTTCATATATTCTACTAATAAATATAATATGTTGACTATGCAAGCATCAAATGATTTTTTAAAATTTTATACAGTGTGCTTACAATAACTTAAAATCTTTAAAATTCATTGTTCTACTTTTCATTCTAGCAGTACGCAATAGTGAAGCTCTCTCGAGAAAAATTGTTACGAACAGTAAAATGCCTGTTTTATACAAAAGTAAAATTAAGAGTCGCCATTTCTAAAAGTAATCTTTTAATATAAATGTGAAACATCATAGTGTCAAAGAAAGATTCCTGGTATACCGGCATACTGTGAAATTACACCTCTGGCTTACTTATACGCATGAAGCAGTGTTTCCGAAAATACGTGTAAAACGTCAAATTTTCTTTCAAGCATCGAAACTCAATCAAACTACTCTGCCTATATACATCTCCCGCATTTTTGACTCTCTCATAGTGTCAGATCAGCTCTGATAACTGCTATACTACTCAATTAGCTTGGCGTCAACACCATTTCGAATGATGAACTGTTACGAACCACAAAAACAAATTGTGTCATTGATTTATTAAAAAGGTGCACCGAACAACACAATATAAGTTTCCTGAGAGTATATACAGTAATGAATTTAAATTTCCTAAAAATAGAAAACGTTAATTATACAAATCCCATAATGTGATTTGACCATCGGATCCTGCAGCGGCCATAACCATCTTGTCCCAACCTGCGACGAGCTCTTCAGAAAAAGCAATATCACTCAATGTTCCTTTATGTTCGGTAAGGACGGCTAACGGTCTTAAACTTTTCCACGAAAATATCCGTACGAAACCGTCCCAACCGCCCGATACGAAAACTTTACGATCTTTTCGTATTTTAACAATATTCGATCCTTTGTTTGTCATTCTCAAGTCACACTTCAATGCAATATTTAAGTTGCGATCGATTGTAAAAACCTGTAAATGATCGGAAGAGTTACCGCACACTCCGCGACCGTTAATCACATCGAAATCGAGCGAGGTTATGAATTCGCGTAATTTTGCCTGACTGCAATATTTGTGAGTACTCAAATTCCACAAAAGTAAGTCACCGGATTCGTATCCCACTAATAAATACTCGTCACTGTTGTGGGACATGTTTTTAAGGCACATAACATTACCGAACTTTTTATCTGCCTCTGGTCTTAGTTTGTATAAGCTACAATAATTTTTCATATCAAAAATTTCAACAGCCGAATTTTCTTGCGACGCTACTAAGAAATTTTTGAAAGTTATACAGCGACAAAAACCTAAGCCTGCATCAACTTCAAACATTTTTTTATAATCATTGTCGTTTGAGCTCTGCCATACTTTGATACTTCCAGTCTTTTCTTGTGTTATTAAATTCGTTTCTGTTGGTACGACCGATAAGATCGATGGGGCAACTTCGAGTTTGTGAATAACGCGGTTAGTCTGTAACAGAAAAAAATGAACGAGCAAACCATTATTTACAAAGAATATTAGCAAAAAAAAGTACGAAATCATTTGTTGTATTTTGTATGTTTGTCAGAATGTACACAATTTTTCTTGGAATAATTTGTCTGATCGACTGGTGTTTTTCTATACTGAAAAAAATTAAGGTAATTCACATCCTCCCGCGTTCGACTCGAGAAATGAAGACACTAGAGATGGGAAAAACGGGTCTTTTTAGTGATCTGCATCTTTACATCTGGATCCCGTATGTGAGCCGGCTCACTGAACCGGTTCAAAAAGAGCCGAGTTCTGAATAATATGTTACTGCAGTCTGCCACTGAGTTACCTAGTTTAGTCAATCATATCACGACCTGTATAGAATCAAGAATGCATAGCCAAACATGTGATGTATGAGTCATTTGAGCTGACAGATGCATCAAAGCAAGAACTGATACGTAAGTGTAAAATGTGCTTCTGTGTGTTAAGTGTTTCACTGAGTTAGGGCAGTTGCAGATATAAGTGTACAAGGATTTTTAATAAGCTTTCAAGACCTATCAGTTCAATAAAATCATTTTCTTCTTTTAAAACTGCAGTCTTCAGTTTTTTGATTGATGCGGAATTTTATTCTTTGTCAGACTATTTTAATTAACGTTTTATTATTGTTGAACTTTTTTTATTGTTAAATTTTTGTTATTGTTAAACTCTTATTATTTTTTATATTCTTATTATACTGTAATTTGTTTTGACTTGTTACAAACTTTTGTCACTGTAACTAATAAATTTCATTTCATTTCAATCGCATTGAGTCCGTTCTGTAGCCAGGTCGTGTCTGGGTGGTTAATTGTACCGTGTAATCAAATGCCATAGTCTCTACAACGACGCATTGCGCCCGAGCGTTGATGACGCAGTTCGTTCACACCGTGCGAGAATAGTTTTGTTTATATTTTGTCGGACACGGTGCGGTGTTGGAAAGATCTTCTAAAAGAAGGTCTGACATGCCACTCGGACGCGTCGGGCGCGGTGCGGCTATGTGTGTCCAGATCTTTAGCTTGGCTTTTCTGTTTTATGTTCATCGTTCTATCAAGTTGCTCAAACATATTTATTTAAAATATTTATAAAAAAAAAATCTAGAAAGTGCATAAAAATTGGATTTTTCGAAAGTACGCAAATAATTTTTAAGCCAGTATATTCGCAGTTAAAATCAGATTTGAAAAACTCATGCATTATGCAACCATTTAAGTAATCAGAATAATTTTAAAATGTGATGTTAAAGTCTAGACAGTCGAATTTCTTTTGTTTACATTGCATGCTGCCATTTTCTAAGTAATTTGCAATTGCGTATTAAAATGCTCTATGAATAACTAGGCATACTTACTCTATGAAAAATGAAGCAATAAGCTTATTCACAATTTTGGCAATAATTATTTACTGTAAAATTTCAGCATTATTTAAAGTTTGTATGGTAGAAAAACCGTTCGATTTGTTTTAAATTATATTTATTTGCAATGATGCAATGTTCGTATAACATGTCGTAAAGTTCTATATTGTTAAAAACGTTTACTAATTGTCATACTAAACAGTTTATATAAATGTAATTGCTTAAATATTGTTTATTTGCAATAATCGTTCTAAAAATATGAATCATTTATTTGTGAAAGAATTACCTTCAAGTTCCAAAAATGTACAACGCCAGCCTCAGTTCCAGCTAACAGTTTGGTTTGAGGTTTATCTGGTAAGAAACATAAACAATGAATAAATCCCATATCACCTCGAAGAGTAAAAATCGGATCGGGTGGCAAAACAGCCATTATGAACACTGAAACACTATTTTGCAATTTCTTCGCAGAACGAATTTTTATTAAGTCAGTTTTATTGTGAAAAAGTAACGATACAGTTTTGTGAAACTTGTCATTTATTTTCAAATTAGATGTCAAACTTAATCAGCGCAATATTTAGTATAGTTATTATTTTATTTTAAACAATGATTTTAGCACTGTTACAAAATTGCAATGAATATAACATGTGTGAATTGAAAGTAGCCAAATACATGCATCTGTCACACACAGCTGTCAAAAAGTCATAACAAGCACGCATGCGTGTCGACCTAGGTGCAAACCATTATATTAAGCTGCTAGGGCTACTTACGTACGAAGAACTATAGCTTATCAATGTATTTTACAGGTGGCGCCACTAATTATAAATTTTAATATTATGTAATCCTATGTATTACGATGAGTGTGACTATATATATATTAAAACGAGGCCCAGAGAGTTTTATATATGATATTTTTGCACGTACTTCCGAAATTAGCTGCATTTCACTTCATTTTCTAAATTTTTGATAGTTCACTTTTGAGCAAATGTCACTTAATAGTGGGTTAAAAAAAGCTGACAGACAAACGGTGATTTACTATGGAATTGGTAATGAGCGATCAGTTTAGTTTTACTTTACCGACCTAGTTTGTAATGAGTTATGTTATGTACCTGTATACATGCATGTAAGGCAGCTATTTTATAGGGGGTAAGCCAAATATTATATATATTGATGGGAAGCTTTTAAATTTAAATTATTTTACATACGAGTATTTAAGTTTACAGTACTTGTAATATAACTATTTGTTGTATTCAAGGGCTATTCAAGGGGTCATAAAATAGAACCGTGTCAGATTGATGGATCACATGAAGAGCAGCGAAGTCGTTTTTAAAGGATGGTCTTGCTCTGATTTTTTTTGAAATATTGAATCTTGAAGCGTAATTTTTAAGCAAATTAAGAATGTTCAGACTCATTATGATTATTTGAAGAAAAAATCCATAATATGAGTTAATAGGCAGAAAAAATTATAAAACAGTAACTACGTATTTTCAAACAGGAACGTATAAATCTTCATAAACTAGTTTCAATAAACACAGCTGTAAAGACAAAACGTAAAGAAAATTCTATAAAAATTATATAATAACAGTCGCATAATTTTTTTACTTCCTAAATATCAATGACATATTAGGTACTGAAATAGCGAAAGTCTCTACCAGTAAGTAATCTTTTTCACGTATTTGTATTTTTGACCAATTCTAGATGGTTGGCAACCCTGAAGTACGAACCGATAATAATAATTATCAACATGGATAAGTCATAGATTGCAATAGTTTGTAGTTGTTAGTTGTGTGGGGCGGTTTAGATTCGAGTCCTTGGGGATTTGTGTTTAGTCCTGGTTGTCCTACATCACTTTGTTCAATAAATAATGTATTCATGTACGCGCTACACACACCAAGTCCTTGGGTAGATATAATGTACAATAAAGGGACCACAACAATCATGATTTCTGTGTTCGGAAATTAATAACGATATTCTAACTTTCTAGCTGTACATTTTTTGCAAGGGAAATTCTTTTACCAATGTTAATTTCAATTTGAAATGGCGTCATCGAGTTTACCGATATATAAAATGGTAAATGGATTTTTGTAATCACTTGGAGTTTTTAAGTTGTTTTGTATGACAGTTAGATAGGAAAACTGTTTTCAGAATTTCGGTCTATCTGCTTGTAGTAACATCAGTCGAGAAACGACTGGAAAGATTTTGATGGAATTTTTGTATATTATAAAATGAAAAGCTGTAGAAAGGATCAAGAGGATTTGAACCTCAAACTTTCACCCAAAAAAAATTTTTTTGCACGAAATGTTACACTTTCGCGAACGGATGCGCTTCTGCAATTATTGTCTACCGACTCGCGCTACTGTTATATTTTTAAACTGTCTTTCATTATTTGTAGTCAACCAAACTTCCGTCGATTTTTTTGGGCTACGACCTTAATCAAGTGGCACCAGTTATCTACTCGAAATTGGTTGCCTTTCCAGTCACTGCCAGCATTTCAATATTTTGCTCATTGTTGACGTTCAGCTATTGAGTCCATACACTCAGTTCTTCCTCGAAGTTATCAACTAATTGTAAAATATTAACATTGTTTACTTTAGCATATTATGTCCCCAAGCTTCTAAGTTTCAGTAACAGCATGACCCAAACGAAAAACATGTTCCTATCGGAGAAAACATTGAAATGCAATTTGCATTCCAATGTTTTTTTGGGAATTAGCTGGCAGGTTTCCAGCTAACATATATAAACCGATTCTCTATTACACACATAGACGCTGATGACCTATAAGCAGTTGATTGTCTATAATCTACGATCTATCTCTATCGAAAAAATTCCCATATTATGACGCTTGTTTTTTTACTGCTGCTTATTAGTGTATTTGCCATATGGCAACATACACTATTGGCTTCAGTCGGATGGCGGGACCTAGAGGTCGGACCAAAATTTCTCGACGTTTCATAACCTCCTAAACACTTTGGCACTATTTTTAAAAATGTTTATATATATTATAGGACCTTAAATCCAGTCCCTGAAGGTCCCTAGGACCCTTCCCTAACGTCAGGAAGCAGTTGCGCTAATTTAAAAAAAAAAATTTTTGTCGGACTTTGCGTAATTTTTGAAAGTTTGTGTGAATCCAGTTTTATTGAAATTATCAAAATGATAGATTTAACTAGTCAAGAGGCAGTCGGCTCAGGGCCGGAAGGGAGCGCGGAAGTCTGTTTGTGAGAATTAGTTTTTTGAAGAGTTTTTATTGAAAATATATCGAATTTCGTTTCGAGATATATGTGGAATATCATTGGCAAAGTTGTGCCGTGTTTCTCGATTGTCTCCAGAGTTATTTTTCGAGAAAATATCGCTTTTAGTTTCACTATTGGTGACCGCGTGTGTAATGTGATTTCGTAAGATTGCCGCAGTTTCGCTATCGAGTGTTTCGTCTCGAGACTATCGTCATTAAAACATTCTAGTGCTTTCTATTGTGTGTTTTTGGCGCTGTATAAGTTTCAATTATTTCTGTTCAATTTCAACGAGAAGTCAGCCATTGTGTCGCCCTTGACAAGGTGATACTGTTCTGCCATCTAACGTCTCATCGTCCAGCCAAACTACTGGGAAATATATTTTCCAGTCGCAATAGGCTGTGAAAATTTCCATTGTAGAGTGGTGAGCTGTCTCAACAGAAAAATCTAAGGTATCTGGAAACTTTTCAGTTCTAATATTATGCAAGTTCAGTGCAGTTATAAAGCCTATTCAGTGGCGGATTTACCAGCAGTCTGAGTAGGCTGAAGCCTGCCATACACTATGCTGCCTATCGTCCAATCGGCATGACGCTGCAGGCTTGATTCAATCTGCAGTGCGTCCATATACACCACACACGATCAATTTAAACTGTCCAATCGGCAGTGACGTTCAGTTGAAGCCATGGCGCCACCAGTGACGGACGATGATGTTTTAGCCGTCTTGGGCATTTTATTTATAATAAAGAAACAAATAAAAAAAAGAAAAGATCGTGCGGCGTGGTGCAAACAGTGGTTAATGAAAAGGAATCAGTTTTCTCATACAAATTTAATAAAAGAATTGACGATTACGCCAAAAGATTATCGTAATTATTTACGAATGAACGAAGAAACTTACATAGAACTTCTATCATTAGTGACTCCTCTAATTGAAAAACAAGACACCGTAATGAGAAACGCTATATCGGCACACGAGAGGCTAACGGTTACCTTACGATTTCTAGCAACAGGGAGATCATATGAATGTCTAAAATTTTCGTCCATAATATCGCCTCAAGCTTTAGGGCGAATTATACCAGAAACTTGTGTTGCTATTTACGAAGTTCTCAAAAAGGATTATATACCGGTAAGATTGCTTTTTTATTTTTTAAATATATATAGTAGCTAGCTGCTGCCCATGACTTCGTCCGCACAGACCTCGCTAATCGCACAATGATGCCATCTACCAGGATAAAGAACAGACTATGTGTAAATCTATCTACCTACCAAATTTCACCCAAATCCGTTCAGCCGTTGAGGTGTAAAAGCGGAACAAACATTCAAACATCCATAGTCCATACTTTTCATCACATTTATAATATCAGTATGAGTATAAAGTATAATATTATTATATTACCATAATATGAGTAAATAAACAAATGTGATATCCTGGTCTGCGTGATCTCCCCATATCCCGGCGTACCTATTTTCAATTAAATTTATCTTTTTCAGTTTCCCGATACTTCCGATAAATGGAGAGAAATTGCGAACCTCTTTGAAGAAAGGTGGAATTTTCCTCATTGCCTTGGAGCAATAGATGGTAAACACATTGATATAATCCCACCTGCTAACAGTGGTTCTTATTACTATAACTACAAAGGACGACACAGCATGGTTCTCATGGCAATAGTTAACGCAAAATACCGGTTTATACTGGCTGATTTTGGAACAAATGGAAGAGTTTCTGATGGAGGAGTATTACAAAATACCAAGTTTTTCGAAAAATTGCAAAAAAAAACATTAAATATTCCAAATCCTGAAAACATCGAAAGTAACTCAAGATGTTTGCCGTACGTTTTTGTTGCTGACTATGCATTCCCGTTGAGAACCGATATGCTAAAGCCATATCGACAAGCTGATTTGGACAGCCACAAGGAGAGAATTTTTAACTACAGATTATCTCGCGCAAGACGTATCGTAGAAAACGCATTTGGCATATTATCTTCACGATTTCGCATTTACCATACTCTAATATAGAACCAGATAATATAGAAAAAGTAGTAATGGCTACCATAGCTTTGCACAACTTTTTAATGGAGCATGTTCCATATTCATATGCACCCCCAAGATGCTTATATCAAGAAAATATCAATAACGGGACTGTTGCCAATAGTGGGTATGATACTTCAAGGTCAAATATGGAAAATTTACAACGACGAAATCAAGGAAATGTATTTAATAATGCTAAAATTGTCAGGCAAGAATACCAAAATTACTTTGTCAATGAAGGCAAAGTGCCGTGGCAGGATAATTTTGTTTAAAATACAAGTTACTTTGTAAGTTTTTATTATTAAAGAAATATACATAAAAAAATCTTATTATTATATTCATTAATTACTGTGGTACAAAATTGACGAGGAAAGATGCTGCAGAATTTTCAGGTATTGACAATAAATTTTCCGGGTCCGGGGCTACGTCGCTTTGCGAGAAATGCTGGTCATTCTGTTGATGCTGCATGGTTGGAGATGGGCTTGCTTGATACGACGATTGACTGGGAGATGTAAACTGATATGATGGCGAGTTGTTTTGTTGTTGACTCTGCATGGTTGGAGATGGGCTTGCTTGATACGACGAATGACTGGGAGATGCAATCTGATATGATGGCGAGTTGGTTTGTTGTTGATGCTGCATGTTTAGAGATGTTGAAGAAGATGACATTTCAAATGAGTGCGAAAAATAACTTGATGAGTCTGAGTATCGTCGATTAGCAGGACCAGTATTTATAAGTTTATAATCCAGTGTCAAATTACCCCACTCAGCTTCAAATAAGACATCGTTTATTAGTTTTTCGACGAGCATTCTTTGTTGTTTTGGCAAATCCCGTAATTTGCTTGCGACAGACTTGCAATAAGTATCATGACGATCTTCCTTTCTAACTTCATCTCTGGGACGCTTGAAATGGCTATTAACAGATTCAAGAACACTGCTGACAAGATTGTCATCATTTTTTCTTTTCGGTATCGGCCTACTTTTTGAGTTGCCTGCTGTAGATCTATCATCCGATTGTTCATTTACTAGTTGTGAATTGTTCTCAGAATCCTGAAACAAAATAATTTGATTTATTTATTAACCGACTTCAACAAAAAGGAGGAGGTTCTATGTTCGTCTGTATATTTTTTTTTATATATGTTCACCGATTTCTCCGTCAATTATGGACCGATTTTCAAATTTTTTTTTTTCGAAAGAGTGCACTTCCGAGGTGGTCCCATCGGAACCAAGTCAGGATCTGATGGTGGATCACGGAGAAATCGAGGGAAACTCTCAAATTTCCAAGGCATGCATAATGTTTTTTTATGTATGTTCACCGATTTTTAGTGTTAGATTAACACTAAAAAGAGAAAAATAAAATATTTTTAACAAAAAAACTGAACCGACTTCAAAAAAGGCACTAAAAAGTAAAAAATAATTGCGTATTGAAATGTTTTGGAGTCGGTGTAGTTTTCGGAATAGTTTTCATTTTGACTGCCTTTTTTGAAGTCGGTTCAATTTTTTTGTTAAAAATATTTTATTTTTTGGCTATGTCCGATTTTCAATGACTGTTTGCAACTTAGAATATCATAGTTTTTATTCTGAGGTTTCCGAGAATAAAAAATGTGACTTTATCTACACTCATGTCGTAATATTTGAATTATGAATTAAAATTGATTCCTAATGACGAACTTTATTTCACAGACAATATAAAAAAAAATTGATACGAAATTTTAAATACCTCTATTCTTCGATATTCTTCATTTTGCGCACTTACTACAGGCACTTGCTCTATCTGCTGTTCTGCATCCATGTCCTCCACTTCGTCATCAATAGTTGAAACAGAAGCTCTTGCTAAATCTTGATCATCTATGAAAGATAATTCGTTGTAGTACCAAAGCTTTGGTTCATACACTGCATCTGCACTAGCGCCAGAGCGTTTGGAATCCTCTACTTTCTTTTTTTCTTTTTTGTACGCCGTCCTTAATGAATTGATTTTTTTTAAAACAATATCGCGGTTTGCCTTATCGTCTACTTCTTTGTACTTTTCTAATAACTTATCGACAGCTGCGTTTCTCTTGTCTCTGAAATAAATAAAAAATAATGAATACCTATCACTTAAGAACTGAAAAGATTAATATTTAATTATTATTTTCTACTTTTTTTGCGTAGAAGAGTATTTTTTTTAGTTTTTTTAAAACTACTTATATACCTATTATTTATTTTTTTAAGTTTAGCTACTGTATGCTACATTGTTAAGAAACACCCATTTTATTACATTGTTTGTTTGTTTGCAATTAGTTCACGGAAGCTAATAAAAGCGTGTTAAAAACGAATTCTGCAATTGTCGCGTCCACTTAACCATAAACATATACGTACCTGTTGTGATATAATTTGCTTCTCACTTTCCATAAACACGGTTCACTTTGATATATTGAAATAAACTCCAGTATCACTTCGCGGTACCGGGCTGTATTTTGCGACATGTTGAGAGAGAGCGCGCATCACGTCTGCCACTGACAAAAATTTTGACTCAACTGAACGCGACCGCCATACACGGTCTAATCGGCATGATCCAATCGGCTTGATCAAGCCAAAAGAATTGAATTTCGATTCTTCCGTCAAGTATAACTGTCATGCCAATCCACACCCATACACTGTCAATTCTACTTGATCCAGTCGGCAGCGTCATGCCGATTGGACGATAGGCAGCATAGTGTATGGCAGGCTTTGGCGGCAGATTTTAGGGGGCGGCAAATTTGGCCCAAAATGTTTCGTCTTTTTTAACTTCCCGCTAAGAAAATTGAAAATTTTCAAAAATTGGGAAGTTATTGGTTTCACCTCGATTTTCGAAATTTGAGTTTTTGTCAGATCTCGACGTTTTGAGATCCGAGGAAGCTTTTCTGACGATTTTTAAAATGATGTCCGTATGTCTGTGTGTGTGTATGTGTGCGTGTGTGTGTGTATGTAACCCTCTCATAACTTTTGAACGGGTGGACCGATCGAAACGCGGATTACGGCATCTGAAAGGAACTTCGTGAACTTAGATTTCCTGAAAATTGGAACAGATTCGGCCAGGTAGATTTTGAGAAATCTCAAAAATAAAGCTTTTTGGAAAGCAGTTTTTTTAAAATATTTTGAAATATTTTCGAAACTACCGTACCAATTAATTCCAAAATCTAATCAGCTCTATTCCTCATAAAATAACGTTAATCGCCGCAAACCGCATCAAAATCGGTTAATCCGTTCGAGAGATATCTTCGGAGAAACATTCTGAAAAAAAAGTTTTTTCAAAATAACTTCTCAAATTTTTGTTTGATTGATTTTTTGGTAATAAGTTATTTTTTTGTACTTAAAAAACTGCGTCGATTGCCGCAAACGGCATCTCGATCACTTCATTCGTTCAAGAGATATCGTTGAAGAAAAATTTTGAAAAAAATGGTTTTTCAAAATAATTTTTCAAATTTTCGTCAGATTGATTTTTTTGTAATAGATTATTTTTTGTGCTTGAAAAATTGCTTCGATTGCCGTAAACAGCATCTCGATCAGTTGATTCGTTCGAGAGATATCGTTGACAAAAATTTCCAAAAAAGTGTTTTTTCAATTTATCTTTCCAAATCTTTTTCAGAATTTTATAACGGTTTATAGTTTCATAGTTTCGGAAATATTTTGATAACAAAAAAAAAAAATAGATGTTCTTTTGTTCCGAAGATCAAAAAGAAATAAGGAGCTGACAAGCATGCTTTGATTAATTTTTACGTTAAATCATATTATATAACCATGGAAACAAATACCATAACCGTAAACCGTTAACAGAAATTTTATTTTATTATAATATTTCAAATGTCAATATTTATGAAGTTGGAATGATCCTGTCGCCCAATTGGCTGGAATTTTTCAGAATAGCGTTTAACAAACACCGTAGGGGTAAGTCACATCTCAATAAATTGGAAACAGCGGGAAGTTCCAGGGATGGCCTGCAGGGTCAACCGTTTTTCAAATTTTTTTTATTAATCATTATTCATTACTATAATTTTTTTCTCCATGTACCTAAATGTTACTAGGTCTACTCATACAATTGAATCAACGTATAATATGTTTCAATACTTAAATCTTTTTTTTTTGTACAACGTCGTTTTTGTAATTAATATGATTGCGAACTAGACTATCGAATTTCAGAAGTCAGTAGGGGCGGCAAAAATTTAATAGCCTACTGGCGGCAAATTTGTAAATCCGCCACTGCCTATTCTATTTGCTAGTTAAATAAAATTATTAGATTTGCTGTTTAAATAAAATCTCGAATCATTTTTAATTTGAAGTATAGAAACACTTTATTCAGTGATAATAAATTTAGCTTGTAAATTTGAACATAAGTCAATCTGTCGAAATTTGCATTGATGCGTGCGTTCTTGTCGTATTATACAGTATTATTTGCCCTTGAAACTATTAAAAGTGCATATCGTAAATACATTGTGACTTTTGTTATTTAAATAATTTATAGAACGTTTCTCTGCAACACTCTTTGCGTTCCGTATTTTAATGTGTGAATTGATTTTTTTGTACTAGTTATGTAACTGGATATCATCCTGCGTAAGGTTTAGCTTAGCAAATGCTGACATAACTATTTTGTAGACTGTACCATTAATTGAAGTCCAGATTTTTTTGTATCTGGTGTTTCAATTTTGTGTTTTAGTATACGTATATATATACCGGGTGTTTTTTTTAAAACTTTGGTTGGATTTTATTGTTGATATACCGGTTGAATCAAAAAAAGTTTTAGGCAAAAGTTGTTGGGTTTTGAGGGGGAAATAGTTTAAACGTAATACCAACCCACTCCCCCGACCCCTCGGCACGGGGAGGGGGTAACTTTTGTTTTTTAAATTGAAACTCCCGATTTTTATGATTAAATTATTTTTTTTGTGTAAAAATGAACAACTTTTGTCTAAAACTTTTTTTAATTTTTCCTGTTATTTTTGTGTCAAGTCTTGATAATGTTGATGATAATGATGAGGGGTGGGGGAGTATTCCGAGTTGCCAATTATCTTTTTTTTCATCTTTTCGTCTTTCTCCATTGTTTGTTTATCCTGTAGTCAGAAATAATTCCCTCTCGCTCCGCTGAAATTAAATGAATAATAACAACGATAAAAATTATAACAATTCAATTTTACCTTGAGACTCAATGGCCCAAGAAAATCAATGTTTGGGCGGGTATCCTGGGGAATAAAATTATCGGACCCATATTTTTTGAAGAAAATTTGAATGGTGCGCTGTACGGCGAGTTATTGGAGGAACTGATCGACCTTCTCATCACGCACGAGGTGGAAAATCAAATCGACGTGAATGGAAACCCGATGTTAAACGAAAATCTTATTTATTTTCAACAAGATGGAGCACCTGCTCATTTTGTGACGCCTGTGAGAGCATGGTTGGACCAACATTATCCAGACCAATGGCTAGGACGGAGAGGACCCATCGAATGGCCGGCCAGGTCCCCGGATCTCAGTCCATTGGATTTTTTTTATGGGGCCATTTGAAATCTACAGTGTACAAAACACCGCCTGTTGATTTACAAGATTTGCGGGAAAGGATTGTCAGCGAGTGCCGCAAATTAACAGCAGAAACATTCCGATCAGTGCGAGCCGAGTTCGAGAACGATTGTTCCATTGTATGGCAGTGAATGGAGAACACTTTGAAAACTTATTATCTTAATGTTAAAATAAAAAATAATTTAATTGCAGTACCTGGTGAGATTTTTAATGCAATTGGCAACTCGGAATACTTCCCCGCCCCTCATCATTATCATCAACATTATCAAGACTTTACACAAAAATAACAGGGAAAATTAAAAAAAGTTTTAGACAAAAGTTGTTCATTTTTACACAAAAAAAATAATTTAATCATAAAAATCGGGAGTTTCAATTTAAAAAACAAAAGTTACCCCCTCCCCCTGCCGAGGGGTGGAGGGGATTGGGTTGGTATTACGTGTAAACTATTTCCCCCTCAAAACCCAACAACTTTTGCCTAAAACTTTTTTTGATTCAACTGGTGTATCAACAAAAAAATCCATCCAAAGTTTTGAAAAAAACACCCGGTATATACAATGTGTGCGGGCAATAACTTTCGAAAGAGTTAATTTATTTCAACTAAATTTGATCTACGTGTTGAAATCCATTCCTGCAAGAAGCCTATTTAAAATGGGCCCAATCTGGCCATTTTAAGGGTAGTTTTTAGGGGTTGCAAAATATTTTTGGGCCCCAAAATACCGAAAAAATTCTCCGAATCGTTTCAAAATTGAAATTTAACCCTCTGGTAGTAATTAAAAAAATCCCTAAAATTTTAATAAAATCGTCCGTACAGGACCGGATTTAAAATTTTTAAGAAAGACTAGTTCGCAGATTGTGAATTATTTACTGAAAGGTGTAGGTATATAACTTGCTATAGAGGTTCGATTGATAATAATATTGCAATTAAGAAAAAAATGTTATTTCAAGGGGTGTATTAAGGAGTAAAATTTTTTATTTTGCCCGAAAAAAAAAGTTAAATTCGCATAATAAAGCCACACTGCCTGTATTAGCAAATATACTATATTGTCGGCAGGGTTTTGGCACCGCGACCCGAGTTTTTATTAGTGTATTTGCCATATGGTAACATACACTATTGGCGTCGGTCGGATGGCGGGACCTAGGGGTCGGACCAAAATTTCTCGACGTTTTATAACCTCCTAAACACTTTAGGACCCATTTTTAAAAATGTTTATATATATATGTATATATATATATATATATATATATATATATATATATATATATATATATATATATATATATATTTATATACGTATATATATATATATACGTGCGGGCAATAACTTTCGAAAGAGTTAATTGATTTTAACTAAATTTGGCGCACGCGTTGAAATTCATCACCGCAAGAAGCCTATTTGAAATGGGCCTAATCGGGCCATTTTATCGGGCCATTAAAAGGGTAGTTTTTAGGGGTTGAAAAATGTTTTTGGGCCCCAAAATACCGTAAAAATTCTATAAATCGTTTCAAAATTGAAATTTAACCCTCTAATAGTAATTAAAATGTGTCCCTAAAATTTTAATAAAATCGGCCCGACAGGACCGAACTTACAAATTTTATGAAAACGTTATTTTGTAGATAGTGAATTATTTACTGAAAGGTGTATATAATTTGGTATAGAGGTTCGATTGATAATAACATTGCAATTAAGAAAAACAATGTTATTTTAAGGGGTGTATTAAGTAGTCAACTTTTTTATTTTGCCCAAAAACCAACTTAAGTTTGCATAATAAGCCCACACTGCCTGTATTAGCAAATACACTATATTGTCGGCAGGGTTTTGGCACTGCGACCCGGGTTTTTTAAATTTACTGTTGAATTTTTTAACCACTTATAATTCATTATATAAACAACTGTTAGAAATTGTCTAAACCTTATTGCTAAATTTTTTGTACCTTAAAATCAGATTCATACTTTTACGTGGTAATCTTTGCACTTATTATTTACTGTGTCACATGTAATTTTTTATATTAAATCTTACAGCGTGTTCCCGTCAGGAGCTCCGCTGTCCGGCGTTAGTCCGGTTTTTAAATTAAATTAATAATCAATTGCAATTTTTCGTTTTTGCTTTGGTGGCTCCCCTGGTCTATTCCTCATAGGAGACGTGTCTGGAGGGCGGACTGTCAGTCTGGCGCCCAAATAAGTACCTAATTCTAAGCAGAACATCTACTCCTAAGTTGATATATATATATATATATATATATATATATATATATATATATATATATATATATATATATATATATATATATATATGCGGGCAATAACTTTCGAAAAAGTTAATTAAAATACTAAATTGCATTTTGATAAAATGCAGCTTTAAGAGGTCAAGGGTGGAACAACGCCGATGATAAAGCGTTTGAACATGTTATAGTTTGCAGTTGAATAATTGACTATAATAGATGTCGTAGGAAAGTTATTCCACGACACTATTAACCCATCTTCTAATCCACAAATGAGTACAGAAGCTCTTAAAGACGGACGAATGGCACGAAACGATCGTAGATTGAATTTAAAAAAGTGTGTCAGTGTCTGTAGAACTTTTTGTTCCAAAAATCGGTTTATGACTTCGAAAAAGAATTGAGCATATGACCTCACTAGCGCGGAGCGGTCAATTTCGAGTAGCCCGGAACGGCACTGAACTTAAATACGTCATTGTGAACGCCACTGGTGCATTGAGTGAATCCGTTGGGGGCATATTAGGGACTTGATACAGAGATATATGGGGAATCAAGTGACGGATAGATAAGTGAAGATACAATTGGCAGCGCCACAAGCTACAAGCGTCATCGCTATAAACCACAGCTGTCAGGCTTCCTGAGAGATGAGTATTGACAGACTTATTGGTCCGAGTAGCTTAAATGAAATACCATATGTACTCAAAGCTCAAAGCCCACTGTATCGGATCGAATCGACACGTCACGGCAGTGTATGCGCAAAATGGACGTTGCCCAGTCGATCCACTCCGACTAATGCGTGGGAGCTCATTTAACTTCGTGTATCGCAAAACTGTCGATCGTGCTGAGTCGATCCGATCCGATTCAGTGGGTGTGAACGTTAACCATGCAAACATATAACAAATTTGAAAAACCGTTTTTACATGTTTCATCGGTTGTGTAAAATACAGTTCAATTCGTAATTCGTATTGTTATATGAATAGTATACCTATGTTTCTTTTGTCAGTAGTCTATGAAATTTTCATTGTCAGTTTCGATTTTCTGAAGTAAAACTTCTTTTGAAACGGTAGGGTAAAATCGATTCATGAGATTAAAAATGTAAATAAATGTCGCAATATACGTATACTGTATACCTACATACTTTAAAAACCGGTTGTAGACATTTAGCTAAAGTGGTGGCGAGGTAGAGCGGCTGCCTCGATTATTATTATTATTTTTACAATAGGGATGTTAACTGTATTCAAATAAAAACGTAATTTTAATGTTAAGTGGTAGTTTCTATGATAGAAATACTAAAAACACAATATTTTTCCTTATTATTAAGGAATTTAACTAATATTTAATAAATAAAACGTAATTAAATCACTCCCTAGTCACGTGACAACAAACACCAATCAGAGTGCATGACGTCACTCAGTCATAAACATTATTAGACGCTGTCATATAGAAGGATGCTGTTCACGCTGTCAAACGGCTTAATTGTTTGGTTAATATTTAGAGTGTGAAATTTATTATTTATTTATAGGAAACGTCAAATTACATACAACTACAGCAGCAATTACTAAAAAAGCACCTCATCAGTTTACCAGCATTTATGACTGTATGACGTCACGGCAGTCACGTGACAAGTATTGGCGTTTTGGAGCGAAATTTGAAACGGAATTTAAAATACATGATTTGTAAAGCTTGGGTCGTATTTAAATAAAAAAAAACCCGGGTCGCAGTGCCAAAACCCTGCCGACAATATAGTGTATTTGCTAATACAGGTATTGTGGCTTTATTAAATGAAATTAAGTTTGTTTTTGGACAAAATAAAAAAAAATTGAACCCCTTAATACACCCCTTACAATAATAATTTTATTAGTTGAAATATTGTTATCAATCCAACATCTGCACCAAATTAAATACGACCTTCAGTAAGTAAATTCGTATACGCAAACTAGTGTTTTCATAAAATTTGTAAGTCCGGTCCTGTCGGGCCGATTTGCTTATAATTTTAGGAGCACTTTTTAATTGCTACTAAAGGGTTAAATGTCAGTAGATGATAATAGGTGTGTCCTGGACCAACCGATTTGATGACGTTTCAGGTCGCAGAATCACCCATTTTTACCCCCTCCACTTTTAATAATTTGTGCAATATTTGCATGGTGGTCGTCAACGACGACTCTCTCGACGTTCTTCGTTAATAGCCCCCTACCCCACCGCCCCCTCTTCCGCCCCCCATCCGACGACAAGAGTTCGTCGAGACGTTGCAACGGGGTTATTTTTTTACTGATGCGTTTGAATGGTATATTGTAGTTTATTGCAAAAGATAACCCCAGGTAGGTATGCAATCTGCAATACATGAGCTAGAGAGTTGTCTTCGATATTTTAATCGCCTACAACGTAGGCAGCCCGCACAGCTTTTTTTTTCATGCCAGAGCGAGTGTGTTTTCGAACTCGGGACTTTTAGATCGGCGTGCCGCGACTAAACCAAGTGAGCTATTGGGTTGACTTGCCACAGCGCCATTAAAGTGTGTATATAAACACGTCGCGTTACACAGAAACACGTCGCTTCTATGATCATTTAAGGTTGTACATTGTTATCAAGTACAATATGTATAATTGGAATTTATTACAATAGGTTATAATAATAAGCATGTATTTTATTTATATCAAACTCTTTATTTATTTAAAACATCATATTATTATAAAAATCTTCCTAGTAGCTTTTTTATAGGTTCAGACAGGAAAAATTCTAGAGGTTAGATAAAAGAATATTACTTCTATAATAATTGCCCTCGCAATAAGTTTTATTAATTTGTTAGCTTTGCACCTCTCCAAACTGTTCACTTTTACAATACATCACTCACGTACTATGCTATAAAACTGCAATGAGCTGTTATTTGTCAATAGCTAAACGTTGAGAAATTAAATTAATTACTACTCAATAATAAACCTGAAATAACAAATAACTTGCATAATTGTTTTAAACATAAAGTTTGTTTTATTTTATTACAATAAAGGTTAGATTACGTCTACTCAATAATAAACCTGAAATAACAAATAACTTACATAATTGTTCAAACATAAAGTTTGTGTATTTTATTACAAGATTACGTCTACAAAATACATAACATGCAATTAAACGGTACAAAACATTATATTAGAGCTCGTCACCGGTATCCTCGACAACCATTATCACGGCTCCTAGTTTTCATATGGGTCCACCGTACAAAAAATTAACAATGGGGAATAAAATCAAGTGCAATCTATGTGACAAAAAAATGTAGCATTGCAATACGTAGATATTATACAGACTGTTTAATTATCAAAGCATGTATTTAACATTTTTTATTAACATCAAATTTTCTTATTTATTTTATTTTAAAACATCATATTATTATAAAAATCTTCCTAGTAGCTTTTTATAGGTTCATACAGGAATAAATATTAGCGAACAGATAGACGGACATTCCATTTGTTTTTTTATCAAGAAGATAGACAGACAGACAGATAGACAGAACCATTTTTATGCTTTTTAGTACGTAAGTTTATTCATGATATTGAGTAATTACTTTGATTACGTTATTATATATTATTATATAAATCATTATTATTAGAAATCACACTGAAATAAAAATTGTTATTTATACTTTAAAACGAGTGTTCACAACAATCTGCAGAGATACTTTTAACATTAAGGTTCCTATCGAGAGAAAGAGAGAGGGAGTTCTCGTGTCTCTATTTTCAAAAAAAAACAGCTCATAAGAAATCATATTATCCAAGCGTTGTTTGGTTGTAGAAGTTTGTAAAAAGGGGGGGAGAGAGACTTTAAAGGTTTATATAAGGCCCTAGTTTATGTAACTTGAATATTACAAAGCTATAAATAGAACGTCAATCTGAAAAAAAGAGGCAGAAAGCATTGAGCTTCCGAGCAGTCAACAACGAAGAAGAAGAATTAAATAATTAACATGGCAGATAATACGAAATTTGAAGTTAAACGTTTTGGAATAAATGGTACACGTTTGATTTTTAAGATCAAAGAAGAACCTAAAGGGAATACAGGCGATTCCGTTTTATGGATCAAAAGTGCAATCAACGAGGTCATAGAATATATTACAAGTGAACTGACACCTGAAGACTACGTGGGAATTAGCTTTAACAGCTTGGATCACTCAACGGGTAAAAAAGGATATTTACCCTTTCGAAAAGCTAAAAATTTAACACTTGGAGACGTATGGAGTATTCTAAGCGGAATACATCAATCTTGTGGACAGGCATTAAACACAGATAAATTTCAAATGAGTGTTACATACGCGAGAAAAACCATAAAGTAATGAACATGTATTATTTAGAAAAATAAAGAATTTTAAAAGACATTTATACCGTGTTTTGTTTATCAGCCTGTAAACGTATTATTATTCAACGACCTTCTATGCAAATTAGTGATGCATGTGATGCGTGTGTAGGTTGTCATAATACCATATACTTTTACTTATATGTATTATACTGTTTATATGAAAGTAAATTCTTGCATGAATGTGTGTAGACATCGTTGTTTTTTTGCAGTGGGAGTAATGAACAAGATTGTATGCAAACATAGCTGGTTTTAAATGATGCACAAAAAAGTTATAACATAAGACGTGTGCTAATATTTATGTACAATACTTATTAAGCTATATTATGACCATAATATAATATTTGAAGTGTATGTATTGCAGGTGATAATGAAGTCGGACTTTCATATCGAAATAATGAAACCTGAAGTCTTTGTATGATATTCACCTACATAACCTACGTTACATGAACGTATTGCGATCACTTGAGGCAGACAATTTGTCATATTATGTTAGATAGACGTGTTAGTATTTATTGTTATTCAAAAAAAGAGCAATATCAACTTTAACTTTAGAGTCGTTTCAAAAAATGCAAATAGGATATTTTTTATGACAATGTACGTATTAATGTTAAATTCTAGCACTATTTATAGGTTGTCCACTAATCTTAAGAGAATAGATTTGTTCCAATCTCTCTCTAAAAAAAAAGAAGGCATTATTATCGTCACACTCATGTGTAGTAGATAAAAAGCGTTCCAGCCGAGGTATCAGGGGGGTGGTCAAATGGTCCTTTAATAGCTCCATACGAATTTGTCATCGTTTGTGCACAATTTGTAAAGCGATTATTGCAAACTAATCATTTAAAAACGTTTGCCTCTGTTTAATACTGACTAGTGACAATTCTTTATTTATTTCACGGTTGTTTTGGCGAAAAAATGAATGACGAAAGCAATGGCTATATATTTTCTATAACATTAAAAACGTTGTCATGGACTGGCAGAAAATAGCCTTACATATTCCCCAGCAACATTTACTTCAGCGTGCAATTCAATCTCAACTTTATATTACAATAACATTTACACAATTTTAAATTTGGGAAATTTATGTATTTTTTTGTGTATGAAAATGCTTATCTGTCATCGATATCTATTTTTTAGAACTTGTTATTACTTTTTTATTTAATTACGAAAACTTTTGTGAAATTCCATTGGTGATCGCGAGGATCGCAATGCCTGTTGTGTAAATAATCTGATATTACTGAATTCAACACTTTATAGTGACTATAATGATCAGGCATCACAAATTAATGTTTCACAATTTCTTTTTTTAATCAGAAGCTAGTTGATGAAAATTATTATTAAATATAAAAAATGTTATAGACTTTGAACTTTGCATAATATGCTAAAATATCTGTCGTATATTTTGTTCGCTATAAAAAAGAGAACAACAAAAAACACCACTATGAAAAGAGAATAATTATACATATCTGAGCTATAAAGACAGAATTAAATATCTGATTAATGATGCCGTGTCATGAATCTAATGCACATACTCTGACAAAAAAGTGCAAACTAGAATAGATAGTGTTTTCAACATTAAAACCACAATTTTTGATGAAAAAAACTTCTACTTTACGTAAAACTATTCTCACCTACAAAGACTGTGACGTTATGACAAGTTTAAATTATTGCTCCTGCGATGTTAAGTGATTTCGTGAATATTTTGAAGATGTCGTTGAATTAAGTAAAAATTATTATTAAATATAAAAAAATGTTATAGACTTTGAACTCTGCATAATATGCTAAAATATCTGTCGTATATTTTGTTCGCTATAAAAAAGAGAACAACAAAAAACACCACTATGAAAAGAGAATAATTATACATATCTGAGCTATAAAGACAGAATTAAATATCTGATTAATGATGCCGTGTCATGAATCTAATGCACATACTCTGACAAAAAAGTGCAAACTAGAATAGATAGTGTTTTCAACATTAAAACCACAATTTTTGATGAAAAAAACTTCTACTTTACGTAAAACTATTCTCACCTACAAAGACTGTGACGTTATGACAAGTTTAAATTATTGCTCCTGCGATGTTAAGTGATTTCGTGAATATTTTGAAGATGTCGTTGAATTAAGTAAAAATTATTATTAAATATAAAAAAATGTTATAGACTTTGAACTCTGCATAATATGCTAAAATATCTGTCGTATATTTTGTTCGCTATAAAAAAGAGAACAACAAAAAACACCACTATGAAAAGAGAATAATTATACATATCTGAGCTATAAAGACAGAATTAAATATCTGATTAATGATGCCGTGTCATGAATCTAATGCACATACTCTGACAAAAAAGTGCAAACTAGAATAGATAGTGTTTTCAACATTAAAACCACAATTTTTTAATGAAAAAAACTTCTACTTTACGTAAAACTATTCTCACCTACAAAGACTGTGACGTTATGACAAGTTTAAATTGTTGCTCCTGCGATGTTAAGTGATTTCGTGAATATTTTGAAGCCGTCGTTGAATTAAGTAAATTTTTTATGTGGCAAGAAACTGCGACTTCAGAAGTCGATTGCTACAGCATTTTCAAAGATTTCATATTTCATGAAGTCAAAAGTTGTCTGATAAGCTTACTAAGTACCAGTGATTTTATACACGGTTAATTTCTTACGATAAAGTTAATGTCGTAAGCTTTTTTTGAAAAATTCACAAATCAGATTTATACATGACGTAAAATAAGAGTTTTGGTCCGGTATTAATCCATAGTATTATATAGATGTCCCGGAGTTTTATTATTTTCTTTTAATGATTCTTAGTATAAAAGTGTTTAAATAAACGCATGTTTAAATACATGTTACTTTAAGTAGTTAGAAACAGTTACATGTGATTTTTTATAGTTTACATTTACGCTAGTTTGGATTTTCTGAATCCCTCTTTAGTGGAACTACAATATGATTTTTGGTTGATCGCCAAATAAACGTACATTAATTTAAATAATCATAAGTTTCGAAATCTAAAAAAAAAACAGAGAAATGTAGAATATTGTCCCTACTATAATTTCAGGTAAAATGATTCTCTTTTGAGTCAATTACTGAAAAAATGAATCTCGGATAGATTTTTACTGGAAGAATAGATCTTATGAAAAAAGTACTTGACACCCCTCATTAATGGCCTGCCCTACCCCAGTATATTTTATGGTAAACTTTAAAAAAAAAAACGACCACAATATCCTCTTACATCATAAAAAGTACATACGATATCAAGTCCAAAAAATTTACATGTTAACGACTCACATAGCTTTAACTCGCGTATTTCGATTAATTAATTGTGCATAATTGGAAAAAGGACGTGAGTTTATTGTCTTCAATATAACTGACAGAAATAAACTTATATATTACTAGCCCTAGCTGGAATTATTTCGTAGAATAACCTATAGTGATCAATCTTCTGGAGCTCATAAAAAAATCCAAGCTATTTGCCCAATATCTGCCATAAAAAGAGAAAGCACAAAAATCCCTTTACTATTCCCTCAAGTAGATTTTAGTTTGATCACGAAATGATCAAGAACAACCTCAGATATCACTTTCCTGTATTTCGTACAGTTTAACCAGCACGAGTGCACCAATTTACCTCAGAAACGTGTGTTTTACATTTTGTCAGTCGATGCTCATCCGCACTTTATCTTAGCATAACAAATTATAGCCTCTATTCCTCGGGAAAACCATTTCATTTAAGCCTACTCAAAAATAGAGTCCAGTCCACCCCAAACCAAGACGTGAGAGCAACAATTGCATGGTGAATACAAGAGTTTTCATAAATGATCGTGGATCTACCGAAAAAGTCATTTCATAGCCATTGGGATTGGGAGATAAAAATAGAATTCATCCATTAAATACTGTGTATAATTTTTTTGACAGTAACGAATTGATTCAAACCCAAACTATAATTTGATGCAGACAGGACTCCACTATAATAGTATAATAATAATAATAGTGAGGACGACCCCATGTCGCGTATCTATAATTAAAATGATAAAATTCTTTTTTTTAACGCACGTCACATAACTTTAACATATGCAATCGAGGGTCTATTAATAAACACCGATACTGATTTATTCCATAAATTTTTGCATGCGAATTGCTATAGCACTTATTAAAAATCGAAATATAGAGCAAAGGCTGATCTAAATAGTAAAATCTCAGATTTTAACTGAAGACTAATCTAAATGTGTGCGCTTAATTATATTTTTTTTCTCGTGTCATGAAACAATTCAATAATTATCGATTTTATTAAGATTTTTTATTATTATATTATATAAATGTGATTTCTTGCTTTTTCTTTAAAAATATCTAAATTAATTCGTTTTTCCTTTCTTTTTAAAAATTAATTGCACAACTCAGGAAGGAAATAAAGATATTTATCTTAACAATTAAAATTAGTGTTATAATTCTAAGTGGAAAATGTAAGAGTTTACAGTGTTAAAATCTATAATCATCTGTTAAATGAAATCAAATCATTGCCACCGCAAGCCTTAAAAAGGAAGTTAAAGAATGACCTGGTAGACAGAGAATTTTATTGTATACAAGAATTTTTTAATGTGTAATTTTAATATGTTTTTACAGACTTGCCATATACTTTTCTTGTCAATGTGGTAAATAAATCTACTTACTTACTTACTTACTTACATCACATAAGTTAATGTGAGACAGAAATTTAACACTACTGGTTAACCGACTTCAAAAAAAGGAGGGTTTCTCAATTCGGTAGTATGTTTTTTTATAAATGTTTGGTATGCGATTACTCCGCCGATTATGAATCTATTTGAAAAATGTCAACGCCATTTTATTCAGAACGCTACCGGATTGGTACCATATGGTTTTTATTAAAATCGGTTCATCGGTTTTTTTAGTATTAAACATTCAGAATAGATTGTCGTATATAGTAACAATTATTGTTAAATAATACCTGTATATTATCAAAGATAAATTGTAAGATAAGATGAAATGCTAACTTTATCTACAAATTGCAGAACAATAATTAAGAATAATTGTTACTATATACGTCAATTAATTCTAATTGCTAAATTAGTGGTTTGAATAAAATAACATTTATAAGCTGCATTCCAAAAAATTCTATTAAAATTAAATATATCCAAACAGCTGTAATAAAATCAAAAATATTATTCAGAATAGCGCTATAATAATCGTATATTATGAAACGTAAAATTCAATTCAGTTGTAGCAGGTACAGAATATTGACGACTTCATTGTCAGTGTGGCATTTAAAGCCCACGGTATTGGTTAGAGACATTCGTCCAGTTTCGCTGCCTACGCTTTTATCCATTCATAAATGAAGATATTCCTTTTATATAGCCACAGCTCATATAATAATTTGATCATATACATATATTAATATAATAATGCAAATAAATAACATGACTTTTGTTAAAATATTACACAAAATGGCCCTTCTTGTAAAAACGTGATGCGATACAGTATCGAGACCGTATTCTACAATTCATCTGATCTATAACACACACGTTTAGTCAAAATCCGTTTAGTAATTTGCTCGGAACAAACAAACTAACTACTTGAAAACTGCGAAGTGCAAGTTGCAGCTATGTGGTGTGCAGGACGTGCAGGTTTATGCTTGGGATCTTTATCCTTTCAAGTAAAACTACATATCACAGGTACCGCTCAATGTCAGACCGATACGTTCCATAACATTCATTGCATATTAATTAATAAGCAAGATGCGGTGACGTCAATCCATTAAAAATGCTCTATACCTGATATATAAGATTATTAAGAATTTGCTGAAATATTTATTTGTTTGAATAATTTTTAATGTTAAAAACCTGTTTTTGTTGTGCGTACCTCTACTACTGCTGCATACATTACCATTTCCGCGCATTGACACATACCTAACATACCGACTGTTTTATAATAACGTGTTGTTTAAATATTTTTCATTCTAAATTTATGACGTGTACTCACTGTACCCCCCCTTTTCTATTTGGTGTCTCTTTGGTATCTCTTTGGTGTCTCTTTGGTGTCTCTTTGGTGTCTCTTTGGTGTCTGTATGCTGTCTGTTTGGTGTCTGTTTGGTGTCTGTTTGGGGTCTGTTTGGGGTCTCTTTGGTGTCTGTATGCTGTCTGTTTGGTGTCTGCTTGATGTTTGTTTGGTGTCTGTTTGGTGTCTCTTTGGTGTCTCTTTGGTGTCTGTATGCTGTCTGTTTGGTGTCTGTTTGATGTCTGTTTGGTGTCTCTTTGGTATCTCTTTGGTGTGTCTGTATATGTGTCTCTGGGAGTATATATTCGGTGTCGGAAAAAATGGACCACGTTATTATAAAACAGTCGGTATGTTAGGTATGTGTCAATGCGCGGAAATGGTAATGTATGCAGCAGTAGTAGAGGTACGCACAACAAAAACAGGTTTTTAACATTAAGAATTATTCAAACAAATAAATATTTCAGCAAATTCTTAATAATCTTATATATCAGGTATAGAGCATTTTTAATGGATTGACGTCACCGCATCTTGCTTATTAATTAATATGCAATGAATGTTATGGAACGTATCGGTCTGACATTGAGCGGTACCTGTGATATGTAGTTTTACTTGAAAGGATAAAGATCCCAAGCATAAACCTGCACGTCCTGCACACCACATAGCTGCAACTTGCACTTCGCAGTTTTCAAGTAGTTAGTTTGTTTGTTCCGAGCAAATTACTAAACGGATTTTGACTAAACGTGTGTGTTATAGATCAGATGAATTGTAGAATACGGTCTCGATACTGTATCGCATCACGTTTTTACAAGAAGGGCCATTTTGTGTAATATTTTAACAAAAGTCATGTTATTTATTTGCATTATTATATTAATATATGTATATGATCAAATTATTATATGAGCTGTGGCTATATAAAAGGAATATCTTCATTTATGAATGGATAAAAGCGTAGGCAGCGAAACTGGACGAATGTCTCTAACCAATACCGTGGGCTTTAAATGCCACACTGACAATGAAGTCGTCAATATTCTGTACCTGCTACAACTGAATTGAATTTTACGTTTCATAATATACGATTATTATAGCGCTATTCTGAATAATATTTTTGATTTTATTACAGCTGTTTGGATATATTTAATTTTAATAGAATTTTTTGGAATGCAGCTTATAAATGTTATTTTATTCAAACCACTAATTTAGCAATTAGAATTAATTGACGTATATAGTAACAATTATTCTTAATTATTGTTCTGCAATTTGTAGATAAAGTTAGCATTTCATCTTATCTTACAATTTATCTTTGATAATATACAGGTATTATTTAACAATAATTGTTACTATATACGACAATCTATTCTGAATGTTTAATACTAAAAAAACCGATGAACCGATTTTAATAAAAACCATATGGTACCAATCCGGTAGCGTTCTGAATAAAATGGCGTTGACATTTTTCAAATAGATTCATAATCGGCGGAGTAATCGCATACCAAACATTTATAAAAAAACATACTACCGAATTGAGAAACCCTCCTTTTTTTGAAGTCGGTTAACCAGTAGTGTTAAATTTCTGTCTCACATTAACTTATGTGATGTAAGTAAGTAAGTAAGTAAGTAGATTTATTTACCACATTGACAAGAAAAGTATATGGCAAGTCTGTAAAAACATATTAAAATTACACATTAAAAAATTCTTGTATACAATAAAATTCTCTGTCTACCAGGTCATTCTTTAACTTCCTTTTTAAGGCTTGCGGTGGCAATGATTTGATTTCATTTAACAGATGATTATAGATTTTAACACTGTAAACTCTTACATTTTCCACTTAGAATTATAACACTAATTTTAATTGTTAAGATAAATATCTTTATTTCCTTCCTGAGTTGTGCAATTAATTTTTAAAAAGAAAGGAAAAACGAATTAATTTAGATATTTTTAAAGAAAAAGCAAGAAATCACATTTATATAATATAATAATAAAAAATCTTAATAAAATCGATAATTATTGAATTGTTTCATGACACGAGAAAAAAAATATAATTAAGCGCACACATTTAGATTAGTCTTCAGTTAAAATCTGAGATTTTACTATTTAGATCAGCCTTTGCTCTATATTTCGATTTTTAATAAGTGCTATAGCAATTCGCATGCAAAAATTTATGGAATAAATCAGTATCGGTGTTTATTAATAGACCCTCGATTGCATATGTTAAAGTTATGTGACGTGCGTTAAAAAAAAGAATTTTATCATTTTAATTATAGATACGCGACATGGGGTCGTCCTCACTATTATTATTATTATACTATTATAGTGGAGTCCTGTCTGCATCAAATTATAGTTTGGGTTTGAATCAATTCGTTACTGTCAAAAAAATTATACACAGTATTTAATGGATGAATTCTATTTTTATCTCCCAATCCCAATGGCTATGAAATGACTTTTTCGGTAGATCCACGATCATTTATGAAAACTCTTGTATTCACCATGCAATTGTTGCTCTCACGTCTTGGTTTGGGGTGGACTGGACTCTATTTTTGAGTAGGCTTAAATGAAATGGTTTTCCCGAGGAATAGAGGCTATAATTTGTTATGCTAAGATAAAGTGCGGATGAGCATCGACTGACAAAATGTAAAACACACGTTTCTGAGGTAAATTGGTGCACTCGTGCTGGTTAAACTGTACGAAATACAGGAAAGTGATATCTGAGGTTGTTCTTGATCATTTCGTGATCAAACTAAAATCTACTTGAGGGAATAGTAAAGGGATTTTTGTGCTTTCTCTTTTTATGGCAGATATTGGGCAAATAGCTTGGATTTTTTTATGAGCTCCAGAAGATTGATCACTATAGGTTATTCTACGAAATAATTCCAGCTAGGGCTAGTAATATATAAGTTTATTTCTGTCAGTTATATTGAAGACAATAAACTCACGTCCTTTTTCCAATTATGCACAATTAATTAATCGAAATACGCGAGTTAAAGCTATGTGAGTCGTTAACATGTAAATTTTTTGGACTTGATATCGTATGTACTTTTTATGATGTAAGAGGATATTGTGGTCGTTTTTTTTTTTAAAGTTTACCATAAAATATACTGGGGTAGGGCAGGCCATTAATGAGGGGTGTCAAGTACTTTTTTCATAAGATCTATTCTTCCAGTAAAAATCTATCCGAGATTCATTTTTTCAGTAATTGACTCAAAAGAGAATCATTTTACCTGAAATTATAGTAGGGACAATATTCTACATTTCTCTGTTTTTTTTTTAGATTTCGAAACTTATGATTATTTAAATTAATGTACGTTTATTTGGCGATCAACCAAAAATCATATTGTAGTTCCACTAAAGAGGGATTCAGAAAATCCAAACTAGCGTAAATGTAAACTATAAAAAATCACATGTAACTGTTTCTAACTACTTAAAGTAACATGTATTTAAACATGCGTTTATTTAAACACTTTTATACTAAGAATCATTAAAAGAAAATAATAAAACTCCGGGACATCTATATAATACTATGGATTAATACCGGACCAAAACTCTTATTTTACGTCATGTATAAATCTGATTTGTGAATTTTTCAAAAAAAGCTTACGACATTAACTTTATCGTAAGAAATTAACCGTGTATAAAATCACTGGTACTTAGTAAGCTTATCAGACAACTTTTGACTTCATGAAATATGAAATCTTTGAAAATGCTGTAGCAATCGACTTCTGAAGTCGCAGTTTCTTGCCACATAAAAAATTTACTTAATTCAACGACGGCTTCAAAATATTCACGAAATCACTTAACATCGCAGGAGCAACAATTTAAACTTGTCATAACGTCACAGTCTTTGTAGGTGAGAATAGTTTTACGTAAAGTAGAAGTTTTTTTCATTAAAAAATTGTGGTTTTAATGTTGAAAACACTATCTATTCTAGTTTGCACTTTTTTGTCAGAGTATGTGCATTAGATTCATGACACGGCATCATTAATCAGATATTTAATTCTGTCTTTATAGCTCAGATATGTATAATTATTCTCTTTTCATAGTGGTGTTTTTTGTTGTTCTCTTTTTTATAGCGAACAAAATATACGACAGATATTTTAGCATATTATGCAGAGTTCAAAGTCTATAACATTTTTTTATATTTAATAATAATTTTTACTTAATTCAACGACATCTTCAAAATATTCACGAAATCACTTAACATCGCAGGAGCAATAATTTAAACTTGTCATAACGTCACAGTCTTTGTAGGTGAGAATAGTTTTACGTAAAGTAGAAGTTTTTTTCATCAAAAATTGTGGTTTTAATGTTGAAAACACTATCTATTCTAGTTTGCACTTTTTTGTCAGAGTATGTGCATTAGATTCATGACACGGCATCATTAATCAGATATTTAATTCTGTCTTTATAGCTCAGATATGTATAATTATTCTCTTTTCATAGTGGTGTTTTTTGTTGTTCTCTTTTTTATAGCGAACAAAATATACGACAGATATTTTAGCATATTATGCAGAGTTCAAAGTCTATAACATTTTTTTATATTTAATAATAATTTTTACTTAATTCAACGACATCTTCAAAATATTCACGAAATCACTTAACATCGCAGGAGCAATAATTTAAACTTGTCATAACGTCACAGTCTTTGTAGGTGAGAATAGTTTTACGTAAAGTAGAAGTTTTTTTCATCAAAAATTGTGGTTTTAATGTTGAAAACACTATCTATTCTAGTTTGCACTTTTTTGTCAGAGTATGTGCATTAGATTCATGACACGGCATCATTAATCAGATATTTAATTCTGTCTTTATAGCTCAGATATGTATAATTATTCTCTTTTCATAGTGGTGTTTTTTGTTGTTCTCTTTTTTATAGCGAACAAAATATACGACAGATATTTTAGCATATTATGCAAAGTTCAAAGTCTATAACATTTTTTATATTTAATAATAATTTTCATCAACTAGCTTCTGATTAAAAAAAGAAATTGTGAAACATTAATTTGTGATGCCTGATCATTATAGTCACTATAAAGTGTTGAATTCAGTAATATCAGATTATTTACACAACAGGCATTGCGATCCTCGCGATCACCAATGGAATTTCACAAAAGTTTTCGTAATTAAATAAAAAAGTAATAACAAGTTCTAAAAAATAGATATCGATGACAGATAAGCATTTTCATACACAAAAAAATACATAAATTTCCCAAATTTAAAATTGTGTAAATGTTATTGTAATATAAAGTTGAGATTGAATTGCACGCTGAAGTAAATGTTGCTGGGGAATATGTAAGGCTATTTTCTGCCAGTCCATGACAACGTTTTTAATGTTATAGAAAATATATAGCCATTGCTTTCGTCATTCATTTTTTCGCCAAAACAACCGTGAAATAAATAAAGAATTGTCACTAGTCAGTATTAAACAGAGGCAAACGTTTTTAAATGATTAGTTTGCAATAATCGCTTTACAAATTGTGCACAAACGATGACAAATTCGTATGGAGCTATTAAAGGACCATTTGACCACCCCCCTGATACCTCGGCTGGAACGCTTTTTATCTACTACACATGAGTGTGACGATAATAATGCCTTCTTTTTTTTTAGAGAGAGATTGGAACAAATCTATTCTCTTAAGATTAGTGGACAACCTATAAATAGTGCTAGAATTTAACATTAATACGTACATTGTCATAAAAAATATCCTATTTGCATTTTTTGAAACGACTCTAAAGTTAAAGTTGATATTGCTCTTTTTTTGAATAACAATAAATACTAACACGTCTATCTAACATAATATGACAAATTGTCTGCCTCAAGTGATCGCAATACGTTCATGTAACGTAGGTTATGTAGGTGAATATCATACAAAGACTTCAGGTTTCATTATTTCGATATGAAAGTCCGACTTCATTATCACCTGCAATACATACACTTCAAATATTATATTATGGTCATAATATAGCTTAATAAGTATTGTACATAAATATTAGCACACGTCTTATGTTATAACTTTTTTGTGCATCATTTAAAACCAGCTATGTTTGCATACAATCTTGTTCATTACTCCCACTGCAAAAAAACAACGATGTCTACACACATTCATGCAAGAATTTACTTTCATATAAACAGTATAATACATATAAGTAAAAGTATATGGTATTATGACAACCTACACACGCATCACATGCATCACTAATTTGCATAGAAGGTCGTTGAATAATAATACGTTTACAGGCTGATAAACAAAACACGGTATAAATGTCTTTTAAAATTCTTTATTTTTCTAAATAATACATGTTCATTACTTTATGGTTTTTCTCGCGTATGTAACACTCATTTGAAATTTATCTGTGTTTAATGCCTGTCCACAAGATTGATGTATTCCGCTTAGAATACTCCATACGTCTCCAAGTGTTAAATTTTTAGCTTTTCGAAAGGGTAAATATCCTTTTTTACCCGTTGAGTGATCCAAGCTGTTAAAGCTAATTCCCACGTAGTCTTCAGGTGTCAGTTCACTTGTAATATATTCTATGACCTCGTTGATTGCACTTTTGATCCATAAAACGGAATCGCCTGTATTCCCTTTAGGTTCTTCTTTGATCTTAAAAATCAAACGTGTACCATTTATTCCAAAACGTTTAACTTCAAATTTCGTATTATCTGCCATGTTAATTATTTAATTCTTCTTCTTCGTTGTTGACTGCTCGGAAGCTCAATGCTTTCTGCCTCTTTTTTTCAGATTGACGTTCTATTTATAGCTTTGTAATATTCAAGTTACATAAACTAGGGCCTTATATAAACCTTTAAAGTCTCTCTCCCCCCCTTTTTACAAACTTCTACAACCAAACAACGCTTGGATAATATGATTTCTTATGAGCTGTTTTTTTTTGAAAATAGAGACACGAGAACTCCCTCTCTCTTTCTCTCGATAGGAACCTTAATGTTAAAAGTATCTCTGCAGATTGTTGTGAACACTCGTTTTAAAGTATAAATAACAATTTTTATTTCAGTGTGATTTCTAATAATAATGATTTATATAATAATATATAATAACGTAATCAAAGTAATTACTCAATATCATGAATAAACTTACGTACTAAAAAGCATAAAAATGGTTCTGTCTATCTGTCTGTCTGTCTATCTTCTTGATAAAAAAACAAATGGAATGTCCGTCTATCTGTTCGCTAATATTTATTCCTGTATGAACCTATAAAAAGCTACTAGGAAGATTTTTATAATAATATGATGTTTTAAAATAAAATAAATAAGAAAATTTGATGTTAATAAAAAATGTTAAATACATGCTTTGATAATTAAACAGTCTGTATAATATCTACGTATTGCAATGCTACATTTTTTTGTCACATAGATTGCACTTGATTTTATTCCCCATTGTTAATTTTTTGTACGGTGGACCCATATGAAAACTAGGAGCCGTGATAATGGTTGTCGAGGATACCGGTGACGAGCTCTAATATAATGTTTTGTACCGTTTAATTGCATGTTATGTATTTTGTAGACGTAATCTTGTAATAAAATACACAAACTTTATGTTTGAACAATTATGTAAGTTATTTGTTATTTCAGGTTTATTATTGAGTAGACGTAATCTAACCTTTATTGTAATAAAATAAAACAAACTTTATGTTTAAAACAATTATGCAAGTTATTTGTTATTTCAGGTTTATTATTGAGTAGTAATTAATTTAATTTCTCAACGTTTAGCTATTGACAAATAACAGCTCATTGCAGTTTTATAGCATAGTACGTGAGTGATGTATTGTAAAAGTGAACAGTTTGGAGAGGTGCAAAGCTAACAAATTAATAAAACTTATTGCGAGGGCAATTATTATAGAAGTAATATTCTTTTATCTAACCTCTAGAATTTTTCCTGTCTGAACCTATAAAAAAGCTACTAGGAAGATTTTTATAATAATATGATGTTTTAAATAAATAAAGAGTTTGATATAAATAAAATACATGCTTATTATTATAACCTATTGTAATAAATTCCAATTATACATATTGTACTTGATAACAATGTACAACCTTAAATGATCATAGAAGCGACGTGTTTCTGTGTAACGCGACGTGTTTATATACACACTTTAATGGCGCTGTGGCAAGTCAACCCAATAGCTCACTTGGTTTAGTCGCGGCACGCCGATCTAAAAGTCCCGAGTTCGAAAACACACTCGCTCTGGCATGAAAAAAAAAGCTGTGCGGGCTGCCTACGTTGTAGGCGATTAAAATATCGAAGACAACTCTCTAGCTCATGTATTGCAGATTGCATACCTACCTGGGGTTATCTTTTGCAATAAACTACAATATACCATTCAAACGCATCAGTAAAAAAATAACCCCGTTGCAACGTCTCGACGAACTCTTGTCGTCGGATGGGGGGCGGAAGAGGGGGCGGTGGGGTAGGGGGCTATTAACGAAGAACGTCGAGAGAGTCGTCGTTGACGACCACCATGCAAATATTGCACAAATTATTAAAAGTGGAGGGGGTAAAAATGGGTGATTCTGCGACCTGAAACGTCATCAAATCGGTTGGTCCAGGACACACCTATTATCATCTACTAATGTCAGTTTTGAAACGATTCTGAGAATTTTTTCGGTATTTTTGGGCCCAAAAACTTTTTCAACCCCTAAAAACTTCCCTTAAAATGACCCGATTGGGCCCATTTTAAATAGGCTTCGTGCGGTGATGGATTCCAACAGGTATGCCAAATTTCGTTTAAATGAATTAACTCCTTCGAAAGTTATTGCCCGCACATATAAATATATATATATATATATATATATATATATATATATATATATATATATATATATATATATATACGTATATAAATATATATATATATATATATATACATATATATATAAACATTTTTAAAAATGGTGCCAAAGTGTTTACGAGGTTATGAAACGTCGAGAAATTTTGGTCCGACCCCTAGGTCCCGCCATCCGACCAACGCCAATAGTGTATGTTGCCATATGGCAAATACACTAATAAATATTTGTGATTATATTAGGTACTTATGCATGATTTAAGTCACTGTCACAAAAATACCTGCGACAAATTTGTCTCTTCATATTTCTGTTTATTCGTTGAAGGTAAATATTCAAACATACTTTCTAAATGTAAACAAAAAATGTCGCTTATACCTTTTTGTTTATTCAGCGTCGATAAAATGTGCGGCTAACAGACAACACAGTCCGCGCATGGCAGCCAATTCTGTGGGATACATTTATAAGATTAATGGTTTAGGTTTCGAAATTTTACTTTTAGAAGCTGATAAATCCGAAGTGTCTGCCGTGACTTCTGCTGATAAAAGAGCTATACTTACATTAGATATCCGACGCGAACAAGTATCTCTTTGATGGTTGTATTTCGATATTGTACGTTTCTTTGTTTCGATTAGGGATGACGAAACCTCTTAATTTCTTTGAATCGATAGTATCATGTTGGGTTGCAGAAAGCATTGTTAAAAAACGATTTGATAATAATCTTAAATTGTGATAATATAATTGCAATTTTAATACATGCAGGAGAAGTCTATTATCGTTGTCATACTCTCCGTCATGTAGAACATTAGATTGTCACACAAAAGCAAATGATTGGCCCAAACAGAAAAAATCGCTTTTAAAACTCAATTGTTCAAAATGCGTAGAAAAATGTTGTTTCAAAGCTGAAATTGTGCAAAAAAAATGTTAAATACGTATTGTAAACCTAGTTTAAAAATAATTATTTCAATCGATCAATTAATTATTTTTCGAGCAAGGTCGATTTAAAATTCTAAAATGCTTTTTTAATGTGTGTTCATAATCTAAGGTCAGTGTCAAATCAGATTTTCTGACAATGTTTCCTACTTTTTGTCGTGCAACACAAATGAAAACTAATTGGTGGATTAATGCGAATAGTGGCCTTGTTGTGTCATTACATGCAGTCTTGCATATTATACGAGTAGTCTATATAGAACTTATTTTTTCCTTTGGAAGGTAAAACACTTCGTTTAAGATTTCCAAATTATATGTATGATACTGAAATCGATATCTCTCTTGCTTGAAGGTTCGCATCATTCGATGACCTCCATCTGATAATAACGATGGCGTTTTAGTTTTAATATTGGAAGGGGCCAGTGTGCGGTTTTGACTACATAAAAAAATCGGTATCAAGAGCCATACATGCCTTCTAAAACCATTTTTCAAAATCAATATAAAAAATTTCATTGAACTGGATTCTCTCACTTACGCTAATTTATTGAAATTTACTAGAAAAATTAATACAAAATATGCATATGTTTTCAAAACCACTGATCTGATTGACATCAAATTGAATTGAGCTGGAGTTCTTACTGAGACTTTGTAAAAGTCATTGTGAACGGGAAAAAATCCACAGTCGCCATGCAGAAAACCGATTTACTTTGCGTGTTGACGATAGTTCAGTCAGAATCTGAGCGTATCTCCGACTCGTTTTTTCTACCCTATCACAATAGGTCTTCTATTTTTGTACGGAACATGAAAGGAAAACGGTAGCAGGGAGTAATTCATTCATACATCCGTTACTAGCTCTCTGTTTGTTATATTTTTAGGGTGAAACAAACAGAATCTAGCCTTATTTTTGACACGATTTTACGAACCTATCTCAGTAGGTACCTACTTCTATTTTTTTACGGAACATGAAAGTAAAATGGTAGCAGGGCGTAGTTTATTCATACATACGTTACTAGCTCCCCGTCTATTACGTTTGAGAGTGAAGCAATTAGATCTATGCATACAGCATGAAAAAGTGATGAAAAATACTTTTCTTCATACTATGCTGAAAGTACGTACTTTCTGATTCTGTTTTAAAGCCGACAGTATAACGTTTATGCGTTGTTGTAGTCACAGCTGGAATTACGCGCATATTGTCTGTATAGGCGGGTCTAAACAGTTTTGTCATGCGCATTGATATGTGAGACAAGCGTTTGTCATCACATGTTCGTCAGTAGGTAGCCATCTGCTGTTATTACATGGACATTATTAGATACATGTGTCATTACGTATAACTTCAACATTGCTCACTTGAAAGTAATTAGTCTTTTTATATATTGGGGAAATTGCGTACTTTCAGCATGGTATGAAGAAAAAAAGGATACACCACACGAGCAGAAAGCTGAAAGTTCTGCACTGCGCGACATATGGCGCAGTGCAGGAAATTCAACTTTCGGCTCTTGTAGGTATTTAGGTATTGGAAACGACAGATTTTTGCGACCATCCTGCATGACTTGCGTCTTCCAATTTTGTTGGCACTATACTTTTTGTTTCAATACGTTTTGTAACAATAGAATATAAATTCTTTGCTTTTACTAAATAAAGGGTTATAGATACTCTTAATAAAATATGTAATATCGAATGTTCGATGTTAAATAACTCCTTTCATCTTTTTTTTTACACGTACAACAATAAAAAATCTTATTCTTTCCTTTAAAACTTACTCAGCGAGACGTGCCGAGGATATCTACAACACAACGTTGAAAATAAAATAATGTGTTTTTTTCAATTCACAAGCAATTCGTATTTGTGAAACTTTTGTAGTCTTTTCAATCACCTGGTCTGATTGCAAACCACTGAGAAGAAATAATTTGTTGATTGTAAATTGTAAAAAAACCCGGGTCGCAGTGCCAAAACCCTGCCGACAATATAGTGTATTTACTTGTATAGGGCCGTGTGGTTTTATACTTTTATTATGTGAAATTAAGTTTGTTTTTGGGCAAAATAAAAAATTTAACCCCTTAATACACCCCCTCAAATAACATTTTTTTACTTAATTGTAATATTATTATCAATCTAACGTCTACACCGAATTAAAGACACCCTTCAATAAATAACTCACTATCTGCAAATTAGTGTTTTCAAAAAATTTGTAAGTCCGGTCCTGTCGGGCCTATTTTATTAAATTTTTAGGGACACTTTTTAATTACTACTAAAGGGTTAAATGTCAATTTTGAAACGATTCTGAGAATTTTTTCGGTATTTTGGGGCCCAAAAACATTTTTCAACCCCTAAAAACTACCCTTAAAATGCCCCGATTACGCCCATTTTAAATAGGCTTCTTGTGGTGATGGATTTTAATACCTATATATATAAACATTTTCAAAAATGGTGCCAAAGTGTTTAGGAGGTTATGAAACGTCGAGAAATTTTGGTCCGACCCCTAGGTCCCGCCATCCAACCAACGCCAATAGTGTATGTTGCCATATGGCAAATACACTAATTATAGACGCTCGATAATAGGCATACATGTTAAAGACATACACTATCGCCGCTACGAAAACTAAATACACAATTTTATGTGTATAAAGTTTTTAACATTCAGAAAAAAATTAACTCACCCGAAATACAATTTTGAAATTTTAAAAATAGACATTTTAAAGTGGTTTTGATGTCTGAAATCCAGTAAATATTTATAGTAGAGAAATATCGATGTTTTGTAATCAAGTCGTAAAAAGGCGCCTTTAGGACACTTATGTGGCTTATGCTGGCTAAAGAATAATTAACAGATATATCAAATTAATCTACTACAGAAATGTAGGTCTTAAAAAGGCTTACCGAGAAGTCCGCGATAGCATATATGTCTATCTTTGAGCGATGACTCACAGTAACCATTTTTATCTTTCAAAAAGTAGATTAAAAATAATTAGTATTTTTTGTGAAGCTATTTTGGCCCACATTTATCCAGTGAAATGTGTTAGTTACGTTAGGTATTTAATTTAGATCAAACTTCGCCTTTACACCATATCATTTATATGGATATTGGATATCTTAGAAGATGTCACACATTTAAAAATTACTAGGAACAAAATAATTATGGTTTAATTATGGTTTACTAGCTTGGAAGCTATTTTGACCGACGTGATATTAATCCTTATTCAATTAAATATGTCGTCTTTAATAGACAGTCTATAAGTTCGGGCTAAGTCGGACCGGGTCGCTAGTTTAGAATATGTTGAAAAATAATCTCGTGAATAAACTAACTGAAATTATGTAATTTTTTTTTCTAAAAAAAAATTACATACTTTCAGTTCGTTTAAATATTTACTATTTAATATTTGTTGAAGTAAATATATGTGTTGACGCCACTGTGCGTATAGAATTTGGTTTTATTTATTTTCAATAGATGGCCATTGTATCATGGGAACATTTCAATATTTTATTCTCACGATTCCAGGTTTGATTTAAGAGTTGCTGTTTAACTTTGCAATGAATCAGTTCGTTTGATTTAGTAGTGAGTAGCATTTCGATATTCGTTTGGATAAGTAACGCAGAGACATTCGGTCAATGCAGTTTTGTTTAATTATTGGGCATTGATAGTCGATCAATGCAATTTGTTTATTACACTGAGATTGGTTCAGTGAAATTGATAATTTTGTTCAATTCAGTTTTTGATTTAAAAGTCGCAATTGATATTTGTTCAATCCAGTATCGTTTGAAAAGTGTTCAGTTTTCCTTTACTTTCCATTCCCTTAAACTGAAGGAAGCAAGGAAGCATCAACATATTGGTAAGTCGATTTTATCACTAACTGAATATTAGCTATTAAAAAATACAGTCCACTTAAAGTTTAGAATACCGGCAAAGACATTTTGGTCCTAGCCGGTTATCAAACATTTTAGTCATTCGGACATAACAATATGTATTATTAGATATCTAAATTTTATTAATGTTATGGTTAACTAGTTAAAGTTGTGCCTGAAGAAGTTAAAAAGATTTAACGAAACGTCGCAATTTTTTGATTTAGTTTAACTATATTTGAATTGTCCAATTTCCCGTGAAAAAATAAAAAAAACTTATTACATGGTATGTTCATGAGGCAGCTTTCTCTCTCTAAAAAATCGTTTCTTTGCTGTAAAATAATACTCAGATGTGTCAACTCCATAAAAATTCCTAGAAAACGCGAGGATTTTTGTATTTGAATGTTTTGGTAACCAATCAAATAACAAACGTTCAGGCAGTTATTGTAGTGACGAAATCAACATGAAATCAAGACTCAATATATTTAGTTCACTAGATGTGTGTTAATTTAATGGTTTATTGTAAAGATAAAAAAGATAAATTTAAATGTTTGAAATATTTCATTTTGATATAACTGTCAATTTGAAATTTGCAAGAGATAGAGTTCGAATACAGTGGGTGAGACAAGAACGGGTAATGTGAAACAACTCGTGAACGATTTTTTGTTTTCTAGTTGTTATCCTTGGGTATTATTTGCAGATTGAACGATTATTAAGGTGGCGGTTCGCGTCGCGACAGAGACAGGAGACCGAGACCGGAGACAGAGACTGAAGACCGAGACCGTTACTTGACCTTAGGTTTTCTGTGTGTGTCAGTTCGCGAGCGAGACCGAGACAGGAGACCGCGAGACGGTCTCTACCCCGGACTAGTACTGTCTCGCGTCTCGCTCGAGACGCACGTGCAAAATTGTGAAAAATGACATCGTTTTCTGAAGAAGACACCGATAAATTGATTGAAATGATTAGACAACATCCTGCGCTATTTAATTCTCATTTTGACGCATACAGAGATGAAAATTTGAAGGATAATAATTCGTGGCCTCTAGTTGTATATAATTTGTTGATAGGCATTCTTCGTTTTGTTTTATAATAATAATATAATAGCAAGTCATCGTCTTCTTCTTCGTCCAATAGTAACTTCATAACTGAATGGCTTTCCAATACGTTGTGGATTAATAATTTTCCAGAACACGACACGATTGACTCTAACGACTCAACAAAACTGAATGAACAGAGGTCTTTGGTCTCGGTACACAACAGACCACCGGAGACGGAGACATTTGTCTCGGTCTCCTGTCTCTGTCGCGCCGCGAACCGCCACCTTTAGAGAGAGGAATCTGCCTAATGAGTACACAATGCGATATTTCTACCGTGGTATAGATTATAGAATATAGCATTCCACTTTAGTCAATGGACAGATTGGATTCGTATATTTTATTCTATATAAGTGCTAGCTTTCAAATAGAAACACTATTGTATGCACGACTAGTATGTACAAATATTATATTTGCTAGAATCTAGATAATTGATCTGCGTGTAATAAACAATACTAATATACTATAAAATTGTTATAACATTCCAACTTTTTGGAGGCTTTTCAGTTAGTTCAAAAATGTTTCCAAAATGTTATTTAAAAAAAGTATATTAAAAAAATCCGACTGTGTAAGAGGCGAACTGAAAAAATGGAAACAATCTCAAAATGATAACATGCAGTCGAGTTTTTTTTATTTTTTTTAATATATTTTTTTATTTACGTCTTTTTAGTGTTATTTGTATTGTATTATTTTTACTTACAAATTTCATTGAATTTATTTGTACTGAAATCGTGTCAACATGACCTTCAAACATAAAAAAGTAGAATTGTTCAATTAATAATGTCATTTTCCAATTTGCCATTCAAAATTACATTTAAACATATGTTGTATGTATTTTGGTAATCACCTTTTAATATTCTTCATTTTGATATCCTATTGGATTCAATTGGAGAATTTTTTTTTCGAGCCGCACATTATTGCACATAAAGTTCACCATTTTGTTTTTTTTTACGTCACCTATCCTAGGACATTTGGGTTGCCGAGACAAATCCAACAATACCTTAATTTTAGAAAACCGTCCAACCGTTTGGATGATACGAGGTAATATAAAGAATATTACATACTGTATACATAGATACGGGCAAAAACATAACCCTTCTTGACAGTCGGGTAATAATGACAACATAAAACTACCTACTAGTTTTATTTTGTCATTACCTATGATTTTTTCTATATCTAGGTATATTTAAAATAAAACTTTGAACTTTGCGCGGCTGTACATTGAATATATTTGGAAAAAAAGTGATAATAAGTGCTAAAATTAATGAAAATCATTTTTGAAATTTTGTATGTTTGGTTATGTGTGCACGCATCACGTAAAAACTCTTCACTCAATTCGAATGAAGTTTCTTTTTTTTCAATTAAGTTCATCTTGTTCTAGACTAGATTAACTTTTTCAAGCCATAAATTGTGCATTTACCTAAATAAATTGCCATTTATCATTACTGTCATTGTCGTTTTTTTAGTGTATTTGCCATATGGCAACATACACTATTGGCGTCGGTCGGATGGCGGGACCTAGGGGTCGGACCAAAATTTCTCGACGTTTCATAACCTCCTAAACACTTTGGCACCATTTTTAAAAATGTTTATATATATATGTATATATATATATATATATATATATATATATATATATATATATATATATATTATATATATATATATAATGTGTACGCGCAATAACTTTCGAAATAGTTAATTGATTTCAACGAAATTTAGACCACGTGTTGAAATCCATCACCGCAAGAAGCCTATTTAAAATGGGCCTAATCGGGCTATTTTAAGGGTAGTTTTTAGGGGTTGAAAAATGTTTTTGGGCCCCAAAATACCGAAAAAATTCTCCGAATCGTTTCAGAATTGAAATTTAACCCTTTGGTAGTAATTAAAAAGTGTCCCCAAAATTTTAATAAAATCGGCCCGACAGGACCGGATTTACAAATTTTATGAAAACGCTAGTTTGCAGATAGTGACTTATTTATTGAAGGGTGTATTTAATTCAATGTAGACGTTAGATTGATAATAATATTACAATTAAGAAAAAAAATGTTATTTTAAGGGGTGTATTAAGGGGTTAAATTTTTTATTTTGCCCAAAAACAAACTTAATTTCACATAATAAAAGTATAAAACCACACGGCCCTATACAAGCAAATACACTATATTGTCGGCAGGGTTTTGGCACTGCGACCCGGGTTTTTTTTTTTTTAAATTAATAGGAGCAATCTTTGTGTCACGGTTTTGATGTGTTTTGTTGGTATTTGTGAAAAGACGTGACGGAAGCGGCAAGTGAAGTAAACAAACTCTTGGCTGTTGTGGCAGATTAAAAAATATTATGCTTCGATATTTATGCGACCTTATTGTATAAATTTTGAAATAATGAGGGTTCGCAAACATTTTATTATTTAATAATATTGATTTTACCAACAGTAATAGACATAAGTTTTTTATTTATTCACGGGAAATTGGACAATTGAATTTTAATATAGATAAACTAAATTAAAAAATTTTGCGACGTTTATCTATATTAAAATTCGATTGTCCAATTTCCCGTGAATAAATAAAAAACTTATTAATTATAATGGATGTGAACAATATTGAGAGTAATAGATATATTAACAAAATAAAATTACTTGCAATATACTGTTCAATTGATTTTTTATTTATATAAAGACGTTTCGACTAACAGTTTTAGTCCTTTTCAATTTTCAAAGTTTTGAAAATTGAAAAGGACTAAAACTGTTAGTCGAAACGTCTTTATATAAATAAAAAATCAATTGAACAGTATATTGCAAGTAATTTTATTTTGTTAATTTTATTATTTAGTCACACTAGCTCTAAATCCGTTATACTAGTTATTGGCAATTAATTATTGAATTTCTATCGTAAGAGCATTCCTTGTTTGCACTGATAATTCTAAATCTTCTTGCTCTTCGGGTTTGTTGGTCGTGGTCCATCAGTATTTTTACCTGCTGTTTCGTCTACAACTGCGGTAGACATTATCAAACGCATTGTGGCAGAGAGCGAAGTGTCCTTTTTGGCGACTCACAGGTAAGTGTGTCGACGACTGGTGTTCTCCCTTCTTTTATCCTCAGCGTGTTAGTGTCCTTTGCTTAGTCGCAGTTCGTTCTTCTGGAGAACACGCTGAGAATAAAAGCAGGGAGAACACCAGTCGTTGACACACTTACCTGTGAGACGCCTAGAACGACATCGCCTTTGGTAAGGTCTACCAAAGTTGTAGACGAAACGTTAGGTAGAAATACCAATGGACCACGGGCTACAAGCCCGGAAAGCAAGAAGATTTGGAATGATAATTCTGTTTTGTAACAGCATGTAGAATGTTTATATCTCGACAATCAACAGTTCACGAGGTTTAGGATTACACTAGATTACACAGTTACTAAGGAATTATCTTTTTGTGGCGCTCGAAGTTAGACTGTTGAGAATCATAGGTCAGCTAACAAAAGGCACCGTGGGACGCGTGCAGTTCATTAATTGTAGTCAGTGTTGAGACCTTTTCTGTTTGGTTGTTTGTTCTGGCCTATAAGGATGTTCCGAAATAACTGATGTAGTTTCCGAAAGTTCTAATAAACATGTGGCCTAAAGTCAATCGTTACAAAGTTATTCGCACTTTTAAGAGCGAGAAAATAACACCAAAAGAACGGATAGTAATATATAACTTCGTATGGTGGGTAATAGTACCTAATATATCGTATTTAAAAATAAGGCTTCCATAAGTTTGAAGCTTTTCTGTCTGTGTGTGGCATCGTAGCTCCAACACGAATAAACCGATTTTAATGCGATTTTTTTGTTTTTGGTATTCGCGAGACGATCTTAACTATGTTTGATTGAAATTAGTTCAGCCGTTTCCAAGATCTTCATTTCTCATCGCAGAGTGTATAGAAATTTTGGCCACTATTTTGATTAGTAGTTTGCGAAGATAGAGGTACCGTATTATAGTGGCCGTAATTTGACAGCTCAACAAAGAAAACTTATGCATAGAAGTTAATGGATGCCGCTTTTTTACGTTATGGTGGTGTCGCGGCTACATACATTTACTTCTATGCACATATGTTTCGTTACGCTATTCATCATCATATTTTGGCTACTATATTACAGTGCTGCTATCATAGGAGACCAGGGCTTCAGTCTATAAAGTGTGAAATAAAATTAAACTAAAAATTTAAAAAATTTCCAGTACAAAAAAGTAAACTTTTAAAAAGTGAAAAGTGACAATTTTTTCGTGTGATGAAATATATATTGTATACCTATACCTATATATAATTCAAAAATGCGTTGGAGACCGCTGAGATATTGGTAATTTTGTCATTTTATAGTGCTTCACGACTGAACTGATTTTCAGTAAAATTCGGTACTTCATACTCAAAAGAATAGAACTTTGGTCTAATCCAAAAAATTCCCAGTGAATTTTGACAGGATATTGTTAAATGAATAAAAAGTAGTGTGATTATTGTCAGCTTAAGCCGGGTTCAGACGTGTGTAACGTGTAATATAAGATTACGTATAATTTAGCGTCAACAGTGAGCAGACGAACTCAACGCGAATCGTGAAAGCGAATCTTTGTCAAGAGCTGTTTCCACTCAGTTGCTACGAACATGCCGAATAGGAAGGTCATGGTAGTTAGTGCTGCTTTTATTTATATATATTTATTAACTAAAGATTTCAGGCTTTTTTTAAAGTAATCCGGATTTTTTGGGTCCCAAATAACACGTTTTTCTTGATACAAACTGATAAGTTCAAGCGATTGTTCGTATCATGAACGTACACGCGACACAGCCGTCACGAACGCCGTCCAAACGAGTACTGCGAGCGCCTTTGTGTTCGCGCTAAAAACCGACAGCCGATGGATCACGGCGAGCGCCGGCGCGAGCGTTACATGTAATGCTCGTAGTGCCGTCCACAAGCAGAATTCGTGTTACATTACGCGATAGATTACATTACGCGTTACACACGTCTGGACCCGGCTTTAATGATATCTAAACTTAAAGCATAGCGCACTCTTATCAAAACTGACATTTATGCGAGCAATTCTGCGAGTAAAATTGACGTTTACGTGAACTAAATCGCGAGCAAAAACTATAGTAGGTATATAAAATGTTACTATACTTTGCATACTGTGATAAATTTATACTAAGGACTTCTTAAGTACGTTAACTAGTGAACTATTTTGCCTTAACCTATTTTGTCGAGAAAAAAAAGACTTTCGAAACGGGGTCCGTATATAACAGTTGACGATCGTATCAAGCGTGCACGACAACTGCTTTATGCACATTTATATGCGTTCATTATATTGACGACGACTTTTTCTAGCAGCTAGAACAGCTGATTACCTAATTTCACCCTATGAGAGAGCTTTTTTGCGATGTCGGGATAAAAGTTTGTTTAAAAAAGCTGTCACAATTGTAAAGGCCAAATCAAAATCACAATGCATTAAACTCAATGTTACGTTACAGTTAGGTAATAGGTAATCAAAATTAGCACTGGAAAATTCAGATTCTTGCTATTTTTGATGTTTAAATATCTTATAGAGTGGTATAAGTCTAATTCGATAAATTTGCAACGGAAGTATGAAGGGGGAAATCAACTCAAAGCAGGCGCAGGTGCTTGGTTGTCATCTACGAGCCTTGTACATACTATAACTAAAGATAATTTGAGGTTCTTAATAAATATATAAAAATAGTATATGAGCACTTATAATAAATAAAAAAAAAGATTAAATAACTGAGTAAATGGTTGTATAATTTGACTGAGAAAAAAAAGTAAAATTAATAATTAAATTAATTCAATAAATAAATAAAAATCAATTATTAACTGAAATAAATAAATAGTTCATATTTTACAGAAATTGGTAACACAAACCCCTAGAGCACACCCGTTTATTTTCTGAGATCTGTTAATATGTTTACAGTTTTACAGCAGACTCGCCATTTTTTATGTTGAAGCATCTAAGCATCTAAATGCTTGCTATAGAAATTCGTTAAATGTCACGAAAGTATGCGTTGGAAGTGACGTTTGTGAAGGATAGTTCGAACCAGAATAAACCTTTCGTATCTAAAGCGCATCTAATATTCTAGTCTCCCTGGTCAGCTGTCTACTATAATAAAGAACGTTTTATTTCTACTTTGGTCAATGTTTATGCATATCTCTGCTATAAAATTAAAAAAGTGAGGTTAAAATTAGCTACCATTCTAATTTGAATGTTTAAATCTAGAAAAAGGAGCGTGTTTTTTTCAAATCCACAGTTTGAAAAATTGCAGTTGAAAATTGATTACTGTACAGTCATCCGTCATTTGCAACAAACTGTACTCTGTAGCTTTGGATTGACTGTAACGATTTGTTTCGATTGCGATATCATATAATATTTAATTAAGTTCATTTACATAGGTTAATAAATCACGAATAAGTTGATAGCGCGTCGCATTCAGAGGGGTTACTAGTTATTAGGTTCTATTCTACTTAAAATTGGAATCGTTGCTATAGCAGCGACAATCCATAAATATTCTACTGATGTTAATATTACTGATTATTTTGTCGTGACATTTAAAAACAGTATGGCAATATTAAAAAAAACATACATGGTTTTATTATATGGTGCAGCTGACAGAAATTATGTAGACGCACGCAGACGGTATGCTAACCATTTTTCCACACGTCGTATTCCTTTTAGGAAAGTGTGTAACAATAATGAATTTGTTAATTCCGTTGTTTAAAATGTTTCCAAAGTTTTGTGTCTTTCTTTTAATTTTGCGATAGTTTTGAAATAATACAACTAAAGGTAAAATACATTAAATTACACAGAGTTTGGAAAAGGTTTTCATTTCGAATTTTTGATAATAAAGCAACCAAATCAATAAATGTGAACAACGATTAATTATCTGTCGCTTAAACAAAAAATACCAGTAGCTTTACGTCGCATAGCTGCAGATATTAACAAAAAATGTCAATAAAATATTAGTTCAGTGTATATTTCCATTTGCTTCAGTTTTGACTGTCTCGCGTTTCAATTTTAGAACTGTTTCTATTTTCAATACAGTTATACATCAATTAGGTACATTCTAGTGTATGAAACAATAACGCCATAGCTTCAGGGCGTGTCAAACAAACGTATTTTTAAGGAATGACGTAGACTGTGATTCTTTCTTAAGATCCTCGTAGTATTTACATAATTGTGAAGTGACACGTATCTGTTTGAAATTTTCTGTAAGGTTAAAGGGGAAGTGATTCAATGGCGGGGAAAATATGAGAGAAACCTTGGTAACGCAATGTGGATATCGCATCAATAAAACGACTTCATAACTTTAAAGAAGCTTCACTTCTCCCATAAGCGTATGTGGATGAAGCTCACGCGTTATTTTTTAATTTAGTGAAAAATTAAACCACATCATCATTTTTATTGCCACAATACCGATACAGCGTTTATAAGTGTCGGAATAGGGGTGGTTTTGGAGTTTTTTAATTAAAATTTTAAATAAAGTACTTGCTGCTTTTTTCTGAAAATGTATCTTTTAACAATATTTTTGTTGCAAATAGAATAGGAACCACTATGTACCTACGTATTTACGGGTACTATATAGATAACGTCAAATCGGAAAACCGAAGACTGATTATCATATTTACTACTACCGATATTTCACTACAGTGTTGCCAGATTATAGGATCGCGCGCACTGAATAGATTCGGTAAGTACGAGTGCCGATCGTATACAGTCCCAAATATATCACGCACCAAATAAGCAAATTCCGTGTTCAATGTTAAAATTTCGTCAGACATAGTGAATATTCTGCCAATAAATACTGGAAAAGATAAAAACCGTTCTAACATTCGGGAAGTTTTGCCTCTTCTATCATTCTCTGCCGTTACTGAGACGACCCGACCGGTTTGAACTAGTCGAAACGAGCTAGGGTGCAGGGATTCATTTAATTTCATGCACACTAGTGATCTAAAAGAGTAAATTAGCCGGTTAAATAGCCACGGTAATTTATTTTAAATAGCTGCGGCTATTTATTATAATTTATCAAGGTAGCGCGGAAAGTTTTGCGCATGATTGTAATTTCCGGTTGAGATCTTAATTTTAATTTTATAACCAATATCCACATAAATATAAATACATTATATGTACAATTAATTTTTTCGATGTTACTGTTGAAAACTGTTTTATTGTTTAGTTTTTTGTTGTTATGAGAAACAGAAACGCGTCGTAAGAAGTATAACTTCAAAATAATTGTCTTAAATATAACAAAAGTATCACTTCTAATTTTTCAAGGAGTAACGTTTTAAATGGAAAATTAGACAAAACTTCTTTGTTTCCGGGCTTTTACGCCGTGGTCTATTGGTATTTCTACCTGACGTTTCGTCTACAACTGCGGTAGACATTATCAAAGGCGATGTGGTAGCGGGCGAAGTGCCCTTCTCGGCTGCTCACAAGCAAGTGTGTGAGCAGCCGAGAAGGACACTTCGCCCGCTACCACATCGCCTTTGATAATGTCTACCGCAGTTGTAGACGAAACGTCAGGTAGAAATACCAATGGACCACGGCGTACAAACCCGGAAACCAAGAAGTTTTGCAACAACGCCAGCCGTGAAAGCCTACACAATTGGAAAATTAGACAGTCAAAAATTTTGAAAATGTTTAATTTGGTCTAAATATCCTAAGTATAATTTTGTTTAAAACAATATCATACAAACTATAGTCTTTCAAACATATTTTCATATTCGTCATGGTGCAGCTGTTATGTTTTTGAGCGCGTACTATAGTTATAAATGTTATAATATACATCTGACAACACCGCTCTACTTTACAGATACCTACTGTTTAACTTTTGCTGCCAGAGTTTGCGGTTACCGTTTAAGTTTACTTTTCAGTTCTGAACCAAACGTAACCTAGCTTCCTTTGCAAAAGTTTTTCTTCGCTTTCAGAAACTTGAAAATCTAAGCTATCATTAAGACCAGGCGTCACAGTTTCGACACACCTGCAAATTTGTAAAACTCTATAGACGTATTTTGAACTTCGAAGACTATTGGCATTATATGAAAAAAATCTTATAAACACAAATGGACAAAATAGCTTCCAACAATAATAAATTATCATGTAAATTTCTTATTAACAAATTAGGTATAGCACATTACACACGCTTAAAAATCTAAGTATGTACATCAAAGATATGCTTTGAGACCAACAGTGCTAAATTTTTGAAAAAATTAATAAATAAACAATGATATTAGATACTGTTTAGCTACAGCAATTTTATTATTGGATGTAGGTAGTCTAGTATCGTTTAGAAAACATCATTTCTACGCACAAACGTGTATTCAGTCAGACGGGAGTCTGCTTTATAACAAGCGGTGGTCCCATGAATATAGTTATTTAGTTGTTCGTCGCTTGTCGAGACATTCCATTTACTGCTTCTGAAATTACAAATCATGCAGCTACTGATCGCTTTTCCCGCTCTTCTTGCTAGCAGAATGTCCCACCTTTCCACTATCTTTTCTAAACGATACTACTTTCCATATGGAAATGTATGCTCCCATCATCAGTAAAAATTAAACTGATGAGAGCATTGCTCTCACCTCTCGAAATGTATAACTAATAATGAAATTGTTGTGGTTATAAGAAGTGACTAAATTCACTCTTTTAGTATCCTTTAATAGATTATTATTACGTCCGAGTATTTATTGTGCGATCTATACTCCCCGTATTCTGAAACTTGAATCCTGTTTCTTTCACTTAAAAACGCTTATAGCTCTCCTGAGGCTATTTTTGAAGCTAGCAGGCTTGAGGAAACGCCAAATGAAGGATTAATAATCGCACTACAGATTACGTAATTTATATCTTTATTTATATACTAGCGACCCAGTCCGGCTTCGCCCGGGTGTAAATGTAATATATAGGATATAAAAGATGAGAATCATTATCATTAAATTCTCAACGTGTATTGAATTTGCGCGAATTCAATCGCTTTTATTTGTGAATGTTCAAAAATCGAAGAAAAATCTTATTTCCCAAAAAGAAATTTAAAAAATTCTGTTGATCCGATCGCTACCAAACTTCAGAAGATCACCCGCTGGGCTAATCTAAAGATTGTCTGAAAATTTCATCAAAAATGGTCTACCCGTTTGGAGTTCATAGATTACATATACATCGTCTTTTATCTATATAGATTATTAAAATGTAAAAAGGGGATATTGTGACATAACGATAATAGTTGGACATATAGTATCGCGAAGTTTTTTGTAGTTATTGATATGTTCTTTAATATTGTAGAACATACTTTTGTTCTATCATCAATAGTTTCCGCAGCGCATGCGACGAAAGATGTTTTATGTCATTTTTTTACACCTTGGGTTACGTTACTAAAGTTTTAGGTTTTAGGTTCTAGTTTTTTTTTTATTTGCTCTGCCCCGTTCGGCAAGATCGCGATACGGTAGAGCCGAGGGATCTACTACTGTTGTCGCTGCTGAACGGGGCGCAGCCCCGCGAAGCAAAATTGCAATATGGTGGAGGCAAAGGCTCCATTACTGTTGTGTTGCCGAACGGGGTTCCAGTACTGTTGATGCTACTGAGTGGGGGTATCAGGCGTATTGATCCTCCGACAAAATATCCGTAGATGAAATATCCCCACAAAAAATGCCCCCCCGACAAAAAAACGGTCATTAGGTGGTTCTGTCTTTTCCCCTAAAACGGTCGTTGGGTGGTTTTGACTTTTCCCCTAAAACGATTGTTGTCTTAGGGATATTTTGTCTGGGGATATTTTGTCTGGGGATATTTTGTCGAGGGATATTTTGTCCGGGGATATTTTGTCAGGGATATTTTGTCGAGGATATTTTATCGGAGGATCATGGTACCCTGAGTGAGACGCAGCGCGGCGAGGTAAGTTAGTAATACGGTGGAGACGAAGACTCCACTAGCGTTGTCGTTGCCGTGTTTTATCTCAATCGCGTGCGGAGCTGCAGGTGGCGGCTATTAATAATAAATAGCAAAATTCGCCTATTATTCTATAAGAAAGTCCACTGCAGCATAATATGTCTATCTCTGATCGGTAGTAATTATATATTTATAATTTTTCGCCTGTAAGATCTGTAGTGTGATTCTTGGTTCGTCATTTGAAACTTACCTGAACCCTTTAGCTTCAAAAAAGCGTTTGGAGAGCTAAAGACGTTTTTAGACGAAGGAAAGGGTTTGAAATGAAAAATGCAGGGGTATTTGTAGGTAGTATGTACTCTTCAGTTGCCGAGCGTCTATAATCTACAATCTCTTTCGGTCTCTAGTGTTCTTAATGAATTTTTGAGATATAAATTAAAGTTTATTTTGAGCAGATAATTTGCGGTTACATATAGATGATTATTATTGTTGCATTCCGGTTTCGTGGTCAGAATAAACTACACATAGGTACTTATAAGTGTAGACACGTTAACATAAGCACTCACGCATCATGAGCTTCATTGTTACAACAAACTACATATTGGAGAAATAGTTCGTGTTAAGTCGGCCTTTCTACGCCCGTTTGATAAGATTGTGAAACTTAACAAGCTTCACAACATTTAACATGCTTATTTTGTATACAGTGTGGTTATTTCAGTGTCGCCCGTGTAACATGCCTGCCATGAAGGAATCATTCAAGTAAGGTGCAAATTTTTGGCGAGAAATTATGGAGTTGCGGCTTGAATTGTTATTCAAACTACTTGACTTCACGTCTTGAAATCAAGTCAAGTTCAAATTCAGTATTAAAATCTGAAAACCACGTCAAATAGTTATATTATGTCAAGTCTCAAGTAGCTTGAAAAATTAAATAGTTCCTCAAAACTACCTGATTTTTCATCATTTTTATAAAGAAAAATAAATTATACATTTTAGACGCTAAACAGCTAAGGTTATTATCGTCAATATCAACATTCTTTAAAATTATTATTATATAATATTTTTAATTAATAATAATAGGTTATCATTAAAAAACCCGATGTTCAGCGTCTATAATCTACAATCTATCTACCTATCTCTGTTAAAAAATCCATACTTAGTGGCATCTGGACTACAATCAGTGTTGCCAGATTTTTTTTTTCCAAGTCGGGATTTTGGAACTTTTTGAGTGAAAAAAGCGGGATTCTTTCGTCGAAAGCGGGACAGTAAAAAAAACGTATATAATCAGAAGTTTTTAAATATTTATCTTTTTATTTGAGTTCAAATTACATACGTGACAATAGATAGCAAAAATAGCCATAGAAAATGTATTTTAATAAAAATATGATATTTTAAATCAGATTTACCCTATCGTTAAATAGTTGAGTCTTATTCGTCTTCTGAATAAAAAAAAAAATAAAAAAAACAGATATCAAAATCAAAAAAGTTTTATTCATTAGAAAAATATGGCGTTTCAAACAATAGTCTGAGGAATGAGTGTGGCTTATTTTCGCAAAATGCAATTATAGTTATAATTAAAACCTATAGCCTTCCTAGATAGTCCCTCTTTCTATTAGTGAAAACCGTATGCAAATCCATTCAGTAGTTTCTGCGATTAGCCCGGACAAACACAAACTCAGCGCGGCGGGTCACTTTATGTAGTGATCAAAAATTCAAAATTTAATAATTTGGTTCACTTGTATATCTACTCCGTACGAATTTTCCGTTGTGAGTTGCGTTTCTAGGTTAAGGTAGTTGTCGTGGTACAATATTGTCAAAAAGTTATAGATTATACGCGCCACAAAAGTATACTAGCTTGTAGCTAAGTGATCCATAATTTGTACGCAAGACTGTACCCCTGGAAACGTAATCCATACAGTATTCATATGCATGTATACTTTTCTATAAATTGTTGAACTTTAAACCATTATTTATAAATAATGAGACGGTCAAAAATTTTTTCTTATTTTTTTTAAACTCATAATAAATGCATTGAAAGACTGTCAGTTTTTGGAAAGTTTCTGACAGTTTTTTTAATAAATAAGAAACTGGTTCAGAACTACAGAGATCGTATACAATCAATGTTAATTATCCAATTTTTAATTGAATTTATCTCGGATTATATACGGTCGATCGACTTCAAATTTTCAGGGTAATTGTATTATCATGTCCTTAATAAGTATACAAAAATTAAGAATTTTCTGACGGTGTGCCTTAACCACGACAAATACCTTAAGTTCTGTCACCTTCTGTGTAAGGAGTCACTTTGTATATTATAATGTATTACATGTGTGGAATCTTGAATTGTTTAATGTCTGTTTACATACTTGAAGGTTGTGTTAGAAGTCGTTTGTGCTATAATACAAGTAAATTCGACTTCCAAAATTAAATTTTACTGCCTGCAGCTTCCTCTTTTTTGCTAACAACTTTCGTTTGATCCATCCATTCAATTTTTCAATTACCTTCTTATGCAAAGAGAAACAAATACCATACGGAGATGTGGTTTATGGTGAGTTTTTTTAGTTTCGGAAACCCTATTGTGTGTTTCGAGCCCACGCAAAAACGACTGAACCGATTTTAAAGAGATTGCACTGACCAAAAATACGTAAACTAGGCTACGTAGGTATTATTACGCTACAATGAGATAATAACATAGTTAACCTATCTAGTGGCGCAATGGGGTTTACTACTCATGGGGATCAGCGAGATATATATCGATATATTATAGGTAATATAGTGCCAAGCCCTACTTTTAAGTTGTATAATACTCTTGGTGAATTAACTGTATAAGATTTGATTCTGTCATCCGTACGGGCTTTTTTATTAGAGCTCAATTATTCATGCAAAGTTTGCGTAATTCAATCAGTGATTTTCAAGTGTTTGTGAATAGTCTCAACTCGCTGTTTTATGAAGGTATAGAAATCTCATTTTAATATGTCCTCCGCTATTCTGGAATGGGATATGCGGTGATAACTTTATAGATGCCAGGATCACAGTGCGGACTTGACAGACGAAATCCTAGATCACAGATATGACTAGAACAACGATCGTGATCGGTTTTTTTGATAAAGAGGAAGTTAGTTTGTCCGCTAAATTACATGAAACTGACAAGGACAGAAGTTTATTGTGTGTTGCATTTTGATTCGCAAAATAGTAAGACAAGGATGATGTACTGCTTGAATTTGACGTTTAAAATTACGAAAAATTGAAGTAAAAATTAATTTCTGTAATTTGACGTACAAACATTAGTAATAATCTGCAATATGAATGTCGAGCGTATATTTTTTGAAAAATACGATTAAAATGACAGTTTTAAATTGTCTTATAACGATCACTTAGCAGATTTACTTTTAATCATCCACCTAAGGTCAGAACTGGATTTGATAAAAAAAATATATTAAGACAGCTGATTTTCCGTTGACACATCGAACTGAGTAAAAGTGAGTTTCGGACTACTTTAGTGAACGATTGCAGGCTACTAAGTATGTCGGGTCTAATAGAAGTAGAAGTAGTATTTATTTTTTTGTTGCCAACAGGCGTAAAAAACGTCATAATACATTAAAATTACAATAAAATGAGTATAAAATTTACAATAAAATTACATAAAATCGACTGTATTATAAAATGCTTTCTCTATGAGATACTTTTTTAAATAAGTTTTAAACTGTTTACCCGTATGTCTTTTTATATAAGGAAGAACGGCATTATAAATTCTTGTTAAAGAAGAGGTCACATTTTTCCTAGTAATAGAAAATTTGTTACGCTGCTGGTAGAGCTCAGTTTTTCCTCTGGTATCATAATTGTGATACGTTTTCTCAAAATAAGTGGGGTTGTCATTCACATAACAGGTTGCTTTTAAATATAATCTTCTTTTTCTTCTGCTTCTAAATACAATCAAAAATATTAAACCTTTAATATCCAATGAGCTGTCAGAAATGCAACTAATGACTTTAAAATCTTAACGTGCATAAACAATCTTCAAAATATTATTACTATAATAACATCATCGTCGAGTGTCATTTCGATCGGTTGAACGTGTCTTGGCCGGTTCGTCGACCATGCACGTTCCTGTAAATGGTGTCGTATAATACCATTAGAAATAAGCGGAGCTGTGAAAAGCACTTAGTTGTGTTTGACATAATTGTAAAGGCCACCGCACACGAAATTGGTTTTGTCGCTGGATTCGCTCCTGGAATTTATGCTGGCTGCAAGGATGAAAATGATGTCACTGCGGGCTCCGCTGTCTACCAAAACTATCTACAAATTCAGCTTCAAAACACGCATCGTGTGAAGCCAACACATACAAGCCAATACAAAATTCGGCGTCACAGCACGCTTGGAACCCAGCTGCGAAATTAAGCAGCGTATCTAGCGACAAAATCAGCCTTGTGTGTTCACTCCTTCACATCTATGTGTCTAAGGCACTGTTTGGACGACAGTTCATCCAGGACAGTCGGGAAGTCGTACAGTCGATGCGGGCGGTAATATGGTAGTTGATAATGCGGTCGGTAACTGACATGTATAATATGAACATGAACGTTCACAGTTTCTTCTCCCGGTCGGTATTATATGCAGTACGCCAGTGAACTGCGTAAGCGGGCGGGTGTCAAGTATCGAATATTAACACACAAAATATATTGTTCATAATGATAGTAGAAGCGCAGAGCTTCAGTAAGACATTTTCGAATTGATATTTCTCTACGTAAATAGATGATAAAAGAAAAAAAAACAATATAGACTATTTGTCGGATAGTGTATCCATTAGAGATGGGAAAAACGGGTCTTTTTAGTGATCTGCATCTTTGGATCTGGATCCCGTATGTGAGCCGGTTCAGTGAACCGGTTCAAAAAGAGCCGAGTTCTGAATATGTTACTGCAGTCTGCCACTGAGTTACCTAGTTCAGTCAATCATATCACGACCTGTATAGAATCAAGAATGCATGCCCAAACATGTGATGCATGACTCATTTGAGCTGACAGATGCATCAAAGCAAGAACTGATACGTAAGTGTAAAATGTGCTTCTGTGTGTTAAGTGTTTCACTGAGTTATGCGGATCTGTTGATCCGTCGGCTCAAAAAAAAGTGAGTCGGCTCTCACGGATCTTCTGTCGGAGTCGGCTCTTTGAACCGGTTCAGATCTGAGTTACCCAACACTAGTATCCATACAGTTTGGCGTAGGACCATTTTAAGAACTATATTTTAGTTGTTAAAAAATTGAACTTAAAAAAATCGAAACAATTTTTGGATTCGTCACAACCTCAGTAAATGCTCTTAAAATGTTTTCAAAATTTGTCCAATAGAGCCGGACAAAATTTATAAGTTTATGGATAGTGAATTACAAAAAGATGCATTTAATTTGGTGGAGATGTTGAAGATATTGAAGTTATTAAAAACGATAAGGACTATATTAAGGGAATATTATTTTGCCTTAAATAATTTTTGTTTGGTCCAAATAAATTATACGATCCAATAAGCACCAGCATATATTTAACTCAAATAATTTTACCATTCCAACCCCAACTCCAGAATGGTAGGTAGTACTATAATTTAGATCAAAATTCACTTTTCCAAATTTTACATTTATTCATTTTGAAGTCCTCCGAATTAAAAAACATATTTTTGGAAAACGTCTGTTCGTCTTTTTGTCTGTTTGTGAGTACGCGATACAGATCAAACGGGTGATCGGATCGAAACCAAATTTTGACAGAGAGTTTGACATGTCATGTTTTTGAAAAAAATCGGTACATGTGCAGAAGAAATATGCGATATAACGTTGTTTTTTTCTGTTACAATAGTATACAGTTTACTATGCTATTCATTTTTGCAAGAAAGTTTTTTGCAATTGTTTTTTCTAAGCCTCATTGTTTCATAAATATTTTGAAAATAAAAAGAATCAGCTGTTTTTTTGTTCTGAAATACACGATCTATCAAAAATAAATGAACTAGTTGGCCATAGAAATTAAAAGTAAATATACTATGTAAAATTATTTATTACTAGCCATTTCTCATGTCATCGCACGCGCTAACAGAAATATTACGTCAAATGACATTAGTATTTTTGGAGATGGAATGGCCGCATCGTCCGATTGCCTGGAATTTTTTCTTAGTCTTACAAAAATGCTTGTATAAGCAAATATAATATATATTATATTTGATTATCCTGCCGACAAAAATATTTTGTCGGCAGGATTTGACACTGGGGCCAGCATTTTTTTTTTATTTATTCCAAAATCAATTTGTATGTCTATTTTAGTGTTGTTTTTGTTTCCAGCTGCTCTTTTAGAAGCGTTTAAACAACTGTTTGTCTGTAGATTCATAGAGCGTGTTTGGGGAATCCCATGAGTGCGCCATCGTTTACATTTTGTTTTCTACACAGACGTCTGGGATTTAACCTGGATGTGACAGCTGTTTATACAGCATTTTCTCTGGACGTAGATGCGTAGGTAAAGTTCATATAAGTTGCATGCTGTGACATGGCATGGCGGAAGTGGGCAAACTGAGGTGACCTATGTGAAAGGATCAGTGGCGTATAATACGCGCCACGGTTCTAAAAGGTTCTGAAGTTAGATGCAAATGGAGGCTTGCGTAGGTACAGGCGGTTGAAAAACTACAAACTCGCGCTATATTATTATTTTTAATTTTTCTTTAATCTAAAGGTCTAATTCCTTGCATAAAGTCATCCAAAAAATTAGTTTTCGTGCTTGTCTATGCAAAACTGTATTAGACATCTTGATCAATTAACAATCAAAGAAACAACAATAGCGTACTGGACTAGCAGGAAAGCGACAAGTGACACGACAATCAGCGATAACCAATCACCGACGAGCGCACGTTCTGTGTCGGTAACTGGGAGGTGGTGGGAGTCTTCTTTTCCCACAAAACAACCAGGACGGCTTTAAAATATGTATTTGCGACGCTGTTTGTTACTAACTTTAGAACCTTTTAGAACCGTGGTGAGTATTATAACTAGTGACTGGGGCAGTTTCGACCACTTTGATTTTTGGATCCGTTCCGATCGCGTCACGTTTGACAATTTTATCCGATTGCACGAAAGCAAAAGACGATTGTGTTTATACAAGATTTTATTCAACTTTTTATTCAATCTTGCAAATCGTTTTTTGAACCGCTTTCATTTGATCTATCACTTTGAAATTAATTTTGTCTACGTATGTAGTATCAATGACAATACAATTATCTGATAATAATTGCTTTATGCTGCAGCTGGAATAGTCAGCTCATTATGGCATTTTTTAACAGCCTATGATGATAGACGTATCGTGTTTTGGTTCGTTTTGGTCGGCAGACGATTCTGTTAATAATATATCCATGCTATGTGTTTATAGAGTTGACGACTAAAATGGAAATATTAAAATACTAGCGGCCCAGTCCGGCTTCGCCCGGGTGTAAATGTAATATATAGGATATAAAAGATGAGAATCATTATCATTAAATTCTCAACGTGTATTGAATTTGCGCGAAATCAATCGCTTTTATTTGTGAATGTTCAAAAATCGAAGAAAAATCTTATTTCCCAAAAAGAAATTTAAAAAATTCTGTTGATCCGATCGCTACCAAACTTCAGAAGATCACCCGCTGGGCTAATCTAAAGATTGTCTGAAAATTTCATCAAAAATGGTCTACCCGTTTGGAGTCCATAGATTACATATACATCGTCTTTTATCTATATAGATTATTAAAATGTAAAAAGTGGTTATTGTGTTTTTTGTAGTTATTGATATGTTCTTTGATATTGTAGAACATACTTTTGTTCTATCATCAATAGTTTCCGCAGCGCATGCGACGAAAGATGTTTTATGGCATTTTTTTACACCTTGGGTTACGTTACTAAAGTTTTAGTAAGGATCTCTAATATTTTCTAGCAATAAATATAGCCTATGTTACTCAGGGTGAATGTAGCTTTCTAATGGTGAAAGAATTTTTTAAATCGACACAGTAGTTTTTAAGTTTATTCATTACAAACACAAAAATACAAATCTTTCCTCTTTATAATATTAGTGTAGATAAGTAAAAAAAAACTTTTATTGAAATAACAACCAACCATACAAGTAAAATCATTTTATTATTGTTGGTCTGATCTAAAAGCTTGTCGTCAGATAGATATGTTCATAAAAAATTCAAAATTGAAACTTCTTCGTGCGGCGTCACTTTAAAATATATCTAGATTGTAATTAAATATAATTTACACATTATGTTATGAAACATTCATTGTTAAAGTTACAATGCAAATTTTGAAAAAAAGTTATTATCCAAACAATGTCACTGTCGGAGCTCAAACACGAATTTTCTATTATCATGGCGGCCGAATTATCATTTGTCCTATCCAAACAAGCAAACTTTCTCATATTAAAGCATATTTCTAACTGCCACTCAGCGTTGCCAGATTTTTTTTTTGTCAAGTCGGGATTTTGGAACTTCTTGAATGAAAAAAGCGGGATTCTTTCGTCGAAAGCGGGACATAGTAAAAAAACGTATATAATCAGAAGTTTTTAAATATTTATCGTTTTATTTGAGTTCAAATTACGTTTACGTGACAATGGATAGCAAAAATAGTCATAGAAAATGTATTTTAAAAAAAATATGATATTTTAAATCAGATTTACCCTATCGTTAAATAGTTGAGTCTTATTCGTCTTCTGAATAAAAAAAATAAAAAAAACAGAAATCAAAATCAAAAAAGTTTTATTCATTAGAAAAATATGGCGTTTCAAACAATAGTCTGGGGAGTGAGTGTTACAAATTGCAACTTACAATAATAGAATAATTATTTACGCACGGTCGAGTTATCCCCGAAAAGCGTGACATTTAATTTTGATTTAAAAATCGGGACGTCCCGCCAAAACCGGGACGTCTGGCAACGCTGCTGCCACTATACCGAGAGTTATGAGTGAATCAAAGATGAAATTTATCCTGTTATTCAGTGCAAGTCATGGAAGTTAGGATATTATATTTTTCTAATATTGCATCGTAATTTCAACAATGGATCTTTCATAATATAATAGCAAATTATAGCTACTTATTTGTGCATTTATTACCTTTCCTATAAAGAAGCTATTAAGTTTCTAATTAAAACCAAAACGTGACATTATTTCCATTTCATTTCAGAATGAAGAACGATATTTCGTATTTCTGTTTTCGGACCAGCCTGCGTACAAACCACGGAAACTGCAGGACAATGGTAAGCAGTCATATAATAAATTTTTGTTTTCCAACGAACTGTGAAATTTTATAGGTCTTCGGGGAATCAAGTTGATGCTAGCGCTAATCCCAGACAGATTGTATATTTGTGAAAATTTAATCTGAGTTTAAGTCTGAACTGTGTATTGATGTACGGAGTACATATACTGTATGTACAAATAGTGACAGAAATTTACGTTTCTTGTATAACCTACGCATTCGAATTAATAAATATATAACAGTTTCAAATAGTCGCAGATGGCGTCGACTGCTGAGCGTGTATAATCTACAATCTCGCTCTCTTTCTCTAACATATTTTTTGTTTTTAAGTAAGACTTCTTTAGGCGCGTTTTGTGAATAGGACAATTCGTGAGTTAGCGTTACGAAAAACTTGTGACGTTTTTAGCGCGGCCTACCAAGTCCGTTTATGCTGTAGAGCGTATCTATACATTATATATAAGGTTATATATAACAAAAAATTGCACAATCCACATACTGCGAGAGTTGTTTGCTTCTTTTTAATGTGTTACACAGAATTTATTTCAATAAATACAAATAAACAAAATCGTACCTTAGTCTCTAATTGTACTGTTTAAAAGATTTCCAGTTTTCGTCATTTTTTGCTTGTTTAATTTTAATACCAGACGTCAGTCTGTAGATCGTTTGCGTCCACCAAGAACAAAATTAACAATAATTAAGAAAAATTGTGTTATGCAAAGTATTTATTTCTATAATCATTTGTCGTGCAGACTAAAAAATATGCAAGCAAGAAAATTGAGAAGTGAACTTAAAAATATTTTGTTACTTAAATGTTCTTACTCAATTAAAGATTACTTTGATATTAGCATTATTTAATATGTATTGTTATGTATTTTCTTGTACTTTGTATGACTTATTCTACGCCAATTCTTGGCATTTAATGAATAAACATTTTTATCTTATCTTATCTGTATCTATATATATATATATATATATATATATATATATATATATATATATATAAAAAACTATAAACCTATAACAACATTGTTTACATGTTTTATTTCAACGTAAAGGCTACACGCACACTTTTTCATTTCATTTCATTTATTGTCTCAGACAATTTATGTAATTATAAATACAAATCCAAATATAAATACAATGATAAGTAATGTTTTCTGTCCAACTTAAGATAATCGTAGTTTATGTATCTTGTTTCTAAATGAAAATGTTTTGGCGAAAAAGCGATTTAATGTTAAAACGAGAGATTGGCGAGTTTTAACAATCACTCGACTTATAATGTCATTACGGACAAGATACATACTACACTTTTTTGCACGTAGCTTAAATAAAATAGTTAATTTTCACTTCATAATAAGTACTATCTATGCTATTAATATTTCTGACAGCTCTGTGTGGCCATATTGCAATCTATTTGAGTAGTTTACGAAAACTACGCCTGCTTTGTTCTCTTTGTTTCTCATATAGTTTTAAATGGTAACTGATGGATCGCTTTTGAAAATTACGCACTAGTGTTAAATGAATAATTTTATTGCCGCGCTGCAGCCATGCAAAGCAGCTATTTTATAGGAGGATGTGCAAAAATTAATGCCATACTTTTTAGAGTTTGATGAAATGTAGCGTTTTAATTCATTTACACCTTAGAACTATTTTATAACAATAGAAGTTTCGCAGAGTACAAGATTTGTAATTCTGTGATGTTTCGTTTTTCATATATTAATATCCTCTTTTCTGTTGAAATAATTGATAATGCAATTACTTCAATAAAATTGCCAATTATGAATTGGTAAATTTTGTAGTAATTTTATTGTGGTGACCACATCCATTTAATTTTTTTTGATAATTATTTTATAAAATAAACCATGAGAGGGGTCTTTTCGCCAAATTAATCCAATTCCGTACGTAAAGACGTTTAATTTCTAAAACGAACTATATAACGTTCATTGATAAAAAATAGCAGTCAACAAAAATAAAGGAGCTTTTTTTTGCAGTCGTAACGAGTTCCGTGAACTAATGCACTTTGATAGATCTTTTGACATATACCGATATTAGAATATAGGGTCTACACTTTATACGGGATGTTATGAATAATGTTATATGTCGAAGTGAGACGTTCTAAAGGTGCCGACGTCGCCTCTTGTACAACAAGTCACACACATTAGATATATTCAATCGGTCGATTGCGATCAACGGTTCTATAAACAACATTTTTTTTAAATCCTTGGAATGGAATATGCGCGGATAGTAACTCACTGTTTTGTCTATTACATTCGTATCCTCGAAAAGGATCTTGTGATTGTCAAAATTATTATTTTTTTTTAATAAAATCAACATCAAATTAAATATTCTTGAAAACAAAAACTACACGAACGATAAAATATGACATGTGACGTCACGAAACTTATGACCTTCCCGTCCCTTGACACACTACTTCACATTTCGTCGACCCACTGGCCCCCTTTTTACGTGTGACGTAATTTATGGATGGCCCCATATCACGGACCACTATATATTTAATACATTATCTATCTTATTCTCATATTGTGCGAGATCAGTGTACAGGAAATATAGGCGGCCTAATAATAAAGTATATAATTTATAATATTTACAGTGAACGCGCTTTGATTCTAATGACGCATGCAAGTATAAAACTTAAACCAATCGTAACTCCATTAATGTTTCAAACAAACACCATTGTAATGATTTCCAATAGAAAAGAGTCATAAATATTAATACCTACTTTTTTTCAATACGGTGGAGGTACGGGTCAAATATGGTGGAGGTGCTGGTAACAAATGGCGGAAACGCCAATGCATTGTCACGTAAATCCAATAGTTCAATTTGACAATTTTTGTCAAGAGTGATGAATTGATACTAGATTCAGATAATCTTAGCGGCTGAGAAAAATAAGTGAACGAGAAAGACTGGTGATCTAGGATTTTAGTTGATAGGTAAAACTTCAGGAACAAAACAAATCTAAGATTATCAGAATCTAAAGGAATTTGATGTGCGTTTGTCAACATAGCAATATAATCGAAATATCGATATATTTAATTGTCAAAAAGTCGACTTGTTATATCGATATTTTTTCTGTAAGTATCGATGTTTAGATTATATTAATACATCGAAAAATGGGATATAACACATTAACCCATTTAGCCTCTATCTTTTAGCTTTCGACTTGCTTTCATTACTACGCGGTTTTAAAAATCTAGGTAGGCAATTGTAAATCGTATATTTAGTTTTTATCCGGCTACCAACTGCTACGATTATTATTACCTGATGCCAATGCGTCTTCATTGAGAAAAGTATTAAATTAAATGCCCTATATATCTGTAATGTATTAGCGTTCCGTCATATGTGACCCGCACCTCCGCCATACATGACCCGTACTTCCACTGTATTTGTGTGTTTAATGTTACACAATAATTTATACTGCTATCACAAAAAAATATACGACGCTTTTACCTGCCATTTTTTACAAGATATGACAAAATTTAAAAGTATAATATACCTATTTATTTTTGATGTTTAATTTTTATTCACTGACTTAAAAAAGACGTTATCAATTTGACATGCGTATATAAATATTTTAACTTCCCACTATTGCAAATTTTCAAAAAAGGGATATTATTTTGCAAATCAAGTTTAGATTAGATTTTGTAGCCAATTGGTCATGTGTTTTCAAAGTTAATTAGGGAAAAAAATTAATAATAACATTTTTTCGCGTTTTTGTCAGATAACTCTTAATCCACTTGTAAGTTCATTAAAACTTAAATTATAGCTTAAATGTAAAATCCTATCATATACCTAACTTTAAAATCCTTCTAAAAAAATCAACAATTTTTTTCTTAGAAAATTCTGAACTATTTCTTTTTTGCTTTCTTTACTGTATTATAAACAGAATAGTAACAATTTATTGTAACGCATTTAACACATAGCCCCACAGGTCAACCGATTTTCACATTTTTTGTTTGTTTGTTCAGTCAGAACTTTTCGAGGGGTAACTGGTTTGAACATTTTTGACACTGTTTGGTTTAGAGTGATCATGGACTTGGATTATATAAATTTTATTCAAATCGGTTTGGCAGTTCTTGATCGATCTCAAAAAAGGAGGTTTCTATATATGTGTCTTGCCTTTGTGAGCCGATTTAGATATTTTATAGAGCGTACCTTTAAGGTCGTACCACATAAATTTTACTTAAATCCATTCAGCAGTTTGGTAATCAAATATCATAAAGTTGGTTAATAACGTGCAGACTATGTATAGCAAGGCCAATAAAAAATAAAAACATTTATCAGCAAAACAGAAATTTGTTCAAGAAGGTCACTCAAAAAAGGAAAAGTTATAAAATTTGAGGTGCCAATTTAAAAAAAAAAACTCGGGTCACAGGGCCACAACCCTGCCGACAATACAGTGTATTTGCTTATACAGGCATTTTGGTTTTATTATGCTACCATACGTGTGTTGTTAAGCAAAATAAAAATTTTAACCCCTTAATAAACCCCATAAAAACATATTTTTTTCTTAATTGCGATATTATTAAATACACCCTTCAATAAAAAAAGTCACTATCTGAAAATTAGTGTTTTCAAAAAAAGTCCGGTCCTGTTGGGCCGATTTTATTAAAATTTTAGGGGCACTTTTTAGTTGCGTCTAAAGAGTTAAATTTCAATTTTGAAACGATTCTGAGAATTTTTTCGGTATTTTGGGGCCCAAAAACATTTTTCAACCCCTAAAAACTACCCTTAAAATGGCTCAATTAGGCCCATTTTAAATAGGCTTCTTGCGGTGATGGATGTTAACACGTGGGCCAAATTTCGTTAAAATCAATTGACTCTTTCGAAAGTTATTGCCCGTACACACACACACATATATATATATATCCGCCATCCGACTGACGCCAATAGTGTATGTTGCCATATGGCAAATACACAAAAAAGTACACAGGTACATAAAAAGTTATAGTAATAAATAAATTTGCCAAAGATCTTAAATTCTATTACGTTCTTCTTTAGTGACTTTCTTTGAAGGAGGTTCATTTTTTTTAACTAATACTTAATACATTGATGGTTATTTTGAACCAGTAAGTTTTTCTGGCCGATCCAACAGTTCAATTACTTAATAATTGTTTTGCGATACACTGTGTATTCCTATATCCAATATTGATTTGTTATCAGGGTAAGTAATTACTAATGATTGTTATGACGGGCAATAAATACGTATGCAAGGTGGTTATCAGGTGTGCTAATAAGCCAATAATAAAGGGAGAGCCCGCGATCTATTTTGACGACCAAAAACCGCTTAATATGATTTTTATTTATAAGGTCAATGTGATGTTATAATGCAGTTGCGGCAACAGAGATGAATTGGGCTACGGCAGCCTCCCCCTAATGTTAATTAATAATTAAAAAATTAAATTATATAACGCATAGGTAAGCACTAAGAAAGAATTTTGTGAAATTTCATCCCTAAGGAGGTGAAAATTCCGTGCTAGACAACGCACAGATCAAATCACTGAACCTAAAGGATTGAAATTTTAACAACGCATTCCTTTAATAACATGAATAACTGCTGAAAAATGATTTTTTGAAATTCCATCCCTAAAGTAAGAAAAGGGGGTGTCAGCTTTCATGAAGAAAATCTAGAAATTGAAGGTAAAGGGCCATGACAGAAGTGATTTAGGTTACATTTTATCCCAAAAATCGTAACTCCCAAGGGGGGTGGAAATCTTCATAAAGAATACGCTTCATAAAGAATACTGCTTAAACTAAAAACGTGAGACTCGGGATAAAATACTCTTCCAAGAAAATAAAGAAATACATGTTTTACGGTCTTTTGAATATCCTATCCAAGTGAGGTGGGGGTGGATTTTATATAAAAGAATTTAATTTAATTTAATACATCATCAATCATTCAGTACAATGTGAACGAAGCCAAGGCTCCACTACCGTTATCGCTGCCTGCGAGGCAAGATTACAATCCGTTGGAGCGAAGGCTCCACTATTGTTGTCACCGTGTTTAATCTCAAGGGCGGGCAGGGCCGCTGGTAATAGCTAGTTAATTATATAAATACAAATCAGCTTTGTCGAAATCTTTGACCAAAAAAGTTAGCGTGCTTTCAGACTATAATGTGTTAGTAGTCGTTACCATCCCCAAGTAATAGAAGAGAAATTCAGAAATGTCATCTATTGCCGGCACAGTTTTGCATATATAATATTTAATGACCTAGAAACCTGCGGTAGTGTTTTAGATTTGAAATGGATTTATAGTTATTCATGTGTAATGTTTATTGCTTTAATATAATTTATCATAATAGAGAAAGTTAAAATCCAATTAGATTACATTTGTGTAATTAAATAAAACAGAGTTTATATTCGTTACACTTAAAAACTTTATTTTATAACGATTGTTTAACATAACACAATTGCTTCGTGAGACAAAGGTCTTAAACTAAACTATACTACATTTACAACAAAATATGTATTAGACAAAATTTTTAATTAACTAATTAGATAAGTTTAACCTAAATTTTTGTATGCAAATAAAAGTTGTAAATAGAGAGTAAATTGCAGACGTGTAAGGTATTTGAGTAACAATATTTAAAATACCGCATTTAAATACTTTTACAGTATTTTATTTGATATTTGAAATATTCATTTTATAAATTACTAGCGGCTCAGTCCGGTTTCGCCCGGGTGTAAATGTAATATATAGGATATAAAAGATGAGAATCATTATCATTAAATTCTCAACGTGTATTGAATTTGCGCGAATCCAATCGCTTTTATTTGTAAATGTTCAATAATCGAAGAAAAATCTTATTTCCCAAAAAGAAATTAAAAAAAATACTTGGAACGTGTCGCGGGACACGCTTTTGGAACGAAGTCCCTTTCGTATAAGACGTTTTTCGTAACGCGTTTTATATAATCTAAAAACATCCGGTATAATCTCGAAACACCCGGTATAATCTAAAAACACCCGGTATAATCTAAAAACACTCGGTATAATCTAAAAACACCCGTTATAATCTAAAACACCCGGTATAATTTAAAAACACCCGGTATAATCTATAAACACCCGGTATAATCTAAAAACACCCAATATTTTCTAGCAATAAATATAGCCTATGTTACTCAGGGTGAATGTAGCTTTCTAATGGTCAAAGAATTTTTTAAATCGGCACAGTAGTTTTTGAGTTTATTCATTATATACACACAAAAATACAAATCTTTCCTCTTTATAAAATTAGTATAGATAAGTATTTGTATTTGCAAATACTCTGAAGGTCAGACTGTTTCATACTTTCTATTTGCGTGTTTAACCGCAGGCACGGCCGTAGCAAAATCGTAGCACGGCCGTAGAACAACTTTTGCACGGACGGTGTCAGTGCATAGATTTGTTTGAAATTATTATTGAATAAAAAAAAATATTTATATTTATATTTCAAAATACTTTTTCAGTGTTTGCATTTCTGTTTAAAAAAATAAATAAAGTATTTGTGTTTTATTACAAATAGCAATTGCTTTGGTGAAAGTATTTGTATTTAAATACTGTTTGGAAGCATTTTTACAAAGAAATAATACATCTTTGTTCGTACATGAAGGTTTAGTGTCCAGTTACGTATCAACCAACCTATAAATGTAGAATTTTTTGTGACGCCTGCATATGGTCTCATTTTAGTAAACAAATTACCAGAAGCAAAAACGCATCACAAATAACAGTGCGAGGTATCAAAAACAATGTTTACATTGAATGCAATTTGGGGAAAAGTCGTATTTCAAAACACATAAATACAATTAACTAGTGGTGGGTCGTTGACAGTTTTAGCATCAATGAAACGAAACCGTAGGTAACTGGTGCCACGTCAATTAGTCAAAAAAACTAGTTGATTTCGTTAGCTAGTTAACATTAATCAGAATGAACGTTAGGTGGTGCGATCTCAAATTAAGTTGCGACAGTAAAATTCATTGATTTTAAACAACGAACACATCAGATAGAGCTGTTGTTCGTGTGTCGGTTTCGTTTCGCTATGCATTTCTTAAGTTAGTTGAAGTTCTTTGCGTTTTGTTACCGATAAATTAAGTAGATGGAACGCCAACTAGTAAATTATTAAAACAGACACACTTGATTCGGTGACGAACGATTAACAGATAATTTAACTAGCTCATTGAATCAACGCCCACCACTAAAATTAGGTACAAAAAAGCTTTGAAAGCATTTCTCAAATGTACCATGTTTTATGCGTTCAGTTTTAATTATACACAGTGCACGGCAATAGTGTGACATGAAATTTGGATGCTTTTCTGCGAATTGAAAGAAGTAAAATTAGTAAAAACTCGTTTATCACATTGAATTATTTAATATTCAATTAGTGTATTCGACGCAAACTACATTGTTAGAAAATTGTATTAATTAAAAAAATGTTTGAAGAAACGTTTGCATTATAATTGACAACAGTTTATATATCAGTGGACAGTTTGTTAAAATTTAACTAAAATCGTTAGTTGTCGCCCTTGTATATCATATACGAACGTATTATTCAGTCGAGGCATGAATCGATAAATCGGTTTCCTCTGGTCTCATTCGTACAAAGGATACGCTGTTCAGTCGAGACACGAACTGTCCCAAATAGTTCTCTCTTGATTTACTCGTATAACGAAGAAATAGTTCTGTTAAAGGACGAACTGCCCCAAACGCTTTACAAAACTGTTTTCACTGCCTTACTTGTTGTACGAGAAGTGCAGTTGTGACCTTATACAACAGTACGAATGCGTTGTTCAGTCGAAGCACGAATTGCCCCAAATGCGCTGCTGCGCGCTTAACAGACACAATCGTGTGTGTGAGTAAACGGGTGAAGTGGTCGGGGTGAGAGCCTGGCGGCGCGGCGGGTGTTGCACAGATCACTCTATCATTTGTGACATTGTGTCGCTACTCGCTAGTTTTTGATATTCTGTAAGAAAACTTCAGTGTCGAGAGCAAATCAATAACGAGTGTGTCTCCTTTACGCAATTTGTTGCTCGCGATTCAAGACTTTTCGGTGAATGGCGATTTGATTTAGTGGGATGTTTTTTAAACAGTCACGTCTAGAATAAAAATAGAATGAAAGTCGCGCAAAGGCGCCGCATAAAACAGTCACTTGTTGGGGTGTAACTTCTTAAGCCTAGACTTCACACATAACAAGTCTGGCCCAGTATCGTTCAATAAAGATTATATGGCCGCTTCACTAGTAACAATGGTCGTCAAATATATAACGCTGGACGGTGTTGGAGGGCTGGTTGAAAAGAACGACAAATACTGATCAGTTTCTAACCTGACTCAAAGGAGCCGCCTTGTTTGTCAATGTTCCAGTGAATCTGGACATACATTCGTCGATGATGTAATAAAATCATTGAAATAAGTGAAGTAACATACAGAACTACATTTAATTCGAGACTATATATTTTGCATTTAGTATTTAAATATTGACACAATTGACTTTTTTGTATTTTAAATAAAAAATCATTTTTAACGGTTTTATTTAACTTAACGTTCCGTATATTTATTTGTGTGTAATTATAATCCAAAATCTTCATGGTTGAGAGTTTAATGTGGATCCTTTTTCTGAGATTATAAGATGAGGCATCCAAAATGGCGGTGCTTCTCTATTTCATTTGTTTTCCAAAAATTTTCTAAAAATGTTCTGGTGTATAAATAAAATCGCATCAAAATCAGATTACTCATTGAAGCGTTCGCATGTCACAGATAGACGTCCAAACAGGCAGAATGCGCATGTTTATACCCAAACATTGAACACCCTTCTTTGTAGGAATAAAGAAGAAATGGCGAAATTTGTTAATTTTTGAAATTCAATATTCGAATTGAAAACATGGTTTTTGCTCGTTAATTATTAAATCACTCGATTATCACATATCCGATAGTTAGATATCTAAATGACAATTATTTCAATTTTGATTTTGTAATACATGTAGAGCTTTTGATTATTGAAAATTTATCACGTACCACATTTTAAAATTTTCGATGTATTCCGTAGTAATAGTAGAGAAGGAAAGAAACGTCGATCTCATCAAATGAAAATGCGCCAGATTACGTATTGACTCGAACGTGACCGAGAATCAACAATCTTTAAACTTGTCGTGATTGCTCTTTTCTATTGAAAATAACCTTCCTCATTGATTGTCACCTCTTGTAGAACTTACCTACTTTTTGCTTTGATAAAAGATTTTTTGCATGCAAAATCACTAAATTTCAACTCGAATAATTACATATGACTATATAATTTGTGAAATATAAATTGAATTTTCGTTATAGTTCATCGATCATTGTTTGTCAGGTAATATTAAAACCTGTTTTGGTTTTTATTTGTTTGCTTTTGTAATTAGTTTTTTGTGTATGTTTCACTATTTATTTTAGTATATAAAATGTTGATTGCCTAGCGCCCCATCAATCATTGCTTAGAAAGCATATACTCGTATACAAACCATGCAAGTCCATTTTTCAAACCTTTCGTCTGGCGTCAGTAGGTATATATAAACAACTGAATTAATATAAAACAAAATGCTTTTCTTCTCTAATGCTTCAGTATCCAAAAAACTTGTTATTTCTTACATTATTTTTACATGGTTTCATTCTACATTTAATATTACAAGCATTTTTTATTCAAATAGTGGTTATTCAAGAGTGGTGACATTAACATATAAATATATATATGTTTTGTTTTATTATTCTCACAGTAACTGTGTGCGTGTTATATTGATCAACTCCACGAAACATATAAGAAACATGCCTATGCAACGAAAACTTAAAATGTCAACTTCTTATATTTTTGCTTCGTGTGACGGGTTGTTACCTATAAGTCCGATTACTGAATACTCTACTATACATAATTACATATAGCCCAACTACAAAATGTTTCATCACAGCCCTTTATAATCAGGCAAAACAAATGCGCGATTATCGCGAAAGTACTGTATATAAAAATTGTATTTCTATGACCACAATCCAAAACCATTATCAACTCAGATTAGAGATAGGAAAGTCGACTCTGACTTTAGTCAAGAATCGATCTTTTGATAAAAATAATCGACTTTTTAGGGTCGAGTTGAGCCTGTCTCGAATCGATTAGAATCGATTCTCACTCGATGACTTTTCGACTTTTTTATACATTACTTAGTATAATACTAGCCGCGGTACTAAAAGGTTCTGAAGTTAGTCACAAACAGCGTCGCAAATGCATATTTTGGTTGTTTTGTGGGAAAGGAAGATTCCTACCACCTCCCAGTTACCGGCACAGTATGTGTACTCGTCGGCGATTGGTTAACGTTCGTTGTCTTGTCAATTATCGCTTTCCTGCTATAAAGTACAGTCCAGTACGCCATTATTGTTTCTTTGATTGTTCAAGATGCCTAATACGGTGATTCAGATGATAATTTGTCTGCTGAGAACCCCCAAAGTCCCACACTCAAGTACGATCAGGATGGATAACTTTAGTGCAAGGAATTAGACCTTTAGATTAAAGAAAAATTAAAAATAATAATATAGCGCGAGTACGTAGTTTTTCAACCGACTATACCTGCGCAAGCCTCCATTTGCATCTAACGTTTGTACGTTCATAATTTAATAAAATATTAAAATATTTAAGTTTGTATACACGAATTACTAAATTTCTAAAAAGTCGACTTAAGTCACAAAAGTTGACTATCAGAGATGATAAATCGACTTCAAGAGTCAAAGAATTTGAAGTCGATTCGAAGGCAAAAATCGATTTAGCGCGCGCTTTTTCTATCCCTAACTCAGATTTTCTGACAATGCGTTCTGCAACCCGACATCGGTACCTTTGTTGAGGATTGTATACGATAAATATCTACGCACGACTACGTTATAATTTTACCTTTATGTTGTTCAATTATAGTGTTTTGTTTTCGTTTGTCGTCTGTTTGAATTCTCCGCAGTTTCAGGTTATACTTTCTTTGTCTCAAATTAACGCGTTTCACCGACAATGATTTCCAAGCTGTCGGTCTTAACATGTTTATTATGATTCAAAAGTTTGTCTAGTCAAAAAATAACCTTGTTAAGTCGAATTTGTGATGAAATTTGATTAATGCAATGTCAAAAAAATTGATTTGACAATGACCTTAATTTGTGATCGTGTTTTTACAGTTTTTATACATTCAAAAGCAGACTAATATCGTTGTGAAACTCTGTTATGTAGAACATTAGATTGTACTTACAAAAAACAACTGATCGATCTATATATAGAAAAAGACATGTTTTTAAGCAAAATTTTGATCAATATGTATAGAAAAATGTTGTTTCGAAGTGAAAATAGTACAAAAAACTATGTTAAATATACACATAAACAGTGTAAAAACATATTCTGTTAACCGATCAATTATTTTTCGAGTAAGGTCAATTTAAAATTCTACTAGGTATGCTTTTCTTATGGAGTTTGTGTGATCACAATCTAAGGTCATTATCAAATCAGATTTTTTGACAATGCTTTCTGCAACCCAAGATAAAACAATTTAATTACTCACATCATTGAATTATTCGGTTTCCCATTTTTTAGTGACATGAAAAGAGACAGCATGTTGATCGTCGACATTGAGATACCAAACGAGCTAAGATTTTGACCGAATCGAAATAAATTCATTCATCAACGTACGTTTTAAATCTATATGGAGATGATATGGATTTGAAATGAACAGGTATTATTGCAAGCAGAGCTGGGCAAACTACTTGACAAAAGTAGTTGAGTATAACTACTGACTACTTATGTAAAAAAGTAGTTAAACTACTTAGTAGTTAAACTACTCGTTCTTAAAAGTATTTAAACTACTAACTATTATAATAGTTAGTAGTTAAAATTTTAACTACTTTTTTAACTACTATAATAATAATAATATAAATCTCTTTATTTATGTCGTACAATCTGCAGTTATAATATATGAAAATTATTTTAAAACTTATATTTCATAACAATACGACGTTTCGGCCAAGATGTCAGTCGTTTTCAAATAAATATAAATCAAAATTTGTACAAAAAACAATTTACAACCTAGAATGTCCAAAAAAGATATTTAAAAAAATATATAGGTATATTACTGTCAATTGTCATCAAGTTTTGTATATTTTAATCTTTCTTTTTGGCAGTCTAGGCTGTTAATTGTTTCTAGCTTAATGCTATTTTTGTTTTTTTCAATGATTATTATTTTTTAGGATCTTTTATTTATATTCATTTGAAAAGGGCTGATATCATGGCCGAAACGTGTTTTTATTAAATTTTGCAAATAGTAACGATGCGATTACCAGTTCCACGTTGTATTTCAAACTAAAACTCAAGCAACTGATATTTCATTATTTTAAAAAAAGTCTGATCGTGTTCCAGAATCCAGAAAAATGCATAACGAATAAGAACTTGTGCTAACACGTCGGTTAAATATAATATACTAAAATATTTTTAAAAGTAGTTAAAATTCAAAATAAGTAGTTAGATTACAAAAAAGTAGTTAAACTACCTAAAGTAGTTAGAACTAAGTAGTTAACTACATTTTTAACTACTTTTTGTGATTACTTGATAGATATTCAAAATAATAGAGTACGATTACTATGTGGAGAAAAGTAGTTAGAGTATAACTACTTTTCCAAAAAAAGTAGTTAACTACGTAGTTAACTACTTTTGTAGTTAACTACTGCCCAGCTCTGATTGCAAGGCTATTTAGATTTAAAATATGTGTACGTTGTTAGACCTAAAAAATTAAAAAAAAAAACAAATGTAGAAAAACAGAGATGCTGATAAATACAGTAGAACCTCGACAAGTTAAGAACCTCTGTAAGTTAAAGAGTTTTTGAATTTCCTTCCCCTGAAAGCATAAAACCTCCATTACTTAAATCACAAAACCTCGGTAACTTAGACAAATATTCTGAACATCGTCCTCGATAACTTAAAATAATATTTTGGTGACCTCCATAAGTTAAAGTATTCTCAGTGTTATCACGTGTCATGAGTAAGTATCCAAACAAAAGGTTTTATTTATATTACATGCGAGGATGAAGTTGCTACAACGGGGACATTGACAGAGGAAGAAATAATTGAAGCGGTTATAAACAATGAAAATGGAGAAAATGGAGATTTGAATGAGTCGCCACTAGATCTCCCAATTTCAATCAGTAGAGCAAGGAAGGCTGTGAACGATTTACGTGCTTTTATCGAGCGTTGTGATTATGTTAATGACGAAGTTTTTCTTCTTTACATAATATAGAAAACATAATTGATGTAAAAAATCAAAATTGCATGAAACAAAAAAAAATAGTGATTTCTTTGTTTAAATAATTGATTGTTTCAATAAATAAATAAATAATTGATTCTAAATGAGAAAATGAATAGATAAAAAAATTTATGTCACCTCTATTGAACTAAATACATCCTCTATAAAATCCACAAGCCTCGGTAAGTTAAACATTTTACTCTGATAAGGAAAAAACTCGATAACTTAAATTTTTTAACGTTTCCCTTGGATTTTAACTTATCGAGGTTCTACTGTATTACAGAAAAACTGTAATGAAGCCTCGATTTTTATTAGTTTTCGAAACTTAGCACAAAATGGTTAATTTTGATGAACAACAGCAACTACTATAATTTATTTAATGCATATAATATCTAAAGAGGTTGTTAAAGATTACAGGACAACTATATATAATGTATGGAATCATTGGCGCATGAAGTACGTTCACGCAGGTTTTTTTCAGTGTGAACCTTTAGTTTCAAATCTCTTTTTTTACTTTCGAGAGATAAATTGCAGCGGAAAAAAATTACATTGTCTTGTTTGATAAATTAGCTATATTAACACCGTCACTAGGACTAAAAACAAATGACGGCATCGTAACAAGTTTATGAGGATGATTATAAATTTCTCTTGATTATGGATTGACTGTCATCAGTTTTGAGGCTATTTAAGGTTAGCTTCAATTTTATAAAAATCTCATAAAAATAGTACAGGTAGACCACGTTTTTGACGATTCCTTTTCGGAAGATTCGCTCATACAATTGCCTCGCCAAAACAATCAACGGTTAAAGCGACAGTAGCTGTAGGGGGTATTTACTTTGGGGATGATCTTGAGAAGCTACAAAGTATAATATAAATATTAAGAGCACTGTTGTTGGAACAATAAAAATAAAAGAATAGTTACTTCTTACCGCAACAGATTTATTCAGTGGATGTACATTTCGAGAGCTAAGCTCCCATCTTCAGCAAAACTAGTAGTGTTTTGCTGAAGATGGGAGCTTAGCTCTCGAAATGTACATCCACTGAATAAATCTGTTGTGGTAAGAAGTTACTATTCTTTTATTTTTACAAAATATAAAGTTACTAGATTTACCAAGTACCGCAATTTACTGTACCCATGTGTTAGAGGAAGACAACAATGAAACCGCCCTAGGATGGCCGACTGACCGAAAATAGTGATTTTAACAGTGTTGGATCACTTTCACACAGTTTGTGCTGAGATCCAGCGGTAAGAGGCGAGGTAGGCAAAATACATATTGTGGGTGTGACCTTCTTTAGCTCTGTCTCACTCAAATCATCCGCATGTTTCAATTTTTGGCTGGTGTCAATTACGAGGCTAAAAGATGCTATTGCAATTGATTACTCTAATTTTTGGACATATTTTGAAGATTTAAAAAACTTTTTCGAAAAAGGAAGAGTCACTTTAGGTTTGTGATGGAACAGTTTTGTGAAATAAGTACGAATAAGGTCAAAGTGTGATATTGAAAACGTGTGTTTTTTTGGCACAATTAATGCTAACTTTTTTCTAGTAAATCGTACATAAATTACAAAAGTAGTCCATTAGAGACTTAGATTTGTCCTTTATCTTCCTTACAGAGAAAGAATTTTTGCAAAATGTCGACGAATAAGTCTACAATCAGTTGACAGCCGAAGCTTTATTTTTGACTTAAATTCAGAGCGTTCCGACAGCCATATTACCATTTATCAGTAACATTGGCTTCAGGTTGCAATTCAAAAAATTATAACGCAACATCACAGTAAAAGACCACGCACATTTGTCAAGCATAAACATGCACGACCAGCATAATACCAACCTAAAACCTACACGATGTCGCACACTAGACCAGTATAAACTCCAGCACAAACTAGTAAATTTTAGTCGGTAGACATTTTACAGTTCTAAGTAGTTTTATTAATGCAAATTAATTAATTACACTAGATCGGTCCAGCACGGCTAGACAGAAAATGTAGGTGGCCGATTGAAGGTCGCTGCTGGTTGCAGGTGATGGTCTAATCACTAATGTGTGCTTCTCCGTTAAATAACATAGATACCTTCACGAATAGGTTTTTCTGCTCAGTGCTGTACTGATCATCTTGATAGATGTGCCTGGTCTTTACCAGTTACACAAGTTTAAATCTGGGCAATTTACGTATTTTTAATTTGAAAGTGATTCACTTATATGACGATACATTGGTACAACAAATTACCAAACGATATTAAATCCTTAAATATACTCAATTTCAAAGTAAGACTGAAAACGTGGGTGCAGGAAAACTGCTGATTTGGTTGATTGCTTATTAGTGTATTTGCCATACGGCAACATACACTATTGGCGTCGGTCGGATGGCGGGCCCTAGGGGTCGGACCAAAATTTCTCGACGTTTCATAACCTCCTAAACACTTTGGCACCATTTTTAAAAATGTTTATATATATATGTATATATATATATATATATATATATATATATATATATATATATATATATGTGTGTGTGTGTGTGTGCGGGCAATTACTTTCGAAAGAGTTAATTGATTTTAACGAAATTTGGCCCACGTGTTGAAATCCAAAATGGGCGTAATCGGGCCATTTTAAGGGTAGTTTTTAGGGGTTGAAAAATGTGTTTGGGCCCCAAAATACCGAAAAAATTCTTCGAATCGTTTCAAAATTGAAATTTAACCCTCTGGTAGTAATTAAAAAGTGTCCCTAAAATTTTGATAAAATCTGCCCGACAGGACCGGATTTACAAATTTTATGAAAAAACTAGTTTGCAGATAATGAATTATTTACTGAAAGGTGTATATAATTTGGTATAGAGGTTCGATTAATAATAATATTGCAATGAAGAAAAAAAAGTTTTTAAGGGGTGTATTAAGGAGAAATTTTTTTTTATTTTGCCCAAAAATCAACTTAAACTCGCATAATGAAGCCACACTGCCTGTATAAGCAAATACACTATATTGTCGGCAGGGTTTTGGCACTGCGACCCGAGGTTTTTTCTATTATTACCTTTATGTGGAATATAAGCTCTAAAATGGTGGACGACTGCGGTGCTTTGCCAAATCTAGAGACTTCAACAAAATAGAACTTACAGCGCTCACGGTGACGAAAAGCGGAATACTTTTAAGAACTTAAAACTAAGGTAAAGGTTTGACACGAGAATCAGTTAACCGACTGACTGGTTAAAATTTGAAATGAACATTCCGGTTAGGAAGATGTAAAAACCGTTTTTTTTCACTGGCATCAGTAAGCGGCCAAAAATAAAAATCTCAGCACTACTAGTTTAAAACGGTTATATCTCCGAAACTAAACGATATGCCGGATTGTGGATGATTGGAATAGATTTAAATAGGAGTATACTAAATATCAAATGAAACGAAATTAGTTTATTTTACAAAAAAATTTGCAATTAACTACTTCCATTTTTTAAAGACACAAAAATCTGTGACATGTTTACACACAACTGAGATTATTCTTATATATATAAAAAAAAAAAAACTGGCCCTGAGTGGATTTCAATCGCTCCCACTTCTGTATTAAATATTTATTATTAAATATTTGTAAAATATTTCAATCAGAATATATAAAATAAATTTAATTAGTTCTTGGCATTCATTTAAACAAGTTAATTTATTAATGTTTCGAATAAATTTTCAGTTCTCAGAATTTATATTTCAGTAGTGTTTTATAATTTATACATAAATTTTTAAAAGGTCAAAAGTTTTAATTGAATATTTGTTACATTATACATTTGCATGCATAAATGGTAAATACATATTATATTGAACGTTATTTTTAACTCTCAACGCAAAACGGGGTGTTATGCGTTTGATACGGTATTTGTGTGTATATGTAGGTTTTTAATGGGTGGATCGATTTTGATGTGGTTTGTAGAGTTTGAATGAACATGATTGCCGGTGGGTTCGTAGCTATAGAGTTTAGTTCAAAAGTTGAAAATATATAAAAAATTAATTGTTTAGTTTAAAAAAAATTACTGCCAAGCAGTCAAGCATTACATGCGGTGGACTGCAATAATTAATTAAAGTGTAGAGTCTAATTTAAAAAGCAAAAACTAAATAAATAAATATTTAACAGACCTCCGAACCAAATGACTACCTAATCGGCTGTCAAAAAAATATGAAAAAAACTGTCTGTATACTTAACGTGTATCTCACATTTTAAGATACACCTCTAAAATAAGCCATGTTTTTTTTCAATTTCAAGGAGGTACCTTTACAGTTCAATAAGATTCTTTATTTTTCGTGATAATTCGAATATTAATGACGATATTCCAGATGAAGATGATATTAATGTTATATTAGACTTATTTATTCAAATATAACATTAATATCATCTTCATCTGGAATATCGTCATTAATATTCGAATTATCACGAAGAATAAAGAATCTTATTGAACTGTAAAGGTACCTCCTTGAAATTGAAAAAAAACATGGCTTATTTTAGCATTATAATAAGCATCAGACTAGCTCATATTAGACTTATTTATTCAAATATGAGCTAGTCTGATGCTTATTGATGTTCATTGTAGTTACATGAAAATATAAATTCAATAAATAAGAATTATTAACTTTTTTATACATAGGTACCTACAAAATTCCTTAAAAAAATATAAGCTATCCCTTGAAAATAAGCCATGGCTTACAATGTGAGATACACGATATGTAGGTGCGTTTGAAGTTATACTTCTTTGCCGCGATTAAAAATTAATTTTTAAGACATTGTATCGCATCCAAAATTATTAGTATAATTCAATAATAAACCTCAGGTATTTGGATTAATAATACAAAACAATCGTGTTATTGTTAATCTTGCTACGTTTCGACTACTTTAAATCATTTGATCGATTATTTCATTTATTAGTTATGAGCCGGACGAAGACTAAATAAAGTAGTCGAAACGTAGCAAGATTAACAATAACACGATTGTTTTGTATTATTAATCCAAATACAAGGGATTTATTATTGAATTATTAATTTTTAATATACATGCAAATAATTTATTGAAAAAAGTTTGCGAATAATAATAATTATAATAATAAAAAATTAACCTCAAATATTTGAAAACATTTTCAAAATTTAATTTTGGTTTTTACTTTATTCAGCTGTACAAAAAGGTATCTAAGTACCAAAAATCAACCATAAAAATTTTTCGTTGATATCTCTCGAATGAATCAACCGATCGAGATGCTGTTTACGCAATCGATGCAGTTTTTCACTCACAGAAATTTTTTTTTACAAAAAAATCAATCTAACGAAAATCTGAGAAGATATTTTGAATAAACATTTTTTTCAAAATTTTTCTTCAACGATATTTCTCGAACGAATCAACTCATCAAGATACAGTATAATGCAGTCGACGCAGTTTTTCAAGCATAAAAAAATAATTTACCTATTATAAAAAAAAAACAAACTAACAAAAATTTGAGAAGATATTTTGAAAAAGTTTTTTTTCAAAATGTTTCTAACGATATCTTTCGAACGAATCAACCGATTTTGATGCGGTTTGCAGCGATCGACGTTGTTTTATAAGGGATAGAGCTGATTAGATTTTTTAATTAATCGGTATAGTAGTTTCGAAGATATATCAAAATATTTCAAAAAAACTGTCTTCCAAAAAGCTTTATTTTTGAGATTTCTTAAAATCTACCTGACCGAATCAGTTCCAATTCTCAGAAAATGTAACTTCAGCAAGACCCTTTCCGATGACGCAAATCGCTTTTCGATCGGTCCATCCGTTCAAAAGTTATGAGAGGTTTACATACACACACATACGTTTATGTTAATTTTTCGTATAATATTATAGAACTCAAAATTTAAAAATGAAATACGTAAAAAATGTTTTTAAAAAGATTCCGTAAATATGACAAAAAAGAAAAAAATTATATTTAATTTATCATCTAAATTGTGTTTCGCCCGAGCTTCGGCGCCGATAATAGTTCCTGGAGTAGTAATGAATCGTTGAAATTAATTTGAATGCTGGTGGTATTATTAGTGTATTTGCCATATGGCAACATACACTATTGGCGTCGGTCGGATGGCGGGACCTAGGGGTCGGACCAAAATTTCTCGACGTTTCATAACCTCCTAAACACTTTGGCACCATTTTTGAAAATGTTTATATATATATGTATATATATATATATATATATATATGTGTACGCGCGATAACTTTCGAAAGAGTTAATTGATTTCAACGAAATTTGGGCCACGTGTTGAAATCCATCACCGCAAGAAGCCTATTTAAAATGGGCCTAATCGGGCTATTTTAAGGGTAGTTTTTAGGGGTTGAAAAGTGTTTTTGGGCCCCAAAATACCGAAAAAATTCTCCAAATCGTTTCAAAATTGAAATTTAATCCTTTGGTAGTGATTAAAAAGTGTCCCCACAATTTCAATAAAATCGGCCCGACAGGACCGGATTTACAAATTTTATGAAAACACTAGTTTGCAGATAGTGACTTATTTATTGAAGGGTGTATTTAATTCGGTGTAGACGTTAGATTGATAATAATATTACAATTAAGAAAAAAATGTTATTTTAAGGGGTGTATTAAGGGCTTAAATTTTTTATTTTGCCCAAAAACAAACTTAATTTCACATAATAAAAGTATAAAACCACACGGCCCTATACAAGCAAATACACTATATTGTCGGCAGGGTTTTGGCACTGCGACCCGGGTTTTTTTTTTAATTTAAAGTCAAACTGAATTGCAGTACACGGATGTAGGTGTTTTTGTAACATTTTCCTATTGTTTATTCAGTCATATACCTACCTTTTTATTTTTTGTATGAATGTAACAGAAGTTCGGTAAGCAAAAAAGAAGAAAAAACTAAAAGCAACATTGTTAAGGTTATGTTATAACGGCGCTGTTGAACGTAACAGCCAGAAAAGAAGTTTGTGTTAAAACAAAGGCAATGTAGAGTGCTGTTTAGTAAATTTAATGTTAGTATAGTGGCAAGTTGTCGCTTGCTATTGTTTTTCGAATAGGTTAGTTCTATCGTGACGTCATAACTGATCTCTAATAAAGATTGTGAATAGTCGGCTAATCCCTATTCAAGTGGCAGCATGTATTGATAGAGAAATTTGAATTGCCGAACAGTTGCCAGATTATTGATAGTTTTCTTTCGATATCGATGTCGATGTCGACCTTTCGATGCTGTCCTCGTATTACTATTAGTGAACTTTTCGTTAATTTGAATGGATTTTTTCAACGTTTTGATATATTTACTAACGTTCGTTTTAACAACGGAGAAAATAATGTAACGAAAGTAGGTTGAACTTCCGGGGGACCAGTGATCGGCAATTAAATTTTGTTGATGTGTCCAAAAAATTCACTGGTCACAGATACTTTGTTAGGCCCTATTTCGTAACTTTTTACTCCGATACGCAAGGAGAAAGACTATGTTTTTGAGTTGTTTCTTTTTCCCATTTTTAATATTGCTAGACGCGTGCGCGAAGATTAGTGTCTTTCTGGGTCTCCGGAAGAAAAAGTTTCGCTAATTGTCGATTGCTGACCTATATCGCTGGTCTATAATTGATAAAAAACATGTAATTGTGTAAAAAATATATCTATATTATTCTTGTGATACTATAATGGTATCGTTTCATTGCTTTCCAATTTTAAGCTAAAAAAATATTTTTTTATAATCTATTTATAATGCAGATTCTAATTACTATACTTAAATATTCAGGGATTCTAGTGCATTTTTCTACCTTGGAATTCCTCAAAGTGTAGATGAGGCCCTAAAAATAATGTTTTTAAACTGAATTGAAGTTACGAACTTCATGTCTCAAGAACCTGCGTTTTTCGCTTGTCTTCAAAGCAAGGGTTGCCAACAGCCCGATATTAAAATCCCGCCTTAACATGACACTGGAAAAGTTTGTTTCACAAAATGGCTGCCGTTCGCAATTCATATTTTAGACATCAGAGGTAGTCGGAAGTCAACCTGTAATTGCGCGAAGTGCATAACTTGAAGTTAGCCATATGTTCACAGTGGAGGTAAGTATGATGCTGATATTATTCCAGTAATAATTTAGTATGTTCTGTGCTTCTGATATTTGCTGCTCCGTGCACTAAAGTGCACTCTACATGTACATTGTATATAAATATTTACATTGACGAAATGGTTTCTGAATCCCTTGTTAACTGTTCTCTCTGAAGAGGCAAATTGGCTATTTGGTTTTCAAAATGTTACATTTCTACTTCATTATTTTGTCAGACATGTAAGTTATGATGTCCAAATGGCAAAATCACTTACGTTGAGTTTTTTATATATTTTTATTTATGAAAATCATTTCATAATATGTCACCGACTAAAGACCAGTTTTTTGTAAATAAAATCTTCATAAAGCTTAAGAATAACGCTTATAAAAATTGACCCCAAATGTTTACAATCCTTTAAAATTTTATTTTGGTTTTTACTTTTATAAACAATCCATTGAGTAATCAAAAACACGATATCATAAATTCCGCTGAATGACATTTAAAACGACTAGTTTCCAGATGACAGAAAGTGCGTTGATTTTGTTCATCTGTCATTTTAGTCTGTGCCTTTTGGTCAACTTCGTACTGTCGAATTTTCGTTAGCACGGCCATTTTTCATACTGTCAAATTTTTTTAGCGCGGCCAATTTCATACTGTCGAATTTTCGTTAGTCGCTGCCTGCTAAAATTTTACTCTCAATGGGCCTAAAGCAGTACAACTTCAAAAATATTTCTTCTGAACACAATCCGAGGACATTATACGGCCTACGGGTGAAACATGTCTTTCCGTTTTTAATGTATCGGTTAAAAAAATCTAGCTAAAGGTTTACAAGTATGTAAAAAAATCGACATAAGCGTTTTAACTATTTAGCCACATATATTTATTTGTTGGTTTTGAATCCAAGGTTGTTTTCAACAGAGACAATTTGGAATTAAAATTGTAAACAACGTTTTTTTTCTGTTTTATACTAGTGTATGATAAAATGTAATGGAAATTGGAATTCTTCAGATGACATATCCTTCTTTTTCAATATGAATATAGAAAGAGAGGACAGCAAGGAAAAATATAGTTTGTCTTTAAGACCACACGGTAGAAGTGAAACTCTCTCACTCACTCACCGGTATATTTTCGCACCCTCTTTCGTTGCCGTAGATATAAAGTACAATGCAAACTTTTAGTAAGTTCTATTTAAGGTATACAGGAAATGCCTTTTTATTCACAATTACTATAAATATGACAGAGTACTTCGATCGTCCACTATTTTGAGGCACTAGATTCAATTAAAATATGTAAAAGTTTTTGTAACTTAGGAAAAATAATAACACGTTCGAAAGTAAATATCGACAACAAATTATTATTTTCATATAAATGTTATTGTAATGTAAAGTTGTGATTTTATGAATTGCAATCTCAAGGAAATGTTATTGGGAACATGTAAGCTTAAAATCACTATTTTCTGCCAGCTAGCTATCTTGGGGCGATCTCATTGTTATCTCTCTCTAGCATATGAATTGCGGTACTTGATAATCTAGTGACTATAAGGCCGCTGCACACAACGCTGGTTTCGTCGCTGGAATCGCTGCTGGGACTTGTGCTGGCTGCCCTGCTGATTGCGCGGATGTAAATGACGCCACCGCGGGCTTCGTTGTGTGGTTACAAGCTGGATTTCAAAATTAGAATGGAGGTTATTTTTCGTGCTTGATTTTGAGTCAGAAAACAGTAACTTGTCATGTGGGCGACATGGACAAACGTCATAAACAAACATGGCGTCATAGTGTGTGTTTTGTTTAGAGAAGCCAACACGTACAAATCGTCCCAAAATCCAGCACCACAGCATGCTTGGAAACTAGCAGCGAATCTAAATTGTAAACTCGTGTGTTCCGGTCTTTATTAGTGTATTTGCCATATGGCAACATACACTATTGGCATCGGTCGGATGGCGGGACCTAGGGGTCGGACCAAAATTTCTCGACGTTTCATAACCTCCTAAACACTGACACCATTTTTGAAAATGTTTATATATATGTATATATATTGTTACAAAAATGATATTTTACATTTTTGAAACGAGAATCGCTAGAGCCTTGAATGGCAAATTCATGGCTCATTAGATTATAAAAAAAAGGTGGTAACTAGGAAGACTTTTGAAAAACAATTATTATTATTATTTTTTCCGATATAAATAGTTTTCACCTAATTTTTTCTTCGAATATAAATTCATTAATATTAAATATTCAATTAATTCTAGTTAATTATTTGCTTGTCTTTTTTCTTTTCTTCATTTATATTTTGTTATTGTTAATAGTTTAATCTTTTATTTAAGTGTTTGTATATAATTTTATTATATTAAATTTTTTGTCTTGTGTTAAATTCTTTATTTTAAAACTCTAATCAATTTTAATCTGGGATAAAATTACTATGGGCCAAATTTTGTTTAGAACACCTGATTAGAGCAACCATTTTTTTTATAATGGTTGGTTAAAATATATATATATATATTACATATATATATATATATATATATATATATATAGATATTGCGGCAAATGTACACATTTTCCGGTAAATGTGCACATTTGCCTCCTCGTTTGGGTAATGTGCATTCAACTAACATTTACAATTTCAAAGAAGGGAAATGTACATTGAATTCACAATGACCATGTTGTTTTGGTAAATGTGAGCATACAAAATACGAAATCGTTATTAAAGCCTTTTGTATTATGTTTATTTAAATAAATATTTTTTTACTGCAACAACATTTTTAATTTATTTGTATTCCAACTTGACATATTATATAATATGCAAAGAAAAGTATGTTTTGTTTGTCATTTACATTTTTTAATTAAAATAATTTTCGTTATTAAAGCCTTTTGTATTATGTTTATTTAAATAAATATTTTTTTACTGCAACAACATTTTTAATTTATTTGCATTCCAACTTTTCTTAAAACATGAAGGTAAGAGTATACATTTACCAAAACGTGAAGGCAAGAGTTCACATTTGCCGGGAAATGTACATATACATTATATTCAGTTCACATATACCTAACTTTTTGGGAAATGTACACATTTTACGGTAAAAGTGTACATTTCCCAAGAGTGTACATTTACCGTAACATATATATATACATATATACATATATATATATATATATATATATATATATATATATATATATGTGTGTGTGTGTGTGTGTGCAAGCAATAACTTTCGAAAGAGTTAATTGATTTTAACTAAATTTGGCCCGCATGTTGGAATCCACCACCGCACGAACTCTATTTAAAATGGGCTCAATCTCTCTCTGGTAATAATTAAAAAGTGTCCCTAAACTTTTAATAAAATCGGCCCGACAGGACCGGACTTACAAATTTTATGAAAACACTAGTTTGCCGATAGTGAATTATTTACTGAAAGTTGTATATAATTTGGTATAACGGTTCGATTGATAATAATATTGAAATTAAGGAAAAAATGTTATTTTAAGGGATGTATTAAGGAGTCAAATTTTTTATTTTGCCCAAAAACCAACTTAAGTTCGCATAATAATGCCACACTGCCTGTATAAGCAAATACACTATATTGTCGGCAGGGTTTTGGCACTGCGACCCGGGTTTTTTTTATTTGTTTTTTACTGCCATCTCAGTGACGTAATTGAAGGATGTAGAACTGGCCAAAAAATTAATGTTCCCGATTTCAAACGGCTCCGCGACAGCTCATATTAACTAGGTCTGTAGTGCACCACTCGCTAAAGGCATTGATTAATTACAAAACCACCAAAATAACAATTTAATTGTTTATTTCTTTATAATTGCAGAATAATTGAACGCGATAGAGCTTTTCAATCCTGATAATTTTTTTATGCTTTCAAATTTTCTACTAAAAATGATTCTTAATACAACAAAGAAAGAATAAAAAAAAATACATTAGGTATTTCCTAACGTAGGACTCGAATCCACGATCCTGCGAATATGAATCTCGTGTACCGCAGAGCTTAATTCATTAATTTGAAATATAGTGTCACTTAAGTTGTTTGATTGCGCTAGATTTTTTTCATTCAATCTACACATAATTCTCCATGATTTATTTTCTATTTCTTTTGGTGATAAGGGGGGTAGCAGTTTTTAGCGCTTTTCCCGTAAATTGTTTTAAAAAAATGAAGAAAATACCTTATTTGTATTGTTGAACTTATGCTTCAAACAGTTTTCATTTGACATCCTACACGAGGCTCTTGAATTTTTCCTTCCATTTACCAATTTACCCCCTGAAATGCGCCCCTAGATCAAAATTCAACTTTTTATACTTCACATCTGTATAGAGGCCATGATATCTTTGTACCAAATTTTAAAATGTCGCATCAAATAGTTTCAGAGAAAATCGCCTGTCACAGAGAGACGGATGTTTTGAACGGAAGACTAAAGACTACGAATAAAGTGGAATAAACAGACGCTATTTGCTGCGAAAAATTTCAATTAAGATTATCTTTTACTAGCGAGATTATAAAAAAAACCTAATATGTAAACAAAAAAATCCATACGCATATATTTATACATTTTTTCAGTATAAAATCCATTCTGTTTGTATAGGTATGACATTTTCCGCGTCTGCTTGTTGGTTTGGTGCCAAATTACTTATTCTACATTCAGCTTGAATATTGAAGCCTTTTATTGGAAATTTTCAACTCCAGACAATTTATTGCTAGGGTGAGAGAATTGCTATTCTAAAACCGTCATTCAATCAGTGGTTTGCGTACCTCGAGAATGTTGGAAATTGTGTACCAGAATCCGCCTATTATAATTCAGTCGACTCTTTCATATTGTACCAGATGTGTAATGTCGCAGATCACCATGTGTGTAATTTCGTAGCACACAAATGGTTTTTCTTCGAAATAACTCATTTCGAGTTTTTCTTCGTGCCCAAAGGATGATCCCCACAGTGTTGACTATGTTCTCTCTCTCTCTTTTATAGTTCCTAATCTATAATTTGTTAACTCTATACTCTAACGACAGTGATCTTTGTTTAAATCAAGGCGATCGGTCGATCGCCGCGTTCGTGAGACGATCTTGTTTACAGGAATACAAATGTATTTTGGTTTTCCATTTTTACACCGAGAGATGGCGTTATTGTGTTCCATCACGATACAAAGCCTTATTTAGACAAATAGAAATATTTGTTTTTCAATTTGCCACAGAGAGATGGCATTAATGTGCTCATTTTTACTTATTATATTTATCATTATGATACTAAATAAATTAATATTTTTTGTCACAAAACTGGCAATTATTAAACAAAAAATATATATTATACGAATAAAAACTAAAACACAAAACGACACAGTTGCAATGTAAACTTGAAGTTCGTGAGTGCGACAAAAATAACTGATGTCAAGTTTTGAGAATGCAGTAAAGAACGGACTCATTGACGACGAATAATAAGATCATAGTTTTATAAAGCGTATATTATTTTTTGTCGTCGATCGATGGGTTCGTTCTATTAATTTTATTCTTACTACACTCTTTTTATTGGACTTACGAGTTTCAAGTTTAGATTGTAAATATTCTGAGGTATTTTTTTTTTATATTGCACCGTCACGTTCCGTCAACAGCGAATGTATCTTAACAGCAATTTGCTAATTACAGTCAACTATTTGTGAATTTGGAGTTATGAGCTCTTTTCGTATGTAATTTAATATGAGTATTTGCAGTTAAAGTAAGTATTCGATTATCATGTCAAGTGGCAAAATACTCGCAAAAAATATTTTTTTCGAATTGTGGTTAATATTTAATAAAGAATCAACTTTTATATTCGAGTTTAGTTCAGTGTAGGGAGAAAACTTTTGATAATATTGTTCAGTGTGGAAAGATTTTTTCTCGTACTACTCGACTTGCCTTAACAATCCAGTTTTTATTCAAAACTCTAAAATTAAAGACATTTATTCCTATAGTTAACTCGCAGTTTTGTAGCAAAAACTTATTTTCTTTTAAAAGCTTCGTCTAAGGGTTATTCCATATTTGAAATTTGAACAGTTGAGGAATGTTTCGGGATCCGAGTAGCCCAGCGAGGTTATCCATTCATTTTTTGCGATAAAAAAATTGCCTTCCCACAACATTTCAATCGGTAGAAACTCATGTGTGAAATTGTTCACTGGTTCGAATGATGGGCTTCTGATATGTTTTAAGAATGTCATTTGTTTTTAACTAAATGAAGATCTCCATTTATTGAAAACAAGTGACATTTAAAACTGACAGTTGTAGCACTATTTTTCAATGCGCAAACTTTTTTCTTCGTTATAATAATGAAAAAAAAAACCCAGGTCGCAGTACCAAAACCCTGCCGACAATATAGTGTATTTGTTTATACAGGCAGGGCGGCTTTATTATGCGAACTTAAGTTGGTTTTTGGGCAAAATAAAAAAATTTGACTGCTTAATACACCCCTTAAAATAACATTTATTTTCTTAATTGCAATATTATTATCAATCGAACTTCTATACCAAATTATAAAAATAAAAGAAAGAATAGTTACTTCTTACCACAACAGATTTATTCAATGGATGTACATTTTGAGAACTAAGTTCCCATCTTCAGCAAAACATTAAACTAAAGTTTAGTGTTTTGCTGAAGATGGGAGCTTAGCTCTCGAAATGTACATCCACTGAATAAATCTGGTGTGGTAAGAAGTAACTATTCTTTTATTGTTCCAACCACAGTGCTCTTAATATTTATACCAAATTATATACAACTTTCAGTAAATAATTCACTATTTGCAAAGTAGTGTTTTCATAAAATTTGTAAGTCCGGTCCTGTCGGGCCGATTTTATTAAAATTTTAAGGACACTTTTTAATTACTACTGGAGGGTTAAATGTTAATTTTGAAACGATTCTGAGAATTTTTTCGGTGTTTTGGGGCCCAAAAACGTTTTTCAACCCCTAAAAACTACCCTTAAAATGGCCCGATTACGCTCATTTCAAATAGGCTTCTTGCGGTGATGGATTTCAACACGTGGGCCAAATTTCGTTAAAATAAATTAACTCTTTCGAAAGTTATTGTTCGCACATATATATATATATATAAACATTTTTAAAAATGGTGCCAAAGTGTTTAGGAGGTTATGAAACGTCGAGAAATTTTGGTCCGACCCCTAGGTCCCGCCATCCGACCGACGCCAATAGTGTATGTTGCCATATGGCAAATACACTAATAAACATCCTCATTTTAATTACAATTTCGTGTATAAAATACCAATCGACCCTACCAGTTCCTACAATAAACTTGTACGAGTAGTTTTATAAAAAAACAAACTGCTGCACCTGTTTCACCTGAACAGAGCTCAAGCTGTCTCCAGATCATTCAGAATTCTGTCGTTGCAAAGATACGATCAACTGGAGACCACCGCCATTTTATGATATCACGTTCTTAAACTTGGATGTAAAATTAATGTATGTATAAACGCGCAATAAAATAGCAGTTAAAGGTTTTTTACGACAGAAAACAGAAAAGCACAAGCTTGTGGGTGTCAACAAAAGTCGACAGATAGTATATCCGTCGAAGTTGTTTAAGCTTTTCTCTCATCAGTGTTAATTATTAAATAGACCGCATCATTTGTGAAATGATGTACATCTGATGATAATATGTTGCCGACATAATTATGTGACCACAACCGCTATATTTATGTACAGTTAGCTCGTTATGAAATATTATAGTGAAACAACTGTATGACCTAATAGCGGTTTACAGAGCAGGGTTTTTATCAATACTATTACAGTGAAACTTGTAAATTTGAACGCTTTCGTATATATTGAAGCACTCGTCGAATCTCAATGACTTTAGTCTGTACTAGTAATGGTTCCTCTATGAGCGCTGCAGGGTTGCCGAACAACCAAAATCTTGGGTACTTTATAATTTTAAAATTAATTCTATTCTTCATATTTATCCTCAGGTCTGTTGAGGGGGTAAATAAATAAATAAATAAAATACATATTTAATATTAGAAAATAGTGTAATAGACTAATAGTTACATAATTAACAATAACAAGTATCTCCGTAGCCAAAGTTTAACACCGAGTGGCAAACAACGGTGTGTTCTGTGTGGCAGACTTTCTAGTGCTCAGGAGCTGTAGCACATGAAACGTTATACCCCCGATGTATTCTGCGCAACTCCTGACCAACATGTTACAAGTGTTATTTAGATGCTCTGGGAGCTGTTGGTACTGTCAGCACATTAGTACAAATAAGAATCTTAAGAACTGGTATTTGTTAACTTCCTATTCGCAGAAACTACCAATTTTCTGTTTATGATACAAGAAAAAATCCATTTGTTATCTTTCTAGACTATCAAGCTTATTTATTAAGATATGTGGATCTAAAGTCCGTGTTAAGTCAAAAAATAAACCAATAACAAAGTTGTTATTAGCTAAATGAAAATTTATGTAATCAACAAGCTCAATAGCAGCTATCGTATTTCTGTAGATTTGTTTGATCTAACGCCATGTTGACATTTGGATAGAAGATTAAATTTTTCCAGGTAATTGAGTATTTGAATTAAAAAAAAACTATAATTTTTTTTTATTTTCTATAATATATCGTAAATAATATTGAAGAACGAAAAGAAAAAAAAACCCGGGTCGCAGTGCCAAAACCCTGCCGACAATATAGTGTATTTGCTTGTATAGACCCCCGTGTGATTTTATACTTTTATTATGTGAAATTAAGTTTGTTTTTGGGCAAAATAAAAAATGTAACCCCTTAATACACCCCTTAAAATAACATTTTTTTTCTTAATTGTAATATTATTATCAATGTAACGTCTACACCGAATTAAATACACCCTTCAATAAATAGGTCACTATCTGCAAACTAGTGTTTTCATAAAATTTGTAAATCCGATCTTGTCGGGCCGATTTTATTAAAATTTTGGGGACACTTTTTAATTACTACCAGAGGGTTAATTTTCAATTTTGAAACGATTCGGAGAATTTTTTCGGTATTCTGGGGCCCAAAAATATTTTTCAACCCCTAAAAACTACCCTTAAAATGGCCCGATTAGGTCCATTTTAAATAGGCTTCTTGCGGTGATGTATTTCAACTCGTGGGCCAAATTTCGTTGAAATCAATTAACTCCTTCGAAAGTTATTGCCCGCACACACACATATATATATATATATATATATATATATATATATATATATATATATATATATATATATATATATATATATATATATATATGTATATATATATACGTATATAAATATATATATATAAACATTTTTAAAAATGGTGCCAAAGTGTTTAGGAGGTTATGAAACGTCGAGAAATTTTGGTCCGATCCCTAGGTCCCGCCATCCGACCAACGCCAATAGTGTATGTTGCCATATGGCAAATACACTAAAAATTAAGCCATAGGTAATTAATAACAAATTAATTAAAATATATAAAACTTCAAAAGATATCACGTGATTACAAAACTCGCGTTCTTCTGAAAAAACAATTGAAGCTGGAGTTCCGCAGGGTTCAGTCCTTGGACCGACCCTTTTTAACATATTTGTGCACGGCATTCCTGTTCCTGAAAATGCTGCCTTGGCAATGTTCGCAGACGATACTGCAATCGTAACTCAAAACGAAGACATCAACGTGTCAACCACTTATCTACAACATTCCGTAAATGAAATTTCCAATTGGCTTAATAAATGGTGCATTAAACTGAACTATACTAAATGTGAAACAAAAATTTTTACCTTGAAACGGTCAACCAATCCACCTAATATCAAAATTAATAATAATGAAATAGCTTGGAATCCTGCTGATAGTGCAATAAAATATCTAGGGGTTTATCTGGATCGCAGATTGACATGAGGCTACCATATTAACAAAAAACTAAATGAAGGATATGCAAGATTAGCCTTATTATACCCCTTACTTAATAGGAAGTCACCATTGAAATCTGTGTACGCAAAATTGCTGTATCAATCAGTTATCAGGCCAGTCGTAACATACGGCTGTGTGATTTAGGGTACTGCATCCAAATCACACATTAACAAACTTCAGGTTTTACAGAACAAAATCCTTCGCATAATTGTTGATGCACCTTGGTTCATCCGCTGCTCACACATACACAGCGAACTAGGCATAGCAACAGTTATCCAATTTATAAAAAAAGTGCGCCGTAAGGTTTCATAACAAATCAACAGAGTGCACAGGTGCTGCTCACTTCAACCTGGGATACAATCCTCCTGCAAGAAGACTAAAACGGAAACTACCCATCGACGTAACACAATTGTAATGTAATAATTCAACCTAGACTGCAGTGCTAGTGCGTGCTAACAATCAGTTTGACAGGGAAGCCTACTGGCCGACCTCTAATGTTACTCGATCGCGACGTTACATATGAACCCAGCTGTGAATGGCCCTAGTGTGTCGAACCGGCTTTACTAAATTTAAAAAAAAAAAATACATACTATCAAAGTAACCATGGCAACCAGGGCCATAAAAACGTTTTGACGTCACAGAGGTTTTTGGCGCGTTATCGGATCTTAGCTTAAACATTATTTTTAAAACAAATATAACTTTTTCATTATGAAATTAAACAAAATAATAAAAGTAGTTTCGCTATAAAATTTGTATGTGATCTTTCCATTTATGTAAAAAAAAAAAAATTCAAAAACCCAATTATATGTATACGATTTTATATACTATTTTCTCAATTATTTTTGAGAATATCGATAAAAGCGATACTTATCGATAGTTAAAAAATTTCTGTGGATTATTTTTCTTATAAATTGTTATATGACAAGGCTAATTATATATGCATCAGGAAAAGCACCTTAACTCAAAGATAAATTAACTAAATACGTCAATAGTTTTAAAATATAATAAAAGCTTTCCTTAACCACTGAAATAGGAATATCATCTACACCGGACGACTTTTTATTAGGTAGTGATTATTATTTTATTTAAATCACACACACAATTCTGCAAACAAAGATTATTAAAAAAAAGTATGGTACGTGTACTTATGTACGCGCAGTAGAAGTTATACTTCTTTGGCATGATGCGCTAATTGATATTTACATTTTCGTTAAAGATGTCCATTGATAAAATAAAATAGTATGTCTAGGTAGATAATAAATATAGTTATAAGTTAGCCTGTTCACTTTAATAACATGGTGTCTCATTTTCGTTGCATGCTGCGTGCGCAACTTCCGGAACAGAGAAAAATTTCACCCTCAACGCGCCAAAAGAAGTATACCTTCAAAAATAAAAAAAATACTTCTCAATTTCAACGGCCTGCTTTTAGAATATGTTTCATTGTAATGTGTTAAATAAACTGAAGTTCATTAAATTTTAACTTGTAATTACTGAGTTGTGAAGTGGACACTAACTAACTTGTTTAGATGAATAGGTAATCACCATCTACAGCACGTATTTCAAGTTCTGATTAGCTGTTAATTGTTTGGATTTATGTTATATATTAGCCCTTACGCATGTATTAATGTCGGTTGTGACAGCAACCTTGTGTTTTTCGCCAAAAAAACCCCGGTCAAAAATTGTATGAATTTTGTAATGGCTAATTCGATTCAATAAAAAATAGGTCTGATTATGTTTTTTACCTGACTTCAAAAAAGGAGAAGGTTTTCAATTCGATATGTATTTTTTTTGTTTATGTTCCGCAACATCTCTGCCAATTATGAACCGATTTTAATAATTCGTACCTATTAAATAGACCCTATATTCAGGGTGATCATACAGAAATTAAATCCGTTCAGTAGTTTTTTAAAATATTTATTTGTAGACATTGCTATTGAATTGGTAAAAATCGCATTATTTTGTTTTACTTCACGCACTAGTGCGAAAAAGGGTCATTTTACAACTGTTATACCGGCATGAAAAACAACCACTTTATAGGTCGTGTAAAAATGCTGTGTTAAATTACATAAGGTATGTTTGTACACTTGTTATTATTAATTAACAGATAGAGCGAAATTTACAGTAAAAATTACATATTCATGTAACACTAGTTCATAAAGTTTATAGTGTCGGTAAAATTTTTGAAACATTTTTATGTATAAGCACAGTAACAGGAAGCATGCATAACATAAGATATAGTAATGTGATTTTTACACAAGGACCGTCCATATACTATATCACAACAAATTTACGGTTTTAGACATCTCTCAATCACAATGTCACAGTTCGTCACACTGTGTGACGTCGCGTTATCTTAGGTGAATAAAATACTAAGTATTTAATAAAAACCGGCATCATTTGTAAATTAAAAGGGATAGAGACTAGAGGAATTGATTCAGCGTTTTTTTTTACTATGTGTAAGAATATCTCATTTACAAATACACTATAGCAAATGATTTTTAACATTTTTTAGAAATGGCAAATATAAGACAGCACCGCTATTATGAAAAAAATGCGTAATTTTGAAATAAAAATAAAATCTCTCAAATACGTTTGATGTATATTAATTAAAAATAAAAATCCCGGGTCGCAGTGCCAAAACCCTGCCGACAATATAGTGTATTTGCTAATACATCAGGCCTTGTGGCTTTATTATGTGAACATAAGGTGATTATTGGGCAAAATAAAAAAATTAACTCCTTAATACATCCCTTTAAATAACATTTTTTTTAACTACATCATTATTGCCGACCAAACGTCTACACCAAAATTAAAAACACCTTTCAGGAAATAACTCACTATCTGCAAACTAGTGTTTTCAGAAAATTTTTAAATCCGGTCCTGTCGGGCCGATTTTATTGAAATTTTAGGAACACTTTTAAATTGCTATTAAAGGGTTAAATTTTAATTTTGAAACGATTCTGAGAATTTTTTAGGTATTTTTGGGCCCAAAAACTTTTTTCATCCCCTAAAAACCACCCTTAAAATGACCCGATTGGGCCCATTTTAAATAGGCTTCGTGCGGTGGTGGATTCCAACATGTGTGCCAAATTTCGTTAAAATAAATTAACTCCTTCGAAAGTTATTGCCCGTACACATATATACCTATATATATATATAAATATATATATATATATATATATATATATATATATATATATATATATATATATATATATATACATATATATATAAACATTTTTAAAAATGGTGGCAAAGTGTTTAGGAGGTTATGAAACGTCGAGAAATTTTGGTCCGACCCCTAGGTCCCGCCATCCGACCGACGCCAATAGTGTATGTTGCCATATGGCAAATACACTAAAAAAATACCCAGATTTATTCTGACCTCTTGTTTGTTTCTCATAAATTGCAGTTATTTGGTGATTTCATTCGTTTTCCAAATCTGCCTCTTTTTTTGACCCTAAGCGCTTTCTGGTACTTTTTATATTAATTGTATTTATATAAAAATCAGACTGTATCTATTTTAGAATTAAATCATATTAACCTTGTATAATTTAGTTACTTTAAAATAATCTATACTTATAACATTAATAAAACCGTCCAAAGTAACTAAATTACTCATTATTTAAAAGAGCCGTACGTTAAAATCAAATAAGTAAAGAAAACGTTAGATGTATGTAAAAGCTTCAAATTACACATATAATAAAATGTAATAAATTCCATACTATTATTTGCAAATTTTACGAACTCGGAGTACAAATTACGTAACAATAACTGTTGTAGACTTTTTACAATAATCGGCAATAATCACATACAAGTCTTGTATTTCGTTCGAGCAGAACGGTTGGCAAAGCGTAAAATGATTTCCAGGTTATTAAGAACACGTAATTAATTTTTGATAGAAAAGTGTTTTTAATTAAATTCACATTTGACTTTTAATTATATAATATTTTTCGTTTACAATTTCGCTTTACTGATACGATCAGGGTTCATTTGAGAGTGTCATATTATATTACGTCACGTAATACTGTAAGTTATTCATTTTTACGTAATCTAAAATATTTTTTTGCACACTCCTCTATGAAATAGCTGCTTGTTATGCTTGTACAGTATAGTGACACTCCTGTGACAGTAAAAACCAATATAACACTAGTGCTATGAACTGAAAGAAATGATACGTAATTTTCAAAAGCAACTTATGTACCATTTAACACTGTAAGAGAAACAGAGCAAGTAGACGTAGTTTTCATTAAACAATAAAAATAGATTACAAATGGCTACACATACGGCTGTTAAAAATAATAAAGATAGATTTATTATGAAAATTAGCTATTTTATAGGAAGTACGTGCAAAAATGTAGTATGTATCTCGAGCGTAATACTTTACGACTTGCGTGACTGGCCGCTCATTATAACAAGGTCACAGTTCGTACATAATGACTGCATTCACGTTCTAGATACATAAACTACTGTTTTGCACACCACCCTATAAAATAGCTGCTTTTCATGTCTGTATAGCGTCAGTAAAATGACCTATTTCGCACTAGTGTCTAAACTAATATAAACGTTATCACACTGCCATTTTCATAGTAAAAGCTACAAATTAGAAGTGAACTTGCTCGAGATTGAACTTTCAGAAACTCTGAGAATTATGTGAAAATCAGCTAATTTATACGGGGTACGTGCAAAATACATCTCGTGCGTGACTAGCCACTCGCCATAATATATGTCATCACGCACTAGAAACGTAATCTACTGTTTTAATAGCATTTTTCATTATCTCACTAACTTAATCCATCTCTGATAAGTAGGTGCACCCAAAACTGGCATCCACTGCTTAGAAATGTAGGGGTGACATTTTTAGTCTCGCCTTTCTGTGTAGTTTAAGCATCCGAGTTTCGTTTCGAAAGTCTTTAGGGCGCGTGAATCAGGCGCGCGCACAAAGCTGTCCGTATCAGAAAGCTCAAGCAACGCACGGAGCTTTAGCAATTTTCAACCAGTTTGCTGTGGCGTGTTTTACGAACCAGACGCTCCTTGTGTCAAGAGGTGACTCAGTTTCGACTGTATATGTATCGCGATGTTCTTAAATGACTTTCTTCTAACTCCATAATTAAATATTCAGCACATTGTTGTAATAAGTTTTGCAGCTTGACGGGAAGTGTTAGTTCGTCTAAACATATATTCTAATTTAAAACTACTTTACTTTAGTGAAGTTTTGTGTTGTTTCAAAATATTAAATAAGTTTATTCCAGTTAAACATACGTGAAAATACGGATGGTAATTTGAAGGCTGGTTTGCTTCACTTTTTAGTGTAGAACAGTTTGTATGTCTAAATTAGGTTACAGAAAGTTTGGTGCGAAATATTTTTTTTGACGATATGAAATTGAACTGTGTGCCAGAGCCGCAGGTTTGTTAATTCCAGTTTTACTGACTCTTCAATGTAGAATAAAATGTCTTCGATTTTATATGTTGTAATTTAAAGGTTTTAGATTAATTTTATTACGACATGGAATTCAACTGTGTGCGAGAGTCATCATTATTTTATTGATTAGTTTCGGGTCTTATTTAACTTTGAAGTGTAGGGAATTTTTTTTGTGTGGATTTACATGTTGTTATAGACGCTAACGACCTTAGTTATTCAGTGTCTATAATTCACAATTTATCTCTCTTTATACGTTGGGATTGAGTCTCGTAAGTTTTATAGTGAAGTATTTTTACAATACGAAATTCAACTGTATGTGAGAACCATAATTAACACAATGTGATGGCCAATTTCCGTTTTATTACCTTTTTAGTAGAGGCAAATTTGTATGTTTGGTTTTATATGGCTTAATTACACGTCTTATAGTGAAACGTTTTTATGGCACAAATTTCAACTTAACGCGAGAGTCGTAATCAATGTTTTAGATAAAGTTCGGTTTTGTTAACTTTGCAGTGTAGGAAAATGTATTTTTTTAATTTAATAGTAATGTTGGGTCTCCTAGTGACAACAATAATACTCTACATTGTCGACCACAATATTGTTTTGTTTGAAGTTTCTATTAGCAACGTTTGCGAAACAAATAAGATATTATAATTTTAAATCTCGTTGTGCTCAGACGCATTTAAACTTCGATTTGACTAAATCAAATTTTATTGTTTTATTTATTTTTTATTTTATAATATAATGATCAAATACGATCATTATACTAACGTGCTTAGCGACTAAGGCTATGTGCACGAGACTTAAATAATGTTGGAATTGCGTTACTATAGAAGATTTGGAGCAACGTGTTTCTTTATGACACAAAATTCAACGTTGTGCGAGAGTCGTAATTAGTATATTTTACTAGGTTTGTGATGAAAAAAAAACTTGTATTTGTGGTTATGTATGTTGAAATTATTAAACTTTTTATTATATAGGACATTAGACGGTACTCACAGAAAAACAAATGATCTACGTAGAAAAAAGCATCAGTTTTAATCAAATCTCGAATGGAAAATTGTACAAAAAATATGCTAAATACGCCACGTATATTCAGTTCAAAAGAAATATCGTTTCAACCGATTAGTTAGTTTTAGATCAGAATCGATTTAAAAATTCTACAGTGTTTTTCTCATGTAGAAATATGTGTGGTCACAATGTGAAGTTATTGTCAAACCAGATTTTCTAAAAGTGCGTTTTGCAATTCAGCATTTTTTTTGTGTTCTGCAAACATAAGTTTAATTAATTGAACAGATTTTGAATAAACACCAAAATAAAAACAGATTGTTTTGGACTAATAAACTCAACCTACAATCCCCCTCTCCCTACTGCTTCGTACATTGCAAAACAATCTATATTTTCAGCGTTGTAACTTTTTAACGTCAAAAAAGCTATAATATATCTTGTACAAATAATGGAAAATGGAAATTAAATTTGTTACACATTATTTTCGACCGACATCAAAAAATGAAATAATAATTAACGTACATTACAGATTGTGAATAAAAAAAAGTTGCGGCAGTTCGTGGACACACGACAGAAGCTATATTCATTAAGTATTGCTTATAAGTATTAAAGTTTAAAATTTACGTATGTAGGTACAAAAAACAATCAAATTATTAAATTAATTTTTATTTATAAAAAAAATATGAAAAACTGCAACACTGGCGTTGTCGGGGATCGTATCAGTCGCAGTCAGTAGTGATGAGCACAGCAAGGTCAAGACCAAAACTGGAACAGTCTTGGTCTTGCTTATATAGTCTTGGTCTTGAGTATGTAACCTCGGTCTTGGTCTTGCTCATCTGACCTGTTACTTACGTTTTTTTAAATAATTTTTTTAAACACTATCATTATAAAAAATAGGTATAAATTATAAATAACTCACAATTAATATTTAACTCATGAAACACTTTATTTTATTGCAACCATAAAAATATAAAATATCTATAATCGTTCGAGATCACTAGACATTTTTTTAGAGACGATTAGGACTGGAGTTCCACTTGTAAATAATTACCAATTTTTCTTGTTCAAACAGAGAAGAAAATACACTTACACTAACTGAAATACAATTTAACTTACATCCAAAAGTCAGTAAGAAGACATAAAATAAGCAACATTTTTGGAATTTAGATTATTTAGAAATAGTCTTGCATATTTGGTCTTGGTCTTGCATACTCGGTCATGGTCTTGGTCATGCTTTTTTGCAAGACCAAGACAAATTTTGGTTTTCACTAGCAGTCATTATGTGCTCTCAAGATAGGCGCATTAAGCCGCTCGGCCTCATAACGCTCTTTGTTTAGAAATGTTATTCTGAGTATTATACACTCTTATAAGTATACAATACACAGTATTGAAACACTTTCTGAAATGTGGTAATATCAACGACGTACGTACCCAGGTCCTTCTTTTGTCTAAACTATGCTATGATCTAAACACAAGGATATAAAGTGCACCTTTGATTCGTGACATCCTCAGTCGCCGCGTTGATATTATATACTTTTGTTTTCACACCGGTCTATTTTCCCTGTGAAGGGCTTGGAGACGTCCAACTGTCAAAATTAGAACTGCGTTTTGTATATCTGTTTTAATAACGTCAGCCAAAGATAATTGGTAGTCGTGGTCGTTACGCCGTATATTTATATATTATTAGATTATATGTGTTAAACCTCTTAAGTTCAAATCCTAATATAGCATAAATTATTTTTTTCTATTATTGACAATTTTTCAAATTTTTTATTGATTAATAAAAAAACTATTCTTTGTGTATATATGCAAATTTTAAATATTAATAAAAAAACGCGTAAGGAGAGTAGTTTCCTTTTTTTAAAACTTTTTTTTAATTTTTGAAATGGTATGCTGCCCACAGGCTGGTTGCTGGTTACTTTAAATTGTAAATAAAAAAAAAGTTTTCTGTACAGTGACTGAACTTTAAATATAGGCTTAGTTTATGACAGGTGAAAGTACATTTTTTGTTCATATTATTTTATATAGCAATGCCTTGGGAAATCATTAATTATTTATTAGGAGTTTTACAGGGTAAAAAGTTCGTTAAGAATTCGGTAGAGGAGTCATAAAAATGCTTTACAACTAAAGTTAGTAATATTTTATTACTAACAATTCCGGCACTATTATGTAATGTCATCTGCGGAGTCTAAAAATTATTTTAATAGTAATTTGAACGAAATATATAAAAAGTTGTATGTATATTTGTTTAACATTTTTTACCATTCTAATTCCATAAATGGGGATTCAGTTTTGACAGTTTTATAATATATTATTCCAACTTGAGGTTCCCGGAGTAGTTACAAAAAACGTGTTATCGAATTGAACTTTCATCTGCTCATATGATTTTGTGGATGAAATTAGCAGTGATTTCAGCGTGTGTATTTTTGAGTCGGTATTTTATTAAATATCTTTTGCAGATTTTTTATTACGTATTTTTCTTACGAAACGTCATTACATTGGCTCAGGTGTTTAAATTTCAACTTTATAAGAAGAAATACATCTTAATTTTGAAAATTGAATGTCGATATTAATATTTGTGCCCACCACACCCTGATAAAGTGGCTTAAGTCAAACTTTTAAATGCTAATTATTTGTTGCAATACCCCCTATAAAATAGTTGCTTTACATTACGCACTAATTCGGTAAAATAAAACAAATGGGTCGTGCCATACTAACTTCATAGTAAGTAAATCTGTTTCTCAATTTTTTTTATAATCTACTAATACAATTAGTGACGTCTGCTTACAAGTGAACTGTCAAACATTTTGAAAATGGATTGAAAAGTAACTATTTTATAGACGGTTCGTACAAAAAATATCATTTGTAACTCGTGAGTAATAGTCTTATGATTCGTGGGTTTGTCAAAACTCGGTAACCCTCGTTTTAAAAATTATGTCAACGCTCGTCAGAATATAACCTGTTACGACACTACTTTTATGAGCTTTCATTTAGTTTCAAATTTTTGTGTCTCCCCAATCTTATAACGAATTGTAGTTGTAATATAATATTCTGCTATTTTAGTTAAAATAATATTGAAAAACAAGTTAAAAACTTAAAAAAAATATATTAACCTCCATCAAAAATGTCACTAAAAAGATGAAAATAATAGCATTTTGAGGTCGATGCCCATTTCATTACTAAAACTTTTAATTTCATATTTACTTTTATTAAATTGCCGCCCATCTCAAAATTTCATTACTTTCATCTTTTTAGTAACTTTTGAAGGTGGTGAATATTTTTTTAAAGTTTTTAACTTGTTCTTTCAATATTATCAGTCCAGTAGCATTCTAAACAAAATGTCGTTGACATTTTTCAAATCGGCTTAAAATTGACAAAAATATCGGTGAACATACATGAAAAAAAATACATACGGATGAATAGAGAGCTTCTCTTTTTTTGAACTCAGTTAAAAATAATAAAAAAAAACATGCTGTGGAAGTTCCGAGCTGGTGGTGGGAGAACGTGTCTTCAGACGTTTTACAAGCTTTTTTTATCACAATATAAAAAAAGCTAGAAGAAAAACAAGGCAAAAATCTTTTTGTTTAATGAAAAGAAATTAATTCCAATTAAATAAGTGAAAATGTGTACAATTTTTATTTCAAAGTTATAGATCGTCAAAGAGAACATTTAAACATGTCAAATATCCAAAGTTTTAATTAAAAGAGACATAACTTATTGTTTTTTGTAATTGTCCTGCGATTTTCAACTTATTTTTTTTAGAAATGTGCAGGAAAACTGACAATTTGCAATAAGAGATTAGTTTTCGAAAAATTATAAAAGTACTGACTTTATTTCTTTTTTGTCCTTGGTAATTAATATAAAAATGATTTTTCGGGAAAAAGGACTTAATTTATAAGTAAAACACTTAATATTTTATTTTCGCTGAAAATAAAATATTAAGTGCTTTACTTATAAATAAAGTCCTTTTTCCCGACAAATCATTTTTATATTAATTACCAAGGACAAAAAAGAAATAAAGTCAATATGTCACAACCAGGGGGTTTATTTAATATGATAAGAAACACACATGGACAAGGAACGAAACGTCGCTGAAAATAAAATATTAAGTGTTTTACTTATAAATAAAGTCCTTTTTCCCGAAAAATCATTTTTATATTATAAAAGTACGTTTTTGTTTATCAAAACCCACTTTGCTTCGTGACCAAAAATATATTGTCACGATATAGGCGTACTTAAAAATGTCGTAGTTATTCTGTAAAAGTGTGCCATAGGGAATTGCGAAAATTATTTAACTGACTCTTAGACGAAATGAGACCCACGCGTAAAATTCTCCGGTCGCAAAACTCGCTTTCGAGGTAAGGAGCTAGTTGAGACAATATTATACCATCCAAACTTTAAGCAAATGCCATTGTTTCATTATTAAAAGTCGGAATTCTAGTTAAAGACACGAAACGCAGATCCGATTTGCAAAAAAATTCTGGTATTAATCTTCTATGAACCCCTTTATTAACGACTTAAGTAGATGAAACAGCATTCGACAGTAAACTGTTTTAATGACAGAGACGGGCAAACTTCATTGGTGTGTGTATATGAAAAAATTGCAAGTCATTGTTATAACGTGGGTACTCGAATTTGGCGGATATACAGATGTTGTCGATTCGAACTTAATATTTTCTTGCTAGGTATATATTTTTTTATAGATTTCAAACAAGACATTATTAATATCCGTAGTTTAATAAAATAATTTTTAGTTTTTCAGACACAAAAAGCGTGTAAAATGATATAGTGCATAATCAAAATATCGACGATACGCCATTTTTATATAAACGTAATATTTAGAAATGCTATAAAAATAACAATTTAACTTAGATTTTCAAAAGAAAAAAAGATTGAACAGTTTACCCGATCGTTTCTTTATTTTCTTTTTTTTAAATAAAATTATAAAAATTGTTGAACTATGAATATTTTTTATAACCTGTTTAGAAATTAAACGAAAACGTGGCAGCATTCCAACCTTACGTAAAGAATACTTTAGGACTTAGGTAATAATGAAAACCCTATTTAAAAAGCTTTTGTATTATGCAAGTTATTCGGAAAATGCCGAAAAATACGATGATATAAACTTTTTTAAGATACAGTGGCGTGCTGTGTGACTGATTTAATTCTTATAGCTGGTTTGGCAAAAAAATCTGGAAATTATTGAAAATAGCTAAGATTATAGGCATGACATTTCCTATCTCATTTATAACAAACTCCCTATTCCTAGGTTTTTATCTGATAACTAATGAATCTGAAAGACTGAATGTAATTAATGATTTAACTAGTTCTGGCAATTGGTGGTTGAAATAAATAAAAAATAATATTAGTACGGAATTTCGCATACAGAAACAATAATAATTATGGGTTATTTTTGAAGTTATTTTTTTATTTTATTTAAATAAAGTTAATTAAACACTCAAAAATAAAACGACATATAATAGGCAATGTTAAAAAAATTAATTGGCTCATTTGTTTTACAGTCAATAACTTATTCATCGACAAGATTAGTAAAGTACAATACGCGTAAGTGGCTATAAACGTGGTTTCGTCTGTGATACATTGAATCGATTGCTTATTAGAAATCCTTGGCTTGATTTTTCACTTATAATGAACAAGATCTCAAGGCCTACAGTCCCCGCTCTCTCTCCCGTCTCGTCCAGTCACACTTTCAAACATTTAATCAACTCCAATCTATTCTTGCATTGTTTATTCATTATTTTTCTAGTTCTACAAATAAATTAATTATAAAAACATACTCAAATACAGATATTATTTTATTTTTTCATTTTGGAAATTTTTAATACGTATTTATTAACACGCTTTTATTAGGTTCACTTGCAACTATGTATGTAAACAAATCTTGGAAGTCGAATTTAACTAACTTCTAATTGTCGTATCGATTTGAAACTTTGCAAATACATGGAGTACCGATGACAATATAATAATTTGGTTCCATTGAGCAGATCTGATGATTGTCCGATACTTGTGAAAATAAAATGAATGTACCTAAGCAAAATGAAGAAACTAAAACTATTGGAAACAACAACGCAAAGAAAACAATTGTTAGAAAAGGAATTAAGAATAAGAAGTAAGAATAAATGATATGTAGCTTAAAAAAACGCATTAAAATTACAGAATACTTAAAATAACTTTCATTTTTATTCAATACGTAATGGATGAGGAGATATGTTAGGTAGTTATTAGTAAACTTATCACTTCTTTTATGTTCAGTGACTAATTCAAAAAGTGTGGAGCCCCTTTTGCTTATGTGTACTTTTAATAGCGCTCCACACTTTTTGAATTGGTCACTGAACATAAAAGAAGTGATAAGTTTACTAGTTTACAAGTTTACAAGTCATTCATCACGTATTGAAAAAAAAATAAAAGTTAATTTAAATATATTTTATAATTTTTTGTGCGTGATAAAAGCGTATGTTTTAAACTAAATATTATTTATTTCAATAATTTCGTGTTGAAATAAGTCCACGTCTGTATTTGTACCTGACTGATTATGCTCGAGAGTGCCGCACTGGATGCATAGAACTTTTATTACTGGAATAGAAAAATTGTGTCTGTCCTTTACTTTCCCACACAACGAGGCGTACCCTATATTCCTCATTCGCATGCGTCATTTGCTTCGGCATCGTATTTTACCATTCGGGATACTTCGGTTAACTGTCAAACGTTCATTATAATTTAAAAATCAAGCCAAGAGTTACGAGTGACGTTAGCAACCGACTCGACCAATCACAGAAGTCACCACTTTTATAGCTGCTTACGCCCAACCTACAGTACTCTACTAACCTAGCATACACACTACGCCTCAAAATTACGAAAACGCTTTAAACAACTGAATTTTTTTATTAGTTCTTTCATAAAAAGAATCGGCAAAAGTGTTATATATTACTTTATTATCCAGTGGCATATTATTTACATATGCATTTTTTACAATTTCTACTATTATGAATGACGATAAATTAGAAACTTTCAATTTTCGAAGGCGCTTTTATAATTTTGAACGGCAGTTTGTACATTCTAAGTGCTTGGGGCGTCTGCATATTCGAGATATAAATTGATTGATTAAAACAGGAGTGCTCTTGGATCAACCCAAAAGTGCTCGTCATCAGTAAGGATATTTGTGCTTTCCTTTTACTGATTCAACTCCATCCGAAATCTGGTCTTTCTATGAGCTCCGGAAGATTGGCGACTAGATTTGCCTGTGTCCAAAGGTGGTTGTTTCCCACAAAGTAAGGTCTCGCATTCTAACAAGAAACGGGTGACATTTTGTTTTCCATTTAACAAAATCTACACAGTGTCTATTCCTTCATCATTTGTATTTAATTGTGTTCTCAAAGGTGCGTGGCCGGTCAACAAACTTATAATTTGGGTTTTGGTTTATTAAGTCAGAGTCTTCTGTAACCCGTAACCATTTTATTCCTATGCATATTTTTTGAAAGTAGACTCCAGTCAGTTGACTACGGGCTCAATTCCTAGCAGCCTGTAGGTATTCCTGTATGGAGTCCCACCGACTGGTTCTAGTTCAAGGAATTTCGAAGAAGTGTTTTATTTGAGACCGAGATACTGGAATAGGATAGATAGGTGTGTTTATTCAATCTATTTAACTGATCATGCGAAACCTGATAAACACAATTTTTGTGATTTTTACATTATATATCAATTTTAGTTCATTACGATATATCGATCTATGTATTAACAATGAAGTTAAATTTGATAAATTCCATAGTCAATAGGTGTTTTTCTAAAGTGACTTTCAAGTAAACACCGATAAATCGAAGATCCATGCAAAAGTCGATGAAATTCATATTATGCAAGGTTACATTGTTTTTGTTTTATAGTACTTTTTTCTGTGTTAGACAATGTTACAATATCAATAGAACCTTTCTGAAACACTTATATTACTAGATTTGCGCAAAAAACCCGATACAATTCTGATTGCACGCAAATAGAGATAAATTCAAACAAGAATGTTTTAAAAAATGTTGAGAAAATAAAGTTTTTAAAATTTGATAGTTTCATCTATGACCCATGTACCACCGACTCATAAAATAAAATTTACTCATTATATGAATGATTCTGAGTGAGATTTTCATGATTCACTCGAAATCAGTAAAATAGGAGAGGTATATCGGGTTTTGTATGGTCAAGTCTTCTTTACGTCTTTTTGAAAGGCCCACCATCATTTTCTTTCAATGCAAATTTCTTGGAATCAGACTCCAGGCGAAGAGTTGTTGATTACAAGTCCAAATTCTGGCAGCCTGTTGGATATTCCTATCAGAAATTCCGCATGCTTCTTCTGGCTGAATGAATTTCATAGAGACCCATATTCTGAAACCGAGATTTTAGAACAGGACAGATAGACGTTGGCTACAGTTTTAGCAACTTGTTTCTGATTCCAGTTATAAAAGCTCTATGACTTTGATGCCGGCGTCACCGTTGCCATTTTACACTTTCTTATAGCATTTAACGTTAATGTGACGACGTCATTTTCATGCCATGCCACTATACAGGCTCTAAGTACATTTTTAGTACTAATTATACACTATGTATTAGGCATGCGAAGATCAAAACCTGGAAACAGCGGCGTGCGAAGTTTAAATTGTTAATTACTTCAGGGTAGCCCACCTGGATCATATAATTATTGTCTATTTTAATGTTAGGTTTCTGGTACGACCTTTCTCTTTATATCTGGATTTAAGAAGGTTGTTTTCAACTAAATGGACATGTGAATTCTTATAACTGGATTAACAATAAAATGCAAGTTTACTTTATTATTTATATGCTAAATTTCTTTTTTCATTACACAATAATTTTAACTTATAGGTACATTTTATTTTGGATCTAAAGTTTCCTCTTTATAAAAATGGAATATCTCCACAATTTTTTTATTAATCCTAATTGGAACGAAGTTCCTTATCGCAGGTTAGCGAGGGGACCTAGCTGAGAAAAATGAAACATGTCACGAAAACATGTCACGAAAAATGTCACGAAAAACATGAATAATGTATACTGGTATACGGTGATACCGGGTGTTTTTAGATTATACCGGGTGTTTTAGATTATACCGGGTGTTTTTAGATTATACCGGGTGTTTTTAGATTGTACCGGGTGTTTTTAGATTATACCGGGTGTTTTTAGATTATATAAAACGCGTTACGAAAAACGTCTTATACGAAAGGGACTTCGTTCCAAACGCGTGTCCCATGACACGTTCTAATTTATTTCGTTTCTTTGTGGTCAGATAAAAATTACAGTTTTATAAATAGGTCGAGAAAGTAAGTGTAGGTAAGGGTAACCTCAGTTTTGAAGACACTAGGTTCGTCATGGTTTACGGTTTCAGGGGAACCTTGGCAGATGATAACTGTTGTCTATTAATACGCAGAAAAATTCCAACCTTTCTGATAACTCGTGTGATCTAGACATAATAACCACCTTTTAGTGTAATTTCTCTGGGGTTGCATGGAAGATAGACAATGATGGACTTGGTGGAGGAAAAACGTACTCCGAGCGGTGTCTTCAAAACTGAGAACACCCACGCTGTCGTAGTTTCCCGAGCTGCGAGTACCTAAAAATAGACACCCATGCTAGTTAAACCACTTATATGTTTGCTGTTATTCAGTTGATGGCTTAATGGCGGTGATTGGTACACAAGAAATAAGAAAGTAGAAGACTGAGAGCAAACTTTTTTAAAGTTCAAAAGTAAATAAAGTAAATCTGTTTTATTTCTCAGCTAAGGTTCTAACCACATAGTATTTATCAGCGTTTCCGAACATTCTTATAGACGCAAAATGTTTTATCGATTCAGCAGTTCTTTTTTTTCGTAATCATTTATGATTCAATAAATTGGATTCTTTTCAACGTTAGTTTGCTGTTTACGTCTTGCGAGTATATATGCTAACTACAAATATTTTCTGCACTCTTTATCTCAAATTCTATCCCCTCGCCTAAAAACGGTTACAGCTCTCCTGACGATATTTTTAAAGGTAAAGGGTTCGGGTAGACTCTAAATAAAGGACCAAGAATAATACTACATACCTTAAAAGCTATTTTTTTTTAAAGTTTCGACTGCGTTTGAACGATTCTGCAATTTATATATTTTTTAAGTTGTTTCTCCAAGGATTGTTTTCAATTATTTTGCATGTAACATCTGTGTTGTGATTATTGGTCCTTCATTTGACGCCTACTCAAACTCTTTAGCTTTAAAAATAGTGTCGGGAGAGCTGTAACCACTTTTAGGCGAAGGGAAAATGCATTTTAGCGCTTGATGAATAAGAACCAACCTTAAACAAGATAATACTCCGTTTGTATGGGGTCTACAGACACTATAAACCCACCATTCTTTTTGTTTTTTATAAGCTACATTTTTACTAAGAATGTTTTTTTTTCAATAAAATAATTACTTTTTCAATTATTCGCGACAAACCGTCTGAAAACGTATAGGTTTATTTGTTGAAAAATTGACTTTTACTTGCGAATAAGTCGAAAAGTATTGACTTTCACAAAAAACTTTATAGAACAAAAGTTGTTTATTATTATTAGTCAATTATTGGTCAATCTATCCATTACCGGACTTACATTTTTCACCCCGGAGAAGGGTAAAAGCACCCTTCGGCACAGGGACAACTTAGAAGTAGAGGGTAAGTAGAACCTAAATCCAATTTTTTATGAAAATCGGTGCTGCTTGGCAAACTTATGAGGGAAAATGGTCGTTGACTAGACTATAAAGGATTATACGTACCGATTTCAATTTTGAAACAATGAAACCAAAGTAATTTAACAGTACCTAATCCAAAACAAAATATATATAAAACAAATACAAACTTTCTGACAATATATTGAAATAGATAGACTTTGTGCTTTTATAAGTGAAGTCAAGATAATAGAAATTAAATCGGTATAATTAATGGAGGGGTGATATATCAATATTTTTAAAAAATATATCATATTACAATATGTCGGCGTTTTATTGATAGATTGGGAAAAGTGATCAGTCCAATTTTAACAGCGAACCAACTTTCGGGATAACAATTATTCTCTATATTTGTATTATTGTATTTTGGTGAATCTTGTATACAAATGGATTTATCTAAAAAGCAAACTTGCAAAAAGTTTTTGTTTAAATAGTGGCATCTGGAGTTGTCCGTTGTATGGTACAGGAAACTCTAAACCGCAACGTGTTATAAATTCTAAATAAGGTTTTAAAAAATATGTAGTACCTACTTTCATAAATCTAAGAAAGGTCCGTTCAAACTATATTTGACTCTTCGAAATAATAACAAATTGAAAAAAAAAAATGAATTAGATAATGTCCCATTTTTCGTTCATTATTAAAATAGATTAATGGGGAAAATAATTTCGCTATATTTTTCGTTTATAAAAATGTCGAAGAATAAGAAAGTTATAGTTAATTAAAAATTGACCACCTAACAAATAAGGCGAGACGTCATTTGTCTGCAGTCTGCGTATAAGTAACAAGAGAATAAATAAATACAAGAGACTTATCTATCAAAGTAAATTCGTAACTAATTTACTGATTTTTTATAACATTAATAATAATGAATAGATAAAGCGCGTCATTATGTATTATGCAGCTATGGATACACAGCATCGCAGTCTTTTGAAATTGACGCGGTCTGAATCGTTAAAATATCTGCACAGTTTTAACATGCCTGTTCTGCTTAATAAGTTAATTGATGTGTATTTCAAAATGTAAATATAGGATTAGAATTTCCATTGTTTTAAACATTTTTTATAAAAAAAAATGACTCACTTACAAAATATAAACAAATTTTTGTCGTGCGATATCTTTAGAGTGAAACAGATCGATATCTGGTTAGCGGGATTCGTAATAGTCTGTTGAGAATTAGATCTGATAAAATTTTGAAGTCAGTCAGTCAAGTAGTTTCAAAGTTATTTAAAGAAAAATAACATTCTTTTACGTTCTTGTCGCATGACACCTCATCTACTTGTTTATAAGGTGATTTGAAAAGTTCAATAAACCTTAAGTTAGCTTAAATATAAAAGCTTATAAAAAAAGAAAAAAATTGTTGGTTTTTTTATGACTCAGATTTTTTTTATTTAAAGAAAAAAAAACAAAACAGTGTGCAGCGGCTATGAAATTCGTACCATTTTTTTGTATCCTTCTTTAATGTATTATTTAATTAATTTAATTTATTGTAACGAATTTAACACATAGCGGGAAGGTTTTGGGTTGATTCACATTTTTTTATTAGTAAACTTGCGTGTGTGTAAATTTAGAGTTTCCGCAATAGAATTATTAAAAAGGGAATGGCAACGCGCGCCATTCTAAACCAAGTGTATGTTCATTATATTGGCCACACGTGGTATAAAGGTTAATAGCTGCGTGAAATGAACGACCCTTACTGCTCGTTAAAATAACCTTTCTAGATGTATTGTCTGAGATAGTGCGCTTTTCTTCTGTTTTTAATTGAGTCCCTGCCTCTATAGTGGATTTCCTGGATGATACAATCCTTCGCGCAACCCTCTTTTTAAACCCATCAGTAGCGGTGATGGACTATGTGAATAACGAGAAAACCAGCCAAGTCCGTGTTATGCACTCTATTGATAGAGCTTAGTAGTGTTCGTATTACGTATTTGTTAATTATGGGTCGCAATCGTTGCTTGACAAAAATCATTCCCTAACCTAGAAATGCGTCATTGCTGTTTTGTAGATTATTAATTAAAAAGAAGTCAATTTATCCATGAGTTATTATTTGCACGTCAGCTTCAGCTGATTGGCTGCTTGTTGTGGAATCACTTGCTGGTACCTTAGACTTTGGTTCTGAGGTGGAGATAAAGATAATCGCAAGACATTATGTATAATGACTAAATTGTCTAGTTAATGTAATAAATATATTTTTTTTCAAACATAGCTTACGATAAAACTTTACTTGCACACATATGTACTTTTGCAGTATAAAATAAACCATTTTTTTTGGTTTCATTACCTTATCTAAGTACTACTATACGTATATTATACATAGAATAGAATAGAATAAAATTTATTGATCCAAAGACACAAATATGTATAGGATTCGTCAAAAAAGAAAGATATTTTTACTAATCATTTACAACAAAATCATCCACCCTATACAGACATTGTTTAAGAAGAGTAGTTTTCAACTCTTTTTTAAATTTCGAAATTTTTAGATTTTTGAAACTATGTGACAATTTATTAAATAATTTCAAGGCGTGATATTCGGCGCTCTTGTTAAACAACGGCAGTGTAGACATTCGGCAAAATTACATGTGAACTAGTAAACAGTAATTTCGCCTCAATTTACAACTTTATCCGAGTTCTACTAGATATTATGTACAATACCTAGATTATTTGATAAATTTCAGTTCAATAATCACTTTATCTAAATTTTGTAGACATTATGTATAATGAATGAATATTATACTTACATAATAGCTAGATTGAAATTTTTAGCTGTGACATATACATCTCTTTATTTATGCGCGGAAGAAACGCGCTGGCGCAGGTAGAGCTTTTACGTCATTATATAATGCCTAAGCTCAGCCATTTGAAATCTTTTTCTAAATTTTTGTTTCCAATTGAGATAAAGGATATAAGAAGGAAATATTTGACCTACATTATTTGTTTATAAATGAGGAATCATTATGCACTGTTCAAAATTATTTTTATAGGCGGGATGGATCTATTGTAACGCACAGTGTGATTCTGAAGAAAGAGAAAACACAATGAAATGAACGGATAAAAAAGTGGTATCATATGCTCTTGGGAAAATATATGTACACTCGTAATATGGCTTTACTGTGGGCGGAAAAGGCATTAGTCATCTTATAATTCAATTTATTTTTATCAACTTCTGGAACACTGAAATCATGCTTTTTGTGTCAACGTTGATTGTAAGAGAATCCCATTTCCTTTAGGAGGTAACTCCAAATGCATAAGGTCAAGTTCTCCCTTTTGCTAATTTCCTGACCGTTACATAATATATATTATATGGGCAGCTTCGGACTGGACAACATTCTGATATCGGGTAACTAACAATCAACTACATTTTTTTGCACGTACCTTCTATAAACTGTCTGATTTTCACTTCATAATAATATTTCTGACAGCAAGTGTCACCGCTTTGCTTTTTGTTCATCTTATTGTAGAGGAACTGAAATGTCGCTTTTGGAAATTGCTATTGGATTGATTAAATGACATTTATTTGAAATTAATTAAAAAATTAAAATGTTGGGGTCTAACATGACTCGAGATACTTTTTCAGTATCATTATTTAAATAGAAAATTTTGATTTATGGAAAAAACAAATTTTTTAGCATTGTATGCTAAAATATTTTTTTATTTTTTCGAAATACTTGTATTCAAATTTTGTTTGTTTTTCTGAAGAGATTTTGCTTTGTTTTATTTAAATACATGCTCGTTGTTTCTATTCGGAATATTTAATTATTTTCGAAATGTTCTATAATGCAAATACAAAAATTAATAACAAAAACTTTATGTATTTGATCATATTTACATATATTTGTTTTGTTTCTCGCAGTGTAAATACCAAGAAAGGGGAGCTTTTTTGTTTACTTTATTTATAAAATGAAATAAAATAAAAAATAAATTCGAGTTGTTATCGTCCATGATATTAATAATATAATAATAACCTAATATAGTATTATAATCTTTGAGATATATAAAACCTGTAATATCATTAACTTTATCTAACACAATAACATTACATAATTACCCAAAAAAAGACATTGACACTTGTTGATAATCAACTAAGTAAAAAAAAAAAAAATTTACAATTTGAAAAGACGCTGTAATACAAATCAAAACCAAAGTAGATTGCTAATTTTTATATATTTTAAATGGTTGTTTTTAAATGAATGACAAGATGATCTCACCGCAAACATATCAACAAAGATTCTAAACTATTAACCTACGAAACGTAGCAAATTTAGAAAACTTAGAATTTTCATTTATTTGTGTCAAATTACCCACGATCCACAAACATAAAAAATAAAATGTTCTTGCCTTTATATATTTCTTAAGAGAAAAGACAATCGTAAAAAAGGAAACGGTACTGTTATGGTTTTTCTCTCATTTACGATTTAATTAGTTGTTGTTTAAATGGAAACTAGATATTAACGGTTTCTAGTATTTGTTATGCATATTTCCAAGGCTTCTTTTTGTAAAACATGATATCAAATTAGATATACATGATTCATGCCGGTTGCAAACATATTAGCATATTTGCAGTCTCGTATATATAGTTACTCTCGGAAAGACTTATCACTTAATTGATTTACACGTTTGTGTGGATTTCATCACTGCGCGAAGCCTATTTAAAAAGGGTGCCTTTCGATCATTTTACGGGATTAAAAAAATGTGGGCTCAAAAATTCAAAATTTGTTCACAATTGTTTTAAAATTGAAATTTAACCCTTAATATAAAAATTAAGAGCACTGTGGTTGGCACAATAAAATAAAAGAATTGTTACTTCTTACCTTCAACAGATTTATTCAGTGGATGTACATTTCCATCTTCAGCAAAACACTAGTGTTTTGCTGAAGATGGGAGCTTAGCTCTTGAAATGTACATCCACTGAATAAATCTGTTGTGGCAAGAAGTAACTATTATTATATTTTATTTAACCCCAAGTATAAATTAAAACGTCCCTCAAAATTTTTAACCAAAATTTCACTAGTAATTTATGAAAACAGTGAATTATTTGAAGAGTATATATAATTTGGTATAGATTTTAAATTAAGTTAAGGGGTTATATTTTTAATTTTAAGTACATATAATGATAAATTTAAATACTAAATTAAGTAAAAATTATTAAAATGCATGTATTAGCAAATTGCACGGTTTGGCACTTTAATATGTGCTTTTTGATTCTTTTCAAGGTTTTCTTACACGATGAATCTTATTTAGAAATTTTTTAAACGTTATATATTTATTTATACATAAGAACTTTATTTTTCGCTTAAGTTGAGCGGTTTGTCAGCTATTCAATGTGCCCCCTTTTTTACCCGAGCTCTATCTTACGAGTGTGGGTGCATGAAAAATGCACTTATGTTTCAGAAATCTAATTTCTATGAAAAATCTTAGTCAGTCTTTGATGGTAATGCTTACAAAATAAACTAGAAATATATACCATTCTTTCCATATAACGTTGAGCCAGGTTTTTACTTATTGTTTCATCTAAATAAATGTTTTAAAATCAGATAAAAACGTGACAATTAGTATAAGCTTGACACGATTTTTTGTACAGAAAAAATACATTTTCAAAAATTATTGATCAAGCCAAAATTATCAGTATTTTCAACATACATTTGGAAAGAAAAATTTCAAAAAGTTAATTAAACTTCCCTAGTTTGAAATCTTTTGGCGTGCTGTAAAGAAGTATTGACAAATATAATTATTTTTGGTACATATTTTAGGGCAAAAAAATGCATCTGTTCAAATTTTTAAGCAACAAGCAAAATTTTGTCTAGCTTAATGCTCAATCACAGATCATAAAAAAATTAAATTAAAAATTTAAAACCCGACACAAAAAGACCTCTAAAAAGTAACAAATAATATGCATTAATTTTAAGTTAAATATATAAGTAGTAATATTTTTATCCAAGCGTCGTCGCGTCGGGGGACCGTTAAGTAAAGCGACGACGCTTGTATAAAAATACTATTACTTATATTTAACATCAGTTGGGGACTTTTAAATTTTTAAATTTGTTTTATTTCATGCTTTTTAAACTTTATATATTACTAAGAATACCAACAACAGGTTACCAAATTTTGAATCGATCAAACCTGTAGAAGTTGCTCTCATCCCCTCAACAACTAAAGAGCTGATGATCTTCAAACGGCTGAATAAATTTCTTGAATTATAGCTAAGAACAATCTCGATCAAAGCACCTTTAAAAAAAAAAAAACTAAATCAAAATCGGTTCATTCGTTTATGAGCTACGATGTTACAGACACACTGATACTTTCATACACACGTTAAACTTATAACACTCCTCTGTTTTCGTCGGGGGTTAAAAACATTATGTAGCAAAATGATTCTTGGACCACAGTTTCAAATTTGCTGAAAGCATTTTTTACAACATGAGGGAACAGTCACCCGTAATCTTAAGGCCCCAGTACACAGTGGTCTGTAGTGGACCATGCTTTGCAATGTGCAACTGTAGGCCACTATCACTTGGCGTTCACACAATGGCCCATGGCTCATTTCTGCCTGGCGAAGCACTTGCGATGGACGTGGAAGTAATTACGGCTGTGGCTATTTATTTATATACTGTTTACAAGTATTATAGTATTATAAACCTAAAAGTTTCTTCCTTGCTCCAGGATACTGACATTTTGGGCGATTAAAAATTTAAATAGTATAGCACGAAACAAAAAAAGTAGGTACCTGTCCAAACAATGGGCGACTGTGCGAACACCACAGGCCACGCCACGCCACGATTCCTTTGAAGTGTGTCAAAAAAACCGACAACAAATGGATTGCGCACCACGATTCACAATTGTCCGCCACTACAGACCATTACCCCCTGTACACAATGGCGATGGTCTACAATGGCCCACTGCAGACCACTGTGTACTGGGGCCTTTAAAGAGTTAAAGTTGCGTATTTTAGTTTTATTCTGACCATCATGAGTCGTATAAAATTTTAAGTAGTCGATAATTTTAACGATCTTGAACCGAATACAACTGATTGTTTTGCTTTGATATTTGCGTGTTTTCCTTACAAGACGGTAATTTTTATTCTGGCAATTGACAGTCGTATATAATTTTGCAGAGTATAAGTTTAATAAATAGATCTTATAGAATAATCCGCTTATATACTAGGAACTAATTCCGAACTTATAATAAAGATAGAGCTGTGATTGTAGAAGTTTTTATGACCTCCATAACTCTTGTTGAAGAACGACATTTTATGATAGTTTGTAAATGGGAGTTACTGTTGGAAAGGTCGCATCCTTTTCCCGGATTAATTCTGTGTTCCCGGATTGATTTCCATTATTGATTTATTGAACGAAACCTTCATTTTATTAAATATCGGGTTTTTTCCGATACTGATTTTATATTTCATTCTATATAACACAATATTATGCTATTCGTAGGTTACAAAATTATCCTCTTTTGTTTAAGACGGATTTTGAACCGATCTTACTGTAATTGAACGAGTTATAAACGGGAAACACCATTTTCTAAAAAAATTGTTCCCCTCTGGAACCAAAGTTTAAAAATCCGGCGACGTTAGAATCAAATAGAACGCAAGATAAATCGAAAAAAAAAGTTTTTTTTAAAACCAGTTAAGTCGGTTGGACTGTAAGCGTGACACAAAAAAGCGTGACAGACACAGGATTCACAAGCAAACCGAATGCATATAGTATGTACTTTAGCTTCCGCTATTTGCGCCTGAAAACATCTGAGATTAACTTAAACATACAGAAAACATGTTGAATAAACGATGCTAACATAACTTAGCAAACTTTTCCACCTAATTTTATTTCTCTAATAATTACTTTTAGTTATAGGTTCCGTTATTTTTAATTTTAATAATTTTTTAACCTTTCCATTCTTGCATTTTCTAAAAAAAACTGTAGTCATGCTATCTCATGTTGATATTAAAGGAACAACTCTGCGTGAAGTTGCATCAAAATCATTTCAGCCGTTTAAAAAAAAATGATGGGTGTAAAATATTCACGGGTTTTTGAGTTCATAAATGACCGAGTTTGATCTTGCTTTCATTTTGTCAACGCCTAACGGTTCATACCAATTATCACAGATGAAAGCATTATAGTTAGTATAGAAGACACATCTTGTCAGCGGCTCGATGTAAAAACTTACTGGAGCAAATTTTATTTTTGTCGCCGGCTTGAACATTTTCTGACGAACAACTTACGCGAATAAAGATGTTTACACAATAAATTTATTAGTAGTTTATGTATCTAGTTTGTAATGCATTGTTTTCTGACGAGTTGTATAACATTGTGTTATTAACGAGCCATAAAAGCATTACAACCGAGATGCCTACACTATCTCCTGTAAAATGCCTAATTTTCACACTATTATAAGTCAGGGTGTCCGAGAATTATCTTTACAACTTTGAAATTTAATAACTTTTGAAATAAAAAGGACATTCACATTCTGTTTTTTGCAGTTCTTAGTGCAACTCATAAAGTTTTGTTCTGTTTAGGTTAGCACCTCCACATGTGCACCACGTGTGGCCCGAAGCACATCCAGTCGGTAATCGATTTCTTGCCAGGTACGCTGTAACATATAACGTCTGTGACAGTGGCAAAAGCCTCTGTAATGCGGGTTTTTAAGTCAGCAATATCAGTAACCTTTCTCCGATAAACAATATCCTTCAAATAACCCCAGAGAAAAAACTTTATGAGTTGCATTAATAACTGCAGAACACAGAATGTGAATATCTTTTTTATTTCAAAAGTTATTAAATTTCAAAGTTGTAAAGATAATTCTCGGACACCCTCTGTAATATTTTTAACAATTTACTGTTCAGCGCCCACTTTGCTTCTCTGTCGGCCATATACATTTAAATAACAACTGACAGAAAAAAAACACTATTGTGTTCGTAAAATCGCATTACTTTTGCTTTACTTTACGCTCTAGTTTGAAAAGAGGTTGTGTTATTACCGCTATATAGACACGAGAAGCAGCTATTTTGTAGGGGGTTGTGCAAAAATTTGTTTCAAGTTTTTATCCACATTTAAGCTAAGACTGATTTCGAGAGTTAACCTCGAGGTGTGGCAAGCACATGTAAAATTTTATGAAAATCGATCCAGTGGTTTTTGACCGTGAACTGACACTTTATGAAAACAGTTTTTTGGGTTTGGGGAACTTAACAATTCATCAAAAACTCAAAATACAATTTTATCATCACTAAACTTAGCGTATGAGAAATTAAATACTATTTAGCGGTGCTGATTTAAACTGTATGTTGATAGTTATATTTCGATGTTTATGAGTACAGTGAGTAAGCTTATATCTTTGTTAGTAATTTTCAAAATATGTGATCGAAGATTCGCGGCTAAAAAGGTGTTGTGTAACGCCATTTTCATTTTAAACGAGATAAATTATTTTCAACATACTACGCAGTCCATCATCAAGTTTACACCCAACACTTTTTGCAATAGTGTCACGCCAGACCGGAAGCTTATTTCTTATTTTCCTCTTTTTAGTACGGTTGACTAAACCCGTTCATTTTTGAATCGGGTATCTGAGTCAATACCTGATATAAAATCTGTTTCTCGATTATTATTCTGTGCCCTATAATTATTTGTTAACAGTTAGTATTGGATGAAGAATCTAATTATCTACATAAATTGTTACCAAATTAGTTTCTTGATTAGGGTTTAATATTTGTCAAAAGTTTTTTGTATGAAGAAAAATAATTTAGGTATGCATACATTTTTATTACTTTCGAGCGACTATAAGAGACTAGCCGCTACACGATGCGATTAAGATGAAACACGTCAGCGTAGGGATGTCAAAAAAATATCCATATATGGACATTTTTTATTTGATATATCGATATTTTTTGGTCAATATTTAATATTTCGATATATCGATTAAAATATTCCGAGTATCGAAAACCGATCTTTTTTTCCAGTAGCAACATTTGTATGTACTACCGCGACTGATTAATTATTCCGAAAATATCGAAAACTCCACTGAAAAAGAAATATGTCTTTTTACATATGTTTTTGGAACATACTTTTATGTGCGTTCCAAAAAAAACAACAGTGAATAAAGCACATGTAAAACACGTTGCAATATTTCATTTCGTTTCTACAACATCAAGAATATTTTTAATTATTTCGATTTATACCTCAATTCAGGCTGCACCAACAATTTTCTGTTGAATGTCACCTCTGGCACGCATGCCATAGGCTCGCCATCCCTGGCTTTATTAATTGTTCGATTAATCTCTAAAACTATCTGCTCCTAAATGTATAAGACGTTTGATTAATAAACAAAAAAAATCTTATCATTGTTTCAGATAATTATTTATTACTTGATTTATTAGAAATAGTGTTCGTTAATTGCTATTTAAGATTATATTAAACTAGCCAATATGTGTACTAAATTTCTTCGAGTGTCAAATGTTCTTTTTAAAGTTCTACCGATATATTGATATTAAAAAAAAATATATTGGTACCGATATCGATACTTGAAAAAAATATCGATACGATATATATCAATACTTTTTGGCACTTCTGACATCCCTACGTCAGCGACAATAGTAATGGAGTCTTCGGCTTGACAATACTAGTGAAGCGTTTGATTCCACCGTATAACAGTCTGCTTTGCGAGGCTGTGTCCCGCTTGACATTGACAAAAGTAGTGGTCGACCAGACGTCGATCAGTCGCGCTTGCGGCCCAGTCTACAAAAAAAAAAATACTTCCCTTTAATTTAATATTAAAGTTATCCTTATCATTATGATGTGACACTATTCTTATTTCGTCAAGTTGAAACTTATTAGTTAGGCACTCTTGTTGAATAAATCATTTATTGTAGACAGGCAATATCTAAATCGATGTATAGGTACACCAAAATGGGATACCTGTATATATACCCTGTATATATATATAATTAGTGTATTTACCATATGGCAACATACACTATTGGCATCGGTCGGATGGCGGGACCTAGGGGTCGGACCAAAATTTCTCGACGTTTCATAACCTCCTAAACACTTTGGCACCATTTTTAAAAATGTTTATATATATAAACAGGGTGTCTCACCGAACGTTGGCTAACATGGGTAACTTTGTTATTAGTGGAGATAGAAAGTCGGTTAAATGGGCAAAGTAGTGCAGAAAATTGGGCTCATTAACATCCCGTCGAAAAAACAATTGAATTTTGACACCCTATGAATTTATTCAGAAAATAGTGAAAATTGCCATTTCTGAAAACTGGCCATAACTTTTTTATTTATGAAGATATTAGAAAATTTCATTAACCATTTTTTGATAACTTTTTAAAGTCTTTTCAGTGGCGTAGGTTTAATTTTTTTATTTCCACTACATAATGAGATATTGACATGAACTTTGGTTTTTCTTATGGACGGCATTTTTTATTTTCAGATATTCGAATTCTACTTATTTTTCTGAATAATTTGACATAGCATATCCTATATCTAAACCAATCAGAAGCTACAAAACTGACAAAAATAGCAATTAAAATGTGTCCCTAAAATTTTAATAAAATTGGCCCGACAGAACCGGATTTACAAATTTTATGAAAACTATTTTGCAAATAGTGAATTATTTACTGAAAGGTGTATATAATTTGGTATAGAGGTTCGATTGATAATAATATTGCAATTAGGAAAAAAAATGTTATTTTAAGGGGTGTATTAAGTAGTCAAATTTTTTATTTTACCAAAAAACCAAGTTAAATTCGCATAATAAAGCCGAACTGCCTGTATTAGCAAATACACTATATTGTCGGCAGGGTTTTGGCACTGCGACCCGGGTTTTTTACTTGTGACATTTCAAAGCAACTTTAAGAGAGCTTCTAAACACCGATTATTCAGTAAAGCACCTGCTACTGAATAATCGGTGTTCAACTGTACCCGACACGGAACGGTATTTATATAGTTCCATGATACTCGAGTATGCGATTCTGTTCGAGTACCCGTCGTCATCTCTACTTTTAACTACCCGAGATGCAGTGCGCAATCACCAGAGCTGCTCAAAGAACGACTGGAAAAAGTGAACCACGGTTTTGTCTCCGGAGATTGTTGTCTGCCGGGATTATAAACCAGTGTCGTTGCAATATGCCACCGTTTTTTTATATTATTTATTATTTTTATTACCGTTGGACCTTTAGGTGTGCCTCTACTTACGAATAGTGGCTTCGCTCTCAATGATGTTTTTAGTACTCCTCAGCCCGGTTTAATTGTAGTGCGAATGTATATAATAAACGCTCGACAACAGAGGTCATAAGCATCTTAGCGATAACAATATCTAATTTATCCTCCGACCTATAACAAACACTGTAGTTCAAAATCAGTTCAATGTTTTTTGAGTTAACTTAAAGAACCAACAAACATTATGAAAATAGCTAATTTGTACGTAATATTAAGGACTACTGAACCGATTTGAAAAATCTTTCACTGTTTAAAAGCCTAGTTCTTGCTGAGTATAATCATGTATTAAGACAAAATAATGATGAGCTGGGAGTGAAAATTTAAAGAAAGCTGGGGATTTCCTAATTGAACTTGAATCCTTTAGGCGGAGAATTATGAGTGTGAGATAGTAAGCATTTGGGCTAACGGCGTATACAAATATAATTATGAGAGTGAAGAATTCCATTGAAAGAAAACGAACATTTTTCAAATAAGTCATTAAAAACAAGAGATCATTTTTAAGTGAATCGATGTGCGATTTGAATATTAACGAGTTATTTTACTATACTGCGTAAAGTACATGGCATTGGACGGAGTGAAGATTTCACGTACATATTACTACTATCAAATCTCACATACGTACTGTGATAACACCCGATTCAATTTGGTTCTCCATCTCCATGCTCACTCGGACACGTCCCGTGACACCTAAGCGAGATGTGTTAATATCCATGCACATTTACCGAGATTACTCAGGGACCAGAGACCAGAGTAACATAAATATAGCTGAGAGGTATTTTAATCTTGCTGACAATAAAATTAAGTTGACAAGTCAAAGTATATCCGGACGAAAAAATGTGTACAGTGTTGACACTATTGCGTTTGTTAAACAAAAGTGTATATTATGTCTAACGTACACTTTTCAGTGTAAACATTGAGTTATTTACAGTCTCCACTAATATACCAAGACACCTTATTAGCTCTCACAGATTAACGGTAACGTGGCACAGCAGAAATGGGAACGAATACGACTCAGGATTAAATAATAGGTGTGTTTGGTATCGTGCTTCAGTTAACACTTTGACACTATTATGATTGTTATACAAACGTGTAAGATACACTGCCCTGTTTGGTATTTTAATGAAATCTGTCACGTATGTCATTTATCTATTTTCTAATGCGCATGTACAGTCTACTCAGAACGTGCTCAGAACCGCTAGTCTGTTTGTTATAAGTGTACCAACAGTTTATACTTTTGATAAACCTAGTGTACACTTTTCAGTGTAAACCAGCGTTGCAGATTTTTTTTTTGCCAAGTCGGGATTTTGGAACTTTTTGAGTGAAAAAAGCGGGATTCTTTTGTCGAAAGCGGGACATAGTAAAGAAATGTATATAATCAGAAGTTTTTAAATATATATCTTTTTATTTGAGTTCAAATTACGTTTACGTGACAATAGATAACAAAAATAGCCATAGAAAATGTATTTTAATAAAAATATGATATTTTAAATCAGATTTACCCTATCGTTAAATAGTTGAGTCTTATTCGTCTTCTGAATAAAAAAAAAAAAATAAAAAAACAAATCAAAATCAAAAAAGTTTTATTCATTAGAAAAATATGGCGTTTCAAACAATAGTCTGAGGAGTGAGTGTTATACAAATTGCAACTTACAATCAGAGAATAATTATTTACGCACGTCGAGTTATCCCCGAAAAAAAAAAGACATTTAATTTTGATTTAAACGTCGGGACGCCCCGCCAAAATCGGGACATCTGGCAACGCTGGTGTAAAGTTACCTACACTACGTACACTACAAAACGTAGAATACAACACCGAGCGTAAAAGTTTTACAAACCCTTTCCGTCATCGATTTTTGGGACAGAACTCGCATAAAAGCCAATTCAGACTAGCCGTTCTCGGTTACGATTCACCGGTCTGGTTGGGAGCTCGACCAATCAGGGCGTAGTCGTTCCCGATTGCGGTTCGGTTCGAGCGTTTAGGTTCAGCTCTAATTTCAACCGGACCGTTCGCAACCGTAGCCAATGTGAACGCTTGCTGGAGTCACGTGACTAGTCAGCTGTTTTTGTTGACGTTTAACTACACATTAAAATCATATTTCGAAATTGCGCATGCGCACCGAGAATAATCGTAGAACCAAATCGGGATAGTGTGAGCAGCCTAGATTAATCGAAAACCGAACCGGACCGGTAAATCGTAACCGAGAACGGCTAGTCTGAATTGGCTTTAATGATAACCGTAGAGCAGTTTCCTTTCTATCTACCCTTCATGCCAATAAGGCTCCACTCTTGGATACGGCATTCCAATACGGAGTGTGTTCTAGATATCGGTTAGTTCGTTGTGTGGTCGGCTTTAGATTAGTCGTGCCGGGAATATTCTAGGCAAGGCAAAACGAAGCAAAATGTGGAAGTCACATGATAAATACACTAAACAAAGTAAGAAATATACGGTCGTTACGTTTATCAGATTCGTTATGTGACTTTTTTTTATCACGCGGTGACATTGGCTCGAAGCAATAAATAGAATAGCCTTTCGCAGCATCACGCAGTATTCATGTCGAAAGAAAAAGAGTTCAAGCGGATTTTGCAAATGCACCGGCGATAGTTTCCGGCTCGCAAGGTTAAAGTATAGCTTGTGTCGAATTATTGATAATATTTTTTATATGTCTTCAGATTGAATTTTTTTTAGCTCTATTTTGTGCTACGTACGTAAAAACGTTTTATTCGTAACGTGGTATGTGTTTGAATGCAATAAACTTAAAAACTACTGACTTGATTTTGATGTAGTTTTTAAAGTTATTAAGCAGACTGTAAAGGTGGCAGTTCGCGCCGCGACAGAGACAGGAGACCGAGACCGGAGACAGAGACTGGAGACCGAGACCGTTACTTGACCTTAGGTTTTCTATGTGTGTCAGTTCGCAAGCGAGACCGAGACAGAAGACTGCAATGCGAGACAGAAGACCGCGAGACGGTCACTACCCCGGACTAGTACTGTCTCGCGTCTCGCTCGAGACGCACGTGCAAAATTGTGAAAAATGACGTCGTTTTCTGATGAAGACACCGATAAATTGATTGAAATTATTAGACAACATCCTGACGCATACAGAGATGAAAATTTGAAGGATAATATTTCGTGGCCTCTAGTTGTATATAATTTGTTGATAGGCATTCTTCGTTTTGTTTTATAATAATAATATAATAGCAAGTCATTGTCTTCTTCTTCTTCCAATAGTAACTTCATAACTGAATGGCTTTCCATTACGCTGTGGATTAATAATTTTCCAGAACACGACACGATTGACTCTAACGACTCAACAAAACCGAATGAACAGAGGTCTTTGGTCTCGGTACACAACAGACCACTGGAGACGGAGACATTTGTCTCGGTCTCCAGTCTCTGTCTCCGGTCTCGGTCTCCTGTCTCTGTCGCGGCGCGAACTGCCACCTTTTTGAATTTTATTTGCAAAATTCATTTGTTTACTGTTTTTATTAGCTGTGATTATAAGCATTAAAATTTGGTTTGCTGCTTATAAATTGCAAAAAAAAATTATTGGCCTAAAAATTTATTAAAAAAAACGATATATTCGTTAATATTTCCTTACAGCATTAACGAGATTTTGAATTACGGGAGGGCAAATTAACATAAGTTTGTCTTTACCAGGCATGTTAAAAATACTGACAAATTTGACATGCTTTTTTCAAATTGAATTTTTTCTGTACAAAGTTTATGTAAAACTCATGCTAAAAGGTCGAGTAAATACGACTAGTCTCTGTAAAAATGCTAAGTAACAATATTAATTAAAGTGACAAACATGTATTTTTGTTAATTTTAAATCGTCATCTTCTGTATACGATTTGCAAAAAACTATTTTTTTAACTGACTTATTTGGTCGCTGTATTAGTGTTCGGTTTTTTCATATGTATTTTTTGTCGCATCCTGTTTCTAACCAGTATGTAAGCAGCTTAAAAGCTGTAGACAAGTTTTGATCTGTACTGCGAACATGGCTAATATATTCATTATGACATGATGTTAAGCCGGGTATTTTTTTTTACACATCGACGATAATATGAAGTCAAGTTACGTCATTTACGAAGCAGATTTTGTTCAGTATTCTTTACCAGGGTTGACGCCAACAGGAGCTGAACTAAGGAATCAACTGTACCGAGTCCCAAATTAAAAAAAAAAAATACTAATGCAAGACTGCAAAACGTATTGTCAATGACCTTAGGTTGCTATTATAATCACATTCTAATTTCATCGTATAATGCGATGTTTTACTGTAGCTTATACTTTAATTTCCTGCGGGAGTTTACATTCGTACAAAGACAAAATGGATATTAATAATAATAATTGCTTTTCCTTCTTTTTTTTATCAAGGCGATTAATAGATCGCTGGGTTCGTGAGATAGACGATCTACTAAAAAAATCTTATTTACGGGAATATAAATGCATTTTAGATTTTAATGACGTTACTGTGCTTATTTTAACATATTACCATTATTTTTAAGTTACACTTCTTCAGTGACGGTAAATTTGCTATGTTACTAAACTTTAATAGTATAAAACGGTATCAAGGTGGCCGGCTAAAACATAAGATACTGGTTATTGTCATTGTTGTGTTATCGTTTTTTACGAATGTTAATATTGAACATAAAATAAATATTATTGTTTTCTTTAATCACGAACTTTAATTATTATATACTTTGTTGTTTTATGAAATAACTATTTTGACGTTATCAGAAACAACTTCTGCAACATATTAGTTGCATGCTGCTTATGCAATTTCCGTAATAGAGAACATTTTACCTTCAGTGTGCTAAAAGAGCTATAACTTCAAAAAGTTAATTCAGCTTTGGTTTACCCGTTGTGTTTTCTGCTAAATGTATTTAGAACAGGTTTTTTAAAAATCTATACTAATTAAACTAACGAACGCACGTTAAAAATTTAAATTGAATTTAAACGGAACTTCTTTGACTTTCAAAGGACACCTTAAATATCCTTACATCCTCGTTTGCTACAATGTTATGGCGAAAAACGGTGCATGTCGATGTAACTGGCGTATACCCGTGGGCATAGACGTCAAACGAGTGGGGCATTATTCCGTTATTAAATATCTTTTGAATTGTTTAAAGGAATTACTTTGTAAGGTTCATTGATAATGTGAAACAAAAATGCTTTCATGAATTACTTCTGTCTGGTTCATTAAACTTTCTAATTGTTAATTTAAAATTTTTGTGAAAAGTTATCGTACTTTTTTTACTTTGTACTATAGTTTCGTTCTAAATGTAGGCGCGTTTATTGTTTAAATCTTCAAATAGAAGTACATTCCGTACAATTAGCATTGTCACATACAGACGGAAGTTGTTAAAGACGAAGATTATTCCAAGGATATGAATACCTACTGCGGTCTGTAGACAAAAACACTCATGTTGAATTTCTCGTAATGTTTCTTTATACGGAGTTTTGTGATCGTGCACATTTCGAATTTTAGTTTTTGGTGGATCCATATGTTTTCAAGTCTTTTCAGCCTACCGAAGTGGTTTAAAAAATGTTTGTCTGTAGTATATTTATGTGTTTGTCTGTGGCCGCACCTAATTCTCAAACCACTGACTTTTTTTAAAATTTTGTATGCTTGTTCAGAACGGTGGCACCTCGAAACGAAATCTTAAAATCGGTTCTAGCCCAAAAGTGGGAGAAGTGACCCTCCAAAAACCAGTAAAAAACTGAAAAATATATTTTTTGTTTCAATTTAGCATATGAATATTCTCTTAGTACCTATAAGAAATAGTTCCTCATAGAAAATGAAGGGAACTGAAACTGAAAACTAGATGCCCCTGATAAAAGCTTTAATCAAAATAGGTTGAAAAATAACTGACGTTTGACTATATCCTCGTATGTATATTGTGTCAATGTACTTCTAAATATATTGTATCACGAGAAAGTTAGTCCAAGTTCTGTCGGACTAAATTGTCTGACACAACGGTATCTTTCTGGATATATTTAGATAATGTTAATGATTTTCAATAGTATATACATACAGTACTTTTGACTAATCAAACACAAAAATATACTATTATAAATACGTATAAAATTCAAAGTGAAAAAATAAGATTTGATATCTGGTGACAGGAATTGAAACCATAAGTTTTTACATTTTACATGCTGTTACAAGTATAGTTTATATATGTAAAATGGCGATTTCGACATTATATTAATTGGCCTAAGCTCCGTCCATATGTCAAATCCCAATTGTACTCCTTTAATGCTATTCTGTAAACACATTTTGTCTCTATATAAATTCTTATGAACTTTATTTCAAAACGTGTTCTCCAGTGAATATGTGGGTTAGATAGAGTCAATTTTTCGCAGAAATAAAGAGAAACACCACCGATCGTCGGCAGCATGACGATATGATATTAGGGGAAGGTACTCTAAAATGGGATACTTAAGGTATTGCAAGTTCTGAAAAAAAAATTACAGACAGTTAATTACTGCAAATTTAATACGGTACAGTTTTGACATAACTTTATTTAAAAAAATACAAAAATGATATAGACTACAAATTAAAAAAAAATGTTTTTCTTTGTCACATGTTTATTTCCCATTTTAGCAAGACAGTGTGTTTAAAACGGGATTCATTATGTCGCTAAAATGGGATTACGTTTAGTGTACGTAATTATAATCAAAGATCACAGTCGAAGTGTTCATCATCACTGTTTGCTCCACTACATGCTTCATGGACCCATTTTTGGCAAGAAAATTAAATTTGACAAAATTAAATTTGATATTTCTAAAATGGGATACATCCCGTTCTAGCAACATACTCCATATCTCATTTTATCAACGTATCTACACTATGTCAAAAAACAGCATGCGCTATTATAACCTACAAAATTGGCGCGGAAATTGAAGAATCTCGTTAGAGATTTTTTCTGTGCTAAATTCCGCACATGAAAAATAAATGAAAAATAAATTTCGTACATTAAACGCAAAAACAGCCCATCCCTAGATCTCTAAGAGATTATTATACATTGATTTTGAGTCTCTCCTATATAACGCCGTATAAAAAACCTTAGTTTCCAAGTTTTATACACCAAATTTTCGTATGACATATATTTACAGTAGTATACATAGTATAAGGTGCCTTAGTAAGATGGATAGCCGAGTGGTCTAGCGCGCGTACATTGCTTCATAGCTTGGGTGAGCAGAGTTCGGATCCCAGGACTGACGTGTGTGAATTTTGTTTTTTTTTTCATCTGTTTCGTTTTTTACATGATATTTATTTACATTATTTTCCAATTTTCTTTTATATAATAAAAATAAATTATTTTCTTGTTTTAGTAATTAGTGGTGACAAAAGTCTCGCAAATATCAATTTTTGGATGTGACATTTGTCAAGAAAAGTTTCGTCATAAATGTAGTTTGGTACGGCATACGAAAACCCATAATATCAATACAAGTGGTACTCATTTTGGGGGGTTATATTGCGTTTTGGGGGTTCTATATTGCGTTTTGGGGATTTTATATTGCGTTTTGGGGGTTTTATATTGCATTTTGGGGGTTTTATATTGCATTTTGGGGGTTTTATTTTGCATTTTGGGGGTTTCATATTGCATTTTGGAGGTTTTATAATGCATTTTGGGGGTTTTATATTGCATTTTGGGGGTTTTATATTGCATTTTGGGGGTTTCATATTGCATTTTGGGGGTTTTAATTGCATTTTGGGGGTTTTATATTGCATTTTGGGGGTTTTATATTGCATTTTTGGGGTTTTATATTGCGTTTTGGGGGTTTTGTATTGCGTTTGGGGGTTTTTCATATATACAGAATATATATTTTCAGAATTGTTGTGTTTAATTATTTTTTTATATCGTATAATTTATATAAAAGATCAAACCGTTGAGAAAAGAAAATGGCCTCTTAATTCTAAGAACGCACATATTTTTATTTTGGAGGAAAAATAAAAAAAAGCCTTAGACTTTGGAAAAAGACGTGAAATCTTAAAAAAAAACTTCGGAGAAGTAAAAATTGGTTCTGTGCTAAATTCAAAGACTTGCGGTGACTCGCTCTCAAGATTACGACTTAAAAAAAAAAATCCAGAATTTCGAGGCAGGCAAGAAATTCAAATCAAGCCTGGAAATTCTGTGCCTAGGATGTAGAAAAAAAATTAGTTTTGAGGCAGATAAGGAATTGAAATCCAATCTCGAAATTCTGTGCTCATAAACCTTCAAGAGCAAGAGCAAAAAAAATGCACAGATGGCGTTTTTTTAGTGGTAGCTTGACAAATAAATATGGAGCTGGGCACACGCCATCTGTGCACTTTTTTTTGCTCTTGCTCTTGAAGGTTTATGAGCACAGAATTTCGAGGTTGGATTTCAATTCCTTGTCTGCCTCAAAACTAATTTTTTTTCTACATCTTAGGTACAGAATTTCCAGGCTTGATTTGAATTTCTTGCCTGCCTCAAAATTCTGTATTTTTTTTTTTTTGTTCAAGTCGTAATCTTGAGAGCGAGTCACCGCAAGTCTTTGAATTTAGCACAGAACCAATTTTTACTTCTCCGAAGTTTTTTTTTAAGATTTTATATACAAAGCGACACATTTTGACACTAAAACTGGTAAAAATATCGCCGTCATAATCTCATTACTCAATTAGGCAAAATGCTTACCTTATCATACCAGTATTCCTATAACAAAACTGTTGAAAACTTAAAAACTTGCTTAAATTTGACACTTGTAATACTGTCGTACTGAAAGTACCACAGATGAATGCTTATCAAGTGAGGTGTATTTTGTGAATTTTACAAAAAATGGTATTGGGTATATTTAAAAATAATTAGGGTATCCCATTTTACCTAAGTATCCCATTTTAAAGTACCTTCCCCTAATTATTTAGTCACTTGAGGCATACATATGATTATTTGACACGTCAACAAAATACAAAAATAAAATTGTAAAATTATCGCTGGCATAAGAAATCCTCAGCACCATAAAAATCCGTTACATTGAAAAGTTTTTTACATCAATTGAGTAGATATTATTTTTTAACCTTTCATTATACAAATGTGGGCTGAATAAATTCTAAGCAACTTATAAATGTCTTTCGAAGTCAACGGTAGTTTTATTGTTTTTTTTTGCACGAATATCATGACCATGTCCATTATCCATCCTTTGCCAAAGTATATCTTTCCATATTTCTGTAAACGAATAGCACAAGCAAAAGAGAAAAATACATCGAGCTGTCATAATCTTTTCTTGAGGAAGAATGTTCCTACATGATTATTTTCTATTCAAATTGAACATTGCACATATTTTGCTTTAGGACATCGTTCTACAAAGGCGAATCGAATGAAATTTTTATTTATCAACCTACATTTCTTTTTAAATGTAAATAAAACTCGTGTCGAGCTAAAGCATATTTAAAATTCAAGCAGTCAAGGATGTTAAAAAGGACTGTTCAGAGTTGTTTCTTTTTATTAATATAAACAATTGCAATTATTTCTTTTATTTTAAGTCACTCATATTTTTCTTAATATCGTCACTTCATGCGGAATTTCGAAGTTGTCAGTCTGGTTAGCCTTATTTCATCACAAATCCGCCATAAGCAGTTTTGCTTTTCGACTACATAATTATACAAAGACTTATTCATTCCAATTTACTCAACTAAATCAACCGCTTGTATGTCTTGCCTTGTCTGTTAGTTCGACCTAAAGATGATGAAACCTGTTTTGGAATCAAATACCTGTTAACCGCTAAAACTCCTAGTATCTGATACAATCTCAGCTATGGATAATTTTAGGTGGGTTACTGGGTAAGTTCTGAACTAGCTCTGAACTCCCAAAGTGTCTGTCGGCACTCGGCAGTACAAAACTGCGTGTGTGTTGATCATAATCACATATTATCCTCGAACTTGGTTCTAGCAGTTCTAGACTCTTAGAAATACAAAAACCACTAAGCCAGGTTTAAACAGTTTGTAAATTTGACCAACATATATATCAATATATGAAAATAATCGAGAACTTGTAAAGTGAATTTCCTTGATTCGTTTATATAACAACCCTCAAATTACCAGGTTTTAATCTGAGAAGTGGTGAAAGTATCAATTGGATTTTCAATTTATTACTGGAGCGTATTTAGTCCAGATGTTCACTTGATAAAATATGAGTCAATTATTTCCACTTAACGATACATTTAATTACCAAAATACATTTATTAGCGGTTTTGTCGTAGGCATGTAAAAACACGTTAATTTATAGTGACAATTAAAAAAAACCCGGGTCGCAGTGCCAAAACCCTGCCGACAATATAGTGTATTTGCTTGTATAGGGCCGTGTGGTTTTATACTTTTATTATGTGAAATTAAGTTTGTTTTTGGGCAAAATAAAAAATTTAACCCCTTAATACACCCCTTAAAATAACATTTTTTTTCTTAATTGTAATATTATTTAAATTATAGTATCACCTCTTTTATAATATAAGTAAAATAGACAGGAAGTGAGGCATAAGATAACAATTTAGTATTTGCTCTCTTTAATGATCAACGTTTCGGCAACGATTTGTGCCTTCCTCAGGATCTACAAAAATGTACAATAATATGGATTAAATATTAAAAAATCAAATATGCTAAAAAATTTATGAGCTAGTTTAAACTATGTTGTTAAAACTACATAATTATATTAAATTTTATTACTAAATGTTTTTTTAAGCTTCTTACCTTAAAATAGCAAAAACCGTTAAATTATAAAATAATTCATTGTATACACAATTTCGTACTAACATAACTAATTATGGTCTATGGTTTTTTCTTTTTTTATATGGTTAATATATTATTTATTAAAAAAAAATTTAAAAAATTTTTTAAAAATGTCCTTACTTAAAATTTGTTATAATATAGTAATATCTAATTAGTTTAATGGTATTTTTTTTTTTTTTCTACGTTTCCTTTTTTTGTCTTTTATATAACGAGATTGCAAAATTATTCAATCATTAAGTAACATTAATAAAAATAGTTATATTTAATGTATGTTTACATTGGTCAACTTTTCAAAATGTTATCATAAATATTACTAAGTTTTTCTATATCAGTTTTTTTATTTATAGCATTTTTTTCAGTTTTTATATAGAACATTTCCAAAAAAAGCCTTTTTGTTAAATTTTGTTCTTGATGCAAAATTGTTACATTGTCAAAGTCAAAAGAATGAGTTTTATCTATAGTATGTTGTACCAAACTTGTTTTTTCCATTTTATTAATGTCATATAATTGTTTATATTTAATAGCTTTTTTGACGTCGTAATTATGATTATAAATTCTATTTTTTAAATTTTGGGAACTTTGACCAATATAAACACCTTCACAATTTTTACATTGAATTTTATAGATTGTATGTGTTTTATCAAAATTAGTAATGGTTTGTTTAATTTTAGAATAAAAATTGTTATATATTGTGTTAGTCGGCTTAAACGCTATTTTTATATTTTTTGACATTTTAAATAATTTTGCAATATTTTCTGATAAACCTTTTATGTATTTTAGTGAGCAGAAATTTATATCTTTGTCATTGTTTTTAGTTATGTTATGCTTATTATTTATACTTATTACTTCATTATCTAAATTTTCCATAATTTTCGCTGTCATACCTTTGGGATAACCATTATTTAGTAATAAGTTTGTAATTTTTATTTTATTTTCATTGTGAAATTCTAAACTACTTAACTGTTGTGCTCTAAAATAAATATTTTTAATTATGTTAAGTTTATGTATAAATGGGCTATCAGATGTAAAATTTAAGTATCTACCGGAAGCTGTTGGTTTTCGATACCATTTTGTTATAATCTTTCCATCAACATCATGCAAAATGTTAACATCTAAAAACGATATACTATTATTTTTTTCTATTTCAATTGTGAATTTAAGTTTTTTGTGGAAATTGGAAAACTGATTTGCAATTGTGTTTACATATTTATTTGGAATAACTGTTAATATATCATCAATATATCTTTTAAAGAATATGGGCTTCCAGGATAAACTATTAATAACATTATTTTGTAATTCTGACATTACTAAATTAGCACAAATACATGATAAAGGATTTCCCATTGGTATACCAAAAACTTGTTCATAGAAGATGTTATTATATACAAAATATGTTGTGTTAAGGCAAAATTTTAATAATGTAATAAAGTATTCTTTCTTAATTGTAGTATGGTTTTCGATAAAACTCCATCTATTATTTATAATAGAGATAACCAAATCTGTGTCAATATTTGTAAATAAGTTTATAACATCTAATGAACAAACCTTATGCTCTTTCGGTATAGTAACGTTTTTAATAAAATCAACAAATGTAAAAGAATTAACAACATGATAATCATCTTTGTTAAAAGCGTAATCCATCAGATTACATAGATATTTTGATAATTTATAAGTTGGTGATTGTATACTTGACACAATAGGTCGTAATGATTTTTCTGGTTTGTGTATTTTTACTGTGAAATATATTTTCGGTGCTAAACTGTTATATGTTTTTAAATCTTTACATGTTTGTAACGAGATTTGTTTATTTTTATAAAGCTCACCAATTAAATTATTACATTTATTCTGAAAGTAAACAGTAGGATCTTTGTTCAATATTTTATAAGTATCACTATCTTCTAATAGTAGTTTAACTTTGTTTTCAAAAATATTTTTATCAATTATAACAGTGGCTCCACCTTTATCAGCTTTCAAAACCAAAATATCTGGATTATTATTTAGAAACTTTTTAGTTTCAATTATGTCATTTTTAGTAAATAAATCATCACTGTTTTGTCGGTCATTAATTTGAGATCTATACTTTTTAATTTGTAAAATTGATTTCATTCTTATATCATTTTTGGTTTGTTCATCAGTATCTGTTATTTTACTTAAAATATTCTCAATATCAGCTAACACATTGAATATTATTATCAATCTAACGTCTACACCGAATTAAATACACCCTTCAATAAATAAGTCACTATCTGCAAACTAGTGTTTTCATAAAATTTGTAAATCCGGTCCTGTCGGGCCGATTTTATTAAAATTGTGGGGACACTTTTTAATCACTACCAGAGGATTAAATTTCAATTTTGAAACGATTCGGAGAATTTTTTCGGTATTTTGGGGCCCAAAAACAGTTTTCAACCCCTAAAAACTACCCTTAAAATAGCCCAATTAGGCCCATTTTAAATAGGCTTCTTGCGGTGATGGGTTTCAACACGTGGGCCAAATTTCGTTGAAATCAATTAACTCTTTCGAAAGTTATCGCGCGTACACATATATATATATATATATATATATATATATATATATATAAATATATATATATATATATATATACATATATATATAAACATTTTTAAAAATGGTGCCAAAGTGTTTAGAAGGTTATGAAACGTCGAGAAATTTTGGTCCGACCCCTAGGTCCCGCCATCCGACCAACGCCAATAGTGTATGTTGCCTATGGCAAATACACTAAAAATATTAAAAATTCTTCTGTGGACTACAAACAAATATTAATCAAGTAATTACATACTGTTTTTAAAAGATTTTAAATATGCTACCTTTTTTGTTTCATCTGGTAACTTATGTTAGAAAAAATAAAAATCTTGATAAGGGTAAAGAAAAAAAAATCGGGTCGCAATGCCAAAACCCTGCCAACAATATAATGTATTGGCTAATACAGGTAGTGTGACTTTATTATATGAATTTGTTTGTCTTTGGAGAAAATAAAAAAATTAACCCCTCAGTACACCCCTTGAAATAATATTTTTTCCTTATTTTAAACATTTTGTCTCTGTTTTATTAATTAATCATCTGCACAAAATTATATACAGCTTACAGTCTGTCGAAAGTTATCGTGCTACAACACACCCCGCACACCCACACAACGTTGAAAAATTTTAGTGACTAGTCCAACCCATTTGACCGACGCCAGTAGTGTATGTTGCCATATACGGTAAATACACTAGAAAAATACATGTCACTGGCGGGAATCGAACCCGATATTAGAAATTCAATTGTTTGCTATATGAACGAACAAATATTGTCATTTCATTAATAAAAAAATACTTGCATGCGATGAAATCATGAAATGGCAATATTCGTTAGTAGGAAAATATTGACACTGCCCTGCACAGTTATGTGACTATGATGTAATGACAAGGGTCGATCCAGGATTTATTCGAGAGGTGGGCACAAAACGAATTTGGAGTTTAACTTAAAAAAATATTTTTCTTCACTCCTGCAAGCTTCCCATTTATGGCCTTATCTTAAAATAATTTGTGCCGATAATTTTATTTTTATATTTCGCTGATGCGACGTGTCAAATAGATCTAATTATCTTAGTTATCTATATCACGTAATATTTAATAATAATAATAATAATAATGAATTTAACATCCGTTTCTCGACTTTATGTCATAACAGGCGCCATTCGCACCATTACTATTTTTTCATCTACCACTTCCCGTTATTTTCTACATTTTTTACAACTTCAACTTATGTAATAGCAATAGGCGAATGAAGGAGTTATAGGAAATTAGGATAAGGTAGGTAATTTTTGAACTAGGAGATTGATAGGTAATCGGCCATGGCCTCAAATAAGGAACCATCTCGATATTTATCTCGATTTAATGGAGGGAAACCATGGAAAACCTCAATCAAGATGGGCGGTACAGGAATTACCGTTTCTCGGCGAGAGGCAGTAGGAAAAAGTCCCAGCCACATCTGCCCCCGCCGGGATTCGAACCCGGTACCTCCCGAATGCGAGTCTAGTGCTGTCACCACTACTCTACCCAGCTCGATTATAACACGTAATATTTAGTTTCTAGTGATGTAAATGAAACGTCTGGAAAATCCGTTCCCTGTTTTAAATACTTTTGAGAGTAACTGAATTCGTTTACACTACATAAAATGTTCTATTTGTGTATTTTCGCGAGTTGAACGTTTGTATACTGTTTACTGGAATCTTCAAAATCCTTATTTACTCCATTTAATATTCTCGGAGGGTAAAGCGTTGTCTATTATTTGAAGAGCAGCCATTGAAAAAACGGTTTTTAAATTTCTCTTTCTTAAACGAATTCAGTATACGGCAATCCAACCAGTCTTGGACTTAAAAGATTGCGTTGATTGGTTTTGCTTAGTTGAAATTCAGTGCAAAAAATTGGAGAAAATTTATTAGTGTAGATTGTAAAATTAACATTGGACTTTTATCCTCGCCTAACTTGTAAACAGCTCAAGGGATGCGATGGAACTTTTACCAATCCAACTCCGTAAGGGGAATGGTAATAATTTAGGTCAAAATTAACTTTTCAATTTTTAAAAAATACTTACGCGTTTTGAAGTTTCCCGAGTTCAAAAAACATATTTTTGGAAAAAGTCTGTGCGTTTGTTAGTCTGTTTGTCTGTGAACACGATACAGGTCAAATGGATGAGGTATCGGGTGATGAAAATCATGGTGCACGAATATATTGCAGACGATTAAAAAAATATTGTTAACACTAACATGTATTTTATGCAATACAATCATAAACCTACATATAATTTAGAAAATTACGACTATTTGATATTAATTTAAATTATCTAAAAAAATCAATTACGTTTAAAATAGGAGGAAAAGTTCAAAATGTGTTCTAAGATACAACATTCACCTTTACCTTAGATTGGATCGAATAATCTGTTTTGACTAAACAACTTTTTTGGTTCAAACCATTTTTCTTGGATCCAAATAAATTATATGATCCAGTAGCACAAACAAATATTTATTTTTATAAATATTAAGAGCACTGTGGTTGGAACAATAAAAATAAAAGAATAGTTACTTCTTACCACAACAAATTTATTCAGTGAATGTACATTTCGAGAGCTAAGCTCCCATCGTTTAGTGTTTTGCTGAAGATGGGAGCTTAGCTCTCGAAATGTACATCCACTGAATAAATCTGTTGTGGTACGAAGTAACTATTCTTTTATTTTTAAATATTTATTTGTTTCAAACAATTGTTTTCTCAGAGTATTTTAACCTCAATGTTTGCACATTTCTTAAGAGAGCCAAGATTTTTCTACGATAGACGTATGGCTGATGAAAATAATTAATAAATAATAATGCTGAGCAGGCAGTCAAGAATCAGTTATTTATTATAAAAAAAAATTGTTGCCTCTTCCTGCTTAACGTTGTTATAATTATCAAAATAACCTAATGACTAATTATTTTATTTCTGGGTTATTTTTCTATTCTTAAATTTTTTTTACCTAGTCCGATCCTGAATGTACACAATAAAGTGATTTTATTATGTGTAAGATAGTAAACCTCTTGGATTTAACGTTAGTTTTATGTTCACATTTAGGAAACTGTCATAATTTACTGCCAATAGGGCGCGTGCTGGCATTAACCCTTTATCGTAAGTATAGCAAATTGCAGGGGGTGAAAACGGAAGGCAGGTCCATAAACCGCCTATAGTTACCTTGTTATAGTGTGTTCCACACAAACTTATAAAATATATCTTATATTTACTTTCTTTCTAATAAACTAGAGCTTGGATAGTATTAAGGACTCTTAACCCTTCATTTCTAGTACAATAGACAACTATTATCTCAGTGCCTAAGGGTTGTTGAACGAGAACACTCTACTTTCGTTGTATTTATCGTTAAGAGTATAAGAGCTCAAGTCCTTTCCCCTCGCCGAAAAACGGTTCCAGTTCTCCTGACGCTATTTTTAGAGGTAAATGATTTAGGTAATTATCAAATGAAGAACAAAGTATCACACTACAGATCCAAGGATTTTTTTTATAAGTTCTGTCTTTAGGATCTGTAATGTGATTATTGGTTCTTCATTATGGAGTTTATTCGAACCCATTAGCTTTAAAAATAGCATCGACGGAGCTGTAAACAATTTTAGGCGAGTGAAAAGGATTTGAGTTGCAAAATGCATGCAGTATTTGTAGGTTGCAAATAATTTTGGTACATATCTAACATGCTCTGAGACCTAACTTATCATAATTTCATCTAGTGCGTTATGAAATTGCTGTTCTGGTAACTAGAATATAGGTACTAACGTAAAGAAATATATGCGGCAAAAAACATCGAGTCTTAAGTCGGATTTCGAAATGTTTCCATCGCCGTTTTGGAAAATGAGTGCCAAAAACCAATTTTAATTTTCATGCAAGTATTCAGGATAGCGATATAATATAACCGATGACATTTAACCAGTCGTACCGGAAGATGATACTATTAGATTATGGCCTCTCAGATTTCTTTTATACAATTAACAACGAGTTTACTGGTATGTTTTTTGAATTGATCAAATAAATACATTTATGTTTATTGTTATCAATAAATAAATTAAAAAATAAAAGAAGTGCAGCATATTTGAAATACTGTACTTTTTCAGTTATTGTAACCGCCATCTGTGTTTTGACGCCGTCACCATTTCATCCAATTACGAAGTCAATGAGAATTAAAAACAGGCCACCGTTTTGTTATTTCTGGTGCCAGCCGCACGAGAACGAAACGTCGGTTATGAAAACTTTTTCGGTAAGAATGCAATCCTTGATAGTCATTTACTATGATATGTAAAGTCTTCAGCGTAATTATTTTAACTATTTATTAACCCTATTAGTGTATAGTTTTGTTTTGAATTTGTAAATATTTTTAGAATAAAAAATGTGACGTCGAATTTTATGGCAAAATCATATGTTGCTAATTTGGAATACCGAAAGTGAACACAGTTGAGAATAGGAAAAGCTCACTCCTTGGAATGTATTCAACCAACTTATTTAAGCAATGGTTTCAGAACTCCGTGGAATATGGGAAACCAGTCGAAGCATCCCTATAGCATCTCTTCTTGATTCTTGGTGACCATTATATACTATTATATACTATAGAATTGATAGAGAAATATCTATATTCCAAATGACCTGCAAACTTAACAAATCACACTTGCAGAGTTTTTTTGTCAAATCAAATTTTTGTAATTTTTAGTTGTTTATATCATTAAAGTTCATTAATTTTCCAATAATTTCACGCAGGCCAATTCTTTTCCGTTTCCACTTACTCCCAAAGAATAAACATATATGCTAAATATGGCGCACTTCTAATAAAGCTTAATATTGCTTCCAGTACAAGCGGTGGACGTAACTAATGGTTCTGATTTTATAGAGGATGAAACTTTTAAAAAAAATACTACATATAGTGACTTCACTCATTTACTTAGGCAACCCTGCGGGAACACATCACTTTCGCTATTCATTTTCATTAACATAATGGCAAGTCTTTTTTTCCTATGTATTAACATGAAAAGAAACTGAGTCGCCATTATGTTTAATCACTATTTAAGATGGCAACCATGTATATTCTTAAAAAAGCTCTCATCGAATAACAAATTCATAAAATTTAAAAGCTCTGACTCTAGGGAACTTTATAAAAAAGAGATGCGTCTCCGGTGTAGGATCAGGCTTTCGCAGGGTTGCCTAGGTCAGTGGTTGAAGTCACTATATATAGGTACTATCTTTTTCTGAAAGTTTTATCTTTTATAAAATCAAAACCATTTTTTACGGTCGTAGTTCCCACTATTCGAATTGGTTACGATCACCATAATAGTTTTCACTTTAGCCGTGTCTTAAGCATACATCATTTTTTTAATCCATGTTTCGCTCTTTAGTATTAATAAATCGAAGGTTTTAATAGTTCGTTCTTTTTGGAACGTACTCTATTTGGCCGTTAAAGTTGTGAACAAATTCTCTCGTAGAGCGTTTATATTGTTATTAGCTGCAATTCCGGTTATAATAATTGGAATTGAATAATAATTTAACTTTATTACGTACCGGAAATTATAATATGGATCGTTTTTATGACGTCAAATCAGCCTAGACGATATATCGCTTATCTACCCTACCCCTCAACGCAGTGGCGGCTTAATTATTTTGCCGCTTGGAACGATCCAACAAATTCAAGAGAATAAATCTATGTCCAAAAGGCCAAACCGCTTATGCCGAAATTTTTGATATTTTTTATTCGAAACGGTGAAGCCAGAAGGAAGATTATTTGTTACCGTCAAGGGTCTAAACGACTGGACTGATTTTGATAAATGAAGTGTTGAAGGTTCATCTTTGTTCTCAAATTAAATATAAACGCCTAGGCACAGGGCTTTTTTTTAAGTATTGAAAAGCTTTTTCAAAGTAGACATATTCGAGAAGGTCGTTGAGTAGCCCACTTTTTTTGGCTTGTAATACCCCACCCAAAAGGTGACAATTAGCTTCAATTCGACGCAAAAAATATATCCTCGGATCAAGCATACGATCAGAAGCCTATAATAAAATTTAAAAAAGAAGGAAGGAAGCTAGACTCCTCTTAAAATCTAAATAGTGAGATCTCTTCAGGAGGTCTCATCGTTTCGAGTTTACATAGATTTAAAATCCAAATTGATGCATTAATTTCGTTGATGATGGTCGTTTTAAGTTCGATGTAATCGTGGCAGTGGTGTCTCTTTTTATTGTCGCAAAAAATAAAGTATTAGATCATTGATCATCAATATAATTTGTACACAAATTGGATATAAGCAATTTTATCTTTAAGCCGTAGATATATATTTTTAAAACCAATAAAACATTTTTTTCATTGTAGTAAAAGCTTGCGTGGGGTATGTACTCCTGAAAAACGCTGCGCATAAAAAAATCGCGGTAGGCGAGATGAATTCAATTTAGGGTGAGCAGGTGCGTCGAGACGGAAGGTAAATGATCTAAGGACTTAATATACCGCCGTTGTTTAAACGGTGGTTCCGTAACTAGTTTAATATAAACACTCAGATGTCATGTTTTGATCTATGAAATCGATTGGATTTTCTAATTACAAATAACAAATTGAAAACTAGTAAAAATAATAATTGATAATAGACCCAGATAATTTTGGTGGCTTCGTAAACGCAAAGATCTAAAACTTATCGTATAGACCTACTTTTTAACAACAGGCACCTATTACGCAGGATAGAAATAGTAGATTGTATATGTAGTTGCGTAATGAAACATATTATAACGAGCTGTGAATTTATATTAAAACGAGTGTAAGCGAGTTTAAGAAGTCACACGAGTCATAATACCAATACACAAGAGATACATATAGTATTTTTACACGTACTCCCTATAAAAAAAGCTACTTTTCAATTCAAATGCAATATCTAATTCAATATATTTGCAACATTTTTGACAGTTTGAGTGTAAGACAGATTTCACTTCTAAAAAATTCCCAAATTTATTTACAAATAACATCTATGTACATAATTATACAACTCGAAATAAAAGAACAACTAATCTGTCAACAATAAATAAAGAACCACTGAACTGACTAATAAAAATTTATAATAAATTACCTACTGACAAAAATCACTGCCAACAAACCAGTTTAAGAAAAATTGGAATCATTGCTATATCATTTTTATTCAATAGGAGAATTTTATTTTTTAAGGTAGTTGTCGGGGTACAATATTGTCAAAAAGTTATAGATTATACGCGCCACAAAAGTATATTAGCTTGTAGCTAAGTGATCCATAATTTGTACGCAAGACTGTACCCGTGGAAACGTAACCCATACAGTATTGTTGTTGAACTTTAAACCGTTATTTATAAATAATTAGACGGTCAAAAACATTTTCTTATTTTTTTTTAAACTCATAACAAATGCATTGAAAGACTGTCAGTTTTCGGAAAGTTTCTGACAGTTAGTTCTTTTTTTATAAATAAGAAACTGGTTCAGAACTACAGAGATCGTATACATTCAATGTTAATTATCCAATTTTTAATTGAATTTATCTCGGACATATACGGTCGATTGACTTAAAATTTTCAGGGTAATTGTATTATTATGTCCTTAATAAGTATACAAAAATTAAGAATTTTCTGACGGTGTGCCTTAACCATGACAACTACCTTAACTATATTTTAGATTTTTAAATTTTTTATTGACATATTTTATGTATTTCTTGACATATTCTATGTATTTCTAGTGCGGATGGAACAAAATATATATTATTATTATAATAGGCTGTTCGTGAAAATTACTATTCGCGCCTGCCGTTGTTTTACATAATATATTTCTAATAGTCGTTTGCAAATTATTGTTGATTTGATTAGATTGCGTATTTTTGTTTTACTTTACCGCACTAGTGCGTTATGCCTGAATAAATGCATGTAAAATGAAATTATGAATTAGAATTATGAACAAGAAAGACATTGCGTTTTGAACTTTATTTTTTAACAGTTGTTTCGCATAATGGCTTCTTTGTTGCGTTTTATGAATAGAGATGATCGCGTCTAAAAAGGAAAAGAATAAAACCGATTATTGAATCTTGAAATATTTGAATTACACGCGCACGATCACAGTTATGCGAAAAACGAAAAGAAGGAGAATATGCGCAGAATAACCGAACTGCGATTAAAGAATATTAGCCAATCTTCCGATGTCTGTGCTTGTAATAATAACATGCGCCGCCGTCTGCAGCCTGTTATGAAGCCGAACACGTATTTTTTGCAGCTGACAATTTAAATTAGAATTAACTCGACCGACAAAGTATAATATAAACGAATTTCCAGTCAAGTTTCGTTTCAATGTATGTCAAAGTTCCCGAACCGGTTCCTTCAGCGAAACATATTTTTACCCCCCGACCTAAAAAATCGATCTTAAACCTTAAGGTAGTTGTCGTGGTACAATATTGTCAAAAAGTTATAGATTATACGCGCCACAAAAGTACACTAGCTTGTAGCTAAGTGATCCATAATTCGTACGCAAGACTGTACCCGTGCAAACGTAACCCATACAGTATTCATATGCACGTATACTTTTCTATAAATTGTTGGACTTTAAACCGTTATTTATAAATAATTAGACGGTCAAACATTTTTTCTTATTTTTTTTAACAAATGCATTGAAAGACTGTCAATTTTTGGAAAGTTTCTGACAGATAGTTCTTTTTTTATAAATAAGAAACTGGTTCAGAACTACAGAGATCGTATACAATCAATGTTAATTATCCATTGATAATTGAATTTATCTCGGATTATATACGGTCGACCGACTTCAAAATTTCAGGGTAATTGTATTATCATGTCCTTAAGGCTGTCGGAACGCTTTGAATTTAAGCCAAAAATAGTTTCGGCTGTCAACTGATTGTAGACTTATTCGTCACCATTCTGCAAAAAATTCTTTCTCTATAAGGAAGATAAAGGACAAATCTAGGTCTCTAATGGACTACTTTTGTAATTTATGTACGATTTACTAGAAAAAAATTGGCATTAATTGTGCTAAAAAAACACACGTTTTCAATGTCACACTATGACCTTGTTCGTACTTATTTCACAAACTGTTCCATCACAAACCTAAAGTGACTCTTCCTTTTTCGGAAAAGCTTTTTAAATCTTCAAAATATTTCCAAAAATTAGAGTAATCAGTTGACAGCGGCACCCTTGCAATAAAATTTTTTAGCCTCGTAATTGGCACCAGCCAAAAATTGAAACGTGCGGATGATTTGCGCGAGACAGAGCTCACAATATGTCTTTTGCCTTTTTTTTTTTTTTTTTGTTTGTGAGGAGGGGAAATCCTCATGGACACCTAACGGTAGTGCCGGACTCCTACCGGCTAAAACCCCCCCTCTTTCACTCCACTTTCCCCCGGAAACCGCCGTAGCATTACTTCGAGGAAGAGCTGAATCTATCTATGATTTCATCTATTGTCTGTCTTGTCTTTGTCTTTGTCTGTCTCTCTCATCTTTTTCTTTTCTTTTCATTATTTCTGTTATATTTTCAGCCACAATTTTCCACGTTTTATCGCTCTCTAGCATATAATCAATAATGTTTTCTACAACTAATCTTTTGCCTGTGCCTTCCATCATCCTCTTTCTTTGTTCTTCCCATCTTGGGCAATAAAAAACGGTGTGTTCCGCTGTATCATCCTCCCCACAGTAGTGGCAGTTCGCTATCTCTGCTAGTTTAAACCTTTTTTTATAGTGTCCAAAGCATCCATGTCCCGTTAGTATTTGCGTTAGGAAATAATCTACCTCCCCTTGCTCTCGATTGATCCATTTTTTGACATTTGGTATGAGTCTTCGCGTCCATTCTGCCTTTCCTTGCAAGTTCTCCCATCTTATTTGCCACAAGTTATTTATGTGCATTTTATTTTCTGCTAAAATTGCTTTCCCACTGTCTGCATACCTTCTACATCTTTCTTCTACCATAAAATCTATAGGAGGGCTTCCTGCCACCACTTGCAGTGCATCGCTGGGTACGGTTCTGTATGCGCAGCATACCCTGATCAATATTTTACGTTGGGTCCGTTCCATTATTTTTCTATATTTTTCCAGACCCATCACCTTACGCCATATAGGTGCACCATACAGTAGTATGGAGTATATTACTGATGCGATCAGTCGCCGTTTACTACTTCGTGGTCCTCCGATGTTTGGCATTAGTCGTCCCACGTTGCCTGCCACCATCTCAGCTTTATTTGCTATCTGTCTCACATGATACGTCATGCTCATATTTCTATTGAATACGACTCCTAGGTACTTCAGTGTCTCTTTTGTTATTATTATGGCGTCTTCCACTTCGATTTCCATTTTTGTGATCGTTCTCCTTCCTACTAATAATATAGCTTCTGTTTTAGCTGGTGCCAGTTTTAAACTTTTGTTACTCATCCACCGACTCACCTTCCGTATCGTTTGGTTTATTTTGAGTCTCAACTCATCTTCTTTCCTCCCTCTTGCAATCACAGCTAAATCATCCGCATAACCTACTAATGTTACCCCCTCAGGCATGCGTAGTCTCAGTACCTGATCGTAGAAGATATTCCAAAGCAATGGTCCTAATACAGATCCCTGTGGTACTCCTCTCGTTATGTGCATTTTTGTCGTCTTTCCTACTATCAGTTCCCGTTCGCTAAGGTAGCTGCATACCATCTGTATTACATATGGTGCTACCTTCCGCCTGAGTAATTCGGTGACAATTTCGAGCCATGGAACCGAATTGAACGCATTTTGCACGTCAAGGGTCACCATAATACAAAAATCTCTATCCTTGTAGTTTCCCATATTAGCCTCATTTGCTATTTCCTGTACTGCACGCATAGCGTCGATTGTAGATCTACCTTTCCGAAACCCGAATTGCATTTCTGATAAGTCCCCTAGCTTTTCGATGTTGTCCTTGATTCTGTTGCTCAATATCTGCTCCAGCAATTTGCCCATTGTGTTTAACATACATAGTGGTCTATATGTTGGTGTCTTTTGCCTACCTCGCCCCTTACCGCTGGGTCTTAGCACAAACAAAATTCGGAGCGTTCCGACAGCCTTAATAAGTATACAAAAATTAAGAATTTTCTGACGGTGTGCCTTAACCACGACAACTACCTTAAGACCGGTTTTTCTGACGGAAAAGGGAACTCTTATAGGATCACTCTCGTATCTGTCTGTCTGTCTGTCGCACCCTATTTTCTTCGAATTACTGGACATATACAATCTTGGACGCATAGCGTAAATAAACGAATTCCGATTTTGAAAGTTAATTTTGGGGGTCAAATAAGAATATTTAAAAAAATATTTTTAAATGGGTCATGTGACGTATCAAATAAAAGGGCTCGTTATGAGAAATACAAATATATTTTTTTTAATAATTTTAAAACGCATAGCTTAATAGATATTAAAGAAATTATACGACAATCGACCATCTCTCGTCTTTATCTACGAAACTACGGAGCCTAAAATTTTGAAAAAAAAATAAGGATTATAGGGGCCTTACTCATAGTAAAACTTGAACGAAAATCCTAAGTCTTAAAGTTCTCACGGAAAACTGAATGGTGCGGAGCCCTCTCCACGCGAGTTCGGTTTTTATACACATTGAGCCTTCAGGTCTGTATGATTGTATCTCGATTATTTTTGAAGATAATCTTAAATGGGTTGAAATCCTCGTCGATATCTCTGCGAGGCCAAACAAACAACTTGCAGCTTTTTTTTAATAACACCATAGGTATTTTTGCATTCATTCTACTAAAAATTTTTAATTTTAATTGTGTTTATTTAAAAAAATTTATAATGCAACGTTGATATTTTAATACTACATGATTGAACAGAGAATAAAATATCTGCTCAACCATGTAATATTAAAATATCAACGTTGCATTATAAAATTTTTGAAATAAACACAATTAAAATTTACGTACAATACTCAGACGGCATATGTGGTATGTAATTTTAATATCAAGTATAGGTACGTGGCAAGACGATTTACTAAAAAGCCTTGTTTACAGGAATACAAATACATTTTGGCTTTTTATTTTTATATCATCACAGTTCTAAAACCTTAAAACCTTATCTACTACCGTAAACCGGGGCTACTTTGTGACTGCAGGGGTAACTTTGTGACACCAGACCTTAAGCAACAAAATCTGGATCCGGGTACAACACCATCAACCAAACATAGTTTTGGGAAGTTAATATTTGATAACTTCCCAAAACTATGCAGTCACAAAGTAGTCCCGGTTTACCGGTATGCATTATTTATATAAATGGAAATTTGTGCTTTCCATTTTGCAACGGAGAAATGGAGTTACTGCGCCCATTTTAAATATAATCTTTATCATCATATTACAGAATAAATGAATATTTTTTTAATATTTTACAAAAACTGGCCATTATTATAAAAAAAAAACTAATATTACAGATGTGGATAGTATCATTTGAGAGATGTCGGAAAAATTTAATTGGAATTTTTTATATCAAAATAAACTTTAGAACGCGGAAGTTATCACAATTTTTTTGTTTATAACGTTCCAAAAGATATGAAAGTTTCGTATTTGTTTGTAATAAATAAAATGACCTTTACTAGTTAAGTTTACCGATTCTGTATAGAAGCCGTGCAAAGGTCGAGAAAGAAAGTTGACAGAAACCGGAAAAAAAGGAGAAAGACATATTTAAGCCCTTTTATCTACGGAAGTAATAAAAACGTGAAAGGGTATACAAAACGTCATCTATTCCATTAATCAGGGCGATATTTTATTTAGTATAGTGTGGTGTGTCAAGTATTAAGAATTAAATATAGATGATTATAATATATAAAGTTTATTCTTTAATTAGAAGAATAAAGAATCTCAGATATATAGAATCCTTCTGCTAGTCGCAGTCTACTAAAAATAAAAATTCGATATAATGCTAGTCAACCATTGTGCATTCAGAATTTCAGAAAAGAAAGGTCGAGACATATACAAGGATAGTAGAGTAGACTGTCTCGTTTCATCTGACCATCATCATAAGCGTGAAAATGACGTCATTTGGCGGACCGTTCAAATGAAGTACAAAGATAGGTAGAAGAAGTTAAAAATTGGAAATTTTTTATTTTTATTACAAAATTTCGGTGTTTAATATCTGTATAAACAAACAAATAATTAAATAATAGTTATCGACTGTCGTGTCCATGTAAAATATTAAATTTTAATATCACGGGGAATTGGACTATTTGATTAAATAAAAACAACTCTGCTTTTTCTATTATATTTCCTACAATTTTAACCTATTAAAAATATAACAAAAAATTCGCTATAAATATTAATTTATTTTTGCGACAAACTCTTGTTTACCTAAGAGGTTTGATGAAGTCTTAAAATAAAGACAAAACGTCGCTAATTAGAAAAAAGCAGTTTTTAGGGTTCTGTACCTCAAAAGGCAAAAACGGAACCCTTATAGGATCACCCGTCTGCCTGTCCGTCCCCCTGTCAAAGCCAATTTGCGCCGAACTCCTAGACCGATTGAGCTGAAATTTCGTATACGTATGTAAGTCGGTGACCATAAGACGGACTACACGTCCGTCTTATGGTCAATATTTGAATTTTGAACATGGGGGTACAAATTCCAACATGCGATCCAAATTTCGTTACAATCAATTGACTCCTTCGAAACACACATATATGCATATATTATGTACAAAAATGGTGTCAAACGGTTCAGGAAGCTATAAAACGTCGATAAATTTTAGTTCGAACCCGACATCCCGTTATCTGACCGACGCCAATAATGTATGTATCATGTGGCAAACACATTAAAAATGCAGGAAAACTGTAAATAGCACGTACTTACGGTGTGTGTAGACATAACTTATGAGAATAAAAAAATGTTTGCATCATTAACTTTGGTAGGCATAATTACCTTTGCTATGCAGTTCTCTGAAATTCAGGTTGAAAGTTCATTTTCAAACCTTAGGTAGGTACATATTAAGCAAAAACGTAGAAAAATTGTCGATGTGTGAGAATATAAACTAAAACTGAAAGAGACCAGGGCGTGGTTTCCTCTTTATTAAAAAAAAAATGTGAGTGAAACTCTCTCACTGGTATACTTTTGTGCACTTTTCTCGTTCACATAAATTAAAAACAATGCGAACTCTTACGTAAACGCCATCTAAGAAATCACTTCTATTTATCACGCCTAAAGAAGTTTCACTCAAAAAAAAAAAAAAAAAAAACGGAACGCAGTGTCAAACTCTGTCGACAATACAGTGTATTTGCTAATACGGGCAGTGTGACTTGATTATATGAATTTATGTTTGTTTTTGGCAAACTAAAAAATTTAACCCCTTATACGCCTCTGAAAATAATATTTTTTTCTTAGTTTCAATATTTCGGCTCTGTTTTATCAATTCATCATCTGCACAAAGTTATACACAGCCTTCAGTACCTAACTATGGTTCTCTATCCGCAAGTGTTTTCATTAAATTTATAAGTCCGGCCTTTTCGGGCTGATTTTATTAAAATTCATACTAAAAGATTAAATATTTTTTTGAATCAATTCCGGGAATTTTTTCGGTGTTTTTGGGTCCCAAAACCATTTACAACCTCTAAATACACCCATTAAAATGATCCATTTTTAAATAGACTTCATGCGGCGACGGATTCCAACATGTGACCCAAATTTCGTTAAAATCAACTAACTGCTTCGAAACACATGTACGTCTTTGTTTCGTGACGCTCACTTGGTTTTTTTGCAGTTCACTTCCTGTCCTGAGGCCTGCATTAAGAAGAGAGTTTCAATAATCAAACGATAATATAGATTATAGAGGATTATATTTTAAAATCTCTCTTTTCCGTTGGTTCAACGATCAGCTGCAGCTTTTTTGTATAGACGATGCCACGTCCTGGTTTATTTTAATGTTAATACTAAGTATAAATATTAAGAGCACTGTGGTTGGAACAATAAAAATAACAGAAAGAATAGTTACTTCTTACCACAACAGATTTATTCAGTGGATGTACATTTTGAAAGCTAAGCTCCCATCTTCAGCAAAACATTAAACTAAAGTTTAGTGTTTTGCTGAAGATGGGAGCTTAGCTCTCAAAATGTACATCCACTGAATAAATCTGTTGTGGTAAGAAGTAACTATTCTTTCTGTTATTTTTATTAATACTAGGTGACATGTGCTTTATAGTATATTAATAGTATATTACACCACATGAGCCGAAAGTTGAATTTCCTGCACTGCGCCACATGATGCCCGAGGCGAAGTCGAGGGCATCATATGTCGCGCAGGTGCAGGACTTTCAGCTTTCTGCCTACTACTGAAGCTACGGGTAGAAACTATTACAATAACTAATAAAAACTATTATTTACTTTGATGTTAATAATTTTTAACAATATAAACATAATCTAGTGCGTGGCCTTATAGAATCGGTGGCTGCAAGTGAAACAGCTGAAAGTGAGAACAATGCCCACCGTTTTGAAATCTTTTTTACACTGCTGTTGACACGTAACTACGGTCAGAGTAATGATTCACCCACTCGAGAAGTTGTCAAGAAGTTTGCCGAAACTTTTAATAATATCTGGAAATTAAGTTAATAAGTGACAAAGTTGGGTTAACTTCAGAATTCGTATATTATCTTGTCGTTAAGTGTCTTTTTTGTACGTGTCTCACAAAACAAAACCGTTTCAACGCCTAGTGATTATTTTGACACACGGTAGTGTGTCAGGTAATCAGTCAAGTTCGACAATGCGCTGATCGTGTACAGGTATTACACTAGCCATGAACCATTTCGAGTTACTTTCAATCTTCCTATACGTATATAACTCAATTTGTAATTTTATTTGTCTATCAAAGCAACTCTTCCCACCAATTACCTAGAATACCAAATTTTATAATAGAAGGTCAGTGAATAGTTCCCGAGATATTGACGTCCGTGTATCGCTATTTTTAATACCGACTGACTCTTACTCACTCACACATCAAAAAAAACCCGGGTCGCAGTGCCAAAACCCTGCCGACAATATAGTGTATTTGCTAATACAGGTAGTGTGGCTTTATTATGCGAACTTAAGTTGGTTTTTGAGCAAAATAAAAAAATTGACTCCTTAATACACCCCTTAAAATAACATTTTTTTTCTTAATTGAAATAATATTATCAATTGAACCTCTATACCCAATTATATACACCTTTCAGTAAATAATTCACTATTTACAAACTAGTGTTTTCACAAAATTTGTAAATCCGGTCCTGTCGGGCCGATTTTATTAAAATTTTAGGGACACTTTTTAGTTACTACCAGAGGGTTAAATATCAATTTTGAAACGATTCGGAGAATTTTTTCGGTGTTTTGGGGCCCAAAAACAATTTTCAACCCCTAAAAACTACCCTTAAAATGGCCCGATTAAGCCCATTTTAAATAGGTTTCTTGCGGTGATAGATTTCAACACGTGGGCCAAATTTCGTTAATATCAATTAACTTCTTCGAAAGTTATAGCCCGCACACATATATATATATATATATATATATATATATATATATATATATATATATATATATATATATATATATATATATATATATATATATAAACATTTTAAAAAATGGTGCCAAAGCGTTTAGGAGGTTATGAAACGTCGAGAAATTTTTGTCCGACCCCTAGGTCCCGGCATCCGACCGACGCCAATAGTGCATTTTGCCATATGGCAAATACACTAATAATAGGAAAATAAAAACAAATTCATCTGAACCTCTTTACGAGTCTATATTTCTTTAAGGATGAACTTTTTTGCTTATTTTGATGAGTACCTACTATACATCCTGTAGTTTGGAAGCCTATATTTGAGAAACATTAAATCTTAATTTTTGCCAACTGTTCGTAATTATTTGACCCAGCAATTTCTTCCTCTTTAACGTAAATAATCTCAGTTGATGACCGTTTATAATCTAAAGTTCAATTGCAACCTAATTTTTTTCAGTTCAAATCGTTACGGCACACGCTTGTAGGAACATGTTAAATTAGTTTGATAGTTGACCTGTGTAAACTTTAGATAATTATAAGCATCAATTTGTTTCTATTCTGTTCTATTCTAATGTAGGGTTCCGGTAAGAACCAACAACGCGAGGAAATCTGCTGACAAAATCGACGTTCACCTGATTGACGCCGAAGGTTAAAGCAAGAATCTATGTAAATATTTTTGGTTTGATATATTAATACATCAATGAAATAGGCCATCCGAATTTATTTTGTGTTCATAACATAAAATATAATAATGAAATATTAAATCTCGAATTTAATGACACTTGTATAACATCCAAATTATTATGTAAAAATCCGATTCAAAAGTGAAAAAAAAACAAAACAAAACAAATAACTACTATGTGATTTAAACAAATTGAAATAAATGCAACATTTTAATTTCCTCATTTTGAAAGTAAAAAGTGATTTATCGTTTTGTTTTTTGTGGCGATTTATTTTTAATAAATGTGACAGTGCAATTTAAAACATCAAATTAAAATAAATGTTTTCGTATTTACGTTTGATGTGCGATATATGCCAGTGGTTGTTAAACTGTTAACTATGCACTGTGACACAATGTTGATGAAATATCTTATGGTAAAGTGCATCATTAGTGTGGTACTGCTGATGTGTATGTGGTCACCTTACGAAGCTTCAATCGTTCAAGGTAATTTTTTTATTTATACTTTTTTTGTAAGACTCTTGCATGTTAGAAAATAGTTACATAGTTGAGACTTTGTAGTTGCCAGTTATATCCAAATTTAATTAAAACTAACCTGTGCTCGCGGATTCATGATTGAGATGAAACACGGAAGCGACTACAATATAGTTATTGTGTTCCTTTTTAGTTGAATTTTATTTCTTTTTTTTTAATATTTGTTTTGACCTGACTCTTGTCTTTGGCCAGTAGCCGATTCTATGAGCTTTATATTTTATTCCAGTTTATATCACCCTCTTTTAGGTATGTATAGATTGCTTGATAGGTATTAAATTCTTGTTTGGCTAGGATATTAATAACATCGTCTCAATTATTAGAGTTCTGATTATTAAGACCATTTATCATGATATATACCTTAGGTGGGAATATTGTTGATATTGAAATAGGATGTGATAAGTATTCCTTTCACCAACACCACAAATACACGTAGGACTCTGTATCAAGTTTATCCTGTTTAAATGTGTGTTGTTGCTACAGTGTCCAGAGTGTATTTTGTTGAATACAGTTATAAATCCTCTGTTTGTATCTATCGACTTCAACCATGTAGTTAGATTGACTCTTGGTTTAATTTGATGTAATTGCCTGCCAGTGTATTGTGTCTGATCATCCCAATTATTCTGTCATGCTTGTAATCATTTAATTTTTGAATTAGTGTATACGTCTGTATAAGGTATAGGATGATTGTTACTGGGATCTCTGTCCGTAGCTGTTTGGCTAGGTAGTCTGCTAAGGAGATACCTTGGTCCTTGGATTGAATTGTGTAAGGGATCCACACCAGCCACACCGTATTTCCTGCTGCATTTATATTATATAATAGTTGTTTTGTAAGATATATGACATTTGATGTCTACTATTCATGCTTTTGGTTTTAATTACTGTTATTACACTATATGAGTCTGTTAATATGACTGTTTTGGGTAGTTTGAATTACCAAATGTATTGTAGTGCCTCATATAACGCATAGGCTTCCGCTGTAATAATAGAAGCCATCTGGTGTAGACCTATTGTTCTAAGCATTTTTAAATTGGGGGAGTGCCATGATAAGCCTACTTTTCCAGTTTGTGTATTTTTGGAGCCATCGGTGAAAAATAAGGTAGGTATAGTTCTTAAATTTGTCGCTGCTTTCTGATTGAAGAATTTTGGAGTTTATGAATTCTGAAATGGACCCGTGCTTGTCTATGAAGTTTATTTTTAGTATTTTAGTATTCACTGCACTGACCGTATGTTATTAAGATATTAGGCACCATTATTTCATTTTCATCACTTTTTGCACTTTTAATGTTATTAAGTATATCACTATTAGTTTATATTAGCGATAGTAGTCATGTCATTTTAAGGAATTTTATCAGACAAGTGATGTTGTCGAGATTACCTTGTAGAATTTCTTCGATGGAGCCGGGTAAGTTTGAGATTGTTCTATTTTTATTGTATTTTCTGCATGATTCTAGTATATGTTTTACCGTCAGTGATGTACTGCATGTTGAGCATAGTGGAGGTTCTTCTTTTTTTCTTATATAGGAGTGGGTTATGTTTGTATGGCCAATTTCTGCGAGAGCCGTTTCGTGTTTCCTATTTCTATTAAAAGATGTGTTCCATTTATTTATGTCCGTTTTAATTGTTCTTAATTTATTATCTATTGTACCTATCCACTCATTTCTCCATTTCATAGTTACCTTTCTTATATAAACAGATGAAATGTTATTGCAGGGAATTTGATCGGTGTCATAGTGTTCTAGTTGAATTGATGATTTAGCTTCCAGATCTACTTTTTCGTTTCCTTTTATACCACTGTGACCGGGGATCCATACAAATATTATTTTTTTCTGTATATAAATTGGTTGGTCTTGACGGTAACTCACTTAGGATCGAAGTGCTTGGTATGAATTCTCAAAGATAGCTGACTTGGTGTCGAAGTGCTTGATCTGACTTCTCAAAGGTAACTCTCTTGGTTTTTTGTTATGGTAGAATACGAAAAACTATACTGGATATCATGGTTGGGGATGCAATAACTACAATTGGACAAAAATTAAAGGTGGGCGTGTTTGCACGAACAGTAAGGTAAGAATGGCAAGATGGCAAGATAAAGCAATTAAATTACAGAAAGGTTCTAAGATCTCTACACCTCATGACAGGGATAAGATAAGATTTTATTGTCATGGTTATAAAATAAATGTACATCGTATTTCGTATTATTTTACATGGTGTTCCTATAACCTACCACAATAAAGTTATGCATTTAGTACACAGTTGATAAATGACAGGGATTTTCGAGCCGTAAGAAGTTAGGAAATTGTCATGTGGTTCTTAACTAAATACATTTGTTTGGAAATTCCAAATATTGAGATTCTAAAAAACTTAACATCACGTACGTTAAAATGAGAGTTAATTTTAACATTGACCGCACAGAATAGCGTCATTAACATTCCTAACCTTACATTATAATTTAAGTCACAGGAAAGTGGCAATTGCTGCTCTGTTGTTACTTGACGGGAGACCTCTGTGGCATTATTCTAGACCGATCAGGAAGCGGAGCTTGAGCCATAATATGGCGATGAGGTTCTTAATATTTGCGTTTTTTTAAGAATTTTACTGTCCTACAGCCCTGAAATCGCTCTACTCAGAAAATACTTTGTAAAACCGAAATAAAGGCTGGGTAATTATGTGAAATTTGGGATTAACGAACTGAAAAATAAATACAAAATGATAAGGAGAACTGAATAACGATCTTAAAACGTTGTAGCAGCAGCGTTAAATTTGCATTATTTCTTTGGGTTCAAAAACGTTGTCCCATAGCGGAAATTAATTATAGCAATTGGAAAGCGCGTTATAAAATATGGGAAGTGATGTGCATGATACCGGAATTATATTCCAATTAGAGACACATCGGTAGCGAATACAGTGTGAGACCGTTTGTGTAGCTGCGTTTGCAGAGAGCCAACTTCATTATGTTTTAACAGAACAATAGCTGTGCTCCGACCTGCTATAAATGGACGGTAACGAAACTGTTTGTATCAGTTTTGTGCGCATGCGTCGACTTTGCACTGTTTTGTGACAATTCAAACGTTGATATAGTTGAAACGCTTTTGTGACCATTTTGTGATCACAGCACAAAACACCTTGTGTATATCAAAGAGATCGAGAGAGATTGTATCAATTAGCTGAGGCTATCAGCATCTATATTGTGCATCAAATGTCAATTGTTAAACTCAAATGCCAATTCATAATTCCAGATTTTTAACCAAAAATAAGAGGCTTATAACCTTATTTTTTTTAAGGAAACTTCTTGTGGCGATTTAGAGATATAAATGTATCATGATAAATATCAAATTTTTACCAGAAACATGTTTAAATTACTAATTGCGTATAGAAATTCAGCCAAAATAAACGTAAAATGAATAAAGAACGCTCACTCGTCAGTATTATTATGTATCTCCATACTTCATGAGTATTATATAGAGACAAATATAACAAAATGCTTACTACGCATAGTTTCTATAGTTTCATTTTGATTTCATGCTCAAACCATGTATCGAAACGATAGTTTTGAATCCGTCATGAGCGTCATGAGCGTGACTGTAATACTACAGTTTGCAGTGTAGTTGGACAAAGGTAATGTACATGTTATTCTATTAGCAATTTCACAGTAAAACCCTTTATTAATGGGTTGGTCCAAACCCTGACCGAGTCCGTTCACACTCGTCGACCGATGCATCTGATGAAGTACGGTAAAGAAGGCGATTTTAACGAAAATAGTAGATAGGGCGTTTGCGAAATCACGCACCGAAGGAACCGACTAAAGGGGTACATTTCGAAAGGCAGTTTTTATAATAGCTGTCGCGGCAACAGTTTTTTTCTATTCATAAATACTAGTAAGAATTAAAACTAAAAAGTATAATACAAATTTTGTTTCTGAAACATTTAATTGGTGCACTATTTAGTGATAGCATTGACTTACTGTTTGTGAAGTTTTTCAAATGTACAGTTACTTGTACATTTATATATTTTACAGTGCGTTCTATAAATTAGCTATTTCTGGTATCGATTTTAAATTAGTTTTAGATTTTCTAATTTATGTCCTGTCTTAAAAATATTCGTATAATTGAATTGTTCAATTTAGGCTTTTCAAGTCTGGAAAACCGTTTACAAAATGTCACGGGAAATTACTTTCGATTTAAAATTGTTGTATCTATTTAGCGTCATTTTTTACGTGTAATTTCGAATAGATCAAAAATACGTTTAAATATTTAAACTTGCAGTTTTATAGTATTTATTTTATAGTATTATTGAAATTTTAAAGTTCTAGTTTGTGAAATGTTTAGTTCCATATTATGGATTAAAGATATTTAGTTATAGTTTACATGTTGTTTATTATTCGTGATATAGATTGCAGTTTTCTATTACAGTCAATTGCAAATTTCAGTACCATATTCTATTATAGGGAGTGTGCCACCGTTCTTGTAGGCTTGATTTATGAGAATGGGAGGCAGAGGGCCATTATGTACAATTGATAATTGCAATAAGGTCATCACTAGATACGATGATAAGTTAACATGTTCAGTATGTTCAAATTGTTTTCATTTAAATTGTCTGAACATTAATATTGAAACATACAGGTTATGGGAAGATAACAAATCAGTTAAGAGCTGGAAGTGCTCAAATTGTAGTGATTCTCCTGAAAATATTAAAGAACAGGACATGGATAAGACTGGTGAAGAGCATGCTTCTGAGATAAAAGAAGATCAGTTGGAAATTAAACTAATTGTCAAAGAAAATGAATATCTTAAAAAGGAAAACGAACTCCTGCATAAACTAGTCAAAGAAATGGATGATAAGTTTAAACTGTTTGAAAAAATTATAAAGGAGAAACAATCTACAATTGAAGCACTTGAAACGGAGGATAACGCATGGAAAGGTAAAACATCTCTAAGATACGGTTCGAAATATGATACTTCTACTAAATCAACCAAAGTAGGCAACCAGTCTTACAGTAATGCTTTAAAGCTTAACCTTGCGGCTAAGGGTGATGAAATATCGAAAGTTACAAATGATCATTCCACTGTTACTAGTGATTCAGTCCAAGACGTAATGACAAATAGTACAAATAAAGGTAGTACATCTAATTCAGATGTCGTAATTACAAGTCAATCTCCCTCTAAGAACTCTGATGATGGTGAATTCAAGACGGTTAACCACAATAAGAACAAAAAAAAGAGCAAGCCGACAGTCTACATAGGTGAGGCTACTACAGAAAACCCAGTTGGTTATTTCAAAGCAGCGGAAAAGAAAATATGGGTACATTTAAGTCATGTCCAAAAGGGCACTTCAGTAGACCAAATCAAGAAATATTTACAGTCTAAATGTCCTGACTATTTATTTCAATGTGATATAATTGAAACTAAAAGTGTCAATCACTGTTGCTTTAGGATTGGTGCTGACCCTACATTAAAAGACTTGTTATATGACACGAAATTCTGGCCAAAGGATGTATGGATAAAACGCTATTTTTTTCGCGTCTACGACAAATCCGCAAATTTCCCTCAAGATGACACCACTAAGTCGAATTGAACAACACCGTGATATTGCGAATATAGCTCATAAAAATTCTAAGTGGAGTCCTATTAAAATCATTCACCAGAATATTCAATCTCTGAAAAATAAAATAAATGAACTAAATATATTTAATGACGAGGAGAACCCTAGTTTCCTTTGCATTACAGAACATTGGTGTAGTAGCGATGAACTACCCCTTATTAAATTAAACAATCTTAATCTTTGTGCCAGCTTTTCACGTTCTGATTATAAACATGGAGGTGTGGCCATCTACTCCAAATTTAATACTAATGTTAGTTCCATTAAACTGCCTAGTGACCTTTGTGCTGACAAAATATTTGAGTGTGTGGGTGTTCAGTGGCAAGCAGGTGACCACCTAATTAAAATAGTCTGTGTTTATCGTTCTCCTGTTGGCGACTGCGACCAATTCTTACTTAAACTTGAAAATTTACTTGATTCGATATGTTCGAAGGATGTTGTTTTTGTGATAGGCGACTTTAATTTTAATTTTTTGGATGTTTCATCTAAATATGTAAAACTACTTAATAATTTACTGATATCTTATAATCTTGTAGCTCTTATTGATACACCAACTAGAGTAACTTCTAGTACAGCAACATGCCTGGATAATATTCTTACAAATGTATCAAAACTTAATTTAATTTCCCAGGTTATAGATTCTGCATTATCTGATCACTATGCCCAATCAGTATCTTTTATCAATAAAATTTACAGTAATCCTGTGAAGAGGGTTACCAAAAGATCATTTAATGTTAATAATATAAGTTACTTTTGTCAATTACTAGAATCAGCTGATTGGTCCTATATTTATCATGGCGATGATTTTGATGAGACATTTAGTAAATTCTATAATGATTACTTATTTTACTTTAATTCTTCGTTTCCGTATAGATCATTCAAAACCAAAAATATAATTGCAAATAATTGGATTACACCAGGTATATTAACATCCCGAAAAAAATTAAAGACACTGTATTTTTTTAGTAGGACAAGCACTGATCCTGATTTTATTGCCTATTTCAAGCGATACAAAAAAATTTATAAAAATGTCATAAAATTAGCCAAAATAAAGTATAATAGTGAAACCATTGAATCATCTCAAAATAAAACTAAACAAACTTGGAATTTAATAAATAAGAATCTAAATATAAATAACAAAAAAAATTCTTGTACTACTTTACTTGTAAATGGTAACAAAATCTCTGATTCTTGTGAATTGGTGAATTACTTCAGTAACTATTTTAGTGGTATTTGTAGCTCACATATCCAAGATGAGTGTAACAATGATCGAGCATCTGAATGTCTACTTAACAGGACAAATTCTATTTTTCTATATCCGGTAGCAACTAGTGAAGTCATCAATATAATTAATAAATTTAAATGTAGTAACTCGTGTGGCGTTGATGGAATACCCGTAAATGTTTTCAAACAAACCTATCATTTAATACTTAAGCCACTCGTTCACCTACTAAATATGTCTCTTTCTTTCGGAAAATTTCCTGTAAATTTAAAACAAGCGAAGGTTACTCCGGTGCCTAAGAAGGGTGATGCTACTTGCATTGAAAATTATCGCCCAATTTCCGTCCTCCCAATCTTTTCAAAACTGTTTGAAAAAATATTCTGTAACAGGCTCCTCTCCTTTTCAGATAAATTCTGTCTTTTTGATAAAACGCAGCATGGTTTTCTACGTGGCAGAAGCACTGAGACAGCAATGTTTGACTTTATTGAGAGTATACTATCTGGGTTAAATGACGGACAAATTACCTCTGCGTTGTATCTGGATCTTAGTAAGGCATTTGATTTGGTAAACCATGATATACTTCTTGCTAAACTTTATAAATATGGCATAAGAGGAAATGCGCTTAGTTGGATTCAATCCTTTCTATATAATAGATCTCAAGTTGTGATGATGGATGGTGCCAAGTCGAAAGTGCAACGCTCTGATTTAGGTGTACCACAGGGTTCTACGTTGGGACCAATGCTCTTCCTTTTCTTTATAAATGACCTACCGCTCTCAGTTAATGATTGGTCGAGTTGTATTATGTATGCTGATGACACTACTTTGGTATTCAAAGACTCCATATTAAGCTCTTTAGAAATTGATGCAAACATTGCTGCCAACGTACTTTCTGAATGGTGTTGTAGAAATGCACTGCAATTAAATATTAACAAAACAAAATCAATGCACTTCTTGACTAAGCACAACAAGATCAATACATCTCCTACAATCGTTATTGATGATCATGTGATTGATAATGTTCCCAGTTTTAATTTTCTAGGTTTATGGGTTAATGAAAATATTGATTGGAGTATCCACATTGACATTGTTTGTAAAAAGGTTTCAAAGGGTATTTTTATTCTTAGGCAACTGACCTGTGAGGTAGATAAATCAACTTTAAAAACATTATATTTTTCATTTATTAACCCACACTTGAAGTATGGCATTCTATTGTGGGGTTGCTGTACTGATATGGGTCGTGCTTTTGTACTTCAAAAAAAAGCTATTAGAATAATGTTTAAATTACCATACAATCACACTTGTCGTGATAGTTTTAAAGCGCACCGTATATTAACTCTCCCGTCCATATATATATATACCATAGCTACTTATGTTAGAAACAATCCATGTAAATTTGAGTCAGCTAGTCATGGCTACCAAACGCGAACTAAAGGTAATTTAACATTGCCTAAAGCATCTTTGGTGTCCTACCAGCGTGGCCCTGTTTATATGGCCACTAAAATCTACAATAGAATGCCAGATTTCATAAAAGAAGCAAGTTCTCATAAATTATTTAAAATGTATCTGTTTAATTATCTCGCTGAGAAGTGTTTTTATAGTATATTGGAGTTTTTTAATGACTAAATTTTATATTTTTGTATGTCTGACTATGTTTCATTGCTCAACAGAGCTCTTTCTGGAACTAATAAAAATTATTATTATTATTATTATTATTATTATAATTTGTATTTTGATATACTAAAATGGCGCGTGTGTATAGAGACGTTTCGTCATTTAATACTTTGAATGTGTATTAAGATAACAAACAAGATCAGAACTAAGTAGTCCCCTATTATAGCCAATTAAAACTGATCTCATAATTCTACAACCACTCAACCGATTGAAACATTTCTTTCAGTGACAAATTGTAGATTATACTTTCAGGAAATACACAGGATAGGTATTATAAACAGCCGGAATTAGCAATGAGAAAAAAATAGAAATTTGCACCCGGACGAAGCTGCATCGAATTTTATTAGTGTTTAATGGAATATTGAAAATACCAAGAAGACGTCTTCTTGGCAATGCATTTTGGACATGCACTTCCGTTTGCGTAACCAATATTAAACTGTTCAGATAATTTTTGAACGCGCGGTATGAACAACCGCATATTTAAACTGTGTGCTGTGAGAAAGTTTGTTCATCTAATTAAGAACTAAGAAACTGGGCTTCATTAAATGGGCCAATTAACACCTTTATGATTGTTCACAAATTAGAATGTAGACGTTTATATTTTATTGGGTAGAGCTTCTGCCTGCACGGAATGTTTCACTTATTTATTTCTTATTTACAATTTAAGAGGCAGAGGCGCAAATCTGTAGGGGCGACAATAAATACTTAGACTATATTGTTTTTCTAGTATTGTTAGTGTATTTGCCATATTATGGCAACATACACTATTGGCGTCGGTCGGATGGCGGGACCTAGGGGTCGGACCAAAATTTCTCGACGTTTCATAACCTTCTTTAATAACACTTCTTTAATGTCATCGAAAGCCTTCTCCGCTTCCTCACTCCACACAATACGGTGTCCCTTCTTGCGACCTTTTATCAACGCTGTAATGGGGGCGGTAAGAGTAGAAAAATTTGGAATAAAACGACGGTACCAAGAGCACATGCCAATAAACCTTTTCACCTGAGTCGTATTTTCTGGTCGGGGGTAATTAATCATTGCCGAGATTTTGTCCGGATTCGTTCTCAATCCATGCCAATCAACCACAAAACCCAAATAATCAAGGGAAGGAAAACAGAACGTTTAAATACTTCTGTCAAGACTTCCAGGTGTTTCTCAAAGGTAGGAGTTGCGATTATTATGTCGTCCAAGTACACAAACACAAATGGATCTAGCTCAGGTCCCAACACCATGTCCATCAACCTCTGTTGCGTTTGAGGGGCATTATTCAGACCAAAAGGCATGACAACAAATTCAAATAATCCCCTGCCAGGCACACTAAAAGCGGTTTTTTCACGAGACGTTGACTCAAGCGGAATTTGCCAGAATGCACTTTTTAAGTCGACACTAGACAAATAATTAGCACCAGATAATTTATTTAAAATATGGTCAACGCGAGGTAGTGGGTAAGCATCCTTTTTTGTCACTTCGTTCAATTTTCGGCCGTCAAAACACAAACGAAACTTCCCTGTAGACTTTTTTACTAACAACACTGGTGACGACCAGGGGCTCGACGACGGTTGTACCACTCCTAACTTCAGCATCTCGTCTAACTCTTTATAGAGGTGATTCAACATATACGGTGACAGCTGATATTGTCGTTGTTTAATTGGACGAGCATCACCTGTATCGATGCAATGCGTTATCTTGTCCGTTCGTCCGAGCTTAGTTCCATTTCTCCAAGATAATTGCTTAAATTTCGTTATCACCTGCTTCAATTGACTAGACTGAGAACTACCCAACTCTACTCTACCTTGTACTGCCACAACTTCCTCACCTTCCTTCCCCGACGGAATTGACTCTCCATTCAAAACACAAATTGTTTCTTCTCCAACTATGTATGAATTGGTGCTAAAATCCAACTTCAACTTAAAATAACGACAAAAATCGCTCCCTAAAATTAAACGATGACACAAGGACGGCACCACTAAAACTTTTAATAACCGAACACAATGTCCCACAGATACAGGCAGCATAACATAGCCAGAAATAAGCTGATTCACCCCATCAGCAGTACTGATAAATTTGTCAGTGCAATCTTGAATTTGCAAGGAATACTTCTGCACTATGTTCAAACCCTGTCTACCAAGCACAGAATCACTAGCTCCAGAGTCTAGTAACGCAGTATAATCATCCCCATAAACTTTGACAGCAATGTAGGGCCTATTGTCACAAGGTTTCATCACCAACAAAGGATTCATGGATACTTGAGGCTTAGATGCTCGACAAAAATCAGCTACTGTCAGAAGCCATTTCCGCCAGGACTCATTATTTTTCACAGAATTGTAGGCCGCTTTATGAATGCTGGGGAAGTGCCGACCCAACAACTTCCCTTCTAGGCGTTTCCCTGACACTGTGAGCACCCATAACGCGTCACTCCTGACTTCCCACAACCAAAACAGAACTTGGTCCTTGGTTTTTCACACTTGAAACTAAAATGTCCGACTCCACGACAATTCCAACATATTACCCTCGACGCCGTATTCGGTGATTCAGGCGGATCCAAAGACCCCAAATCTCTTTTGGGCTTAGTCGGCTCATTATCGGACGCAATATTGGGCTCAAACTCTAAAAACATGCTCGATAGCCGTTCGAGTGTTTTTGGCTTAACTAACAATAAGTGCTGACGATAGCTTGGCAAAAGATTTCTGGTGATGTTTTGTACTTGTTCTTCTTCGGATAAAGGGACACACAATCGACCCATTAAAGTCAGTATACCAGTTATGAAGTTAATCACCTTCTCCTGAGGTGTTTGTTTCCGACTATAAATCTCCAATAAGACATTATGATCACTGTCCGGAGGCAAAAAATGTGACTTCAACGCTAGCACAAGGGAATCCCAATCATGAAAACTAAATTTCACGGTTCGAAACCAGCGAAGAGTATCATCGGAAAACAGTTCAACTGCAGATTGGAAAAGATCATTTTTGGACACACGACGGGCTACTCTCATCTCCTCAATACGCTCCAAGAAGTCAAACACCGATTGTTTACCATCAAATGAGATTCCCCATTTAAAAAGTTTAATGTTATAATGCTGACAAGGCGAATTAACGTGAGCTGTGTGATTACTGTCAGCCGAAACCTCGGTCATATCCGCAGTGGGAATCCTAGCGGCGACATTATCCGTAGGTGAAACAATGGGCCGGTAGGACTCGATCACTACAGGACTCCCCTCAGCCGGCGACGTATCAGACATTTTCATTAAAAGGTCATCTTTTAATGCTAGGGTCAAAATAATCCTGTCATTTTTAAAAATGTTCACATCAGGGTCCGTAGTAGGGATTCTTATCAGTCGACCTTTTAGATGATTCAGTCGGCTTCGAATTTCGTAATAAGAGGCATCCATAAGACCCCCAAACAACTCAACTAATGAACTTACTGACGTTAAACTAGCATCAATTTCTGCTCCATCACTTTCACGATCAAAGTTATTATTCACATATTCAACCCCTAAACGTTTTAAATCAGAGGCCAGCAACCTGCGCAGACACTTGCGTCTACGGACATCGTCGCCACCACTCCCTAAACCTCTGATAGTCAATTCATAATTGACCTCATAACTGAGTAAATAGTCCACATCAATGTTATAGGAGATGTCCATTGCGAAATAATTTTCAACTAATACAACAATAACCCAAATTTTAACGAAACCGGAGTAAATAAAAATAAATAAATAAATAATAAACAACCAACAAGAAATAACAAAATTCAACAAACTTTAACCGCCAACAATGCGACTCACTCTAAAAACAAAAGGAAAAAAAATCTCAGGCTCCAAAATGAGATCCACAATTTTTCTTAACTCGGGCCCCACGTCGCTAGGCGCCAAATTTGTATGACAAAAATGACAGATCAAGTAATAATAATAGAATTAACCCGACCTAATTGCTACAAGCAGCTAGATTTCTCAGCGGCGCTGGGTCATGGTTCGAAATACTTGATCTGATTTAGGATTTAAAAATATGATAAACAAACAGACACAAAAAGGGGAAGTAAGCTACGCTCAACAGGAGTTCGACGCTTACTTCGATCCCAGAAAAAACTATGATTAAATAAAAAAACCCAACCACCTACACACGACAATTAATACCCACAAATTTAAGTGCACAAAAATGACATTATTCACTCCAAAATTACCAGGGGACTACTGCAATGGATGGCAAAGAAATCGGAACGTAACCACCGACCAGATGATTTAATTAATGGACGCCAGGACCACTTAACGTTCTGATTAGAGATCAAACTCTAGGTCCAACGAGGTGCACTAATACTGCAGCAGTCTTTTAAAACTTTAACTTAGAGAATTAGACTAAAAAATTTTATTCAACCAGGGGAAATACAAGACACTAACATATAATAGATGACACGATACAAGACAACGCGAGGACCTAATAAAAAACATCACCAGGTTGTAAATTAATAACAGGGTAAAATAACAATAATAAATAATAACAAAAAGGGTTAACAAAATAAATACAACAGAATCCAACACTGGCGAATTTATTTAAATGGCGAACAGAACGCCACCCTACAACACAAATCAAACTAATCCACAATAAATCTGTAATAAAACAAGAGCCTAAACACGACAGAAAATTCAAATCCAGAAAATTTATCCTAATAAAAAACCAACAAACAACTATCCTAGCTCAACAGCTCCAACAATCATAAAAAAAAAAACTATTTCCAACAATCTCCAGCTATCAACTCCTCATCGCACACCTCTATCAGGTATCTGTACCGTTCGCCGTCCCCGTGGTGTCTGACGTTATCAGTCGACTTTCAAACTGGACAGCCTACTCAAACACGCCGCGCTACACCCGCTCTCTCACACACACGATAGGTACAATCGATTCCTCTTTGTCGGCCAAATGATACATTAAAATATTGCCAAGCAATTCATGTCTTATACCTGCTCGTCAAATTGACAATAGTAAAAATCATTTATTTGAAAAAAATGCACATAGGCTCGAACTATTTATTATTTTAGGGGGGTCCTAAAACACTAAAACGCTACAGTATATATTTATATATATATGTGTGCGGGCAATAACTTTCGAAAGAGCTAATTGATTTTAACGAAATTTGGCCTACGTATTGAAATCCGTCACCGCAAGAAGTCTTGCGTAGTTTTTAGGGGTTGAAAATGTTTTTGGGCCCCAAAATACCAAAAAAATTCTCAGAATCGTTTCAAAATTGACATTTAGCCCTTTAGTAGTAATTAAAAAGTGTCCCTAAAATTTTAATAAAATTGGCCTGACAGGACCGAACTTACAAATTTTATGAAAACACTAGTTTGCAGATAGTGAATTATTTACTGAAAGTTGTATATAATTTGGTATAGAGGTTCGCTTGATAATAATATTGCAATTCAGAGAAAAAATGTTATTTTAAGGGGTGTATTAAGGAGTTAATTTTTTTATTTAGCCCAACAATCACCTTAAGTTCACATAATAAAGCCACAAGGCCTGTATTAGCATTTAGCAAATACACTATATTGTCGGCAGGGTTTTGGCACTGCGACCCGGGTTTTTTTATTTCTTATTTACAATTTAAGAGGCAGAGGCGCAAATCTGTAGGGGCGACAATAATTAGGTACCTATACTATATTGTTTTTCTAGTATTGTTTCTTATTACTGCCGATTCTCTATTTTTTAATAATAAAGCCAGATTTTCATCTATTTATCAATCTATGCATGGTGCGATTTTATGTATGAATTTTTAACAAGCTAAAGTCCATAAAGCTATACTATAAAACTATGTTTCCATCGATGTAAAATTTGGGTTAAATAATGCGTTATTACTCATTATTCCTATTTCCTCATGATTTTACTGCTGCTATAAAGCTAGAGATCGCTAGAATTCGGTCAATGAAAAAAAATTACATAGCAAAATTTTTATTTTAAACGTTGTCTAACGTTTTTCCCAATTAGTGAGCAACGTAGAGAAGTAGGAACTAAAAACTTGAAAAAACGTGAGTAAAATCAATTGAAAATAGATGGTTTTGAAAATACATGAGTTCGATTGTATACAAGCAGGACGAGGAGATTATATCATGGTTGGCTCTAAGATTTTTCAAATACCTATGAATACCTATGAATACGAATCTGAACACAAAATATGGCGGATCCAATATGGCGGACATGGTTCTCTAAATGTTTATAATATTTTGCCCAAAATTGGTATGGGAAGGTTTTTGTGGGAAAAGAATAAATTTTTCTTTAAAAATGTTGTCTACAATGACGTTTTTTGGGTGTAAAATCAAGTGACGAGGACGTTGAACTGCCACGATAGCGGAAGATTTTGGTTCGTATCCTAACAATGATATTGTTTGAATAGTAAATTATTCTAATATTCCATTAAAATTGCAACGGTAAAGTGTTTCATAATATGATAGCAAGCTATTAGCTATTATGCAATTTATATGCAAAAAATCATTATGATTACAATACACAATCTTCAGAAATTTGTTTCAATTGATCTGTTATTTTTTGAACAATCTGAGATTACAACCTGATCATAGTCAAACAATGCGTTCTGCAAGTTGCATCCCAGCTTGGCGCTATTTTGCGTCTAAAAATAGAAGGTAAATAAAATGTAGCTTCGCGGTTTTTCCAGTAACTAAGATGTTGTTAGCGGAAATGAAGTCGGTGACTACATCCGTTCCACGTGCACCGCTAAGAAATTGGTTTCAGTATTTTAAAGTGAACTAAAAATAAAACTGTTATAATATAAATAGAGTGAAGTAGCTGCTCACATTTTCTCGTATCTTATGTAGTTTATCAGCAAAGGGTTGGAGAAGATGTGCAATAAAGTTTTATTTTGTGTAGGGTTGTAAATTTAAAACGTAGCCCTTTAGTACGCAAACAATATTGGTTTCATAAACAAAAATCCAGCCAACTGGGCGACAGGACCATTCCAACTTCAAAAATATTGACATTTGACATATTATAATAAACAAAATGAAATTTCTGTTAACGTGTGAGGCGGCGCGGATAACGGCTAGTAATAAATATTATATCGGCTATTTTTTGCGTGGTTACATAATATGGTTTCACATGTGAAAATTAACTAAAGCACGCTTGTCAACTAATTTCCTTTTCACAAATCTTCAGAACAAAAGAACAGCTGATTTTGTTAATTTACAGAATATTTCTGAAATTGTAGTTTAGAAAAAAAATAATAAACCGTTATGACAGGAAAAAACTACTCAACAATACCTCTCTTGCGTGTGCGTCGATTTTCTCCAAAAATAATAGGGTTTTTCATATTTACATTTCACTTTTTCAAAAATATGTTTTTTGAATTTGTGGAATCTCAAAACGAAAAAAAATTTTGAAATGGAAACTTTTATGTGTGAATACGTCATTTATTATTTTGCGTTTATTTACAGTGTATAGTGTAAACAGAGTGTAAACGTCGCTTAGAGAATTTGGTAATCGAAATCCGTTTGACCGGCGCCAAAGGAGTAGTGATTTGTCGACGGACAAAGGAGGAGAGCCGCAGGTGAATTATATAGACGAAAGTCCGTCGACTCGCGGTGTGATGGGAAAAACAATACCCCGAGGAAAATAGACCGCCTATGATTCCACACGTCGCTTTGTAATGTAAGAGCTCGTTCACACTAGCTGGATGCCGAAAACGATTTTTATCGAGTGCCGAACGCCTCCTCCACTACACGATAAAATTCTGGTCCGTTCGTTGACTCGAGCTCATTTTTGAAACAATCAACCGTGCGTAATGTCGTACATTTTAAACAGAAAAATGATGACAAAAGTTGAAAAAAACTGTCCGAGTGCGAGTTAGACTCGCACACGAAGGGTTTCGTGCCACCGTACGATAATTATTAACTTTATTTTATTTTTATTATTTGTTGTTATAGGGGCTATATAGTAACACACATTAAAGCATAGAAATGCCTGAACTAATAGCTTTTAAGAGATTCCGTCCGATGTCGCTAGTATGGATTATATTGGCGCTGATAGAAAAAACATATTTTTTTGTGATTTGCGGTTTTCGAATTATCTCCTTTACGTGTGCTATGAGACACTGCTTCTTGCCAAATTTCATGATTCTAGGTCAACGGGAAGGTTTTGATTCCCTTGAGTGTCAAAATATGCGGCAGAAACGGCCGTATCTTTTGATTGCGTTGACTTAGAAGTTTGATTGTTTCACAGCTCCAAGGGATAGTTCCACGCGTTCCTGAGAAAAAAGGGTCTTGACAGATAACGAAGTTCTTTTTTCCTTTTGAGGTACGGAGCCCTAAAATATGAAATATTGGCTACACCCAATCTTAGTAAAGAGACTTTCTGTTGGAACTTTCCAAGTGTTGATGGGTTTTTGTCTTCATAATGATCTGAAGTTTTATCCCAAAGGGCAACTTCGTCCTCTACCAGGGGATTTTAAACTTCAGAATGTATGTCTCTATTCATAATACTTCCACAATTTTTAATTCTTATACAAAAACAACCATTCTGTGTGCGAGGTTCCTTGTGAATATAGCATATTATTATTAATACAAACAATATAGAATATAGGTGCATGTGCGTCCGCCAAGTATGAACAGAGATATATGAAACTATACACCAACGATTTCCGTTTGGTTGGCAGACGGTGACAAACCACCCGTTTAAGCGTCCGGAGACGAATTTTAATCGTGTCGAATAAATGTGAACTCTGCCATATAAACTAATAAGTTACAAAAGCACCCGATAAAAAATCGTTCCAGAATCCTGCTAGTGTGAACGAGCTCTTAGATTTATGCAGGCCTGGAAAATCTATACTCTAGTCCAGCGTTTCCTAAAGTTTGTCGCATACAGACCACTTAGTGAAATTGTCATTAATATAAAACAGAATAATTTATTTCATTTTTTTAAGTGGAACTAAAAATAAAAAAAGCCCGGGTCGCAGTGCCAAAATCCTGCCGACAATATTTGCTTACACAGGCAGTGTGGCTTTATTATGCGAACTTAAATTGGTTTTTGGGCAAAATAGAAAAAATTACTCCTTAATACACCCCTTAAAATAACATTTTTTTTCTTAATTGCAATATTATTATCAATCGAACTTCTATACCAAATTATATACAACTAAATAATTCACTATCTGCAAAGTAGTGTTTTCATAAAATTTGTAAGTCCGGTTCTGTCGGGCCGATTTTATTAAAATTTTAGGGACATTTTTTAATTACTACTGGAGGGTTAAACGTAAATTTTGAAACGATTCTGAGAATTTTTTCGGTATTTTGGGGCCCAAAAACAGTTTTCAACCCCTAAAAACTACCCTTAAAATGGTCCGATTACACTCATTTTGAATAGGCTTCTTGCGGTGATAGATTTCAACACGTGGGCCAAATTTCGTTAAAATCAATTAACTTTTTCGAAAGTTAGCCCGTACACACGGCGCTTATTCAGATCGACCGTCCAGTAATCGAAAATACCGATTTATATCCGGGTGAAGTCGAACTGGGTAGAATCAAAATACTCTCGGCACTTCATGTGGATTAGAACTAATTAGAACTAAAAGATAGATAAAGACATGTAATGTTCAAATTATTGATTTTTTGGGCTGTTTTTCGTAGTTAGATAGATAACTTTATTGTATAAAAAGAAAGTGTTTTCGTAGTTTATAAAGTTTCGCAAGCTTAGATTATTTGAATACACCACGCGGAAAGGACAAAAAGGAAGTTCAATTATGGAGATAAAGTAGATGATCTTTTCTGAGATAACATTTTGGTAGTGTACACTTTCGCAGAATGGGATCGTATTTGTGCTTAATGTTTATACAATACTGCAGTTAATATTTCTTTATGGCGGAAATTGAGTTATTAAACCTTTTAAAGACGCTGAAATATTATGCTAATTGAATCATTCAATAAAATGAAATAAAATACCGAATTTTCTGTAAATAGCGGTTCTGAATAACGAAGTCTTACAGTTATTGTTAAAATATACATAATAATATGACGATTATTGTTAATAATACTTTATGTACCTCGGATGTTATTTTCGGCGAGTAAGTGACATTAGGTCGAGACGAGCGTCAGTGAGTTTTAACAGTCATACTTGCCCTGTAAAATAGCTGGGTTGCACTTCATTTTCAGTGTATTTTAATCACTTTTGACAGTTCCATTCTATAACAAACTTCAGTTCTATTAGGCTGTTTATGGAAATTAATACTCGCGCCTTCTGTTTTTTTACATATACTTCTAAATAGTAGGTTTAGGCGAAAATTTCTATTGATTAGGTTAAATCGCGTAGGTTTGTTTGACTTCACACACTAGTGTTAAATGGAACAATTTCCGACCGGTATGCTGGCATGAAAGCAGTTATTTTGTAGGAGGGATGTGCAAAAAAAATTTAATTACGATTTTATTTGTTTCATTGATATTGAAAGGCATTCAAAGCAATGTTCTCGAAACGCATTGTATATATAACATAAGAATATTATATATCAATCTTAATATTATGGTTCACGGTTTAAGACATAAATTCCAATTAAAATTTCATTAACTTTACAGAAATTTGCATTCATTACTCCTCTGCGATTCGCACAAATTTTGTTAATTTGATTTTATCACTGATTTCATTTTATGAAATGGAAATATTTTGTTAATTTCTAAAGTGTTAATAAATTTGGTCAGTGTTATTTAAATTTCGCAACTTCGTATCATTTTGTTTACCTACTTTCTTCATAACATAAAGTATAATACGTGCAATTTCTGCTAAGAATCACTTTCGACTATACAAGCGAACGTACCGTCAATATATCGAGAACTGTTAGTTATACTACGTCATCTAATCTGACAGCTGGTAACGTTACACTTTGTATATCTAGTGTTGTAATGGGTTTCATTACAGCGAGGTGTGACGTTTTCGTTAAAACAACGAGTCACACGAGCCGTAATACCATTAAGCGCGAGATATATACGGTATATTTTGTACGAACCTCCTATAAAATATCGGGTTTTCACTTAATTGGCAAACTGTTCTCAATTCACATTTGAACCAAAGTCACCTCTAATAGCAAGTTATGACTGACAAACAATTATTTATTATGGAATTGGTAGAGCGCAACCGGTTTTATTTTACTTTACTGCACTAGTGCGTAATGGGTCACTTTAAATACATACATATATGCATATAAAATAGCTATTTTAGAGATAGTAGTAGTGCAAAAAATGTTTTATACACAGGCCATCGTCGGGATTCAAAGTTGAAAATTGAAACTCCGTTTCGCGACGGTTATAGTGAAATCGTAATGTTGGAAAGGAGTTACGAATCTTAACATTAGAAATATCATTCAAATTGATGCATATAAGTTTTAAAAGTTAATACAAACGAAAAAAATCCACATGCACACAAACTCATGTACCTACAACCACCATGCGGAAAAACACTGTTCTTAATATTTTTCAGGGAATACAAGCAAAAACTGATTTTATTTTGGGCATGATTTTTCGGCCCTATAAACTTTATATAGAAGTAATTCATGTAAATGGATATTATGCTCTGAAAATACACGGCCATTGCGATCTAAAAGCGACGATTGTATTAATAATTCCGCTTTAAAGTGCTCTTGTATTTACCAATATAAAAATCGTCTGTAGTCTTTTTTTTGTTGGAAACGAAATACGTATGAAAATGTTAATTCAAAATGATATTTCTGTTTCAAAAGAAGAAGAATAATGACATTTCCGTGTTACGAAGAATGCTGACTGTACTTTAACCGCCATCACTGTTAGCCATTTTTCAATTTTATTGGCTATTCTTAAAGGCATTTATACTATAATTATTGTGGCTGATACTATGTGGCTCTGCAAACGTTTCAAGTCTATTGTCTGTACTTGAATTATTGATAACTTGTAGTCGAGGACATAAGTGTAGATTTATCCGGAGGATTTGTAAATATCAGCGCTTTAGTGTCCGTTTATTGATACACTACGATTGGATAATTTCGAAGTATTGTAAAGGCCGATAGACAGTTCTTTCTGCTTGAAATACATTTAAACGTAGTCGTCCTGGGTGATGGCATAGATAGATAGATATTTATTAAGTCAGTTGAGACATAGGTACATCCATTTGACACGTCAGCGAAATACAAACTTAAAATTATTATACACTTACCAACACCATAAAAAATTCACTAACTGTATGAATGGCCCATTCCGAACAACATTTTCAGTAACATTTATCGTAGAATAAAAACAAAATAAAATGTCATTAAAATCTCAATAAAAATATTAGTTAAAATATGAAAATCGAAACGTGTCAACGTGCGTCTATTAATAACGTTCTAACTCTACTTTTAAAAACGTCTAGACTCTGTATATCCTTGATCTTAGGAGGTAACATGTTGTAGTAATCTGCACATTTACATAGTGGACTGTTGCTATATCTTGTAGTTCTGTATCGGTCTATGTAAATGTTATTATTGTTACGTATATTGTAATTATGTATATCAGATATCAATTTTAAACTGTTCATATTTGGTTAACACATACAATAAGTTCAAATATATACAGACCGTAAAATGTCAGAATGTGTTTATCAATAAACAGTTGTCTGCATGATTGTCGTTTGTTTAATCTGAAAATTTGCCTTAAAATTCTCTTCTGGCATCTAAAAATTCGGATACATTCTGATATGTGTTCTCAAAGTGCTACACAATATTTCATAGCACTGTAGGCAAATGACATTAAATTATCACTATCAAAGAGGTTACGTAATGATTTGATGTAGTAAAACACTGTGTTTTAAAATAAAAATAAAAGATTAGTTACTTCTTACCACAACAGATTTATTCAGTGGATGTACATTTCGAGAGGTAAGCTCCCATCTTCGGCAAAACACTAAACGATGGGAGCTTAGCTCTCGAAATGTACATCCACTGAATAAATCTGTTGTGGTAAGAATTAACTATTCTTTTATTTTTATTGTTCCAACTCTTAATATTTGTATTTATAAAGGTATGTAAAGTGACCATTTATGCACTAGTGCGATAAAATAAAGTAAAACTCGTCGAGCTGCCCCAATTCCATATTAAATTACTGTTTGTGTGCTATAATTGTTTCTAATAACCTGCTATTATAGAATGACATTTCTTCAAAATTGAACAGACGAATATTTTGAAAATGAAGTGAAAAACAGGTACCTATCTTATAAGAGGTGCAAAAATTTCCATATATATATATCGTGCGTAATACTATTACGGCTAGTGTGACTGGTAAAAGTCGCTGATGTTTGTTGTGTAGGTAATGTCATACCTTGTTGCAATAGAACCCATTACAACACGGGGCATACAATCTACTATTTTGCCATCAGAGCATACCTATCGTAACATTTTCGTTCACATCAATGAGATAAAAATTTATTTCGTAAAATAAATGACGTTTCGCAAACACGGTCGATATCATAAAGCAATTTTATTTTTTCAGTAATAAATTTTTATGTTTTTGATGATTTAGCGCGCCGTAACGTAATAAAATGTACAGTTCATTATTGTAAAATTGTTTATTTTAATTTTTTCGTACCTGACAAATAACAGAATTGTAACGGCATCATTAAATTTAAAATGGTTGAGTGAAAATGAGCAAGATTTGATTTAACTGTTGCCTCTATCACAGTTTAAACAACTTAATTGATTTTTTATTTTCCTGAAATAAATTTTAAAAAATCCCCTCGGTGAATCATCATTCTCGACTGTTGCGTCCATTTTAATGTTAATTGTGAGTTTTAGCAGGAAAGTGGAACAGGCAAAAACATCAAAATATCGATTATTACTTTTGCAACGTTTCGGCCTTTATTAGGTCTTCTTCAGGCATCGATATTTTGATGTTTTTGCTTGTTCTACTTTCCTGCTAAAACTCACAATAAATTTTAAATATCTATTGATAAGCTTTTTGCACATTTTCCATTCTAGATAAACTTGTTAATCAGGCAATATTTCTGTAATTTTCTCTTTGCTTACATAGACTTGAATCAGTCTATAAGCGAAGCCACTCGAGTTTCTTTCTCATTATTTCCGTTCGCAATATTTTCTTCGAATGAAAGTGCTTTTTTTCTTGTATTTTATTTGTCCGTATACATTAGTAAAATTATTTTTGTTAAAATTAGAGTAGGTTCTATAGATTCAGTTTTCTTTGTTGCTTGTTTCAGTGTCCGTTTCTGGATCCGACAGGATTACGGATTTAAATCCAGCGTTGTTGTGCATACACAAGATACGCTGTGAAAGTTTTCTGCTAATTTTTTTTAAGGCCACCAACAGTCATGATTATTTAAGTTCAGTGCCTATTTATATTTTCATTTTTTTAATCTGGGAACTACAGCTAGTTGCGCCATTGTTCTTAAGTCTTGTCATTGTTTGGATCAATTCGTGTCCCCTTATTCAAAACTAGCCTTTATTCGCGAGTTTGTTTACATTAATGCCACTTTTTTGGCTACTGCTCACTTCTTTTTAATGTTGTAAAGCAGCTATTTTTTCTAGTGGGTAGCCCTCTATAAAATAGCTGCTTTACATACAGGGATGTAAAGTGACTCATGGCGCTCTAAGCCTGTAATGGAAAGCAGAAGTAGGTACGCAATTTAACAAATTAAACAGTCGTTTTCATAAATTACTCGTCAGCCAACAATAGAAGTATGTAAATAAAAAACAAATGTAGATGCAAACAGCAGTTTTCAAAAACTATCTTTCAGGTTTCAGTAGTGACGTTTGCCACAGAATTGAACTGTAAAAAGTGTTATAAATATGTATAAAGAAAATATTTTTAAAGGGCGCATGCAAAAATACCGTGTATTTGACGTGCGTAATGTTATTATCACCCGTGTGACTGTTAAAACTCGGTATTGTTCGTTTTGAACATTATGTTAACATTCGGATGTAATAAATTCCGGCATTACGCAACTAGATATGTAATTATGTATTAATATTTTGTCCTGCGTTCTACAAATTAGCTACGTTTCATGAAGAGTGATAAAATGACCCATTTAGCAATAATGCGTAAAGAAAAACAAAAGTTGACGCGTTAACAAATTCGATAGTAATTTTCATATTCAATCAACTTGAAGGCTACTACAAAATTTATGGACTGTTAAAAATTTGGAAAATATATTGATATTGAAGGGAGAAATAGTTATTTTATACGGGATACCGAGAATATACTATATTATGTCACGTGTGACTTAAAATTCACTGATCCTCGTTTTATCATTCTGTCACTCCCTTGTCATATTCTTAATATGTATTATTTCGCCCTATAGGTACATAGTCTACTAATCTACACTAATATTATAAAGAGGAAAGATTTGTATTTTTGTATGTAATGAATAAACTCAAAAACTACTGTGCCGATTTAAAAAATTCTTTCACCATTAGAAAGCTACATTCACCCTGAGTAACATGGGCTATATTTATTGCTAGAAAATATTACGGATCCTTACTAAAATTTTAGTAACGTAACCCAAGGTGTAAAAAAAATGCCATAAAACATCTTTCGTCTCATGCGCTGCCGAAACTATTGATGATAGAACAAAAGTATGTTCTACAATATTAAAGAACATATCAATAACTACAAAAAATTTCGGGATACTATATGTCCAACTATTATTGTTATGTCACAATAACCACTTTTTACATTTTAATAATCTATATAGATAAAAGACGATGTATATGTAATCTATGGACTCCAAACGGGTAGACCATTTTGGATGAAATTTTCAGACAATCTTTAGATTAGCCCTGCGGGTGATCTTCTGAAGTTTGGTAGCGATCTGATCAACAGAATTTTTTAAATTTCTTTTTGGGAAATAAGATTTTTCTTTGGTTTTTGAACATTCACAAATAAAAGCGATTGAATTCGCGCAAATTCAATACACGTTGAGAATTTAATGATAATGATTCTCATCTTTTATATCCTATATATTACATTTACACCCGGGCGAAGCCGGACTGGGCCGCTAGTATATAATAATCATTAACTCACCTCGTAAAATTATTGTCAGTGTAGAACATAACGGCGATATTCAGTATGGCCAATGTTAAAATTAACAGCGCTGTTAAATTTCTGTCTCACTTTAACTTATGTGATTTTAAATTTGTTCGAAAGCGACAAAAAAATTAACAGCACTGTAACTTATTACATTGACAATACAGAATAGCACCATTTGTGTTAATTTAAGAGAAATGCAAAGTGATAAACAAGAAACCATTAATGACAAACACGGAGAACAAGTGAAAAAATAACAATGTAATTAAAAAAGACGTACGAAATAAATGAACTAAAATGGACGTCACATTTATCATTGTTAAAACAATTTACTTTCCTAGGTACTTTCGAGTGAGGGTTTTGTTAGGAGATGTATGAATTGTGAAGTCAAATCTGTAACTTTGCACATTATGTCTTTAGATAAATATAAATGATAAACCAGTCGATTTCAAACTCGCTTTTTCATGTAGCCGACATCATTATCATTACTACCTGATATTTCTATTGGCTAATTTATCATTTTATGTGCGCATAGCGTTAAGGGAATCTTTGATTTAATTAATAGGTAAGTATGTAATATACTAATAACAGGGGTGCTCAGACTTTTTGCATAAGAGCCTATGCTCGATTCCAGAACGTATTGCCAGAAAATCTGCTATGGCAATGGCCATACAAGAAAAGTATTGTTGAATTTTAAACCAATCCTGCTCGAAAAACGATATTTTTTCAAAACTGTGTATACATGCATATATCATCGTATTTTGTACGGAATCTACTTCGAAAAAACTTGTTTCTAGGTATTTTGATCAAAATTTAGCTGGAAAAGTGATCTTTTTCTGGCTATATTAATAATTTGTTTTTTTGTGTATGTGTACAATCTCATGTTCTACATGACAGGGAGTTTCGCAACGACAATAGATTGCACTTTAATGTATAAAAGTTGTAATTATATGATTACAATTTAGCCAAAACAAATTTTTTGACAATGCTTTCTGCAACCCAGCACTAAAATTCTTGCTATAAAAAAAACACAGTGAAGTAAGTCTTACATTAGATCATTGAATTTTGTTGAATATGCAAATGATAAAACAAAAACCTACAGCAGAAGATTTTTAAATTATTAGATATGATTTTTATACTATTGTAGATTGGAATTATATTGCTTAGGTTTCGAAGGTTAAACAGTTTCGAACCGAAGAATATCGAACTAAACCGAACGAATCATCTGTATAAGCCCGGTGTATTTGCAAGATACAGAAATTTATATAATATTAATTATTAAATGTGTTACATTTTTTATTTATTAGTTGAACCACAATTGAGCTAACTAGAATGTAACTATTTCATAATATTTATTACTAGTCGTTACCCGCGTCACCGCATGCTACAGAGGTTTTAATTTATTTATTATAATATATCAAATGTCAATATTTTTTAATTGTCCTATCGCCCTAATTGGCTGGAATTTTTTAATTTGTCTAAAACATTCACATAACACGCTTACAATACCTTCATATATTAGCAAATACCACTATGCTGTCCCCAAGTTATTATTATTAAGTTAAAAATACTTTCTTTTTTATAAAACTTTTATACAAGAGCTTCGCTATACAAAAAAACGGATTTTAATTGAGTACTGGTGATCAAAAAATAGCAAAAGAAGTTTCACTTCAATAATAATATCAAAAAAACCCGGGTCGCAGTGCCAAAACCCTGCCGACAATATAGTGTATTTGCTTATACAGGCAGTGTGGCTTTATTTTGCGAGCTTAAGTTGGTTTTTGGCCAAAATAAAAAATTTTACTCCTTAATACACCCCTTAAAATAACATTTTTTTTTCTTAATTGCAATATTATTATCAATCGAACCTCTATACCAAGTTATATACACCTTTCAGTAAATAATTCACTATCTGCAAACTAGTCTTTCTTAAAATTTTTAAATCCGGTCCTGTAAGGTCGATTTTATTAAAATTTTAGGGACACATTTTAATTACTGCCAGAGGGTTAAATTTCAATTTTGAAACGATTCGGAGAATTTTTTCGGTATTTTAGGGGCCAAAAACATTTTTCAACCCCTAAAAACTACCCTTAATATGGCCCGATTAGGCCCACTTTAAATAGGCTTCTTGAGGTGATGGATTTCAACACGTGGGCCAAATTTAGTTGAAATCAAATAACTCTTTCGAAAGTTATTGCCCGCACACATATATATATACGTATATATATATATATATATAAATATATATATAAATATATATATACATATATATATAAACATTTTTAAAAATGGTGCCAAAGTGTTTAGGAGGTTATGAAACGTCGAGAAATTTTGGTCCGACCCCTAGGTCCCGCCATCCGACCGACGCCAATAGTGTATGTTGCCATATGGCAAATACACTAAAAAACCCGGGTCGCAGTGCCAAAACCCTGCCGACAATATATATTTGCTTATATAGACAGTATGGCTTTATTATGCGAACTTAACTTGGTTTTTGGGCAAAATTAAAAATTTGACTCCTTGATACACCCCTTAAAATAAATTTTTTTTTCTTAATTGCAATATTATTATCAATCTAACGTCTACACCGAATTAAATACACCCTTCAATAAATAAGTCACTATCTACAAATTAGTGTTTTCAAAAAATGTGCAAGTCCGGTCCTGTTGGGCCAATTTTATTAAAATTTTAGGGACACTTTTTAATTGCTACTAAGGGGTTAAATGTCAATTTTGTAACGATTCTGAGAATTTTTTCGGTATTTTGGGGCCCAAAAACATTTTTCAACCCCTAAAAACTACCCTTAAAATGGCCCGATTACGCCCATTTTAAATAGGCTTCTGGGAGGGATCGATTTTAATACGTGGGCCAAATTTCGTTAAAATCAATTAGCTCTTTCGAAAGTTGTTGCCCGTACACATATATATATATATATATATATATATATATATATATATATATATATACATATATATATAAACATTTTTAAAAATGGTGCCAAAGTGTTTAGGAGGTTATGAAACGTCGAGAAATTCTGGTCCGACCCCTAAGTCCCGCCATCCGACCAACGCCAATAGTGTATGCTGCCATATGGCAAATACACTAAAAATAACCCAAATAACCTAAACAGTTAGTGGAATGTAACAAATCTTGGGCTGGTGTGTGAATCCACTGATATGTATTCATACAGGAAGCTCTTATCTATAAAGTGTTATATTAAATATTTAGTTTTAATTGTGTCTAGCCTGATAGCTTGAACTTTTTAGTGTATTTGCCATATGGCAACATACACTATTGGCGTCGGTCGGATGGCGGGACCTAGGGGTCGGACCAAAATTTCTCGACGTTTCATAACCTCCTAAACACTTTGGCACCATTTTTAAAAATGTTTATATATATATGTATATATATATATGTATATATATATATGTATATATTTATATATATATATATATATATATATATATATATATATATCTATATATGTGTGTGTGTGTGTATGCGCGATAACTTTCGAAAGAGTTAATTGATTTCAACGAAATTTGGGCCACGTGTTGAAATCCACCACCGCAAGAAGCCTATTTAAAATGGGCCTAATCGGGCTATTTTAAGGGTAGTTTTTAGGGGTTGAAAACTGTTTTTGGGCCCCAAAATACCGAAAAAATTCTCCGAATCGTTTCAAAATTGAAATTTAACCCTTTGGTAGTGATTAAAAAGTGTCCTCACAATTTTAATAAAATCGGCCCGACAGGACCGGATTTACAAATTTTTTGAAAACACTAGTTTGCAGATAGTGACTTATTTATTGAAGGGTGTATTTAATTCGGTGTAGACGTTAGATTGATAATAATATTACAATTAAGAAAAAAATGTTATTTTAAGGGGTGTATTAAGGGGTTAAATTTTTTATTTTGCCCAAAAACAAACTTAATTTCACATAATAAAAGTATAAAGCCACACGGCCCTATACAAGCAAATACACTATATTGTCGGCAGGGTTTTGGCACTGCGACCCGGGTTTTTTATGTAAGTAACCTCTCCTATAAAAAAGACAAATTCTCGTCTCGAACATAGGTCCTCAGTGCTAGCTCAAATGAAACATGCCCGTTATAACATGTTTTTTGTTCTGCAATTTTTTGTTCATTTGAAAATTCTGAACAGACAAAAACTAAAATTTTATCATATTACATAAATTAATATTTTATGCGAAACCTTTAACATTACATTCAAAATTTAATCTTGTGACCTTGACTACAGTTGTTAAGCTCAGCATGGTTTCTATTTTAAAAAGGCAAATATGAAAAAAACTTAAAACAAATTAAAGCTCCTTCACAAAACTAAATAAAAAGAGCAACATAATACAAGTTTCAGCGGCGTCAATTCAATTACTAAAACTTCTTACGCATATTCACTTTTTTTTTTAAATTAACGTCGACACCAAATTTTTTTTATTTTCATTTTAAATTGGCTTTTTTGAAAATTAATATTCGTGGCTACTGTTGTTTTTCAAATAGGTAATAATTTGCATTGATTTTTCACTCGACACTTAATAGAACATGATTAACAAACAAATAAATAAAAACACATGCTTTTATTTATTTGTCAAATAGGTACTTGTGATGGTAGGCTTAGTAGACCAGAGTCGATAGCTTTGAAAATGGTAAACAATGAAAAAAAATTATAGTAGGATGAAACCCATTGGAAAAGGTAGAGAATATAACAAAAATGAAAGAAAAAATAAATTACGGTCGATCTGACGTCGGGAAGGGAAGGGGGTGAGTTTTTAAGGGTAAAAAACAGTTTATCTCGATTTCCGGCAAAACTGCAAGTCCTATGAAAAAAAGTTAAATAGCAAAGTTAGGTAATAAAAATATCTACAACTTTTGTTTTTACACTTTTTTCACATAACCTCAAAATTTATGTGAAAAATTCAAATAACCAAGTTTTTGGTTTTTATATTTTAATCTTTTGCAAAAAAAATTATTTTTTCACGAAATTTGGTGAAAAGTTACCTTTTTATGTCCCAAACACACAGTATTTTTTTTGATTTAAAATATTCATTTTTTCACCTTATTTTGACTTAATATCGAAAAAACACCCTAATTTTCAATCGAAAATTCTCACTTCAAAATATCCGCTTTTTTAAAAAAATCGGTAGGCCTTTTGTTCCTTGAAATCTCTACTTTCTGATGGTATGAAAAAAAATATACATTACTACGGTAAATGTTCTCAGAAAATGCAAATAATTTATCTTAAAATAGCAATAAATTGGCATCTACGCATATAATCTTATAAATCATATGCGTAGATGCCTATTTATTGCTATTTTAAGATAACTTATTAGTGTATTTACCATATGGCAACATACACTATTGGCTTCGGTCGGATGGCGGGACCTAGGGGTCGGACCAAAATTTCTCGACGTTTCATAACCTCCTAAACACTTTGGCACCATTTTTAAAAATGTTTATATATATATATGTATATATATATATATATTTATATATATATATACGTATATATATATATATATATATATGTGTGTGTGCGGGCAATAACTTTCGAAGGAGTTAATTGATTTTAACGAAATTTGGCCCACGTGTTGAAATCCATCACCGCAAGAAGCCTATTTAAAATGGGTCTAATCGGGCTATTTTAAGGGTAGTTTTTAGGGGTTAAAAATGTTTTTGGGCCCCAAAATACCGAAAAAATTCTCCGAATCGTTTCAAAATTGAAATTTAACCCTCTGGTAGTAATTAAAAAGTGTCTCTAAAATTTTGATAAAATTGGCCCGACAGGACCGGATTTACAAATTTTATGAAAAAACTAGTTTGCAGATTATGAATTCTTTTTTCTTTTTTATTTTGCCCAGAAACCAACTAAAGTTCGCATAATGAAGCCACACTGCCTGTATAAGCAAATACACTATATTGTTGGCAGGGTTTTGGCACTGCGACCCGGGTTTTTTTGCATTTTACCGTTGTAATGTATATTTTTTTTCATACCATCAGAAAGTAGAGATTTCAAGGAACAAAAAGCCTACCGATTTTTTTAAAAAAGCGGATATTTTGAAGTGAGAATTTTCGATTGAAAATTAGGGTGTTTTTTCGATATTAAGTCAAAATAAGGTGAAAAAATGAATATTTTAAATCAAAAAAATTACTGTGTGTTTGGGACATAAAAAGGTAAGTTGTCACCAAATTTCGTGAAAAAATAAGTTTTTTTGCAAAAGATAAAAATAAAAAACCAAAAACTTGGTTATTTGAATTTTTCACATAATTTTTGAGGTTATGTGAAAAAAGTGTAAAAACAAAAGTTGTAGATATTTTTATTACCTACAACTTTGCTATTTAACTTTTTTTCATAGGACTTGTAGTTTTGCCGGAAATCGAGATAAACCGTTTTTTACCCTTATAAACTCACCCCCTTCCCCTTCCCGACCTCAGATCGACCGTAATTTATTTTTCCTTTCATTTTTGTTATATTCTCTACCTTTTCCAATGGGTTTCATCCTACTATAATTTTTTTTGGTCTTAAAAATTATCGACCCTGGTCTATAGGTGGTTTATGAAAATTAGAGTTGCATTGGTTAGATCGCCTACGTTTGTTTCACTTTACGCACTAATGCTAAATGAAAATTTTATAGGTAGTGTGCAAAGAATGTTTTTAGACGGAAATAGCACTGTGAAAGTCTTCACGTGTCATATCTCTAATGCTGTAAAATCAGTCTTACCTATAGATTAGCCTTTTACGTGATCTTGAATGAAATCTGAACCGGGTTTGGAAAAAACCCTTAAAATCCGGTCAACATCCACCGCGCTAATTGTGTACAGTAAATAAAAAATGAAAGTTCAAGAAAACAAAAACCCGACTACGTAAAAGTAGAAAACAAGCTTCCAACTACCCGACAACTTTTCGCATTAAAGGTTGTCTTCTACTTTTTCGGAGTTGAGTTTTAGTTTTTTACGATTTTATTTTCTATTTTTGGATTTAATTTTAGAATCCACTTGCCAATGCTAGTCTATACGATGTTTATTTATAGTTCGTTTTACGTAGTCAATATTTATTTCCCGCTATATTAAATTCTAAAACACGCACGTCACCCAGATGAATCAATGGACACTTTATTTGTCAAAATCGGTCCACTAGTTTAGAAAGGAGCATTCATCCATACAAAGCTACGTATAATATGTAATACCCAGATTGGTAAAATCTTTTTTCGCAGTCGGATAATAATTCGGTTTATATTTTGGAACTGCTTGTACATACATTCTGTTTTGTAGGCAATTTCGCATGTGACTTCTGTGTTGATTTTTCCATTTATCTCTATATTTTGTATGCATATTGAAAAATATTACTTTTTGATACGGTGACAAATATTTACTCAAACCGAATATGGCAACGAATTTGTAATTTTATTTTGTTAGTACCATCTACTTTATTTCAATTAAGAGTATTCTCGACTACGTCTCAAACTCTTCATCTTAAATAGTATATTGTATATCCAGTGACGTATAATGATGTGCGAGTATATTACTGACGAGTAAGGGGTTATGTCAAAACGAGTGCCAGTGAGTTTTAACAGTCACACGGGGCATATCATTGGGCACTAGATGTATGTAATGTTTTTTGAACTTCTCCTCATAAAATAACTGTTTTTGATAACATTACCAGTATTCACAAAATTTTAACATTCCACTTGTGTAGCAAACTTTACATCTAAATTTCTTCTAAATCAAAATGAAACACACAAACAAAAACTTGGGGTATGTTACTATAGTTACTAAGAGTAAATTATTATCTATTGATTTTTAATTTAGCGTACTAGTGCAAAACACTTACATTTAGATAAAATATGGTATAAAGTTAAGGCTACTTTATTATTATTTTTTATGCATGATTTTACTTTTTTACCGACGCCACAAATGAGAAATGGCAGTAATGCGGAGTTTAAAAACAAGTTTTTACAAAACGTCTATTCGTTCGTCTGAGTAGATCTAAATAAAATTTATTTGTTTTGTTTTTTTGGGTATATTTTTAATAACGGTTTATTTTTCTACTCATTTTTATAGCAACCGTTTTCCTGACCTTGTAGTTTTGTAAATGTTTTAAAAACAAAAAAATCATTTGATTAATTTTTCTGGCAAAAGGAAAGAAACGAAAAACAAATATCATATAGTTTAAATATATGTTACTAGCCGCTGCCCGTGGCATCGGACGCGTCAACAAAAACTTTTTTTAAATTTATTATAGCATTTCAAACGGCAGTAGGTACATATGCGGTTCAATCGCGGTCGTTCGGTTAGTTGAAATTTTATGTGTTTTTGACAATATTATACCGATGTAATATAAAATTTTGATGGCGCAGTAAAATGAAATATTTCAAATAAATCTTCATCAAACGATGGTTCCGAAAATTAATTTAAAATTGCCAACTCGCCAAAGTGTTTTTAAATAATTATAATTAATTTTCATTATCATCGTTTCCATTGTCTAATGAAAATTGTTTCATTTTGTTGGTCCATTAAAACTATTGATCAGATTTAAGAAAAAAACACATTTAACAAAACAAAAAATCAAAAACATCTTTTAATTGAAAATTTTTAAATTAAAATACTGAAATCAACAAAACACAGAAACGAAAATAAGGGTGACCAAACTGGATTCTGCTACTGATACGTTATGCATTTAGTGTAGGGATTGATTGTAGATTATAGACGCTCGACAACTGAGGTCAGCAGTGTCTTTAGTGTTAGGAGGCGTGCTTAATGTGGATTATATGATACTCTTGCAATTTCATTTTCAAAGTTTCAGAAAACAAAGGTCTCTAGGTACAATAATTTAACAAGAATACTTTTTTGCACGCCCTCCTATAAAATATATGCTAGTTGCTTTTCATGCCTGTATAGCAATTGTAAAATGACTTTTTCGCAGTAGTTCGTAATGTGAAACAAAAGTAATGAGATTTTACAGATCCAATAGTATAATATCTTTGTCAGTTGCCCTTTAAATCCACATAAGCAGTAGAGACATACATAGTAGGCCTTGCCTTCATAAATAGTCCACATTTGATTTCAATATTACTGATTAATATATTTAATATATTTCGTTTCCTTGAAAAAACTGAACTTCTTAACAAAGTTTAATCAGTGATAAACAGTTATATATACTGTACAGTGATCATTTATAGATTTGGAGCTAATGGCCTTGCTGCCAAAGCCCTATCGCTTATAAAAAAAAAAATAAAATAATATTTGTGTAATATCATCGTGTAATTTCGATTGATGTTGAATTTTTACGAGTATAGTTTGTTGGACGAAGAAATACGTTCTTGGAATTCTACTGTTAGTCATGACATGAATATATTTACATTCAAAAAACTTTTATATGAATGCCAGGATACAGTGATATATAAAAATGTAAATTATGTTTTCCTAGAAAATGTCGTTTCCAAAATATATAAATATTGAAACAGATTTCTAAAATCAGCTTAATTATGTCTGATTTTAATTTGGAGTTTATGTTTTAAATTAATCTCCAGCTTAGCGATTTTAATAGGGTTGTCCCTACTCATTTATTTTTTAAATCTGAATTACAAAAAGGTCATTATGATTTTCATTCATTAAGGAATTCCGTCGTTTATTTATAATGTGCGGTCAAGGGCGTACTCAGCGAGGGGCAGGGGGGGGGCAGCTGCCCCTCCTGGAAGCAAAAAATAAGTCGTTATTAAATTTTGTTGCTGGAATTTTTACAATTCTTGAAATAACTTTACTTCTACAAATTCAAGAAAAATGATACTAGTATAAGACATGTAACTAGAATAATTTTTTTCAAGCAAATAATTGTAATAACTTAGTTGATAAAGCACTGCTATAATTATACATCACTTTCTTAATATTTTGGTTTCATTCAGTTTTTCCGTGATAAAATGTTACAACCTGAACGACCATGGCTTGTGCCCCCCCTAGTTTTGATCCTGGGTACGTCCTTTTGTGCGGTGTCATCTGCTTTTCTCCGCCCACCGAATTCGGAATGGGTTTGTCCCACATTTTTTGCGAATTTGGATCTACGTTACAAGTAGATAATAAAACTAGTTTTTGGGGTTTTTTCGGAACCTTTTTATAAAAGAAAATAGTTCCCAAAAGTGTGTATTTTTAAATTTTATTTGGAACGTGTGACGTCCCGAACAGGGAATGACTTATAGAACGCAGTGCAATTTCAGGGACAGATAAAAAATTGATGATTTAACAGTCGACAATGTTGGTGATTATAAAAATCATTGCCAATAACGGTACAGGGGCAGACGAAAAACGAACGTCTCAGTGAATAGTATATTTTGCTTTAGCGCATTTATACTACATAGGTATATTTTGCTTGCGCACATTTATACTACACATACTTTGTACAATTTTGTTTTGAGTTTTGTGTTAAAAAAAAACGTAATTTTTTTTATAATAAATGTAACGAATATTAAATATAATTAATCAGTGAGGAGGAGTTACTTTCGTATTTTTTTGTACAACCCGACTGGACCAAATATAAGAAGGTTGTTACAAACGCAGAATAATCTCGCTACGGAGTTACGTCATCTCTAAAAAGATTCTGCTGATTGGCTTCTTGTTGTTGAATCACGTCCACTGGATCTTTTGTCATACATAACTCTCTCTCTTTAACTACGCGCGAAAGTTATTTATTTAATGACTTTTTTCAATAGGTGCTTAAACAAAATGACTAATTGTAAGTAGTAAACATGCAGGTTGAACGATGGACTAGCGAATTGGACGTTTAATCACCCGGCCAGCGTTTCTTTCGGGTCCGGAAAAAAATTTCTATAAAAAAAATGAAAATGATTTGTTGGTCATACAATGCCAAACGATAGGTTATCGAATGGGACGTTTGACCACCCAGCCCGCGTCTTTTTCCGGGTCTTAAATTCTTTTTTTATGAAATAAATGAAATATGGTCAAACGAAATTAATTGATGGTCAAACGTAGTGCTACGTTGGACAATCGACTAAGCCCTTTTAGCACCCAGCCCGATTTTTTTCATGGGTCAAGCGCAGTAGGTACTTTGTTTTGTGGCGCAGACTTTTGTGCTGAGGAACGCCATTATCAGATATCTCTGCAGTGCATCGCGCAACTAGAGTTGTGTAACTCAGATCTGAACCGGTTCAAAGAGCCGACTCCGACAGAAGATCCGTGAGAGCCGACTCACGTTTTTTTGAGCCGACGGATCAACGGATCCGAGTAACTCAGTGAAACACTTAACACACAGAAACACATTTTACACTTACGTATCAGTTCTTGCTTTGATGCATCTGTCAGCTCAAATGACTCATGCATCACATGTTTGGCTATGCATTCTTGATTCTATACAGGTCGTGATATGATTGACTAAACTAGGTAACTCAGTGGCGGACTGCAGTACCATATTCAGAACTCGGCTCTTTTTGAACCGGTTCAGTGAGCCGGTTCACATACGGGATCCAGATGCAAAGATGCAGATCACTAAAAAGACCCGTTTTTCCCAACTCTACGCGCAACTCCTGACTCACAAGTTATAGCGTGTTATGTAGCTCCTTTCAGAGCTGTTTGTACTGTCAGCGCAATAGTACAAAGATGCATCAATCACTGTCATTTATTAGTATTGTTAATTAATCTGTATCAAAAAACTGTTTTAAAATTTCATTTAAGTCAGCTTTTGAAGCGATCGGGCTGTCATGGAGCTTTAAGCAAAAAAATAACGCTTTCGATTCAAACATTTTTGTTCTGCATTTTTTGTTCCATCGAGTAGCATTTTACTCTTTAAGTCGTCGAGGTGCTGCATAAGAAGTTTAACATAAAAAAATACAAATTTTTTAATATAACTTTTTGTTTTAGGTAACAAAAGCATGTAATATCAAAAGCAAACATACAAGTCGTAAGTAGAATAAAATATAATATCTACATAATATATGAGTATATTAATCCGTAACAATGTTTTTTATCTCCAAGAGATTCGTTGAGAAACGTTTCGGAAACGTTGCCGTAGTGAATGCCATACTGGAATATTTTTTCTAAAATTTAACCACTTTCATTGTTTCATTCAAATCAGTGGCGGATTTACAAATTTGTCGCCAGTAGGCTATTAAATTTTTTACGCTCCTACTGACCTCTGAAATTCGATATCCCAGTTCGCAATTATATTAATTACAAAAATGACTACGCAAATACGTTGTACAAAAAAAATATTTAAGTGTTGAAACATATTACACGTTGATTGAATTATATGAGTGGAGCTAGTAACATTTAGGTACATGGAGAAAAAAATCATAGTATTGAATGATGATTTATAAAAAAAAATGAGTAAAAATTACTGAATTTAAATTGTAGTATTGAAACGCTATTGGGATATTTTAAAAATTCATGATCATAAAAGTATATTTTGCAGAGCGTTTAGTAATGTTTCATATACAGACGTTAGAGTGTTCAGTATACTGTAGTACAGTACTAAAATATTGAAATTTTTGTTAAATTTTCGAATCTCGTTTTCTCTATGTATATAATAATGTTTTTTTTTATTTCTGTAAGACAAACATTTTTGGGCGAAATTTGCCGTCCCCTAAAATCTGCCGCCCTAGGCTTCAGCCTATTCAGCCTGCTGGCAAATACGCCACTGATTCAAACAGATTATTTTTGTGATAAATGCGATTCTGTATGCGAATGCTGGAAAATTCTTCTAGAATCCAATTTAATGAATAGTGTTTGTTAACTTATTTCATTCGAATGAGCAATATTAATAATGTAGGCATGATGAAAGGATTTCTTAACAGACAGGTAACGCGTCTTAGTCCTGTGGTTACAACTTGAAGTTGTGGTTTAATCCGTTTCATAATGAGTATCAAACCCAGAGGAATATTATATTGAATATCTTTTGGTAATTTTGTTTGCTCCAGTTCACAGTACCTTTATGAAATGCTGAGCGCAGGGTTGGCACTATCGGTTTAAAATATTTCTAAAAGTGCAGTTTCAAGGAATAGTATATTATTTTATTTATCTTTATACATCTATAAATCAATATTATTAATCAGAAAGAAATTAAACGAAATTAGCACGGTTTCGCAGACTCATCATCACAATACAAGGCAATGCGCGATGCTGCACTAACAACATTTTAATAATTACTTTTATAGAGAATCACCATTATATGCTGGTACAACTTTATATAACTCTCTTCCGGATCGCATCAAAACAATAAATAATTTTAACAATTTTAAAAAACATTTAAAACAGTTCCTGATAGACAATGTTTTCTATAACATAGAATATTTTAATCTCTAAGTTTTAATTTTATCACTGTATTATATGTATATGTAACGCTGTTGTAACCCCAAAACTGTGATTCTTTAGTACTGTTGACGCTATAATACAGACTTTAGTCTGTCAAAATAAAGAAATATGTATCTATCTAGCTATCTATTATTTTACCATTCTAACTCCACATGTGAGAGGAATGGTACCAATTTAGGGCAAAAATCACAATTTCAAAATTTAACAATATTTTTTTGTTTTGAGGCCCCCTGAATCCAGAAAACATATTTTTGGGAAAAAGTCTGTTCGTGTGTGAACACGATGCAGCTCAAATGGATAAGCGGATTGAATCCAAATTTTGGAAGGATATTTGATACGCAAATTTGAAGAACCCTGTTGGTTTTGGCAAAAATCGGCACATGTGCAGAAAGAATATATATACATATACATAAATTGCAATTTAATCTTTTCGTATCAATTACAAAATGCTCGTAAAATTTTAATAAAATCGGCTCGACAGGATCGGGCTTATAAATTTCATGAAAACACTTGTTTGTGGACAGAAAATCATGCTTATTGAGTAAGCATGATTCTCTGTCCAGATGATGAATTAAGATTAAGAGAAAATATTATTCTAAGGAGTTAAATTTTTTATTTTGTTCAAAATTGACATAAAATCACACTGCCTGTATTAGCAAATACACTATATTGTCGACAGAGTTTTGGCACTGCGATCCGAGTTTTTTTTAATTTTAAAACCTATAAATGTGAGCTTTTTCAAACGTGCACTGCCAAAATTTTTGAAAAATAAGTGAAAAGCAGCTATATTTTGCCAAAAATACCATATATCTAGTGCGTAATGGTATTACGACTCGTGTGACTGCTGAAACTCCCTGACTCTTGTTTAAACATAATGTAACGCTTTGCCGTAATATAGCCCATTACGAGACTAGGTATACAATCTATTATTATAACCGCTCAGTCTTAGCTGAGTTAAGTTAAAAAGCCTGTGACTGGATTTCGCCTTTATGTCTAGTTATTTATTAATATTATTTATTCTCAATATTGTTCACGTCCATTATAATTAATAAGTTTTTTTATTATTTAACAGGAAATTGGACAATTCAATTTTAATATAGTAATTTTTTTACTATATTAAAATTAAATTGTCCAATTTCCTGTTAAATAATAAAAAAAACTTAATATTATTTATGTCTCACAAATTCACCGACCAACGGCTAAACTTTTATAAATAATGTGTGTTAATTTTGGCAACACACCGCACATATTTGCGACTAAAACACAAAATCTCTTATGCCGAATTATAAATTAAAATCCTTAGAATTAGAATGTCAAAATTTAGAATTAAAATTTATTATTCCATAGAGAACGTATACAATTACTTAGCATGACATAACAAAATCAATTAGATAATATTTAAACATAACATATTAGTTCATCTTTAAAGTTCAATTCCAGATATATGTTAATAGAAAACAATAACACGGGTAATTGGAATAAAATAAATCAATTTAAACACTCATTGATCGCAACGTTTCGTCTTTATTAAATTAAGACTTTTTCAAGCTTCTGAAAAAATTTTGTACAAAAATTAACATACATATAATAAAAATATTAAACATTATTGTACTTCATTATTTATTGTAAAAATTATTGGTATAACTATGTTTTAACAGAATTTTCGAGATACCTGAGGAAATCGGAATAATACCGACGAAAGGTCGTATAACGAATAAATGTGTTAAAAACGTAAAAATTGGTCTTTTTACCTAAAAATATATTATGAGAGACTATTAGAGTGCTTTTAAAATGCGGTTTAACTTAGAAATCATGTATATGAGATGGAACGTATTTACACGATTTTATTCAAAATAAAGTTGAAAATATCTGACGATTGTATAAAAATAAAAAATATACAAAAAAATCCGGCATAAGCGGTTTGCCTTTTGGTCATATATATACAACGTAGCTGATGTATCCGTCGATAGCTCAACTGTTTCCGACTCAGTCAAAGCGGAAACACTAAAATCATACATTATTTATCTAAAGCTTTCGAACAAGGAGGCATATTCTTCATCCCCATCACACACACTCTCAAATAACACATACATAGTCGGTCTCCATATATACCGTGCTACTTAAATTGAATATAGGTGGGTATAATTTCTGTATCCCATTTTGTTATTCTGAACAGACCAATCACACATTGTTGTTTCTTTATTTTTTTGTATCGAGCAGACCAATCACCAGTTAGTCCGAATATATTCTGACGCGGGCATTTTGTCAGGAAACTCCTAGGTAGCGGAAAAGTAAGTATTAGTAATTACTAAAATCGTATCCAAATTTGTTGATCCATGAACATTTTTTTGTTCAGTAGCGCGCGACAACAAACATTGTTATACTCGCGGTAGTCTATATTCAAAATTTAAGAAGGAAGTCATACACTAATGCTTTAGCATAATTTTCATGCATGAGACGGGTATGCGTTACTCCACCAAGCCAACCGTAGTATAATAATGACTCACTGCTTAAATTTTGGTACCTTACTATAGTTTTAATTCGGCAACGAAATAGTAAAACAATTAACAGGAAACTTATTATTAATATAGCCTGGTGTTGACGTCACTGTATTTCATTTGTTTCAATGATGTTTAATATTTCATGTTGATTTCTAGCTGTTAAGTTCAACTCACTTTCATTAGTCTGTGTGAATAATGGGAGATATTAATTTGCTGTTAACAATAGGTTAGTCGAAAACGAAAGATGTTGTAGATGAAGCTTTTAGTTTCATCTGTAGTAATTCGTTATAGAGTTTGCCACATACACTAATTGCGTCGGTCGGATGACGGAACTTAAGGATCGGATCATAAAGTATCCTTTTTTACCTACCTCTCCTCGAGAGGCTTATGCTTATAGAACAAATTATTACAAAGTTCAGTGTAAAAAATACGTTTTCCTGTGGATATTAGTTATTCGAAGTGCAGTTAGCAAACCTACAATGTTTTGTTGGCACTGTCACTATTTTGGTATTTTTTTCTAATGATTTATAATAATGCATTTTTATCATTGAAATAACACGTTTCTAAATGAGAAATGAATAATGGTTGTTCCTACCACCAGTGTTGCGTTTCGTGGTTAATCGAAGGCACTACTCTCAGGGAAAACAGTTCATTAGTTATGACATCATCTGTGATGTGATATAACGCTGCGCTGACATTTGTCAGGTGACATGATCAGGTAGGTGTTGACACAGAAAATAATTTTGCCATATTCTGTAGGTGTCAAATCAACCTGTGGGCAAATTTTCTTCCATTTTGTAATTACTTTACCAATTTTTGCCATTTAAATTTTGAAAAACTGTTATGTGGTGATGCCGACACATAGAGCAAAAAAATTTTTTTTACATATCCTCAGACACGAACTTAATCCCCCTGTCAAGTTTCAAATTCAGATGAGCCAATTTTTTTTCCTCATTTTTTTCCATTTTTTGAAGCTCCTGGAAGAGTTCTTTGCAAGAAGCAAATTGGAAGAAAATATTTTTCCCCCGATTGAGGGGTAGCTTAGATTGCCCTTCGGTAATTTTCTTCCATTTTGTAAATGTATTTTGAAATCACTCGGGCAAAACGCTGAAGCCGCTCAACGCAATACGCCAGACCCCTATTCTACAAGCCGGATTTCGAGAAGGAGACTCGAACTGTACAAAAACCTGCTTTTCTTCCGTTTGAGAGTTGAAGGCATTGTCACCAAGGTCCTAACTAGGTATACAGACATGGATATTATTTAAAATTTTTAATTAATTTACAGGAATTGTCTTCCGACCATCACCTTTTACTTTCCGCCATTTTGAACTTGAATGAAAAGTTAAAACCAGTTCATGTGGCTGGTCAAGTGACATGATTTCAGATGACCTAACAATGTCACTTGACCAGTGTCAACGTAGCATAAAATGAGCATACCTATTTAATTGAGAGCACCATCTCTATTGTGCAGAGTGGTCCGTGTTTCTTTTTCATCGTCATTGTGCGTTCAGTTTGATAAATCTGCTCTGAGCTTTAAAGCAAGGATGCCCAAAAGCTCTGTAAACGACCATTACAATAAAATATTAATGAGCACTTCAAGTTTGATAACTAACATGCCATTTCCACTCTTCTTTTCGTTATTTTCTTTCTGCATAAATATTACATTTCTAGCATTCTTACATTTTTTTATTAGCAAAAAACGTATGTTGTGATACTAAAACTAGAAGTGGCAAACGCGCGACGTTGATCACAAAAAAATGCGTGGTTGTTGCTTTGGTTGTTCCGTACTGATTTCCGTAAGACCAGATCTTTTGAAATAGTCGTTTATAAATCTACGGTAGATCCGCCCGAGATAGAAAGAATATTTTTTGCACCCTTTCCTATAAAATAGCTGGTTTTCACTTAACTTTTAATATATTTTTGTCAGTTCATTTGTGGGACAAACTTTAACTAAGTAAATATCGACTAAGTAAGTACACTCACACAATAAGTTGTTATAATTACTAACATTTCTATTATAGCACTGGTGCGTAATGGGTCACTTAACATACTTGCATACATGAAAAGCAATCATTTTATAGGGAATAGTACAAAAAAACATTATTTCAAAGTATACATTTTCAGATGTTTTTTAAAATAACAACAATAATAATACATAATAATATTTTTTCTCTTGAAGTTTACGGCAGCCCGGCCCTGCATTGTAGATTTCCTATTAAAGATAAACATATTTTGCTGGCGCGGACTTTTTTATAGAATATAGCCTTTATTTGCCCGGCGTTGCCCATGAATAATAATAATAAAAACCCGGGTCGCAGTGCCAAAACCCTGCCGACAATATAGTGTATTTATTTGCTAATACAGGTATTGTGGCTTTATTAAATGAAATTAAGTTTGTTTTTGGACAAAATAAAAAAAAATTGAACCCCTTAATACACCCCTTACAATAATAATTTTATTAGTTGAAATATTGTTATCAATCCAACATATGCATCAAATTAAATACGACCTTCAGAAGTAAATTCGTATACGCAAACTAGTGTTTTCATAAAATTTGTAAGTCCGGTCCTGTAGGGCCGATTTGCTTATAATTTTAGGAGCACTTTTTAATTGCTACTAAAGGGTTCGTGCGGTGATGGATTCCAACATGTATGCCAAATTTCGTTAAAATGAATTAGCTCTTTCGAAAGTTATTGCCCGCACATATAATATATATATATATATATATATATATATATATATATATATATATATATATAACATTTTTAAAAATGGTGCCAAAGTGTTTAGGAGGTTATGAAACGTCGATAAATTTTGGTCCGACCTCTAGGTCCCGCCATCCGACCGACGCCAATAGTGTATGTTGCCATATGGCAAATACACTAAAAACCCGGGTCGCGGTGCCAAAACCGTGCCGATAATAGTGTATTTGCTAATACAGGCAGTGTTGTGGCGTTATTATGCGAACTTAAGTTGGTTTTTGGGCAAAATAAAAAAATTGGCTCCTTAATACACCGCTTAAAAGAACATTTTTTTCTCAATTTTAAAACATTATTATCAATCGAACCTCTATACCAAATTATATACACCTTTCAGTAAATTATTCACTATCTGCAAACTAGCGTTTTCATAAAATTTGTAAATGCGGTCCTGTCGAATAATTTTAGGGACACTTTTTGATTACTACCAGAGGGTTAAATTTCAATTTTGAAACGATTCGGAGAATTTTTTCGGTATTTTGGGGCCCAAAAACTTTTTTCAACCCCTAAAAACTACCCTTAAAGTGACCTGATTAGGCCCATTTTAAATAGGCTTCTGGCGGTGATGGATTTCAGTACGTGGGCCAAATTTCGTTAAAATCAATTAACTCTTTCGAAAGTTATTGCCCGCACACACATATATATATATATATATATATATATATATATATACGTATACATATACATATATATATATATATAAACATTTTTAAAAATGGTACCAAAGTGTTTAGGAGGCTATGAAACGTCGAGAAATTTTGGTCCGACCCTTAGGTCCCGCCATCCGACCGACGCCAATAGTGTATGTTGCCATATGGCAAATACACTAATTATGATGGCATAATGAGAACTAGCCTAAAACCACTCAATATATTAGGAGTTTGTGCACTGCTAAATCAGAAATCGAATGTCGGTCGGCATTGACTGTAGTGGTAGGTAGTGGAAGAAGACTACTGTGTACATACAACAGGACGTTACGATTTTATATATGATATTTGTACAGAAGTATGCTGAAAAAGGCATTAAATTAATTAACTTTGTTATAAAATAGTAAAATAAAACAGGGGCTATAGATTCGACTTTCTGGAATCATAAGAAATATTTCAAAAAAAGTTTCAGCAAAATTCCTCAAATAGTTTTTAAATTAAATCTGTTCAAACATACATACCTACGTACTTACATACATACACGGAGCTGGGTAGAGTAGTGGTGACAGCACTAGACTCGCATTCGGGAGGTCCGGGTTCGAATCCCGGCGGGGGAAGATGTGACTGGGACTTTTTCGTACTGCCTCTCGCCGAGAAACGATAATTCCTGTACCGGCCATCTTGATTGAGGTTTTCCATGGTTTCCCTCAATTAATTCCAGATAAATATCGAGATGGTTCCTTATTTGAGGCCATGGCCGATTACCTATCAAACTCCTAGTTCAAAAAATTACCTACCTTATCCTAATCTCCTATAATTCCTTCATTCACCCATTACTATTACATAAGTTGAAAAAGTGTAGAAAATAACGGGAAGTGGTAGATGAAAAAATAGTAATGGTGCGAATGGAGTCTGTTATGACATAAAGTCGAGAAACGGATGTTAAACGCATTATTATTATATTATTACCTACATACATACGAATAATTTTATATAATAAACTAACAAAGGTACATTAAAAATTTCAAATTATAACACAACGGGAATCCCTTGGCTTTCATCATTATGTCTTTGTGTTTTACTAACTTAAGATGATTTTACCTATACTCGTAAGCGTTGTTTGAGGCAATAAAAAAAACGGAACCGGGTACGCTCAAGAGATGTGTAAACATGCAGATTCAAATATCTACTATCACAGCTACGCCTACATATAACCTAATTTTTTACAGCTGACCAGGTTTAAGCTGACAGTAGAGCTCCGGGTTGCTTTTGTGTTACACTGAATCATTCTAGCAGAAATTGGGGAGTGGGGGTAGTTAGTTAAGATGTTGCTATGGTAGAAAAAGAAAACTTAAGTTGTTCAGATTTCAAATGTCACAAAATGCACGCAAATTGTGACGAGTGCTGAGATCTAATATAGTGCCTTATACTACGGTTTGCCTTATATACTCCAGTTATTAACCCGGCTTCGTCCTGGTGCGAATCGCACTTTTAAGTTCCCATCCACTTTCCGTTAACCGATTGAGTTGAAATTTTGCACACGTGTGTAGTTCTGATGATAATGCAATATTACTTATTATGATTTTTTGTACATACATATTCTGAACTCGAACCATAAATACAACCTTTTTAAATATCCCCATCCTAGAGCCATCTACCGAGTCAAAAAAGAGGATAAACTTATAGGAACATCAAACGAATATATTATGGTGTGAATATGGCTTCGATACGTCCAGTGGTTTAGGCGTGATGCGATTCCATACATATGCATCAACGTTCTTACCTATATATTAAGATTGAAAAACGTAAAAGTTATGTTAAAGAAATAAAACATGGTTCCCGTTCAGGACGAAACGGTTACCGGACAAAATTAAATCAAGTTTCATTAAATTTTTTTGCGTCAACTCAGAACTGACTGATAGACATATTTTTACTATATTTACAGTCCTCAGTTTCCAGGTTCTGATCCGAGAACTGGTAAAAATATCAATACGATTTTTAGTTTATTATAATTACTAAATCGAGGAAATGAATTGATACTAGGCCCGAGTAATCCTTGAAGTTAGGGGCCTTTAACAAAAATAGATTAGTTCGTTTGAATCTGATTTGCATATTAATTGATAAATTTAAAGGATGGAAAATTATGTTGTGTTACCCAAGGCGTCACTGAACTTAAATACTCCGCTGCAATTTTACTTTTTGGTATATTGAAGCCACGCCTTAACCTCCTCCAATATTTATATTGCTATACTAATGCTATACTAAATATATATATATTAGGTATACTTTTACGACGTTTTGTTTACAAAAAACAAGTTTTATTTTTAGAAAAATATTCTTTTGACAACAGAAAATGTCATTCGATTTATCAAGTTTATGACTCTACTTATATTCCTGATGTCACATAACAACAATTACACGTTAATATTTTGATTTGTGTATGCTTGTGCATGTGCTCAAGTGTTACAATGAGATGGAATGTTTTATTTACTGTCAACATTTATTTCAATCTGAATTATTATATTTATATACCTATATATTTGAATTAGTTCTGTGTCTGTTGTAAGCTATCGGTTACGTTATTTATTTACTAAATAATTATTGCAACATGTTATAAAGTGCTTGTATGAAGGGGTAGGTGTGGAGAGGATACGGGTCGAAGGGGTAAGGATTGAGGGAGTGTTTGTATTTTACTCGCGGAAAGCTCTGAAATTACCAATTCGATTCCAAAACTGTTACTGAAATGTATAATTTACAAGTTTGTTTTATTAAATTAACTGGACTTGGACCAATTTTGTACGAAAAATGATAAATCAATTTAAAACAATTAAATTTCCAATTGCGTTGTTCCTAACGAGGTTGACTCTAATAATTAAAAGAAGTTACTTAGAGTGGTTGTGATCCTTGATGATTGTTGGATAAGTTTGGATAAAATCCGTGGCACAGGATCAATAAAACACAATACTGAAGTTAAAATAGTGCTTTCGAACTCTGAAGATGGTGTAAAGCACACCGAAACGTTAGTGAGAATGCTATTTTAACTTCAGTATTGTGTTTTATTGATCCTGTGCCACGGATTTTATCCAAAGTTGTTCCTAACCTTTATAATCCATAGATGAAAGATTCTACTGTTTGTGTTGGTCCTGCATTTATGAGTCTATTGCTTTCCTTGCCCCTCATCCTAAGTCCTGTTAATCTATCTCTCTATGTGTCCCAGTTTTATGTGTTTTTGAAGCTAAGGGAATAAGATGCTGGCACATGGATTAAACCCTGAAGCTCTTGAGAATGGTTAAAAAAAACTGGACTTGGGAATAATCGTATGATTTCAATAATCGAAAGGTTGCTATTCGAATTATTTATGATTAATTCGAAATGAGTCCTTCGCATGGTGTATCTTAATAATAGTTGTGTTAATACTATGCGCGAATCAATAAATGTTTCAATTCTTGAATGGATTTAGCTTTTAGTTTCGATTGTCAGTCATGAGAAAGTACAGTACTTCATAGAACAGACGCAGATAAGAAATATAAGTAATCGTATTTAATACTGAGCATTGCTTTATTATTATTTCGAGTGGTTAGGTAAAACACAATATTCATTCGATCTGCGTATGCATTCGACATATTATTAATAGCGAATGAATTTAGCTTTCGTTTTCGATTATGAGACTGCATACAATTCATAGAACAGAAGCAGATAAAAGACGTAACTAATATTCAATATTGCTAAATGCAGAGTATGAAATCTGATGAGCAGTGTTTCAAAAAGTGAAGAAGAACCGTACCATAGTAAAATTTATTAGCAGAGATTGTATTGTGAAATTCGTATAAAAATATCTGAAGATATTTCGAGATATTTTATTAATCGAATAGTTTGACTGTTATCATTGTAATGCAGTTGTTTTAATGGAGTGGCGAAGCAATGGAACCCGTCCCACGCATAAACATTGTGCGGTTTACTCGTATATGTGAAGTAGTATATGAATGACTATACTTAGAAGGGTCAAAACTTATAATCCAATTAATATTTGACCGACTTGAAAATTTACGTACATGCGTAGTTTTGATGACAATATTTTTTACAAGGAACTTTTGCATAATTAGTTCTTTCGTCATCCGTAACTGCCCCGTCGCTTCCACCAAAAATGTCCCGTTTCGCACGACATTATTATGCTTATATTTTTTTATTATCATATAAATAAATAATAGTAGATATTTTACATACGCTTGTAGCTACGTACCAGCTGAATTAATTTAGTATAATAGCATGAAGTGAATTTGAGTATTGTAAATCGCTATATTATGAAGGAATAAAATTTTGAATTGTGTGCACCGTAGAGTAATTGATTAACTCATTTCGCCGCGAAAGTGGAAAGATTCGGGTTTAAATCCCGACGGTGACGTGTTGGAATAATACATTTTTCTAATATAGTGCTACAACAATGAATGTTTCTTAACAATTATAGTAGACAAAAGCTATTGTACTAAATAAATAAATAAGTACAAATCAAGTGGAATAATATGGAATAGTTGTAAAAAAAATGGCGCCGGTCGGGATCGAACCGGCGACCTTTTCTATATAAAGCAAGCGCGTTGATCAGTACACTATATAACTCGATAGATGTTTTCCTACTTTTTATGGTATAGAACGTACTTAGCCTACTACTACAATTATAATATCAAACTTTATTAGCTATCAACCGAGCTGGGTAGAGTAGTGGTGACAGCACTAGACTCGCATTCGGGAGGTACCGGGTTCGAATCCCGGCGGGGGCAGATGTGGCTGGGACTTTTTCCTACTGCCTCTCACCGAGAAACGGTAATTCCTGTACCGGCCATCTTGATTGAGGTTTTCCATGGTTTCCCTTAATTAATTCCAGATAAATATCGAGATGGTTCCTTATTTGAGGTCATGGCCGATTACCTATCAAACTCCGAGTTCAAAAATTACCTACCTTATCCTAATTTCCTATAATTCCTTCATTCGCCCATTGCTATTACATAAGTTGAAGTTGTAAATAATGTAGAAAATAACGGGAAAGTGGTATATAAAAAAATGGTAATGGTGCGAATGGCGTCTGTTATGACATAAAGTCGAGAAACGGACGTTAAACGCATTATTATTATTATTATTATTATTATTAGCTATCATAAAATAATACATTTCAATTGTTTATAATAACAAAATACTGTACATGTCTCAGTGAATTTAAGTAGGGTTATATTTTGATAATAAACTAAATGAATAAAAGATAATCCAAGGCGATTCGTCAAGGTATGACGCATGTATTGCTCGGACGTACGTATGACTGGTCGACAAAGGGCGAATAGAGTACAACCACTACAACTACTAAAGGGTTTTAGCGTTTTCACGAGTTACTTAAAATGTTCATTAGTGAATTTTGATCATCTCGTAGTTTGTGACGTTCTTGTGGTAGGAACGTACGGTGCTTTTCATTTTAGCGTCGAGTGACTGCGGTGGTGCGGCTAGAAAAGTCTGCGGTAATTTTTTTTTATAACACGGTTCATACTTGACACAGTTTATCAATTAAATTTTTAGTCATTAAAACAATTGAAGTTTATAAATATATTTTTGGCGTTGAAAATATGCTTTCGCACTGCCCTTCGTGACATGACAGGATGACCTACATATTCACTGGAGGGTTAATAATGCGTTTTGAAATTCAATCTATATTTAGAAATTATATAGAAACAGTTGCATAATACTATGCCCAAAAATAAACACCTATTTGTCAGTATCTCGAATACGAATCAACACTATTTCGCTAAAAAAAGTTGCAATGCAGACGATGATAATTGTAAATAATTCATACTTTTCAATAATCTGTATAAACATAAGAAAATTCGTTGCTTCTTTGCAATAGTGGAACAGTTCAATCATTAGTGTTTCGGGATAAATAAAATGTAATGTAAGATACAGTGTTGTAGACGAAGACAGGTGTCAGTCGTTTTGATATAATATATAATTATAGGTGTCTTCGTCTGTAAACATTGTACGTTACTTTCACATTACGTGCTATTATCTCGAAACACTATAATTATTGAAATGTCTCACTATTTGAAGCATCGAATTTTTTATGTTCATACAAATTATAGACAAGTATAAAATATTTGCAAGTCTCATCGCCTACCTTGCAGCTTTTTTTTGCATACCTAACAGACCTCTGGATAAATGTCCAATGTATGTAATAAAAAGAGGTGCGTCAGTTTGTGGACACACGACGGAAACTAAACTTTTTACATATTTTATATTAATGTTTAAAATTTACGTCTACACAAAAACAACTAACTAATTAAATTTTGTTTGTTTCTTATAAGAAATATAAAAAAAACCCTCGGGTCGCAGTACCAAAACCCTGCCGACAATATAGTGCATTTGCTAATATAGGCACTGTGACTTTATAGTATGATTTTTTTTTTGTTTTTGGAGATTCTAGACCGACGTCTGTTTTAAGAAGCTTAACTTTAAAAAAATTCAAAATCGGCAATAGATAATTGTAAATAAGTGATACTTTTATAATCTGTATAAATTTCATCAAGTAATGTTCAGTCTTATTCGAGATACTGACAACAAGAAATTATACAAACCGATTTGATATTATCTGTTAAATTGAATAATAAAATACTAATAGTGTTATCCAGTAAACTTTCGTACGGTCAGAGCTCGGACTATATATAACGTTTCGGCAGTGAGGTTAAAACTACGAGCAAGCGTGCGGTGGTCCGTTTTAAATGATTTGGCTCGGAGGTATCGTTCGTTTAAATATTTGATCGGGGATTAGATAAGGGTAATAAATTAACGTTTGTACGTTTGGATAACTTGTGGTTATTTGAAAAATAAATTCGATTTCTCTATGTGTATGTTTAACGGGAACTTTAACATCTTCAAATCATTGATACAACAGTCTGCGTTCACATGTTTCACATAAACAAATCATATATTTTATTTGCTATATTAGATTCAAACAGTTTTTTTAGGTTGTGTTAGAGCAGTGCTTCTTAACCAACTTAGTAGTCGGGTGATTCAATAAAGTGTCATCTATTCAGGCTTTTGCTCAGAACGTTTCCAGTTTTAGTAAATGTTTTCGTTGGATATTAAAACTTGCCAAGTAAAAACCTAATTGGCCTATTTTAGATTTACATTCTTTGATGGACAAATAAACACGTGGAAATTTTCGCACTTATATTTTTGGTGGGATAATATATTTAACCTTTAGAATTCAAGGCGTTCTGTTAATGTAGGTTATGATTTAAAAATTGCCGTTTTTTTACAAAACGTCTTAGTTTAATATAAAGTGAAACAGAACGTAATTTGAAACACCGATCTATGCCAACGCTCAGTGACCTCTCTTCATCGAAGTTGTTTGACAGCTGCTTAATTTATAGGTGGTATTTTAGTGGTCAGTAGTAGTTTTTCTCACAGCAGTTAATAAATCATTTTCAATTACAGTTGAGTATTATTTTAAAGTATTTTCTTAATCTTATTAATAATTGTCTTTTGTACAATGAATGAAACTAAATTTGTTTATGAAATGTGTTTTAATAGTTAAAATATTTAGACAACATAATGGCTAATAATTGTTTTGTAGTCAAAATTTCACTAATTCATACTTCATGAATTCAAAAGTAATTTTTTTGTTTCTTCTTTTAGTTTTTCCAACATAATTAACGCACGGTCAAAAATAGTTTGTTTGAAAACTATAGAATTGAACGGGCGCATAGATGCAAAGCATGACACAGTAGTTTTTTTCAAAGGATTCTTAAATAACAGCATATTGTGCTAATTATTAAGTATTTTTTTAACTTTTTTATTTCTGTCGTAACATGAAAATTCGAACCAGTAATAATAATAATAATAAGTTTATTGTCGAATGAATTGGACTAGATTCAATCATTAGATTGGTCTTCCATCTGCCTTATATAAAATACATGAAATATCAACAAATATACATAAATATCAATAAAAATAAAATACAAAAATAATAAGAATTAAAGTACGAAGATAATAAGAATTAAAATCCAGAGATAACAATAACATAATAGTAGTGTAGGTACCTAGATTGTAATGAATTAATGTCAGGTCAGGTGACTTGACATTTTAGCGCTATTTTTAAAAAAATCATATTTTACACGCATTTTTAGTGTATTTGCCATAAGGCAACATACACTATTGGCGTCGGTCGGATGGCGGGACCTAGGGGTCGGACCAAAATTTCTCGACGTTTCATAACCTCCTAAACACGTTGGCACCATTTTTAAAAATGTTTATATATATATGTATATATATATATATATATATATATATATATATATATATATATATATGTGTACGCGCGATAACTTTCGAAAGAATTAATTGATTTCAACGAAATTTGGGCCACGTGTTGAAACCCATCACCGCAAGAAGCCTATTTAAAATGGGCCTAATCGGGCTATTTTAAGGGTAGTTTTTAGGGGTTGAAAACAGTTTTTGGGCCCCAAAATACCGAAAAAATTCTCCGAATCGTTTCAAAATTGAAATTTAACCCTCTGGTAGTGATTAAAAAGTGTCCCCACAATTTTAATAAAATCGGCCCGACAGGACCGGATTTACAAATTTTATGAAAACACTAGTTTGCAGATAGTGACTTATTTATTGAAGGGTGTATTTAATTCGGTGTAGACGTTAGATTGATAATAATATTACAATTAAGAAAAAAATGTTATTTTAGGGGGTGTATTAAGGGATTAAATTTTTTATTTTGCCCAAAAACAAACTTATTTTCACATAATAAAAGTATAAAACTACACGGCCCTACACAAGCAAATACACTATATTGTCGGCAGGGTTTTGGCACTGCGACCCGGGTTTTTTTAAATTAATATTGTATTTTTTTAATTTTTCGGTTTAAATATATTTAAGTGAGACTAAAATTTTCACGTTGAAAAGTAACGTAACGTGCAAGCTCTCTATATTTATTAGGTTTTACTGTACTAATAAACGTGCCGTACGTAATGCGGTGAAGATCAAAAGTCTTACTAGATTGATTTGTGGATTACTGGACGGAATGTGCTGCAGTTGTTTGACTGAGATTAATATTATTTAGCGACCAATGTGAGAGCACATATTGCTAGATTCTCCATTTTCTCATTCAACACAAAGGGCACTTCTTCCTTAACAATACAAGTAAAGGGTAAAATGCGGGATAAAAGGTTCGTGTTTCAGTTTAATAATAAAACTCATATGTAGGGCATTCACGTGCACGGCGCCGCCGCCGCCCCCCGTGCGTCCTACGCGACCTATAGTAAAATATTCCAAAACATTGATCATATAACATGCATGGAATTATTATAGTAGATAGTACTAGATTACGGTCTTGATAGAGTCGAATATATCCAGTTGAAGTTTTTAGATTATACACAGAACTGTCTGTGTATAAATCTCAGAGCATTTTGAAAGTAACAATGGAACAACAAAAAAAATATTAATACTAGAGATGGGATATTTCGAATGAAATATTCGAACTATTCGATTATTAAAAAGTCTCGAGATATTTCGAGATGTTATACAAAATCATTCGAATGATTTTTATATCTTCAAGTTATGAGTTTTAAGTTATAACACAGTTTTCAGTAAAAAAAAATCATACTACGTTCTTTCCTTGCTCTTTGAAATACTGCATTTCTCTGAGATTCTCATCAACTGGCCTACTCACTCCAATTCACAGCACTGAATATGATAACTTACGTTTTTTAACTGTCTCTGTTCTATGAACCATGGAGATGACGACCCTTTCAAGTCTCACAATAAAAAACGACAACTAAATGTTTTCGTTAATTATATTAATAATAACGAATGTACGATCAAATGCATAGACAGGTCGAATGAATTGTGTCTTCATACACATAATACCTACTTAACGACTCCAAAAACCAATGCATTGCACAATATTAAATACTAAGTCCGTTCTATGAAATATGTACGCAGATATGACTTTCTCAAGACTGACAAGAATTAATTGAAACCCAGATCAAATTCATTCATGAGTTGAAACATTTATACATCATTCGATTATAAAAATCATTCGAGTAGCAACCTTTCGACTATTAAAATCGTTCGATTAATCGTAAGTTTAATTAATATTGACATCATGCATGTAGCCTCCGTTGCTGAGCATGGTAATAATAAAAAAATCCAGTCACTTGCACGACAAGACTATTTCCGTTACAAATATACCTACTAACATTCATATTAGAATAAATAAAATAAAAGTTCTGTTAACGCTAGTAATAAATATTATGATCTTTGATTTTTGTTTGCATGGTTATATAATATGGTTTCACATGTAAACATTTACCAAAGCAAGACTGTCAACTACGTACCTAAATAATTTCTTTTTGACAGATCTTCAGAACAAAAGAACAGTTTATTTTTAAGATATTTACGAAACTAAAAGTTCATAAGAAACATTTTTCACGAAAAAAACAACGTTATAGCACATATCTCTTCTGCATATTATGCAGACAAAGAGACCAACGGACTTTTTACAAAAAAAGTGTTTTTTGGACCAGAGGGACCTTCAAGCTAATAAATATTGAAAAATTTTGGAATGTCCATTTTGTTCTAAATTGTACATGTCCTGTTTGTGGAGTTGGAATAGTAAAAATATATACGTGATGTCGAATTGATAATCTTTTATTTGCATCAGATATATCTGAATGTGTGTTCTCATCAATACTAATAACAGCTTTTTTTCTACAGAAAGAGGCGTAGGTACAGTGGCGGATTTACAAATTTGCCGCCAGTAGGCTATTAAATTTTTGCCGCCCCTACTGACCTCTGAAATTCAATACCCTAGTTCGCAATCTCATGTCTTGTCATCCTTGCTGTCAATATAACACATTTCTCTTGAAAAATGGCATTTTGATAACATTTTAACACAGTTGGCAAAGAAAAAAAGAGAGTTTTGCCGTAGATGAATTGTCCATGTAGTCGTTTGTCCCATTATTCCAAGTCAAACTGATCTGAATTGACTTTTAAGTAATTATAAAGACGAACATCTTATGCCATTAAATGTTTTTGATATATCAAGTTGCTTTGCCGACTGTGTTAAAATGTTACCAAAATGCCATTTTTAAAGAGAAATGTGTTATATTGACAGCAAGAATGGCAATACATGACTTAACGTACATATTTTCGGAAAGCCTATTTTTTTCTAAAATACCTATTGAAATTTTCGTTAAATTTTCGAAACTCTTTTTCTCTATGTATATGTTTTTTTTTATTATTTCTGTAAGACAAACATTTTTGGGCCGCCCCCTAAAATCTGCCGCCCTAGGCTTCAGTCTACTCAGCCTGCTGGTAAATCCGCCATTGTGTAGGTATACAAATTATCTACCTTATGGTTCACTTTCAATTTGACAGTTGGGTGGACGTGACACGGTAGGTCTAGTCAGCTAATTACTGGCTGATAATTGTCCGTAAATCTATTTGCAGTTCCATAAAACAACTGGGACGTCTCCGTTGCGTCGACTTATAATTGGATGTAAGAAGGAAAGGTCATTGTAAAACAAAGAGAAAAATTATTTTGTTCTATTTTTAGAGGCATTCTGATCCATTTTTTGAGTTCGGTTCAATTCGTTTTATTATACATTATCGCTGGTCGATTTAAAATTTTTTTTTAAACATCTATCGAATTCTAGTAGATAACAATATGTTGTTACTCTAGATGTGTTTCGTTGTTCAGAAGGAATAAAATTTGAAGAGAAATATAGAAGTTTTAATTTAAAAAATAATGTGTTACGTCATAATACACCATTCAACTTAATGAAGAATGTGAGACAAAGGATAATTAGAAATGTTCCATATTTCCCAACGGATGCTCAGTTTTAATATAAGAAAGAATTGAAAGAATCGCTCTGTCTGACAACGTGGATGCTTGATTGATAGGTAGGGGAAACATTGCTGTACGGGGTGAATTGACTAAATATGAAGGGCAAAGTGGATTATAACACTTTTTTATACACACTTCCCTTATAAACTAGCAGCTTTTCATGTCTGTATAGTGGTTGTGAAATGACTCATTTAACACTAGTACTAGTGACGTAAAGTGAAAGAAATGTAGTCGTGCTCTTCTTACAATTAAGGTGGCAGTTCGCGCCGCGACAGAGACAGGAGACCGAGACCAGAGACAGAGACTGGAGACCGAGACCAGAGACAGAGACTGGAGACCGAGACCGTTACTTGACCTTAGGTTTTCTATATGTGTGTCAGTTCGCGAGCGAGACCGAGACAGGAGATAGCGACGCGAGACAGAAGACCGCGAGACGGTCTCTAGCCTGGACTAGTACTCTCTCGCGTCTCGCTCGAGACGCACGTGCAAAATTGTGAAAAATGACGTCGTTTTCTGATGAAGACACCGATAAATTTATTAAAATGATTAGATAACATTCCGCGCTATTTAATTCTCAACTTGACGCATACAGAGATGAAAATTTGAAGGATAATTGTATTTTATTTATCCGAAAGTACATCCTGAACATATTTTCCTCAAACAATAAATGGCTCTTTATCAAAAGGGAAAACGATCCTTCGTGGCCTCTAGTTGTATATACTTTGTTGATAGGCATTCTTCGTTTTGTTTTATAATAATAATATAATAGTAAGTCATCGTCTTCCTCTTCTTCCAATAGTAACTTCATAACTGAATGGTTTTCCATTACGCTGTGGATTAATAATTTTCCAAAAGACGACACGATTGACTCTAACGACTCAACAAAACTGAATGAACAGAGGTCTTTGGTCTCGGTACACAACAGACCACCGGAGACGGAGACATTTGTCTCGGTCTCCAGTCTCTGTCTCCGGTCTCCTGTCTCTGTCGCGGCGCGAACCGCCACCTTTAGAAATGAACTTGCTCAAAATTAAATCGTATTTTTTTTGAAAATCTAGTGAAAATTGCTATTTTATAAGTGGTGCGTGTGGAATTTTCATTTACTATGACTCACGTGACTGTTAAACCTTACTGATACACGTTTTTCACTTATTGACACATTTGTAAAATTGAATGTAAGATTTCTAGGTGGAGAAAAGGCGAGTTTTAGTTGCCACACCGTTCAACAGATCCAAACCAAATTTTAAACGTAAGGCTTATAGTGTCACAATTTACGCCGTTCCTATATTGACTACCTTCTCTGTGCTGACTATGAAACAGTTCATTATAGATAAGGCAGCTTGTTGTTTCTTTGGCTACAAGATATTATGGCATCAGAGTCATCTTTTATAGTAACATAACTCATTTTGATATTTAACGAAAAACAAATTTTAAGGAATTTTTTAAGGGAAAAAATAATATTTTTGTAATAAGCGAATTGGTTATAAACGAACAATGAGGAAGTTTCTACTTAACGAAAATACATTATAGTTATAGGGATAATTTCAAAAATGCTGAAATAATTATTTTGATATCTTTATATTCAACACTCAATGGAGATATTCAGTTTTTCGCAACAAGATTGATCGACGTCTGGTTGATCATTATGACGTCCCACGGCACAGTGTGTCATATTATTAGTTATAGTAAATAATAAGTAATAATATAGTAAATCATGAATATGTTCAGATATGTTAAACTTTCTAACTGATATTATATATTAAGTTTCATATCTATTCTACTGTTAATTCTCTGTTGCCTTCATGACTTGTTAAGTTATTAGTTACTATAAATATGACACTTGTGCCGCTTGACGTCACCTGCACTGAAAACGACATAGCGCGGTAAATTTTGAAATAGTTAATAAAGATTATTACAAAAATTCTTTTGTCATTATTTTGTTATTTTTAGGAGTAAAAAATAATGGGAAACTTCTTAATTATTTAAGCTGAATAAATCGTAGTGATAACAATTCAAAAAAATAACCAAATCTTTATGGATAAATCTTGTAAATAATAAACGTTTCACAGTTAAGATTATAAGCGTCCCAGATTTAATGTATAAACAAAATAATTTTGAAGGAACTAACATTTCGCCTTTTAATTTTTAATAAGATAGTTTGTCGCATCCTACAAAATATAATTTTTTCTAAGAAAAATGCTTGGAACATATTAACTTGGGCATTCAGGCATTTTATTATCTGTTACATTTGAAGAGTCACCAAAACAGACTTGAATTAAAATATTAGATATATTTGTATATTAAATCATCTGAAAACTATTGGACATTTTAAAATTTATTTTTATTTTATTACTTTTAAAAAAATATATTTTATTATTGACACGGAACGTCACTCTTTTGTGGGTTGGGGATTAAAAATAACTGTAGATCTAATTGGGATGGTGTCCCAGGGACCTTTGACCCACTCTAAAATTTCTTTTGAGAAATAACAATTTAGTTATTTTTATTTACGGTTAAGTATTAAGTTTCCAGCTTTGAAAAAAAAAAGATCTACTGAAAAGATTCATTTACAGGAATTTAAATGCATTTTGGTTTTTCATTTTTGCACCGAGGGCTCATTTGTACATATTATTAAGCCTAATTCACATAAATGAAAATGTTTGCTTTTCGTTTTGCCGCGAAAAGGTGGCGTTACTGTATTCATTTTTACATATATTTTTCTTCATACTGTGCCGAAAGTACGTACTTTCTGATTTCATTTTAATGCATTGTTTTTGGCACAAGCTGGAATTACACGCATATCGTCTGTATAGGCGGGTCTAAACAGTTTTGTCATGTTCACTGATACGTTAGACTGCCGTTTGTCAGGTCACGTGTTTTAGTAGGTAGCCATCTGCTGTTATTATATGGACATTATTAGATCCATGTGTCATTACGTATTACTTCAACATTGTTCACTTGAAAGTAATTAGTTTTTTTATGTGTTGGTGAAAGTGCGTACTTTCGGCATGGTATGAAGAAAAATAGTATACACCACATGAGCAGAAAGTTGAAAGTTCTGCAATGCGCGACATATGATGCCCTCGACTTCGCCTCGGGTATCGTGTGGCGCAGTGCAGGAAATTCAACTTTCGGCTCTTGTGGTGTAATATACTATTACATATTATCATCATAGTACTAATTGATTTTTTTCTATTTTTGATTAACGCAAAAGAAAAGGCTCATTAATGTTATCACGAATTGTATAACTGAAGTTTATTTTATTATTTTTATGAATGTATAGAAACACAGAACAAACGAAGAGGATTTTGTGTCAGTCGTACATTTCCGATGATTTCACCTGAAGCCAGTAGCCGTGTCCAGTGAACTGTGAAATACCTACTGTACAGCGTTTAATGTTTGACTGGGGCAGTGTTTTTCAACCTTTCTCTGCGTATTTGTCAGTACTCAATTACAGCTGCAGTGCAAAGGTAATTGCATAAAATATGTCTGAGTATTCGGTGTCGCCAACAAAATCAACTCTTTCCTGGTTGACATTGAATCCCTACTGTAGAGTTAGAGTTAGGTGAAGCTAGAAATTCTTCTAGGCAGAGTATTATTATGATAAGCTCGTGGGCTAGTCGCGTACACAATATAGTATCCAGAACAAGGTATGTCATTGAAAGAATTGTAGTTCTTTAAGCGTTATTTCGCGAAAATCTTTTAAGAAAGTTATTAAAAATAGCAGTAAATTTTTAAAAGAAACGATAAACTATTTGTATAAAACACATTATTAACGAGTTTACTATCGTATAGTTAGAAATTTAGTTTGATTATGGTAAGCCACTGCATAAAGTGAATGGCAGTGGATGAAGTGGAAATTTTACGTACTAGTTTCAAATCTTATACATAGTTTGATAAAACACGATTCAGTTGATTCCTCGGCTTCGATGTTCACACCAATACGTCTCAGGGAAAGGGTTAATAAAAAAGTGTCTAAAGGAACTTCTATACCTATCGATTTGAATGAAAATTTAGAATATTATACGACATACAATATTTTCATGTCTTCAAATTAAAAGTTATTTTCAAAATGTTCTAAGTGAAACTGATTTATGCACGATTGAATGGCTAACAAAAAGAAACGATGAAACAACATTTCCCTGCGTTGTTGACTTATGAATATGTGTGTATCTAGAGTACTACGTTTAGATAAGATAGTAGCGTCATTTCTTGTGACTCAATGTGTCTAGACGTTTTACTTCTTTTGTGTTAAATGTAAGTAACACCGTTCATGTTTTTAAGCCAAAAACACATTCATATCACTATAATTCCTTATGCAAATTTATCCCTATTTTTCAAGGATAGGCTGTCACGTGTTGCAATTGAGTATTTGAATTAAAAACAAAAAAACACTATTTTTTTTTATTTTTTAAATAATATATCGTAAATAATATTAAAGAACGAAAAGAAAAAAAAATTAAGCCATAGGTAATTAATGACAAATTAATTAAAATGTATAAAACTTCATACGATATAACGTGATTACAAAACGTACCAGGAATGTTTGTGACGTCAAAATGATAAAAGTTGTGTATTTGTGTATGGCTTTATAATACAGGACCATAAAAACATTTTGACGTCACAGAGGTTTTTGGCGTGTTATCGGATCTTAGCTTAAACATTATTTTTAAAACAAATATAACTCTTTCATTATGAAATTAAACAAAATAATAAAAGTAGTTTCGCTATAAAACTTGTATGTGATCTTTCCATTTATGTAAAAAAAAAATAATTCAAAAACCCAATTGTTGGCAAGCACTGAGCTAGGCGTTTCGTATCTTTCGATAGAACAAAAGAGAATTTGAAAAGAATAGCATCGAGGTGTGGAGAATGCGACAGCAGAAGATATCTCTTATGTCTCTCTGTGTATTGGTGTGACTTTCTGAGAAAAGAATATTTGGAATAAATTCTAATAGAACAAATAGGCAAATAGTATTGCAAAGAGATAAATTATAAATAGTAATATACAATATTGCAACGAGACTCTGTCTATAATTTGCCTTTTTGCGTTTTTTTTATTTTGTTAGATATGAAAACAAGTTTCTAGAGTTTTTGTGTCTACTTAAGCGGCTCCCAAACTTAATGTGTACTATTTATCTGACCACTATCCGATTAAAATAAAGTTTCTGACAAAACTGGATTAACGCGATAGAAACTGCGAGAAAATTAGCCTTGCCATTTATAGCAGTCATTGTCTAAATTTAATATTATAGTAGGTAGATAAATCAGTGGTCGCTAAAATAAATTAATGATTAGATGTTAATATACTTTTTTGAAAGTCATCTGCTAATTGTTATCGCTACAATCAAAGATAAGATTTCTGTCACAACTTACATTATTTTGTCAAAAGAATATGTAAAAAAATGCTATAAAGTTTTAAAGCTTTAGGGCGTAACACATGTGCAAGCATCTTACTCCCTATATTAGAAAAAACACAATGATGGGATGGATTAACGAAATTTCGAATGAAGGGCAAGAAAAGCACTAGACTCTTAAAAAATGAGGTCTGATCGCAACGAATTTAAATGTTGATTTACAATTATAATTCAAGAAACCAAAATAAAATAGATAGAATATATTATCCCTTATAGACGCTGCGTTAGTTGACGTCATCAGCGGCTGTTGTGATGAGAATGAAAGTATAACTGGAAAAATAATAATCGAGATTATCCCCAAATATTCCTTTACTTTGTCTACCGGTGATTGAGATGGTCCAATTGTAAACGTAGATTATATGCGCATGCCCGAATTGTGGGAGAAGTGAGAAAACACTTAAACGCTTGATCTGAACTTGGTTCAAACAGACGTGACTCTTTAATCGGAAATATATTTTTGTTTGAATTTATTTGCAGGAAATACGGAACATCGACATACGAATCTAGAGTTTGTGTTTACAATGTTTCAGAACGTGGGCTTAAGTTAAGATGTTTGGACATAACAAACAGTGTATTTCAGAAATTATTTCTATAGTAAGATTCAAAAAAACCCGGGTCCCAGTGCCAAAACCCTGCCGACAATATAGTGTATTTGCTTGTATAGGGCCGTGTGGTTTTATACTTTTATTATGTGAAATTAAGTTTGTTTTTGGGCAAAATAAAAAATTTAACCCCTTAATACACCCCTTAAAATAACATTTTTTTCTTAATTGTAATATTATTATCAATCTAACGTCTACACCAAATTAAATACACGCTTCAATAAATAAGTCACTATCTGCAAACTAGTGTTTTCATAAAATTTGTAAATCCGGTCCTGTCGGGCCGATTTTATTAAAATTGTGGGGAAACTTTTTAGTCACTACCAAAGGGTTAAATGTCAATTTTGAAACGATTCTGAGAATTTTTTCGGTATTTTGGGGCCCAAAAACAGTTTTCAACCCCTAAAAACTACCCTTAAAATAGCCCGATTAGGCCCATTTTAAATAGGCTTCTTGCGGTGACGGATTTCAACATGTAGCCCAAATTTCGTTGAAATCAATTAACTCTTTCGAAAGTTATCGTGTATATATATATATATATATATATGTGTGTGTACGCGCGATAACTTTCGAAAGAGTTAAATTTCTCGACGTTTCATAACCTCCTAAACACTTTGGCACCATTTTTAAAAATGTTTATATATATATGTATATATATATATTATAGGCGTCGTTCGGCGTTGTTCGAAAGTATTCGGAGATATTCGAATTTATTCGAAATTATTCGAAGTTCAATAAAACTTGATGTAGGGTTAATATCTTTCATTTGTAGCACCGAAGAACCATTTAAACTGAATCCGAATTTAATCGGTTGCGCGGCTAGCTTCAGCTGGCGCTGGGCCGGGGGTTAGTTTAAAAAATTTCAGAAAATAATTGCATAAAAACAATCCAAACACAACTACGAAACGCGAATAGACTATAACAAGAAAATGCCTTAAAAGGCGCTTAAAAATCCACCACCTACCACACGACACAAAGGACAGCACAAAATCATGAGTTCTCAAAATATATTACAACGGGAATGACCATAGAACGGCCTGACAAATCCTACCACCTACCACTCGGAAAATTAACAACCATAAGACACGAAAACACGTAGCTGACCAAAATCGGTTCTGATATTCAAAAAATTTACGTATTCTCCGACTGAGTAACCGGGGCGCCAAGACACGAATCGTAAATAGCCACACCTAGATAGTCCAGACTAGGAGGCTTATACCCAATTGGTTCAACTACAACCCTGGAAGGGCAAGACACCAAACACAGTAAACGAAACAATATCAAAAACACGTTAAAAAAAACTTTGGACTAGAACGCAAACATATCTTACGGAATACTTGATCCGGGAATTATCGGACACCCAGTATCATAAATTCTTAACGTCAAGATACACTTAAGATGGGGTTGCTATAAATTGAAACAGTTCACAGGGCGATAATTAATCCGTAAATTTTCGTACACCCTGTATATAGGATCTCTGGCGTCACTGGAATAAATCCTGATTAAGATATGCGTAAACGACACAAAGAAATAAAAAACAAAAACACAGCAAAAGTAAACACATAATTTTGTGAACACCCTGTATATGACGTCGTCGTCGTCACAGGAACGTTAATCTTGGTTGGGATAACCGTATCAACCATCCAATTATAAATCCGGTAATTAACCGTAAGATCGTAACGTATAAGGAATGCAGGTACCAAATCAATAAACTGTATGCAACAAATCCTGGAAAAACTTAAAGCTGAATCCAACGGGATAACCCTGGCAGGTTAGAGATAGTGCAAAATCACGTAATAATTCTTAAAGGTAGACACCATGTAGAATGGTGGCTTAACTGAACTTAATGCACATTCCTTGAATATTTTCTCGGTCCTAAATCCCGAACTGAAATTTTATTTAGTCCGACAGGACAGTCTGGAATAGGTCGCCAAATAAATTTTATTCAAAACGGAACCGATGCACAGGAATGTTCGAAGTAAAATATAATTGTAACACAGTTTTAGAAAACTGTGGAATGTATTCCTGTATTCCAGAATCCAGATCCACACAAGTACGAAAATCTAAAAGATCCTTGATGAATAATTCACGGTAAATATTCCCTATTCGAAAAACGCTCCTAAATCCAGGTATATAATGGGCAACACGGAAAGCTTACACTCCCTAACAGCAATCACAACAATCAATAACAATCGAATTTATACAAAAATCCAGAAATCCAGGAAAATACGGGAATTACGATAAACGGGATAGAATCTCTGGATAGGTACGATAAAACTGGAGTCAATAACGGCAACTAGAACGATACACCTCCAGGTTAGCGACAGATAATAACAATCGAAATTTGCGAGATAAATAATTGATTATTGGCGATAATAATATTTCATTTTATTTTGCTGTGTTAAAAAAATCACACGCTAATAGCCGATCCGAACGGCAAATAGGCCGCTGGACGACTGACTCATCAACATTAAAGACAAAATACGCGAATTAGACCAAACGTATTAAAACAAGAATATTCTGTATATATCGTCACCGTTCTCTCTTACTATACAAAAACCTTAGATCTTCTGTTTCACAACGTGCCATTTGAAACCAATGTCTGTCTTTCAACGCAAGTTCGTCTGTCATTATACACAAATTTTTGTAATATAAAATTTATCATCCTCAGCTGTTATACTTTTTTTTCTATAAAAACTAAATTCTGTAACCTTGACTGTTGTTTAGTAATAAACAATTTCTTTTATTTTCTTTAAAAACAATAACGATCTGGGGTTGCATTCGTATGTATAATGAAATTCAAACACTAAAGGGGGTCATACACGCTCAAATTTTTATTTTTCAATTTTTGAAGCCAAATGTTGTCCTAGAGTTACGGGAGTTGTCGCTATGGATCCGGGTACTCTAGACCTCGCTTTTACGACGGGAATTAGCATTCTATAATATATATATATATATATATATATATACATATATATAAACATCTTTAAAAATGGTGCCAAAGTGTTTAGGAGGTTATGAAACGTCGAGAAATTTTGGTCCGACTCCTAGGTCCCGCCATCCGACCGACGCCAATAGTGTATGTTGCCATATGACAAATACACTAATAAAGGAATTTGTTACTAGCGCCGTTCTCATATAGTTATTTTAGATAGATGAATAGGTTATAGGAAATATAGGAAAACATTTTGAACTCAGACCTTCAAAGGAGCCGTGCGCTCATTGTGATACATTTTTTTAGTGTATGTTCCGCGATATCTCCACCAATTGTGTACCGATTTTGTCTAGAATGTTCACGAATTGGTTCCGTATAGTTTTTCTTAAAATCGGTTCGCTCGTTTTTATTTAGCTTCAAAAATGGATTTTTTTTTTTATAGAATAGAATAAGCATTTTTTGTCGAGCCCATTTTTGGATACAATAAAACACTTAATTACAAATTTCCTAAATTTCCTGTAAGGAGTAGGGTTCCTTATTTATTACATACTCTTTTAGTGCTTTCTTAAATTTTAATACATTTTTTTTCAGTTTTTATGTGGCTTGGTAATTTTTCAAATATTTTCAAGCCAGTATAAACAGACCCTTTTTCGAAGAATGCTGTTCTGTGCGGTATGATATAGTTGTTTTTCCTGGTAGGTATTGTAATATTTTTCCATATTTTGATCAAAATAACTTAGTGATTGCATAATATGCTTTATTTCTATTTATTACTTCAAATTTTCAGCATTTGTGAGCCGATTTTGTTGATTATTTTTCTGCCTAATAGAACATGTTCTTAAGGTGGTCCCACATACATTTTTAATAATTAGATCAATAGTTTAATAACGCGCAAACTATGTATTGCAAAACCACTGAAAAGTAAAAAAAGACAAAAAATTGAAACTCTTTCAAAAAAAGCATCTAAAAAGCATAAAATATTAATAAAATTTTGAGGTTGGCGCCAATTTAATTACTATATCTTTTAATATCCCTACGCTCTTTTTACATTAAATTGGCGCTGACCTCAAAACTATTATTTTATACTTTTTAATGGCTTTTTTGAAAGAGGTTCAATTCTTTTTAAAGAGTTTTTTTTAATTGACGCCAAAATGTCGGTCTTAACAAGTAATTTCATATCATCAAGGGGCACTAAAGTTCATCCTGCCACAACTTTTCGGCATCGCTAATTATACAATTTCTGAGAGAATTAAAATAATAATAAATTATTATGGCTTCCTATGTGTCTGCCCCAGTGTCACATAGACTTTATTTGTGTATTCGATACAAATAACATAGGAAATCCAACTAATATCATTGGCCGAGTTTGCTTCTGCAACCAGAACATGTATTATTATTATAGCATATGTTGGATTGGTCAGTAATGAGCGGATTATTGGCATAATGTTTCATCAATGTCAGATCCTAATTATATAATATATTGAAGCATATTCAAAGCGGATATATTATGTAAATGTAAATAATATTAATTAATTTTCATTGCAAATCCTTTATTCAATAGTCCAGTTTAGTCAAAAGGCGAAATCAAAGTTCTGAACTGAAGGTGGCTACAGGTTAACAAATCAAGATCGGATGAGTATCAATATTTATAGAATGTATATTATCTAATCCCGTAATGGATTATATTAAGCCAAAATATAACATTATGTTTAAAATGAGCGCCACCTAATTTAACATTTAATATCATTACGCATATGTGGTATTTTTTACATACCTTTTATAAAATCGCTGCTTTTCACTTTATTTTCAAAATTTTTGTCAGCTTAGTTTTAAACAAAGCTCACTTCTCTTAGGAGGTTATAAAAAAAATATTGTCAAACGTAAATGTACTATAGAATTGGTATAGCGCGACCAGTTTTGTTTTACTTTACCGCACTAGTACGTAATACGTCACTTTATATGATTGTATAAAATTGTCTCTTTTTTATTTGACGATAAATCGTGTTTATTATTAATAATTAACTAAAATTGAAGATGAGACCATAGACTTTGAAATGTACAAAAATAATATTGTGGTTATAAGAAGTGACTAAATTGTTGTTTATTATAGTTTCCAACCACAGTGATTTTTATTTTTTTGTTTCTTATTTGCTTTCTTTTAGTGATAGAGAAACTCCTGAATTTAGTTTTGACGAATATTCACATAACATGTAAGTACTTACTATCCCTAAATCGAAAATTTAAGTAGTGAGTCATACACTTATATTTCACAATGTAATATAAGCGGCACAGTCTTTATGGATTTATATTGCTTTACATTGTTTTATTGCTTTTCCGTACTATAATGATGCCTAACTCCTACTTTGTTGGTGCATACCATACTTATACACTGCAGGATTATAACTAAACTAATTTTTACTGCGTAATTTTTGATCACTGCATAAGAAGTTACATTTTTTGCACAGACATTTTTGAAGGAAAGTTATTTTTGTTGGATTGGTAGTGTAAAATTGATTCATGAGATTGAAAATGTAACGAATGTGTTGCAATATAATAATAATAAATAATAAATTTTATTTCTTTCCGGGACAAAATACATTTTGCATATAGGAAAGTTATCAAGGTTACAATAAAATTACATTCTACAAAAATCGTTCATCGAATAAGGAGATGCATGGTTTAAATATATTTTTAATTTTTTCTTAAATACTGTATTCGCTGCTATTTCTGTTATAGAATTAGGTAGATAGTAAAAAACTTTAGCGCTACTACAAAACGGGCTTTTCGTGTAGAGCATCAAATTAGGCTTTGGTAGTAAGATGTCATTTTTTTTTCTTGTTGAATATTGATGTGATTTGCTACTATATTTATTACAGTTTTCCCGAGCGTTCATTACCGCATGAAATATATATATAGAGCAGGTAAAGTGAGGATGTTATTGTTCACAAAGATGTTTCTACACGATTCTCGGTATTTAAGCTTGAAAATAATGCGCAAAGCTTTCTTCTGCAGTATGAAAACACTATGTGCTTCAGTAGAGTTTCCCCACAACAGGATGCCATAATTGATATGAGGGAATATGAATGCATAATATAATGAAAACATAGTCTCCAAATTCACTGTTCCCGACATACGGCGTAATATATATAAACATTTGGATATTTTTGCACACAGAGTATAAAACCCGGCTATAGAATATTAACTAGGGTGGCAACGAGATAGAACGCTTGCCTTGTAACCTATAAAGGACTTAGGTTCGATCCCGGTGGTCGGTGCCAATATTATTTTTTTTTAATAATTATACCGGTTTTCGAATTGATATTTACTTTACATAATTATTATTACTTGATAGGTATTCATTGAACTCTACAAAATATTTTCAACTTGGTTTGCAGGCGCTACTGTTTTGTCAGTGGCGTCCGGTACAGTACCGTTATTATTAGAAACCTTGATAATAACCTGGAATTTTCGGAACAACAAAAATAAATAAATAGACCTCATAGCTTGGTTGTTGAAAATAGTTAGTATGACCTGAAACCACCAGTGGAGTGCGGGCGCTACTAATCATACAATATTATTGAACTGGAATTAAGCACAAGCTTTGGAAAAAACCTTGAACCTGGAAAAGGGCAGAGCGCCGAAGTGAGAGGCTGAGTCGCTATTTGATTTCTTTTAATATGTTTATGTTGTCATTTTCAAAGGGGGGGGGGGAATCCATGCATGTTTGTTGTATTTGTATACGAATTTGAGACACATGTATGGCCGCTTGGGCTTACGCCAGTACCCGTTGTTGGACCTATTCGGGTTATTTCGGCTCACATGGCCCAAAGAGGTCCTGGCACACTTACTATTCCGTTTTTGCCTTTCAGCATAGTCGAAGTGGCACCAAGGTAGCGCGCCTAGTCCTGTCGCGTGTTAAGATTCTGTCGTTTTTGTTTGTTTTGAAAATGTGAAGTTTGGAGCGGAGAGACATGTGTGAAGGGTTATGAATCCGCTGCCTCTCTCTACTTATTAGTGTATTTGCCATATGGCAACATACACTATTGGCATCGGTCGGATGGCGGGACCTAGGGGTCGGACCAAAATTTCTCGACGTTTCATAACCTCCTAAACATTTTGGCACCATTTTTAAAAATATATATATATAAACATATATTTATATATAAATATATATATAAACATTTTTTAAAATGGTGCCAAAATGCAAGAAGCCTATTTAAAATGGGCTTAATAGGGCCATTTTAAGGGTAGTTTTTAGGGGTTGTAAAAGGTTTTTGGGCCCCAAAATACCGAAAAAATTCTTCGAGTCGTTTCAAAATTGAAATTTAACCCTCTAATAGTAATTATAATGTGTTCCTAAAATTTTAATAAAATCGCCCCGACAGGACCGGATTTACAAATTTTATGAAAACGTTATTTGTCAGATAGTGAATTATTTACTGAAAGGTGTATATAATTTGGTATAGAGGTTCGAGTGATAATAATATTGCAATTAAGAAAAAAAATGTTACTTTAAGGGGTGTATTAAGGAGTCAAATTTTTTATTTTGCCCAAAAACCAACTTAAGTTCGCATAATAAAGCCACACTGCCTGTATTAGCAAATACACTATATTGTCGGCAGGGTTTTGGCACTGCGACCCGGGTTTTTAATTATTTATTCGTGTGATTGGTGGTAGATAATTTAAGCTATCTTAGGGTTTCTTTAAAATAGTGTTTTATCGTAATTGTAGATGCGGTAGGTGGTGGATTTTGATTCCCACTCCGGGCCTTTTTAATTTTGAATTTAAATGTTCATTATTGCTTAGTCACTGGTTGGAGGAAGATTTTTTAGCTCATTCTTGGGCGTTTTCAAAAGAAGGTCTGTCATTGGTTTGACTAAGGGTCTACCCTATCTCCGCAGGGATAAATATTTCAAAAGAAAAGTGATAAGCCCTGCACCGACTCACGACCTAGCGCCGCTTAACCAGCTAATCGGCAATTTTGGGCTGTACTTTGTGAATATATTTTTGAAATACTTTACAGTGGGTTTTACGTTATAGTACCTATGACAAAAAAAAATCTACATCCTGTATAACATCGTCTGTCTGTATAATATAAGCTGTTCATTGATAGACACCGAATGCAATGTCATTCAAGGGACACAAACTTTGCCGTTCACAACGAAAACGTACATGAAAAGGGTAGGAGGATGTTAATACAAGAAGCGATGCCTTTGTTGTCAACACTACCTACTCCTTGGTGTATTTACAGTTCATGCCTGTATTAATAGTCCTCGTTTGATAATTTTATGCTTAAGGCCCGCCATAGATTCACATTCATCATCATTCATCATCAATGAGTACTATCTCCATAGAAACGTGAAAAATGTTGTTTACACTTGGTGGAAGAAATACAAGCGCTCACGGGAAACTTCTTTAGGCGAGAGGTGTATTGAAAAACGTGACGCAAGTAGTGTAGGGGGATGAAATGAAGAATGAAAAAGGAGTACAATCGCGGTACTAGTATAGAAATGGTGGTTTTCTTACATATTTACAAGCTATAGTACATATTTGATTCGCAGTGCCATCTATGGTTGAGTTGAGTTCTTAAGTAGTCACTGTCTTTTTTAATAGAGGCTTACGAGTTTGTAGAAGATGTGAAAGAATTTGAAAATGGATTAAAATGAAGAATTCAAAAAGTTGATTCTACGGTTCACAAGTGGCTACTATTAAAAAGTAACAAAATCTATAAATCGATATTATGTTAATATTCGAATAGCAAAAGATGTGAAAAGTGCAATACTGAAAGGTTTATATAAAATTTGTCACTTTTCTACGTAAAATCTTAATTACAAGTTCTTTGTTACTCAAGGTATAAAATCTAGTTTATGAAAGGGGTGATAAAAACTCATAATATGGTGGACGTAACGGGTAAATATGGTAGACGTACGGGTATGTTAGACCGAAAAATCCAGTGGATAGGTGTTTTTCTATAGTGCGTAAAAATAATTTTTCAATGTTGTCAATAAAAAATTTGATTTTGAATTTTACTTCTTACATTATAAGGAACTAACTTTTTCACCCGTAGTCAAAGGTACTGCATAAAGCATAATGTTTCACGTATTATTTTATTTAACACTAGCGACCCAGTCCGGCTTCGCCCGGGTGTAAATGTAATATATAGAATATAAAAGATGAGAATCATTATCATTAAATTCTCAACGTGTATTGAATTTGCGCGAATTCAATCGCTTTTATTTGTGAATGTTCAAAAATCGATGAAAAATCTTATTTCCCAAAAAGAAATTTAAAAAAAAACTTGGAACGTGTCGCGGGACACGCGTTTGGAACGAAGTCCCTTTCGTATAAGACGTTTTTCGTAACGCGTTTTATATAATCTAAAAACACCCGGTATAATCTAAAAACACCGGGTATAATCTAAAACACCCGGTATAATCTAAAAGCATCCGGTATAATCTAAAAACACCCGGTATAATCTAAAAACACCCGGTATAATCTAAAAACACCCGGTATAATCTAAAAACACCCGGTATAATCTAAAAACACCCGGTATAATCTAAAAACATCCGGTATCACCGTATACCAGTTTTTCGTGACATTTTTGTCTTACGGTATAGCCTATGTTACTCAGGGTGAATGTAGCTTTCTAATGGTGAAAGAATTTTTTAAATCGGCACAGCAGTTTTTGAGTTTATTCATTACATACACACAAAAATACAAATCTTTCCTCTTTATAATATTAGTATAGATAACATACAGCAATATCTTTTGTAGGCTAAGTATTTCAAAACTACACTAAAGCAAAGCAAACGAAGCTGCAGCGAAATATTTGATGTTCGTAGCGTGTAGGCAATAGGCAATGATTTTTTGGCTTTGGTAAAACTTTCAGTTTATTTTTGGTCAAGGCTGATTATTTTGCGGAATGTGTCATTTTTAACCCAAGATTTCTGAAGTCAATTATGTGATCGCATTCTAAACAAAACACACACTCATCAAATATTATAAAAATAAAAACCAAACTAAAACTTTGAAAGTGTTTTCAAATATTTTTGTAAGTATTATTCTTAAACTGACTGAAAATTTCATTTCGATAAATTAATTATTTGCATGTATATTAAGATTTAGTTTTTAATCACGTCAAACAAGTAAACTTCAAGCGCGCGGTACATAAGTACACTCTCCCACTTTTTCTTTGTAGCATGTTATTTTAGCCATGTATTACTTTACTAGATACTTTTTAAACTATATATTTTTGAAAACATCTTTTTATAGAACCGGTTAATTTCTCGAACACTTAAATATTTTTATACTATAAATAACTGTTGGATTTTAGACACAGTTTTAGAGCTTTTATAATCTACAACCTAATTTAATTAATCAGTATTAGAAACAAGTTTTGAGTTAATAAACAATTAAATATTAAAGTAGCATATTATTATAAGTACAGGGTAGATACTTCACGAAAATAATATTCTGTGATATTTATTACTTTATTTTGCAGTTGATCTTTATTAAGAAGTGCTTAGCTGTTGGGCGTCTATAATATTTCAATCTATCTTTATCACAAACCGAGAAGAATGAAGTAGAAAATAAACGGCGCCGATAATATTAATATGAAATAGGTAGAGGTACTAACAACTTAACAACACCAGATTGTTCGCTTTTTACACAGCTGGCTTTGAGATATAGTAATTGGTTTTGTTTCGTCGTTTAACTCTGTTGACTATACACTAGGACTGACCAATCTTTCGAGCTTGAGAACTGATTTTAAATTTTATTTTGGACAATGATTGAATCTCATCTCCCGGAAAAGTGTATATACATTTTGGTTTAATGAAACGTGCTTAAAAAGTACGTTTTCAAATATATTTTACCATTAAAAATTTGATGAATTATTGTTCAGTCAATTGCATTGAATATATTGAACAACCCTGCACTAAAACTATAATGTTAAATGTTGAAGTTCTTTTTTTTGAACGTTTTGTCAGTTTATTTTATTTTGTATATATTTCATATTTCTGGCCTTAAGGCAAAGTAATTTAGGTAGTTTTTCAATAATATTTCTTTATTTTGAGTTGAACTATTGGTCTGACAAAACTGAATATTAGTGGTGGGCGTCGATCTAACGAATTAATTAAATAAACTGTTAATCGTTCGTAAACGAATCAACTGTTTCTATTTTTAGAATTAAATAGTTGACGATTCAACCTTATCATCTATCGGTAACAAAACGCAAAGAACCTCTTCAGTCAACGAACGAAAAGTAGGATTAAATGAAACCGACACACGAATCACAGCGCTATCTGATGTGCACGTTATTTAAAAGCAACGGAATACAAACAGTTTTACAGTAGCAACTTAATTTGAGGTTGCAACGGTTCTGTGTAGCTTTCTTTGTAGTTAATGTAAATTAGTTAACGAAATCAACTAGTTATTCAACTAGTTGACGTGGCACGTATTACGGTTTCGTTTAATTGGTGCAAAAATTGTCAAAGACCCACTACTATATAATATTAAAAGCTGTTTTTCATGTTGCTTACTTTTTGTAAAATGAGAATATGATCATAAAAAAAAACAAGAAATTTTTTTCTTAGTTGTAGAAAACGGTTCTGAAGAGGCCAAAATTTGTGTCGAAACGTCGACCGTTAAAAAGTTTAGCAAATAAATATTATTGTCCTTTTGCATTACATCTCGTTCGAACAAGGAGCTTTGAGAAATTAATATTTATTTTAGTCTGACACAAACTATCATAAATCAGTCAATGAGAAGATCAATTCCAAAATTAAATAAATTTAGGAGATATTCCATTATAAGAACATTTATGTATAGATGATCAGCTTTCGTAATATTTACATCATCAGATCTTCTACAATTGCAATGCAATTTTCTTTTATTTTTTGGTTTAACATTTATTATTACAATTTCTTTTTTTTATAATAAAATATTTATACTTATAATTTTTTCCTAATCTTTAGGTTACCAATTGTTTATTTTACCTTAAATCGTTAGAACAAAATTATCAAAGGATATTAAATATCTATTATTATAGGATATTAATAATTAATTTATGGATCTTAATTGAAATTTATGATATGTGCTTCCAAAATTTCTCATCGTGCCCATTAAAGATGACATAAATTACTTTGTTTTGAATTTACAAATATTTTGGTCGACTGATTCAAATTTGTTTTGATCATACACATCAAAGCAAACGATATGATTTCAGTAGCTTGTTTTATCGACATAAATTTTAAAGTATAGCGCAAATTATTGTATTGACTTCAAAGTTTTAAATCAGGATCGAAATGTAAATAAATAAATAAATTTATAATTTTGTCGAAGTGATTGAAGTCTATCTAAAATTTTTAAGCGTAAAAAATATTTATTCCGAATTGATAACATTTCTCCAAAATTCGAATACTCGCGTTATTATACGATATCAAGCCTAACTGCAATTCAAAAATTGTATCCGCTCAGAACTTGACCTAACGAAGCCGAGTGGGCAGCTATTGATGTTAATATTTTAATTTAAAATAGAGTTCGATGGAAATAGCTGGTGGAATTTTTTTTTGTGTTGTTAATTTAAACTAATTTTGTGAAAAGGAATTGTAACAACCTTCTTATATTTGGTCCAGTCGGGTTGTACAAAAAAAAATACGAAAGTAACTCCTCCTCACTGATTAATTATATTTATTGAAAAAATAAAATATTCGTTACATTTATTATAAAAAAATTACGTGTTTTTTTTTTAACACAAAACTTAAAACAAAATTGTATAAAGTATATGTAGTATATGTAAATGCGCGTAAGCAAAATATACATATATGTAGTATAAATGCGCTAAAGCAAAATATACTGTCCACTGAGACGTTCGTTTTTCGTCTGCCTCTGTGCCGTTATTGGCAATGATGTTATAATCACCAACGTTGTCGACTGTGTAATCATCAATTTTTTCTATCTGTTCCTGAAATTGCACTGCGTTCTATAAGTCATTCCCTGTTCGGGACGTTACAGAATGGATCCTTTGGTGTAAAGACACGGAATACTAAAAAAGTAACTATACAAAGCAGTAATTTTTTTTTCTTGATTCACGTTTTGCTAGCCAGGAAGATGATCAACGGAACGTGTGTCAAGAAAAAAACGTTTTGTTGTTTCTTTTAGGCAATGTACACAAAATTGTCCATAAAACATAATAGGAATATTACAATTACCATGTTTTTGCACTGTATTTGAATTCTCACAAAGCAGGTTTCTTTTTTAAAAATTATAGATTTTGAACTATCAAACCTACAGACTTAAATTTAGGCAGGCATGTTTCTTTTGTTGTCCACTAAGAACTAGATTTGCAGAAATCAACGCCCAAGGGGGAGCGTTCTTGAACTATAACTTTTATAAACTTAAAATTTGGTAGGGATGTCTCTTATGTTATATAGAAATCCACTAAAAATGGGTTTTCCTAAAATCGTCTTCTAAGAAGTAGAAAGGGGGGAGATACAGAGGTGTCAATAATTTAGCCATTCTAATTTTTAAACTACAGTTGCTATGGACTTGAAATTTAGTTGCTATATTGTTTATGCTTTTTAGGCAAGATAGTAGTACGGTGGAGTCAAAGGTTCCACTGATGTTGTTGTTGCCGTCTTTTATCTTAATCGCATGCGCGACTGCTGGCTAGAGTATAATACTTCCAACATTTTAAGTTGTAAATAAAAGATGTTTTGTCCTACCCTCTATAATATATATCTGCTTTTGATACATGTATAGCGGTCGAAAAATGACTCGTTTCAAGCTGGCGGTGACGAGAATCGGAAGGCAAAGTAAAATTCAATAGTGATTTTATTTTTTTCAATTTGTTATTTTTAATAATAGGTATACCTAAATAAAATCAAAATATAATATATAATAACATGACTGTTAAACTCGCTAACCTTGTCTAACATAATTTCACAACTCGTCGAAAATCAATGTCAATATCTATGTCCTAGATATACAATCTACTGTTTACAAATGTTAGAACTCTTAATTTTTCTCATAGGAAAAAATGTCACTACCAGGATTCGAACCCGAATCCTCTACTTTATTGCAGTAAAAAAACGACTTCAGCACAAATTACATGACTGGTCATTTTAAACAAAAAACGCACGCACAGCTCGATCTCTTTTCGTCCAGAAATTACAGTGCAAAAAGCCATTAAATAACTTCAATAAAAACGTCAACAGGGACATTTATTTGATAAATGTTGTACTAAGACGTTGATTCAGCATCTGATTTTTATTTATCATTATTGAATATTTTCATTTACTACTTTTCGACAGATTGTTATAAATGACCGACAGAAAGCAATTTCTATTTAAATACAGAGTGATCAATGCGAACAATGTTTTTCACGTCAAAATTCACTTATGCTCAATTTATAATACAACTTTTAACGCTAAATCTATAATAATTAATGATATCTCGATTTTTTATATTCTAGCGACCGATCCGGTTTCGTCCGGGTGCAAATTTAATTTAAAATTTATATCGCGCCGTGCAGAAAAACTCTCCTCTTACACGAAACAATAAATTTAAATTAGTATCTTTTACGCTAATTTATATCTATCCTAATCTATACTAATATTGCATTTAAAATAATATTCCAAACTACAAAATATAATCTTCTTGGTTTCCGGACATGTAAGTCGTGATCTATTGGTGTTTTTACCTCACGTCTCGTCTACAACTGCGGTAGACATTATCAAAGACGGTGTGGCAGCAAGCGAAATGTCTTTCTAGATGGCTTAAAGCTGTGTCGATGATTGGTGTTCTTCCCTCTTTTATTTTCAGCGTATTCTCCAGACGAACGAACTACAACCGAGCAGAGAATACACATGCTGAGCATAAAAGAAGGGAGAACACCAGTCGTCGATACACTTACCTGTGAGTTGGCTAGAAGGACCATTCGCCCGTTGCTACACCGTTTTTGATAATGTCTACCGCAATTGTAGACGAAACGTCAGGTAGAAATACCAATGGACCACGGTCTATAAGCCTGGAAACCATCAAGATTTGAAACAACGTCGGCCGTGAAAGCCTAGCCCTACACACTTGTACAAACTAAATTGGTATTTTAGGGAGTACCTTTGAAGAAAAAACTCTTCTAAGGAACCCTCTAAAAATCCTAAGTTTAAAATTTAATTTTAATCCGTTGTACGGTGTATCAAAATCTCGAATTAAATTTTTTCGCCATTAAAAAACGTTTTCATTCTATAACTTCGTGCTTTTTATAATTTTAAAGTTTCCTTATTTACTTTAAAAAATGAGCTGTTTAGAAGGCATCCTTTTGCAGTATCCAGATGCTTACCAAATTTTTAAGAGCTGATCAGAATCCGTTTTTTACGTGAACCTAAAAAGAGGATGGTGGACTCGTTAAAAAGAGAATTGAGGTATCGAAGGCTATCTTTGGATTTTCTTTTTGGGAGCTCGAAAGTTAAAGTATAAACAATACTCGTAGGTACTTACTTAAACTATTTTTTGAAAAACAGAATCGTTTAAAGTTTACTTTGCGTGACGTTGATTATTTTCCTTTTATTTTGTATATACTTCTAAATAGCAAAGTTTATCATATATTTCAAGGTAAAATTTGATTACAAACTTCACTTTCAACAATGTGAGGTAATCCATCATTCTAAAATGTTTTGTTGTAAAGGGGCCTGTCTTCTTCGGTGCAATTTTCGACGACATGCACTAAACTTTGGATATTAATTGTTGTTCACGTTGGGTGTTTTACATTTAGGCCATTTTCAGCGACTTGATGTCAAATGGAACAATACGAACAATTTGATAACTTACCTACATTTTTTGAGTCGAGACTGAATTATTGCAATTCGCAACTAACTGCCTATTTTGTTCTGTCACATCATATTAATACTGTATACACTTTTTCCCTCAGTGATGTAACCATAATAGGAAAAATATGAAACCTTGAGAAAAAAACTTAAATTTAATTTTTTTAAAAGAAACTTCTATAGTAAGGGTAGCGTTTATGAAACGAGGAAACCAAAAAGCTACATGATAAAGATAGATAGATTATCAAAAAGAAGGCTGGAGCATAATCAACAAACTCGCGCACTATTTATGAACTGCACAACGCGTTTGGTTGGCATTATCTTCTATATGGTTGACAAAGTAGGCAAGATGTTCAGCCGTGCGTTCTAAGAGCATTATTAGCTTTTTTTATCTTTTAATAGCCCTATTGATAATAGGGCTCTTAACGCGGTTGTGCTCAAGGGCTTAGAAATTGGCTGGCAAACATAAAAGAGTAAATAACTGGTTAATTAACCGGTCAAATATCTGCCTAAATAGTCCCAGCTATTTATTTTTATTATACAAGGCTGCGCAGAAAGTTTTGTGCTTGATTATGATTTGCGGTTGAGATTTCAATTTTATAACCCACATGCAAATATGAATACTTAGTTCAATTAATTCTTTCGATTCTGTTTATTGTTGTTCTGAGAAAGAGAAACCGGAAGCCGTCATTATATTTTATAGATAACCGGGTAATTATTCGGAAAATATGGTTACTATCATAAATAACCAGTAGCTTTATGTATATATAACGTCGATGTAATAAATAAAGTTATATTACGCGGCAACTCTTACCTGTACGTTTGAGTCGCAAAAACAATATAATTTATTTGATAGAAAAAAAAAACTTATTTCCAACGTTTTTTTAACGTGGGTCATTCATTGTCAAGTGCAAAGTTAAACGTGCTTTATCAAATGAAACTGTTTTTTATAATTATTTAATTAATTCGTTTTAATATAACAGAATTATTACATTTTTTGAGTGGAGATAATGATGAGAGAAAAGCTTGGCCTCAATGAGATTAATAATAATATAATTGTACAGGGTTCATCAACTTGATTTTTTTCATGAGACTATAAAAAAATAATGAACGACAAAATAAATAAATAAAAAACAACCGGTCAAGTGCGAGTCGAACTCGCTTGGAGTATCATTTCGTTTCCCGTGAGAACTTAGGATTTTCCTTTAGGTTTTCCTGTAAACTATGAGTAAGGCCCTATATCCCCTATTTTTCTTCAAAGTTTTGGATTCTTTTAAACTAATCATTATAAAATAAATATAGTTGTAATTATTATAACGAGCCCAGTTATTTGATATGTCACATGATTTTATTTAATTTTCTAATTTTCCCCTAAAATCGTAATTCGTTGATTTACGTTATACGTCCGTAATTAGATCATCCAACTATAAATATATATATATATACCCGACTTTTTTCGTCCAGTAGATTCGGAGAAAATAAGTTGTGACAAATGGTTAGACAGACAAACGAATTTTTTCAGCATATTCGGAGAACTTAAAAAATTTCTAAGAATATCTGAGGATTATTTCGTTCATCGCATACAACAGAAATGAATAAATTTTAATGGTTTCCTTGGCTACTGATCTTTCTACGACTGAGAGGCGCGAAATATTACGCGTTTAACAATCGTGGAGTGGAGTGGGTTGTTCGCGAAACTGAATTTACAAGTATCTGTTTTTACTCGGTCGTAGTTTGCTCTTCTCTGATTGGTCGTTGGGTTCATTAACTTAGTGTGCCTCAGTGGTGGTGTCCAAGTTTTACTGAGGTGCAGACCTTCTTCTTTTCGGTTGAAATTGTGCGTGTGTTTTTGTATTTCTATGGCCTCCCTGAATATGCGCGGATAGTAACTCACTGTTTTGTCTATTACCTTCGTATCCTCGAAAAGGATCTTGTGGTTGTCCAGCGTTAACGTGTGTTCGGCTATTGCAGATTTTTCAATGTGGCCATGTTTGCAGCTTCTCTTATGTTCCGCTATACGAGTTTTTATAGTGCGTTTTGTTGTCCCAATATATACTGCACCACAAGTGCAAGGAACCGCGTTCCTTGCACTAATTTAAATATGTATTATTTAGGTCTTTTATGTAAGTTTTAACTATAAAAATTGATATTTATTTTTAAATTTGTTATTATTTTGTACTTACTTACGAAAACTTTTACTTATTTTAATTAAATCATCCCCTCTAAATTGGCGGACTATTGCGTTACTTTGCAAATCTAGTAACTTCACGTGAAACCAAGGTAATTAGAAGAACACAGGTTACCTTGGTCCATGAATGACGTCAGCTGGCAGATCGTTCATATTTTTATCAACCACGCTATATCAATTGGCAGTTCGCTGGATGATGTCAACCCTTCACGACTATCCAATTGAAAGAGGTCACCTCTGTATTTAATAACTTTATCGTGAAGCAGGCATATTTACACTAGTCATACGGAAAAATAATGAACCACGAAATCGTGAATCATTCCCCTCATTCATTAAATTCATTACTTTTTTATGACCCAATAACAATGCGTTTTATCAATTACTGAATTCTGTACATTGTACAATGATTAAGTTGAAGCAGAATGTTTTGATACATTCTGTAAAAATAACGATATAAGAATTAATGGTCCGTATGATTACCGTTTTGTATCACCAATCGGTTTTGGGTTGATCGACCACAAAGCAATTAAAAGTATGCTCTTTCGACCTTCCATTCAATTCCAGTGGCTGTCAAGACTTAATACGTACACCTAAAACGGAAACAAATACACACAAAGTTCGGTTTAATATTTGATAAAACTGACCGCGCCGAAATGGAGATATTTAGAAAAGTGTCTTAGATATTAAAGAAATAATTGTAATTTTTTATATTTTACTAAATAACCAATTATAAAGCTCTTTTTTACATGCGGTGCATAGTCCCTCAAAGTAAAAACAAAGACTGCGTTGGTGTGTCGGAAACATCTATAATGTGTTGCCAAACTAAAACTCTTTTTAACTGACTTCAAAATATTAAAATATAAATATTTTTCAGTTTTTTTTATATCGTAATGAAGTGCTCTTTTGTTCAGAATTACTGTTGTTTAAATGTAGCACAAAAAAAGATACTGCGTTGCAGCATCAAAAAATTTAATTCGATAATGACCATAGATAGGATAATATAAAATTCGACATGGTTTGTTCAAAAATGAAAAAGGAAAAATAAATCAACAACTATGTTACTATTAAAACATTTAATCATATAAAAATCATAACATGTAGGTATATAACATATCAAAATCTGTACTTGTTGCTACACTACATATAAATAAAAAAAAATCTTTTTTGTAAGTATTAAATATAAAAAATTGACTGTTCATTCACTTTAAATCATAGATATTAAGTTAAAATGTAACTTTTAAAATTATTTATTATAGATCCTTTGAGAATGCAAATGCGAAACGTCAGGATTATTATTATTTGTTAATAATATTATAAATATTTTAAAGGAATTAGGATCTGATATATACATTATTATTTGTCAGTATTTTAAAATGTAGACAATTATTTCAAAAAATTTATTTTTTGAAAAAAATAAAGAAAATTTTAGCTGTTCTCCAAACATTTCAAATAAAATTTTAGTTTTTATACAATATGCAGGGGCAGTCTAATATCGTTATGAAACTCCCTGTCATGTAGAACATTAGATTGTACTCACAAAAACCAATAATTAATCTACATACAAAAAGATTGCTTTTCAAGCTAAATTTTATTCAATATACATAGAAAAATGTTGCTTTGAAGTGGAAATTACACAAAAAAAAAAAAAATCGATCAATTATCTTTTGTGCAGAATCGATTTAAAATTCCATAAAGCTTTTCCTATAGAGAACTATGTGTGGTCACGATCTTAAGTCGTTGTCAAATCACATTTTTCGAAAATTATTTCTGCAGCCCAGCATAGGTGCGATGACCCTTCTTTTCAGAACTCCTGTTTTAAGCGTAGTATGTCGGTATGTGTTATCCGTGTATTCGCAGATGTGTTGCTGAGGGCAGGGAAATGGTGGCAGTGGTACCCCTGATCGCATGCCTGCACACGATTTTTCTGCTCTGCGGATTTTTAATTAGTAATTAAACACAGGTATACTTTTTATCCTTGAACACCGCCGTTTTAATAAAATAACAGATCATAATTCATGAGATTAAAAGTCTGATGCTGTGTGGAGGTACTTGTAGCTCGGTTGGTATGGAAATCGTTTTATTTTACATTTTTTATACCGAATGTTGATATCTTCGGCTTCGGGTTCGCTCGGGTAGATTTTGCTTCGATGCCGGAATTTGATTGTCAACAAGATAAGAGTACCTAGCTATCAAGTATCATCTATATTTATGTTAGTCTGAATTTATACACCACAGCGAATATACAATGTATGTACAATCTATCCTATTGCATAAAATTCTTCGTATGTTTGTATGTATGTTTGATTGGATTTAACTTAAAAACTATTTCACGTATTTGAGTAAAGTTCTTTTGAAATATTTGTTATGATTCCAGAAGTGTTATAGACTATGTTTTATTTTTTGGCATACGCCTGGAGTATAGCGATTAAAGAATATTAGGTACGTTACAATTTCACAATTAAGATTACATTAAATATATTTTCTTTTAAATTTTTATTCATTTTATTTTTCCTTTAAATTAAGACAAATCGAATGACACCTCGATTATGAAAATCAGCTGACTTGATTTCACCCTACTGGGTAACAAACTTTACATACTTACACACATATACATATACATAACAACATAATTTCGTAGTTGGGTAAAAAAATGCGCGTAAGTGAAATGTTATGTGACGTCACATATTCTCTGATCCTCTCGTTTTCATTTGTTTCGTCACGCTAAGCACTTCCGCTGCATGCGGCTGTATTGATTTATGGCACGTCCGTACATCCCTAAACAATTATATTAAAATGCTTTTTTCGTGATCATTAACTCAGAAGTTTTCCGAAAGGTATTATTATAACCTATGCGTAGCCAAAAGTTACTAATTAATTTGATATAGGTTAATCGATTGTCAGCTGTTCTGACTTCAGGTGAGTATTTGCATGGTTGGCTAACCTTTGCCATTTGTGCACCTAAGTTAAATTAATTTGTAGTTCGGTCCAAGTGTTCGCCGGTAATGTAAACGGTAATAAGCAAGGTCTTCACAGACCGTACCAAACTTTATTCACTCACAGAGTTCTCAATACAATGGGGTCGCGCTAATCGGACATTTGTTTTGCTTGCTGGTGGTCAATAATAATTAATCGAAGTCGCCCAATTATAGATTGCTATATATGCTTAAACCTCTTGTAGTTGGGCTATTATAATGTACATATAATAGAGTAGGTATTCAGTAATTCGACTTATAGGTGGATACAATACTTTCAAAATATATGGAAGACTTGGACATTTTAAGTTATTGATTTTTTTTTCGTGTAACTGAGCAAAACAACATGTACACAGTTGCTGTGAGAATAGTTGACACTCTTAAATAATGATTGATTTTTATCTGTTGATATCATGAAAGCAAAAACAGAAACGAATTTATCTCTGTCCTGCCCGTGTCGCACCGGTACATTGGACAGGGTTCGGCTAATCCCGATTAAAAGTGACGCCAAACTAGACGGAGGCCCGATTACCACGACACCACTGTATCTACGTTAACCAAATTTCAAGAATATTTTTTTAAATATAATTTGCGTCTTATTTATAATCAGTCTAAACAAACTATAAACTAATATGATGATTAAGAACTGGCAAGAGAGAGATATCGTCCAATGGCACCACTCTACGTATATTGTTAATTATATTATTCTATGTCTGGTAAGTCGCGGGTATGGTGTCTTTTTAGTCTCTATATTATTGTACTGTTATCTAATAAATTAATGACAAGCTGGTTGGGATGGTTTTCCAATCTTTCCTAGTATCTGGTGCTGAGGCGTCTGATTTCTTATAAGATTGAGGTCATTATATAGCTGGCGCCCCTAGCGATACAGTTTGGCAGTGTCCATCTCTATTTAGCATCAAGCAATGTATGCGTTTATCGCAGTCTTGGCCTTGAGACGGTGCTGGCACGCGTAAATGCGCAAAGCATAAATAACGCTAAATAGCACCACCACTGTTCGTAAATAAGTGAGAATGAGTACGATTGCTGAATGCAGCGGCGAAGCATTTAAACAATGTAAGGCATACCCATCCTACGAGTTTAATACACTTTTAATCTCAACCGGGCGAAAAAAAGTTTTACTTCCAAAAAATTATTAACACGGGATCCATTCGGGTTGAATTTATATACGAGTATAAGTCGACCCTGTCTATGTTTTTATCAAAACCGAGCAACAGTCGGTTATTCTTGATGAATCGTGAAGCGCGATGAACCTCGAGCTCTGCTTCTCTTCTCATTTTGGAAGTTTAAATGAACACAATTTCGGATATGCATGCAGCTAATTATTTAACCTCGCGCTGTTTATACAGTTATAAGTGAGCGTTTAAGAAACATTTGTTATACGAACCTTTCCACCTTTCTAACGGACCGTTATAATATATAACCATTGTTAGTTAGTTAGTTCTCTGTTTACATTTGTGAGAGAATACATAATATTAATATACAATCCCTTATTGCAACAAAGCTTTTATGTGGTTACTTTTGAAATATACGTATAGTACACTTGGTTAACCTACTGGAACTCTTCGTTTCAATTGTGTTTTTTTTTGCTTAGTCAAAAATATCTTAAATTAAAGTGTCCCATTTTTGTTGTTTTGGAAAATCATTTTAAAAATACTACTTTTGTTTGCGGTACAGTGTAGATAGATTTTTGTTTAAGTACGAAAGAAGAAAAAAACAATTGATTAATACTAAAAAACAAAATACAGATTCATCCTCATTGAGATCTCAGGGATTATTTATTAAGTAAATTTTTAACGGTTATTTACAACAGGTAATGATAATGACATTTCAAAAAACATTTTGTATTTTTATTACAGGTAGTGGCTAATATTATATTATAGCTATTATTATTATTATTTTATTATTATGTAGGTATAATATTTTATAAATATTAATTATAATATAGGTAGTGACTAATAATTTTACGCTTCGCAATATAATGATAGTGGCACAATTTTTGAGTGTAGGCGGGTATGCTTTATATTGTTTCATTGCTTCGCCGTTTCATTAAGCGAACCATACTAAAATGATGACTCACTCTCTACTGTTTCAGAATCATAGAACAGAAATAAAGAAATCAAATAAATGAATTCAAATGACTCACTTTTATTAGTGGCTTGGAACACTAGAGACATATTTTATCAAAGTCTAATGGTACACAGGTTACCTCGTTAATGAATAAAGTCATTTGGGAGACCGTTCAATATTTTTATCAACCGCGCAATATCATAATTGACAGTATACTGGATGACGTCATCCATTTACTTATATACAGTGGAACAAGGTCACCTCTGTATCTAATAACCTTGATGTTTTATATTATGTAGGAAAAAGAACAATTACCTAATTGAAAGCAATATTTTTGAGAATACATTTTTACAAAAGGTTATTTCATAACTTGATAGAATCAGTTCTTTTTAAAAAGCAGAAACTGTAACACCTGCTATTGAAAAAGAACTGTTTTTATACAAGGTTAAATATTCTTTTAGCGTGCAAAAACTGTGATGCATACCAAACTTATAATTATTCTTTATAAAGATAAATTAAGGAAGGGAATACATAGTTAGCTGCCTACAACAATGGCTACATTATTAAATCTCTTAATTAAATCTTTTCGCAAGCTGCATAATGCTAATGTGTATATAGAAATAGCTTTTTGATAAATTTAAACGCGAATTTAAATTCTGGTTAGTGGTTTTTGAATTTATATATATTGAACTTTATATTTTCTTCACTTTTATTATAAAGCTTTCGCTGGCTACGATCTAAATTCTAAAGTACGTAATTGAAGATCGAGGATATCTTTGTTATCGATTAACCTCAGTGCTGAGCCAGAGCTGAATATTAGGTCAAGCGTCACAAATTTGGAATAGAACGGCGAATATTGGAAAGGACTCACTTTGAAGATACTACAATGATGTTTTTTTATAGATTATTTTCCAAAGTATTAGGTCTAAAGTTTTGAAAAAAAGTAGGTGCGTGTACGAGTGTTTGAAGTTATACTTCTTTGGCGTGATTAAAATCTTATTTTTAATTATATTTAAATAATTTTTTGAAATAAAATTTTCAAAAAGTTTATGAATAATAATACAAAAAATTAACCTCAAATATTTGGAAACGTTATCAAAATTTTATTTTACTTTTTATTTTTTGTTTTGCCAAATGACATTTAAAACCGCTATGGGTTGTACTCAAAGGTTATAGTCCAGATGGTAAAAAGTGCATTGATTGCGCATTGATTGCGTGCATCTGTCATTTCAGTCTGGAAACCTTATGACCAACCTCATACTTTCGAATTTTCGTTAGCTATGCGCGCGCAACTTTCCTTGCTTGCTAAAATTTTAGTCTCAACGTGCCAAAAGAATTATGTAATTTCAAAAATCAGGCATATAAAGAAAGTAAATAAATAATGTACGGAATACTCGACGCATGAGATATGCATGCTAGTTGATCGTTTTTTATTTTTTTTTGCTTGTAAGTACGTGTTATTTTGAATTAAAATGTATTTCAAATTGATTTATAAAATTTGATATAAAAGTTGATGTTTAAAATTGCGTGAAAAGATTTCAGATGCGAAGATCTGTTTATACAGTATTTGTTATTCAATCACGTCTCAACGGCGTAACGAATCTGAATGAAATTTTGAATGCTGTAATTTATGAGAATGAATTTTATTGTTAGTACGTCGATGTCCAGGATCTAAAAGTAGACTTACATAAATTCTTTTAACAACTTTTCATTATCACAAATTACATAACTGGGAGTAGTTAAAAATTTTAAAAATATATTAACTACTCACCAGTTATGTAATTTCTATTACGTTCAGGTTTACTCGCGATTAAAGTATGCAATTTGCTTCTGGGGTCCGTCTCCACATGCTAGTGAGTTATTTGTGTGTCAAAAAAAAAATTATCAGATGTATTGATGGTGTGTCGCAGCGAACAAGTTGCAGAGATTTATTTAAAAAATATAAAGTACTCACTTTATTTTCTATAATAATCTTTGAAATGTCCATCTATGTATTCAAGAATTCTAGTAGGTTCATCAAGAACTCGGACGTTCATGATCTAAATACTCGATCTAAGTAATAGCTTAGAGTGCCTTTCAAGCATTTGAATATCTCAAAAAAATCCCCAAATTGTCTGAGTATTACTATTTTTAACAAGCTGCTTGAAAATATAAAAAATTGTGGCGAATTATCAAAATTTGAAAAATATTTGAAAGAATTTTTGATAGCAAGCGCTTTTTATAATTTAGATGAATTTCTGTTGGGTCATGAACGACTGTGTTCTTGATGAACCTACTAATGTCCTTGATGGACTCTGAATTGACAATTTGTATCCACTATGGCAGCACAAATTTTAAATAAAAAATATATATATATATATATATATATATATATATATATCTTAATAGCCCTTTAGGCACCGTAATGACTTTTTCAAATATGTTCTTTAAAGCGCAACATTATATCTCTGTTTTCGGGGACGGACGTTGGTGCTTGCATACCAGTGACAAAAATTAAAAGTCGCTCTTGCGTAGATAAAAAGTAAAGTGTTTTCGTCCCTTGGAAAATTTGTTTCGGATCGTAAATGTGTAAGAACCATCCAGAATAGGAGAATTAAAACATTTAACTACAATAGACAAAAAAAATATTTTTTTTGAAAAGTTTATCGCGCCTGATCTGTGTACTTATTGTAGCGTTTATGAAGTTTTGACTTTAATTTAAAAAAAAAAAACCCGGGTCGCTGTGCCAAAACCCTGCCGACAATATAGTGTATTTGCTAATATAGGTATTGTGGCTTTATTATGCGAACTTAAGTTTGTTTTTGGACAAAATAAAAAAAACTGAACCCCTTAATACACCCCTTACAATAATAATTTTATTAGTTGAAATATTGTTATCAATCCAACATCTGCACCAAATTAAATACGACCTTCAGTAAGTAAATTCGTATACGCAAACTAGTGTTTTCATAAAATTTGTAAGTCCGGTCCTGTCGGGCCGATTTGCTTATAATTTTAGGAGCACTTTTTAATTGCTACTAAAGGGTTAAATTTCAATTTTGAAACGATTTTGAGAATTTTTTCGGTATTTTTGGGCCCAAAAACTTTTTTCAACCCCTAAAAACTACCCTTAAAATGACCCGATTGGGCCCATTTTAAATAGGCTTCGTGCGGTGATGGATTCCAACATGTATACCAAATTTCGTTAAAATTAATTAACTCCTTCGAAAGTTATTGCCCGCACATATATATATATATATATATATATATATATATAAACATTTTTAAAAATGGTGCCAAAGTGTTTAGGAGGTTATGAAACGGCGAGAAATTTTGGTCCGACACCTAGGTCCCGCCATCCGACCAACGCCAATAGTGTATGTTGCCATATGGCAAATACACTAAAAAAACGGTGACGTAACACACTGACCTGGATTAAGAAGCAACAAGAACTTGATGCATATGTAATCTCCGACGTCGAACTTGAGTTCCTGCAGCTTAACTGACAGCGTGTGCAGCTGGTCGGCTAGCGTCGCGACGCCCAACAGACCCAGACATAACAGATCGAATTTCTGACCGTTCGGTAACGCCACTCGTCTGGAAGATTGTTGTGCATCCGATGATGAATGTGGTCCAGCACTAACATGTCCGACCACGAATGCTGTAAGAGTTTCATTTGGTCGTCCACCTGAAAACATAATTTCAAATTAATGGTCAGCGTATCTCGTGCAAAAATTTAAGAGGCTCATAATTCAAGATTCAGGTAAAGCTTCAAATTTCGTTTACTGTGAGAACAATAATTGGATAGTGAAAAAAAAACTAAAAAAAACCCGGGTCGCAGTGCCAAAACCCTGCCGACAATATAGTGTATTTGCTTGTATAGGGCCGTGTGGTTTTATACTTTTATTATGTGAAATTAAGTTTGTTTTTGGGCAAAATAAAAAATTTAACCCCTTAATACACCCCTTAAAATAACATTTTTTTTTAATTGTAATATTATTATCAATCTAACGTCTACACCGAATTAAATACACCCTTCAATAAATAAGTCACTATCTGCAAACTAGTGTTTTCAAAAAATTTGTAAATCCGGTCCTGTCGGGCCGATTTTATTAAAATTGTGGGGACACTTTTTAATCACTACCAAAGAATTAAATTTCAATTTTGAAACGATTCGGAGAATTTTTTCGGTATTTTTGGGCCCAAAAACAGTTTTCAACCCCTAAAAACTACCCTTAGAATAGCCCGATTAGGCCCATTTTAAATAGGCTTCTTGCGGTGATGGATTTCAACACGTGGCCCAAATTTAGTTGAAATCAATTAACTCTTTCGAAAGTTATCGCGCGTACACACATATATATATATATATATATATACGTATATAAATATATATATATATATATATATATATATACATATATATATAAACATTTTTAAAAATGGTGCCAAAGTGCTTAGGAGGTTATTAAACGTCGAGAAATTTTGGTCCGACCCCTAGGTCCCGCCATCCGACCGACGCCAATAGTGTATGTTGCCATATGGCAAATACACTAATAACTCTTAGTTATCCGCTACAAATGGCTCAATCTCACACGATAATTCTGAACTATATCTGATAGTTCACTACGGCTGCAATTCGATATTTCTTAATGTTGTTTATTTCAATACACTGATTAGAAGAAGTAATGTGTGATTGCCGCCTTCACAGCATTCTGGCAAGCAAACGTCACACTCGTACGCAATCGTCAACTTTCCGTCCAAGTTACGTAAGACACTAGAGTAGCCAGGCGTCTTTAGCCCACAACCACTTTCATCTTAGTGTGTGGACTGTACAAAGTTTATTTTTGGCAGAAATGAAAATAGACCATCGTTAACGTGCCTTCGACAATCGACGACCTACAATTAGATTACAAATAGAGTTTCAGACACTCGCATTTCGAGCAACGTTAGATTCTTTCAAGTATTTCGGTGTTTAATACAATTAGTGGTTTAATGGGCGTTAAACACTTGTTAACGGTAATATAGGCATAAGATGTGTATGCCGTTTCCATCTTCTTTCTTTTCGTCCCATCTCCACTGCTTCGTCCGTTACTAGAACCGTACATAACAAAGAGATAAAACAAGCGAATAAAAAACATGGCCATTATTTGTTCCAATCGTCGTGCTGCGTTCAGTCTGCAGTAAAGACCGACCGAATCAACCGTGAGCTTGTTTTTGTATGTCGCAGTGCGCCTCCGTTCTGGTGCATGGTCAAGAACTTACCTCCGTTCATGTAAGGGTCGGATTTTCAATTGAAAGGCTCAGATAACTATGCATAATGTTAGGTTTACAAGGAGTTGGCAGTTTTTCGTTCTTCTTTACAGTAAACAGAATTTTATTTGTGAAACAGCCTGTTTGTTTGTAACTATTTGAAACATTTTCAGAAGATTCGACTTGTATTTTTGAAGTGAAATATTATTAGTGACGGTCGACGGAACTGGTGGTGGGAGTACCTAAGAAGAGAGATATATGACCGCTGTATTAGTATAGAGGAATTTGTCAACTCGCTAACAGATGGCAGTAAGAAATAAATGAAAATGTGTTTCTCCTGTTCCTGTAAATTATCTTAGATGACGCTTACTAAAAGTTGCATTGTTTTAGTTTATGTGAACAAAAGGGACGTTAAAGTATATCAGTGAATGAGAGAGAGAGTTTCACTTCTATCGTGTGGTAATTAAAAGTGAACGAAAAGGCCAGCGCTTGGGAATATTTTTTTTTGGTGTTGATAATTTATTATTAGATGTTACAGTAGATCAGAGATTTGCATTACGGGGGCAGCCATTTTACTCTTTTTTTCAGAGATTGCACATGCAAATGATGGGATGGTTTCTGATTCGAATACCAGATGTCAGCTAGTTTGTCTTTGATTTCGAATTGTACGGGGGCTTATTCTAAAAAAAAAATTTTTGAGGTAAACAAATATTTAAATATTTGTGTCTATTGGACCATGCAATAATCATTTTTTGCCTCAAACATTATTTGCTTGCTTCAAACACTTTTTGTTTAATCCAAATAAATGATAGAATACAATAGGCACAAGAATAGCATTTTGACTACCAGAGAAAAAAATTAAAATGTTTCTCTACTACCTCTGTTGTCAACCATTTATTTAAGAACAGTTAGTTTACAACTATTTGACCACATTCTTCCCGTGACCAACACATTTACTATATATGTTACGGGCTACGGCTAAATGTGTAAACTGTTATTGATTTGATTTTAATGCTAGTTTTACTCGAATCAGAAAACAACCACACGATTTGACAATCAATTTTATTCACACTAATTTATTTACAAGCGCTGACTAAAACTAAGATATTACTGGTTGCATAATAAATTTAACTAATTAAAGTTTAAGATAAAACAAAGCATTTATAAGCGCTTAATATAGGTTCGTCAGTTTAGATCAAATCTTCACTGAGAAAAAACATTGTTGAAAGCAAACAAATATTTGTTTGTGCCTATGGGATCGTATAATCTATTTGAATCAAACAATATTTTTTTACATCAAACAATATTTGCAATTTTTGTTTGGTCCAAATAAGTTACAGAGTTCAATCGGCACAAAAGAATATTTCGACTCAAACATTTTTTTCCCAGTGTTGCAAATCAAGTTTAAATCACTTCGACATATCCGACGATTTGAAAATTTATACACATTTGTATTTCCGATGATAATACATGAAATAATCGTTTTAGAATTAAATAAACAAAATTGAATTTCCTATTTGTATCGTTTACACAACCAAATATAAATGTGGAACATCTTTTTTTTTGCCTGATCATTAGATACAGACGTCACTTTCGGTCATTCTTAGATTGTCTTCTAATGTCATCAACTACATAAATAATAGTCAAAATGTCGATCTTAAGGCTTTCGACACGCTCTGAATTTAAGCCAAAAATAGGGTTTCGGCTGATAGCTGATTGTAGACTTGTTCGTCAACATTTTGCAAACATTCTTTCTCTATAAGGAAGATAAAGGACAAATCTAGGTCTCTAATGGACTACTTTTGTAATTTATGTACGCTTTACTAAAAAAAAGTTGGCATTAATTGTGCTAAAAAAACACACGTTTTCAATGTCACACTACGACCTTATTCGTACTTATTTCACAAAACTGTTCCATCACAAACCTAAAGTGACTCTTCCTTTTTCGGAAAAGTTTTTTAAATCTTCAAAATATTTCCAACAATTAGAGTTATCAATTGACAGCGGCACTCTTGCAATAACATTTTTTAGCCTAGTAGTTGGCACCAGCCAAAAATTGAAACGTGCGGATTATTTGAGCGAGACAGAGTTAAAGAAAGTCACACCTACAATACGTCTTGCCTACCTCGCCCCTTACCGCTGGGTCTCAGCACAAACAAAAGTCAGAGCGTTCCGACATCCTTAATAAGTACTTTTATATCATCATGTGATGTCAAAGTTCATCCTGCCGCAACTCCTTAGCAGCTCTAATTTTTCAATTTCAGACATAATAAAAATCATAATTATAATTTTGGCACTTTATTTGTCTGCTCTAATGCTAACTCATACAGAGAAAATCTGTATATTCGATATATAGAAAATCTGACATTCAGCTCTGGAACCATGATGTAAGTTTCTGAATTGTTGGATTGTTTTTCAACACCCTGTACAGTTTACTATTAAGAGTAGATAGGAGCGGCGTTGTCGAGGATAACGTATTGTGGCAGGGGTGGTTTGCAAGCGGCTCAGGTTCAGTTAATCTATTGCTTGAATAGTGCGCTCTGGCCATGCATCTAACTGGCGGAACACGCGCCTGGCCTGACCTCTGCCGGATAATGGCTAACGCCTAACGGTCGTGTTATTTACTGTCAAATAAAAACACCTCGATGTTTTCAATCTCCAGAAATACATTGATTAACGAATAGATAATGTGATTTCCGACCTCATGATTTAGTATCTTCTATTCTCGAATGTGAAGTTAGTCATTAGTGATTTAATTCGCTATGTGCATGACCTTGAGTAGCTATAGGATAGAATTTATAGTCCTGTAGAAAACTTACATTTTAAATTCTTCAACGACATCGTATGATTATTACATTTTCAGAACACATTAATTTACAAAACGAGAAACGCTATGAGTTTTGAGAACATTCAACTGGCGTGAATTAAAAAAAATAATCTGAAAAACGGTTGACCCTGCAGGCCATCCCTGGAACTTCCCGCTATTTCCGATCTATTGAGATGTAGCTGACCCCTCCGGTGTTTGTTAAAAGTTACTTTAAAAAATTCCAACCAAGTGGGTGACACGACCATTCCAACTTCATAAATTTTGACATTTGAAATATTATAATAAATAATAAAATTTCTAAGTTATTTTTTATTTTTTAACATCTTGTCTTTCTGTTCTAACTTTAACTTAAATTATATTTTTTTAGAGGACTGTGGATCAATCAATTAATAATGCTATCAATATCCAGTCGCGACGTTTCGTTTTTTATTTTTAAAAACTTCTTCAGGCTCTACATAATCAAAAATTTACATATAGGTACATATATAATTTAACCTAAATCTAAGACTTGTGAAATATGACACTAGTCCGTTTGTTATAAGTGTACACATGTGGTAAACATAACGCACACGTTTCAGAGTAAATTTCACTGAGTTATCTACTCTAATAGACCAGACACATCTAAATATGTACGGCTATGGACTCATAGTTAATCACTTTGAAAGCTTACATTTTAAGGAGGTTTTTTTTCGTTTATCGAATCAATTAAATTTTTTGCTTGGATAATCCTCAAAAGCGGTTACCATTTCGATCATTTTTTAAAATGGGTTGCTATAAAACATTATTTGAAATCAGAAACACAATTTAGCTCGCGAACTCAAAATCTTCAGTTTACTGCTATATAGTTTCATCTCTAATTTTCTTATATTCTCGTATTACATATACCAACTTGCGGATTTACAAAATATAATTATTGTATCTTGACTAAATTTTGTATGCATATTAGAGACGTGATGAAGTATCGATTCTGAAATTTTTAGCCTTCCAATTTTAGTATTTTCAAGTCTAGAGCAGCTTTCCTCGGCATTTTGCGCGCTGTGTTAATAATGAAATTTTACATAATTGTTCGAAATACTTGTATTTACTGATACAGAAACTTTGAGCACGTTATTTACAACTAAACAGGGGCGGAATTAACGTAACCGTACTGTACTTGAAACGCTTGTACCTAAAACTTCATTCAGATTACTCTTGATATCTAGTGATGTTTAAGAATCAATGTGGTGACTTAATGTTTGCAAGAGTTGGCAACATTGAATTGAAGGGTATAAAATTTGAAGTCTGAAAGGAAAACATCGCTTATGAAAATCCTCAGTCTTATCGTAGTATTATTATAACGGAAGATTTTGTGGTTGTAAGCTGCTTTTCTGTACTTGCTTTGGAATAAATATGCGTGTTTTAAACCGCTTTCATCAGAAATACCTACTACAAAATAAAACTTTTGTTCAAATGTATGTCAACAAAATTTCAGTTACGTATTCTAACTGTAAGTAGGAATATTCAGGGCCGAAATAACCGAATAAACCCGTTTTATGTCGGATTACAAGAAAATGTGGGCCCAAAACCACATAATGGAAGGGAAACACTTTCACTCAATTTCGCCTAACTTACAGTTACTAGACTTACTAGGTATAGTACAGTAGAACCTCGATAAGTTAAAAACCTCTCTAAGTTAAAAATTTTTTGAATTCCCTTCACCTGAAAGCATAAAACCTCCATTACTTAAATCACAAAACCTCGGTAACTTAAACAAATATTCTGAACATAATATTTTGGTGACCTCCATAAGTTAAAGTATTATCAGTGAGTCATTATGAGTAAGTTTCCAAACAAAAAGTTTTGCCAAGAACTTAATTGATTTCCACTTTAGTCTTCCATTAAGTCGCTTTACTGATTTCTTTGTTTAAATAATTTATTGTTTAAATAAATAAATAATTGATTCTTTATAATAAGTGAATAGATAAAAAATTTATGTAACCTTTATTAAACTAAATACATCCTGTATAAAATCCACAAACCTCGGTAAGTTAAACATTTTACTCTGACAACCTCTGTAACTTCAACTTTCGATAAGTAAAAAACTCGATAACTTAATTTTTTTTACGTTTCTCACGGATTTTAACTTATCGAGGTTCTACTGTACTGCATTCCATTGTACTCATGTGCTATAGAGAGCTAGCAATAAGATCGCCCCAAGATGGCTAACTGACAGAAAATAGTGACTTTTAGTTTTACATGTTCCTAGTGACATTTACTTAAGATTTCAGTTCAAAAAAATTATAACACTGCATTATAATAACATATTTACACAACTTAAATTTGTATAATTTGAGTAACTTGTATATTTTTGCATATGGAAATGATTTTGTCATTGATATTTATTTTTGAACTTGTTAATTGAATCGAAAAATAGTGAACGATTGCGGTACTTTGTCAAATCTAGCAACTTTATGCTAAGTGTTAGGTAAGCACCATTTAGGATAAATTTTTGAAACAAAGGAAATGCCTAAATGTAATTTTTTTAATGCCATCTATTAGCAAATTTACTAGTTGCTTTGTACTAATACCGCTCTTTCTCCTTACATTGTCGATTTACATCACTCTTACCAGCCACGCCTTAAGAAGTTTCGCTTCCGAAACTTGTTTTAAGACACCTGTATGCAAACATTTCGTGCGCATCTCGTTATACTCTATTGCCTATTTACCGCCATTTTATACGTACGTACGTCTTTTGATGTGCTGAAAGTTGATTGGATGGATTACAACTTTAAAATATTCATCTGCTATAAAATTAAACGCTTATGCTACGACGTTGTGATAAATTTCAGCGGATTTTTACATAATTTGGACAATCATTGAAAATTCAAATTTGTTTCTCATAAAAAATCAAAAAGAGGCTTTCTTCTACACACTAACTTAAAAACAGTATTTTCAAAATGGCGTTGAAATGTGAACATGCAGGACTTATCTCGAGCCTCATTATTTTAATTTTTTATTATTTCAATATCTGAAAATTTAAGAAAACTTTGTTAAGGAGTCGTAATATTAGGCGACCTTTGCTTTTTTCTCATGCGATAATTTCTCGCGACAGAATTTCTTAGCGATAATTTTTGGCGTCAAAATTTCTTACGGTTATAATTTCTCACAGTTATATTTTCTTGCGTCAAAATTTCTCACATTTATAATTTCTCATGGTAACAAAAATTTCTTCGGGGTCCAGGGGCGAAGCCCCGGTGGGGGCTGGAGGATTATTATACTGTATATGTATTTATTTACATTACTATTTCAAAATGGAAAGCAAGCATTATATGAGAAATAATAAATATCACTATTTAATTAATTGATTAATTAGTTAATTAATTAAATAAATAATGATATTTATTATTTCTCGTATAATACTTGCTTTCCTTTTTGAAATAGTACAGTAAATAAATATATATACAGTGTAACAATCTCCCTAATGTGTGAACGTGGGTGTGAGAAATTAATGTCTCATGAAATTTTTGCCATGAGCAATTTTTGGTCTGAGAAATTTTTAACATATGAAAAATTTTTGCGATTGAGAAATTTTGGCTTGAGAAACTATTACTGAGAAATTTTCGCATGAGAAATTATTACTGAGAAATAAAGGTTGGGAGGCGTAATGTTAGACTGTATTATAATTAGTGTCGTAATGGGTAATATAATATTATAGCGAGTTGTGATATTATGTTTAAAACAAGTTACAGCGAGTTTAACAGTTACACGAACCGTAGTACAACTACATAATATATGGTATTTTTGCACGTACCTCCTGTAAGATAACTGCTTTTCACTTCATTTTCAAAATTTATGAAAGTTCACTGACAGACAAATAGTGATTTACTATGGAATTGATATAACGCGACCAGTCGTGTTTGATCTTTTTGCTAACGAATTTGATAATTCAATGCAGGGGCCTACTCTGTTACAGCTATATGTGTCGGCCCTGTGATTTAAAACAAGAAAAACCTCTTAAATTCATTTTTTCACTTGAGTTGATTGTACCGTGTAAAACCGGCTTCAGAGATGTACGGATTTAGGTATACCTACAAGTTCGAGAAACATTAAAGTTGATTTGAAGGACTGTAAATATAATATAAAGTTTTCAATTCGGATGATCGTACGTCATGTTTTATGAGAGCATAACATTTTATGACATGTACATTTGTTATGGCGATTTTATTATTTTATTTGTATAAACAATATGTTTATAACTTGTATCCAGGTTATATGCATTAAACCTTTAGTTAAATTGCGCCTATATTTTCTTGATATACAGGATGTTTGAATGATTTTTAAGCCATTGTCACGGTTGAAATTGTCGTATTGTCGAATTTATCGTTATTTCTAATATTTTATGGCCGTGTTGCCATAGTGAGCAGATGGTAAAAAAGTTTGGTAAATCGAGTGTGCGGATAGGAAAAAAAAAAAAAGGTTTTGACAGGAAAAAAAAAGTGAGGACAGTGCCTTCAACTTGGTGGCTGTTGAAATTGGGAAAAACAAGGCTGAAACTTATCATTATACGAATGTAGACGATTCTGTGGTATCTAAATGTGAAGGCGATGTATTGCGAGGCTTCGGTAATAGTTTGCCAACCGGCTCGTTAAGTAAAGTCCACTTCGGGAACTCCAAGTTTGCGGAAATAATCCAGAAATTGGGGAATATTGAAAAGAGAAAGTTAAGTTTTTTTTTTTTGGCGTTTTCTACGTACTTAATCATACGAGTATTATTTGATTATATTATTAGGACTGCCAACACACCATAGTTCAATTTATTTTGATTGTACCGACTTTCGAATACTCGTCAACACTTGAGTTGAAATTATTATATTATACTAGTGTCACGCGGTTTTGGCACATAGTCCGGTTATAATAACCTCGTTTGTACTATTATAGTAAATAAGTGTTTATTTTACTCCTCGTCGTTGGTTTAAAGTGCCGAATGTTATCTGAATTATTTTGCATTATTGTAGAATTAATTACTGTGAATTTCGGTTGATAGATAACTTAAACTTTCGTTGATAGAGATATAATCTATTAATTGTAGATTCATCGCTGGCTATTTTTAAAGTGTAATTTGTATCGGTGTTTATTGACATTTTGTTAGATATGGTCTGCAACTGTTTAGTGTAATATAAATCAAAGCTTATAAGTGATTGTTAGATAAATAATTTTGATTTCTACATAATATTTTTGTATGCTTAGTGTCATGTCGTTATTCTACATGTTAACGTTCAGCTTTTGATTATTTGCCTAGCAACACGTTAGTATATTTCATAGCGCTTACATTGTTTCTTGTTAACGTTAAGTGCGAATATTACGTGATATAATAATTGGTTTGCTTGCTTTGGGGTCGACCAGAATCTGAACGGTAACTGTGATATTATTTTTATTTAATAAGGTATTCTTGTTTAATTATTAGTGATTTCTGCTAAGATTAACAATTGCGATCGCAATTAAATGTGTTCAACGATCTCGATTGCTCAGCACTACTACGGTTGTTAAAGAGCAACGTCCGTGTCGTTAAGTACGTATTCGAGGTTTTACTTTTTAGCTGGCGGCACGATATTATGCACGTATTTCAGGTGTACTGAGCGATCGGGCTAGTAATGTCTATGTGTTTTTTATAACCTTGTATTCAATTTTACGGCCGTGTTCCCCTCTGGACTCAGCTACCCGGAGTTAGTTTTTTTTTTTTTTTTTTTTTTTCAATAAAGTTTATTAATTTATATCTTAAAATATTCTCATTTGATTTTTGACTTCCCTGATTAAATTTCTCACTAGTCGGCTGAACAGTGAGACGTTTCTGGCAGGTGGATCGTTCAGCCAGGCGCCCGCAAGATTACAACGTTAAGCATAACACCCACTTTAAGTTGCTTGGTCCCCTGTTCACAACTTTCTACTAATCAGGTTAGTCACGGTTTCTCGTAATTGTCCCCGTCCACCCACGCCCCTCGCCGCTATTGACCGCTAGCCGTTGCCCCTTTTGTACCTCGCAAAGAATCCGGGTTACAAATTTGGCGCCCAACGTGGGGCCATTTTTTTTCGCAAAGGGAACTCCCCTTCAAGTATTAGATAATATTTAGTAGATTTGGTGGAAATTTCGAGATTTATATTTTATTTATGTTTGGATATTCTCTTGCGTACGTGTGTTCATTGAATGTACAAAATCTCGACGCCTTGTGCAGCTTAGTGTTTAGTTTGGTCTATTATTATTACTTTATTTTTTTAAGCTGTTTGGTCAACCTTCCTTGATCCGTCTCGTTTTATTGTTCCCCCATTTTTTTTGTGTGGTGTGCGAAATTGGATTGGTCATTTCGACTTCTATTACTATGGACGTGAATCGCTTGCTCAAACCGGAGCTTCAGGCTGAACTTAAGTCTCGTGGCATCAGTGATGATGGTACCGTAGAACTTCTCCGGAAACGCCTGCGTAGCGTTCTACAGTTAGAAGAGACCGGTTATACGTTTGCGCGTAATGAGACACCTTTGACCGCCTTGGAGACCTCCAACTTTCGGCGAGCTGTCCAAGAAGTCAGACATCTTACGGATCATAACTCTGGATCGTTGGCGGACCTCTTGACTCTAAAGGCAGAACTGGATCAGTTGCAACGTAGACTAGCGTCCTACAGCATCTTTGGTGAGTTAGCGGAGAAATATCGACAAGACCTTCAGGATTTATTGGATGGTACTCGAATTACGTTGGAGGCAAAATTTACCGAACTTTTGCCAGCACCGAACGCACCTCAGACTCGGGAACCAGAAGTCTCCCTAATGGATTTCCCCGCCACCGAAACGGCTGTTGATACCAATTCACCGAATAGGCCTCGTACCTCTCCGCCTCTGACCGGACGCAATCTGCTCTCCAACGAGGTGCCCCAAACACATACGGTGCAATTTCAAGACGACGTCGCTCGAAGACCTACAGCTTCGCATCTACAGACGTCCCACAACGAGTCCGTGCGACCTACTTCCTCGTATGATCAGATGTCCCTTCCCGAATTTCGACTACGCCCAACCCCGGTTCATCTGTGGAATATAACTTTCGATGGCGAGCGCTCCCCTACGAGTGTCAACGCATTCATAGAAGATGTACGGGAATATCAACGAACTAGACACGTTTCTGAGCGGGAACTTTTCATCTCTGCGTCGGACCTGTTTCGCGGCAAGGCCCTTATTTGGTTTAGAGCCAACCGGAGGAAATTCCATTCCTGGAGCGATATAGAGATAGCGTTGCGTACAACGTTCCTCCCCCCGGATTATGACTTTCGCCTCCTCGGAGAGATCCGCGAACGAACTCAAGGACCTGAAGAACCGGTGGCCGTATATGTGGCTGTGATGGAAAATCTATTTGCCCGCTTAGTCACCCCTCTATCTGAAGAATACGTACTACAGATGATACGTCGTAATCTACATCCGTCTTACGTTTCCCAGCTAGGTTTGGTTCCGATTGCTTCCCTAGATCAACTGGTCGCCTTCGGGCAACGATTAGAACAGACGAAGTTCGTGGTAGAGAATTATCGCCCGCCACCCGTCGCGCGCTCTGTTTTGGAACCTGACCTGGCATATGAAAAACCACCCTTACGCCCGAGTACCCGACTAGTAGCCAGTTATGGGATTCAGTTATCGTCCGACTCGAGCAGGAAATGTTGGAATTGTCGCCAGCCTAATCATTCTTTTAGGCAGTGTACTGCTCCAAAACGGATGCACTGTTATGTCTGTGGACGAGAAAATGTCACTTCTCGCAATTGTCCGACCTGTTCTCGAGGAAATCGTCCTCCCCGACAACAGAACCCAAACCCGGAAAACCCAACCCGAAACTCTTAAGTGGTCGAGTGGGAGTTTCTGAACCCGTTTCGACCGCCTTTATTAAATTGCAACGCAAGCAAGTGCTCTTAGATTATGTTATCGCCCATGCAAAAGGAGATCAACGACCTTACTTACGTGTAAGCATATTAGGTGTTTCTCTTCTCGGTCTCTTAGATTCTGGCGCATCGTGTACCATTGTAGGAAAATCCGGCTGGGAAGTTCTCCAACAACTTGGATTAGCATTAAATTCCGCAGATATGATCAAATGTTCTGTAGCTAATGGAAATTCATGTACTAGTATTGGCAGTGTTCAAGTCCCTTTTTGTCTTATGGATAAACTCCGTATTATTAAAGTTTTAGTTGTTCCGGATTTAACACATACTCTCCTTCTTGGTATGGATTTTTGGTTAGCCATGGACCTCATCCCAGATTTGAAACGTGATACTTGGCAGTTCGCCTTTGAAACCAATTTGGTTAGCTTGGCCTCAATTCAAAGTAGTAATGACCTTCATCCTGGACAGAAGAATGCTCTGGATCAACTTATTGAGAAGAAGTTTGCCATTATGGGAAATAAATTAGGGTCTACCACAGCCACCGAACATGAAATCATCACCGAATCACGCCCAATAAAACAGCGTTACTATCCCGTTTCACCAGCCAAACAAAGAATTATCGATGAAGAAATAAATCAGATGTTAGCTCAAGGAGTTATCGAACCATCTAAAAGTGCTTGGTCATCACCAATATTACTCGTACCTAAAAAGGACGGAAGCTATCGCTTTTGTGTGGACTATAGACGCTTAAATGCAGTGACTAAAAAGGACGCTTATCCTTTGCCGTATATTTCCGCTATTTTGGATCAACTACGTAATGCGCACTATCTTAGTTCTATCGATATTAAATCTGCCTACTGGCAAGTCCCTGTTTCGGAATCTTCTCGTGAGTACACCGCTTTCACTGTTCCTGGAGGTTTATATCAATTTAGAAAGATGCCCTTCGGACTCACCAATGCCCCTGCAACTTTTCAACGTTTGATAGACAATGTCCTTGGTGCCGATTTACAACCATTCGTCTTTGTATATCTTGACGACATCATTATTATTTCTCCCGACTTTCATTCCCATCTTGAAATTTTGAATAAGGTATTTGACCGTTTGATAGCCGCTGGCTTAACCGTGAATGGAGAAAAATGTCAGTTTTGTTTACCCCAATTAAAATATCTAGGCTACGTTGTTGACCGTTTAGGACTTCGTGTGGATCCCGAAAAGGTGGAAGCTATTATTAATATATCTTCTCCTACTACTGTCTCGGAAGTTAGACGTTTCATCGGAATGACATCTTGGTACCGTCGCTTTGTTAAAGATTTTTCTACTTTAATCTCCCCTCTAACTCAGTTAACCAAAAAGAATGTTCGTTGGAATTGGACTGACGAATGTGAACGCTCCTTTCAAACTTTGAAAGAACAATTAATTTCCGCTCCCATTTTGAACTGCCCTGATTTCAATCGACCCTTTGTGTTGCAAACCGACGCCTCTGCATATGGCCTCGGCGCCGTGTTAACTCAAACTTTTGACGATGGAGAAAAGGTTATTTGTTATCTGTCCCGCTCCTTATCAAGACAAGAACGCAATTATTCGCCTACCGAACGTGAATGCTTGGCCGTTATTTGGGCAATAGAGAAACTTCGACATTATTTGGAAGGCACGTATTTCACTGTGATAACCGATCATTATTCGTTATTATGGCTGCATCGACTCAAAGACCCAACTGGTCGTTTAGCTCGTTGGGCTGTCCGCCTGCAGCCTTATTCTTTTGAAATTATTCACCGCAAAGGTAAAGATCATGTTGTCCCCGATTTCTTGTCTCGCTCTGTCCCAACTGAATTAATTGATGTGGTTGAACCGAATCAGATGGTTCCTAATTTCGCTACTACTTCTGATAAATGGTATCTTCGAATGTTACGCGACGTTGAACAACATCCTGATAAGTACCCGCTATGGCGCACCGAAAATCTTACGCTTTTCAAATACATCAAGAGTCCTATACCTGAACTGAACAAGGAAGCTGATGATTGGAAACTCGTCATCCCAAAAGATGAAAGACGTGAACTTCTTCGGAAACATCATGACGACCCTACCTCTGGACATGTTGGTATCTACAAAACTTATTGGAAATTACGAATCCGATACTATTGGCCTGGTATGAAGAGAGATGTATCCCAGTATATTGCAAGATGCAGAATTTGTGCAGAGCAGAAACCTGAACAGAAAGCTCCTGCAGGTCTTATGGGTTTACGTCCTTTACCCACTCAACCTTGGCAAACTATTAGTCTTGATTTTATCGGTCCTCTTCCTCGTTCCTCGTCTGGCTATACTCATATATTAGTGGTAGTTGATTCCTTCACGAAGTTTGTAGTTTTATTCCCGTTACGTTCTGCGACGGCAAAAATTCTTGTTAAACATATGGAAGATGGAATATTCTTACATTATGGCGTTCCGCAGACTATCATATGTGACAATGGTGTGCAAATGCGAAGCAATGAATTCAAGAATCTCTGTCAAAAATATCAAGTTAAAATTTCGTTTACTCCGTTATATTATCCACGAGCCGATCCCGCTGAACGCGTGAACAAAGTCATCAAAACGATGCTATCCTCCTTTGTTAAATCTAATCATCGAAATTGGGATGTTTATCTTCAATCTGTAGCTTGTGCAATTAGATCTTCAAGACACGAAGTTACTGGATATTCACCGTACTTTGCTAATTTTGGTCGTGAATATGTGAATTCTGGAAACTATTATGGACATATTCTGCCCGATGAAAATAAACAAGAGAACGTACTTTCAAAACGTTTGTCCGGTTATCAAAAGATGTACGAAAATATTCGCCGAAAATTACAACAAGCCCAGCTTCGAAACCAGCACCGTTATAATTTACGACGTAGACCTGTTCATTTTGATGTTGGTCAATATGTTTGGCGTAAGAATAAAGTTTTATCGGACGCAACTCACTATTTTACCGCTAAGCTAGCACCGAAATACGTTGGACCTTATAGAATTAGACGAAAATTGGGCGAATGGACTTACGAATTAGAAACTCAAAATGGAGAACTCTCTGGGACGTGGCACGTACAAGATCTGAAACCCACTGAAGAGCACTCCGATTCTGAATGATTGACTTTATTAAGGAAATAGCTGCCGTTCATGACAAATACCCGATTTTGACAATGTAGTCACCTTGGTGACAAACTACCGATTAGGACTATTATTATTAATATTTGTTTTTCCTTTTTCTTCCCTCTGAGTAGTGTTAATATTCGTTGAGATTCTGAAGATTTTCTCTTGTGAGTAGTGGGTTCGGTTGAGGTGAAATTATAAGCCGTTTTCTTTTGTCGGGATGTATTCACCATGTATCAACCATGTTTAGAGTTGTGTGAGTATCTCGTTTCTTGTGTACTAGTGTACAACTGGGGTATCGTAAATGCATATCGCGTGGAGTTGGTTCTTTATCTCGGATTCATTCCGGATTTTACACTGTACGGATTACCTTGTATGTTATCGATGATTCGGATTTGTGTTCCGTATGATAAGTGCATTATGATAGCAGAATTAATTCCAGTGGGAAAAGGGTAGTATCTTTTTTGTTGTTTTGTTGTGTTATATCATTTCTCTCTCGTCTCTGTTGCACACAACTCGATACGAATTTTTCGGATTTGGAATCCTATCTTCTTTCTCGATGTTGACTGTTCGTCATTCGACGACATGTTGCTTGTAGTTCGACGTTGGATAAGTATTAATGTTTTTTTTTTTGGGCGCTAGTTGCGTATGATTTTGGCTAAGTTCCGATACTGTTTTACAGGATTGTCTATGCTCTAGTGTTGCGTTAGGAGTTATCATGTTTATTTTGTTGGTATGAGTGAATTTTATGGTGTACGATAAGTGAAGTACGATATTATCGGATTATAAGTCTTCTCTTGTCTTGCCTGTTAATGCGATTCAGTCGCAAATGTATGATATAGTATATGTGGATTTAGGTAATTGAGTTACCCGTATGTATTTTGATGTTTAATGATAACCTCCGTACTGTTTATTCAGGATTTAGCTTTACCCGAAACTGAGTATGTACTGTACCGACGATTCTGACCTAGTAAATTATTATGACTATTTTCTTGGTTGTTGTGTCATTAACGACAACATCTCAGTTTATAAGCCCAATGGCGGACGGGCGTCACTACCGACAAGAATATCCCCATGGTGTGTTACCCTACCTGTCGTAAAAGGCGACTGTCGCGTGTAACAAATTACAATTTTCTACCGATTTTGACTAAACAAAAAAAAAATTAACCTTACCTGAATTTTTTTTTTCTCTTCTCTGTTTTCTGCCCATACTGTGTTAGACATGAGTATTATGTGTCTCTAGAAATGTTTCAAGTGTTCCTTTCTTTATTGTTGTGCGTGACTTTAAAAGTTTTAAGTTTAGTAAATTCTGAACCCATAGTTGTGAGTACTGGAGGTAGTCAGACCTTGTATGTCTTGAACCCAGATCTACGAATTATGGAGATAGTCGAATTTTTCCTTTGTGAAGTATTTTGTTCTTGTTAAATTGAATTTTTGTTGCTGTTGATGTTTTCTTGTGGACGTCAATTGTTGTATTCGTGGGCTCGGTTCGTAGGTTATTTCCTTCTCTGTTTAGATTAAGTGTAGTCTTTTTTTTTTTTATTATAATTTTTTTTTTTTTGTGGACTGATTCATGAAGATTACGGATTTGTGTCGGAGTCTCGACCATGCTGTGTCGTCATTCTTTTATTATGTTGCATTCGACTGAATGTTTGGTTATCGTCGGAAAACTCTAGAGAGTTTCCCTCCTGTCGGAGAAGAGGGGGGGTTTGTCACGGTTGAAATTGTCGTATTGTCGAATTTATCGTTATTTCTAATATTTTATGGCCGTGTTGCCATAGTGAGCAGATGGTAAAAAAGTTTGGTAAATCGAGTGTGCGGATAGGAAAAAAAAAAAAAAAAAGGTTTTGACAGGAAAAAAAAAGTGAGGACAGTGCCTTCAACTTGGTGGCTGTTGAAATTGGGAAAAACAAGGCTGAAACTTATCATTATACGAATGTAGACGATTCTGTGGTATCTAAATGTGAAGGCGATGTATTGCGAGGCTTCGGTAATAGTTTGCCAACCGGCTCGTTAAGTAAAGTCCACTTCGGGAACTCCAAGTTTGCGGAAATAATCCAGAAATTGGGGAATATTGAAAAGAGAAAGTTAAGTTTTTTTTTTTTTGGCGTTTTCTACGTACTTAATCATACGAGTATTATTTGATTATATTATTAGGACTGCGAACACACCATAGTTCAATTTATTTTGATTGTACCGACTTTCGAATACTCGTCAACACTTGAGTTGAAATTATTATATTATACTAGTGTCACGCGGTTTTGGCACATAGTCCGGTTATAATAACCTCGTTTGTACTATTATAGTAAATAAGTGTTTATTTTACTCCTCGTCGTTGGTTTAAAGTGCCGAATGTTATCTGAATTATTTTGCATTATTGTAGAATTAATTACTGTGAATTACGGTTGATAGATAACTTAAACTTTCGTTGATAGAGATATAATCTATTAATTGTAGATTCATCGCTGGCTATTTTTAAAGTGTAATTTGTATCGGTGTTTATTGACATTTTGTTAGATATGGTCTGCAACTGTTTAGTGTAATATAAATCAAAGCTTATAAGTGATTGTTAGAAAAATAATTTTGATTTCTACATAATATTTTTGTATGCTTAGTGTCATGTCGTTATTCTACATGTTAACGTTCAGCTTTTGATTATTTGCCTAGCAACACGTTAGTATATTTCATAGCGCTTACATTGTTTCTTGTTAACGTTAAGTGCGAATATTACGTGATATAATAATTGGTTTGCTTGCTTTGGGGTCGACCAGAATCTGAACGGTAACTGTGATATTATTTTTATTTAATAAGGTATTCTTGTTTAATTATTAGTGATTTCTGCTAAGATTAACAATTGCGATCGCAATTAAATGTGTTCAACGATCTCGATTGCTCAGCACTACTACGGTTGTTAAAGAGCAACGTCCGTGTCGTTAAGTACGTATTCGAGGTTTTACTTTTTAGCTGGCGGCACGATATTATGCACGTATTTCAGGTGTACTGAGCGATCGGGCTAGTAATGTCTATGTGTTTTTTATAACCTTGTATTCAATTTTACGGAGTTAGTTTTTTTTTTTCAATAAAGTTTATTAATTTATATCTTAAAATATTCTCATTTGATTTTTGACTTCCCTGATTAAATTTCTCACTAGTCGGCTGAACAGTGAGACGTTTCTGGCAGGTGGATCGTTCAGCCAGGCGCCCGCAAGATTACAACGTTAAGCATAACACCCACTTTAAGTTGCTTGGTCCCCTGTTCACAACTTTCTACTAATCAGGTAAGTCACGGTTTCTCGTAATTGTCCCCGTCCACCCACGCCCCTCGCCGCTATTGACCGCTAGCCGTTGCCCCTTTTGTACCTCGCAAAGAATCCGGGTTACACCATATGTAGCCAAAACAAGGGAAGGGATTCTAGTGAATACGGATTTTCATGGTGGTGAAAAAACGCGCGTACTTTTGAAAGTGTAACATAACGTTACAGTACCACTGGTGTGTCCGCCATTTCAAAACGTAGAGGTCGTGGCAATGTCACGTGGTCCAGCTGTGAAACGTCACAGTTAGTGTCTGAACCTCGGATCGCCGCTCTTTAAATCAATCAGTCAGTGAGTTTTTGTCAAAAGGTGCGGTCGTCGGACATTTTTGTGCTAAATTGAATACTTATTTTTCCAGTCAGTTTTTTTTTCATTGGATATAAAAGTAAGCGAATTGATTGTCACAAAGGCTAATCCTCTGACGATTTAATATATATTTTATTAAACTAATTTGTTTTTTTTTCCTAATTGGCAAATAAATTATTATTATAATAATTAAATATTTAGTATTTTTTTTTTTATTACTTTTGTAATATTCAATGACATTTATTTTTTCGCTTTTTATTTCGCTAATGAACAAAAATATATCTAGATTAAATTTTTTTTCTATCAATTTTTTATTACTCTTTAGTTTTCGCCAACCTATTTTTTTCAGCAAAGGGCAGACAAATTAAACTAGTTAGTAAGTATTCTGTACGTCCACTGGTGCCCCCTAGACTATTTGAAGCCATTTAATTTCATTTCTTTTTTATATTTTGTTGGGTCAAAGTACCAGACGAAGCGTTACAAAAGCTTTTAAAAAATAACGAAAATTACAAAATCCATAAAACGAACAATAAAGGTGAAGAAAAAAAGAGACAATAAAAAACTAATAGTAAACTTTTTTCAATAATTAATGTAAACAGAGCACTGCTGTAACTAGAATGTACCTATGTAGGTATCTATAATGACAAATCACTGTAATTTTCTTTATTCTAAAATTTGTAATCAATTCTATGATATTTTATTCCAAATTACGACTCGCTGGAATAGTAAAGTTTATATTTTGATGTATTAATATTTTGTTTATAATGGTTAACAAAGAAATACAATTTTTTCCGTGTTTCAAAAATAAACTTTGAAAAGTATTTTACTTAATTGACGAACTTTGACGAAATGCTTTTCATTTCATTTAATAATGCTTTCAGTAACCATAGAGACGACGCACCTTCTTCCATTAGTTTCACGAGATTTGTTCTTCCTTCATCCGCATCGGAACATATACTAAACACTTTTTTGCCATTTTAGACTCTTGAAGCATAATTATAACACTTAAAATTTTGCCGTTTGTTTGAGTGACAGTGGCTTGTCTAAGATGTTTTGAGTAATACTGACTGTTTGAAGCAGCTATAATAATAATTCATCTTTAAAGTTCAATTCCAGATATATGTTATAATAGAAAACAGTATTTCTTTATTCCAATTACCCTTGATACTGTTTTCTATTATAATAATAATAGTAAATGTTCATGCGTTATAGTTCGTAAGACTACATTCATAAACAGTATAATAGCTATCGTTTGCTATAATTCTTAAGAAACATTCATTGCTACGATGCTATATTAGAAAAATTGATTTTCAAACAACTGTCACCTTCGGGTCTCAAACCCGAATCTTTACACTCTCGCGACGGAATGAGTTATCAGATATTCTACGGTGCCATATCTTAACAGTTAACTTTTCATAATAAAGCACAATATTCACATCATGCGAGAGCTAATTTTAGCTTCGGTACAGCTAGACATGAACCTTCACAATAGTGAGAGTTACGAACAAATCATGATGAAATTACTTCCATTCGTTAATCCGTCCTAAGTCACAGAATATTTCTATTTCGTTAGGTCATTTTAAAGGGTAACCGTTAATTTTTTTCTGTGAGTAAATTAGCATCATTTTAATATCATATTAGTAATTTTACTAATATAATATTAAGATGTTGCAGTGGCGGATTTAACATTAGGCCCGTGATGCCCAGGCCTATGGCGACATGATTTTAGGGACGGTAAAATTTTGGAGGCGACAAAATTTCAAAAGTAAACAATGTTAAGACAGTTGAAATTTAAAAATTAATTTAATTAATTTATCAGCCGTTGTCCAAATTTACGGTTCTCAGGCTTTATTAGATCATTTATAGATGTTTAATTTCAATAATCACGTTCTCATAGAGCAAAAAGGGCGCCATCCCGTTTCATTCAGGCTTCACTGTACTTTGTATATTTTGTTTAAGATAAATGGGATTTAGCGTTCTTATCTTCGACAAAATTTTCCAGAATACACACGGCACATATTGTTTACGACCTTTCATCATATGTGCAACTGTATACACTCTGCCAGCCGAATTTTCCTTTTGTGTTGCAGGTCATAAATTCAAAGCTGAATGAAAAATCGCCTAGTGTTACGTCACTATATTTTATATAGTAGATATATATTATTGTGTCATTGACATTGTTTAGTAAAAAGGTTGCGGCACTCGAAAAGAAAGTAAAGTCAGTGATACGTCGTGGTGAAAAGAACAAAAAATATATATCAAACTTTTGACCATCAACCATCATTTCATTTTCTTTTTTGAAGTATGAGAATATTTCACCTCATGGTATGCGAACATCGAAATTCGATCATATTCGAATTTTCTCTTGTCGATATAATATTATCAAATTTTCAATTTATTTTCTTGTGGATAAATAATATTTGCAAATTTTTAATTGCTTTTCTTGTGTGGAAACGTATTTGAAAAATAGGGATTGTTTTTGTAGTGTAGAAATAATATTTGCAAAATTTCAATTGATTTTTTCGATAAGAAATAATATTTGTAAAATTTAATGAGATTTTCGTGTGTAAAAATAATGTTATTGTTATCAAATTTTCAGTTTTTTTTCTTGTGTAGTAATATTACTTATTTACCAATTTTTAATTGTTTTTAACAAAATAAAATTACTTGCAATATACTGTTTAATTGATTTTTTATTTATATAAAGACGTTTCGACTAACAGTTTTAGTCCTTTTCAATTTTCAAAACTAAAATTAAATTACAATATATAAAGACGTTTCGACTAACAGTTTTAGTCCTTTCCAATTTTCAAAACTAAAATAAAATTGTAATTTAATTTTAGTTTTGAAAATTAAAAAGGACTAAAACTGTTAGTCGAAACGTCTTTATATAAATAAAAAATCAATTGAACAGTATATTGCAAGTAATTTTATTTTGTTAATATATCTATTACTGTTGGTAGAATCAATATTATTAATTCACTTGTTTTTGTTTTGCGTAAATAATATTTGCAAATTTTAAATGAATTTTCTTGTACGAAGATAATTTTTAAAATTTTTTGAATTGATTCTTTTGTGTGGAAATAATACTTATTGGTTTTCTGATATGAAAATACTTTTTTCTGAAGTGAAAAATAGTCTTTGAGTTGCCTTTTACGCGTAGATATAGAACTGACGATATCAATCTGAAATATTTTTTATTTGTAAATTTTTAACTTCATTTTTGGTAAGTAGTTATAAATTGCAAAAAAACCCGGGTCGCAGTGCCAAAACCCTGCCGACAATATAGTGTATTTGCTTATACAGGCAGTGTGGCTTTATTACGCGAACTTAAGTTGGTTTTTGGGCAAATTTAAAAATTTGACTCCTTAATACACCTCTTAAAATAACATTTTTTTTCTTAATTGCAATATTATTATCAATCTAACTATCTACAAATTAGTGTTTTCAAAAAATGTTTAAGTCCGGTCCTGTTGGGCCGATTTTATTAAAATTTTAGGGACACTTTTTAATTGCTACTAACTAGTTAAATGTCAATTTTGAAACGATTCTGAGAATTTTTTCGGTATTTTGGGGCCCAAAAACATTTTTCAACCCCTAAAAACTACCCTTAAAATGGCCCGATTACGCCCATTTTAAATAGGCTTCTGGCAGGGATGGATTTTAATACGTGGGCCAAATTTCGTTAAAATCAATTGACTCTTTCGAAAGTTATTGCCCGTACACACACACATATATATATATATATATATATATATATATATATATATATATATACATATATATTAGTGTTGGGCATAATCGATACATTTCAATAATCCAATGAATCGAAATAATCGGTTTTTATAATCGAATGATCATTCGAATTATCGATTATGAATGCGGCCCGCAAAACCTGTGAATTCGGCCCGCGATATCGATACGATATATTATATTTTTATTAAAAAATAAATAAGTAAATAGTAAAATAAATAATACATATTACAAATAAGATACAATAAAATATTTTAATATTTTTAAAAAATTCTTACAGAACTTTAACCATACGCGTTTGTATGAATAAAATATTGTTTACTTTATATTTAAAAAATTATTGTAGTATGTCTAGTCTAGTTATTACGCATTGGTTTTGATTTTATTACGTTCTTTTTTTTTTGGGCCGCCAAAAAAATCGGGAATTTCAAATTGGCCCGCCTACGAAAAACTTTGGGAGCCCCTGGTTTAAACAAACGAAAGCACCCCCACCTCCAGTGCAACAGACTTCCCAATGTGTGCAGATGCAGAACCGAATGATATATCATTCATAATTGACAATCGACATACATACATTTCATATCTCGCTAACCATAATCGGTTCAAGTGAATGATATCTCGCTAAGCATAATCGAATCAAGCGAATGATATCTCGCTAAGCATAATCGAATCATGTGAATGATATCTCGCTAAGCATAATCGAATCAAGTGAATGATATGATGATATCTCGGTTGCCATAATCGAATGATGTATGATAATTCATAATCGACAATCGACATAGTACTGTGTCGGGATTAATAGTTAATACAAAACACATTAATAATGGAATCGCTGGTATGATTCAATACAGAAAAATAAAACGAATTCTTTATTATTATAAATTAATTATAACTCATAGATTTGTATTTAAAAAAACAATATAATCTAAATTTTTGGGTGAGAGTCTGTTCCTCCTTGCATTAGTAATGACACCAGTTTTTGAAAATATCCTTTCGGAAGGCACGGAGGTAGCTGGCGCACAGAGAGATTTTTTATGAAGCTCGTATAATTCAGGAAACAAATTTTTGTTTTCTGATCAAAAAATAAGGGGATTGGAAGAGCGAGATATATCGGGCATTGACAAATATTGTTTTATGATTGCAACGGCTTTTGTAGTAATATAGTGACAGTGAATAATAAGTAATAAGTTAATAACCGGTCACTATGAGAAATGTATGTACCGTATACACGTAATCTCAAAAGATACGCCGCCGCTCTAACTTTACGTAATGCAGTCAATGACTGGTCTACTGGAGTCTGGGAGACTGGAATGCCAAAACAGTACAACACAGTACAAACGAAAGTACCCCCACTCTTCAGTGCACGCAAATGCAGAAACCGAATGATATAATATGATATATGTCGGGATTAATTCACATACATTTCATATCTCACAATCGATTGAAGTGAATGATATCTCGCTAACAATAATCGAATGATCGATTATTTGGCCATAATCGAAATATTTCGATTATATCATTCATAATCGCCCAAGACTAATATATATATATATATATATATATATATATATATATATATATATATATATATATATATATATATATATATTATAGGCGTCATTCGGCGTTGTTCGAAAGTATTCGGAGATATTCGAATTTATTCGAAATTATTCGAAGTTCACTAAAACTTGATGTAGGGTTAATATCTTTCATTTGTAGCACCGAAGAACCATTTAAACTGAATCCGAATTTAATCGGTTGCGCGGCTAGCTTCAGCTGGGGCTGGGCCGGGGTTAGTTTTAAAAAAATTTCAAGAAAATAATCGCATAAAAAATACACAACACAATTACTAAACGCGAATAGACTATAACAAGAAAATGCCTTAAAAGGCGCTTAAAAATCCACCACCTACCACACGACACAAAGGACAGCACAAAATAACCAGTTCTCAAAATATGAATGACCGTAGAACGGCCTGAAAAATCCTACTACCTACCACTCGGAAAATTAACAATAAGACAAGACACGAAAACAAGTAGCTGACCAAAATCGGTTCTGATATTCAAAAAAAATTTACGTATTCTCCGACTGAGTTACCAGGACGCCAGGACACGAATCGTAAATAGCCACACCTAGATAGTCCAGACTAGGAAGCTTAGACCCGATTGGTTCAACTACAACCCTGGAAGAGCAAGGCATAAGACACAGTATACGAAACACTATGAATAACACGTTAAAAACTTTTGACTAGAACGCAAACACATATCTTATGGAATACTTGATCCGGGAATTATCGGACACCCGGTATATTAAATTCTTAACGTCAAGATACACTTAAGATTGGGTTGCGATAAATAGAAACAGTTCACAGAGCGATAATTAATCCGTAAATTTTCGTACACTCTGTATATAGGATCTCTGACGTCACGGGAATAAATCATGACTGAGATATGCGTAAACGACAACAAGAAAAGATAAAAAACACAGCAAAAGTAGACACGTAACTTTGTGGACACCCTGTATATTACGTCGGTGGCGTCACGGGAAGCGCTAATATTAATAACCATACAATGATAAATCCGGAAACTAATCGTAAGATCTAAAACACCATGTAGAAATGTGGCTTAACTGAGTTGAATGCCAATTCCGTAAATATTTTCTCGGTCCGGATTCCCGAACTGGATTTTTATTAGTCCGACAGGACGGTCGGTAATAGTTCGCCAAAGAAATTTTATTCACCACGGAACCGATGCACAGGAATGTTTGAAATAAAATAGAATTGTAACACAGTTCCCGAAAACTGTGGAATGTATTCCTGTATTCCAGAATCCAGATCCAACACAATTACGAAAATCTAAAAGATCCTTGATGAATAATTCACGGCAAATATTCCCTATTCGAAAAACGCTCCTAAATCAAGGTATATAATGGGCAACACGGAAAGCTCCCTAACAGCGCTCGCAACAGTAAACAACAATTGAATTTATACAAAAATCCAGGAAAATACGGGAATTACGATAAACGGGATAACATCTCTGGATAGATAAGATAAAGCTGGAGTCAACAACGAAAACTAGAACGATACACCTCCAGGTTAGCGACAGATAATAGCAATCGAAATTTGCGAGAAAAATAATTGATTATTGGCGATAATAATATATCATTTTATTTTGCTGTGTTCAAATATCTCACGCTATTCGTCTATCTGACCAGCCCAAAGGCCAGCAGGTGACTGCCGTTCAAAAATTAGAGACAAAAATACGTAGCTTATGGACAAGTTCTGTGCGAAATCTATCTTCATCTATCTCTCTTGTTACACAAAAACATAGATCCTCTGTTTCAACATCGAGCCAAATGAAACCGCTTGTAGACGGGAATTCGCGTCTCACTGTTAGAAACGCCGTCTTATCTGTCATTATACACAAATTTTTATAATATAAAATTTATAGTGCGTTCGCTTGTACTGTAATAAAAGATGTTTGCTTTAATTTTGTTGATACGCAATAAATGTTTCTTTTATTTTCATGAAAAGCAAAAACGATCTAGTGTTGCATTCGTATGTATAATGAAATTCAAACACTAAAGGGGGTCACACACGCTCAAATTTTTATTTTTCAATTTTTGAAGCCAAATGATGTCCTAGAGTTACGGGAGTTGTCGCTATGGATCCGGGTCCTCTAGACCTCGCTTTTACGACGGAAATTAGCATTCTATAATATATATATATATATATATATATATATATATATATATATATAGGGTGAGTTTTAAGTTGATGCTTTTTTTTACAGCGTGTAAAAATCAAATAGACGAGCAAATATTTCAAATAGTTTTTTTATCAAAACTCAAAAATAAGAGAGAAACAGCCTTTCGAAGTTTAAATAAATTTTATTAAATTTTCTTTAATTTTGAGGTCGGTCCTGGGGTTATATTATGTTACTATGGAAATAAGTTGTTATTGTCAAGTATGTTGGTGCTTATTTGAAACTGACATGTGTATTGTTCTGTTTTTGAGAGAATTGTGTGTGCCTCAATTATTTTTGAGAATGGCTCATGTTTATAACGATAATGAACTAGTGGACATGTTATTAATTTACGGAGAGTGTCGTCAAAATGCCGCGGGTGCATCGCGATTGTACGCAGATCGTTTCCCCAACCGGATTCATCCGAACCCTCGTACAATTATGAATGTTGTTCAAAGGTCTAGGGAAACGGGTAGTTTACGGGAGCATCGTGGAGGACGCCCAGGACGACCGAGGCATCTTAGAAATGCTCAGCGGGAGGAACACATTCTGGATTTAGTGCATGAGGATCCAACGACAAGCACTCGTGTAATCGCTTCCCAGGTTCAAGTAAGTCAGACGAAAGTTTGCAACACTCTGCACGAAAATCAGCTTCATCCTTACCACGTTCAACGGGTTCAAGCTTTGAAACCAGAGGATTTTCCACGCAGAGTCGATTTTTGCAACTGGCTTTTAGAGCAAAATGCCAACAACAACAACTTTCTAAGATCGACTTTGGGATGGATGAAGCCATGTTTACCCGCAATGGAATTAATAATTTCCGCAACACACATGTTTGGGCTGTAGAGAATCCTAAAGCTGTACGAAGAACTAATTTTCAAGTTCGATTTTCCGCTAATGTGTGGGCAGGAATTGTGAATGGCATGTTAATTGGACCATTTATTTTACCAGAGCGTTTAAACGGCGCCAACTACTTGCATTTTTTGCAAGATATTCTCCCTGGTTTGCTGGAAGATGTACCTTTAAATGTACGAGGCAACATGTGGTTATTTTAGGCGTGAAGTTCGAGATTTTTTAGATGAACAGTTTCGTAACCAGTGGATCAGTCGTGGAGGACCTGTCGCGTGGCCACCAAGATCGCCGGACCTAAACCCTTTGGATTTTTTCTTGTGGGGGTGGATGAAAAGTTTAGTCTTCAAAAGCCCGGTTAATACACGCGAAGAAATGATAGCACGAATCGAAAATGCTTCCCAAATAATTCGCGGAAGGCCCTTATCGCTACTACAAGCATGTACAGAAGCATGATTACGGCGCACGCATCTTTGTGTCCAGCAAAACGGGGACAACTTCGAACAATTTCTGTGAATACTTGATAATAAGAATTTATTTCCATAGTAACATAATATAGCCCCAGAACCGACCTCAAAATTAAAGAAAATTTAATAAAATTTATTTAAACTTCGAAAGGCTGTTTCTCTCTTATTTTTGAGTTTTGATAAAAAAAACTTTTTGAAATATTTGCTCGATTGAGAAAAAGATGGCGGATTGAGCACAGCACGCACTTTTCTCCGACTGATTTTTCCGCGTAATTCGTAATTATTGTTGTTATCGTACAATAACCAGGTATTTTTTTAACGTGTAAATTTGCATCGAATACCTGTAAGTATTAATTTTTATTTATTATTTCTAAAATTGAATTCCTTTGATTTTTTTCTTTATTATTAGTGTATTTGCCATATGGCAACATACACTATTGGCGTCGGTCGGATGGCGGGACCTAGGGGTCGGACCAAAATTTCTCGACGTTTCATAACCTCCTAAACACTTTGGCACCATTTTTAAAAATGTTTATATATATATGTATATATATATATATATATATATATATATATATATATATATATATATATATATTATATATATAGGTATATATATATGTGTGCGGGCTATAACTTTCGAAGGAGTTAATTCATTTTAACGAAATTTGGCACACATGTTGGGATCCATGACCGCACGAAGCCTATTTAAAATGGGCCTAATCGGATCAATTTAAGGGTGGCTTTTAGGGGTTGAAAAAAGTTTTTGGGCCCCAAAATACCGAAAAATATCTCAGAATCGTTTCAAAATTGAAATTTAACCCTTTAATAGCAATTAAAAAGTGCCTCTAAAATTTTAGTAAAATCGGCCCTACAGGACCGGACTTACACATTTTTTGAAAACACTAATTTGCAGATAGTGACTTATTTATTGAAGGGTGTCTTTAATTCGGTGTAGACGTTAGATTGATAATAATATTATAATTAAGAAAAAAATGTTATCTTAAGGGGTGTATTAAGGGGTTAAATTTTTTATTTTGCCCAAAAACAAACTTAATTTCACATAATAAAAGTCTAAAACCACACGGTCCTATACAAGCAAATACACTATATTGTCGGCAGGGTTTTGGCACTGCGACCCGGGTTTTTTTACTTTTGTAGTTAACTATCTCTCTGAGAATAACGCCATCTATTAAATACTATCCGTACTCAGCCGTCCTGGTTCTTTTCCAGGGCGGTAAAGCATTCAAACCCTGCAGATATGCAACCAATATTACATGTGTGATAATTTAATAAATAAAGATATCCCCCCACCACAAGAAACGCACTCTATCAACATGCAATCAACTTCCGAAATCAACAACACTGCACCCACACCGTCGCACTCACAAAATACTAATACACCAAACACTCAGACTTTTGCCAATATTGTCAGGACTCAACCGACTTTCCAGACAACAAAAAAAGATCAAGGTATAATCTTAAACTCACTAAATGGCGTAAAAATTATAGATTACATAGTAGCAGTTGCCAATTTAATACAGGGAAAAAACATAATTGCAGCCTCCAGAATTGCCAATGAAAGAATATGTATGTATTTATCCAGTAAGGAAATGGTTGATAAATTAATCAATGAAAATGACACCATTAATGTCAGTGGACAACCAGTCAACATAAGAAGAATGATAACACCCTCGAAAAGATTAATCATATCAAACATTAACCCCCTTATTCCTAACGATGTATTGGAACAAAAACTGCATAACTTGAACATACAACTAGTATCACAAATCTATTACATGCGGGCGGGTGCAACAGCACCTGACCTCGCTCACATTGTGTGTTTCAGACGCTATGTCTATATAGTGCCTGATGAAAAAAATGAAATTCCAGATTCGGTCATAATAAATTTTGATAATGACGATTACAGAATATATTTAAACATAGACGTTCAAAAATGTTACAGGTGTAATCAAACTGGACATATTTCATCAAAGTGCCCTAAACTTGATACTTCTGACAGCTTCTGTTCACACCCTTCCTATCCGCCATTAACTCCTATTCAGCCTCTTGAAACCTGTCCATCTGATGCTGAATCGCAGTCCTCTGAAAATTACGATGTTAATGAGATGCGCCCCAGAGCTCAAAAGCGTCCTCCTCCCCCCTCCACTTCCACTACTGAAACAGATCCAGATCCAATTGCTGTAACTGGAAACACGCATCCACTAGAAACTGCAGCTGAAGATTCCCTGGAAAAAGAAAGTAAAACAATTATTACATTTTTATCCTTCCGCAAACCGGAACCAAAAAAACAAAAAACAAATCAAAATGATCATGTAAAAACACCTCCGGAAAAAGTAAGTGTAACTCCCACTGACACTGCTCTACTACCATTACAACATAAAATGACTACAGTAAGGTATGTACTATCATATGACAACTTTGTACGTTTCATAAAAAAAGTTCAGAGATCTAAAGATCCGTTAACTCTAGCTCGTTCATATACAAAAGACATTGAAGGTCTTTTGGCAATGATGAAGGATCTTTATCCATTACTAAAAGACAAAAGTATGAAAACAAAATTTACAAAAATATCAAATAAGTTAAACAAACGACTTTTAACTGAAAAAGATTCCGAACAAGATATACCTCCCTCTCCAATGACCCTTTCACCAGACAACTCTGAAGACGAACAATAACATTCAATTTAATACAGTGGAATTTAAACGGTTATTTCCAACACATAACAGATCTTAGAAGATTAATATCGGACCTTGAACCTCTAATTTTTTGTTTACAAGAAACTAACTTTAAAACAACCCATACTCCCCATCTAAATAATTATAATTTTCATCGCAAAGACAGAACAAACGCAGAACATGCTAGTGGTGGGGTTGCTATATTAGTAAAAGACACTCATTACGCAGAAACAATCACCCTCGACACTGATTTTGAAGCAATCGCAATAAAACTGCATGTACCTCAGCCTTTAACAATATGTAATATATACATACCTAATAGTAAATATATTTCTGTTCAAGATATAGAAAGAATAATAAATCAGCTACCGGCACCCTTTATAATAACAGGAGACTTCAACGCTCACAGTTACCTCTGGAGTTCAAAGCAGGACAGCAGAGGAAAAGCTATGGAAAAAATACTAGACCTAGACAATATATCCCTGTTAAATGACGGGCAGCCAACACATCTCTGTTTGGCTTCAGGAGCACTTACCGGTATAGACCTTACCTTCTGCCACGCCTCCATTACTCCAATTCTTGAATGGACTGTCCTTCCAGACCTTTTTGGTAGCGACCACTTTCCAATACTTACCAATATTCCTATCCAAAACTTTGAAGCTACTTACCCACCCAAATGGAAATTACAAAACGCCGATTGGGACGCATATCAAAATGAAATATCAAACAATGTCCACAATTTCACTATAAATACTGATATAGATTCTATAGTAAAAGAATTTACTAGCCTCATCCTCAAAAGTGCAGAACGCTACATTCCACAAACAAAGCCTCGTTCCGGCCGTACTCATAATCCATGGTGGACCAGGCAATGTGAAGAAGCCATCAATAACAGTAAAACAGCGCTAAACAAATACAAAAAACATCAAAACATAGAAAATCTTATAAATTTTAAAAAACTAAGAGCTATCGCTAAAAGAACAGTAAATGAAAGCAAGAAACAAACCTGGGCAAATTTTTTTCCCAAAAATAATAAAAAGAGCAGATCTCAGCGATTATTTAATGCTGAAAATATAAATTATTTTAAATACCTTTTGTCTAAACAGGAATGGTCAGATATCCTCAAACTATCTGACACAAATTCGTCTTTTAATATGTTTTATGAAGCTGTTATATATTGTTTTCAGGTAGCATTTCCATTGCGATTGATTCCACTCATTAATAACCATTTAAAAGTTAAATGGATTACTTCCGATACCTTGAAATTAAAAAAGGATATGTTTGAAGCTTTTAATGATGCTAAAATGACAAACAATCCAAGTTTATGGATGAAATTTCGACATTTAAGATCTAAGTATAATAAGCAGATATTACTAAACAGGCAGTTGTATTACTGCGACACTCTTACTCAATCTAATAATGTTTCGAAAACCACGTGGCAAATTATAAATGCAAATACTGCCTTCAAAAATAAAAATAATAACAGCACAAACATTTCTATAAACCTACAAACAAAACTAGTTGATAATCCATCTGAAGTTGCTGAGCTTTTTAATAACTTTTTCATAAACGAAATATCCAAACTGACAGACACATTTTCCTTTAGTCGAGGTCAGTATACAAAGAAAATTAATAATATCCCCGAGGCAATCTTTTTATATCCAGTAACACGTGAGGAATTGATAATCTATATGTCAAAATGCAGTCAAAAAAATTCAAGCGGAGATGATAATTTTCCTGGGTCACTATTTAAATTTTCTTTTGAAATTTTAATTGACCCCTTATTGCACATTATAAATTTAATATTAATAAATGGCGTGTTCCCTGAACAACTAAAAACATCTAAGGTTATTCCAGTTCATAAGAAAGGACCTCAAGACGAATTAAATAATTATCGCCCTATATCTCTACAATCTGTATTCTCTAAATTAATTGAACAAGTAATATATTCAAGATTTACGAATTTTTTTGAACACTTTAATATTTTATCATCATCCCAGCATGGCTTTAGAGAAGGCAAATCCACATCCACAGCAATTTTTAATTTTATAAATGAAATATATCAATCGGTAGATTTAAAAAAATCAACAATTGGACTATTCTATGACTTATCCAAAGCTTTTGATTGCATAAACCATGAACTCCTTCTGTATAAACTAAATAAAGTCGGTATAAGAGGTGTCGCTAACAATCTAATGAGATCCTACTTATCTAATAGACAACAATATGTCTCGCTCAAATATGAGAATACGATTAAGATTGAGTCCATATCTTCCAATTCTATTTCTAATAAATGTGGAGTTCCTCAGGGATCCATACTAGGCCCTTTACTTTTTATTATTTTTATTAATGACCTGCCTCTCAACTTGACAAACTGCAATACCACTATATATGCTGATGATACGACTCAATTGATTTCGACCAAAAACATAGAAAACATTGTTCCCTCGCTTATAGTTGGCACCGTGGAAATGCAAGACTGGTGTAAACAAAACGGCTTGTTGCTAAATGTTAATAAAACTGTGTTAATGAATTTTCATTCCAATGTTAAAGAACTAGATCATTCTTATTACATCCCGTTAAATAGAGTATCCATAAAAACCGCTACTTACACCAAGTTTCTAGGTCATACAATTTCTGACACTTTAACCTGGGAGCAACACATTACTGAAACTAGTAAAAAATTGAACAAAACATGTTATTTACTATGGCAATTTCGTATAATGCTCAATAATCTTGAGATCCTCAAAACTATTTATTATTCTCACTTCCAATCAATCTGCTCTTATGGCATAATTTTTTGGGGAAAATCTTCTTCACTACAGAGAATTTTTGTCATACAAAAGAGAGCTGTTAGAATAATAACTAATTCTACACCAACCACATCTTGTAAAGAACTCTTCAAGTCTCTGAATATCTTAACCTTGCCCTGTCTCTACATTTATGAATGTCTTTGTTTTATTATGAAAAATAAAGAATTATTTGCTAGTAATAGTGATATTCATACCTGCAATACGAGGCACAGTTCTTTATTACGAGTTCCTCAGCACAGACTAACACTGTATCAAAGTGGCGTGTACTACAACTGTGTTTGTTTTTATAATAAGCTGCCTATCTCCTTAAAAAATATTAAAAATATAAATAGCTTCAAGCGAGCTGTCAAATCCTTTTTTATTTCTAAATCTTTTTATTCTATTAATGAGTATATGTCGCAATGACAATGATTATGAATTTTTGTAAAAATTTAAAAATTTGTATTTTCTTATTTATTTTTTTTTTTAAATAGTTTTATTATATTTAATGTATTAAGAAAATTATGTACCAACGACGAACCTTCCTGTTTTTACAGTGTTTTTTTATGGGTAAAATATATTATTATTATTATTATTATTATATAAATAGTATAAATTCATCAACCACTACCAAAGAGGTATGGGACAAAATAAATAGAATAAAAGGGAAACCAAAAAACTTCTACATCCCAGCTCTAAAAATTAATGACAAAACAATAACATGCTCTAAAGAAATATCGAATACACTCGGCGAAATCTATCAAAAAAATTTCAGCTCAGAAAACTACAATAAGAATTTTCTACAACTTAAATCCCAAATTGAGAAGCAACGGTTAGATCTCACCAGCAATAACAAAGAAGACTTTAATCTCCCTTTTTCAGAAAGTGAATTGGAATCGGTCCTCCAACAATGCCGAAACTCTAGCCCTGGAGGAGATAAAATTCACAATGAGTTCCTAAAAAAACTACCTCGAGCTGCTAAACACGCAATGTTACAAATCTATAACCATATATGGAAAGAAAACATATTCCCAGCAGAATGGCGAAAGAGCATAATACTTCCTATCTTGAAGGCGAATAAAGAGAAAACTAATCCAGATAATTACAGGCCCATAGCTCTTACCTCTTGTCTATGTAAAACAATGGAACGAATGGTAAACAGTAGACTCATGTGGACCTTGGAGTACCGAAAATTACTAACACCTGCACAGAGCGGCTTTAAAAAAAGCATGTCAACCATAGACCATATAATAAAACTGCAGACAGAAATATACAAATCCTATGCAACTAAGCAACATCTTTTAGCAGTTTTCTTAGACATACAGAAGGCCTACGACACAACATGGCACAGAAACATTCTTGAAACTCTGAAAGAGTGGAAAATAGTGGGCAACATGGCTCTATTCATAAAAAACTTCATAACAAAACGCAAATTCAAAGTTAGAACAGGTAATGCATTATCAGATGAATATAATCAAGAAAATGGCATTCCTCAGGGTTCGGTTCTTGGAGTCACTCTTTTTTTGATAGCCGTTAATAAAATAACAAATAATATATCTTTCCCTACAAAAATCGCTTTGTACGCTGACGACGTGGTAATGTACTGTGCTAATAAAAATCTCGAACTACTCCAAAGTGAACTAAGTTTAGCTCTTCAACAGCTTGAAAAATGGTCAACAACTACCGGCTACAAATTCTCGATTGACAAAACCAAATGTATTTTGTTTTCAAACCGCAAACGAAACATAAAACCCGCATTAACACTAAATGCTGCACGTTTACAATATGTGAAACAAATCAAATATCTAGGAGTCATTTTTGATGAAAAGTTGAGTTGGAAACCGTACATCACTCATCTAAAGAAAACCTGCAGAAAAAGCATTGATCTCATTAAAACCTTATCGCACCACACCTGGGGAAGCGACACCAAACAACTAATTCGGATATTTCAATCACTACTAAGATCGAAAATTGAGTACGCATGTATAGCGTATGCATCAGCAAAAAAAAGCACTTTAAATACGATCAACGCAATTTACAACACAGGCCTACGATTAGCTTCAGGTGCACTAAGGACCACCCCACTCGAAAGTTTCTATGCTATTACAGGCGAAATGTCCCCCGAACTACGCAGAGAGATGCTAATAGTTCAGTACTGTACCAAAATAAAACTAAATCCTGCTCATCCAAACTACCAGATGCTTATAAATCCATATTATCAGAACACATATGAACTAAATGAAAGGTTGACAAAACCCCTGGCCATAAGAAATGAGGAACTAATTCACAAATTTAACATTGAAAATATTTTACTGAAAACTAACAATCATTACAAAATGCCGCCTTGGCTGTACAAGAAACCCAACATAAACTATGATTTAACAGTATACAACAAATCAGAATCCAACCCGGCCATCATTAAATCTCATTTGAATCAAATTCTGGATCAGTATAAAGACTACATCAAAATCTATACAGATGGTGCAAAATCGGAATCGGGATCTGCATGTGCATTTGTGATCAATAAGAAACCAATAGAGATTAAACTTTCGAAATTTTCCAGTATATTTACAGCAGAACTGTTTGCACTTAAATCTAGCCTAATTGAATTTAAAAAAATATATCCGGAAAATAACAAGTGCATTATACTATGCGATTCACTCAGCGCATTACAATCCATATCGCAGCTATATCCGACAAATAGTATAATTCAAGAAATCCATAATCTACTATATGAAGTTCAAAACAGATCACAAATAGTTAGTTTCATTTGGATACCGTCCCATATCGGCATATATGGCAATGAATTAGCCGATACGCATGCCAAACATGCAATAATATCTGGTACCATAGCTGCTGATGAAAATACAATAAATGACGACTTAAAAAACTACATCAAATATCAAACAAAAGCATGCTGGTCTGAAAAATGGTCTAACACCGAGGGCAATAAATTAAGGGAAGTAAAATCAGACACAAAACTTTTGGTCAAATCCCATACCCCTGAAAAGAAAAGAAGAGATAGCTCTAGTAAGACTTAGAACTGGGCACAGCAAACTAACACATAACTACATCTTTAAGAAAGAAAATATACCAACTTGTAATATGTGTCATGTCCAACTAAGTGTGAAGCATATTCTTGAAGATTGCATTAAATATTTTCAGGCCAGATACGACTGCTCACTGTCCGAAAATATAAAAGAAATATTAAATAATACACAAACTAGTACTAATAAAATAATCAAATTTCTGCAGCAAACTGGACTTACCGATCAGCTCTAACCATGGAATCGCTACCTCACCATTTCCTCCCTAATTCATCCCCAATCAATTACCCAGTGCTCTTGTCAAATACCTAAAAAGAAAAAAAAAAGAAAATTAAAATTCAAAAATAATATTCAAACTAATATATAAATATATATCTTGAACATTCTTACTGGCATAATATACCATTAATAATTAATCTTTGTACTTACCTTTTACTTACCTGCTGTATATTTTTCATACCATGGTGAATCGTTTACCAATGTTATATATATCTTAACTCTATGTATTTCTATGTAATACTATGTATTTTGTTTTGTTTTGTGCTAATGACCACAGTTGTCGAAGCACTTTTTTTTGTAAAAAAAAAAAAAAAAAATATTTGCTCGTCTATTTGATTTTTACACGCTGTAAAAAAAAAGCATCAACTTAAAACTGACCCTGTATATATAAATATATATATACACATATATATATATATATATATATATATATATATATATATATATATATATATATATATATATATATATATATATATATAACATTTTTAAAAATGGTGCCAAAGTGTTTAGGAGGTTATGAAACGTCGAGAAATTTTGGTCAGATCCCTAGGTCCCGCCATACGACCGATGCCAATAGTGTATGTTGCCATATGGCAAATACACTAATAACAAATTGATGCCGTCACAAACGGTATCTCTAGTTATTCTAAGCCTTAGTATAGATGCCAAAGACCTCAGTTGTCGAGCGTTTATAATCTACAATATAATCTCTCAAGCCTTAGATTTTAATTCATTAGTTTCTGACGTCCCGTCACAAGAATAAATAAAAACCAGAAGCATAACTGGGAGGCGACGTCTTTGGTGTGTCCACTGACGGATATGTGACTTTGGTTCTAAGTATAATAGATGAAATTGTATTGCTTTTCCATAGCCGCACTTAATTTATATATTTACAGTTTCTTCTTAATCTGTCTTACAATCGGAGCAAGCACAGTTTTAAAATGAAAAAAACAAGTATCTAGAAAAAGTAACTAAATAAAATGTCTTATTAAACATGACGCGTAAGAAAAAATTTGCTGTAAACCTTTAAGAATTCGGGACAGTACAGCACTAGCCATTTCAGGATAGAATCCACAGATTCTCTCCTGAGGTCACAAAAACACGTAAAGCTCCTAATAGAGAGTTCTACTTCTGGTTATTTATTTATTCTTGTGACCGCGTCATAGAGATTTTATGTCGCAATTGTTGAACCATTAAGTAACAATTGCGACACTATAAACCTCTGTGTCGTCAGAAATAATAGACTGTTGATAGTGTGAAAAACAAACATTATTTAAGCTAATCTATTTTCATTTCCAGCTGACACACATAAATAATATATTTTGCGTAACAAGAAAGGAAACTTTATTAAGAAAAAATATTCGGACCGTCAGTGGAAACTTTCCACAATAAAGTAATAAAACTTGTATAGAGATATGGGCTATTTTTTTAGCTTCATATTTCATGCGATTCTTTATAAGAACATACATAGAACAAAAATAAAGATTACAACGGGTAACCGGGGACCCGAAAAGGATTGGGTACCCGAGTAATAGATTCTGAAAGCTTCCGCCACGCTTTTTCATATCCCATTGGAATTATTCCTGCCTAATAACAAATGTTGTGTCGTTTCGTTTTATAGTAATGGGATGATGACGTTAACCGGTGGACCTGTCAATTGATTGCGTAGCAACGTCTGTTGTTTATAAGTAGACTTTAATGATAGTACTTAACAATTGTCAAAAAATCAAAAGACAGAATATTGATATTATTTGTAATATTATTTGTAATATTTAATTTATTATAAATTGGCGGGTAAACATCGAGTGTTTCTTTCGGGTACTCGATTTCAAACATGAAAGCGCTTCGTCGTTCAATCTACTTACATAGGACAAAACTAGAACAAACATTCTATACATAGAATATATCAAGTTTCACTAAGGAAAACTTTGTTAAGTAAACTTCATTCGCAATTCACAGCTCTTCATGAAAAATATTTATACAAAATATTGTATGTACATAGATAGCTTTCCGGTCGGAAAATCAACGATATATCGACATTTGCAATAATATTGACTTAAGCGGAATAACTACTACGACAACTTTTTGTTTCTGTTTTGTAAAGAATTGGTAGAGTCGAAAAACCGAGTGTCCAATCTAAAGTCACATTTTGTTTGTGGTTTGCGACATGGCGGCTGGATGCATCTGTATTTTTCGTTACAATGACCTCAAGAAAAATGCATCGACTTGTTTTTTCTTTTCAATGTTTGACCCAGTAAGACAGTAAGGCAATAGTTTAGCTCAAAGTCATATGGGAAAAATGTTACATAGTTAGTTTATTCTGGAAGCATTACCACAAAAGATTGCATAAGATTTTTCATATAAATTAAAAATTTCATAACTGTTTTTCATGCATTTTGTATGCACACAAACATTCAAATGCTCATAATATAGAGCTATAAGAGCGATAAGGGATATCATATCGAGAACAATCACCTTAAATTTACTAAAAACAAACGTGAAATGAAAAGAGAACCGTCAGTAGTCAGTATTAGTATAAATCTTCACGTTTGTTTTGGCTGAATTGCTGTCCAAAATTATTAATTTCAATATTTGTTTTGATAATTTATTTAAATTCAAAAATATTATTTTTTTCTGATATTAACAAAAATGAGAAAAGGCAATGTCGTGGGACATAATATGACTAAGGTAAAGTTAAAAAGATTTAACGAAACGTCGCAGTTTTTTAATTTAGTTTAACTATATTTGAATTGTCCAATTTCCCGTTAAAAAATAAAAAAAACTTACTAATTATAATGGACGTGAACAATATTGAGAGTAGATAATAGATTTAGTGCGATGATGGATTTCCAATTTCGGTTAAATCGATTAAGTCTTTTGCAAGTTAAAGGCATTCCCAAAAATTGTGAAAATTGTTCATTATGAATTATGATGTAAAATGTGGAGATTTATGGATATATTATGTGCCAACAGGTATTTGTTATTCAAGGAAAATAAGAACTAAATAGATTTCGGGTACCCCGCGAATCGGACAATAGTTACGCCACTGCGCCAGTTGATGGCTAGGTTTCTTCTACAGGCATGAGTCGCCGCTGACATAGCAAATACATCAGCGTTGCCAGATTTTTTTTTTGCCAAGGCGGGATTTTGGAACTTTTTGAGTGAAAAAAGCGGGATTCTTTCGTCGAAAGCGGGACATAGTAAAAAACGTATATAATCAGAAGTTTTTAAATATTTATCTTTTTATTTGAGTTCAAATTACGTTTACGTGACAATAGATAGCAAAAATAGCCATAGAAAATGTATTTTAATAAAAATATGATATTTTAAATTAGATTTACCCTATCGTTAAATAGTTGAATCTTATTCGTCTTCTGAATAAAAAAAAATAAAAAAAAACAGAAATCAAAATCAAAAAAGTTTTATTCATTAGAAAAATATGGCGTTTCAAACAATACTCTGAGGAGTGAGTGTTACAAATTGCAACTTACAATAAGAGAATAATTATTTATGCACGGTCGAGTTATCCCCGAAAAGCGGGACTGAGCCTGTCCCGCTCGGGACATTTAATTTTGATTTAAAAATCGGGACGTCCCACCAAAATCGGGACGTCTGGCAACGCTGAAATACATCCATATACAATAAATTTTAATATTCAAAGTGGTGCATTATTAGTTAATAATTTTATGTAAATTGCAATATGACGTTAATTTTAATTGGGAAAACGCATCTAATTACCAAAATTAATTGTTTCACTGGTACCAGACCGTTAACTATTGCTATTTATGATATTGGATCGTACCACTGGGTGAAATAAATTGATCATTTCTTTTCTGAAAGTGAAAACGCCCGGCTCAACGTAGGAACATAGGAATCAGATAGTCTGATCTGCATGGGGCCACGATAGATTTATTCAGTCATAAAAGAAATATTTAGAGATCTTAATTTATTGCGCTTTTTCAGATATAATAATTTAAAACCTAATTAAACTCGTATTTGTAGTAGTTGTTGTAGTATCACACCGGCTCAATGTATTTCTAATTTACGTATTTTAGACTCCGGGTTGAAAAAAAATCGAGTGTGTCGGGATCACACTCGGTAGAAGTGAAACTTAATAATAGATAAATAATAAATTAAAGTACTGTAAAAATGGCTCAAGCATTGTTTTGCACTCTGTTTCTGTACATTTTTTTGTAGATTTTTTCGCAAGATTTAATATCTGCCTTCCTGAAATTGTAATTATCTCTTAGCAAAAGTTATTATTTATTATAGAAAATAATTATTTACTGTTCATATAATATAAAGGTTTTATACAAGCAAGTGACTTTATATTAAAACGATAGGCATAATGTCATTACCAACTAAATACATAGTACATTTTTTGCACGTACGTCCTTATAAAATAGCTGATTTTCACATCATAATAAGTATATTTGTAATATTTTTGACTTTTAACGTTGGTATCATATTATGTGGACTCTTTAAGAAAGAAACATCTACTATGCTCATATATATATCCTATTATTGGATTGATAAAATCGAATTACTTTTATTTTTTATCGTTTCATGTGTTGCCTAGGATTATAATCTACAGACTCTTAATGTTTACATGAGATATCCAAAAGATATACCGATATAACTTGCGATGAACAGTTTGACGATTGCCGGTTTGTCTATGTTGCTCTGGAAGTGGCTTTCTAAGAAGAATATGTTTTGAAAGCTTATCTCACTATCCATTCCTAAGGTAGAGATCAGTGATCGCTTTCGTCATTAATTTCCGTGGACCGTGACAGAAAATTCTGGATACCCCGAACTATGAAGTTTCACTTCAGTTAATTAGTAGTATTCATAGTACATTATGATTATCTCGGAATACAGTTATTAGTAGGGTAAATTTAATATTTCGAAATTGAATATCCACATGGAATGTATGATGCATTTCAAAATGAAATTGTATTGTCGATCTTCCATTGTTTCTAGGTTCCTTTGTTATGCAAGTGTATATTGAATGGTTTTGTCGGCCCTCGCGCATTATTATGTTTAGACTGAATTTAATTAAGAGCCAACGTATTTCGTATTCCGTGCGCACTTCAACCACAAACAGGAAATTCATATATTGATCTATTACGTTTAAATTTAGCTGTCTCTCTCTCGACCATCCTCCTTGTGCCATACAAGAATTGAGATGTCATATCAATTGACACTGAATGAATATAAGTATAGCAAAAACGTATAAAATTACATCTTCTGTGTTTGGTGTTGTCGTCAGAAGTGTTTGTTACAGGATTTAAATAAATGTTTACGTTTCGATATTGTAGAAACCGTTTGAAACAATTGTTTGTAATACTTCTGTGTAAAATTGATCTCCTTCGAAATCATAAAAACAGAACAACAGAATTGTGCAATTTGTTTATCTGGATTTGTCAGAATTTTACTTAGAGTTAATTGCTTATTCTTATTAACATGATCTGACACTATCATTATTTGTGTTTTCGTTAAATGGAAACTTCCTAATTAATAATAATTATAATGCGTTTAACGTCCGTTTTTCGACTTTATGTCATAACAGACGCCATTCGCACCATTACTATTTTTTCATCTACCACTTCCCGTTATTTTCTACATTTTTTACAACTTCAACTTATGTAATAGCAATGAGCGAATGAAGGAATTATAGGAAATTAGGATAAGGTAGGTAATTTTTGAACTAGGAGTTTGATAGGTAATCGGCCATGGCCTCAAATAAGGAACCATCTCGATATTTATCTGGAATTAATTGAGGGAAACCATGGAAAACCTCAATCAAGATGGCCGATACAGGAATTACCGTTTCTCGGCGAGAGGCAGTAGGAAAAAGACCCAGCCACATCTGCCCCCGCCGGGATTCCACCACTACTCTACCCAGCTCGGTGAAACTTCCTAATTACGAACGATTGTTTACGAAATATAAGGCTGGCTCTCCATTCGAAAATGTATGTAAAACCTCTATTTTTTAGAACCCTTGCAGAATCTGGCAAACTATTTTGTACCCATTTGTAAACGTGCTAACTGTATCGTATATTTATAAATTATGGATGTGGAAAGCTGGGGCGGTGTTTAGACTGTTAAAAATGATTTATTTCTTTATCCTCCTGCCACTTTTTAGAACAATGTCGGTCAATTTTCATATTCATATTCAGCTGACTTTTAAAGTATGCTAGCCTTCAGTAAATCATAATAAAGCAAGTCTGTAGCCACAGTTAATTTCATATTTAACCATGAATTGTTTCAGTGAAATACTTTTAAAGTTGTATTTACTTTTCAAATGTTTTTCGCAGGCTCAGACTGGCCACGATTATTTTGCTGGACAATTACTAAGCCTGATCCCAGCTCCAAGTCCATTATTACTATGTAAATACCTTTCTTGCTCCAATCCAAAATTTCTACTGTAGTGAATTAGTGAAATGTCACCAAAATGTGTTGCGAAAGTGACGTTTGTGGTTGACAGTTTTACAGATTTTATTGTATAACAAAATGTGCTTCAATCTAATATCATTGAGTTTTTTTTCCACATGATGACGCCATTTTTAGTGTATTTGCCATATGGCAACATACACTATTGGCGTCGGTCGGATGGCGGGACCTAGGGGTCGGACCAAAATTTCTCGACGTTTCATAACCTCCTAAACACTTTGGCACCATTTTTAAAAATGTTTATATATATATTTATATATATATAATTAATTGATTTCAATTAAATTTGGCCCACGTGTTGAAATACATCACCGCAAGATGCCTATTTAAAATGGGCCTAATCGGGCCATTTTAAGGGTAGTTTTTAGGGGTTGTAAAATGTTTTTGGGCCCCAAAATACTGAAGAAATTCTTCGAATGGTTTCAAAATTGAAATTTAACCCTCTGGTAGTAATTAAAACGTGTCCCTAAAATTTTGATAAAATCGGCCGGACAGAACCGGAATTACAAATTTTATGAAAACACTAATTTGTAGATATTTATTTACTGAACGGTGTATTTAATTCGGTACACTCGTTAGATTGTTAATAATATTGCAATTAAGAAAAAAAAAATTTAAGGGGTGTATTAAGGGGTTAAATTTTTTATTTTGCCCAAAAACGAATTTAAGTTCATATAATACAGCCACACTACCTGCATTAGCAAATACACTATATTGTCGGCAGGGTTTTGGCACTGCGACCCGGGTTTTTTTAATAATATTATGTTTGGTTCCACAAGAACATGGAATTTTGTATGTCAAACAAGACTGTTAATGAAGCGAGACAGGGTCTTTCAACCTACTATAAACAGATTTGACAGTCTTTAGATTATAGAAAGCTAATTTACCTCATCTTGATCTAATACATTTATCTATACTAGATCTTTTTTATTATCCTTATGGCTAATCCGGTGCTTGGTTGACACCGATTGAGAAACACTGATGTAGATTGCTTAAAATCTCATATTTCACAAATGCTCTTCATACTTGAGCATAACTGCACTGTATGAAAGCAAAATGTCTTCAGTATTTGCCATAAAAGTGTTCCTCAAAACGACACAAGCGGCGTTGTCTGTCATTATTGAACAGATAAAAAACAGTTGATGCGTTTTAAATCACGTCTTACTTTATCTATGAGCACACTTTGATTTTGTTTATTATGTTAAATAATAACAACTGAGCATCTGTTATATTCACGTGATTTGAGAATTGGGATTTCGAATTTATTGCTCTCCCTTATGAAATTCGGTGTATGTTTTTAATGACACTTTAAGTTAAACAAATGAAAAGATCGCTAGCTAACAGCATGACACGAAAAATGTCTTTTTAAACAATATAAATTTTTTTAAAAAGATCTTTTAATGTGACTTTTTATTAAAATTTACTAAAACGGAAAAAAAATTATAAGTTAGATTCACAATTATAAAATCCTGCGCTATAAATGCTTGTATATTTTCAAAGAATTTCAAAACTAAAAACAAACCCGGGTCGCAGTGCCAAAACCCTGCCGACAATATAATGTATTTGCTGATATAGGCAGTGTGGCTTTATTATGCGAACTTAAGTTGGTTTTTGGGCAAAATAAAAAATTTTACTCCTTAATACAGCCCTTAAAATAACATTTTTTTTCTTAATTGCAATATTATTATCAATCGAACCTCTATACCAAATTATATGCAACTTTCAGTAAATAATTCACTATCTGGAAACTAGTGTTTTCATAAAATTTGTAAGTCCGGTCCTGTCGGGCCGATTTTAATAAAATTTTAGGGACTCTTTTTAATTACTACCAGAGGGCTAAGCGATTCGGAGAATTTTTTCGGTATTTTGGGGCCCAAAAACATTTTTCAACCCCCAAAAACTACCCTTAAAATAGCCCGATTAGGCCCATTTTAAATAAGCTTCTTGCGGTGATGGATTTCAACACGTGGGCCAAATTTCGTTAAAATCAATTAACTCTTTCGAAAGTTATTGCCCGCACACACACACACACACACATATATATATATTAGTGTTGGGCATAATCGATACATTTCAATAATCGAATGAATCGAAATAATCGGTTTTTATAATCGAATGATCATTCGAATTATCGATTATGAATGATTTGAATTATCGATTATGAATGCGGCCCGCAAAACCTGTGAATTCGGCCCGCGATATCGATACGATATATTATATTTTTATTAAAAAATAAATAAGTAAATAGTAAAATAAATAATACATATTACAAATAAGATACAATAAAATATTTTAATATTTTTAAAAAATTCTTACAGAACTTTAACCATACGCGTTTGTATGAATAAAATATTGTTTACTTTATATTTAAAAAATTATTGTAGTATGTCTAGTCTAGTTATTACGCATTGGTTTTGATTTTATTACGTTCTTTTTTTTTGGCCCGCCAAAAAAATCGGGAATATCAAATTGGCCCGCCTACGAAAAACTTTGGGAGCCCCTGGTTTAAACAAACGAAAGCACCCCCACCTCCAGTGCAACAGACTTCCCAATGTGTGCAGATGCAGAACCGAATGATATATCATTCATAATCGACAATCGACATACATACATTTCATATCTCGCTAACCATAATCGGTTCAAGTGAATGATATCTCGCTAAGCATAATCGAATCAAGCGAATGATATCTCGCTAAGCATAATCGAATCATGTGAATGATATCTCGCTAAGCATAATCGAATCAAGTGAATGATATGATGATATCTCGGTTGCCATAATCGAATGATGTATGATAATTCATAATCGACAATCGACATAGTACTGTGTCGGGATTAATAGTTAATACAAAACACATTAATAATGGAATCGCTGGTATGATTCAATACAAAAAAATAAAACGAATTCTTTATTATTATAAATTAATTATAACTCATAGATTTGTATTTAAAAAAACAATATAATCTAAATTTTTGGGTGAGAGTCTGTTCCTCCTTGCATTAGTAATGACACCAGTTTTTGAAAATATCCTTTCGGAAGGCACGGAGGTAGCTGGCGCACAGAGAGATTTTTTATGAAGCTCGTATAATTCAGGAAACAAATTTTTGTTTTCTGATCAAAAAATAAGGGGATTGGAAGAGCGAGATATATCGGGCATTGACAAATATTGTTTTATGATTGCAACGGCTTTTGTAGTAATATAGTGACAGTGAATAATAAGTAATAAGTTAATAACCGGTCACTATGAGAAATGTATGTACCGTATACACGTAATCTCAAAAGATACGCCGCCGCTCTAACTTTAAGTAATGCAGTCAATGACTGGTCTACTGGAGTCTGGGAGACTGGAATGCCAAAACAGTACAAACGAAAGTACCCCCACTCTTCAGTGCACGCAAATGCAGAAACCGAATGATATAATATGATATATGTCGGGATTAATTCACATACATTTCATATCTCACAATCGATTGAAGTGAATGATATCTCGCTAACAATAATCGTTTCAAACGAATGATATCTCGGTTAACATAATCGAATGATCGATTATTTGGCCATAATCGAAATATTTCGATTATATCATTCATAATCGCCCAAGACTAATATATATATATATATATATATATATATATATATATATATATATATATATATACACGTATATATAAAGGGTGATTTTTTAAGAGTGTCCGAACTTCTATCCGAGAAGGCTGTGAAATGAACTGTCACTTTTCGCGCTTGTAGTGTCAGAATTATTCAGTATAGTCTGGCAAATCATTATGGAAAGAATAACACCAGAGCAACGCTTGCAAATTGTCCAAATTTATTATCAAAACCAGTGTTCTGTGCGCCAAACTTATCGAGCACTTCGTGAATTCTATGGTGCCCATAATCGCCCAACCGAACGATGTATTCGCCGAATTATAGACAAATTTCGAACGCAATTTACATTACTCGATATTAAAACAAAAACCAGACAAAAAACTGTGCGTTCCCAAGAAAATGTCGCCGCTGTAGCTGCCAGTGTTGATGAAGACCCAAATTTGTCAATTCGTAGACGTTCGCAAGAAGTTTGGCTTTGTTATTCGACTATGTGGACAATTTTGACTAAAGATCTTGGTCTGGTGCCTTACAAGATCCAGCTTACCCAAGAACTTAAGCCGCAACAAGATCATCGTTTGCGTCGTACGTTCGCTGAATGGTCTCTTAGTCAATTGCAACTTGATCCAGAATTTAACCGCAAAATTTTGTTCAGCGACGAAGCTCATTTTTGGTTAAACGGTTACGTCAATAAACAGAATTGCCGTATTTGGAGTGAAAATAATCCCAAAATGATTCAACAATTGCCGTTGCATCCAGAGAAATGCACGGTATGGTGTGGATTATACGCCGGTGGCATTATTGGGCCGTATTTTTTTAAAAATGGAGCTGGAAACCGCGTGACAGTTAATGGGGATCGTTACAGAGCAATGATTAATGATTATTTAATTCCAAATTTGAATGGTATTGATTTGGACGGGATGTGGTTCCAACAGGACGGAGCCACATGTCATACAGCCAACGCAACAATGGATTTATTGAGGGAAGAATTCGGTGAGAAAATTATTTCGAGGAATGGACCTGTCAACTGGCCCCCAAGGTCGTGTGATTTAACGCCATTAGATTATTTTCTGTGGGGTTACGTTAAATCTTTGGTCTATGCCGATAAACCGGCAAATATTGACGCATTGGAACACAACATAACGCGGACAATTGCAGACATAAGTCCCCAATTGTTTGAAAAAGTGGTCGGAAATTGGATTGACAGAATGCGCTTTGTTAGAAGAAGCCGCGGCGGACATTTGACCGAAATTATTTTCAAACATTAATGCCATTAAATGTTATTTCACATAAAATCAATAGTTTAGAGATATCTAATATGGTTGTTGTTTAATTTGAATTTAAAGTTCGGACACTCTTAAAAAATCACCCTTTATATACGTATATATATACGTATATATATATATATATTTATATATATATATATATATATATATATATATATATATATATATATATATATATATACATATATGTATATATAAACATTTTTAAAAATGGTGCCAAAGTGTTTAGGAGCTTATGAAATGTCGAGAAAATTTGGTTCGACCCCTAGGTCCCGCCATCCGACCGATGCCAATAGTGTATGTTGCCATATGGCAAATACACTAAAAATAAGATGAAAGATACCAATTACTATAAAGAATAACAATATAGCGTATTTGTTAATACAGGCAGTGTGACGATTATGTGAGTTTATATTTGTTTTTGGACAAAAAAATTCAACCCCTTAATACACTCCTTAGAATAACATTTTTCATAATTTCAATATTTCGTCTCTGTTTTATCAATTCATCATTTTATTTAATTATATACAATATATACAACCTTCAGTAAGTATAATTCTCTATCCTCAAACAAGTGTTTTCATAAAGTCCTGTCAAACCGATTATATTTAATTTTAAGAATCACCTTTTAATTGATACTAAAAGATTAAATTTCAATTGTGGATCAATTTCGAGAATATTTTTGGAGTTTTTGGGTCCCAAAACAATATTTAGCTTTTAAATACAACCCTTAAAATGGTGCGATTACGTCCATTTTAAATAGGCTTTGTACGGTTGTGAATTTCATCATGTAGGTCGAATTTTGTTAAAATCAATTAACTCGTTCGAATGTTATATACACATATATAAACAATTCCATAAAATGGTGCCAAGCTACTTAGAATAATGAGAAATTTTGGTCCGACCGCTAGGTCCCGCCATCCGACCGACGCTAATAGTGTATGTGTCATATATGGCAAATACACTAATGACCATGAGCTCTCACTTCCACAGCTAAGCAAATTTTTTGTTATTCATTTCGTATGTTTTATTCTGAACGTGCCTTTAGCTCAGTAGAATTCATCTGTGCTCAACTGTTAGATATTTCTGTATAACTAGCTTTTAATTAATTTTGTTAACAAATAAATAATGTAGCAAGTAAATATTGAAACAAATAACGGTAAAATTATGCAATTAATTGTATTGTTATTGGTATATAATGGCTTTGAATATTTAATGCTGCTATTAGTATTTAGAGAAAGCCAGAGTGCAAAATGTGACCACAAGGCAAATTGGAATATGTAGATTTTTTCCAAATGGTAAGATTTTTAGAAACTCAACTTTTAGTTAAATATACCGGGGAATTTATAATCCTGATAGTTCTTTTCCCACCACCACATGTTAATTTTTCAATATTTAAACTTCTCTTTTAAATGTTAGAACCCAAATATGAGAATATTGTATTATCATTGAAGCTATAATAATATATGCCTGTACAGTTTCATATCAATTGGGTTTTTGAATTATTTTTTTTTTACATAAATGGAAAGATCACATACAAGTTTTATAGCGAAACTACTTTTATTATTTTGTTTAATTTCATAATGAAAAAGTTATATTTGTTTTAAAAATAATGTTTAAGCTAAGATCCGATAACGTGCCAAAAACCTCTGGGACGTCAAAATGTTTTTATGGTCATGGTTGCCATGGTTACATTGATAGTATGTATTATAAAGCCATACACAAATACACAACATTTATCATTTTGACGTCACAAACATTCCTGGTACGTTTTGTAATCACGTGATATCTTCTGAAGTTTTATACATTTTAATTAATTTGTTATTAATTACCTATGGCTTAAATTTTTTTTTCTTTTCGTTCTTCAATATTATTTACGATATATTATTTAAAAAATAATAAAAAAATAGTTTTTTTTTAATTCAAATACTCAATTAGATAAGTGGAGATAGGTTAAAAATTCGTTGCAAGATTTCAACCGTATATAAAAGCTTGTAATGGATTCGTACCACATTTTTTTCGTTGGAATCTAACTTGTAACTGGATAATAAAACGTTTTTTGTGATTTTTTTGAAGAACTTTTTTACGATAAAAATATTCCCAAAAGTATATTTTTTTCGATATAATTTTGAACATAGAGCCATGTGGGTATAAATGACATCACATGCGGTCGGCCCCGTGATTGGCTGTTTGTTGTTGAACCTACTACGTCACGTCCACTGAACTACCACATTGAAAGCAAACTATAAGATAAAGAAAGTAGACAATCAGCTATTGTGTTTTTTGTTAAATGATCACATTTTTTTCAAATCTTGTTTGCAATGAAGAGGGAGAATTTAAGGACGAAAAGTTAGTTCACGTTATTTCTTTATGTACGTTGTTCAAGATAATCATGTTTTGATACAACAATTCTACTATTTTCATCATAAACCGAGGCCATATTCGTACGCAGTCTGGTTTAACACGTTCCCAACGTTGACCATGGGCGAGTAGTGTGGCCGCTGCACGATTGGCAATGATCGTTAAAGGCTGGTTCAAGAGAATGACAGATACTTTCCATGCTTTAACCCGAAGGAGTCGCCTTGCTGGAGGGTTTTCTCATCCATTTGGCCACACATTGGTCGAAGATGACATAAAATCCATGAAATAAGTGAATATAGTATACATAATAACAGAAAACATATTTTATTTGAATAAAAATATTTTGATAACACGTATTTTGCATTTAGTATCTATCTAATTGATTTTATGACCAATAAATGTATTTGTCAAAAACTTAAAAAAAAAAAATATTAACCTCCTTCAAAAAAATCACTAAAAAGATGAAAATAATGAAATTTTGAGGTCGGAGCTAATTTCGTTACAAAAACTTTTAATTACATATCTACTTTTATTAAATAGGCGCCGACCACAAAATTTCATGTGATTTTTTTGTAATGAAATTAGCTCCGACCTTAAAATTTTATTATTTTCATCTTTTTAGTGATTTTTTTGAAGGAGGTTAATATTTTTTTTTAAAGTTTTTTTATTTTTTACTTTTTAATGATGGTTTTGATTTGGCACATTTTTAAAAACTATTGAACCGATTTAAGTAAAATTTATCTGGAATCACCCTGAAGATGTGCCCTATTAAATAAGAAAAGAATCATCATAATCTCTTTACAAATGTTGGATATATGAGGTAGCATACATTAAAAAATATGTTTTTTTGACGTCATTTAAAAACGGATGAACCCATTTTAATAAAAACTATATGAGACCACCTGGGATGTATACCCTTTCAAACAAAAAAATAATTTTCCAAATCGGTTCAGGCGTTTGCGAGTAAGTCGGTTAATTATATAACCAAACTAAACATTTTGTATTTAAAATAGAAAAACAATAAGATATCGGTATTTGGTATTTATATATAAATTACTTTTAAAATACTATTTTGTACATCTCTGTGTGTATGTAGTATGAACATACAGTTTTGATATTGAAAGATAAATTGTTTAATCAAATTATAATTATAATTAACAACTACATATATCTATAGAATCTAACTCTTTATGAGTGAGGGTTTAACTAAATAATTATTGAAGGTTATTAATAATTTTAGTGTTATTACCCACTGCAAAATACACTCGGACTAGTGTATTTTAAACATCATCTATTTTATTCTATGTTTCGTAGTCCAAGATTAATGAATTTGTAATTATTATTGTTATTTTGTAATTATGTCGTGTACTTTTTAATGTAAAAGATGCTTTATATGCAAAAGGTCGAAAAGCATACAATTGTCGTTTTTTGTTTGAAATTAATTTTCAGCAAACATTGCACAAGAACGAAATTGGAATAAATGCTATTTAATGATAAAGATTACACAGTTCCAACTGCGAGTTCAACAAATGTGTTTCCCGTACGTTTCATTGTCTTGTTTATTTAACTATTGTCTAAAATGCAAAATGTGTCAAGTACCAATTCCGTTTGTACACAGAGTGTTCCATATTTGCAGTTATTCGGAAACACGAAATCAATTTATCAATATCCCGTCCCCGTCACTTTCTATGTGAAAGAGTAGGGACTCACCAACGGGATAAAATGAAAGCAATTTATCGGCGATATACTCAACTTGCATTATCTGAACGATCCGAGCGATCTGCGCGAAAGCCCGTTCTGAGCAGTATAATACTAATATCGCCTGTAAATACGCAGGAGATGTTTAATGTCAAATTCGTGGGTGTCGTGTTTATACGATTTCACTTTAATGGAGTGACAGATAAATGAATTAATGATATTGTAGCGCTCCCCCGATTGTTACGCCACTGGAAATGACACAGGCTTCTCGAACAAGCGTTTCTGAAATGATCGAGAACGGGATGTACACGCCTATAAATACCGCGCATGGGGGGCGCGACATTCATTCAGTCAGTGAGTGAGTCGAAGCGTCACAACAGAAGCGGTCATGCGGCGTACAGCAGATATAAATCATAGTTACATAAATAAGAATGCATAATATATATATGGAAAATAAATAAATAATAAAAAAAAAATAATAAATAAAAATAATTACGGTGTGTGTTTGTGTGTGTTAATAATCGTGTTTGTGGAAATAGTCATTGTTGTGTTATTATTTATAAGAAAGAATCCGTTTATTTTTCATTGTTAGTTTCTTTTTGTCATCGTTATTAGAGAAGTACTTTTTAGTTTATTTGTTTTGTATTTATTTCGTTTGTTGAAAATAAATCAGTTTTAAACCACCGCACAGAACAGTTTTGTTACAATATTAAGTACAATTTTGAGAGTAATTTCAAGGAATATTTATAAAAAAAGTTACTAATATTTTTAGATTACAGTAGAAAACATCCAGAGTGCGTATTATATTTGCAAAGCTGGTTTAAATGTAAACACATATTTGATTAATTTTAAGTACTACATAAAATAACCCAAGAGTAATGATCGAAAATGCATTTGCTTGCACCTTTAATTTGAAATCTACGAGTTAACTGTCTAAAATGTTGCCTCGTGTGCGGGTGCCCTATTGGTCAGATCGCCGATATTGCCAACATTACCTACTGACTTTAATTGCTGTTGCGTTGTCTCGTTTACGAAGGGCCTTATTTGCCTCTAGCCGTAATCCGTCCGTAAGTCTCTCACAGTTGAATTACTCTGGACTAAATAAAGGTATCAAACTTAAATTTGGCATAGTTATGGAGCTTATATCTCATATATTGCAATACTCAGAAACTAATAGTAGTTTATGTATCCACAGTTACACGAATCACAAAAGCATTATAATCGAAATACATATTAATTTTTTTGCACGTACCTGTCATACAATAGCTGATTTTCACTTCATAATATAATGAGTATAGGTAGGTTCAGTATTGGAATCTATTTGGGTCGGTCACAAAAACTACACCTACTTTGCAGTCTCTGTTACTTATATAGTTTTTTGCTTTTCGAGACGATTATTGTATTAGTAAGATTTTTTGTTTTACTTTACGCCCTAGTACGAAATGAATCATTTTACTGCCATGGGGGGGGCATGACAAGCAGCTAATTTATATGGGGTAAGTGGTAAAGTTTGGCATTCTAAATAAAATATCTTTGTATTCGGTCATGTAGGGTAACGTTTGAAAGGAGTTTTCTTAAGAATTCAAAACTATAAATTTATGTTTTTGGAAAAACGTATCTTGAAAACAGATTCCACCGCTATTACCAAAACTACTAAGCACTACAGTTAAAATGAAAAAAAAAACTAATGCCTGTTGTACTATTATACGATGTTTCGAACAGCTATAGATTTTGAAATTCAAAGGCAAAAAATATGGTTGATGGCTTGGAATCCTCGGGGAGTGGGTCTAACAATTAAATTTCTTTGGAGTCTGGACTAAATAAAACAGGACTATAACTATGTACAATGCAACTAGACGATGAGACAACGTTTCGTTCTCTTCATTATACAAGGTTTTGTCGCGCCTTTCTGCTCGTTACGTTTTAAATAGGATTGTTATGTGTGTGCTCAATGGGTTTGTTCCAATGCACCAAGGAAATCGTATAATATTACTTTCAACCGTACACAGATTTGCACCATCTTTGTATATTAATTACTTCCTGTTTTTCGATAAAATAAGGACAGCCTTTTAATTTATTTGCCTGCACAATCTACATATTTAATGGCAATGTTCTGTATTGTCAATGTTAAATTTTCGTTTCACTTTAATTTATATTGTGATGTTAATTTTCTTAGAAAGTGACAAAGAAGAGACCGCTTTATAAATTCTTATATTGACAATACAGAATATCACCATAGCTGCACCGATATAATAATATGATATACACTATACAGCATTCACTATTGGCGTTGGGATTAAGGGATTGGACCATAAACGTTCGCGTCATTTTTGGATGTGTAACAAGACATCTATTTCCAGCTGATTTTATTTACGTATATTTAAGTTTTTAGTTTCTTCTTCTCACTTCCTACGTTGCTAAGCCAATAAAAAAGTATATTAGACAATGTTTAACCTCAAATTAATAAAGGTTTTCTCCGACTGAGCAATGCCTGCCACGAAGTGAGAATAAATGAGAAGTTGAAAATACATTATTTGGAAAATGCATAAGTTCTACTGTATATTATTTTACTAATAGTTGTACCCGGCTTCACCCGGGTGAGATTTAGAATATTAGCGTTTTGGTCACTCTAAGGAGTGATCGTACTTGGTAAATACCTTCATTGAATGTTTTTCCGTAGTTTTATGTTTGTAGCAAATTAATAGTTTTAGCCCCCGCTTTCACTCATTAGCACGCGAATATCGCTTTGTCGAACTAGTAGTGTCAGCGAATTTCTAAGACCTTGAAATCTGTGTTAAGCGCGCGCTTTAACCCTCTCCATAATTATACTACACAACTGAAATAACAGAAATTTTAGAGCTTTTTTCTCGTTATGACGTGGGCATCTACTAAGAACAGATTTTGGAAAAATATAAGGATTGCAAAATATACTTAAGCTGCAAAGCGAAATTTGATGTCAGTATTCTTTCTCAAAAAAAAAAAAATACTGACATCAAATTTCGCTTTTCAACTTAAGTGTATCCAAAATTCTTAGTAGATGTCCACGTCATAACGAGAAAAAAGCTCTAAAATTTCTGTTATTTCAGTTGTGTAGTATAATTATGGAGAGGGTTAAAACGCGCGCTTATCACAGATTTCAAGGTCTTAGAAATTCGTTGACAAACATTAAAGTGCCGACAATTTAGTGAATTTGCTTACGTTACTATATGCTGTGTTACTATATGCTGTGTATAAGGTGTGTATATGCTGTGTTTAAGGTCAACGGATAGGTTTGAAATCGCTCTGAAAGGGACATCTTTTTCGCACGCTTATATTATATTCAGTTGTATATGGTAAGTATATGAATAAAGCACGTAAAAAAATCTTGCAACTCGATTTTCACCTGCTTTCAAAAGTCTTATTGAGGTAAAACTTTGCAGTCGCATGTAGTTTTGATGATAATACAATACTCTAAATGTTTGCCTACATAATATCTAGATAAGAAGTTTTGAAAATATGAAAATAAAACACGTGGTGGAAGTGACGGTGGTAATGGAGGGAAAACGCGTATACAGCAATTAAAATTTAATTCTAATATAATGCATTATAATGATTGACAATTAAAATATATATTAAAAAATAAAAAACGTTTATATCGACGTATTAAAAAGTAGAAATACATTTCTTTCTCTTATCTATAACGTTTAAAAGCTTGAGTCAGTCGATGAATTATACATATAACATGCCCCACGCTGTTAAACTGATAGAGAAGAAAGAATTTGTTTTTAACTTTTTAGTGCATTGATATACGTGGGTTTGTTAACAAATTTTTGGAACAAAGTGGAAATCCGAAAGAAATCACACAATGAGACAGACCTATTGTGAATAAATAACGTACGCTATACGGTTCAGCCATTCACATTGTATTGTTAAATAATGTAAGATGTTGTCGAAGAAGCCACTTCACTTGTACAAAGGTATAAGAAGACATGGAATAAACAACTAAACTTACGAATCTACAATGCCCGTCAAAAGTACCTCCTTCTCCTCTATTACCTTTAAAACGACATTACGGAAAACAACCAAAAGGGATGCTTTTATATTATATAGGAACCGAAATACATTTAACCTTCGATTTGCACGGTACTTAAATAAGATGCACGGAAGTGAAACTCTTTGGGCACCATGACTCTAGGAGTGACTCCGAAAAAGTGTGACGAAAGTAGTGGTGGATGTAACGAGAAAGGAATACAACATCGGTACTCGGTACAGGTATGCCTAGAAAAATGCAGTTACCTATAAAGAAATTGGACTTTACAGAGACATAATTTAAACTCGGACGCTGTCGAATTTAATAGTCGCGTTTATGATGGCCCAAAATTACATAATATCTAGATTTACAATTGTTTGATATTTTGTTTTGTTTTCCATGTACCTACGATTTTAAAATAGTTTACTGCCCTTACAAGTTACAACGCTCTGAAATTACACTTCCGGATGCGTACAGTTTTGTATTTCTAATTCAGCTCAAAGATTCTTCTCAGCTTTGTTGTTGAGCATCTATAGTTTATAATATCTGTCTATTTAATGCCTATTTTTAATAATTATGCACGTTTTTTGGTCGTCTTTAATATAATTACCTAATAATAATAATATATTTGTTGTGCTTAATAATATTATATTATGCTCAAGGCCACTTCTAGGAAATGCGTGCCACTTCAGCTGTTATTAACGAATTAGGAAGATTATATGTAATTAATGCGCATAATACTATTAAACTCACAGTATAGGTACATATTAGTCAAGTAACATAATCCAAGATTTAATAATTAGTGGAAATGACAAACGGCTTATTTTCATCTATACATATACAAGGATATAGTATTCTTTGTATGTGTGTGTATTTAAACGTGTTTAAATAAAAAACTACTTGACAATTGTCTTTGAAATGTTTCTTATGACTCCAGAAGTGCTATATAGACTATGTTCTATTTCACAATTTTATTGCAAAGTTAATATATTTAATTTCATATATTTTATAGCGTATACTTCTACACAAATCCTTATATATATATGTGTATAAAGGAAAACCGATAATTCCTCTTTTAATAATAAACATTTCGGTGATAATTCTTCGCGATAAGAGGTGTGTTTGGTATTATGCAGCATACTCCACTGTAAAACTTGTTAACACTTTTGACACTGTTGAGTTTGTTATACAAATATATCAACTAAAATTGTAAACACTAGCAGTTCCGACTTCCGACTAGGGTAGGTATATAGTAAATCACGTGATGTATGTATGAATTTGACAATTGCTAGAACAAATTGCACTTTTTGAAAGCCCAACGTACACTTTTTAGTGTAACTTTCACTATTATAGAATATAGAAACACATCTATAGTAACAAAATTATTTTAAATAAGAAACAATAATTGTATTTAAATGGTGTCTGTATTGTTGTCTATTTGTGGCAGAAGTTTCCTGCTGGAACAAATCCAACAATGGAATAATAAATAAGAAATTCTCCATTGTTACGCATCATTACACAATACACGCTCATAGTTGAATTTGCAAGAAACCGACTTGTTTATTAGTTTTGTTGACTTTGTCCTCCTTTAAAATTTGCCATATTTCTTGACAATTTATAATCTTTCATTAAGGTACGTTTTCACGTGATAGTAAATCGTGACTTATTGTCATGACATTGAAATTTGTGTGGGGAATTTAGTGTCGCAAAATCAAAATATTTTGATTTTTCGTGACAAATATAACTCTGGGTCACGCACGATATATTGTCGCAGTGCAATGATGTTTTGATAGGTTTTGGAATACTTCTAAAATAACCAAACTTTTTTCCTCCATTTCTTACAAATTGTATTGCTTTCAAACTAAAATTTGAACTACAACTGAACAGTTTTCATTCATTGCAATAAAGCAGTATATCCTGTCTTTCGAGTGTTTATCCATCAAGCTTTAGTAACACGTCTTTCAGGAGCGTATTTGTAAAATTTGTGCTGTTTTCATTTTCATTTTCTCTGAATTAGTAGAACGTAAGACTTCAAAAGTTGGCAACAAATTGGAAACGTTACAATCTTTGTTTGTGCTTGTTAGATCGTATAATTTATTTGGACCAACCAATATTTTTTTCACAACGTATGAAAGTGTGTATAAAGTGGAAGCGAACATTTTTAGACACTTTAAATTAAGAAAACACATGCTAGATGAAGAATATTGCTAACAAAACTTTTTAAAAACAAGCTTTTATTGAAATGTACTAAAAAGGAAAAAATATTTTATCGTAATTTAGGTTCGTAAATCGCAATTATAAAGTCGTGGCCTGCAAATTCAGTGATAGTTTATTAGGCACAATCCATCTTTTATAATTATGAACCTAAATTATTAAAAATTAATTTTTCCTCTTTTGTACATTTCGAAAAAAAATTTTTTTCGCTATCTTTTTGTTCCTTTTAGTCTTTCAAATTTTTTACTTCTAAAACACCAGTTTATTAAAATTAATTAATTATGTAGGTAATTCTAAAAACGACTGAAACATGTATTTTCATCGACAATACATATGTGTGCAAAATTTCATATCGATCGAAAATCTGGCGTCCGTCATACAATGACGTCACACAGCTTATCATATTCCACTCATCAAACTTTTCCATTTGACGTCCATGTCAAAAGGGTTGTAGAGCAAGAAACCAATCCGCTATCTTGGGTTGTCTGTCATTTTGAATATATGCATTGTCACCGGATTTATGCACGTGCGCATAATTTCAAAGCCCCGGGTCATTAATTTTCAACGGTGGCTGGTTTAGCCACCGTTAAAAATTAATGACCCGGGGCTTTGAAATTTGCCTCTGGATCTGAAAGGCTCAACGCCCACTAAAGGCGGTTTGCCTTTAGTGGGCGTTGAGCCTTTCAGATCCAGAGGCAAATTGAGGACGTTGAGGCAGCAAAACGCGCGGAAGTGACGTACCTATCAAATTGGGAAATTAATACAATAAAATATTTAGGTAGGGGGCAGACGGGGTACCCAAAAATTTTGGTAAAAATAGTTTTGGCAGTATTTGGAGTTTTCAAAAAAAAAATTGTTTCCAAAATTTTTTTTTAGAAAATTAAAAAAAAGTTATTGTAATTTAAGTCTTTTATTATTTTTATTAAAATTAATATTATTAGTGACCTATATGAAACTTGAAGTGCTGAAAAGTTTTTGTCAAAAATTTTTCTTCCAAATTTTTTTTCAAAATTGTTTCAATTTTTTTTAGATTTCTTTTTATTTCTGGAAAAAATAACTTTTTGAAAATATACTGCATATAAAATTAACTATTATGGATTACGAGACGTTCGATTTTTATTTTGTTTTAAAGGGTCAGAAAATATTGGAAATCTTTGCTCTATAGCTTAATTAGATATATCTATTATAAATTTTGATACAAGTTTTGACTCTAAGTGGCAGACTGACTAACAAACGTGACAAGTTAAAGAAAGGTATATTAAAAAGTGAATTTATTTCAAAGAGAGAAATTCAGAATGATTTTGTGTTATAATCATCGCTTCGCTCAACGGTGGCTGCCAGCCGGACAAGCACTCTTTTTGCCACGTGTCAAATACGGCCCTGGCCCCTGATGTGTCTAGAAATGTCGACGGGTGCAACGCTGGAGAGTTTGTTGAAAAGTGTATTTTTTTGCGTCTGTATGCAGAATCAATGGGTGTTCTTGAAGTAAGTTTAAAGTTTTATTTTGCACTTCAGAATGCATTTCCTGCTTTCGTGTTTTTTGACGTCCGTCGAACCGATTTAGACAGGACCGAATTTCAGTATTTATCGAATCTTCTTTCACAAGTAGAGAATGATAGGTACTAATTTAGGTTAGAACCGAATATTCACAATTTTACAATACTTTTCCTAGTTGACGCTCTCGGAATGTCAAAACTTTTGTCAGGACGATACTAGTCAAATAACTGATAAATTTCTATGTCATTAAACGGAAGAAGTACTTCAGTGGAAATTCTTTTCACGCATCTTCTGGTAGTGACGTATAAGGGTGAATAGTCGACTAAATAATCAGGTTAATATTCGGTTAAATAACCGCGGTAATTTATTTTAAATAGCCAGAAAGTTTATCGAATCATTGTGATTTCCGGTCAGGTTTATAATTTAATGATTTACTCTATTCATATCCATATTACTAAATGACTGTTAATATTCATGGGTCAATCCAAATACCCATGAATATTAACAGTCATTTATAATTTAATTTTATAATCAATATCTATATAAATAATATTATAAATATTATATTTAATTATGTTTTTCGAATCTAGTGTTGAAAACTGCTCTATTATTTCGTTTTTTGTTGTTCTGAGAAAGAGAAACCGAAATATGCCATTTTGTTTTATAGGTTACCGCTTAAATAACCGGTAAATTGTCGGGCTAAAATGTTAACTATCCTAAATAAAAGGTAATTTTACATCAGTATCCTCCAGAGAATAAGTGGTTACGACGTTACGAGAAAGGGAAGAACGGAGATCGTTCTTCCCTTTCTCTACTTCAAAAATACGATCAAAAATTAATTGTAGACTAGCGATAGAAGAACAGATTTATGACGAAATGTGCCGACGATATCCGAGATCATGCCTATATTTATAGTTTTGATCATTGACATAGTGAATGAATTGTGCATCAGGTCAAAAACAGCAACGCTCAGGAGAAGGAAATAAGCAGTCCTTTCATGTTTTTGTTTCAGTCATGCTTGCACAAAACAGTTTCAAAGATAAAATGAACATGGGCTTTCTTTGTTGTGCAGATAGCGGCTAGATTTTGTTTCATTGCTTTGCCGTTCCATTAAACGGACCGTACTATAATGATAAATCGCTTTTTAAACTTTAGGCACAGACTATAGTTTTATTACTCGATTCCATAACAAAGAAATAAATTAGAAAATAAAGTCAAATCGGTGTTTATCTTTACTTCGGTTTATACGAATTACGGCGAAAACACCCGTCGTTATCAACCGACAGATGACAGTGCTGCGTTAGAGTAGTATCGCTTAGAGAAGATAGTTGCATCACTTCTGCGCACAAATGAATTTCTGATCGGATGGGTCCATGTTTTGTAACAAGGGGTGATCCCATGAATACGGTCATCTACTTGTTCGTCGATAGTCGATACGCATACCATTGACAGTACAGATACTGTCTATGACTGCCTGGGAAAGTACAAATCACGCCGTTACTGATCGCTGTTTCCACTCTTCTTATTGCGCAGATTTCCCACCTTGCTCCTATCTTCTTTAGACGACACTACTCTACATAGCTCTTACATAGCCTTCTTGTTCGGAAGACTACTGTTCACAGAGAATCACATTTGGATCAGAAACGTTCACAGAGATTGGCAGTCAATTAATTTTATCTCGTTCACACACATAGTGAACATTTTCAACACTACATGACTGAAATAGAATGCTCTATATGTCAATGGTTTTGATAAAATTGCAACCTTAACTGTATTCGACGTATCCTCTCGACTGTGTATTGTTACGTGGAATTATTACTATGGTCGCCATGGGTAACATTTTCAGATTTATACTCATACTATTGTATCGAGAACATAATATATAAAAGAATTCAATATTTCAAACCCTCTCACGTGTGATGTTTATTTTGAAACCGAAACTGTAGTCTAGCGGTGAGAGTATTAGAAACGTATTTGGAAAAACTTGGGTTCAAATCTTGGCGAAGGCAGATCTGACATAAAGCTTTTTCCATTGACTGTTGAAACTGGCTGGCACTCATGTAACACAATGTCGCAACTCGTACATAATATAATGTTTTAAATTCTAGAAACATAAACTAGTATGAAACTTTATGAGTTTTCTTACGTTTACTACGACAAAGTTCTTTATAACTTCACTGAAATCTATTTTTCGGGCAATTTCAGGGTCTGTAGATAGAAATGCCGAATAATTTCATCGCTCTAGAAGCATTGTTCCACGCATGTAATTTTTTCGTTATAGAAGCATGTTATTTTACGTAAGCAGTTTTAAAACAGGTACTATTTTTTATTGTAGAGACTTTACATGTAACATATTACATGGATATTTCTAACATCTGAGGCCCAGCACAGCTATACCCATAATTTCCCTTTCTCGCCGAATCTGTGTTTTGAACAAAAATGCTTTTTAACAAACGAAAATATTTAAAAAGTAATTTGTTGCACGACTACATAAAAGAACTACTTTTCATACCTTTTCATCCTTTTTCGCACCAATTCGTAAAGTAAAAAAGTAGTTCGAGAAGAATTCAATAGTAATATCAGTTTCCATTTAAATCTATATGGGAAAAAGAGACAACATAGTAGATGCTTACTCGTAAACGGTTCACATAAAATTCCAATATGACCGAACTGAACTGTGAAACATATTATTACAAATATATTTTAAATTCTATGTATTTGTGTTTATGTAGGTATAACAAGTGTGCTTTAGTAAGGTTGCTTTCTTTTGGATCGTCTGGTCTGTCAGATGCAATTTAAATAAATAAATAAATATTTATTATCATGTATAAATAAGCTATTTTATAGAAGGTACGTGCAAAAAAATGTAGTATTAAACTCGATTCTAATTTTTTATGATTCATGTGACTGTTAAAACTCGTTTTAACAATGTCATCACTCGTACATAAAATGATGATTTATACAATATTGATACTACTATTTCAGCTGATTTTAAATCAGAATGAAGTGATTTAAGTGTCATATTTTTGTACAGCATTTACTAAACGATAAAAAGAATATTATGCACACAAACATTCCTGAAAGTTCCTATTCTCGTAAGAATTCAATATTTCAAATCATTACTTATAGAAACCAAGAGATCACGTGTTCGTACCGACTGTGCAGAAGCTGACAACTGTATACAATTTTCTGAATTACTTGTATTTGTTGCATTTTAAATGTTAATATCTTTTTAACTTATATATTTAAATTTCAAGTTCGCTGTACAGGATGAGTTGATTCTTTTTTTAAAAGCGCTTAGAAATTTTAAGTAACTTTTTTTATCAAAACTTAAAAACCCGGGTCGCAGTGCCAAAACCCTGCCGACAATATAGTGTATTTGATAATACAGGCAGTGTGGCTCTATTATGCGAACTTATGTTGGTTTTTGGGCAAAATAAAAAATTTGACTCCTTAATACACCCCTTAAAATAACAATTATTTTCTTAATTGCAATATTATTATCAATCGAACTTCTATACCAAATTATATACAACTTTCAGTAAATAATTCACTATCTGCAAAGTAGTGTTTTCATAAAATTTGTAGGTAAGTCCGGTCCTGTCGGGCCGATTTTATTAAAATTTTAGGGACACTTTTTAATTACTACTGGAGGGTTAAATGTCAATGTTGAAACGATCCTGAGAATTTTTTCGGTATTTTGGGGCCCAAAAACGTTTTTCAACCCCTAAAAACTACCCTTAGAATGGCCCGATTACGCCCATTTTAAATAGGCTTCTTGCGGTGATGGATTTCAACACGTGGGCCAAATTTCGTTAAAATCAATTAACTCTTTCGAAAGTTATTGCCCGCACACATATATATATATATATATATATATACGCTTATATATATATATATATATATATATATATAAATATATATATACATATATATATAAACATTTTTAAAAATTGTGGCAAAGTGTTTAGGAGGTTATGAAACGTCGAGAAATTTTGGTCCGACCCCTAGGTCCCGCCATCCGACCGACGCCAATAGTGTATGTTGCCATATGGCAAATACACTAAAAATACGAGAGAGAATCAGCCATTCAAAGTTTAATTAAATTCTTTGAATTTTATTAAGTTTTGAGGTCGGTTCTAGAGTTGGGTAACTCAGATCTGAACCGGTTCAAAGAGCCGACTCCGACAGAAGATCCGTGAGAGCCGACTCACTTTTTTTTGAGCCGACGGATCAACGGATCCGCATAACTCAGTGAAACACTTAACACACAGAAGCACATTTTACACTTACGTATCAGTTCTCGCTTTGATGCATCTGTCAGCTCAAATGACTCATGCATCACATGTTTGGTTATGCATTCTTGATTCTATACAGGTCGTGATATGATTGACTGAACTAGGTAACTCAGTGGCAGACTGCAGTAACATATTCAGAACTCGGCTCTTTTTGAACCGGTTCACTGAGCCGGCTCACATACGGGATCCAGATGCAAAGATGCAGATCACTAAACAGACCCGTTTTTCCCATCTCTAGTCGGTTCTGGCGTTATGTTACGTCACTATGGAAATATGTTATGTCCTTATCAAGTATCTTGATGCCTATTTGAAACAAAACGGGAACAACTTCGAACAATTTCTGTGAATATTTGATAATGATAAACATATTTCCATAGTGACAAAATTTAATAAAATTTCATTAAACTTTGAAACCCTGTTTCTCTTTTATTTTTGAAGTTCTGAGTTATTATAAATATTTATTGATTTATTGAAATATCTATTTGATTTCTACACGCTGTTAAAACAAAGAATCAACTTAAAAATCCCCTGTATTTATTGAATATTTTTTTTTAAATTAAATAGAAACTGCAATTTTTGCTTGTTCACATTTTTTAATTATGCGCGTGTAAATAAAATTTTAATTAACACATTAATGTTATAAAAAATATAATAAATGTACTTTAAAATCTTTTTATTTAATTGTACGTTTTGTTTTATTTTTTTTTAATTAAAATATATTAAATACAACGCGATTACAAGCATTTTTTAAAAATATCAATCTCACCAAAAACATAACTCTGAAAAAGGGCCAAGTTTGATACGAAGAACAAGTGAGATCTAAGAAGGTGCCAAGTTTCACTTATTTTCACGAGCCATTTGTTTCTAATATAAAACATAAAAACTTGTTAAGTGAAAACTTGGCACCTTCTTAGATCTCACTTCTTTTTTTTGGCAAAGCCGGCAAACCCACTAGTTCTTTATAATAAACTTGCCCCTTTTTCCAGAGTTATGTTTTTAGAGCGATTTTAATACTTTTTGTAACGTTGTATTATTACTTATTCTACTTCCCCAGCTTCGATTAGACGCGAGTAGTCTTCGGACGACTGGTTGATGCAATCGGGTCTATATAATGTTGGGCACTCGTATCTTACAAACATAGACATATAAAATTTGGAATACTGCTTCTTTATGGCAACCTAAAATCCTGTGAAAAATTCCTGCGGCGGTCAAAATCGCAACCAAAACACTGCCGCTCTATTTCTATACTTAGCTCAAAATAGTAATCTAGACGTTATTGAGCATAAATTCCTAGAAAGTGGGCACAGCTTTATGGAAGTTGACAGTATGCACAGTGCTATTGAGACAACAAAAAAATATATGCCAGTGTATACAATTCAGGATTGGCTGAATATTTTTAGAATAGCAAGATCTAAGAGGCTCAAAAATAAGAAAAGCTCTCCCTACAATGTATGTGAGTTATTACACACAGATTTCAAAGATTTGTCTCACCTGGCCAAATGCTTGATAAAAAATAAGAATAAGAATATTCAGGGTGAACCTGTAAATTGGCTGAAAGTAAAATGCTTTCGATTCCAAAAATGTAAACCAGGGACTATAGAATATAGGTATGATCATTCATCAGATTACAAAGAAATAAATGTTTTTGGAAAAGGTCGTCCAATATCCCTTAGAGAACTCACCCTACAAAAATTGTATAAGGGCGTTCTCCCAATTACTGCCAAGAAAAAAAACAGTTTGTTACAATTATGTAGAAAGGGAGATATTCCAACTGAGTTTCAAGGCTGGTACAAATCTTTACCAACTTCAAAAGCTGCTAGAGATGATGTTCCTGCTCCTGGAGTAAATGACACCGACAGTGAGGAAGATGACAATTAGTGATATCAAACAAAATATAACCGTTGATTGACATAATATTATTATATTAATGTAATAAAAAAATAACGTTTTTTTTATATTTTATTATTATTATTAATAATAATATTATTATTGCTAAAATCATTCAGACTGTGTTTTTCCCAATCCTAAACTTCCAAAAGCCGTTAAGTCCAGTGTAATTTATTCAAATTAAAAAAATACTAGTATAATATTAATCTATGAAATACAATCAACTTATTAAAAAAATGTAAATCACTACTAGCTATTCATGTCACTGAAGTTTTGATATTGTTTGTTAAGAAATTGATTTTTCACAAAACAAAAGAGTTTCAATTGTGTTTTTCTCCGATTACAATAATTAGGACTTAACGGGTTCTTGCAGTAAGCCCACGATATGGTCCTCGTATATACTTAATTCATTTTCATACATTTATGTGTCAGGGTTTGTAACTGCATATTGGTAATTTTTATTTTTGTTTTGTGTTAAAATATGTCCCTTTTCACTTTAGTATCATTTTATTAACACGTTAACTGCCATGGAACACAACACTATTATTTTAAAAATTATCACAAAACATAAAAATTATTTTCCTTGTTTAGACTTTTTCTTTTTGAATAACCTTTGTGTAATTGTATTTTCTGTTCATTTAAACCAAACCTGTTTTTTTATTCTCTTTCCTGAGGCCATCTCTTCATATTTACACTGTTATGCTATGAGTTACTTCGTACCTGTACAATTTTGGCAAGCAATGAGGGGACGAGATAACTCATGGTAGGCGTCCGGGGTAAGTAAACAAACTACGATATAACTCGTAGTTGGCAGTCAACGTGTTAAACTTGCGCTCTATAATCTACAATGTCTATCTCCATAGTAATATTATAAATTATTATAAAATTTATTTGTTGGGAAAACAGGACACTTTAAGAAAACACTTATTTGTTAATTAACAAATAAGTGTTTACTTAAAGTGTCCTTTTTTCCCAACAAATAAATTTTATATTAATTACCAAGGACAAAAAAGCAAAAAGTCATTATAAATTATTGTTGTGTTAAATATTGTACGTAGACAATTTTCCATTGTATTTTTTGAATTTTATGTTTTTGTGAGATGAACTTTGTAAACATAAATATTTTCTTCGTTTTCATTTTTTTGTTTATGTAGGTGTGTTATAGATATCCGATTAGATTTTTCTTTTTGAATTTGACTTCTTTTATCTTTCATAAAGGTAATTTTTCTCTAGAAATATATCTCTTTTCCTTTTTTAAAAAAATATTTTCCATATTTCTTTTATACCGCTTAAAAAGAACTGTTGTATAAGCTTAATGGTACTGAATTGCTCATTATTTGACTAAGCTTTGTCAAAAATTTTCTATCAAACATTAAAAAATACATTCTTATATAAAATTTACTGCAGCAGATTTTCTTTAATGTGAAGGTTCATTCAAATTGTAACAAATGCTCTAGGTAACTTTCAAACTGTGGTCGCAAACGACATTTTACTACTGTTTATATTAGCTGTGAGTAGTTTAATAAATGAGTTTAATAAATTTGGATTTGCCCCAATATCTATATCTTTTTACAATATAAAGAGGTTCTTCTATGCCAAATTTCATTCATTTATCATAAAATGCACACTACTGCTGTATTTTTTAACTTATCTGCCTACTGGTTCTAAAACATCGATGGAAAAAATATCGAGGTCAAAAGTAAAGAAATCGATGTTTTCAAAACATCGATTTTTATTGCTCCTACCTAGTTCTATAGTCTGTCGTACGGTTCGTTTTATATATAGGTGGTGACTAATAACACTTATATTTCGTAATATGATATAAACGGCACATTTTTTATGCATGTTTCGGGTATGTTTAACATTGTTTCATTGCTTCGCGGCTGCATTAAGCGAACCGTACAATATAATGATGAGTCGTTGTATAATTACTAAGTCACACTCCGGTTTATATGAAATGTGTTAAGGGGGTATTCTCATGTGACCACTTCGAAAAATCGATTTTTTTTTTCATATTTCAATAGTAAAACCTATCGAAAATATGCTGTGAAAAATGAAGACCGAAATTCCTAGTTTTAAATAAATTACAACTCATTGTCGCCGACGAGCCGTATAAGCGACTTGTTGGCTCTTGAAACTTTAAACGCATTTATCTGGAAACAAGTAAAAAAAAGTATTCAACCGATTGCTTTGAAATTTATGTATGTTCTTCTACTCATTAATGGTTACCAAAATTGCTTATTTTCGAAAATATTCTCTTATTTTTTTAAAACGATTTTTAACAAAAAAATTAAGAAAAAACAAACTTTTTTTCTACAGTCCGCCATTTTTTTTTAATGAAATTGATTAATTTTGGTAGGGCCGATAGCGACATACCTACTGAATAATGATCCATTCGATTTTTTTATTTCAGACAACATGAACAGCCGCTATTACCATGACCAGTGGCCTGCTTTTTTTTAGTGTCTAATTTAAAAAAATATATATATATATATAAAAAATGTAAAATAAGAGAAAAAAAATTTTTTTATACAGTTTAAGATACAAACAAAAACATATAAAAAAATTAAAATGATTGAATGTTATTGTCGCCTAAAAAAAATTCCCTAAAAAAAGGTAAAATTTATGCGTTCACATAAGAATACCCCCTTAAATCTCTTCACTTTTCTTTTCAGATCAGGAATATTGGTACGAACAGGCACGTGTCGCATTGCGCAGGCGCCTGCAGTACCTCAACGACAGCGAACGCCGTGCCAGGGCCCGCAACGTGCTGTTGTTCGTCGGCGACGGCATGGGACTGTCAACTGCGACTGCCGCACGCATCCTGCGGGGCCAACGTCTCGGCCGCACCGGCGAGGACCACGAACTCGCTTGGGACACGTTTCCGTCGGTTGCGCTTGCCAAGGTAATAATAACATAACGTAAATACTAAATACATTACCAGTGTTTCTCAATAAGTAAAAAACACTGGTCGATAATTAAACAAACTGCAAAAACATGTTTAATTACCTAAAGACCGCGGCACGCGAGGCTGGTTTCGATGCTGGATTCGCTCCTTGAATCCAAGTGTGCTGTGGCGCTGGATTTTGTGACGGTTTCTATTTGTTGGTTTAATTCAGCATCGAATCCAGCAGTGAAATCAGTCTCGTGCGCATCGCTCTTAAGGTGGCGGTTCGCGCCGCGACAGAGACAGGAGACCAAGACCGGAGACAGAGACTGGAGACCGAGACCGTTACTTGATCTTAGGTTTTCTATGTGTGTCAGTTCGCGAGCGAGACCGAGACAGGAGACCGCGACAGGAGACCGCGACGCGAGACAGAAGACCGCGAGACGGTCTCTACCCTGGACTAGTACTGTCTCGCGTCTCGCTCGAGACGCATGTGCAAAATTGTGAAAAATGACGTCGTTTTCTGATGAAGAGACCGATAAATTGATTGAAATGATTAGACAACATCCTGCGCTATTTAATTCTCAACTTGACGCATACAGAGATGAAAATTTGAAGGATAATATTTCGTGGCCTCTAGTTGTATATAATTTGTTGATAGGCATTCATTTGTTTTATAATAATAATGTAATAGCAAGTCATCGTCTTCTTCTTCTTCCAATAGTAACTTCATAACTAAATGGCTTTCCATTACGCTGTGGATTAATAATTTTCCAGAACACAACACGATTGACTCTAACGACTCAACAAAACTGAAAGAACAGAGGTCTTTGGTCTCGGTACACAACAGACCACCGGAGACGGATCCTTTTGTCTCGGTCTCCAGTCTCTGTCTCTGTCGCGGCGTGAACAGCCACCTTTACGCTGTTCGCCTTTCCACGCCCTCCAATTAAATATTTGAAACTTTGTCTTCGTTATGCATATGACCTTAACTTACTATAGTATTAGATTTACGGCGCCTATGATGACGAAACGAGGTACCTACCTACATGAAAATAACATGAAAAGGATAGTTATCGTGCAAAGTAAAAATACAATTAAAAATTTTCTACTGTAATTTTTTCAGATAAAATGCATTTTTATTTTAATGAAATAGTTAATTTTTGAGTTTAAAATATTACATTTATTTAAAACTTTCACAGTATCACCAAAAACAATGTAGGTGCATTGTGTCATCTGAAATTAAATTTTTACTGATATGCAAGGATACCACTGAAAATATTTAAATATAAAATGTGAATGAAATAATAATTAATAGAATGGAATTCGCCCGACCCAAAATTAATTAATGTCATTGCATTTTAAACAATTGTTTTCAGTGAGCAGGAAGATATAATTGAATTGTTTATGTAAAGTAAACAAAATCTCTCAAAAGGATTTGAAAAACATGTTTGTCTTTTCAAGCAAGGACAGGAATAATTCAGACCATGCAATTATTTAACTTTTGTCACGCAATTTTTCAACAAGTGACTTGGCATTCCGAACAAATGTGACATTTTTGCGACCGTTTCCTTGTGTGATTTTTTTATTATATTAGTCGACGGTTCGCGTTCGGCCCAATGTGACCGAGGGGCTCTTTGATAAATTGCACCGCCCATACCCCTAAGCTGCAAAAATCGCTGAAAAATATATACATACTGAGTATCAAAACTCCCTTAACTCTTCAATTCCCATGTCCAAGTTAATAAAGATTTTTGGGTTCTTTTTAAATAAAATACCTTATATACATTTGGTTATGACAAGAAAAAATATAAATAAAAAATAAACTACCCCAATTTTCTTTTATGGGGGTGTCACCTGCATGTTGTGAAATTAAGACTTTGAAGCAGACACAGATTGTTTCTTATTGTTACGGTAAAAATAAAACGTTAGAATTTATAATGATACTCATTTATATTTAGATATATCAGTTTCTTTATAATAAAAATAATTTATCTGAAAGAAACAAAACACTTATCTATTTTAATATCATAAAGCCGAACAGTTTGTTTGTTTGTTTGGTTGTTTGAGCGCGGTAATCTTAGGAAATACTGGTTTGAATTGAAAAATTATTTTTTTGTTGGTTAGTCCATTTATCGAGGAAGGCTATAGGCTACATAATATCAAGCTACGACCAGTAGGAACGGAGTATCAATAAAAAATGTTGCAAAAACGGGAAAAATTATTCCTTTTGAGAGCTTCTGTTGCGACGTATTATAATGCCCAGTGTCACCCGTAGGTGACCCGGCATATTTCCAATGTCGTAAAAAACGTGTTCAAAGTTATTTTTACCAATAAAAAAAATTGTGCAATATCTTATTTATTCATTTATTACACGCAATAAGAAAAAATAACAATAGTTGTGGTTTAGGCATTTTTATTTCACTTTTTATCGGAAGAGATTACACAAACACAGACTACTCGAATTTCGCGCGAATTATATTTGACATATGACATTTGGCTAGTGTTGTTAGAAAAAAAATATTAATAGTTTTACTTATTGGCTTTGCAACAATGGTAGTGGAATTAAATAATAAAATCTCCGTGTGGTAGAAAAAAAATATTAAACTTCTGTCACCTACAAGTGACACTGGGAATTGAAGAGTTAAAACTCCCAAGATAAAAAACCCCAATGCCTGGACTACATAATGAGGTCCTACTTCTGATTCCCCTAAAAAAAGATAGGGCGCCATTTAAAATATCAACCTTGTTGAAGGCGGTGCAAACATTTAACACTTATATCAATATGTATCTCTGGTTCAATTACTCAACCCTCAAAATTTTAGAATTTCTAATTCAAAAGGTAAAAAACACTGAAATTGCAAGTAAATAGCTTAACAGTTATATAATGACGGTTCGGACAAAATTAATTCACCATCAATTGGAAATGTAAATTACATGTAAAAAATGTGAGATCCCCTGCCGTTTCGAGTTTATTTAGAAACCCAGTGGAACGTTCTAAAATGCTAATATTGGTATTCAATCGATTTGAATATTATGTAATGATAGGTTAGGTACGTCCTGTTGTCAACCCAAAGGAATGAAGAGGGACTTGATTGCTGTCAATACCAACTAATCGAACTAAATTAACTTTCTAAATCCTAACTTGTTTTACACTAGGATTACGTACATCGCGGCATATTGTTGTGATTTCATTTGTTTACCATTCTCTGCATTGCATTCTCGTCACAACATTTTCTTTTAGATTCTGGAGAGACGCTCAGCGTAAACAAGATTAATTCGATATTCAGTTTTTATTGTCAACAGGCGGGCTGGACGCTTTTCTTGATAATATATCGAATTTCGACATGCTTTTAAAAAAATGAGATCGTGGTTTTAACACTACACTACGGAAATGAAACTTCTGTGTTATTAAATTATAATCGATATCGCCTATGATATATAATAAATTGTAAAATAATTTTAAATTTGAATTTAGTAACTGCATTATTTAGTCCAAGCTGCCATTGTCCTACCATTTATCTTCACTACCTACGTTATGTAATAGGGATGTTGACTATTTTTGGGAAAGTGTTTTAAATCGTGCATAAGTATATAATTACAATATTTATTATAATTAGTGTATTTGCCATATGGCAACATACACTATTGGCGTCGGTCGGATGGCGGGACCTAGGGGACGGACCAAAATTTCTCGACGTTTCATAACCTCCTAAACACTTTGGCACCATTTTTAAAAATGTTTATATATATATGTATATATATATATATTTATATATATATATATATATATATATATATATATATATATATACGTATATATATATATATATATATATATATGTGTGCGGGCAATAACTTTCGAAAGAGTTAATTGATTTTAACGAAATGTGGCCCACGTGTTGAAATCCATCACCGCAAGAAGCCTATTTAAAATGGGCGTAATCGGGCCATTTTAAGGGTGGTTTTTAGGGGTTGAAAAATGTTTTTGGGCCCCAAAATACCGAAAACATTCTCCGAATCGTTTCAAAATTGAAATTTAACCCTCTGGTAGTAATTAAAAAGTGTCCCCAAAATTTTATTAAAATCGGCCTGACAGGACCGGATTTACAAATTTTATGAAAACACTAGTTTGCAGATAGTGACTTATTTATTGAAGGGTGTATTTAATTCGGTGTAGACGTTCGATTGATAATAATATTACAATTAAGAAAAAAAAATGTTATTTTAAGGGGTGTATTAAGGGGTTAAATTTTTTATTTTGCCCAAAAACAAACTTAATTTCACATAATAAAAGTATAAAACCACACGGCCCTATACAAGCAAATCCACTATATTGTCGGCAGGGTTTTGCCACTGCGACCCGGGTTTTTTTTTAAATACGACTCACAATTTAAAATCGTGGATTTTAAATGCCGTTTAAAATTTCGCTCCAAAACCTCAACACCTGTCACGTGACTGCCGTGACGTTGTAGACTCGTAAACGCTGCTGAACTGATGAGGTGATAGGTTTTTCCGTATTCGAATACATTACACACTCTAAATATTAACCAAACAATGAAGCCTTTTAACAGCGTGAATAGCGTCCTTCTCTATGGTAGCGTCTGATGATCTTGATGAGCCAGTGACGTCATGCACTCTGATTGTCGTTCGTTGTCACGTGACTTGAGAGTAATTTAAGGGGTTATTACAGTCAGGAGGCCCAAAAAAACCGATATTTCTGGAATTTTGCTTGAGAAGACCTTTAAATTTATTACAGTAAAAATTTGTATACATATTATGGTAACTTTTGACGGTATTTTAACATTTTTTATTTGTAAAAATAATTATTTTAAAAGCTGTTATAGCTGATTTCCGGGAGCACCTCTAAAACAATGCGTCTTGCACTGAGCACGATATCTCTGAACTGGATCATATAAAATGAAAAAACCAACAACATTTCGTTAATATAATGTATTATCTTGAAATTAATCAAAGAAATAAGCAAAATATTAATTTTTGACAAAATAGGAGCTTCTAAAAATCGATTTTTGACTAAAATTCAGGCCCTAAATTGTTTATAAAATGGAAAATATTTATCGGTGAAAAAAACCTTGAGTTAATTACTAAAAAATACACTTAAAAAGCTTGTGTAAAAATTTGAGCCTGATCGGTTCAGCCATTTCCGAGAAATCTTGCTCACCGATTTTAATAACACAGTTTTGAGAAAAACGCGTTTAAAGTTTTAAAAACAATTTACATATTATAGTAAAAAAATTTTTTTTCAACTACGTGTAACTTCGAGAATATTCGCCGGATTGACCTAAAAATATATAGTTTGTACGATATTAATATATTATTTTTAGATATGGTGCCATGGGGCTTGATTTTGTGTCAGTTTCTATGTCGTAGTGACGTCATTTTCATCCTCGCAGCTAACATACGTCCTAGCAGCGATTTTAGTGGCAAAATCAGACATAAGTGAAGCAGTTCAGCGACCTTTATACCTATATCAAAATGGGCTTAGTTGTTTTAGGCTACAAGAAAGCATGAATAATTAATTATTATTATAAACACATAAGGTGTTAATAATATTATAAATATTTTAGAGGAATTAGGATCAATGAAATTAAAAGACAAATTATTATTTCACAACGTTTCGTATTAAATTAATACTTCATCAGGTGATCTAAAATAAAATAACAAGACAATTTAACAACCAATAATAAAACAAATAAATAAATATTAAACATACCTTAATTAATTCTCTTAATAACTAGATTTAATTCGATTATCTTGTTATACTATTTTAGGTATCATAACAAATCAAAATTTTATTTTAGATCACCTGATGAAGTATTAATTTAATACGAAACGTTGTGAAATAATAATTTTTCTTTTAATTTCATTGATCCTAATTCCTCTAAAATATTTATAATATTATTAACATCAAAAGGATCTGATATATACATTACACATAAGGTGTGTTTGTTTAAGTCCTGAACTGGCTATAGATTAGTGTTCGAAATTTTTCAGACATTGCCGTTATTTGCAGTTCTATTTATAAATAACGAAAAGATACATGTTTCTCTGGAGAAAGAAAATGTGTCAAAGTATTTAGCGGAGGCATTATTGTGGATGTAGGTCTCGCAGTATCAAGGGAGTGATGTAGAAGAAAGTTTATTGAATGGGAATGCATGCAAATTTCTCCTTGTAACATCGGGAAAAACATATTATTATAGTCGAAGTTGTCAGACGCGTGAATAGCCGAGCGTGTAGCGATTACATGGCCCTCTATTACAAGTTTACAGATTCTTATCTGTGAATTGGCAAAAGAATCATTTGGATTTCCAATTTACATACGTTATTAAAAATAGTGGAAAGAAAATGAATACTCCAGATCAGCCGATGATGCACTGCGATGTATTTAATGTTTATTATCAGTTCCGGGTTGAATTTGTTGTCCATATGGCATATACACATTGGGCGTTGGTTGTATGGCGGAACTTAGGGACCGGACCAAAATTTCCAGATGTTTCATAGTCTCCTGAACAATTTGGCACCATTTTTGGAAATATATATATAAACGTTTCCAAAAATGGTGTTAAATTATTCAGGAATTATTATGAAACGTCGAGAAATTTTGGTTCGACTCCTCGGTGACTTAAATAAAATTTGGTCCACACATTGGAATCCATCACCGCCCATCGGGCTATTTTAAGAGGATCAAAAATGTATCGAAAAAATCTTTGATTCGTTTCAAACCTGAAATTTCATCTTTTAATAAACATTTAGGTGTGCTGCTAAAGTAAAAAATTTGAAAAACGGTTGACCCTGCAGGCCATCCCTGGAACTTCCCGCTCTTTCCGATCTATTGAGATGTGGCTTAACCCTACGGTGTTTGTTAAAAGTTATTTTAAAAAATTCCAGCCAATTGGGCGACAGGACCATTCCAACTTTCATAAATATTGACATTTGAAATATTATAATAAAATAAAATTTCTGTTAACGGTTTACGGTTATGGTATTTGTTTCCATGGTTACATAATATGATTTAACGTAAAAATTAAACAAAGAATGCTTGTCAACTACCTAACTAATTTCTTTTTGACAGATCTTTGGAACAAAAGAACATCTGATTTTTTTTTTATTATCAAAATATTTCCGAAACTATGAAACTATAAACCGTTATAAAATTCTGACAAAGATTTGGAAAGATATATTGAAAAAACACTTTTTTGGAAATTTTTTGTCAACGATATCTCTCGAACGAATCAACCGATCGAGATGCTGTTTACGGGAATCGAAGAAGTTTTTTAAGCACAAAAAATAATCTATTACAAAAAAATCAATCTAATGAAAATTTGAGAAGATATTTTGAAAAACCATTTTTTTCAAAATTTTTCTTCAACGATATCTCTTAAACGAATCAAGTGATCGAGGTGCCGTTTGCGGCAAACGATGCAGTTTTTCAAGTACAAAAAAATAACTAATTACAAAAAAATCAATCAAACAAAAATTTGAGAAGTTATTTTGAAAAAACCTTTTTTTAAGAATTTTTCTCCGACGATATCTCTCGAACGGATTAACCGATTTTGATGCGGTTTGCGGCGATTGACGTTATTTTATGAGGAATAGAGCTGATTAGATTTTGGAATTAATCGGTAGAGTAGTTTCACAAATATTTCAAAATATTAAAAAAAAACTGCTTTCCAAAAAGCTTTATTTTTGAGATTTCTCAAAATCTACCTGGCCGAATCAGTTTCAATTTTCAGAATATCTAAGCTCAGCAAGTTCCTTTCAGATGCCGTAATCCGCGTTCAAAGAGAGGGTTACATACATACACACACACATACATACACACACACAGACATACGGATATCATTTTAAAAATCATCAGAATAGCTTCTTAGGATCTCAAAACGTCGAGATCTGACAAAAACTCAAATGTCGAAAATCGGGGTGAAACCAAGAACTTCCCAATTTTTAAAAATTCTCAATTTTCTTAGCGGGAAGTTAAAAAAAAATCGGCCCGACCAGACTATGTTGTCGGCAAGTTTTGGAACTGCGACCCGTTTTTTTATTTTTTTTTATTTATTTAATTTATTTATTTCTTTCCCAATTAACCTTAGACTCACCTTTAGTGGAATGGCGATGTTTTGACAGGAAATAAGATAACGTTTAACGTTAAAAAATACTTAATAGTTTCTTTACGGAATAAAAACGCAAGGTTTTAAGTATACAAATAGGTAGCTATAGTTTGCTATTATATTATATAACACTCATTGTTGAAGTCATAGTGCAGTATTAGTTAAGCTAATTATCCAGACAATGTCACTGTTAGAACTCAAACCCGATTTTTCCATTATCACGGCGGCTGATAATGTAATAGCAAACTATAGCTATTTATTTGTGTAGTAAAATAATACGTTTTACTGGCGCGCAGATGCATACAAATCAAAGTACGTGCAAAGGGTAGGTACGCTCTATAAGAGACGTCGCTTTAAGCGATTTCTTTGATGTTTAGCGTATTAGTTTCAATGAGTCTGAAACGCTTATGTCCGCTTTCTAAAAGGTTAGCTACGTCCCTTTGCAACGCTGTTGGTGCTCCTAATTTTATGAATAATGACCATAGTTCTATCCAAGTGTTTAGACTTTCACGGCCGGCGTTGCTCCAAATCTTCTTGGTTTTCGAACTTGTAGGTTCTCCTTGGTGACTCACAGGTTCAATGTATCGACGACTGACGTGTTCAGCGTGCTAGTGTTCTCTGCTCGGTCGTATTTCGTTCTTCTGTAATTTTGTATGTAGCAGTACTGGTGTTCAGATTTTACTTATGTTAGATTTAGGCCTTTATCTTTTCGGTTAAAATTATGCGTGTGTTTTTGTATTTCTATGGCCTCTCTGATTATGATTCAGTTCGTAAATTCTAGACATGATTACACTTATACTTCACAATATAAGCGGCACAGTTTTTATGCGTTGAGCTGAAATGCTTTACACCGATTCATTGCTTCGCCGCTTCATTAAGCGAATCGGACTCTAACGATGTGTCATTATTTTAGAATCGCAGTATATACAGTAACACCATAACCACCCCTGTGAATACTTCACTACAGTAGAACTCGTATTTTCAATCTAACAGGTCTAATTGGCTCCTACATTCTCAACTTCTCTTTCATTCTCACTTCGTGGCAGTCATCAGAAAAAAATTATTAATATGAGATTAAACGTTGTCAAATTTATTTTTCCATTGAGTGAGCAGCGTAGGAGGAGACACTTTGCTTGAGAAGTAGGTACTAAAAGCTTGAAAGTACGTGTGTATAATGAGTTGAAGATAGATGGTGTTGAAAATACATGAGCCCGATTATCTAAGATGAAAGTAAAAGACGGGAATCTATGGTGCAGTTTAAAACAAAATTAGATACCTGTCTTGTTATTAGTGCAATATTATGAAACACTGTTTACGTCTTGTAATAAGAAGTGAGTTTAGGCCCATTCAGAATCTGTGAGCTGAGAGCTTTGGTTATATTTTAATAGACATTTTTTTTAAACTTTTATATATCGTACAAAATGAAGTTTCGATATTTGTCTGTCTGTCTGGATATCTATACTGGCCACTTTCTAGAAATACTGATCAGGTTTGAATGCGGTTTTTACCATTCGTTAGCCCGGTCCGATTTTCCAATGGGGTTGAAATGAAATTTATGTCAAAAGCAGTATGACGTATCTGTAGTATTATACCCGACAATAATAATAAGTAGCGGGGAGCTAATCATAAATTCGAGCGAATGAGCTCGAAGCGAGTGCGTAACATATATTAATTAAAATTCGAATGGCCAAGAATTCTGGGGAAAAGAATAAACTAGGCTCCGTAATTGTCTTCTTCAAAATATAAAAGATCCACTTTGCCTTACGGTAGATGCGTCACTTAAGTAACGTTTTAATTAATTATAAATTAGACAAAAGCGATTGAGCTCGGACGTTGCCGGACGGGACATTTTGTAGTTTTTAACTAAATACCTAATACGCTCCTTATAATATACGCTTCCATCTTGTTCATGAATAAAGATTATAGACGCTGTTTCACAAATGAAATTTGTCAAACATAATTTAGTGTAAAACTGTAAAATGAAGAAAAAAACCTTTACATAGACAGGAAAAGGACGGCAATAATTTATGTTTAGTTCAATGACAGGTATTAAATGGTTTTGAAGCGTCTTTCTCTTTTTATTCCATATATCGTACTTTGTCTGTCTTACTTTTTTTGCTCCAGTTATTAACTTAAGCCTTTTATACGTTACATGCAATAAATTAACTTGGCTTTGTTTTGATTGTTTTGTTAGGCAGTGCTGTCGCAATCCGTCGACCGATCGATAGCATCTTAAGTCAATATAAGATAAAAAGAGACTGTATTTTCTACTATTCACTACAGAAGTGAAACTTCTAGTTGCGTCAACTATAGACAAACTCATGGCAAAATACGCCATCTCGCAACTACATTTCCTCGCGAGACATTCAGACAAAAATTCTGGAAACACGTTTTTCAGTGTAGGTGTTGTCCACAATACTCAAACGAAATTACAGACAAGGATCTCGGTACTAGTTTATATATTTTTCTATTAGGAGGTATTAATAAGGATAAATATTATAAGAAATTTACTAGCATCCTGACATCAAAATATGTTGCGAATTTCGTTTTTGTGTGACGCCTGAACAAAGAAAGAGTCAAAATAACAATTTTATTTATTTTTTCAGACGTACAACTCTGACGCACAAATTGGAGAGTCTTCAGCGTGCGCCACAGCTTTGATGTGTGGTGTAAAAACAAACTTCGAGACTGTTGGACTCGATTCGAGAGGACGTTTCGAGAACTGTTTTTCGAGTTTCTCATCTCGAGTATCATCACTCATTGATTGGGCACAACAGTCAGGTAAAGTAAATTTGTCTCAAATTAATGAAATTGTTATTATATTTGCTTATTCGCAATTAAAATTTTAAAAACTATCAATGAAATAAATAATCGGTGGCCACAGTATGAATTATATATAAGTAAGATGACTTTGTGATGACATTTGATTCTTTAGGAAGTTTATTCATAAAAATGTTGTTTTTTTCATTTCTTTCATAGTAGAATAGAATAGAATATAATAAGTATTTAAGGTAGTTGTCGTGGTACAATATTGTCAAAAAGTGATAGATTATACGCGCCTCAAAAGTATACTAACTTGTAGCTAAGTGATCCATAATTTGTACGCAAGACTGTACCCGTGGAAACGTAACCCATGCAGTATTCATATGCATGTATACTTTTCTATAAATTGTTGAACTTTAAACCGTTATTTATAAATAATTAGACGGTCAAAAATATTTTCTTATTTTTTTTAAACTCATAACAAATGCGTTGAAAGACTGTCAGTTTTTGGAAAGTTTTTGACAGTTAGTTCTTTTTTTATAAATAAGAAACTGGTTCAGAACTACAGAGATCGTATACAATCAATGTTAATTATCCAATTTTTAATTGAATTTATCTCGGATTATATACGGTAGATCGACTTCAAATTTTCAGGGTAATTGTATTATCATGTCCTTAATAAGTATACAAAAATTAAGAATTTTCTGACGGTGTGCCTTAACCACGACAACTACCTTAATACAATGTGACGTCAGAAAGTACCATTAAAAACAAATTTGAAAAATTCATTAGCATCGTAAAAGCAGTTGCAAATAAAAACAATTTCAGTTCTTTTTAAAATATTTCCGTCGGTAAGCTTTGCATGTGACTAGGAAGCTTATTAAAAAGTTTCATTGCTAAATAATTATGGTATTTAAAAAATCAGCAATCTTTTTACTTACAGATTTCTTATTTTTTAATAACCAATTGCTACCGAGCAATTTCTTTGACCGGTCCATTTCCGTTTCGGATCATTTTTCTAACAGTTGTAAAAGTGCAGCAATATTTTTACTTACAGATTTCTTTACTTTTTCAATTGTTAAAAAATTGATCTGGAACGGAAATGAACCGGTCAAAGAAATTGTCCGGTAACAATTGGTAAAAGCAATTAAATAGATATTTATAATTTGTTAATAGATGCTTAAATTTGAGTATGGCCGTATGATTAAATAAGAGGGATACATATTTAAAAATGTAAATCTGATAAATGGCGCTGCTTGTAAAATTCCACACTGTGTATGCATTATCTTTAAACCAGCAGAATATTGCCCCTAGCGCTACTAGCGGTTGAGTTACTGCAGATAAAACAAGTGGGTGAGACCTGTTCCGTAGTAATTATTAACTCGTATGGTATAGTTGAGGCAGGCAGTTAATGATAGTGGTGAGACTACTTTTGAAACTAGAAAATAAATGAAAAATGAATATCACGTCAATTAAAACACATAATTAAATAACCTTATTAGTGAATTTAACAACGTTAAAGCTACATAAATTACATTTCGTAATTATTTTTGTATTCTGCAAATGCGTCGTTCTTTAATTAGAGCACAGTTTTAATTGCATTTTTAAAAATACCGTATAAAAATTCTTTTGATAACAAATATCCTGTAAATTAAAGAATAGGTTTTTATACGTTATGGAGAAACGACATCACTTTCAGAGCTATTTTTTAAATAATTTTTTATATGAAAAATTTCACTTAAATTTTCCAGAGTATATCTGGGTATAGTTGAAAAAAACGTAATTTTGTCTAGTTTGATAATAATTTTTTTGTCGTAATTTCCAATAACTATTTTTGTACGCTTTGGGACCTCCAAAAGAGAGAGACTAGGATCATGTTTCTTAGCTATCAAGTTACGATTTTAGAGGGAAAAAAATTAGTTCAACACTTTTTTGTAAGCAGAACTTTTCAGCAACTGCAAGGAATTTATTTGAATTTTTATTGTAAAATAATAGATGACTCTGAGTGCAAAGCTTGATAAACACTATCAAAAATACCCTAAAATCATTTGAAACGAGATTTTTTTGACAAGAAAACATGTCTGTTTATTAAAAGAGGCTCCTTAAATAGGACCGTGTACATGGAGCTTTATATTTGCGCCTTCTGCTATGTATACATAGAACTTCTATAACTGGAACAAACTGATATGCTCTAGCTGTCTCATTCTCTTATTTAGAATTAGATAGCGACATCTGGCAGCGAATAGCCTAATTGCTAACTCTGCTGACCAGAAGGGAGAGAACAAAATCTACCCGGGGACCGCTAATTTTCGATCGCTAGATAAATAGACAACTAGACAGTTCAGTCATGTGACTAAAATGCTAATCATGTTAGGCACACATATAGCAATAATTTTTTAAGATGCCGAAATATTTATTTCGATATTACCAAATTTGATGAAGGTAAATGTTTTATCATTAGACAGACGAAATTTAGCAAATTCTGTAATGTTATGCGGCACAATGAAATACGGGCATATTTTGTACGGTATACTTTTTTCACTTAGAAATATTATATTTTCTGTCAATTATCAGCAAAAATCAATTGTTTGTATAAAAGCGCATCTGATCTCAACTCGCGGTGTGCCGATGACGTCACCCGCAAAGCGAAAGGAATTCTCAAATTTAAACTTTAAGTGGCACTACCCTGTTGTTATTAAAAAAACTTTTTTCATATTGAATTAGAAATTTTTAGGGCTATAAATATTGACAGTACATAAAAAAAAATGAAACGTGTCCAATTGCCGATCGCTACACTCTAAACAGTTTATATTTCATAATAAAAGTTCTATGGCTGTATATTTGATAATTTTATATTGATAAATCAATATGGAGTTTTCAAGAACAGCGGTTGTTGGTTTTGCAACTTCTTTATTATATAAGCTTTTATATGCAATCCTAGTTTTATTGCGCCATTTTTAGTGTGTGACAGTATAAAGCTCGCTGAAAAATGAAATAAATTCAAGTGTTGCAGACATTTCACTTTGCGTATTAAAAACAGTTGAGTGTAACGAATAACATAAATAAAAACGCGTGGTCTTAAAAAATTTCCAGTAAATTACACGACGAATATTTTTCTGTGTGTGTGTTGTGTTGCTTTCATTGTGACTTTTTGGCAAAGACTCAGAACTCCTCAAAACCTAGATTCGTGGCAGTTTTTCAATACTTTTTGAAGTAAAACATCGTAGCGCGTAGCATCGCTAATATTTTTTTTTTCACATGAAATTAACGACGGAAGTGAAATCACGCGTATGAAACACTGATGTATGTAAAACTCGCAATTTTGTGTGATTCGTGATAACGAAGAATGAGGGGTGCCAATTTAATGCTGTGCGTTTGGCGTAATTTTCCGTTCCCTAGGTCCTGCGAGAGACTATTTTTTATTTACTTTTGTGTAAATGTTGAATTTTTCCAGATTCGATAGCGTTAATGTTAATTACACGCTCGTTTATCCACATTTGAGCTATAACATAATTGTATGGGGACAGTGCGGAGACATCAACAGAGTTTTCGTGTTGCAAATACGTATTTTGCGCCTTATTTTTAACTTAAAAAATCTCGAAAGCTGTAGACCTATTTTTATCAACAATAATAGATATCCTTACGCTGACAGGTATTTATTTATATAAAATTTTGCTAAATGTTAAAAAGAATAGGAACGACTACACGGACAATTGTATGATTCATGAACATAATACGAGACAAACCTCACAAATTCATATTTACAAATACAAATAATCTTTTTACTCTAAGTCTCCAAAATGTGCCGGACCTATTCTTTTTAACAAGTTGCCTATAAATGTACGTGAAATTAATGACCTGAAATTATTTAGCAAAAAACTGAAAATCTACTTGCTCGAAAAATGCTTTTATGGCATTACCGAATTTTTTTAACTGACCAATGTAATTATGTATGGCTCTTGACTGTTCATATCTGTAATTATACAGCTGTATGATGCAATAAATTATTATTGTTATTATTATTATTATTATCGTTTTGACGGGAACGCTATGCCGAACGCGTATTTCCATTTGCGTATTTAGCAGGAGGCACTATTGCCTCCTAACAAGCACAGTTTTGTAATGTAACATTAACTTACAAAAGCGTGTTGAATGAAGGTCAGTCGGCCTCGAATCGCGCAGGGAATAGCACCGGTTTCCTTTTAAGGCTCTCAATTTATTGAGATGTAGAATAAAAGACATTTAAAAAAATATCTGCCTTCAATTTATTGAGATACAGTAACGTTACAATTTAATATCAATTGTTTATTACAGTACAGTTCGTAAAACAAAAAAACCCGGGTCGCAGTGCCAAAACCCTGCCGACAATATAGTGTATTTGCTTGTGTAGGGCCGTGTGGTTTTATACTTTTATTATGTGAAATTAAGTTAATTAACACACCCCCTAAAATAACATTTTTTTCTTAATTGTAATATTATTATCAATCTAACGTCTACACCGAATTAAATACACCCTTCAATAAATAAGTTACTATCTGCAAACTAGTGTTTTCATAAAATTTGTAAATCCGGTCCTGTCGGGCCGATTTTATTAAAATTGTGGGGACACTTTTTAATCACTACCAGAGGGTTAAATTTCAATTTTGAAACGATTCGGAGAATTTTTTCGGTATTTTGGGGCCCAAAAACAGTTTTCAACCCCTAAAAACTACCCTTAAAATAGCCCGATTAGGCCCATTTTAAATAGGCTTCTTGCGGTGATGGGTTTCAACACGTGGCCCAAATTTCGTTGAAATCAATTAACTCTTTCGAAAGTTATCGCGCGTACACACACATATATATATATATATATATATATATATATATATATATATAAATATATATATACATATATATATAAACATTTTTAAAAATGGTGCCAACGTGTTTAGGAGGTTATGAAACGTCGAGAAATTTTGGTCCGACCCCTAGGTCCCGCCATCCGACCGACGCCAATAGTGTATGTTGCCTTATGGCAAATACACTAATTAATATTAGAAACAGGTCGATATAGTTTGCTATTATTGTTAGAAAACAACCATTGCTTAACGTAACGTTACACAAATGTATTTTCAAACAATGTCACCGTTGGGATTCGAACTCGAAACTTCCACTTTCACAGTGGATGAGTTATCATTTGTGCTACAACACCATGTCTATATACCTAATCAATTTTTCCATATTTAAAGGATATTGTAATTTACATTAAGGTATCATCAAAAATAAAATTGTCTAATATTGTATTGCAACGTTACGTTAAACAATAATTTTTGTTTCCTAAAAGTAATAACAAACTATAGCTCTCTATTTGTAATTAATCAACGTTTTTAGCATCCTTGAAGCCAATGAGGGATTTTAAAAAAATAAAAAAAAAATAAAAACGTTTTTAATATTATAAGAAAAATTATTAAGACGTTTTCTTTTCATAGTGGCACCTTTGGTTGATCTACCTGACTTAATTCTTTCATTACTCGGTAGACTTTTTTCTTTACGACGAGCAATCGTTGCACAATCGTGCCCTGTACTGAATACGTTTTTCAAAATTAATATTGTATGTATTGTATGTTTGTTTGTAGGCAGTAGTGCCTCCTGCTGAATATGCAAATGCAAATATGCATCCTCTTAGCAGGTTGGGTAAAAATTGGGTATCCTTAGCTTCAAATTTGGGTGCCAACCAGCGTTGCGGGACGTCCCGATTTTTAAATCAAAATTAAATGTCCCGCGCGGGCAGACTCAGTCCCGCTTTTTGGGGATAACTCGACCGTGCGTAAATGATTATTCTCTTATTGTAAGTTGCAATTTGTAGCACTCACTCCTCAGACTATTGTTTGAAACGCCATATTTTTCTAATGAATAAAACTTTTTTGATTTTGATTTCTGTTTTTTTTAAGATAAGACTCATCTATTTAACGATAGGGTAAATCTGATTTAAAATATCATATTTTTATTAAAATACATTTTCTATGGCTATTTTTGCTATCTATTATCATGTAAACGTAATTTGAGCTCAAACAAAAAGATAAATATTTAAAAACTTCTAATTATATACGTTTTTTTACTATGTCCCGCTTTCGAAGAAAGAATCCCGCTTTTTCCATTCAAAAAGTTCCAAAATCTCGACTTGGCAAAAAAAAAATCTGGCAACGCTGGTGCCAACTGATAATGTAGTAACTTTTCTCGGTTAGGTTGAACTCTTTGATAATTCTATTTTTTTCTTTGATAATTCGGTTTGTAAATAGTATAGTTCGAGATCAAACCTATGTTTCTGTTATAATATGTATAGGACATGTGCCGCTTCTTAATCACATGGAATTTATTTCCTCGGTGGCTGAAATAAAAAGCCTATTCGTGTTTTGAATACTCGTTTACATTATGGCAGTGTAAACATACGAGCATCAAGAATTTTATGCTTTTCTTTTCAAGCTGCACAATGCTATAACCTATTTTTTTTTAAGTTTTGTCAGATCTTAAAAATTGAACGAAAGAGCGTTCGAAAATTTAATATATTTTCAAATTCTTAAATTTAGAATCGAAGGATGTGTCAAATAATAATTATTTGACACATCCTTCGATTCTAAATTTAAGAATTTGAAAATATACTAAATCGCCATGACAGTTTTGCGATTAATGCTCTGTTCTGATTGGTCGATGTGGATGTGGCGGCATTTGAAAACTATTTCTCATGGATGTAACGGGTTTTGAAATAAAGTGCTGTTTTTACCTTTCAATATCTATTGACCTAGCGCAGTTCGAAAGCAACTAAAGATTTAGGAACATGTAGTTCACGTGTGACGAGACCATAGACAAAAAATGTCCTTTCTAAAGAAAAGTGGATCTGGCGGTGTTTGAAATTAGACGACACAATTAGTTGTGATGAGAAAAATATTATCTTGAGTATATTATTGCAGTTTTATACAGTATAATTAAAAGAGCTATCTGTTCCCATCCTTTCTTGCCCTCAAACCTTTTTTACTTAAAATACGAAACCTCTATATAAATTAACGGAATAATTGAGAACGTGGCCTAGCTTACTCAAAATTTTATTTTAGCGACCTCTATGACTTAAGGCTGTCGGAACGCTCTGAATTTAATCCAAAAATAGAGTTTCGGCTGTCAACTGATTGTAGACTTATTCGTCAACATTCTGCAAAAATTATTTCTCTATAAGGAAGATAAAGGACAAATCTAGGTCTCTAATGGACTACGTTTGTAATTGCAAAAAATTTTTTTAGCCCCGTAGTTGGCACCAGCCAAAAATTGAAACGTGCGGTTGATTTGAACGAGACAGAGCTAAAGAAGGTCACACCCATAATATGTCTTTTGCCTACCTCGCACCTTACCGCTGGGTCTCAGCACAAACAAAATTCAGAGCGTTCCGACAGCCTTAAAGTTTATTTGCTTAAAAACGTCTGGATGGGAACGCCTTTCTGCAAATGCACTGTCGTGCGAATGAACTACGAAGTTTTAACTAGGTTTGAGTTGTAGAATTTGTACTGTATTAAAGGGATTTTTATCTGTAATTTATTTTTTTGTAGTCATTTTATAAGATATACGGGAAATCGCGTTTCTGGAATTTTTGTCAACCAGTCTGTCTGTACTAGCATTACGCAAGAACGGCTGGATAGATTTTGATTAAACTTGGTACTTAAACTTAACGTAAACTTAACTGTTACTTAAATTTAAAATATGAGATATTTTTTATCCGATTATAGATATACGTTTGGTTTAAAATAAAGGTTCTCTTAAAACCGACTTCAAGATAAGCGAAACTGGATGTTAAAGCTATATATGTATATTATAAATGGAGATACATAATAAAAACCTTTAGTCAAAGTTAAGCTCAATTTATAGGTTGTTTTGTACTGCCAACTTAAGCCTACTTTAACCGTGATATTTTAAGTCAAAAAAAAAACTTTCATTTTTATTGCTTTTATATAAATGTAGCCACTTAAGCTTACCCATTTATTGTTTTATTTGATCATGAAAGTTTATATTTCAGTTTCTGTAATTTAGCAACGAAATTTTAAATAAAGGACCGGATTTATTTCAACAGGAAATTCAAATAAATCCGTCAGTACTAGAAAAATGTGCTACCTACAAATATACCCGGCACTTTTGATCTCAGATCCGTTCCTCTCGTCTAAAAATGGTTACAGCTCCCGCTATACTATTTTTAAAGCTAAGGGGTTAAGGTAAACGCTGTACGAAGAACCACGAATTCGTACTACTGATCTTACTGGCGAAAAATAAAAAAAAACCCTGGGAAAAAATTCAACTGAAAAAAAAATATATAAATTACGTATTCTTTTACATATGGCCAAAATTTTGTTTAAAAAAATTCTCTTTTGGAAGTTATACTGCGTGATTCTTGGTTTTTCATAAGACCGAACCCATTACATAAAACGTCGATGTGTAATGAAGCGAACTATAAGGACTGTCATTCCATGAATATGTCTAAAAAAAATTAAATGAACAAGTACTATTAAAAGTGATTTTAAAGTAAAATTTCATGGTAAATTAAAAATTCTTTAAGATAATAAAACGAAAACCTACTGCAGAAGGTTCATATTATCATATACTAGGCATGGTTCTTATATACTAGGGTTGCCATCCGTCCGGATTTCCCCGGATTTGTCCTAGTTTAGAGGGCATCCGGAGATCGTCCGGGCGGGGCTTCATTTGTAGTCCGGGTTTAAAAATTTAAGAATAAAAAATTCTAACTGATTATTAAAACAATTTGTAACAAACTGTAATAAGATTCTGTTTTGTTAGTACAATTAAAATGATGATGAAAGATGACTAAATTTAATTTTAAGGTCTGAAAATAAATAAAAAGGTGATTTATGACATTTTCAACTGTTTTTTATTACACTGACTATGTTTAAAAAAACCTGTTGACATGTCAGGGTTCTGGGCTCTAAAATCCGTGGTTTTCACGCGTCTTATCCTGGTTGCCAAATTTCAGAGATGGCAACCTTATTATATAGTAGATAGGCACTTATGAAGTCTCTATTTTTCAAGTACCCGTGTGTTATATATAGAGATAATGAAATCGACCCAAGATTATTGACTGACAGAAAATGATTTTAAGTCTTACATGTTCCCAATAACATTTGGCTGCAAAAAATTACAATGTAACGTCGCTTTCACACTATACGGTTTTGATCGTACAGTAAAAAACCGTACGGCTTTAGAAGTGAAGAAACATATGGGATCTTTCACATTATACGGCGACGGTAAAGTGCCGTTACCGTGCCGTGCAGCAGCCGTGTCTTGTCTTTAAATTTGACGGTCGCCGTGCGGCACCTTTGTTCAGTGGCCTAGGTGACTAAGTGCATGCTTTCACACTGTACGGCTTTTAGTCGTACGGCATCGACAACTACGTTTTATTGTATTGTTGTTAACTTGTGTTTATTCTATTTTAATCAAATTGTTGAAGAATGGATGATTGATGTTGAAGTTTTGATAACCTTGGTGGAAGTAAGGCCTATATTGTGGGACAAAAATTTCGAAATTGTGTGTTTTGTCGCTGTAACACATCCATAAGTTTTCTAGGTAATTCGTCAAAAGGGGTAACAGACATTCGGAAATAGTTAAAAAAAATTACTTTCGTCGTTTCTCAAATCTTCAAAGAGTGTGTAAAATAGTCCTACTTCCTCTCGTCAAAGCAATAATTTGTTTACGAGTCATATTTACACGCACATAAGATTAAAAAAACGAACTAAACATACCTAGAATTGGTCACGGCAAAAACTTGTACGGTTTTTTGCCGTATGATCAAAACCGTATAGTGTGAACCGACCTAACATTCCAATAACGTTTATACAATTTTAAATTTGTATAATTGGGGTAATATTTATATATTTTTGAATATGAAACTGACAATCATCGATGGTTATTACTGAACTTGTTATTATTTTTTACTTAATTACGAAAACTTATACATTTTAATTGAACCGTCTGCCCCAAAAATGATGAACGATTGCGGCACTTTGTTAAATCCAAAGACTTTAGGTACCATATGTGCTGCGAATAGTGCTACGGCAATTTTTCAAGGTATTAAAAAACCGATTTTTATGCCGCACGCTTTGCTTTGTAGGCCGCGGAGACTTGTCTCCTTAATCTTTATATTCCGTGCCCCAAAGTTACAAGCTGAAAAGTCTAAACAAAGTACGTCGACAGTTTTCGCGCGAACAGTCTGTGTATATCCTGTTTGGCGTTATCATAGTTTGTGTGAATACGATCATCGCTTTTGAGTCGCGCTTTTAGCTTCTGCGTTGTGGTTAGAAACCTGTATAACAGCACGTAAATTTAAAGTTGGCTACCGACCAGTATATTGAAAACCATAAATACAGATTTCGCTTCTAGAACGTTATGTTTATTGATTTTTTTCTCACAATTTTTCACGTACTTTATCTAATGTAAAACAGTCTCCTTTTAAGTGTATTTGCCATATGGCAACATACACTATTGGCGTCGGTCGGATAACGGGACCTAGGGGTCGGACCAAAATTTCTCGACGTTTCATAACCTCTTAAACACTTTGGCACTATTTTTAAAAATGTTTATATATATATATATATATATATATATATATATATATATATATATATATAATAGAATGCTAATTTTGGTCGTAAAAGCGAGGTCTAGAGGACCCGGATCCATAGCGACAACTCCCGTAACTCTAGGACATCATTTGGCTTCAAAAATTGAAAAATAAAAATTTGAGCGTGTGTGACCCCCTTTAGTGTTTGAATTTCATTATACATAAGAATGCAACACCAGATCGTTTTTGCTTTTCATGAAAATGAAAGAAACATTTATTGCGTATCAACAAAATTAAAGCAAACATCTTTTATTTCAGTAAAAGCGAACGCACTATAAATTTTATATTACAAAAATTTTGTGTATAATGACGCGAACTTGCATTGAAAGAGAGACATTGGTTTCAATTGACTCGATGTTGAAACAGAGGATCTATGTTTTTGTGTAATGAGAGAGAACGGTGAGGATAGATACAGAATTTTCCTGTTTAAATACGTTTCGTTTAAGCAGCGTATTTGTCTATAATTTTTGAAAAGACAGTCATCTGCTGGCCTTTGGGCTGGTCAGATAGACGAATAGCGTGTGATATTTTAACACAGCAAAATAAAATGATATATTATTATCGCCAATAAACAATTATTTTTCTCGCAAATTTCGATTGCTATTATCTGTCGCTAACCTGGAGGTGTATCGTTCTAGTTTTCGTTGTTGACTCCAGTCTTATCGTATCTATCCAGAGATTTTATCCCGTTTATCGTAATACCTGTATTTTCCTGGATTTCTGGATTTTTGTATAAATTCAATTGTTGTTTATTGTTGCGAGCGCTGTTAGGGAGTGTAAGCTTTCCGTGTTGCCCATTATATACCTGGATTTAGGAGCGTTTTTCGAATAGGGAATATTTACCGTGAATTATTCATCAAGGATCTTTTAGATTGTCGTAATTGTGTGGATCTGGATTCTGGAATACAGGAGTACATTCAACAGTTTTCTAAAACTGTGGTACGATTCTATTTTACTTCGAACATTCCTGTGCATCGGTTCCGTTGTGAATAAAACTTTTTGGCGAACTATTCCCGACCGTCCTGTCGGACTAATAAAAATTTCAGTTCGGGAATCCGGACCGAGAAAATATTCACGGGATTTGCATTCAACTCCGTTAAGCCACATTTCTACATGGTGTTTAGATCTTATGATTAATTCCCGGATTTATCATTGAATGGTTGTTAAGTTTATCACAACCAATATTAACGATTCCCGTGACGCCACCGACGTAATATACAGGGTGTCCACAAAGTTACGTGTTTACTTTTGCTGTGTTTTTTATCTTTTCTTGTTGTCGTTTACGCATATCTCAGTCATGATTTATTCCCGTGACGTCAGAGATCCTATATACAGGGTGTACGAAAATTTTCGGATTAATTATCGCCCTGTGAACTGTTTCTATTTATCGCAACCCAATCTTAAGTGTATCTTGACGGCAAGGAGTTAATATACCGGGTGTCCGATAATTCCTGGATCAAGTGTTCAATAAGATATGGTTGCGTTCTAGTCCAAAGTTTTTTTAACGTGTTATTCTTAGTGTTTCGTGTACTGTGTCTTGTGCCTTGCCCTTCCAGGGTTGTAGTTGAACCATTTGGGTCTAAGCTTCCTAGTCTGGACTATCTAGGTGTGGCTATTTACGATTCGTGTCCTGGCGCCCCTGGTAACTCAGTCGGAGAATACGTGAATTTTTTTGAATATCAGAACCGATTTTGGTCAGCTACTTGTTTTCGTGTCTTGTGATTGTTACTTTTCCGAGTGGTAGGTGGTAGGATTTTTCCGGCCGTTCTACGGTCATTCCGTTGGGATATATTTTGCGAACTCGTTATTTTGTGCTGTCCTTTGTGTCGTGTGGTAGGTGGTGGATTTTTAAGCGCCTTTTACGGCATTTTGTTAAATATAGTCTATTCGCGTTTCGTACTTGTGTTTGGTTATTTTTTATGCGATTATTTTCTTAAAATTTTTTTAAACTAAACCCCGGCCCTGCGCCAGCTGAAGCTAGCCGCGCAACCGATTAAAATCGGATTCAGCCTAATTGGTTCTTCGGTGCTACAAATGAAAGATATTAACCCTACATCAAGTTTTATTGAGCTTCGAATATCTCCGAATACTTTCGAACAACGCCGAACGACGCCTATAATATATATATAAGCGTATATATACATATGTGTGCGGGCAATAACTTTCGAAAGAGTTAATTGATTCCAACTAAATTTGGCCCACGTGTTGAAATCCATCACCGCAAGAAGCCTATTTAAAATGGGCCTAATCTGGCCATTTTAAGGGTAGTTTTTGAGGGTTGAAAAATGTTTTTGGACCCCAAAATACCGAAAAAATTCTCCGAATCGTTTCAAAATTGAAATTTAACCCTCTGGTAGAAATTAAAAAGTGTCCCCAAAATTTTAATAAAATCGGTTGAATGAAAACATTAGTTAGCAGATAGTGAATTATTTACTGAAAGGTGTATATAATTTGGTATATAGAGATTCGATTGATAATAATATTGCAATTTAAAAAAAATGTTTTTTTAAGAGGTGTATTAAGGAGTCAAATTTTTTATTTCGCCCAAAAACCAACTTAAGTTCGCGTAATAAAGCCACACTGCCTGTATTAGCAAATACACTATATTGTCGGCAGGGTTTTGGCACTGTGACCCGGGTTTTTTAGTTTTCTGTTGGTACACTGTAAAAATAGAGACTTTACATAACAGAATAATTAATGTACGTTATTATCCGAAGCCAAAGGGAAAAGTGCAACGTGCTTCACATGTGTCTGTATATAAATAACCATGCTTACGTGTTTTCTCAGAAATTTCCAAACTTATTTAATGGTATGCTATTTATTTAATCAGTTGAGACATAGGTACATCTATTTGACACGTCAATGAAACACAAAAATTATAAATAAGTAATTCATCAAAACGTTTACCTTAAAAAGTGAGAGTATCATTTTTTATTTTTTCAAGTAGTTTGTTATAAATGTATGTTGCTTAATTTTCTGGGCAATACTTATGTCTTTTCTTGCCGACGGTAGTTTTATTGCTTTTGTACGGCGACCATTATGACTATGTTCATACTCTGCCAAGGAATATCTTGCCATATCTTGCTATATTTCCGTGAGCAAAACGCAACTAACAAAAGAGAAAAATACATGAAGTTGTCATAACTAATTCAAATTGGACACATATAATAAATTTTTGTTTGACGATAACATTCACAAAAGAGGCATTTTGACCCCAGGCTAAAATCCTACACCATAACACAGAATAGACAAAATAGACGCTAATGACCTAAACCTTTTATCTACAATCTCTGTCAGACCATAATAAATCGTATTCAAAACATCCATGCTGGATAAGCGTGGACCTTTTCCAGAAAAAAATTTCTGAACGCTCCCTAAAATTCTGATTTTTTTAGCAAACAAACAGAAAAGTGTTGATACATTATAGTTCTTTTATTTATTTATATTTTTCCCCCCGAAAAATAGTTAAAGAAAGATGTCATTGTAAGCAAAATACCTAGGCGTTTAAATTTCAAAATTATTATTAATTAGAAGATCCGTTATAAGCATGATTATATCAGTTGGTATTGCGTGGTTTATAAAAATATGAACTCCATTCATGGGAACAAGATCACCTATGTTTAATTGATTAACCTTAAGTTATAGGTAAATTATTTGTGTGTTTACTTAGAAAATAAAGTAATCATAATAGACGAAACATGTACAAGCGGTTTTTCCAAATTTTCTTCTCCTTTCTTTATACTTCCACAGTGCTCTTATTTTTATGTAACACATTGAATTGATTTCAAGGTTTTTACCGTCTCTTGGCTCGCTTCAGTGCCTCCAAGTGGACGATATCTCTTGCTTTGGGAGCCTGAACGAATTATTTGAAGTGTTGATCCTAAATATATGAAAAATTTAAAAAAACAAATTGACGGAGCGAGACATATCTCTTATTATATAAAGTTGGAACTTTAGAATGGACGCAGCGTTGAGAATAGCTGATAATATTTTTGCAGAACTTTTTTACAGTGTAGCTCTCTTTTTTTATTTCCAGTAAGAACGCAGGGCTTGGCAGAAGTTTGCTTTTCCTATTTTTTTTATATTCATAAAAACTAAACCTTTTTAAGATTTTTATATATTTCCATTTTTTGAGAATTATTTTTGAAAAATTTCCTAAATTCAAATTGGAAAAGTATCTACTTTCTATAATTTAACGGCTTATTTTTCTATGAAATTTAAATTTGAATTTTGTAATATGTTAAGGATGGAAATAAATCTGGATAATAAAAAATCCGATATTTTGATCACAAATTTCAGTCTGACTATATAAACATCATTTCAACTTAATGTGTGACGTTGTTGTTTTGTTTCAGGCAAAGCGACCGGCATTGTGACAAACACGCGCATCACGCACGCCACGCCGGCTGCATTGTACGCGCATTCGCCATCACGCTATTGGGAGGACGATAGTAAAGTGCCACCGGCTGCCAGAAAGTCCTGCAAGGACATCACTAAACAGCTCATAGAGAACGACCCCGGACGAAATATTAATGTAAGTCTGCATACATTATTTGAAAGTATTTTTTATGAAAATGCACTAAATGTATGTAAGTAGAATGTTAATTGATAACAAGAATTTTAGAAACGAATCTTTATGAAATTAAACGAGATGTATTTTATAAAAATTATGTTAAACCGATAACAAATGTAGAATTTTTATGGAATTTTATAAAAATTATGTTGAACCGATCTAGCAAATGTAAAATCTTTAAGAAATTGAACGAAATGTATCTTATAAAATATGTTAAATCAATAATAAGAAATGTACAATTTTTGTGAAACTCAACGAATATGTTTAAATGTTTAACCGACAACAAGAAATGCAAACCCGTTTTAAAATTGAATGAGTTTATACCTACCTGAGAGTGTAATACTTTATGTAGAAACGAATTAAAATGAAAATGAACGAAATGCGAGTTATATACCTATTTAAAATATCGAGAGGTATATATTTATGCTTAATAGTTAAGGAGAAATGTAGTTTTCGGTGTAAAAATGAATCGTCTTAAAAATGAACGAAGTTTATGCGTAACCAGTAGCGATTAGAGTAGTTTGCAACTAAAAACAAGTTTTTCTTCTAGATTGTTTCCTTGAAAATGAAAGCCTTTAACAAAAAAGGTCCTGCTTATTTTGGTATTTTGTATTATGTTTACATTAAACCGATAACGAAAAATATAGTTCTTATCATGTTTTCTTAAAGTTTATGTAAATTAACGAGGTGCGTTTATTAGTTTTTAATGAACGGGTTGAGTTTGTAGGTTTATATTGGATCGATAAGAAGAAAAGTAGTTTCCAACTTAAAAGCAAATTATCATAAAAATGAAGAAAACCTGGGTCGCTGCACAAAACACTGCCATCATCTTAGCATTTAAATGTGTTATTATGCGAAAGTAAAAAAAATAACCCCTTTATAAATCCCTGAACTGATTAAACTTCTCTTAGTTCTGCATATGCATTTTATCAATCTGTAATGAATTATATACCGTATAGAGTCTCAGTAATGTGAACTTCCCAAAGAATGAACATGCAAAAACGTGAACACCAGACTTGACATTCAACATTTTCCAAAACGTGAACAAGTCTTTTTGTACTCTAAAACGTGAACAAATGAAAAACTGAACTTATAGGTTATCCTATACAAAACTGCATACATGTAGTTTTTGCATCACCCCTAATTTAAAATAGCTGCTTTACATACATATATATACAGGCATGTAAAGTGATCCATTATACACTCGTGCGGTAAAATAAAACACAACTAGTCGTGATATACCAACTTCATAATAAATCACTGTTTGCCAGTGAGCACATTTATATACAGAGACTATTCATATATGTATCTGGAGGCAATGGGCCTGCTGCCAAAGCCCTCATTTCCTTACATCAAAAAAATTAAAGCATGTACATTGTATATAAACGATATCTAATTAATTATTGAAATCCTTGAAAACGTCAAGACTTTAAGACCGCGTGTAGTAGTTATTTCACGTTACCGAGACTCTACAGTATTTTCAATTTTGTCTGTGTGACAACTGACAAGCGTTTTTAAAATTAAAAGCAAGTTTAAATATCTCGAAGACCGTAAGGCTTACACTGGATTTATGTTATTTCAGCGGTTGTAGTCATATAGGAAGGTTTAATGGACATTCTGTATATTGTATAGGCAAAAAAGCGTGTTATCAAAGAAAACGAAATCAATAATTTTTTATTCGCATAATAAAATCGTGGGAACGTAGTTCAATAGACTCAATTCATTGACAACAACGTGATAATAAGAATTGACCTAAATTCATTCTGCGAATTTATCGCAGTGCAATCAAATTATGTATAGCGTTTCGCGAAATAAAAGAGCGTATTCACGAGACTTAAAAATATATGAAAATATATTCTGAAATGAAATTATATCCCACTTGCTTTTGTATTATATCTATATACCGGAGATAAAGTGGCTTATGTTGAATATTTGATAACTTGTTGTGTTACAATATTATTGATTCTGATAAATCCTTGTCTTTTACAGAAATCTGTTATTTCATGAAGTATCTTAATCCGATTAAAAACGTAAATAATGTGAAAAGATTTTTTTCTATCAGTTACTTCAATCATCAAAAGAATGACATTCTAAAGTTGAAAAAATTCACAGGCTTGGATAATTTTCAAAAAAATATTTCATAATTTATTTTTTGCAACGTATATTCCAACAAAAAAATGTGTCTATATGAAATGAGTTATTGACTGAAACCGACGCTACAGGATGCGTCGAACGTTGACCAAACGTTGGATAAAACGTTTGACTCAACTAAGTTCGATAGTTGTTGTGCCAAATGTTTTTGCTACATGGTGCGGTGAATATTTACTCTAATACATCTTGAAAACAGTTTGTATGAACGTTTGTCAAGAAGTTGTTAGTATAACATTTTGTAATTTATTGTATTTTTACAAACTTTTAATGCCCAAGATTGGGTGCTTCAAACAGTTGAAAATCTAGACGGAACAAAAATTTTAAATGTGCATTAAATAAACACACATTTTAGTCCGAGCATCTGTTTAAATTATGATTTTACATTATAAGATTATATTTTAGAAACATACGCTTCCCGTAAAAATCCCTTACTTTTTTCACTAGACTAATGCAAAATGTAATGAGTTTTTAACGGGAATCTTCTGTTTCCAAAATATAAAATGTAAATGTTTAAAAACATCTGTAAAAATACCGGTAAATCACAATAATCTATTTTTTATACACATTGTATTTAGCACTTCATTTGAAAAATATTAGATGTATTTAGCATCATCGCCCAGTTTTGACACTATAGCGTTTGTTATCCAAAACTGTAACCATGGATTATGTATCTAACGTGCGATTTTCAGTTTAAATTTTACTGAGTTATCTACACTAAACTAATATACCAAACACATCCAATATTTGAATTAATCTTGTAGCCGTACATTAACACAACGAATGTGTTCCTTCCAGCATTAGAACAATTCCTTTGACTAGAGTCAAGCATACCGACAATGGTCAAAACATAGTCCAACTCTACAACCGTTATCTCTGACTACTTTGGTGGCTCGCAAATTTGACCGTTGGCGACGAACTAACGTTGGAAGTAGCATCGTGTATCGGACGCTCTAGATTGGTATCTCGTATAGGTTTGACCGTCCACCTAGACGTTGCGACTAACTAACGTAGAAGTTCCAACGTTAGTTCGTGTGACCGGCGACTGTTAAACCTACGTTAAAGCCAATTCAGACTAGCCGTTCTCGGTTACATTTCACCGGTCCGGTTGGGAGCTCAACCAATCAGGGCGTAGTCGTTCCCGATTGCTGTTCGGTTCGAGCGTTTAGGTTCAGGTCTAATTTCAACCGGACCGTTCGCAACCGTAGCCAATGAGAACGCTTGCTGGAGTCACGTGACTAGCCACTTGTCTTTGTTGACGTTTAACTACACATCAAACGTCAAATCATATTTCGACATTGCGCATGCGCACCGAGAATAATCGTAGAACCGAATCGGGATAGTGGGAGCAGCCTAGATTAATCGAAAACCTAACCGGACCGGTGAATCGTAACCGAGAACGGCTAGTCTGAATTGGCTTTTAGAAGGTGTTAGTAGCATTGTCTTGCGTTAACTTGAGATACTATAAACATTTCTATGAATACTTAGTGAACTGATTGTTTTCCTCAGATGAAATTGAATCTTTACTAGATCCGGCGCTGCTTTAAAGTTTTAACATAAGCCATTCGCCGCTGTGACCACAAATACATATATAAGTCTCACTTTTCCGTACTTATGAATTATATAATATCAGCAAAAATTGTTCACGAAAAATGAATAATTCATTTTGTAATATTGTGTATGAAATGCTAATATTACGTACAATTGCTTGAGTCAGGGAAACAATATTTGCCTGTACTTTAATCTCTCTGCTCTCGTTGAGTTGGCAGTGCTTGGTCAGCTCATATTTGTAGGATTATGTTCGTTAAATTGCTGGGACCAGGTCCACTATACACTTTGTCCAGGATAAGCGATTTACCTAACTGTATAAATATTATAAAAATGTAGTTTTAGTCCGTCAGTGAGGCTAAAACGACTGATACTATTTTAATGACACTTTAGTTTTGCTATAAAAACTCCTAGAAGTAGTTTCCAATTTATTTCATCTCGATTTGTTAACCCTTTTGCTTCAGACAGGTACCATTTTTTATTTTAATTTCAAACATTATTTTTAAACGAGCGGTCCGCGCGTTTTGTCACACAAGTCATAAAAGCATTATGTTCAAGATACATACTACATTGTTTGCACGTACCTGCTATAAATAAAATAGCTGATTTTCACTTTATAATACGTAATTTATTTATCTGATAGTTATTATTTATCTGATAGTTCCTTATTCGTCTGTCTCAACGCTAACTCACACAGACAATTGGTCTGTTTATTCGATACATATTAGAGATGGGAAAAACGGGTCTTTTTAGTGATATGCATTTTTGCATCTGGATCCCGTATGTGAGCCGGCTCACTGAACCGGTTCAAAAATAGCCGAGTTCTGAATATGTTACTGCAGTCTGCCACTGAGTTACCTAGTTCAGTCAGTCATATCACACGACCTGTATAGAATCAAGAATGCATAGCCAGACATGTGATGCATGAGTCATTTGAGCTGACAGAAGCAAGAACTGATACGTAAGTGTAAAATGTGCTTCTGTGTGTTACGTGTTTCACTGAGTTATGCGGATCCGTTGATCCGTCGGCTCAAAAAAAAGTGAGTCGGCTTTCACGGATCTTCTGTCGGAGTCGGCTCTTTGAACCGGTTCAGATCTGAGTTACCCAAGTCTAATACATATAGGAAATCTGACGGTGAACTCAACATCTAGAAGGCCTTGGTTCGGAGCGCTGAGTCAGTGCAATTCAGTTGTATATGAGAAATATGTTGGTAATAAAACTATGCTTTAATTGCCAGTACAGAAGTTCAGCAAAGCGCATTAAGTGCTGCCATTTCGGTTAGATAATATGTTTGTAAGTTTTACTATCATAGTTGAACTAGCAAACTAACTAACTCTGACATGTAATTATCGACCATGTTCATATATATAAATTTAGAAGCACGTTAATGTTCATATAAATCATAAAACGTACATTTTGAATTCAAAACTTTATTCTATTTTTCGGATTTTTTCTAATTCCACCATCAGATTTTCTATACGCATCGATTACACAGGCCCTGGATGTCACACTTTTTGAAGCGGGAAAAAAACGTCATACGTCACCGTTAACTGCACGCGCGCTCTCTATCCACGGTTGCTTAGCTAGTTCACTGACACAAATCATTAAATGCGTAGACGCTTTGCTTCTGTCGGGCATCCCTCGACACCACTTTCCTTTTTTTATTATTTTTATTGTCAGATCATGGGATACTGACGTCACCTCCGGTCATTATTTTGTCTTTTTATGTCTTAACGAAAAAATTGATATCATCATGAGGTCCATTTTCCGCAACCCCTCGGCAGCTCTTATTTTTCAATTTCGGGCAGAATAAATAAAAACTCGGGTCGCAGTGTCAGCACTCTCCTGAAAATATTGTATATTTGCTAATACAAGTAGTGTGGCTTTATTATGTCAACTTAAGTTTGTTTTCGGACAAAATTAAAAATTAACCCCTTAATGTATCCTTCAAAACATTTTTTTTCTTAACTGTAATATTATTATTAATCCAAGATCTGCACGAAATTATATACACCTTCAGTGAGTAAATTCGTATGTACAAACTAGTGTTTGTTTAGGAGGTTATAAAATGTCGAGAAATTTTGGTCCGACTTCTAGATCCAGCCATCTGAACGACTCCAATAGTGTATGTGCAATATATCAAATACACTATAATAATAATTGTGGCTCCCTATTTGTTAGCCGTAATGCTCACTCACCCGGAGGCACTTGGCTGCGTGTATTCGATACATAGGAAATCACACGGTCGGCTCTGGGACTATTACAATAAGGTTCATAGGTACTGTTTTCCTTATGAAGAAATATGAGGAGTCATAATCTAAGGCCATTGTCAAATCAGATTTTAAGACGAGTAAATAATGCTTCCAGTAATGCAGGATTATTGTATTCTAAAGTTGTCATCATTCTAACGTTTGACGCTGCATATTTTTAGAATTATAGAGTTGTTATTGAAACTAAACAGATTGAAGGAAAGTCAAATATCTCAATAGATGATTTTTTGGCAATGCTTCCTGCAACACGGCATTGGTAAATCATTAAATAGATAATAATTAGATTTTTTTTTCATTCTAACGGAATACACAAAAACAATTTTTAAATATTTTAGACGATTAAAAAAAGATTTAGCTTTCAGATGCGCTGATATTTTTCTTTATGTGAAATATTTTCTGAGAACATCGAAACTGAAATACATTTACTTACCCATTCCAGTCTGCTAAATTTTGAAGTCTTGTATTGAGATATTTATTTCAGTTGTGTTCAACAAATCAATCGTGAAAGATTCATGGAATTTATTTAGTGAGGAATATTATTGAAACGTATTTACAAATTGTTGAATGTAAATACGCTGGTTGATATTAAATTATTGTTTTGACTACTGCAGTAAGAATGACGACATGTACCAGTGTACTTTTTCTGTAAACAGAATCGGTATACCTTTAATTACTCGTTACCCCATGACTATCGAAAAGCAGAATGGAAATTTATGTTTCTGGAACATACAGTGTAAACTCTTTATAACGAAACTCAAAGGACCGAGCATTTTTTATCGTTATAGAGAGTTACCGTTATATGGAGTGAAGAAAGAAAAACAACCAAATTAACAATAATCTTTAATATGTATGTTTTTGATAAAATTAATACATAGTCAGTTAACTTTGCCTAACGTTTTTTTGCTTTGCCAGTACTTGTTTTGTATTTTCTTATGTATTCTATCCATCTCTTGATATGTGGTGGAATCTTCATTAAACAATAAAAATTTTTCTAAAGGTTTAGTCGGCGTCTTTTGTAACCTGATAAGTTAACATAGACAATAACACCGGCAATGACGATTTTCTGTGTCTAAATATGAACATATTTCTTCGTAATAGAGAATGGCTGCTGCGCTATAAAGAGTGTATCAATGTATGGGTTTTAAGGTAAACCAACCAAATTGTGATCTTTTCTATGTTATAGAGAGTTTATCGTTATAAAGAATAATGTTATAAAGAGTTTACACTGTAAATGCAATTATTATGTTCGAGTTGCGACATTTGGCAAAAAACGACAATCAGCGAGTTTTAACAGTCATAATAGAATGATGTACGAGATACATGCTGCATTTTTTGCAAGTAGATACTTTCTATAAAATATCTGATTTTCACATTTACGTAATATTTTCGACAGCTATATGTGTAGCCATTTGCGATCTATTTGAGTACGGAAAATGCGCCTGCTTTGGCATCGCTGTTCCTCCTGTAGTGTTAAACGTTAACTGACAAGTCTTTTTAGGAAATTGGTGAGACAGCATGTATTTACTTTAGTTCACAGCACTAATTCTTTTTTTTTCAACACCCTCCCTTGGCTTCAAGGATTATTCCCATGTGTCAGACACAATGTGATGAGGATTAAACAACAAACAGGGATTAAAGGAACCAACACCTTTTCTCGCCACAGACCCATGCAGCATTAGAATCCCAAACCAAACACAGGACTCAGACCTTGGAAAAACATAAAAAATGACTACCGTTAGTAAGTGGAGGACTCATATAGTAATACTTTGTCTGGCACAATAATCGTTCAATATTTCATATATTTCAAAGTTAACTGTACTTAAGATGTGACTTATGCTAAGAGGGAAGGAGATTTTTTTTTGTAAATGTTGCCATAATTGGTCAGCACTATTATCGGATCATTTTAGTTAGCTATACAGGCAGCTGTTTTTAATCAATAATAATATTACTCATTCAAAACAAATGAATAACAATATTCATCTTTTTTAAATGTGTCTTATTCAGGACCTGTACTTGTAATAGCGGAAGAAGATTCTAAGAAAATACATTTTTGCCCACTCCTTATAAAATGGCAGCATTTCGTGCCCGTACAGTGATAGTAAAATAACCAATTTAACACTAGTATTGTCAGCTGAAATAGATTTTGTTTTTACCACCGCAACAGTAAATTTCAAAAGCAACTTTTTAGTTACTGTTTAATACTATAAGAGGAACAAACATAGTAAAGCAGGTGCAGTTTTCTAAAAACAGTCCAAATGCATTGCAGATAGCTGCACATTACAGGTGTCAAAAATATTTCAGATACTTGATAAATGCTTGATAAAGTTTTGGTACATCGGCTAATTGTGGTAAAAAATTAGGTATATGAATATAAATGAAGTACATGTTTTCTGACCCAAATTCCAATTACTGTTTAATTATTTTATATTATGGCTCTCAATTAACAATTTATTAAACATACTTATACTTATTATGATGTGAAAAACAGGTATTGTATGAGAGGTACGTGAAAATAATATAAATAGTATGTATCTTGTACTTGATGATATTATGGCTTGAGTGGTTTTTCAGACTCGCTCTCTCACGTTTTAACATAATGTCACTTTCTAGTCAAAATACTTTTATTTACGTACAAGATGTATAAACTACAATTTTGCACTTCATTTTCCGAGTTTTTGAGAGTTCACTTTTGACCAAAGTTCTCTTCAAATAGGTTATAAAAAAAACAACAACAGCCAGGCAAATATTGTTTTACTATGCCATTGGTATTTTTCTTACTTCGTGTGTGTTTATAGACAGGTGAAATTAAATAGAAGCTTCGGACTGCTTTTGTAGAAAGGCCGAATACTATATAAAAATTGTAAAACATTTTTTTTAATTCGTGTTAAACAAGTTCTACTGTATTAAAAAAACAAAAAAACTCTTTAAATAAACCCGGCACCGCGCTGTAACAAACTGTTACTTGAAAAACATTGTCAAACATTTAACCTTTGCTAACCGGTATATAAGTAGATTTACGCAACATGGAAATGACAATAATGTTAATAACACTTGAAACCGGAAAACAAAATTTATTCTGCAAAAAATATTCGTACCGTGTTATTTTCATTTCGTATAACAGATTGGAATAAAGCTTGTTCTAGACAAACACATTTCTACACAAAAGTGTGCATTCGTGTAAATTAGAAAATTGTATTTTTTAGGGTTCGGTGTATGCGATGAAAAAACGGAACTCTTAGAGCATCATTCTTGTGTCTGTCAGTCTATCACGGCTTATTTTCTCCGAATCTACTGGACGATAAAAGTTGAAATTTGGTACATACATCCCGCAACTTAATTAAGGGGACACATAAAAAATGTTGAAATTTTGATGATTTTCAAATCGCTGTATTTTCGCGAAAAATGATCGGATTTTAAAAAACGATAGCTTATTTTAAAGCTTGTACACTCTAGTTTTTGAGTCAAAACTCGAAATTTATCTTGAATTTTTTTTGGAGCCCATAGTCATGATGCAACTTTACAAAAAATTAAGGGGACATTTTCCTTTTTTCTTCAATTGTCACGGTTCGCTAAGGGATGATTAAATTTTTTGACTCAAAATCTAGAATGTACAAGCTTTAAAATGAGCTATCGTTTTTTAAAATCCAATCATTTGAAAATCATTTGAAAATCATCAAAATTTCAACATTTTTTATGTGTCCCTTTAATTCCTTAATTAAGTTGCGGAATGTATATAGAGTTAGGTGATCCAGTCACAGACGCATCGCGTAAATAAACGAATTCCGATTTGAAGGGTTAATTTTGGCAGCTAAATTAGAAAATTAAAAAAAATATGTGACGTATTGAATTGAACGGGTTCGTTATGAGAAATACAAATATATTTTTTCATAATATTAAAATGCATTGCTTCAAAGATATTAAAGAAAACACACGAATAAATTGTACTGATTTCAATGAGTCACAGAAAACGTACTTGGACTTTTAGTTTACAAGTTATGGCCAAGGAGTCTTGCATCATTTCTGCGATTTTTCAACGAGTCATTTTAGCAATAATTGCGGAGGGGGAGACTGATGTAAAATGTTAACGCATAAAAAATATTAAATGAGAAGTTTAAAAAAATGTCACTTAAGAACGCTTCCTACTTATGTTGATATAAAATTGTGAAGTATTTCTTTTATTTTCTTGTAGAACTATGTGTTCCAAATTGTTTAAAATTAAAATGTTTTTCTAAAAGTGCAACTATAATGATCCGAGTAAAAAATCGGACAAATGGGTTTTTGGAATTTTTCGATGGTGCATTTATTAAATCAGCTAATTAAATCGTTTGTAAAACATTTAGTTGGGTCTGTATGCGCTGACCGGTGATCAGTCGACCGAATAATTACGCAATTAAAAACTGCATGTCAACGCCAGTTACAATAATTGTAACAAGAATTTCCAACCACAAATAATATTTTGTGGTTTATTGGGTGATAATTGCGTTTGCAATTTAGTTATAGTTCACTTCAATTATTTAATAAATCACAGTATATTGAAAATTGGTATGATTTTCTAGCTGACTTATAATAGTTGGTATATAATAATAATTTAACATGTATAGAATCCTCAAAAAACATTTATAATGTAAACTTGAAGTTCGTGAGTGCGACAAAAATGATATCGAGTTTCGAGAAATGTAGTAAGAATAAAATTAATAGAACTAGCTCATCGATCGACGATGCAAAATAATGAAAGCAATACTTTATATTTTTCGTTCGATTTATTTTGTTCTTATTATACTCTGAATATCAGTTATTTTTGTCACGCTTTATAGTTTATAAATCTATATTGTAATTTTTTTTTTGAGGATATCACTTATTTTTGTTTTATTGGTATAATATATAAGGATATAAACGCCATCTCTTGTTGTAAAAATGAAAACTCAAAATGTATTTGTATTTCTGTAGTAAATAAACTTTTTAGTAGATCGACTATCTTCCGAAATTCGACGATCTATAAATCGCCTGTATTAAAACGTTCGTGGTTTTATTCTATTCTATTTTTTTTAATTTTAAGGTCTGTGTTTTATGAATTCATCATCTACCCAAAATTATATAAACTCTTTTAGTAAGTACTAGCGGATCCGTGTGAATTCTTCGCACCGTTAATGGTCAGTTACGTAATATAATAGGCTAGAAATAAGTTTTATTCTATTCTATTCATCCAAATATATTTATTGACAGAAAACCAAGAATATAAGTCGGAGTTATAGAAATATGCAAAAAACAAAAAAAAAATCAACATTGTCGATTTCGAATATTAAACTTAAAAAACACTTATACTTCATTCCAAAGATCATCATTTATTAGTAAAAAATCTATAATAAATCTACTTTTCTGGTTTGTTTTCAAATGTTTAATCTTTTCATTGATTTCAGAATACTAACTGCATCAGTTCAGAATTGATACGATTACAAATTTCGATTGAAATGGTTATATTTCGGAATTCAGGTATAGGAATTTGTGACAACACAAAACATTTAAATTTCTTGTTTCAATGACAATTAACCTGCAGTTTTTTAAACGGCGTTTGTTTCGCGATTAACAGATTCGGCACTCGTAATTAATCGAATATGTTTTATTCACGAATCGTCTATGTGAAAGTTGAAATAAAACTAACACGTGTAGATCATAAATTACAGAAATCCCTTTGGGTCATAAACAGATACTACCTATGTCAATGTTTCCCATGTATTCACTTAAAAAATATACGGAATAAAGTGAATGCGCGGAAATATTTACATAATGTGTTTGTGGCGACGTCATACAAATTCCTCGCTCAACGCTCAACGTTCGTCCATACTCTATATCGACGGTGACAAGGGAAATTGTCGCAGTCGTATATGTCGGGAAATTGGTCAATTTTTTCGGTGGCGAAAGTATTCACAATTTTGAATACATGGCCTGGAGTAATTTTTACATATTAGGTGTGTTTGGTATCGTATTTCAGTTTAAAAAGTGTTTATACTTCTTACAATATTGCGTTTGTTATACAAAGGAGTAAAATACTGATCTAGTGATCTGTTTAGTATCTCAGTGTCGAACTAATGAAGTAAACATTAGCAGTTCTAGCTCTTGACCAGTAGTACGTAGAGAAGAATAGATTACGTGACTGAGGTCTGATTTTGACAATTGTTAAGCGAAATACATTTTTCATTATCCGTTTTTTACCCCATATTAAATAGCTTCTTTACATGCATGCACACATTGAGTTATTACGTAAAGTATAGTGAAACTGGTCGTGCTATACCAATAGTAGATCACTGTTTCTCTGCCTGTATTTTTATAGCCTACAATTAATAATAATAATAATTCTCAATATTGTTCACGTCCATTATAATTAATAAGTTTTTTATTTATTCACGGGAAATTGAACAATTGAATTTTAATATAGATAAACTAAATAAAAAAAAATTAAAAATGTTTTAATTTAGTTTATCTATATTAAAATTCAATTGTCCAATTTCCCGTGAATAAATAAAAAACTTAATAATAATAATGCGTTTAACGTCCGTTTCTCGACTTTATGTCATAACAGACGCTATTCGCACCATTACTATTTTCCATCTACCACACTTCCCGTTATTTTTAGACATTTTTAAAACTTCAACTTATGTAATAGCAATGGGCGAATGAAGATATTATAGGCAATTAGGATAAGGTAAGTAATTTTTGAACTAGGAGTTTGATAGGTAATTGGTCATGGCTTCAAATAAGGAACCATCTCGATATTTATCTGGAATTAATTGAGGGAAACCATGGAAAACCTCAATTAAGATGGCCGGTACAGGAATTACCGTTTTTCGGCGAGAGGCAGTAGGAAAAAGTTCCAGCCACATCTGTCCCCGCCGGGATTCGAACCCGGACCTCCCGAATGCGAGTCTAGTGCTGTCACTCGGTATAACCTACAATTAGAAACTGAACTGCCAAAAGTTTTGAAAATGAAGCAAACATTTGCTAATTTATTGGAAGTTTCCTGACAATACAGTAATGAGTTTTATCGATTTAATGCTGTCCAGATGACTTCTGAATCGAAGATAAAGCTTTATTTGTTTGTCCGAAGTTATCAGTTGCTGTAGATAGCCCTCCACCCACAACCCCTGCGCAGGCATGAGGATGACTTTGACATTTTTGATAGGAACACATATTTTTTATCACAAATTATGATTTTTCGATAAAAAATATGCAACATTTGTCTGAAACATTTTTTTATCCGTTGCCTCTCTCAGCCCCTAAAATGCATGTGTAAAATCGGTTTACTGGAACTCCATTAAATTTTTATGCCTAAACAACGACCTTGCGCAGAAAGTTACAAGAGGTGAAAGTTGTTTGGTTTGGGAAGGGTCATCGATTAAACATAAGAAGAACCCCCCACCCTCTGTGTTTAAAAAGATGTCACCACCACTCCCGCACAGGGGGTCGGGGTTCTATTTATGTTTAATCGATGACCCCTCCCAAACCAAACAACTTTTACCTCTTGTAATTTTTTGCGCAAGGTCATTGTTTAGGCATAAAAATTTAATGGAGTTTCGGGAAACCGATTTTTGACATGCATTATAAATCCAATATGACGGACACTGCAAGATGATGGATTACCCTTTTCTTCACAACCATCAAATAAAAGAGTTTGACGACAAAAATTTAATAAGCTAGGTGACGTCACTATAAACCCAATAATAATTGATTATCATCTAGCATCTCTGTTCTTCGAAATCTGGCTAAAATTGTTTCTCATAATGTTCTAATTTTGGCATTTCATGCACTTATCCAATCAGTAATATCGTATGCTATTTTGGTATGGGATTATTCGCCTCATGCAAATCGACTATTTGGTTTACAAAGGAGAGCACTGCATATAATTCATTCATTAGCTTATAGACAGGACTGTAAAGAGTATTATGCAGTCTCTAAAATTTTGACTGTGCCGTCCATTTACATTCTTCACTGTCTTAATAATAATAGTAAATTTCATTCTCATAATACAATATCCAATGTCGACATACATATAGATTTTAATCGTATTAATAAAATTAAAACAGGAATAAACTACTATGGTCCAAAATTATTCAATTTTCTTCCAGTCTGTTATATAGATTTTCGGGAAAAATAATTCAAAAACGTGTAAAAAATCATCTTATTAAAATAGTCTCTATTCGATTGATGAATTCTTTGAAATTACATTCTAAATTTTAAACTGTACCTAACTTCTGTAAACTTAGTATTAGCACCAATAAAATATCTTATCAATCGTTTTTAGAATTAATTAATCAATTGATTTATACATAATACATAGACTACAAACAAAAAAAAATAAAATAAAATATTAATAAAAAAACTTTTTAAAAACAAACTTTTTTTAACAGAATAATGTGAATTGGATTCAAAGGCATTATCACTACATAAAAAAAAATATAATGGTGTATTTACGCTAAGTGATTTACATTATAGCAGTATTAGAACAGTATAGCTAACTTTTATTGAAATGTACTATAGGTATAGGGAAATAATGATTTTTAATAATTTAGGTTCATAGTTATAAAAGCATGGTTTGTGACTAATAAACTATCACACAGCTTACAACCCACGCTTTTACCAATAATTACCAACTTAAAATTATTATTAATAAAAAATATTTTTTTCTTTTTTTTACCAAAAATTGGACATGCTCCATTTGATCTTGTTGCCATTGATATAGACAGCCAGAGAAGAAGGGGTGACACATTCTCTCTCATACCATTCAACTAGGCGTCATTTATTACTGAGCTAAGCATGTTCGGTGGATTTGTCGATATGGAATACTTTCGAAATTAAAACTGATAATAAATTTAAAACACAATTTTGTTAAAGAATTTTCAGTGGCTTCCTCTTGGTCGATATTTATATTTTTTTTCAACTAATCGTTTAAATATAATTTCTGATTCAAAGAAACTACGAATTTTCATTTTTTTTGAACTTGTTATTGAAATATGTAGCTAAGATGTCAGTATATTGTATTGCTGTCGGAACTACGAAAATAGAAGTGAGATCTAAGAAGGTGCCAAGTTGTTACTTGGTAAGTTTTTATGTTTTATATTATAAATAAATGATTCGTGTATGTAAACTTGCCAAGTGAAAACTTGGCACCTTCTTAGATTTTAATTTCGGCAATGTCAAATCCACTTGTTCTTTGTATCGATCTTGATCCATTTTTCACATTTATTTTTTTCTAAAGGTATCAATACATTTATAAAATTATATAGTCTTCGAATGATCGATTAATGCATTCGGGATCGATACTCGTAGCACCGACTAGACGCTTGTGAATTATGATGAACTATCAATCAGTAAATGCCAAAAACTGTGATTTTTGGTCACTCGTATCTTGGAAACTATTCCATATAGACGTGTGAGATTTGAAATACTGCTTCTTTTTGGCAACGTTAACCACCTGATAAAATTCAGTTAACTAGTCTTGGAGATAAAGGAGGCCGAAAAGAACTCGAAATGGTTCATGTAAATATTGCACAGTTCGCGCGCGGTCGGTTTTGTTTGCGCGAACATGACCGCTTAGATCAGGAGTGACGATTTACTTACCCACGAAATATTCAAGCGGTAACCGATCGATTTGACTAGAACAAGGACATATTTATGAAAGAAAAATATGCACTAGAATTAGATATATACTTTTATTGGCGACTAGCGGCCCAGTCCGACTTCGCCCGGGTGTAAATGTAATATATAGGATATAAAAGATGAGAATCATTATCATTAAATTCTCAACGTGTATTGAATTTGCGCGAATTCATTCGCTTTTATTTGTGAATGTTCAAAAATCGAAGAAAAATCTTATTTCCCAAAAAGAAATTTAAAAAATTCTGTTGATCCGATCGCTACCAAACTTCAGAAGATCACCCGCTGGGCTAATCTAAAGATTGTCTGAAAATTTCATCAAAAATGGTCTACCCGTTTGGAGTCCATAGATTACATATACATCGTCTTTTATCTATATAGATTATTAAAATGTAAAAAGTGGTTATTGTGACATAACGATAATAGTTGGACATATAGTATCGCGAAGTTTTTTGTATTTATTGATATGTTCTTTAATATTGTAAAACATACTTTTGTTCTATCATCAATAGTTTCCGCAGCGCATGCGACGAAAGATGTTTTATGGCATTTTTTTACACCTTGGGCTACGTTACTAAAGTTTTAGTAAGGATCCCTAACATTTTCTAGCAATAAATATAGCCTATGTTACTTAGGGTGAATGTAGCTTTCTAATGGTGAAAGAATTTTTTAAATCGGCACAGTAGTTTTTGAGTTTATTTATTACAAACATACAAAAATACAAATCTTTCCTCTTTATAATATTAGTATGATTATTTTGTAGTCTGTCAAGGAAATGTTTGCTTCATTAAAAGCTTGTGAAAAAGATTTGGCTCTATTCAGACTGCTTTCGTTTCAATTAATCCAAATTAAAGACTTCACTGTATTGATTTTCAAATACATACTTCTCAATCATTTTAACTCGTTGCCAAAACCTCCAACTATACTGCGTTGCGTCACAAAAAGTACATAACGCATATAACACCACAGTTTCACTACCTTATTTTTTCTTGCCTACCATTTGCAGAGAAAATAGATGGATGGAAAGATGGATATTATGTTTGTTTTTTGTCAGTCAAAGTGCGTTGTTACAATTTTATTTCACAGGGTCTCACAGACACAGAGGTGCAGTTATTTCACACAATTTACGTATACACAAAATGTTACATCTTATTTACAAAATGACATACATGTCGTATTATATGCAGCCTATTCCAAAAAAGTCACACCCTATAGATTAGAGTTTCGGTGATATTTCCTGACAGTTCAATAAATTGATGAACAAAAAAATGGCATTTATTTTTATTTATTGTTGGTATTACGTATGATTTGTTGTAAACATGTATTAATATTTTTTTTTGCTAAGGAAATAAATTTTTGAGTTTTGAATTCAAATACTTGACGTTTGTATTTGTAGTTCTTGAAAGAGACCCACAACTTTGAGTAATTATAGTAGGTTATATTTCTACTGCGTAATGATACATATTATGGCCAGTATGACATTATGTTAAAAAAACTAGCTACAGCAAGTCTTAACGCACGAGGACATTTATTTTTAGCACGTGCCTCCATAAAATTGTTAATTTCCACATAAATTAAAAAAATTTGACAGTTTAATTTGAGCAAGTTCACGCCCAATTGTATAAGCTGCATTTTCCTACTTTTACTGTGAAAATAGTATTACGACTACGTTTCGCATTTCGTTTGTTTTATTTTGCACACTAGTACGAAATAAGTAATTTTACTACCGTTATACAGATTTGAAAAGTTGCTATATATTTTAATTTTTGTTTTTAAATTATTAAACATTATCAATTAGGGCTAGAAGTACTTGTGTAGTGTACGTCATGCGAAATCAGATTTCGAATGACTTGTGACTGACCAATCACAATCGTTACAACTGCCGTTTGAATGCATCCTCACTTCACATACTACCATATACGTTGTAAATAATTATAACATTCGCGCCCGAACAAAAAGGATAATTTTCAAACATTCTTTCCCGTTGTAACATTTTTGTATACTCATTTTGGTTTCATCAAACTAACATTTTACCCTTCAAATAGTCTAGGCAGGAGCAACACAGATAAAATTTCATTTTAAAAAACTGACGTCAACTCGAACAATAAACCCTTTTTTTGGGTATAAGAACTCGGACTAAATGTTTGTGATTGGGTTGAAATTTCCTTACGCCTTGAATGTCACCTTCACTGCTGCTTATAGAGCGTGGGTATAATATATGTATGTGGTTTGGTCCCATCTGCCAGAGGCCACTTGTGGTCTGCAGCAAGTGAGATATGGAACATAGTTGAGTGTCAAGTTAAACTGTTCTAACTTGACATAAAGGCAATTTAAAATAAACCGACCATACTGTATTAGCCGTCTATAATATTATGTGTTTCTTATGTCTAATGGGTATGATTTGTTTTGCAAAACGCTCCGTTATCGTAAAAAACCCTAAAAAAAGTTACAAAAATAGCAAAAAACCCGACTGCGCTTAACACAAAAGTACAAAACCAGCTTCCAGTATAAAAATCTGCCTATAGTAAAAAGGTGTTAGTATTTTCTCACTATTAGCACAGTAAAATATTAGGTGATGTCTTTTTACCCAACTACTTTTTATATTACAAGCTTGTTTTGTACCTTTGTTTAATTATGTTTTCTTTTCTTTTAATATTTTTTTGAACCATTTTTTAATAAAGGCTGTTATATTTACATAACATAACATATTATATATTTTTGAAATCTACTCGTCAATGCCTCTATTTAGTTACGCATTTTTGGGATGTTCTGATATTTTTTTCGTTGGGTAATACAGTGCAAAAAAAGTTTTTCCCAAATTTTAGAGCCTCCCCCAAATAGACAATAAAAAAAGTGTGCGTCGGTTCGTGGACACACGACGGAAGCTATGTTCCTTCCACATTTTATATTAAGATTTAAAATTTACGTAGGTACTTACACATAAAAAATAAAATTATTTTTTCTTTATTTATAAATAAGGAATATATATAAAAATAAAAAAAGACCTAATCTTTGGTTTATTACTAAGAAATATAAACAAAGAAACTTATTATATTTAATAAAAACATTTATTAAATAAAAAATGTACAAAAACAAAATTATTGAATATAGATTTTAAATCAATTGCCATTATGTTGCTCAATCGCTCGCTTATTTTTTCGCTGTTCATTGCCTGTCTCGAGGCCTGCGTTAAGAAGCATAGCCTCAAAAACAATTTCTGACCCCTGAACTAGATGCGGACTCGCAAGCTTTAACTATGTCAAATTTCCAGTCGATATCATATGCAAAAAGACAAACAACGAAGACATCATTTTTTTACCAAATGGATACGGAACCCTAAAAACAATATTCCATTGGCAATTAGAACACAGTCGATAATTGGCAAACATAAAAGTAATAGCCGTTTCTCTTTTTTCTTAAAATTTTATGATCTAATAAACGTTAAGACAATCATAATATCTTCTATGCGTATTTTTTTGTTCGAACCGTTTGTCGAAATGAGATATAAACCTATCCACGTCAATAATCCATCAAGTCGTCGTCTTTTGAACGCAGTAGGCACTGACATTTTATTAAAGTGAAGATAGACTTATAAATGTCAAGAAGACAGATAGCTAACAATATATTATTATATTGTATATCTGCAAAAACTTTTATGTATAAATGTCAACGCCAATCCAACAAACTAACCCTTTCCCGATTGACCATGAATTAATACTTTAGACTCAGGCAGAACATTACGACACCTGCACAATTTTAAATAATCAGAATAAAGTATATGCTTGAAATAATTGTACTTTAAACATTTCTATTTCCTAATACCAACATTTTTTACATAAGTTATTAAAAATAACACAATGATAATTCGGGTGGTGACCGATAGTGATAACATCGTGCAATTTACTGTGACTAATTTTCTCTTTTTAAGTACCAAAAACGTAAAATATAATTTACGGCAAGTTATTTTTTCACTAGTGAAAGGCAAATCATACTCGTGAACTAAACTAAAGTTAACAAATGTGAGTGGACGGTATCAAGAAAAGTTTAAGTTACGTTGTTTTGACGTTTGAAATTAATCACGTGTCATCTATCTTAGCCTCAAACCCTGTGTATACTTCCCTAGAATTGAACCTACAACAAAAGAATATCTTTTATTAACAAATAATTAGCTGCCCCTGGCGTCGCCAGGTGGCAGCTCTACGTTAGTTAATATTATGTGCTATATGTATAAAACAAAAATATACGCATAATAATACAAAATATGGAATCGTCCAATAAAACTACTGAAAATAATCAAAAATATTCAAACAATCTTCTACCAAATACTAATTCAAATCAACAATCAAATACAAATATGAATCAAATCAACCAACAAACTTATTCATCAATCACAAAAAAATCACCATTCCAGCACCCGAAAAAGGAACAAGGAATTATTCTAGATTCAATTGATGGTATCAAAATCAAAGATTACATTATCGCTGTCGCAAACATAATCAAACCGAAAAATATACTAGCAGCCTCAAGAATACCGAACAATCGCATAAGTATGTTCTTATCGCACAGAGACATAGTCGATAAACTGATTAAGGAGAATCCAACAATTATTATTCATAATCAAACTGTAAGTGTTAGAAAATTAGTAACACCAGCCAAACGAATACTAATATCAAATATAAATCCAATGATCCCTAACGACTTATTAGAAGATGCATTACGACGTTACAAAGTGAAACTAGTATCATCAGTCTACCTTATGGGAACCGGGGTGACTGATCCAGAATTCTCGCACATTGTCTGCTACCGCAGATATGTATATGGAGTACTGGATGACAATACTGAACTACCCGACTCCATGTTAATCAATTTTGAAAACTATGAATATAGAATTTTTCTAAGCACAGACGAATACCAATGTCTTAAATGTAGACAGAAAGGTCATTCAACCAAGCAATGCCCAATGGAAGAAACCGTCACCCCAACCCCTAATAACATACAAAAACCCATGCCACCAATTGTAAACCAACTGGAAACTGTAGTACAAACCACAATCGAAGAATCTGATTCAAATTCAGAACCGGAAACATACACAGACCCGACACAAAAAACACATATGCATATATCAGTAGAGGCACAAACACATCATGAACGCAAAAACACCCCCACACCGGTCGATAACACAGATTATAACGAAAACTTTCCAGCTTTAATTTCGGTGACCAATCTAGACAATACACGTAAACGACCTTTATCTTCCACTAGTACTACACCCTCAGTTGAAACCAATAAAGACGACGACATATTCATATCGCCGAACTTTATTCCTCCGACACCCGAACCCAAATCCATTGCTAAGAATGACCACACTGAAGACCGGGATGATAATCCTGAAACAAAAAAAGAATTATTAGTAATTAACTCTAAAAAATCACCAAAAAAAAGAAACCAAAAACAGACGGGACATTAACACCAAAAAAAGACAAAATCAATGTAGAAGATCTATTAAACCCTATCAAGTCTTACATGGAAAAAGAACCTCCGCTATATAAAATTACCTACAACGAGCTTAAAGCTTTTTTAATAGATATGCAAAACACAGATAATATCGGTAAGTTAGCAGAAGACATTACGGATAATACTACAAATATTATAACAATATTAAAAGATTTATATGCGCTAACCAAGTCATCGAGACATAAATATAAAATAACAAGAATATTATCTTCTATAAATAAAGCTATAATGAATAAGTCAGGTACTGAAGATGAAACAATTACCAGTGACAATAGTCCCACAGGTGACGTCACTACAAATTAAAATGGCTATTATATAATGGAACATAAACGGAGTCTACAATAGAATAAATGATATAAAAATATTAATCGCTGAATATAACCCCATAATTATGTGTCTACAAGAAACAAACCTAAAAGACGAGCAATATCCAAATATTAGAGGTTATAATTTTTGCCGAAAGAATAGACAACATGCTCAACATGCCAGTGGTGGAGTTGCGGTGCTTATCGACAACTCTTACTACAGTGAACAAATTGTTATTCAAACAGATCTCGAAATACTTGCAACTAATGTTTATCTTCCATATAAGGTTACGATATGCAGTATATATCTGCCTAACAAGAAAACGATTAAATCCGAAGACCTAGACAATGTATTAAATCAAATCTCAACTCCATTTATTTTACTCGGTGATTTCAATGCTCACAGTCTACTATGGGGAGATAAAGAAGACTCAAGAGGTAAAGTAATTGAGAAATTTCTAGAATCTGACAATCTTATTTTATTGAACAACGGTCATTATACTCACTTCAATCAAAGCTATAGATCCTTTTCTTCAATAGACCTCTCTATCATTCATCCACAACTAGCTCCTAAAATCGAATGGTCAGTATTAGAAAATTTGCATGGAAGCGACCACTTCCCTATTCTCTTAAAAATATTATGCTACAAAAAATCTCCTAATCAATTACCCAAATGGAACATTACCAAAGCAAATTGGCTTGAATATCAAGAAAATATAATAAAAAATGATTTCAATTTTGACGAAAAGGGAAATATAGACGCTATAGTAGAATCACTAACGACAAAAATAATTACCGCAGCTAAAACAACTATACCTATCATTAAAAAAAGACAAAATAAACGATCAGTACCATGGTGGAACGATGCTTGTAAAACAGCGGTGAAAAATAAAAATACGGCGCTCAACAAATATAAAAAAACAAAAAGTTTAACAAATTTCATCGAGTTCAAAAAATTAAGAGCAGAAGCTAGACTCATTATTAATGAAAGTAAAAAGAACTTCTGGGCTACCTACTTATCTACTATTAATTCCGAAACCACACCTAGAGAAATATGGAGCAAAATAAAAAAAATCAAGGGCATAGACAACTCTTTCAACATTCCCGCAATAAAATTAAATGGTCATACTATAACAAAACAAAATGAGATTATAAATACGATCGGGGGCTTTTTCAGTGACATTTCAAGCTCAAACAACTATAATAAGGACTTTCAAAGTTACAAAGAAACAAAAGAACAATCAATTATAGATTACTCTACACCTACCCAAGAAGACTACAATCATAATTTTAACATGGACGAACTTATCGCAGCACTTGATAACTGCAATAGTTCGACACCAGGTCCTGACAACATACCACACGATTTTATCAAAAAGCTTCCACCATCAGGAAAATTAACAATATGGAAACTTTATAACCACATTTGGTCAGAAAATGTATTTCCAGCGGAATGGAGAAAATCTATAATTTTACCACTGCTAAAAAGCAATAAAGACAAAACAGCTCTTAACAGTTACAGGCCTATTTCACTAACCAGCAGTCTATGTAAAATAATGGAGAAAATGACGAATAATAGACTAATGTGGATTCTGGAAAGTCGCAATCTTATCCAACCACAACATTTCGGATTTAGGAAAAACCACTCTACAATGGATGCGATAGTTCAACTAGAAACAAATATTCTAAATGCCTTCGCGCATAGAGAACATCCAGTTGCTATTTTCCTAGACCTTGAAAAAGCATACGACCGAACCTGGAGACGATACATTTTGGACAAACTGACAGAATGGAACATCAAAGGTAATTTAACTGCTTTTATCAACAACCTGATTTGCAAAAGATCTTTCAAGATTAGACTAAACGACATATATTCCAATGAATTTTCCCAAGATAACGGTAGTCCACAGGGGTCCCCTTTAAGCGTAACGTTGTTCTTAATAGCAATTAACGACATTACGAAATCTGTTCCATCTACGATAAAGATAGGTATATACGCGGATGATATTATTCTATAGTAACATCAATATAAAAGCGGTAGAGCTAAACCTACAACAAGCGTTATATTCGATAGAAATGTGGTGCTCAAAAACCGGTTTCAAGTTTTCGACATCAAAAACTAAATGCATGCAGTTCAAATACTCTAGAAAAAAGCTGACCATTCCCACACTAAAGCTTAACAATGAACTACTAACTTTCACGAATGAAGTAGTTTACCTGGGAGTCACATTTGACTCTCAGCTAACATGGATTCCACATATTAAAAATTGAAAGTAAACTGCCAAAGAAATTTAAATTTACTCAAAATTATCTCACATCACCAATGGGGTAGTGACAGAAAAACGTTATCTCAGGTTTTCCACGCATTAGTCAAATCTAAACTCGAGCATGGGAGTATAGTTTACATGACAGCAAATAAGCATACTCTTAATCTGGTAAACTCAGTATACAACAACGGCTTAAGATTGGTGTCTGGAGCACTAAAAACTACACCACTAGACAGTCTATACTGTGAAAGTAGCGAACTGCCACCAGAGATGAAACGGAACCAACAATGTCTGAACTATTACGCACAAATATTAGCGAACCAGAGACACATTAATTATGAACTGTTCAAGTGTCCAGAACATATAAACAAATTCAAAGATAATCTAAAACTTAAAAGACCATTACCAATAAGAACAGCCTTCTTAAAAGAAAAATATGAAATCGAACAGGTAGATATTAAAAAACAAAGTTTACATCTCCCACCACCCTGGCTACGTCTACGATGCGTAATAAATACCGAACTAAGAGAATGGACAAAAACTGATACACATCCTGGAATATTTAGAAACAGACTCAGAGAAATTTTGGATAAATACCCAAACTCAACACATATTTACATCGACGGATCAAAAGATTCAAACAATACATCCTGCGCATATTTTTCAAATCAAATAACAACTGGATTTAAAATGAATCCCATATGCAGTATTTACACTGCAGAACTAACTGCGATTAATATCTGTCTAGAAAGTATAAAAAACAAAGCCACAAATCAATCGTTCATAATTTTAACAGATTCTCTAAGTGCTCTTTTATCTATCAACCCTCTATACACAAACAACCCAATTGTGAACGATATTCAGATCAACATCAACAACATAAAAAAACGAAACAATAGCATATATATAATTTGGATACCATCTCATAAAGATATCATGGGGAATGAAAGAGCAGATGAAGGTGCAAAATCAGCACTAACCTCAGGAGCAAGGATTGAAGATTCTACAGTACCTAAAGCTGACTACAAAAACCACATCAAAAACAAAATATTTATGACTTGGCAAAATACATGGCAGGCAATGGGTAATAATAAACTTAGAACCATCAAATCAGATGTCAACAAATGGATTTCGCCTATAAAATTAACTAGAAGACAAGAAGTGGTAATTACTCGTCTACGAATAGGTCATACGTTACTGACACACTCTTACCTGTTTAAAAAAGAAGAACCTTCGAAATGCTACATCTGTGATACCCGAGAAGATGTTCAACATCTATTAGTAGACTGTCCATTATACGATCCCGCCAGGATCGCAGCAGATCTAGCACCAGACCTTAGAACAATCCTGAATAATGCTGAAAAAAACATCAAAAAAATTATTATTATTTCTCGAAACCACTCAAATAATACATAAAATACAATATAGCTTAACTACTTACTAATTAATGTAAACAATATACTTACCTAATAATATAATTACTTATATAATATACTTATAATTACCTACTTATACTTGATGTACTTACCGTTGTATGTAAAATTACTACTTACCATTGTATAGTGCTAATAACCTGAGGGTTGAAGCACATTTTTTTTTGTCGTTTAAAATAAAAAAAAAAAAATAACACAATTTTTAAATGAAAAAAAAAATACTGAGAATGCCAACAAAATATAGTAGTTTTACTAGTTGCACTTCGGATAATCGACATCTAGAGGAAATCGTATTTTTTATAGATGTAATACTTAAGTGGATTCACGTATCGAGAAGAATTGATTTAACAAAAGAAAGTAATCAATATATATTATACTTAGATCATTAATTTAATAAATGTATATTAAGTGAAAAATATTTATTACCTCTATTTTTTTTATAGATTAATAGTTATCGTCTGAACTTTTTTAATTACCATAGTATTTTACTTTTGGTACTTATAATACATTTGAATATGTTGCTTAAAATAATTATGTCTGACTGGACATGTCAATCAATTCGTTTTTTCTCCCTAAAATTTTTAAATTAGGATGAGATAGCCAGCGTTTTGACGCTGCCACATTATTGTCTGTCATTTGCAAATTTTAATTTTGCACCGGATATACAAAAACATTTTTTGCATTCGTTTTTATATGTATTTTAATGAAAATGGGGAAATGTTTGTCTCTACCATACTACCAGCGCTGCTAGGGAGAGATTTTTCGTGCTTGAGGAAAATGGTCCATTCCATCTCCGTGCTAATAATACGTCTCGTGTTTCCTAACCGGGAAAGGGTTAAGATAGTCTGCACAATTACTAGTCACGCCTGTCGTCTTATAGTTTACGTTCATAGCAGCCAATTTAGTCGTCTACACTTGAACTAAAATGCATCTACGATCAAAACTCTGTTATATTATGTCGTTTGAATTTTATGCAGTTTTATATGCATAACATACAACGTGTTTTGTTTACTTCTAACTGTGCGGTCCGATTCGTCTGAGCACACATCGGATTGAATCCAAATTGGATTAATATCAAACTTATGTTGATTTTGAATTTGTTATCTCTTCTTTAAAATATAGTATAAAACAAGGTCGCTATCCGCGTTTGTCTGTTCATTTGTTTAGTTCTAAGCTACACAATGGTAAGTGATGCCGTTTTCCCCACCATTTCTTCCGGAAGGTTTATGTGGGAAATCTCGATGTTTTGTAATCAAGTCGTAAAAAGACGCTTTTAGAGCACTTACATGACTTACGCGGAGTAAACCATAAGAGATACATCAAATTAATGTACTACAGAATTGTAGGTCTTAAAAAGGTCTACAGAAATGTCCGACTGCACACAGTAACCGTTTTCATTTTTCAAAAATTTGATCAAAAATAATGTTATTTGCGAAGCTATTTACTAACACGGTATTAATCCTTATCCAATTAAATATATCTTTAATAGGCAGTCTGGCGAAGCCGAACCGGGCTGCTATTAATAAATATAGTAATCTGCATCTACTAAAAAAAAAAATTATTGGGTAATATTATTGCGCAGAAAATTACAAGAGGTAAAAGTTGTTTGGTTTGGGTTTCAGACAAATGTTGCATATTTTTTATCGAAAAATCAAGATTTGTGATAAAAAAATAGGTGTTCCTATTAAAACTGTCAAAGTCACCCTCAGCCCTACGCAGCGGTTGGAGATGAGGGGTGGTATTTGTCTCCAAACGATGTCGCCCTTCAAATTGAACAACTTTTGTTCGAAACTTTTTTAGATATCATCAATAGTTTAAGTGCTATTGCTCTGTAACATCCTGTAGATAAGCAGCATTCAAAACGAGGTGTAGGTCTTTTGATACAATCAAACTATCTGAACGGGGTGTAGGTGAATTTTATATAAAATATATCATTTATATCACACGTACCAAGTCGCGGGCATCCGCCTATAGGGCAGTGATGGCGAACCTATTTGCCGAGTTAAAATATATAATTTTATTTTTAAATTTTACAGCTTGGGTCGAAATTATACTAAAAGTTTATATTTAAATTTCATAGTAGGTCATATATTTTATTTTTGCACTATTTGTTTCTAAATTATTTAAAAAAACTTGGAACGTGTCGCGGGACATGCGTTTGGAACGAAGTCCCTTTCGTATAAGACGTTTTTCGTAACGCGTTTTATATAATCTAAAAACACCCGGTATAATCTGAAAACACCCGATATAATCTAAAAACACCCGGTATAATCTAAAAACACCCGGTATAATCTAAAAACACCCCGTATAATATAAAACACCCGATATAATCTAAAAACACCCGGTATAATATAAAAACACCAGGTATAATATAAAAACACCAGGTATAATATAAAACACCTGATATAATCTAAAAACACCCGGTATAATCTAAAAACACCCGGTATAATATAAAACACCCGATATAATCTAAAAACACCCGGTATCACCGTATACCAGTATACATTATACCCCGTACGGTTTTTCGTGACACATTTGTCTTACGGTTTTTCGTGACATGTTACATTTTTTCTCGGCTAGGTCCCCTCGCCAAACCACGATAAGGAACTGCGTTCCAATAATAATGTGTCAAAATAATGTGGTTTTATACTTTGTTAACGACTGTATTTTTTAAAATAATTAAAATGAAACGATTAAAATGAACTAAAACGTTGTTCACCATTAAATTTTGCAATTATCTGTCATTAGTTGTTTATTTTATTTATTTTAAAACGTACTGGTGGTACAACTGCCTTAAGTGTATGCAGTTACATGTATGCATTTTATTATTTTGTTTTTGTTTTGGGAAATGGTTAAAATATAGCATGGATCATTTAAAACCGTGGCGTGGATTAGTCCGTGACCCGCGGTTCAATAGGTTCGCCATCACTGCTACAGGGCGATGTGAATATGAATGAGTTATGAATTGTGAGCGGCAAGTGTACTTTAGTTACAATTGGAATAGTAAGTAAATAATTCTAAATTGATTGGATATTTGCGACAAAAATAGATAATACCATGTTTGGCATATGTCATATAGATGTACTTTTGAATACGCTTTGTGATAATCGAAAATGTCAAAAGCTTCATGTACGATAGTAGATTTAAAAAAGCTGACAATGTTCAAATACGTAATTGCAAACGGATTTGAATCTGAATGCTGTGTGTGTAAAGGGAGCTTTAAAACTTTTAATCTGTCTGCCTTTCAGTGCTGACACATTAGTCAAGTCATAGGCGTCGATTTTTGTCAATTTCATATGCGACTAAAGTCTGTTTCACGCATCGCTAGTGAAACTTCCTGGGTAAATATTTGTATTATGAGTAAACACTAATATATGTTGATTCTGATCTTTACTGAATATATACATTATGTATATGTTAAGGCTGTCGGAACGCTCTGAATTTTGTTTGACCCAGCGGTAAGGGGCGAGGTAGGCAAAAGACATATTGTGGGTGTGACCTTCCTTAGCTCTGTCTCGCTCTAATCATCCGCACGTTCCAATTTTTGGCTGGTGCCCACTACGAGGCTAAAAGTTGCTATTGTAAGGGTGCCGCTGTCAATTGATTACTTTAATTTTTGGAAATATTTTGAAGATTTAAAAAACTTTTCCAAAAAAGGAAGAGTCACTTTAGGTTTGTGATGGAACAGTTTTGTGAAGTAAGTACGAATAAGGTCGTAGTGTGACATTGAAAACGTGTGTTTTTTTGGCACAATTAATGCCAACTTTTTTCTAGCAAATCGTACATAAATAACAAAAGTAGTCCATTAGAGACCTAGATTTGTCCTTTATCTTCCGTATAGAGAAAGAATTTTTGCAGAATGTTGATGAATAAGTCTACAATCATTTGACAGCCGAAGCTCTATTTTTGGCTTAAATTCAGAGCGTTCCAACAGCCTTAAGAAATAAGTCATCGAAAGGTAAAAATTGGATTCAAATCTGTACAGTATAGAGGAAACAATACGATTTTCCGGGCAATTATTACTACCTAAACTTCATCTAAGAAATAAGTTACCAGTAGTTCTCGAAATTTGATCCAGGGAGACAGACGTTTACCGAGATTTTCTTTTATACTAGACTAGACTATTTGTGAACACACGAACATTTTAAACCCTTTTCCAGTTTTTATATTATCGTGTATCGACTTTCAATATATTTTACGAACTATGTTTTGAACCACGCATTTTATTTTAAAAAATACCAGTTTCACGGGAATGCCTGCAATTTATTGAACTAATAGCGATGCAGAATATAAAACAATGGTCGTTTGAATACGTTTTCGTCAGGTTTTTCGTGTGTGTGGAAAATTTAGCACGTACCTAAATTTTTTCTCGACTTTTCCCTTTTGTTGCTGAAGTAGTTTTTACATACAGGTACATGAAAAGCATAAAAATTTATGGTTACATAATTGAAAAGAGTCAATTCATAATTTTCATTATATCCTGGAAATGTTCAAAAAATACAATCATTGAAAATGGTGGTCTGTAGTGTGAATAGCCACGAGGTAAAATTATTTAAATCAGATTTTTAGTACTCTTTGGATTTACGTATCAAAATGGTAGATAAAAAACGGAACCCTTATAGTGAGACTACTTTGTCTACGTTTGTTAGATCGATATTGTAAATTATTAGTGTATTTGCCATATGGCAACATACACTATTGGCGTCGGTCGGATGGCGGGACCTAGGGGTCGGACCAAAATTTCTCGACGTTTCATAACCTCCTAAACACTTTGGCACCATTTTAAAAAATGTTTATATACATATGTATATGTATATATATATATATACATATATATATATATATATATATATATATATATATATATATATGTATATATATATATATATATATATATATATATATATATGTATATATATATATATACATATACATATGTATATAAACATTTTTTAAAATGGTGCCAAAGTGTTTAGGAGGTTATGAAACGTCGAGAAATTTTGGTCATATATATATATATATATATATATATATATATATATATATGTATATATATATATACATATATATATATATATATATATATATATATATATATATATATATATATATATATATATGTGTGTGTGTGTGTGTGCGGGCAATAACTTTCGAAAGAGTTAATTGATTTTAACGAAATTTGGCCTACGTGTTGAAATCCATCACCGCAAGAAGCCTATTTAAAATGGGCGTAATCGGGCCATTTTAAGGGTAGTTTTTAGCGGTTAAAAAAATGTTTTTGGGCCCCAAAATACCGAAAAAATTCTCAGAATCGTTTCAAAATTGACATTTAACCCTTCAATAGTAATTAAAAAGTGTCCCTAAAATTTTAATAAAATCGGCCCGACAGGACCAGACTTACAAATTTTATGAAAACACTACTTTGCAGATAGTGAATTATTTACTGAAAGTTGCATATAATTTGGTATAGAAGTTCGATTGCTAATAATATTGCAATTAAGAAAAAAAGTGTTAATTTAAGGGGTGTATTAAGGAGTCAAATTTTTTATTTTGCCCAAAAACCAACTTAAGTTCGCATAATAAAGCCACACTGCCTGTATAAGCAAATACACTATATTGTCGGCAGGGTTTTGGCACTGCGATCCGGGTTTTTTTATACTTGAGAGAACACAGGTCATAAGCATCTTTATGTTGATCCAATTATAAACCTCTGTCTCCGCAACGACAGGTCTTGGAACCTTAGAAACTTAGATATTTCAGGCGTCTTTAGTCTTTAGTCTTGTGTGAAAACAAAAAAAAATAGTTGTTTATGTTTCTAGAACGTGAATGTAGTTATTATGTGCGAGCTGTTTTAACAGTCACACAAGTCATAATAGCATTACGTTCGAGATACATATGTTTTGCACGTATCTTCTATAAAATAGCTGATTTTCACATAATAATAAGTATATCTTTATTATTTTTTACAGCTGTATGTGTTCCATCTACAATTTATTTAGGTTGTTTACGAAAACTATGCCTCTCTGTTCCTCTTATAGTATTAAGTACTGGTCATTAATATGCAATAACCTGCACAAAGTACCTATTGCAAAACCACTAAAAATGAAATATAAAAAAAACTCCTTTTTAATTTTATAAGGCGTGCGCAGCGTTTTAGGCTATATGTACGTGGGTATATAACATATTGATATTTTAAAGTACCTAATGTAATGAAAAAAACTTAAAAATAGTTAACTTTTCAAAAACAAAAATAATGAAATTTTGATGTCCAAATTAATGAAAGTTCGTAGGTACGTAAAGAGTTTTAGTAATTAAATTGGCGCCCACCTCAAAATTTTATTTTCCTCTTTAAGTGACTGTATTTAAGGGGTTCAGTATTTTTTTAAACTTATAAAAATACTGAACCCCTTAAATACAGTCACTAAAAGAGGAAAATAAAATTTTGAGGTAGGCGCCAATTTAATTACTAAAACTAAAACTAAAAATGAAAAAAAAAACTTTTTTTTCATTTTCAAATTAAAATATACCCGGGCGAAGCCGGGTCGTAAAACATTCTATTTATGTGTACTATATATAAGCTGGGTTATGGTGGGAGAAACGGGTATCGATTTGCACCTCCACCATTATAACTAAATTTTTACTATTGTGTCAGTGATTGGCTATGTTTACGCGAAGAGTTAAGCTAACCTCAAAATTATTAAAAATGATTCTAACATTGATTTTCTTGCGCATATCCACCTCTTAACATTACAATAGTGTTGTTAAGTAAATATGTTACGTTACCACATCTAACTAAGCAAAAACTAAGTTAAGGACTACGCGTCCACGCTGTCATAGTGTGCTAGTGGAAGTCTGAAACAATCATAAAACGTAACCTCAAACTGTTTAAAAACAAATCAACTGTCAGAAATTCAACTAATAACCTTAGTAACGCGTACAATAATGTTCTTAAAAACTACTACTTACTATAGGATTCTTAACGCTTTCGCGTAAACGTAGTCAATGCGTGTATTTCTATTTTTATGTACAAACGAAGTTGGTACTTTGGCGATTTTTAGTGATATGTCTATCATTGCCTGGCGGATATGTCGGACAAATCAGACTCGGATAATCGGGTTTTTTTTAATATCAGTCACCTTTATCACCAAAAAAATCGCTCAGAAAAATTTGAAAAAAATCACGATTATTGAGAATTTGGTGAAGATTGAATGAAGTGGAAAATTTTAGCGCGATCAATTGTTATAAACAATTTAAATTACCAAAATTTGACTACAGAACACACAACTGGAACACTAATTGTGTAGTATAGCTTGTACTTGATCGATTTTTTTAGTATTGAAATAAAAACGATGTAAAACTGTCAACAAATTGTTAAGATATCTTAAAAATTTAAGACGTTACAAGAGTTTAAATTTGCGCTTTCTAACAATATTTTTTGAATGACGTGACATCAATTCACACGCGAACGCAATGCATTAAGAAAACTGTCAAATTGAGTAATTTCCTTGAGCGTACGAAGAAATGACGTCACAGCCGTCAACGTTACGGTTAAAATATAATAGCAGATACCTAGTTGCGAAATAAATATATATATTCAACGAGCTGTGTAATTATGTTAAAAATTAACGTCAGCGAGTTTTAAGTCACACGAGATGTAATATCATTACTCACGAGGTATATATAGCATTTTTGCACGTATCTTCTATAAAATAGCTGGTTTTACTTCATTTTCTAAATTTTCAACAGTTTACTTCTAATAGTAGGTTATAAAAAAATAACAGCCAAACATTTCCTTTCTATGGAATTGGTATAGCGCGACCAGTTTTTATTTGCTTTACAACACAAGTTGTTTTATAGAAGGTAGTGCAAAAAAAATTAAACGCCTATATTACCATTATTCGCCAACGAATTCTAAAAAAAAAAAATAAGTAAATAAATTTGTTTTTCAGTCATAGTAAAATATAGGTCATTTTACAGTGACTGATCAATGTGTTGCATTTTGAAGATATTGGAAACTTCCTCATAATTTAGCTGATGTAAAAGATTAAAGATTAAAATAGAATGGGGTGGTCTCTTGGTCCAAATGCACCACATCCTGAAAGGATTTTTGTGCTTCCCCTTTTACTGGATCTAGTCATCAAATAATCTGGATCTTCTTATGAGCTCCAGAAGATTTGCTACTAGATTATCCTGTGGAACTATTCCATCCTCATCTATGTAACCAAAGTAACCAAAGATGGTTGTTCTCCTGTAAGTTAAAGCCTCACATTCGAACACGATATGGATGACTGTTTCATCCTCCATTTCGCAAAATCTACATAGTGTTGATTCCTGATGTATCCCCATCACATGTAGGTGTTTTCTCAAGAAAGCATGACCGGTTAAAAGCCAAATCACCTTTCTGAGTATCGGTCAGCTAAGTCTAATTAAGTCCTCAGTTAACCTTGAAGAAGGACCTGCATAGCTGATGTAGAATATTATTGAATACGTCTCTGTCATATTGCAACATTCAATATTTATGGTTTGCAAATCATAAACGTAACGGAAAGACGTATATTCCACTTGAATGCTAGAAAGAGGAAAGGACACTTGCAGTGGTTTTGATGCTCGGTGAATTATTTAACAAAAGCGCAGCAACACCGCCTGATGGTGGCTTTTCAACTGACTGTTGCCACTACGTTGTGGTTTTGCTGCAGTATGTTTCTTTTTCTATTCCTTTTGTAGAAGCTTGCATTAATAGTGCAACACTTCAGAATTTTCTTCCAAATGGATGCGAGATTTAGAATAGCCATGCTGACTTTTAGAACGCTATGCCATAAAATCTGGTTTGACAATTACGTTAAATCATAGATTCCCAACGAAGACCTTCCATGGGGCTTTATGATTTTTAATAGGTAAATATTATACAGATAAATTAGGTGCAGACAATATGGAAAATTATATTAGTATTTGTAGCTACGTACCAGCTAATTAATTTAGTATAATAGCTTTTGTCTGCTATAATTGTTAAGAAACATTCATTGTTGTAGCACTATATTAGAAAAATGTATTATTCCAAGACGTCCCCTTCTGGAAAGTGGAAAGATTCTGGTTTAAATCGGTGACGGTGACGTGTTGGAATAATAAATTTTTCTAATATAGTGCTACAACAATGAATGTTTCTTAACATTATTATAGCAGACAAAAGCTATTATACTAAATTAGTATTTTATATAATATAAACAATTGAAAATACAGGGCTTAGGAATTTTCAAAAGGGGGCGGTGGTCTAAAAAAGTTTGGGATCCTCTGTATTAGATTATGGTCAAACATATCTTTTTACTAGCCGCTACCAGCGGTTCCGCCCGCGATTGAGATGAAACACGGCAGCAACAACAGGCGTGTTACTATTTTACATCGCAGTACTGCGCTCCCCTCTGCAGAACCTAAAAAGCGTAAGAAATATAACAGCTTAATTTCGAATTCATAGGTACTGTAGATTAAATTAGAATGTGTTAATTAATGACACCCTTATACTTTCACCTTTCCCACCTCTTAGAAGACGATTTTAGGAAAACCCATTTTTTAGTAAATGTCTATATAACATAGTAGGATATTATAATATGTCTATAATGCCCCCTTAGCCTCCCTTGATAAGATAAGATAAGATAAGAGTATATTTGTAATGCCCAAGGTAGATACATCGTCATTTAGAGTTACACTATTAACAATTACATTTTAAAAAATTCGTTAATATCATAAAAACAGTGTTTGATAAAAAACAACTTTAGTTTAATTTTAAACAGTTTAAAACACATAATGTCAGTTAAACTATTTGGCAATTTATTATACAATACACTACCAAAATACATTGGGCTTTTCTGCGTCAATGTTAATCTACATTTTCTCAGTCTTATATTCTTGCTGCTTCTGATATTATATTTGTGGATATCAATTACTTTAGGATATTCATCAATATTAGTTTTTGTAAGCAAAATACTTTCAATCATATAAATACTAGGGGCTGTTAAAATATTATTTTCAATGAAGGATTGCCCACACGTTTCTGTAAGTTTTAAACTGAATAATAAACGGATAATTCTCTTTTGTATAATGAAGAGTCTTTTAATATCAGAAGACTGACCCCAGATAGCTATATTATATTTTATATTTGAAAAGACTAGAGAAAAGTATACTTGCAGCCATACTTCTTTGTTAACAAAAGATTTTAACACCTTTAGAGTAAAATATGACGAATTAATTTTTTTGCATACATAATTTACTTGATCGGACCATTTTAATTTATTATCTATGTGCAGTCCTAAATATTTAACACTATCAACTAGCTTAAGAACATGATAATTGATTTGTAAGTTCAGATTTAAATCAGATTTGTTTCCAAATGATATTATTTTAGTTTTATCTTCATTAATAATTAATTTGTTGCTCTGACACCAAGTTGAGAGTCGATGTCTGCAAAACTCGTCCTTAGCGGATCTCTACTCAACAAAAGAAAGATGCCTGCCAAAATTTAAGTCTGTAGGTCCGATAGTTCTAAAACTGGAATATTTTATCTATAATACCCTCCGCAACCTTTCTTGGGAGTTGGTTTCCGCAAAACCCATTTTTAGTGCATCCCTACCTAACAAAAGAAACCTATCTGTTAAATTTCAAGTCTGTAGGTTTAATAGTTCCGAATATCATGATAGATTGATAATTGGACTTTTATCCTCTATTTCACCTCCTTCAAGTTTTTTTTTGAGACAAAAGGTAGCCTATCCCCTTCCTCAGGATCCAATCTATCTCCTTGCCAAATTTTATTGAAATCTGTTTGGCGGTTTAGGCGAGAAAAAGTAACAGACAGACCGACTTTAGAATTTATAATATAATATGGATAAGAAAATCATTTTGGAGTTTTAAAATATTTTGGAACTTAAAACATAACTGATAGAAACAATATTTTTTCAAAACTGTGTATATGTCACATTCAATTAGTCCGTTAATTGTTAGGTAAACACCAGCATCAATATTTCGCATATTAAAACATTTTTGCAATATGAAATACTGTTTTAAAAATGTTTTGTTTTACGAAATATAAAGTGTTTAGATGTGTCACTGTAGAATAAATGATAATTCAGCTGCCGCCATAGTGAACCTTTCGGATTTGAGTTCTATCAGTGACATTGTTTGAATAATATTTTTTTTTCTAATATCGCGTTATAATGTCAAGAATAGGTGTTTCATAATATTACAGCAATCTATACAGCTATTCTATATAGAAAACAATCTTTCGACCGAAATAAAAGTTTAATTATGTCATAAATTACCTGCATGCAAAATTTAATTAATTTCGTTACGCCGTCTGTAAGATTAGTTCGGACAAACAAAAATGATAAGAAAAGTAGTAAATATGAAATTTGTGTGTTCATTTTCAAATCACAGATACACCTCATTTTTTATGTAGAAGAAAATTGGGTAACCATTATAGATTAGGCTGTAGTGTGAACGTTATTCTAACCAGCAAAAATCAGTGACTATAAAATCAGTTGTCAATGCAGCATTCTAGGTGAACTGGTTGCAGTCAGAGATGGTATTTCTTTAAAAGTCTTTAAAAAGAAACAGGGAATAAAGTATGCAGGAAGAAGTTTGTGATATATCAACTTAGTTTATGTCAACTTACAAATTACAAAGTCGTTGTGCGTGTTTGTACTGAAAAAGGCGAATAATATTCTAAACCGTAAATGTGTTTTTAATATTGGTGTTGAACTTTGCGTCTCAAATACACACGGGACGTATTTAAGGCGTAACTTGACCTAGAACGTACAAGACGTGTAATGTCTTTAGTAATTATCTAGAAGCGTCTACGTAGGTCTTAATGTACTCCGTTTTTCAGATTCATTTTTAAATTAAATATCCACAACTGATCTTAATTTACAAATATCTAGAACAACAATAGTATTAGTGCTAAAAATATCTTGAAGGCTTGTTTGGGGGTAACGATAAGGATGTAATCTGTAAGCTATGTACAGCAGAATTTTGCAAGTCTGTAAATTATATGAATAAATTGTTGGACAATTCCAACAAGCCATCTGTATTTATGTTTTCCAGTTTTCAAATCGATAAGACATGCTGCTTTAGCAACTGATTCATCAATCTCTGTATGCAGCACACGCTTCAGGTGTGCTCCACATGTTCCAAATATCTGTGACCACTTAACAAAACGGCTCATGTCGAATTATTAGTATTACGTAGGTACCTCAGAATGAAAAACACGGAACGCTTATAGAACAGCACGATTTTATTGTTGCCTAGCCGGTGCGATTACGATGAAACAATGTTGTATAGCTTTTCTCCGTGGTAGCTAAATTTTGCGAATATAATTTTTAAATCTTTATCTTAAACTTTTTTAAAAGGTTGCTTTTTATTGTTGTCTTATGGCTCCAATTCATTACAGTCTTGCCTCGCGAGACTGCGCCCCGTTCAACAGCAATTTTACAGTCAAGCAGGACTATCGCCCAGCTTGAAACGTAGTTGATACTGTTTATCTTTGAAATCTATTTTTATGATATATTACAGAATTCTGCGTATTATTAGAATAAAATGTAGCCTAGATCACTTCGATATGGTCCTTTATCTATCTGTGAAGTGACATCACAAATGGCTCAGCCGTTTTGAAGTTTTCAAACAGACAGACAGACAGACAAAAATTTAAAAAACGATCGTTTATGTTCTGATAAAATGCACGTAACTTGTACAAGCTCAAAAAGTGACAGTTATTTTGTATATTACAGACAGACACTTAAATTTTACTTCCTTGCACGAGTATGTATAATGTACGACCAACTAAAATCACACACTTCTTGTTTAGACAGACAAAAAATTATTTCCACGCAATCTTTTTAGAAATCTGTACATTTTCGAAAAAAAACTCAAAAAAGAAATAATTAATATTTTTCTCAATCTTAGCAATTTTGATTTTATAGTTTTTGTAAATATCATTTCTTTATTTTGTAAATATGAGCACAAATAGCCTCATTGCGTGGTTACATGTATATTTTTTACAAAAAGCAATTCTCTACAAATTTAATAGTTTTATGTGCTTATTAGTTAAACCATTTTTCTTTTTTCAAAAATAGTTTCAGAGATAATTCTATACACTAATTTTGCCGTAAATTAATCCTATTAGTCCAGCAGCCACCGCCTGTTTTTTTAAGTGATTAATAACAGGCTGAATCTTCGTGAGTTCGTTCGGTTCGACGAGACGCCCAACTTTTTCCTCTGTCCAAATTTTCAAAGAGGTAGGTAATGAACTGCGCAGATGTAAAACATGTCGATTTGGCAGGGTGTCAAAATTGTCTGACTAACAGTAAATTTTTCATTGAAATTTTAAGATTATATGATAATAAACTCGGAAAAACAATTGTCCTACAAAATCGATGGTTTGAGTTGGAGCGTCCTCCACGCCGAATATGTTGAAATAACAAGGTCATAAAAATTATAAAAAAACCCGGGTCGCAGTGCCAAAACCCTGCCGACAATATATAGTGTATTTGCTTGTATAGGGCCGTGTGGTTTTAGACTTTTATTATGTGAAATTAAGTTTGTTTTTGGGCAAAATAAAAAATTTAACCCCTTAATACACCCCTTAAGATAACATTTTTTTCTTAATTGTAATATTATTATCAATCTAACGTCTACACCGAATTAAAGACACCCTTCAATAAATAAGTCACTATCTGCAAATTAGTGTTTTCAAAAAATGTGTAAGTCCGGTCCTGTTGGGCCGATTTTACTAAAATTTTAGAGGCACTTTTTAATTGCTATTAAAGGGTTAAATTTCAATTTTAAAACGATTCTGAGATTTTTTTCGGTATTTTGGGGCCCAAAAACTTTTTTCAACCCCTAAAATTCACCCTTAAAATGATCCGATTGGGCTCATTTTGAATAGGCTTCGTGCGGTAATGGATTCCAACATGTGTGCCAAATTTCGTCAAAATTAATTAACTTCTTCGAAAGTTATAGCCCGCACACATATATATATACCTATATATATATATATATATATATATATATAAATATATATATATATATACATATATATATAAACATTTTTAAAAATGGTGCCAAAGTGTTTAGGAGGTTATGAAACGTCGAGAAATTTTGGTCCGACCCCTAGGTCCCGCCATCCGACCAACGCCAATAGTGTATGTTGCCATATGGCAAATACACTAATAACCAGCTGATTTTTTGTATGCAGTGTAATTGAATGGCCACAAAGTCCTACAAATGTAGTGGTAGGTTTTCCTAGTCCTACGCTTGGTAAAATTGTGTTCTACACTTTATTCCCGATAGGACAAAATCAAACCTAGGTTGTTATTAATGAAAAAAGTGTTACCGTGGAATGGACAACTTCCAAGCGTAGGACTAGGAAAACCTACCACTACATTTGTAGGACTTTGTGGCCATTCAATTTTACTAATATTTAGTAAGCTGCATACAAAAAATCAGCTGGTTATTAATAATTTTTATGACCTCGTTATTTCGACATATTCGGCGCGGAGGACGCTCCAACTCAAACCATCGATTTTGTAGGACAATTGTTTTTCCGAGTTTATTATCATATTATCTTAAAATTTCATTGAAAAATTTACTGTTAGTCAGGCAATTTCGACACCCTACCAAATCGACATGTTTTACATCTGCGCAGTTTATTACCTACCTCTTTGAAAATTTGGACAGAGGAAAAACTTGGGCGTCTCGTCGAACCGAACGAACTCACGAAGATTCAGCCTGTTATTAATCACTTAAAAACAGGCGGTGGCTGCTGGACTATATAAAAATCAGTTAACAAAAAAATACTGCATTCATTATTACACAATATTACTAATTGGACTAAATATTTAGTAAAGTTTAGATATACGCGATTGAAACGAAACTCGGCTATGACAACAGTAGTGGAGCCTTCGACTCCACCGTATTACTAACTTTTAACTTGTGGAGCTGCGCCCCACTCGGTATAAAAAAACAGTAGTGAAGCCTTAGGCTCCACTGTGTGTAACTCGACAGCGACAACAAAACTATCCTAAAATATAGCCTATGCTACTCGCTGATAATAAAGATTTCTATTGGTGAAAGAATCGGTTCAGTAGTTTTTGAATTTATCCAAAACAAACAAACAATAAAATCTTTCTCCTTATAATATTAGTATAGATAAAATAGTAACTTGAAAGATAATTGGTTCATGTGAAATCCGTAAAGTCGCGGGTAAAGGCTAGTATATTTATAAATATACATTAAATATGTATGAGAAAAAAACTTTATCACCTGAAATAACCTATTATGCCATGCGACCGTAGATATATTCCACATGTGCTGAAACAACGCCTCTACAGACTGTCAGTTCCTTTAACGGAAATGTGTTTGGAAGCTTCCGACATATGTATAGAGCTTTTGTACCGTCTGAAACGTTACAAGTCGATTTTACTTACTTAGTTTCGTTAACGTTGATCGGAAGTAAACCTACTATAAAGTTCAAAGTTTGCTTACCATTACGAATGGAACTCGACTTTGCACAACACTAACCTCGCCAGAAGTGAAACTTTTTAACTACTTTGCCTATCCAACCAACCCAAACGCGCTGTGTAGTTGATAAATAATTCGTCAGTTGTTAATTGCGCTTTATTTTCTTTTTTTTTAATCTGTATACCTATCTATCGTGTCGCTTTTTCGTTTCTCGCCTCACGAACTCCTCACTATAGAGGTTTCACTTTTATGGCAGAAAACGTTGCAACTAATAGATGATTGACTCTGCTGACCATTACAAAAAAAGAGAAGAAGAAAGAAAAAAAGGGAATATATGATTTAGTCAGAGAAAATAATGTTAAAAAAATGCATGTCAGTAAAAATTTACGGCGATAAGAAGGGTATGGTACAATCACAAAAATATGGCACAATCATATAAATGGAAAAATAAAGAAAAAGGGTTGCTATATTTATGACTCATAAAAATAGTTAGTATTTAATTTAGAGTTCCGTGTATCCGATGGACCACTCTTGTGTCTGTCAGTCCGTCTGTCACAGCTAGACAAGAATGTTGAAATTTGGTACACATATAGAAATAAATGACCCAATCACGGACGTATAGTGTAAATAAACGAATTTCAATTTCGGCGGGCAAAACAGAAAAAAAACCTCAAGCGCATCATGTGACATATTAAATGAAAGGGTTCGCTATAAGAAAACTACAGTCAAAATCTGTTATAACGACATCGACGGGTCTACTCATATTTGGTCGTAAAAACCGATAGTCGTAACAACTGATGATGTTTTCGAGGTACAATGTAATTTTTTATTAAGTATGTATGAATGTGTAGGTACATATAAATCCATAGATATTAATAGGAATCATATTCACACTATCATTTTTCTGTATTCATAAAATCTGTAATTTTAGTTTGTTTGGAACATTTCTGTGCGTACGAATTTTGTTTACAATACAACTGATCGTTCTGACAGATATAATTCTCCGAAGATATGAAGATATTACATTAAATGTAGTCGCTTGATGCGGTATGTCGTAATAAGCAATGTCGTAAAAAGCAGTGTTTTTTTGTAAGACAGTCATATAGCATTCAGCCGGGATCTATGGTTTTGGTCAATATAACCGGTATGTTGTTCTAAACGATGTCGTAAACGGTTTTGACTGTATATCTTTTTATAAATTTAAAGCGCATAATTTAAAAAATATTAAAGGAAATATACAAAAATCGAGCATCCTCCCTTTTATCTTAGAAACTACTGAAACTAAAGCTAAAACAAAAACTCGGGTCGCAGTGCCAAAACCCTGCCGACAATATAGTGTATTTGCTTATATAGGCAGTGTGGCTTTATTATGCGAACTTAAGTTGTTTTTTGGGCAAAATAAAAAGTTTGCCTCCTTAATACACCCCTTAAAATAACATTTTTTTTAATTGCAATATTATTATCAATCGAACTTCTATATCAAATTATACACAACTTTCAGTAAATAATACACTATCTGCAAAGTAGTGTTTTCATAAAATTTGTAAGTCCGGTCCTGTCGGGCCGATTTTATTAAAATTTTAGGGACACTTTTTAATTACTACTGAAGGGTTAAATGTCAATTTTGAAACGAATCTGAGAATTTTTTCGGTATTTTGGGGTCCAAAAACATTTTTCAACCCCTAAAAACTACCCTTAAAATAGCCCGATTACGCCCATTTTAAATAGGCTTCTTGCGGTGATGGATTTCAATACGTGGGCCAAATTTCGTTAAAATCAATTAACTCTTTCGAAAGTTATTGCCCGCACACATATATATATATATATATATATATATATATATATATATATATATATATATATATATATATATATATATATAAATATATATATAAATATATATATAAATATATATATAAATATATATATACATATATATATAAACATTTTTAAAAATGGTGCCAAAGTGTTTAGGAGGTCATGAAACGTCGAGAAATTTTGGTCCGACCCCTAGGTCCCGCCATCCGACCGATGCCAATAGTGTATGTTGCCATATGGCAAATACACTAAAAAGGGAATATAAGGTCTCACTCATAGTTTACAGAAAGACCCAAACGATAATATTAAGTTTTAAAGTTCACACGGAAAACAGAATGGTACGGAACACTCTCCATGCGGATTCGGCTCGCACTTAAATTTTTTTTTTGACGTAAATTATAGCAAGACCAGTGGACGAACTGTAATTTATTATGGAAACAGGACAGATAATGGTAAAGAGAGGCTAAAATGAGGCGAGAAAAAAATGTTGAGTAGATAGTGATCGTAATGCACATACGTGATAATGTAACCATAATAAAAAACTTTTATATATAGAAAAAACATTTTTAACCCCTAAAACCACCCTTAAAATGGCCCAATTGGGTCCATTTAAAATGAGCTTCCTTCAATGATGGATTTCAACACGTAGATAAAATTTCGTTGAAATCAATTAACTTTTCCGAGAGTTATTGCCCGTTTTCATATACTCACACAAACAATCATTTTCAAAAATGATTCCAAGTTGCTTAAAATGAAGTGATACTTCGAGAAATTTTGGTCGGACCCTTTGTCCCGCCATCCGACCGACGCCAATATTATGGCAAATACACTAAATAAGTATGAACCATTCTGTAAAATAAAGTATTAAAGTAGTTAACCCCGTAGATGTGTGCATCGTAATTATTAATTAAAGTTATATCAAAGAATTGTGTGTAAATTTCAGGAGTTGTTTGTATTTAGTGTTGAGAGATGTGTTCATTCATATTTAATGCGTAAAGTTTGTGAATAACCAACAAAACAGAAACCGCCAGAAGTATAACAGCTAACAAACCGACCAAATACTTCCGGAAACTAAAAACAATTTCTATGTTACTATAAACCTTCACTGTTATACAGAACATTCCTGATGCTGCAAATCACGATTCGTGATAATACTATGTACAACTAATTACTACAGCTAATTAGTAATTAACATGCGTAAGCCGAATCAAGACTAGGGTTGGGTTTGATTTAGAAATGATTTAACGATGGATGTATTTCAAAATGATGTATCCGAAAAAATGTATCTATACCAACTCTGAAAAAGGGTTTTCCTGTATGCTCATTTGAAGTTATACTTCTTTGACCTGATTAAAAATAATTTTTGATATAATAGTTCATTGAAATAAAATCTTCAAAATGATTAAGAAAAAACCCGGGTCGCAGTGCCAAAACCCTGCCGACAATATAGTGTATTTGCTTGTATAGGACCGTGTGGTTTCATACTTTTGTTATGTGAAAATAAGTTTGTTTTTGGGCAAAATAAAAAATTTAATCCCTTAATACACCCCTTAAAATAATATTTTTTTTCTTAAATGTAATATTATTATCAATCTAACGTCTACACCGAATTAAATACACCCTTCAATAAATAAGTCACTATCTGCAAATTAGTGTTTTCAAAAAATTTGTAAGTCCGGTCCTGTTGAGGCGATTTTATTAAAATTTTAGGGGAACTTTTTAATTGCCACTAACGGGTTAAATGTCAATTTAAACGATTCTGAGAATTTTTTCGGTATTTTGGGGCCCAAAAACGTTTTTCAATCCCTAAAAACTACCCTTAAAATAGCCCGATTACGCCCATTTTAAATAAGCTTCTTGCGGTGATGGTTTTCAACACGTGGGCCAAATTTCGTTAAAATCAATTAACTCTTTCGGAAGTTATTGCCCGTACACACACATATATATATATATATATATATATATATATATACATACATATATATATAAATTTTTAAAAATTGTGCCAAAGTGTTTAGAACGTTATGAAACGTCGAGAAATTTTGGTCCGGCCCCTAGGTTCCGCCATCCGACCGACGTCAATAGTGTATGTTGCCATATGGCAAATACACTAATAATACTTACAAAAAATTAACCTCAAATATTTGAAAACACTTTTAAAATTTTATATTGGTTTTATTGTTATATTCAATTTATTGAGTAATCAAAAATATGATATTGTAAATCCATCCTGCGGGAAGACATTTAAAACGACTATTGGTTGTAATCAAATAAGTTATAGTCGTCTAGTATATTCTATAGTTTCCAGATGACAGAAAGTGCACTGATTTCGTTCATCTGTCGTTTTAAAGATACTTATGGCCAACTTCATTTTGTCGAATTTCCGTTAGCTATGCGCTTCCGTTGCCTGCTAAAATTTTACTGTCAACAAGCCAAAAGAAGCATAACTTCAATAAAAAGTTATAGTGAGTTCAATTTTGCAAAATTTAACATGGAAGCACTAAGAACCATAGTAATTAATGAGAAATGTTAAAGTCTGACAGGTTTTATTTCAAAAATATTATTGTAATTATAATGAATTTGTCACTAATTTTGAAGATATGGGAACACTTACTCTGAAAACATTTTTAACGGAACTTCCGCTCACTTTTGATATATTTTTCCATGAAATGTTTTTGATGTTGTTCGGGTGAAAGTTGGCTTTTAAAGAGTGAACTAATTGTTCAAATCGGTTAAGTAGTTACTGAAATTGTCATAAACAAACATACTTTATTTTAGTATAGTTACGAACTGAATAAGCTACTATATCAGTCCTAATTGTGAATAATATTTCTATTGAGGTCGTCGTTTCAGTCAGGTCGTAAAAAGACCAAAAGCACTGCGATAACCACTCTATTTTATATGGACTTATAAGTTACAGATATTTAATGTGTCCACGAGTGGTACATAAAAAGCAATAACTTTTTTAAACAACTTTTTGCAGCCGTCCATAGACATAAAAATTATAAAGATTTATGAGTTTCGATCAAAATGTAATTTATTGATAAATTTGTATACAGACGATTCCTAATTTTCAAACTAACGTTACTATACATTTTATTTTGAATATGCCGATCAAAGTTTGAATGGATATTTTCCGTGGCATAATATTATATTAAATAGTAGGCTAATGGTCTTCACCCACGACTGAATCAGATCGGCATGATCGCCGTTTTGGGATACATTAAGTTAAATGAGTTTCCACACACTAGACGGCTCGGATCTATTCGGCAACACCCAGTGTGTTTATACACTGTCATGCCGAGTCGATCCGATCCGACTCAGTGGGTGTGAATCTTTACTCATATCTCTAATTAATTTACATTTATTTCAGAAATCTACCCAAACGCATATATAAGTTATACTGAAAAAAAAATGACTCCGTAATCAAAGCGATTAATAGAAAGCCGGGTTTATGAAACAGCCGAATTATACGAAAAAGCGTTGTTTACAGGAATACAAATATATTCTGGTTTTTTATTTCTACAACGAAAAATGGCGTTACTCTGCTCATTTTTACATACCTATCTTAGTTCTAAACCTTATCGAAGTACTAAATCTCATTTACACAAATGGAAATTTTTACTTATCATTATGCCATATAGAAATGGCGTCACTGTGCCCATTTTCTTATATATTTATTATCTTTGTCATCAGAGGAGTAAATAAATGATTATATTATTTTGGTATATTTTACAATGAACTGTGAGCTATTCAAATAAAATATACAAATATATAATACCAATAAAACAAAATGAATGATATCCTCAAACAAAAAAAAAATCACCTACAATGTAAACTTGAAGTTCGTGAGTGCGAAAAAATAACTGATATCGATATATTTTATAAATCGTCAATATATTGGTTGAAATCAGACGTATGTATACTAGTATAGATACTAAAACTATATTTTATTACGTAACCAAATGGCTATCATACTCGGGCGACGCCGGGTAAACATGACTATAGTATCTATATCATAATCGAAGGTCACCTCTATCCTCTGGAAGTTTCATTTCAAAATATGTACTTATTCATCCATATTTGTAGTTTGACTGAAACCGAATATTACGTACAATGGAGTTGCGGTAATCGAATCTTTGTCTAGTTGAGCGACTCTTATCATTGGGCATTGTCGAGCATCGACGCAAGTATCGACCCGTAACGGGCGAGAGAGAGAGAAAGAGAAATGCATTTTTATTTTTGTTTGACAGACCACGCACATTTGTCAAGCATAAATCTGCACAGCACAAACCTGCAACCTTCACGATGTCGCACACTAGACCAGCATAAACAAGCACAAGCCAGCAAAATTTTAGTGCAGGTTTCGTGATGTGTGATAGACATTTTACACTTTTTATGTAGTTTTATCAATGCAAATTAATGAAAACGACACTAGATCAGTCCAGCACGACTAAACAGAAATTGCAGGTGACCGACTGACGGTCGTTGCTGGTTGCATGCACTGGTCTAATGTGCGCTACTCCATTAAATAACATGGGTATCTTCACGAACTGTGCCGTGCAGGTTTATGCTTGACAAGCGTGCACTGTCTTTTAAAGGATTTTAGAACTAATAAGTAGTAAGGATTCGGTTTATTGTTCTCACAGTAACTGTATGCAAGTTGTTTAGATCAGTTCCACCAAAAAATTCAAACATTTAAAAAACATTTGCAACGAAACACTTAAAATGTCGGCTTCTTTATTTTTTTAAAATTAATTAACTGAATACTCTGCTATATAAATCTGTAGTCCAGAGACAAACCATGTTAAGTTCAAAATTGACTAAATAAAGTTTTTTGAAGTAAAACTTCTTTAGCCACGACTTGTAGTGATGAATTGATACTACTAAGTACTCATATGGTATCGATACTTCTCATACTAGATATCGATACTGAATGCTGAGTACTGGTATTGAATAAGAATAAATGGTATCGTATCGCTTGGCGTCGAGATGTCTACTACCCCCCCCCCCCTCGGGCCCTCGACCTGTGGGCGTTTAATAATTTGTTTTACGCAATAAAAGTTTATTGATTTAACTCTTTTTTTCAATTTGTTTTCCAGCTGTATTATGCATATCGTACAAAATTTGATTGTATCGTATCAGGTACCGTTTTATATAATCAAATAAAGCAAGCAAGGCAAGGCAAGCACAAGCCTCGTTTATGAATTTAATAATGTTATTAAAAACTGATTGAGTACTCACAAGTGTTGATGCCTTAAGGGGGTAGATGCACTCAGAAGCGTAAAAAAAGGTCTATTTTCAAAAATTTATTTTTTATAGTAATTAAGTTTATTTTACAAAATAAATTATACAGACTTTTCATGCAATGCTTTAACTTAACTTTTACGAAAAAAAAATTATTTGTTAAAATATCGCCATCTTAGTTGGACCCTCTCTCGCGAGTAGTGCCCCGCGGTGACCATCACAGCAGCCTTCTGGACCATCTAAATTCAAAAAACCAAAAATAAATCTATAGTTTCGTAATAAATCCAGTCTTTAATCCCAGCTTTTTTTTTTGAAAATTCACAAAAAGGCGGCTTTCGAAACTTAGACTCTGATTTTCGATAAAATGTTAAAAGTTAATTGTTTAAAAAAAATAGTAATTTTCAACAAAAATCAATATCCTTTGATTAAAGACTAGTTTTTAATGCCAAAAAGAAAATATCCAAATTTCATCAATATCCACCGAGTGGTCACCGAAAGAAAAAACACAATTTTCTGAAAAACGCGTTTAAAGTTTGCAGCTGCCGTCCGCTACCTGCTCTAGTCACAATCTAGAGGTTCGATGCTGCTTCAGTAATTACTGAATATCTCGAAAACTATTCATCGGATTAACTTGAAATTTTCAGAAAATATTCTTGAAACATCATACTTTAAGAATATGAAAAAGATCTTTTTTTCAAAAATTCTAAGTGCATCTACCCCTTTAATGTAGTATCGAATGTGGTATCGATACTTTGATTCAATACTTAAAAGAGTGCTAGTATTTTTGAACGAAGGGTATCGTTTCATCTCTACTAGAGAGTAACTCAAATATTTTTCGCCCGAAAATAACCATTTTTTTCGGACGGAAGTACCTACTGCCATCTATCAATTACCAGTAGAACCAAAAAAAAAATATATATATTCAAGGAGGCATCATACATACAATTTTGAGACGTTATACATAATAGTTAAATTTATTTCTATTCTATTTTTATATAGTTCATTACTAATAATAATTATTGTTTGAAGTTTGTGAAACTAATAAATGAAAATGATTTATACTGGAACCGGGAGACCTAACTGTTTTTATATATCGCACTTATAATAACGTTTTTGCTGCTTTTTTGACATATAGGTATAAGTACTGTTTTTAAAAGCAAATTATCACTAGGTTACGTATGAAATTGTTATTGCAATTTAAAAGTCAAGCGCGGGAGATTCGAACAATTATTATTTTGTTGATATTTTATTAATTGAAGAAGAAGTTTTACTTCAACCACGCGTCAATGTTGCACTCACTTATTTTTTTATGTGAAGTCATTAATCGAAAAAGTAGCTTGCTTTAAAGTATGTGCGTAATAGATGTTTAACCTGAAAATATAATTAATAATATTGATTTTATTGTTTTACCATTTATAAAACACCTTGAACATAAGTTTAAATCAACAATAAAAAAATATAATATTAATTTAATATTTAGATCATATAATAAATTAAAATTACTTAATATTTTGGGCAAAGATAAATTAGAAAATTTCGATAAATCGAATATTGTATATAAAATTCCTTCTAAAGATTGCAAAAAAGTTTATGTAGGTCAATCAGGAAGAACACTTAGTACTAGAATAAAGGAACATATTAATGATGTTAATAAGGGAAAGTGACATCAGCTTTATATTCACACACTGTCGATTTGAATCATTGTTTTGATTTCAATTATAATTCTGTTAAAATTTTAGATAATGAACAAAATTATTATAAACGATTGGTTAGTGAAATGTTATATATTGAAAAATATGATTCTGTGAATAGGATGAGTGATACAAAGAATCTGAAATTGATATTTAAGGATTATATCCATAAATTATTACAATAATTGTTCTTTGTTTTAGGTTTTTTGTGTCACTCATTGTTTTAATATATGGCATTTCATTACCATAGATTATATAATTTTTATAAAAAATTTTAGTACTTAACTGTTTTGTTTTTTTTATATAAACAATTATAATTTATTTTATATTTTAATAAATTGAAAAGGACCAAAAATTTGGTAGAAACGTTTTATAAATAAAAAAATATTTTGAACAGTAATCGCAAGTAGTTTCGTTTTATTTAATTCTGAAAATATAATATTTTGAATTTAACGTAGTTTGTTTCTGACGTACGGATATAGCCCAGCTACAAGACATTTAACCACAGCACTGTGTAAGCGGGAAACTTCGATACTTATTGGACACCAACATGCAAAATAAATGCCCGATTACCGCAGCCCAGCTGTATATTGATACTACGTCAAATAATTTGTATGATCAAAGCAAAATGGTTTGTCGTATGAAAGTTTATATTTTATAGACGAAGAATATTTTTCAAGACTTTGTATGATGATATACGCAATGAAAATTTTATTTGTAAGTGAACGAAACGTTCAGATTTCATAATATATTTTCCTCTAACATTTTCTACGATTTCCTCAAATATTTACATAATCTGCAAATATTGATGTATTTGCTGTATTCAAATTTATCTTTATACAATGTGTTAAAAAAGATTTGTTCCCTTCTCTCAACTTGATTCAAAATAGTTCTGTGAACAATAGACATCACTCACTCTCTACGCGCTTTTAAGTAAAGAAATATTAGTAGGTGTTCCTATACCTACTCGTATTTTAAGGAATGTATCTAAATTTAAAAATATTTTTTTTTGTTTTGATTTAGATAAATTAAATTTGCCTCTAATACTCCTTTAACTAAAGTTACTAGATTTACCGAGTAGCTATCGCAATTCATTGTACTCATGTGCCCGAGAGAGATAACAATCAATATAGGCATCTACGCATATAATTTATATGCGTAGATGCCTATTTATTGCTATTTTAAGATAACTTATTTGCATTTTTCTGAGAACATTTACCGTAGTAATGTATATTTTTTTTCATACCATCAGAAAGTAGAGATTTCAAGGAACAAAAAGCCCACCGATTTTTTTAAAAAAGGGGATATTTTGACGTGAGAATTTTCGATCGAAAATTGGGATGGTTTTTCGAAATTAAGTCAAAATAAGCTGAAAAACTGAGTATTTTAAATCAAAAAAATTACTGTGTGTTTGGGATATAAAAAGGTAAGTTTTCACCAAATTTCGTGAAAAAATAAATTTTTTTGCAAAAGATAAAAATAAAAAACCAAAAACTTAGTTATTTGAATTTTTCACATAAATTTTGAGGCTATGTGAAAAAAGTGTAAAAACAAAAGTTGTAGATATTTTTATTACCTACAACTTTGCGATTTAACTTTTTTTCATAGTACTTGTAGTTTTGCCGGAAATCAAGATAAACCGTTTTTTACCCTTAAAAACTCACCCCCTACCCCTTCCCAACCTCAGATCGACCGTAATTTATTTTTCCTTTCATTTTTGTTATATTCTCTACCTTTTCCAATAGGTTTCATCCTACTATAATTTTCTTTCACTTTTTACCATTTTCAAAGCTATCTACCCTGGTCTAAATGGGAACATGTAAGATTTAAAATAATTTTCAGAGACCAGACTGGTCTGTATATCAAAATGGGGTGAATTCGGTTTTTCCTACCCCAAATACGGCGGAATCATTGGGTTTCGGGGCGTTCGGAGATTTTTCGTGAAATGGATCTGAATTCACAAAATTTACATGGGGTACAGTTAAGTGTATTGCCTCCTTAATGAGTTTTTATTTTTTGAAACAGTTGACAAACATAAAAATAAAAAAAATACCCTTAAGCGTACAGAGTACGATATTTACTTTTCATTTTAAATTTAAAGACCTATTCCTGTTGACATGCTAATATAAATGCTCTGGTTAAGATGGAAGATGATAGAAACAATCAGGATGTATTTTTAATCTGATGTCATTTGAAGTGAAACACGTCAACATGCGGAATACGATATTTATTTTTCATTTTACATTTTAAAGACCTACTTGTGTTGACATAATAATTTTAAAAGCTCGTGTTTAAGATTATAAACATAATACCACGTTGATGTAGCTCCTATGAAAGTTGATGTAATAATATGAATTTATTTTTAATCTGTTATTTTACATTTCTGTATTTAGTTTTGCATTTCGTAACGTGGGATTATTAGTATATTTTCGTATACATAATATATGCTACCTACATATATTATTGATGTTGCTCGGACATTGTTAGAATGAAGTTTCATATCATTTTGAATAACCGATTAACTATTATTGTAGTATAGAATTTGACAAGATATGGCTTCGCGCAAAAAATATGTATTGAACGTTCTAATACGTGGAATATTAATAGCAAACACTTTTACAATCTTAACATGTATTCAATACAAACGAGAAAATACGTATTGTAGCGCGCTCCCAGTTGTGACGCCACTGGAATTGACTGACAATCACGCCTCCAATTGTTACACCACTGGGAGTGGTAGATATTTCTCGAAACATCGAGAAGCTACGCCCATGCGCCTATAAATACCGCGCGAGTGGGCCGCCACATTCATTCAGTCCGAAGCAGTCCGTCTAAGACAGTGTATAGTCAAGGTCAGTAACCGGTGCAGCGAGCAGTCATTGAGTTCAGAAAGAAATAGATCGTCGACATAAATAACATTAGTAAATAAATCTCGATGCGTGTGTAGAGTGGTGTGTTGTAAATAGTGTGTGTTATAGCAGTGTTTTGTGTAAATATTGTTGCGTTATTATTTATAAGAATTCGTTTATTTCTCATTGTCAGTTCTTTATTAATTGTTATTAGAGAAATACTTTTAGTTAATTTGTTTTGTATTTATTTCGTTTACTGAAAATAAATCAATTCTAATCCACCACAAAGAACAGTTTTGTTACAGTATGTTTGTTAGTCAATCACGCCTCAATGTCGGAATTTGTTATATTAATTTTTATAGCTGCATTTATTTTTTGTTCTTGCTTCTTGGAATTTTAATACTATTCAGTATAACAACGTGACTACAGATTTATCTGGAAGAAACGATCCTTGATCTTTTGAGATTTTCCAGTGCCTAAAACTTGGAGCTCTTTGATGTTTGTTAGCAAATTACTAAGATTCTGAACACATATGTGCTGAATGCGCTGTAACTCCGCCCTTAATTTTACTACACGACTGATACGAAAATTCGACTTGGTAGCTGTGCCTGCTAAGAACATGGCTGTCGCTTGCGTCGTATGTATGCACGAATTATGGTTAAAATTTTGAATGATTCTGCTGACATATTTATAAAAAAATCCAAGTTTTTAAAATCTGTAGTCATCCTGTAAATGTGCTTTTATAAGTAACGTTTTTTTGAATAATTGCAAGTCATTTTCATAAAAATAATAGTGATCACTGTAACCTTGAAATGCAATTTATGTTTTATCAAATGATTTCAGTTCATTTGCATAAAAATGAAAACGACGATGCTGTGATCTTTTATATGAAAACAGGAGACAGTCGTAGGGCAATTACCATTGGGCAATAATGTTATTATCTTGTACGACTTGTTTTTGTTTCATCTGACCGCCGCGAGCTAAATTGTTTTCATTCTAAATTCCCACTGCGTATTTATGCAGGGATTATTCTATGTTGTAGTTGTTCTACACTCGGAATTGCACCAAGGGAATTCTATTTTATATCTGTTCATTCCTTATTAGTATTTGCATATTAGCTTTAACCGAGAAAAGCAAATGTACTATATAAAAGAATCCCAAACTAGAATAAGTATAGTTGTTTTTATGGGTTATACATGAAAAACTAAGATTGGCTGAATATATTTACTTGATTGAATTTATTTCATTCAAGCGAACTTTCATTCAAATTAATTTTGTTTAATTCGAAGGATTTTTTTGTTTTACGTTGACAAAATCATTTGTAGTGAAAAAGACGTTTCTTAGGTCATTTCAAAACATATTTTCTTGAACGAAATGCACTGAAACCAATAAGCATATTTTATTAATAAAATATTTATAGTTTACAAACCATTTTTTAATTAGTACAGTAAAAACCTATTGTAGTAACTCTATAACTCGAATTTTAAGGGAAATTATGAAAAAAACTAGTTATGAAATTTTCGACTTGTCGAGGTCTTCGAGATACAGAGGTTTACATAGTTATACAATTTCGACATACAGATGTATAATTTAATTACTTAAAGTTAGGGAGTCTAATATATAATTTGATATACAAAAACTGTAGAGAGTGCATGTCGCGCTTAGTTCGAGATTATAACCTAGAATTAGAAAGTCAAGCATGAATAGAAATATTATTGTGTCGTCGGTGGGCAAGCCCACATAGATAGTCATAAGAAAAGATAATCATATAAAATATAATAGTTAAAATTATTTAAAATTAATATTAAAAAATTCCTCCGTAGAATATAAATATTTCTTTGTACACAATTATTTTATTTTTTCTTTAAAATCTTTAACATCCAATATGTATTTACAGTACCCCGTAGGGAAAACATATTTAAGTTAACGAGTTTAAATAATTAAGTTTTGAGGTTTTTTAGGTTTCAACTAAAGATGGGATATTTCGAGTGAAAATTGTTGAACTATTCTATTATTAAAATGTCTCGAGACTCGAGAGGTTATTCAGAATCATTCGAACAATTTTTATACCTACGAGTTATGACTTATAATACAATCTCCAGCAATAAATTATAATCATTCTACGCTCTTTCTTTACTCTTTAAAACACTGCATACAGTTGTCTCTTTCAGATTGCATTTCACAATATTTAATACATGATGTCTTTAATCTACAACTGTTCTATGAATAACTGCATGCAGCTGACCCTCTCAAATCTCATAATCGAAATCACATTCACTTATACTAATCATATCGAATGCATAGACGGAATGAATTGTGTTTTCACTCGCATCTTTAGATGCTTATGCATTGCACTGGACTTAATATGATTGGTTAAGTCTTTCAACTGCGCCTGTACTATGAAGCACTGTATGTAGATGACTCTCTCAAGACAGACAATCAAAATTGAAAGCAAACTTTAATCGAGAGTTAAAACACTAATCCATTCACGCATAGTACCCACACACCGATTATTGTGAAATATTAGTTGAAAGAATCAATTCGAATGAATCATTCGATTATAAAAATCATTAGTAATGCAACTTTTCAAAAATCAAAATCATTCGATTATTCCCAAGACTAGTTTCAACGGAAGAGAATGGCTAATTTCTTCAACTTTCTTACATATGATTTAGATTTAACTAGATTCGAGTTGCAGAGTTTCTACTGTAATTATAGTTTTAATGCTTCGTCCGATGCCAACTGACTGATATTTAAATTTTCAAGTTCTTAAAGAGTGGAAGATTTGAGAGACCACATCACAAAAAATGAAAGATATAAAATGATTTGCCTTTTATGTATTTACATATATTTTTTTTTGTTTGGAGGAAGCTACGTGATAGAGTACTACGATGCGCAGTCAATTTTTTTGAAATGATCAATCGCTACTTCAATGGAGAGTAATCGTTTTTCTTTGTGTTAAAAAATTAAGAAATAAACTTGGTCTTATCTAATTGTAATATAATTATTATAGACGTTGCACCTATAATGATCATAATACAATTTATTTGACAAGGTTAAGTTTGTTTCCTAGTTTTTTAATACGAAGAAGTCATTTTTCTCAACAGAAATAGCAATTGACCATTTAAAAAAATTTTGACTGCGTATCCTACGATACCTCGTTACATACAGATATTAAGACCTATTCTACTAGCCATAACTACGTTGATTACGAAGTGCTTAGCAGAATAAGCATTTGGGTAACCACTTTTGTGTGCTTCTTTATTTTGCTATAATCAAAGTGATTACCTAAATCGCATATTGAATATTAGTGATTACAATCAGTACTTATAAATTTTGTGATCGTTGTGGCTACGTAAGAGCATATAACTTAAAACTCAAATAGTAGAATATGGCTAAATATCATGGTTGTTAGATACAGAGATGCCCTCTTTTCATTTTATAGTAGGGGGGATGACGCCATCCAGTGAACTGTCAATTGATATTGCGTGGGTTGATAAAAATATTGAACAATCTCCCAGCTGATGTCAATCAATAATGAGGTAACCTGTATATTTCTAATGACCTTGGATAAATTAATACTTCTTTATCTTCATAAACTTATCTAAATAAATAATTAAATGGAGCAAAATAATGTCCCTATCCTAATTATTTATACTGTGTTTTTGAATTTTTTAACTGAATATTTAATGATATTTCTAAAAAGGCGATCTGGTTCTTATGGCGCAGGTAGCTCAAAACTTCAAAACCGTCCCATAAAACGATGCGTTATGAATGGTATAATAAAAAAAAACATACTCATTACGTTGAAGTATTTAATGCACCAATTTAATATTCGGTTGTAATTAATTTCGTTGGATGACAGGTCTGGGGCTTTTGGACACATTTTCATTAATCACATCATGAATTATAGTTTGAGAACCACTGTATTTGCCCCAGTGGGTTACAATCTACTACTATGCTGTAATTTATGTATGATTGTGTGTTGGTATTATTTCGTAGCACAATGCAGTGCACTGCCAACACAAATATTGTCCGATGGGCATTAGTGCATTACACGTTGTGCAAATTGCCTATTTATAGGAAAGTCTACGCTCTAGATTCTAGAAAATAACACATATTCGTGAGCTAGATTTTCACAGTCGAATTTTCATTATCTTATATTCTTAGACCATCACACATTGGGCCAGACTGTCTTGCAAGGAACAGTTCAGTTTTACGACTTAAAATGCAGGGACACTTAAAATATTTACTCATATAAGTAAGGCAAATACAATACCATTATATTTTATTTATTTTGTATCAGGTGCAAGACTGCATTGAGAGGACGTTATTACAATTCATTGTAATAATGTCCTCTCAAAGCAGTTATTTATTTAATTTTATAACGTAACTACCTTCAGGTAGTTACGTTATAAAGATATATAGATCAAAACTGTGACGCGAGTTTTTATTTTCTTTGATATAATGCGAATTGACTTCAAAACGGTAAAATAGCTTCTTCAACTGGCTGACAATTTAATCTTTTATATTAACAATTATTCTTTAACAAGAGAAACGTTCCTATCTGACAGTCGCTATATATATGTTTTTTTCGTATCTAAAGGCTGGTATCTTAGACCTTAGTCCTGTGCTCCGAGAATTGTGTACCTTTGAATTAACAATGACATTGATCGAATCAATATTGTATTAAACTGACCGATCCAAACAATATCTGAGTTAATACAGGGTGCGACAAAATTACTGCTATCCTCCGCGCGACCTTGGAATTCTCTTGAAAAATCATGCTTTACCGTGCTTAAGCGGTGCTGGAGTTGCAAGTTTACCACAAACTTTAACTCATACGTTTCGTTATTTTATGTTTTGCTAATACAAATATGAATTTTATTGTCAATTGAACTGTACATATACAGTATTTTGACTAGTCACATTAAGGTACATATTATTTAAAATAAGAATAACATATTATTTAAAATAAGAATAAAATTCATCAAGCGAATAAAATGCATTATAAATGAGTAGCGTTTTAACGATGGATTTAAATTTTGTGAAAAAAGCTAAATTTCTGTATTCTGCAGGTAATATATTTCATAAATAGGCTTAAATATTTGACGGACTGTATTTAAAAATATTATTATTTCCCATAGGTTATTAGCCTAAATTTCGAGCTAGTATCATGTGATTGAATAGTATCTATAGTTGTAAAATTGGCAATGTTTTGACGAGCAAAAACAATGCAACAATAGATGTAGATACAGGACACGGTTAACATTTTTATACTTTTAAAAATATCCCAGCATGAAGCGTTCCATTTTAAACGATACGTTGCTCTAATGACTTTTTTTTTTGCAGAATGAAAATGTTTTTACATTGTGGATTATTACCCACCCGACGATCCCATATTTCAAATGTGGATAAATATAATCGAAATAGATGGATCTCAAGCTAGAAATATCTTTATACAGAAATTTAGCTTTTTTCACAACTTACAATTTTTTAGAACTTTCATTGCGAACGTGCAATATGTGTTCATCCCACTTTAAATTTGAATTCATATATCTTCCTTCTGTCTTCTATATATTTCTGTCTTTTATATATGACAGTTATTGATGGAAAGATCTATATAAATAAAAGAATGTAACTTCTTACCACTACAGATTTATTCAGTGGATGTACATTTCGAGAGCTAAGCTCCCATCTATAAACTACGTTTTTGGATGTTGTCATTTTATTTTTTACTGATATGCAAAACGGTTAACTGACTTTTGCTGAATCCAATTTAATATTCCAAATTTTGCTTACATAAAAGTATCAGATTTATGTATAAAAATATCTTTTGCTCTAGCTTTTAGAAGCATTGTTTTATTTGTCAATTTTATGTTATTACGTTAAAAAATTCCAGCCAATTGGGCGACAGGACGATTCCACTTTAAAAAAATTTGTTAACGCGCGCGGTGACGCGGGTAGCGGCTAGTAATAAATATTATGATATTTACTATTCGTTGGTTACATAATATGATTTCAAATGTAAAAATTAACCGAAGCATGCTTGTCAGCTCCCTAACTAATTTCTTTTGTACAGATGTTCAGAACAAAAAAACATCTGATTTTTTTATTTCAAAGTATTTCCGAAACTATAAAGCTTAGAAAAGCTGTTTTACAAAACTCTCTTGGAAAAATAAATAAAAAAAACCCGGGTCGCAGTGCCAAAACCCTGCCGACAATATAGTGTATTTGCTTATACAGGCAGTGTGGCTTTATTACGCGAACTTAAGTTGGTTTTTGGGCAAAATTAAAAATTTGACTCCTTAATACACCCCTTAAAATAACATTTTTTTTCTTAACTGCAATATTATTATCAATCTAACGTCTACACCGAATTAAATACACCCTTCAATAAATAAGTCACTATCTACAAATTAGTGTTTTCAAAAAATTTGTAAATCCGGTCCTGTTAAGCCGATTTTATTAAAATTTTAGGGGCACTTTTTAATTGCTACTAACGGGTTAAATGTCAATTTTTGGGGCCCAAAAACATTTTTCAACCCCTAAAAACTACTTTTAAAATGGCCCGATTACGCCCATTTTAAATAGGCTTCTGGCAATGATGGATTTCAATACGTGGGCCAAATTTCGTTAAAATCAATTAACTCTTTCGAAAGTTATTGCCCGTACACACATATATATATATATATATATATATATATATATATATATATATATATACATATATATATAAACATTTTTAAAAATGGTGCCAAAGTGTTTAGGAGGTTATGAAACGTCGAGAAATTTTGGTCCGACCCCTAGGTCCCGCCATCCGACCGATGCCAATAGTGTATGTTGCCATATGGCAAATACACTAATAATAAACCATTATAAAAAGTATAGAAAATACCTTATAGTGCATATCTCTTCTGCTCATGCGCCGATTTTTTCCAGAAACAACAGGTCTCTTTATATTTACATGTCAAAAATTTTCCAAAATTTGGTTTCGCTCCGCTCAATCGTTTGACCTGTGTTGTGCTCACAAACAGACGAACAGTATTTTTCCAGAATATGTTTTTTGGACTCAATGGTAAAATCTGTCAACAAGGTATTATTTTACATTAAAACCATTCGGTATATGATTCACTGACAATGGAGACAAATGTTTGTACTATTGTACAATAAACGTCAAAAACTTTTTAAATAAAACAAATTTGAAAAAGAAGTTTTACGTTCAGAAAAGTTTTATCTGCGGAAAAATTTCATATATGGTTGTTTAAATCATTCTTAAAACTTACTCTAGTTAGACGAAATAGCAGACTAAAGAGTAATCTTTTTTAGATTGCACTAAATCGGGACCAAATATGTAAATTCGAGGCATTATAACGACAGTAGACGCTATTGACCTAAGTTGTCGAGTGCCTATAATCTCATTATAAATGCATGTGTTAAGTAAATAAGTAACAATTTTCTAAAAAAATCACAAACTTTTTTTACATCTCATTTCTATTTAGGAAATGGGCTTATTTGTTTTTAAGATTTAATAAAACCCGGGTCGCAGTGCCAAAACTCTGCCGACAGTATAGTGTATTTGCTAATACAGACCGTGTGGCTTTATTATGCGAACTTATAGGTTGGATTTTGGGCAAAATAAAAAATTTAACTCCTTAATACACCCCTTAAAATTACATTTTTTCTTAATTGCAAAATTATTGTCGATCGAAGGTCTACACCACATTAAATACACCCTTCAGTAAATAAGTCACTAGTTGCAAACTAGTATTTTAAAAAAATTTATAAATCCGGTTCTGTCGGGCCGATTTTATTAAAATTTTAGGGACACTTTTAACTACTACCAGAGGGTTAAATTTCGATTTTGAAACGATTCGGAGAATTTTTTCGGTATTTTGGGGCCCAAAAACATTTTCCAACCCCTAAAAACTACCCTTAAAATAGTCCGATTGGGTCCATTTTAAATAGGGTTCTTGCGGTGGTGGATTCCAACATGTGGGCAAAATTTTGTTACAATCAATTAACTCTTTCGAGAGTTATAGCGCAAACACACATATATGTAAATAATTATATATAAACATTTTTAAAAATGGTGCCAAAGTGTTTAGAAGGTTATGAAACGTCGAGAAATTTTGGTCCGACCCCTAGGTCCCGCCATCCGACCGACGCCAATGGTGTATGTTGCCATATGGCAAATACACTTATAAATGGCACGGTTCCACCCCTTTGACTTTCTTGCTGATCTCTATCGACCGCAAATTTTCAGCTACGTTTTCTTGATTTTTCCAACGCATGCAGATTTATGAAATGTGCTCAAAAGCTATTACATACGTTTCTGATAAAATCGCACTTATCAATTTCTGTTATGCCTAAACTTTGGTTTTGATCCACTGAATGATGTGACAATTAGGTACATACAACTGGATTCTATTTTTATCACGTTTTTATTAGCTCACTTTCTTTGTCTCTCTGTTTGTTCGGTACAAATTTTGCAATCAATTTTTTATCTATTTCTCGTTATCCAATTGAGTTGAGATTTTGCCCATGTATGTAGTTCCGATGACAGTACAATATTCTGGAAATTAGCTGACCGGCTCGGTTCACCTCCGGGTGCAAATCGTAATTCTCAGTGAGCTAAAAACTTGAAACTTTAAAATTTAACAAACACAAGACTAAACAGCAGAAAATGATTATTTAAATTAAAAAAAATTATAAACCACATTTTAAAACAGACTAAATTGCATAAAATATTCCGAAGTTATTTTATACTTTTTGTCCGGTTTAAAAACCTGGTAAGTATATTTGTTTTTTTTATTTAAATAATTTAAAAGAAAAACAAAATATCTATCACAGAGTATTTTATTAAGTCACAGAGTACTTTAATAAAGGAGAACATTATTTCAGCAATAGAAAAATACATTGAACAGTAAAAATACAGAGTGAACGCATTGATTTGCAACTGACAATAAAGAATACTGAGCGTGAATTTTTTTTAAAATGAAAATAAAAAAAACCCGGATTGCAGTGCCAAAACCCTGCCGACAATATAGTGTATTTGCTTATACAGGCAGTGTGGCTTTATACTTTTATTATGTGAAATTAAGTTTGTTTTTGGGCAAAATAAAAAATTTGACCCCTTAATACACCCCTTAAAATAACATTTTTTTTCTTAATTGTAATATTATTATCAATCTAACGTCTACAGCGAATTAAATACACCCTTCAATAAATAAGTCACTATCTGCAAATTAGTGTTTTTAAAAAATTTGTAAGTCTGGTCCTGTTGAGCCGATTTTATTAAAATTTTAGGGGCACTTTTTAATTGCTGCTAACGGGTTAAATGTCAATTTTGAAACGATTCTGAGAATTTTTTCGGTAATTTGGGACCCAAAAACATTTTTCAACCCCTAAAAACTACCCTTTAAATGCCCCGATTACGCCCATTTTAAACAGGCTTCTTGCGGTGATGGATTTCAATACGTGTGCCAAATTTCGTTAAAATCAATTGACTCTTTCGAAAGTTATTGCCCGTACACATATATATATATATTGAAGAATCTCGTTAGAGATTTTTTCTGTGCTAAATTCCGCACATGAAAAATAAATGAAAAATAAATATCGTACATTAAACGCAAAAACAGCCCATCCCTTACACGCCGTCCAACCGCCCGACAAAATCTCTACAGATTACTATACATTGATTTCGAGTCTTTCCCATATAACGCCGTGTAAAAAACCCTAGTTTCCAAGTTTTATACGCTTTGATTACCAAATTTTCGTACGACATATATTTACAGTAGTATACATAGTATAAGGTGCTATGGTAAGTGAGATGCGTAGCCGAGTGGTCTAGGGCACGTACATTGCTTCATACCTTGGGTTGAACTGAGTTCGGATCCCAGGACCGATGCGTGTGAATTTTGATTTTTTTCAACTGTTTCGTTTTTTACATGATATTTCTTTACATTATTTTCCAATTTTCTTTTATATAATAAAAATAAATTATTTTCTTGTTTTAGTAATTAGTGGTGACAAAAGTCTCGCAAATATCAACTTTTGGATGTGACATTTGTCAAGAAAAGTTTCGTCATAAATGTAGTTTGGTACGGCATACGAAAACCCATAATATCAATACAAGTGGTACTCATTTTGGGGAGTTATATTGCGTTTTGGGGGTACTATATTGTGTTTTGGGGGTTTTTATATTGCGTTTTGGGGGTTTTATATTGCGTCTTGGGGGTTTTGTATTGCGTTTTAGGGGTTTTATATTGCCTTTTGGGGGTTTTATATTGCATTTTGGGAGTTTTATATTGCATTTTGGGGGTTTTATATTGCATTTCGGGAGTTTTGTATTGCGTTTTGGGGGTTTTATATTGCGGTTTGGGGATTTTATATTGTGTTTTGGGGGTTTTATATTGCGTTTTGGGGGTTTTATATTGCGTTTTAGGGGTTTTATATTGCATTTTGAGGGTTTTATATTGCGTTTGGGGGGTTATATATTGCGTTTTGGGGGTTTTGTATTGCGTTTTGGGGGTTTTGTATTGCGTTTGGGGGTTTTTCATATATACAGTATATATATTTTCAAAATTGTTGTGCGTAATTATTTTTTTATATCGTATAATTTATATAAAAGACCAAACCGTTGAGAAAAGAAAATGGCCTCTTAATTCTAAGAACGTACATATATTTATTTTGGAGGAAAAATAAAAAAAGCCTTAGGCTTTGGAAAAAGACGTGAAATCTTAAAAAAAAACTTCGGAGAAGTAAAAATTGGTTCTTTGCTAAATTCAAAGACTTGCGGTGACTCGCTCTCAAGATTACGACTTAAACAAAAAAAAAATACAGAATTTCGAGGCAGGCAAGAAATTCAAATCAAGTCTGGAAATTCTGTGCCTAAGATGTGGAAAAAAAATAGTTCCGAGGCAGACAAGGAATTGAAATCCAACCTCGAAATTCTGTGCTCATAAACCTTCAAGAGCAAGAGCAAAAAACAAATGCACAGATGGCATTTTTTTAGTGGTAGCTTGACAAATAAATATGGAGCTGGGCACATGCCATCTGTACATTTTTTTTTTGCTCTTGCTCTTGAAGGTTTATGAGCACAGAATTTCGAGGTTGGATTTCAATTCCTTGTCTGCCTCGGAACTATTTTTTTTCCACATCTTAGGCACAGAATTTCCAGACTTGATTTGAATTCCTTGCCTGCCCCGAAATTCTGTATTTTTTTTTTTGTTTAAGTCGTAATCTTGAGAGCGAGTCACCGCAAGTTTTTGAATTTAGCACAGAACCAATTTTTACTTCTCCGAAGTTTTTTTTTTAAGATATATATATACGTATATAAATATATATATATATATATATATATATATATATATATATATATAAACATTTTTAAAAATGATGTCAATGTGTTTAGGAGGTTATGAAACAGCGAGAAATTTTGGTCCGACCCCTAGGTCCCGCCATCCGACCGACGCCAATAGTGTATGTTGCCATATGGCAAATACACTAAATACTTATTGAGTGGTAACTTTTTTATAACTGGCAATTAAAATACTAATAGAGAGTTAATTTTGTTTATCGAACATTTTTGATTTGTATGTTGCCCAGGGGCAAATGGTTGCATTGCTATTATGGGTTGGTTTCCCTGTTTTGTTGAATTGAGTTTGTTACAGAAGTGATATATTGTATCAATTTTCCTCGTTTACTATTTCTTGGTAGCGAATACTCATTTCGACAAGTTGTTAATCAACTTAAGTGAGACTATGTATATTTTAAATTTCTTTTCTTCTTAAAAAAAGTTATTATTATTGAAAACAGTATCACGGGTAATTGGAATAAAGAAATAAATCAATTTAAACACTCATTGATTGCAACGTTTCGTCTTTTCTTTAATTAAGACTTTTTCAAGCTCTAAAAATTTTTTTTACAAAACTTAATATTCATATAATAAAAAATATTAAACATTATGGATTAAATAATTTACTAAAAAGAAACAATGGTGTGACTAACCTCAATATGCTTAAGGGGGTATTCTTATGCGAACGCATAAATTTTACCTCTTTTTAGGGAATTTTTTTTTAGACGACAATAACATTCAATCATTTTAATTTTTTTATATGTTTTTGTTTGTATCTTAAACTGTATAAAAAAATTTTTTTTTCTCTTATTTTACATTTCTTTTATATATTTTTTTAAAAATTAAATTAGACACTAAAAAAAAAGCAGGTCACTGGTCATGGTAATAGCGGCTGTTCATGTTGTCTGAAATAAAAAAATCGAATGGATCATTGTTCAGTAGGGATTTCGCTATCGTCCCTACCAAAATTAATCAATTTCATTAAAAAAAAAATGGCGGACTATAGAAAAAAAGTTTGTTTTTTGTTACCTTTTTTGTTAAAAATCATTTAAAAAAATTAGAAAATATTTTCGAAAATAAGCAATTTTGGTACGGACGATAACCATTAATGAGTAGAAGAACATATATAAATTTCAAAGCAATCGGTTGAATACTTTTTTTTTTTAGGACCATGACAGTTTTAGAAAATAATGTTTCCAGATAAATGCGTTTAAAGTTTTAAGAGCCAACAAGTCGCTTATACGGCTCGTCGGCGACTATGAGTTGTAATTTATTTAAAACTAGGAATTTCGGTCTCCATTTTTCACAGCATATTTTCGATAGGTTTTACTATTGAAATTAGAAAAAAAATAAATCGATTTTTCGAAGTGGTCACATAAGAATATCCCCTTAAATGATAGTAAAACTATGATATAGTATGCAATTTGGCATTACAAAAAACAATTATAAAAATTGAAAATTGTAGAAAATAATATGTTCTTTTTTATATTTTATTTATATTATTTTCACAGTTATTATTCTTTCAATTACCCGTGATACTGTTTTCTATTATAACATATATCTGGAATTGAACTTTAAAGATGAGTTATTATTTCCAAATCCAATAAACTTATTGCGATACGTTTGTGAGTTGCATTCCTCGAAACATTAATTGTATGTTATCCCGTTACCTCATTTATCACGACGTCACCTGAGTAATTTCCTACAAGTGATGAGCGTTGACGTATTTTCAAGATCAAAGAAGTAAATAATCTTCAACGATTTGTGTTAGTTTGTTATTTGTACCCAAGACGTCAAATGTAATCCTTACGTTCAGTGCTTCTTGATTGGCGTCGTGAACGGTTGGAAGGCGTGTAAAGCCTCTCTCACACATAGAGCCGGACTAAGGTATATTTAGATCGATAAATGTTAACTTGGCCGACGTATGGCACGCCTTAATACTCAGACGATCTCGTGGTGTATTATTTACTCTTTCGTTTCTGCTTTTCTTGCCGGGGTTCATAGCTTTGTATATTCTTACATATAATTGATGAACATGTATGTATCTAGATTCTAGATGAATCTAGAATTTGTTTATTATTTTAAAATCAACGAAACGGATGATCGTGATATATTCAAATAAAAATAATTACAAAGAAAATTTGAACCGACTTAAAGAAAAGGGTCAGAGTGTCTCTAAGAAAAATAAATCAAATTATCTTCTCGAACCGGCATTTAAATTCATTTTTTTTTCAAGCTATCAATTACGAACAAAGTTCGGAAACGCAGAAATATCTCAAAAGAATGGTATCTTGATGGAAAATGTTCCGAATAAAAAAAAATTCTCAGATAAAAGATGCTCATTTTTGCCTGGAAAATACGATTTAATAGAGAAAAATAGGGTTTGCCATTTGAAATTTTAGAGTTGATCCCAGCCCCCCGCGGAGGCACCCCCGATGGGGGAAATTTTTGTCACCAAAATAAGCGTTGCTTGGTACTGAGAAACTTTCATTCGGAACATTTTTCATGAAAACATCATTTCTTTGAGATATTTCAGCGTTGCCGGACTTTTTGAACACCTGTATATAAATACACACACACACACACACACAAACACATAAACAAATAATATGGAATAGATATAAAAAGAAAATATGATGTCGGCTGGGATCGAACCCTGGACCTTGACTATACTTAGCTTCTGTCGTATCCACTACTCTATAGAATGTAACTGCAAGCTGGCAATTTTCATGGTATACAAGTTAGCTGTTCTATTCCACTATATATTGTACAATAATAATTTTGTTAATATTAAAATGTTTTCGAAACTTAGCTACCAAAAATAAAATAAAATAGCTTATAAAAATTAAGCTACAGAATGCATTTCAGTGAATTTAAGTAGGGTGCTGCTCTGATAGTAAACAAAGTGAATAATATATAATTCAAGGTGATCTATCAAAAAATGCGATCTGTAGAGCTCGGATGTACGTAAAAACCAGCCGACAAGTTGGCAACTACTGTTACTGATTTTCAATTACAATTTTCCAAGTAATTATAATCTCGAATGAATCTAAAAATGATTCCGTTCTATAGAACAAAATCCCCTCTTTTCAAAAAACTACAGTTTGAATGGATTTCGTGCGGCATTAACCTAAATAAAACTTCTTATATGATCGAAACTCAGCTCTGACTCACAAAGCAATAATAGAGCGCATTCGCTAGTCTAACTAGCGGATGTGCAATAACAGACACTGCAATTTTAATTATATGGATGTATAGATATAAAAACTGTGCAGTAGATGTCACCGCTATGTTCGTAAGACAACCCAAACCCTCATTGTAGATATTTTGGAAATAAACGATTATTATTATTATTTTTCTATGAGAATCGACATTAACGCTGACTAATACGCGGATAAAGACTAGTAAAATATAAATTATTTGTTTGTTTCTCAAGGTTCCTTAATAATGTATGGGAAAATAAAAAATAATAAGAGAAAAAAATGGAAATGTTTCGAATCGTGATGTAACTTACGAATGCCTATTCTATACAATAGAATAAAAGTAAAGTACTTCACAGTGTAGATATTAGCTACTCTTGAAGCTGTCTTAAGTGTTCTCAGCTTGTATATTGTATTCTGTTTATCCAACGGAAGATATACGTAACAATCAGAAGATGAAACCATCGAACCGGAAAATTTTAATTTCGTTAGAACGTGGAGTTTTTTTTCACTAACTACGCTCTTAGCTTTAATTATTGTTGCGACGAACTGTACACACGGTACAGTCTCTGTAAACATTATTTGTTGAACTGTTCAATGAACAGGGTGGAAAATTATAATCAATGTAATCATGTTAAGAATCATTGTTAAGAAACACCTATTGTTACAGTGCAATATTAGAAAAATTTATTTTATCACTGTCAGACCTGAAACTTTCCACTTTACAGCAGAATGAATTATCATTTACTCTACGGTACCATGGCTCAACAGTTAATGCTTATAATAAAGCAAATTGTAACAGTAAATTCACATTATCCGAGAGTTAGTTTTTATCTTAGGTACTGCTGGACACCTTTACAATAATGAGAGTTTATGAGTGATTAATAACTGAAAATAATTTCATCTTTGATTCACCCATAAACTCTCACTATTGTGAAGTTTCATGTCTGTCTAAAAGAGCAGTAAATACATAAAGCTTTTCGAGTTATTTATACTTTTTACTTATTGCATGAGTGTGAGACATAGGGTAAATCTGTCCTGTCTCTCTCACACTATTTCTGTAAACAATCCACGTGCCAGAAACAATTCTTTGTGCGCCACCTCTGGAACGAGTGCCATTATGTTTGCCTCCCCTCGTATAGACTAAAGAGGTCTGACTGAAGAAAGTGCATCTACCAAAAGAATGTTCATAGGGTCTCTTATTTAAGGAAAACGGGAGGAAACAAATGAACGATTTGTAATTAAAAATGTGTTAAATTCCTCTCACATTGCGGCATTCCAGTAAACCAAATATATATGAATGGTAACCCTGGGATTCTACCCTCCTTCCGTACCGCTGTTCTTTCGCTGGTCAGACTATATAAAGGTGTGTTTACATTAAATTGCCACTCAGTGTTTATAGTGATAAGGAAACGTATCGCGTCGTCGGCACATCTTAACCAGATAAATCACTCGAAATGATAAACTTAGTTCGTGCATTTATGCTCCGCAATCGATCGCCATGTTCTTAGCAGGCATAAACTATCGGTTATGTATTAAAATTATACGGAGCCGAGTTATCGCGCGCTTAATACAGCTGTCTTTAAGGTTTTAGAAATGGCCACATCTGTAAGAGATTCTTCGCAAAACTGGTATTCAGTAGAATAATCGAATAGATCAGCAGCTCGTACTGCTAGTAATTCGGCGATTTTCTCTAGTACTCTAAAGGTATGCGCTAATCTAAAATAATAAAATGATATTTTTTTGAAATAAATATTGTTTTTTATTTTAACACTTTTACGTTTCCTTTATATGAAGATGGGACTGGATAAGAAAAAAATTCGAAAGAAATATTTAGCAATTGAAGTCGAAGAAATTGAGATTGAGATTTGTTATTGTCACAGTGTCACCATGACTAACAAATGATTAACACTGTAAATTGGTGTCAGTGAGTAATTGCATGCTCAGCTTAGATACGATGTGAATGATATTTGCATTTTGCGGTTGTACGTCTTAGGCAATGCCTCTGAAATAATTTGTAAGAATGGATGCATATTTTGATTGATTAATGCATTAATGATTGATTAATACATTAAGGGACTATCCATTAACTAGAGATCACTAGTAATTAATTCTATAGATAATTTTGTAGTTAAGATACTCTTAGTATTAAATATTAAAATCGATTATCGACCAGACTAATTATTCCGTATAGCACAACTCACCCGTTCATGTAGTATTGCCAGACGTCCCGTCCAAAATCCCACTGTTTCATCTATAAGTTGCAAATTTGGCCCGGTAGATACTTAAAAAAAAGCGATCTTACAGTAGTCGCCAGAGACATCTAAAAATATTAGGCATATAAAGTTATTTAGTATATTTTGTTATGAAAATATTGAATATTTAATTTTTAGTAGATTTTATAGAAATCTAATTATTGCATTTGTATTAGTGGCGCGGCTTTCGAAAAAATTTGCCATTTTTCCATCTCAGCTCGTCAAGTAGGTTGTAAGAATACTTACCTTTAGTTCAAAAGTTAAATTATTATTATTATTATTGTAGTATGAGTGATAAGTAGTAGTAGTGTGTTATCCTAAAGCACGCCAACTCCCAGATTTCTTTTATCAATTGTAATAACATGTAAAATATCAGTTTTAATTTCGTTTTCTTGCGAACTTTTCGGGTACTATTTTATATGTTAGATATAAGCGGGAAATCGAACTATCCAAATTTTCTTCTGTCTGTTTATACAGAGAACGGCTAGACCGATTTTGATTTACATTGTGGTAGTGCAAAAAACTTTATTATTCATATAAATTATCGAATCAGTAATTTCCATAAATTATTGAAATTTATTTAAACGTGAAAAAATTTAATGCGCTAATTAATTTTTGATATAGAAGGTTGTTTATAATTTACCCTGAAGGATCTTTAATACAAAAATCATACAGACAACATACATATATCAATAAGTGTTTGAAAGTAGTTTCTAATGATAGTTCTGTTCTGTGACCACATTAAAGTAGGTAAGCGGAATATTTTATATAATAAATGCATTGCAGACAAGCTTTTGTTATAATGTGTCAATGTAAGGTCTGACGTCACTGGGCACCATATGCTGCAGTATTCCATTCTATTTTTGTATTGTAATAGAAATCACTCATACAGGATGATCAGAGAACGATTCTCTATTGATATATCAAATAATATTATATTCAGGCCATTGATAGTCTAAGGTCTGACCCTGCAAAAGTCTATTAGGTAACACTAAGAAGATTTTATGATTAATTTAACAGGTAATATGGTGAAAATTTATGCATATTGTGGAGAACTATCAACTAATTATTTGTAATTATCATCATCTGTCTTTTTTTCATATCTAGCAAACCGCATAGTGAAATTTAGGTATGCAAAAAAAGAAATAAAAATTGCAAAGCTGACGATGATAATTGTAAATAATATTTATTCTGATTAAAATTCGTTAAGTAGTCTTGAGCCGTATTCGAGATATTGACATCAAAAAATGACAGAACAAAATTGAATTAATCTGCCACCAATTTGATATTATTATTTTAATAATTTTATATTACCATTATAATATTTTAACATTATTATTATTATTTTATATGGCGGTCTTGCACAAATTATTATTTGAACACTAATAAAACAGCAAAAAATAGGACAGTTAATACGTGAAATCACATGTGGTATTGTATTGAATAGAATTGTAGAGATGTTCACTTCTTATCTTCTACAAAATCATGTACTTTTTAGATGCAAGTTGATAGTTGGTTAGCTCTTTGCAGAGTATTACCGTATTACGTTCGAATAAAATCTGATAAAGAAAAACTTTTCCTTTTTGTTGATATTATACCAGTTACATAATGTTATCATAAATGCTATACTCCACAAAAGCTGTTTACGTAACATCGCAGCCGGAAGAGGAAGTTCGTAACAGTTCTCGATAATGTTCGCAATTTGATACACAACATTTACTTGTCTTCGCAACAATCAGTTAGTTTCACCAGCTTAACGTTCTACCATATACCTCAATATCTAAGTTACATTTTCGTAAGCGATACTTCAATTCTTTTGTTTAAATAATTATTAGTGTATTTGCCATATGGCAACATACACTATTGGCGTCGGTCGGATGGCGGGACCTAGGGGTCGGACCAAAATTTCTCGACGTTTCATAACCTCCTAAATACTTTGGCACCATTTTTAAAAATGTTTATATATATATATGTATATATGCGTATATATATATATATATATATATATATATATATATATATATATATATATATGTGTGTGTGTGTGTGTGCGGGCAATAACTTTCGAAAGAGTTAATTGATTTCAACGAAATTTGGCCCACGTGTTGAAATCCATCACCACAAGAAGTCTATTTAAAATGGACCTAATCGGGCTATTTTAAGGGTAGTTTTTAGGGATTGAAATATGTTTTTGGGCCCCAAAATACCGAAAAAATTCTCCGAATTGTTTCAAAATTGAAATTTAACCCTCTGGTAGTAATTAAAAAGTGTCCCCAAAATTTTAATAAAATCGGCCCGACAGGATCGGATTTACAAATTTTATGAAAACACTAGTTTGCAGATAGTGACTTATTTATTGAAGGGTGTATTTAATTCGGTGTAGACGTTAGATTGAAAATAATATTACAATTAAGAACAAAAATGTTATTTTAAGGGGTGTATTAAGGGGTTAAATTTTTTATTTTGGCCAAAAACAAACTTAATTTCACATAATAAAAGTATAAAATCACACGGATCTATACAAGCAAATACACTATATTGTCGGCAGGGTTTTGTTGGCACTGCGACCCGGGTTTTTTTTAATGTTGTAAAGAAGCAGCTCTTGAATTTTAATAATCCGAGAACCCCCTCTTTATCAAAAACATTTTTGTTATCTCAATTCTGCTGAAATTTTACAGTATTTTATCTATTTTCTAAAATTTCAGAAGAAATGGGATGACAAAAAATGTCTGGTAAAGACGGGATTCTCAGACTATTAGTATTATTATTATTATTATATTATTATATACAGTGTGTCTCACTGTATTTAAGATATAGAGCAATTTCCTGTTAAGAAAACATTGAATAAAAATGATCCCTGTTACATTTTTTACATTATAAGTCATTAGTTATAACGAAAATAATTTTATGTGGTGTGATTATAAGAAATTCACAATTTGACCTTTTGATTATTATTAATTTGTCAGAAAACTGTATTCTAGATGAAAATTTGTGTAGGCTCTAAAACGTAAAAGACCCTAATTAAAATAGATCTAGATCTTTTCGTAGGATACGGAGGATGGGGATGAAAGTCTGATTTGGTCCAAGACTAAAGAGACCTGACTGACTCACCGTTCAGTGATTGTAACCAAATTTTCAACTGAAGGTTTTTTAGGGCTTCCTCAAGAAAAAGTTTTTTTTCTCTATTGTTGTTCTAAATAAGGATAGTTTACTGATGAACAAAATAGAAAATTGCAATATTTTGCCAGTCTGGATTTTTCTGAAACAAAAAAAAAAAAAAGAATACATATCGATTTATGAAATATGATGGAAATAGTTTGAGCCGCTTTCGAGATTATTGCAATTTTGTAGTTTTGTTAGTCAGTAAACTACTATCAATTAGGGGAGTAACACGAAAATAAGAAAACCTTAAGTTTAATATTTGGTATCAATCCGTTGAACGGTGAGTCAACTAGGTCTCGCTACTCTTGGACTAAATCAAACTTTCACATCCGTAAATAAGAAGAACTATGTATATTAATTCTTTTTTTTTAAATTAAATATTTGATGTTGTTTCGACATTTGCCATTAACAGCCATCAGTTAGTGGTATATATATACAAAAAATATATAATATTTTTCGACGAAATTATTATTCTAGATTTCAGTTACCTATATGAATTCTAGTGAAATAAAAACTAAAATATGTGAGATTAAGAGGCCGGTAATAAAATACAATCTTTTTGTTCAATCGATAAGTATTTGTTATAAAATGTATTGAGAAGGGTTCAACGAATTGTACGAACTATGTGAAACGTGCAATCAAACGTTCAGCGATGCCAATTTCGAACGCTGTTTAAAACTGTAAGAACGCACCCGCTGAAAACTTGAAAATGCTCTTGCATTTCAGCTGGAAGAATTTAATTAGTAAATAGAGATACAGTTTATATTTGTCTTTGTTTATAAATGTTTGTTGCAGAATTACATACAATTTCTTTTATAGAGCTTAGTGTTTTGTAAAAGATTGTTCAACTATATTACTAGCGGCCCAGTCCGGCTTCGCCCGGGTGTAAATGTAATATATAGGATATAAAAGATGAAAATCATTATCATTAAATTCTCAACGTGTATTGAATTTGCGCGAATTCAATCGCTTTTTTGTGAATGTTCAAAAATCGAAGAAAAATCTTATTTTCCAAAAAGAAATTAAAAAAATTCTGTTGATCCGATGGCTACCAAACTTCAGAAGATCACCCGCTGGGCTAATCTAAAGATTGTCTGAAAATTTCATCAAAAATGGTCTACCCGTTTGGGGTCCATAGATTACATATACATCGTCTTTTATCTATATAGATTATTAAAATGTAAAAAGTGGTTATTGTGACATAACGATAATAATAGTTGGACATATAGTATCGCGAAGTTTTTTGTAGTTATTGATGTTCTTTAATATTGTAGAACATACTTTTGTTCTATCATCAATAGTCTCCGCAGCGCATGCGACGAAAGATGTTTTATGGCATTTTTTTACACCTTGGGTTACGTTACTAAAGTTTTAGTAAGGATCCCTAATATTTTCTAGCAATAAATATAGCCTATGCTACTCAGGGTGAACGTAGCTTTCTAATGGTGAAAGAATTTTTTAAATCGGCACAGTAGTTTTTGAGTTTATTCATTACAAACATACACACAAAAATACAAATCTTTCCTCTTTATAATATTAGTGTAGATGTAGTTTATGTAGTGATGACTATCGATAACTTTTAAAAAGAATTATGTAGCTCCCTCCTATTTTAGAACTGGAATGGCAAACTTCTCGTATATACTTAATATGAACTACTTTATATAAATAAATAAATTGTGTCTGCGCTAATAATGTTTTAAATTAATTTTGTTTTCATTTTAAACATTGTCATGTTATATTATTATATGTGCCTACATGTTGTTTTCATATAATTATATTATGCGTAAAATTTTGGAAAATTAAAATCGTTTTCTAGCCGGGCGGGTGTAGCTAGTAGTTTAGTGCTGGATTCGCTTTTGGAAAACACTGGGCATGAATGATTCCGAATTTTCTCAATCTCCAAACATATTAATTCTTATGTTATTCACCTTTATAAAGATTTTTCTCAATTATTCTAGTTGAAATTGCATTTTAACGATATTAGTAGGGTACTGTAAAGAAACCATAAAAGTGGTCACGTCTGTGATTGGTTGAATCGATTGCTTACGTCATTCGAAACCCTAGGCTTGATTTTTGTATTTATAAGGAACGTTTAATAGTTGGAAAAAAGATCTTAAAGCCTACCACCCTTGCTCTCTCTCCCATTTTGCCTAATCACACTATCAAGAATGTAAACGCCTAACCTATTCTACTAACCTTGCATTTTGAATGTGCCAATAGACAGGGCTATTTGTGCCTAGCACCAATTCGCATAAATTATGAGACATCGCAATCAAGACGACAGATCGAGTACTAAACACTTTTCAACGAGAGGCGGCAAAGATGAATCCTATGAAAGGAGAATAGAATAGAATTTATTGATCCAAAGACATACAAATATGTATAGGATTCGTCAAAAAAGAAAGATATGTTTACAATTATTCATTTATAACAAAATCATCTATCTTATATAGACATTGTTTAAGAAGAGCAGCCTTTAACTCTCTTTTAAATTTAGAAATGTGTAGATTTTTGAAACTGTGTGGCAATTTATTGAACATTTTCAGAGCGTGAATTCGGCGCTCTTGTTAAATAACGTTAGTGTCGATTTTGGTAAAATAATATTAGAATTATTCCTTGTGTTCTGTCCATGGATAACCTGAAACGTATCATAATTATGGATACGTCGTTTAATAAAACATAAAGTAAAATAGACATATATGGACGGCACAGTTAAAATACGTTTTTCTGTAAATGTTTGTCTGTAACTGCTACGAAAATTAAGATTAAAAATGATGCGGATTGCTTTTTTTTGAAGTACAAATATCTTTTACATATCTGCACAACAACCCCAAGTAACAATTGCATATTTAACCAGCTGGTAAAAATAAGCATAATATGCAGATAATGAATCTGTATCTGTATCTGTGCAGCTATTTTTTATCACACGGAGAGCAAAAATACTTTTTGATAATTTAATGCTTAGATTCTCAACGTGGGCACTCCATGAAAGTGTTTCACTAAATATGACTCCTAAAAAATTAACTTCGGACTGTCTATTTAAATTTTTACTATTTAAAACTAGATTAAGGACTACATCACTCTTATTCTATTTGGTATGGAAAGGCGTATAAACAGTTTTTTCGGGATTTAGGAACAATGAATTTTCGTGGCACCAAGTAGAAATATCATTAAGGGAAGTTTGGACTGATAATGCTAAATTATCAAGTTTTTGTGCGGCAGATAGTGAACTGGTATCATCTGCATACGTATAATAAGATTGTCAGAACGAACTTTGGTTGGCAAATCATTTATATATAATATAAATAAGATCGGACCGATAACAGAACCTTGGGGTACACCCGAAGAGATGTGTGTCACATCGTCTACCGGAATTCAATTCGACTTTTTTTTAAATGCTAAAATTCTACTACCCAAGATTTTCAGTTATTGTATTTTTTTCAAGTAGGTGAAGCTGTTATTTCGATGAATGCAATAAAAGTGAGGATTTTTATATAATTTGGTGGAAAATGAAATTCATGATATATAATTTGAATATAATAATAGAGTTTGAAATGCCTATAATGTTACGTTCAGCCATGTGTAGACGTGTGCAGGGTTGTAGTAGGACAAATTCTGGCATTTCAATAGTATTAGATACCAATTTATAAACATTACGATTAAAGACTGTTTCTAACGCGACTTCATTCATGGCGCAGCATGTACTATTACAACAAAACTAGTTAATCTTAAAAATTATACCTATATGCCATGCTGTCATTCGATTTTTAGTTTATTTAAGTTATGATTTTATTTTACATTTTTAGTAGTCTACAAAATAACAGTTAATCTTTCTAGATTGTAATGCAATATTTTATGAGCGAGTTGTGACTTTATGGAAAGACGAGTATCAGCGAGTTTTAACAGTCACACGAATCATAAAAGCATTACATTCGTGATACATACCACATTTTTTGTACATACCTACGTCCTACAAATTCGCTAATTTACACTTCATAATAATATTTCTGAGAGCTGTCTTATTCTGTCTGTGCGGCCATATTGCATTTTATTTCAACTAACAGGTCACTTTTGAAAATTACTGTTAGATTGGAAAGACCGTATTTTTGTTTTACTTTACGTACAAGTGCTAAGTCATTTTGTTATCGATATACAGGCATGAGAAACATCTATTTTATTAAATTTTTGATAATAAAATATATTTTGAATACTACAGTAATCTCCTCAATAATGCGAAAGTCGGAACCGCGTTATTAGAATAGCGCGTTGTTGGGATATTGAAGCTCATACAAAAATTAGGGTTACGAGTTTTTCGCAAAAAAATACGAATTTGCCAAAACACATTTTTCAGTGGAGGTGCGGAGACCTATTTTCAGATTCAAACGGGTGAGGCTTACTTAAAAGGTTAAGAAACACTGGTCTACCGGATACGTACATTGCGACAAGTTCGTTATATTTTCAATCTCAAGAATGAATTTAAACTTAGCAAGCCTAAAGAAGTTTTATTGCAAAAATTTAACCTCCTTATGATACGACAGATCAGAGCCTACATATACGTTGCAAGTGCTGATATCTATACTCGTTTTTAATCTCGTATTTTTAAAACTTTATAATCGATAAATATAGAGCTGCGTTTTACTACATCCCATTCAATGTATGGAATATGTGTTTTTGGAAATTCACTCTGCAGAATTTATTTAACCTCGCCGGAAGCCAACTACAAATTGAATTTCGTTAGTCTCAAGGGGCGTACGCGCATATCGTTTATGTGATCCTCCTTGAGACATGCATTGCTCTGCTGCACATTATTTTTTATTTTCGAAAACTTCACACGTACCTACACTTACACATATTTTTTAAAGAAATACTGTCATTCAATAAAAGAGCTAGGAAAGTAATGCTACACTCTGGGATGAATTGACAGTTATTTAGTAACTGAGTAATAATTCCTACCAAAATTTTAGCGTTACTATTATTAACTCATGATCCAATTTTCAATTACTTTCTCGCATAATTGAGGTTTTATTTCACAAATAACGCTAGTAATGTTATCTTTTAGGCGTGAAACTGATCTTGTGTTATCGTCATAAACAAGATACTTAACAGCATCTCAAAAAATAATCTAAAAGCATTAAATTGTGCGATTTTGGTGAATTTTGATGTCCCATTTGTTTTTCAGAAACGCGGTTAATTTTTAACTGTTCAATGAAATGACGGTCATTTGTCTTATGTTCTTAGGCCAATTGAAACTTCTAAGAAAAAAAACACTATACATGTATACAAAGCTTTACAATCCATATAAAATGAGATAATTAGAATCATGACTACATTAATAATTTATTGATTTATCCAGAGTTTTGTCAAAAGATGCTTTATCAAACCTTAGGGAATGCAACTGTTATAAAATTTATGGTGCAGCAAATGACAATTCAATCCTATTTTGTTTTTAAAGTTCCATCGCGTTTATTTGAGAATCCTGCATACTGAAATAAATCGCAGACAGCCATTTAAAAAAAAAATAGACGGAATTGAGATCAGGAATATACTAGGGGGATCCTAGTATATTCCAGATGAGAATTACTGTATACGTATTTTTATAGTAATAACTGCTCACGCCACTGCCCTAAAAGTAGATTAAGGAAGAACTTAAGATAAGCGGAAGGAATGTAAATATTGTTAGAGTTAATTTATTTCTATCTTGATATAGGTAGGTACGTATAAACAGTTCTTTCTAAGAAATCGGCATCAAATTATTGTTTTGGTAAACATTTTTTCTTCTTAAATACCATAATATTTATTATCGTATTCGTTTGTGTTTGTATTGGGGAACCACAATCATGGTTATTATTTTTATTCTACCGGATCATGAGACACTGGCGTAGTTTCCGGCCATTTTTGGGAGTCATAAAACGAACCATTATAGGATCACTCTCGTGTCTAACTGTCTGTTCGTCTATCACAGCTTATTTTCTCCGAATTTACTATACGAAAAAACTTCAAACTTGGTACATATGTGGAGTTAGATGACCCAATCACGAACGTATTGCGTAAATGAGTTCCCATTTCGGTGGTTTATTTTAGGAGCAAATTAGAAAATTAATGTTTACGCCAGTAGGCGACCCCTACTACTTTACTTTTGTTTTGTGTGTGCACTTGCTATCAGACGGCAGTGCAAGCGAGAATTAATTTTTGTTGAGTTTTTTAATCGCGTTAATTGGCAGAGAGTGACAAAAAAGCGCGGAATCAAGACATATGTGAGAGAGTGATTTTGAGTTTCTTTTATATTTGAGTCGAGTGTCGCGATCCGTGGAATTAGTTTTTAAATACGGCAGTGCGCAAATTAATCATCAGTGCGATTAAATTATAATCAAGACTATTTTACGACCGATTCATCTTTCCGTGTATCTTTTCCAATTAACCTTATTCCTATAGGTGAAGAGAAGTACGAACATCTCCGGAAAGCAAAAGTAATGTTCTGCGCCTATATTTGTACGTCTGTTTTGCGTATAATCCTACAATTAAAAAAAAATCTACTGTATCATGTGATATCAAATGAAAGGTTTCGTTATTATTTATAAAATTAATTGAGAAAAACAAAATGGACGTCAAGATATCGGCCTCACCAAATAATTTTATACCATCATCATGTACCAGATTTCAGACTGCTACAACCCCTTTGACAGCCTTAATTTTCAATTTTTGGCAGAATAGTAATAATTCTGGTTCTAATTACGTCTGCGCCACGAATAAATTCTGTGTATTATGCATGCATGATATTTGATAATCGGCTCGGGGAGAAACTCTGAACTCGAGATCTCGAGAAGATTTTTTCAATCGAGTTGAATTAAATTTCACAGAAATATAAAAAGGACTTGGTCCTAACTGGGAATCTCTACGATTGTTTCTCGTGCATGGTGGACGTTGATGCATTGGCGTTTTTGCGAGGTGAAAAGCTGCTGATTGTTGCGGAACTTTCTTAAGAAAAGTGATAATAATAAAGCGTTTAACGTCCGTTTCTCAACTTTATGTCATAACAGACGCCATTCGCACCATTACTATTTTTTCATCTACCACTTCTCGTTATTTTCTACATTTTTTCCAATTTCAACTTATCTAATAGCAATGGGCGAATGAAGGAATTATAGGAGATTAGGATAAGATAGGTAGTTTTTGAACTAGGAGTTTGATAGGTAATCGGCCATGGCCTCAAATAAGGAACCATCTCGATATTTATCTGGAATTAATTGAGGGAAACCATGGAAAACCTCAATCAATATGGCCGGTACAGGAATTACCGTTTCTCGGCGAGAGGCAGTAGGAAAAAGTCCCAGCCACATCTGCTCCCGTCGGAATTCGAACCCGGTACCTCCCGAATGCGAGTCTAGTGCTGTCACCACTACTCTACCCAGCTCGGTTTCTTAAGAAAAGTACGCGGGTGGGTTGTATGCAATCGTGCATCTTAAAGCTCCTCGTAGTTTGATCTCTAGATTCTTGTTTCACACTCTACTTATTACACTGTAGTTTAAACAGTCACTGGTTTAATAAATGCTGGTTGCAATTACTTAGAACTAAAATGAACTGAAAGATTTTTAGTTAATTCTAGAATTAACGAAACGACCTTGTGAATTCTAGTTTCGACTGATTAACTGATTTCGGGTTTTAATGGAGGTAACCCTGTATATTAAATTAACTTAAAAATATTAAAATGAGTGTAAGTATGATTTCTTTAATTTACACGATGCGAACGCTACGAGAAACAGACAAGGGATTTCTCTTCTTTTTTTTGAAATCGTATAAAAAGCATTAAAAAAATAAAACAAAAAATACTGCATTTTTCTTTTTAAAGTCAGAAAGCCTTTATTAGTCGTAAAAAAATCATTTGCCATTTCTTAAGGTGTAATGTGTTTATGTAACGAGGCAAAGATAAAAAATCTAATAAACACTAAAATAGGCACATATAAGTGTATGCAAGAGAGACCCGCAGGAGAGGTGACGCATGATACAGGGTGTCCGGTAACCACTGACGAGTTACAACGCATTGATTGATAAAAAAATTCCAACATATTTAATTAAGCAAAACTGTTTTAAGCGAAACTTATTACACAAGAAAGGGTTTTATGCCTGTGGACGCAAAAACATTATTGCTAAAAACAGTTATTCTTAGGTTACTTAGGTATTATATTTTAATCGGCTGGAGATACGTTTTCTTACCAATTCACCGTCACTCCCACGACTTGTTTTTTTTATTTCCATTTTTTGACTAGCTATATATTTTTTTTATTTAGGAAAATGAAGTCTTCGGAAGCAAGGCCATTAGCTCCAAATATATGAATGGTCATTTTGTTTAATCGCTGATTAGAGTTTCTTAAAAAGCTCAGTGATTTCTAGGAATTGGAATAGTTTGACGATATTGTCTCTGTTGTCACCGATGATGTCTTGAAGTTGAGAGGGAAGTTGCAGTCTTTGGTTGGTGAATGCTTGACATTGAGTGAGGATGTGTTGAACGGACAGTGCAGTATTACATGTGAGGCAATTGTTCTAGAGATGGGAAAAACGGGTCTTTTTAGTGATCTGCATTTTTGCATCTGGATCCCGTATGTGAGCCGGCTCACTGAACCGGTTCAAAAAGAGCCGAGTTCTGAATATGTTACTGCAGTCTGCCACTGAGTTACCTAGTTCAGTCAATCATAACACGACCTGTATAGAATCAAGAATGCATAGCCAAACATGTGTTGCATGAGTCATTTGAGCTGACAGATGCATCAAAGCAAGAACTGATACGTAAGTGTAAAATGTGCTTCTGTGTGATAAGTGTTTCACTGAGTTATGCGGATCCGTTGATCCGTCGACTCAAAAAAAAGTGAGTCGGCTCTCACGGATCTTCTGTCGGAGTCGGCTCTTTGAACCGGTTCAGATCTGAGCTACCCAACTTTAGTTGTTCGGATCAGTTTTTCTAAGTAGGTGGCTATGAGTTAGTAGGGTGTGGCTAATTTTTAGTCGGGTCAGCACGGTGATCTCTTTACGATTCATGGGAAGGTTTGTCCACTTTAAAACTTGCAATATAAATATTATTATAGCTAAAATATTATAATGTTATACAATCATCAAAATTACATATGAGGTCAATCGACGATTGACAATAGAGTGCTCGCTGTGGTTTCTTTACTTTTCTTGTAGTTTTACTGCAATTATCGTACCAAAACCCTTGATTTTGAATTATAAAGTTTTATTTTTTTCTTCATCCAGTAAGTGAAAGTATTGTGAAATGTAATTTTTGACCTAAATTAGTATGGTGCCCCACTTTTGAAATTGGAACAGATTTTATACATAATAAAAATATTAGTTGCGCCATTGGTAACTTTTCATATGAAAATAGAAATGTCGATAGCGGCATATATTTTTATTACGGCAGTGCTTTTTGTTTGAAAATGGCAATTTTGTCACTACTGTGAGTTACACAAATACAACGTATTACAAAAATTGCACACAGTTTTTGTATTCGTTTTTATTGCTTTTGTTATCTTTGCTTTTTTCTTATTGATTTAGTGATTTGTTTACTAGAAAATATGGACACTTTAAGGCGAGACAAGAATACATTTTATTGACATAGAGCGGAAAATTGACGAAGGTGTTTTTTATGTCGCGTTAAGGATAATTTGGTATTATCCCATTTTTTACAGATTACAGAAAAAGTTAATGGGGGAACAGTAGTTAAAGCACCTACAACGTAAATGCAGTTTTTATGTATGAGTTGTGACATGAGCGTTTAAACCAAGAATTTTAACAGTCACACGAGTCACAATAGCATTCGTTCGAGCTATATATGTATTACAATTTTACACGTACCTCTTAAAAAATAGCTGGCTTTCAAGCACAGTAACGTATCTGACAACTGTTATATTTTGAGTGTACGGTCATATTGCATTTCATTTGGGTGATTTAACATACGTCTACTTTGTGTCGCATATGTTATCTCTTTTCATCTTATAGAACTAAATGATAACTGACAGGTCGCATTTGAAAATTTCGGTTTGATTTTTAATATTGCATGTATGAAAAATTTTATAGGGAGATGTATTCAATTTTTTGCATTACCCTCTTTAAAATATTTGTATACGTGCATATATACAAGCATGCAAAGTGACTCATTCCGTACTAGGGCTGATGTAATGAAAAACAAAAGTACGCGATCTAACCAGTTTAATAGTAATTTTAGAAGTTCTTATACGTAAAACAATAGCTAGCTCTATAGTAAGTTTCATAAACAATCTAATAGGAGTGCAGTTTGTTTCACAATCGAACTTTCAAAAATGTTAGAATATACTGAATGTAAGGTAAAAACCAGATATTTTCTAGGGGGTACCTGCAAATTAGTAGTAAATAAAGGTATTGTTATGTTAAAACGAGCCACCAGCGAGTTTGAGAGTCACCCGAGTCATAATATCTTTACGAACATGATACATACTACATTTTTTGCAGGTACCTCCTATAAAGTAGCTGAGTTTTAATTCATAATAAGTATATATAATACAGCTGACAGGATCAGAGCTGGCCATATTGGAATCTATTTGGGTTGTTTATGAAAACTACGCCTACTTTGCTATCTCTGTCGTTCATATAGTTTTAAATGGCAATTGACAAAATAGTTTTTGGAAATTACTATTAGATTGGGAAAATAGCATGTGTTTGTTTTATTTTACGCACTCGTGAAAAATGGGTCCTTTTAGGACTGCTATACAGGCATAAAAAGTAGTTATTTTATAGGGTGGTGAGCAAAAAATACCAAAAATCTCGAGCATAATTATATTACGCAGCTAGATGTACAATCTGCTATTATAAAGGTCCTAGGATGACCTTAAGATATTGTTTTGATTATACTCTTTCCGAGATAGAGAACGATGTAGGCTTCTTGCGAACTGACATGACAAGAATTATGGAAATAGTTATATTCATTTAAAGAATAATGAAGGGATTTATGGATGAGACAGACCAAAATTTACTATTAGGATACACGGGATGCTAAAAATTTTGCTACAAATCAGTGGTGACTCGCCAAGTAGAAAGGTAGAGGCGTCTGTCTATAATTATTTCATTGAATTCGCCGATGTCTAGTGCGTTATATTTTCTCCGTATTTTTAAATTAAGAATGTAGGCTACAAATCCGTCGACCGCTAGATAGACGGTCACGTAACGTACGGTTATCAAAAATACTGTTTATTAAAAAACTGAAAATATTATTTATGGTCGAGCGAATCACATGAAAATACAAATTTTTCTGATGAAAACCCATAAAATGAACTAACAGCGCACTAGTTTAGTAGAGAAACGGACGTTAAACGCATTATTATTATTATTATTATTATTGATAGTATATATTTTAACGTGTAACATTTGTATTGTAATTCTTTTAATGCAATTTATTTGACAATATTATTGTATTTATATTTTGCTGTACTATTTTTGTAATGTACTGGTATATGACGACTTCATACCTGTGTAAGGTCAACAAGGTAAAAATTATTATTATACAAATACCCAATACGTTTCTTATATGCTCACTATTCCAACAAAAAGTACCTTACTTGAAAAAGTAACGAACCACCGCTGACATATGTTGCACTCGTGAACAATGTCGCCATTTCTAAGAACATAGGTTTTATGATGAATGAATGCTGTTTCCTGGAAGTAACTGTGATCATTTAGAGTAAAAAATAGATACGTTTCTCTATTTTGTCTCTAATTAAGCAACAAACAGTTTATAACTTCAGTTATTCCGTCTTTATAGACTTGAATTTAAACAAGCTTAATGTTTACTTTATTGGTTAGTTAATTAGTTGTTAGTTATGATGATCAGACCGTTTAATCTAATTTTGACCTACTTTCACAATATCTAATGACTTTGAAACTTCGCGTACATTCGAAGTTCCGATACAATACGATATTTTAGGATTTAATTTTCATAACCATTTCTATCGTCAATTCCAAATTCCATAACAGTTCCGTCACTTCCACCATGAATGTTCCGTTACTCCCGCCATGTTACAAAATTTTCAAAACTTCGAAAATTGTTGTTTAATAAAAATTTCAAAAACTTATTTCGGTATTGTCAATGTTAAAAATAACAACCTTGTTATATAACCTGACCCCTTTTGCAGTGGAAGCAGGGTGCAGGTTTTATTATTTAAGATATTTATAAATAAATGATTAGAATATATTTTATTAACATAAAAATGATTTTTCGGGAAAAAAGGACTTTATTTATAAGTAAAACACTTAATATTTTATTTTCAGCGACGTTTGGTTCCTTGTTTGGAACTTTATCAAGCTTTAATAACTGTAATTAGTAATATTAACTCTACCAACAGTAATAGAATATTAAATAAAACGAAACCACTTGCGATTACTGTTCAAAATATTTTTTTATTTACAAAACGTTTCTACCAAATTTTGGTCCTTTTCAATTTATTAAAATATAAAATAAATTATAATTGTTTATATAAAAACAAAACAGTTAAGTACTTAACTGTTTTGTTTTTATATAAACAATTATAATTTATTTTATATTTTAATAAATTGAAAAGGACCAAAATTTGGTAGAAACGTTTTGTAAATAAAAAAATATTTTGAACAGTAATCGCAAGTGGTTTCGTAATAACTGTAAATAAATTTTGTTTAAAAATACAATTTATAAAATTTACAATTGAAATAACAAATAATAATAATACATACCTATTAAATGTTGTGATTAAATAGATATCTAAATATATCTATTTAATCACAACATTTAATAGGTATGTATTATTATTATTTGTTATTTCAATTGTAAATTTTATAAATTGTATTTTTAAACAAAATTTATTTACAGTTATTAAAGCTTGATAAAGTTCCAAACAAGGAACGAAACGTCGCTGAAAATAAAATATTAAGTGTTTTACTTATAAATAAAGTCCTTTTTTCCCGAAAAATCATTTTTATATTAATTACCAAGGACAAAAAAGAAATAAAGTCAATATTTTATTAACATTTATTAACAATTAAATATTAGATTGAAATGAAATGAAAAATGTTTCTTTTTATTTTTATTAATTATTAGATTTTTTTTTCTATTATTGGTCTCAATCAGCGTTGCCAGGCGTCCCGATTTTGGCGGGACGTCCCGATTTTTAAATCAAAATTAAATGTCCCGCGCGGGACAGGCTCAGTCCCGCTTTTCGGGGATAACTCGACCTTGCGTAAATAATTAATTATTCTTTTATTGTAAGTTGCAATTTGTAACACTCACTCCTCAGACTATTGTTTGAAACGCCATATTTTTTTAATGAATAAAACTTTTTTGATTTTGATTTCTGTTTTTTTTTTTATTCAGAAGACGAATAAGACTCAACTATTTAACGATAGGGTAAATCTGATTTAAAATATCATATTTTTATTAAAATACATTTTCTATGGCTATTTTTGCTATCTATTGTCACGTAAACGTAATTTGAACTCAAATAAAAAGATAAATATTTAAAAACTTCTGATTATATACGTTTTTTTACTATGTCCCGCTTTCGACGAAAGAATCCCGCTTTTTTCACTCAAAAAGTTCCAAAATCCGGACTTGGCAAAAAAAAAAAACTGGCAACGCTGGTCTCAATCCACTCTTGATGTAAATTTTAAATCGCAAAATGTAAAAACTGATTTATTGCAGTGCGTATCGGTCGACGGAGTTCTTGAATTAATAATTGAAGTAAAATGGAGATCATGTGCCGAGACCGATTTTACACTATTAAATTAAAAATCAGACATTAAAACATTTTTGAAATGGTATTTCTTAAAAAATGTGTAATCTTATTGAAATTGTGTAACTAATAATACCGATGTTGACTGTTTTTGGGAAAGTGTTTTAAATCGTGCATAAGTATTACCTAATGTAGCCACAAATATTTATTATTTTTATTTAAATACAACTCAAGCCTTAAAAATCATGTATTTTTAATCCCGTTTCAAATTTCGGTCCAAAACTCCAATACTAGTCACGTGACGTCACCTGGTCATACCAAAGGAGGCTCAAAAGTTTACACAGGAGTTACCATTATATAGATGCGGTCACAAAGTAGGAGGCTGTGCTCATAAACGCTACTAAACTAATGAGGTTATGAACAAATTTTTCGTAATTCTTGTTATAAAAGATGAATTCTAAGTTTTCGAACTATTAGCCTTAATAAATACACTTTCCATAACGTTAAAACTCCTTGCAGTCTTTTTTTAAAGAATTTTTCGAATAAATTACACACTAAATATTAACCAAACAATGAAGTTTTTTTGACAGCGGCTGACTCTATGACGTTATGCGCTCTGATTGGTGTCTGTTGTCACGTGACTTGAGAGTGATTTTATTAGGTTTTATTTATTAAATATTAATTAAATTCCTTAAAAATAAGGAAAAATATAGTGTTTTTTAGTATTTCTATCATAGAAACTACCACTTTTCGTTAAAATTATGTTTTTATTTGAACACAGTTAACATCCCTATTGTCATTGCATAATGAATTTGATCAAGGATGAAGGGAGCCCATAATTTACCTTTTATGATAAAATATAAAAAAATCCGGGTCGCAGTGCCAAAACCCTGCCGACAATATAGTGTATTTGCTTGTATAAGGCCGTGTGGTTTTATACTTTTATTATGTGAAATTAAGTTTGTTTTTGGGCAAAATAAAATATTGAACCCCTTAATACACCCCTTAAAATAACATTTTTTTCTTAATTGTAATATTATTATCAATCTAACGTCTACACCAAATTAAATACACCCTTCAATAAATAAGTCACTATCTGCAAACTAGTGTTTTCATAAAATTTGTAAATCCGGTCCTGTCGGGCCGATTTTATTAAAATTGTGGGGAAACTTTTTAATCACTACCAAAGAGTTAAATTTCAATTTTGAAACGATTCGGAGAATTTTTTCGGTATTTTGGGGCCCAAAAACAGTTTTCAACCCCTAAAAACTACCCTTAAAATAGCCCGATTAGGCCCATTTTAAATAGGCTTCTTGCGGTGATGGATTTCAACATGTGGCCCAAATTTCGTTGAAATCAATTAGCTCTTTCGAAAGTTATCGCGCGTACACATATATATATATATATATATATATATATATATATATATATATATATATATATATATATATATATATATATATATATATATATATATATATATATATACATATATATATAAACATTTTTAAAAATGGTGCCAAAGTGTTTAGGAGGTTATGAAACGTCGAGAAATTTTGGTCCGACCCCTAGGTCCCGCCATCCGACCGACGCCAATAGTGTATGTTGCCATATGGCAAATACACTAATAAAATGTAATGTCGGACAATACGCATGTTATTGGACCCGTTACAGTTAAATTTCTGTCAACGCTGTCTTAAAGGACAAGATCTGTAGAATCGAACGTTGATTTTTCGCTCTTTTTCTTCAGAAACATAAAGACATTTTAAATTTTTTATACTTATCTAACGTACACTGTAACATTTTTCAGTGTAAATACCGACCTATCTATACTATACTTATATACGACACACTTTATGTCTGGAGCGTTTGTGTAACTTAACACATATTAGCTACAAATAGTTTGTTCTATACTTCTTAGTTTCCGGGCTTGTACGCCGTGGTCCACTGGTATTTCTATGTGACGTTTCGTCTACAACTGCGGTAGACATTATCAAAGGCGATGTGGTAGCGGGCGAAGTGTCCTTCTCGGCTGCTCACAAGCAAGTGTGTCGACTACTGTTGCCCCTTCTTCTTTTATGCACCGTTCTCTACTCGGTCGTAGTTTGCTCTTCTCTGATTGGTCGTTGGGCTCATTAGCTTAGTGTGCCTCAGTGCTGGTGTCCAAGTTTTACTGAGGTGCAGGTCTTCTTCTTTTCTGTTGAAATTGTGCGTGTGTTTTTGTATTTCTATAGCATCCCTGAATATGCGCGGATAGTAACTCACTGTTTTGTCCGAGTAGAGAACGACAACCAACGGTGCATAAAAGAAGAAGGAGCAACAGTAGTCGACACACTTGCTTGTGAGCAGCCGAGAAGGATACTTCGCCCGCTACCACATCGCCTTTGATAATGTCTACCGCAATTGTAGACGAAACGTCAGGTAAAAATACCAATGGACCACGGCATACAAGTTCGAAAACCAAGAAGTTTTGCAACAACGCCAGCCGTGAAAGCCTACACAATTGGATAGTTTGTTCTATAGTTTTCATGTCATTTTTTTTTTAATAAGGCACATTATTTTGGTAAAAGTGTCTCCTTTAGTCAGATTGTAGTTGTCAATGTATTTGAATGTGAATGTTTACACAACATGTCTTGAGCATATTTTGTAGACTATTCTTTTTTTTAAGCTAGCAGTGAGATAACCAGCAGTGTATGTAAATAGAGCTTTATCGCGTTGTCATCTTTTGAAATCTGAATTCTGTCAGTAATTTTCGTAAGGTTAGCAACATACAAAAGTATCTTTTGTGTGAGAATACACACACATAGACAGCCTCGAATAACAGAGGTCACACGAATGCCAGTAATATTTCTCGTTTCACAAAAATAGCTTAATAAATAACCATGTTTGTTGAGATACCGTAAACCTCTAACAACTCACTCGCGTTTAACGTTTCAAGTTTGAATCTTTTGAATCTCAACGTAAAACTTACATCAGATTTAGGGGGAACCTAGGAAAAATTTAATATGTGGACAAGGTGAGCACTTGCCCAGGACGTCGAAATTTAATTGGTGCTGAGATTTAAATACTTATTTGAAAAAATAAATAGAAACCCTAAAAATATTTAAAAAAAAACAGAATTATTACAAACTTTTTAATGAACAATTGTTTAACTCAAATTTATATTTACATATGTATTTTAACTTTTATATCTACTTGATCAAAACATTTAATAGTTATAAAGCTTGAAAAAGTCCCAAGCAAGGGACGAAACGTCGCTATAAATAACAAATAAGTGTTTACTTAAAAAGTCCTTTTTCCCGATAAATCATTTTTATATTAATTACCAAGGACAAAAAAGAAAAAAAGTCAATAAATAGAAACGTTAACTTCACGTTTCTGAGAAAAAAACTTGTTAAATCCAATTAGAAACGCATTCAATTTTGTCCACTTTCAATTTAGAATATGTCTTAGTAAATCTTTAAGGTTGTAGGACCATGCGATCAATTAAGAGGTTTGGTCTGCGGTTTGTCATCATTAAGCTATCCGCTAGGAGCCCTAATGGTAATATGCTGCTGGCTTATATACTGTATGTCGAGAAACAAAAACAGCCTTTTCTATCACATTTGAGGTATGATCGAAGTTGTGACCATCCTAACACGTATACAAAATTTGCGCAAAGTGAATCTTGTGATTTTGGCAGACAAATTTACTTTTTTGTTTTTTCGGATAAATTCAACAAAAACTTAAAATAAATATTTTATTCAATAATGCGCTTTTTTAGTGTTTTTTCGTCTCTGTAAACCCAACCTCAAATGGCCGTTTATCAACTATCTCGACTCTCGAAAAGGATGACGTCATTATCCATTATGTAACGTTTATCGAATGTATAGTGAAAAACACTTGAAGAACAGATACGTACCTATATAACCTACGAGTATTATTATTAATGAAAACATATTACATATTCCTTGTATCGCGTTGCGGCAAAAAATAATCTGACTATCTAAAATATAAGTGTTCGTTGTCAGAGGCCACCTATTGTGTCTAACCCAACCCGTCCCGGCCGTCCTTCTTCCTGGCCATCTTGTTTGTCTAATACCTGCCGAGAATGGCCCGAGGCAAATCCATGACCCCTATCCTAACATCCGTGTATACTATCCCTCTTGTGTCTCTGTTATATATGCCGTCTCATATCGCGTCACTTGTATTCAAGATCAGTCAAACTTTTCTTTATTTATTTCAAATTAAGTAAGAAACTAGCCCTGGCTAATTACTTGTCAGAGTAAAGGCCATTCTGTTATTTAGTTATTTAAAAAAAAAAAAACAAATTAATGAAAACTAGCCGTACTTTGACATTCCTGATCAATCTAACCTCATTTAGGTGTTTGAAATTTTAATAAAGCTCTAAAACCACGCATGCGCTGAATAAAATGTGATGTGCATCGCGTTTGCTAAGTCTTTATGATAGACGCAAATGGCACTCCCTGTTTAGCGTCTATAATCTACAACCTCTCTCTAAGTCTGCATGCTTCACCTATACAATGTACATGGGTACATAAGTATATTCTGTACCTAAAAAAATTTGCGCAACTTTTGAAAGCAGCCGGTACAGGTTAGCCTTAAACAAAAATGTGAAATCCAAAACAAAACCGTAGCGAACTATTCTAAAAATCAAACCAATTTGATTTATCTGATATACTTACTTAAAGTTAATGAAAGTGGTGTTTTCTCTTTTTCTTAACAGAATTCAATTAGCCGAAGAACCACAACTATAAAATTAAAGTGCCGTCTGTAGCTGTATATATCTACGACATACGATTTTATAGCGCTATCGTTAAAACGTAATGCAATCGCCCTAAGTTAATTGGTTTTGGTGCCCAAAAAGAACAAGAAACCTCCTTGCGGATGTCAACTTTGTTCGGAAGACTATATTAATATGAGTTTAACTATCTAAGCGAGATGAAAAGCGTTTGAAATTTAATTACGCGATCAGGTAAAACGTGAACTTATTAAACTTATTAAAGACTCTTTTCAGATAATGTCGCGATATGCATAGAGGCTACTGGAAAACAAAATATTTTATTCAATACTAGCAATGTTTATTTACTTGTCAAAGTAAAGACCATTCAGTTAAAATAAAAAAAGAATCTTATTAGTATACGGGTGTCCGAGAATTATCTTTACAACTTTGAAATTTAATAACTTTTGAAATAAAAAAGATATTCACATTCTGTGTTCTGCAGTTATTAATGCAACTCATAAAGTTTTTTTCACTGGGGTTATTTGAAGGATATTGTTTATCGGAGGAAGATTACTGACATTGCTAACTTAAAAACCCGCATTACAGAGGCTTTTGCCACTATCACAGACGTTATGTTACAGCGTACCTGGCAAGAAATCGATTACCGACTGGATGTACTTCGGGCCACACGTGGTGCACATGTGGAGGTGCTAACCTAAACAGAACAAAACTTTATGAGTTGCACTAATAACTGCAGAAAACAGAATGTGAATATCCTTTTTATTTCAAAAGTTATTAAATATCAAAGTTGTAAAGGTAATTCTCGGACAGCCTGTATATTCAGTGCATATACTTTATTCACATCGGTTGGAAATGAGATCTAGGAGTTCTGTGAATAGATCTCATCGAATAGATTAAAACGTGCTGGTTTATTCTTTTTCTAAAAGTTGGAGGACCAAATAAGCAATTTTAGTAAATTTCATATTGTGTTTCTCGGCCGAATTTATAATCTACTAGCGATCCGGTTCCGATTTGTAGCTTGTCTATTAAAGATAACACGTTTAATTGGATAAGGATTAATAAGTACTATGTCGGTCAAAATAGCTTTGTAAGGCTCGCCAAAGGAAGTTGGTATTTGGACCGATTCTTTTCTTATTTTTAACTTCCCGCTAAGAAAATTGAAAATTTACAAAAATTGGGAAGTTATTGGTTTCATCCCAATTTTAGAAATTCGAGTTATTGTCAGATCTCGACGTTTTGAGATCTTAGGAAGCTATTCAGACCATTTCCAAAATGATGTCCGTATGTTTGTATATGTGTGTGTTGTAGGCAAACCTTTAATAACTTTTGAACGGGTGGACCGATCGAAACGCGGATTGCGGCATCAGAAAGGACCTTGCTGAACTTCGATTTTTTGAAAATTGGAAATGATTCGGCCAAGTAGATTTTGAGAAATCTCAAAAATAAAGCTTTTTATAAAGCAATGTTTTTTAATATTTTGAAATATCTTCGAAACTACTGTACCGATTAATTCCAAATTCTAACCAGCTCTATTCCTCATAAAACAACGTAATCAAAATCAGTTAATCCGTTCGAGAGATATCGTTGGAGAAAAATTTTGAAAAAAATGTTTTTTCAAAATATCTTCTCACATTTTTGCTAGATTAATTTTTTTGTAACAGATTATTTTTTTTTGCCTGAAAAACTGCCTCGATTGCCGTAAACAGCATCTTAATCGGCTGATTCGTTCGAGAGAAATTTCCAAAAAAGTCTTTTTTATAGATATCTTTCCAAATTTTTGTCAGATTGATTTTTTTATCATAGATAAAAAAAAATTGTATCAAATTCCGCAAAGCTAATTAAAATCGATTGATTTTTTCTAGAGATATCATCTACGAAATATTTCCAAGGAAGTGTTTTTTTAAAATAACTTTTGACAAACACCGTAGGTAAACCACATCACAATAGATCGAAAATAGAGGGAAGTTCCAGGGATGATAGTAATATTGCAATGGGGAAAAATTATTGAAATCAAATTTTGGCGTGGTAGAGTAAAATTGTTTCTTGAGATTGAAAATCAACCTAACAAACGTGTCGTAGTATACACTTAACATATATCATGAACATTAACTAAGGTGGCGGCGAGGTAAAACGCTTGCCTCGTAGCCTAAAGATCGTAGGTTCGATCACATGTGGCTGGTGCTTTTATCATTATTTTTTTTACAATTATACCAGTTTCAGGTCAGTAGTGTGTTGTGTAAAATACACAATTATTTTCATTTTAATGGATATATTAAGGGTTTAAATTTTTCATTTTAATCAAAAACAAACTTAAATTCACATAATAAAACCACACTGCCTGTATTAGCACTGCGACCCGAGTTTTTATTTTTGATTTGAAATGTCATTAAAAAGAATGTCAACTGGGACGTTGGTTTTTCAGAAAAGCCCCAATTGCTTGATTATTCCAGTGTAGTTTCAGTCTTTCAGACTATGTTTGCTTGCATAAGTCAGTGCAGTGGAGTTTTGTTGGTTATGTTTGTCGCCTTTTAGTTTGAACTGAACTGAGCATGTAATAAACCCGTCACTTCATACGTTTGTATAACACCTCACTCCGCGCAGTCATAATACGTATGTATGACTTGATGCAGAAGCGGGTAACGTATTTTACATCGATCTTGAATACTATCCTCAAAAAAGCGGCCCTAGAAGGTTCACAGGAACAACTTCCCGGAATGAACAATATTGAATATTTAAATCCGAAAAATATTTTCCAAAAAAACCATAAGCTACACTTTTACAGTCTGTTTAGTTAAAAAAAAAATAAGAAAGAAACGACTGGACCAATTTTAATAAAATTTCTTTCGAATCATATTGACGTTAATAAGGTTCATTTAGCACCCTAACAAAGTTGATATCATTTTTATTCGCAAAATTTCGTGTAAATTCCATCTTTCTTTCAGTATTTTTATTAAAAACAAAACGGCTGAACCGAGATTAATAAAAAAACATTTTTTTCATACCGATGTGAATAGGTACGTTTTGATTGGTGAAGTCTATAACATTTTTTTATTCGCGAGATTTTGTGTAAAATCTACTTTTTAGAACTCTATTTGGTTAAAAAAAAGAACGCAGGACTAATTCTGAACAAAGTTTTTTCAGATCATATTTACGTTAATACGCGCCGATTGACACCCTAACGTAGTCGACGTCATTTTTTATTCTCGAGATTTTGTCTTACTTAGAAAGAAATGACCACCTTATACCTCTTGACTGAATTTAATAATAATAGTAACTTTCATTCCCACAATACTAGGTCCAATATGGACATACATATAGATTTTTACCGTATCCATAAAAATAAAACAGGAATAAACTACTATGGTCCTAAATTATTCAATTTTCAACCACAGTCAATTAAAGATTTGCTAGAAAAACAATTTAAAACTAGTGTAAAAAAGCATCTTGTTAAGAATAGTCTCTATTCAATAGACGATTTTTTAATATTATATTTTAAATTTTAAACTATACCTGACGTGTGTAAACCTAGTTATAACACCAATAAAGTATCTATCTATATATCTATCTACGTACTTTACGTACACACAGAGAGAAAGAGAGGAGACATCTTTTCAAAAATAGTGTAAAACAGTGTAGTGACTTTGAACCATATATGTTTCTTAAATATTTTGATTTCGATTTTCAATCCCATTACAAAAACATCCCAATGTACTGGAAACAAATTATTGAACGAGCGAACGAAACAAATATTTAAGGTAATTATAATGTTAATAAATCCGACAAGTGCAAATTAGATTTACGCACTGAGGGTTCCAAACATTGAATCATATATTATTAGTGTATTTGCCATATGGCAACATACACTATTGGCATCGGTCGGATGGTGGGACTTAGGGGTCGGACCAAAATTTCTCGACGTTTCATAACCTCCTAAACACTTTGGCACCATTTTTAAAAATGTATACGTATATATATATATACAGGGTGTACCATAAGTCGACGTCCAAACGAAGTGAGGTGATGGGGGAGGTCATTTCCTATCAAAATAACCATAAATGTGGTTATCCAATTGTTTACGGTTCGAAAGTTATTTCAATTTTTGTATTTTTCTCTGAAATCGTGTAGTGCTTATACTAAAAAATTAATTTAAAAAAATCTATGAGTTGTTTGGTTGATTTTTTTTTAATAGGATCCTGAAGGGTCTGCCTTTCCAAAAAAAATAATTTTCATGAGCTCTGTTATCATCTGTCAAATAAAAAAAATGGTTTTGTAAAAACTTTTCGGTGGCAAGAAAAATATATTTGATTTTAAATTCACGTTGACAGAAAAAAAGTGTTATAAAAAAATTGACCAATTATCAGAAAAACTTGTCCATTTAATAGAGATTCTAACGCGGTATAGTACAACTCGTTATTCATGACAGTTTTTTTTATAACAATTTTTTTACATGCAAGTCGTGTTTGTTAAAAAATACATTTTCGAAAATTTCAAAATCTAAGTTGGCTGGTCTAACACAAATGAACCAAATTTTATTTAAAGTTACAACAAATGTTCGAAATTAGTCGAAACGCCCGTTCGTTATTTTGTATTGTATTGGTCGCAATTATTATTTTTTGCTGCAGCTGATGTTCGTTTTGGTTTTCTGTCGCGTAGACCACTTCTTTGAAATAACCCCATAAAAAGAAGTCTAGGGGGTTTAGATCAGGTGACCGCGGTGGCCACTGGATCGTTCCTTCCCTTCCAATCCAGCGATTTGTGTATTTGGTGTTGAGGTATCATCTCACTACCAGAGCATAGTGACAAGGAGCCCCATCGTGCTGCAACCACATGTTTCGGCGTGTTTCTAGCGACACGTGTTCCAGTAAGCCGCCCAAATCATTTTGCAAAAAATAAAGATATTCATCGCCCCCGATCCTTCTGGGTAGCTCAAGGGGCCCAATCATTTTACCTTCAACAATTCCCGCCCACATGTTGACCCCAAACTGATGTTGAAAATGGTCGTTTCTTATAGCTCTAGAGTTTACATAATCCCAAGAGTGAAAATTATGGATGTTGAATACTCCTGTCCTTCGAAAGCTCGATTCGTCACCCCACAAAATGTTATTAAAAAACTGAGGATCTTCCCTGTTCCGACGTAGCATTTCTTGGCAAAATTGCACCCTTTTGTTATAATCAGCGGGTAAAAGTGCTTGCACACGTTGCACATGGTATGGATGTAACTGATTCCTTTTTAAAATACGGTGCACTGTGGACCTCGAAACTCCCGAACGTCTTGACAAACGACGAACACTTGTAGATGTGTCCTCTGTCACCATTCCAATTATTTCATCTTCGTCGATGTCAAGTCTAGGTCTTCCAGCTCTTTGCTCATTCCCAGGGATTTCACCTTCTATGTACCGCCGATGTATACTTTGGAACACCCTGTGGTCAGGATAGTGTTCTTGGTTGGGATATCGTGCCCGATATTCTCTTGCAGCAGTCCGAGCATTCTCGTCACAAAACCCGTAGACATAGTGCATTTCTGCATACTCCCGATGGGAATAAACCATTTTGATGCGTCCAACTTGAAGAGAGTCTAAATCACAAACAGGATCGAAGTTCAAATTACCAAGCGCAGATTCAAATAACAAAGTACTAAATGAAAAGTCAAGTCGGAGGTTTACTAGTAATAAAACGAATAGCGAGCATACATTAGAAGTAGTGAATGAAAGAGGAACGTATTAATTTGTTTAAGTCGTTCCAGCCAACTTAGATTTTGAAATTTTCGAAAATGTATTTTTTAACAAACACGACTTGCATGTAAAAAAATTGTTATAAAAAAAACTGTCATGAATAACGAGTTGTACTATACCGCGTTAGAATCTCTATTAAATGGACAAGTTTTTCTGATAATTGGTCAATTTTTTTTATAACACTTTTTTTCTGTCAACGTGAATTTAAAATCAAATATATTTTTCTTGCCACCGAAAAGTGTTTACAAAACCATTTTTTTTATTTGACAGACGATAACAGAGCTCATGAAAATTATTTTTTTTGGAAAGGCAGACCCTTCAGGATCCTATTAAAAAAAAATCAACCAAACAACTCATAGATTTTTTTAAATTAATTTTTTAGTATAAGCACTACACGATTTCAGAGAAAAATACAAAAATTGAAATAACTTTCGAACCGTAAGCAATTGGATAACCACATTTATGGTTATTTTGATAGGAAATGACCTCCCCCATCACCTCACTTCGTTTGGACGTCGACTTATGGGACACCCTGTATATATATATATATACGTATATATATATATATACGTATATATATATAGATATACGTATATATATATATATGTGTGTGTGCGGGCAATAACTTTCGAAAGAGTTAATTGATTTCAACTAAATTTGGCCCACGTGTTAAAATTCATCGCCACAAGAAGCCTATTTAAAATGGGCCTAATCGGGCCATTTTAAGGGTAGTTTTTACGGGTTGAAAAATGTTTTTGGGCCCTAAAATACCGAAAAAATTATCCGAATCTGTTCAAAATTAAAATTTAACCCTCTGGCAGTAATTAAAATGTGTCCCTAAAATTTTAATAAAATCGACCTTACAGGACCGGATTTAAAAATTTTAATAAAGACTAGTTTGCAGATAGTGAATTATTTACTGAAAGGTGTATATAACTTGGTATAGAGGTTCGATTGATAATAATATTGCAATTAAGAAAAAAAAAATGTTATTTTAAGGGGTGTATTAAGGAGTAAAATTTTTTATTGTGCCCAAAAACCAATTTAAGTTTGCATAATAAAGCCACACTGCCTGTATAAGCAAATACACTATATTGTCGGCAGGGTTTTGGCACTGCGACCCGGGTTTTTTTTGTCTTTGATTTCCGTCATAGTTTTCTCGTGAAGTAATATTTTGAAATTTTATCTGGAAATAGAAGCAGATTCTTTTTTATTTCCGTCGTTTGAAATTTCTTTTCTTTGTTTGTCGTTCTATTTGTTCTAACAGAATTCTAACAGAATTTGCTACGAACAATTTTTGAATAAAATAGTAGTTCATATAATATGTAAGGTGGATTAAATTATTATTCGCGAGCCTGTGTTGCTATGTTAAAAACGAGTACCACATGAGTGAGAACATTATATTCCGCCCGAGATGTAAAGATATTTTTTTCGCGTCCCCCCTATAGAATAGCTTACCCAGTATTCACTTCATATTTCCGTTTTATCCTGGCCGTTTAGTATTTTTCTCTGTTTTTTACTATAGCTACGGGTCGAATCTAGGGACCATTTATTTTTGGCGGCACAATTTTGTAACCAATGCCGAACGACATACAAAATAATTTTGCAATCAAAACAGCTTACAGGGTGTGGGGTTTGCTCTAAAGTTTATAAATAATATGACATTTTGATCCAATTTAGAATCTACGCCTCTTAAGGCCCAATTATTTAAAAACTTGATCTTTAATGATTAATTATCGCTCTATAAAAATAAATTCCACAAGAAGTCGATCTGTAGACTGTAAGAACCATTTATTTAAGGATGCTGCTTTTTAAAATCTCGTTTACTAAGAGCTGTCGTTACCCTTTCCAGTAAAAGTGTATGAATAGCCGTTACTTTTATTTCGTTTCGCCACTAGAATTGTATGCCCACGCACACTCCGAGATCATGTGAAATTTGACAGCTTAGACTTTATGTATACATAATCAAACTGTGTAAATTTACTGACATTTGTCGCACGCGTGAATTGTCAAACAAGTTTTGAAATAGGTTCCTTTGGTCTGCTCGTCTGTATTCAGTGTACAAATTTGACTCAGCGTAATATAATATGTGTACTACCTACCTACAGTTCGTAGGAAATGCCATGCCAATTTCGTGTCTAGTTATGTCACAAATACCCGTACCGGTCCAAATATGGCCGAAAATCTGCGATTGTAACGACCATCTTTCTCTGTCGAAAATCAGCTTGTTTCTTAATTACGAGAACTGTACAGGTTAATGTTGAGACATTCATATAACCTTTTTACGCATGTAATTACTGAATAGTGACGTCACACCGATTTCACAATGAATTTTACAACTAAAATTTTACTCGTCTTAGTTCAAAATTCTGCTACAGTGGCTTGCTTTACATTTTTAATCACTGATCATCATTGTTGTAGTATAAAAAATATAACCTGTGCTACTCACGAAGGACTGGGTTCTTAAAAAGCGATGCAATTTTTCAAATCGGTACAGTAGCTCTTGACCTGTTTGCAGGATATAAGTAAATAACTGCACAAATACATACATAACTGTAAATTTAATTGATAACCTATTTTTCTTGAGTAAGTAAAACATAACAAATTATAGTATTCTAAAAAAATTATACATCACTTAGTAATTGTATTATTCCAGTTTGGCTGATGTAACGCCGGGTTAAGTTAAACCTGTTGTACTTATATGAAGTTGCTGCAGTCTCACCAGGCTGTTATGGCAACACAGCTGGTTGCGCTACCATGGTTTCCCAAGGCTATAAACAAAGCTACCAAGGCACCAAAAATGAAACAATTTTAAAAATCCATTTTATGTGCAATTATTGATAGTATTTACAAATTACGTTGAAAATTGCTAAGATTAATATTTTTACATTGAAAATATCCATGTTATAGTATTATATAGTAATAAATAAAAGTTAATTTTTTCTTAAAATATTTCTTTTATGAAGTTGGAATCGTAGGGAATTGGACAGTTTATGAAAAGAATTAACTTTGATTAAGTTGAACGTTTCGTTGCTAATTGCAACTTCCTCAGCAACTATATTTAAAAACAAACAACAAAATACAAAATAGTAAAATTATTACAATGACCGTTTTATATAGGTTATAAAGAATGTTTTTTAAAAAATTAATACATACCTTATTCTTATAATTCTATTGTTAATTTTGTTGATATTATTATCATCTTATGATAAATTTTTTTCTCTCTTTCAATTTTATAAATAATTTTTTTTAAAAATATAAACAGTTTTTTTAATACAAAAGTTTTTTGTTTGTAAAAAGCAGATGTTATACCTACTACGATTCCAACTTCATTAAAAATTATGGACACGAATTTACCAACAAAATATTTCTTTTATATTTCAAACTACTTGTATTTCGTTAATTTTGTTAATTTTGGGTCAGCAAAAACAGGAATGCTCGTATGAACCCTCTGTACTTAACTTAACTAGCAGTTCAATCAACGCAGTTCAGTTGCAAGCAAGATATGTTTAAAGTGCCGATACGGGCAGCCCAACCGTCTGCAAGCCGGGTGGGGCAGAGCCCTTAGTTCTCAAATGGTGTAACGTTAATATTTAAGTCTGTAGCTCGCCAGTGACTTCGCCCCAGTTATGGTGATGTATCTCGGAGCTGTCGGTTCTCGTGGGTTTCAGTCTCCTGTTTTTATACCGCCACTTGAGACAGATTCAAAGCACAAGTCTCTACTTGTGCTTTAACTCATTCACTTGAATTAGCTAACTACAAGAGAAGAAAACAACCTTTCCTCTTTTATGATTACCTCTTACTTTTGTTAGGGCGATCCTTTAATAACAGAATCACCTCGCGGAACTAAAATACGAGAGTTTATTTTATTAATTTATCTGTAAAGTCCTTGAGAATTGTTAAGTAATGATGATAATGATAAAAATCCGGGTCGCAGTGTCAAAACCCTGCCGACAATATAGTGTATTTACTAATATAGGCAGTGTGGCTTTATTATGCGAACTTAAGTTGGTTTTTGGGCAAAATAATAAATTTGACTCCTTAATACACCCCTTAAAAGAACATTTTTTTCTCAGTTGCAATATTATTATCAATCGAACCTCTAAACTAAATTATATACACCTTTCAGCAAATAATTCACTAGTATTTTCGTAAAATTTGTAAATCCGGTCTTGTCGGGCCGATTTTATTAAAATTTTAGGAGCACTTTTTAATTGCTATTAAAAGGTTAAATTTCAATTTTGAAACGATTCTGAGAATTTGTTAGGCATTTTTGGGCCTAAAAACTTTTTTCAACCCCTAAAAACTACCCTTAAAATAGTCCGATTGGGCCCATTTTAAATAGGGTTCTTGCGGTGGTGAATTCCAACATGTGGGCAAAATTTCGTAAAAATCAATTAACTCTTTCGAAAGTTATAGCGCACACACACACATATATATATATATATATATATATATATATATATATATACATATATATATATATATATAAACATTTTTAAAAATGGTGCCAAAGTGTTTAGAAGGTTATCAAACGTCGAGAAATTTTGGTCCGACCCCTAGGTCCCGCCATCCGACCAACGCCAATAGTGTATGTTGCCTATGGCAAATACACTAATAATTTGTTTAGCTTCAGTTTTTTAACATTATAGTATCATAGCACTACGATTTTAAATTTGCTTACTTTATCCAGTGAATAAATTATTAAGATAGCTTTGTGAGTTAGCCAGGTGACTGACCATTTTTTAAAACCTGAATAAGATGGCTAGATGACCGGTGGAGGAAATGATCGTTTCTCGACGAAAATAAGAAAATTAAGAAAATTGGGAATTTTATATTTACTGTTAACATCCTAAGTAGAAATGAACGATCATCTTTTTTTTACGAAAATTTCTGTATACTTTTCATGCGTTTAGCAGATTTCCTTATATCTAATGAAATTCTAAAGATATATGGTCAAAATTTTATAAAAGTCTGAAAAAATGGTTGTTTATTTTTACTTTTTTGTAGATGGATTTTACACTTAAGGATCATCGGTGTTTGCAGATAATTATAAAGGTAACACGACATAGTACTGCAAAGTGTATAATATATATTATGTACAAGACTGCGTTGAAATGCAAAGAATAGCTGTTGTACATGTCGTTCTATCATAAACATTTAGCTCTGGGACAAAACTATAGAGGTGAAAGTGTAGAAATGTAGACGAAACATAAATATAATACAGAATGTCCTTCTCCGTGTTCGTTATATAGGTATATCGAGAATAAGTAATTTTTTATGACCGCGTTTCATTGATGCTGTATTCATTTTACGTTACGAAGCTTTCTCTTCTATTTCCCCGCCGCTGAATCATTTCCTCTGTAACATTACAGAGACTTTCAAACAGATATGTCGATAAAAAGTTTCACTTCAAATAATGGTACCCCACATATCTAGGTAGAAAAAAAATGCAATCTCCCTTTTACATGCATGGAGCCTTTCAAAATTATCAGGTATTTAAACAGTGACGGTTCCTCTATGAGCGCTGCAAAGCTGCAGATCAATCAAAATCTTAGGCACTTCATTATTGCAGAATGATTTATATTTTCCACATATAGATATCCAGTATTTAATATTATAAAATAGTATAACAGACTAGTAGTTACACAATCAACAATACAAGTATCTTCGCAACCAAAATTTAACAGCCATTGACAGACCACAAAACATACTTTTGCACTCAGGAGCTGAAGCACATGCAACGTCATCATCAGATACCCCCGTTGTACACCGCGCAACCCCTGACCCACAACTTATAGCGTGTTATTTAGCTGCTTTCTGAGCTGTTGCCAGCGCGTTAGCACAAAGAAACATCTAAAAGTGTTGACATGCATGCAGAACACAAATATAATAATAATAATAATAATAATAATATAATAATAATGCGTTTAACGTCCGTTTTTCGACTTTATGTCATAACAGACGCCATTCGCACCATTACTATTTTCCATCTACCACACTTCCCGTTATTTTACTACATTTTTAAAACTTCATCTTATGTAATAGCAATGGGCGAATGAGGAAAGTATAGGAAATTAGGATAAGGTAGGTAATTTTTGAACTAGGAGTTTGATAGGTAATTGGCCATGGCCTCAAATAAGGAAGCATCTCGATATTTATCTGGAATTAATCGAGGGAAACCATGGAAAACCTCAATCAAGATGGCCGGTACAGGAATTACCGTTTCTCGGCGAGAGGCAGTAGGAAAAAGTCCCAGCCACATCTGCCCCCGCCGGGATTCGAACCCGGACCTCCCGAATGCGAGTCTAGTGCTGTCACCACTATTCTACCCAGCTCGGTCAGAACACAAATATATGTAGTATGTGTTTCAATTGTTTGTTGTCAATTATCATCAGCGTTTGTTTTGATTGAATTTTGAAAAAAGTGAATAATTATTAAAATATGGGTGCGATTCACAAATTAATTAATTGTATGATCAAATTATTCACATCAGAAAACGCCCTTAAAAAACTTTGTAGAAACAGTTTCGGGGAGCCTACCCCAGTCATTCCTAGCCCGTGTTTAGAGGTACCTCCGGTTGACTCTGCAGAACACCCATTTAAAATATTCACGCGCCGCCACTGTTTAAACATGATTTTCAATTTTGAACCAAAGCAATACTAATTTGTGAAATTTTCAAGTTTTTATCCTATTTACGGACTAGAAGCTTCTGACAGACGGGCAATTTGGGTATGGGACCCTATGTGCTTTTCTAATATAAATACGGAGTTACAACAAAACATCATCTGCATAACAGTAGATTAATGTATATCTAGTGTAGTATTGGGATATAATAATCTGCGTTTCCCACACTATTTTGACCGGTCCCGTAGCGAGGTTTTAAAATTTTTCGCGACCCACGTTATGAAAAAAAAAACATTTAGTTACAAAATAAATTTTATTTTTTAATAGAAATCAAGTTATTTGTTTGCTCATTTCATATACAAAAAACTACAATTTTTTTGCGTCCCGGCAAAATATTTCTACGACCCGGTGCTGGGGCGCGACCCACATTGGAAAACGTTGAGATATATCATGGTGGGCTGCGGGATTGTTTAAAATGACGGCCAGCAATTACCTACGAGATAAATATGGCATTTTTACAGATACCTCCTATAAAACGGCTGCTTTTCATTTCATTTTTTACAGTTCACTTTTGAACAAACGTCACTTCTCATAATAATAGTTTACCTGCATTAGCACGTAATGAGTCATGCCTGTATATATTGCCTGTACATATTCTTGTAAAGCAGCTATTTTATAAGAGGTAGTGGAAAAAATTTGGAAGAATGTATGCCATCTCCGTATAATTTGTACCTCTATGATCAGAGCAGCGCGTCCTGTGTTGTCCCACTTTACTTGTTAACTATAACGGGTAGACTAGATGTGACCTCTTGCTTGATCTGCATTATCATAACATCCTACTCTGAAATATAAGTGCGTTGTTTTTAGGGTGACTTCATCCGTGAATAATTTGCACCACATTTCTTTGAGATTCTTAATTTAAAAATATTATGCCAGTCCAACTCCACTTAATAGTGGAATAATACTAATTTATGTTAGAATTCACTTTGCAAAATTTTACAGTATCTTTTCATTTTGTGGTCTCCCCAATACAAAAAATATTTTTGGAAAAAGTCTGTGCGTCTGTCTGCTAGTTTGTCTCTGAACACGATACAGCTGAAACGGATGATCGGATTGAAACCATATTTTAAAAGGATATTTAGTATGCAAGTATGAGAAGTATTATTTTTGGGGAAAATCGACGCACGGAGAAGAGATATATAAGTAATAATAATAATAATAATAATAATAATAATAATAATAATAATAATAATAATAATAATAATAATAATAATAATAATAATAATAATAATAATAATAATAATAATGCATTTAACGTCCGTTTCTCGACTTTATGTCATAACAGATGCCATTCGCACCAGTACTATTTTCCATCTACCACACTTCCCGTTATTTTTCTATATTTTTAAAACTTCAATTTATGTAACAGCAATGGGCGAATGAGGTAATTATAGGAAATTAGGATAAGGTAGGTAATTTTTGAACTAGGAGTTTGATAGGTAATTGGCCATGGCCTCAAATAAGGAACCATCTCGATATTTATCTGGAATTAATTAAGGGAAACCATGGAAAACCTCAATCAAGATGGCCGGTACAGGAATTACCGTTTCCCGGCGAGAGGCAGTAGAAAAAAGTCTCAAGCCTTATCTGCCCCCGCCGAGATTCGAGCCCGTACCTCCCGAATGCGAGTCTAGTGCTGTCACCACTACTCTATCCAGCTCGGTGAAGAGATATATATGCTAAAACGTTGTTTTTCATATGATTCTATTTATTTTTCCAAGAAAGTTTCCATAAAAAATTTTCTTAAAATGTTTTGAAAATAAAAAAAAAATTCTTTTGTCCTGACGAACTGTCCTAAATAAATTAGATAGTATGCTTAGAATAATTTTTATAAAACCATATTCTGGAGCCATGCAAATGAATAGCAAATTTCATAATATTTATTACTATAGTCATTACACAACGCACCGCATGCCTTTAACATGAAATTGTATTTTATTTATTATAATAAGGGGTTAGGGGTAGTTAGAATTTTCAAAAAATTGATTTTTTTTTTGCATTTTCTTAAAGTATAGTATCTTAAAAATATTCTCTGAAAGTTTGAAGTGAATCCGACAAATATCTTTCGAGTTATTCAGCGAAAATCCTAATCATAGTATGTGTCCCAAAGGTGAAGATTCTTGGTGCTCTTACCAGCGCGCTGAAGCAAACGGAGAGCTTGCTAGTTATACTCAAGATTATTCTCCCTTACCTCCTGAAGTTTTAAAAGCAATCAAGCCTATTTATGAAGATCTTAGTAATGAAAATTTACTTTCAAGATGTGTAGGTGGATTTAATCAAAATAATAATGAGAGCTTCAACCAACTAGTGTGGAAAATATGCCCAAAAACTATCAATACTAGTTTTACCATTGTTCAAATTGCTGCATACGTAGCTATGAGTATATTTAATGAAGGTACAAAGTCATTATTAGTAATAATGAACACACTGGGACTTAGTTGTGGGCCTAATTCACATCGGTATACTGAAAAAACCGATAGTGCACGTGTAAAAGTAGCTGATCAGCGCGCTAACGACAACACTCGCGAAGGTAGAATGCGACGTAGACAACAACAAATTGATGTTTTAGAAAGTTCTACAAAGGCTGAAGAACTCTTATATGGTCCAGGAATAGATGACTCAGTGTAAGTATTGAAATTATTCGTATTACTGTACATCAATCGACTGTAAAACTTTAAATGCGTTTTTCTCAAAACTATGTTTTTTGAACTGGTGACCACTGTAACTCAAAAACCGCTCGATAGATTTGAATGAAACTTATACAGCTTTTAGAAAACATAAAAAGCTAGTGCCTGACCGAAGGATTTTTTTTTTTTAAAACTTCGATTTTTTATAAACAATTAATTGTTGGTTTTTTCCCGAAAATCTGCAAAAAAATTTCCAGAGACCGCCATTTTGTTAATTTTGAAAAAAAAAAAAAGCTTCGATCAGGCACAAGATTATCTATCCATAAAAATAATCTTTTTTGTTTCATTGATTTTAGATGAATCTCCAAGGAGCTGTAATGGTCACCGCAAGGACCCATTATTAAAACCTGTTCAACTTAGACCGCCATAACTTGTAAAATAATTATTATTTTTTTTTGAAATTTAAGTGAAGTAATGTTAAAGTATGATGAAATGATCTATGTTTTTACTTATGTGAAATAAACTTAATTACTAGTAAAAAAAAATTAATAAAAAATGGCATTTTTTCACGCCCCTGACTACACCTAACCCCATAAGTCAAATGACATTATCTCATATAAATTATCTCATAGACAAGTGCCCGTACACATTTTTTTGACTATTTTATTTGTTTTATATCACATCTTATATTGTATTTTTGCTGACGCATTTTTTGTCATTGTGACATGTTATATTGAATAACGTTCTATTCTATTCTATATTTGATGTTGGAATGGTCTTGTCGCCCAGTTGGCTGGATTTTTTTTACTCAACTGACACTGGTTAATTGAAACGGCAACCAAACGACTTAAGTAAGCTATTTAAGTAAATGCTCGACTATAAAATATACTAATTAAGAAACTACGTCGGATAACAGAAAGTTTGATAAGCGAGACTACACTATACTTGCAATGAGCATTTTGGACTTTTTTCACTTTTATTGCTTACGTTTAATTTGCTGCTAAAACCTGTTATAACTTTATAATGAGGAAACATTTGTATGTTTTGTAATACAACACTTCATAAAAATAAATAAATTTTCACGCAAAAACCGAGACATTCTTTTTAACTTTTGCCATTATTTGTGAACATTTTTTTCGAAGTTAAGGGATGTGCATATTTTTACATACCATTTCATTAACTAACCTTGCGAATATTTTATTTATTCAGTTGTGCATGTAAATACTTTCGATTTTTCAAATAATTGTAGTATGTAATTGGTCTAATTTTTTTTGACGTTGATTTTTACTTGAAAATATCTGAAAATTCTCGTAGTTTCTAAGGATCTATAATTTAAAATCTATCTAACAATATTGTAAAGGTTTTTGGGCCACTAATTTCAAATTTGGCATGAAAATTCAAAATGACATTCAAAATGGCTGACTAAAATTTTATAGAATCGTTATAACAACGTAAACATGGATTGCTAAAGTCGATAATATACATTTCTAAATTTGAAAAGGCGAATCCAATATGATTAACCAAAATTTTGAAAAATCGTTAGGTTGACATAACACGCATTATTTTAAATCGCTGATTTTAAAATTAAAATTTCAAATTTCAAAAGGAGCTATCCCAATATACGCAGACAAAATTTTTAGAAATTCTTACAGATTTTGTATAAATAATTATCTACGCATTCATCAATTTTCTGCGCTACCGAAACCCTGCCCGGGCCCTTGCGCTTATGTAGCGATCCAAAAATACCTACTGCACTTGTCATCTTAAGTCATTTTGCCTAATAGACGGTTACTGCTCTCCCGACTCTATTTTTTAAAGCTAAGGAATTCGAGTAAATGTCAAAAGAAGTAACAAGAATCAAACTATTGATCGTACCGTATTTTTTGAGAAAAGATTTTGATTATGTGTGAAAGATTACGTCATTTATAATTTTTTTCCAAAACATTTTTATTGAATTTTTCGCCTGTATGATTTGTTCTTAGGTGAGGGGAAGGTTTGAGATTATTTTGATGTTTGTAAGTACTTAAGTAGCATATACATTTTAACTGAGTCAAATTGCAAAATTAAAATTTTAAATGTCAATTTTTACGAGGATCGGGAAATCTAATATTAATACTGCCACTTGTGAAATATAATCTGTTGAAGATACGCTTTAAACTATTTTCCAATAAACGCTGATAAAGGTGGCAATAGCTATAGAACATTTCGTCGAAATGAAACCAGATAATATTATTTTGTACCAATAATGTCCTTTAAAAATAAGAAAAATATGTCAATATGTCTAAAGAAAATTGAGAACATTCTCTTTATGAAACTTAACCGAATCGAATGAATGTTGTGGTGGCAAGGCAAAGTGACTTACTTCAAAATTTCAAACAAAATATTACCAATGTTGATTTGATCCTCTTAACTGCTGACACAAAAGCACAAAACAAACTTCAGATATGAAAAGTAGTCTAGTAAAAACACGTTTGGTAAAATCTAACTATTAATGCACTAAAATCTTTTTTTATTTCTATTCGAATATTTTTTATATTGGGATTTTGTTTTATACTTTTATATTAGTATTAGTTGATATTTTTGTTCATTTGATATATTTTTTCTTACTTTCTGGTAAATTCTGGAAGTGGAAGCCGTATATTAGTTTTATTTTACACTTTCTAGTTTTAATTTATTAAAGGTTTTTTTTTCATCTTTTTAAACTTGGCGTATTTAAAATGAATTAATAAATTTATAAATGATCATTAATATTTTTTCACATTAATTCATGACTACCTATAGATAGATAGATATCGTAAAATATAGATGCTTAAGGTTTTTGTATTTATTTTTTTTCTCAATATGAACTGTTATACTCGTCACAGTTATAACACCTATGTTCGTTTGCAGAAACCTTTGTCAAATTCTGTTATGTAGAACATTAAAAGTTGAGCAAACTCATCCACATAGAAAAAGATCGCTAAGTTTTAATCAAAATACGTAGAGAAATGGTGTTTTGAACTAGAAATTATACAAAAAAGTAGGTTAAATACATGCGGGTTAGAGTTATGCACAGTTTTAAAAAATCGTTTTAATCGATCAATATTTTTTGGGTTGGCTCGATTTGAAATCCTGTAATGCTTTTCACATAGCGCAACACGTGTTGTCATAATACCAGACAAGACTTTCTGATCATGTTTTCTGGAATCCAGCATAATACTCTCAAAAAGACCACAGTTCACTCTAAAATTATTGCCGTTCTGATTACGGATACAGCCTACATCCGCTATTTTGTTTGTTTTTTTTTCAAAATTTTTATACGTACATTCGAGCGATTGAAATCAACCTTGTTTATTAAGATTGGTTTAATCTCTAAGGCTACTTTCCCAAGAACACTAAAGAGAAGGAGACCGAACTTGAGCGGTAGGGGAGGAACAAAATACCTCGCGCGCAAGGTCTTCTTGCGAAGATAACTTTAAGTGTTTTTGTAATAACGACATAATAAAAACCTTACCAACAAATATGAGTGAGTAAGCGTAAGACAAGGGGGTCGAACGCATGCGCAGGATCTAAGGATCGACGCCATGATGTACGACATATTTTGTCCCACCATCGGTTTCTTATCTGTAGTTTACCTGGCCTTAATACATTACTTACTTAAAAACTACCAAAATTTGTCATGTACTACTTTGCTTTTAAGCCACAGAATTTTATCTTCAAGTTTTCACTCAACTAGTTTGTTAAATGTTCCGTAAATAAGTTGAGATTATCTGGCGGCAGGTATTTTATTATATGAAAAAAATGGATGGCAAAGAAACAATAGCTATAATTATTAAATTGTCAATTTTGAAATGTTTCATTGTATAAATACTACTCACTAGAAAAAGTATGTCTTATTTAAACAGAGTAAGGAGATTTAGAGACGTTTCATCTACAGTATGTACCCGTGTAATTTTCTTTCTTAATAAATAATTTGATTTACCTTTTAGTTTTAAATAAGTTATTCTGTATTTGATGAAACTCATCATTAATGAATTATAAAAATTTACTGTATTTTACTTACAATAATTATTCTTATTACATTAGGCAATTTGTTAAAATACATTATACAAGCCTTAATTTTAGTGTTGTACAATTTAGTACATCACAATCTGCAAACAAGTAAGGTGTAGGTGTAGGACATTTAGCATTGGAACAAAATGAATGAATCAAAGTTCAAAAATCTGGTTTACTATCATAGCAAGCTATGACAGTAAGTCAGATTTTTTTAAAACAGAACCGTAAATATATAAATTAATAACTATTAATAGGTACGCTTATGGAAAGGCAATAAAATATCATCTTTTATTTGACCCAAGGTCACTTATTCGCCTGTAGCTACATAAAAGGCATCGCCTCCGAGTTATGTTTCTGGTTATTTACTTATTGTTGTGTTTTTGGCGTCAGTTGCGCAATGCAATTATTGACATTGGACTTTTAGGACAAGAAAAAAAGATTTATTCAATATTTTTCCAATGTTTCTTAAATCACTGTAATGTTGTAATCAGAAATTTTGGTATCATGTTATACTCTATATTTATAATTTTAGGAAAAAAACTGAATCGTTGATGAGCTCGAACAATGGCCATTAATCGTATTTTACAATTGAAATAGCTGTTTTGTTTTTTTTTTTACTTGTAATACATGCTACCGGAGAAAAGGTAGATTATGTTTCAACGGTTTTTACATTTTAAATAATCCCCTTGAACAATGGGTTTCCCAACCGCGAATTGTAAAATCATGCATAACGTTTTCTCTAGCAAAAATTAAATAAAATGGCCATGCATGGAATATATTTCAAGGATCGAGAATTTCGTATATTATTTCCAAAAGGAAAATTGATGCATAAAATAAATACAAACATTTAATCCTCGGAAAAAATAACATTATAAATTAAGGTAACTGTTTAGCAGCTGTTCAATATGCTCTCTTTCTCACCCGTAGGTATAGCTCTACCTTATGAGCAGGTAGATGCGCGCGCGCTTGTGTGTGTGTGTGTGTGCATGTAAAATGGACTTACTCATAGTTAAGTTTTTACGGAATAATTATTGTGTTGTTCAGTTCCTGGCTGCTATGAAAGTTATAGAAAAACAGAACCAGTATATTTTATACTACACACTACGAAGTAAAACTGGTATAATTGTAAACAAAGAACAACAAAAAAAAAACCCGGGTCGCAGTGCCAAAACCCTGCCGACAATATAGTGTATTTGCTTATACAGGCAGTGTGGCTTTATTACGCGAACTTAAGTTGGTTTTTGGGCAATATTAAAAATTTGACTCCTTAATACACCCCTTAAAATAACATTTTTTTTCTTAACTGCAATATTATTATCAATCTAACGTCTACACCGAATTAAATACACCCTTCAATAAATACGTCACTATCTACAAATTAGTGTTTTCTAAAAATTTGTAAGTTCGGTCCTGTTGGGCCAATTTTATTAAAATTTTAGGGACTCTTTTTAATTGCTACTAACGGGTTAAATGTCAATTTTGAAACGATTCTGAGAATTTTTTCGGTATTTTGGGGCCCAAAAACATTTTTCAACCCCTAAAAACTACCCTTAACCTTTAACTGGTGACGTGCGGTCTTACAGGCCGAGCGGCGTAAGCGAAACATCAGATCACCCCCTTCCCCGCACTTCCCGTGTTTGAGCGCCTGAGTAGCTTCGAGTTTAGTGTAGTCAGTGCCCTAGAGGGGAATATTTGCGTCGGCCAGGCCCAAATCGGTAAGTTAGATCGATTTAAAATTCTCGGGCGGCCTCTCAGACCTTATGTCACCACTTACGTAATTTTTTTGGAATTTCACTATATTGGTTTATTGCGTTTTTTATCACATATTTCTTACAATTAATGACTCTGGACCTCCTAGAAAAAAGCGTAGAGAGGTTGTTGACAAAAATGTAGTGCCTAGCACAAGCAAACAAGTCTCATCAGTCATATATTCTAATGTCGATCGTCGAATTGTAGAATGGTTAGCACAAAAAGACTCAAGTGGATCGGAAATCCTGAAAACAGACTGAAAATACGGAAAACCTGTGCTAGTTGTCCTCCTAAATTGAACCGTAAATCGAATTATCAATGTATATCATGCGATAAATATGTGTGTTTGCAGTGTGCGAAGCAATTATGCCCTATAACTGTCAATAAAAAATACTAAAGTTTTGAGACATGACACTTGTGTTAAGAGTTTAATTTTTTTTTAAGTTGATTAGTGTTTAAACTTTGATAAAAAACAAATATTTTATAATTTATGTTGATTTTTACTATTTTATAAGCAATTGTTGATCTCGAGCCTAGTTTTTCGATTACAGAGACCAAAAACTTTGTAACTACCCAGTTCCTAATTAAAATTATATTTAGACTACATGACGTTGTTTTAATTTTTACTTTAATATATAATTTAACACAAAATAAACACTAGGATAACCTACCATATTTTAATATATGTATTATAGAACAGTTATGGCAGCGGCCTGTCAGGCCGCTCGTCACCAGTTATGTTACAAAAAAAACATGTCACCAGTTGAAGGTTAAAATGCCCCGATTACGCCAATTTTAAATAGGCTTTTTGCGGTGATGGATTTCAACACGAGAGCCAAATTTCGTTAAAATCAATTAACTCTTTCAAAAGTTATTGCCCGCACACATATATAGGTATATATATATACGTATATAAATATACCTATATATATATATATATATATATATATATATATATATATATATATATATATATATATGCATATATATATGTACGGGCAATAACTTTCAAAGAAAGAGTTAATTGATTTTAACGAAATTTGTGCCCACGTGTTGAAATCCATCACCGTAAGAGGCCTATTTAAAATGGGCGTAATCGGGCCATTTTAAGGCTAGTTTTTAGGGGGTGAAAAACGTTTTTGGGCCCCAAAATACCGAAAAAATATACATATATATTTAAACATTTTCAAAAATGGTGCCAAAGTGTTTAGGACGTTATAAAACGTCGAGAAATTTTGGTCCGACCCCTAGGTCCCGCCATCCGCCCGATGCCAATAGTGTATGTTGCCATATGGCAAATACACTAATAAACCAATTGTTTAATCCGAAAGAAAGAAACTTTCCCATATTGACATGATTTAATTCCGTCAGAGATTGTCTTCAAACCGAATGACAATATACACTTTATGAAATGAATTTTTTTTTCACCAAATCGTTCTGTGTTCTGTTTCTAGGTGCTGTTGGGAGGTGGAAGACGTCACTGGCTGCCAAAAGTGGCTCGAGATCCGGAGCTGACAAGTGAGGAGGGGCGCCGCCTCGACGGCCGAAACATGATAGACGACTGGGTGCGCGACAAAAAGCGACGCGGTCTCCGGGCTGAATACGTCTGGAACAAAGGACAAATGGACGAGGTCAATCCTAGACAAGTTGACTACTTACTTGGTTAGTTCAAAGTTTCGAGTTTTAGACTATAGAGAAGATAAAACAGAAAATATTCACTTAAACAAACAATCCTCTGGGCTTGAGAATAGTTTAGTGGAACGTATAGCAAAACCGTTGATATAGAGTTTCTATAGCTCCTCGATCACAACCCCCAGTTCCTAAATTCTAATCCGAAAACTGATAAAAGTATTTATCTAATTTTTTAATAAATTAAAAATCGTTCTAAATAGTCATATCCGCGGCTATTTATTATTATTATACAAGGCTGCGCAGAAAGTCTTGCGCATGATTGTTAATTTATAACTAATATTATAAATATTAAGAGCACTGTGGTTGGAACAATAAAAATGAAAGAATAGTAGCTTCTTACCACAACAGATTTATTCAGTGGATGTACATTTCGAGAGCAAAGCTCCCATCTTCAGCAAAACACTAATCTAAATAAATACAACAAAATCCTTAATTTATGAATGAATTAATGAAAGAAAAGCAGGTTTTTGTATAGTTCGAGTCTCCTCGAAATCAAAGCTTATCAAGTAGGGGTCTGGCGCGTTGTGTTGAGCGGCTACAGCGGTTTGCCCAGATTTGCCCGTGTGATTTCAAATCACATCTACAAAATGGGAGAAAACTACTGGAGGGCAACTCTCCAAACGGGAGAAAATATTTTTTTTCCAATTTGCTCCTTGCAAGACCTCTTATTTTGGAAGATCTGACCTTGGCAATAAGAAATTTGGAAGAAAATAATTTTTCCATATTTTGTAGGTGTCAAATGAACCTGTGGGCAAATTTTCTTCCATTTTATAATTATTTTATTAATTTTTGTCCATTTAAATTTTGAAAAACTGTTATGTGGCGCTGGCCACACCGAGTAAAACAATTTTTTTAGAACTTTACCCCCCTGCCAAGTTTTCTGCCGATTGAGGGGTTGTCTAGAATGCCCTTCAATAAACCTCTTCTATTTTGTAGATGTGCTTTGAAATCACTCAATGCAACGCACCAGACAAAAACCTGCTTTTCTTCCATTTGGGAGCTGAAGGCATTTCTGTCACCAAGGCCCTAACTATAGGTTCCAAAATTTAATCAGTTCTAAATCTCAATAAACTTTTTCGAATACCGCCAACTCGATTTCAATCGATTGAATCGCTTTAAAGATGTACGACAAAATTTGTTTACACACATACGAATCACATATGAATATATGAACGCCTATCCAAAAATTGTCAGAATAGCTTCCTAGGACCATGATACGTCGAGATTTGATGAAAACTCGATTTTCGAAAATCGGACCAAAACCCCTTTTTTTGAAGATTTTCAATAGCGGAAAATTAAAACAGTTCAAAGGAGATACTAATTCGTATTTGATTAATATTTTTAGTATGACTTGCAGATTGTTGTTTGTTTTAGTTTTTGATGGAAACTTTTAACTGCACCTACTTTTTCTTATTATTCAACAGAAAAGTTTTAAAATGTTGAATGAGTTAAATTACAAACACAATGAACAGTTATATATTCAGCGTAGCGCTGTTCTTTTGTTTTACTTTAAATATAAAATACAGTTTTGCGACTTTCAAAGCTTTGTATTCAAGTTCGGAAAAACAGTTCCTGTCTGAAACTATGATATAAAAAATTAATTTTTCACTTACTTGCGTCCTCTGGTGAGAAAAGTTATTCGAGTGGGAAATTCTTTTTTTAATAAAACAAATGCGTAAAGGAATTTTAGATGCATTTGAATCGTTTCCAGGAAAACTTACAAAGGAAATCGTTTTTTTAATAAAACATTTTTAGGCATAAATAGACAGATCAGATATGAATTTTAAAACTATAATCTTTTTAATTTTTACTTAATAATTAAAGAGTTCTATTTCATTTAAACATGATTTTTAAACTCATATTAGGAAAAATCAAGTCTTGAAATAAATTAAATAAAAAGTTTATTTACATTTATTATCAATAAACTTTAAATTATTAAAAATATTATAAATTTCATCATTTGACGCTAATAATTTTTTGAATTTTATTGTAATTCATTATTTTATTTAAAAAAATATTGGTATGACATATTATAACTAAATTTTCGAGGTACATGAAGAAACCGGAATTAAACCGACGAAACGTCGTACATTGAATAAAAAAGTACTTAAAAATTGGTCTTTTCACCTGATCTTTTTATTTAATGATTTTTAAACTAAGTTCAGATGACAGGCTGAAAGAATCAGAACACTTGTGATGTCATAATGTTTTATGTGCTGTCTTTGCATTCATGAATTTTAAGTTAAATATTGGCTCTCGCATGTAGTGAATTTGAGTGTTGTGAATCGCTATATTATGAAGGATTAAAATGTTGAATTGTGTGCACCGTAGAGTAATTGGTTAACTCATTCCGCCGCAAAAGTGAAAAGATTCGGGTTTAAATCCCGACGGTGACGTGTTGGAATAATAAATTTTTCTAATATAGTGCTGCAACAATGAATGTTTCTTAACAATTATAGCAGACAATAGCTACTAAATTAAATATTTATGTGTGTTGTATTTTATACACATACAAAAACACACAAAATTCCTATTAAAATCGATAGGTAAAAGCTGTTAATTTTATGAATTCATTTACACAAAAAAAAAAAAAAAAAACGGTTGTTAAGGTTTTGTTAGTAAATCTCGATATATACTTGGTTTTTTGGAAATTGCCAACCGGAATTGACGAAGTATTTTATATTAAAAAAAATTAATTAAATTTTAATCCATCTATTTATGTGTATTGTATACCTACTGTGAAACCTGTCGTCCTAAATCCTCCCCTTTAACCAATAATATGTTCCCAACCGGGAAGTGCTTTTTGTTTTAAACACTACGCTCAAAAATTTTTAATACTTTTTTTCCAGGAACACCTTCTTCAAATTACTTTTTTTCGTAATGTCATGTAGTAAATTTCATTTTATCCACAAGAAAAAATTATAAATATATTTTACATAATGACATCATATTAATACTTATTGCAAAACTTCTTGGTTTCCGGGCTTGTACGCCGTGGTCCATTGGTATTTCTACCTGACGTTTCGTCTACAACTGCGGTAGACATTATCAAAGGCGATGTGGTAGCGGGCGAAGTGTCCTTCTCGGCTGCTCACAAGCAAGTGTGTCGACTACTGCTGCTCCTTCTTCTTTTATGCACCGTTGGTTGTCGTTCTCTACTCGGTCGTAGTTTGCTCTTCTCTGATTGGTCGTTGGGTTCATTAGCTTAGTGTGCCTCAGTGCTGGTGTCCAAGTTTTACTGAGGTGCAGACCTTCTTCTTTTCTGTTGAAATTGTGCGTGTGTTTTTGTATTTCTATGGCTTCCCTGAATATGCGCGGATAGTAACTCACTGTTTTGTCTATTACCTCCGTATCATCGAAAAGGATCTTGTGATTGTCCAGCGTTAACGTGTGTTCGGCTATTGCAGATTTTTCACCGTGGCCAAGTCTGCAGCTTCTTTTATGTTCCGCTATAATACTTATTAGTTACTATAACTATTAATTGGACACCTTGTGCCGCGTGACGTCATAATGAGCGACCAGACGTTGGTTAGTCTCGTTCGCAAGCCTAATAATAATACTAATAATTTCTTTATTCCGTATTTAAATTAATTATTTCAGAATTATTAAAGTTATCATTATCATTATTCGTATTTTCGTCATATTGGCAAGTCCTAATTGTATCAGCATAAGTTGGAGGTAGACGATTTTTGTAAAATATATAAGCTAAAATAATATGTACGAAAATTGGAGTTGATTACATATACATTACGCCCCTCAATAAATCATCCAATCAGTATTGATCAATTACAAATCTTAATTAGATTAAAGGAAACACGACACGGAAAGTTTCAACCTTAAGTGGGCAGTAAAACTTCTCCCCTAAAACTAACCTTCAGTTCCCACACATTTAAAATGAAGATATAAAACTGCAACGAGGACAGTCAGGGCTGTAATCTAGCTTACAACCTCTATATTTTTTTGCACTCAACTAAAAAACACACATCTCAACTAGCAATGACCCCGCTAGCTTCAAATATTCTGATCGAAAATATAAAACAAGACCGACTACGTTATTTGCGCGCCAGGACAGTGACTTGTTTTTATAGAAAGCCCCTTTGTCCAATACGGGTCCAAAACAATTGGACCTACGAAACTAAATTATAATATTTTGTGAAAACAAAATATTATAATATATATGTCATATATGGCAAATAAATTAAAAAGTAACCAAAGCATGCTTGTCAACTTTCTGACTAATTTGTGTATTTGCCATATGGCAACATACACTATTGGCATCGGTCGGATGGCAGGACCTAGGGGTCGGACCAAAATTTCTCGACGTTTCATAACCTTCTAAGCACTTTGGCACCATTTTTGGAAAAATTATATATATATATATACATATATATATATATATATATATATATATATATATATATATATATATATATATATATATATATATATATATATATATATATATATATATATATATATATATATATATATATATATATATATATATATATATATATGAGTGTGTGTGTGTGTGTACGGGCAATAACTTTCGAAAGAGTTAATTTATTTTAACGAAATTTGGCACGCATGTTGGAATCCATCACCGCACGAAACCTATTTAAAATGGGCCCAATCGGATCATTTTAAGGGTAGTTTTTAGGGGTTGAAAAAAGGTTTTGAGCCCAAAAATACCGAAAAAATTCTCAGAATCGTTTCAGAATTGAAATTTACCCTTTTAGTAGCAATTAAAATGTGCTCCCGAAATTTGAAAAAAATCGACTCGCCAGGACCGGATTTACAAATTTTATGAAACCACTAGTTTGCAGATAGTGAGTTATTTACTGAAAGGTGTATTTAATTTGGTGTAGATGTTCGATGATAGTAATGTTGCAATTTAGAAAAAAAACTGTTAATTTAAGGGGTGTATTAAGGGATTAAATTTTTTATTTTGACCAAAAACAAACTTAAGTTCATGTAATAAAACCAGACTGCCTGTATTAGCAAATACACTATATTTTCGGCAGGGTTTGGGCACTGCGACCCGGGTTTTTTTCTTTTTAACATCGGCAGAACAAAAGAATGGCTGATCACTTTCATTTTTGAAATTTTTCCGGAACTAAAAAGCTTAGAAAAAAAAATCAAAGAAAGTTTTTTGGAAAAATAAATAAAATAATAAACATTAAAACTGGAAAAATAACGTTATAGCGCATAACTATTCTGCGGTTGCGTCGTTTTTTGTCTAAAACAATAGGGCTCTTTGTATGTTTACATGTTACTTTGTACATTTACACATCTTACCAAAATTTGGTTTCAATCCGCTCAGCTGACAGACAAACAATCTTTTTCTAAAATTATGTTTTTTGGACTCGGGAGATCTTGAAAGTAAAAAATATTGTAAAATTTGGAAATGTGAATTTTGACCTAAATTACTACCAATCCCTATTTGTGTGTTGGAATGGTAAAAAATAGTCACTTTTTGCCTACTAACGAGATTAACTATTTGTTTAGTGAAATCCTATAGTAATTTGTATTATTATGAATAAAATTTAATGAAATACTATTTTATATTACATTTTTAGAATTTTATTTATTCAATATAGATATCTTCTACTGTTTACACAGCCCTTAAAACAACGCATTCGGTGTCATTTGTCTCTCAATTTTCTTATTTTTTTGTTCAGCCCGTGTTCCTCGATGGTTTTTCGATTACAATTTCCTCCGGAAAACGATATTTCAAGCTGAGTGCTTTATTGTTTGTTTTTTCAATACAAATACCTACCCCGCGTTCGTTATTATATAATTTTAATTTTCAGACCGGCGTATTTCGCATTTTTTTTTGTTATTTATGTAAGTTCTATTTTTATTTACATGATGATGTATATAATGGGACTAAAGCCTACTTTATGCGGAAACAATTTTAAAATCAAATTTGTGGTCATTTTTAACTAACACAAAACAGATATTTTGATTAAAAACAGATTAATATAGGACGTTAAAACTAATGTCCTGCCGAAGGCTAGTTTTAGCAGGAAATGAAACAAAACTTCGCCTTTTTTCTCACCTTTAATGGAAAGCCGAAGGGGTTAGGCAAAAAATCTCGTATGTAAATGCAGTTATTATATTACGGATTTGGCAACTTGTGGCATTATGTTATGCGAGCGCCAGCGAATTTAACAGTCACAGAAGTCATATTATCATTACGTATAAGATACATACAACATTATGTGCACATACTTCCTATAAAATAACTCATTTTTACATCATAATAAGTATTTTTGTAATATTTTTAACAGTTCTCGTACTGCCACATCAGAGCCGGTTTCATATTTGTAAGAGCTGTAAGCAGAAGTCATATCTCATAGGAGAGGTCGTTAACCTCTGAAATAATCCAATCTAAGAGAATTAAATATTTATACACAAATTATATTTCAAGGTATTTATTTTTTAAAGTATGGATATCGTTGACTTTAATTAACTCATCAGCATTTTTTTTTTTCGAAATTAAAACGTTCCGTCAAATTTAGCTACAAAATTCCCGAAGTTTCGATAAATCAAGAGCTCTCACTAAGCTGGGCCCTAAGCAATTAGCCCTGGGCCACATTGGTATTTATGAGTACTGTTCAACACCTATTCTGGTCTCTGTTACTCATATGCAATTAAATGACAACTGACACAGACATCACTATTGGATTTGTAACATCGCTTTATTTTTGTGTTACTTTACACACTGGTTCGACAAAGGATAATTTAAGCCGCTATACAGGTATGCAAAGCAGCTATTTTCGTCGTGCAAAAAGTATTTTTTGTAATACTATATTATTAAACCTCATTGCGTTGAGGTTGAGAAAAATTTCTTCATTTCTAGTTTTTTTTCATTTTTTTTGTATAGGTATGTTATTTAATTAAAATAAAATAAACATTATCTTACTTGATAATTCAGTAAATTCAACATTTGACTTCGACAAATTCTGCAGTCTGATTTAGATCGAAGCCGAAATTTTGTTAAAACAATGTCCTGTTTAATTAGATACATAGTTAAGACAAAACCATTTCCAAGTATCTGCTATACATAAGTCTATATATTTTCAGATTACATATAAGTTAGCTGTACTCTAGTGTCATCTGATTAAAATGCATTTTTATTTTACAAAATGAAACATTTTGTTTTTTGTCAACAAACATCTACATATTATATCAATTGGGCATGTTTTTGCATTACAATAGCTACAATACGCAAAAATCTATTCCAATTAATACAGACTAAAACATTTTTTTCACATATTTCCATTTTGTTTACCTATGTGCATATTTTGTAACAAATTTTCCAATTCAACTTGGATTTGGGCAGTTCTAGTCATGTTTTTATTTACGACAGATAATTGATGTTATAAAGTAACTAGTCCACTTGAAGCATCCTCGAAATGATTCCTCTTCACTATGAGACAGCCTCGGAGTCAAGGCTACTATCTTGATAAAAAAGACACGATCGAAGTGAAGCTTCTTATGTATGAATAATAATAATACTGTATAATACTGCTTTTTTATTATTTAAATAGAAAGATAACACGCTTACCACTATAATAAAAATTGGTTAGGTGCGAGTCGGACTCGTGCACTGAGGGTTCCGTACTATGAAAAATTCTAAAAAGTTATAAAAAAGGTGAAAAAAATACTGGCGTTGTTCGTAATCAAATCAGCAACCTTCTGTTTTCACCGTAGACACTATTGTTTTTTCGGCAATCGAACAGACTTACTTTACATCTGTTCTTCTGGTATAGTAATGATTTTATAAAATTACTTGCAACTTTTTTTTCGATTTTCTATTATTAATAGAACTTCTTCTTTAAATAGAGAGTTATTATTTATAATTTTGATATTTTTCTCTATTACGTCTAGTCATACATTATTCAAGTTTTAAACTGAAAGTTTAGGCTGATGTATTTCAGTATTAAACACGAAGCTCCGCTACCGAGTGTTCCTTTCATGAAATACCTGGACAAGTAAAGTAATTAAAAATAATTTCAATAAACGTCGACATTACTAAAATGACAAATTTTACTATAAAAATACGACATATACAGTAAGATCTCGCTTAACATTGTTTCAGTATTACGCGGTTTCTAAAAATAAGTTTGGCCACTATAACGTAAATTATGGATCTGTTTATACAAAATGATGTAAATGTTGGTAGAAGTTCAGGACAAGATGAAGTGTCATTGATTCAATATCTTGGTATCGACAACAGCTTGCTGAACGAAACAGAAAAAGGCAAACGACATTAGATGACTTTTTTACAAAAACAAAATATATCAAATGAAGAACGTTCCTCATCAGAAACTAACTTCTTACTCGAATTTTTATTTAATTTTCATAAATGTTTTATGAACAAGAATCGATATTAGCAATTATTAATAAATCTATACCTAATGTGATAAAAAAGTATTTAACAATAAATGTTACAAAATTTAAGGAAAAAAACTCACAAATTTTCTTATTTTCGGTTTTATTTCATTTATGACCTTGTTTAGCGCTGTTTCGTATAGCGCAGGAACTTACAGGAATGTATCTCCCGTGTTAAACGGGGTCGTACTGTATATTCTCACAACTTCTCCCGTAAAGTAATTTTTGTGATAGACTTCATAACAAAATACGTCGAAAAACCATGATTTTAATACCCTCCCCCCAAATGTTAAGTCACAAAAAAATTCAAAAAATATATTTGTGCTCTGCATAGGTAATACTAAAAATTGTTTTTCCTCTGCTTGCATGTCTCTCGCCCCCCTCAAATAACGTTTATTTATAACTTTAAATACGATCTTCAAAAATTTACATATTATGTGTGAATTTTAAGTCAATACCTCATTTCGCCTAAAAGTTAAAAACCTTAGACAGACGAACGAACGGACAACGCAGTCACAATAATAGAGTTCCGTTAGGTCCTATGGTATGGAGCCATAAAAAAATGAAAGCAAAATACAACGTAAAAATACAAAATATGATATGGTTCATAGGAGAATCGAACCCGCGATCTTCACGTTAATAACATGACGTTCTAATCAACTGATTTAGCGCGAAATTGATCCGCAGTCTACTGAAAAGTACGTAACTTATATGCAAACGTATTTCTATCACTCTTTTAATTTTTATTCAGTCATTTTATTCCCCAAATCATCAACTGATTTAGCGCGAAATTGATCCGCAGTCTATTGAAAAGTACGTAACTTATATGCGAACGTATTTCTGTCACTCTTTTAATTTTCATTCAGTCATTTTATTCCCCAAATCATCAAATGATTTAGCGCGAAATTGATCCGCAGTCTATTGAAAAGTACGTAACTTATATGCGAACGTATTTCTGTCACTATTTTAATTTTCATTCAATCATTTTATTCCCCAAATCATCAAGGAGTCGTATAAGAAGGTTCACTTCAAAAATGGAGGCACAAACAACCGTTCCCACTTCTCATTACACGCCCTATTCAGACACATTTGAGTGCAATGAAAAATCTCCAGGAAATGACTTTGCGCAGATCACGGCGCACCTCGTAGCAAGGCGTATCGAGACAATGTGCACACGTAAGGGCATTTGACTTGCTTCAACGTGAGACAACTCGCCTCGGCGAGGCTGCCTCAAATAGAAACACGGCTCAATAATTGTGTCCCACGTGTAGAGCTCTGAGTTCAGTTCCGACTATGTAAACTGAGAGCTTTAACTGTGATGCTTCTCCTTCGTGTCGATTTAGAATATACTTCTTTTGGCGTGTTATGAAAAAAAAATGGTGAGGTGAATTTTTACGATGCGCGCGAGTTACGTAACCATCCTATGATCCACCATATATATTATGTGGGATCCTCATATTAAGCATTCTTACATACGTGACTATCTTTTTGCAACCTCATGACTTCCCATGGGAAAGTGGTCACAGTGGCAAGCATGTTAATGTGATAAATAGGACTGACTTCTGCCTGTGAGGGAACAGATGGTAATCCGTGAGCTAAGATCAAGATTATTATCCATGTTCAACTAATAAAAATAAAGATTTTTGAAATCAATTAAAAAGTGTTTAATTATTTAAAACTACTCGAAACCACGTACATATAACTGGCGCAGTCTTCCGGCTTGAAGAAGCAAAATTATTAATCAAGCGAAAATTGTTAATAATAAAAAGCTATCAAGACAACTTTTTAAAACAAGTGAAAATTTTTTAAAAAGTGATCTTCAAGTTGCAACCTACACTCATTAAACAAAAAATTGAATTTTATAATAGATAATAAATATATCTATCGTAAAATAAAATACAGCAAATATCGTATTTAATTTAAAATAAATATACTACATATTGTATCATCTTTAAAAAACAAAGAAAAACTGCTGTTCCAAAGAGGCCGGTAAGCCCTCTCGTGCAGCTAGAATCAAAAAAGAAGAAAGCCAAGCAGCCAACAAACCTAGCTCACCTTCAAAATCAACATTCACAAACATTTTATTGAAGCATGAAGACTACAATTATTTTAATGTAAGTTAGATTATAAGATTTGTCTTTGGTTTTCATGTCTGTCAGACAATAAAATCACTAATTAGTTCAGAAAACTACGAATTAGAATCAGAAATAATGCTAAACAGCAAAAGACGATCCTGGCCTAACTTCCACCTTGGACACAGAAAATAATATAGCTTCAATCCTTACAATTGAAAACCTATCCATCAACTAAATCAAAATGTCAATCACACAAATTAGTAAAGACACTTTCCAATTCGTTCCATCAATAGATGGATCCAACGCTGATGATCTCAACGAATTCATAAATTTAATCGATTATATTGTCGCAAAACATGCAATTCCTAGACCTGCCACCGGGCAAAATACACCCGATGAAATTTACAATAACGTACAGTTATTATATGGCATATTATCAAAAATACACGGAGATGCCAAACATTCTATTCGTGCACATTTAGCAAACGACTGGATCTCCATTAAAAAAATTTTACAAGAAACATTTTCTGACCCTCGAACCGAACTACAACTTAAAGCGGAAATTCAACAATTACGTCCCAAACACACAGAAAAATACATAAAATATTACGAGAATCTTGTCGCATTAGTTAGTATTTATAGTTCAAAAATTGCCGTCAATGAGGAACAAGCTTTTAAAAACAAATCTGCTCTTGAAACAGCTTTACATAACCTAATAATGTATACCTTAGAGCCTATGGGCACTATGCTAAGATTCAGACGACCAACAACAATGGCTGAAGCAAAAACTCTCATAATTGAGGAAAGTAGAGCAATAGGCGAATATCCACCAAAATTTTCAAGAATTAATTACACTAAGCTTCCAAACACGTTTCAACCTACACAAAATCAGAACCCTCAACATTTTAGGCAACCAAAACAAAATTATGAAAAATTTCAAAATCAAATTAGGCCTCAAGGCGTATCAATTCTAAATAACAAACCAAACGTATTTGCCCCAAAACATCCGCCCCCTATATATAGAGCAAACCCCACACCTATGTCGACTCAAATTTCATATCAATATCCTAAAACACCAACTATGCGAACATTGAAAGCAATGATACACGATGAACTCTATTCTATTCTTAACAGTGAGATTGAATCTGAAAACATTCACGAAAATTTTGAACCAAACTTTGAAACAATAGACAATAACGATTCATTTACAAACGCTGACTATACTCAAATTGATTTTTTTAGACAAAACAACGGAAGTGAACAACAGTGCCAATTTGTTGAACTTCCTACAACTAGATTAAATTTTATACAGACCAACTCAAAAAACTCTCACGATCCCCATTCGCTTCCTTATATATTAATAAATGAACCCCCTTTAAAAATTCTAATAGATTCAGGTGCATCTACCTCATATATAACAGAAAAGGCTGCACAATCTTTTTTCCGAAATTATATAACCCCCTCAAATAACACAATTGATACAGCAGGAGGAAAAATAACAGCCAAAGGTCAAATAACGGTACCCTGTTTTCCTGAATTCAATTCACCAAACACTAATATAAATTTTTTAATAATACCAAAATTCAACAAGTTTGATGCAATAATTGGTACACAACCCCTGCGTGACCTTAATGCTCAAATTGATTACGATAAAAATATTCTAAAAACAACCAATTCAGAAACAATAATTCATTTTCAAAAACAAAGGCAACAAATTATTTTCGAAACGATTGTTCAAGCCAATAGTTCAAAAGTTGTAAAAATTCCTGTAGAACATGAAAACGGAGACATATTTATAGATAGTCAATACAATGGCACTATGAAAACAACGCCTATGTTAACATCTGTTGAGAATGGTTTGGCGACAGTTGAATTCACTAATCATGGGAATACTCCGTATCTTGTACAATTAACATCACGTTTGAAATCAATCCCACTGCAACACAATTACAGCATACACATGTCAAATAAGAGGCACGCTTCTTATGACATTAATATAGCACAACTCATCCGAACACAACACCTGCAATCTCATGAAAAACAAATGATAACACAATTATGCACCAAATTCAAGGATGTGTTTTATGCCGGTAATAGTCCTCTCACTTTCACTAATAATGTCAAACATCAAATAAGAACAAGCGACGAATCTCCAATATATCAAAAACCTTATCGTATTCCACACGCCAATAAAATAGATGTTCAAAATGAAATATCCAAACTCCTCAATCAAAACATTATCCGACCTAGCTACTCACCATGGTCAAGTTCCGTCCTTCTTGTTCCAAAAAAACAAGACGCTTCTGGTCTAACAAAAATGAGGCTCGTAATTGACTACCGTAAACTCAATGACAAAACAATACCAGACAAATATCCACTTCCCAACATCGAAGACATTCTAGACAAACTAGGACGTGCACAATACTTTACGACAATAGATCTTGCATCAGGGTTCCATCAAATTGAAATGGACCCGAATGACATACAAAAAACAGCATTTGTAACAGACAATGGTCACTACGAGTTTTTAAGAATGCCATTTGGACTCAAAAATGCTCCATCAACTTTTCAAAGAGTGATGGATAACATACTGAGAGGCATTCAAAACCACTTTTGTCTAGTTTGCATGGATGATATTATTGTGTTTTCGGCAAGTCTAGAAGAACACATTGTACATCTTAGTAAATTATTCACAAGGTTAAGGCAAGCAAACTTAAAAATTCAACTAGACAAAACTGAATTTTTAAGAAAGACAGTAAATTTCCTTGGACATGTTATTACACCTGAAGGCATTAAGCCCAATCCTGAAAAAATTTCCGCAATTTTCAATTATCCGATCCCCAAAACGCAAAAGGAAATTAAATCATTTCTTGGTCTGTTAGGCTATTATCGCCGTTTTATACCCAATCTGGCAAAATTGACTCACCCCTTAACATCTTGTTTAAAGAAAAATGCGAAAGTCGTCCATTCAGAAAAATTTATAGAATCATTTGAAACATGTAAAAAATTATTAATTAATGAACCAATTTTAACTTTTCCGAATTTCGAAAAACCATTTATAGTAACTACCGATGCTAGTAATACAGCTATTGGCGCAGTACTTTCACAGGGCATAATTGGTCAAGATAAACCTATCGCTTATATTAGCAGAACGCTGAATGACCATGAAAAGAACTATGCCACAATAGAAAAAGAATTACTGGCTATTATTTGGGCTCTTTCTAAATTTAGACCATATATTTACGGAAAACCGTTTAAAATTGTTACCGACCATCAGCCAATTACATACTTAAAAAACTTAAAAGAACCAAATACTAATTCTCGACTTACAAGATGGCGACTAAAATTAATGGATTATAGCGATTATGAAATAATTTACAAAAAGGGTAAACGTAACAGTAATGTCGATGCATTATCACGCATTCCATCTTTAAATGTCGCAACCACTGATGATGAAAATGAAATCGAGGAAGACAACGTTTCTATCCTTCCGAATATCAACGATTCACCTACCATGTCCGACCAAGAACTCCTAGATATTCTTAAATCACCCCACGAAAAAATATCCGAAAATTTTTTAGAACCACAACCGATTACTTCTACTCAAAACCTTAATTTACCTGAACATAATAAAAGTCTAGATTCGGACGAAACCGTGCATTCTGATACAGAATCCCCAATTTTAGAAATTCCCTATTCCGAACAACCACTAAATTATTATTGCAATCAAGTAGAAAAAACCCGGGTCGCAGTGCCAAAACCCTGCCGACAATATAGTGTATTTGCTTATACAGGCAGTGTGGCTTTATTTTGCAAGCTTAAGTTGGTTTTTGGCCAAAATAAAAAAATTTACTCCTTAATACACCCCTTAAAATAACATTTTTTTTTCTTAATTGCAATATTATTATCAATCGAACCTCTATACCAAGTTATATACACCTTTCAGTAAATAATTCACTATCTGCAAACTAGTCTTTCTTAAAATTTTTAAATCCGGTCCTGTAAGGTCGATTTTATTAAAATTTTAGGGACACATTTTAATTACTGCCAGAGGGTTAAATTTCAATTTTGAAACGATTCGGAGAATTTTTTCGGTATTTTAGGGCCCAAAAACATTTTTCAACCCCTAAAAACTACCCTTAAGATGGCCCGATTAGGCCCACTTTAAATAGGCTTCTTGCGGTGATGGATTTCAACACGTGGGCCAAATTTAGTTAAAATCAATTAACTCTTTCGAAAGTTATTGCCCGCACACATATATATATATATACGTATATATATATATACGTATATATATATATATACGTATATATATATATACGTATATATATATATATATATAAATATATATATACATATATATATAAACATTTTTAAAAATGGTGCCAAAGTGTTTAGGAGGTTATGAAACGTCGAGAAATTTGGGTCCGACCCCTAGGTCCCGCCATCCGACCGACGCCAATAGTGTATGTTGCCATATGGCAAATACACTAATTATAACAAAGAATATCCTAAAAACTAGCCATAAAGAAGAATACCTGCATCAAAAGAAAAAACGTCGATTAAAATTCTTCATTGCAAAACAACATTATGAACATGACCTAGTCAAACTGTTTAATCAGCACATAAAACCCACGCAACTTACAGCAATTTACACATCTCATGATAACATACCGGTAATTGTAAACACTTTACAAAAGCATTTTAGCTACAAGGCTTACAATATCCGTATATGTAATCAAATTTTAAAAGACATACAAGACTTAGAAACACAAGAAAATCTCGTCAACACTTATCACCTCGGGAAAACAAATCATAGAGGGATCAATGAAACAATTTTGCATTTACAAAAAAAATATTTTTGGCCGAAAATGAAAGACACTGTAACACGTGTAATTAATAATTGCGATCATTGTCAAACAAATAAATACGACAGAACACCGCCAAAACCGTATTTAGAATTAACACCTACACCAAAAAGGCCTATGGAGGTCATTGCCATAGATATTTTTCATATTTTAGGAAAAAAATACCTTACATTCATAGACGAATTTACAAAATACGGACACGCTTTACCAGTTTCATCTAATTCTACTATCGTAATAAATGAAAAATTACTTCATTTTTTCACACACCATGGAATACCTCAAGTTATAAAATCAGATAACGCAGCTGAGTTCACCAATACACTTTTTAAAGAATTTCTTGACTTTTTTAATATTGCTCATCATTTAACTACACCAAAACACCATGAATCAAACTCCACAATTGAAAGGTTTCATTCGACATTAATAGAACATTGTCGTATTTTACAAGACAAGTTTCCAGCCTCACACCCAGAGCTCTACAACGATAAAATCGATTTTGCGATTATAGCATACAATTCATCAATACACTCTAGTACAGGTCATACACCATATGAATTACACTTCCCCCAAAACAATGAAATTTTTGAATGTATTAATATCAATAAACACTTTTTACAGAACTATGTAGATGAAATGAAAAACAAATTCTCATTACTTTATGAGAAATTGTATCATAAAATTCATAAAAATAATTAATAAATGATAAGTTCAAATACACATTTTTTACATTTATAAAGAATTAACTCATAAAAATGGAAAAACTATCACTGCACTTACAAAAAGAAACTAAATTAACCTAGAAGATAAAATTGAAAACAACATTCATATTTTGACATAATATCTGTTTTATCATACATAAAAAGTGATTGCACTTTCTTCATAGTTTTCTATGTATAAAATATTACCTTTCGAGGAAATAGATATACCAAAGGAATCAATAGATCAGACTGATTACAAAATTTTAACATCAAATATTTATAAATTCTTTTCAAATTGTGAAGACAATTTATTAATAAAAGGATAAAATCTTTTAACGTTACCACAAGGCTGATATATAAAAATCAACCAAATATATCATTTAAACAATGAAAATGAAAAAAAAAGAAATAAACAAAATTCCTGTTTTAATCCCGAATATACAAATTCCTGACAACTATGTCCTTACTACTTAAATATAAGTCCATTCAAATAAAAAAAAAATATATATATATGTATATGAAGTTTCCACTTTCGGTGGCATTATTTTAAATATTCATCATTCCCGCTTTATGTAGTAATAATTATTGGAACTTGTGTTGTAATTATACATGTAAAACGAACAACTCTTAGAAACAAATTTTGCACAACAAAGTAAGAATTGTTCGTTACCACAGACATAACTAAGTAAAAAAAAAAAAAAATGAAATGATAATAATTTCTTTTTCTCTATTGTTTAAAAGATTATCATTCCATGATAACTTTCTGACCTAAGGAGGGGGAAGTTACGTAACCATCCTATGATCCACCATATATATTATGTGGGATCCTCATATTAAGCATTCTTACATACGTGACTATCTTTTTGCAACCTCATGACTTCCCATGGGAAAGTGGTCACAGTGGCAAGCATGTTAATGTGATAAATAGGACTGACTTCTGCCTGTGAGGGAACAGATGGTAATCCGTGAGCTAAGATCAAGATTATTATCTATGTTCAACTAATAAAAATAAAGATTTTTGAAATCAACTAAAAAGTGTTTAATTATTTAAAACTACTCGAAACCACGTACATATAACTCGCGCACATTGTACATCAAAATTATAAAAATGAACTTGCCCGCAGAAAAAAGCATATAGGATATAAGAATAATATAAGCATATAAGAATATAGGTAGAAATCGCTGGCATACACTAGCGAACATGCCTTCGCCATATATCGTTGTAGTTGTTTTTCGGTTTACTGAACAGGGTAGAATACGGTAGAGATCATGTTTACACACACGTAGCGTCTACTCTCAATTCAGGCGTTTTATTATATCTTAATTCAGTGAGCTCTTCGCATGCAAATTAAAAATTGTTGCTATTCACACCAAAGAAGTATAACTTCTAATGCGCGTAAATAATTACACGCATTCGTTTTTTTAAAGTCAACTTCTACCGTGATGATGAGTTTTTGAGTCGATGGAATAAAAAAGCAATATGATTGGGATAGATTGAGAAAGAAAGAGAGAGAGGGCACAATCAACAACTTTTGGTTGACACTGTCATCTATGATTAAATAAGCAATAAGAAGTTTCACTTTTACTGTGTTTTTAAACTGTAAGGACAAGGGAACTATAATATTACAAAAAGGATTTTTTAGTTTTATATGCGTTTGTTTAACAGTTGAAAGTTTTCATTCGTTATTCACTTATCTTCACCAATCTCATTACACTTTACGCTGCTCTAAAGAATACGTATTATCTATGTATTGTCTTTTATTTCCACATAAGTTTTGGTTCTTCGAACACACTATAGCGACAATTTTACAGTTTCTTTAAACAAATGCAGTTTTTTTTACTGGTTTAAAAACTGAATTTATTTAAAGAAACTGTAAAATTGTCGCTATAGTGTGTTCGAAGAACCAAAACTTATGTGGAAATAAACGACAATACACAGATAATTATAAATTATTATGACAGTGGACAAAATCTATATATATATATATATATATATATATATATATATATATCAATAAAAAATATATAGAACAGTATAGCAAGTAATTTCATTTTGTTAATATTTAACTTAATATCATTATTCTGTAAGCGTGGATCGTAACTATAATTGGTTTATTAATGTCACGATCCACGATTTTATAAGCATTTATGAACCTAAATGAAATATTTTTTCATTGTATTAGAATCTTTTTATTAAAAACGTTACGATTTTATTTTTAAATTCTGTCATAATTATACGAAAAAAGCCTATAAAAAGACTAGAGTAACGTTCTCCCATGACCCTCACCGGAACTTGTTATTTTTGTCACTTTTTAACTTGTTAGTTTTAAATATTATTACCATCATGCAAAACCTCAAAATGGAAAAATAGATGTACATATATTGTTAATTTGAATTTAACGGGAAATGGAAATTTTTTAACGGGTTATTTTCAGAAATATCGCAAAAAGTGTTCAGAATTCAATTATTAATTTATGCACAAAACGTTCCGGCAATACAAAAATGTTTTATGTTGAAGTGGAATACAGGATAGGACAGAAATTATAAACACAAAATTCATAACACAGAACAAGCGTTTTATAAACGATATTCATCGATTGACCGAATTAAAATCTCCATTCACTTTATTTAAATAAATATTATTTCAAACTTAAAACCGTAAATTGGTAGTGATGACGTCACTAACTCTCTCGGTTGTTTTAATTTAAGTTGATACACTAATGTTTATTTTGTTTTATCTATGTTTTTATTTGTAGTTGGTTTTTCTCTTGTACCTAAATAAAAAAAAAAAAAAATGAAAAAGAAAGAAAATCAGATACCTACTACACTTCACAATACATTTTGGGCATTTTGAGTCCACATGTGGTAGTCTCCGTGCTGTCATTCATGGGATTATGATATCTTTTATAATAATGACAGCTCACAATAATTGAATTTATTAAAGTATGGACAACAAATGAATGCTGGACTTTGTTTTAAAGATAAAAAATGACAGTCGACTGTTTTTGTTTCGTCATTGTGTGTCAACACAGTCGTCGATCGTACTTACACATATAGGAACTAAATCTCTTTGTATCATATATACTCCTTGCACTCTTTTATTTTCGGCGGTTTAACGCACACAGAACAAATGAACGTGTGGTAGTGCGTGTGTTTTTCCTTTTTATATATGAGGATTTTTTTTAATTTTTTTTCTTTTGTTTATATATTATATAGAATGTTTTTTCTTGTTTGTTGAGAAAAAATATATAATTTTTTGTAGTTATAATATTATTATACACAATGTTAGGTCATTAATTTTGGTACATCTGTTAGATATGTTCGTAATTTTATCGTGTTATATTTGTCAAATAAAATGTGGTTTGTTTAGTTTTGTTTAAGACACTTTTGAGTGAAAATATTTTTTGCTCTCTTCTACCCTATAAAATTACTAATTTTCATGCTTGTATAGTGATAGTAAAACGACCCATTCAGCACTAGTGCGCAAAGTAATCTCAACTAACGAAAATTAGACAGTATGAAGCTGGTCTCCAGAAGCTTCGACTAAAATGACAGTGGGACGAAATCAATGCACCTTCTATCATTTGGAAACTATACAATACACTAGACGACTATATTTGCATGTATATTTAAAATTCGTTTTTAATCACGCCAAAGAAGTATAACTTCAAACGCGCGTACATACGCACATGCGCCGACTTTTTTTTTGTAAAAAACTGTTTCTTGAATACGTTAAATTCACAGTAGTTCGATTATAATAATTCTCACTTTAGAAATAATTTCAAGAAAATAATATGCACAATTTATGTTATGGTGGAAGTACTGGTACTAATACGGTGGAAGAACGAGTTTAATTTTGGTATATTAAGGGGGTCGTCTGGTGTGACAACTGTTTTTTTTCACGCTTTTTTGGGAATTTTTCGTGGCGAACAAATTAATGTATACTACCTTAATATTTTCATCATGTATTTATTGACATTTCACCAATCTTTCCAAATTTTTTCACGTTGAAATAAACAGTTGAACCGACTGTAGATCTCCGGGATGACGCCCATGTAAAAATAAAAGTCGGCTGACGGTTGCCACGATACGTATACTGTTCTGCTTATCTAAAATCAACAAATCAAATTGCGTCTTAATTGGTAGGCCTGTGACTACAGCCAGTACCAGAATTAAGTCGAAATATTGAAAACTTCATGTTTGGCGAACATTTGAAAACAAATTTACGATTTTCATCGTTTTTTTTACTATTCCAGCTTGAAGAATAAAAAAACTATTACAGTTATCACAACGATTTTGGTTCGGGCTAGAACTATAGATGTACTGAAGATACCATAAAAATTTCAACGCAATCGGATCATTAGTTTTTGAGATATCGTGGCAACCATTTTAAAAAATACAGTTTCGAGAAAAACGCGTTTGAAAAATCAAGTATGCGTAACAAAAAAAAGCATTTGACTCACGATCTACCTCTGTAACTTTCCAACGACTTCGAATTTCGAAAAACTCTTTCACAAACATAATCTGGAGATCCTAAAAAGGCGATTTAAGCAAAAAAAAATTTTTCGGTTTTTTTGACCCCTCACACCAGACGACCCCCTTAAATAATTGAAAATAACTGAAAATATATTTTAAAAAAAATATTCCTCTTTTGCTTTCAAGTTACAGACTTTGTTTTTATGTACTTAAATATAAAGTAGTCAGCTTGTATATGGAATACGTAGGTATGTACCTAAATACCGGATGTTTAGAAATTCGCGGACACGATCTAGTAAGATTTTTTTTACGACAAAAATTGAATAAAAAGGGGGAGTAGATAATTAGAGCTACGGCCACTGATCTGATCAAAAAATTGAAAATTGTCATGTTCAGACGTTTGACTTCGTCTATGTTCGCAGATGTACGGAGTATAGAAGAAATGTAGTATATATATATATATACATTTCTTCTATACTCCGTACACAATTATCATTACGTCTGAGATATATCTCAGACGTAATGATAATTGTGTGATTGTTAAATCTTGCTAATACACGTTTTTATATATTGTCGGATTTCACACTTTAATATACGTCCGAAATGTGTTAATTACTATTTAAGGTGTCATTTGAAAACCAAAATCTTGTTCAATTATCACTTAAATTTTTTAATGTGCTTTTATTAGTTTATTTAATATGTATACAATTAAAAAGGACTTTCTTAATATTAGTAGTTTAAAAAAACATACTTTTTTAAGTACACCCAGATCTAAATCCATCTGATTTTTTGTTGCATAATAGAAATTAATAATAATATAATAATAATAATGCGGTTAACGTCCGTTTCTCCACTTTATGTCATAACAGACGCCATTCGCACCATTACTATTTTCCATCTACCACACTTCCCGTTATTTTTCTACATTTTTAAAACTTCAACTTACGTAATAGCAATGGGCGAATGATGGATTTATAGGAAATTAGGATAAGGTAGCTAATTTTTGAACTAGGAGTTTGATAGGTAATCGGCCATGGCCTCAAATAAGGAACCTTCTCGAAATTTATCTGGAATTAATTGAGGGAAACCATGGAAAACCTCAATCAAGATGGCCGGTACAGGAATTACCGTTTCTCGGCGAGAGGCAGTAGGAAAAAGTCCCAGCCACATCTGCCCCCGCCGGAATTCGAACCCTGTATCTCCCGAATGCGAGTCTAGTGCTGTCACCACTATTCTACCCAGCTCGGTGCATAATAGAAATTAGAACACTGTCCTATATTTTTGAAACACCCGGAATATAAAAGTATTCGTAAATTGCAGAGATTTCCCCTCCTAAAGTTTTTATCTTTTTGGTCTTTGAAAAGACTTGGTTCTTTGAGTGCAGACTGAAAGAAATATTGTTTAGGTGACAGATTGTTTTCATTCAAACAGTTCACTGAAATGTAACAAGAAAAGAGTGTAATGTTCTTCAATAATTTTCTGTTAATGAAAATTCAACAAAAAATTTTAACAAAATATAACCTTTTAAAAATTTTTATTTGATGAGATTTATTGATCTGAAATACCGAACGAAAAATCAGTTTTACAATTCAATTAAAGCAAAAACCTTTTCTCTGAAAAAATGCTGTTATCACAAAAGTATTAAAATGTTTTTCTTTGCACGTGTAGAACCAAACGAAAGAAACATTTTTAGAATTCAATTAAAGCAGAAAACCTTTTCTCTGAAAATATTTTTTTATCACAAAAGTATTAAAATACCTTTCTTGGTACGTGTACAGATTGTTTAGAAATGACAGAAGTTATATAGCAATGATTTTAAAGTGTAGAATACATTTTTTTCATATGGTCAATTAAAAATTGGATGCCATTTTGTATTTTTGAACAGTTCATTTGTTTAATTTAGTTTGCTTAAGTTTGCTTCACCGTGTACATTTTAAAATATTTTTAATTACACTTTTCAATCATTACAAACGATATTTTACAATAGATGTGAAAAAGACCAATTAATCTTTGTTTTATTTCACCATCATTGTGTCAATAATTCGATTTGATTGAAACCATTAATAACAAATGATAGTACATAACAATCCATTGAAACAAAATAATGCAAGTTCAGTTTTATTTGTGTTCTAAATAGAGAATATAAATTCATCAAAAATTTTGTTGGATTAATAACCACTGCATCGAGATTTTTGAGTCTAAAATATTTTTTGATTGTACAACTAAAATATTGCTAACTGTAAAGTTCGTTTTACATGATGCTGGTGTTGCCGCTCGATTGGCTGCTTGTTTTCGCTGCTACATTCCAGGCATGACAAATACACCGTCACAGGCTGGATTTGTAAGCGATTTATTGGGCACGCTGAGAATTCGAAAGTCAACAAAATTGGACGAAAATGCGATTACAGCAGGAGTTGTTCATCGACGAATAGCAGCTATTGCGTTTTTATTACTTTATGACCTATATATTTTTAATTTATAAGCTAAAAACGTTTACTCATGTCGTCCACGTGACAAGATACAGTTTTTTAATTGGTTCTTGCTCAAAGCCAGCAGAGAACTAAGTACGAAAAATAGGTCCGGTTCTAATTCTGAAATCCAATTTGTGATTGCTAAAGTGACGTCATTTTTTGCAGCGACTTTCAGGCTATTGTAGTAACAATTTGCTACATTCTTTTTTCTTTGTCTAATGTGTTGTTAACATTGAAAAAACATAGCAATATTTATTTGCTAAACTCTTTAATCATTAACGTTTCGACACATATTGTGTCTAACTCAGGAACCTAAAATTAGCTAAACGTTCTTTTGTAACTATTTTAAGACGCTTATGACCCCTGTTGTCGAGAATCTATAATTTACAATATTTTTCATGTTTAAAACAATTTCGTAATGTTGGACTCTACTGTATGTCGTAATTTATTTTAAATAAATTATAAGATACTTACTGACTCAGGAGCAATTTTATTTTACATTACAAGGCTTCATCTTGTACAGAAGGTAATATAATAATAATATAAAAGATAATATTTCAAAATATATTTTTACAGAAAAATTTATGCAAATTTTGAAACGTTCTCATACTATATAACACTTTTCAGTACTATTCGTGGAATCTGTGGTTTTTATATACATATTTTTCTTTTTATCGAAAATAATTGAAAAAAATAAAATATAAAAGCCGTACACATAGTGCATATTAATTTTTATGTTTGTAAATTTTAGTGTAGTGACCTCATAAATATCTTATCAGTCAATTATTTTTATTGACAAATATGGCTAATTTAAAACCTTGATCAATTACTTAGGTATCCAATAGCACTCTCTATTTTTTCAGCGGATTTAAAGAGAGAGTATTTTTAATGTAATAAAGTATCAGGCTAACATGAACGTTTTCTGAAATATCTAGGATAAAGTTTTCGCATGGACACCCTATATAAGAGATTCATTTATATTATATGACCGGCCTCAACATTTTAAAATATTGTTGTTTCCTAAAAGAATTTTTCCAAGTTCAAATATGTTTTTAATATACCGTGACCTGAATTATAAAACAAGAGAATTTTTATTTGAAATGGAAATTCATTGACATTGATGCCACTGAAAATTTATTATAACGTGGGTAAAATTATGATTGATTGATTACTTACACTGCTACCGATACTTGTTGTCTAACTTTTCATATTGCGTGTAGAACCGACAAAACTGTTGCAAACTGGAGAGAAATTTCACTTTTTATTATAATATATTTTGTGTATTTTGTGCCATTGTTTAAAATTGTAAAGGATAGACACTTTCCATAGAGTCAAATCATCGATTCCAGCGTTACCTTAACGTTAGGACATCGGGACTCGAGCATTTATTGAAATTTTTCAAAAACTACAAATTCCAATATTTTTTTAATACAAGACATGAGACTTCACAGTGTATCAAAATTCAATTGTAAAAACAATTGAATTTTGATACACTGTGAAGTCTCATGTCTTGTATTAAAAAAATATTGGAATTTGTAGTTTTTGAAAAATTTCAATAAATGCACTACTTTTTTTCCCCCGTATTTTTCATTTCTTTATATATGTTATACGTCTCTTTGTTTTGTATTTTTTTGTTTATTTGATAGGTTTTTTAAAAATTATTGTCATGTCGTGTTGTATTATAAAATGAATTTTATAATACAACACGACATGACAACAATTTTTAAAAAACCTATCAAATAAACAAAAAAATACGAAACAAAGACACGTATAACATATATGAAGAAATGAAAAATACGGGAAAAAAAAAGTATCTGAAATGTAAAATCGTTTTCTTACAAATGTGGAGTCATTCGCATTCTCCGTGAACTGAATATTTTCCACGTTTTTAATGGGTTTAAAATAATATATAAAATTTAAAAAATTTATTATAGCCAAATAAAATTGTCGCGGGAAAAATCTAGTAGTATTGTTTAGAGAAGACATGGCATATATGAGCACAGGCGAGTTTTTGTGTTTGTCGATTTGCAACACAACAAAATCAAACTAACACGCGTCTTTCGTGCCGGACGAGTCCATATTCTACCACTGATAGTTCTCCCTACTACTTCTGCCACGCAGATCGGCTATCTTGCTGGTGGCTTCTCTGAACAATACTACTTTACCTAGGGATTTATCAAGTCAAGTGGCTTGACGTTCTTACAAACTAATTAGCTTGACTTGAAAATCAAGCGTTTTGAAAAGTCCCTACTTGACTTGATTTTATTGTCTATCGTTACTACTTGAATTGATTTTAACGAACCAATTATATAGAATCATTTTCGTAAGCTTATGTGCGCATTTATGTAGACAAAACGTGGAAATCCCCAAGTTAATTGATGAAACGACTTACTTGCGTTATAGGGCTAGATTTTTATTAGATGTTCGGCAGTTCAAATTTACGTGCTAAAAAATTATCATATGAATTTTTAAATGATAAAATTATAATAACAACTTATTAATCATTAATTAAAAATATGATAGGATAATAATTTAAAAAATATTCATGTTGACAATAATAACAGTAGCTGTTTAGCGTCTATAATTATTTTTTTTATGAAAAAATCAGATAGTTTTGAAAAATTACTTGATTTTTAAGATGTAACTACTTGACTTGATATCAAGTGAAATCAAGTACCTACCTTGAAAATTAAGTCAAACCGTGAATCCCTAACTCTACCGTAGTTTAGAAAACACTGACCTATATCTACAATATTTAACCAAAATTGTATTACCTAATTGTGTGAATTGAAAGTACGTAAAAGTTATTTTATAATACCAAATGGCGTTTAATCAATAAGACGTTATAAGCATTCACTGACATTTACATATAAAATGCATCTCTCGGAATTCAGAATATGGTAATACAAAACAGAAGAACAAATTCATAACTCTTCTGAATTTGCGTCGCACGAAACACACATACTTATACATTTTCGTATTACAGAACTGTCAATACGGCATATTGATAAAACAACACAATACGACGTGTCCTTAAGAATTCATTTGTTTTCCTGCATTGCAATTTCAATGAGCTTTCATCTGTGTAATTATACAGAGCTTAATGGAAACAGCATCTGCGACCCGATTCATGAAATCATGAGAAACTAATGCTGGGTTGCACAAAACATTGTCAAAAATTGGATTTGACAATGACCTTAGATTGTGATAATATAACTAGCGGTACCTGTGCGAATAATTCGCACTAAAATTCGTTTCTAATTTCTCACACTTTTTATAACTTTGTTCTTTTTGTTGTATTACATTACAAAGCTCAGTGACGGTTCAAGAAAATATTTTTCTAAAACTGTCATATAGAGGCGCAAGTATCGAAAACGTTGAGCTGAAGCGCCGCCATACGAAAAGTATTTATACGTGAATTTTGATTCAAAATTATACAAAAAAAATTTACCGGCCGTCAATCATGTTGACGTTGTTTCAAAGTTAGAACCGTCAGATGGCAGCATTGCTGTATATACTGAATAAATGTATAATTGTTATAATTAATTATTTTGCAAAAACAAAAGCAAAAACCCAGGTCGCAGTGCCGAAACCCTGCCGACAATATAGTGTATTGTGGCTTTACTACATGAACTTAAGTTTGTTTTTGGAAAAAATAAAAAAAAAAATTTAACCCCTTAATACACCTCTTACAATAATAATTTTATTAGTTGAAATATTGTTATCAACCCAACATCTGCACCAAATTAAATACGACCTTCAGTAAGTAAGTTCGTATACGTAAACTAGTGTTTTCATAAAATTTGTAAGTCCGGTTCTGTCAGGCCGATTTGCTAATAATTTTAGGAGCACTTTTTAATTGCTACTAAAGGGTTAAATTTCAATTTTGAAACGATTCTGAGAATTTTGTTGGTATTTTTGGGCCCAAAAACATTTTTCAACCCCTAAAAACCACTCTTAAAATGACCCGATTGGGCCCATTTTAAATAGGCTTCGTGCGGTGATAGATTCCAAAATGTACGCCAAATTTCGTTAAAATCAATTAACTCCTTCGAAAGTTATTGCCCGCACATATATATATATATATACGTATATAAATAATATATATATATATATATATATATATATATATATATATATATATATATATATATATATATATATATACAGGGTGTCTCACCGAACGTTGGCTAACATGGGTAACTTTGTTATTAGTGGAGATAGAAAGTCGGTTAAATGGGCAAAGTAGTGCAGAAAATTGGGCTCATTAACATCCCGTCGAAAAAACAATTAAATTTTGACACCCTATGAATTTATTCAGAAAATAGTGAAAATTGCCATTTATGAAAACTGGCCATAACTTTTTTATTTATGAAGATATTTGAAAATTTCATTAACCATTTTTTTATAACTTTTTAAGGTCTTTTCAGTGGCGTAGGTTTAATTTTTTTATTTCCACTACATAACGAGATATTGACATGAACTTTGGTTTTTCTTATGGACGGCATTTTTGATTTTCAGATATTCGAATTCTACTTATTTTTCTGAATAATTTGACATAGCATATCCTATATCTAAACCAATCAGAAGCTACAAAACTGACAAAAATAGTTTTTTGGCGTTATCAAAGTGTGCCGTGTAAAACAAAATTTGTTGAAACAAATACATATCGACAGGTTAACAATCTGTCGAGCGATCGCTACAGTTTTGCTAATTCATTTTGTTTGATTTACTCTCTAAGATGGCTCAAGCATTCTCAAATTTGGGGAAACAGGCTATTTTTGCGCATACATTCAGCGTAACAAAAATACCACGTGGGTTCAAGCAGAACACTTGAACCTTTATCCAGAAAGGCGACAGCCTTATTCAATAACTTTTAGGAACTTTTCTCCATTAATTTCAACGTTTGCTAAACCTAATTCTTCTTCACAGTGTTGAATGTTGCCTTTTTTCTTTAAAAATGAACCGTATACCTTTAAATTTCTATTTAAGTTCCTAAAAGTTATTGAATAAGGCTGTCGCTTTTCTGGATAAAGGTTCAAGTATTGTATTTGAGCCCACGTGGTATTTTTGTTACGCTGAAAGTATGCGCAAAAATAGCCTGTTTCTCCAAATTTGAGAATGCTTGAGCCATCTTAGAGAGTAAATCAAACAAAATGAATTAGCAAAACTGTAGCGATCGCTCGACAGATTGTTAACCTGTCGATATGTATTTGTTTCAACAAATTTCGTTTTACACGGCACACTTTGATAGCGCCAAAAAGCTATTTTTGTCAGTTTTGTAGCTTCTGATAGGTTTAGATATAGGATATGCTATGTCAAATTATTCAGAAAAATAAGTAGAATTCGAATATCTGAAAATCAAAAATGCCGTCGATAAGAAAAACCAAAGTTCATGTCAATATCTCATTATGTAGTGGAAATAAAAAAATTAAACCTACGCCACTGAAAAGACCTTAAAAAGTTACCAAAAAATGGTTAATGAAATTTTCAAATATCTTCATAAATAAAAAAGTTATGGCCAGTTTTCATAAATGGCAATTTTCACTATTTTCTGAATAAATTCATAGGGTGTCAAAATTCAATTGTTTTTTCGACGGGATGTTAATGAGCCCAATTTTCTGCACTACTTTGCCCATTTAACCGACTTTCTATCTCCACTAATAACAAAGTTACCCATGTTAGCCAACGTTCGGTGAGACACCCTGTATATATATATATAAACATTTTTAAAAATGGTGCCAAAGTGTTTAGAAGGTTATGAAACGGCGAGAAATTTTGGTCCGACCCCTAGGTCCCGCCATCCGACCAACGCCAATAGTGTATGTTGCCTATGGCAAATACACTAAAAAGCAAGTTTGCGAGGATCGTACGGTGAGGAAATAGGCCAAAATAGTGGCAGCTGTGTGGGGAGACGCGCATGAAGGCTGTATGTTTAACTGGAAGATAAACCAAACTGGCAACACGATTGTAAAGTTACGCTTCATTGAACTACATACACTTACTGGCAGTTCAACCGGTTGCTCTGCCATGGCAGCTCGGTGAGACATGACCTGAGAGTTATGCCATTTTTAAAGGAATTCTGTTTTACTATTTTGGAAAATTCTCCAGAATTTTTTTCTGCCAATTCATTGTGGAAATGATTGTTGTTTTATTTTTGACTTTCGTTTGGAATTTGTAAATTTGTAAATTCGCATGTACCCTACATTACTGGCTATGTATGTTCGTCTAAGTATGTATATAGATAAACGACTTATTAAATAATAATGAGTTCATGTTTTATTCAAAGATGTTAATAAAATATGTACATAATAAATACCTGTTATCAATATGTCATGTTAAGCATAGTAAGTAATATTAATATTTGTATTAAAATTATCTCAATGAAGAAAAGAAGAACCAAAGAGAAGAAAAAAATAAATTATTAATACAGTATAAAAAGTTTATTGGTATTATATTATTGCCGTGCAGAAAAAGAAGCGAACTTTAGTAATTAATAAATCATAAAAGTCAAGAATTTGACGTTTAAAACGTTTAAAACTAAAAATGTATTAAAAGTAACAAAAAAAGTTATATACTCAATTATATTAATGTTATATACTGTACACCCCTGGTGTAAAGTACTTATTTTATTGTATAATTTGTAGTTTAATTATTATGTAATTTATGTTTTAAATACCAATGATTTTGAGAATAAAGTTCAGTTGTTAAAGAAATGCGAGATCAATTATTTATTAAAACTTTAAATTGTGAATACGCAATATTGGCGACGAGGATACAAGAAGAAAGAAGATAGAATAAATGTCTGTATCAACACGTGACAGTGGAATAGCTGATGTTAACACTGAAAATAACAGTACAACTGCAGAAACAGTCTCCAAAATGTCACAGATTGGTAAATTAACGGAGTTTAATCCAAATTCACGAAATTGGGGCGACTACATTGAAAGATTTGAATTTTACTTGGAAGCAAACAAAATAACAGAAAATTCAATGAAAAAATGCACACTCTTAATGGCGGTTGGAGAAAAAACTTACGCAATAATAAAATCATTGTGTTCACCTCTACAACCTAAAGAGGTAGAATATGATGTAATTTTAAATGCATGTGCCAAGCATTTTTGCAAAACTGAAAATGAATTATTGGGTAGAGTTCGATTTCACAAAAGGGATCAGCAACCTGGCGAAACAATAAACGACTTTGTGCGTGAATTACGGAAACTAGCACAAGTCTGTAAATTTGGAAACGACAAAGATTCGTTACCGTTAAATATAATGCTACGTGATAGATTCGTAGCAGGGGTTAGAGATGAAGAGCTACAACGATACCTTTGCAGAAGACATGAAGAATCTCTGTCATCTACTAATAAAATTGGTCTTACACTAGATAAAGCTATAGAGCTAGCATCCAGCGTAGAATCGACTGAAATGCAGCAACGAATGCTTAAAAATGTTGATCCACGGGCTCTGAATAAAGTTTCAAGCACAGGAAGAAATAAAAATCTACAGCAACAAAATGGTTCTAACAGCGAGACAAAACCAAAATGTTACCGCTGTAACAAATCAAATCATCTAGCACCTAATTGCTACCATAAGGAACACAAATGCTCAAAGTGTTCGAAAATTGGACATTTGGAAAAGGCTTGCCGTAGTCAACCAGCCTCTCAACAAACAAAATCAACAAATTTAGTAGAACAAACAGACGCCGAAACAGACGAATCGGACAATTTCATTTTTCAAATTAAAAAGTTGACACAAGAAAAAAACGAATTTATTACTCAAATCGAAATTAATCATCAACCAATAGAATTTGAAGTGGACAATGGTGCGCATATGACAATAATTAACAAGAAAACCTTTTGCAAACCGTGGCCCTTGAAAAATCCAAACTGGGATTCATCTGAAGTTTCACTAGCAGCATATGGGAAACGACCAATTGATGTTCTTGGATTGGTGCAAGTGCACGTTAAATATCACAACTTTTCGGATATGTTACCGTTGGTTGTCGTCAATGAAGAATTAGGACCAAATTTATTAGGTCGTAACTGGTTTATACCTCTTGGAATTCAAATTACAGGCATCCAAAGCATTAGCAACTCCATTAAAACCACTACAATTTATGAAAATTTACTCAACATGTATCCTGTACTATTAAAAGAAGAAATGGACGGACACGTAGGAAATTCAATACATATTGAATTAAAAGACGATGCACGCCCAAAATTTTGCAAAGCGCGACGTGTTCCTTATGCTTTTCGCGAAGCCGCTACAGATGCAATAAATTACATGGTTAACCAAAAAATGCTTCGGCCAGTTAACCAATCAGAGTGGGCAACACCAGCTCATTTTGTTCAAAAATCTAATGGCGATGTACGCGTCGTAGGAGATTACAAAAACACAGTTAATCCTGCAATCAAAGAATCAAGAGTATGCACTACCTACCGTTGCTGAAGCTTTAAATACTTTAAACGGAGGGGCAATTTTCTCACAAATTGATCTGAAAAATGCATATAAACAGCTACGAGTCGATGATGATACTGCCAAATTACTAACGCTCAGTACTCATATGGGTCTGTTTGAAGTTTTACGACTACTGGATGGAGTTACTATAGCGCCAAGAATTTTCCAAAAATTCATGGATTCTAAGCTTCAAGGAATTCCTGGCATTCATATTTATTTCGACAACATAAAAATTTAAGGTAGTACCATGGAAGAACATGACAAACGACTTGAAGAAGTTCTTAAACGTTTGGCTGCAGCAAATCTTCGTATTAACAAAGAAAAATGTTCATTCGGAGTCAGTTCAATGGAATTTTTGGGTTATCGTATTGATAATTCCGGAATCAGACCTCTTACAAACAAAATTGAAGCAATAAAAAATATGCCCGCACCGAAAAATAAGCAAGTACTTCAAGTTTTCCTGGGTGGAATAAATTTTATGCAAAATTTATAAAAAATAAGGCAGAAATAGCTGAACCACTCCATAGACTTCTTGACGCTAAAGTACTCTGGAATTGGAATCATATCCATCAACAAGCGTTCGATCAACTGAAGAAAAAATTGATAGAAGCGCCAATTTTAACACATTTCGACGACAGTAAGCCAATTGTAATATGCGCCGATGCATCACCGTTTGGTATTGGAGCAGTCTTAGCAAATCTTCATGAAGATGGGCAAGAGCATCCAATAGCATACAAATCGCTAACTCTTACAAAAACACAACGAAACTATTCGCAAATAGATCGTGAAGCACTTGCTCTAGTCGAAGCTGTGAAAACTTTCCACGACTACATATCAGGACGAAAATGTATTTTAGTCACGGATCATAAGCCGCTGCTGGGAATTTTCGACTCAAAAAAGACGATGCCTGACATAATTTCTGCAAAACATAAACGCTACCGTCATATATTAAATGCATACGACTATACGTTAATATACAGACCAGCAAATCAGCATAAAAATGTCGATTTTCTCTCAAGGTTACCCTTAGAACAAGAGGTTGAGGATGAACCGATTTCAATACTGATGCTTGAGGGTATGACACGAAAACCAATCGAAGCTTCAGAAATTGCCGCTGAAACACAAAAAGATAAAATTCTTATTCAGATTTTAAAATGGACAAATAAGGGTTGGCCAAAGAAAGTACAACCTGAATTTAACTCTTACTGGCTAAAACGCAATGAAATTTTTATTCACAAATAATGTCTGCTGTGGGGAAATCGCGTCATAGTTCCTGAAAAACTACAAAATGAAATTTTGCACTGCTTACACGCCAATCATCCTGGGATAGTAGCTACAAAATCAATTGCTAGATCTCACGTTTGGTGGCCATCAATTGACAAGCAAATTGAAAATATTGTAAAAACTTGCGACGCATGCCAAGAAATTCGACATAATCCTCCGAGAGCACCGGTGCAAACTTGGGATCTACCGACAAAACCATGGATTCGGTTGCATATAGATTTCGCGGGACCGTTCCAGAAACAAAATTTCCTTATAGTTGTAGATGCTCACACGAAGTGGACTGAAGTTCGCAGAGTACCTTCAACGGACTCTGAACAAGTCATACTGGAATTTCGGCGTCTGTTTTCAACATTTGGAATCCCTCAAATGATTGTATCTGACAACGACACAACATTTAAGTCTAGAAAAATGCAAGAATTTTTAGACAGAAACGGTGTTCAATATGTTTACGTTTCACCATTTCACCCAGCTTCAAATGGTCAAGCTGAAAGAACCGTCCAAACAGTAAAAAATTGTTTACGAAAATTGCAAACAGGAGATTGGGAGTTAAAACTTACCAGACTACTTTTAAAACTGCATACCGTTCCTTCTGCAACAACGGGGAAAACTCCTGCCGAGCTGATGTTTGGGAGACAACTTCGTACAGCTATGGATAAAGTTTCACCTTTCGATAATCAGCGCCCAGAAATTACGATGGATGTTCCGACAGGAGCACGAAAATTGGAAATTGGAGACACTGTAAGAATGCGAAACTACAGGGCACAAGGTCCGCAATGGATACTCGCAGAAGTCACACGTATGACAGGTCCACTCTCCTATGAAGTTCGTGAGAAACAGCTTGGACTATATCATAAAAGACATATTGATCAGCTAGTAAAAGTACCGTCAATTCGACTTCAACCGGAACCAATAGGGGAGGAGATCAATGTTCCCGAAAATCCAGAAAACGAGACAAAACCGGAAAATGCTAGAAGAGAAAGACCGAAGCGCAAGTGCGTTGAAGGAAGAAAAAATTGCTACCGTTTGAGCCTTCCAGAAACCACCGTCGTCGAGGGCCTTCAATAAAAGAAAATAAATTTTATTTATAATTTAACTGAGGGGAGAGGTGTTATATACTGTACACCCCTGGTGTAAAGTACTTATTTTATTGTATAATTTGTAGTTTAATTATTATGTAATTTATGTTTTAAATACCAATGATTTTGAGAATAAAGTTCAGTTGTTAAAGAAATGCGAGATCAATTATTTATTAAAACTTTAAATTGTGAATACGCAATAATTAAAAACAATTCAGGTCAGCGTTATCTCCAAATATCTTTTTATTTTATTATTTTCGTCATAAATTTAAAATCAAATTTTCAAAGCAAAGTTTGGCCTGCCTTATTAGCTGTTAAAATTTAATCCAGATTTCAATCGTACTTTCGGGCTTTTGTTTAACAATACACAATAATATAATGTCAAACACAACAATGTCAAAAAATTTGTTTTAACAGTGACCTTAGTTATTAGTTTTTATAATGCAGGAGCAGTCTAATAGCGTTGTGAAACTATAGTTATGTAGAACATTAGATTGTACTCACACAAAAACAAATGATTGAGCTATATTGAGAAAGTTCGCTCTGAAAGCTAAATTTTTATCAAACTGCCTAGAAAAATGTTCTTTCGAAGTATTAATTGCGCAAAAAACTTTGAATAGATGTATACACAGTTTAAAAAAAATACTTTTAATCGTGCCATCATTTTTCAATTAGGATCGATTTGAAATTATACAATGATTTTCTTATGAAGAAACATGTGTAGTCACAATCTAAGGTCTTGACTCTTGGTCAAATAACATTTTCTGACAATATCTTCTGCAACCCAACGTAAGTTAGTTAATTCAACGACGTTCGCTAATCTGCTTCAGTAAACGAATCAATATTAATTGTATAAAAATAACACGTCTATTAATTTATACACAAAAAAAAATATTGGAAACATGAATTAATGTATGTTAAAAAAATAAAAAGAAACCCGGGTCGCAGTGCCAAAACCCATTAAACCCATTAAACATTGTTGCAGGTCTCTTTGCATACTCTCATATGGATTTTGAAGCTGATCGCGATACTGGACCTAAGGGGGATCCATCTTTAGCAGAAATGACCAGGAAGGCACTCAGCATTTTATTAAAAAATCCTAAAGGATTTTTTCTTTTTGTTGAAGGTGAGTTCGTTGTTTTATTAAGAGAAAAATAACATCGACAATTTTTGACAGAATTAACTGTTAAAATAGTCACGTGTCAATTTTTAGATGAGCCTGCATTCATATAATATGCATTGTACTAATAATATCATCAAAAAAAAAATTATTTTAACAACAAGTTTCGTAAATGAATTTAATAGAAATAGAAAGAAGTAACGAACGGTTGTCACTCAGTTTCCATTTATGCCACCATGAACACGATCTGCTATCTCATTTATCACGTTTGGACAAACCCAGGGCGATAAAAATGTAGGAGCGGCAAAATTCAAACACGACTTTTATCAATTCGAATTTCATAAATAATATTGCCATTGATTGAAAACAGAAATAAAAAACCCGGGTCGCAGTGCCAAAACCCTGCCGACAATATAGTGTATTTGCTTGTATAGGGCCGTGTGGTTTTATACTTTTATTATGTGAAATTAAGTTTGTTTTTGGGCAAAATAAAAAATTTAACCCCTTAATACACCCCTTAAAATAACATTTTTTTTCTTAATTGTAATATTATTATCAATCTAACGTCTACACCGAATTAAATACACCCTTCAGTAAATAAGTCACTATCTGCAAATTAGTGTTTTCAAAAAAATTTGTAAGTCCGGTCCTGTCGGGCCGATTTTATTAAAATTTTAGAGACACTTTTTAATTATTACTAAAGGGTCAAATGTCAATTTTGAAACGATTCTGAGAATTTTTTCGGTATTTTGGGGCCCAAAAACATTTTTCAACCCCTAAAAACTCCCCTTAAAATGCCCCGATTACGCCCATTTTAAATAGGCTTCTTGCGGTGATGGATTTCAACGCGTGGCCTAAATTTTGTTAAAATCAATTAACTCTTTCGAAAGTTATTGCCCGCACACACATATATATATATATATACATATATATATATATATACATATATATATATATATATACATATATATATATATATAAACATTTTCAAAAATGGTGCCAAAGTGTTTAGGAGGTTATGAAACGTCGAGAAATTTTGGTCCGACCCCTAGGTCCCGCCATCCGACCTATGCCAATAGTGTATGTTGCCATATGGCAAATACACTAATAAGTAATGGTAAAATCTCACACTCTCACGCGTCCTACGAGAATATTTTTTAGCTGGAATCATGACTCCTGTTTGGAATTTATGCTATTTATTATGCTATTGGGAACGTCTCGCCTATTAATATTGAATAGTGCACCTTATTCTATATATATATATATATATATATATATATATATATATATATATATATATATATATATATATATATATATATATATACAGGCTGTTCACGCGAGGAACAAAAGGCAAGTTTATTTCGGAAATGAAAAGACGCTTACAGAAACATGTTTCAGACAAAAGTTGTTAGGTTCGGGGTGCTTTTTATGCCCGAATTGTTTTCTTTAGGATATTTACTAACACTTTTATAAAGGGTTTCCTAGACCTAAATCTGGCATTTTCGTGTTTATTGCGACTTGAATGCGATATGGCGAAATTTCACCTTTTAAAAGAACTGTCGCAGTGTGCTGTGAAATATTTTTACCTAAACAGTTGAAAATAGTTACTTTAAAACTCATATCAACTAAACAAATTTATTTATTTTACAAAAGTAATATTTAAAAAAATAATTATGAAATCAACATAACAGAATAAAACTTAAAACAAGTACTCGAATTGTCGGCCTTCATTTTGAATACACAACTGTATTCTCTTTAATAAATTGTTTCTGACATTCTGAAGCATCTCAGCTGTGATACTTGCGAACGCAATACGTATTCTTTGCTTCATGTCATAAGGTGTTGTAGGAACTGTTGCATATACCAACTGCTTCACATAACCCCAAAGAAAAAAGTCCATAAGGGTCAGATCTGGTGACCTAGGGGGCCAAGCAACCGGAGCACCTCTTCCAATCCAACGTTGCTGAAATATTGTCGGTAAATAATTGCGTACTTGTCGATAGTAGTGTGGTGGTGCCTCATCTTGTTGAAACCACATTATGGCTCTAATATTAAGCGGTACTTCCTCTAGTAGCTGTGGTAACGATTCCTGCAGAAATTCCAGGTACATGTCTCCATTTAAATGTCCCTCAAAGAAAAACGGTCCAATCACCTTGTCACTAATGACACCCCCCCACACATTTATTGACCATATCTTTTGATTTGCAACTTTCCGCATCCAGTGCGGATTTTCAATAGCATAATAATGCATATTATGTCGGTTCACATTCCCGTTGTTTTTGAATGTTGCTTCATCAGTAAATAAAATGATATTTTCTAGATTAGGTGTATTGTTTTTTTCGTGATAAAACCAATCGCAAAAATTTATTCTGCGATGAAAATCTTCTTCGCGAAGTTCTTGCGTCAAATTGAAGTGGTAGGGATGAAATGTATGTTGGTTAATAATTTTATTTACCTTATCCAGAGAAATCCCAACTTCCCTACTTATAATTCGCTGGCTCGTAGTTGGATTTGCATTAATTGCAGCCAACACTATAATTTCATTTTCATCATTTTCTCTTCTGTTTCTTTTTTTCAAGACGACATTACCAGTAGCACGAAATCTGTCTAACGTTTTCTGAAAAACAGATCTATCGGGCTGACGACGATCTGCATATCTTTCGAGATATAAACGTACTGCCCGATCAACAACACATTTTACTTCTCCCAAAATTAAAATCATATCAGTGTATTCACTTACAGTAAAATGCATTTTGAGAATTCGTTTTTGTTTAAATTTTACCCTGGAAACACAAACTGAAATAAAAAAATAAGTACCTACTGCAAATCGAAATCTGTCACAATTAAACAAAATGACTATTTTCAACTGTTTAGGTAAAAATACTTCACAGCACACTGCGACAGTTCTTTTAAAAGGTGAAATTTCGCAATATCGCATTCAAGTCGCAATAAACACGAAAATACCAGATTTAGGTCTAGGAAACCCTTTATAAAAGTGTTAGTAAATATCCTAAAGAAAGCAATTCGGGCATAAAAAGCACCCCGTTGTATTTAACTTTCACAAGTTATACGCGATTTAAGTTAGATAAAAGAAGTACAATATTTTGAACACCCTGTATAGTAAATTATTTTTTTGAATACAAAAATTAATTTGCTCTTTCATTACCTATTGATCTCCAAAATATCAGTTTGATGAAGTTTTTCGTTTGGGCTATCTCGAATTTTAGGTAAAGGTCTGCATATGTCAAAAATTTCAAGAAAACTTGAATAACTCAAAAACTGCTAATCTTTCGAGCAACGCTTCTCTTACAGTTTCTATTTATAATTAGGTGCAGAATTCAAAAATCAAATAAAAATAGGGTGCTGCATTAAAGAAAACATAACTTTAGTCTGCCCCGCTTAAATAGGACAACCTGTATAGTTGAAAATATTTTCCAGCTGTAGAACAGATCGAACCTACTAACTTTTGTCTAAAACATGTTTCTGTAAGCGTCTTTATTTCCGAAATAAACTTGTCTTTGTTCCTCGCGTGAACACCCTGTTATATATATAAACAAATAATAATAATAATAAACAAATAATGTAAATATTCTTTCTGTTAATTGCAAACAAGAATTTAAAAAAACCCGGGTCGCAGTGCCAAAACCTTGCCGACAATATAGTGTATTTGCTTATACAAGCAGTGTGGCTTTATTATGCAAACTTAAGTTGGTTTTTGGGCAAAATAAAAAATTTGCCTCCTTAATGCACCCCTTAAAATAACATTTTTTTCTTAATGGCAATACTATTATCAATCGAACCTCTATACCAAATTATATACAAGTTTCAGTAAATAATTCACTATCTGCAAACTAGTGTTTCCATAAAATTTGTAAGTCCGGTCCTGTCGGGCCGATTTTATTAAAATTTTAGGGACGCTTTCTAATTACTACTAAAGGGTTAAATGTCAATTTTGAAACGATTCTGAGAATTTTTTCGGTATTTTGGGGACCAAGAACATTTTTCAACCCCTAAAAACTACCCTTAAATTGCCCCGATTACGCCCATTTTAAATAGGCTTCTTGCGGTGATGGATTTCAAAACTTGGGCCAAATTTCGTTAAAATCAATTACCTCTTTCGAAAGTTATTGCCTGCACACACATATATATACGTATATATATATATATATTATGACATGTTGAATATCTCACGATCCAACGACCCTAGGGACTCTACAGAGTCATTACTGGATACCCCTTGACGTCCTGAATCCGTAGAGCCCACTATTATGACTCTAGCATTTCTGGAAGCCTAAATATTGCAAAAAGAATCAAAAAGAAAACATGATCGTGTGTATGCGCTTTAGACCGCACCTTTGAATGTATAAGGCGTGCTTTACTGGTTCATAACTCGCAGCCGACGTCAACTGAGCGCGACTTTTTGCGAGAGAGAAGGCTTCATGCATTGTGTGCGTTAGAGAGAATTCGATGCGTGGTGTGAGATATTATAGGGCCTGACGATACGAGTCGACGACTTGCCGCTAAACCAGCGAAATATACACACCGATGTGTTGTTTTTAACTTTTAATACAGATATTTTATACATGGAATTTTAATATTTGAAAGGAAGCATATTTTTTTGTGGCGAATAGGGACTGTTGTTATGGATTCTGGATTATCGTTGTAGTGTATTTCTGGCGCTATCTCGTTTCCGTATTTCGTTGTCGTTCTTGTCGAATTTTTTCCTGGTTCGAGAGTCCCGTATTTCCCTGGAAATCCTGTCGTTTGTATTTTTTGATTGTTGCGTAGGATTTAGCTTCCCGTGAACAATAAAAGTGTATGTCTGGATTAGGTCTGATCTGTTGTTAGGGAGTGATACCGTGAAATCATTGCCCCATACCCCTTTTAGTAGTTGTCGTTTTCTTGGATTTGTAGTTCTGGAAGTTAGGGATAAGACGCTTAGGTTTTCCTGGAGTTAATTGTTTGAAGTTTGTGATATCGTCCATTATACCAGTGTGGCGCTCTTATTGAATATGATATCAGCTTAGGTTGGATTTGTTTCATATTCAGGATAGTGTTCCTACAGGTTCCGGGAATAAAGTTCCAGACTTCCCGAATAATCAAATTTTCATTTTGAACTAAACATTTTACTTTATCTGAACGGCAATTCTATGTGCATGCCCAGTAATAAAAATTTGTATTCGTTGGGCATTGATTGTAAATGCTAGGGTGTTCCCGAGGGATAACAGGAACACAAATTTGGTCTCGTTTTCGTGTTGTTACGACTTGTTTCGGTGTTCATACTGTTTGGTTTGATTGCACAGACGCTTATGTCCCGTTTGAAGTTTTAATTTTATTTTTTCGGTATTTCAATACATTTTGAGTATTTTCCGAGACGAAAATTTCATTGAGATACCGGGTGTCCTGTTTAAGATAAAATTCTGTTGAAACTGAACCGTCATTTTATAGTGAGTTTATTGTCATTGCATCTTCCGGGACAGGTCCCGTTGGTGTCTTCAGACCCATCTACAGGGTGTCCTTGTCAAGTCGGTCAATTATATGAAGTGACTACTAGCTGATTATTCAAGATCTTACCATCACTTTTGTTAGTAATCAGGATATCCAAAGACTCATATACCGGGTGTCTTATTTAAGTCGGACAATTGCTGTGAATTGACCCTCTATTGTAAACCCTCAATATTTTAGCACACCTGTCAGCCTATAGTGGCGTCACTACCGACATATACCGGGCGTCCTATTTAAGGAAGATTATTAATTCCCGGTGGATCAGCTGTGTATTGTTTTATATTAGTTACTACGGATAATAACTGTGGTGTACCGGACCTTTATACCGGGTGTTCGATAAAACTGAGTGTATGCACCCTCGTTTCGCTGGTTCTTTCTCAAGTCCAAATTTCTTTTAACGTGTTTCTCGAATGTTTTGTAAATTGTGTTGTGAATTTTAAACTAGTAAAGATCATCATTGACCTGCCCCGTTCTAAGCCTCCTAGTCTGGACTATCTAGGTGTGGCAGCTAACGATCTGAGTCTTGGCGCCCTGTTACCTCCTGTCGGTGGATACGTTAGCCCAATTACTATCTTGGACGTCGTGGTCAACTGGTTGGTCAAGTGTTTGTGTGTTTTCGTGTTAGGTGATAGGATTTTATTCAGTCTTCTGTAGGTTAGTGGTTTGGTAATCATTTCCGGGAATTCTAGTATCGTGTGTCGTCTGTACTGTGTTGTCTATTTGTCGAGTGGTAGGTGGTAGGATTTTTTAAGCCTTCATTAGGCTATTCCGTTTGGAATTATTTTCGGGAACTCAAATATTGTGTTATTCTTCTGTGTTGTGTTGTTTATTTGTCGAGTGGTAGGTGGTAGGATTTTTTAGCAGCCATAGTAGGCTGTTCCCCAAGTCATTGGTTGTTTGTCTAAAGTGTTCAGTTGGTTTGAATGTTCCCCATCAATGTTTTTGTTCGTACCACGACCCAGCATCCGCTGATCGCTAGCCGCGCATCTGATTAAATTCAGAAGTGAACTTCTTTCACTTGCTGTGGTACAAGGGTGATCTCTAGGCCCTGTGGCACTTCTCCAATCCCTTCTAATACCTCAGAACAGCTTGAGAAGGTTAAGGTCACAATATATATATATATATATATATACGTATATATATATACAGGATGAGTCAGACCACCCGTATCAGTCGTTTTTTCCGAAAACGGTTAGTCGTAGAGAGTTGTGTCAAAAATCTGTATCATAAAAGCCCTAATGAAGAATCGAATGGTAATATTTTTTTCCCCCGGAAAGGTCGGCTTCCCTATTAGTTTGCTCCAGAATGTTCAGAACTCCGGAATTTTAAATAGCACGATAGTTCGAAATTGGTATTATTGAAAAGATCTTTAAAAAATCAGCAAGTTTTGTAGGAAATTTTTTTTTGTTGCTGTCACCCCTGTTAAGTAATATTCGTTTGAAATTATTAAATTGAAATATGAAAATAACGAACTTAATTTTAAAAGTCGGCATTGAAAATCTAGTTACCTAATTAAACAATGTTACAAATGTTCATACTGTCTTCCATTTACTTCTAAACACTGCTGAGCTCTTCTAGATATGCTATGAGTAGCTCTAAGTCTTTCTTCAGTGTTTAATGATCGACATTGTCTAATTAGGTAACTAGATTTTCAATGCCGACTTTTAAAATTAAGTTCGTTATTATCACATCTCAATTTAATAATTTCATACGAATATTACTTAACAGGGGTGACAACAACAAAAAAAAATGTCCTACAAAACTTGCTTATTTTTTAAAGATCTTTTCAATAATACCACTTTCGACCTATCGTGCTATTTAAAATTCCGGAGTTCTGAACATTCTGGAGCAAACTAATAGGGAAGCTGACCTTTCCGGGCGAAAAAAATATTAGCATTCGATTCTTCATTAGGGCTTTTATGTTACAGATTTTTGACACAACTCTCTACGACTAACCGTTTTCGGAAAAAACGACTGATACGGGTGGTCTGACGCACCCTGTATACGTATATATATATATATATATATATATATATATATATATATATATATATATATACATATATATAAACATTTTAAAAAATGGTGCCAATGTGTTTGGTCCGACCCCTAGGTCCCGCCATCCGACCGATGCCAATAGTGTATGTTGCCATATGGCAAATACACTAAAAATGTGTTTATTTCAAACTGCTCAGCTTAGCCGCCATATGACTACATCAAGGGTACACTTGAGTCAGCTCACCACTTTTGCGCATTGATAATGTCTAAGAAAAGAGATGTATATACCAGTTATACTAAGAAACCATTCAACTACGACAGCCACTCAGCTCAAGTAGTCTACTGATGATGTATTTCCGTATCAAGATTATTCTATGTTTAAAATTACATTGAAAAATACAGTCATTTGGCATTTAAAAAAAAACAGTTTTATCTTTTACTTTTCAATTGCGATATCTCTCGAATGAATCAACCGATCAAGATGCAGATAGATAGATAGATAGTAGATTATAGACGCTCAACATCTAAAGTCCGATCAAGATGCGATTTACGGCATCCGACGCAGGTTTTTATGCACAAAAAGTTGTCTTGGTGCCAAAAACTAGTCCGATAAGAAATTCAGAAGTTATTTAAAAATAACATTTTTTGCAAATTTTGCGACAACGATATCTCCCGAATGAATCAACCGAACAAAATGCGGCTTACGTCATTCTACGTTGTTTTTGAGGGCAAGAGAGTAGTCTTACAGTTATTTCAAAAAAACATTTTTTTGAAAATTTCTCAAATTTTCTTTTTGAGATTGCTCAAAATCTACTGGCCCGAAATCTAAGTTTGGTGGAACCTTTTTGACTGGCGTGAACGGCGCTCTGATCAGTCAACCCGTTCAAAAGTTATGAGTATTTACATAGGCATCAAGACACTATCGTAAAAATAGCTTTCTAGGACGTGAAAATGTCGAGATCGAATGAAAACTCGATTTTCAAAATCGGGATGAAAACAATAACTTCCCAATTTTTGAAAATTAGCGGGAAGCTAAAAGTAAATAGGTTAGGCGAACCGCCAGATATTGTTTAACATCATCGCGTAGGATGACGCCACTTTTGCTTATTTACTTACGGTGTAGGTAGGAAAAAGGAGAAAAATAAAGGATAGTGATTTTTATAGTAAAATAAAAAATTTAATACATTCCAAGCTATTAAAATTCTCATAATAAAATTATAATTTATAAAAAACTTAGATTTCATTATTTAATTTACTGTTAGTTATCCGCTACATATTCTCGATCTGAAAAACGTTGCCCAAAGGACACCTTACCGAACTTAAATCAAGCAATGCTCCTTTTGCACGTAGTAACTCGGACGATTAATACATATAACGAAAACAAAATTGAGATTGTTGTCTATAAGTCGTAAAATATACTAACTTTATTTTTCACAATGGAAACAATTTTCTCTCTGCGACGTTTTGTATTCTGTTCCCCGGAGAAACGAAGTTATGACTGAAGTGGGTGCGATTCGTTATATTTTTTCATACTTCAGCCAGTTCAGTACAACTTTTCAATATGAAAAACGAAATTTTAAAAGAATTTTCTTATATTAATTTAAATATTTGTCATATCAAATTCCAGTTTTCAATGCCATTCGTTTATGGTTTGATTTTAATTTTCAATAATAATCTTTAAAAATGTGTTCCTAAAACGTAGCCCTCATTATGTTATAATTAGAATACAGTAAACTCTTTTTTATATTGCACTAGATGTGCAATTTCAAAGCAAATACTGTATTTCGATTTCTCCTACTTTGTGTACTTGTACGTAGTTTTACTTACACTAGTTTCGCTTTTAGGAACTACATAATTATACAACTAATTCCACAAAAAAATCAATAAAAACAAATTCAATTTAAATTAAATTTAATTAATTTAATTTATGTACCCACTAAGAAGGCTTACGAGTAGATATTATAGCTTTGCTTCAATGAACATTGTTATGCAAAATAGTGATTTAAACAGTAATGAAATTTCCATTGAAAATTCCATGTAAATATCTTGTAACTCGTGCTAACGTCTTCAATTAAAGTTTGCTAGTTGAGCAACTTGTATGAACCTTTCAGTCATCGTTTGAAACAAGTTTAATTGATTACTCACTGACGTTCAGATTGGAAACTTTAATTGCTCGTGACTTTTAAACAGTTGCATCTAAATTTCTCAGCAGTGAGTTTTATTTGTGCAAAAACGTTCAATTGCAACCAATTACGAAATTAGAAATTTCCGAGACGTTCGTATAGGTAATAATTTTTGAAAACAAAAGAACTAGTGATGGGATAAATAACAAACTATTATTTAGGAACTTTTACAAAAAGTTCTAAAAATAAACTTTCATCTGTTATTTGCTACATATTATTTGCGGATGAATATAAGCAGATAACTTACAATATTAAATAACGTGAGAAAGATACATTCAAAAGAAAATTTTATACGCAAATGTATATTTTTTAAAAGGTATTGCAGATTATAGACGCTGGACAGCTGAGATCATAAGAGTGCCATTTTAGGCAATCGTTGATGGAATTATGTACTTCATTATATGTGCGGAGTAACGAGTATCAGCCTTAGCACTGTAGAGTAAATGATAACTCATCCGCCGCGATAGTGAAAGATTCGAGTTTAAGTCCCTACAGTAATATTGTTTGAGCAATGATTTTTTCTAATATTGCATTGTAATTGTAGCAATGGGTGTTTTATAATATAATAACAAACAGCAAATATCTATTTGTATAGTAATTCAAATGTTAATTTGTTTTAACTGCTTACTTCATAAGGTGGCAGAATAGACCACGCTCACCACTACAACAACGCGTATCGAGCCCTCGACGAGACGCTTGCAATGGAAACAGCACTGTTGGCAGCTCTGGCGATTGTAGACCCGAGCGAAACTCTTGTCGTACTCACAGCGGATCACTCGCATGTCATGACACTTGGAGGACAAGCAACTCCTCGAGGACATCCTGTACTAGGTAATTTTATTTATTTATTTTTGACTTTGAATATTCCGTCTGGAGTACTACGTTAACTGTCCTCGATTCTGTGACACAGTATTTAACATATTATTCCAGGTTTATATAGTAAGGTGCTAATGTGAATGGCTTATCGCAACTAAGGAGTGACTTTTCAAAAGGGCTTGTTTCCATTTTTACTCTTTATGCCATTTTTAACGATACCACTTTTATAATGTCGACATATATACAAACTATAAAAACATTACAAAATAGGCTTAAATCCTATTGAAAAATTGAAGTGAAAATGTATGTTTCGTACAAAATGCCTTGTTTTCCTATCTATCTTATGTCATGGTGAATTCTTTATAAAGTGTGAAACAACACGACATATTTCTTGTACACATTTATAAAGTCGTTTATTATAAATGTCAATAATAAAATAGCTTATTTCCAATTATTTTTTTAATAAAAATGAATACATTACCGCTAAATTAAGTCAATTTATCAATTTTAAAGATTAAATGTAATTGAATTTTTCTGCGATTATTGAGCATATTTAGGGCTCCGTACATTCGATGAAAAAACAGAACTCTTATAGGATCACTCTCGTGTTTGGTTGTCTCCGAATCTACTGGACGAAAAAAGTTGTAATTCGGTAGGGTTAGAATTTAGATGACCCCAATCACGAAAGTATAGCGTAAATAATTCCGATTTTGTGAAGTACTTAGAAAATTAAAAAATATATTTTTTGACGTGCATCACGTTGATGTATTGAATCAAAAGGCTCGTTATGCGAAATATAAAATATTTTTTTATAATTTTAAAATGCATAATTTAAAAGATAATAAAGAAAATATACGAAAATCCTGCACAAAATAGGAAATATAGGGCCTCAACCATAGTTTACCACAGGGTCGGAGAACGGAGCTGCCGCGTCAGGTGCCAAGTTCCAAGGGGCGCCTCAGTGGTAAAGAAAAAGAAAAAAATATTTTTATCGCTTTTCGATATTTTGAGTGCAAACAAGGATGGCGTCATAGTTCAGGTGCCAAGTCTCAGGGGATACAAAGAAAAATTAAGGAAAAAAATTTTGTTTTCACTTTTCGATATTCTGATTGTGGTATATATTAGAGGCAAGCAAGAGGGGCGCCATAATCCATACGCCAAGTCCCAGAAAAAGGAAATAAATATTTTTCGTTTTTCGATATTTTTTTATTGTGGTATATATTAGGGGCGATAAAAGGGGGCATTAAGTCCCAGGGGACGCCTCTGTGGCAAAGAAAATATTATTTCGTTTTTCTATATTTTGATGGGCAAGCAAGGGGAGCGCTTTAATTGGATTTCGCTCCGTCTTAAAACTTACCTCGGGCCGGTACTGCTGTCACCGTACTTATATAAAACTTAATTTTTTCAGGTCCAGACAGTAAGGTATCTGACGTGGACGGTTTATCGTATTCGACCATTCTATACGGCAACGGTCCCGGGTACAGCGTGCCGCGCATAGTGCCGGCAAACACAACAGGTCCAGTGACGCCGCGAGAAAGTCGTAACGTGGTGCACGCATCGGCGGCGCCGCGTCAATGGGCGACGCACGGAGGCGAAGACGTTCCGGTCTATACCCTGGGACCGCACTCCAAAACTTTGTTCACCGGAATCTTTGATCAGAGTTATATACCACATGCTATAGCATACGCTTCTTGCATAGGAGAGCACGAACAGAGATGTTCCGGGGGTCCGGATAAACTGTCAATAACAAACGTAAGTATTTAAAAAACGTATGAGTCTCACCCACATAAGCTTACGGGGAAAGAGAAACTTCTTTAGAACTATGAACTCATCTGACTGATGCGTTATCCATTTTGCGTTACCAAGGTTTCTCTTATAATTGCCCTGCCGTTAGATCATTTCTCCTTTAATTTATCCCGCGTCTACCTCTCATAAAAAGTAGCGAGTTATCGGTTAAGACATTAAAAAAAAATGTTCACCGCCCCATACTGTATCCTATGGACCGATATAGCAATAAAACTGCGCATCTCATTGCTCACTTGAAACACAACAAAAGAGTCCATTAAAAATATTTCTGGGGTTCGAATGACGACTGTGACTAATTACCACGCGTTAACTATCGTACACCAATATAATTTATCTAATATCAATTTTCGCGTTAATAAAACCGCAGTTCATTGTATTCTTACGATTGCTGTTATCTCTAAACTGTTATCTGTCTTTTCCCCAAACCTAATCTTATCATTTCATGTCAGCGACATCTATTATCAAATTGATTATCTATTGGCAGTCATTCATAATAATCACTTCATATTGCAGGTTCGGACCTCAGCGGTCTGTTCCTGCAACTACTGTCAACAAGTGGCTCTTTTTCAAACATTAACTTTCTTTCCCTGTCATATAAACACTTGATAATAATATGATAATAGTCGCGAAACAATCCCCAAACTACAATCACAGGTAAAATGGCAGACAGCGACACCACACTTTCCGACGATCAATCATACTCAAACACATCTGAAACCAATGAAACAAACTCACCGAACAATAAATCAACACCACAACCACAATCTTACTCTAATGCAGTGAAAACTAATAATAATTTCCCTTATCCTCAAAAAAACCAAGGCATCATACTAAACTCCATCAATGGAATTCCTATTAAGGAATATATCTATGCAGTAGGTGAAATTGTCGGTCCAAAAAATATCCTAGCGGCATCTAGAATCTCTGGCGACCGAATCTGTATGTATTTAAGCAGTAAAAATGCAGTTGACAAATTTATTACAGACCATGAATATATTATCATCAATGATTTTAAAGTAAATGTAAGACGAGCTGTAAACCCAGCCAAAAAACTTATTATCTCTAATATAAATCTCATAATACCCAATGCCTCTCTTGAAAACCTACTTACAAAATTAAATCTAAAACTTCTCTTCCCTATATATCTCATGAAAGCTGGAATTCAGGATGAAAGATACGCACATATTGTCTGTTTTAGGCGATATGTATATATATCACCGGATGATACTATAGACATCCCTGATTCCATTATGATACCCCACGATGGCGACAATTATCGTATTTACCTAGCTATCGAAGATACAAAATGCCGAAACTGTCACCAAAGCGGACATATATCCACAAACTGTCCTCAACAACTGCGTGAAACTCGTAGTGAAGATGTCCAAAACAATACCAATTCCCTTAAACGTTCAGCCCCTCCCTCCACCCCAGAAATCACACCAGAAAGACTCGAACTAATTAGCGCAAATAATAACACTGAACCTGCTTCCCGTCGCGTCATGTTGAATTGAGCACTGTATTAGTAGCATCCACGTCCAGCGTTGCAAACCTACCTGAAACAAACAAAAAGATTACCAAAGACAACATAATAAAAATCAGTACAAAACCGGAAACTAAAAGACTGAAAACAAACATGCAAGATACCGCCATTCACCCGGTAGAAGTACCTACCTGTAACGAAAACTCAGACAACATTCCACACACAAGTGAATCAGCAAAAAACAAATCTGACAACCAATCACAATCACAAACCGAATTCACAAATGACTCTCTAATACCACTGGAACGGATATTTAAAGAAAACTTATACCCTATTTCATTTGAACCATTTAAAAAATTCCTAAGCAAAATCCAAAACGCAGATGACCCGCTAGAGTTTACTCGCAACTATACAGACAATATTGAAGGAGTCATTTCAATGCTTACTGAATTATATCCGGCACTCACTAGTCGCTCTGCGAAAATAAGATTTACTAAGGCCAGAAACAAACTAGAAAAATATCGAGCTGCAGAACACGAAACCCTCAAACACGCTTCAACTTCACCCATGATTCAATCACCGATAAACTCAGATGTAGAATAAAATGCTTTTAATTCAGTGGAACTTAAACGGATTCTTTAAAAGAACAAATGATCTTAAATTACTTTTAGCGGACCATAATCCGAAAATAATATGCCTACAAGAAACCAATTTAAAACTTACACAAACTACAAGTTATGCCAAATACAACATTTTCAGAAATGATCGCATAAATACCGACCATGCTAGCGGTGGCGTATTAACACTAATACATAACTCCCTTCACTCACAAAATGTTCCCCTTAACACAAATTTCGAAGCAGTAGCCACAACAGTCTTCCTTAAAAAGAAAATCACCATCTGCAACCTCTATCTTCCTAATAGTAGCACCATTACACCTACTGATCTCATCAACTTAACTAAGCAACTTCCATCTCCATTCACCATCCTAGGGGACTTTAACGCCCATAACATCCTTTGGGGTAAAAAGACAGATGCTAGAGGTAAAATTGTCGAAAACTTTATTGATTCTGCTAATTTAGTACTATTAAACGACGGTCAAGAAACTCACTTAAATTTTTCTTCTAACACAATGTCGTCAATCGACCTCACAATATGCCATCCCTCTATAACATCTACCCTGTCCTGGTCCGTTTTACCCTCTTTGTATGGTAGCGACCATTTCCCTATAGCAATTACCTTGCCTGAACCAATTTCCAAAAACTCCCTCCCTCCTAAATGGCGAATAGAACTCGCTGACTGGACAAAATATAAGCAATATATGCTCACTAGTAATTTCCAATTTGAAGAAAATGATGATATAAATAATATAGTAGATCACCTTACAAGTATTATAACTACAGCAGCCTTAAAATCTGTACCCCAAACCAATAGTGTATATAAAGCCTATCCAGTACCATGGTGGAATAAAAAGTGTGAAGTAGACACCAAAGAAAAAAGGTCAGCACTAAATAAATACAAACGTCACAGATCTATTGAAAACCTAATAGCTTTTAAAAAAGCAAGGTCCAAAGCTAGACGCACAATCAACGAAAGCAAGAAAAAATCCTGGACTACCTACGTCAGTGGCATCAATTCTTCCACCTCGATTAGAGAAGTCTGGAATAAAATAAATCGAATCAAAGGATCACACAATAGCTTCAATATCCCTGCAATCAAGTCAGAAGATACTATCATCACATCAACCCCCCAAATCGCTAATATTATCGCAGAAAACTTTTCCAGCAACTTTAGTAATATAAAATACCGCACTGACTTCCTCGCTAAAAAAGCAACGTCCGAAAATATCGAAATTGACTTTACGTCCGACAACTCTGAACTTTGTAATAAAAGTTTTACAGAAGATGAATTTAACTCAGCCCTACAAGATTGTAAAAATACAAGCCCAGGTCCCGACAACATTCTCAACGAATTTATTAAGAGACTACCACAACCAAACAAAACAACAATCTTAAAATTATTTAATCACATATGGGAAAACCACATATTTCCGGAACAATGGCAAGAAAATATAATCATTCCTCTCCTCAAACCAAATAAAAATAGTCTAGAAATGGATAGCTATAGGCCCATCGCATTATCCAGCTGTCTCTGCAAACTACTTGAAAAAATCGTCAACAGAAGACTCATATGGTATCTTGAACAAAAAAAACATATCATTCCTCAACAAACTGGGTTCAGGAAGAAACATAGCACAACAGATATGATTGTTAACCTAGAAACCAACATCTTGAATTCATTCGCCCAAAAAAAACACATGCTAGCAGTTTTCATCGACCTAGAAAAAGCTTATGACAGAGCATGGAGATACAACATTCTTCAAAACCTCAAATCCTGGAACATAAATGGTAACATCGCCTTTTTCATCAAAAACCTGCTCTCCAACAGAAAATTTCGCCTAAGAATAGGTACTACCTTCTCTGAATATTACAACCAAGAAAACGGAATACCGCAAGGATCTGTACTTAGTGTCACGCTATTCTTAATTGCAATAAATAACATCGCCGATAATATATTATCTCCCGTAAAAATTGGAATTTACGCCGATGATATAGTGCTCTACTGCAGCAATAAAAACCTAGCACCAATACAAAAATACCTCCAAAACGCACTAAATCACATCGAAAATTGGTCTGCTCAAACCGGCTTCCAATTTTCCGTAAAGAAAACCAAATGTATCCTTTTCACCAAATCATCTAAATTAATATTAAAACCCACACTCAAACTCCATGGTTCAGTGCTATCCTATGTTGATGAAATACGATTCCTAGGTGTCATTTTCGACCGCAAGCTGACATGGAAGAACCACATCATTAACTTAAGAAAAGAATGCATGCAAAAAATGAACCTACTAAAGACTGTCGCACACCAACACTGGGGAAGCGACTCTAAAGCTCTACTCCTGCTATTTCAAGCCTTTATCCGATGCAAAATCGAATACGCCTGCATAGCATATACAACAGCCAGTCCCAGCACCCTAAGAGCAATAGATACCATCTATAATATGGGACTACGTATAGCAACAGGAGCTCTTAAAACAACACCCCTAGATAGCCTGTATGTCATCTCAGGAGAGATGCCTCCAGCACTCAGAAGAGAAATGTTGTCCGTGAACTATCGAAACTCTGTCCGAGCGAATCCATATCACCTCAATTATGATATGATCACTAATCCTGAACTCAGATATACTTACCGCTCCAACAACAATTTGAAAAAAACACTTTCCATCAGAGCAGAAACAAGTGCCGAAGACCTCAGACTAACATATGATGCTGCCACAACAAACAGCGAAACATACCCCGCTCCATGGACAATAACCAAGCCAAAAATAATAACAACCCTGTCTAGCATGAAAAAGGACGAAACTCACCCCTTTGTTTATAAACAAAAACTCAATATGATACTTTCACAATATGCAGACTATCTACATATATATACAGATGGCACTAAATCGGATAATGGAGCTGCTAGCGCATATGTGATAAACAAAACGCCTCACCACTTCAAACTCAGTCAAGTCAACACCATCTTTACCGCTGAACTATGTGCCATTCAGTACAGTCTCGAGGAAGTTTCATCTATGAACAACAACGCAGTCATTCTTAGTGACTCTCTCAGCGCTCTCCAAAGCATTAAACAATTCTCTTCTGATAACCCAATAATCCAAAAAATCCGAGAACAACACCATTATCTAAGTAATAAAAATATTGACGTGGTTTTTATATGGATACCATCACATATAAACATTGAAGACAATGAACTGGCAGATGATGCAGCAAAAGCGGCCCTAATTATTGGGCAACTTCCTACTGATAATACCATAACAACCGCTGATCTTAAAAACTACACACGTATCACTTTCAGAAAAAAATGGCAAGACTTTTGGAACTACATCCCTAACAACGAATTAAAAGAAATCAAAAACAGCATCAACAAATGGGTCAGTCCGGTGCCTTTAACAAGAAGAGAAGAAATAGCCATCACCAGACTCAGAACAGGTCATACATTGGCAACACACACTTACCTCTTTAAGAAAGAAGATGCACCACTATGTGACACCTGTCACGTCCGTCTGACCGTCAGGCACCTGTTGGAAAACTGCACCAAATTGTTCATCCATAGTGTTAACTGCAATCTACCTGAAAACATCAAAGACATTTTAAATAATGAGGAACAGAATATCAAAAAGTCATTACATTCTTAAACTCAACTAAACTAATCAATAAGTTATAATACCTACCTTTTAGCCATATATATTATATAATACTTACCTAAGTATATACTTACCTGAATATTCATTATTTATATATCTATATATTTATTAATTATATTGTGCTCATGACTTCACAGTCGATGGACGCATATATTTGTTTTACGCTGTGTTATACAACTATTATTGTTTCTTTTTTGTGTAAGTATTCCTTTTTTCTAAATAAAAAAAAAATATTTCTCTGGGTTTGGATCGATTTCGTTAATACAGCACTTATCATTTTGAAGATAGTGACAGACAGACGGAATAACGAGAACCTCCCTCTTGGTGCGTAACGAAATTATACAACCGCAGGTGTAATATGAAATCGATGAGTGTACCTGAAAAAATTGAGTATTTGAATTAAAAAAAAACTACTCATTTTTTTATTTTTTAAATAATTTATCGTAAATAATATTGAAGAACGAAAAGAAAAAAAAATTAAGTCATAGGTAATTAGTAACAAATTAATTAAAATGTATAAAACTTCATAAGATATCACGTGACTACAAAATATGCCAGGAATGTTTGTGACGTCAAAATGATAAAAGTCGTGTATTTGAGTATGTTTTATTATACATGCTATCAAAGTAACCATGGCAACCAGGGCCATAAAAACATTTTGACGTCAGAGAGGTTTTTGGCGCGTTATCGGGTCTTAGCTTAAACATTATTTTTAAATTAAATATAACTTTTTAATTATGAAATTAAGCAAAATAATAAAAGTAGTTTTGCAATAAAACTTGTATGTGATTTTTCCATTTATGTAAAAAGAAAAATTCATTCAAAAATCCAATTATGCGACTTTCAAAATAAACACACTGTAAATACTTACCATTATTGACTATAGGAATAAAACAAATCTTTTTTTACAGGCATCTTGTGCGGCTTCTGAAGTCAACAGTATATCAGCACCTGGAGTACCTGTCGTTGTTGCCAGCAGTGTCATGGTTGACGACAGTAAAAGAAACAAATCATCGAGTGCCGAAATGAACTCTTCTACTTATCTTACGTCATTATTACTGACCAGCCTAGTGTTAATACGAATAAAATGGGCTACCGAAATAACATAATAGCAAGTTCATGTGGTAACCCGACATCAAAAGTAATTAATACTGAGTCAATAAAATTATTAGACAATATTTCTGTCATGGCCGACATCATAAACAATCAAATGCTGTGGTGAACACTTGAGTATTTTATGTAAGTTTCAAGTCGAAGAGGAGCACGGCGACAACACGGAATGTAAACCCCAGGAGAAGCAAGTTTCAAATCAAAAGCGTTCGCCACAGTACTAAATAATGTACACTGTGTCCCAGAGTTGATGCAACAATAAACATGGATGGAGGATTGGTGTTGTTCTTACGATGTTATTATTTTATTGTTCGTTTATTACACACTTCTTTCCGGATTCTAATCATGATGAATGTGCTCTAGCTAACCCAAAAAATATGTTGTGGGATTTCTGCGACACTGAGTACGTTTCTATAACCAGAGTATGAGTTGTTACACAGTGAATTTCAGAAATAATAAAAGGGAATTTTTGAATGACAAAATATGATACTCTGAATGAAAATGTGTCCTTGTGTATGATATAGTTAGCACTGTATTCACACACAATGCAACGCACAGCGCAACACGCACTATCTATAGGTTACAGTGTTAATCGGAGAGCTCACGACACCAGTTTCATGAAGTGTTTGATTCAGATTGAAATTTTATACAATAGTATACATAGGTAAGATATATAGGTAAATGAGTGTTTACTTGTCCTACCTGGGTACGCCTGGTACTGCGCATACAGAAAAGGTTTTAAAAAAATATACGCCAAAAAAGTGTTTGATTCAAAGGCCAAAAGTACTATTAGAATGCTGAGTTGATTTATTTTAGATAATTATATAAATGAGGCAGACACTTTTGGTGGGGTTAACATTAAATCAAAATACGCCAAAGTTGAGTTTTCAAAAATTAAAAATAAGTAATTGATACACGCTGAAGTTTTTATAGCAACTTCATTAGATATATTTAAAAATATTTGCAAAAAGCCAGACACTTTTTCCGGAGCTTAAGACTATTTTTGGGAAAGTGTTTTAAATCCTACATACGTTCCCAATAACTCTTAAACCCCGGAAAAAGTGTCTGGCTTTTCGCAAATATCTTTAAATATATCTATTGAAGTTGCTATAAAAACTTCAGTGTGTATCAATTACTTATTTTTCATTTTTGAAAATTCAACTTTGGCGTATTTTGGTTTAATGTTAACCCCACCAAAAGTGTCTATTTATTTATCTAAATTCAACTCAAGTTCTAAATAGTACTTTTTGGCTTTTGAATCAAACACTTTTTTTTGGTGCATATTTTTTTTAAACCTTTCCTGTATGCGCAGTACCAGGCGGATCCAGGTAGGACAAGCAAACACTCATATACCTATATATCTTACCTATGTATACTATTGTATAAAATTTCAATCTGAATCAAACACTTCATGAAACGGATGTCATCAGGTCTTGGACTATGTGTAAAAGCGGTGTAAATGAGTCATGCACCCGTCTGTACCAGCTTCAACTGCATAAAGAATAGGGATGTTGACTGTATTCAAATAAGAACATAATTTTAACGAAAAGTAGTAGTTTATATGATAGAAATACTAAAAAACACTATATTTTTCCTTATTTTTAAGGAATTTAATTAATATTTAATAAATAAAACCTAATAAAATCACTCTCAAATCACGTGACAACAGACACCAATCAGAGCGCATGACGTCATATGTTCAGCCGCTGTCAAAAAACTTCATTGTTTGGTTAATATTTAGAGCGTAATTTATTATTATTTGTTTATAGGAAACGTCAAATTACATGTAACTATAGCAACGACTACGAAACAACTTTTCATCACCTCAGTTTACTAACGTTTATGAGCACAGAATAGGCATCTATAGGATGGTGGTAGCTCCCGTGGAAACTTTTGAGCCTCCTTTGGTATGAACAGGTGACGTCACGCGACTAGTATTGGCGTTTTGGACCGAAATTTGAAACGGAATTTAAAATACATGATTTTTAAGGCTTGAGTTGTATTTAAATAAAAATAATAAATATTTGTGGCAATATTAGGTACTTATGCACGATTTAAAACATTTTCCCAAAAATAGTCAACATCCCTATTGCACCAAAAGCACAATGCAACATACTATGTGTATAGACCTACTTACAGAGAATTTATGCAAGAATATCAAAGAAGCGCGCACCGCTAAGTACCTGTAGTCGATTCTGAACTACTATTGGGTAAAAGTTTTTGTCTATCATCAAAATGATAATTTTCACCATTTTCGAGCATTTCAATGGATACGACCAAATTATTATTATCAGTGTTGTCTGAACTGATGAAACGATATTACATAATAATATATCAAATATTCTACGACTGCTGTTTTCCGGTTTGAAGTTTTATGGAATTAATGTTTTTTTTGCGATGTTCGTTACACCATTTTCGAAGTATCGGAGCCCCTTGAAATTATTTAATCTGTGGTCAAACTTAAAATGACGTGGTTTTTCTGTTTAAATAATAATTAATGCACTGGAAGCATGTTTTGTTCTCTGATGAACTCAAGGTAAACTTAAAATCACCAAATGGTCTGGGATGGATCTACATAGTGAATAGGGCTTAACCCTCAATCCCCAAGTGTTAAGAACCCACAAAAATTGGATTATCATCATAAATTTTTGATACTTTTTCATTAACAATGAGCACACAGGAAATACAATTCATATTAATGATTATTATCATCATCATGGATAAATTTTGACTACATTTTGGTAGAATTTTATAATATATTCTTGGGTCAAATTTGACAATGTTTTGAGGGAATTCTGACATTTTTTCGAATGAATTTTGGTAATTTTTTGGGCGAATCTGTAGTGCTTACCTATTATTGGATTATCATCATAAATTTTTGATACTTTTTCATTAACAATGAGCACACAGGAAATACAATTCATATTAATGATTATTATCATCATCATGGATAAATTTTGACTACATTTTGGTAGAATTTTATTATATATATTCTTGGGTCAAATTTGACAATGTTTTGAGGGAATTCTGACATTTTTTCGAATGAATTTTGGTAATTTTTTGGGCGAATCTGTAGTGCTTACCTATTATTTGTTTGATCAGATCAGCAAATTTCAACTCTGATTTTGATATTATTAAAAATAGCTCAGGTCGCTGTGTCAAACCCTGTCGACAATATGTGTATTTGCTAATATAGACAGTATAACTTCTTTCCTATTTGAATTTATGTTTTTTTTTTTGCCAAAAATTACTAGATTAAAACAAGCCGTGAGAGGGTTCGTAAATTACAACTCTACAAGTGCGATCCTTGAGGTTCACACGACCAACTTCCCAGTATGATCTTCACAAATTAGACCCGAGAAAAATTTTACAAAAATTCTAAAATAGCTGGAAAAATCAAAAGTGCCCACCCCGTTAAATTTTAGAATGATGTCACACAACTTACTGTATTCTACTTGTCATACCCTTTCATTTGTTTTTAAAGAAAAAAGTAATTCGCCATTTTGTTTGGTTGCCATTTTGTTTTGGCCGCCATTTTATTTTGATCGCCATATTGAATGCAAAATGACGACACACAGTTTACTGTATTCTACTATTCATACCCGTTCACTGAATACCAATATCGGGGGGTTATAAAGAAAAAAGTGATGCGCCATCTTGTTTTGGCCGCCATATTAGAAGTCACACTGCTTATTATATTCTACTTTCCATATCCTTTCATTTGGTACCCATGTGGAGGGGGTTGTAAGAAAATGGTAATCCGCCATTTTGTGGTGGTGGCCATATTGGACCAAAGTTAATGATAAATCTAATCAACTCTTAACAATGGTAATACGGGACGACTGGCACTATAACGAAGTCGGTATCATTTTTTATTCTCGAGATAATGGAGACGAAAAAAGTTACCGCGTACGTACGTACATTCACACACACGCACAACACAGACTTCTTCTCAAAATGTTGTTGCGATGCAATTTCCACTAAATTTTTTTTTTTAATTTTGAAAACCATAATTTTCATTACCGAACCGATTTCAATAACTTCCCTATGGACTGGGAAGTTAATAAAATCAGTAATGGTTGGTCTAGAATCTAGATCTTAGCAAACGGGAAAGCAGCTTATAAAATGATTCACTCGAACACCTACGAACTATTCACTTCAGACATAGTTTTCTGGTAGTTTTTAATGCGAAAAGGCAGAGGATCAAAATAAAATTATAACAATCAAGAGCGTACGTGAAGAGGATGGTAGGGGATAAAAGATAAAAGGTCAAGGTGCAACATTTTAAGAATTGTGTCTTTTTCATGTCTGCACAGCTCTTAACTCTTTGGTTAATTCTCTTATCATTTGTAGAGACGTAGGGTATTCGATTAATACACAGAAACTAATTTGGAATATAATTATGATATTTGTGAAGAATGAAGAAACTTGGTGTCAATGTTCCAACCAGAACTATATGGACAAGTTGATGTATGGTTGCTTATAATCGTTTAGGTATATGTAAATATTTTTAATACAAGTGATCAGTTTATAAGGCAACTTAAGGGTCATAACTAAACCCAAATGTTAGGTGGGGCACTAGAAATTTTTGGGAGGAAGCCAGAAAAAGTCTTAGATGCGGGGGCGATAGCAAGAGCTCGCAGGATGGGTGATCCTATTTTATTTTCTTAACACAAAAAACAAATAAAAATTGCGAAAGACGAGATGTCAGTATTTTTAAGTACGGAATTACCTCTATAATACCCCCCACCCCCCGTGGCTATGAGCAACTTTATATTGGACGCTGAAAGAAGATTGTTGTACTCTATATATGATACGTTTTTTTATCATTTTAATTTCTAAAAAAATGGATGAAATCTTCTTAAACTGCTATTTCACGCCGTGAGGTAAGATGGTGAGCTGCTTTCTAAATTAGGCGCTCTGGCAATTGAATTTTTCAGAACGATGAAACCTTCCTGTAAATATTTAGATTCTTCTTAACCCAATTTTCGATGGCGTCGACAGTTTAGTTGTATTTGCCACAGTACGATATATGGCAACATCCACTATAAGCGTCAATCAGATAAAAATTTTGTTGAGTATTTACTAGCCATGGGAAAACGACTTTTACTAAATTGCATAACAAACTGATCACGTGCACAATTTTGAAATTAAGACAATATTATAGATGAAGCGTTCTTCCACTGACTTGGCACGTTATCCTATGTTGTCAAGGTGACATCGTTTTTTTCGTCGCATCCGCGTTGTTTCAAGGAATACTATTCGGGATAATGCGATAGTACGAATAGATCAACAGATTTCGAATAGTCATTTGAAACTCGTTAAAATGTAGGTATTGAATCTTGTATACTTGCTGAATAATGCATGTCAATTCTGGCAATCCCTTGCGACCGAGGTACTCCATCCCAAAATATTTTGAAAAACATATTTTTTTTACAGATCTTCTGAACAAAAGAACAGTTGATTTATGTTATTTACAAAATATTTTTGGGATAGTAGACCTTAGGGGACTAACACAATTGTTCCGCAGGTAAACAAGATTGAATACCTACACTTTCAAGAGTTTTGAAACGACTACTCGAAATTTGTTGCCTCTTCCTCTAGAAGCTATGACCGCGACGACTAGTATCTCTTACATAAAACGGTGGTTGTCTTGGGTCTCCTATCTTTCTCTTTCTCCATAGGATGACGTCCCGAATCAGGAGAAAACGTTATGTCTGTTATTGTCCATAACAGTATTAAATTTAAGAAAATTTTAAAGAAGTGTTAAATATTTTCTTTTATTTATTGATTAAATATTCCGTGTATTCAAATTAATTTTGGAAATTTTGCTCTATTTTAATTTCATTTCGGTGTGAATGATGCTTCATTACTATTGAAAAAACTATGCTTTCTGGATTTTGCAAATCAATACTATAATATTCTGTAAAATCCTTTTTGGTAAATCTGTTTTTTAACAAGCTTTCGTCGGAAAACATTAAAATATTGTCATTGGAATTATACGTATGTGTGCAAAATTTAATCGTTCGGATGTCTGGAAGTGGATCAAAATTGGATGGCAACATTTGGCTGTAACCAGCGTTGCCAAATTCTTTTTTTGCCAAGTCGGGATTTTGGAACTTTTTGAGTGAAAAAAGCGGGATTCTTTCGTCGAAAGCAGGACATAGTAAAAAAACGTATATAATCAGAAGTTTTTAAATATTTATTTTTTTATTTGAGTTCAAATTACGTTTACGTGACAATAGATAGCAAAAATAGCCATAGAAAATGTATTTTATTAAAAATATGATATTTTAAATCAGATTTACCCTATCGTTAAATAGTTGAGTCTTATTCGTCTTCTGAATAAAAAAAAAAAAAAAAAAAAAAACAGAAACCAAAATCAAAAAAGTTTTATTCATTAGAAAAATATGGCGTTTCAAACAATAGTCTGAGGAGTGAGTGTTACAAATTGCAACATACAATAAGAGAATAATTAATTACGCACGGTCGAGTTATCCCCGAAAAGCGGGACTGAGCCTGTCCCGCGCGGGACATTTAATTTTGATTTTAAAATCGGGACATCCCGCCAAAATCGGGACGTCTGGCAACGCTGGCTGTAACCAACAAGTGAACTTAATTAGTGAACAGATTTATTCTGTCACTCATCTGACATAATTTTACCAACTTAGTTTTTACAGTCACACGAGTCATAAAAGCATTACGATCGAGATATAGACTGCACTTTTTATACGCAACTCCTATATATAAATAACTCATTTTCACTTTATAAATATACATTTATATATGTGAAAGTTCAGTGTTCGGCCATAATAACAATAATATTTTTATTCACATAAGCTAAATTATAGGTGTGACGCGTCAAAGTTACAAAATGTATCATTTTCATATTCAAAATTACATAAAACTTATTCCTAAGACATTACATATTAAAAAAATCCAATAGAGTGTAAAACGCGCTGATTATTTCATAGTTTAAATAGTAACTGACAGGGAAATTACTATTGGATTTTACTTTACGCATTAGTGTAAAATGGGTTTCTGTTATAGGGGGGTCACTCAAAAGAATATTGAGTATAGCTGTAGTGTGACAGACAGACGAACGGAAAAAACGGTTGGTCCCTATTCTCTAGGGGTTCAATTTTTTTTTCTTTTGAGGTAGGGAAAACAATCTGAAAAGCATAGTTTAAAAATTTTAATTTTGCAATGTTTTTAATGTGAATAAAAGCATATAAGTATATCCGAATTGATACCTATTGAAATTAATTCGAATAGAGAATGTACAAATAAAAAATAAAATTATGTACGGTACATTATTATTGTTTTATTACCCATATTCAAAACATCGCATACCCCGTACCCATATTTATCGAGATTCTATAATCTACATTTTACCAAAAATGACGATAAATTCCTTCAAACTTCACGATGATTACCAGTGCCGTTACTGTAAGTAGAAAAAGAAATCTTCGACCAATATTTTCTAACCTAAAACATTTTTTCCGAAAAAATTAAGATTTTAAATATTGAAGTGTGTCCATTAGATACACAGATCACCTCGCTAATGAATGACGTGAACTGGAAGACCGTTCGATACAGTGGCGTAGCTACCGAACTGCTAGGCGGTACAGTGTACCGGGGCCCTCAAGCTCAGGGGAGCCTTCGGCCTCCTGAGAGACGTTCGAAAACGTTATTTAAATATCCTAATCGAATAAAGACGTTTTCACTTTTGACTCCTGCAGTTCGGTTTACAAGTTGAAAAACGTGTTAATTTTTGGTACTGCGAGTTAAAATACGTGTCATAGCTTATTGGATTCGTAATCACCTCTAGAAAAATGTGTAAAAGTTTGAAAGGTATAAACAATTAAAGAACCTCAAAAAAGGAGTTCTAATTTTTTGCAAATAACTCGAAAACTATTAATGCTAATGAAACTAAAAATACGATTCCTAGAAAGGAGGAAATTTCCGAAAAAAAAAATACTTAAGTAGTTGTCGTGGTTAAGGCACACCGTCAGAAAATTCTTAATTTTTGTATACTTATTAAGGAGATGATAATACAATTATCCTGAAAATTTGAAGTCGATCGACCATATATAATCCGAGATAAATTCAATTAAAAATTGGATAACTAACATGGATTGTATACGATTTCTGTAGTTCTGAACCAGTTTCTTATTTATAAAAAAAGAACTAACTGTCAGAAACTTTCCAAAAACTGACAGTTTTTCAATGCATTTGTTATGAGTTTAAAAAATAAAATTAGAATTTTTTTTTGACCATCTAATTATTTATAAATAACGGTTTAAAGTTCAACAATTTATAGAAAGTATACATGCATATGAATAGTATGGGTTACGTTTCCACGAGTACAGTCTTGCGTACAAATTATGGATCACTTAGCTACAAGCTAGTATACTTTTGTGGCGCGTATAATCTGTAACTTTTTGACAATATTGTACCACGACAACTACCTTAATACTTTTTATTTATTTTGAAAATAGGACTGGAACAGGTATGGTCTAGTGGTTAGCGTACTGGCTTCTCGACCTAACTTTCGTGGGTTTGAATCCCACCTCTGCTCATGGATATTTTGTGATGTTGATTTATATTGACCCAGCTTCTTATATTTTCGATTTACTGGCCAAATACCACAAGGTTGTGCCACCAAAAGGGTATTCTCTATATATGTGGGCATATACAATTAATATTCTTAAAAAAAAAAAAATAGGACTCCAATTTCATTTTTGCAGCGAAGTCCTTGGTTACGTAGCTACGACACTGGTTCAATATTTTTATCAACCACACAATATCAATTGACAGTCCACTGGATGACGTCATCCCCTCAATAGTCAATACTATACAACGGAATGAAGTCACCTCTGTATCTAATAAACTATACGATCGTGATTTTGAAATGTTTTTGTTGAATACAGTGTAACATTAATATAACTAACCTCAATATCTAATTTTCTAAATCTAAGTTTCGATTGAAATTGACATCGGGAATAGGCGATATGAAGTGGAGAGATAGTTCCCCTCCCCTATTTGGCAAACAAAAAGTTTTTTTCTGATAGAAAATTTAACTGGCTCCCTCTCATTTGTTTGTTGAAATCCCGTCTATGGTTGCCAGAATTACAATATTCAAGTCATTTATAAAGATGAGATGCCAGAAATTAATTAATATTCAAGAATATTATGATTCATGCAATGCCTTAAAATGTCATGTGTGTTTTTTTATAATTCTATATTCAGTATAAATATCAAATACAGAGATAATCAAAAAACAAAATATGTAGTAACAATTTATAAAAAAATACCTAAACTAAGAATTACATATTAAAATTTTTTGTCTTATCAATAAACCATTGTGATAAAAATGAAAATTCTGATCATCCTCTGATTTTGCATACCGTTATCAAATTTCTGTTCAATGGATTGTAATCAAATTTCCATACAGTTGAAGGCTTCTCTTGAGATTCAGCTGTTTCTTGTACTGTAGTTCGAATAAAGCTGAGAAATGAATCCAAAAAGTATAGACAAACGTTTGGATCCCACAGTTCCTATAAAAAATAATAATACGAGTAATAATAATAATTTATTTGGTCAGGTTGAGATATCAATGCATCTATGTGACATGTCAAAGGAGAAAAGTACAAAATAAATAATAAATAAATAAATAATAATGCGTTTAACGTCCGTTTCTCGACTTTATATCATAAAAGACGCCATTCGCACCATTACTATTTTCCATTTACCACCTCCCGTTATTTGCTATTTTCTACATTTTTTTTTTCTAACTTCAACTTATATAATAGCAATGGGCGAATGAAGGAATTACAGGAAATTAGGATAAGTTAGGTAATTTTTGAACTAGGAGTTTGATAGGTAATCGGCCATGGCCTCAAATAAGGAACCATCCCGATATTTATCTGGAATTAATTGAGGGAAACCATGGAAAACCTCAATCAAGATGGCCGGTACAGGAATTACCGTTTCTCGGCGAGAGGCAGTAGGAAAAAGTCCCAGCCACATCTGCCCCCGCCGGGATTCGAACCCGGTACCTCCCGAATGCGACTCTAGTGCTGTACCACTACTCTACCCAGCTCGGTTGGAAAAGTACAAAATACGTACAATATAATACAACCAAGTAGAGCAACGTAAGAGGGGGATCGAGCTTATTTAAAAAGAATATGTTTGTTCAATATATTCCGAATAAAAACTGAGTAGACAGGCAGACAGACTGAGATCCGGCTAAGCTAAATTACGTCTATAGACGCGCATGGCGCATGATACATCGATGTTTGAAAAACATTGTTTTTCTGCATTCGATGTTTACGTCAATGCTTTTTTCTTCGATATATCGGTCAACATCAATTATAAAATTCGCATTTAATTGCTATTTTGTTCGGTATTAGAAATCAAATCAATAATTACTATCTAATCTTTTTAAATACTATTTAATTGAACTATTTTCATCCTGAGAATAAATTTAAAAATATTATAGGCATTCGGAAACAAATAATATTTCTACTCGTTATTGGATAATATTGGTGTTTTTGTTTCGATATTTTTACAACATTGAATTTGTTAATTGAGTGTATTGTTTAATGTTACATTGACGTTTTAAATATTTTCAGCAGCCCTAGTTACGACCTAATCAATATAATTTATATAATAATCAGTGTTTACTGTTTAGTAGGCATTTACTTTGGCATTTGACAGCAGATCAGCTACTTTCTTTAATGAACCGTGTTTACAATTCCTTGTTGGTCTCTGACACCGCACAATATGTCTGAAATAGCAACCATATAACACTGACACCACCATTTGATGTGCTTATATCTTCTAAGAGTGTGAACACGTCGGTACGAATCTGGATTCTGAATAGTTTTCATTTCGACAAATTGGAATTTCGGTAATGTTGCATCATCGACTTTTGTAATACTAGGGTCATGATATGCACCGTCCATTTCAGCTGCAAAAAAAAATGCGGAAGTGTCAGAAAAGAAATCTGCCTTTGGCACCGACACTTCAATTTTATCAGCTGAAATACGAAACAAATTAAATAAAAAATATTGGATACAAGTTGAATTATTTATTATGAAAAAAAAGATATACATTAAATAAAATACATTATGGAGAAGTATTTCAATTTTTTTTTCTTTGCTGACGCCGTTCCATAAACTATTTTGCGAAATTTGCTATTTTCAATGAAGTTTTTCAAGCAGTAAGAACGGACGTTAAAAAAATGCCGGATAATTCTCCCTTTCACATTGTAACATTCCGGAAAAAATATATCAATATTGTCCACTAAACATTTTCCCCAATTAGAATTTCCGTTTTAATTTCTTGTCGACGATTTTCAAATTGTGATTCTTCAAAATGTGTCTGTAAGAAAAATACGTTTAACTGTATTCTCAAAAAAAAAAAGAAAAAAAGCGGCTGTAAGTGCGGAGACAGGGAAAATTCGAATTGGGAAAATGTTTAGTGGACAATATTGATATATTTTTTCCGGAATGTTACAATGTGAAAGGGAGAATTATCCGGCATTTTTTTAACGTCCGTTCTTACTGCTTGAAAAACTTCATTGAAAATAGCAAATTTCGCAAAATAGTTTATGGAACGGCGTCAGCAAAGAAAAAAAAATTGAAATACTTCTCCATAATGTATTTTATTTAATGGATATATATTTTTTTATAATAAATAATTCAACTTGTATCCAATATTTTTAATTTAATTTGTTTCGTATTTCAGCTGATAAAATTGAAGTGTCGTTGCCAAAGGCAGATTTATTTTCTGACATTTCCGCATTTTTTTTTAATAGCCCGCAAAAAAAACAATAGTCATTACAATTAACAAATAATTCTTCTATTCTGTATAGTACAGTGATGAAAAATAAATAATTACCGCAATTTTTTCTGTCAACTTTTGTACAGCTGTCACATTGATATTCCCACTTTAAAGCACTTTTGCGTACGGGTAAACGCGTACAAACACCAGCAGGACCTTTAAAAAATCTTGACAAACATTCAAATCATTTTTCTTTTATGAAATATAATTTATCTGTTAACTATAGTCATATGTTGTCGTACTACGCGTGACAAGCAAGGACACAATATGGCGGATGAGAATAAGGCACTATAGATGTGAGTATTCTCATCCGCCATATTGTGTCCTTGCTTGTCACGCGTAGTACGACAACATATGACTAAAGTTAACAGATAAATTATATTTCATAAAAGAAAAATGATTTGAATGTTTGTCAAGATTTTTTAAAGGTCCTGCTGTTGTTTGTACGCGTTTACCCGTACGCAAAAGTGCTTTAAAGTGGAAATATCAATGTGACAACTGTACAGAAGTTGACAGAAAAAATTGCGGTAATTATTTATTTTTCATCACTGTACTATGCAGAATAGAAGAATTATTTGTTAATTGTAATGACTATTGTTTTTTTTGCGCGCTATTAAAAAAAATGCGGAAATGTCAGAAAAGAAATCTGCCTTTGGCAACGACACTTCAATTTTATCAGCTGAAATACGAAACAAATTAAATAATAAATATTGGATACATGTTGAATTATTTATTATAAAAAAAAAGATATACATTAAATAAAATACATTATGGAGAAGCATTTCAATTTTTTTTTCTTTGCTGACGCCGTTCCATAAACTATTTTGCGAAATTTGCTATTTTCAATGAAGTTTTTCAAACAGTAAGAACGGACGTTAAAAAAATGCCGGATAATTCTTCCTTTCACATTGTAACATTCCGAAAAAAATATATCAATATTGTCCACTAAACATTTTCCCAATTCGAATTTTCCCTGTCTCCGCACTTACAGCCGCATTTTTTTCTTTTTTGAGAATACAGTTAAACGTATTTTTCTTACAGACACATTTTGAAGAATCACAATTTGAAAATCGTCGACAGGATGGATGGAAGAAATTAAAACGGAAATTCTAATTGGGAAAATGTTTATTGGACAATATTGATATATTTTTTCCGGAATGTTACAATGTGAAAGGGAGAATTATCCGGCATTTTTTTAACGTCCGTTCTTACTGTTTGAAAAACTTCATTGAAAATAGCAAATTTGGCAAAATAGTTTATAGAACGGCGTCAGCAAAGAAAAAAAAAATTGAAATGCTTCTCCATAATGTATTTTATTTAATGTATATCTTTTTTTTTATAATAAATAATTCAACTTGTATCCAATATTTTTTATTTAATTTGTTTCGTATTTCAGCTGATAAAATTGAAGTGTCGTTGCCAAAGGCAGATTTCTTTTCTGACATTTCCGCATTTTTTTAATAGCCCGCAAGAAAAACAATAGTCATTACAATTAACAAATAATTCTTCTATTCTGCATAGTACAGTGATGAAAAATAAATAATTACCGCAATTTTTTCTGTCAACTTCTGTACAGTTGTCACATTGATATTCCCACTTTAAAGCACTTTTGCGTACGGGTAAACGCGAGTTATATGCACGTGGTTTCGAGTAGTTTTAAATAATTAAACACTTTTTAATTGATTTCAAAAATCTTTATTTTTATTAGTTGAACATAGATAATAATCTTGATCTTAGCTCACGGATTACCATCTGTTCCCTCACAGGCAGAAGTCAGTCCTATTTATCACATTAACATGCTTGCCACTGTGACCACTTTCCCATGGGAAGTCATGAGGTTGCAAAAAGATAGTCACGTATGTAAGAATGCTTAATATGAGGATCCCACATAATATATATGGTGGATCATAGGATGGTTACGTAACTTCCCCCTCCTTAGGTCAGAAAGTTATCATGGAATGATAATCTTTTAAACAATAGAGAAAAAAAAATTATTATCATTTCATTTTTTTTTTTTTTTTTACTTAGTTATGTCTGTGGTAACGAACAATTCTTACTTTGTTGTGCAAAATTTGTTTCTAAGAGTTGTTCGTTTTACATGTATAATTACAACACAAGTTCCAATAATTATTACTACATAAAGTGGGAATGATGAATATTTAAAATAATGCCACCGAAAGTGGAAACTTCATATACATATATATATTTTTTTTTTTTTATTTGAATGGACTTATATTTAAGTAGTAAGGACATAGTTGTCAGGAATTTGCATATTCGGGATTAAAACAGGAATTTTGTTTATTTCTTTTTTTTTCATTTTCATTGTTTAAATGATACATTTGGTTGATTTTTATATATGAGCCTTATGGTAACGTTAAAAGATTTTATCCTTTTATTAATAAATTGTCTTCACAATTTGAAAAGAATTTATAAATATATTTTGATGTTAAAATTTTGTAATCAGTCTGATTTATTGATTCCTTTGGTATATCTATTTCCTCGAAAGGCAATATTTTATACATAGAAAACTATGAAGAAAGTGCAATCACTTTTTATGTATGATAAAACAGATATTATGTCAAAATATGAATGTTGTTTTCAATTTTATCTTCTAGGTTAATTTAGTTTCTTTTTGTAAGTGCAGTGATAGTTTTTCCATTTTTATGAGTTAATTCTTTATAAATGTAAAAAATGTGTATTTGAACTTATCATTTATTAATTATTTTTATGAATTTTATGATACAATTTCTCATAAAGTAATGAGAATTTGTTTTTCATTTCATCTACATAGTTCTGTAAAAAGTGTTTATTGATATTAATACATTCAAAAATTTCATTGTTTTGGGGGAAGTGTAATTCATATGGTGTATGACCTGTACTAGAGTGTATTGATGAATTGTATGCTATAATCGCAAAATCGATTTTATCGTTGTAGAGCTCTGGGTGTGAGGCTGGAAACTTGTCTTGTAAAATACGACAATGTTCTATTAATGTCGAATGAAACCTTTCAATTGTGGAGTTTGATTCATGGTGTTTTGGTGTAGTTAAATAATGAGCAATATTAAAAAAGTCAAGAAATTCTTTAAAAAGTGTATTGGTGAACTCAGCTGCGTTATCTGATTTTATAACTTGAGGTATTCCATGGTGTGTGAAAAAATGAAGTAATTTTTCATTTATTACGATAGTAGAATTAGATGAAACTGGTAAAGCGTGTCCGTATTTTGTAAATTCGTCTATGAATGTAAGGTATTTTTTTCCTAAAATATGAAAAATATCTATGGCAATGACCTCCATAGGCCTTTTTGGTGTAGGTGTTAATTCTAAATACGGTTTTGGCGGTGTTCTGTCGTATTTATTTGTTTGACAATGATCGCAATTATTAATTACACGTGTTACAGTGTCTTTCATTTTCGGCCAAAAATATTTTTTTTGTAAATGCAAAATTGTTTCATTGATCCCTCTATGATTTGTTTTCCCGAGGTGATAAGTGTTGACGAGATTTTCTTGTGTTTCTAAGTCTTGTATGTCTTTTAAAATTTGATTACATATACGGATATTGTAAGCCTTGTAGCTAAAATGCTTTTGTAAAGTGTTTACAATTACCGGTATGTTATCATGAGATGTGTAAATTGCTGTAAGTTGCGTGGGTTTTATGTGCTGATTAAACAGTTTGACTAGGTCATGTTCATAATGTTGTTTTGCAATGAAGAATTTTAATCGACGTTTTTTCTTTTGATGCAGGTATTCTTCTTTATGGCTAGTTTTTAGGATATTCTTTGTTATAATTTCTACTTGATTGCAATAATAATTTAGTGGTTGTTCCGAATAGGGAATTTCTAAAATTGGGGATTCTGTATCAGAATGCACGGTTTCGTCCGAATCTAGACTTTTATTATGTTCAGGTAAATTAAGGTTTTGAGTAGAAGTACTCGGTTGTGGTTCTAAAAAATTTTCGGATATTTTTTCGTGGGGTGATTTAAGAATATCTAGGAGTTCTTGGTCGGACATGGTAGGTGAATCGTTGATATTCGGAAGGATAGAAACGTTGTCTTCCTCGATTTCATTTTCATCATCAGTGGTTGCGACATTTAAAGATGGAATGCGTGATAATGCATCGACATTACTGTTACGTTTACCCTTTTTGTAAATTATTTCATAATCGCTATAATCCATTAATTTTAGTCGCCATCTTGTAAGTCGAGAATTAGTATTTGGTTCTTTTAAGTTTTTTAAGTATGTAATTGGCTGATGGTCGGTAACAATTTTAAACGGTTTTCCGTAAATATATGGTCTAAATTTAGAAAGAGCCCAAATAATAGCCAGTAATTCTTTTTCTATTGTGGCATAGTTCTTTTCATGGTCATTCAGCGTTCTGCTAATATAAGCAATAGGTTTATCTTGACCAATTATGCCCTGTGAAAGTACTGCGCCAATAGCTGTATTACTAGCATCGGTAGTTACTATAAATGGTTTTTCGAAATTCGGAAAAGTTAAAATTGGTTCATTAATTAATAATTGTTTACATGTTTCAAATGATTCTATAAATTTTTCTGAATGGACGACTTTCGCATTTTTCTTTAAACAAGACGTTAAGGGGTGAGTCAATTTTGCTAGATTGGGTATAAAACGGCGGTAATAGCCTAACAGACCAAGAAATGATTTAATTTCCTTTTGCGTTTTGGGGATCGGATAATTGAAAATTGCGGAAATTTTTTCAGGATTGGGCTTAATGCCTTCAGGTGTAATAACATGTCCAAGGAAATTTACTGTCTTTCTTAAAAATTCAGTTTTGTCTAGTTGAATTTTTAAGTTTGCTTGCCTTAACCTTGTGAATAATTTACTAAGATGTACAATGTGTTCTTCTAGACTTGCCGAAAACACAATAATATCATCCATGTAAACTAGACAAAAGTGGTTTTGAATGCCTCTCAGTATGTTATCCATCACTCTTTGAAAAGTTGATGGAGCATTTTTGAGTCCAAATGGCATTCTTAAAAACTCGTAGTGACCATTGTCTGTTACAAATGCTGTTTTTTGTATGTCATTCGGGTCCATTTCAATTTGATGGAACCCTGATGCAAGATCTATTGTCGTAAAGTATTGTGCACGTCCTAGTTTGTCTAGAATGTCTTCGATGTTGGGAAGTGGATATTTGTCTGGTATTGTTTTGTCATTGAGTTTACGGTAGTCAATTACGAGTCTCATTTTTGTTAGACCAGAAGCGTCTTGTTTTTTTGGAACAAGAAGGACGGGACTTGACCATGGTGAGTAGCTAGGTCGGATAATGTTTTGATTGAGGAGTTTGGATATTTCATTTTGAACATCTATTTTATTTGCGTGTGGAATACGATAAGGTTTTTGATATATTGGAGATTCGTCGCTTGTTCTTATTTGATGTTTGACATTATTAGTGAAAGTGAGAGGACTATTACCGATATAAAACACATCCTTGAATTTGGTGCATAATTTTGTTATCATTTGTTTTTCATGAGATTGCAGGTGTTGTGTTCGGATGAGTTGTGCTATATCAATGTCATAAGAAGCGTGCTTCTTATTTGCCATGTGTATGCTGTAATTCTGTTTCAGTGGGATTGATTTCAAACGTGATGTTAATTGTACAAGATACGGAGTATTCCCATGATTAGTGAATTCAACTGTCGCCAATCCATTCTCAACAGATGTTAACATAGGCGTTGTTTTCATAGTGCCATTGTATTGACTATCTATAAATATGTCTCCGTTTTCATGTTCTACAGGAATTTTTACAACTTTTGAACTATTGGCTTGAACAATCGTTTCGAAAATAATTTGTTGCTTTTGTTTTTGAAAATGAATTATTGTTTCTGAATTGGTTGTTTTTAGAATATTTTTATTGTAATCAATTTGAGCATTAAGGTCACGCAGGGGTTGTGTACCAATTATTGCATCAAACTTGTTGAATTTTGGTATTATTAAAAAATTTATATTAGTGTTTGGTGAATTGAATTCAGGAAAACAGGGTATCGTTATTTGACCTTTGGCTGTTATTTTTCCTCCTGCTGTATCAATTGTGTTATTTGAGGGGGTTATATAATTTCGGAAAAAAGATTGTGCAGCCTTTTCTGTTATATATGAGGTAGATGCACCTGAATCTATTAGAATTTTTAAAGGGGGTTCATTTATTAATATATAAGGAAGCGAATGGGGATCGTGAGAGTTTTTTGAGTTGGTCTGTATAAAATTTAATCTAGTTGTAGGAAGTTCAACAAATTGGCACTGTTGTTCACTTCCGTTGTTTTGTCTAAAAAAATCAATTTGAGTATAGTCAGCGTTTGTAAATGAATCGTTATTGTCTATTGTTTCAAAGTTTGGTTCAACATTTTTGTGAATGTTTTCAGATTCAATCTCACTGTTAAGAATAGAATAGAGTTCATCGTGTATCATTGCTTTCAATGTTCGCATAGTTGGTGTTTTAGGATATTGATAAGAAATTTGAGTGGACATAGGTGTGGGGTTTGCTCTATATATAGGGGGCGGATGTTTTGGGGCAAATACGTTTGGTTTGTTATTTAGAATTGATACGCCTTGAGGCCTAATTTGATTTTGAAATTTTTCATAATTTTGTTTTGGTTGCCTAAAATGATGAGGGTTCTGATTTTGTGTAGGTTGAAACGTGTTTGGAAGCTTAGTGTAATTAATTCTTGAAAATTTTGGTGGATATTCGCCTATTGCTCTACTTTCCTCAATTATGAGAGTTTTTGCTTCAGCCATTGTTGTTGGTCGTCTGAATCTTAGCATAGTGCCCATAGGCTCTAAGGTATACATTATTAGGTTGTGTAAAGCTGTTTCAAGAGCAGATTTGTTTTTAAAAGCTTGTTCCTCATTGACGACAATTTTTGAACTATAAATACTAACTAATGCGACAAGATTTTCGTAATATTTTATGTATTTTTCTGTGTGTTTGGGACGTAATTGTTGAATTTCCGCTTTAAGTTGTAGTTCGGTTCGAGGGTCAGAAAATGTTTCTTGTAAAATTTTTTTAATGGAGATCCAGTCGTTTGCTAAATGTGCACGAATAGAATGTTTGGCATCTCCGTGTATTTTTGATAATATGCCATATAATAACTGTACGTTATTGTAAATTTCATCGGGTGTATTTTGCCCGGTGGCAGGTCTAGGAATTGCATGTTTTGCGACAATATAATCGATTAAATTTATGAATTCGTTGAGATCATCAGCGTTGGATCCATCTATTGATGGAACGAATTGGAAAGTGTCTTTACTAATTTGTGTGATTGACATTTTGATTTAGTTGATGGATAGGTTTTCAATTGTAAGGATTGAAGCTATATTATTTTCTGTGTCCAAGGTGGAAGTTAGGCCAGGATCGTCTTTTGCTGTTTAGCATTATTTCTGATTCTAATTCGTAGTTTTCTGAACTAATTAGTGATTTTATTGTCTGACAGACATGAAAACCAAAGACAAATCTTATAATCTAACTTACATTAAAATAATTGTAGTCTTCATGCTTCAATAAAATGTTTGTGAATGTTGATTTTGAAGGTGAGCTAGGTTTGTTGGCTGCTTGGCTTTCTTCTTTTTTGATTCTAGCTGCACGAGAGGGCTTACCGGCCTCTTTGGAACAGCAGTTTTTCTTTGTTTTTTAAAGATGATACAATATGTAGTATATTTATTTTAAATTAAATACGATATTTGCTGTATTTTATTTTACGATAGATATATTTATTATCTATTATAATATTCAATTTTTTGTTTAATGAGTGTAGGTTGCAACTTGAAGATCACTTTTTAAAAAATTTTCACTTGTTTTAAAAAGTTGTCTTGATAGCTTTTTATTATTAACAATTTTCGCTTGATTAATAATTTTGCTTCTTCAAGCCGGAAGACTGCGCCAGTTATATGCACGTGGTTTCGAGTAGTTTTCAAAAATCTTTATTTTTATTAGTTGAACATAGATAATAATCTTGATCTTAGCTCACGGATTACCATCTGTTCCCTCACAGGCAGAAGTCAGTCCTATTTATCACATTAACATGCTTGCCACTGTGACCACTTTCCCATGGGAAGTCATGAGGTTGCAAAAAGATAGTCACGTATGTAAGAATGCTTAATATGAGGATCCCACATAATATATATGGTGGATCATAGGATGGTTACGTAACTCGCGTACAAACAACAGCAGGACCTTTAAAAAATCTTGACAAACATTCAAATCATTTTTCTTTTATAGTCATATGTTGTCGTACTACGCGTGACAAGCAAGGACACAATATGGCGGATGAGAATACCTATATCTATAGAGCTCTAATGAGAATACTCACATCTATAGTGCCTTAATATAAGTCATTGTATTATTATTTACTCAATGGTTGAATCCAATAGAAGGCAGTGTTGCCACCTAGAGCAGCACTGCAATTCGCAAAACTGAAGAAATAAACCCTATTATACGAGGGCTTATCAATAAGTACTCGTGTTTGACGATTGTTATATTATTCGCGTTTAGTTTAATTTTAGCACAACAGCTTGTTCTTTTGTTGGGTAATTTATATTTAGGTACGTTTACGTATGAGGGCTGATCAATAAGTACCCGTGTTTGACGACAGCGTTGAGGGGTGAAATTGACTTTACCATCGTGTACTGCGGACATTATATCAACAATGGCATTGCTATACACACCCGAATATTCCCATGTCCTATTTCTTGTTTTTTTTTAAATTTAAAGAAGAGGAATTTCGGGAAATAACAGAGGGACTTCAAAAAGCGAAATGAAAACTGCGACTTGTACATTTTTACTGGCTGAGGCATTTATTGTACATATAATTTATTTTACTTATAATAATAATAATTAAATATAATTGATATTTAATAATAAAAATGTAATAACATAGCGTTTTTTATGTATAATAATTTATTTCATTAAGTTTAATGGTAATACAACCCCATACATATTCCGTGATCTGGTTATCCTTGTTTTTACATCCGAAAATTAAGTTGAAAAATATTCTGTACATTTTTATTTTTGAAATTTTTATGTAGCAAAAATACAGTAAGCACATTTTTTGTGAAGCAATTTTTTTTATTTGCATCCTTAAAAAAACTAACAATATGAAAAATGATTGAAATTCTGAAACAAAAGACTTCTTATTTGTTAATAATTTCTATTTCAAATAATATTGATTTTATTGTTTTACCATTTATAAAACACCTTGAACATAAGTTTAAATCAACAATAAAAAAATATAATATTAATTTAATATTTAGATCATATAATAAATTAAAATTACTTAATATTTTGGGCAAAGATAAATTAGAAAATTTCGATAAATCAAATATTGTATATAAAATTCCTTGTAAAGATTGCAAAAAAGTTTATGTAGGTCAATCAGGAAGAACACTTAGTACTAGAATAAAGGAACATATTAATGATGTTAATAAAGGCAAAGTGACATCTGCTTTATATTCACACACTGTCGATTTGAATCATTGTTTTGATTTTAATTATAATTCTGTTAAAATTTTAGATAATGAACAAAATTATTATAAACGGTCGGTTAGTGAAATGTTATATATTGAAAAATATGATTCTGTGAATAGGATGAGTGATACAAAGAATCTAAAATTGATATTTAAGGATTATATCCATAAATTATTACAATAATTGTTCTTTGTTTTAGGTTTTTTGTGTCACTCATTGTTTTAATATATGGCATTTCATTACCATAGATTATATAATTTTTATAAAAAAATTTAGTAACTGTTTTGTTTTTATATAAACAATTATAATTTATTTTATATTTTAATAAATTGAAAAGGACCAAAATTTGGTCGAAACGTTTTGTAAATAAAAAAATGTTTTGAACAGTAATCGCAAGTGGTTTCGTTTTATTTAATTTATTATTTAAACTTCTTATTTGTGTTTTTACAAAAATACGTTAATCTGAACACGATGCAATTTTTTTTGGTTCTCAACTTAATTTGCAGTTTTTAAATTTTTATGGGGATAATTATTATAAGAATAATTATATTTTTAATTTCACACATTCCAAATACTAAATTAATGATAATGTTAGACAGAATCATAATTATTTCCTTGCATCTTTTATTCTCATTATTCGATTATTTACTATTTTAAAAATAATAAATAATAATTATGTATAATATAATTATGTAATTTGACATGGGGTATGTGTTAATAATAACTCAAAATTAGGAAAAATCAAAAATGTTTTGCTAAAAAGCATTTCTAAAAAACGGGCCATTTTATTTTAATTTATTGCAAGAGGTAATGATTTAACAGCCGCAATAAAAGAACCATCTATGTTTTTGCCAAACGAAAAATAAAATAGACAACATCTGACAACCGGAAAGAAGTTAGCGCGGAAATTATTTTTTTCTTAATTATTGAAATATCAAAAAATTGCTCCTTAAATGCTCTATCAGAATCAGTAATTGCTCCATTTCTAAAATTATTAGTTTATTTATAATTAATTTTTAAAAAAATCTAATTACTGAAAACTTGATTTTACTATAGAATGAGAAATATTTACTTTTTATACAGTTTTTTTTTCTAAAAAAATTGCTCTCAATTTGCTCTATCAATTGCACAAAAAAATTATTTAACTTTGACAATTTTTATAGTAATTAACAGAAAAATAATGTTTGTATGGTAAACCTACTGCGCTGTGACGTCATCAATTGTCGCTGCAACTTATAAGGGCCATATTTACATGTATCAGCACTACAGTCATATTCATAGTCACATTAATGTTTATGTTTTCTACTTTAATTAATATTATTTATGGTATTATTATAAGTAAGGTTATTAATTATCAAGCAATCATGTGGCTTTGATAATACGAATAATAACAAATAATTATGATTCTATAATTTTTTTTTTATTAAGTCTTCAGGTTAAGATTGCAGGTTTGAAACATAATAATTTTTGTATAATATCGAATATATAACCTCTATTGTTATCCAAATATGCTGTTTTTAACTGAATGTTAATTAAAAAAAATTGTTTATTAGTAGTAAAATAATCCGTGATTAATGTTGACAATTGAATAACAAGAGAAAAAATGGAAGTAAGTACTATTTAATGCAGCCATTATCGTTAATTAATGCTTATTAGTGTATTTGCCATATGGCAACATACACTATTGGCATCGGTCGGATGGCGGGACCTAGGGGTCGGACCAAAATTTCTCGACGTTTCATAACCTCCTAAACACTTTGGCACCATTTTTGAAAATGTTTATATATATATATGTATATATGTGTACGGGCAATAACTTTCGAAGGAGTTAATTCATTTTAACGAAATTTGGCACACATGTAGGAATCCATCACCGCACGAAGCCTATTTAAAATAGGCCCAATCGGGTCATTCTAAGGGTGGTTTTTAGGGGTTGAAAAAAGTTTTTGGGCCCAAAAATACCGAAAAAATTCTCAGAATCGTTTCAAAATTGAAATTTACTCTTTTAGTAGCAATTAAAATGTGCTCCCAAAATTTGAAAAAAATCGGCCCGCCAGGACCGGATTTACAAATTTTATGAAAACACTAGTTTGCAGATAGTGAGTTATTTACTGAAAGGTATATTAATTTGGTGTAGACGTTCGATGATAGTAATCTTGCAATTAAGAAAAAAACTGTTAACTTAAGGGGTGTATTAAGGGGTTAAAGTTTTTATTTTGACCAAAAACAAACTTAAATTCATGTTATAAAATCAGACTGCCTGTATTAGCAAATACACTATATTGTCGGCAGGGTTTGGGCACTGCGTCCCGAGTTTTTTATTAAACCCATTAACGCCGAAGAATCGTGTTTTTTTTTCTCATTTTCAAGCTAGATTCTTATCATCGAAAAAAAATCATTTGCAAATAAAAAATATGTTCCCTTGTACTTTTGAGTGTCCCCTTTCCGAATCCGGAGTCAAAATTGAGTTTTGTCCATTAGAAAAAAAAATATGGCCGTTTTTAAACAAAAAAAACCGAAAAAATCGAAGACATTTTTTTTCAATATTTTTTTTCTCATTGAAGACGCGCGAGGACCCCCCCTTTTTCTTCAACCATGAGTGCACAAAATAGTTGTAGTTTAAGAATATATTTTTTTAATTTGTCGACATTGACATTTTCACCCCCAAAATGGCGCTTTTCATCCCTTCAGCAGGAAGACAATTTTCACTCTCGGTTCCCGACAAAAAAAATATTCAAATCTTAACGAAAATTGGTATCCCGGAGTTTTCAAGGTCGCTGATTACGATTCCGCCTTCAAAATTCGAAAATTCAAAATGGCGGATCCAATATGGCGAACCCAAATTTAAAAACTTATTTGAATCGGATGAAATGTGGCACTCGGGGGTTTTCGAGGTCCTTGATAACGAATCTGGCATCATCATTTCAAAATTCAAAATGGCGGATGCAATATGGCGGACACCTTCCCATTAACGTCCAGTTATTATCTAACGTTTATTGAAGAATTGACAACTTTATATAAATGTAAATAATAATCATTCAATTGATTCACATTTTATCATCATATATTATATTTTTCATGTGTCGAATAAAAATTGACGTTGCAGAGGCTGAGAAATCTCCGATTATCTTACATTTCATCTTGTTTTTGTTTATACGGGTCATCATTGAATATTATCCCTGATACAAATATATTTATTATCCATGAATATTTCTGTCTGCAAATAAGTTTTGTATATGCCTATCACATCTTTTTTCAATTTTGCATTCGCCATTTTGAATATTGAAATGATGATGCCAGATTCGTTATCAAGGACCTCGAAGACCTCCGAGTGCCACATTTCATCCGATTCAAATAAGTTTTTGAATTTGGGTCCGCCATATTGGAACCGCCATTTTGAATTTTTCAAATTTTGAGGGCAGATTTGTAATTAGCGACCTCGAAAACCCCCGAGTGCCACATTTCATCCGATTCAAATAAGTTTTTGAATTTGGGTTCGCCATATTGGATCCGCCATTTTGAATTTTCGAATTTTGAGGGCGGAATCGTAATCAGCGACCTTGAAAACCCCAGGATACCAATTTTCGTTAAGATTTGAATATTTTTTTTGTCGGGCACCGAGAGTGAAAATTGTCTTCCTGCTGAAGGGATGAAAAGCGCCATTTTGGGGGTGAAAATGTCAATGTCGACAAATTAAAAAAATATATTCTTGAACTACAACTATTTTGTGCACTCATGGTTGAAGAAAAAGGGGGGGTCCTCGCGCGTCTTCAATGAGAAAAAAAATATTGAAAAAAAAATGTCTTCGATTTTTTCGGTTTTTTTTGTTTAAAAACGGCCATATTTTTTTTTCTAATGGACAAAACTCAATTTTGACTCCGGATTCGGAAAGGGGACACTCAAAAGTACAAGGGAACATATTTTTTATTTGCAAATGATTTTTTTTCGATGATAAGAATCTAGCTTGAAAATGAGAAAAAAAAACACGATTCTTCGGCGTTAATGGGATCTTATGTATATTTATAATTATTTATGTGTTGAAGTGAAAAGTATAAAAATTTCAATGAGATTGAAATCAGCAAACATCCCACAAGTATTTTAATCTTTTTATCAATTAAATTATTTAACTAATTACTATTATAACAAATTAATCATTCAATTAATAATTTGTATAAAAATTAATTTATTAAAACACCTCAAAATTTTAAAATGTCTGCTCATTTCAGTATCATAAATTTTCATGTGTTTGTAAATAGATTTTAATGTTGATCTATAATTATTTTTCAGGAAGTAAATGTATGGACATACTGTCGAAATGGAGAGATTTCATCATATTATATTAAGCACTTATCAACGCAACAATGTTGACGCCAGTAATCGTTAATACACACTATGTTTACTATTAATCATTATCAAAGAATCAAATTAGTAATAAGTCTTTTTATAAAAAAAAATTATCCCAGCCAGTCTAGACTCGTTAAAGATAATGTATTATTGAAAAAAAAAATTAAGAGTGTCTGTCCCAAATCATAATCCTCTATTTGTTAGCGATTTGTTGTCCTTTGTTCAGTTGAAGCTTAAAGATCTAGTAATGACTCATCAATATAGTAAATACTCCGCCTATTCAAAACAATAGATAGTCTAATCCGATTAACCAAACTAATTTACAGCAGCCTTACTAACAGTAACCGTCTTCTAGACCTGCAATTTTGAAAAAGTGTTTATAATTGTAGTCTGTGCTTTTATATATATATACATATATATATATATATATATATATATATACACCTATATATATGTACATATTTAAATGGACTTAATTCATTAAAAGACAGTATTAATCAAGAATTTTAATTAATTTTAATTAAAGTAGAAAACAAAAACATTAAGGTGACTATGAATATGACTGTAGTGCTGATACATGTAAATATGGCCCTTATAAGTTGCAGCGACAATTGATGACGTCACAGCGCAGTAGGTTTACCATACAAACATTATTTTTCTGTTAATTACTATAAAAATTGTCAAAGTTAAACAATTTTTTTGTGCAATTGATAGAGCAAATTGAGAGCAATTTTTTTAGCAAAAAAAATTGTATAAAAAGTGAATATTTCTCATTCTATAGTAAAATCAAGTTTTCAGTAATTAGATTTTTTAAAAAATTAATTATAAATAAACTAATATTTTTAGAAATGGAGCAATTACTGATTCTGATAGAGCATTTAAGGAGCAATTTTTTGATATTTCAATAATTAAGAAAAAAATAATTTCCGCGCGAACTTCTTTCCGGTCATCTGACAACAGTGTAATTTCTAAAATGCTTTTTCATATTTTTGAACATTTTTTTAGTGTATTTGCCATATGGCAACATACACTATTGGCGTGGGTCGGATGGCGGGACCTAGGGGTCGGACCAAAATTTCTCGACGTTTCATAACCTCCTAAACACTTTGGCACCATTTTTAAAAATGTTTATATATATATGTATATATATATACAGGGTCTCATCGAACGTTGGCTAACATGGGTAACTTTGTTATTAGTGGAGATAGAAAGTCGGTTAAATGGGCAAAGTAGTGCAGAAAATTGGGCTCATTAACATCCCGTCGAAAAAACAATTGAATTTTGACACCCTATGAATTTATTCAGAAAATAGTGAAAATTGCCATTTATGAAAACTGGCCATAACTTTTTTATTTATGAAGATATTTGAAAATTTAATTAACCATTTTTTGATGACTTTTTAAGGTCTTTTCAGTGGAGTAGGTTTAATTTTTTTATTTCCACTACATAATGAGATATTGACATGAACTTTGGTTTTTCTTATGGACGGCATTTTTGATTTTCAGATATTCGAATTCTACTTATTTTTCTGAATAATTTGATATAGCACATCCTATATCTAAACCAATCAGAAGCTACAAAACTGACAAAAATAGCTTTTTGGCGTTATCAAAGTGTGCCGTGTAAAACTAAATTTGTTGAAACAAATACATATCGACAGGTTAACAATCTGTCGAGCGATCGTTACAGTTTTGCTAATTCATTTTGTTTGATTTACTCTCTAAGATGGCTCAAGCATTCTCAAATTTGGAGAAATAGGCTATTTTTGCGCATACATTCAGCGTAACAAAAATACCACGTGGGCTCAAGAACAATACTTGAACCTTTATCCAGAAAGGCGACAGCCTTATTCAATAACTTTTAGAAACTTTTCTCCATTAATTTCAACGTTTGCTTAACCTAATTCTTCTTCACAGTGTTGAATGTTGCCTTTTTTCTTTGAAAATGAACCGTATACCTTTAAATTTCTATTTAAGTTCCTAAAAGTTATTGAATAAGGCTGTCGCCTTTCTGGATAAAGGTTCAAGTATTGTTCTTGAGCCCACGTGGTATTTTTGTTACGCTGAATGTATGCGCAAAAATAGCCTGTTTCTCCAAATTTGAGAATGCTTGAGCCATCTTAGAGAGTAAATCAAACAAAATGAATTAGCAAAACTGTAACGATCGCTCGACAGATTGTTAACCTGTCGATATGTATTTGTTTCAACAAATTTAGTTTTACACGGCACACTTTGATAACGCCAAAAAGCTATTTTTGTCAGTTTTGTAGCTTCTGATTGGTTTAAATATAGGATATGCTATGTCAAATTATTCAGAAAAATAAGTAGAATTCGAATATCTGAAAATCAAAAATGCCGTCCAAAGAAAAACCAAAGTTCATGTCAATATCTCATTATGTAGTGGAAATAAAAAAATTAAACCTACGCCACTGAAAAGACCTTAAAAAGTTATTAAAAAATGGTTAATAAAATTTTCAAATATCTTCATAAATAAAAAAGTTATGGCCAGTTTTCTTAAATGGCAATTTTCACTATTTTCTGAATAAATTCATAGGGTGTCAAAATTCAATTGTTTTTTCGACGGGATGTTAATGAGCCCAATTTTCTGCACTACTTTGCCCATTTAACCGACTTTCTATCTCCACTAATAACAAAGTTACCCATGTTAGCCAACGTTCGGTGAGACACCCTGTATATATATATATATATATATATATATATATATATATATATATGTATGTGCGGGCAATAACTTTCGAAGGAGTTAATTCATTTTAACGAAATTTGACATGCATGTTGGAATTCATCACCGCACGAAGCCTATTTAAAATGGGCCCAATCGGGTCATTTTAAGGGTAGTTTTTAGGGGTTGAAAAAAGTTTTTGGGCCCAAAAATACCGAAAAAATTCTCAGAATCGTTTCAAAATTGAAATTTAATCCTTTAGTAGCAATTAAAAAGTGCTCCTAAAATTATAAGCAAATCGGCCCGATAGGACCGGACTTACAAAATTTATGAAAACACTAGTTTGCGTATACGAATTTACTTACTGAAGGTCGTATTTAATTTGGTGCAGATGTTGGATTGATAACAATATTTAAACTAATAAAATTATTATTGTAAGGGGTGTATTAAGGGGTTCAATTTTTTTTTATTTTGTCCAAAAACAAACTTAATTTCATTTAATAAAGCCACAATACCTGTATTAGCAAATGCACTATATTGTCGGCAGGGTTTTGGCACTGCGACCCGGGTTTTTTAATACTTCCATTTACGCCTACGCTATGGGTACTTTTGTTATGTAAATCCACATAATATTTTTATCTGATTTTTAAAATTCCGGTGTATACGTTACCTGAACAAATGAGTAAATAATATCTTTTGTTTTTCAACAATTCAGTTGTTCTGTTCGTGCGCTGTTTACGGAAGATACGTGTAAGTACACACAAATTAACAAATGGTTAACAAAATTGATCTTATTTTCTAGATCGTTAACAGTTTAATTATTGAATTTTATAAAACAATTTAAACAGATACCTATATTTGCGTTTTGATTTTTCTAATTTTGAGTATATTTTATTAATTCTAATTGTTTAATGTAGTACAAAATATATATTTTTCTGTACATAAATTGAATCAACTAAGCGCTTTATCATACATGTTAAGTTCCTTTATTATTTATTTTTTTTGATTGATCATACATTAATTATATTATGAATAAATCGAAAAAAACTGATATTTTTCTGGGCAGATTTTTCGAAAATATAAAACTGCTATATGAAGTTATCGGTGATATGATTTACAATATTATTAAATTTTTGAATTATTTGTTTTATTAAGTTAATTTTACTTCATATTTTAATAAATAAATAATAATTAAAAAAAAAAACTTTTTAAATTACAATTTAATTGGAACGTGTTTTTTCTCTTATGAACATTCCCTATATATAAAACAATTATATTTCCGAATAATTCGATACAATTAATAAAAATTATCAACGTAAATATTCCGTAAATATTTTGTTAATAGTGGAGTGCCGTTAGACGTAAAAATTGTAAAACCTCGGAATCCAGGGCCGGTCAATGAATCTTCATAAAAACTTTTGGACTGTATTGTTAAAAGCTCAAATAAAAAAGTTAAAAAAAAAAATTTTTGCGATCTCAATTGCGGGGTGGATGCCACCCCTTCTAGGGGGTGAAAAATGTTTCGTTGAAAATAAGCACGGAAATGGATAGGTTGACTAATTATAAGCAATTTTTGTTCTATAAAGTTTTTTCTGAAAGTCCATACTTTTCGACTTATTCGCGAGTGTAAGTGTCAATTTTTCAACCAATAAACCTACGTTTTCAGGTGGTTTTTCCAGAATAACTGAAAAAGTAAGGATTTTATCGAAAAAATCATTCTTAGTAAAAATGTAGCTTATAAAAAAACAAAAATAATGGTGAGTTTACAGTGGCTGTAGACCCAATACAAACGGAGAACTACCTTGTTGAAGGTTGGTTCTTATTCGTCAAAAGCCAAAATTGAAAGTTTCAGCGTGAAGTTACCAAAATACAATGCATTTTTCGGGGGAAACTAATGGAGCATTTTTTGAAGTGCTTGAAAGAACCTTTATTTATATTTTTTATAAAAGTCCCTAGCATCAAAACTAACTGAGCTCTGACGAAAATAATGTTGGTCTCTATTTTTTTCGATGTCAAAAAATGTGAAAGTCACCCCCTTATTACCACACAAATTAAAAATAATCGTTACCACTTCACAATTCACTTTATTTATGTACTTGTAACATGCTCTAGAAGTTTGACCGGTTTAAAGTGCTTAGTTTTGAAAGGGCTAGAGCTGAAAGAACTCGAAAAGTTACTATTTACGAATATATGCAAACTTTAAACGGCCATATCCTATTCAAGTTTCATCCTACAGAAAAAAAAACGAAATTTTTCAGAAAAGCAAAACAAACAATTTGGCACACTACAAAATTTTGCGTATCATTAATAGTTTTTGAGTTATTTTGAAGAAAAGGCAATTTTTTGCAAAAATACAAAAATGCTCTTTTCACTTCAAACTCAATTTTTTTCAAAACTAAGGACTTTAAACCTGTCAAACTTCTAGAGCATGTTACAAGTACATAAATAAAGTGAATTGTGAAGTGGTAACGATTATTTTTAATTTGTGTGGTAATAAGGGGGTGACTTTCACATTTTTTGACGCCGAAAAAAATAGAGACCAACATTATTTTCGTCAGAGCTCTGTTAGTTTTGATGCTAGGGACTTTTATAAAAAATATAAATAAAGGTTCTTTCAAGCACTTCAAAAAATGTTCCATGAGTTTCCCCTGAAAAATGCATTGTATTTTGGTAACTTCACGCTGAAACTTTCAATTTTGGCTTTTGACGAATAAGAACCAACTTTCAACAAGGTAGTTCTCCGTTTGTATTGGGTCTACAGCCACTGTAAACTCACCATTATTTTTGTTTTTTTATAAGCTACATTTTTACTAAGAATGATTTTTTCGATAAAATACTTACTTTTTCAGTTATTCGGGAAAAACCACCTGAAAACGTAGGTTTATTGGTTGAAAAATTGACACTTACACTCGCGAATAAGTCGAAAAGTATGGACTTTCAGAAAAAACTTTATATAACAAAAATTGCTTATAATTAGTCAACCTATCCATTTCCGTGCTTATTTTCAACAAAACATTTTTCACCCCCGAGAAGGGGTGGCATCCACCCCGCAATCGAGATCGCAGAAATTTTTTTTTTTAACTTTTTTATTTGAGCTTTTAACAATGCAGTCCAAAATTTTTATGAAGATTCATTGACTGGCCCTGGATTCCGAGGTATAAACCTAACGGCACTCCACTATAATATAATATTATAAGACTTATCTTTTTTCCAATGAGTGCTACCATTTTTTTTATTCGTTAGATATCGCCAGTGACAACTAAGGTATTTGCCAAACGCTTACATTTTTTATTCGTTAGATTGCAAAAGCGGCAAGTAAGGTGTACATATCAAATGATTAGAGATTAACGGTTTGTGTACAGTCATTCTCTATTTATCCATTTGTAACATTATAATTTTTATAATGTACATTGAACTTACTATACATATTTTTTTTTCTTATAACAGTTAAATTATATCATGTTCTTTTTATTTTATTACGTAAGCATTTTTGTTTTATTTAAAATTTTGTAAAATTTAAAAAGTCAGTTCCAACTTAGATTTCAATAAACGAATATTAAAAATTTTTAAACATCTAATTAATTCTCTTATCCTAATCTGATTGTGAAAATAAACTATATCAAAATCTATTTCACGAAAAAAGCAGATAATCGGATTTAAAAGAATAAAATTAAAATAAAATTTGAAAACTAAAATATATTTTTTTTAAACATATTTTAAAAAAATAAATCGATCACAGGAAGTAACCGGTGCGTTACAAATGGTAGCAGAGCGTAGTTTTATGAAGAAGTAATATTTAAATCAAATAATAATTTATATTTATTAAATAATTTTCGTGGAGCATAATGCCGATGAATCATAGTCCAACAAGAAGACGTCCACCTACTCGGTCAAATCCAATCGACGAACAAAAAGAAGAACCAAAAGACAAAAATCAACCGAAGGTTTCTGAAATGGGTGAGGCAACAAACATACAACTTCCAAATTTTGACGAATATCAGCAGTATTCAAGATTACATCAAAATTCAGATTTGGCAATTTTGCAAATCAGTATGACTACAATTGTTACATCATCTTCAAATACTGAAATGCATTATACAACCGCTGGGTTTACACAACCTTTGAATACAACTCAATCTGACAAGACGTTAAATTCAAATCAAGTATTTTGTACTGCTTTTGAAAAATCAGATATTAATACAAATAAAACAAATCAACAGACTGCTGCAACCCGGATTTCTCCTAGACCTACTGAATACCAATACCAACAATTAGTACAAGCAGCGATCGTAAATACTAATCTATTGACGTAACTGCACGATAATTTATTAGATAACAAGTCAACTTCGCGGAATCATTTACATCGAAATTTATTTCCAAAATTTTTGCCGGATATTAACAAATTGATTTCATCAGTACCTCAAACAGATGGCACGGAACCTAACGAATTTTTAAATTTTTTGGTTGAAATTGAAAAGATTATTAATTTACAAATAATACCTCCATCATGTTTAATGGAAGGTTTAATTACGCATATTCATGGAGCACTTCGTAAATGGTTAGCATCTACATCCCTGCAATACAGAGATAATTGGAACCAATGTAAAAACAACATGTTGACTTATTTTCTATCACGTCAACAAATAAGTCGTTTGATACGTACGCATGTCTTTAGATTACAAAGAACTGACGAAACTTTAGCAACATACGCTGAAGACTTGAGAATGCGAGCTTATGCTCTGAATTACACCAATCGCGATGAAGAAATTCTAATACACATTTGGGATTCTGCAACATCTAAATATTTAAATAAAATTTGCACTCTGGACGTTCCGTCATCGTTTGAAAATCTTTTTCAAATCGCTCGTCAAATTGATGAAGCCACTCTTCGCCTGGATGAAGCTAATCTACGCGAAGCTGATGCGAAACTATCAACGTGCAAACCTACACGAACTCCGACTACAAAAAACTAAGTGACGTCGTCAAATTGAAAAATATATCGCAGTGAAAACGAGATTATTTTTCAAAATTGACGACGAAGAACAAATTACATAATAATTATCAAAATTAAATACCTTTTATCGACATCAGTATTGGCCGTAACAAATTTTCTGCTTTAATTGATACGGGAGCTTCGACTAATTTAATTGACCAAAATTCACTGAATGAAATAAAGAAATCACAAAAAATTTATGAGCGCAAGATACGACATACTACAATTACTTTAGGAAACGGTTCCTGTTGTATTGTGAAAAAAGCTGTTGAAATTGTTATTAAAATTTCTAAACTGACATGGAAAATGAAATTTCTTATTCCTATTGTAATAGGGAACGCCAGTCTTCGCAAAACTCAAGCAATTATTGATTATTCACGATCTCAAGTACATTTTGACTTTTGTAAAGTATCTGTACCTATAAAGTTTAAATCGCCGAATGATTTCAATGATGTTTTTAATTTGATGATTGAACAGCAATTTAATTTGAAGCCAGAACAAAATCAAAAGTTGGACTTACTATTGTCAAGCTTTTCTGATGTACTGACAGACATAATCGGTCACGCTCACAAGTACGAAATGAAGATCCATATGCGTGATAAAATTCCAGTTTATAGAAGCCCTTATCCGATGCCACCACCGAAAGCTGCACAAATGCAACAATATTTGACAAAACTTCAAAAGGACGGAGTGATCGAGAAATGCGTATCGCCGTATGCATCACCTGCCTTCATTTTAAAAAAGAAAGATGGTACTCCACGACTCGTTGTAGATTATCGAATGGTGAACAAACACATTGTCTTCGATCCGTATCCTAGTCCAAGATTGGATGAATTGTTCCAATGTTTACATGGATCTGTCGTTTTTTCAACAATAGATCTCACGTCTGCGTTTTTCCAAGTGCCGCTTACAGAAGATTCGAAAAATGTCACAGCTTTTGTTGTTCCGTGGGGACAGTATCGTTTCACGCATGCGCCACAAGGACTTTCTACATCACCTCAAGGATTGAATAGAATTATACTCGACATCTTTGGAGATCTAAAATATGACTATTGTTTACCATATTTAGATGATCTTCTAATTCATAGCTCATCTATTGAAAGCCATTTCGAACACCTCAATGAAGTTTTCAAACGTTTACGGGAGACCGGTCTGACAGCAAATCCAAAGAAATCAAAGTTTTTCTTTTCAAAATTGAAGTATCTTGGACACGTAATATCTAAAGATGGTTTACAATTAGATCCTGAACGTGTACAATCGATTAACGACATTCCAGTCCCACGTAACATCAAACAGCTGCGATTATTTATTGGACTAGCTTCATTTTTCGGAAAATTTATTACTAACTTTGCTGAAATTTGCGCTCCTCTCAATAACTTGAAGAAAAAGGGCGTAAAATTCAAATTCACGGATGAACAAATAACCGCTTTCAAGGAAATTAAATCTAAATTAGTTTCGGCACCTGTACTGAAATTCCCCGACTTTAAAAAAGAATTCGTATTAAGATGTGACAGTAGCGATATTGCGATAGGTGCAGTATTGTTGCAAAGTTATGATGGTAACTTATTATCTGTAGCTTATGCGTCGCGTAAACTTACAGATCCTGAAAAGCGTCTGATTATTTATGAAAGAGAGTGTTTGGCATTAGTATGGTCCGTTCAACGATTTCGAGACTACTTACAACATAGTAAATTTATTGTTCAAACTGACAACGCAGCTCTCAATTGGTTGTATAACTCACCAAAAGCTTGTGGTAAGACTGCAAGATGGCTGTTGACTCTATCTAATTTTGAATTCGACGTTATGCACATTAGTGGCAAACTGAATACAGTTGCAGACGCTCTGTCACGCTTATATGAAGAAGACAATACTGATGAAGATATTGTAACGGAAAAATGTCAAGAGTAATTCAACATTCTCACACAAATACCCGAAGTTTTTCCATCGATCAAGAAACACCAAGAAGACGACCCATATACACAAGGCATCGTTCAGCAAATAAAAGCTGGAAACGGTGTAAAAGACTTTGTTATATGCGGCGGTTTATTGTGCAAGATTGTTGGTAAACATCGCAAGCGACGAATTTTCTTACCTGAAAATTTACGTCGACTAATAAAATATTATTTTCACGACTCGGAGTTGACTGCGCATGGAGGAATAACAAAAACTTATCGATCAATTGCTCGAAGATATTATTGGCCTCGTATGTATGAAGAGATTAGAGACTACGTGGGTTCATGCGAAATCTGCCAGCATGTTAAACCATCGCAGCATCCTGTTGGCGCACCAATGGCATCAAAACTTCCACGCTATCCTTGGTCATCTGTACATTGCGATTATGTTGGTCCTATGTCGATCAGTTCGAAGAAAAGTCGCTATTGTTTGGTTTGCGTTGATACCTACAGCAAATTTATTCAGGTCATACCGACAACACGATGCACGTCTAATGTCACCGTACGTGTTTTAGAAGATATTTGGTATCAATTTGGCCCTTCAACTGCTATTTGTACGGATAATGCTCGCAATTTTACATCACGGGAATTCAAAGAAATGTGTTTACGATGGGGTTGTAAACATATTCTTACATCTCCCTACAACCCGAAGGCAAATAACGCTGAGCGAATCAACAAAGTCTTGATTGGTGGATTGTCGGCCCTTTTAAAACAATATGCTGCTAAACATAATGCATGGGATCGTTTTGTTAAGTCAGTAGTCTATGCGTACAACTCATCGACAAATGAAACTACTGGATGTACACCGGCGTCAATATTTTTAAGAAGAGAATTGCTCAATCCCTTAGATAATTTATGGGGTATACACAAGATTATCGAACGAGACAAAATTCCACCGAAAACTAAAATTGACGAATTTATTGAAAATTCTTTACGTAGGAAACAGCATTATTATAATTCAAGAAAACCTGCAAGTCATCCATTTCGAGTAGGCAGTCTTGTTTTACAAAAATTAATCCGTCGATCTATTCCCGGCATAGCTTCACGGAAGTTTACACCAAGATGGTCCGACGTCCGACGAATCATACGATTTTCAAGTCCTGTCAGTGTGGTGTTACGAGATGACAACACTGGAAGAATCTATCGTTCTCACATTGACCACATTCGTCCCTATCGTCAACGTCGTCGCCATTAAAATTTTTATTTGTATTTTTTTTTGTCATTATTTTTATTTACTTACATATATTTTTTTTTTGCAAAGGGTTGTCGCCTGTCACATTATAATTTTTATAATGTACATTGAACTTACTATACATATTTTTAGTGTATTTGCCATATGGCAACATACACTATTGGCGTCGGTCGGATGGCGGGACCTAGGGGTCGGACCAAAATTTCTCGTCGTTTCATAACCTCCTAAACACTTTGGCACCATTTTTAAAAATGTTTATATATATATGTATATATATATATATATATATATATATATATATATATAAGCGTATATATATATATATATATATATATATATATATATATATATATATATATATATATATATATGTGTGCGGGCAATAACTTTCGAAAGAGTTAATTGATTTTAACGAAATTTGGCCCACGTATTGAAATCCATCACCGCAAGAAGCCTATTTAAAATGGGCGTAATCGGGCCATTTTAAGGGTAGTTTTTAGGGGTTGAAAAATGTTTTCGGGTCCCAAAATACCGAAAAAATTCTCAGAATCGTTTCAAAATTGACATTTAACCCTTCAATAGTAATTAAAAAGTGTCCCTAAAATTTTAATAAAATCGGCCCGACAGGACCGGACTTACAAATTTTATGAAAATACTACTTTGCAGATAGTGTATTATTTACTGAAAGTTGTATATAATTTGTATTTGTATATAATTTGGAAGTTCGATTGATAATAATATTGCAATTAAAAAAAAAATGTTATTTTAAGGGGTGTATCAAGGAGTCAAATTTTTTATTTTGCCCAAAAACTAACTTAAGTTCTATAACCTGACCCCTTTCGCAGTGGAAGCAGGGTGCAGGTTTTATTATTTAAGATATTTAGTAATGAATAATTAGAATTTATTAATATTTATTAAAATCAAATACTACATTAAAGTTAATTATTAGATTTTTCCTTTTTTATTACTGGTCTCGATCCACTCTTGATATAACTTTAAAACGTAAAATTTAAGAACTGGTTTAATATGGTGTGTGTCGGTTGACGGAATTCTTTAAGTTGAAATTAATAATTGAAATTTAAAATGAAGACAAATTGCCGAGACCGACTTTACACTATTAAATTAAAACACAGAGTGACTATAAAACATTTTTGAAAAAGGTATTTCTTAAAATCTGTATTCTTGTTGCAATTATGTAACTAATAATTGTTATCGCATAATGGATTTATTTCAGGGATGGAGTCAGACCAGTAATACTTTTTATAATAAAATATAAATAAAAGAAATTATAAAATATAAAATGTAATGTGACGGGCAATACACATTGGACCCGTTACAGGCTCCTTCCCTTAAGGTTTGCTTACTCCGGCTTCTGTGAATACGGCTTTAACTGATCGATATGGGCGCGAAATCTTTGCGTAGTGGTGATGTCCTCCACTTCACAGGATACTGGGGTTGAAAAACGAATGATACGTCGTGGGGTCGACCACCGAGGTATAAATTTTTGATCTTCGTTAAACCCTGGAACTCCGTGAAGACGCTGCAGGACTAACTGGCCCACAGTGAAATTATGACGCGACGGGCGACGAAGGTTGTAATATTTGGCGTATTTTGATCGACTCCGGTGTATCGCTTGTTCAACTTCAGCGTTGGTAGGTTTTTCAGCTGCATCGAGTATAACATCAAGTTTCCACTGTCTATCCAATGGTTGTGGAAGTTCTCTTCCCAGAAATATCGCTGCTGGTGACGTTTTAGTGCTTTCGTGGTAGCTCGCATTATGTGAAAATTTTACGTATGATGTGTAGCTATCCCAATCTTTGTGTGCCGCCTCGTACTGCTTAAGAATAATGGTAAGTGCTGCCTTGATGTCTCTATTAGGACGCTCTGCCATGTTCCCTGCTGGCCGATATGGTGATGTCGTCACATGCTTGATACCCCATTGAAGACACATAGCTGCGAAAGTAGTGCTAGTGAAACAACGAGCATTATCTGATACAATAGTGTTCGGTGGCCCAAATTGCGACCATAGATTGGTAAGTCTGTTGACAGTAACTGTTGCTGTGGCCTTCCGGACTGGAATGATGTCTAACCATTTGGAGAAGGCGTCGATGACAACTAAGCAATATCGGTTGTTCTTAGAGCTATTAATTAGCGGACCGATGTGATCTATGTAGACCTTGGACCAAACTGAAGTTGGAGGTGTCGATGCTAGTGGAGCTCCTTCATAGCGGTTCGGGGCTTTGCATTGCTGGCACAGCTCACAGCTGCGAACGTAATCTCGAACGTCATGATATAAGTTTCGCCACCAGAAACGTTTGCTAATATGGCGGTAAGTTTTCGTTATGCCTTGATGCGCTCCTGTCAAACTATTGTGGAAGTAGTAGATGACCATTTGTTTTAGATTTAGTGGAATTACGATTCGTTTTAACTTCCGTCTACCAACTTGCTTCACCAGAAGATCGTCTTTGATCACGAAGTTATCGACATCTTCACCGGAGTTAATCCTGATTCTGATGAGTTCGCAATCTGGATCAGTTCTCTGATGTCGCTGGATGGAGACGAATGATAAGGGTACGTCTTGAAGTAAATTCAAGTGTTCTGACTCGGGTTCGGAGTGCATTTGGTCGTCTTCTTCTTGATATAATCTGGATAATGCGTCAGCGATGACATTAGATTCGCCTTTGATGTGTTGAACTTCATAGTCGAATTTGGTTAGTTTTAGGAGCCATTTTCCCACTCTTCCTAGATTCTTCGGGTGTCGGTGAAGCCACATTAAAGCTGCATTATCGGTTTGCAAAATGAAGTGTTGTCCTTGTAGAAATTGTTTAAATCGTTCTAGAGCCCAAATTATTGCGCATGCTTCGCGTTCGTAAGTTGTGTAATTCAATTGAGCATCGTCGAACTTTTTGCTAGCATAATATATCGGATGCATACCATCTTCATATTGTTGTAGTAGAACAGCTCCCATAGCGTGTGAACTTGCGTCGGTTTGTACCGTAAACATTTTATTGAAATTGGGAAATTTTAAAATCGTGGATGACAGCAGTGCCTTTTTGATTTTATTGATGGCATCAATTTCTGCGTCGGAAATTTTGAACTTTACGTTTTTCTTCTTTAAGTGATGAAGAGGAGCTGCAATTGTCGAAAATCCTGGAATGTATCTTGCGAAGAATCCTGCCATGCCGAGAAATGACTGCACTTGGCGTAAATTTTTAGGAACAGGCATATTCTGAATAGCTCTGGCTCGTTCTGGATCTATAGACATGCCTTCAGCTGATATCACGTGGCCCAGAAATTTTAATCTTGACCTGCACAATTTCATTTTTTCAGGATTTATTGTAAACCCTGCTTCTCGGAGACGATTAAAAACAATGTCCAAATGTTTCAGATGTTCTTCGATATTAGACGAGTGCACCAATAAGTCGTCAAAGTATGGTACGACAAATTTGTATCGAACATCAGCGAAGGTGTCTTGAATAATTCGATTTAAGGCTTGCGGTGAAACGTTGAGTCCGAACGGTACTTGATTAAATTCGAATTGACCCATGGGAGTGGTGAAGGCTGTGTACCTTTTGGACGACGGTGATAAATTCAGTTGATAGAACGCAGAGGTCAGATCGAGAATAGTGAAGACAGATGAGCCGTGAAGGGATTGAAGGATGCTGTCTATATGAGGAGGTGGAAATGCGTCAAATATTATCTTCTGATTTATTCTTCTGTAGTCAATGCATAATCGTTTACCTCCGCCCTTTTTCTTAATCAAAAATGCGGGTGCGCTGTATGGCGAACGACTCGGTCGGATGATCTTTTGCTCCAGTAATTCTTGAATATGATCTTGCATCTCTTGAGCCTTGATTGGATTCAATGGATAAGGTGATTGTCTGACAGGTATATTATCTTTGAGGTAGATTTGATAGGTATAGTTCTTAACACGACCAGCTTTATTGGAGAATATTTCATTGTACTTGGTGAGTAATTGTGATAGAGATGTTTCTTGCTTTTCAGAAAGAGCGAATTTTTCTTCAGTGGCACAGTGAATGTAATTTTTATTGGAAATATTTTCATGAGAAACAAATGGAATCGAACTTGAAGTGTTAAATGGGAAGGAAAGAGTTTTGTTATGGAAGTCAATACGAGCTTGAGTCTTCTTCAGTGTGTCGCTGCCAATTAGGAAGTCGTATGGAAGTTCCTTGATAACCAAGAATTTCATTTTCCAGGTGAAGTTTAGAATTTTTATTATTGCGGAATATCGCTGTCTAACGCATGTTTGTCTTCCATCTGCTAAGGTGGCATTTGTGTAAGTCTTGACAATCGAACCGATTCCTCTTTGATTTAGTTTTTGCGCGACGGATTTAGAACAGTAGTTTGATGATGCTCCAGTGTCGAGTAAAGTAAGAAAATTGACGTTTGATATCGATATTTCTATAACGGGAAGAGATATCGATGAATAATTTATGTCGACACTGGAATTTATTCGTTTTTTGGCTGAGAATTTCTTGATTGTCTTTTCTGGCATTCTTGGATAGTGTGTCCTGTTCGTTTGCAATAGTTGCAGGATTTATTTACTGGAGAACTAGCTTGTTCTTGATTTGATTCCTGGGTGAGATACTGTCGTTCACGACGTTGAATTTGATCTATCTCCGTGCCAATATGCTCCAACTCGCGTATAGACTGAGGAATTGTGCGGTATTTTATATATTCGATCCGTGCCAATATGCTCCAACTCGCGTATAGACTGAGGAATTGTGCGGTATTTTATATATTCGAATGTATTTCGGTTTGTGTGAGCCCATATCATATCAATTATTTGTAGTTCTGACATTTGAACATCAAGAACTGTAATTTTCTTGACGACGTCTCTTGTGAACTGACTAAACGTTTCGTTTTCGTGTTGGTTTCTCCGGACGAGACGATCTACCAATATTGTGATATCGATTCGAGACAGGTAAGTATTCAATAATTGATATTTTATAGAAGCCCATGATGTGTGTGTATGCATCGCAGTTGTCCACCAAGTTCTTAGATCGTTAGTTGTTTTCATTAATAAATAATATATAAATTGATTTTCAGGAAGCAGATTGGAATCGACGACGCTTTGTATTTCTTGCATGAAGTTGACCAAAGCTTCAGGTGAAGATCCATCGCAGGTAGGTATAAGGCGAGTGATATTGTCAACGTCCATTTTGATTTTAACAGGTATAATTTGTCCTTGACTTTTAGGTGGTGCCATTGGTGTACTTTGCATTTGCTGAAGCGCCTGATTGATATTAACAACCGTTTCGTGAGTACTTCTTGCAACATGTAATCCAGCACGAAGAAATTCTCTTGTACTGGGAGACGTAAGATTTCTTTCTTGTGGCGGTGCGTACGTTGTTGGATTTTCATTTGTTTGCTGTGATGTATTTTGAGATGTCGACAATTCTGCAGTGATTTCTTCACCATGAGGCGAACCAGGTCGAGCCGTGCGACGTGTATTTCTACTAGCCATGACGAATAAGCACTATATATTATTTTAATAAATTTGTTAAAAAAATTATTTCAGATTAAAATTACGTAATTTTTGTTAATTGCGTAATAGATATAACGTTTTAAATTGCTAAATGAATTATATAATTTTACACTTTTAATAGTATTTTAAAATTGTTTTAAATGTTTAATTTAGATTTTAAGTTTTTAATAGTATTTTAAATTGTTTTAAATGTTTATTTAGATTTTAAGTTTTTAATAGTATTTTAAATTGATTTATTTAGATTTTTAACCATGCTCTGCTACCATTTTTATAACCTGACCCCTTTCGCAGTGGAAGCAGGGTGCAGGTTTTATTATTTAAGATATTTAGTAATGAATAATTAGAATTTATTAATATTTATTAAAATCAAATACTACATTAAAGTTAATTATTAGATTTTTCCTTTTTTATTACTGGTCTCGATCCACTCTTGATATAACTTTAAAACGTAAAATTTAAGAACTGGTTTAATATGGTGTGTGTCGGTTGACGGAATTCTTTAAGTTGAAATTAATAATTGAAATTTAAAATGAAGACAAATTGCCGAGACCGACTTTACACTATTAAATTAAAACACAGAGTGACTATAAAACATTTTTGAAAAAGGTATTTCTTAAAATCTGTATTCTTGTTGCAATTATGTAACTAATAATTGTTATCGCATAATGGATTTATTTCAGGGATGGAGTCAGACCAGTAATACTTTTTATAATAAAATATAAATAAAAGAAATTATAAAATATAAAATGTAATGTGACGGGCAATACACATTGGACCCGTTACAGTTCGCATAATAAAGCCACACTGCCTGTATAAGCAAATACACTATATTGTCGGCAGGGTTTTGGCACTGCGACCCGGGTTTTTTTTTCTTATAACAGTTAAATTATATCATGTCCTTTTTATTTTATTACGTAAGCATTTTTGTTCTATTTAAAATTTTGTAAAATTTAAAAAGTCAGTTTCAACTTAGATTTCAATAAACGAATATTAAAAATATTTAAACATCTAATTATTATTTTAATCTCAATCTGATAGTGAAAATACAAAATCATTTTAAAATTATTTCACTAAATTTAACAGATTAACAGATTTAAAGAATAAAATTAAAATAAAATTTGAAAACTAAAAACAAGGCATTTTAGATTTAAATGCCGATAGGCATTTCAAATATAGCTGCCGATAGGCATTCCAAATATAGGTGCCGATATACATTTCAAATATAGGTGCCGATAGGCATTTCAGATATATGTGCCGATAGGCATTTCAGATATAGTTGCCGATAGGCATTTAAAATATAGCTGCCGAAAGGCATTTCAGATATAATTGCCGATAGGCATTTCAAATATAGGTGCCGATATACATTTCAAATAATGGTGCCGATAGGCATTTCAGATTTAGGTGCCGATAGGCTTTTCAGATATAGTTGCCGATAGGCATTTCAAATATAGCTGCCGATAAACATTTCAGATATAATTGCCAATAGGCATTTCAAATATAGGTGCCGATAGGCATTTCAGATATAGGTGCCGATAGGCATTTCAGATATAGTTGCCGGTAGGCATTTCAAATATAGGTGCCAATAGGGATTCCAAATATAGGCTCTGGCAGGCATTTCAGATATGAATGCCGATAGGCATTTCAAATATAGGTGCCGATATACATTTCAAATATAGGTGCCGATAGGCATTTCAGATATAGGTGCCGATAGGCATTTCAGATATAGTTGCCAAAAGGCAGTTCAAATATAGCTGCCGATAGGCACTTCAGATATAATTGCCGATAGGCATTTCAAATATAGGTACCGATAAGCATTTCAAATATAAGTGCCGATAGACATTTCAGATATAGTTGCCGATCGGCCTTTCAAATATAGTTGGCGATAGGCATTTCAAATATATGTGCCGATAGGCATTTCAGATATAGTTGCCGATTAGCATTTTAAAAAAAGGTGCCGATAGGCATTTCAGATATAGGTGCCGATAGGCATTTCAGATATAGTTGCCGATAGGCATTTCGAATATAGGTGCCGATAGGCTATCAGATATAGCTGGCGATAGGCATTTAAACTATAGGTGCCGATAGGCATTTCAGAAAAAGGTGCCGATAGGTATTTCAGATATAATTGCCGATAAGAATTTCAAATATAGGTGCCGATAGGCAGTTCAAATATTGGTGCCGATAGGCATTTCAAATATAGGTGCCGATAGGCATTCCAAATATAGGTGCCGATATACATTTCAAATATAGGTGCCGATAGGCATTTCAGATATATGTGCTGATAGGCATTTCAGATATAGTTGCCGATAGGCATTTAAAATATAGCTGCCGAAAGGCATTTCAGATATAAATGCCGATAGGCATTTCAAATATAGGTGCCGATATACATTTCAAATAAAGGTGCCGATAGGCATTTCAGATTTGGGTGCCGATAGGCTTTTCAGATATAGTTGCCGATAGGCATTTCAAATATAGCTGCCGATAAACATTTCAGATATAATTGCCAATAGGCATTTCAAATATAGGTGCCGATAGGCATTTCAGATATAGGTGCCGATAGGCATTTCAGATATAGTTGCCGGTAGGCATTTCAAATATAGGTGCCAATAGGGATTCCAAATATAGGCTCTGGCAGGCATTTCAGATATAAATGCCGATAGGCATTTCAAATATAGGTGCCGATATACATTTCAAATATAGGTGCCGATAGGCATTTCAGATATAGGTGCCGATAGGCATTTCAGATATAGTTGCCAAAAGGCAGTTCAAATATAGCTGCCGATAGGCACTTCAGATATAATTGCCGATAGGCATTTCAAATATAGGTACCGATAAGCATTTCAAATATAAGTGCCGATAGACATTTCAGATATAGTTGCCGATAGGCCTTTCAAATATAGTTGCCGATAGGCATTTCAAATATATGTGCCGATAGGCATTTCAGATATAGTTGCCGATTAGCATTTTAAAAATAGGTGCCGATAGGCATTTCAGATATAGGTGCCGATAGGCATTTCAGATATAGTTGCCGATAGGCATTTCGAATATAGGTGCCGATAGGCTATCAGATATAGCTGGCGATAGGCATTTAAACTATAGGTGCCGATAGGCATTTCAGAAAAAGGTGCCGATAGGTATTTCAGATATAATTGCCGATAGGAATTTCAAATATAGGTGCTGATAGGCATTTCAGATGTAGTTTCCGATAGGCATTTCAAAAATAGGTGCCGATAGGCATTTCAGATATAGGTGCCGATAGGCATTTCAGATATAGTTGCCGATTGGCATTTTAAAAATAGGTGCCGATAGGCATTTTAGATGTAGTTTCCGATAGGCATTTCAAAAATAGGTGTAGATAGGCATTTCAGATATAGGTGCCGATAGGCATATCAGATATAGTTGCCGATAGGCATTTAAAATATAGGTGCCGATAGGCATTTCAAATATAGGTGTCGATAGGCATTTTAGATATAAATGCCGAAAGGCATTTCAGATATAGGTGCCGATAGGCATTTCTGATATGGTTGCCGATAAGCATTTCAAATATTGATGCTGATAGGCATTTCAGATGTAGTTTTCGATAGGCATTTCAAAAATAGGTGCCGATAGGCATTTCAGATATAGTTGCCGATTGGCATTTTAAAAATAGGTGCCGATAGGCATTTTAGATGTAGTTTCCGATAGGCATTTCAAAAATAGGTGTAGATAGACATTTCAGATATAGGTGCCGATAGGCATATCAGATATAGTTGCCGATAGGCATTTAAAATATAGGTGCCGATAGGCATTTCAAATATAGGTGTCGATAGGCATTTTAGATATAAATGCCGAAAGGCATTTCAGATATAGGTGCCGATAGGCATTTCTGATGTGGTTGCCGATAGGCATTTCAAATATTGATGCTGATAGGCATTTCAGATGTAGTTTTCGATAGGCATTTCAAAAATAGGTGCCGATAGGCATTTCAGATATAGGTGCCGATGGGCATTACAGATATAGTTGCCGATTGGCATTTTAAAAATAGGTGCCGATAGGCATTTCAGATATAGAAGCCGATAGGCATTTCAAATATAGGTGCCGATAGGCATTCCAGATATGGTTGCCGATAGGCATTTCAAATATAGGTGCTGATAGGCATTTCAGATGTATTTTCCGATAGGCAATTCAAAAATAGATGCCGATAGGCATTTCAGATATAGGTGCCGATAGGCATTTCAGATATAGTTGCCGATTGGCATTTTAAAAATAGGTGCCGATAGGCATTTCGGATATAGAAGCCGATAGGCATTTCAAATATAAGTGCCGATAGGCATTCCAGATATGGTTGCCGAGAGGCATTTCAAATATAGGTGCTGATAGGCATTTCAGATGTAGTTTTCGATAGGCATTTCAAAAATAGGTGCCGATAGGCATTTCAGATATAGGTGCCGATAGGCATTTCAGATATAGTTGCCAATTGGCATTTTAAAAATAGGTGCCGATAGGCATTTCAGATATAGAAGCCGATAGGCATTTCAAATATAGGTGCCGATAGGCATTCCAGATATGGTTGCCGATAGGCATTTCAAATATAGGAGCTGATAGGCATTTTAGATGTAGTTTCCGATAGGCATTTCAAAAATTGATACCGATAGGCATTTCAGATATAGGTGCCGATAGGCATTTCAGATATAGGTGCCGATAGGCATTTCAGATATAGTTGCCAATTGGCATTTTAAAAATAGGTGCCGATAGGCATTTCAGATATAAAAGCCGATAGGCATTTCAAATATAGGTGCCGATAGGCATTCCAGATATGGTTGCCGATAGGCATTTCAAATATAGGTGCTGATAGGCATTTTAGATGTAGTTTCCGATAGGCATTTCAAAAATTGATGCCGATAGGCATTTCAGATATAGGTGCCGATAGGCATTTCAGATATAGTTGCCGATTGGCATTTTAAAAACAGGTGCCGATAGGCATTTCAGATATAGAAGCCGATAGGTATTTCAAATATAGGTGTCGATAGGCATTTCAAATATGGTTGCCGATAGGCATTTCAAATATAGGAGCATATAGGCATTTCAGATGTAGTTTCCGAAAGGCATTTCAAAAAAAGGGGCCGATAGGCATATCAGATATAGGTGCCGATAGGCATTTCAGATATAGGTGCTGATAGGCATTTCAGATGTAGTTTCCGATAGGCATTTCAAAAATTGGTGCCGATAGGCATTTCAGATATAGGTGTCGATAGGCATTACAGATATAGTTGCCGATTAGCATTTTAAAAATAGGGGCCGATAGGCATTTCAGATATAGTTACCGATTGGCATTTTAAAAATAGGTGCCGATAGGCATTTCAGATATAGAAGCCGATAGGTATTTCAAATATAGGTGTCGATAGGCATTTCAGATATGGTTGCGGATAGGCATTTCAAATATAGGAGCAGATAGACATTTCAGATGTAGTTTCCGAAAGGCATGTCAAAAATAGGTGCCGATAGGCATTTCAGATATAGGTGCCGATAGGCATTTCAGATATAGTTGCCGATTGGCATTTTAAAAATAGGTGCCGATAGGCATTTCAGATATAGAAGCCGATAGGCATTTCAAATATAGGTGCCGATAGGCTTCCCAGATTAGTTGCCGATAGGCATTTCAAATATAAGTACTGATAGGCATTCCAGATGTAGTTTCCGATAGGCATTTCAAAAATAGGTACCGATAGGCATTTCAGATATAGTTGCTGATTGGCATTTTAAAAATAGGTGCCGATAGGCATTTCAGATATAGAAGCCGATAGGTATTTCAAATATAGGTGTCGATAGGCATTTCAGATATGGTTGCCGATAGGCATTTCAAATATTGGTGCTGATAGGCATTTCAGATGTAGTTTCCGATAGGCATTTCAAAAATAGGTGCCGATAGGCATTTCAGATATAGGTGCCGATAGGCATTACAGATATAGTTGCCGATTGGCATTTTAAAAATAGGGGCCGATAGGCATTTCAGATATAGTTACCGATTGGCATTTTAAAAATAGGTGCCGATAGGCATTTCAGATATAGAAGCCGATAGGTATTTCAAATATAGGTGTCGATAGGCATTTCAGATATGGTTGCGGATAGGCATTTCAAATATAGGAGCAGATAGGCATTTCAGATGTAGTTTCCGAAAGGCATTTCAAAAATAGGTGCCGATAGGCATTTCAGATATAGGTGCCGATAGGCATTTCAGATATAGTTGCCGATTGGCATTTTAAAAATAGGTGCCGATAGGCATTTCAGATATAGAAGCCGATAGGCATTTCAAATATAGGTGCCGATAGGCTTTCCATATTAGTTGCCGATAGGCATTTCAAATATAAGTACTGATAGGCATTCCAGATGTAGTTTCCGATAGGCATTTCGAAAATAGGTACCGATAGGCATTTCAGATATAGGTGCCGATAGGCATTTCAGATATAGTTGCCAATTGGCATTTTAAAAATAGGTGTCGATAGGCATTTCAGATATAGAAGCCGATAGGCATTCCAAATATAGGTGCCGATAGGCATTTCAAATATAGGTGCTGATAGGCATTTCAGATGTAGTTTCCGATAGGCATTGCAAAAATTGGTGCCGATAGGCTTTTCAGATATAGGTGCCGATAGGCATTTCAGATATAGTTGACGATTGGCATTTTCAAAATAGGTGCCGATAGGCATTTCAGATATAGAAGCCGATAGGTATTTCAAATATAGGTGTTGATAGGCATTTCAGATATGTTTGCCGATAGACATTTCAAATATAGGTGCTGATAGGCATTTCAGATGTAGTTTCCGATAGGCATTTCAAAAATAGGTGCCGATAGGCATTTCAGATATAGGTGCCGATAGGCATTTCAGATATAGTTGCCGATTGGCATTTTAAAAATAGGTGCCGATAGGCATTTTAGATGTAGTTTCCGATAGGCATTTCAAAAATAGGTGTAGATAGGCATTTCAGATATAGGTGCCGATAGGCATATCAGATATAGTTGCCGATAGGCATTTAAAATATAGGTGCCGATAGGCATTTCAAATATAGGTGTCGATAGGCATTTTAGATATAAATGCCGAAAGGCATTTCAGATATAGGTGCCGATAGGCATTTCTGATATGGTTGCCGATAGGCATTTCAAATATTGGTGCTGATAGGCATTTCAGATGTAGTTTTCGATAGGCATTTCAAAAATAGGTGCCGATAGGCATTTTAGATATAGGTGCCGATAGGCATTACAGATATAGTTGCCGATTGGCGTTTTAAAAATAGGTGCCGATAGGCATTTCAGATATAGAAGCCGATAGGCATTTCAAATATAGGTGCCGATAGGCATTCCAGATATGGTTGCCGATAGGCATTTCAAATATAGGTGCTGATAGGCATTTCAGATGTATTTTCCGATAGGCAATTCAAAAATAAGTGCCGATAGGCATTTTAGATATAGGTGCCGATAGGCACTTCAGATATAGTTGCCGATTGGCATTTTAAAAATAGGTGCCGATAGGCATTTCAGATATAGAAGCCGATAGGCATTTCAAATATAGGTGCCGATAGGCATTCCAGATATGGTTGCCGATAGGCATTTCAAATATAGGTGCTGATAGGCATTTCCGATGTAGTTTCCGATAGGCATTTCAAAAATATATGCCGATAGGCATTTCAGATATAGGTGCCGATAGGCATTTCATATATATTTGCCGATTGGCATTTTAAAAATAGGTGCCGATAGGCATTTCAGATATAGAAGCCGATAGGCATTTCAAATATAGGTGCCGATAAGCATTCCAGATATGGTTGCCGATAGGCATTTCAAATATAGGTGCTGATAGGCATTTCAGATGTAGTTTCCGATAGGCATTTCAAAAATTGGTGCCGATAGGCATTTCAGATATAGGTGCCGATAGGCATTTCAGATATAGGTGCCGATAGGCGTTTTAGATATAGTTGCCGATTGGCATTTTAAAAATAGTTGCCGATAGGCATTTCAGATATAGAAGCCGATGGGTATTTCAAATATAGGTGTCGATAGGCATTTCAGATATGGTTGCCGATAGGCATTTCAAATATAGGTGCTGATAGGCATTTTAGATGTAGTTTCCGATAGGCATTTCAAATATAGGTGCTGATAGGCATTTCAGGTGTAGTTTCCGATAGGCATTTCAAAAATAGTTGCCGATAGGCATTTCAGATATAGGTGCCGATAGGCATTTCAGATATAGTTGCCGATTGGCATTTTAAAAATAGGTGCCGATAGGCATTTCAGATATAGAAGCCGATAGGTATTTCAAATATAGGTGTCGATAGGCATTTCAGATATGGTTGCGGATAGGCATTTCAAATATAGGAGCAGATAGGCATTTCAGATGTAGTTTCCGAAAGGCATTTCAAAAATAGGTGCCGATAGGCATTTCAGATATAGGTGCCGATAGGCATTTCAGATATAGTTGCCGATTGGCATTTTAAAAATAGGTGCCGATAGGCATTTCAGATATAGAAGCCGATAGGCATTTCAAATATAGGTGCCGATAGGCTTTCCAGATTAGTTGCCGATAGGCATTTCAAATATAAGTACTGATAGGCATTTCAGATGTAGTTTCCGATAGGCATTTCAAAAATAGGTACCGATAGGCATTTCAGATATAGGTGCCGATAGGCATTTCAGATATAGTTGCCAATTGGCATTTTAAAAATAGGTGTCGATAGGCATTTCAGATATAGAAGCCGATAGGCATTTCAAATATAGGTGCCGATAGGCATTCCAGATATGGTTGCCGATAGGCATTTCAAATATAGGTGCTGATAGGCATTTCAGATGTAGTTTCAGATAGGCATTGCAAAAATTAGTGCCGATAGGCTTTTCAGATATAGGTGCCGATAGGCATTTCAGATATAGTTGACGATTGGCATTTTAAAAATAGCTGCCGATAGGCATTTCAGATATAGAAGCCGATAGGTATTTCAAATATAGGTGTTGATAGGCATTTCAGATATGGTTGCCGATAGGCATTTCAAATATAGGTGCTGATAGGCATTTCAGATGTAGTTTCCGATAGGCATTTCAAAAATAGGTGCCGATAGGCATTTCAGATATAGGTGCCGATACGCATTTCAGATATAGTTGCCGATTGGCATTTTAAAAATAGGTGCCGATAGGCATTTCAGATGTAGTTTCCGATAGGCATTTTAGATATAGGTGCCGATAGGCATTTCAAATATTGGTGTCGATAGGCATTTCAGATATAAATACCGAAAGGCATTTCAGATATAGGTGCCGATAGGCATTTCAAATATAGGTGTCGATAGGCATTTTAGATATAAATGCCGAAAGGCATTTCAGATATAGGTGCCGATAGGCATTTCTGATATGGTTGCCGATAGGCATTTCAAATATTGGTGCTGATAGGCATTTCAGATGTAGTTTTCGATAGGCATTTCAAAAATAGGTGCCGATAGGCATTTCAGATATAGGTGCCGATAGGCATTACAGATATAATTGCCGATTGGCATTTTAAAAATAGGTGCCGATAGGCATTTCAGATATAGAAGCCGATAGGCATTTCAAATATAGGTGCCATTTGGTAATCCAGATATGGTTGCCGATAGGCATTTTAGATATAGGTGCTGATAGGCATTTCAGATGTATTTTCCGATAGGCAATTCAAAAATAGATGCCGATAGGCATTTCAGATATAGGTGCCGATAGGCATTTCAAATATAGTTGCCGATTGGCATTTTAAAAATAGGTGCCGATAGGCATTTCAGATATAGAAGCCGATAGGCATTTCAAATATAAGTGCCGATAGGCATTCCAGATATGGTTGCCGATAGGCATTTCAAATATAGGTGCTGATAGGCATTTCAGATGTAGTTTCCGATAGGCATTTCAAAAATTGATGCCGATAGGCATTTCAGATATAGGTGCCGATAGGCATTTCAGATATAGTTGCCGATTGGCATTTTAAAAACAGGTGCCGATAGGCATTTCAGATATGTTTGCCGATAGGCATTTCAAATATAGGAGCTGATAGGCATTTTAGATGTGGTTTCCGATAGGCATTTCAAAAATTGATACCGATAGGCATTTCAGATATAGGTGCCGATAGGCATTTCAGATATAGGTGCCGATAGGCATTTCAGATATAGTTGCCAATTGGCATTTTAAAAATAGATGCCGATAGGCATTTCAGATATAAAAGCCGATAGGCATTTCAAATATAGGTGCCGATAGGCATTCCAGATATGGTTGCCGATAGGCATTTCAAATATAGGTGCTGATAGGCATTTTAGATGTAGTTTCCGATAGGCATTTCAAAAATTGATGCCGATAGGCATTTCAGATATAGGTGCCGATAGGCATTTCAGATATAGTTGCCGATTGGCATTTTAAAAACAGGTGCCGATAGGCATTTCAGATATAGAAGCCGATAGGTATTTCAAATATAGGTGTCGATAGGCATTTTAGATATAGGTGCCGATAGGCATTTCAGATATAGTTGCCGATTGGCATTTTAAAAATAGGTGTCGATAGGCATTTCAGATATAGAAGCCGATAGGCATTTAAAATATAGGTGCCGATAGGCATTTCAAATATAGGTGTCATTAGGCATTTCAGATATAAATACCGAAAGGCATTTCAGATATAGGTGCCGATAAGCATTTCTGATGTGGTTGCCGATAGGCATTTCAAATATTGGTGCTGACAGGCATTTCAGATGTAGTTTCCGATAGGCATTTCAATAATAAGTGCCGATAGGCATTTTAGATATAGGTGCCGATAGGCACTTCAGATATAGTTGCCGATTGGCATTTTAAAAATAGGTGCCGATAGGCATTTCAGATATAGAAGCCGATAGGCATTTCAAATATAGGTGCCAATAGGCATTCCAGATATGGTTGCCGATAGGCATTTCAGATATAAATACCGAAAGGCATTTCAGATATAGGTGCCGATAAGCATTTCTGATGTGGTTGCCGATAGGCATTTCAAATATAGGTGCCGACAGGCATTTCAGATGTAGTTTCCGATAGGCATCTCAAAAATAAGTGCCGATAGGCATTTTAGATAAAGGTGCCGATAGGCACTTCAGATATAGTTGCCGATTGGCATTTTAAAAATAGGTGCCGATAGGCATTTCAGATATAGAAGCCGATAGGTATTTCAAATATAGGTGTCGATAGGCAATTCAGATATGGTTGCCGATAGGCATTTCAAATATAGGTGCTGATAGGCATTTCAGATGTAGTTTCCGATAGGCATTTCAAAAATAGGTGCCGATAGGCATTTCAGATATAGAAGCCGATAGGCATTTCAAATATAGGTGCCGATACGCATTCCAGATATGGTTGCCGATAGGCATTTCAGATATAGGTGCCGATAGGCATTTCAGATATAGTTGCCCATTGGCATTTTAAAAATAGGTGCCGTTAGGCATTTAAAATATAGAAGCCGATAGGCATTTCAAATATAGGTGCCGATAGGCATTCCAAATATAGTTGCCGATAAGCATTTCAAATATAGGTGCTGATAGGCATTTCAGATATAGTTTCCGATAGGCATTTCAAAATTTGGTGCCGATAGGCATTTTAGATATAGGTGCCGATAGGCACTTCAGATATAGTTGCCGATTGGCATTTTAAAAATAGGTGCCGATAGGCATTTCAGATATAAAAGCCGATAGGCATTTCAAATATAGGTGCTGATAGGCATATCAGATGTAGTTTCGGATAGGCATTTCAAAAATAGGTGCCGACAGGCATTTCAGATATAGTTGCCGATAGGCATTTCAGATATAGTTGCCGATTGGCATTTTAAAAATAGGTGCCGATAGGCATTTCAGATATAGAAGCCGTTAGGTATTTTAAATATAGGTGTCGATAGGCATTTCAGATATGGTTGCCGATAGGCATTTCAAATATAGGTGCTGATAGGCATTTCAGATGTGGTTTCCGATAGGCATTTCAAAAATAGGTGCCGATAGGCATTTCAGATATAGGTGCCGATAGGCATTTCAGATATAGTTGTCGATTAGCATTTTAAAAATAGGTGCCGATAGGCATTTAAAATATAAAAGCCGATAGGCATTTCAAATATAGGTGCCGATAGGCATTCCAGATATAGTTGCCGATAAGCATTTCAAATATAGGTGCTGATAGGCATTTCAGATATAGTTTCCGATAGGCATTTCAAAATTTGGTGCCGATAGGCATTTCAGATATAGGTGCCGATAGGCATTTCAGATATAGTTGCCGATTGGCATTTTAAAAACAGGTGCCGATAGGCATTTCAGATATAGAAGCCGATAGGTATTTCAAATATAGGTGTCGATAGGCATTTCAAATATGGTTGCCGATAGGCATTTCAAATATAGGAGCAGATAGGCATTTCAGATGTAGTTTCCGAAAGGCATTTCAAAAATAGGTGCCGATAGGCATTTTAGATATAGGTGCCGATAGGCTTTTCAGATATAGTTGCCGATTGGCATTTTAAAAATAGGTGTCGATAGGCATTTCAGATATAGAAGCCGATAGGCATTTAAAATATAGGTGCCGATAGGCATTTCAAATATATGTGTCATTAGGCATTTCAGATATAAATACCGAAAGGCATTTCAGATATAGGTGCCGATAAGCATTTCTGATGTGGTTGCCGATAGGCATTTCAAATATAGGTGCTGACAGGCATTTCAGATGTAGTTTCCGATAGGCATTTCAAAAATAGGTGCCGATAGGCATTTCAGATATAGGTGCCGATACGCATTTCAGATATAGTTGCCGATTGGCATTTTAAAAATAGGTGCCGATAGGCATTTTAGATGTAGTTTCCGATAGGCATTTTAGATATAGGTGCCGATAGGCATTTCAAATATTGGTGTCGATAGGCATTTCAGATATAAATACCGAAAGGCATTTCAGATATAGGTGCCGATAGGCATTTCAAATATAGGTGTCGATAGGCATTTTAGATATAAATGCCGAAAGGCATTTCAGATATAGGTGCCGATAGGCATCTCAAAAATAAGTGCCGATAGGCATTTTAGATAAAGGTGCCGATAGGCACTTCAGATATAGTTGCCGATTGGCATTTTAAAAATAGGTGCCGATAGGCATTTCAGATATAGAAGCCGATAGGTATTTCAAATATAGGTGTCGATAGGCAATTCAGATATGGTTGCCGATAGGCATTTCAAATATAGGTGCTGATAGGCATTTCAGATGTAGTTTCCGATAGGCATTTCAAAAATAGGTGCCGATAGGCATTTCAGATATAGAAGCCGATAGGCATTTCAAATATAGGTGCCGATACGCATTCCAGATATGGTTGCCGATAGGCATTTCAGATATAGTTGCCGATTGGCATTTTAAAAACAGGTGCCGATAGGCATTTCAGATATAGAAGCCGATAGGTATTTCAAATATAGGTGTCGATAGGCATTTCAAATATGGTTGCCGATAGGCATTTCAAATATAGGAGCAGATAGGCATTTCAGATGTAGTTTCCGAAAGGCATTTCAGAAATAGGTGCCGATAGGCATTTTAGATATAGGTGCCGATAGGCATTTCAGATATAGTTGCCGATTGGCATTTTAAAAATAGGTGTCGATAGGCATTTCAGATATAGAAGCCGATAGGCATTTAAAATATAGGTGCCGATAGGCATTTCAAATATATGTGTCATTAGGCATTTCAGATATAAATACCGAAAGGCATTTCAGATATTAGTGCCGATAAGCATTTCTGATGTGGTTGCCGATAGGCATTTCAAATATAGGTGCTGACAGGCATTTCAGATGTAGTTTCCGATAGGCATTTCAATAATAAGTGCCGATAGGCATTTTAGACATAGGTGCCGATAGGCACTTCAGATATAGTTGCCGATTGGCATTTTAAAAATAGGTGCCGATAGGCATTTCAGATATAGAAGCCGATAGGCATTTCAAATATAGGTGCCAATAGGCATTCCAGATATGGTTGCCGATAGGCATTTCAGATATAAATACCGAAAGGCATTTCAGATATAGGTGCCGATAAGCATTTCTGATGTGGTTGCCGATAGGCATTTCAAATATAGGTGCCGACAGGCATTTCAGATGTAGTTTCCGATAGGCATCTCAAAAATAAGTGCCGATAGGCATTTTAGATAAAGGTGCCGATAGGCACTTCAGATATAGTTGCCGATTGGCATTTTAAAAATAGGTGCCGATAGGCATTTCAGATATAGAAGCCGATAGGTATTTCAAATATAGGTGTCGATAGGCAATTTAGATATGGTTGCCGATAGGCATTTCAAATATAGGTGCTTATAGGCATTTCAGATGTAGTTTCCGATAGGCATTTCAAAAATAGGTGCCGATAGGCATTTCAGATATAGAAGCCGATAGGCATTTCAAATATAGGTGCCGATACGCATTCCAGATATGGTTGCCGATAGGCATTTCAGATATAGGTGCCGATAGGCATTTCAGATATAGTTGCCCATTGGCATTTTAAAAATAGGTGCCGTTAGGCATTTAAAATATAGAAGCCGATAGGCATTTCAAATATAGGTGCCGATAGGCATTCCAAATATAGTTGCCGATAAGCATTTCAAATATAGGTGCTGATAGGCATTTCAGATATAGTTTCCGATAGGCATTTCAAAATTTGGTGCCGATAGGCATTTTAGATATAGGTGCCGATAGGCACTTCAGATATAGTTGCCGATTGGCATTTTAAAAATAGGTGCCGATAGGCATTTCAGATATAAAAGCCGATAGGCATTTCAAATATAGGTGCTGATAGGCATATCAGATGTAGTTTCGGATAGGCATTTCAAAAATAGGTGCCGACAGGCATTTCAGATATAGGTGCCGATAGGCATTTCAGATCAAGTTGCCGATTGGCATTTTAAAAATAGGTGCCGATAGGCATTTCAGATATAGAAGCCGTTAGGTATTTCAAATATAGGTGTCGATAGGCATTTCAGATATGGTTGCCGATAGGCATTTCAAATATAGGTGCTGATAGGCATTTCAGATGTGGTTTCCGATAGGCATTTCAAAAATAGGTGCCGATAGGCATTTCAGATATAGGTGCCGATAGGCATTTCAGATATAGTTGTCGATAAGCATTTTAAAAATAGGTGCCGATAGGCATTTAAAATATAGAAGCCGATAGGCATTTCAAATATAGGTGCCGATAGGCATTCCAGATATAGTTGCCGATAAGCATTTCAAATATAGGTGCTGATAGGCATTTCAGATATAGTTTCCGATAGGCATTTCAAAATTTGGTGCCGATAGGCATTTCAGATATAGGTGCCGATACGCATTTCAGATATAGTTGCCGATTGGCATTTTAAAAATAGGTGCCGATAGGCATTTCAGATGTAGTTTCCGATAGGCATTTCAGATATAGGTGCCGATAGGCATTTCAAATATTGGTGTCGATAGGCATTTCAGATATAAATACCGAAAGGCATTTCAGATATAGGTGCCGATAAGCATTTCTGATGTGGTTGCCGATAGGCATTTCAAATATAGGTGCTGACAGGCATTTCAGATGTAGTTTCTGATTGGCATTTCAAAAATAAGTGCCGATAGGCATTTTAGATATAGGTGCCGATAGGCACTTCAGATATAGTTGCCGATTGGCATTTTAAAAATAGGTGCCGATAGGCATTTCAGATATAAAAGCCGATAGGCATTTCAAATATATGTGCTGATAGGCATATCAGATGTAGTTTCCGATAGGCATTTCAAAAATAGGTGCCGACAGGCATTTCAGATATAGGTGCCGATAGGCATTTCAGATATAGTTGCCGATTGGCATTTTAAAAATAGGTGCCGATAGGCATTTCAGATATAGAAGCCGTTAGGTATTTCAAATATAGGTGTCTATAGGCATTTCAGATATGGTTGCCGATAGGCATTTCAAATATAGGTGCTGATAGGCATTTCAGATGTGGTTTCCGATAGGCATTTCAAAAATAGGTGCCGATAGGCATTTCAGATATAGGTGCCGATAGGCATTTCAGATATAGTTGTCGATTAGCATTTTAAAAATAGGTGCCGATAGGCATATCAGATATAGTTGCCAATAAGCATTTAAAATATAGGTGCCAATAGGCATTTCTGATTTGGTTGCCGATAGGCATTTCAAATATAGGTGCTGATAGGCACTTCAGATATAGGTGCCGATAGGCATTTCAAATATATGTGCCGACAGTCATTTCTGATTTGGTTGCCGATAGGCATTTCAGATATATGTGCCGATAGGCATTTCAGATATAGTTGCCGATTGGCATTTTAAAAATAGGTGCTTGTAGGCATTTCAGATGTAGTTTCCGATAGGCATTTCAAAAATAGGTGCCGATAGGCATTTCAGATATAGGTGCCGATAGGCATTTCAGATATAGTTGCCGATTGGCATTTTAAAAATAGGTGCCGATAGGCATTTCAGATATAGAAGCCGATAGGCATTTCAAATATAGGTGCCGATAGGCATTCCAGATATGGTTGCCGATAGGCATTTCAAATATAGGTGCTGATAGGCATTTCAGATGTAGTTTCCAATAGGCATTTCAAAAATAGGTGCCGATAGGCATTTCAGATATAGGTGCCGATAGACATTTCAGATACAGTTGCCGATTGGCGTTTTAAAAATAGGTGCCGATAGGCATTTCAGATATAGAAGTCGATAGGCATTTCAAATATAGGTGCCGATAGGCATTCCAGATATGGTTGCCGATAGGCATTTCAAATATAGGTGCTGATAGGCATTTCAGATATAGGTGCCGATAGGCATTTCAGATATAGAAGCCGATAGGCATTTCAAATATAGGTGCCGATAGGCATTTTAAAAACAGGTGCAGATAGGCATTTCAGATATAGAAGCCGATAGGTATTTCAAATAAAGGTGTCGATAGGCATTTTAGATATGGTTGCCGATAGGCTTTTCAAATATAGGAGCAGATAGGCATTTCAGATGTAGTTTCCGTAAGGCATTTCAAAAATAGGTGCCGATAAGCATTTCAGATATAGGTGCCGATAGGCATTTCAGATATAGTTGCCGATTGGCATTTTAAAAATAGGTGCCGATAGGCATTTCAGATATAGAAGCCGATAGGTATTTTAAATATAGGTGTCGATAGGCATTTCAGATATGGTTGCCGATAGGCATTTCAAATATTGGTGCTGATAGGCATTTCAGATGTAGTTTCCGATAGGCATTTCAAAAATAGGTGCCGATAGGCATTTCAGATATAGGTGCCGATAGGCATTACAGTTATAGTTGCCGATTGGCATTTTAAAAATAGGTGCCGATAGGCAGTTCAGATTTAGAAGCCGATAGGCATTTCAAATATAGGTGCCCATAGGCATTCCAGATATGGTTGCCGATAGGCATTTCAAATATAGGTGCTGATAGGCATTTCAGATGTAGTTTCCGATAGGCATTTCAAAAATAGGTGCCGATAGGCATTTCAGATATAGGTGCCGATAGGCATTTCAGATATAGTTGCCGATTGGCATTTTAAAAATAGGTGCCGATAGGCATTTCAGATATAGAAGCCAATAGGCATTTCAAATATAGGTGCCGATAAGCATTCCAGATATGGTTGCCGATAGGCATTTCAAATATAGGTGCTGATAGGCATTTCAGATGTAGTTTCCGATAGGCATTTCAAAAATTGGTGATGATAGGCATTTCAGATATAGGTGCCGATAGGCATTTCAGATATAGTTGCCGATTGGCATTTTAAAAATAGGTGCCGATAGGCATTTCAGGTATAGAAGCCGATAGGTATTTCAAATATAGGAGTCGATAGGCATTTAAATATGGTTGCCGATAGGCATTTCAAATATAGGTGCTGATAGGCATTTCAGATGTAGTTTCCGATAGGCATTTCAAAATAGGTGCCGATAGGCATTTTAGATATAGGTGCCGATAGGCATTTCAGATATAGTTGCCGATTGGCATTTTAAAAATAGGTGTCGATAGACATTTCAGATATAGAAGCCGATAGGCATTTCAAATATAGGTGCCGATAGGCATTCCAGATATGGTTGCCGATAGGCATTTCAAATATAGGTGCTGATAGGCATTTCAGATGTAGTTGCCAATTGGCATTTTAAAAATAGGTGTCGATAGGCATTTCAGATATAGAAGCCGATAGGTATTTTAAATATAGGTGTCGATAGGCATTTCAGATATGGTTGCCGATAGGCATTTCAAATATTGGTGCTGATAGGCATTTCAGATGTAGTTTCCGATAGGCATTTCAAAAATAGGTGCCGATAGGCATTTCAGATATAGGTGCCGATAGGCATTACAGTTATAGTTGCCGATTGGCATTTTAAAAATAGGTGCCGATAGGCAGTTCAGATTTAGAAGCCGATAGGCATTTCAAATATAGGTGCCCATAGGCATTCCAGATATGGTTGCCGATAGGCATTTCAAATATAGGTGCTGATAGGCATTTCAGATGTAGTTTCCGATAGGCATTTCAAAAATAGGTGCCGATAGGCATTTCAGATATAGGTGCCGATAGGCATTTCAGATATAGTTGCCGATTGGCATTTTAAAAATAGGTGTCGATAGACATTTCAGATATAGAAGCCGATAGGCATTTCAAATATAGGTGCCAATAGGCATTCCAGATTTGGTTGCCGATAGGCATTTCAAATATAGGTGCTGATAGGCATTTCAGATGTAGTTTCCGATAGTCATTTCTAAAATAGGTGCCGATAGGCATTTCAGATATAGGTGCCGATAGGCATTACAGATATAGTTGCCGATTAGAATTTTAAAAATAGGTGCCGATAGGCATTTTAGATGTAGTTTCCGATAGGAATTTCAAAAATAGGTGCCGATAGGCATTCCAGATATGGTTGCCGATAGGCATTTCAAATATAGGTGCTGATAGGCATTCCAGATGTAGTTTCCGATAGGCATTTCAAAAATTGGTGCCGATAGGCATTTCAGATATAGGTGCCGATAGGCATTTCAGATATAGTTTCCAATTGGCATTTTAAAAATAGGTGTCGATAGGCATTTCAGATATAGAAGCCGATAGGCATTTCAAATATAGGTGCCGATAGGCATTCCAGATTTGGTTGCCGATAGGCATTTCAAATATAGGTGCTGATAGGCATTTCAGATGTAGTTTCCGATAGGCATTTCAAAAATTGGTGCCGATAGGCATTTCAGATATAGGTGCCGATAGGCATTTCAGATATAGTTGCCGATTGGCATTTTAAAAATAGGTGCCGATAGGCATTTCAGATATAGAAGCCGATAGGTATATCAAATATAGGTGTCGATAGGCATTTCAGATATGGTTGCCGATAGGCATTTCAAATATAGGTGCTGATAGGCATTTCAGATGTAGTTTCCGATAGGCATTTCAAAAATAGGTGCCGATAGGCATTTCAGATATAGGTGCCGATAGGCATTTCAGATATAGTTGCCGATTAGAATTTTAAAAATAGGTGCCGATAGGCATTTTAGATGTAGTTTCCGATAGGAATTTCAAAAATAGGTGCCGATAGGCATTTCAGATATAGGTGCCGATAGGCATATCAGATATGGTTGCCGATAGGCATTTCAAATATAGGAGCAGATAGGCATTTCAGATGTAGTTTCCGTAAGGCATTTCAAAAATAGGTGCCGATAAGCATTTCAGATATAGGTGCCGATAGGCATTTCAGATATAGTTGCCGATTGGCATTTTAAAAATAGGTGCCGATAGGCATTTCAGATATAGAAGCCGATAGGTATTTTAAATATAGGTGTCGATAGGCATTTCAGATATGGTTGCCGATAGGCATTTCAAATATTGGTGCTGATAGGCATTTCAGATGTAGTTTCCGATAGGCATTTCAAAAATAGGTGCCGATAGGCATTTCAGATATAGGTGCCGATAGGCATTACAGTTATAGTTGCCGATTGGCATTTTAAAAATAGGTGCCGATAGGCAGTTCAGATTTAGAAGCCGATAGGCATTTCAAATATAGGTGCCCATAGGCATTCCAGATATGGTTGCCGATAGGCATTTCAAATATAGGTGCTGATAGGCATTTCAGATGTAGTTTCCGATAGGCATTTCAAAAATAGGTGCCGATAGGCATTTCAGATATAGGTGCCGATAGGCATTTCAGATATAGTTGCCGATTGGCATTTTAAAAATAGGTGTCGATAGACATTTCAGATATAGAAGCCGATAGGCATTTCAAATATAGGTGCCAATAGGCATTCCAGATTTGGTTGCCGATAGGCATTTCAAATATAGGTGCTGATAGGCATTTCAGATGTAGTTTCCGATAGTCATTTCTAAAATAGGTGCCGATAGGCATTTCAGATATAGGTGCCGATAGGCATTACAGATATAGTTGCCGATTGGCATTTTAAAAATAGGTGCCGAGAGGCATTTCAGATATAGAAGCCTATAGGCATTTCAAATATAGGTGCCGATAGGCATTCCAGATATGGTTGCCGATAGGCATTTCAAATATAGGTGCTGATAGGCATTCCAGATGTAGTTTCCGATAGGCATTTCAAAAATTGGTGCCGATAGGCATTTCAGATATAGGTGCCGATAGGCATTTCAGATATAGTTTCCAATTGGCATTTTAAAAATAGGTGTCGATAGGCATTTCAGATATAGAAGCCGATAGGCATTTCAAATATAGGTGCCGATAGGCATTCCAGATTTGGTTGCCGATAGGCATTTCAAATATAGGTGCTGATAGGCATTTCAGATGTAGTTTCCGATAGGCATTTCAAAAATTGGTGCCGATAGGCATTTCAGATATAGGTGCCGATAGGCATTTCAGATATAGTTGCCGATTGGCATTTTAAAAATAGGTGCCGATAGGCATTTCAGATATAGAAGCCGATAGGTATATCAAATATAGGTGTCGATAGGCATTTCAGATATGGTTGCCGATAGGCATTTCAAATATAGGTGCTGATAGGCATTTCAGATGTAGTTTCCGATAGGCATTTCAAAAATAGGTGCCGATAGGCATTTCAGATATAGGTGCCGATAGGCATTTCAGATATAGTTGCCGATTAGAATTTTAAAAATAGGTGCCGATAGGCATTTTAGATGTAGTTTCCGATAGGAATTTCAAAAATAGGTGCCGATAGGCATTTCAGATATAGGTGCCGATAGGCATATCAGATATAGTTGCCGATAGGCATTTAAAATATAGGTGCCGATAGGCATTTCAAATATAGGTGTCGATAGGCATTTCAGATATAAATGCCGAAAGGCATTTCAGATATAGGTGTCGATAGGCATTACTGATGTGGCTGCCGATAGGCATTTCAAATATAGGTGCTGATAGGCATTTCAGATGTAGTTTTCGATAGGCATTTCAAAAATAGGTGCCGATAGGCATTTCAGATATAGGTGCCGATAGGCACTTCAGATATAGTTGCCGATTGGCATTTTAAAAATAGGTGCCGATAGGCAATTCAGATATAGAAGCCGATAGGCATTTCAAATATAGGTGCCGATAGGCATTCCAGATATGGTTGCCGATAGGCATTTTAAATAAAGGTGCTGATAGGCATTTCAGATGTAGTTTCCGATAGGCATTTCAAAAATAGGTGCCGATAGGCATTTCAGATATAGGTGCCGATAGGCATTTCAGATATAGTTGCCGATTGGCATTTTAAAAATAGATGCCGATAGGCATTTCAGATATAGAAGCCGATAGGCATTTCAAATATAGGATCCGATGGCATTCCAGATATGCTTGCCGATAGGCATTTCAAATATAGGTGCTGATATGCATTTCAGATGTAGTTTCCGATAGGCATTTCAAAAATTGGTGCCGATAGGCATTTCAGATATAGGTGCCGATAGGCATTTCAGATATAGTTGCCGATTGGCATTTTAAAAATAGGTGCCGATAGGCATTTCAGATATAGAAGCCGATAGGTATTTCAAATATCGGTGTCGATAGGCATTTCAGATATAGTTGCCGATAGGCATTTAAAATATAGGTGCCGATAGGCATTTCAAATATAGGTGCCGATAGGCATTCCAGATATGGTTGCCGATAGGCATATCAAATATATGTGCTGATAGGCATTTCAGATGTAGTTTTTGATAGGCATTTCAAAAATAGGTACCGATAGGCATTTCAGATATAGGTGCCGATAGGCATTTCAGATATAGTTGCCAATTGGCATTTTAAAAATAGGTGTCGATAGGCATTTCAGATATAGAAGCCGATAGGCATTTCAAATATAGGTGCCGATAGGCATTCCAGATTTGGTTGCCGATAGGCATTTCAAATATAGGTGCTGATAGGCATTTCAGATGTAGTTTCCGATAGGCATTTCAAAAATTGGTGCCGATAGGCATTTCAGATATAGGTGCCGATAGGCATTACAGATATAGTTGCCGATTGGCATTTTAAAAATAGGTGCCGATAGGCATTTCAGATATAGAAGCCGATAGGCATTTCAAATATAGGTGCCGATAGGCATTCCAGATTTGGTTGCCGATAGGCATTTCAAATATAGGTGCTGATAGGCATTTCAGATGTAGTTTCCGATAGGCATTTCAAAAATTGGTGCCGATAGGCATTTCAGATATAGGTGCCGATAGGCATTTCAGATATAGAAGCCGATAGGCATTTCAAATATAGGTGCCGATAGGCATTCCAGATATGGTTGCCGATAGGCATTTCAAATATAGGTGCTGATAGGCATTTCAGATATGGTTGCCGATAGGCATTTTAAATACAGGTGCTGATAGGCATTTCAGATGTAGTTTTCGATAGGCATTTCAAAAATAGGAGCCGATAGGCATTTCAGATATATGTGCCGATAGGCATTTCAGATATAGTTGCCGATTGGCATTTTAAAAATAGGTGCCGATAGGCATTTCAGATATAGAAGCCGATAGGCATTTCAAATATAGGTGCCGATAGGCATTCCAGATATGGTTGCCGATAGGCATTTCAAATATAGGTGCTGATAGGCATTTCAGATGTAGTTTCCAATAGGCATTTCAAAAATAGGTGCCGATAGGCATTTCAGATATAGGTGCCGATAGACATTTCAGATATAGTTGCCGATTGGCATTTTAAAAATAGGTGCCGATAGGTATTTCAGATACAGAAGCCGATAGGCATTTCAAATATAGGTGCCGATAGGCATTCCAGATATGGTTGCCGATAAGCATTTCAAATATAGGTGCTGATAGGCATTTCAGATGTAGTTTCCGATAAACATTTCAAAAATAGGTGCCGATAGGCATTTTAGATATAGGTGCCGATAGGCATTTCAGATATAGAAGCCGATAGGCATTTCAAATATAGGTGCCGAAAGGCATTCCAGATATGGTTGCCGATAGGCATTTCAAATATAGGTGCTGATAGGCATTTTAGATGTAGTTTCCGATAGGCATTTCAAAAATTGATGCCAAAAGGCTTTTTAGATATAGGTGCCGATAGGCATTTCAGATATAGTTGCCGATTGGCATTTTAAAAACAGGTGCCGATAGGCATTTCAGATATAGAAGCCGATAGGTATTTCAAATATAGGTGTCGATAGGCATTTCAGGTATGGTTGCCGATAGGCATTTCAAACATAGGAGCAGATAGGCATTTCAGATGTAGTTTCCGATAGGCATTTCAAAAATTGGTGCCGATAGGCATTTCAGATATAGGTGCCGATAGGCATTACAGATATAGTTGCCGATTGGCATTTTAAAAATAGGTGCTGATAGGCATTTCAGATATAGAAGCCGATAGGCATTTCAAATATAGGTGCCGATAGGCATTCCAGATATGGTTGCCGATAGGCATTTCAAATATAGGTGCTGATAGGCATTTCAGATATGGTTGCCGATAGGCATTTTAAATACATGTGCTGATAGGCATTTCAGATGTAGTTTCCGATAGGCATTTCAAAAATAGGAGCCGATAGGCATTTCAGATATATGTGCCGATAGGCATTTCAGATATAGTTGCCGATTGGCATTTTAAAAATAGGTGCCGATAGGCATTTCAGATATAGAAGCCGATAGGCATTTCAAATATAGGTGCCAATAGGCATTCCAGATATGGTTGCCGATAGGCATTTCAAATATAGGTGCTGATAGGCATTTCAGATGTAGTTTCTAAAAGGCATTTCAAAAATAGGTGCCGATAGGCATTTTAAATATAGGTGCCGATAGACATTTCAGATATAGTTGCCGATTGGCATTTTAAAAATAGGTGCCGATAGGTATTTCAGATATAGAAGCCGATAGGCATTTCAAATATAGGTGCCGATAGGCATTCCAGATATGGTTGCCGATAAGCATTTCAAATATAGGTGCTGATAGGCATTTCAGATGTAGTTTCCGATAAACATTTCAAAAATAGGTGCCGATAGGCATTTCAGATATAGGTGCCGATAGGCATTTCAGATATAGAAGCCGATAGGCATTTCAAATATAGGTGCCGAAAGGCATTCCAGATATGGTTGCCGATAGGCATTTCAAATATATTTGCTGATAGGCATTTCAGATGCGGTTTCCGATAGGCATTTCAAAAATTGGTGCCGATAGGCATTTCAGATATAGGTGCCGATAGGCATTTCAGATATAGTTGCCGATTGGCATTTTAAAAATAGGTGCCGATAGGCATTTCAGATATAGAAGCCGATAGGTATTTCAAATATAGGTGTCGATAGGCATTTCAAATATGGTTACTGATAGGCATTTCAAATATAGGTGCTGATAGGCATTTCAGATGTAGTTTCCGATAGGCATTTCAAAAATAGGTGCCGATAGGCATTTCAGATATACGTGCCGATAGGCATTTCAGATATAGTTGCCGATTGGCATTTTAAAAATGGGTGCCGATAGGCATTTTAGATGTAGTTTCCGATAGGCATTTAAAAAATTGGTGCCGATAGGCATTTCAGATATAGGTGCCGATAGGCATTTCAGATATAGTTGCCGATTGGCATTTTAAAAATAGGTGATGATAGGCATTTCAGATATAGAAGCCGATAGGTATTTCAAATATAGGTGTCGATAGGCATTTCATATATGGTTGCCGATAGGCATTTCAAATATAGGTGCTGATAGGCATTTCAGATGTAGTTTCCGATAGGCATTTCAAAAAGAGGTGCCGATAGGCATTTCAGATATAGGTGCCGATAGGCATTTCAGATATAGTTGCCGATTGGCATTTCAAAAATAGGTGTCTATAGGCATTTCAGAAATAGAAGCCGATAGGCAATTCAAATATAGGTGCCGATAGGCATTCCAGATATGGTGCCGATAAGCATTTCTAATATAGGTGTTGATAGGCATTCCAGATGTAGTTTCCGATAGGCATTTCAAAAATTGATGCCGATAGGCATTTCAGATATAGGTGCCGATAGGCATTTCAGATATAGTTGCCGATTGGCATTTTAAAAACAAATGCCGATAGGCATTTCAGATATAGAAGCCGATAGGTGTTTCAAATATAGGTGTCGATAGGCATTTCAGATATGGTTGCCGATAGGCATTTCAAATATAGGTGCTGATAGGCATTTCAGATGTAGTTTCCGATAGGCATTTCAAAAATAGGTGCCGATAGGCATTTCAGATATAAGTGCCGATAGGCATTTCAGATATAGTTGCCGTTTAGAATTTTAAAAATAGGTGCCGATAGGCATTTAAGATGTAGTTTCCGATAGGAATTTCAAAAATAGGTGCCGATAGGCATTTCAGATATAGGTGCCGATAGGCATTTTAAAAATAGGTACCGATAGGCAATTCAGATATAGAAGCCGATAGGCATTTCAAATATAGGTGCCGATAGGCATTCCAGATATGGTTGCCCATAGGCATTTCAAATAAAGGTGCTGATAGGCATTTCAAAAATAGGTGCCGATAGGCATTTCAGATATAGGTGCCGATAGGCATTTCAGATATAGTTGCCGATTGGCATTTTAAAAATAGGTGCCGATAGGCATTTCAGATATAGAAGCCGATAGGCATTTCAAATATAGGATCCGATGGCATTCCAGATATGGTTGCCGATAGGCAATTCAAATATAGGTGCTGATATGCATTTCAGATGTAGTTTCCGATAGGCATTTCAAAAATTGGTGCCGATAGGCATTTTAGATATAGGTGCCGATAGGCATTTCAGATATAGTTGCCGATTGGCATTTTAAAAATAGGTGCCAATAGGCATTTCAGATATAGAAGCCGATAGGTATTTCAAATATAGGTGTCGATAGGCATTTTAGATATGGTTGCCGATAGGCATTTTAAATATTGGTGCTGATAGGCATTTCAGATGTAGTTTCCGATAGGCATTTCAAAAATAGGTGCCGATAGGCATTTCAGATATAGGTGCCGATAGGCATTACAGATATAGTTGCCGATTGGCATTTTAAAAATAGGTGCCGATAGGCATTTCAGATATAGAAGCCGATAGGCATTTCAAATATAGGTGCCGATAGGCATTCCAGATATGGTTGCCGATAGGCATTTCAAATATAGGTGCTGATAGGCATTTCAGATGTAGTTTCCGATAAGCATTTCAAAAATAGGTGCCGATAGGCATTTCAGATATAAGTGCCGATAGGCTTATCAGATATAGTTGCCGATAGGCATTTAAAATATAGGTGCCGATAGGCATTTCAAATATAGGTGTCGATAGGCATTTCAGATGTAAATGCCGAAAGGCATTTCAGATATAGGTGCCGATAGGCATTACAGATATAGTTGCCGATTGGCATTTTAAAAATAGGTGCCGATAGGCATTTCAGATATAGGTGCCGATAAGCATTTCAGATATAGTTGCCAATTGGCATTTCAAAAATAGGTGCCGATAGGCATTTTAGATGTAGTTTCCGATAGGCATTTCAAAAATAGGTGCCGATAGGCATTTCAGATATAAGTGCCGATAGGCTTATCAGATATAGTTGCCGATAGGCATTTAAAATATAGGTGCCGATAGGCATTTCAAATATAGGTGTCGATAGGCATTTCAGATGTAAATGCCGAAAGGCATTTCAGATATAGGTGCCGATAGGCATTTCTGATGTGGTTGCCGATAGGCATTTCAAATATAGGTGCTGATAGGCTTTTCAGATGTAGTTTTCGATAGGCATTTCAAAAATAGGTGCCGATAGGCATTTCAGATATAGGTGCCGATAGGCACTACAGATATAGTTGCCGATAGGCATTTTAAAAATAGGTGCCGATAGGCAATTCAGATATAGAAGCCGATAGGCATTTCAAATATAGGTGCCGATAGGCATTTCAGATATGGTTGCCGATAGGCATTTCAAATAAAGGTGCTGATAGGCATTTCAGATGTAGTTTCCGATAGGCATTTCTAAAATAGGTGCCGATAGGCATTTCAGATATAGGTGCCGATAGGCATTACTGATATAGTTGCCGATTGGCATTTTAAAAATAGGTGCCGAGAGGCATATCAGATATAGAAGCCTATAGGCATTTCAAATATAGGTGCCGATAGGCATTCCAGATATGGTTGCCGATAGGCATTTCAAATATAGGTGCTGATAGGCATTTCAGATGTAGTTGCCAATTGGCATTTTAAAAATAGGTGTCGATAGGCATTTCAGATATAGAAGCCGATAGGCATTTCAAATATAGGTGCCGATAGGCATTCCAGATTTGGTTGCTGATAGGCATTTCAAATATAGGTGCTGATAGGCATTTCAGATGTAGTTTCCGATAGTCATTTCTAAAATAGGTGCCGATAGGCATTTCAGATATAGGTGCCGATAGGCATTACAGATATAGTTGCCGATTGGCATTTTAAAAATAGGTGCCGAGAGGCATTTCAGATATAGAAGCCTATAGGCATTTCAAATATAGGTGCCCATAGGCATTCCAGATATGGTTGCCGATAGGCATTTCAAATATAGGTGCTGATAGGCATTCCAGATGTAGTTTCCGATAGGCATTTCAAAAATTGGTGCCGATAGGCATTTCAGATATAGGTGCCGATAGGCATTTCAGATATAGTTTCCAATTGGCATTTTAAAAATAGGTGTCGGTAGGCATTTCAGATATAGAAGCCGATAGGCATTTCAAATATAGGTGCCAATAGGCATTCCAGGATTGGTTGCCGATAGGCATTTTAAATATAGGTGCTGATAGGCATTTCAGATGTAGTTTCCGATAGGCATTTCAAAAATTGGTGCCGATAGGCATTTCAGATATAGGTGCCGATAGGCATTTCAGATATAGTTGCCGATTGGCATTTTAAAAATAGGTGCCGATAGGCATTTCAGATATAGAAGCCGATAGGTATATCAAATATAGGTGTCGATAGGCATTTCAGATATGGTTGCCGATAGGCATTTCAAATATAGGTGCTGATAGGCATTTCAGATGTAGTTTCCGATAGGCATTTCAAAAATAGGTGCCGATAGGCATTTCATATATAGGTGCCGATAGGCATTTCAGATATAGTTGCCGATTAGAATTTTAAAAATAGGTGCCGATAGGCATTTTAGATGTAGTTTCCGATAGGAATTTCAAAAATAGGTGCCGATAGGCATTTCAGATATAGGTGCCGATAGGCATATCAGATATAGTTGCCGATAGGCATTTAAAATATAGGTGCCGATAGGCATTTCAAATATAGGTGTCGATAGGCATTTCAGATATAAATGCCGAAAGGCATTTCAAATATATGTGTCGATAGGCATTACTGATGTGGTTGCCGATAGGCATTTCAAATATAGGTGCTGATAGGCATTTCAGATGTAGTTTTCGATAGGCATTTCAAAAATAGATGCCGATAGGCATTTTAGATATAGGTGCCGATAGGCACTTCAGATATAGTTGCCGATTGGCATTTTAAAAATAGGTGCCGATAGGCAATTCAGATATAGAAGCCGATAGGCATTTCAAATATAGGTGCCGATAGGCATTTCAGATATGGTTGCCGATAGGCATTTCAAATAAAGGTGCTGATAGGCATTTCAGATGTAGTTTCCGATAGGCATTTCAAAAATAGGTGCCGATAGGCATTTCAGATATAGGTGCCGATAGGCATTTCAGATATAGTTGCCGATTGGCATTTTAAAAATAGGTGCCGATAGGCATTTTCGATATATAAGCCGATAGGCATTTCAAATATAGGTGCTGATAGGCATTCCAGATATGGTTGCCGATAGGCATTTCAAATATAGGTGCTGATAGGCATTTCAGATGTAGTTTCCGATAGGCATTTCAAAAATTGGTGCCGATAGGCATTTCAGATATAGGTGCCGATAGGCATTTCAGATATTGTTGCCGATTGGCATTTTAAAAATAGGTGCCGATAGGCATTTTAGATATAGAAGCCGATAGGTATTTCAAATATAGGTGTCGATTGGCATTTCAAATATGGTTGCCGATAGGCATTTCAAATATTGGTGCTGATAGGCATTTTAGATGTAGTTTCCGAAAGGCATTTCTAAAATAGGTGCCGATAGGCATTTCAGATATAGGTGCCGATAGGCATTACTGATATAGTTGCCGATTGGCATTTTAAAAATAGGTGCCGAGAGGCATATCAGATATAGAAGCCTATAGGCATTTCAAATATAGGTGCCGATAGGCATTCCGGATATGGTTGCCGATAGGCATTTCAAATATAGGTGCTGATAGGCATTTCAGATGTAGTTGCCAATTGGCATTTTAAAAATAGGTGTCGATAGGCATTTCAGATATAGAAGCCGATAGGCATTTCAAATATAGGTGCCAATAGGCATTCCAGATTTGGTTGCCTATAGGCATTTCAAATATAGGTGCTGATAGGCATTTCAGATGTAGTTTCCGATAGGCATTTCAAAAATTGGTGCCGATAGGCATTTCAGATATAGGTGCCGATAGGCATTTCAGATATAGTTGCCGATTGGCATTTTAAAAATAGGTGCCGATAGGCATTTCAGATATAGAAGCCGATAGGTATATCAAATATAGGTGTCGATAGGCATTTCAGATATGGTTGCCGATAGGCATTTCAAATATAGGTGCTGATAGGCATTTCAGATGTAGTTTACGATAGGCATTTCAGATATAGTTGCCGATTAGAATTTTAAAAATAGGTGCCGATAGGCATTTTAGATGTAGTTTCCGATAGGAATTTCAAAAATAGGTGCCGATAGGCATTTCAGATATAGGTGCCGATAGGCATATCAGATATAGTTGCCGATAGGCATTTAAAATATAGGTGCCGATAGGCATTTCAAATATAGGTGTCGATAGGCATTTCAGATATAAATGCCGAAAGGCATTTCAGATATATGTGTCGATAGGCATTACTGATGTGGTTGCCGATAGGCTTTTCAAATATAGGTGCTGATAGGCATTTCAGATGTAGTTTTCGATAGGCATTTCAAAAATAGATGCCGATAGGCATTTCAGATATAGGTGCCGATAGGCACTTCAGATATAGTTGCCGATTGGCATTTTAAAAATAGGTGCCGATAGGCAATTCAGATATAGAAGCCGATAGGCATTTCAAATATAGGTGCCGATAGGCATTCCAGATATGGTTGCCGATAGGCATTTTAAATAAAGGTGCTGATAGGCATTTCAGATGTTGTTTCCGATAGGCATTTTAAAAATAGGTGCCGATAGGCATTTCAGATATAGGTGCCGATAGGCATTTCAGATATAGTTGCCGATTGGCATTTTAAAAATAGATGCCGATAGGCATTTCAGATATAGAAGCCGATAGGCATTTCAAATATAGGATCCGATGGCATTCCAGATATGCTTGCCGATAGTCATTTCAAGTATAGGTGCTGATATGCATTTCAGATGTAGTTTCCGATAGGCATTTCAAAAATTGGTGCCGATAGGCATTTCAGATATAGGTGCCGATAGGCATTTCAGATATAGTTGCCGATTGGCATTTTAAAAATAGGTGCCGATAGGCATTTCAGATATAGAAGCCGATAGGTATTTCAAATATAGGTGTCGATAGGCATTTCAGATATAGTTGCCGATAGGCATTTAAAATATAGGTGACGATAGGCATTTCAAATATAGGTGCCGATAGGCATTCCAGATATGGGTGCCGATAGGCATATCAAATATATGTGCTGATAGGCATTTCAGATGTAGTTTCCGATAGGCATTTCAAAAATAGGTACCGATAGGCATTTCAGATATAGGTGCCGATAGGCATTTCAGATATAGTTGCCAATTGGCATTTTAAAAATAGGTGTCGATAGGCATTTCAGATATAGAAGCCGATAGGCATTACAAATATAGGTGCCGATAGGCATTCCAGATTTGGTTGCCGATAGGCATTTCAAATATAGGTGCTGATAGGCATTTCAGATGTAGTTTCCGATAGGCATTTCAAAAATTGGTGCCGATAGGCATTTCAGATATAGGTGCCGATAGGCATTTCAAATATAGGTGCCGATAGGCATTCCAGATATGGTTGCCGATAGGCATTTCAAATATAGGTGCTGATAGGCATTTCAGATGTAGTTTCCGATAAGCATTTCAAAAATAGGTGCCGATAGGCATTTTAGATATAGGTGCCAATAAGCATTTCAGATATAGTTGCCGATTGGCATTTTAAAAATAGGTGCCGATAGGCATTTTAGATGTAGTTTCCGATAGGCATTTCAAAAATATGTGGCGATAGGCATTTCAGATATAGGTGCCGATAGGCATATCAGATATAGTTGCCGATAGGCATTTAAAATGTAGGTGCCGATAGGCATTTCAAATATAGTTGCCAATTGGCATTTTAAAAATAGGTGTCGATAGGCATTTCAGATATAGAAGCCGATAGGCATTTCAAATATAGGTGCCGATAGGCATTGCAGATATAGTTGCCGATTGGCATTTTAAAAATAGGTGCCGATAGGCATTTCAGATATAGAAGCCGATAGGCATTTCAAATATAGGTGCCGATAGGCATTCCAGATATGGTTGCCGATAGGCATATCAAATATAAGTGCTGATAGGCATTTCAGATGTAGTTTCCGATAGGCATTTCAAAAATAGGTACCGATAGGCATTTCAGATATAGGTGCCGATAGGCATTTCAGATATAGTTGCCAATTGGCATTTTAAAAATGGGTGTCGATAGGCATTTCAGATATAGAAGCCGATAGGCATTTCAAATATAGGTGCCGATAGGCATTCCAGATTTGGTTGCCGATAGGCATTTCAAATATAGGTGCTGATAGGCATTTCAGATGTAGTTTCCGATAGGCATTTCAAAAATTGGTGCCGATAGGCATTTCAGATATAGGTGCCGATAGGCTTTTCAGATATAGTTGCCGATATGCAGTTTAAAAATAGGTGCCGATAGGCATTTCAGATATAGAAGCCGATAGGTATATCAAATATAGTTGCCGATAGGCATTTCAGATATGGTTGCCGATAGGCATTTCAAATATAGGTGCTGATAGGCATTTCAGATGTAGTTTCCGATAGGCATTTCAAATATTGGTGCTGATAGGCATTTCAGATGTAGTTTCCGATAGGCATTTCAAAAATAGGTGCCGATAGGCATTTCAGATATAGGTGCCGATAGGCATTACAGATATAGTTGCCGATTGGCATTTTAAAAATAGGTGCCGAGAGGCATTTCAGATATAGAAGCCGATAGGCATTTCAAATATAGGTGCCGATAGGCATTCCAGATATGGTTGCCGATAAGCATTTCAAATATAGGTGCTGATAGGCATTTTAGATGTAGTTTCCGATAGGCATTTCAAAAATAGGTGCCGATAGGCATTTCAGATATAGGTGCCGATAGGCATTTCAGATATAGTTCCCGATTGGCATTTTAAAAATAGGTGCCGATAGGCATTTCGGATATAGAAGCCGATGGGCATTTCAAATATAGGTGCCGATAGGCATTCCAGATATGGTTGCCGATAGGCATTTCAAATATAGGTGCTGATAGGCATTTTAGATGTAGTTTCCCATAGGCATTTCAAAAATTGATGCCGATAGGCATTTCAGATATAGGTGCCGATAGGCATTTCAGATATAGTTGCCGATTGGCATTTTAAAAACAGGTGCCGATAGGCATTTCAGATATAGAAGCCGATAGGTATTTCAAATATAGGTGTCGATAGGCATTTCAGATATGGTTGCCGATAGGGATTTCAAATATAGGAGCAGATAGGCATTTCAGATGTAGTTTCCGAAAGGCATTTTAAAAATAGGTGCCGATAGGCATTTCAGATATAGGTGCCGATAGGCATTTCAGATATAGTTACCGATTGGCATTTTAAAAATAGGTGCCGATAGACATTTTAGATATAGAAGCCGATAGGTATTTCAAATATAGGTGCCGATAGGCATTCCAGATATAATTGCCGATAGGCATTTCAAATATAGGTGCTGATAGGCATTCCAGATATATTTGCCGATAGGCATTTCAAATATAGGTGCTGATAGGCATTTCAGATGTAGTTTCCGATAGGCATTTCAAAAATTGGTGCCGATAGGCATTTCAGATATAGGTGCCGATAGGCATTTCAGATATAGTTGCCGATTGGCATTTTAAAAATAGGTGCCGATAGGCATTTCAGATATAGAAGCCGATAAGCATATCAAATATAGGTGCCGATAGGCATTTCAGATATGGTTGCTGATAGGCATTTCAAATATAGGTGCTGATAGGCATTCCAGATATGGTTGCCTATAGGCATTTCAAATATAAGTGCTGATAGGCATTTCAGATATAGGTGCCGATAGGCATTTCAGATATAGTTGCCAATTGGCATTTTAAAAATAGGTGTCGATAGGCATTTCATATATAAAAGCCGATAGGCATTTCAAATATAGGTGCCGATAGGCATTCCAGATATAATTGCCGATAGGCATTTCAAATATAGGTGCTGATAGGCATTTCAGATGTAGTTTCCGATAGGCATTTCAAAAATTGGTGCCGATAGGCATTTCAGATATAGGTGCCGATAGGCATTTCAGATATAGTTGCCGATTGGCATTTTAAAAATAGGTGCCGATAGGCATTTCAGATATAGAAGCCGATAGGTATTTCAAATATAGGTGTCGATAGACATTTTGGATGTAGTTTCCGATAGGCATTTCAAAAATAGGTGCCGACAGGCATTTCAGATATAGGTGCCGATAGGCATATTAGATATAGTTGCTGATAGGCATTTAAAATATAGGTGCCGATGGCATTTCAAATATAGGTGTCGATAGGCATTTTAGATATAAATGCCGAAAGGCATTTCAGATATAGGTGCCGATAGGCATTTCTGATGTGGTTGCCGATAGGCATTTCAAATATAGGTGCTGATAGGCATTTTAGATGTAGTTTTCGATAGGCATTTCAAAAATAGGTGCCGATAGGCATTTCAGATATAGGTGCCGATAAGCACTTCAGATATAGTTGCCGATTGGCATTTTAAAAATAGGTGCCGATAGGCATTTCAGATATAGAAGCCGATAGGCATTTCAAATATAGGTGCCGATAGGCATTCCAGATATGGTTGCCGATAGGCATTTCAAATATAGGTGCTGATAGGCATTTCAGATATAGTTTCCGATAGGCATTTCAAAAATTTGTGCCGATAGGCATTTCAGATATAGGTGCCGATAGGCATTTCAGATATAGTTGCCGATTGGCATTTCAAAAATAGGTGCCGATAGGCATTTCAGATATAGAAGCCGATAGGCATGTCAAATATAGGTGCCGATAGGCATTCCAGATATGGTTGCCGATAGGCATTTCAAATATATGTGCTGATAGGCATTTCAGATGTAGTTTCCGATAGGCATTTCAAAAATTGGTGCCGATAGTCATTTCAGATATAGGTGCCGATAGGCATTTCAGATATAGTTGCCGATTGGCATTTTAAAAATAGGTGCCGATAAGCATTTCAGATATAGAAGCCGATAGGTATTTCAAATATAGGTGTCGATAGGCATTTCAGATATGGTTGCCGATAGGCATTTCAAATATAGGTGCTGATAGGCATTCCAGATGTAGTTTCCGATAGGCATTTCAAAAATTGGTGCCGATAGGCATTTCAGATATAGGTGCCGATAGGCATTTCAGATATAGTTACCGATTGGCATTTTAAAAATAGGTGCCGATAGACATTTTAGATATAGAAGCCGATAGGTATTTCAAATATAGGTGTCGATAGGCATTTCAGATATGGTTGCTTATAGGCATTTCAAATATAGGTGCTGATAGGCATTTTAGATGTAGTTTCCGATAGGCATTTCAAAAATAGGTGCCGATAGGCATTTCAGATATAGGTGCCGATAGGCATTTCAGATATAGTTGCCGATTGGCATTTTAAAAATAGGTGCCGATAGGCATTTCAGATATAGAAGCCGATAGGCATTTCAAATATAGGTGCCGATAGGCATTCCAGATATGGTTGCCGATAGGCATTTCAAATATAGGTGCTGATAGGCATTTCAGATGTGGTTTCCGATAGGCATTTCAAAAATAGGTGCCGATAGGCATTTCAGATATAGTTGCCAATTGACATTTTAAAAATAGGTGCCGATAGGCATTTCAGATATAAAAGCCGATAGGCATTTCAAATATAGGTGCCGATAGGCATTTCAGATATGGTTGCCGATAGGCATTTCAAATATAGGTGCTGATAGGCATTTTAGATGTAGTGTCCGATAGGCATTTCAAAAATTGATGCCGATAGGCATTTCAGATATAGGTGCCGATAGGCATTTCAGATATAGTTGCCGATTTGCATTTTAAAAACAAATGCCGATAGGCATTTCAGATATAGAAGCCGATAGGTATTTCAAATATAGGTGTCGATAGGCATTTCAGATATGGTTGCCGATAGGCAATTCAAATATAGGATCAGATAGGCATTTCAGATGTAGTTTCCGAAAGGCATTTCAAAAATAGGTGCCGATAGGCATTTCAGATATAGGTGCCGATAGGCATTACAGATATAGTTCCCGATTGGCATTTTAAAAATAGGTGCCGATAGGCATTTCAGATATAGAAGCCGATAGGCATTTCAAATATAGGTGCCAATAGGCATTCCAGATATGGTTGCCGATAAGCATTTCGAATATAAGTGCTGATAGGCATTTCAGATGTAGTTTCCGATAGACATTTCAAAAATAGGTACCGATAGGCATTTCAGATATAGGTGCCGATAGGCATTTCAGATATAGATGCGAATTGGCATTTTAAAAATAGGTGTCGATAGGCATTTCAGATATAGAAGCCGATAGGCATTTCAAATATATGTGCCGATAGGCATTTCAGATATAGGTGCCGATAGGCATTTCAGATATAGTTGCCGATTGGCATATTAAAAATAGGTGCCGATAGGCATTTCAGATATAGAAGCCGATAGGTATTTCAAATATAGGTGTCGATAGGCATTTCAGATATGGTTGCCGATAGGCATTTCAAATATAGGTGCTGATGGGCATTTCAGATGTAGTTTCCGATAGACATTACAAAAATAGGTGCCGATAGGCATTTCAGATATAGGTGCCGATAGGCATATCTGATATAGTTGCCGATAGGCATTTAAAATATAGGTGCCGATAGGCATTTCAAATATAAGTGTCGATAGGCATTTCAGATATAAATGCATAAAGGCATTTCAGATATAGGTGCCGAAAGGCATTTCTGATGTAGTTTCCGATATGCATTTCAAAAATAGGTGCCGATAGGCATTTCAGATATAGGTGCTGATAGGCATTTCAGATATAGGTGCTGATAGGCATTTCAGATGTAGTTTCCGATAGGCATTTCAAAAATAGGTGCCGATAGGCATTTCAGATATAGGTGCCGATAGGCATTTCAGATATAGTTGCTGATTGGCATTTTAAAAATAGGTGCCGATAGGCATTTCAGATATAGAAGCCGATAGGCATTTCAAATATAGGTGTCGATAGGCAATCCAGATATGGTTGCCGATAGGCATTTCAAATATAGGTGCTGATAGCAATTTCAGATGTAGTTTCCGATAGGCATTTCAAAAATAGGTGCCGATAGGCATTTCAGATAAAGGTGCCGATAGGCATTTCAGATATAGTTGCCGATTGGCATTTTAAAAATAGGTGCCGATAGGCATTTCAGATATAGAAGCCGATAGGCATTTCAAATATAGGTGCTGATAGGCATTTCAGATGTGGTTGCCGATAGGCATTTCAAATATAGGTGCTGATAGGCATTTCAGATGTAGTTTCCGATAGGCATTTTAAAAATAGGTGCCGATAGGCATTTCAGATATAGGTGCCGATAGGCATTTCAGATATAGTTGCCGATTGGCATTTTAAAAAGAGGTGCCGATAGGCATTTCAGATATAGAAGCCGATAGGCATTTCAAATATAGGTGCCGATAGGCATTCCAGATATGGTTGCCGATAGGCATTTCAAATATAGGTGCTGATAGGCATTTCAGATGTAGTTTCCGATATGCATTTCAAAAATAGGTGCCGATAGGCATTTCAGATATAGGTGCTGATAGGCATTTCAGATATAGTTGCCGACTGGCATTTTTAAAATGGGTGCCGATAGGCATTTCAGATATAGAAGCCGATAGGCATTTCAAATATAGGTGCCGATAAGCATTCCAGATATCGTTGCCGATAGGCATTTCAAATATAGGTGCTGATAGGCATTTCAGATGTAGCTTCCGATAGGCATTAAAAAATAGGTGCCGATAGGCATTTCAGATATAGGTGCCGATAGGCATTTCAGATATAGTTGCCAATTGACATTTTAAAAATAGGTGCCGATAGGCATTTCAGATACAGAAGCCGATAGGCATTTCAAATATAGGTGCCGATAGGCATTCCAGATATGGTTGCCGATAGGCATTTCAAATATAGGTGCTGATAGGCATTTCAGATATAGGTGCTGATAGGCATTTCAGATGTAGTTTCCGATAGGCATTTCAAAAATAGGTGCCGATAGGCATTTCAGTTATAGGTGCCGATAGGCATTTCAGATATAGTTGCCGATTCGCATTTTAAAAATAGGTGCCGATAGGCATTTCAGGTATAGAAGCCGATAGGCATTTCAAATATAGGTGTCGATAGGCATTTCAGATATGGTTGCCGATAGGCATCTTAAATATAGGTGCTGATAGCAATTTCAGATGTAGTTTCCGATAGGCATTTCAAAAATAGGTGCCGATAGGCAATTCAGATAAAGGTGCCGATAGGCATTTCAGATATAGTTGCCGATTGGCATTTTAAAAATAGGTGCCGATAGGCATTTCAGATATAGAAGCCGATAGGTATTTCAAATATAGGTGTCGATAGGCATTTCAGATATGGTTGCCGATAGGCATTTCAAACATTGGTGCTGATAGGCATTTCAGATGTAGTTTCCGATAGGCATTTCAAAAATAGGTGCCGATAGGCATTTCAGATATAGGTGCCGATAGGCATTACAGATATAGTTGCCGATTGGCATTTTAAAAATAGGTGCCGATAGGCATTTCAGATATAGAAGCCGATAGGCATTTCAAATATAGGTGCCGATAGGCATTTCAGATATGGTTGCCGATAGGCATTTCAAATATAGGTGCTGATAGGCATTTCAGATGTAGTTTCCGATATGCATTTCAAAAATAGGTGCCGATAGGCATTTCAGATATAGGTGCCGATAGGCATTTCAGATATAGTTGCAAATTGGCATTTTAAAAATAGGTGCCGATAGGCATTTCAGATACAGAAGCCGATAGGCATTTCAAATATAGGTGCCGATAGGCATTCCAGATATGGTTGCCGATAGGCATTTCAAATATATTGCTGATAGGCATATCAGATGTAGTTTCCGATAGGCATTTCAAAAATAGGTGCCGATAGGCATTTCAGATATAGGTGCCGATAGGCATTTGAGATATAGTTGCCGACTGGCATTTTAAAAATGGATGCCGATAGGCATTTCAGATATAGAAGCCGATAGGCATTTCAATTATAGGTGCCGATAAGCATTCCAGATATGGTTGCCGATAGGCATTTCAAATATAGGTGCTGATAGGCATTTCAGATGTAGTTTCCGATAGGCATTTCAAAAATTGTTGCCGATAGGCATTTCAGATATAGGTGCCGTTAGGCATTTCAGATATAGCTACCGATTGGCATGTTAAAAATATGTGCCGATAGGCATTTTGGATATAGAAGCCGATAGGTATTTCAAATATAGGTGTCGATAGGCATTTCAGATATGGTTGCCGATAGGCATTTCAAATATAGGTGCTGATAGGCATTTCAGATGGAGTTTCCGATAGGCATTAAAAAAAATAGGTGCCGATAGGCGTTTCAGATATAGGTGCCGATAGGCATTTCAGATATAGTTGCCGATTGGCATTTTAAAAATAGGTGCCGATAGGCATTTCAGATATAGAAGCCGATAGGCATTTCAAATATAGGTGCCGATAGGCATTCCAGATATGGTTGCCGATAGCCATTTCAAATATAGGTGCTGATAAGCATTTCAGATGTAGTTTCCGATAGGCATTAAAAAGTAGGTGCCGATAAGCATTTCAGATATAGGTGCCGATGGGCATTTCAGATATAGTTGCCAATTGGCATTTTAAAAAGAGGTGCCGATAGGCATTTCAGATACAGAAGCCGATAGGCATTTCAAATATAGGTGCCGATAGGCATTCCAGATATGTTTGCCGATAGGCATTTCAGATATAGGTGCCGATAGGCATTTCAGATATAGTTGCCGATTGGCATTTCAAAAACAAGTGCCGATAGGCATTTCAGATATAGAAGCCGATAGGTATTTCAAATATAGGTGTCGATAGGCATTTCAGATATGGTTGCCGATAGGCTATTCAAATATAGGATCAGATAGGCATTTCAGATGTAGTTTCCGAAAGGCATTTCAAAAATAGGTGCCGATAGGCATTTTAGATATAGGTGCCGATAGCCATTTCAGATATAGTTGCCGATTGGCATTTTAAAAATATGTGCCGATAGGCATTTCAGATATAGAAGCCGATAGGCATTTCAAATATAGGTGCCGATAGGCATTCCAGATATGGTTGCCGATAGGCATTTCAAATATAAGCGCTGATAGGCATTTCAGATGTAGTTTCCGATAGGCATTTCAAAAATAGGCACCGATAGGCATTTCAGATATAGGTGCCGATAGGCATTTCAGATATAGTTGTCAATTGGCATTTTAAAAATAGGTGTCGATAGGCATTTCAGATATAGAAGCCGATAGGCATTTCAAATATAGGTGCCGATAGGCATTTCAGATATAGGTGCCGATAGGCATTTCAGATATAGAAGCCGATAGGTATTTCAAATATAGGTGTCGATAGGCATTTCAGATATGGTTGCCGATAGGCATTTCAAATAAAGGTGCTGATGGGCATTTCAGATGTAGTTTCCGATAGGCATTTTAAAAATAGGTGCCGATAGGCATTTCAGATATAGGTGCCGATAGGCATTTCAGATATAGTTGCCGATTGGCATTTTAAAAATAGGTGCCAATAGGCATTTTAGATGTAGTTTCCGATAGGCATTTCAAAAATAGGTGCCGATAGGCATTTCAGATATAGGTGCCGATAGGCATGTCAGATATAGTTGCCGATAGGCATTTAAAATATAGGTGCCGATAGGCATTTCAAATATAGGTGTCGATAGGCATTTCAGATATAAATGCATAAAGGCATTTCAGATATAGGTGCCGATAGGCATTTCTGATGTGGTTGCCGATAGGCATTTCAAATATAAGTGCTGATAGGCATTTCAGATGTAGTTTTCGATAGGCATTTCAAAAATAGGTACCGATAGGCATTTCAGATATAGGTGCCGATAGGCACTTCAGATATAGTTGCCGATTGGCATTTTAAAAATAGGTGCCGATAGGCATTTCAGATATAGAAGCCGATAGGCATTTCAAATATAGGTGTCGATAAGAATTACAGATATGGTTGCCTATAGGCATTTCAAATATTGGTGCTGATAGGCATTTCAGATGTAGTTTCCGATTGGCATTTCAAAAATAGGTGCCGATAGGCATTTCAGATATAGGTTCCGATAGGCATTACAGACATAGTTGCCGATTGGCATTTTAAAAATAGGTGCCGATAGGCATTTCAGATATAGAAGCCGATAGGCATTTCAAATATAGGTGCCGATAGGCATTCCAAATATGGTTGCCGATAGGCATTTCAAATATAGGTGCTGATAGGCATTTCAGATGTAGTTCCCGATAGGCATTTCAAAAATAGGTGCCGATAGGCATTTCAGATATAAGTGCCGATAGGCATTTCAGATATAGTAGCCGATTGGCATTTTAAAAATAGGTGCCGATAGGCATTTCACATATAGAAGCCGATAGGCATTTCAAATATAGGTGCCGATAGGCATTCCAGATATGGTTGCCGATAGGCATTTCAAATATAGGTGCTGATAGGCATTTCAGATGTAGTTTCCGATAGGCATTTCAAAAATAGGTGCCGATAGGCATTTCAGATATAGGTGCCGATAGGCATTTAAGATATAGTTGCCGATTGGCATTTTAAAAATTGGTGCCGATAGGCATTTCAGATATAGAAGCTGATAGGCATTACAATAAATTATAGGTGCCGATAAGCATTCCAGATATGGTTGCCGATAGGCATTTCAAATATAGGTGCTGATAGGCATTTCAGATGTAGTTTCCGATAGGCATTTCAAAAATTGGTGCCGATAGGCATTTCAGATATAGGTGCCGATAGGCATTTCAGATATAGTTGCCGATTGGCATTTTAAAAATAGGTGCCGATAGGCATTTCAGATATAGAAGCCGATAGGTATTTCAAATATAGGTGTCGATAGGCATTTCAGATATGGTTGCCGATAGGCATTTTAAATATAGGTGCTGATAGGCATTTTAGATGTGGTTTCCGATAGGCATTTCAAAAATAGGTGCCGATAGGCATTTCAGGTATAGGTGCCGATAGGCATTTCAGATATAGTTGCCGATAGGCATTTAAAATATAGGTGCCGATGGCATTTCAAATATAGGTGTCGATAGGCATTTCAGATATAAATGCCGAAAGGCATTCCAGATATGTTTGCCGATAGGCATTTCAAATATAGGTGCTGATAGGCATTTCAGATGTAGTTTCCGATAGGCATTTCAAAAATTGGTGCCGATAGGCATTTCAGATATAGGTGCCGATAGGCATTTCAGATATAGTTGCCGATTGGCATTTCAAAAATAGGTGCCTATAGGCATTTCAGATATAGAAGCCGATAGGCATTTCAAATATAGGTGCCGATAAGCATTCCAGATATGGTTGCCGATAGGCATTTCAAATATAGGTGCTGATAGGCATTTCAGATGTAGTTTCCGATAGGCATTTCAAAAATTGGTGCCGATAGGCATTTCAGATATAGGTGCCGATAGGCATTTCAGATATAGTTGCCGATTGGCATTTAAAAAACAAGTGCCGATAGGCATTTTAGATATAGAAGCCGATAGGTATTTCAAATATAGGTGTCGATAGGCATTTCAGATATGGTTGCCGATAGGCTATTCAAATATAGGATCAGATAGGCATTTCAGATGTGGTTTCCGAAAGGCATTTAAAAAATAGGTGCCGATAGGCATTTCAGATATAGGTGCCGATAGGCATTTCAGATATAGTTCCCGATTGGCATTTTAAAAATAGGTGCCGATAGGCATTTCAGATATAGAAGCCGATAGGCATTTTAAATATAGGTGCCAATAGGCATTCCAGATATGGTTGCCGATAGGCATTTCAAATATAAGTGCTGATAGGCATTTCAGATGTAGTTTCCGATAGACATTTCAAAAATAGGTACCGATAGGCATTTTAGATATAGGTGCCGATAGGCATTTCAGATATAGATGCGAATTGGCATTTTAAAAATAGGTGTCGATAGGCATTTCAGATATTGAAGCCGATAGGCATTTCAAATATATGTGCCGATAGGCATTTCAGATATAGGTGCCGATAGGCATTTCAGATATAGTTGCCGATTGGCATATTAAAAATAGGTGCCGATAGGCATTTCAGATATAGAAGCCGATAGGTATTTCAAATATAGGTGTCGATAGGCATTTCAGATATAGGTGCCGATAGGCATTTCAGATATAGTTGCCGATTGGCATTTTAAAAATAGGTGCCAATAGGCATTTTAGATGTAGTTTCCGATAGGCATTTCAAAAATAGGTGCCGATAGGCATTTCAGATATAGGTGCCGCTAGGCATATCTGATATAGTTGCCGATAGGCATTTAAAATATAGGTGCCGATAGGCATTTCAATTATAAGTGTCGATAGGCATTTCAGATATAAATGCATAAAGGCATTTCAGATATAGGTGCCGAAAGGCATTTCTGCAGTAGTTTCCGATATGCATTTCAAAAATAGGTGCCGATAGGCATTTCAGATATAGGTGCTGATAGACATTTCAGATATAGGTGCTGATAGGCATTTCAGATGTAGTTTCCGATAGGCATTTCAAAAATAGGTGCCGATAGGCATTTCAGATATAGGTGCCGATAGGCATTTCAGATATAGTTGCCGATTGGCATTTTAAAAATAGGTGCCGATAGGCATTTCAGATATAGAAGCCGATAGGCATTTCAAATATAGGTGTCGATAGGCATTCCAGATATGGTTGCCGATAGGCATTTCAAATATAGGTGCTGATAGCAATTTCAGATGTAGTTTCCGATAGGCATTTCAAAAATAGGTGCCGATAGGCATTTCAGATAAAGGTGCCGATAGGCATTTCAGATATAGTTGCCGATTGGCATTTTAAAAATAGGTGCCGATAGACATTTCAGATATAGAAGCCGATAGGTATTTCAACTATAGGTGTCGATAGGCATTTCAGATATAGTTGCCGATAGGCATTTCAAACATTGGTGCTGATAGGCATTTCAGATGTAGTTTCCGATAGGCATTTCAAAAATAGGTGCCGATAGGCATTTCAGATATAGGTGCCGATAGGCATTTCAGATATAGTAGCCGATTGGCATTTTAAAAATAGGTGCCGACAGGCATTTCAGATATAGAAGCCGATAGGCATTTCAAATATAGGTGCCGATAGGCATTCCAGATATGGTTACCGATAGGCATTTCAAATATAGGTGCTGATAGGCATTTCAGATGTAGTTTCCGATAGGCATTTCAAAAATAGGTGCCGATAGGCATTTCAGATATAGGTGCCGATAGGCATTTAAGATATAGTTGCCGATTGGCATTTTAAAAATAGGTGCCGATAGGCATTTCAGATATAGAAGCCGATAGGCATTTCAATTATAGGTGCTGATAAGCATTCCAGATATGGTTGCCGATAGGCATTTCAAATATAGGTGCTGATAGGCATTTCAGATGTAGTTTCCGATAGGCATTTCAAAAATTGGTGCCGATACGCATTTCAGATATAGGTGCCGATAGGCATTTCAGATATAGTTGCCGATTGGCATTTTAAAAATAGGTGCCGAAAGGCATTTTAGATATAGAAGCCGATAGGTATTTCAAATATAGGTGTCGATAGGCATTTCAGATATGGTTGCCGATAGGCATTTTAAATATAGGTGCTGATAGGCATTTCAGATGTGGTTTCCGATAGGCATTTCAAAAATAGGTGCCGATAGGCATTTCAGGTATAGGTGCCGATAGGCATTTCAGATATAGTTGCCGATAGGCATTTAAAATATAGGTGCCGATGGCATTTCAAATATAGGTGTCGATAGGCATTTCAGATATAAATGCCGAAAGGCATTTCAGATATAGGTGCCGATAGGCATTTCTGATGTGGTTGCCGATAGGCATTTCAAATATAGGTGCTGATAGGCATTTCAGATGTAGTTTTCGATAGGCGTTTCAAAAATAGGTGCCGATAGGCATTTCAGATATAGGTGCCGATAAGCACTTCAGATATAGTTGCCGATTGGCATTTTAAAAATAGGTGCCGATAGGCATTTCAGATATAGAAGCCGATAGGCATTTCAAATATAGGTGCCGATAGGCATTCCAGATATATTTGCCGATAGGCATTTCAAATATAGGTGCTGATAGGCATTTCAGATGTAGTTTCCGATAGGCATTTCAAAAATTGGTGCCGATAGGCATTTCAGATATAGGTGCCGATAGGCATTTCAGATATAGTTGCCGATTGGCATTTCAAAAATAGGTGCCGATAGGCATTTCAGATATAGAAGCCGATAGGCATTTCAAATATAGGTGCCGATAAGCATTCCAGATATGGTTGCCGATAGGCATTTCAAATATAGGTGCTGATAGGCATTTCAGATGTAGTTTCCGATAGGCATTTCAAAAATTGGTGCCGATAGGCATTTCAGATATAGGTGCCGATAGGCATTTCAGATATAGTTGCCGATTGGCATTTTAAAAATAGGTGCCGATAAGCATTTCAGATATAGAAGCCGATAGGTATTTCAAATATAGGTGTCGATAGGCATTTCAGATATGGTTGCCGATAGGCATTTCAAATATAGGTGCTGATAGGCATTCCAGATGTAGTTTCCGATAGGCATTTCAAAAATTGGAGCCGATAGGCATTTCAGATATAGGTGCCGATAGGCATTTCAGATATAGTTACCGATTGGCATTTTAAAAATAGGTGCCGATAGGCATTTCAGATATAGAAGCCGATAGGTATTTCAAATATAGGTGTCGATAGGCATTTCAGATATGGTTGCCTATAGGCATTTCAAATATAGGTGCTGATAGGCATTTTAGATGTAGTTTCCGATAGGCATTTCAAAAATAGGTGCCGATAGGCATTTTAGATATAGGTGCCGATAGGCATTTCAGATATAGTTGCCGATTGGCATTTTAAAAATAGGTGCCGATAGGCATTTCAGATATAGAAGCCGATAGGCATTTCAAATATAGGTGCCGATAGGCATTCCAGATATGGTTGCCGATAGGCATTTTAAATATAGGTGCTGATAGGCATTTCAGATGTAGTTTCCGATAGGCATTTCAAAAAGAGGTGCCGAAAGGCATTTCAGATATAGGTGCCGATAGGCATTTCAGATATAGTTGCCAATTGGTATTTTAAAAATAGGTGCCGATAGGCATTTCAGATATAAAAGCCGATAGGCATTTCAAATATAGGTGCCGATAGGCATTCCAGATATGGTTGCCGATAGGCATTTCAAATATAGGTGCTGATGGGCATTTCAGATGTAGTTTCCGATAGGCATTTCAAAAATAGGTGCCGATAGGCATTTCAGATATAGGTTCCGATAGGCATTACAGATATAGTTGCCGATTGGCATTTTAAAAATAGGTGCCGATAGGCATTTCAGATATAGAAGCCGATAGGCATTTCAAATATAGGTGCCGATAGGCATTTCAGATATAGTAGCCGATTGGCATTTTAAAAATAGGTGCCGATAGGCATTTCAGATATAGAAGCCGATAGGCATTTCAAATATAGGTGCCGATAGGCATTCCAGATATGGTTGCCGATAGGCATTTCAAATATAGGTGCTGATAGGCATTTCAGATGTAGTTTCCGATAGGCATTTCAAAAATAGGTGCCGATAGGCATTTCAGATATAGGTGCCGATAGGCATTTAAGATATAGTTGCCGATTGGCATTTTAAAAATAGGTGCCGATAGGCATTTCAGATATAGAAGCCGATAGGCATTTCAATTATAGGTGCTGATAAGCATTCCAGATATGGTTGCCGATAGGCATTTCAAATATAGGTGCTGATAGGCATTTCAGATGTAGTTTCCGATAGGCATTTCAAAAATTGGTGCCGATACGGATTTCAGATATAGGTGCCGATAGGCATTTCAGATATAGTTGCCGATTGGCATTTTAAAAATAGGTGCCGATAGGCATTTCAGATATAGAAGCCGATAGGTATTTCAAATATAGGTGTCGATAGGCATTTCAGATATGGTTGCCGATAGGCATTTTAAATATAGGTGCTGATAGGCATTTCAGATGTGGTTTCCGGTAGGCATTTCAAAAATAGGTGCCGATAGGCATTTCAGGTATAGGTGCCGATAGGCATTTTAGATATAGTTGCCGATAGGCATTTAAAATATAGGTGCCGATGGCATTTCAAATATAGGTGTCGATAGGCATTTCAGATATAAATGCCGAAAGGCATTTCAGATATAGGTGCCGATAGGCATTTCTGATGTGGTTGCCGATAGGCATTTCAAATATAGGTGCTGATAGGCATTTCAGATGTATTTTTCGATAGGCGTTTCAAAAATAGGTGCCGATAGGCATTTCAGATATAGGTGCCGATAAGCACTTCAGATATAGTTGCCGATTGGCATTTTAAAAATAGGTGCCGATAGGCATTTCAGATATAGAAGCCGATAGGCATTTCAAATATAGGTGCCGATAGGCATTCCAGATATATTTGCCGATAGGCATTTCAAATATAGGTGCTGATAGGCATTTCAGATGTAGTTTCCGATAGGCATTTCAAAAATTGGTGCCGATAGGCATTTCAGATATAGGTGCCGATAGGCATTTCAGATATAGTTGCCGATTGGCATTTCAAAAATAGGTGCCGATAGGCATTTCAGATATAGAAGCCGATAGGCATTTCAAATATAGGTGCCGATAAGCATTCCAGATATGGTTGCCGATAGGCATTTCAAATATATGCGCTGATAGGCATTTCAGATGTAGTTTCCGATAAGCATTTCAAAAATTGGTGCCGATAGGCATTTCAGATATAGGTGCCGATAGGCATTTCAGATATAGTTGCCGCTTGGCATTTTAAAAATAGGTGCCGATAAGCATTTCAGATATAGAAGCCGATAGGTATTTCAAATATAGGTGCCGATAAGCATTCCAGATATGGTTGCCGATAGGCATTTCAATATAGGTGCTGATAGGCATTTCAGATGTAGTTTCCGATAGGCATTTCAAAAATTGGTGCGATAGGCATTTCAGATATAGGTGCCGATAAGCATTCCAGATATGGTTGCCGATAGGCATTTCAAATATAGGTGCTGATAGGCATTCCAGATGTAATTTCCGATAGGCATTTCAAAAATTGGAGCCGATAGGCATTTCAGATATAGGTGCCTTTAGGCATTTCAGATATAGTTACCGATTGGCATTTTAAAAATAGGTGCCGATAGGCATTTCAGATATAGAAGCCGATAGGTATTTCAAATATAGGTGTCGATAGGCATTTCAGATATGGTTGCCTATAGGCATTTCAAATATAGGTGCTGATAGGCATTTTAGATGTAGTTTCCGATAGGCATTTCAAAAATAGGTGCCGATAGGCATTTCAGATATAGGTGCCGATAGGCATTTCAGATATAGTTGCCGATTGGCATTTTAAAAATAGGTGCCGATAGGCATTACAGATATAGAAGCCGATAGGCATTTCAAATATAGGTGCCGATAGGCATTCCAGGTATGGTTGCCGATAGGCATTTCAAATATAGGTGCTAATAGGCATTTAATATGTAGTTTCCGATAGGCATTTCAAAAATAGGTGCCGATAGGCATTTCAGATATATTTGCCGATAGGCATTTCAGATATAGTTGCCGATTGGCATTTTAAAAATAGGTGCCGATAAGCATTTCAGATATAGAAGCCGATAGGTATTTCAAATATAGGTGTCGATAGGCATTTCAGATATGGTTGCCGATAGGCATTTCAAATATAGGTGCCGATAGGCATTCCAGATATGGTTGCCGATAGGCATTTCAAATATAGGTGCTGATAGGCATTCCAGATGTAGTTTCCGATAGGCATTTTAAAAATTGGAGGCGATAGGCATTTCAGATATAGGTGCCGATAGGCATTTCAGATATAGTTACCGATTGGCATTTTAAAAATAGGTGCCGATAGGCATTTCAGATATAGAAGCCGATAGGTATTTCAAATATAGGTGTCGATAGGCATTTCAGATATGGTTGCCTATAGGCATTTCAAATATAGGTGCTGATAGGCATTTTAGATGTAGTTTCCGATAGGCATTTCAAAAATAGGTGCCGATAGGCATTTCAGATATAGGTACCGATAGGCATTTCAGATATAGTTGCCGATTGGCTTTTTAAAAATAGGTGCCGATAGGCATTACAGATATAGAACCCGATAGGCATTTCAAATATAGGTGCCGATACGCATTCCAGGTATGGTTGCCGATAGGCATTTCAAATATAGGTGCTAATAGGCATTTAATATGTAGTTTCCGATAGGCATTTCAAAAATAGGTGCCGATAGGCATTTCAGATATAGGTGCCGATAGGCATTTCAGATATAGTTGCCGATTGGAATTTTAAAAATAGGTGCCGATAAGCATTTCAGATATAGAAGCCGATAGGTATTTCAAATATAGGTGTCGATAGGCATTTCAGATATGGTTGCCGATAGGCATTTCAAATATAGGTGCCGATAGGCATTCCAGATATGGTTGCCGATAGACATTTCAAATATAGGTGCTGATAGGCATTCCAGATGTAGTTTCCGATAGGCATTTCAAAAATTGGAGGCGATAGGCATTTCAGATATAGGTGCCGATAGGCATTTCAGATATAGTTACCGATTGGCATTTTAAAAATAGGTGCCGATAGGCATTTCAGATATAGAAGCCGATAGGTATTTCAAATATAGGTGTCGATAGGCATTTCAGATATGGTTGCCTATAGGCATTTCAAATATAGGTGCTGATAGGCATTTTAGATGTAGTTTCCGATAGGCATTTCAAAAATAGGTGCCGATAGGCATTTCAGATATAGGTGCCGATAGGCATTTCAGATATAGTTGCCGATTGGCATTTTAAAAATAGGTGCCGATAGGCATTACAGATATAGAAGCCGATAGGCATTTCAAATATAGGTGCCGATAGGCATTCCAGGTATGGTAGCCGATAGGCATTTCAAATATAGGTGCTAATAGGCACTTCAGATGTAGTTTCCGATAGGCATTTCAAAAATAGGTGCCGATAGGCATTTCAGATATAGGTGCCGATAGGCATTTTAGATATAGTTGCCAATTGGCATTTTAAAAATAGGTGCCGATAGGCATTTCAGATATAAAAGCCGATAGGCATTTCAAATATAGGTGCCGATAGGCATTCCAGATACGGTTGCCGATAGGCATTTCAAATATAGGTGCTGATAGGCATTTTAGATGTAGTTTCCGATAGGCATTTCAAAAATTGATGCCGATAGGCATTTCAGATATAGGTGCCGATAGGCATTTAGATATAGTTGCCGTTTGGCATTTTAAAAACAAATGCCGTTAGGCATTTCAGATATAGAAGCCGATAGGTATTTCAAATATAGGTGTCGATAGGCATTTCAGATATGGTTGATGATAGGCAATTCAAATATAGGATCAGATAGGCATTTCAGATGTAGTTTCCGAAAGGCATTTCAAAAATAGGTGCCGATAGGCATTTCAGATATAGGTGCCGATAGGCATTTCAGATATAGTTGCCGATTGGCATTTTAAAAATAGGTGCCGATAGGCATTTCAGATATAGAAGCCGATAGGCATTTTAAATATAGGTGCCGATAGGCATTCCAGATATATTTGCCGATAGGCATTTCAAATATAGGTGCTGATAGGCATTTCAGATGTAGTTTCCGATAGGCATTTCAAAAATTGGTGCCGATAGGCATTTCAGATATAGGTGCCGATAGGCATTTCAGATATAGTTGCCGATTGGCATTTCAAAAATAGGTGCCGATAGGCATTTCAGATATAGAAGCCGATAGGCATTTCAAATATAGGTGCCGATAAGCATTCCAGATATGGTTGCCGATAGGCATTTCAAATATAGGTGCTGATAGGCATTTCAGATGTAGTTTCCGATAGGCATTTCAAAAATTGGTGCCGATAGGCATTTCAGATATAGGTGCCGATAGGCATTTCAGATATAGTTGCCGCTTGGCATTTTAAAAATAGGTGCCGATAAGCATTTCAGATATAGAAGCCGATAGGTATTTCAAATATAGGTGCCGATAAGCATTCCAGATATGGTTGCCGATAGGCATTTCAAATATAGGTGCTGATAGGCATTTCAGATGTAGTTTCCGATAGGCATTTCAAAAATTGGTGCAGATAGGCATTTCAGATATAGGTGCCGATAAGCATTCCAGATATGGTTGCCGACAGGCATTTCAAATATAGGTGCTGATAGGCATTCCAGATGTAGTTTCCGATAGGCATTTCAAAAATTGGAGCCGATAGGCATTTCAGATATAGGTGCCGATAGGCATTTCAGATATAGTTACCGATTGGCATTTTAAAAATAGGTGCCGATAGGCATTTCAGATATAGAAGCCGATAGGTATTTCAAATATAGGTGTCGATAGGCATTTCAGATATGGTTGCCTATAGGCATTTCAAATATAGGTGCTGATAGGCATTTTAGATGTAGTTTCCGATAGGCATTTCAAAAATAGGTGCCGATAGGCATTTTAGATATAGGTGCCGATAGGCATTTCAGATATAGTTGCCGATTGGCATTTTAAAAATAGGTGCCGATAGGCATTTCAGATATAGAAGCCGATAGGCATTTCAAATATAGGTGCCGATAGGCATTCCAGATATGGTTGCCGATAGGCATTTTAAATATAGGTGCTGATAGGCATTGCAGATGTAGTTTCCGATAGGCATTTCAAAAATAGGTGCCGAAAGGCATTTCAGATATAGGTGCCGATAGGCATTTCAGATATAGTTGCCAATTGGTATTTTAAAAATAGGTGCCGATAGGCATTTCAGATATAAAAGCCGATAGGCATTTCAAATATAGGTGCCGATAGGCATTCCAGATATGGTTGCCGAGAGGCATTTCAAATATAGGTGCTGATAGGCATTCCAGATGTAGTTTCCGATAGGCATTTCAAAAATTGGTGCCGATAGGCATTTTAGATATAGGTTCCGATAGGCATTTCAGACATAGTTACCGATTGGCATTTTAAAAATAGGTGCCGATAGGCATTTCAGATATAGAAGCCGATAGGTATTTCAAATATAGGTGTCGATAGGCATTTCAGATATGGTTGCCTATAGGCATTTCAAATATAGGTGCTGATAGGCATTTTAGATGTAGTTTCCGATAGGCATTTCAAAAATAGGTGCCGATAGGCATTTCAGATATAGCTGCCGATAGGCATTTCAGATATAATTGCCGATTGGCATTTTAAAAATAGGTGCCGATAGGCATTACAGATATAGAAGCCGATAGGCATTTCAAATATAGGTGCCGATAGGCATTCCAGGTATGGTTGCCGATAGGCATTTCAAATATAGGTGCTAATAGGCATTTAATATGTAGTTTCCGATAGGCATTTCAAAAATAGGTGCCGATAGGCATTTCAGATATAGGTGCCGATAGGCATTTCAGATATAGTTGCCGATTGGCATTTTAAAAATAGGTGCCGATAAGCATTTCAGATATAAAAGCCGATAGGTATTTCAAATATAGGTGTCGATAGGCATTTCAGATATGGTTGCCGATAGGCATTTCAAATATAGGTGCCGATAGGCATTCCAGATATGGTTGCCGATAGGCATTTCAAATATAGGTGCTGATAGGCATTCCAGATGTAGTTTCCGATAGGCATTTCAAAAATTGGAGCCGATAGGCATTTCAGATATAGAAGCCGATAGGCATTTCAGATATAGTTGCCAATTGGTATTTTAAAAATAGGTGCCGATAGGCATTTCAGATATAAAAGCCGATAGGCATTTCAAATATAGGTGCCGATAGGCATTCCAGATATGGTTGCCGATAGGCATTTCAAATATAGGTGCTGATAGGCATTCCAGATGTAGTTTCCGATAGACATTTCAAAAATTGGTGCCGATAGGCATTTCAGATATAGGTGCCGATAGGCATTTCAGATATAGTTGCCGATTGGCATTTTAAAAATAGGTGCCGATAGGCATTTCAGATATAGAAGCCGATAGGCATTTCAAATATAGGTGCCGATAGGCATTCCAGATATGGTTGCCGATAGGCATTTTAAATATAGGTGCTGATAGGCATTTCAGATGTAGTTTCCGATAGGCATTTCAAAAATAGGTGCCGAAAGGCATTTCAGATATAGGTGCCGATAGGCATTTCAGATATAGTTGCCAATTGGTATTTTAAAAATAGGTGCCGATAGGCATTTCAGATATAAAAGCCGATAGGCATTTCAAATATAGTTGCCGATAGGCATTCCAGATATGGTTGCCGATAGGCATTTCAAATATAGGTGCTGATAGGCATTCCAGATGTAGTTTCCGATAGACATTTCAAAAATTGGTGCCGATAGGCATTTCAGATATAGGTGCCGATAGGCATTTCAGATATAGTTACCGATTAGCATTTTAAAAATAGGTGCCGATAGGCATTTCAGATATAGAAGCCGATAGGTATTTCAAATATAGGTGTCGATAGGCATTTCAGATATGGTTGCCTATAGGCATTTCAAATATTAGTGCTGATAGGCATTTTAGATGTAGTTTCCGATAGGCATTTCAAAAATAGGTGCCGATAGGCATTTCAGATATAGGTGCCGATAGGCATTTCAGATATAGTTGCCGATTGGCATTTTAAAAATAGGTGCCGATAGGCATTACAGATATAGAAGCCGATAGGCATTTCAAATATAGGTGCCGATAGGCATTCCAGGTATGGTAGCCGATAGGCATTTCAAATATAGGTGCTAATAGGCATTTCAGATGTAGTTTCCGATAGGCATTTCAAAAATAGGTGCCGATAGGCATTTCAGATATAGGTGCCGATAGGCATTTTAGATATAGTTGCCAATTGGCATTTTAAAAATAGGTGCCGATAGGCATTTCAGATATAAAAGCCGATAGGCATTTCAAATATAGGTGCCGATAGGCATTCCAGATACGGTTGCCGATAGGCATTTCAAATATAATTGCTGATAGGCATTTTAGATGTAGTTTCCGATAGGCATTTAAAAAATTGATGCCGATAGGCATTTCAGATATAGGTGCCGATAGGCATTTAGATATAGTTGCCGTTTGGCATTTTAAAAACAAATGCCGATAGGCATTTTAGATATAGAAGCCGATAGGTATTTCAAATATAGGTGTCGATAGGCATTTCAGATATGGTTAATGATAGGCAATTCAAATATAGGATCAGATAGGCATTTCAGATGTAGTTTCCGAAAGGCATTTCAAAAATAGGTGCCGATAGGCATTTCAGATATAGGTGCCGATAGGCATTTCAGATATAGTTGCCGATTGGCATTTTAAAAATAGGTGCCGATAGGCATTTTTAGATTTAGAAGCCGATAGGCATTTCAAATATAGGTGCCGATAGGCATTCCAGATATGGTTGCCGATAGGCATTTCAAATATAAGTGCTGATAGGCATTTCGGATGTAGTTTCCGATAGACATTTCAAAAATGGGTACCGATAGGCATTTCAGATATAGGTGCCGATAGGCATTTCAGATATACTTGCGAATTGGCATTTTAAAAATAGGTGTCGATAGGCATTTCAGATATAGAAGCCGATAGGCATTTCAAATATAGGTGCCGATAGGCATTTCAGATATAGGTGCCGATAGGCATTTCAGATATAGTTGCCGATTGGCATATTAAAAATAGGTGCCGATAGGCATTTCAGATATAGAAGCCGATAGGTATTTCAAATATAGGTGTCGATAGGCATTTCAGATATGGTTGCCGATAGGCATTTCAAATATAGGTGCTGATGAGCATTTCAGATGTAGTTTCCGATAGGCATTACAAAAATAGGTGCCGATAGGCATTTCAGATATAGGTGCCGATAGGCATTTCAGATATAGGTGCCGATAGGCATTTCAGATAGAGTTGCCGATTGGCATTTTAAAAATAGGTGCCAATAGGCATTTTAGATGTAGTTTCCGATAGGCATTACAAAAATAGGTGCCGATAGGCATTTCAGATATAGGTGCCGATAGGCATATCAGATATAGTTGCCGATAGGCATTTAAAATATAGGTGCCGATAGGCATTTCAAATATAAATGTCGATAGGCATTTCAGATATAAATGCATAAAGGCATTTCAGATATAGGTGCCGAAAGGCATTTCTGATGTAGTTTCCGATATGCATTTCAAAAATAGGTGCCGATAGGCATTTCAGATATAGGTGCCGATAGGCATTTCAGTTATAGTTGCCGATTGGCATTTTGAAAAAAGGTGCCAATAGGCATTTCAGATATAGAAGCCGATAGGCATTTCAAATATAGGTGCCGATAGGCATTCCAGATATGGTTGCCGATAGGCATTTCAAATATAGGTGCTGATAGCAATTTCAGATGTAGTTTCCGATAGGCATTTTAAAAATAGGTGCCGATAGGCATTTCAGATATAGGTGCCGATAGGCATTTCAGATATAGTTGCCGATTGGCATTTTAAAAATAGGTGCCGATAGGCATTTCAGATATAGAAGCCGATAGGTATTTCAAATATAGGTGTCGATAGGCATTTCAGATATGGTTGCCGATTGGCATTTCAAATATTGGTGCTGATAGGCATTTCAGATGTAGTTTCCGATAGGCATTTCAAAAATAGGTGCCGATAGGCATTTCAGATATAGGTGCCGAAAGGCATTACAGATATAGTTGCCGATTGGCATTTTAAAAATAGGTGCCGATATGCATTTCAGATATAGAAGCCGATAGGCATTTCAAATATAGGTGCCGATAAGCATTCCAGATATCGTTGCCGATAGGCATTTTAAATATTGGTGCTGATATGCATTTCAGATATAGAAGCCGATAGGCATTTCAAAAATAGGTGCCGATAGGCATTTCAAAAATAGGTGCCGATAGGCATTTCAGATATAGAAGCCGATAGGCATTTCAAATATAGGTGCCGATAGGCATTCCAGATATGGTTGCCGATAGGCATTTCAAATATAGGTGCTGATAGGCATTTCAGATGTAGTTTCCGATATGCATTTCAAAAATAGGTGCCGATAGGCATTTCAGATATAGGTGCTGATAGGCATTTCAGATATAGTTGCCGACTGGCATTTTAAAAATGGGTGCCGATAGGCATTTCAGATATAGAAGCCGATAGGCATTTCAAATATAGGTGCCGATAAGCATTCCAGATATCGTTGCCGATAGGCATTTCAAATATAGGTGCTGATAGGCATTTCAGATGTAGTTTCCCATAGGCATTAAAAAATAGGTACCGATAGGCATTTCAGATATAGGTGTCGATAGGCATTTCAGATAAAGTTGCCAATTGGCATTTTAAAAATAGGTGCCGATAGGCATTTCAGATACAGAAGCCGATAGGCATTTCAAATATAGGTGCCGATAGGCATTCCAGATATGGTTGCCGATAGGCATTTCAAATATAGGTGCTGATAGGCATTTCAGATGTAGTTTCCGATAGGCATTAAAAATAGGTGCCGATAGGCATTTCAGATATAGGTGCCGATAGGCATTTCAGATATAGTTGCCAATTGGTATTTTAAAAATAGGTGCCGATAGGCATTTCAGATACAGAAGCCGATAGGCATTTCAAATATAGGTGCCGATAGGCATTCCAGATATGGTTGCCGATGTAGTTTCCGATAGGCATTTCAAAAATAGGTGCCGATAGGCATTTCAGATATAGGTGCCGATAGGCATTTGAGATATAGTTGCCGACTGGAATTTTAAAAATGGATGCCGATAGGCATTTCAGATATAGAAGCCGATAGGCATTTCAAATATAGGTGCCGATAAGCATTTCAGATATGGTTGCCGATAGGCATTTCAAATATAGGTGCTGATAGGCATTTCAGATGTAGTTTCCGATAGGCATTTCAAAAATTGTTGCCGATAGGCATTTCAGATATAGGTGCCGTTAGGCATTTCAGATATAGCTACCGATTGGCATTTTAAAAATATGTGCTGATAGGCATTTTAGATATAGAAGCCGATAGGTATTTCAAATATAGGTGTCGATAGGCATTTCAGATATGGTTGCCGATAGGCATTTCAAATATAGGTGCTGATAGGCATTTCAGATGGAGTTTCCGATAGGCATTAAAAAAAATAGGTGCCGATAGGCATTTCAGATATAGTTGCCGATTGGCATTTTAAAAATAGGTGCCGATAGGCATTTCAGATATAGAAGCCGATAGGCATTTCAAATATAGGTGCCGATAAGCATTCCAGATATGGTTGCCGATAGGCATTTCGAATATAGGTGCTGATAGGCATTTCAGATGTAGTTTCCGATAGGCATTTCAAAAATTGTTGCCGATAGGCATTTCAGATATAGGTGCCGTTAGGCATTTCAGATATAGCTACCGATTGGCATTTTAAAAATATGTGCTGATAGGCATTTTAGATATAGAAGCCGATAGGTATTTCAAATATAGGTGTCGATAGGCATTTCAGATATGGTTGCCGATAGGCATTTCAAATATAGGTGCTGATAGGCATTTCAGATGGAGTTTCCGATAGGCATTAAAAAAAATAGGTGCCGATAGGCATTTCAGATATAGTTGCCGATTGGCATTTTAAAAATAGGTGCCGATAGGCATTTCAGATATAGAAGCCGATAGGCATTTCAAATATAGGTGCCGATAGGCATTTCAGATATGGTTGCCGATAGGCATTTCAAATATAGGTGCTGATAGGCATTTCAGATGTAGTTTCCGATAAGCATTTAAAAATAGGTGCCGATAGGCATTTCAGATATAGGTGCCGATAGGCATTTCAGATATAGTTGCCAATTGGCATTTTAAAAATAGGTGCCGATAGGCATTTCAGATACAGAAGCCGATAGGCATTTCAAATATAGGTGCCGATAGGCATTCCAGATATGGTTGCCGATAGGCATTTCAAATATAGGTGCTGATAGGCATTTTAGATGTAGTTTCCGATAGGCATTTCAAAAATTGATGCCGATAGGCCTTTCAGATATAGTTGCCGATTGGCACTTTAAAAACAAGTGCCGATAGGCATTTCAGATATAGAAGCCGATAGGTATTTCAAATATAGGTGTCGATAGGCATTACAGATATGGTTGCCGATAGGCAATTCAAATATAGGATCAGATAGGCATTTCAGATGTAGTTTTCGAAAGGCATTTCATAAATAGGTGCCGATAGGCATTTCAGATATAGGTGCCGATAGCCATTTCAGATATAGTGTCCGATTGGCATTTTAAAAATAGATGCCGATAGGCATTTCAGATATAGAAGCCGATAGGCATTTCAAATATAGGTGCCGATAGGCATTCCAGATATGGTTGCCGATAGGCATTTCAAATATAAGCGCTGATAGGCATTTCAGATGTAGTTTCCGATAGGCATTTCAAAAATAGGTACCGATAGGCATTTCAGATATAGTTGCCAACTGGCATTTTAAAAATAGGTGTCGATAGGCATTTCAGATATAGAAGCCGATAGGCATTTCAAATATAGGTGCCGATAGGCATTTCAGATATAGGTGCCGATAGGCATTTCAGATATAGTTGCCGATTGGCATATTAAAAATAGGTGCCGATAGGCATTTCAGATATAGAAGCCGATAGGTATTTCAAATATAGGTGTCGATAGGCATTTCAGATATGGTTGCCGATAGGCATTTCAAATATAGGTGCTGATAGGCATTTCAGATGTAGTTTCCGATATGCATTTCAAAAATAGGTGCCGATAGGCATTTCAGTTATAGGTGCTGATAGGCATGTCAGATATAGTTGCCGACTGGCATTTTAAAAATGGGTGCCGATAGGCTTTTCAGATATAGGTGCCGATAGGCATTTCAGATATATTTGCCGATTGGCATTTTAAAAATAGGTTCCGATAGGCATTTCAGATATAGAAGCCGATAGGTATTTCAAATATAGGTGTCGATAGGCATTTCAGATATAGTTGCCGATAGGCATTTCAAATATTGGTGCTGATAGGCATTTCAGATATAGAAGCCGATAGGCATTTCAAAAATAGGTGCCGATAGGCATTTCAGATATAGGTGCCGATAGGCATTTCAGATATAGTTGCCGATTGGCATTTTAAAAATAGGTGCCGAAAGGCATTTCTGATATAGAAGCCGATAGGCATTTCAAATATAGGTGCCGATAGGCATTCCAGATATGGTTGCCGATAGGCATTTCAAATATAGGATCCGATAGGCATTTCAAATATAGGTGCCGATAGGCATTTCAGATATAGTTGCGAATTGGCATTTTAAAAATAGGTGTCGATAGGCATTTCAGATATAGAAGCCGATAGGCATTTCAAATATAGGTGCCGATAGGCCTTTCAGATATAGGTGCCGATAGGCATTTTAGATATAGTTGCCGATTGGCATATTAAAAATAGGTGCCGATAGGCATTTCAGATATAGAAGCCGATAGGTATTTCAAATATAGGTGTCGATAGGCATTTCAGATATGGTTGCCGATAGGCATTTCAAATATAGGTGCTGATGAGCATTTCAGATGTAGTTTCCGATAGGCATTACAAAAATAGGTGCCGATAGGCATTTCAGATATAGGTGCCGATAGGCATATCAGATACAGTTGCCGATAGGCATTTAAAATATAGGTGCCGATAGGCATTTCAAATATAAGTGTCGATAGGCATTTCAGATATAAATGCATAAAGACATTTCAGATATTGGTGCCGAAGGGCATTTCTGATGTAGTTTCCGATATGCATTTCAAAAATAGGTGCCGATAGGCATTTCAGATATAGGTGCTGATAGGCATTTCAGATATAGGTGCTGATAGGCATTTCAAATGTAGTTTCCGATAGGCATTTCAAAAATAGGTGCCGATAGGCATTTTAGATATAGGTGCCGATAGGCATTTCAGATATAGTTGCCGATAGGCATTCCAGATATGGTTGCCGATAGGCATTTCAAATATAGGTGCTGATAGCATTTTCAGATGTATTTTCCGATAGGCATTTCAAAAATAGGTGCCGATAGGCATTTCAGATATAGGTGCCGATAGGCATTTCAGATATAGGTGCCGATAGGCATTTCAGATATAGTTGCCGATTGGCATTTTAAAAATAGGTGCCGACAAGCATTTCAGATATAGAAGCCGATAGGCATTTCAAATATAGGTGCCGACAGGCATTCCAGATATGGTTGCCGATAGGCATTTCAAATATAGGTGCTGATAGGCATTTCAGATGTAGTTTCCGATAGGCATTAAAAAATAGGTGCCGATAGGCATTTCAGATATAGGTGCCGATAGGCATTTCAGATATAGTTGCCAACTGGCATTTTAAAAATAGGTGCCGATAGGCATTTTAGATACAGAAGCCGATAGGCATTTCAAATATAGGTGTCGATAGGCATTCCAGATATGGTTGCCGATAGGCATTTCAAATATAGGTGCTGATAGGCATTTTAGATGTAGTTTCCGATAGGCATTTCAAAAATTGATGCCGATAGGCATTTCAGATATAGTTGCCGATTGGCATTTTAAAAACAAGTGCCGATAGGCATTTCAGATATAGAAGCCGATAGGTATTTCAAATATAGGTGTCGATAGGCATTTCAGATATGGTTGCCGATAGGCAATTCAAATATAGGATCAGATAGGCATTTCAGATGTAGTTTCCGAAAGGCATTTCAAAAATAGGTGCCGATAGGCATTTCAGATAAAGGTGCCGATAGCCATTTCAGATATAGTTGCCGATTGGCATTTTAAAAATAGATGCCGATAGGCATTTCAGATATAGAAGCCGATAGGCATTTCAAATATATGTGCCGATAGGCATTCCAGATATGGTTGCCGATAGGCATTTCAAATATAAGCGCTGATAGGCATTTCAGATGTAGTTTCCGATAGGCATTTCAAAAATAGGTACCGATAGGCATTTCAGATATAGGTGCCGATAGGCATTTCAGATATAGTTGCCAATTGGCATTTTAAAAATAGGTGTCGATAGGCATTTCAGATATAGAAGCCGATAGGCATTTCAAATATAGGTGCCGATAGGCATTTCAGATATAGGTGCCGATAGGCATTTCAGATATAGTTGCTGATTGGCATATTAAAAATAGGTGCCGATAGGCATTTCAGATATAGAAGCCGATAGGTATTTCAAATATAGGTGTCGATAGGCATTTCAGATATGGTTGCCGATAGGCATTTCAAATATTGGTGCTGATAGGCATTTCAGATGTAGTTTCCAATAGGCATTTCAAAAATAGGTGCCGATAAGCATTTCAGATATAGGTGCCGAAAGGCATTACAGATATAGTTGCCGATTGGCATTTTAAAAATAGGTGCCGATAGGCATTTCAGATATAGAAGCCGATAGGCATTTCAAATATAGGTGCCGATAGGCATTCCAGATATGGTTGCCGATAGGCATTTCAAATATAGGTGCTGATAGGCATTTCAGATGTAGTTTCCGATATGCATTTCAAAAATAGGTGCCGATAGGCATTTCAGATATAGGTGCTGATAGGCATTTCAGATGTAGTTGCCGACTGGCATTTTAAAAATGGGTGCCGATAGGCATTTCAGATATAGGTGCCGATAGGCATTTCAGATATAGTTGCCGATTGGCATTTTAAAAATAGGTGCCGATAGACATTTCAGATATAGAAGCCGATAGGCATTTCAAATATAGGTGCCGATAGGCATTCCAGATATGGTTGCCGATAGGCATTTCAAATATAGGTGCTGATAGAAATTTCAGATGTAGTTTCCGATAGGCATTTCAAAAATAGGTGCCGATAGGCATTTCAGATATAGGTGCCGATAGGCATTTCAGATATAGTTGCCGATTGGCATTTTAAAAATAGGTGCCGATAGGCATTTCAGATATAGAAGCCGATAGGTATTTCAAATATAGGTGTCGATAGGCATTTCAGATATGGTTGCCGATAGGCATTTCAAATATTGGTGCTGATAGGCATTTCAGATATAGAAGCCGATAGGCAATTAAAAATAGGTGCCGATAGGCATTTCAGATATAGGTGCCGATAGGCATTTCAGATATAGTTGCCGATTGGCATTTTAAAAATAGGTGCCGATAGGCATTTCAGATATAGAAGCCGATAGGCATTTCAAATATAGGTGCCGATAGGCATTCCACATATGGTTGCCGATAGGCATTTCAAATATAGGTGCCGATAGGCATTTCAGATATAGGTGCCGATAGGCATTTCAGATATAGTTGCGAATTGGCATTTTAAAAATAGGTGTCGATAGGCATTTCAGATATAGAAGCCGATAGGCATTTCAAATATAGGTGCCGATAGGCATTTCAGATATAGGTGCCGATAGGCATTTCAGATATAGGTGCCGATAGGCATTTCAGATATAGCTGCCGATTGGCATATTAAAAATAGGTGCCGATAGGCATTTCAGATATAGAAGCCGATAGGTATTTCAAATATAGGTGTCGATAGGCATTTCAGATATGGTTGCCGATAGGCATTTCAAATATAGGTGCTGATGAGCATTTCAGATGTAGTTTCCGATAGGCATTACAAAAATAGGTGCCGATAGGCATTTTTTCAGATATAGGTGCCGATAGGCATTTCAGATATAGTTGCCGATTGGCATTTTAAAAATAGGTGCCAATAGGCATTTTAGATGTAGTTTCCGATAGGCATTTCAAAAATAGGTGCCGATAGGCATTTCAGATATAGAAGCCGATAGGTATTTCAAATATAGGGGTCGATAGGCATTTCAGATATGGTTGCCGATAGGCATTTCAAATATTGGTGCTGATAGGCATTTCAGATATAGAAGCCGATAGGCAATTCAAAAATAGGTGCCGATAGGCATTTCAGATATAGGTGCCGATAGGCATTTCAGATATAGTTGCCGATTGGCATTTTAAAAATAGTTGCCGATAAGCATTTCAGATATAAAAGCCGATAGGCATTTCAAATATAGGTGCCGATAGGCATTCCAGATATGGTTGCCGATAGGCATTTCAAATATAGGTGCCGATAGGCATTTCAGATATAGTTGCCGATTGGCATATTAAAAATAGGTGCCGATAGGCATTTCAGATATAGAAGCCGATAGGTATTTCAAATATAGGTGTCGATAGGCATTTCAGATATGGTTGCCGATAGGCATTTCAAATATAGGTGCTGATGAGCATTTCAGATGTAGTTTCCGATAGGCATTACAAAAATAGGTGCCGATAGGCATTTTTTCAGATATAGGTGCCGATAGGCATTTCAGATATAGTTGCCGATTGGCATTTTAAAAATAGGTGCCAATAGGCATTTTAGATGTAGTTTCCGATAGGCATTTCAAAAATAGGTGCCGATAGGCATTTCAGATATAGGTGCCGATAGGCATATCAGATATAGTTGCCGATAGGCATTTAAAATATAGGTGCCGATAGGCATTTCAAATATAAGTGTCGATAGGCATTTCAGATATAAATGCATAAAGGCATTTTAGATATAGGTGCCGAAAGGCATTTCTGATGTAGTTTCCTATATGCATTTCAAAAATAGGTGCCGATAGGCATTTTAGATATAGGTGCTGATAGGCATTTCAGATATAGGTGCTGATAGGCATTTCAGATGTAGTTTCCGATAGGCATTTCAAAAATAGGTGCCGATAGGCATTTCAGATATAGGTGCCGATAGGCATTTCAGATATAATTGCCGATTGGCATTTTAAAAATAGGTGCCCATAGGCATTTCAGATATAAAAGCCGATAGGCATTTCAAATATAGGTGCCGATAGGCATTCCAGATATGGTTGCCGATAGGCATTTCAAATATAGGTGCTGATAGCAATTTCAGATGTAGTTTCCGATAGGCATTTCAAAAATAGGTGCCGATAGGCATTTCAGATATAGGTGCCGATAGGCATTTCAGATATAGTTGCCGATTGGCATTTTAAAAATAGGTGCCGATAGGCATTTCAGATATAGAAGCCGATAGGTATTTCAAATATAGGTGTCGATAGGCATTTCAGATATGGTTGCCGATTGGCATTTTAAAAATAGGTGCCAATAGGCATTTTAGATGTAGTTTCCGATAGGCATTTCAAAAATAGGTGCCGATAGGCATTTCAGATATAGAAGCCGATAGGTATTTCAAATATAGGTGTCGATAGGCATTTCAGATATGGTTGCCGATAGGCATTTCAAATATTGGTGCTGATAGGCATTTCAGATATAGAAGCCGATAGGCAATTCAAAAATAGGTGCCGATAGGCATTTCAGATATAGGTGCCGATAGGCATTTCAGATATAGTTGCCGATTGGCATTTTAAAAATAGTTGCCGATAAGCATTTCAGATATAAAAGCCGATAGGCATTTCAAATATAGGTGCCGATAGGCATTCCAAATATGGTTGCCGATAGGCATTTCAAATATAGGTGCCGATAGGCATTTCAGATATAGTTGCCGATTGGCATATTAAAAATAGGTGCCAATAGGCATTTCAGATATAGAAGCCGATAGGTATTTCAAATATAGGTGTCGATAGGCATTTCAGATATGGTTGCCGATAGGCATTTCAAATATAGGTGCTGATGAGCATTTCAGATGTAGTTTCCGATAGGCATTACAAAAATAGGTGCCGATAGGCATTTTTTCAGATATAGGTGCCGATAGGCATTTCAGATATAGTTGCCGATTGGCATTTTAAAAATAGGTGCCAATAGGCATTTTAGATGTAGTTTCCGATAGGCATTTCAAAAATAGGTGCCGATAGGCATTTCAGATATAGGTGCCGATAGGCATATCAGATATAGTTGCCGATAGGCATTTAAAATATAGGTGCCGATAGGCATTTCAAATATAAGTGTCGATAGGCATTTCAGATATAAATGCATAAAGGCATTTCAGATATAGGTGCCGAAAGGCATTTCTGATGTAGTTTCCGATATGCATTTCAAAAATAGGTGCCGTTAGGCATTTTAGATATAGGTGCTGATAGGCATTCCAGATATAGGTGCTGATAGGCATTTCAGATGTAGTTTCCGATAGGCATTTAAAAAATAGGTGCCGATAGGCATTTCAGATATAGGTGCCGATAGGCATTTCAGATATAGTTGCCGATTGGCATTTTAAAAATAGGTGCCCATAGGCATTTCAGTTATAAAAGCCGATAGGCATTTCAAATATAGGTGCCGATAGGCATTCCAGATATGTTTGCCGATAGGCATTTCAAATATAGGTGCTGATAGCAATTTCAGATGTAGTTTCCGATAGGCATTTCAAAAATAGGTGCCGATAGGCATTTCAGATATAGGTGCCGATAGGCATTTGAGATATAGTTGCCGATTGGCATTTTAAAAATAGGTGCCGATAGGCATTTCAGATATAGAAGCCGATAGGTATTTCAAATATAGGTGTCGATAGGCATTTCAGATATGGTTGCCGATAGGCATTTCAAATATTGGTGCTGATAGGCATTTCAGATGTAATTTCCGATAGGCATTTCAAAAATAGGTGCCGATAGGCATTTCAGATATAGGTGCCGAAAGGCATTACAGATATAGTTGCCGATTGGCATTTTAAAAATAGGTGCCGATATGCATTTCAGATATAGAAGCCGATAGGCATTTCAAATATAGGTGTCGATAGGCATTCCAGATATGGTTGCCGATAGGCATTTCAAATATAGGTGCTGATAGGCATTTCAGATGTAGTTTCCGATATGCATTTAAAAAATAGGTGCCGATAGGCATTTCAGATATAGGTGCTGATAGGCATTTCAGAGATAGTTTCCGACTGGCATTTTAAAAATGGGTGCCGATAGGCATTTCAGATATAGGTGCCGATAGGCATTTCAGATATAGTTGCCGATTGGCAAATTTAAAAATAGGTGCCGATAGGCATTTCAGATATAGAAGCCGATAGGCATTTCAAATATAGGTGCCGATAGGCATTCCAGATATGGTTGCCGATAGGAATTTCAAATATAGGTGCTGATAGCAATTTCAGATGTAGTTTCCGATAGGCATTTCAAAAATAGGTGCCGATAGGCATTTTAGATATAGGTGCCGATAGGCATTTCAGATATAGTTGCCGATTGGCATTTTAAAAATAGGTGCCGATAGGCATTTCAGATATAGAAGCCGATAGGTATTTCAAATATAGGTGTCGATAGGCATTTCAGATATGGTTGCCGATAGGCATTTCAAATATTGGTGCTGATAGGCATTTCAGATATAGAAGCCGATAGGCATTTCAAAAATAGGTGCCGATAGGCATTTCAGATATAGGTGTCGATAGGCATTTCAGATATAGTTGCCGATTGGCATTTTAAAAATAGGTGCCGATAGGCATTTCAGATATAGAAGCCGATAGGCATTTTAAATATAGGTGCCGATAGGCATTCCAGATATGGTTACCGATAGGCATTTCAAATATAGGTGCTGAAGGCATTTCAGATGTAGTTTCCGATATGCATTTCAAAAATAGGTGCCGATAGGCATTTAAGATATAGTTGCCAATTGGCATTTTAAAAATAGGTGCCGATAGGCATTTCAGATACAGAAGCCGATAGGCATTTCAAATATAGGTGCCGATAGGCATTCCAGATATGGTTGCCGATAGGTATTTCAAATATAGGTGCTGATAGGCATATCAGATGTAGCTTCCGATAGGCATTTCAAAAATAGGTGCCGATAGGCATTTCAGATATAGGTGCCGATAGGCATTTCAGATATAGTTGCCGATTGGCATTTTAAAAATAGGTGCCGATAGGCATTTCAGATATAGAAGCCGATAGGCATTTCAAATATAGGTGCCGATAGGCATTCCAGATATGGTTGCCGATAGGCATTTCAAATATAGGTGCTGATAGAAATTTCAGATGTAGTTTCCGATAGGCATTTCAAAAATAGGTGCCGATAGGCATTTCAGATATAGGTGCCGATAGGCATTTCAGATATAGTTGCCGATTGGCATTTTAAAAATAGGTGCCGATAGGCATTTCAGATATAGAAGCCGATAGGTATTTCAAATATAGGTGTCGATAGGCATTTCAGATATGGTTGCCGATAGGCATTTCAAATATTGGTGCTGATAGGCATTTCAGATATAGAAGCCGATAGGCAATTCAAAAATAGGTGCCGATAGGCATTTCAGATATAGGTGCCGATAGGCATTTCAGATATAGTTGCCGATTGGCATTTTAAAAATAGGTGCCGATAGGCATTTCAGTTATAGAAGCCGATAGGCATTTCAAATATAGGTGCCGATAGGCATTCCACATATGGTTGCCGATAGGCATTTCAAATATAGGTGCCGATAGGCATTTCAGATATAGGTGCCGATAGGCATTTCAGATATAGTTGCCGATTGGCATTTTAAAAATAGGTGCCAATAGGCATTTTAGATGTAGTTTCCGATAGGCATTTCAAAAATAGGTGCCGATAGGCATTTCAGATATAGAAGCCGATAGGTATTTCAAATATAGGTGTCGATAGGCATTTCAGATATGGTTGCCGATAGGCATTTCAAATATAGGTGCTGATGAGCATTTCAGATGTAGTTTCCGATAGGCATTACAAAAATAGGTGCCGATAGGCATTTTTTCAGATATAGGTGCCGATAGGCATTTCAGATATAGTTGCCGATTGGCATTTTAAAAATAGGTGCCAATAGGCATTTTAGATGTAGTTTCCGATAGGCATTTCAAAAATAGGTGCCGATAGGCATTTCAGATATAGAAGCCGATAGGTATTTCAAATATAGGTGTCGATAGGCATTTCAGATATGGTTGCCGATAGGCATTTCAAATATTGGTGCTGATAGGCATTTCAGATATAGAAGCCGATAGGCAATTCAAAAATAGGTGCCGATAGGCATTTCAGATATAGGTGCCGATAGGCATTTCAGATATAGTTGCCGATTGGCATTTTAAAAATAGTTGCCGATAAGCATTTCAGATATAGAAGCCGATAGGCATTTCAAATATAGGTGCCGATAGGCATTCCAGATATGGTTGTTGATAGGCATTTCAAATATAGGTGCCGATAGGCATTTCAGATATAGTTGCCGATTGGCATATTAAAAATAGGTGCCGATAGGCATTTCAGATATAGAAGCCGATAGGTATTTCAAATATAGGTGTCGATAGGCATTTCAGATATGGTTGCCGATAGGCATTTCAAATATAGGTGCTGATGAGCATTTCAGATGTAGTTTCCGATAGGCATTACAAAAATAGGTGCCGATAGGCATTTTTTCAGATATAGGTGTCGATAGGCATTTCAGATATAGTTGCCGATTGGCATTTTAAAAATAGGTGCCAATAGGCATTTTAGATATAGTTTCCGATAGGCATTTCAAAAATAGGTGCCGATAGGCATTTCAGATATAGGTGCCGATAGGCATTTCAGATATAGTTGCCGATTGGCATTTTAAAAATAGGTGCCGATAGGCATTTCAGATATAGAAGCCGATAGGCATTTCAAATATAGGTGCCGATAGGCATTCCAGATATGGTTGCCGATAGGCATTTTAAATATAGGTGCTGATAGGCATTTCAGATGTAGTTTCCGATAGGCATTTCAAAAATAGGTGCCGAAAGGCATTTCAGATATAGGTGCCGATAGGCATTTCAGATATAGTTGCCAATTGGTATTTTAAAAATAGGTGCCGATAGGCATTTCAGATATAAAAGCCGATAGGCATTTCAAATATAGGTGCCGATAGGCATTCCAGATATGGTTGCCGATAGGCATTTCAAATATAGGTGCTGATAGGCATTCCAGATGTAGTTTCCGATAGACATTTCAAAAATTGGTGCCGATAGGCATTTCAGATATAGGTGCCGATAGGCATTTCAGATATAGTTACCGATTAGCATTTTAAAAATAGGTGCCGATAGGCATTTCAGATATAGAAGCCGATAGGTATTTCAAATATAGGTGTCGATAGGCATTTCAGATATGGTTGCCTATAGGCATTTCAAATATTAGTGCTGATAGGCATTTTAGATGTAGTTTCCGATAGGCATTTCAAAAATAGGTGCCGATAGGCATTTCAGATATAGGTGCCGATAGGCATTTCAGATATAGTTGCCGATTGGCATTTTAAAAATAGGTGCCGATAGGCATTACAGATATAGAAGCCGATAGGCATTTCAAATATAGGTGCCGATAGGCATTCCAGGTATGGTAGCCGATAGGCATTTCAAATATAGGTGCTAATAGGCATTTCAGATGTAGTTTCCGATAGGCATTTCAAAAATAGGTGCCGATAGGCATTTCAGATATAGGTGCCGATAGGCATTTTAGATATAGTTGCCAATTGGCATTTTAAAAATAGGTGCCGATAGGCATTTCAGATATAAAAGCCGATAGGCATTTCAAATATAGGTGCCGATAGGCATTCCAGATACGGTTGCCGATAGGCATTTCAAATATAATTGCTGATAGGCATTTTAGATGTAGTTTCCGATAGGCATTTAAAAAATTGATGCCGATAGGCATTTCAGATATAGGTGCCGATAGGCATTTAGATATAGTTGCCGTTTGGCATTTTAAAAACAAATGCCGATAGGCATTTTAGATATAGAAGCCGATAGGTATTTCAAATATAGGTGTCGATAGGCATTTCAGATATGGTTAATGATAGGCAATTCAAATATAGGATCAGATAGGCATTTCAGATGTAGTTTCCGAAAGGCATTTCAAAAATAGGTGCCGATAGGCATTTCAGATATAGGTGCCGATAGGCATTTCAGATATAGTTGCCGATTGGCATTTTAAAAATAGGTGCCGATAGGCATTTTTAGATTTAGAAGCCGATAGGCATTTCAAATATAGGTGCCGATAGGCATTCCAGATATGGTTGCCGATAGGCATTTCAAATATAAGTGCTGATAGGCATTTCGGATGTAGTTTCCGATAGACATTTCAAAAATGGGTACCGATAGGCATTTCAGATATAGGTGCCGATAGGCATTTCAGATATACTTGCGAATTGGCATTTTAAAAATAGGTGTCGATAGGCATTTCAGATATAGAAGCCGATAGGCATTTCAAATATAGGTGCCGATAGGCATTTCAGATATAGGTGCCGATAGGCATTTCAGATATAGTTGCCGATTGGCATATTAAAAATAGGTGCCGATAGGCATTTCAGATATAGAAGCCGATAGGTATTTCAAATATAGGTGTCGATAGGCATTTCAGATATGGTTGCCGATAGGCATTTCAAATATAGGTGCTGATGAGCATTTCAGATGTAGTTTCCGATAGGCATTACAAAAATAGGTGCCGATAGGCATTTCAGATATAGGTGCCGATAGGCATTTCAGATATAGGTGCCGATAGGCATTTCAGATAGAGTTGCCGATTGGCATTTTAAAAATAGGTGCCAATAGGCATTTTAGATGTAGTTTCCGATAGGCATTACAAAAATAGGTGCCGATAGGCATTTCAGATATAGGTGCCGATAGGCATATCAGATATAGTTGCCGATAGGCATTTAAAATATAGGTGCCGATAGGCATTTCAAATATAAATGTCGATAGGCATTTCAGATATAAATGCATAAAGGCATTTCAGATATAGGTGCCGAAAGGCATTTCTGATGTAGTTTCCGATATGCATTTCAAAAATAGGTGCCGATAGGCATTTCAGATATAGGTGCCGATAGGCATTTCAGTTATAGTTGCCGATTGGCATTTTGAAAAAAGGTGCCAATAGGCATTTCAGATATAGAAGCCGATAGGCATTTCAAATATAGGTGCCGATAGGCATTCCAGATATGGTTGCCGATAGGCATTTCAAATATAGGTGCTGATAGCAATTTCAGATGTAGTTTCCGATAGGCATTTTAAAAATAGGTGCCGATAGGCATTTCAGATATAGGTGCCGATAGGCATTTCAGATATAGTTGCCGATTGGCATTTTAAAAATAGGTGCCGATAGGCATTTCAGATATAGAAGCCGATAGGTATTTCAAATATAGGTGTCGATAGGCATTTCAGATATGGTTGCCGATTGGCATTTCAAATATTGGTGCTGATAGGCATTTCAGATGTAGTTTCCGATAGGCATTTCAAAAATAGGTGCCGATAGGCATTTCAGATATAGGTGCCGAAAGGCATTACAGATATAGTTGCCGATTGGCATTTTAAAAATAGGTGCCGATATGCATTTCAGATATAGAAGCCGATAGGCATTTCAAATATAGGTGCCGATAAGCATTCCAGATATCGTTGCCGATAGGCATTTTAAATATTGGTGCTGATATGCATTTCAGATATAGAAGCCGATAGGCATTTCAAAAATAGGTGCCGATAGGCATTTCAAAAATAGGTGCCGATAGGCATTTCAGATATAGAAGCCGATAGGCATTTCAAATATAGGTGCCGATAGGCATTCCAGATATGGTTGCCGATAGGCATTTCAAATATAGGTGCTGATAGGCATTTCAGATGTAGTTTCCGATATGCATTTCAAAAATAGGTGCCGATAGGCATTTCAGATATAGGTGCTGATAGGCATTTCAGATATAGTTGCCGACTGGCATTTTAAAAATGGGTGCCGATAGGCATTTCAGATATAGAAGCCGATAGGCATTTCAAATATAGGTGCCGATAAGCATTCCAGATATCGTTGCCGATAGGCATTTCAAATATAGGTGCTGATAGGCATTTCAGATGTAGTTTCCCATAGGCATTAAAAAATAGGTACCGATAGGCATTTCAGATATAGGTGTCGATAGGCATTTCAGATAAAGTTGCCAATTGGCATTTTAAAAATAGGTGCCGATAGGCATTTCAGATACAGAAGCCGATAGGCATTTCAAATATAGGTGCCGATAGGCATTCCAGATATGGTTGCCGATAGGCATTTCAAATATAGGTGCTGATAGGCATTTCAGATGTAGTTTCCGATAGGCATTAAAAATAGGTGCCGATAGGCATTTCAGATATAGGTGCCGATAGGCATTTCAGATATAGTTGCCAATTGGTATTTTAAAAATAGGTGCCGATAGGCATTTCAGATACAGAAGCCGATAGGCATTTCAAATATAGGTGCCGATAGGCATTCCAGATATGGTTGCCGATGTAGTTTCCGATAGGCATTTCAAAAATAGGTGCCGATAGGCATTTCAGATATAGGTGCCGATAGGCATTTGAGATATAGTTGCCGACTGGAATTTTAAAAATGGATGCCGATAGGCATTTCAGATATAGAAGCCGATAGGCATTTCAAATATAGGTGCCGATAAGCATTTCAGATATGGTTGCCGATAGGCATTTCAAATATAGGTGCTGATAGGCATTTCAGATGTAGTTTCCGATAGGCATTTCAAAAATTGTTGCCGATAGGCATTTCAGATATAGGTGCCGTTAGGCATTTCAGATATAGCTACCGATTGGCATTTTAAAAATATGTGCTGATAGGCATTTTAGATATAGAAGCCGATAGGTATTTCAAATATAGGTGTCGATAGGCATTTCAGATATGGTTGCCGATAGGCATTTCAAATATAGGTGCTGATAGGCATTTCAGATGGAGTTTCCGATAGGCATTAAAAAAAATAGGTGCCGATAGGCATTTCAGATATAGTTGCCGATTGGCATTTTAAAAATAGGTGCCGATAGGCATTTCAGATATAGAAGCCGATAGGCATTTCAAATATAGGTGCCGATAAGCATTCCAGATATGGTTGCCGATAGGCATTTCGAATATAGGTGCTGATAGGCATTTCAGATGTAGTTTCCGATAGGCATTTCAAAAATTGTTGCCGATAGGCATTTCAGATATAGGTGCCGTTAGGCATTTCAGATATAGCTACCGATTGGCATTTTAAAAATATGTGCTGATAGGCATTTTAGATATAGAAGCCGATAGGTATTTCAAATATAGGTGTCGATAGGCATTTCAGATATGGTTGCCGATAGGCATTTCAAATATAGGTGCTGATAGGCATTTCAGATGGAGTTTCCGATAGGCATTAAAAAAAATAGGTGCCGATAGGCATTTCAGATATAGTTGCCGATTGGCATTTTAAAAATAGGTGCCGATAGGCATTTCAGATATAGAAGCCGATAGGCATTTCAAATATAGGTGCCGATAGGCATTTCAGATATGGTTGCCGATAGGCATTTCAAATATAGGTGCTGATAGGCATTTCAGATGTAGTTTCCGATAAGCATTTAAAAATAGGTGCCGATAGGCATTTCAGATATAGGTGCCGATAGGCATTTCAGATATAGTTGCCAATTGGCATTTTAAAAATAGGTGCCGATAGGCATTTCAGATACAGAAGCCGATAGGCATTTCAAATATAGGTGCCGATAGGCATTCCAGATATGGTTGCCGATAGGCATTTCAAATATAGGTGCTGATAGGCATTTTAGATGTAGTTTCCGATAGGCATTTCAAAAATTGATGCCGATAGGCCTTTCAGATATAGTTGCCGATTGGCACTTTAAAAACAAGTGCCGATAGGCATTTCAGATATAGAAGCCGATAGGTATTTCAAATATAGGTGTCGATAGGCATTACAGATATGGTTGCCGATAGGCAATTCAAATATAGGATCAGATAGGCATTTCAGATGTAGTTTTCGAAAGGCATTTCATAAATAGGTGCCGATAGGCATTTCAGATATAGGTGCCGATAGCCATTTCAGATATAGTGTCCGATTGGCATTTTAAAAATAGATGCCGATAGGCATTTCAGATATAGAAGCCGATAGGCATTTCAAATATAGGTGCCGATAGGCATTCCAGATATGGTTGCCGATAGGCATTTCAAATATAAGCGCTGATAGGCATTTCAGATGTAGTTTCCGATAGGCATTTCAAAAATAGGTACCGATAGGCATTTCAGATATAGTTGCCAACTGGCATTTTAAAAATAGGTGTCGATAGGCATTTCAGATATAGAAGCCGATAGGCATTTCAAATATAGGTGCCGATAGGCATTTCAGATATAGGTGCCGATAGGCATTTCAGATATAGTTGCCGATTGGCATATTAAAAATAGGTGCCGATAGGCATTTCAGATATAGAAGCCGATAGGTATTTCAAATATAGGTGTCGATAGGCATTTCAGATATGGTTGCCGATAGGCATTTCAAATATAGGTGCTGATAGGCATTTCAGATGTAGTTTCCGATATGCATTTCAAAAATAGGTGCCGATAGGCATTTCAGTTATAGGTGCTGATAGGCATGTCAGATATAGTTGCCGACTGGCATTTTAAAAATGGGTGCCGATAGGCTTTTCAGATATAGGTGCCGATAGGCATTTCAGATATATTTGCCGATTGGCATTTTAAAAATAGGTTCCGATAGGCATTTCAGATATAGAAGCCGATAGGTATTTCAAATATAGGTGTCGATAGGCATTTCAGATATAGTTGCCGATAGGCATTTCAAATATTGGTGCTGATAGGCATTTCAGATATAGAAGCCGATAGGCATTTCAAAAATAGGTGCCGATAGGCATTTCAGATATAGGTGCCGATAGGCATTTCAGATATAGTTGCCGATTGGCATTTTAAAAATAGGTGCCGAAAGGCATTTCTGATATAGAAGCCGATAGGCATTTCAAATATAGGTGCCGATAGGCATTCCAGATATGGTTGCCGATAGGCATTTCAAATATAGGATCCGATAGGCATTTCAAATATAGGTGCCGATAGGCATTTCAGATATAGTTGCGAATTGGCATTTTAAAAATAGGTGTCGATAGGCATTTCAGATATAGAAGCCGATAGGCATTTCAAATATAGGTGCCGATAGGCCTTTCAGATATAGGTGCCGATAGGCATTTTAGATATAGTTGCCGATTGGCATATTAAAAATAGGTGCCGATAGGCATTTCAGATATAGAAGCCGATAGGTATTTCAAATATAGGTGTCGATAGGCATTTCAGATATGGTTGCCGATAGGCATTTCAAATATAGGTGCTGATGAGCATTTCAGATGTAGTTTCCGATAGGCATTACAAAAATAGGTGCCGATAGGCATTTCAGATATAGGTGCCGATAGGCATATCAGATACAGTTGCCGATAGGCATTTAAAATATAGGTGCCGATAGGCATTTCAAATATAAGTGTCGATAGGCATTTCAGATATAAATGCATAAAGACATTTCAGATATTGGTGCCGAAGGGCATTTCTGATGTAGTTTCCGATATGCATTTCAAAAATAGGTGCCGATAGGCATTTCAGATATAGGTGCTGATAGGCATTTCAGATATAGGTGCTGATAGGCATTTCAGATGTAGTTTCCGATAGGCATTTCAAAAATAGGTGCCGATAGGCATTTTAGATATAGGTGCCGATAGGCATTTCAGATATAGTTGCCGATAGGCATTCCAGATATGGTTGCCGATAGGCATTTCAAATATAGGTGCTGATAGCATTTTCAGATGTATTTTCCGATAGGCATTTCAAAAATAGGTGCCGATAGGCATTTCAGATATAGGTGCCGATAGGCATTTCAGATATAGGTGCCGATAGGCATTTCAGATATAGTTGCCGATTGGCATTTTAAAAATAGGTGCCGACAAGCATTTCAGATATAGAAGCCGATAGGCATTTCAAATATAGGTGCCGACAGGCATTCCAGATATGGTTGCCGATAGGCATTTCAAATATAGGTGCTGATAGGCATTTCAGATGTAGTTTCCGATAGGCATTAAAAAATAGGTGCCGATAGGCATTTCAGATATAGGTGCCGATAGGCATTTCAGATATAGTTGCCAACTGGCATTTTAAAAATAGGTGCCGATAGGCATTTCAGATACAGAAGCCGATAGGCATTTCAAATATAGGTGTCGATAGGCATTCCAGATATGGTTGCCGATAGGCATTTCAAATATAGGTGCTGATAGGCATTTTAGATGTAGTTTCCGATAGGCATTTCAAAAATTGATGCCGATAGGCATTTCAGATATAGTTGCCGATTGGCATTTTAAAAACAAGTGCCGATAGGCATTTCAGATATAGAAGCCGATAGGTATTTCAAATATAGGTGTCGATAGGCATTTCAGATATGGTTGCCGATAGGCAATTCAAATATAGGATCAGATAGGCATTTCAGATGTAGTTTCCGAAAGGCATTTCAAAAATAGGTGCCGATAGGCATTTCAGATAAAGGTGCCGATAGCCATTTCAGATATAGTTGCCGATTGGCATTTTAAAAATAGATGCCGATAGGCATTTCAGATATAGAAGCCGATAGGCATTTCAAATATATGTGCCGATAGGCATTCCAGATATGGTTGCCGATAGGCATTTCAAATATAAGCGCTGATAGGCATTTCAGATGTAGTTTCCGATAGGCATTTCAAAAATAGGTACCGATAGGCATTTCAGATATAGGTGCCGATAGGCATTTCAGATATAGTTGCCAATTGGCATTTTAAAAATAGGTGTCGATAGGCATTTCAGATATAGAAGCCGATAGGCATTTCAAATATAGGTGCCGATAGGCATTTCAGATATAGGTGCCGATAGGCATTTCAGATATAGTTGCTGATTGGCATATTAAAAATAGGTGCCGATAGGCATTTCAGATATAGAAGCCGATAGGTATTTCAAATATAGGTGTCGATAGGCATTTCAGATATGGTTGCCGATAGGCATTTCAAATATTGGTGCTGATAGGCATTTCAGATGTAGTTTCCAATAGGCATTTCAAAAATAGGTGCCGATAAGCATTTCAGATATAGGTGCCGAAAGGCATTACAGATATAGTTGCCGATTGGCATTTTAAAAATAGGTGCCGATAGGCATTTCAGATATAGAAGCCGATAGGCATTTCAAATATAGGTGCCGATAGGCATTCCAGATATGGTTGCCGATAGGCATTTCAAATATAGGTGCTGATAGGCATTTCAGATGTAGTTTCCGATATGCATTTCAAAAATAGGTGCCGATAGGCATTTCAGATATAGGTGCTGATAGGCATTTCAGATGTAGTTGCCGACTGGCATTTTAAAAATGGGTGCCGATAGGCATTTCAGATATAGGTGCCGATAGGCATTTCAGATATAGTTGCCGATTGGCATTTTAAAAATAGGTGCCGATAGGCATTTCAGATATAGAAGCCGATAGGCATTTCAAATATAGGTGCCGATAGGCATTCCAGATATGGTTGCCGATAGGCATTTCAAATATAGGTGCTGATAGAAATTTCAGATGTAGTTTCCGATAGGCATTTCAAAAATAGGTGCCGATAGGCATTTCAGATATAGGTGCCGATAGGCATTTCAGATATAGTTGCCGATTGGCATTTTAAAAATAGGTGCCGATAGGCATTTCAGATATAGAAGCCGATAGGTATTTCAAATATAGGTGTCGATAGGCATTTCAGATATGGTTGCCGATAGGCATTTCAAATATTGGTGCTGATAGGCATTTCAGATATAGAAGCCGATAGGCAATTAAAAATAGGTGCCGATAGGCATTTCAGATATAGGTGCCGATAGGCATTTCAGATATAGTTGCCGATTGGCATTTTAAAAATAGGTGCCGATAGGCATTTCAGATATAGAAGCCGATAGGCATTTCAAATATAGGTGCCGATAGGCATTCCACATATGGTTGCCGATAGGCATTTCAAATATAGGTGCCGATAGGCATTTCAGATATAGGTGCCGATAGGCATTTCAGATATAGTTGCGAATTGGCATTTTAAAAATAGGTGTCGATAGGCATTTCAGATATAGAAGCCGATAGGCATTTCAAATATAGGTGCCGATAGGCATTTCAGATATAGGTGCCGATAGGCATTTCAGATATAGGTGCCGATAGGCATTTCAGATATAGCTGCCGATTGGCATATTAAAAATAGGTGCCGATAGGCATTTCAGATATAGAAGCCGATAGGTATTTCAAATATAGGTGTCGATAGGCATTTCAGATATGGTTGCCGATAGGCATTTCAAATATAGGTGCTGATGAGCATTTCAGATGTAGTTTCCGATAGGCATTACAAAAATAGGTGCCGATAGGCATTTTTTCAGATATAGGTGCCGATAGGCATTTCAGATATAGTTGCCGATTGGCATTTTAAAAATAGGTGCCAATAGGCATTTTAGATGTAGTTTCCGATAGGCATTTCAAAAATAGGTGCCGATAGGCATTTCAGATATAGAAGCCGATAGGTATTTCAAATATAGGGGTCGATAGGCATTTCAGATATGGTTGCCGATAGGCATTTCAAATATTGGTGCTGATAGGCATTTCAGATATAGAAGCCGATAGGCAATTCAAAAATAGGTGCCGATAGGCATTTCAGATATAGGTGCCGATAGGCATTTCAGATATAGTTGCCGATTGGCATTTTAAAAATAGTTGCCGATAAGCATTTCAGATATAAAAGCCGATAGGCATTTCAAATATAGGTGCCGATAGGCATTCCAGATATGGTTGCCGATAGGCATTTCAAATATAGGTGCCGATAGGCATTTCAGATATAGTTGCCGATTGGCATATTAAAAATAGGTGCCGATAGGCATTTCAGATATAGAAGCCGATAGGTATTTCAAATATAGGTGTCGATAGGCATTTCAGATATGGTTGCCGATAGGCATTTCAAATATAGGTGCTGATGAGCATTTCAGATGTAGTTTCCGATAGGCATTACAAAAATAGGTGCCGATAGGCATTTTTTCAGATATAGGTGCCGATAGGCATTTCAGATATAGTTGCCGATTGGCATTTTAAAAATAGGTGCCAATAGGCATTTTAGATGTAGTTTCCGATAGGCATTTCAAAAATAGGTGCCGATAGGCATTTCAGATATAGGTGCCGATAGGCATATCAGATATAGTTGCCGATAGGCATTTAAAATATAGGTGCCGATAGGCATTTCAAATATAAGTGTCGATAGGCATTTCAGATATAAATGCATAAAGGCATTTTAGATATAGGTGCCGAAAGGCATTTCTGATGTAGTTTCCTATATGCATTTCAAAAATAGGTGCCGATAGGCATTTTAGATATAGGTGCTGATAGGCATTTCAGATATAGGTGCTGATAGGCATTTCAGATGTAGTTTCCGATAGGCATTTCAAAAATAGGTGCCGATAGGCATTTCAGATATAGGTGCCGATAGGCATTTCAGATATAATTGCCGATTGGCATTTTAAAAATAGGTGCCCATAGGCATTTCAGATATAAAAGCCGATAGGCATTTCAAATATAGGTGCCGATAGGCATTCCAGATATGGTTGCCGATAGGCATTTCAAATATAGGTGCTGATAGCAATTTCAGATGTAGTTTCCGATAGGCATTTCAAAAATAGGTGCCGATAGGCATTTCAGATATAGGTGCCGATAGGCATTTCAGATATAGTTGCCGATTGGCATTTTAAAAATAGGTGCCGATAGGCATTTCAGATATAGAAGCCGATAGGTATTTCAAATATAGGTGTCGATAGGCATTTCAGATATGGTTGCCGATTGGCATTTTAAAAATAGGTGCCAATAGGCATTTTAGATGTAGTTTCCGATAGGCATTTCAAAAATAGGTGCCGATAGGCATTTCAGATATAGAAGCCGATAGGTATTTCAAATATAGGTGTCGATAGGCATTTCAGATATGGTTGCCGATAGGCATTTCAAATATTGGTGCTGATAGGCATTTCAGATATAGAAGCCGATAGGCAATTCAAAAATATGTGCCGATAGGCATTTCAGATATAGGTGCCGATAGGCATTTCAGATATAGTTGCCGATTGGCATTTTAAAAATAGTTGCCGATAAGCATTTCAGATATAAAAGCCGATAGGCATTTCAAATATAGGTGCCGATAGGCATTCCAAATATGGTTGCCGATAGGCATTTCAAATATAGGTGCCGATAGGCATTTCAGATATAGTTGCCGATTGGCATATTAAAAATAGGTGCCAATAGGCATTTCAGATATAGAAGCCGATAGGTATTTCAAATATAGGTGTCGATAGGCATTTCAGATATGGTTGCCGATAGGCATTTCAAATATAGGTGCTGATGAGCATTTCAGATGTAGTTTCCGATAGGCATTACAAAAATAGGTGCCGATAGGCATTTTTTCAGATATAGGTGCCGATAGGCATTTCAGATATAGTTGCCGATTGGCATTTTAAAAATAGGTGCCAATAGGCATTTTAGATGTAGTTTCCGATAGGCATTTCAAAAATAGGTGCCGATAGGCATTTCAGATATAGGTGCCGATAGGCATATCAGATATAGTTGCCGATAGGCATTTAAAATATAGGTGCCGATAGGCATTTCAAATATAAGTGTCGATAGGCATTTCAGATATAAATGCATAAAGGCATTTCAGATATAGGTGCCGAAAGGCATTTCTGATGTAGTTTCCGATATGCATTTCAAAAATAGGTGCCGTTAGGCATTTTAGATATAGGTGCTGATAGGCATTCCAGATATAGGTGCTGATAGGCATTTCAGATGTAGTTTCCGATAGGCATTTAAAAAATAGGTGCCGATAGGCATTTCAGATATAGGTGCCGATAGGCATTTCAGATATAGTTGCCGATTGGCATTTTAAAAATAGGTGCCCATAGGCATTTCAGTTATAAAAGCCGATAGGCATTTCAAATATAGGTGCCGATAGGCATTCCAGATATGTTTGCCGATAGGCATTTCAAATATAGGTGCTGATAGCAATTTCAGATGTAGTTTCCGATAGGCATTTCAAAAATAGGTGCCGATAGGCATTTCAGATATAGGTGCCGATAGGCATTTGAGATATAGTTGCCGATTGGCATTTTAAAAATAGGTGCCGATAGGCATTTCAGATATAGAAGCCGATAGGTATTTCAAATATAGGTGTCGATAGGCATTTCAGATATGGTTGCCGATAGGCATTTCAAATATTGGTGCTGATAGGCATTTCAGATGTAATTTCCGATAGGCATTTCAAAAATAGGTGCCGATAGGCATTTCAGATATAGGTGCCGAAAGGCATTACAGATATAGTTGCCGATTGGCATTTTAAAAATAGGTGCCGATATGCATTTCAGATATAGAAGCCGATAGGCATTTCAAATATAGGTGTCGATAGGCATTCCAGATATGGTTGCCGATAGGCATTTCAAATATAGGTGCTGATAGGCATTTCAGATGTAGTTTCCGATATGCATTTAAAAAATAGGTGCCGATAGGCATTTCAGATATAGGTGCTGATAGGCATTTCAGAGATAGTTTCCGACTGGCATTTTAAAAATGGGTGCCGATAGGCATTTCAGATATAGGTGCCGATAGGCATTTCAGATATAGTTGCCGATTGGCAAATTTAAAAATAGGTGCCGATAGGCATTTCAGATATAGAAGCCGATAGGCATTTCAAATATAGGTGCCGATAGGCATTCCAGATATGGTTGCCGATAGGAATTTCAAATATAGGTGCTGATAGCAATTTCAGATGTAGTTTCCGATAGGCATTTCAAAAATAGGTGCCGATAGGCATTTTAGATATAGGTGCCGATAGGCATTTCAGATATAGTTGCCGATTGGCATTTTAAAAATAGGTGCCGATAGGCATTTCAGATATAGAAGCCGATAGGTATTTCAAATATAGGTGTCGATAGGCATTTCAGATATGGTTGCCGATAGGCATTTCAAATATTGGTGCTGATAGGCATTTCAGATATAGAAGCCGATAGGCATTTCAAAAATAGGTGCCGATAGGCATTTCAGATATAGGTGTCGATAGGCATTTCAGATATAGTTGCCGATTGGCATTTTAAAAATAGGTGCCGATAGGCATTTCAGATATAGAAGCCGATAGGCATTTTAAATATAGGTGCCGATAGGCATTCCAGATATGGTTACCGATAGGCATTTCAAATATAGGTGCTGAAGGCATTTCAGATGTAGTTTCCGATATGCATTTCAAAAATAGGTGCCGATAGGCATTTAAGATATAGTTGCCAATTGGCATTTTAAAAATAGGTGCCGATAGGCATTTCAGATACAGAAGCCGATAGGCATTTCAAATATAGGTGCCGATAGGCATTCCAGATATGGTTGCCGATAGGTATTTCAAATATAGGTGCTGATAGGCATATCAGATGTAGCTTCCGATAGGCATTTCAAAAATAGGTGCCGATAGGCATTTCAGATATAGGTGCCGATAGGCATTTCAGATATAGTTGCCGATTGGCATTTTAAAAATAGGTGCCGATAGGCATTTCAGATATAGAAGCCGATAGGCATTTCAAATATAGGTGCCGATAGGCATTCCAGATATGGTTGCCGATAGGCATTTCAAATATAGGTGCTGATAGAAATTTCAGATGTAGTTTCCGATAGGCATTTCAAAAATAGGTGCCGATAGGCATTTCAGATATAGGTGCCGATAGGCATTTCAGATATAGTTGCCGATTGGCATTTTAAAAATAGGTGCCGATAGGCATTTCAGATATAGAAGCCGATAGGTATTTCAAATATAGGTGTCGATAGGCATTTCAGATATGGTTGCCGATAGGCATTTCAAATATTGGTGCTGATAGGCATTTCAGATATAGAAGCCGATAGGCAATTCAAAAATAGGTGCCGATAGGCATTTCAGATATAGGTGCCGATAGGCATTTCAGATATAGTTGCCGATTGGCATTTTAAAAATAGGTGCCGATAGGCATTTCAGTTATAGAAGCCGATAGGCATTTCAAATATAGGTGCCGATAGGCATTCCACATATGGTTGCCGATAGGCATTTCAAATATAGGTGCCGATAGGCATTTCAGATATAGGTGCCGATAGGCATTTCAGATATAGTTGCCGATTGGCATTTTAAAAATAGGTGCCAATAGGCATTTTAGATGTAGTTTCCGATAGGCATTTCAAAAATAGGTGCCGATAGGCATTTCAGATATAGAAGCCGATAGGTATTTCAAATATAGGTGTCGATAGGCATTTCAGATATGGTTGCCGATAGGCATTTCAAATATAGGTGCTGATGAGCATTTCAGATGTAGTTTCCGATAGGCATTACAAAAATAGGTGCCGATAGGCATTTTTTCAGATATAGGTGCCGATAGGCATTTCAGATATAGTTGCCGATTGGCATTTTAAAAATAGGTGCCAATAGGCATTTTAGATGTAGTTTCCGATAGGCATTTCAAAAATAGGTGCCGATAGGCATTTCAGATATAGAAGCCGATAGGTATTTCAAATATAGGTGTCGATAGGCATTTCAGATATGGTTGCCGATAGGCATTTCAAATATTGGTGCTGATAGGCATTTCAGATATAGAAGCCGATAGGCAATTCAAAAATAGGTGCCGATAGGCATTTCAGATATAGGTGCCGATAGGCATTTCAGATATAGTTGCCGATTGGCATTTTAAAAATAGTTGCCGATAAGCATTTCAGATATAGAAGCCGATAGGCATTTCAAATATAGGTGCCGATAGGCATTCCAGATATGGTTGTTGATAGGCATTTCAAATATAGGTGCCGATAGGCATTTCAGATATAGTTGCCGATTGGCATATTAAAAATAGGTGCCGATAGGCATTTCAGATATAGAAGCCGATAGGTATTTCAAATATAGGTGTCGATAGGCATTTCAGATATGGTTGCCGATAGGCATTTCAAATATAGGTGCTGATGAGCATTTCAGATGTAGTTTCCGATAGGCATTACAAAAATAGGTGCCGATAGGCATTTTTTCAGATATAGGTGTCGATAGGCATTTCAGATATAGTTGCCGATTGGCATTTTAAAAATAGGTGCCAATAGGCATTTTAGATATAGTTTCCGATAGGCATTTCAAAAATAGGTGCCGATAGGCATTTCAGATATAGGTGCCGATAGGCATATCAGATATAGTTGCCGATAGGCATTTAAAATATAGGTGCCGATAGGCATTTCAAATATAAGTGTTGATAGGCATTTCAGATATAAATGCATAAAGGCATTTCAGATATAGGTGCCGAAAGGCATTTCTGATGTAGTTTCCTATATGCATTTCAAAAATAGATGCCGATAGGCATTTTAGATATAGGTGCTGATAGGCATTTCAGATATAGGTGCTGATAGGCATTTCAGATGTAGTTTCCGATAGGCATTTCAAAAATAGGTGCCGATAGGCATTTCAGATATAGGTGCCGATAGGCATTTCAGATATAGTTGCCGATTGGCATTTTAAAAATAGGTGCCCATAGGCATTTCAGATATAAAAGCCGATAGGCATTTCAAATATAGGTGCCGATAGGCATTCCAGATATGGTTGCCGATAGGCATTTCAAATATAGGTGCTGATAGCAATTTCAGATGTAGTTTCCGATAGGCATTTCAAAAATAGGTGCCGATAGGCATTTCAGATATAGGTGCCGATAGGCATTTCAGATATAGTTGCCGATTGGCATTTTAAAAATAGGTGCCGATAGGCATTTCAGATATAGAAGCCGATAGGTATTTCAAATATAGGTGTCGATAGGCATTTCAGATATGGTTGCCGATAGGCATTTCAAATATTGGTGCTGATAGGCATTTCAGATGTAATTTCCGATAGGCATTTCAAAAATAGGTGCCGATAGGCATTTCAGATATAGGTGCCGAAAGGCATTACAGATATAGTTGCCGATTGGCATTTTAAAAATAGGTGCCGATATGCATTTCAGATATAGAAGCCGATAGGCATTTCAAATATAGGTGTCGATAGGCATTCCAGATATGGTTGCCGATAGGCATTTCAAATATAGGTGCTGATAGGCATTTCAGATGTAGTTTCCGATATGCATTTAAAAAATAGGTGCCGATAGGCATTTCAGATATAGGTGCTGATAGGCATTTCAGATATAGTTTCCGACTGGCATTTTAAAAATGGGTGCCGATAGGCATTTCAGATATAGGTGCCGATAGGCATTTCAGATATAGTTGCCGATTGGCAAATTTAAAAATAGGTGCCGATAGGCATTTCAGATATAGAAGCCGATAGGCATTTCAAATATAGGTGCCGATAGGCATTCCAGATATGGTTGCCGATAAGAATTTCAAATATAGGTGCTGATAGCAATTTCAGATGTAGTTTCCGATAGGCATTTCAAAAATAGGTGCCGATAGGCATTTTAGATATAGGTGCCGATAGGCATTTCAGATATAGTTGCCGATTGGCATTTTAAAAATAGGTGCCGATAGGCATTTCAGATATAGAAGCCGATAGGTATTTCAAATATAGGTGTCGATAGGTATTTCAGATATGGTTGCCGATAGGCATTTCAAATATTGGTGCTGATAGGCATTTCAGATATAGAAGCCGATAGGCATTTCAAAAATAGGTGCCGATAGGCATTTCAGATATAGGTGTCGATAGGCATTTCAGATATAGTTGCCGATTGGCATTTTAAAAATAGGTGCCGATAGGCATTTCAGATATAGAAGCCGATAGGCATTTTAAATATAGGTGCCGATAGGCATTCCAGATATGGTTACCGATAGGCATTACAAATATAGGTGCTGATAGGCATTTCAGATGTAGTTTCCGATATGCATTTCAAAAATAGGTGCCGATAGGCATTTAAGATATAGTTGCCAATTGGCATTTTAAAAATAGGTGCCGATAGGCATTTCAGATACAGAAGCCGATAGGCATTTCAAATATAGGTGCCGATAGGCATTCCAGATATGGTTGCCGATAGGTATTTCAAATATAGGTGCTGATAGGCATATCAGATGTAGCTTCCGATAGGCATTTCAAAAATAGGTGCCGATAGGCATTTCAGATATAGGTGCCGATAGGCATTTGAGATATAGTTGCCGATTGGCATTTTAAAAATGGATGCCGATAGGCATTTCAGATATAGAAGTCGATAGGCTTTTCAAATATAGGTGCCGATAAGCATTCCAGATATGGTTGCCGATAGGCATTTCAAATATAGGTGCTGATAGGCATTTCAGATGTAGTTTCCGATAGGCATATCAAAAATTGTTGCCGATAGGCATTTCAAAAATTGTTGCCGATAGGCATTTCAGATATAGGTGCCGTTAGGCATTTCAGATATAGCTACCGATTGGCATTTTAAAAATATGTGCTGATAGGCATTTTATATATAGAAGCCGATAGGTATTTCAAATATAGGTGTCGATAGGCATTTCAGATATAGTTGCCGATAGGCATTTCAAATATAGGTGCTGATAGGCATTTTAGATGCAGTTTCCGATAGGCATTAAAAAAAATAGGTGCCGATAAGCATTTTAGATATAGGTGCCGATAGGCATTTCAGATATAGTTGCCGATTGGCATTTTAAAAATAGGTGCCGATAGGCATTTCAGATACAGAAGCCGATAGGCATTTCAAATATAGGTGCCGATAGGCTTTCCAGATATGGTTGCCGATAGGCATTTCAAATATAGGTGCTGATAGGCATTTTAGATGTAGTTTCCGATAGGCGTTTCAAAAATTGATGCCGATAGGCATTTCAGATATAGTTGCCGATTGGCATTTTAAAAACAAGTGCCGATAGGCATTTCAGATATAGAAGCCGATAGGAATTTCAAATATAGGTGTCGATAGGCATTTCAGATATGGTTGCCGATAGGCAATTCAAATATAGGATCAGATAGGCATTTCAGATGTAGTTTCCGAAAGGCATTTCAAAAATAGGTGCCGATAGGCATTTTAATTATAGGTGCCGATAGCCATTTCAGATATAGTTGCCGATTGGCATTTTAAAAATAGATGCCGATAGGCATTTCAGATATAGAAGCCGATAGGCATTTCAAATATAGGTGCCGATAGGCATTCCAGATATGGTTGCCGATAGGCATTTCAAATATAAGCGCTGATAGGCATTTCAGATGTAGTTTCCGATAGGCATTTCAAAAAAAGGTACCGATAGGCATTTGAGATATAGGTGCCGATAGGCATTTCAGATATAGTTGCCAATTGGCATTTTAAAAATAGGTGTCGATAGGCATTTCAGATATAGAAGCCGATAGGCATTTCAAATATAGGTGCCGATAGGCATTTCAGATATAGGTGCCGATAGGCATTTCAGATATAGTTGCCTATTGGCATATTAAAAATAGGTGCCGATAGGCATTTTAGATATAGAAGCCGATAGGTGTTTCAAATATAGGTGTCGATAGGCATTTCAGATATGGTTGCCGATAGGCATTTCAAATATAGGTGCTGATGGGCATTTTAGATGTAGTTTCCGATAGGCATTTCAAAAATAGGTGCCGATAGGCATTTCAGATATAGATGCCAATAGGCATTTCAGATATAGTTGCCGATTGGCATTTTAAAAATAGGTGCCAATAGGCATTTTAGATGTAGTTTCCGATAGGCATTTCAAAAATAGGTGCCGATAGGCATTTCAGATATAGGAGCCGATAGGCATATCAGATATAGTTGCCGATAGGCATTTAAAATATAGGTGCCGATAGGCATTTCAAATATAGGTGTCGATATGCATTTCAGATATAAATGCATAAAGGCATTTCAGATATAGGTGCCGATAGGCATTTCTGATGTGGTTGCCGATAGGCATTTCAAATATAGGTGCTGATAGGCATTTCAGATGTAGTTTTCGATAGGCATTTCAAAAATAGATACCGATAGGCATTTCAGATATAGGTGCCGATAGGCACTTCAGATATAGTTGCCGATTGGCATTTTAAAAATAGGTGCCGATAGGCATTTCAGATATAGAAGCCGATAGGCATTTCAAATATAGGTGTCGATAGGCATTTCAGATATGGTTGCCTATAGGCATTTCAAATATTGGTGCTGATAGGCATTTCAGATGTAGTTTCCGATTGGCATTTCAAAAATAGGTGCCGATTGGCATTTCAAATATAGAAGCCGATAGGCATTTAAAATATAGGTGCCGATAGGCATTCCAGATATGGTTGCCGATAGGCATTCCAAATATAGGTGCTGATAGGCATTTCAGATGTAGTTTCCGATAGGCATTTCAAAAATAGGTGCCGATAGGCATTTCAGATATAGGTGCCGATAGGCATTTCAGATATAGTAGCCGATTAGCATTATAAAAATAGGTGCCGATAGGCATTTCAGATATAGAAGCCGATAGGCATTTCAAATATAGGTGCCGATAGGCATTCCAGATATGGTTGCCGATAGGCATTTCAAATATAGGTGCTGATAGGCATTTCAGATGTAGTTTCCGATAGGCATTTCAAAAATAGGTGCCGATAGGCATTTCAGATATATGTGCCGATAGGCATTTAAGATGTAGTTGCCGATTGGCATTTTAAAAATAGGTGCCAATAGGCATTTCAGATATAGAAGCCGATAGGCATTTCAATTATAGGTGCCGATAGGCATTCCAGATATGGTTGCCGATAGGCATTTCAAATATAGGTGCTGATAGGCATTTCAGATGTAGTTTCCGATAGGCATTTCAAAAATTGGTGCCGATAGGCATTTCAGATATAGGTGCCGATAGGCATTTCAGATATAGTTGCCGATTGGCATTTTAAAAATAAGTGCCGATAGGCTTTTCAGATATAGAAGCCGATAGGTATTTCAAATATAGGTGTCGATAGGCATTTCAGATATGGTTGCCGATAGGCATTTTAAATATAGGTGCTGATAGGCATTTCAGATGTGGTTTCCGATAGGCATTTCAAAAATAGGTGCCGATAGGCATTTCAGGTATAGGTGCCGATAGGCATTTCAGATATAGTTGCCAATTGGCATTTTAAAAATAGGTGTCGATAGGCATTTCAGATATAGAAGCCGATAGGCAATTCAAATATAGGTGCCGATAGGCATTCCAGATATGGTTGCCGATAGGTATTTCAAATATAGGTGCTGATAGGCATATCAGATGTAGCTTCCGATAGGCATTTCAAAAATAGGTGCCGATAGGCATTTCAGATATAGGTGCCGATAGGCATTTGAGATATAGTTGCCGATTGGCATTTTAAAAATGGATGCCGATAGGCATTTCAGATATAGAAGTCGATAGGCATTTCAAATATAGGTGCCGATAAGCATTCCAGATATGGTTGCCGATAGGCATTGCAAATATAGGTGCTGATAGGCATTTCAGATGTAGTTTCCGATAGGCATTTTAAAAATTGTTGCCGATAGGCATTTCAGATATAGGTGCCGTTAGGCATTTCAGATATAGCTACTGATTGGCATTTTAAAAATATGTGCTGATAGGCATTTTATATATAGAAGCCGATAGGTATTTCAAATATAGGTGTCGATAGGCATTTCAGATATAGTTGCCGATAGGCATTTCAAATATAGGTGCTGATAGGCATTTTAGATGGAGTTTCCGATAGGCATTAAAAAAAATAGGTGCCGATAAGCATTTTAGATATAGGTGCCGATAGGCATTTCAGATATAGTTGCCGATTGGCATTTTAAAAATAGGTGCCGATAGGCATTTCAGATACAGAAGCCGATAGGCATTTCAAATATAGGTGCCGATAGGCATTCCAGATATGGTTGCCGATAGGCATTTCAAATATAGGTGCTGATAGGCATTTTAGATGTAGTTTCCGATAGGCATTTCAAAAATTGATGCCGATAGGCATTTCAGATATAGGTGCCGATAGGAATTTCAGATATAGTTGCCGATTGGCATTTTAAAAACAAGTGCCGATAGGCATTTCAGATATAGAAGCCGATAGGTATTTCAAATATAGGTGTCGATAGGCATTTCAGATATGGTTGCCGATAGGCAATTCAAATATAGGATCAGATAGGCATTTCAGATGTAGTTTCCGAAAGGCATTTCAAAAATAGGTGCCGATAGGCATTTTAATTATAGGTGCCGATAGCCATTTCAGATATAGTTGCCGTTTGGCATTTTAAAAATAGATGCCGATAGGCATTTCAGATATAGAAGCCGATAGGCATTTCAAATATAGGTGCCGATAGGCATTCCAGATATGGTTGCCGATAGGCATTTCAAATATAGGTGCTGATAGGCATTTTAGATGTAGTTTCCGATAGGCATTTCAAAAATTGGTGCCGATAGGCATTTCAGATATAGGTGCCGATAGGCATTTCAGATATAGTTGCCGATTGGCATTTTAAAAATAAGTGCTGATAGGCTTTTCAGATATAGAAGCCGATAGGTATTTCAAATATAGGTGTCGATAGGCATTTCAGATATGGTTGCCGATAGGCATTTTAAATATAGGTGCTGATAGGCATTTCAGATGTGGTTTCCGATAGGCATTTCAAAAATAGGTGCCGATAGGCATTTCAGGTATAGGTGCCGATAGGCATTTCAGATATAGTTGCCAATTGGCATTTTAAAAATAGGTGTCGATAGGCATTTCAGATATAGAAGCCGATAGGCAATTCAAATATAGGTGCCGATAGGCATTTCAGATATAGTTGCCGATTGGCATTTTAAAAATAGGTGTCGATAGGCATTTCAGATATAGAAGCCGATAGGCATTTCAAATGTAGGTGCCGATAGGCATTCCAGATATGGTTGCCGATAGGCATTTCAAATATAGGTGCTGATAGGCATTTTAGATATGGTTGCCGATAGGCATTTCAAATATAAGTGCTGATAGGCATTTCAGATATAGGTGCCGATAGGCATTTCAGATATAGTTGCCAATTGGCATTTTAAAAATAGGTGCCGATAGGCATTTTAGATACAGAAGCCGATAGGCATTTCAAATATAGGTGCCGATAGGCATTCCAGATGTGGTTACCGATAGGCATTTCAAATATAGGTGCTGATAGGCATTTCAGATATAGTTGCCGATTGGCATTTTAAAAACAAGTGCCGATAGGCATTTCAGATATAGAAGCCGATAGGCATTTTAAATATAGGTGCCGATAGGCATTTCAGATATGGTTGCCGATAGGCATTTCAAAAATTGATGCCGATAGGCATTTCAGATATAGGTGCCGATAGGCATTTCAGATATAGTTGCCGATTGGCATTTTAAAAACAAGTGCCGATAGGCATTTCAGATATAGAAGCCGATAGGCATTTCAAATATAGGTGTTGATAGGCATTCCAGATATGGTTGCCGATAGGCATTTCAAATATAGGTGCTGATAGGCATTTCAGATGTAGTTTCCGATAGGCATTTAAAAAATAGGTGCCGATAGGCATTTCAGATATAGGTGCCGATAGGCTTTTCTGATATAGTTGCCGATTGGCATTTTAAAAATGGGTGCCGATAGGCATTTCAGATATAGAAGCCGATAGGCATTTCAATTATAGGTGCCGATAAGCATTCCAGATATGGTTGCCGATAGGCATTTCAAAAATTGGTGCCGATAGGCATTTCAGATATAAGTGCCGATAGGCATTTCAGATATAAGTGCCGATAGGCATTTCTGATATAGTTGCCGATTGGCATTTTAAAAATAGGAGCCGATAGGCATTTCAGATATAGAAGCCGATATGTATTTCAAATATAGGTGTCGATAGACATTTTAGATGTAGTTTCCGATAGGCATTTCAAAAATAGGTGCCGACAGGCATTTCAGATATAGGTGCCGATAGGCATTTCAGATATAGTAGCCGATTGGCATTTTAAAACTAGGTGCCGATAGGCATTTCAGATATAGAAGCCGATCGGCATTTCAAATATAGGTGCCGATAGGCATTCCAGATATGGTTGCCGATAGGCATTTCAAATATAGGTGCTGATAGGCATTTCAGATGTAGTTTCCGATAGGCATTTCAAAAATAGGTGCTGATAGGCATTTCAGATATAGGTGCCGATAGGCATTTCAGATATAGTAGCCGATTGGCATTTTAAAACTAGGTGCCGATAGGCATTTCAGATATAGAAGCCGATCGGCATTTCAAATATAGGTGCCGATAGGCATTCCAGATATGGTTGCCGACAGGCATTTCAAATATAGGTGCTGATAGGCATTTCAGATGTTGTTTCCGATAGGCATTTCAAAAATAGGTGCCGATAGGCATTTCAGATATAGGTGCCGATAGGCATTTAAGATATAGTTGCCGATTGGCATTTTAAAAATAGGTGCCGATAGGCATTTCAGATATAGAAGCCGATAGGCATTTCAAATATAGGTGCCGATAGGCATTTCAGATATAGGTGCCGATAGGCATTTCTGATATAGGTGCCGATAGGCATTTCAGATGTAATTTCCATAGGCATTTTAAAAATTGGTGCCGATAGGCATTTCAGATATAGAAGCCGATAGGTATTTCAAATATAGGTGTCGATAGGCATTTCATATGTGGTTGCCAATAGGCATTTCAAATATAGTTGCTGATAGGCATTTCAGATGTAGTTTCCGATAGGCATTTTAAAAATAGGTGCCGATAGGCATTTTAGATATAGGTGCCGATAGGCATTTCATATATAGTTGCCGATTGGCATTTTAAAAATAGGTGTCGATAGGCATTTCAGATATAAAAGCCGATAGGCATTTCAAATATAGGTGCCAAAAGGCATTCCAGATATGGTTGCTGATAGGCATTTCAAATATAGGTGCTGATAGGCATTCCAGATATGGTTGCCGATAGGCATTTCAAATATAAGTGCTGATAGGCATTTCAGATATAGGTGCCGATAGGCATTTTAGATATAGTTGCCAATTGGCATTTTAAAAATAGGTGTCGATAGGCATTTCAGATATAGAAGCCGATAGGCAATTCAAATATAGGTGCCGATAGGCATTCCAGATATAATTGCCGATAGGCATTTCAAATATAGGTGTTGATAGGCATTTCAGATGTAGTTTCCGTTAGGCATTTTAAAAATTGGTGCCGATAGGCATTTCAGATATAGGTGCCGATAGGCATTTCAGATATAGTTGCCGATTGGCATTTTAAAAATAGGAGCCGATAGGCATTTCAGATATAGAAGCCGATATGTATTTCAAATATAGGTGTCGATAGACATTTTAGATGTAGTTTCCGATAGGCATTTCAAAAATAGGTGCCGACAGGCATTTCAGATATAGGTGCCGATAGGCATATCAGATATAGTTGCCGATAGGCATTTAAAATATAGGTGCCGATGGCATTTCAAATATAGGTGTCGATAGGCATTTCAGATATAAATGCCAAAAGGCATTTCAGATATAGGTGCCGATAGGCATTTCTGATGTAATTGCCGATAGGCATTTCAAATATAGGTGCTGATAGGCATTTCAGATGTAGTTTTCGATAGGCATTTCAAAAATAGGTGCCGATAGGCATTTCAGATATAGGTGCCGATAAGCACTTCAGATATAGTTGCCGATTGGCATTTTAATATATGTGCCGATAGGCATTCCAGATATAGTTGCTGATAGGCATTTCGAATATAGGTGCTGATAGGCATTTCAGATGTAGTTTCCGATAGGCATTTCAAAAATTGGTGCCGATAGGCATTTCAGATATAGGTGCCGATAGGCATTTCAGATATAGTTGTCGATTGGCATTTCAAAAATAGGTACCGATAGGCATTTCAGATATAGAAGCCGATAGGCATTTTAAATATAGGTGTCGATAAGCATTCCAGATATGGTTGCTGATAGGCATTTCAAATATAGATGCTGATAGGCATTTCAGATGTAGTTTCCGATAGGCATTTCAAAAATTGGTGCCGATAGGCATTTCAGATATAGGTGCCGATAGGCATTTCAGATATAGTTGCCGATTGGCATTTTAAAAATAGGTGCCGATAAGCATTTCAGATATAGAAGCCGATAGGTATTTCAAATATAGGTGTCGATAGGCATTTCAGATATGGTTGCCGATAGGCATTTCAAATATAGGTGCCGATAGGCATTCCAGATATGGTTGCCGATAAGCATTTCAAATATAGGTGCTGATAGGCATTCCAGATGTAGTTTCCGATAGGCATTTCAAAAATTGGTGCCGATAGGCATTTCAGATATAGGTGCCGATAGGCATTTCAGATATAGTTACCGATTGGCATTTTAAAAATAGGTGCCGATAGGCATTTCAGATATAGAAGCCGATGGGCATTTCAAATATAGGTGCCGATAGGCATTCCAGATATGGTTGCCGATAGGCATTTCAAATATAGGTTTTGATAGGCATTTTAGATGTAGTTTCCGATAGGCATTTCAAAAATAGGTGCCGATAGGCACTTCAAATATAGGTGCCGATAGACATTTCAGATATAGTTGCCGATTGGCATTTTAAAAATAGGTGCCGATAGGCATTTCATATATAGAAGCCGATAGGCATTTCAAATATAGGTGCCGATAGGCATTTCAGAAATGGTTGCCTATAGGCATTTCAAATATAGGTGCTGATAGGCATTTTGGATGTAGTTTCCGATAGGCATTTCAAAAATAGGTGCCGATAGGCACTTCAGATATAGGTGCCGATAGGCATTTCAGATATAGTTGCCGATTGGCATTTTAAAAATAGGTGCCGATAGGTATTTCAGATATAAAAGCCGATAGGCATTTCAAATATAGGTGCCGATAGGCATTCCAGATATGGTTGCCGATAGGCATTTCAAATATAGGTACTGATAGGCATTTCAGATGTAGTTTCCGATAGGCTTTTCAAAAATAGGTGCCGATAGGCATTTCAGATATAGTTGCCAATTGCCATTTTAAAAATAGGTGCCGATAGGCATTTCAGATATAGAAGCCGATGGGCATTTCAAATATAGGTGCCGATAGGCATTCCAGATATGGTTGCCGATAGGCATTTCAAATATAGGTGCTGATAGGCATTTTAGATGTAGTTTCCGATAGGCATTTCAAAAATTGATGCCGATAAGCATTTCAGATATAGGTGCCGATAGGCATTTCAGATATAGTTGCCGATTGGCATTTTAAAAATAGGGGGCCGATAGGCATTTCAGATATAGAAGCCGATAGGCATTTCAAATATAGGTGCCAATAGGCATTCCCGATATGGTTGCCGATAGGCATTTCAAATATAAGTGCTGATAGGCATTTCAGATGTAGTTTCCGATAGGCATTTCAAAAATAGGTACCGATAGGCATTTCAGATATAGTTTCCAATTGGCATTTTAAAAATAGGTGTCGATAGGCATTTCAGATATAGAAGCCGATAGGCATTTCAAATATAGGTGCCGATAGGCATTCCAGATATGGTTGCCGATAGGCATTTCAAATAAAGGTGCTGATAGGCATTTCAGATGTAGTTTCCGATAAGCATTTCAAAAATTGGTGCCAATGGGCAGTTCAGATATAAGTGCCTATAAGCATTTCAGATATAGTTGCCGATTGGCATTTTCAAAATAGGTGCCGATAGGCATTTTAGATGTAGTTTCCGATAGGCATTTCAAAAATAGGTGCCGATAGGCATTTCAGATATAGGTGCTGATAGGCATATCAGATATAGTTGCCGATTGGCATTTTAAAAATAGGTGCCGATAGGCATTTCAGATATAGAAGCCGATAGGCATTTCAAATATAGGTGCCGATAGGCATTCTAGATATGGTTGCCGATAGGCATTTCAAATATAGATGCTGATAGGCATTTCAGATGTAGTTTCCGATAGGCATTTCAAAAATAGGTGCCGATAGGCATTTCAGATATAGGTGCCGATAGGCATTTCAGATATAGTTGCCGATTGGCATTTTAAAAATAGGTGCCGATAGGCATTTCAGATAAAGAAGCCGATAGGTATTTCAAATATAGGTGTCGATAGGCATTTCAGATATGGTTGCCGATAGGCATTTCAATTATAGGTACTGATAGGCATTTCAGATGTAGTTTCCGATAGGCATTTCAAAAATGGGTGCCGATAGGCATTTCAGATATAGGTGCCGATAGGCATTTCAGATATAGTTGCCGATTAGAATTTTAAAAATAGGTGCCGATAGGCATTTTAGATGTAGTTTCCGATAGGCATTTCAAAAATTGGTGCCGATAGGCATTTCAGATATAGGTGCCGATAGGCATTTCAGATATAGTTGCCGATTGGCATTTTAAAAATAGGTGACGATAGGCATTTCAGATATAGAAGCCGATAGGTATTTCAAATATAGGTGTCGATAGGCATTTCAGATATGGTTGCCGATAGGCATTTCAAATATTGGTGCTGATAGGCATTTCAGATGTAGTTTCCGATAGGCATTTCTAAAATAGGTGCCGATAGGCATTTCAGAAATAGGTGCCGATAGGCATTACATATATAGTTGCCGATTGGCATTTTAAAAATAGGTGCCGAGAGGCATTTCAGATATAGAAGCCGATAGGCATTTCAAATATAGGTGCCGATAGGCATTCCAGATATGGTTGCCGATAGGCATTTCAAATATAGGTGCTGATAGGCATTCCAGATGTAGTTTCCGATAGGCATTTCAAAAATTGGTGCCGTTAGGCATTTCAGATATAGGTGCCGATAGGCATTTCAGATATAGTTACCGATTAGCATTTTAAAAATAGGTGCCGATAGGCATTTCAGATATAGAAGCCGATAGGTATTTCAAATATAGGTGTCGATAGGCATTTCAGATATGGCTGCCGATAGGCATTTCAAATATAGGTGCTGATAGGCATTTCAGATGTAGTTTCCGATAGGCATTTCAAAAATAGGTGCCGATAGGCATTTCAGATATAGGTGCCGAAAGGCATTTCAGATATAGTTGCCGATTGGCATTTTAAAAATAGGTGCCGATATGCATTTCAGATATAGAAGCCGATAGGCATTTCAAATATAGGTGCCGATAGGCATTCCAGATATAGTTGCCGATAGGCATTTCAAATATAGGTGCTGATAGGCATTTTAGATGAATTTCCGATAGGCATTTCAAAAATTGATGCCGATAGGCATTTCAGATTTAGGTGCCGATAGGCATTTCAGATATAGTTGCCGATTGGCATTTTAAAAACAGGTGCCGATAGGCATTTCAGATATAGAAGCCGATAGGTATTTTAAATATAGGTGTCGATAGGCATTTCAGATATGGTTGCCCATAGGCATTTCAAATATACGAGCAGATAGGCATTTCAGATGTAGTTTCCGATAGGCATTTCAAAAATAGGTGCCGATAGGCATTTTAGATAAAGGTGCCGGTAGGCATTTCAGATATAGTTGCCGATTGGCATTTTAAAAATAGGTGCCGATAGGCATTTCAGATATAGAAGCCGATAGGCATTTCAAATATAGGTGCCGATAGGCATTCTAGATATGGTTGCCGATAGGCATTTCAAATATAGATGCTGATAGGCATTTCAGATGTAGTTTCCGATAGGCATTTCAAAAATAGGTGCCGATAGGCATTTCAGATATAGGTGCCGATAGGCATTTCAGATATAGTTGCCGATTGGCATTTTAAAAATAGGTGCCGATAGGCATTTCAGATATAGAAGCCGATAGGTATTTCAAATATAGGTGTCGATAGGCATTTCAGATATGGTTGCCGATAGGCATTTCAATTATAGGTGCTGATAGGCATTTCAGATGTAGTTTCCGATAGGCATTTCAAAAATGGGTGCCGATAGGCATTTCAGATATAGGTGCCGATAGGCATTTCAGATATAGTTGCCGATTAGAATTTTAAAAATAGGTGCCGATAGGCATTTTAGATGTAGTTTCCGATAGGCATTTCAAAAATTGGTGCCGATAGGCATTTCAGATATAGGTGCCGATAGGCATTTCAGATATAGTTGCCGATTGGCATTTTAAAAATAGGTGTCGATAGGCATTTCAGATATAGAAGCCGATAGGTATTTCAAATATAGGTGTCGATAGGCATTTCAGATATGGTTGCCGATAGGCATTTCAAATATTGGTGCTGATAGGCATTTCAGATGTAGTTTCCGATAGGCATTTCTAAAATAGGTGCCGATAGGCATTTCAGAAATAGGTGCCGATAGGCATTACAGATATAGTTGCCGATTGGCATTTTAAAAATAGATGCCGAGAGGCATTTCAGATATAGAAGCCGATAGGCATTTCAAATATAGGTGCCGATAGGCATTCCAGATATGGTTGCCGATAGGCATTTTAAATATAGGTGCTGATAGGCATTTTAGATGAATTTCCGATAGGCATTTCAAAAATTGATGCCGATAGGCATTTCAGATATAGTTGCCGATTGGCATTTTAAAAACAGGTGCCGATAGGCATTTCAGATATAGAAGCCGATAGGTATTTTAAATATATGTGTCGATAGGCATTTCAGATATGGTTGCCCATAGGCATTTCAAATATACGAGCAGATAGGCATTTCAGATGTAGTTTCCGAAAGTCTTTTTAAAAATAGGTGCCGATAGGCATTTCAGATATAGGTGCCGATAGGCATTTCAGATATAGTTGCCGATTGGCATTTTAAAAAAAGGTGCCGATAGGCATTTCAGATATAGAAGCCGATAGACATTTCAAATATAGGTGCCGATAGGCATTCCAGATATGGTTGCCGATAGGCATTTCAAATATAAGTGCTGATAGCCATTTCAGATGTAGTTTCCGATAGGCATTTCAAAAATAGGTACCGATAGGCATTTCAGATATAGGTGCCGATAGGCATTTCAGATATAGAAGCCTATAGGCATTTCAAATATAGGTGCCGATAGGCATTCCAGATTTGGTTGCCGATAGGCATTTCAAATATAGGTGCTGATAGGCATTTCAGATGTAGTTTCCGATAGGCATCTCAAAAATTGGTGCCGATAGGCATTTCAGATATAGGTGCCGATAGGCATTTCAGATATAGTTGCTGATTGGCATTTTAAAAATAGGTGCCGATAGGCATTTCAGATATAGAAGCCGATAGGTATATCAAATTTAGGTGTCGATAGGCATTTCAGATATGGTTGCCGATAGGCATTTCAAATATAGGTGCTGATAGGCATTTCAGATGTAGTTTCCGATAGGCATTTCAGATGTAGTTTCCGATAGGCATTTCAAAAATAGGTGCCGATAGGCATTTCAGATATAGGTGCCGATAAGCATTACAGATATAGTTGCCGATTGGCATTTTAAAAATAGGTGCCGAGAGGCATTTCAGATATAGAAGCCGATAGGCATTTCAAATATAGGTGCTGATAGGCATTTTAGATGTAGTTTCCGATCGGCATTTCAAAAATAGGTGCCGATAGGCATTTCAGATATAGTTGCCGATTGGCATTTTAAAAATAGGTGCCGATAGGCATTTCAGATATATAAGCCGATAGGCATTTCAAATATAGGTGCCGATAGGCATTCCAGATATGGTTGCCGATAGGCATTTCAAATATAGGTGCTGATAGGCATTTCAGATATGGTTGCCGATAGGCATTTCAAATATAAGTGCTGATAGGCATTTCAGATATAGGTGCCGATAGGCATTTCAGATATAGTTGCCAATTGGCATTTTAAAAATATGTGCCGATAGGCATTTCAGATATAGAAGCCGATAAGTATATCAAATATAGGTGTCGATAGGCATTTCAGATATGGTTGCCGATAGGCATTTCAAATATAGGTGCTGATAGGCATTTCAGATGTAGTTTCCGATAGGCATTTCAACAATAGGTGCCGATAAGCATTTCAGATAAAGGTGCCAATAGGCATTTTAGATACAGTTGCCGATTGGCATTTTAAAAATAGGTTCCGATAGGCATTTTAGATGTAGTTTCCGATAGGCATTTCAAAAATAGGTGCCGATAAGCATTTCAGATATAGGTGCCGATAGGCATATCAGATATAGTTTCCGATAGGCATTTAAAATATAGGTGCCGATAGGCATTTCAAATATAGGTGTCGATAGGCATTGCAGATATAAATGCCGAAGGCATTTCAGATATAGGTGCCGATAGGCACTTCTGATGTGGTTGCCGATAGGCATTTCAAATATAGGTGCTGATAGGCATTTCAGATGTAGTTTTCGATAGGCATTTCAAAAATAGGTGCCGATAGGCATTTCAGATATAGGTGCCGATAGGCACTTTAGATATAGTTGCCGATTGGCATTTTAAAAATAGGTGCCGATAGGCATTTCAGATATAGAAGCCGATAGGCATTTCAAATATAGGTGCCGATAGACATTCCAGATATGGTTGCCGCTAGGCATTTCAAATATAGGTGCTGATAGGCATTTCAGATGTAGTTTCCGATAGACATTAAAAAATAGGTGCCGATAGGCATTTCAGATATAGGTGCCGATAGGCATTTCAGATATAGTTGCCGATTGGCATTTTAAAAATAGGTGCCGATAGGCATTTCAGATATAGAAGCCGATAGGCATTTCAAATATAGGTGCCGATAGGAATTCCAGATATGGTTGCCGATAAGCATTTCAAATATAGGTGCTGATAGGCATTTCAGATGTAGTTTCCGATAGGCATTTCAAAAATAGTTGCCGATAGGCATTTCAGATATAGGTGCCGATAGGCATTTCAGATATAGTTGCCGATTGGCATTTTAAAAATAAGTTACGATAGGCATTTCAGATATATAAGCCGATAGGCATTTCAAATATAGGTGCCGATAGGCATTCCAGATATGGTTGCCAATAGGCATTTCAAATGTAGGTGCTGATAGGCATTTCAGATGTAGTTTCCGATAGGCATTTCAAAAATAGGTGCCGATAGGCATTTCAGATATAGGTGCCGATAGGCATTTCAGATATAGTTGCCGATTGGCATTTTAAAAATAGGTGCCAATAGGCATTTCGGATATCGAAGCCGATAGGCATTTCAAATATAGGTGCCGATAAGCATTCCAGATATGGTTGCCGATAGGCATTTCAAATATAGGTGCTGATAGGCATTTCAGATGTAGTTTCGGATAGGCATTTCAAAAATTGGTGCCGATAGGCATTTCAAATATAGGTGCCGATAGGCATTTCAGATATAGTTGCCGATTGGCAATTTAAAAATAGGTGCCGATAGGCATTTCAGATATAGAAACCGATAGGTATTTCAAATATAGGTGTCGATAGGCATTTCAGATATAGTTGCCGATAGGCATTTCAAATATTGGTGCTGATAGGCATTTCAGATGTAGTTTCCAATAGGCATTTCAAAAATAGGGGCCGATAGGCATTTCAGATATAGGTGCCGATAGGCATTTCAGATATAGTTACCGTTTGGCAATTTAAAAATAGGTGCCGATAGGCATTTCAGATATTGACAACCGATAGGTATTTCAAATATAGGTGTCGATAAGCATTCCAGATATGGTTGCCTATAGGCATTTCAAATATAGGTGCTGATAGGCATATTAGATGTAGTTTCCGATAGGCATTTCAAAAATAGGTGCCGATAGGCATTTCAGATATAGGTGCCGATAGGCATTTCAGATATAGTTGCCGATTGGCATTTTCAAAATAGGTGCCGATAGGCATTTCAGATATAGAAGCCGATAGGCATTTCAAATATAGGTGTCGATAAGCATTCCAGATATGGTTGCCGATAGGCATTTCAAATATAGGTGCTGATAGGCATTTCAGATGTAGTTTCCGATAGGCATTTCAAAAATAGGTGCCGATAGGCATTTCAGATATAGGTGCCGATAGGCATTTCAGATATAGTTGCCAATTGGCATTTTAAAAATAGGTGCCGATAGGCATTTCAGATATAGAAGCTGATAGGTATTTCAAATATAGGTGCTGATAGGCATTTCAGATGTGGTTTCCGATAGGCATTTCAAAAATAGGGGCCGATAGGCATTTCAGATATAGGTGCCGATAGGCATTTCAGATATAGTTACCGTTTGGCAATTTAAAAATAGGTGCCGATAGGCATTTCAGATATTGACAACCGATAGGTATTTCAAATATAGGTGTCGATAAGCATTCCAGATATGGTTGCCTATAGGCATTTCAAATATAGGTGCTGATAGGCATATTAGATGTAGTTTCCGATAGGCATTTCAAAAATAGGTGCCGATAGGCATTTCAGATATAGGTGCCGATAGGCATTTCAGATATAGTTGCCGATTGGCATTTTCAAAATAGGTGCCGATAGGCATTTCAGATATAGAAGCCGATAGGCATTTCAAATATAGGTGTCGATAAGCATTCCAGATATGGTTGCCGATAGGCATTTCAAATATAGGTGCTGATAGGCATTTCAGATGTAGTTTCCGATAGGCATTTCAAAAATAGGTGCCGATAGGCATTTCAGATATAGGTGCCGATAGGCATTTCAGATATAGTTGCCAATTGGCAATTGGCATTTTAAAAATAGGTGCCGATAGGCATTTCAGGTATAGGTGCCGATAGGCATTTCAGATATAGTTGCCAATTGGCATTTTAAAAATAGGTGTCGATAGGCATTTCAGATATAGAAGCCGATAGGCAATTCAAATATAGGTGCCGATAGGCATTTCAGATATAGTTGCCGATTGGCATTTTAAAAATAGGTGTCGATAGGCATTTCAGATATAGAAGCCGATAGGCATTTCAAATATAGGTGCCGATAGACATTCCAGATATGGTTGCCGATAGGCATTTCAAATATAGGTGCTGATAGGCATATAAGTGCTGATAGGCATTTCAGATATGGGTGCCGATAGGCATTTCAGATATAGTTGCCAATTGGCATTTTAAAAATAGGTGCCGATAGGCATTTTAGATACAGAAGGCGATAGGCATTTCAAATATAGGTGCCGATAGGCATCCCAGATATGGTTGCCGATAGGCATTTCAAATATAGGTGTTGATAGGCATTTCAGATATAGTTGCCGATTGGCATTTTAAAAACAAGTGCCGATAGGCATTTTAGATATAGAAGCCGATAGGCATTTCAAATATAGGTGCCGATAGGCATTCCAGATATGGTTGCCGATAGGCATTTCAAAAATTGAGGCCGATAGGCATTTCAGATATAGGTGCCGATAGGCATTTCAGATATAGTTGCCGATTGGCATTTTAAAAACAAGTGCCGATAGGCATTTCAGATATAGAAGCCGATAGGCATTTCAAATATAGGTGCCGATAGGCATTCCAGATATGGTTGCCGATAGGCATTTCAAATATAGGTGCTGATAGGCATTTCAGATGTAGTTTCCGATAGGCATTTCAAAAATAGGTGCCGATAGGCATTTCAGATATAGGTGCCGATAGGCATTTCTGATATAGTTGCGGATTGGCATTTTAAAAATGGGTGCCGATAGGCATTTCAGATATAGAAGCCGATAGGCATTTCAAATATAGGTGCCGATAAGCATTCCAGATATGGTGGCCGATAGGCATTTCAAATATAGGTGCTGATAGGCATTTCAGATGTAATTTCCATAGGCATTTTAAAAATTGGTGCCGATAGCATTTCAGATATAGGTGCCGATAGGCATTTCAGATAAAGTTGCCGATTGGCATTTTAAAAATAGGTGCTGAAAGGCATTTCAGATATAGAAGCCGATAGGTATTTCAAATATAGGTGTCGATAGGCATTTCATATTTGGTTGCCGATAGGCATTTCAAATATAGGTGCTGATAGGCATTTCAGATGTAGTTTCCGATAGGCATTTCAAAAATAGGTGCCAATATGCATTTTAGATATAGGTTCCGTTAGGCATTTCATATATAGTTGCCGATTGGCATTTTAAAAATAGGTGTCGATAGGCATTTCAGATATAGAAGCCGATAGGCATTTCAAATATAAGTGCCGATAGGCATTCCAGATATGGTTGCCGATAAGCATTTCAAATATAGGTGCTGATAGGCATTTCAGATGTAGTTTCCGATAGGCTTTTAAAAAATTTGTGCCGATAGGCATTTCAGATATAGGTGCCGATAGGCATTTCAGATATAGTTGCCGATTGGCATTTCAAAAATAGGTGCCGATAAGCATTTCAGATATAGAAGCCGATAGGCATTTCAAATTTAGGTGCCGATAAGCATTCTAGATATGGTTGCCGATAGGCATTTCAAATATAAGTGCTGATAGGCATTTCAGATGTAGTTTCCGATAGGCATTTCAAAAATTGGTGCCGATAGGCATTTCAGATATAGGTGCCGATAGGCATTTCAGATATAGTTGCCGATTGGCATTTTAAAAATAGGTGCCGGTAAGCATTTCAGATATAGAAGCCGATAGGTATTTCAAATATAGGTGTCGGTAGGCATTTCAGATATGGTTGCCGATAGTCATTTCAAATATAGGTGCCGATTGGCATTCCAGATATGGTTGCCGATAGGCATTTCAAATATAGGTGCTGATAGGCATTCCAGATGTAGTTTCCGATAGGCATTTCAAAAATTGGTGCCGATAGGCATTTCAGATATAGGTGCCGATAGGCATTTCAGATATAGTTACCGATTGGCATTTTAAAAATAGGTGCCGATAGGCATTTCAGATATAGAAACCGATAGGTATTTCAAATATAGGTGTCGATAGGCATTTCAGATATGGATGCCTATAGGCATTTCAAATATAGGTGCTGATAGGCATATTAGATGTAGTTTCCGATAGGCATTTCAAAAATATGTGCCGATAGGCATTTCAGATATAGGTGCCGATAGGCATTTCAGATATAGTTGCCGATTGGCATTTTCAAAATAGGTGCCGATAGGCATTTCAGATATAGAAGCCGATAGGCATTTCAAATATAGGTGTCGATAGGCATTCCAGATATGGTTGCCGATAGGCATTTCAAATATAGGTGCTGATAGGGATTTCAGATGTAGTTTCCGATAGGCATTTCAAAAATAGGTGCCGATAGGCATTTCAGATATAGGTGCCGATAGGCATTTCAGATATAGTTGCCAATTGGCATTTTAAAAATAGGTGCCGATAGGCATTTCAGATATAGAAGCCGATAGGTATTTCAAATATAGGTGTCGATAGGCATTTCAGATATGGTTGCCGATAGGCATTTTAAATATAGGTGCTGATAGGCATTTCAGATGTGGTTTCCGATAGGCATTTCAAAAATAGGTGCCGATAGGCATTTCAGGTATAGGTGCCGATAGGCATTTCAGATATAGTTGCCAATTGGCATTTTAAAAATAGGTGTCGATAGGCATTTCAGATATAGAAGCCGATAGGCAATTCAAATATAGGTGCCGATAGGCATTTCAGATATAGTTGCCGATTGGCATTTTAAAAATAGGTGTCGATAGGCATTTCAGATATAGAAACCGATAGGCATTTCAAATATAGGTGCCGATAGACATTCCAGATATGGTTGCCGATAGGCATTTCAAATATAGGTGCTGATAGGCATTTCAGATATGGTTGCCGATAGGCATTTCAAATATAAGTGCTGATAGGCATTTCAGATATAGGTGCCGATAGGCCTTTCAGATATAGTTGCTAATTGGCATTTTAAAAATAGGTGCCGATAGGCATTTTAGATACAGAAGCCGATAGGCATTTCAAATATAGGTGCCGATAGGCATTCCAGATATGGTTGCCGATAGGCATTTCAAATATAGGTGCTGATAGGCATTTCAGATGTAGTTTCCGATAGGCATTTCAAAAATTGGTGCCGATAGGCATTTCAGATATAGGTGCCGAAAGGCATTACAGATAAAGTTGCCGATTGGCATTTTAAAAATAGGTGCCGATAGGCATTTCAGATATAGAAGCCGATAGGCATTTCAAATATAGGTGCCGATAGGCATTCCAGATATGGTTGCCGATAGGCATTTCAAATATAGGTGCTGATAGGCATTTCAGATGTAGTTTCCGATATGCATTTCAAAAATAGGTGCCGATAGGCATTTCAAATATAGGTGCTGATAGGCATTTCAGATATAGTTGCCGACTGGCATTTTAAAAATGGGTGCCAATAGGCATTTCAGATATAGGTGCCGATAGGCATTTCAGATATAGTTGCCGATTGGCATTTTAAAAATAGGTGCCGATAGGCATTTCAGATATAGAAGCCGATAGGCATTTCAAATATAGGTGCCGATAGGCATTCCAGATATGGTTGCCGATAGGCATTTCAAATATAGGTGCTGATAGAAATTTCAGATGTAGTTTCCGATAGGCATTTCAAAAATAGGTGCCGATAGGCATTTCAGATATAGGTGTTGATAGGCATTTCAGATATAGTTGCCGATTGGCATTTTAAAAATAGGTGCCGATAGGCATTTCAGATATAGAAGCCGATAGGTATTTCAAATATAGGTGTCGATAGGCATTTCAGATATGGTTGCCGATAGGCATTTCAAATATTGGTGCTGATAGGCATTTCAGATATAGAAGCCGATAGGCAATTCAAAAATAGGTGCCGATAGGCATTTCAGATATAGGTGCCGATAGGCATTTCAGATATAGTTGCCGATTGGCATTTTAAAAATAGGTGCCGATAGGCATTTCAGTTATAGAAGCCCATAGGCATTTCAAATATAGGTGCCGATAGGCATTCCACATATGGTTGCCGATAGGCATTTCAAATATAGGTGCCGATAGGCATTTCAGATATAGGTGCCGATAGGCATTTCAGATATAGTTGCGAATTGGCATTTTAAAAATAGGTGTCGATAGGCATTTCAGATATAGAAGCCGATAGGAATTTCAAATATAGGTGCCGATAAGCATTTCAGATATAGGTGCCGATAGGCATTTCAGATATAGGTGCTGATAGGCATTTCAGATATAACTGCCGATTGGCATATTAAAAATAAGTGCCGATAGGCATTTCAGATATAGAAGCCGATAGGTATTTCAAATATAGGTGTCGATAGGCATTTCAGATATGGTTGCCGATAGGCATTTCAAATATAGGTGCTGATGAGCATTTCAGATGTAGTTTCCGATAGGCATTACAAAAATAGGTGCCGATAGGCATTTTTTCAGATACAGGTGCCGATAGGCATTTCAGATATAGTTGCCGATTGGCATTTTAAAAATAGGTGCCAATAGGCATTTTAGATATAGTTTCCGATAGGCATTTCAAAAATAGGTGCCGATAGGCATTTCAGATATAGGTGCCGATAGGCATATCAGATATAGTTGCCGATAGGCATTTAAAATATAGGTGCCGATAGGCATTTCAAATATAAGTGTCGATAGGCATTTCAGATATAAATGCATAAAGGCATTTCAGATATAGGTGCCGAAAGGCATTTCTGATGTAGTTTCCTATATGCATTTCAAAAATAGGTGCCGATAGGCATTTTAGATATAGGTGCTGATAGGCATTTCAGATATAGGTGCTGATAGGCATTTCAGATGTAGTTTCCGATAGGCATTTCAAAAATAGGTGCCGATAGGCATTTCAGATATAGGTGCCGATAGGCATTTCAGATATAGTTGCCTATTGGCATTTTAAAAATAGGTGCCCATAGGCATTTCAGATATAAAAGCCGATACGCATTTCAAATATAGGTGCCGATAGGCATTCCAGATATGGTTGCCGATAGGCATTTCAAATATAGGTGCTGATAGCAATTTCAGATGTAGTTTCCGATAGGCATTTCAAAAATAGGTGCCGATAGGCATTTCAGATATAGGTGCCGATAGGCATTTCAGATATAGTTGCCGATTGGCATTTTAAAAATAGGTGCCGATAGGCATTTCAGATATAGAAGCCGATAGGTATTTCAAATATAGGTGTCGATAGGCATTTCAGATATGGTTGCCGATAGGCATTTCAAATATTGGTGCAGATAGGCATTTCAGATGTAATTTCCGATAGGCATTTCAAAAATAGGTGCCGATAGGCATTTCAGATATAGGTGCCGAAAGGCATTACAGATATAGTTGCCGATTGGCATTTTAAAAATAGGTGCCGATATGCATTTCAGATATAGAAGCCGATAGGCATTTCAAATATAGGTGTCGATAGGCATTCCAGATATGGTTGCCGATAGGCATTTCAAATATAGGTGCTGATAGGCATTTCAGATGTAGTTTCCGATATGCATTTAAAAAATAGGTGCCGATAGGCATTTCAGATATAGGTGCTGATAGGCATTTCAGATATAGTTTCCGACTGGCATTTTAAAAATGGGTGCCGATAGGCATTTCAGATATAGGTGCCGATAGGCATTTCAGATATAGTTGCCGATTGGCAAATTTAAAAATAGGTGCCGATAGGCATTTCAGATATAGAAGCCGGTAGGCATTTCAAATATAGGTGCCGATAGGCATTCCAGATATGGTTGCCGATAGGAATTTCAAATATAGGTGCTGATAGCAATTTCAGATGTAGTTTCCGATAGGCATTTCAAAAATAGGTGCCGATAGGCATTTTAGATATAGGTGCCGATAGGCATTTCAGATATAGTTGCCGATTGGCATTTTAAAAATAGGTGCCGATAGGCATTTTAGATATAGAAGCCGATAGGTATTTCAAATATAGGTGTCGATAGGCATTTCAGATATGGTTGCCGATAGGCATTTCAAATATTGGTGCTGATAGGCATTTCAGATATAGAAGCCGATAGGCATTTCAAAAATAGGTGCCGATAGGCATTTCAGATATAGTTGCCCATAGGCATTTGAGATATAGTTGCCGATTGGCATTTTAAAAATGGATGCCGATAGGCATTTCAGATATAGAAGTCGATAGGCATTTCAAATATAGGTGCCGATAAGCATTCCAGATATGGTTGCCGATAGGCATTTCAAATATAGGTGCTGATAGGCATTTCAGATGTAGTTTCCGATAGGCATTTCAAAAATTGTTGCCGATAGGCATTTCAGATATAGGTGCCGTTAGGCATTTCAGATATAGCTACCGATTGGCATTTTAAAAATATGTGCTGATAGGCATTTTATATATAGAAGCCGATAGGTATTTCAAATATAGGTGTCGATAGGCATTTCAGATATAGTTGCCGATAGGCATTTCAAATATAGGTGCTGATAGGCATTTTAGATGGAGTTTCCGATAGGCATTAAAAAAAATAGGTGCCGATAAGCATTTTAGATATAGGTGCCGATAGGCATTTCAGATATAGTTGCCGATTGGCATTTTAAAAATAGGTGCCGATAGGCATTTCAGATACAGAAGCCGATAGGCATTTCAAATATAGGTGCCGATAGGCATTCCAGATATGGTTGCCGATAGGCATTTCAAATATAGGTGCTGATAGGCATTTTAGATGTAGTTTCCGATAGGCATTTCAAAAATTGATGCCGATAGGCATTTCAGATATAGGTGCCGATAGGCATTTCAGATATAGTTGCCGATTGGCATTTTAAACACAAGTGCCGATCGGTATTTCAGATATAGAAGCCGATAGGTATTTCAAATATAGGTGTCGATAGGCATTTCAGATATGGTTGCCGATAGGCAATTCAAATATAGGATCAGATAGGCATTTCAGATGTATTTTCCGAAAGGCATTTCAAAAACAGGTGCCGATAGGCATTTTAATTATAGGTGCCGATAGCCATTTCAGATATAGTTGCCGATTGGCATTTTAAAAATAGATGCCGATAGGCATTTCAGATATAGAAGCCGATAGGCATTTCAAATATAGGTGCCGATAGGCATTCCAGATATGGTTGCCGATAGGCATTTCAAATATAAGCGCTGATAGGCATTTCAGATGTAGTTTCCGATAGGCATTTCAAAAAAAGGTACCGATAGGCATTTGAGATATAGGTGCCGATAGGCATTTCAGATATAGTTGCCAATTGGCATTTTAAAAATAGGTGTCGATAGGCATTTCAGATATAGAAGCCGATAGGCATTTCAAATATAGGTGCCGATAGGCATTTCAGATATAGGTGCCGATAGGCATTTCAGATATAGTTGCTTATTGGCATATTAAAAATAGGTGCCGATAGGCATTTTAGATATAGAAGCCGATAGGTGTTTCAAATATAGGTGTCGATAGGCATTTCAGATATGGTTGCCGATAGGCATTTCAAATATAGGTGCTGATGGGCATTTTAGATGTAGTTTCCGATAGGCATTTCAAAAATAGGTGCCGATAGGCATTTCAGATATAGGTGCCAATAGGCATTTCAGATATAGTTGCCGATTGGCATTTTAAAAATAGGTGTCAATAGGCATTTTAGATGTAGTTTCCGATAGGCATTTCAAAAATAAGTGCCGATAGGCATTTCAGATATAGGAGCCGATAGGCATATCAGATATAGTTGCCGATAGGCATTTAAAATATAGGTGCCGATAGGCATTTCAAATATAGGTGTCGATAGGCATTTCAGATATAAATGCATAAAGGCATTTCAGATATAGGTGCCGATAGGCATTTCTGATGTGGTTGCCGATAGGCATTTCAAATATAGGTGCTGATAGGCATTTCAGATGTAGTTTTCGATAGGCATTTCAAAAATAGGTACCGATAGGCATTTCAGATATAGGTGCCGATAGGCACTTCAGATATAGTTGCCGATTGGCATTTTAAAAATAGGTGCCGATAGGTATTTCAGAAATAGAAGCCGATAGGCATTTCAAATATAGGTGTCGATAGGCATTTCAGATATGGTTGCCTATAGGCATTTCAAATATTGGTGCTGATAGGCATTTCAGATGTAGTTTCCGATTGGCATTTCAAAAATAGGTGCCGATTGGCATTTCAGATATAGAAGCCGATAGGCATTTAAAATATAGGTGCCGATAGGCATTCCAGATATGGTTGCCGATAGGCATTCCAAATATAGGTGCTGATAGGCATTTCAGATGTAGTTTCCGATAGGCATTTTAAAAATAGGTGCCGATAGGCATTTCAGATATAGGTGCCGATAGGCATTTCAGATATAGTAGCCGATTGGCATTATAAAAATAGGTGCCGATAGGCATTTCAGATATAGAAGCCGATAGGCATTTCAAATATAGGTGCCGATAGGCATTTCAGATATGGTTGCCGATAGGCATTTCAAATATAGGTGCTGATAGGCATTTCAGATGTAGTTTCCGATAGGCATTTCAAAAATAGGTGCCGATAGGCATTTCAGATATAGGTGCCGATAGGCATTTAAGATATAGTTGCCGATTGGCATTTTAAAAATAGGTGCCAATAGGCATTTCAGATATAGAAGCCGATAGGCATTTCAATTATATATAGGTGCCGATAAGCATTCCAGATAAGGTTGCCGATAGGCATTTCAAATATAGGTGCTGATAGGCATTTCAGATGTAGTTTCCGATAGGCATTTCAAAAATTGGTGCCGATAGGCATTTCAGATATAGGTGCCGATAGGCATTTCAGATATAGTTGCCGATTGGCATTTTAAAAATAAGTGCCGATAGGCTTTTCAGATATAGAAGCCGATAGGTATTTCAAATATAGGTGTCGATAGGCATTTCAGATATGGTTGCCGATAGGCATTTTAAATATAGGTGCTGATAGGCATTTCAGATGTGGTTTCCGATCGGCATTTCAAAAATAGGTGCCGATAGGCATTTCAGGTATAGGTGCCGATAGGCATTTCAGATATAGTTGCCAATTGGCATTTTAAAAATAGGTGTCGATAGGCATTTCAGATATAGAAGCCGATAGGCAATTCAAATATAGGTGCCGATAGGCATTTCAGATATAGTTGCCGGTTGGCATTTTAAAAATAGGTGTCGATAGGCATTTCAGATATAGAAGCCGATAGGCATTTCAAATATAGGCGCCGATAGGCATTCCAGATATGGTTGCCGATAGGCATTTCAAATATAGGTGCTGATAGGCATTTTAGATATGGTTGCCGATAGGCATTTCAAATATAAGTGCTGATAGGCATTTCAGATATAGGTGCCGATAGGCATTTCAGATATAGTTGCCAATTGGCATTTTAAAAATAGGTGCCGATAGGCATTTTAGATACAGAAGCCGATAGGCATTTCAAATATAGGTGCCGATAGGCATTCCAGATATGGTTGCCGATAGGCATTTCAAATATAGGTGCTGATAGGCATTTTAGATATAGTTGCCGATTGGCATTTTAAAAACAAGTGCCGATAGGCATTTCAGATATAGAAGCCGATAGGCATTTTAAATATAGGTGCCGATAGGCATTTCAGATATGGTTGCCGATAGGCATTTCAAAAATTGATGCCGATAGGCATTTCAGATATAGGTGCCGATAGGCATTTCAGATATAGTTGCCGATTGGCATTTTAAAAACAAGTGCCGATAGGCATTTCAGATATAGAAGCCGATAGGCATTTCAAATATAGGTGTTGATAGGCATTCCAGATATGGTTGCCGATAGGCATTTCAAATATAGGTGCTGATAGGCATTTCAGATGTAGTTTCCGATAGGCATTTCAAAAATAGGTGCCGATAGGCATTTCAGATATAGGTGCCGATAGGCTTTTCTGATATAGTTGCCGATTGGCATTTTAAAAATGGGTGCCGATAGGCATTTCAGATATAGAAGCCGATAGGCATTTCAAATATAGGTGCCGATAAGCATTCCAGATATGGTGGCCGATAGGCATTTAAAATATAGGTGCTGATAGGCATTTCAGATGTAATTTCCATAGGCATTTTAAAAATTGGTGCCGATAGGCATTTTTAAAATTGGTGCCGATAGGCATTTCAGATATAGGTGCCGATAGGCATTTCAGATATAGTTGCCGATTGGCATTTTAAAAATAGGTGCCGAAAGGCATTTCAGATATAGAAGCCGATAGGTATTTCAAATATAGGTGTCGATAGGCATTTCATATGTGGTTGACGATAGGCATTTCAAATATAGGTGCTGATAGGCATTTCAGATGTAGTTTCCGATAGGGATTTCAAAAATAGGTGTCAATAGGCATTTTAGATATAGGTGCCGTTAGGCATTTCATATATAGTTGCCGATTGGCATTTTAAAAATAGGTGTCGATAGGCATTTCAGATATAGAAGCCGATAGGCATTTCAAATATAGGTGCCGATAGGCATTCCAGACATGGTTGCTGATAGGCATTTCAAATATAGGTGCTGATAGGCATGCCAGATATGGTTGCCGTAAGGCATTTCAAATATAGGTGCTGATAGGCATTTCAGATGTAGTTTCCGATAGGCATTTCAAAAATTCGTGCCGATAGGCATTTCAGATATAGGTGCCGATAGGCATTTCAGATATAGTTGCCGATTGGCATTTTAAAAATAGGTGCCGATAGGCATTTCAGATATAGAAGCCGATAGGTATTTCAAATATAGGTGTCGATAGACATTTTAGATGTAGTTTCCAAAAGGCATTTTAGAAATAGGTGCCGACAGGCATTTTAGATATAGGTGCCGATAGGCATATCAGATATAGTTGCCGATAGGCATTTAAAATATAGGTGCCGATGGCATTTCAAATATAGGTGTCGATAGGCATTTCAGATATAAATGCCGAAAGGCATTTCAGATATAGGTGCCGATAGGCATTTCTGATGTGGTTGCCGATAGGCAAATCAAATATAGGTGCTGATAGGCATTTCAGATGTAGTTTTCGATAGGCATTTCAAAAATAGGTACCGATAGGCATTTCAGATATAGGTGCCGATAGGCACTTCAGATATAGTTGCCGATTGGCATTTTAAAAATAGGTGCCGATAGGCATTTCAGATATAGAAGCCGATAGGCATTTCAAATATAGGTGTCGATAGGCATTTCAGATATGGTTGCCTATAGGCATTTCAAATATTGGTGCTGATAGGCATTTCAGATGTAGTTTCCGATTGGCATTTAAAAAATAGGTGCCGATAGGCATTTCAGATATAGGTTCCGATAGGCATTACAGATATAGTTGCCGATTGGCATTTTAAAAATAGGTGCCGATAGGCATTTAAGATATAGAAGCCGATAGGCATTTCAAATATAGGTGCCGATAGGCATTCCAGATATGGTTGCCGATAGGCATTTCAAATATAGGTGCTGATAGGCATTTCAGATGTAGTTTCCGATAGGCATTTCAAAAATAGGTGCCGATAGGCATTTCAGATATAGGTGCGGATAGGCATTTCAGATATAGTAGCCGATTGGCATTTTAAAACTAGGTGCCGATAGGCATTTCAGATATAGAAGCCGATCGGCATTTCAAATATAGGTGCCGATAGGCATTCCAGATATGGTTGCCGATAGGCATTTCAAATATAGGTGCTGATAGGCATTTCAGATGTTGTTTCCGATAGGCATTTCAAAAATAGGTGCCGATAGGCATTTCAGATATAGGTGCCGATAGGCATTTAAGATATAGTTGCCGATTGGCATTTTAAAAATAGGTGCCGATAGGCATTTCAGATATAGAAGCCGATAGGCATTTCAATTATAGGTGCCGATAAGCATTCCAGATATGGTTGCCGATAGGTATTTCAAATATAGGTGCTGATAGGCATTTCAGATGTAGTTTCCGATAGGCATTTCAAAAATTGGTGCCGATAGGCATTTCAGATATAAGTGCCGATAGGCATTTCAGATATAGTTGCCGATTGGCATTTTAAAAACAAGTGCCGATAGGCATTTCAGATATAGAAGCCGATAGGCATTTCAAATATAGGTGCCGATAGGCATTCCAGATATGGTTGCCGATAGGCATTTCAAATATAGGTGCTGATAGGCATTTCAGATGTAGTTTCCGATAGGCATTTCAAAAATAGGTGTCGATACGCATTTCAGATATAGGTGCCGATAGGCATTTCAGATATAGTAGCCGATTGGCATTTTAAAACTAGGTGCCGATAGGCATTTCAGATATAGAAGCCGATCGGCATTTCAAATATAGGTGCCGATAGGCATTCCAGATATGGTTGCCGATAGGCATTTCAAATATAGGTGCTGATAGGCATTTCAGATGTTGTTTCCGATAGGCATTTCAAAAATAGGTGCCGATAGGCATTTCAGATATAGGTGCCGATAGGCATTCAAGATATGGTTGCCGATAGGCATTTCAAATATAGGTGCTGATAGGCATTTCAGATGTAGTTTCCTATAGGCATTTTAAAAATAGGTGCCGATAGGCATTCCAGATATGGTTGCCGATAGGCATTTCAAATATAGGTGCTGATAGGCATTTCAGATGTAGTTTCCGATAGGCATTTCAAAAATTGGTGCCGATAGGCATTTCAGATATAAGTGCCGATAGGCATTTCAGATATAGTTGCCGATTGGCATTTTAAAAACAAGTGCCGATAGGCATTTCAGATATAGAAGCCGATAGGCATTTCAAATATAGGTGCCGATAGGCATTTCAGATATAGGTGCCGATAGGCATTTCTGATATAGGTGCTGATAGGCATTTTAGATGTAATTTCCATAGGCATTTTAAAAATTGGTGCCGATAGGCATTTCAGATATAGGTGCCGATAGGCATTTCAGATATAGTTGCCGATTGGCAATTCAAAAATAGGTGCCGAAAGGCATTTCAGATATAGAAGCCGATAGGTATTTCAAATATAGGTGTCGATAGGCATTTCATATGTGGTTGCCAATAGGCATTTCAAATATAGTTGCTGATAGGCATTTCAGATGTAGTTTCCGATAGGCATTTTAAAAATAGGTGCCGATAGGCATTTTAGATATAGGTGCCGATAGGCATTTCATATATAGTTGCCGATTGGCATTTTAAAAATAGGTGTCGATAGGCATTTCAGATATAGAAGCCGATAGGCATTTCAAATATAGGTGCCGATAGGCATTCCAGATATGGTTGCTGATAGGCATTTCAAATATAGGTGCTGATAGGCATTCCAGATATGGTTGCCGATAGGCATTTCAAATATAAGTGCTGATAGTCATTTCAGATATAGGTGCCGATAGGCATTTTAGATATAGTTGCCAATTGGCATTTTAAAAATAGGTGTCGATAGGCATTTCAGATATAGAAGCCGATAGGCAATTCAAATATAGGTGCCGATAGGCATTCCAGATATAATTGCCGATAGGCATTTCAGATATAGGTGCCGATAGGCATTTCTGATGTAATTGCCGATAGGCATTTCAAATATAGGTGCTGATAGGCATTTCAGATGTAGTTTTCGATAGGCATTTCAAAAATAGGTGCCGATAGGCATTTCAGATATAGGTGCCGATAAGCACTTCAGATATAGTTGCCGATTGGCATTTTAATATATGTGCCGATAGGCATTCCAGATATAGTTGCTGATAGGCATTTCGAATATAGGTGCTGATAGGCATTTCAGATGTAGTTTCCGATAGGCATTTAAAAATTGGTGCCGATAGGCATTTCAGATATAGGTGCCGATAGGCATTTCAGATATAGTTGTCGATTGGCATTTCAAAAATAGGTACCGATAGGCATTTCAGATATAGAAGCCGATAGGCATTTTAAATATAGGTGCCGATAAGCATTCCAGATATAGTTGCTGATAGGCATTTCAAATATAGATGCTGATAGGCATTTCAGATGTAGTTTCCGATAGGCATTTCAAAAATTGGTGCCGATAGGCATTTCAGATATAGGTGCCGATAGGCATTTCAGATATAGTTGCCGATTGGCATTTTAAAAATAGGTGCCGATAAGCATTTCAGATATAGAAGCCGATAGGTATTTCAAATATAGGTGTCGATAGGCATTTCAGATATGGTTGCCGATAGGCATTTCAAATATAGGTGCCGATAGGCATTCCAGATATGGTTGCCGATAAGCATTTCAAATATAGGTGCTGATAGGCATTCCAGATGTAGTTTCCGATAGGCATTTCAAAAATTGGTGCCGATAGGCATTTCAGATATAGGTGCCGATAGGCATTTCAGATATAGTTACCGATTGGCATTTTAAAAATAGGTGCCGATAGGCATTTCAGATATAGAAGCCGATGGGCATTTCAAATATAGGTGCCGATAGGCATTCCAGATATGGTTGCCGATAGGCATTTCAAATATAGGTTTTGATAGGCATTTTAGATGTAGTTTCCGATAGGCATTTCAAAAATAGGTGCCGATAGGCACTTCAGATATAGGTGCCGATAGGCATTTCAGATATAGTTGCCGATTGGCATTTTAAAAATAGGTGCCGATAGGCATTTCATATATAGAAGCCGATAGGCATTTCAAATATAGGTGCCGATAGGCATTTCAAATATAGGTGCTGATAGGCATTTTGGATGTAGTTTCCGATAGGCATTTCAAAAATAGGTGCCGATAGGCACTTCAGATATAGGTGCCGATAGGCATTTCAGATATAGTTGCCGATTGGCATTTTAAAAATAGGTGCCGATAGGTATTTCAGATATAGAAGCCGATAGGCATTTCAAATATAGGTGCCGATAGGCATTCCAGATATGGTTGCCGATAGGCATTTCAAATATAGGTACTGATAGGCATTTCAGATGTAGTTTCCGATAGGCTTTTCAAAAATAGGTGCCGATAGGCATTTCAGATATAGTTGCCAATTGCCATTTTAAAAATAGGTGCCGATAGGCATTTCAGATATAGAAGCCGATGGGCATTTCAAATATAGGTGCCGATAGGCATTCCAGATATGGTTGCCGATAGGCATTTCAAATATAGGTGCTGATAGGCATTTTAGATGTAGTTTCCGATAGGCATTTCAAAAATTGATGCCGATAAGCATTTCAGATATAGGTGCCGATAGGCATTTCAGATATAGTTGCCGATTTGCATTTTAAAAATAGGGGGCCGATAGGCATTTCAGATATAGAAGCCGATAGGCATTTCAAATATAGGTGCCAATAGGCATTCCCGATATGGTTGCCGATAGGCATTTCAAATATAAGTGCTGATAGGCATTTCAGATGTAGTTTCCGATAGGCATTTCAAAAATAGGTACCGATAGGCATTTCAGATATAGTTTCCAATTGGCATTTTAAAAATAGGTGTCGATAGGCATTTCAGATATAGAAGCCGATAGGCATTTCAAATATAGGTGCCGATAGGCATTCCAGATATGGTTGCCGATAGGCATTTCAAATAAAGGTGCTGATAGGCATTTCAGATGTAGTTTCCGATAGGCATTTCAAAAATTGGTGCCAATGGGCAGTTCAGATATAGGTGCCCATAGGCATTTCAGATATAGTTGCCGATTGGCATTTTCAAAATAGGTGCCGATAGGCATTTTAGATGTAGTTTCCGATAGGCATTTCAAAAATAGGTGCCGATAGGCATTTCAGATATAGGTGCTGATAGGCATATCAGATATAGTTGCCGATAGGCATTTAAAATATAGGTGCTGATAGGCATTTCAGATGTAGTTTCCGATAGGCATTTCAAAAATAGGTGCCGATAGGCATTTCAGATAAAGGTGCCGATAGGCATTTCAGATATAGTTGCCGATTGGCATTTTAAAAATAGGTGCCGATTGGCATTTCAGATATAGAAGCCGATAGGCATTTCAAATATAGGTGCCGATAGGCATTCTAGATATGGTTGCCGATAGGCATTTCAAATATAGTTGCTGATAGGCATTTCAGATGTAGTTTCCGATAGGCATTTCAAAAATAGGTGCCGATAGGCATTTCAGATAAAGGTGCCGATAGGCATTTCAGATATAGTTGCCGATTGGCATTTTAAAAATAGGTGCCGATAGGCATTTCAGATATAGAAGCCGATAGGCATTTCAATTATAGGTGCTGATAGGCATTTCAGATGTAGTTTCCGATAGGCATTTCAAAAATGGGTGCCGATAGGCATTTCAGATATAGGTGCCGATAGGCATTTCAGATATAGTTGCCGATTAGAATTTTAAAAATAGGTGCCGATAGGCATTTTAGATGTAGTTTCCGATAGGCATTTCAAAAATTGGTGCCGATAGGCATTTCAGATATAGGTGCCGATAGGCATTTCAGATATAGTTGCCGATTGGCATTTTAAAAATAGGTGTCGATAGGCATTTCAGATATAGAAGCCGATAGGTATTTCAAATATAGGTGTCGATAGGCATTTCAGATATGGTTGCCGATAGGCATTTCAAATATTGGTGCTGATAGGCATTTCAGATGTAGTTTCCGATAGGCATTTCTAAAATAGGTGCCGATAGGCATTTCAGAAATAGGTGCCGATAGGCATTACATATATAGTTGCCGATTGGCATTTTAAAAATAGGTGCCGAGAGGCATTTCAGATATAGAAGCCGATAGGCATTTCAAATATAGGTGCCGATAGGCATTCCAGATATGGTTGCCGATTGGCATTTCAAATATAGGTGCTGATAGGCATTCCAGATGTAGTTTCCGATAGGCATTTCAAAAATTGGTGCCGTTAGGCATTTCAGATATAGGTGCCGATAGGCATTTCAGATATAGTTACCGATTAGCATTTTAAAAATAGGTGCCGATAGGCATTTCAGATATAGAAGCCGATAGGTATTTCAAATATAGGTGTCGATAGGCATTTCAGATATGGCTGCCGATAGGCATTTCAAATATAGGTGCTGATAGGCATTTCAGATGTAGTTTCCGATAGGCATTTCAAAAATAGGTGCCGATAGGCATTTCAGATATAGGTGCCGAAAGGCATTTCAGATATAGTTGCCGATTGGCATTTTAAAAATAGGTGCCGATAGGCATTTCAGATATAGAAGCCGATAGGCATTTCAAATATAGGTGCCGATAGGCATTCCAGATATGGTTGCCGATAGGCATTTCAAATATAGGTGCTGATAGGCATTTTAGATGAATTTCCGATAGGCATTTCAAAAATTGATGCCGATAGGCATTTCAGATTTAGGTGCCGATAGGCATTTCAGATATAGTTGCCGATTGGCATTTTAAAAACAGGTGCCGATAGGCATTTCAGATATAGAAGCCGATAGGTATTTTAAATATAGGTGTCGATAGGCATTTCAGATATGGTTGCCCATAGGCATTTCAAATATACGAGCAGATAGGCATTTCAGATGTAGTTTCCGAAAGTCATTTTAAAAATAGGTGCCGATAGGCATTTCAGATATAGGTGCCGATAGGCATTTCAGATATAGTTGCCGATTGGCATTTTAAAAATAGGTGCCGATAGGCATTTCAGATATAGAAGCCGATAGGCATTTCAAATATAGGTGCCGATAGGCATTCCAGATATGGTTGCCGATAGGCATTTCAAATAAAGGTGCTGATAGGCATTTCAGATGTAAGTTCCGATAGGCATTTCAAAAATTGGTGCCGATGGGCAGTTCAGATATAGGTGCCGATAGGCATTTCAGATATAGTTGCCGATTGGCATTTTCAAAATAGGTGCCGATAGGCATTTTAGATGTAGTTTCCGATAGGCATTTCAAAAATAGGTGCCGATAGGCATTTCAGATATAGGTGCTGATAGGCATATCAGATATAGTTGCCGATAGGCATTTAAAATATAGGTGCTGATAGGCATTTCAGATGTAGTTTCCGATTGGCATTTCAAAAATAGGTGCCGATAGGCATTTCAGATAAAGGTGCCGGTAGGCATTTCAGATATAGTTGCCGATTAGCATTTTAAAAATAGGTGCCGATAGGCATTTCAGATATAGAAGCCGATAGGCATTTCAAATATAGGTGCCGATAGGCATTCTAGATATGGTTGCCGATAGGCATTTCAAATATAGATGCAGATAGGCATTTCAGATGTAGTTTCCGATAGGCATTTCAAAAATAGGTGCCGATAGGCATTTCAGATATAGGTGCCGATAGGCATTTCAGATATAGTTGCCGATTGGCATTTTAAAAATAGGTGCCGATACGCATTTCAGATATAGAAGCCGATAGGTATTTCAAATATAGGTGTCGATAGGCATGTCAGATATGGTTGCCGATAGGCATTTCAATTATAGGTGCTGATAGGCATTTCAGATGTAGTTTCCGATAGGCATTTCAAAAATGGGTGCCGATAGGCATTTCAGATATAGGTGTCGATAGGCATTTCAGATATAGTTGCCGATTAGAATTTTAAAAATAGGTGCCGATAGGCATTTTAGATGTAGTTTCCGATAGGCATTTCAAAAATTGGTGCCGTTAGGCATTTCAGATATAGGTGCCGATAGGCATTTCAGATATAGTTACCGATTAGCATTTTAAAAATAGGTGCCGATAGGCATTTCAGATATAGAAGCCGATAGGTATTTCAAATATAGGTGTCGATAGGCATTTCAGATATGGCTGCCGATAGGCATTTCAAATATAGGTGCTGATAGGCATTTCAGATGTAGTTTCCGATAGGCATTTCAAAAATAGGTGCCGATAGGCATTTCAGATATAGGTGCCGAAAGGCATTTCAGATATAGTTGCCGATTGGCATTTTAAAAATAGGTGCCGATAGGCATTTCAGATATAGAAGCCGATAGGCATTTCAAATATAGGTGCCGATAGGCATTCCAGATATGGTTGCCGATAGGCATTTCAAATATAGGTGCTGATAGGCATTTTAGATGAATTTCCGATAGGCATTTCAAAAATTGATGCCGATAGGCATTTCAGATTTAGGTGCCGATAGGCATTTCAGATATAGTTGCCGATTGGCATTTTAAAAACAGGTGCCGATAGGCATTTCAGATATAGAAGCCGATAGGTATTTTAAATATAGGTGTCGATAGGCATTTCAGATATGGTTGCCCATAGGCATTTCAAATATACGAGCAGATAGGCATTTCAGATGTAGTTTCCGAAAGTCATTTTAAAAATAGGTGCCGATAGGCATTTCAGATATAGGTGCCGATAGGCATTTCAGATATAGTTGCCGATTGGCATTTTAAAAATAGGTGCCGATAGGCATTTCAGATATAGAAGCCGATAGGCATTTCAAATATAGGTGCCGATAGGCATTCCAGATATGGTTGCCGATAGGCATTTCAAATAAAGGTGCTGATAGGCATTTCAGATGTAAGTTCCGATAGGCATTTCAAAAATTGGTGCCGATGTTCAGTTCAGATATAGGTGCCGATAGGCATTTCAGATATAGTTGCCGATTGGCATTTTCAAAATAGGTGCCGATAGGCATTTTAGATGTAGTTTCCGATAGGCATTTCAAAAATAGGTGCCGATAGGCATTTCAGATATAGGTGCTGATAGGCATATCAGATATAGTTGCCGATAGGCATTTAAAATATAGGTGCTGATAGGCATTTCAGATGTAGTTTCCGATTGGCATTTCAAAAATAGGTGCCGATAGGCATTTCAGATAAAGGTGCCGGTAGGCATTTCAGATATAGTTGCCGATTGGCATTTTAAAAATAGGTGCCGATAGGCATTTCAGATATAGAAGCCGATAGGCATTTCAAATATAGGTGCCGATAGGCATTCTAGATATGGTTGCCGATAGGCATTTCAAATATAGATGTTGATAGGCATTTCAGATGTAGTTTCCGATAGGCATTTCAAAAATAGGTGCCGATAGGCATTTCAGATATAGGTGCCGATAGGCATTTCAGATATAGTTGCCGATTGGCATTTTAAAAATAGGTGTCGATACGCATTTCAGATATAGAAGCCGATAGGTATTTCAAATATAGGTGTCGATAGGCATTTCAGATATGGTTGCCGATAGGCATTTCAATTATAGGTGCTGATAGGCATTTCAGATGTAGTTTCCGATAGGCATTTCAAAAATGGGTGCCGATAGGCATTTCAGATATAGGTGTCGATAGGCATTTCAGATATAGTTGCCGATTAGAATTTTAAAAATAGGTGCCGATAGGCATTTTAGATGTAGTTTCCGATAGGCATTTCAAAAATTGGTGCCGATAGGCATTTCAGATATAGGTGCCGATAGGCATTTCAGATATAGTTGCCGATTGGCATTTTAAAAATAGGTGTCGATAGGCATTTCAGATATAGAAGCCGATAGGTATTTCAAATATAGGTGTCGATAGGCATTTCAGATATGGTTGCCGATAGGCATTTCAAATATTGGTGCTGATAGGCATTTCAGATGTAGTTTCCGATAGGCATTTCTAAAATAGGTGCCGATAGGCATTTCAGAAATAGGTGCCGATAGGCATTACAGATATAGTTGCCGATTGGCATTTTAAAAATAGGTGCCGAGAGGCATTTCAGATATAGAAGCCGATAGGCATTTCAAATATAGGTGCCGATAGGCATTCCAGATATGGTTGCCGATAGGCATTTCAAATATAGGTGCTGATAGGCATTTTAGATGAATTTCCGATAGGCATTTCAAAAATTGATGCCGATAGGCATTTCAGATTTAGGTGCCGATAGGCATTTCAGATATAGTTGCCGATTGGCATTTTAAAAACAGATGCCGATAGGCATTTCAGATATAGAAGCCGATAGGTATTTTAAATATAGGTGTCAATAGGCATTTCAGATATGGTTGCCCATAGGCATTTCAAATATACGAGCAGATAGGCATTTCAGATGTAGTTTCCGAAAGTCATTTTAAAAATAGGTGCCGATAGGCATTTCAGATATAGGTGCCGATAGGCATTTCAGATATAGTTGCCGATTGGCATTTTAAAAATAGGTGCCGATAGGCATTTCAGATATAGAAGCCGATAGGCATTTCAAATATAGGTGCCGATAGGCATTCCAGATATGGTTGCCGATAGGCATTTCAAATATAAGTGCTGATAGCCATTTCAGATGTAGTTTCCGATAGGCATTTCTAAAATAGGTGCCGATAGGCATTTCAGAAATAGGTGCCGATAGGCATTACAGATATAGTTGCCGATTGGCATTTTAAAAATAGGTGCCGAGAGGCATTTCAGATATAGAAGCCGATAGGCATTTCAAATATAGGTGCCGATAGGCATTCCAGATATGGTTGCCGATAGGCATTTCAAATATAAGTGCTGATAGCCATTTCAGATGTAGTTTCCGATAGGCATTTCAAAAATAGGTACCGATAGGCATTTCAGATATAGGTGCCGATAGGCATTTCAGATATAGAAGCCTATAGGCATTTCAAATATAAGTGCCGATAGGCATTCCAGATTTGGTTGCCGATAGGCATTTCAAATATAGGTGCTGATAGGCATTTCAGATGTAGTTTCCGATAGGCATCTCAAAAATTGGTGCCAATAGGCATTTCAGATATAGGTGCCGATAGGCATTTCAGATATAGTTGCCGATTGGCATTTTAAAAATAGGTGCCGATAGGCATTTCAGATATAGAAGCCGATAGGTATATCAAATATAGGTGTCGATAGGCATTTCAGATATGGTTGCCGATAGGCATTTCAAATATAGGTGCTGATAGGCATTTCAGATGTAGTTTCCGATAGGCATTTCAAATATTGGTGCTGATAGGCATTTCAGATGTAGTTTCCGATAGGCATTTCAAAAATAGGTGCCGATAGGCATTTCAGATATAGGTGCCGATAGGCATTACAGATATAGTTGCCGATTGGCATTTTAAAAATAGGTGCCGAGAGGCATTTCAGATATAGAAGCCGATAGGCATTTCAAATATAGGTGCTGATAGGCATTTTAGATGTAGTTTCCGATCGGCATTTCAAAAATAGGTGCCGATAGGCATTTCAGATATATAAGCCGATAGGCATTTCAAATATAGGTGCCGATAGGCATTCCAGATATGGTTGCCGATAGGCATTTCAAATATAGGTGCTGATAGGCATTTCAGATATGGTTGCCGATAGGCATTTCAAATATAAGTGCTGATAGGCATTTCAGATATAGGTGCCGATAGGCATTTCAGATATAGTTGCCAATTGGCATTTTAAAAATATGTGCCGATAGGCATTTCAGATATAGAAGCCGATAGGTATATCAAATATAGGTGTCGATAGGCATTTCAGGTACGGTTGCCGATAGGCATTTCAAATATAGGTGCTGATAGGCATTTCAGATGTAGTTTCCGATAGGCATTTTAACAATAGGTGCCGATAAGCATTTCAGATAAAGGTGCCGATAGGCATTTTAGATACAGTTGCCGATTGGCATTTTAAAAATAGGTTCCGATAGGCATTTTAGATGTAGTTTCCGATAGGCATTTCAAAAATAGGTGCCCATAAGCATTTCAGATATAGGTGCCGATAGGCATATCAGATATAGTTGCCGATAGGCATTTAAAATATAGGTGCCGATAGGCATTTCAAATATAGGTGTCGATAGGCATTTCAGATATAAATACCGAAGGCATTTCAGATATAGGTGCCGATAGGAACTTCTGATGTGGTTGCCGATAGGCATTTCAAATATAGGTGCTGATAGGCATTTCAGATGTAGTTTTCGATAGGCATTTCAAAAATAAGTGCCGATAGGCATTTCAGATATAGGTGCCGATAGGCACTTTAGATATAGTTGCCGATTGGCATTTTAAAAATAGGTGCCGATAGGCATTTCAGATATAGAAGCCGATAGGCATTTCAAATATAGGTGCCGATAGACATTCCAGATATGGTTGCCGCTAGGCATTTCAAATATAGGTGCTGATAGGCATTTCAGATGTAGTTTCCGATAGACATTAAAAAATAGGTGCCGATAGGCATTTCAGATATAGGTGCCGATAGGCATTTCAGATATAGTTGCCGATTGGCATTTTTAAAATAGGTGCCGATAGGCATTTCAGATATAGAAGCCGATAGGCATTTCAAATATAGGTGCCGATAGGAATTCCAGATATGGTTGCCGATAAGCATTTCAAATATAGGTGCTGATAGGCATTTCAGATGTAGTTTCCGATAGGCATTTCAAAAATAGGTGCCGATAGGCATTTCAGATATAGGTGCCGATAGGCATTTCAGATATAGTTGCCGATTGGCATTTTAAAAATAGGTGCCAATAGGCATTTCGGATATCGAAGCCGATAGGCATTTCAAATATAGGTGCCGATAAGCATTCCAGATATGGTTGCCGATAGGCATTTCAAATATAGGTGCTGATAGGCATTTCAGTTGTAGTTTCGGATAGGCATTTCAAAAATTGGTGCCGATAGGCATTTCAAATATAGGTGCCGATAGGCATTTCAGATATAGTTGCCGATTGGCAATTTAAAAATAGGTGCCGATAGGCATTTCAGATATAGAAACCGATAGGTATTTCAAATATAGGTGTCGATAGGCATTTCAGATATAGTTGCCGATAGGCATTTCAAATATTGGTGCTGATAGGCATTTCAGATGTAGTTTCCAATAGGCATTTCAAAAATAGGTGCCGATAGGCATTTCAGATATAGGTGCCGATAGGCATTTCAGATATAGTTACCGTTTGGCAATTTAAAAATAGGTGCCGATAGGCATTTCAGATATAGAAACCGATAGGTATTTCAAATATAGGTGTCGATAGGCATTCCAGATATGGTTGCCTATAGGCATTTCAAATATAGGTGCTGATAGGCATATTAGATGTAGTTTCCGATAGGCATTTCAAAAATAGGTGCCGATAGGCATTTCAGATATAGGTGCCGATAGGCATTTCAGATATAGTTGCCGATTGGCATTTTCAAAATAGGTGCCGATAGGCATTTCAGATATAGAAGCCGATAGGCATTTCAAATATAGGTGTCGATAGGCATTCCAGATATGGTTGCCGATAGGCATTTCAAATATAGGTGCTGATAGGCATTTCAGATGTAGTTTCCGATAGGCATTTCAAAAATAGGTGCCGATAGGCATTTCAGATATAGGTGCCGATAGGCATTTCAGATATAGTTGGCAATTGGCATTTTAAAAATAGGTGCCGATAGGCATTTCAGATATAGAAGCTGATAGGTATTTCAAATATAGGTGCTGATAGGCATTTCAGATGTGGTTTCCGATAGGCATTTCAAAAATAGGTGCCGATAGGCATTTCAGGTATAGGTGCCGATAGGCATTTCAGATATAGTTGCCAATTGGCATTTTAAAAATAGGTGTCGATAGGCATTTCAGATATAGAAGCCGATAGGCAATTCAAATATAGGTGCCGATAGGCATTTCAGATATAGTTGCCGATTGGCATTTTAAAAATAGGTGTCGATAGGCATTTCAGATATAGAAGCCGATAGGCATTTCAAATATAGGTGCCGATAGACATTCCAGATATGGTTGCCGATAGGCATTTCAAATATAGGTGCTGATAGGCATTTCAGATATGGTTGCCGATAGGCATTTCAAATATAAGTGCTGATAGGCATTTCAGATATGGGTGCCGATAGGCATTTCAGATATAGTTGCCAATTGGCATTTTAAAAATAGGTGCCGATAGGCATTTTAGATACAGAAGGCGATAGGCATTTCAAATATAGGTGCCGATAGGCATTCCAGATATGGTTGCCGATAGGCATTTCAAATATAGGTGCTGATAGGCATTTCAGATATAGTTGCCGATTGGCATTTTAAAAACAAGTGCCGATAGGCATTTCAGATATAGAAGCCGATAGGCATTTCAAATATAGGTGCCGATAGGCATTCCAGATATGGTTGCCGATAGGCATTTCAAAAATTGAGGCCGATAGGCATTTCAGATATAGGTGCCGATAGGCATTTCAGATATAGTTGCCGATTGGCATTTTAAAAACAAGTGCCGATAGGCATTTCAGATATAGAAGCCGATAGGCATTTCAAATATAGGTGCCGATAGGCATTCCAGATATGGTTGCCGATAGGCATTTCAAATATAGGTGCTGATAGGCATTTCAGATGTAGTTTCCGATAGGCATTTCAAAAATAGGTGCCGATAGGCATTTCAGATATAGGTGCCGATAGGCATTTCTGATATAGTTGCGGATTGGCATTTTAAAAATGGGTGCCGATAGGCATTTCAGATATAGAAGCCGATAGGCATTTCAAATATAGGTGCCGATAAGCATTCCAGATATGGTGGCCGATAGGCATTTCAAATATAGGTGCTGATAGGCATTTCAGATGTAATTTCCATAGGCATTTTAAAAATTGGTGCCGATAGGCATTTCAGATATAGGTGCCGATAGGCATTTCAGATATAGTTGCCGATTGGCATTTTAAAAATAGGTGCTGAAAGGCATTTCAGATATAGAAGCCGATAGGTATTTCAAATATAGGTGTCGATAGGCATTTCATATTTGGTTGCCGATAGGCATTTCAAATATAGGTGCTGATAGGCATTTCAGATGTATTTTCCGATAGGCATTTCAAAAATAGGTGCCAATAGGCATTTTAGATATAGGTTCCGTTAGGCATTTCATATATAGTTGCCGATTGGCATTTTAAAAATAGGTGTCGATAGGCATTTCAGATATAGAAGCCGATAGGCATTTCAAATATAAGTGCCGATAGGCATTCCAGATGTGGTTGCCGATAAGCATTTCAAATATAGGTGCTGATAGGCATTTCAGATGTAGTTTCCGATAGGCTATTAAAAAATTTGTGCCGATAGGCATTTCAGATATAGGTGCCGATAGGCATTTCAGATATAGTTACCGATTGGCATTTCAAAAATAGGTGCCGATAGGCATTTCAGATATAAAAGCCGATAGGCATTTCAAATATAGGTGCCGATAAGCATTCTAGATATGGTTGCCGATAGGCATTTCAAATATAAGTGCTGATAGGCATTTCAGATGTAGTTTCCGATAGGCATTTCAAAAATTGGTGCCGATAGGCATTTCAGATATAGGTGCCGATGGGCATTTCAGATATAGTTGCCGATTGGCATTTTAAAAATAGGTGCCGGTAAGCATTTCAGATATAGAAGCTGATAGGTATTTCAAATATAGGTGTCGGTAGGCATTTCAGATATGGTTGCCGATAGTCATTTCAAATATAGGTGCCGATTGGCATTCCAGATATGGTTGCCGATAGGCATTTCAAATATAGGTGCTGATAGGCATTCCAGATGTAGTTTCCGATAGGCATTTCAAAAATTGGTGCCGATAGGCATTTCAGATATAGGTGCCGATAGGCATTTCAGATATAGTTACCGATTGGCATTTTAAAAATAGGTGCCGATAGGCATTTCAGATATAGAAACCGATAGGTATTTCAAATATAGGTGTCGATAGGCATTTCAGATATGGATGCCTATAGGCATTTCAAATATAGGTGCTGATAGGCATATTAGATGTAGTTTCCGATAGGCATTTCAAAAATATGTGCCGATAGGCATTTCAGATATAGGTGCCGATAGGCATTTCAGATATAGTTGCCGATTGGCATTTTCAAAATAGGTGCCGATAGGCATTTCAGATATAGAAGCCGATAGGCATTTCAAATATAGGTGTCGATAGGCATTCCAGATATGGTTGCCGATAGGCATTTCAAATATAGGTGCTGATAGGGATTTCAGATGTAGTTTCCGATAGGCATTTCAAAAATAGGTGCCGATAGGCATTTCAGATATAGGTGCCGATAGGCATTTCAGATATAGTTGCCGATTGGCATTTTAAAAATAGGTGCCGATAGGCATTTCAGATATAGAAGCCGATAGGCATTTCAAATATAGGTGCCGATTGGCATTCCAGATATGGTTGCCGATAGGCATTTCAAATATAGGTGCTGATAGGCATTTCAGATGTAGTTTCCGATAGGCATTTAAAAAATTTGTGCCGATAGGCATTTCAGATATAGGTGCCGATAGGCATTTCAGATATAGTTGCCGATTGGCATTTCAAAAATAGTTGCCGATAGGCATTTCAGATATAGAAGCCGATAGGCATTTCAAATATAGGTGCCGATAAGCATTCCAGATATGGTTGCCGATAGGCATTTCAAATATAAGTGCTGATAGGCATTTCAGATGTAGTTTCCGATAGGCATTTCAAAAATTGGTGCCGATAGGCATTTCAGATATAGGTGCCGATAGGCATTTCAGATATAGTTGCCGATTGGCATTTTAAAAAGAGGTGCCGATAAGCATTTCAGATATAGAAGCCGATAGGTATTTTAAATATAGGTGTCGATAGGCATTTCAGATATGGTTGCCGATAGGAATTTCAAATATAGGTGCCGATAGGCATTCCAGATATGGTTGCCGATAGGCAATTCAAATATAGGTGCTGATAGGCATTCCAGATGTAGTTTCCGATAGGCATTTCAAAAATTGGTGCCGATAGGCATTTCAGATATAGTTACCGATTGGCATTTTAAAAATAGGTGCCGATAGGCATTTCAGATATAAAAGCCGATAGGCATTTCAAATATAGGTGCCGATAGGCATTCCAGATATGGTTGCCGATAGGCATTTCAAAAATAGGTGCTGATAGGCATTTTAGATGTAGTTTCCGATAGGCATTTCAAAAATTGATGCCGATAGGCATTTCAGATATAGGTGCCGATAGGCATTTCAGATATAGTTGCCGATTGGCATTTTAAAAACAGGTGCCGATAGGCATTTCAGATATAGAAGCCGATAGGTATTTCAAATATAGGTGTCGATAGGCATTTCAGATATAGCTGCCGATAGGCATTTCAAATATAGGAGCAGATGGGCATTTCAGATGTAGTTTCCGAAAGGCATTTCAAAAATAGGTGCCGATAGGCATTTCAGATATAGGTGCCGATAGGCATTCCAGATATGGATGCCGATAGGCATTTCAATTATAAGTGCTGATAGGCATTTCAGATGTAGTTTCCGATAGGCATTTCAAAAATAAAAATCGATAGGCTTTTCAGATATAGGTGCCGATAGGCATTTCAGATATAGTTGCCAATTGGCATTTTAAAAATAGGTGTCGATAGGCATTTCAGATATAGAAGCCGATAGGCATTTCAAATATAGGTGCCGATAGGCATTCCAGATATGGTTGCCTATAGGCATTTCAAATATAGGTGCTGATAGGCATTTCAAATGTAGTTTCCGATAAGCATTTTAAAAATTGGTGCCGATAGGCATTTCAGATATAGGTGCCGATAGGCATTTCAGATGTAGTTGCCGATTGGCATTTCAAAAAAAGGTGCCGATAGGCATTCCAGATATGGTTGCCGATAGGCATTTCAAATATAGGTGCTGATAGGCATTTCAGATGTAGTTTCCGATAGGCATTTCAAAAATAGGTGCCGATAGGCATTTCAGATATAGGTGCCGATAGGCATTTCAGATATAGAACCGATTGGCATTTTAAAAATAGGTGCCGATAGGCATTTCAGATATAGAAGCCGATAGGCATTTCAAATATAGGTGCCGATAGGCATTCCAGATATGTTTGCCGATAGGCATTTCAAATATAGGTGCTGATAGGCATTTCAGATGTAGTTTCCGATAGGCATTTGAAAAATAAGTGCCGATAGGCATTTCAGATATAGGTGCCTATAGGCATTTCAGATATAGTTGCCAATTGGCATTTTAAAAATAGGTGTCGATAGGCATTTCAGATATATAAGCCGATAGGCATTTCAAATATAGGTGTCGATAGGCATTTCAGATATGGTTGCCGATAGGCATTTCAAATATAGGTGCTGATAGGCATTTTAGATGTAGTTTCCGATAGGCATTTCAAAAATAGGTGCCGATAGGCATTTCAGATATAGGTGCCGATAGGCATTTCAGATATAGTTGCCGATTGGCATTTTAAAAATAGGTGTCGATAGGCATTTCAGATATAGAAGCCGATAGGCATTTCAAATATAGGTGCCGAGAGGCATTCCAGATATGTTTGCCGATAGGCATTTCAAATATAAGTGCTGATAGGCATTTTAGATGTAGTTTCCGATAGGCATTTAAAAAATTGATGCCGATAGGCATTTTAGATATAAGTGCCGATAGGCATTTCAGATATAGTTGCCGATTGGCATTTTATAAACAGGTGCCGATAGGCATTTCAGATATAAAAGCCGATAGGTATTTCAAATATATGTGTCGATAGGCATTTCAGATATGGTTGCTGATAGGCATTTCAAATATAGGAGCAGATAGGCATTTCAGGTGTAGTTTCCTAAAGGCATTTCAAAAATAGGTGCCGATAGGCATTTTAGATATAGGTGCCGATAGGCATTTCAGATATAGTTGCCAATTGGCATTTTAAAAATAGGTGCCGATAGCCATTTCAGATATAGAAGCCGATAGGTATTTCAAATATAGGTGCCAAAAGGCATTCCAGATATGGTTGCCGATAGGCGTTTAAAATATAAGTGCTGATAGGCATTTCAGATGTATTTTCCGAAAGGCATTTAAAAAATAGGTACCGATAGGCATTTCAGATATAGGTGCCTATAGGCATTTCAGATATAGTTGCCAATTGGCATTTTAAAAATAGGTGTCGATAGGCATTTCAGATATAGAAGCCGATAGGCATTTCAAATATAGGTGTCGATAGGCATTTCAGATATGGTTGCCGATAGGCATTTCAAATATAGGTGCTGATAGGCATTTTAGATGTAGTTTCCGATAGGCATTTCAAAAATAGGTGCCGATAGGCATTTCAGATATAGGTGCCGATAGGCATTTCAGATATAGTTGCCGATTGGCATTTTAAAAATAGGTGCCGATAGGCATTTCAGATATAAAAGCCGATAGGCATTTCAAATATAGGCGCCGATAGGCATTCCAGATATGGTTGCCGATAGGCCTTTCAAATATAGGTGCTGATATGCATTCCAGATGTAGTTTCCGATAGGCAATTCAAAAATAGGTGCCGATAGGCATTTCAGATATAGGTGCAGATAGGCATTTCAGATATAGTTGCCAATTAACATTTTAAAAATAGGTGCCGATAGGCATTTCAGATATAGAAGCCGATAGGCATTTCAAATATAGGTGCCGATAGGCATTCCAGATATGGTTGCCGATAAGCATTTTAAATATAGGTGCTAATAGGCATTTTAGATGTAGTTTCCGATAGGCATTTAAAAAATTGATGCCGATAGGCATTTCAGATATAGGTGCCGATAGGCATTTCAGATATAGTTGCCGATTGGCATTTTATAAACAGGTGCCGATAGGCATTTCAGATATAAAAGCCGATAGGTATTTCAAATATAGGTGTCGATAGGCATTTCAGATATGGTTGCTGATAGGCATTTCAAATATAGGAGCAGATAGGCATTTCAGATGTAGTTTCCGAAAGGCATTTCAAAAATAGGTGCCGATAGGCATTGTAGATATAGGTGCCGATAGGCATTTCAGATATAGTTGCCGATTGGCATTTTATAAACAGGTGCCGATAGGCATTTCAGATATAGAAGCCGATAGGCATTTCAAATATAGGTGCCGAAAGGCATTCCAGATATGGTTGCCGATAGGCGTTTAAAATATAAGTGCTGATAGGCATTTCAGATGTAGTTTCCGATAGGCATTTAAAAAATAGGTACCGATAGGCATTTCAGATATAGGTGCCTATAGGCATTTCAGATATAGTTGCCAATTGGCATTTTAAAAATAGGTGCCGATAGGCATTTCAGATATAGAAGCCGATAGGCATTTCAAATATAGGTGCCGAAAGGCATTCCAGATATGGTTGCCGATAGGCGTTTAAAATATAAGTGCTGATAGGCATTTCAGATGTAGTTTCCGATAGGCATTTAAAAAATAGGTAAAGATAGGCATTTCAGATATAGGTGCCGATAGGCATTTCAGATATAGTTGCCAATTGGCATTTTAAAAATAGGTGTCGATAGGCATTTCAGATATAGAAGCCGATAGGCATTTCAAATATAGGTGCCGATAGGCATTCCAGATATGGTTGCCGGTAGGCATTTCAAATATAGGTGCTGATAGGCATTTCAGATGTAGTTTCTGATGGGCATTTCAAAAATTGGTGCCGATAGGCATTTCAGATATAGGTGCCGATAGGCATTTCAAATATAGTTGCCGATTGGCATTTTAAAAGTAGGTGCCGATAGGCATTTCAGATATACAAGCCGATAGGTATTTCAAATATAGGTGTCGATAGGCATTTCAGATATGGTTGCCGATAGGCATTTTAAAAATAGGTGCCGATAGGCATTTTAGATGTAATTTCCGATAGGCATTTCAAAAACAGGTGCCGATAGGCATTTCAGATATAGGTGCCGATAGGCATATCAGATATAGTTGCCAATAGGCATTTAAAATATAGGTGCCGATAGGCATTTCAAATATAGGAGTCGATAGGCATTTCAGATATAAATGCAGAAAGGCATTTCAGATATAGGTGCCGATAGGCATTTCTGAAGTGGTTGCCGATAGGCATTTCAAATATAGGTGCTGATAGGCATTTCAGATGTAGTTTTCGATAGGCATTTTAAAAATAGGTGCCGATAGGCATTTCAGATATAGGTGCCGATAGGCACTTCAGATATAGTTGCCGATTGGCATTTTAAAAATAGGTGCTGATAGGCATTTCAGATATAGAAGCCGATAGGCATTTCAAATATAGATGCCGATAAGCATTCCAGATATGGTTGCCGATAGGCATTTTAAATATAGGTGCTGATAGGCATTTCAGATGTAGTTTCCGATAGGCATTTCAAAAATTGGTGCCGATAGGCATTTCAGATATAGGTGCCGATAGGCATTTCAGATATAGTTGCCGATTGGAATTTTAAAAATAGGTGCCGATAGGCATTTCAGATATAGAAGCCGATAGGTATTTCAAATATAGGTGTCGATAGGCATTTCAGATATTGTTGCCGATAGGCATTTCAAATATAGGTGCTGATAGGCATTTCAGATGTAATTTCCGATAGGCATTTCAAAAATAGATGCCGATAGGCATTTCAGATATAGGTGCCGATAGGCATTTCAGATATAGTTGCCGATTGGCATTTTAAAAATAGGTGTCGATAGGCATTTCAGATATGGTTGCTGATAGGCATTTCAAATATAGGTGCTGATAGGCATTTCAGATGTAGTTTCCGATAGGCATTTTAAAAAAAGGTGCCGATAGGCATTTCAGATATAGGTGCCGATAGGCATTTCAGATATAGTTGCCGATTGGCATTTTAAAAATAGGTGCCGATAGGCATTTCAGATATAGAAGCCGATAGGCATTTCAAATATAGGTGCCGATAAGCATTCCAGATATGGTTGCCGATAGGCATTTCAAAAATTGGTGCCGATAGGCATTTCAGATATAGGTGCCGATAGGCATTTCGGATATAGTTGCCGATTGGCATTTTAAAAATAGGTGCCGATAGGCATTTCAGATATAGAAGCCGATAGGTTTTTCAAATATAGGTGTCGATAGGCATTTCAGATATGGTTGCCGATAGGCATTTCAAATATAGGTGCTGAGAGGCATTTCAGATGTAGTTTCCGATAGGCATTTAAAAAATAAGTGCCGATAGGCATTTCAGATATAATGGCCGATAGGCATTTCAGATATAGTTGCCGATTGGCATTTTAAAAATAGGTGCCGATAGGCATTTCAGATATAGAAGCCGATAGGCATTTCAAATATAGGTGCCGATAAGCATTCCAGATATGGTTGCCGATAGGCATTTCAAATATAGGTGCTGATAGGCATTTCAGATGTAGTTTCCGATAGGCATTTCAAAAATTGGTGCCGATAGGCATTTCAGATATAGGTGCCGATAGGCAATTCAGATATAGTTACCGATTGGCATTTTAAAAATAGGTGCCGATAGGCATTTCAGATATGGTTGCCGATAGGCATTTCAAATATAGGTGCTGATAGGCATTTCAGATGTAGTTTCCGATAGGCATTTCAAAAATAGGTGCCGATAGGCATTTCAGATATAGGTGCCGATAGGCATTTCAGATATAGTTGCCGATTGGCATTTTAAAAATAGGTGCCGATAGGAATTTCAGATATAGAAGCCGATAGGCATTTCAAATATAGGTGCCTATAGGCATTCCAGATATGGTTGCCGATAGGCATTTCAAATATAGGTGCTGATAGGCATTTCAGATGTAGTTTCCGATAGGCATTTCAAAACTAGGTGCCGATAGGCATTTCAGATATAGGTGCCGATAGGCATTTCAGATATAGTTGCCAATTGGCATTTTAAAAATAGGTGCCGATAGGCATTTCAGATATAGAAGCCGATAGGCATTTAAATATAACTGCCGATAGGCATTCCAGATATGATTGCTGATAGGCATTTCAAATATAGGTGCTGATAGGCATTTTAGATGTAGTTTCCGATAGGCATTTCAAAAATTAATGCCGATAGGCATTTCACATATAGGTGCCGATAGGCATTTCAAATATAGGTGTTGATAGGCATTTCAGATGTAGTTTTCGATAGGCATTTCAAAAATAGGTGCCGATAGGCATTTCAGATATAGTTGCTAATTGGCATTTTAAAAATAGGTGTCGATAGGCATTTCAGATATAGAAGCCGATAGGCATTTCAAATATAGGTGCCGATAGGCAATCCAGATATGGTTGCCGGTAGGCATTTCAAATATAGGTGCTGATAGGCATTTCAGATGTAGTTTCCGATAGGCATTTCAAAAATTGGTGCCGATAGGCATTTCAGATATAGGTGCCGATAGGCATTTCAGATATAGTTGCCGATTGGCATTTTAAAAGTAGGTGCCGATAGGCATTTCAGATATAGAAGCCGATAGGTATTTCAAATATAGGTGTCGATAGGCATTTCAGATATGGTTGCCGATAGGCATTTCAAATATAGGTGCTGATAGGCATTTCAGATGTAGTTTCCGATAGGCATTTCAAAAATAGGTGCCGATAGGCATTTCAGATATAGGTGCCGATAGGCATATCAGATATAGTTGCCGATAGGCATTTAAAATATAGGTGCCGATAGGCATTTCAAATATAGGAGTCGATAGGCATTTAAGATATAAATGCAGAAAGGCATTACAGATATAGGTGCCGATAGGCATTTCTGATGTGGTTGCCGATAGGCATTTCAAATATAGGTGCTGATAGGCATTTCAGATGTAGTTTTCGATAGGCATTTTAAAAATAGGTGCCGATAGGCATTTCAGATATAGGTGCCGATAGGCACTTCAGATATAGTTGCCGATTGGCATTTTAAAAATAGGTGCCGATAGGCATTTCAGATATAGAAGCCGATAGGCATTTCAAATATAGATGCCGATAAGCATTCCAGATATGGTTGCCGATAGGCATTTTAAATATAGGTGCTGATAGGTATTTCATATGTAGTTTCCGATAGGCATTTCAAAAATTGGTGCCGATAGGCCTTTCAGATATAGGTGCCGATAGGCATTTCATATATAGTTGCCGATTGGAATTTTAAAAATAGGTGCCGATAGGCATTTCAGATATAGAAGCCGATAGGTATTTCAAATATAGGTGTCGATAGGCATTTCAGATATTGTTGCCGATAGGCGTTTCAAATATAGGTGCTGATAGGCATTTCAGATGTAATATCCGATAGGCATTTCAAAAATAGATGCCGATAGGCATTTCAGATATAGGTGCCGATAGGCATTTTAGATATAGTTGCCGATTGGCATTTTAAAAATAGGTGTCGATAGGCATTTCAGATATAGAAGCCGATAGGTATTTCAAATATAGGTGTCGATAGGCATTTCAGATATGGTTGCTGATAGGCATTTCAAATATAGGTGTTGATAGGCATTTCAGATGTAGTTTCCGATAGGCATTTTAAAAAAAGGTGCCGATAGGCATTTCAGATATAGGTGCCGATAGGCATTTCAGATATAGAAGCCGATAGGCATTTCAAATATAGGTGCCGATAAGCATTCCAGATATGGTTGCCGATAGGCATTTCAAAAATTGGTGCCGATAGGCATTTCAGATATAGAAGCCGATAGGTATTTTAAATATAGGTGTCGATAGGCATTTCAGATATGGTTGCCGATGAGCATTTCAAATATAGGTGCTGAGAGGCATTTCAGATGTAGTTTCTGATAGGCATTTAAAAAATAAGTGCCGATAGGCATTTCAGATATAATGGCCGATAGGCATTTCAGATATAGTTGCCGATTGGCATTTTAAAAACAGGTGCCGATAGGCATTTCAGATATAGAAGCCGATAGGCATTTCAAATATAGGTGCCGATAAGCATTCCATATATGGTTGCCGATAGGCATTTCAAATATAGGTGCTGATAGGCATTTCAGATGTAGTTTCCGATAGGCATTTCAAAAATTGTTGCCGATAGGCATTTCAGATATAGGTGCCGATAGGCAATTCAGATATAGTTACCGATTGGCATTTTAAAAATAGGTGCCGATAGGCATTTCAGATATAGAAGCCGATAAGTATTTCAAATATAGGTGTCGATAGGCATTTCAGATATAGAAGCCGATAGGCATTTAAATATAGGTGCCGATAGGCATTCCAGATATGGTTGCTGATAGGCATTTCAAATATAGGTGCTGATAGGCATTTTAGATGTAGTTTCCGATAGGCATTTCAAAAATTAATGCCGATAGGCATTTCAGATATAGGTGCCGATAGGCATTTCAAATATAGGTGTTGATAGGCATTTCAGATGTAGTTTTCGATAGGCATTTCAAAAATAGGTGCCGATAGGCATTTCAGATATAGAAGCCGATAGGTATTTCAAATATAGGTGTCGATAGGCATTTCAGATATGGTTGCCGATAGGCATTTCAAATATAGGTGCTGAGAGGCATTTCAGATGTAGTTTCCGATAGGCATTTCAAAAATAGGTGCCGATAGGCATTTCAGATATAGGTGCTGATAGGCATTTCAGATATAGTTGCCGATTGGCATTTTAAAAATAGGTGCCTATAGGCATTTCAGATATAGAAGCCGATAGGCATTTCAAATATAGGTGCCGATAGGCATTCCAGATATGGTTGCCGATAGGCATTTCAAATATAGGTGCTGATAGGCATTTCAGATATAGTTTCCGATGGGCATTTCAAAAATAGGTGCCGATAGGCATTTCAGATATAGGTGCCGATAGGCATTTCAGATATAGTTGCCGATTGGCATTTTAAAAATAGGTGCTGATCGGCATTTCAGATATAAAAGCCGATAGGCATTTCAAATATAGGCGCCGATAGGCATTCCAGATATGGTTGCCGATAGGCATTTCAAATATAGGTGCTGATATGCATTCCAGATGTAGTTTCCGATAGGCAATTCAAAAATAGGTGCCGATAGGCATTTCAGATATAGGTGCAGATAGGCATTTCAGATATAGTTGCCAATTGGCATTTTAAAAATAGGTGCCGATAGGCATTTCAGATATAGAAGCCGATAGGCATTTCAAATATAGGTGCCGATAGGCATTCCAGATATGGTTGCCGATAGGCATTTCAAATATAGGTGCTAATAGGCATTTTAGATGTAGTTTCCGATAGGCATTTAAAAAATTGATGCCGATAGGCATTTCAGATATAGGTGCCGATAGGCATTTCAGATATAGTTGCCGATTGCCATTTTATAAACAGGTGCCGATAGGCATTTCAGATATAAAAGCCGATAGGTATTTCAAATATAGGTGTCGATAGGCATTTCAGATATGGTTGCTGATAGGCATTTCAAATATAGGAGCAAATAGGCATTTCAGATGTAGTTTCCGAAAGGCATTTCAAAAATAGGTGGCGATAGGCATTGTAGATATAGGTGCCGATAGGCATTTCAGATATAGTTGCCGATTGGCATTTTAAAAATGGGTGCCGATAGGCATTTCAGATATAGAAGCCGATAGGCATTTCAAATATAGGTGCCGAAAGGCATTCCAGATATGGTTGCCGATAGGCGTTTAAAATATAAGTGCTGATAGGCATTTCAGATGTAGTTTCCGATAGGCATTTAAAAAATAGGTACCGATAGGCATTTCAGATATAGGTGCCTATAGGCAATCCAGATATGGTTGCCGGTAGGCATTTCAAATATAGGTGCTGATAGGCATTTCAGATGTAGTTTCCGATAGGCATTTCAAAAATTGGTGCCGATAGGCATTTCAGATATAGGTGCCGATAGGCATTTCAGATATAGTTGCCAATTGGCATTTTAAAAATAGGTGCCGATAGGCATTTCAGATATAGAAGCCGATAGGCATTTAAATATAACTGCCGATAGGCATTCCAGATATGGTTGCTGATAGGCATTTCAAATATAGGTGCTGATAGGCATTTTAGATGTAGTTTCCGATAGGCATTTCAAAAATTAATGCCGATAGGCATTTCACATATAGGTGCCGATAGGCATTTCAAATATAGGTGTTGATAGGCATTTCAGATGTAGTTTTCGATAGGCATTTCAAAAATAGGTGCCGATAGGCATTTCAGATATAGTTGCTAATTGGCATTTTAAAAATAGGTGTCGATAGGCATTTCAGATATAGAAGCCGATAGGCATTTCAAATATAGGTGCCGATAGGCAATCCAGATATGGTTGCCGGTAGGCATTTCAAATATAGGTGCTGATAGGCATTTCAGATGTAGTTTCCGATAGGCATTTCAAAAATTGGTGCCGATAGGCATTTCAGATATAGGTGCCGATAGGCATTTCAGATATAGTTGCCGATTGGCATTTTAAAAGTAGGTGCCGATAGGCATTTCAGATATAGAAGCCGATAGGTATTTCAAATATAGGTGTCGATAGGCATTTCAGATATGGTTGCCGATAGGCATTTCAAATATAGGTGCTGATAGGCATTTCAGATGTAGTTTCCGATAGGCATTTCAAAAATAGGTGCCGATAGGCATTTCAGATATAGGTGCCGATAGGCATATCAGATATAGTTGCCGATTGGCATTTTAAAAGTAGGTGCCGATAGGCATTTCAGATATAGAAGCCGATAGGTATTTCAAATATAGGTGTCGATAGGCATTTCAGATATGGTTGCCGATAGGCATTTTAAAAATAGGTGCCGATAGGCATTTTAGATGTAGTTTCCGATAGGCATTTCAAAAAGAGGTGCCGATAGGCATTTCAGATATTGGTGCCGATAGGCATACCAGATATAGTTGCCGATAGGCATTTAAAATATAGGTACCGATAGGCATTTCAAATATAGGAGTCGATAGGCATTTCAGATATAAATGCAGAATGGCATTTCAGATATAGGTGCCGATAGGCATTTCTGATGTGGTTGCCGATAGGCATTTCAAATATAGGTGCTGATAGGCATTTCAGATGTAGTTTTCGATAGGCATTTTAAAAATAGGTGCCGATAGGCATTTCAGATATAGGTGCCGATAGGCACTTCAGATATAGTTGCTGATTGGCATTTTAAAAATAGGTGCCGATAGGCATTTCAGATATAGAAGCCGATAGGCATTTCAAATATAGATGCCGATAAGCATTCCAGATATGGTTGCCGATAGGCATTTTAAATATAGGTGCTGATAGGCATTTCAGATGTAGTTTCCGATAGGCATTTCAAAAATTGGTGCCGATAGGCATTTCAGATATAGGTGCCGATAGGCAATTCAGATATAGTTACCGATTGGCATTTTAAAAATAGGTGCCGATAGGCATTTCAGATATAGAAGCCGATAGGTATTTCAAATATAGGTGTCGATAGGCATTTCAGATATGGTTGCCGATAGGCATTTCAAATATAGGTGCTGATAGGCATTTCAGATGTAGTTTCCGATAGGCATTTCAAAAATAGGTGCCGATAGGCATTTCAGATATAGGTGCCGATAGGCATTTCAGATATAGTTGCCGATTGGCATTTTAAAAATAGGTGCCGATAGGCATTTCAGATATAAAAGCCGATAGGCATTTCAAATATAGGTGCCGATAGGCATTCCAGATATTGTTGCCGATAGGCATTTCAAATATAGGTGCTGATAGGCATTTTAGATGTAATTTCCGATAGGCATTTCAAAAATAGATGCCGACAGGCATTTCAGATATAGGTGCCGATAGGCATTTCAGATATAGTTGCCGATTGGCATTTTAAAAATAGGTGTCGATAGGCATTTCAGATATAGAAGCCGATAGGTATTTCAAATATAGGTGTCGATAGGCATTTCAGATATGGTTGCTGATAGGCATTTCAAATATAGGTGCTGATAGGCATTTCAGATGTAGTTTCCGATAGGCATTTTAAAAAAAGGTGCCGATAGGCATTTCAGATATAGGTGCCGATAGGCATTTCAGATATAGTTGCCGATTGGCATTTTAAAAATAGGTGCCGATAGGCATTTCAGATATAGAAGCCGATAGGCATTTCAAATATAGGTGCCGATAAGCATTCCAGATATGGTTGCCGATAGGCATTTCAAAAATTGATGCCGATAGGCATTTCAGATATAGGTGCCGATAGGCATTTCAGATATAGTTGCCGATTGGCATTTTAAAAATAGGTGCCGATAGGCATTTCAGATATAGAAGCCGATAGGTTTTTCAAATATAGGTGTCGATAGGCATTTCAGATATGGTTGCCGATGGGCATTTCAAATATAGGTGCTGAGAGGCATTTCAGATGTAGTTTCCGATAGGCATTTAAAAAATAAGTGCCGATGGGCATTTCAGATATAATGGCCGATAGGCATTTCAGATATAGTTGCCGATTGGCATTTTAAAAATAGGTGCCGATAGGCATTTCAGATATAGAAGCCGATAGGCATTTCAAATATAGGTGCCGATAAGCATTCCAGATATGGTTGCCGATAGGCATTTCAAATATAGGTGCTGATAGGCATTTCAGATGTAGTTTCCGATAGACATTTCAAAAATTGGTGCCGATAGGCATTTCAGATATAGGTGCCGATAGGCAATTCAGATATAGTTACCGATTGGCATTTTAAAAATAGGTGCCGATAGGCATTTCAGATATAGAAGCCGATAGGTATTTCAAATATAGGTGTCGATAGGCATTTCAGATATGGTTGCCGATAGGCATTTCAAATATAGGTGCTGATAGGCATTTCAGATGTAGTTTCCGATAGGCATTTCAAAAATAGGTGCCGATAGGCATTTCAGATATAGGTGCCGATAGGCATTTCAGATATAGTTGCCGATTGGCATTTTAAAAATAGGTGCCGATAGGCATTTCAGATATAAAAGCCGATAGGCATTTCAAATATAGGTGCCGATAGGCATTCCAGATATGGTTGCCGATAGGCATTTCAAATATAGGTGCTAATAGGCATTTCAGATGTAGTTTCCGATAGGCATTTCAAAAATAGGTGCCGATAGGCATTTCAGATATAGGTGCCGATAGGCATTTCAGATATAGTTGCCAATTGGCATTTTAAAAATAGGTGCCGATAGGCATTTCAGATATAGAAGCCGATAGGCATTTAAATATAACTGCCGATAGGCATTCCAGATATGGTTGCTGATAGGCATTTCAAATATAGGTGCTGATAGGCATTTTAGATGTAGTTTCCGATAGGCATTTCAAAAATTAATGCCGATAGGCATTACAGATATAGGTGCCGATAGGCATTTCAAATATAGGTGTTGATAGGCATTTCAGATGTAGTTTTCGATAGGCATTTCAAAAATAGGTGCCGGTAGGCATTTCAAATATAGGTGCTGATAGGCATTTCAGATGTAGTTTCCGATAGGCATTTCAAAAATTGGTGCCGATAGGCATTTCAGATATAGGTGCCGATAGGCATTTCAGATATAGTTGCCGATTGGCATTTTAAAAGTAGGTGCCGATAGGCATTTCAGATATAGAAGCCGATAGGTATTTCAAATATAGGTGTCGATAGGCATTTCAGATATGGTTGCCGATAGGCATTTCAAATATAGGTGCTGATAGGCATTTCATATGTTGTTTCCGATAGGCATTTCAAAAATAGGTGCCGATAGGCATTTCAGATATAGGTGCCGATAGGCATATCAGATATAGTTGCCGATAGGCATTTAAAATATAGGTGCCGATAGGCATTTCAAATATTGGAGTCGATAGGCATTTAAGATATAAATGCAGAAAGGCATTACAGATATAGGTGCCGATAGGCATTTCTGATGTGGTTGCCGATAGGCATTTCAAATATAGGTGCTTATAGGCATTTCAGATGTAGTTTTCGATAGGCATTTTAAAAATAGGTGCCGATAGGCATTTCAGATATAGGTGCCGATAGGCACTTCAGATATAGTTGCCGATTGGCATTTTAAAAATAGGTGCCGATAGGCATTTCAGATATAGAAGCCGATAGGCATTTCAAATATAGATGCCGATAAGCATTCCAGATATTGTTGCCGATAGGCATTTTAAATATAGGTGCTGATAGGTATTTCATATGTAGTTTCCGATAGGCATTTCAAAAATTGGTGCCGATAGGCATTTCAGATATAGGTGCCGATAGGCATTTCAGATATAGTTGCCGATTGGAATTTTTCAAAATAGGTGCCGATAGGCATTTCAGATATAGAAGCCGATAGGTATTTCAAATATAGGTGTCGATAGGCATTTCAGATATTGTTGCCGATAGGCATTTCAAATATAGGTGCTGATAGGCATTTCAGATGTAATATCCGATAGGCATTTCAAAAATAGATGCCGATAGGCATTTCAGATATAGGTGCCGATAGGCATTTCAGATATAGTTGCCGATTGGCATTTTAAAAATAGGTGTCAATAGGCATTTCAGATATAGAAGCCGATAGGTATTTCAAATATAGGTGTCGATAGGCATTTCAGATATGGTTGCTGATAGGCATTTCAAATATAGGTGTTGATAGGCATTTCAGATGTAGTTTCCGATAGGCATTTTAAAAAAAGGTGCCGATAGGCATTTCAGATATAGGTGCCGATAGGCATTTCAGATATAGAAGCCGATAGGCATTTCAAATATAGGTGCCGATAAGCATTCCAGATATGGTTGCCGATAGGCATTTCAAAAATTGGTGCCGATAGGCATTTCAGATATAGGTGCCGATAGGCATTTCAGATATAGTTGCCGATTGGCATTTTAAAAATAGGTGCCGATAGGCATTTCAGATATAGAAGCCGATAGGTATTTTAAATATAGGTGTCGATAGGCATTTCAGATATGGTTGCCGATGAGCATTTCAAATATAGGTGCTGAGAGGCATTTCAGATGTAGTTTCCGATAGGCACTTAAAAAATAAGTGCCGATAGGCATTTCAGATATAATGGCCGACAGGCATTTCAGATATAGTTGCCGATTGGCATTTTAAAAACAGGTGCCGATAGGCATTTCAGATATAGAAGCCGATAGGCATTTCAAATATAGGTGCCGATAAGCATTCCAGATATGGTTGCCATAGGCATTTCAAATATAGGTGCTGATAGGCATTTCAGATGTAGTTTCCGATAGGCATTTCAAAAATTGTTGCCGATAGGCATTTCAGATATAGGTGCCGATAGGCAATTAAGATATAGTTACCGATTGGCATTTTAAAAATAGGTGCCGATAGGCATTTCAGATATAGAAGCCGATAGGTATTTCAAATATAGGTGTCGATGGGCATTTCAGATATAGAAGCCGATAGGCATTTAAATATAGGTGCCGATAGGCATTCCAGATATGGTTGCTGATAGGCATTTCAATAATAGGTGCTGATAGGCATTTTAGATGTAGTTTCCGATAGGCATTTCAAAAATTAATGCCGATAGGCATTTCAGATATAGGTGCCGATAGGCATTTCAAATATAGGTGTTGATAGGCATTTCAGATGTAGTTTTCGATAGGCATTTCAAAAATAGGTGCCGATAGGCATTTCAGATATAGAAGCCGATAGGTATTTCAAATATAGGTGTCGATAGGCATTTCAGATATGGTTGCCGATAGGCATTTCAAATATAGGTGCTGAGAGGCATTTCAGATGTAGTTTCCGATAGGCATTTCAGAAATAGGTGCCGATAGGCATTTCAGATATAGGTGCTGATAGGCATTTCAGATATAGTTGCCGATTGGCATTTTAAAAATAGGTGCCTATAGGCATTTCAGATATAGAAGCCAATAGGCATTTCAAATATAGGTGCCGATAGGCATTCCAGATATGGTTGCCGATAGGCATTTCAAATATAGGTGCTGATAGGCATTTCAGATATAGTTTCCGATGGGCATTTCAAAAATAGGTGCCGATAGGCATTTCAGATATAGGTGCCGATAGGCATTTCAGATATGGTTGCCGATTGGCATTTTAAAAATAGGTGCCGATAGGCATTTCAGATATAGAAGCCAATAGGCATTTCAAATATAAGTGAAGTAGGCATTCCAGATATGGTTGCCGATAGGCATTTCAAATATAGGTGCTGATAGGCATTTCGGATGTAGTTTCCGATAGGCATTTCAAAAATAGGTGCCGATAGGCATTTCAGATATAGGTGCCGATAGGCATTTCAGATATAGTTGCCGATTGGCATTTTAAAAATATGTGCCGATAGGCATTTCAGATATAGAAGCCGATAAGCATTTCAAATATATGTGCCGATAAGCATTCCAGATATGGTTGCCGATAGACATTTCAAATATAGGTGCTGATAGGCATTTCAGATGTAGTTTCCGATAGGCATTTCAAAAATTGGTGCCGATAGGCATTTCAGATATAGGTGCTGATAGGCATTTCAGATATAGTTGCCGATTGGCATTTTAAAAATAGGTGCCGATACGCATTTCAGATATAGAAGCCGATAGGCATTTCAAATATAGGTGCCGATAGGCATTCCAGATATGGTTGCCGATAGGCATTTCAAATATAGGTGCTGATAGGCATTTCAGATGTAGTTTCCGATAGGCATTTCAAAAATTGGTGCTGATAGGCATTTCAGATATAGGTGCCGATAGGCATTTCAGATATAGTTGCCGATTGGCATTTTAAAAGTAGGTGCCGTTAGGCATTTCAGATATAGAAGCCGATAGGCATTTCAAATATAGGTGCCGATAGGCATTCCAGATATGGTTGCCGATAGACATTTCAAATATACGTGCTGAAAAACATTTCAGATGTAGTTTCCGATAGGCATTTCAAAAATTGGTGCCGATAGGCCCTTCAGATATAGGTGCCGATAGGCATTTCAGATATAGTTACCGATTGGCACTTTAAAAATAGGTGCCGGTAGGCATTTCAGATATAGGAGCCGATAGGTATTTAAAATATAAGTGTCGATAGGCATTTCAGATAAGGTTGCCGATAGACATTTCAAATATAGGTGCTGATAGGCATTTCAGATGTAGTTTCCGATAGGCATTTCAAAGATAGGTGCCGATAGGCATTTCAGATATAGGTGCCGATAGGCATTTCAGATATAGAAGCCGATAGGCATTTCAAATATAGGTGCCGATAGGCATTCCAGATATGGTTGCCGATAGGCATTTTAAATATAGGTGCTGATAGGCATTTCAGATGTAGTTTCCGATAGGCATTTCAAAAATAGGTGCCGATAGGCATTTCAGATATAGGTGTTGATAGGCATTTCAGATATAGTTGCCAATTGGCATTTTAAAAATAGGTGCCGATAGCCATTACAGATATAGAAGCCGATAGGCATTTCAAATATAGGTGCCGATAGGCATCACAGATATGGTTGCCGATAGGCATTTCAAATATAAGTGCTGATAGGCATTTTAGATGTAGTTTCCGATAGGCATTTCAAAAATTGATGCCGATAGGCATTTCAGATATAGGTGCCGATAGGCATTTCAGATATAGTTGCCGATTGGCATTTTAAAAACAGGTGCCGATAGGCATTTCAGATATAGAAGCCGATAGGTATTTCAAATATAGGTGTCGAAAGGCATTTCAGATATGGTTGCCGATAGGCATTTCAAATATAGGAGCAGATAGGCATTTCAGATGTAGTTTCCGAAAGGCATTTCAAATGTAGTTTCCGAAAGGCATTTCAAAAATAGGTGCCGATAGGCATTTCAGATATAGGTGCCGATAGGCATTTCAGATACAGTTGCCGATTGGCATTTTAAAAATAGGTGCCGATAGGCATTTTAGATGTAGTTTCCGATAGGTATTTCAAAAATAGTTGCCAAAAGGTATTTCAGATATAGGTGCCGGTAGGCATATCAGATATAGTTGCCGATAGGCATATAAAATATAGGTGCCGATAGGCATTTCAAATATAGGTGTCGATAGGCATTTCAGATATAAATGCCGAAAGGCATTTCAGATATAGGTGCCGATAGGCATTTCTGATGTGGTTGCCGATAGGCTTTTCAAATATAGGTGCTGATAGGCATTTCAGATGTAGTTTTCGATAGGCATTTCAAAAATAGGTGCCGATAGGCATTTCAGATATAGGTGCCGATAGGCACTTTAGATATAGTTGCCGATTGGCATTTTAAAAATAGGTGCCGATAGCCATTTCAGATATAGAAGCCGATAGGCATTTCAATTATAGGTGCCGATAGGCATTCCAGATATGGTTGCCGATAGGCATTTCAAATATAGGTGCTGATAGGCATTTCAGATGTAGTTTCCGATAGGCATTTCAAAAATAGGTGCCGATAGGCATTTCAGATATAGGTGCCGATAGGCATTTCAGATATAGTGACCGATTGGCATTTTAAAAATAGGTGCCGATAGGCATTTCAGATATAGAAGCCGATAGGCATTTCAAATATAGGTGCCGATAGGCATTCCAGATATGGTTGCCGATAGGCATTTCAAATATAGGTGCTGATAGGCATTTCAGATGTAGTTTCCGATAGGCATTTCAAAAATAGGTGCCGATAGGCATTTCAGATATAGGTGCCAATAGGCATTTTAGATATAGTGGCCGATTGGCATTTTAAAAATAGGTGCCGATAGACATTTCAGATATAGAAGCCGATAGGCATTTCAAATATAGATGCCGATAAGCATTCCAGATATGGTTGCCGATAGGCATTTCAAATATAGGTGCTGATAGGCATTTCAGATGTAGTTTCCGATAGGCATTTCAAAAATTGGTGCCGATAGGCATTTCAGATATATGTGCCGATAGGCATTTCAGATATAGTTGCCGATAGGCATTTTAAAAATAGGTGCCGATAGGCATTTCAGATATAGAAGCCGATAGGTATTTCAAATATAGGTGTCGATAGGCATTTCAGATATGGTTGCCGATAGGCATTTCAAATATAGGTGCTGATGGGCATTTTAGATGTAGTTTTCGATAGGCATTTCAAAAATAGATACCGATAGGCATTTCAGATATAGGTGCCGATAGGCATTTCAGATATAGTTGCCGATTGGCATTTTAAAAATAGGTGTCGATAGGCATTTCAGATATAGAAGCCGATAGGCATTTCAAATATAGGTGCCGATAGGCATTCCAGATATGGTTGCCGATAGGCATTTCATATATAGGTGCCGATAGGCATTCCAGATGTAGTTTCCGATAGGCATTTCAAAAATTGGTGCCGATAGGCATTTCAGATATAGGTGCCGATGGGCATTTCAGATATAGTTACCGATTGGCATTTTAAAAATAGGTGCCGATTATCATTTCAGATATAGAAGCCGATAGGTATTTTAAATATAGGTGTCGTTTGGCATTTCAGATATGGTTGCCGATAAGCATTTCAAATATAGGTGCTGATAGGCAATTTAGATGTAGTTTCCGATAGGCATTTTAAAAATAGGTGCCGATAGGCATTTCAGATATTGGTGCCGATAGGCATTTCAGATATAGTTGCCGATTGGCATTTTAAAAATAGGTGCCGATAGGCATTTTAGATATAGAAGCCGATAGGCATTTCAAATATAGGTGCCGATAGGCATTCCAGATATGGTTGCCGATAGGCTTTTCAAATATAGGTGCTGATAGGCATTTCAGATGTAGTTTCCGATAGGCATTTCAAAAATAGGTGCCGATAGGCATTTCAGATATAGGTGCCGATAGGCATTTCAGATATAGTTCCAATTGGTATTTTAAAAATTGGTGCTGATAGGCATTTCAGGTATAGAAGCCGATAGGCATTTCAAATATAGGTGCCGATAGGCATTCCAGATATGGTTGCCGATAGGCATTTCAAAAATAGGTGCTGATAGGCATTTTAGATGTAGTTTCCGATAGGCATTTTAAAAAATTGATGCCGATAGGCATTTCAGATATAGGTGCCGATAGGCATTTCAGATATAGTTGCCGATTGGCATTTTAAAAACAGGTGCCGATAGGCATTTCAGATATAGAAGCCGATAGGTATTTCAAATATAGGTGTCGATAGGCATTTCAGATATGGTTGCCGATATGCATTTCAAATATAGGAGCAGATGGGCATTTCAGATGTAGTTTCCGAAAGGCATTTCAAAAATTAGTGCCGATAGGCATTTCAGATATAGGTGCCGATAAGAATTTTAGATATAGTTGCCGATTGGCATTTTAAAAATAGGTGCCGATAGGCATTTCAGATATAGAAGCCGATAGGCATTTCAAATATAGGTGCCGATAGGCATTCCTGATATGGATGCCGATAGGCATTTCAAATATAAGTGCTGATAGGCATTTCAAATGAAGTTTCCGATAGGCATTTCAAAAATTGGTGCCGATAGGCATTTCAGATATAGGTGCCGATAGGCATTTCAGATATAGTTGCCGATTGGCATTTTAAAAATAGTGGCCGATAGGCATTTCAGATATAGAAGCCGATAGGTATTTCAAATATAGGAGTCGATAGGCATTTCAGATATGGTTGCCGATAGGAATTTCAAATATAGGTGCTGATAGGCATTTTAGATGTAGTTTCCGATAGGCATTTCAAAAATAGGTGCCGATAGGCATTTCAGATATAGGTGCCGATAGGCATTTCAGATATAGTTGCCGATTGGCATTTTAAAAATATGTGTCGATAGGCATTTCAGATATAGAAGCCGATAGGCATTTCAAATATAGGCGCCGATAGGCATTCCAGATATGGTTGCCGATAGGCATTTCAAATATAGGTGCTGATATGCATTCCAGATGTAGTTTCCGATAGGCAATTCAAAAATAGGTGCCGATAGGCATTTCAGATATAGGTGCTGATAGGCATTTCAGATATAGTTGCCAATTGGCATTTTAAAAATAGGTGCCGATAGGCATTTCAGATATAGAAGCCGATAGGTATTTCAAATATAGGTGCCGATAGGCATTCCAGATATGGTTGCCGATAGGCATTTCAAATATAGGAGCAGATAGGCATTTCAGATGTAGTTTCCGAAAGGCATTTCAAAAATAGGTGCCGATAGGCATTTCATATATATGTGCCGATAGGCATTTCAGATATAGTTGCCGATTGGCATTTTAAAAATAGGTGCCGATAGGCATTTCAGATATAGAAGCCGATAGGCATTTTAAATATAGGTGCCGATAGGCATTCCAGATATGGTTGCCGGTAGGCATTTAAAATATAAGTGCTGATAGGCATTTCAGATGTAGTTTCCGATAGGCATTTAAAAAATAGGTACCGATAGGCATTTCAGATATAGGTGCCGATAGGCATTTCAGATATAGTTGCCAATTGGCATTTTAAAAATAGGTGTCGATAGGCATTTCAGATATCGAAGCCGATAGGCATTTCAAATATATGTGCCGATAGGCATTCCAGATATGGTTGCCGGTAGGCATTTCAAATATAGGTGCTGATAGGCATTTCAGATGTAGTTTCCGATAAGCATTTCAAAAATTGGTGCCGATAGGCATTTCAGATATAGGTGCCGATAGGCATTTCAGATATAGTTGCCGATTGGCATTTTAAAAGTAGGTGCCGATAGGCATTTCAGATATAGAAGCCGATAGGTATTTCAAATATAGGTGTCGATAGGCATTTCAGATATAGGTGCCGATAGGCATATCAGATATAGTTGCCGATAGGCATTTAAAATATAGGTGCCGATAGGCATTTCAAATATAGGAGTCGATAGGCATTTCAGATATAAATGCAGAAAGGCATTTCAGATATAGGTGCCGATAGGCATTTCTGATGTGGTTGCCGATAGGCATTTCAAATATAGGTGCTGATAGGCATTTCAGATGTAGTTTTCGATAGGCATTTTAAAAATAGGTGCCGATAGGCATTTCAGATATAGGTGCCGATAGGCAATTCAGATATAGTTGCCGATTGGCATTTTAAAAATAGGTGCCGATAGGCATTTCAAATATAAAAGCCGATAGGCATTTCAAATATAGATGCCGATAAGCATTCCAGATATGGTTGCCGATAGGCATTTTAAATATAGGTGCTGATAGGCATTTCAGATGTAGTTTCCAATAGGCATTTCAAAAATTGGTGCCGATAGGCATTTCAGATATAGGTGCCGATAGGCATTTCAGATATAGTTGCCGATTGGAATTTTAAAAATAGGTGCTGATAGGCATTTCAGATATAGAAGCCGATAGGTATTTCAAATATAGGTGTCGATAGGCATTTCAGATATGGTTGCCGATAGGCATTTCAAATATAGGTGCTGATAGGCATTTCAGATGTAATTTCCGATAGGAATTTCAAAAATAAATGCCGATAGGCATTTCAGATATAGGTGCCGATAGGCATTTCAGATATAGTTGCCGATTGGCATTTTAAAAATAGGTGTCGATAGGCATTTCAGATATAGAAGCCGATAGGTATTTCAAATATAGGTGTCGATAGGCATTTCAGATATGGTTGCTGATAGGCATTTCAAATATAGGTGCTGATAGGCATTTCAGATGTAATTTCAGATAGGCATTTTAAAAAAAGGTGCCGATAGGCATTTCAGATATAGGTGCCGATAGGCATTTCAGATATAGTGGCCGATTGGCATTTTAAAAATATGTGCCGATAGGCATTTCAGATATAGAAGCCGATAGGCATTTCAAATATAGGTGCTGATAGGCATTTCAGATGTAGTTTCCGATAGGCATTTCAAAAATAGGTGCCGATAGGCATTTCAGATATAGGTGCCAATAGGCATTTCAGATATAGTTGCCGATTGGCATTTTAAAAATAGGTGCCGATAGGCATTTCAGATATAGAAGCCGATAGGCATTTCAAATATAGATGCCGATAAGCATTCCAGATATGGTTGCCGATAGGCATTTCAAATATAGGTGCTGATAGGCATTTCAGATGTAGTTTCCGATAGGCATTTCAAAAATTGGTGCCGATAGGCATTTCAGATATATGTGCCGATAGGCATTTCAGATATAGTTGCCGATAGGCATTTTAAAAATAGGTGCCGATAGGCATTTCAGATATAGAAGCCGATAGGTATTTCAAATATAGGTGTCGATAGGCATTTCAGATATGGTTGCCGATAGGCATTTCAAATATAGGTGCTGATGGGCATTTTAGATGTAGTTTTCGATAGGCATTTCAAAAATAGATACCGATAGGAATTTCAGATATAGGTGCCGATAGGCATTTCAGATATAGTTGCCGATTGGCATTTTAAAAATAGGTGTCGATAGGCATTTCAGATATAGAAGCCGATAGGCATTTCAAATATAGGTGCCGATAGGCATTCCAGATATGGTTGCCGATAGGCATTTCAAATATAGGTGCTGATAGGCATTCCAGATGTAGTTTCCGATAGGCATTTCAAAAATTGGTGCCGATAGGCATTTCAGATATAGGTGCCGATGGGCATTTCAGATATAGTTACCGATTGGCATTTTAAAAATAGGTGCCGATTATCATTTCAGATATAGAAGCCGATAGGTATTTCAAATATAGGTGTCGTTTGGCATTTCAGATATGGTTGCCGATAGGCATTTCAAATATAGGTGCTAATAGGCATTTCAGATGAAGTTTCCGATAGGCATTTTAAAAATAGGTGCCGATAGACATTTCAGATATAGGTGCCGATAGGCATTTCAGATATAGTTGCCGATTGGCATTTTAAAAATAGGTGCCGATAGGCATTTCAGATATAGAAGCCGATAGGCATTTCAAATATAGGTGCCGATAGGCATTCCAGATATGGTTGCCGATAGGCTTTTCAAATATAGGTGCTGGTAGGCATTTTAGATGTAGTTTCCGATAGGCATTTCAAAAATAGGTGCCGATAGGCATTTCAGATATAGGTGACGATAGGCATTTCAGATATAGTTGCCAATTGGCATTTTAAAAATTGGTGCTGATAGGCATTTCAGGTATAGAAGCCGATAGGCATTTCAAATATAGGTGCCGAAAGGCATTCCAGATATGGTTGCCGATAGGCATTTCAAAAATAGGTGCTGATAGGCATTTTAGATGTAGTTTCCGATAGGCATTTTAAAAAATTGATTCCGATAGGCATTTCAGATATAGGTGCCGATAGGCATTTCAGATATAGTTGCCAATTGGCATTTTAAAAACAGGTGCCGATAGGCATTTCAGATATAGAAGCCGATAGGTATTTCAAATATAGGTGTCAATAGGCATTTCAGATATGGTTGCCGATATGCATTTCAAATATAGGAGCAGATGGGCATTTCAGATGTAGTTTCCGAAAGGCATTTCAAAAATAGGTGCCGATAGGCATTTCAGATATAGGTGCCGATAAGAATTTTAGATATAGTTGCCGATTGGCAATTTAAAAATAGGTGCCGATAGGCATTTCAGATATAGGTGCCGATAGGCACTTTAGATATAGTTGCCGATTGGCATTTTAAACATAGGTGCCGATAGGCACTTCAGATATAGAAGCCGATAGGCACTTCAGATATAGAAGCCGATAGGCATTTCAATTATAGGTGCCGATAGGCATTCCAGATATGGTTGCCGATAGGCATTTCAAATATAGGTGCTGATAGGCATATCAGATGTAATTTCCGATAGGCATTTCAAAAATAGATGCCGATAGGCACTTCAGATATAGGTGCCGATAGGCATTTCAGATATAGTTGCCGATTGGCATTTTAAAAATAGGTGCCGATAGGCATTTCAGATATAGAAGCCGACAGGCATTTCAAATATAGGTGCCGATAGGCATTCCAGATATGGTTGCCGATAGGCATTTCAAATATAGGTGCTGATAGGCATTTCAGATGTAGTTTCCGATAGGCATTTCAAAAATAGGTGCCGATAGGCATTTCAGATATAAGTGTTGATAGGCATTTCAGATATAGTTGCCAATTGGCATTTTAAAAATAGGTGCCGATAGGCATTTCAGATATAGAAGCCGATAGGCATTTCAAATATAGGTGCCGATAGGCATTACAGATATGGTTGCCGATAGGCATTTCAAATATAGATGCTGATAGGCATTTTAGATGTAGTTTCCGATAGGCATTTCAAAAATTGATGCCGATAGGCATTTCAGATATAGGTGCCGATAGGCATTTCAGATATAGTTGCCGATTGGCATTTTAAAAACAGGTGCCGATAGGCATTTCAGATATAGAAGCCGATAGGTATTTCAAATATAGGTGTCGAAAGGCATTTCAGATATGGTTGCCGATAGGCATTTCAAATATAGGAGCAGATAGGTATTTCAGATGTAGTTTCCGAAAGGCATTTCAAAAATAGGTGCCGATAGGCATTTCAGATATAGGTGCCGATAGGCATTTCAGATATAGTTGCCGATTGGCATTTTAAAAATAGGTGCCGATAGGCATTTTAGATGTAGTTTCCGATAGGCATTTCAAAAATAGGTGCCAAAAGGCATTTCAGATATAGGTGCCGGTTGGCATATCAGATATAGTTGCCGATAGGCATTTAAAATATAGGTGCCGATAGGCATTTCAAATATAGGTGTCGATAGGCATTCCAGATATAAATGCCGAAAGGCATTTCAGATATAGGTGCCGATAGGCATTTCTGATGTGGTTGCCGATAGGCATTTCAAATATAGGTGCTGATAGGCATTTCAGATGTAGTTTTCGATAGGCATTTCAAAAATAGGTGCCGATAGGCATTTCAGATATAGGTGCCGATAGGCACTTTAGATATAGTTGCCGATTGGCATTTTAAACATAGGTGCCGATAGGCATTTCATATATAGAAGCCGATAGGCATTTCAATTATAGGTGCCGATAGGAATTCCAGATATGGTTGCCGATAGGCATTTCAAATATAGGTGCTGATAGGCATTTCAGTTGTAGTTTCCGATAGGCATTTCAAAAATTGGTGCCGATAGGCATTTCAGATATAGGTGCCGATAGGTATTTCAGATATAGTTGCCGATTGGCATTTTAAAAATAGGCGCCGATAGGCATTTCAGATATAGAAGCCGATAGGTATTTCAAATATAGGTGTCGATAGGCATTTCAGATATGGTTGCCGATAGGCCTTTTAAAATTGGTGCTGATAGGCATTTCAGATGTAGTTTCCGATAGGCATTTCAAAAATAGGTGCCGATGGGCATTTCAGATATAGGTGCCGATAGGCATTACAGATATAGTTGCCGATTGGCATTTTAAAAAAAGGTGCCGATAGGCATTTCAGATATAGAAGCCGATAGGAATTTCAAATATAGGTGCCGACAGGCATTCCAGATATGGTTGCCGATAGGCATTTCAAATATAGGTGCTGATAGGCATTTCAGATGTAGTTTTCGATAGGCATTCCAAAAATAGGTGCCGAAAGGCATTTCAGATATAGGTGCCGATAGGCATTTCAGATATAGTGACCGATTGGCATTTTAAAAATATGTGCCGTTAGGCATTTCAGATATAGAAGCCGATAGGCATTTCAAATATAGGTGCCGATAGGCATTCCAGTTATGGTTGCCGATAGGCATTTCAAATATAGGTGCTGATAGGCATTTCAGATGTAGTTTCCGATAGGCATTTCAAAAATAGGTGCCGATAGGCATTTCAGATATAGGTGCCAATAGGCATTTCAGATATAGTTGCCGATTGGCATTTTAAAAATAGGTGCCGATAGGCATTTCAGATATAGAAGCCGATAGGCATTTCAAATATAGGTACTGATAGGCATTTCAGATGTAGTTTCCGATAGGCATTTCAAAAATTGGTGCCGATAGGCATTTCAGATATATGTGCCGATAGGCATTTCAGATATAGTTGCCGATAGGCATTTTAAAAATAGGTGCCGATAGGCATTTCAGATATAGAAGCCGATAGGTATTTCAAATATAGGTGTCGATAGGCATTTCAGATATGGTTGCCGATAGGCATTTCAAATATAGGTGCTGATGGGCATTTTAGATGTAGTTTTCGATAGGCATTTCAAAAATAGATACCGATAGGCATTTCAGATATAGGTGCCGATAGGCATTTCAGATATAGTTGCCGATTGGCATTTTAAAAATAGGTGTCGATAGGCATTTCAGATATAGAAGCCGATAGGCATTTCAAATATAGGTGCCGATAGGCATTCCAGATATGGTTGCCGATAGGCATTTCAAATATAGGTGCTGATAGGCATTCCAGATGTAGTTTCCGATAGGCATTTCAAAAATTGGTGCCGATAGGCATTTCAGATATAGGTGCCGATGGGCATTTCAGATATAGTTACAGATTGGCATTTTAAAAATAGGTGCCGATTATCATTTCAGATATAGAAGCCGATAGGTATTTCAAATATAGGTGTCGTTTGGCATTTCAGATATGGTTGCCGATAGGCATTTCAAATATAGGTGCTGATAGGCATTTCAGATGTAGTTTCTGATAGGCATTTTAAAAATAGGTGCCGATAGGCATTTCAGATATAGGTGCCGATAGGCATTTCAGATATAGTTGCCGATTGGCATTTTAAAAATAGGTGCCGATAGGCATTTCAGATATAGAAGCCGATGGGCATTTCAAATATAGGTGCCGATAGGCATTCCAGATATGGTTGCCGATAGGCTTTTCAAATATAGGTGCTGATAGGCATTTTAGATGTAGTTTCCGATAGGCATTTTAAAAAATTGATGCCGATAGCCATTTCAGATATAGTTGCCGATTGGCATTTTAAAAACAGGTGCCGATAGGCATTTCAGATATCGAAGCCGATAGGTATTTCAAATATAGGTGTCGATAGGCATTTCAGATATGGTTGCCGATATGCATTTCGAATATAGGAACAGATGGGCATTTTAGATGTAGTTTCCGAAAGGCATTTCAAAAATTGGTGCCGATAGGCATTTCAGATATAGGTGCCGATAAGAATTTTAGATAAGTTGCCGATTGGCATTTTAAAAATAGGTGCCGATAGGCATTTCAGATATAGAAGCCGATAGGCATTTCAAATATAGGTGCCGATAGGCATTCCAGATATGGATGCCGATAGGCATTTCAAATATAAGTGCTGATAGGCATTTCAGATGTAGTTTCCGATAGGCATTTCAAAAATTGGTGCCGATAGGCATTTCAGATATAGGTGCCGATAGGTATTTCAGATAAAGTTGCCGATTGGCATTTTAAAAATAGGCGCCGATAGGCATTTCAGATATAGAAGCCGATAGGTATTTCAAATATAGGTGTCGATAGGCATTTCAGATATGGTTGCCGATAGGCCTTTTAAAATTGGTGCTGATAGGCATTTCAGATGTAGTTTCCGATAGGCATTTCAAAAATAGGTGCCGATGGGCATTTCAGATATAGGTGCCGATAGGCATTACAGATATAGTTGCCGATTGGCATTTTAAAAAAAGGTGCCGATAGGCATTTCAGATATAGAAGCCGATAGGAATTTCAAATATAGGTGCCGACAGGCATTCCAGATATGGTTGCCGATAGGCATTTCAAATATAGGTGCTGACAGGCATTTCAGATGTAGTTTCCGATAGGCATTTCAAAAATAGGTGCCGAAAGGCATTTCAGATATAGGTGCCGATAGGCATTTCAGATATAGTGACCGATTGGCATTTTAAAAATATGTGCCGTTAGGCATTTTAGATATAGAAGCCGATAGGCATTTCAAATATAGGTGCCGATAGGCATTCCAGATATTATTGCCGATAGGCATTTCAAATATAGGTGCTGATAGGGATTTCAGATGTAGTTTCCGATAGGCATTTCAAAAATAGGTGCCGATAGGCATTTCAGATATAGGTGCCAATAGGCATTTCAGATATAGTTGCCGATTGGCATTTTAAAAATAGGTGCCGATAGGCATTTCAGATATAGAAGCCGATAGGCATTTCAAATATAGATGCCGATAAGCATTCCAGATATGGTTGCCGATAGGCATTTCAAATATAGGTGCTGATAGGCATTTCAGATGTAGTTTCCGATAGGCATTTAAAAAATTGGTGCCGATAGGCATTTCAGATATATGTGCCGATAGGCATTTCAGATATAGTTGCCGATAGGCATTTTAAAAATAGGTGCCGATAGGCATTTCAGATATAGAAGCCGATAGGTATTTCAAATATAGGTGTCGATAGGCATTTCAGATATGGTTGCCGATAGGCATTTCAAATATAGGTGCTGATGGGCATTTTAGATGTAGTTTTCGATAGGCATTTAAAAAATAGATACCGATAGGCATTTCAGATATAGGTGCCGATAGGCATTTCAGATATAGTTGCCGATTGGCATTTTAAAAATAGGTGTCGATGGGCATTTCAGATATAGAACCGATAGGCATTTCAAATATAGGTGCCGATAGGCATTCCAGATATGGTTGCCGATAGGCATTTCAAATATAGGTGCTGATAGGCATTCCAGATGTAGTTTCCGATAGGCATTTCAAAAATTGGTGCCGATAGGCATTTCAGATATAGGTGCCGATGGGCATTTCAGATATAGTTACCGATTGGCATTTTGAAAATAGGTGCCGATTATCATTTCAGATATAGAAGCCGATAGGTATTTCAAATATAGGTGTCGTTTGGCATTTCAGATATGGTTGCCGATAGGCATTTCAAATATAGGTGCTGATAGGCATTTCAGATGTAGTTTCCGATAGGCATTTTAAAAATAGGTGCCGATAGGCATTTCAGATATAGGTGCCGATAGGGATTTCAGATATAGTTGCCGATTGGCATTTTAAAAATAGGTGCCGATAGGCATTTCAGATATAGAAGCCGATAGGCATTTCAAATATAGGTGCCGATAGGCATTCCAGATATGGTTGCCGATAGGCTCTTCAAATATAGGTGCTGATAGGCATTTTAGATGTAGTTTCCGATAGGCATTTTAAAAAATTGATGCCTATAGCCATTTCAGATATAGGTGCCGATAGGCATTTCAGATATAGTTGCCGATTGGCATTTTAAAAACAGGTGCCGATGGGGCATTTCAGATATCGAAGCCGATAGGTATTTCAAATATAGGTGTCGATAGGCATTTCAGATATGGTTGCCGATATGCATTTCGAATATAGGAACAGATGGGCATTTCAGATGTAGTTTCCGAAAGGCATTTCAAAAAGTGGTGCCGATAGGCATTTCAGATATAGGTGCCGATAAGAATTTTAGATATAGTTGCCGATTGGCATTTTAAAAATAGGTGCCGATAGGCATTTCAGATATAGAAGCCGATAGGCATTTCAAATATAGGTGCCGATAGGCATTCCAGACATGGATGCCGATAGGCATTTCAAATATAAGTGCTGATAGGCATTTCAGATGTAGTTTCCGATAGGCATTTCAAAAATAGGTACCGATAGGCATTTCAGATATAGGTGCCGATAGGCATTTCAGATATAGTTGCCAATTGGCATTTTAAAAATAGGTGTCGATAGGCATTTCAGATATAGAAGCCGATAGGCATTTCAAATATAGGTGCCGATAGGCATTCCAGATATGGTTGCCTATAGGCATTTCAAATATAGGTGCTGATAGGCATTTCAAATGTGGTTTCCGATAGGCATTTCAAAAATTGGTGCCGATAGGCATTTCAGATATAGGTGCCGATAGGCATTTCAGATATAGTTGCCGATTGGCATTTTAAAAATAGTGGCCGATAGGCATTTCAGATATAGAAGCCGATAGGTATTTCAAATATAGGTGTCGATAGGCATTTCGGATATGGTTGCCGATAGGCATTTCAAATATAGGAGCAGATAGGTATTTCAGATTTAGTTTCCGAAAGGCATTTCAAAAATAGGAGCCGATAGGCATTTCAGATATAGGTGCCGATAGGCATTTCAGATATAGTTGCCGATTGGCATTTTAAAAATAGGTGCCGATAGGCATTTTAGATGTAGTTTCCGATAGGCATTTCAAAAATAGGTGCCGATAGGCATTTCAGATATAAGTGCCGGTAGGCATATCAGATATAGTTGCCGATAGGCATTTAAAATATAGGTGCCGATAGGCATTTCAAATATAGGTGTCGATAGGCATTTCAGATATAGAAGCCGATAGGCATTTCAAATATAGGTGCCGATAGGCATTCCAGATATGGTTGCCGATAGGCATTTCAAATATAGGTGCTGATAGGCATTCCAGATGTAGTTTCCGATAGGCATTCCAAAATTGGTGCCGATAGGCATTTCAGATATAGGTGCCGATGGGCATTTCAGATTTAGTTACCGATTGGCATTTTAAAAATAGGTGCCGATTATCATTTCTGATATAGAAGCCGATAGGTATTTCAAATATAGGTGTCGATAGGCATTTCAGATATGGTTGCCGATAGGCATTTCAAATATAGGTGTTGATAGGCATTTCAGATGTAGTTTGCGATAGGCATTTAAAAAATAGGTGCCGATAGGCATTTCAGATATAGGTGCCGATAGGCATTTCAGATATAGTTGCCGATTGGCATTTTAAAAATAGGTGCCGATAGGCATTTCAGATATAGGAGCCGATAGGCATTTCAAATATAGGTGCCGATAGGCATTCCAGATATGGATACCGATAGGCATTTCAAATATAGGTGCTGATAGGCATTTTAGATGTAGTTTCCGATAGGCATTTCAAAAATAGGTGCCGATAGGAATTTCAGATATAGGTGCCGATAGGCATTTCAGATATATTTGCCAATTGGCATTTTAAAAATTGGTGCCGATAGGCATTTCAGCGATTGAAGCCGATAGGCATTTCAAATATAGGTGCCGATAGGCATTCCAGATATGGTTGCCGATAGGCATTTCAAAAATAGGTGCTGATAGGAATTTTAGATGTAGTTTCCGATAGGCATTTCAAAAATTGATGCCGATAGGCATTTCAGATATAGGTGCCGATAGGCATTTCAGATATAGTTGCCGATTGGCATTTTTAAAACAGGTGCCGATAGGCATTTCAAATATAGAAGCCGATAGGTATTTCAAATATAAGTGTCGATAGGCATTTCAGATATGGTTGCCGATAGGCATTTCAAATATAGGAGTTGATAGGCATTTCAGATGTAGTTTCCGAAAGGCATTTCAAAAATAGGTGCCGATAGGCATTTCAGATATAAGTGCCGATAAGCATTTCAGATATAGTTGCCGATTGGCATTTTAAAAATAGGTGCCGATAGGCATTTCAGATAAAGAAGCCGATAGGCATTTCAAATATAGGTGCCGATAGGCATTCCAGATATGGATACCGATAGGCATTTCAAATATAAGTGCTGATAGGCATTTCAGATGTAGTTTCCGATAGGCATTTCAAAAATAAGTACCGATAGGCATTTTAGATATAGGTGCCGAAAGGCATTTCAGATATAGTTGCCAATTGGCATTTTAAAAATAGGTGTCGATAGGCTTTTCAGATATAGAAGCCGATAGGCATTTCAAATATAGGTGCCGATAGGCATTCCAGATATGGTTGCCGATAGGCATTTCAAATATAGGTGCTGCTAGGCATTTCAGATGTAGTTTCCGATAGGCATTTCAAAAATTTGTGCCGATAGGCATTTCAGATATAGGTGCCGATAGGCATTTCAGATATAGTTACCGATTGGCATTTTAAAAATAGGTGCCGATAGGCATTTCAGATATAGAAGCCGATAGGTATTTCAAATATAGGTGTCGATAGGCATTTCAGATATGGATGCCGATAGGCATTTCAAATATAAGTGCTGATAGGCATTTCAGATGTAGTTTCCGATAGGCATTTCAAAAATAGGTACCGATAGGCATTTCAGATATAAGTGCCGATAGGCATTTCAGATATAGTTGCCGATTAGCATTTTAAAAATAGGGCTCGATAGGCATTTCAGATATAGAAGCCGATAGGCATTTCAAATATAGGTGCCGATAGGCATTCCAGATATGGTTGCCGATAGCATTTCAAATAAAGGTGCTGATAGGCATTTCAGATGTAGTTTCCGATAGGCATTTCAAAAATTGGTGCCGATAGGCCTTTCAGATATAGGTGCCGATAGGCATTTCAGATATAGTTATCGATTGGCATTTTAAAAATAGGTGCCGATAGGCATTTCAGATATAGAAGCCGATAGGTATTTCAAATATAGGTGTCGATAGGCATTTCAGATATGGTTGCCGATAGGAATTTCAAATATAGGTGCCGATAAGCATTCCAGATATAGTTGCCGATAGGCATTTCAAATATAGGTGCTGATAGGCATTTTAGATGTAGTTTCCGATAGACATTTCAAAAATTGATGCCGATAGGCATTTCAGATATAGGTGCCGATAGGCATTTCAGATATAGTTGCCGATTGGCATTTTAAAAACAGGTGCCGATAGGCATTTCAGATATAGAAGCCGATAGGTATTTCAAATATAGGTGTCGATAGGCATTTCAGATATAGTTGCCGATTGGCATTTTAAAAATAGGTGCCGATAGGCATTTTAGATATAGTTTCCGATAGGCATTTCAAAAATAGGTGCCGATAGGCATTTCAGATATAAGTGCCGGTAGGCATATCAGATATAGTTCCCGATAGGCATTTAAAATATAGGTGCCGATAGGCATTTCAAATATAGGTGTCGATAGGCATTTCAGATATAAATGCCGAAAGGCATTTCAGATATAGGTGCCGATAGGCATTTCAAATATAGGTGCTGATAGGCATTTCAGATGTAGTTTTCGATAGGCATTTCAAAAATAGGTGCCGATAGGCATTTCAGATATAGGTGCCGATAGGCACTTTAGATATAGTTGCCGTTGGCATTTTAAAAATAGGTGCCGATAGGCATTTCAGATATAGAAGCCGCTAGGCATTTCAAATATAGGTGCCGATAGGCATTCCAGATATGGTTGCCGATAGGCATTTCAAATATAGGTGCTGATAGGCATTTCAGATGTAGTTTCCGATAGGCAGTTCAAAAATAGGTGCCGATAGGCATTTCAGATATAGGTGCCGATAGGCATTCCAAATATGGTTGCCGATAGGCATTCCAGATGTAGTTTCCAATAGGCATTTCAAAAATTGGTGCCGATTGGCATTTCAGATATAGGTGCCGATAGGCATTTCAGATATAGTTGCCAATTGGCATTTTAAAAATTGGTGCCGATAGGCATTTCAGATATAGAAGCCGATAGGCATTTCAAATATAGGTGCCGATAGGCATTCCAGATATGTTTGATGATAGGCATTTCAAAAATAGGTGCTGATAGGCATTTTAGATGTAGTTTCCGATAGGCATTTCAAAAATTGATGCCAATAGGCGTTTCAGATATAGGTGCCGATAGGCATTTCAGATATAGTTGCCGATTGGCATTTTAAAAACAGGTGCCGATAGGCATTTCAGATATAGAAGCCGATAGGTATTTCAAATATAGGTGTCGATAGGCATTTCAGATATGGTTACCGATAGGCATTTCAAATATAGAAGCAGATGGGCTTTTCAGATGTAGTTTCCGAAAGGCATTTCAAAAATAGGTACCGATAGGCATTTCAGATATAGGTGCCGATAAGAATTTCAGATATAGTTGCCGATTGGCATTTTAAAAATAGGTGCCGATAGGCATTTCAGATATAGAAGCCGATAGGCATTTCAAATATAGGTGCTGATAGGCATTCGAGATATGGATGCGGATAGGCATTTCAAATATAAGTGCTGATAGGCATTTCAGATGTAGTTTCCGATAGGCATTTCAAAAATAGGTACCGATAGGCATTTCAGATATAGGTGCCGATGATAGGCATTTCAGATATGGTTGCCAATTGGCATTTTAAAAATAGGTGTCGATAGGCATTTCAGATATAGAAGCCGATAGGCATTTCAAATATAGGTGCCGATAGGCATTCCAGATATGGTTGCCTATAGGCATTTCAAATATAGGTGCTGATAGGCATTTCAAATGTAGTTTCCGATAGGCATTTCAAAAATTGGTGCCGATAGGCATTTCAGATATAGGTGCCGATAGGCATTTCAGATATAGCTGCCGATTGGCATTTTAAAAATAGGTGCCGATAGGCATTTCAGATATAGAAGCCGATAGGTATTTCAAATATAGGTGTCGATAGGCATTTCAGATATAGTTGCCGATAGGCATTTCAAATATAGGTGCTGATAGGCATTTCAGATGTAGTTTCCGATAGGCATTTCAAAAATAGTTGCCGATAGGCATTTCAGATATAGGTGCCGATAGGCTTTTAAGATATAGTTGCCGATTGGCATTTTAAAAATAGGTGCCGATAGACATTTTAGATGTAGTTTCCGATAGGCATTTCAAAAATAGGTGCCGATAGGCATTTTAAATATAGGTGTCGATAGGCATTTCAGATATAAATGCCGAAAGGCATTTCAGATATAGGTGCCGATAGGCATTTCTGATGTGGTTGCCGATAGGCATTTCAAATATAGGTGCTGATAGGCACTTCAGATGTAGTTTTCGTTAGGCATTTCAAAAATAGGTGCCGATAGGCATTTCAGATAAAGGTGCCGATAGGCATTACAGATATAGTTGCCGATTGGCATTTTAAAAATAGGTGCCGATAGGCATTTCAGATATAGAAGCCGATAGGCATTTCAAATATAGGTGCCGATAGGCATTCCAGATATGGTTGCCGATAGACATTTAAAATATTGGTGCTGATAGGCATTTCAGATGTAGTTTCCGATAGGCATTTCAAAAATAGGTGCCGATAGGCATTTCAGATATAGGTGCCGATAGGCATTACAGATATAGTTGCCGATTGGCATTTTAAAAATAGGTGCCGATAGGCATTTCAGATATAGAAGCCGATAGGCATTTCAAATATAGGTGCCGATAGGCATTCCAGATATGGTTGCCGATAGGCATTTCAAATATAGGTGCTGATAGACATTTCAGATGTAGTTTCCGATAGGCATTTCAAAAATAGGTGCCGATAGGCATTTCAAATATAGGTGCCGATAGGCATTTCAGATATAGTTGCCGATTTGCATTTTAAAAATAGGTGCCGATAGGCATTTCAGATATAGAAACCGATAGGCATTTCAAATATAGGTGCCGATAGGAATTCCAGATATGTTTGCCGATAGGCATTTCAAATATAGGTGCTGATAGGCATTTCAGATGTAGTTTCCGATAGGCATTTCAGATATAGGTGTCGATAGGCATTTCAGATATAGTTGCCGATTGGCATTTTAAAAATAGGTGCCGATAGGCATTTCAGATATAGAAGCCGATAGGCATTTCAAATATAGATGCCGATAAGCATTCCAGATATGGTTGCCGATAGGCATTTCAAATATAGGTGCTGATAGGCATTTCAGATGTAGTTTCCGATAGGCATTTTAAAAATAGGTGCCGATAGGCATTTCAGATATAGGTGCCGATAGGCATTTCAGATATAGTTGCCGATTGGCATTTTAAAAATAGGTGCCGATAGGCATTTCAGATATAGAAGCCGATAGGCATTTCAAATATAGGTGCCGATAGGCATTCCAGATATGGTTGCCGATAGGCTCTTCAAATATAGGTGCTGATAGGCATTTTAGATGTAGTTTCCGATAGGCATTTTAAAAAATTGATGCCGATAGCCATTTCAGATATAGGTGCCGATAGGCATTTCGGATATAGTTGCCGATTGGCATTTTAAAAACAGGTGCCGATAGGCATTTCAGATATCGAAGCCGATAGGTATTTCAAATATAGGTGTCGATAGGCATTTCAGATATGGTTGCCGATATGCATTTCGAATATAGGAACAGATGGGCATTTCAGATGTAGTTTCCGAAAGGCATTTCAAAAATTGGTGCCGATAGGCATTTCAGATATAGGTGCCGATAAGAATTTTAGATATAGTTGCCGATTGGCATTTTAAAAATAGGTGCCGATAGGCATTTCAGATATAGAAGCCGATAGGCATTTCAAATATAGGTGCCGATAGGCATTCCAGATATGGATGCCGATAGGCATTTCAAATATAAGTGCTGATAGGCATTTCAGATGTAGTTTCCGATAGGCATTTCAAAAATAGGTACCGATAGGCATTTCAGATATAGGTGCCGATAGGCATTTCAGATATAGTTGCCAATTGGCATTTTAAAAATAGGTGTCGATAGGCATTTCAGATATAGAAGCCGATAGGCATTTCAAATATGGGTGCCGATAGGCATTCCATATATGGTTGCCTATAGGCATTTCAAATATAGGTGCTGATAGGCATTTCAAATGTGGTTTCCGATAGGCATTTCAAAAATTGGTGCCGATAGGCATTTCAGATATAGGTGCCGATAGGCATTTCAGATATAGTTGCCGATTGGCATTTTAAAAATAGTGGCCGATAGGCATTTCAGATATAGAAGCCGATAGGTATTTCAAATATAGGTGTCGATAGGCATTTCGGATATGGTTGCCGATAGGCATTTCAAATATAGGTGCTGATAGGCATTTTAGATGTAGTTTCCGATTGGCATTTCAAAAATAGGTGCCGATAGGCATTTCAGATATAGGTGCCGATAGGCATTTCAGATATAGTTGCCGATTGGCATTTTAAAAATATGTGTCGATAGGCATTTCAGATATAGAAGCCGATAGGCATTTCAAATATAGGCGCCGATAGGCATTCCAGATATGGTTGCCGATAGGCATTTCAAATATAGGTGCTGATATGCATTCCAGATGTAGTTTCCGATAGGCAATTCAAAAATAGGTGCCGATAGGCATTTCAGATATAGGTGCTGATAGGCATTTCAGATATAGTTGCCAATTGGCATTTTAAAAATAGGTGCCGATAGGCATTTCAGATATAGAAGCCGATAGGTATTTCAAATATAGGTGCCGATAGGCAATCCAGATAAGGTTGCCGATAGGCATTTCAAATATAGGTGGTGATAGGCATTTTAGATGTAGTTTCCGATAGGCATTTTAAAAATTGATGCCGATAGGCATTTCAGATATAGGTGCCGATAGGCATTTCAGATATAGTTGCCGATTGGCATTTTAAAAACAGGTGCCGATAGGCATTTCAGATATAAAAGCCGATAGGTATTTCAAATATAGGTGTCGATAGGCATTTCAGATATGGTTGCCGATAGGCATTTCAAATATAGGAGCAGATAGGCATTTCAGATGCAGTTTCCGAAAGGCATTTCAAAAATAGGTGCCGATAGGCATTTCAGATATAGGTGCCGATAGGCATTTCAGATATAGTTGCCGATTGGCATTTTAAAAATAGGTGCCGATAGGCATTTCAGATATAGAAGCCGATAGGCATTTCAAATATAGGTGCCGATAGGCATTTCAGATATGGTTGCCGGTAGGCATTTAAAATATAAGTGCTGATAGGCATTTCAGATGTAGTTTCCGATAGGCATTTAAAAAATAGGTACCGATAGGCATTTCAGATATAGGTGCCGATAGGCATGTCAGATATAGTTGCCAATTGGCATTTTAAAAATAGGTGTCGATAGGCATTTCAGATATAGAAGCCGATAGGCATTTCAAATATAGGTGCCGATTGGCATTCCAGATATGGTTGCCGGTAGGCATTTCAAATATAGGTGCTGATAGGCATTTCAGATGTAGTTTCCGATAGGCATTTCAAAAATTGGTGCCGATAGGCATTTCAGATATAGGTGCCGATAGGCATTTCAGATATAGTTGCCGATTGGCATTTTAAAAGTAGGTGCCGATAGGCATTTCAGATATAGAAGCCGATAGGTATTTCAAATATAGGTGTCGATAGGCATTTCAGATATAGGTGCCGATAGGCATATCAGATATAGTTGCCGATAGGCATTTAAAATATAGGTGCCGATAGGCATTTCAAATATAGGAGTCGATAGGCATTTCAGATATAAATGCAGAAAGGCATTTCAGATATAGGTGCCGATAGGCATTTCTGATGTGGTTGCCGATAGGCATTTCAAATATAGGTGCTGATAGGCATTTCAGATGTATTTTTCGATAGGCATTTTAAAAATAGGTGCCGATAGGCATTTCAGATATAGGTGCCGATAGGCACTTCAGATATAGTTGCCGATTGGCATTTTAAAAATAGGTGCCGATAGGCATTTCAGATATAAAAGCCGATAGGCATTTCAAATATAGATGCCGATAAGCATTCCAGATATGGTTGCCGATAGGCATTTTAAATATAGGTGCTGATAGGCATTTCAGATGTAGTTTCCAATAGGCATTTCAAAAATTGGTGCCGATAGGCATTTCAGATATAGGTGCCGATAGGCATTTCAGATATAGTTGCCGATTGGAATTTTAAAAATAGGTGCCGATAGGCATTTCAGATATAGAAGCCGATAGGTATTTCAAATATAGGTGCCGATAGGCATTCCAGATATGGTTGCCGATAGGCATTTCAAATATAGGTGCTGATAGGCATTTCAGATGTAGTTTCCGATAAGCATTTCAAAAATAGGTGCCGGTAGGCATTTCAGATTTAGGTGCCGATAGGCATTTCAGATATAGTTGCCAATTGGCATTTTAAAAATAGGTGCCGATAGGCATTTCAGATATAGAAGCCGATAGGCATTTAAATATAGGTGCCGATAGGCATTCCAGATATGGTTGCCGATAGGCATTTCAAATATAGGTGCTGATAGGCATTTTAGATGTAGTTTCCGAAAGGCATTTCAAAAATTAATGCCGATAGGCATTTCAGATATAGGTGCCGATAGGCATTTCAGATATAGTTGCCGATTGGCATTTTAAAAATAGGTGCCGATAGGCATTTCAGATATAGAAGCCGATAGGCATTTCAAATATAGGTGCCGATAGGCATTCCAGATATGGTTGCCGATAGGCATTTCAAATATAGGTGCTGATAGGCATTTCAGATGTAGTTTCCGATAGGCATTTCAAAAATAGGTGCCGGTAGGCATTTCAGATATAGGTGCCGATAGGCATTTCAGATATAGTTGCCAATTGGCATTTTAAAAATAGGTGCCGATAGGCAATTCAGATATAGAAGCCGATAGGCATTTAAATATAGGTGCCGATAGGCATCCCAGATATGGTTGCCGATAGGCATTTCAAATATAGGTGCTGATAGGCATTTTAGATGTAGTTTCCGAAAGGCATTTCAAAAATTAATGCCGATAGGCATTTCAGATATAGGTGCCGATAGGCATTTCCGATATAGTTGCCGATTGGCATTTTAAAAATAGGTGCCGATAGGCATTTTAGATGTAGTTTCCGATAGGCATTTCAAAAATAGGTGCCGATAGGCATTTCAGATATAGGTGCCGGTAAGCATATCAGATATAGTTGCCGGTAGGCATTTAAAATATAGGTGCCGATAGGCATTTCAAATATAGGTGTCGATAGGCATTTCAGATATAATTGCCGAAAGGCATTTCAGATATAGGTGCCGATAGGCATTTCTGATGTGGTTGCCGATAGGCATTTCAAATATAGGTGCTGATAGGCATTTCAGATGTAGTTTTCGATAGGCATTTCAAAAATAGGTGCCGATAGGCATTTCAGATATAGGTGCCGATAGGCACTTTAGATATAGTTGCCGATTAGCATTTTAAAAATAGGTGCCGATAGGCATTTCAGATATAGAAGCCGATAGGCATTTCAAATATAGGTGCCGATAGCTATTTCAGATATGGTTGCCGATAGGCATTTCAAATATAGGTGCTGATAGGCATTTCAGATGTAGTTTCCGATAGGCATTTCAAAAATTGGTGCCGATAGGCATTTCAGATATAGGTGTCGATAGGCATTTCAGATATAGTTGCCGATTGGCATTTTAAAAATAAGTGCCGATAGGCATTTCAGATGTAGTTTTCGATAGGCATTTCAAAAATAGGTGCCGATAGGCATTTCAGATATAGGTGCCGATAGGCACTTTAGATATAGTTGCCGATTAGCATTTTAAAAATAGGTGCCGATAGGCATTTCAGATGTAGTTTCCGATAGGCATTTCAAAAATTGGTGCCGATAGGCATTTCAGATATAGGTGCCGATAGGCATTTCAGATATAGTTGCCGATTGGCATTTTAAAAATAGGTGCCGATAGGCATTTCAGATATAGAAGCCGATAGGTATTTCAAATATAGGTGTCGATAGGCATTTCAGATATGGTTGCCGATAGGCATTTCAAATATTAGTGCTGATAGGCATCTCAGATGTAGTTTCCGATAGGCATTTCAAAAATAGGTGCCGATAGGCATTCCAGATATGGTTGCCGATTGCCATTTCAAATATAGGTGCTGATAGGCATTTCAGATGTAGTTTCCGATAGGCATTTCAAAAATAGGTGCCGATAGGCATTTCAGATATAGGTGCGGATAGGCATTTCAGATATAGTTGCCGATTGGCATTTTAAAAATAGGTGCCGATAGGCATTTCAGATATAGAAGCCGATAGGCATTTCAAATATAGATGCCGATAAGCATTCCAGATATGGTTGCCGATAGGCATTTCAAATATAGGTGCTGATAGGCATTTCAGATGTAGTTTCCGATAGGCATTTCAAAAATTGGTGCCAATAGGCATTTCAAATATAAGTGCCGATAGGCATTTCAGATATAGTTGCCAACAGGTATTTCAAATATAGGTGTCGATAGGCATTTCAGATATGGTTGCCGATAGGCATTTCAAATATATGTGCTGATAGGCATTTCAGATGTAGTTTCCGATAGGCATTTCAAAAATAGATGCCGACAGGCATTTTTGATATAGGTGCCGATAGGCATTTCAGATATAGTTGCCGATTGGCATTTTAAAAATAGGTATCGATAGGCATTTCAGATATAGAAGCCGATAGGCATTTCAAATATAGGTGCCGATAAGCATTCCAGATATGGTTGCCGATAGGCATTTCAAATATAGGTGCTGATAGGCATTCCAGATGTAGTTTCCGATAGGCATTTCAGATATAGGTGCCGATGGGCATTTCAGATTTAGTTACCGATTGGCATTTTAAAAATAGGTGCCGATTATCATTTCAGATATAGAAGCCGATAGGTATTTCAAATATAGGTGTCGATAGGCATTTCAGATATGGTTGCCGATAGGCATTTCAAATATAGGTGTTGATAGGCATTTCAAATGTAGTTTCCGATAGGCATTTTAAAAATAGGTGCCGATAGGCATTTCAGATATAGGTGCCGATAGGCATTTCAGATATAGTTGCCGATTAGCATTTTAAAAATAGGTGCCGATAGGCATTTCAGATATAGAAGCCGATAAGCATTTCAAATATAGGTGCCGAAAGGCATTCCAGATATAATTACCGATAGGCATTTCAAATATAGGTGCTGATAGGCATTTTAGATGTAGTTTCCGATAGGCATTTCAAAAATAGGTGCCGATAGGAATTTCAGATATAGGTGCCGATAGGCATTTCAGATATAGTTGCCAATTGGCATTTTAAAAATTGGTGCCGATAGGCATTTCAGCGATAGAAGCCGATAGGCATTTCAAATATAGGTGCCGATAGGCATTCCAGATATGGTTGCCGATAGGCATTTCAAAAATAGGTGCTGATAGGAATTTTAGATGTAGTTTCCGATAGGCATTTCAAAAATTGATGCCGATAGGCATTTCAGATATAGGTGCCGATAGGCATTTCAGATATAGTTGCCGATTGGCATTTTAAAAACAGGTGCCGATAGGCATTTCAAATATAGAAGCCGATAGGTATTTCAAATATAAGTGTCGATAGGCATTTCAGATATGGTTGCCGATAGGCATTTCAAATATAGGAGCAGATAGGCATTTCAGATGTAGTTTCCGAAAGGCATTTCAAAAATAGGTGCCGATAGGCATTTCAGATATAAGTGCCGATAAGCATTTCAGATATAGTTGCCGATTGGCATTTTAAAAATAGGTGCCGATAGGCATTTCAGATAAAGAAACCGATAGGCATTTCAAATATAGGTGCCGATAGGCATTCCAGATATGGATACCGATAGGCATTTCAAATATAAGTGCTGATAGGCATTTCAGATGTAGTTTCCGATAGGCATTTCAAAAATAGGTACCGATAGGCATTTCAGATATAGGTGCCGATAGGCATTTCAGATATAGTTGCCAATTGGCATTTTAAAAATAGGTGTCGATAGGCTTTTCAGATCTAGAAGCCGATAGGCATTTCAAATATAGGTGCCGATAGGCATTCCAGATATGGTTGCCGATAGGCATTTCAAATATAGGTGCTGCTAGGCATTTCAGATGTAGTTTCCGATAGGCATTTCAAAAATTTGTGCCGATAGGCATTTCAGATATAGGTGCCGATAGTCATTTCAGATATAGTTACCGATTGGCATTTTAAAAATAGGTGCCGATAGGCATTTCAGATATAGAAGCCGATAGGTATTTCAAATATAGGTGTCGATAGGCATTTCAGATATGGATGCCGATAGGCATTTCAAATATAAGTGCTGATAGGCATTTCAGATGTAGTTTCCGATAGGCATTTCAAAAATAGGTACCGATAGGCATTTCAGATATAGGTGCCGATAGGCATTTCAGATATAGTTGCCGATTAGCATTTTAAAAATAGGTGTCGATAGGCATTTCAGATATAGAAGCCGATAGGCATTTCAAATATAGGTGCCGATAGGCATTCCAGATATGGTTGCCGATAGCATTTCAAATAAAGGTGCTGATAGGCATTTCAGATGTAGTTTCCGATAGGCATTTCAAAAATTGGTGCCGATAGGCCTTTCAGATATAGGTGCCGATAGGCATTTCAGATATAGTTTTCGATTGGCATTTTAAAAATAGGCGCCGATAGGCATTTCAGATATAGAAGCCGATAGGTATTTCAAATATAGGTGTCGATAGGCATTTCAGATATGGTTGCCGATAGGCATTTCAAATATAGGTGCTGATAGGCATTTCAGATGTAGTTTCCGATACGCATTTCAAAAATAGGTGCCGATAGGCATTTCAGATATAGGTGCCGATAGGCATTTCAGATATAGTTGCCGATTGGCATTTTAAAAATAGGTGCCGATAGGCATTTCAGATATAGAAGTCGATAGGCATTTCAAATATAGGCGCCGATAGGCATTCCAGATATGGTTGCCGATAGGCATTTCAAATATAGGTGCTGATATGCATTCCAGATGTAGTTTCCAATAGGCAATTCAAAAATAGGTGCCGATAAGCATTCCAGATATAGTTGCCGATAGGCATTTCAAATATAGGTGCTGATAGGCATTTTAGATGTAGTTTCCGAAAGGCATTTTAAAAATTAATGCCGATAGGCATTTCAGATATAGGTGCCGATAGGCATTTCCGATATAGTTGCCGATTGGCATTTTAAAAATAGGTGCCGATAGGCATTTTAGATGTAGTTTCCGATAGGCATTTCAAAAATAGGTGCCGATAGGCATTTCAGATATAGGTGCCGGTAAGCATATCAGATATAGTTGCCGGTAGGCAATTAAAATATAGGTGCCGATAGGCATTTCAAATATAGGTGTCGATAGGCATTTCAGATATAATTGCCGAAAGGCATTTCAGATATAGGTGCCGATAGGCATTTCTGATGTGGTTGCCGATAGGCATTTCAAATATAAGTGCTGATAGGCATTTCAGATGTAGTTTTCGATAGGCATTTCAAAAATAGGTGCCGATAGGCATTTCAGATATAGGTGCCGATAGGCACTTTAGATATAGTTGCCGATTAGCATTTTAAAAATATGTGCCGATAGGCATTTCAGATATAGAAGCCGATAGGCATTTCAAATATAGGTGCCGATAGGTATTCCAGATATGGTTGCCGATAGGCATTTCAAATATAGGTGCTGATAGGCATTTCAGTTGTAGTTTCCGATAGGCATTTCAAAAATTGGTGCCGATAGGCATTTCAGATATAGGTGCCGATAGGCATTTCAGATATAGTTGCCGATTGGCATTTTAAAAATAGGTGCCGATAGGCATTTCAGATATAGAAGCCGATAGGTATTTCAAATATAGGTGTCGATAGGCATTTCAGATATGGTTGCCGATAGGCATTTCAAATATTAGTGCTGATAGGCATTTCAGATGTAGTTTCCGATAGGCATTTCAAAAATAGGTGCCGATAGGCATTCCAGATATGGTTGCCGATAGGCATTTCAAATATAGGTGCTGATAGGCATTTCAGATGTAGTTTCCGATAGGCATTTCAAAAATAGGTGCCGATAGGCATTGCAGATATAGGTGCCGATAGGCTTTTCAGATATAGTTGCCGATTGGCATTTTAAAAATAGGTGCCGATAGGCATTTCAGATATAGAAGCCGATAGGTATATCAAATATAGGTGTCGTTAGGCATTTCAGATATGGTTGCCGATAGGCATTTCAAATATAGGTGCTGATAGGCATTTCAGATGTAGTTTCCGATAGGCATTTTAAAAATATGTGCCGATAGGCATTTCAGATATAGGTGCCGATAGGCATTTCAGATATAGTTGCCGATTGGCATTTTAAAAATAGGTGCCGATAGGCATTTCAGATATAGAAGCCGATAGGCATTTCAAATATAGGTGCCGATAAGCATTCCAGATATAGTTGCCGATAGGCATTTCAAATATAGGTGCTGATAGGCATTTTAGATGTAGTTTCCGATAGACATTTCAAAAATTGATGCCGATAGGCATTTCAGATATAGGTGCCGATAGGCATTTCAGATATAGTTGCCGATTGGCATTTTAAAAACAGGTGCCGATAGGCATTTCAGATATAGAAGCCGATAGGTATTTCAAATATAGGTGTCGATAGGCATTTCAGATATGGTTGCCGATAGGCATTTCAAATATAGGAGCAGATAGGCATTTCAGATTTAGTTTCCGAAAGGCAATTCAAAAATAGGTGCCGATAGGCATTTCAGATATAGGTGCCGATAGGCATTTCAGATATAGTTGCCGATTGGCATTTTAAAAATAGGTGCCGATAGGCATTTCAGATATAAGTGCCGGTAGGCATATCAGATATAGTTGCCGATAGGCATTTAAAATATAGGTGCCGATAGGCATTTCAAATATAGGTGTCGATAGGCATTTCAGATATAAATGCCGAAAGGCATTTCAGATATAGGTGCCGATAGGCATTTCAAATATAGGTGCTGATAGGCATTTCAGATGTAGTTTTCGATAGGCATTTCAAAAATAGGTGCCGATAGGCATTTCAGATATAGGTGCCGATAGGCACTTTAGATATAGTTGCCGATTGGTATTTTAAAAATAGGTGCCGATAGGCATTTCAGATATAGAAGCCGATAGGCATTTCAAATATAGGTGCCGATAGGCATTCCAGATATGGTTGCCGATAGGCATTTCAAATATAGGTGCTGATAGGCATTTCAGATGTAGTTTCCGATAGGCAGTTCAAAAATAGGTGCCGATAGGCATTTCAGATATAGGTGCCGATAGGCATTCCAGATATGGTTGCCGATAGGCATTTCAAATATAGGTGCTGATAGGCATTCCAGATGTAGTTTCCAATAGGCATTTCAAAAATTGGTGCCGATAGGCATTTCAGATATAGGTGCCGATGGGCATTTCAGATATAGTTACCGATTGGCATTTTAAAAATAGGTGCCGATTATCATTTCAGATATAGAAGCCGATAGGTATTTCAAATATAGGTGTCGTTAGGCATTTCAGATATGGTTGCCGATAGGCATTTCAAATATAGGTGCTGATAGGCATTTCAGATGTAGTTTCCGATAGGCATTTTAAAAATAAGTGCCGATAGGCATTTCAGATATAGTTGCCGATAGGCATTTCAAATATAGGTGCCGATAGGCATTGCAGATATAGGTGCCGATAGGCATTTCAGATATAGGTGCCGATAGGCATTTCAGATATAGTTGCCAATTGGCATTTTAAAAATTGGTGCCGATAGGCATTTCAGATATAGAAGCCGATAGGCATTTCAAATATAGGTGCCGATAGGCATTCCAGATATGGTTGCCGATAGGCATTTCAAAAATAGGTGCTGATAGGCATTTTAGTTGTAGTTTCCGATAGGCATTTCAAAAATTGATGCCGATAGGCGTTTCAGATATAGGTGCCGATAGGCATTTCAGATATAGTTGCCGATTGGCATTTTAAAAACAGGTGCCGATAGGCATTTCAGATATAGAAGCCGATAGGTATTTCAAATATAGGTGTAGATAGGCATTTCAGATATGGTTGCCGATAGGCATTTCAAATATAGGAGCAGATGGGCTTTTCAGATGTAGTTTTCGAAAGGCATTTCAAAAATAGGTGCCGATAGGCATTTCAGATATAGGTGCCGATAAGAATTTCAGATATAGTTGCCGATTGGCATTTTAAAAATAGGTGCCGATAGGCATTTCAGATATTGAAGCCGATAGGCATTTCAAATATAGGTGCTGATAGGCATTCGAGATATGGATGCGGATAGGCATTTCAAATATAAGTGCTGATAGGCATTTCAGATGTAGTTTCCGATAGGCATTTCAAAAATAGGTACCGATAGGCATTTCAGATATAGGTGCCGATGATAGGCATTTCAGATATAGTTGCCAATTGGCATTTTAAAAATAGGAGTCGATAGGCATTTCAGATATAGAAGCCGATAGGCATTTCAAATATAGGTGCCGATAGGCATTCCAGATATGGTTGCCTATAGGCATTTCAAATATAGGTGCTGATAGGCATTTCAAATGTAGTTTCCGATAGGCATTTCAAAAATTGGTGCCGATAGGCATTTCAGATATAGGTGCTGATAGGCATTTCAGATATAGCTGCCAATTGGCATTTTAAAAATAGGTGCCGATAGGCATTTCAGATATAGAAGCCGATAGGTATTTCAAATTTAGGTGTCGATAGGCATTTCAGATATAGTTGCCGATAGGCATTTCAAATATAGTTGCCGATAGGCATTTCAGATATAGGTGCCGATAGGCATTTAAGATATAGTTGCCGATTGGCATTTAAAAATAGGTGCCGATAGACATTTTAGATGTAGTTTCCGATAGGCATTTCAAAAATAGGTGCCAATAGGCATTTTAAATATAGGTGTCGATAGGCATTTCAGATATAAATGCCGAAAGGCATTTCAGATATATGTGCCGATAGGCATTTCTGATGTGGTTGCCGATAGGCATTTCAAATATAGGTGCTGATAGGCACTTCAGATGTAGTTTTCGATAGGCATTTCAAAAATAGGTGCCGATAGGCATTTCAGATATAGAAGCCGATAGGTATTTCAAATATAGGTGTCGATAGGCATTCCAGATATGGTTGCCGATAGACATTTAAAATATTGGTGCTGATAGGCATTTCAGATGTAGTTTCCGATAGGCATTTCAAAAATAGGTGCCGATAGGCATTTCAGATATAGGTGCCGATAGGCATTACAGATATAGTTGCCGATTGGCATTTTAAAAATAGGTGCCGATAGGCATTTCAGATATAGAAGCCGATAGGCATTTCAAATATAGGTGCCGATAGGCATTCCAGATATGGTTGCTGATAGGCATTTCAAATATAGGTGCTGATAGACATTTCAGATGTAGTTTCCGATAGGCATTTCAAAAATAGGTGCCGATAGGCATTTCAGATATAGGTGCCGATAGGCATTTCAGATATAGTTGCCGATTGGCATTTTAAAAATAGGTGCCGATAGGCATTTCAGATATAGAAGCCGATAGGCATTTCAAATATAGGTGCCGATAGGAATTCCAGATATGTTTGCCGATAGGCATTTCAAATATAGGTGCTGATAGGCATTTCAGATGTAGTTTCCGATAGGCATTTAAAAAATAGGTGCCGATAGGCATTTCAGATATAGGTGCCGATAGGCATTTCAGATATAGTTGCCGATTGGCATTTTAAAAATAGGTGCCGATAGGCATTTCAGATATAGAAGCCGATAGGCATTTCAAATATAGGTGCCGATAAGCATTCCAGATATGGTTGCCGATAGGCATTTCAAATATAGGTGCTGATAGGCATTTCAGATGTAGTTTCCGATAGGCATTTCAAAAATTGGTGCCGATAGGCATTTCAGATATAGGTGCCGATAGGCATTTCAGATATAGTTGCCGATTGGCATTTTAAAAGTAGGTGCCGATAGGCATTTCAGATATAGAAGCCGATAGGTATTTCTATAATAGGTGTCGATAGGCATTTCAGATATGGTTGCCAATAGGCATTTCAAATATAGGTGCTGATAGGCATTTCAGATGTAGTTTCCGATAGGCATTTCAATAATAGGTGCTGATAGGTATTTCAGATATAGGTGCCGATAGGCATTTCAGATATAGTTGCCGATTGGCATTTTAAAAATAGGTGCCGATTGGCATTTTAGATGTAGTTTCCGATAGGCATTTCAAAAATAGGTGCCGATAGGCATTTCAGATATAGGTGCCGATAGGCATATCAGATATAGTTGCCGATAGGCATTTAAAATATAGGTGCCGATAGGCATTTCAGATATAGAAGCCGATAGGCATTTCAAATATAGGTGCCGATAGGTATTCAAGATATGGTTGCCGATTGGCATTTCAAATATAGCTGCTGATAGGCATTTCAGATGTAGTTTCCGATAGGCATTTCAAAAATTGGTGCCGATAGGCATTTCAGATATAGGTGCCGATAGGCATTTCAGATATAGTTGCCGATTGGCATTTTAAAAATAGGTGCCGATAGGCATTTCAGATATAGAAACCGATAGGTATTTCAAATATAGGTGTCGATAGGCATTTCAGATATGGTTGCCGATAGGCATTTCAAATATTAGTGCTGATAGGCATTTCAGATGTAGTTTCTGTTTTATTTTATAATAATAATTTTATGTTCTCAGTATTTAATTAATTTTATTTAAACAAAAATCCACTTTGTGGTAACAAGTTAGGTATTTATACAAAATCGTTACAAAACATAACTAAAAATATCTCTTATTATATAAAGTTATCAAAGTAAATTAATCCATTATATAATGCAGTCAAACTATCATTTATATACAAAAATGCTAATATACAACATCTCCCTCCTAAATATATACAAAAATAATTCCTTATAATAGGTTACAAAATAATTGATACAATAACATACTTTTATTCTTCTCTTCTCTTCTTTTTTATAACTCTGGGTATCTTGTTGGAGGGCTAATGATTCTTCCGTATTTTGTTTTAGTTTGCTCCGCTTGATTTGTAGTGTTTTCTTCATTTGAATTTCCATTTTCGACTGTTGAATCGGAAATTGATTTACGTAAATGGTAGCTATTTCTTCGTAATATTTGTCGATTTGAAGTTAGAATTAAATATGATCGAGGAGATTTTAAGTTTTTGATTATTTTAGCCTTACACCATTTTTTGTTGTATCTGTACAAAACATGTTGATGTTCATAAAATTTTTCTCGTGTATGTGCATTTCGGTCATAATAATTTTTTATCTTTTTATTTCTGTTAATAAGTAGTTCTTTTACTCCGGTTGGAGTCCTCGGCAGTAATAGATTTTCTTTTACAGGTAATCTGGTTCTTAAAAGTCGTCCCATTAAAATTTGGGCTGGTGATACTTTCAACCCGGCAATTGGTGTATTCCTGTATTCTAATAATGCTATATAGTGGTCCTTATTTTCTTCATGACATTTTTTTAAAATTTGTTTTGCTATGTGTACGCCTTTTTCAGCTCTGCCATTAGATTTCGGGTAGGTCGGACTGCTTGTAGTTATTCGAAAATTCCATTCTTCAGAAAATTTCTTCATTTCGTAGGATCCAAATGGCATGTTATCTGCGACCATTTCGTTAGGTATACCATGATTACTGAATGTTAGTTTTAAATTTTTTATAATTTCATTAGACGTTTTGTTTTTTAACGGGCAAATGTCGATCCATTTCGAAAAATAATCGCTGATGATAAGAAAGTTTTTGTTCGCAAATTCCGCAATGTCACAAGCAATTTTTTGAAACGGCCTATCTGGAACTTTATGCTGCCATAATGGTTCTTTGATATTGTTCCTGATGTATTTTTCGCAAATTTTGCATTTTGTTACTGTTTCTTCGATTTCCGCGTTAATTGATGGCCAGTAAACAATCATTTTTGCCCTGTCCTTTGTTTTTTGTATTCCCATGTGTCCTTCATGAAGTGATTGTAGCATCGAGGTTCTTAATTTTGTGGGTACTATAATTCTGTTTTCAAAAAATATTAATCCGTTCTCTATAAAAATTTTATTTCTCATATTCCAATAAACTTTGAGATTTTCTTTTACTTTGGTTTTAGATTTTGGCCATCCATTTATACATGTTTTTCGCAATTCTTTCAGTGTTTCGTCCATTTCCGTTTCTTTTTTAAAAATCTTCATTTTTTCTTCGCTAATATTTATAGAATGTACAATTTCATTCAAATGCTCTTCATCTTTGAAGTCTTCCTCGCGCATTTCTTGAGATCGCGATAGTGTGTCTGCTATATGCATATTTTTACCTGGTGTGTACAATAAAGTTATTTTATATTTTATTAATTTCAGTCGCATTCTTAATAATCTTGATGAATTTATGCTCGCTAAGTCTTTTTTAAATAATGAAACTAATGGTTGATGATCGGTCTGAATTTTAATTTTTCTGCCATATATGTAGTTATGAAATTTTCGACATGCGTAGCATATTGCAAGCAGTTCTTTTTCGCACTGAGCATAACGTTTTTCACATTCTGTTAAACTGCGTGATGCATAACATATTGGTTTTCCATTTTGCATGAGGCATGAGCCTAGACCATCTTTTGAAGCGTCTGTCTGTATATTAATGTCTTCTCTCTCATTGAATATTCCTAAAGTTGGTGTTTTACATAATGTGTCCTTAATTTCTTGTAAAGTTGTCTCATGTTGTGGTAGCCATGTCCATATTATATTATTTTTTAATAATTCGCGTAAAGGAGCCGTTTTGTTTGCCATATTAGGAAAAAAATGTCTTAAATAATTTATCATTCCTAAGATCCGTTGTAATTCTTTTTTATTTTCTGGTGATTTTATATTTTCTATCGCACGTATCCTTTCTGGATCAGGACGCATTCCGTTTTCTGTGAATATGTGTCCTAAGTATTTGACCATATTTGATTTCAATTGTAATTTTTCGCGATTAAATTTTATATTTAATTGCTTAGCTCTTTCCACTATTTTCTTCAATATTTCATCATGTTCCTCTTGAGTTTTCGTTGCTATTAAAATGTCATCTATATATATACTTGTTCCTGGTATATCTCCGAAATTTTCTTCGTTCAATTTTTGAAACATTTGCGCTGCTATGTTGAGTCCATAGGGTAGTCTTTTAAATCTATAGACTCCATAATTTGAATTAAAAGAACATAATTTACTTGAGGGCTCGTCTAATTCAATGTGCCAGAATCCTTCTTTTAAATCAAATACAGAATAATATTTCATATCTTTCAATTGACATGAAATTTCTTCCAATGTTGGTAGTGGATGATGCTCTTGCATAAGACTATTATTCAATTCCTTTGGATCTAGACAAATTCGTAGTTTTCCATTTGGTTTTTCAATTATTACTAGATTATTTATCCATTCGGTCGGTTCATTTACTTTTGTTAAAATGTCTTTTCTTTCTAAATCTTTCAGAGTTTCTTTTAATTTATCTTTAATTTTATTAGGTATGCGGCGAAGGCCCTTCACAACTGGTTGAGCATTTTCTTTTAGAAACAGCTTACAAGTGCCCGGAAATTTTCCTATTCCATTGAAGACTTCAGTGTTTTCTTTTATAAACTTTTCTTTTTCGTTATCGATAGCGTGTACTTTTCTGATAAAGTTCAATAATTCAGACGTCCGTAGTCCCAAAATTGGTTTAGTGTCTTTGTCAATTATGAAGAATTCTTGCAAAATACATTCTTCATTAGCTTCACACAATAGATTTATAGTAGTACCAAGTGTTTGAATTTTGAAACCTCCATATGCCTCTAAATTTGTTTTGCTTTCTTGAATTTTCAAATTTTTATAATTTTTAAGATTTTTTATGTCTTGTAAAGGAAGAATGTTTACCGCTGAACCCGAATCTATTTTAAATTCAATCGGAATTTGTTCAATTAAGACTTTTTCTAGCCATACTTTTGATTTTTCTTTGTGTATTGCACCTATTTCTTTTATTTCGCTGACTTCCCAATCTTCGCTGTCGTTGTCGGATACATTTGATATATTGTCCACCTTTTTTGGATTGCTTTTGCATTTATTAGCAAAATGGTTCATTTTCTCGCATTTTTTACATGTTTTATTATATGCTGGACAATTCCTTCTTGCATGAGTCCGTCCACATATACTGCAGTTGGTAATCATTTTTTCATTATAGTTTCTGGGATCTGTTCTGTCTCTTTGATTTTTGTTAGTATTTCTATCTTCATTATTATTTTTCTGTTTTCTTATTGCATCAATTTCTATTCTTTCTTGAAGTTCTTTAGCTTGAGCTCTTGTTATTTCTGTTGATCTGCATATTTTTACGGCTTTCTCGTAAGTTAAATTTTCTATTTCAATCAATTTTTCTTGAAGGTTTGGGCCTCTTATATTGAAAACAATTTGATCTCTTAGAATTTTTTCTTCTTGACTTCCATATTCACAATGTTTTATTTGTTTTTGGATATCTTTTAAGAAACTATCAAAAGGTTCCCCTTCTTTCTGTTGTCTCTTCATTAAAATAAATCTTTCATACACGATGTTTTTCTTTGGGTTGCAATATTCTTCAAATTTCTTGATTATGACATCTATTTTCATTCTGTCTTCTTCCAAATTGAAATTGTTGTAGATGTCGATTGCATCATCGCCGACGATATTTAAAAATATGTTGGCTTGAGTTTCTGACGGTAATTTATTATATTGTGATGCTCTGCTGTAAATTTCATATCGCTGTTTAAATCTTCTCCAATTTTCTGCGAGATTCCCATTCAAACTTAATGGATCAGGTATTTTTAAATTATTGATTGTTTCCATTTTGCTTCTTTCCTTATTTTTAATTAATTTTATTTTTAATTAATTGAGTCCTACTGACTGCGCCATGTTTTATTTTATAATAATAATTTTATGTTCTCAGTATTTAATTAATTTTATTTAAACAAAAATCCACTTTGTGGCAACAAGTTAGGTATTTATACAAAATCGTTACAAAACATAACTAAAAATATCTCTTATTATATAAAGTTATCAAAGTAAATTAATCCAATATATAATGCAGTCAAACTATCATTTATATACAAAAATGCTAATATACAACAGTTTCCGATAGGCATTTCAAAAATAGGTGCCGATAGGCATTCCAGATATGGTTGCCGATAGGCATTTCAAATATAGGTGCTGATAGGCATTTCAGATGTAGTTTCCGATAGGCATTTCAAAAATAGGTGCCGATAGGCATTCCAGATATAGGTGCCGATAGGCATTTCAGATATAGTTGCCGATTGGCATTTTAAAAATAGGTGCCGATAGGCATTTCAGATATAGAAGCCGATAGGCATTTCAAATATAGATGCCGATAAGCATTTCAGATATGGTTGCCGATAGGCATTTCAAATATAGGTGCTGATAGGCATTTCAGATGTAGTTTCCGATAGGCATTTCAAAAATTGGTGCCGATAGGCATTTCAGATATAAGTGCCGATAGGCATTTCAGATATAGTTGCCGATTGGCATTTTAAAAATAGGTGCCGATAGGCATTTCAGATATAGAAGCCGATAGGTATTTCAAATATAGGTGTCGATAGGCATTTCAGATATGGTTGCCGATAGGCATTTCAAATATAGGTGCTGATAGGCATTTCAGATGTAGTTTCCGATAGGCATTTCAAAAATAGATGCCGATAGGCATTTTTGATATAGGTGCCGATAGGCATTTCAGATATAGTTGCCGATTGGCATTTTAAAAATAGGTATCGATAGGCATTTCAGATATAGAAGCCGATAGGCATTTCAAATATAGGTGCCGATAGGCATTCCAGATATGGTTGCCGATAGGCATTTCAAATATAGGTGCTGATAGGCATTCCAGATGTAGTTTCCGATAGGCATTTTTAAAATTGGTGCCGACAGGCATTTCAGATATAGGTGCCGATGGGCATTTCAGATATAGTTACCGATTGGCATTTTAAAAATAGGTGCCGATTATCATTTCAGATATAGAAGCCGATAGGTATTTCAAATATAGGTGTCGATAGGCATTTCAGATATGGTTGCCGATAGGCATTTCAAATATAGGTGTTGATAGGCATTTCAGATGTAGTTTCCGATAGGCATTTTAAAAATAGGTGCCGATAGGCATTTCAGATATAGGTGCCGATAGGCATTTCAGATATAGTTGCCGATTGGCATTTTAAAAATAGGTGCCGATAGGCATTTCAGATATAGAAGCCGATAGGCATTTCAAATATAGGTGCCGATAGGCATTCCAGATATGGTTGCCGATAGGCATTTCAAATATAGGTGCTGATAGGCATTTTAGATGTAGTTTCCGATAGGCATTTAAAAAATAGGTGCCGATAGGCATTTCAGATATAGGTGCCGATAGGCATTTCAGATATAGTTGCTGATTGGCATTTTAAAAACAGGTGCTGATAGGCATTTCAGATATAGAAGCCGATAGGTATTTCAAATATAAGTGTCGATAGGCATTTCAGATATGGTTGCCGATAGGCATTTCAAATATAGGAGCAGATAGGCATTTCAGATGTAGTTTCCGAAGGGCATTTCAAAAATAGGTGCCGATAGGCATTTCAGATATAAGTGCCGATAAGCATTTCAGATATAGTTGCCGATTGGCATTTTAAAAATAGGTGCCGATAGGCATTTCAGATAAAGAAGCCGATAGGCATTTCAAATATAGGTGCCGATAGGCATTCCAGATATGGATGCCGATAGGCATTTCAAATATAAGTGCTGATAGGCATTTCAGATGTAGTTTCCGATAGGCATTTCAAAAATAGGTACCGATAGGCATTTCAGATATAGGAGCCGATAGGCATTTCAGATATAGTTGCCAATTGGCATTTTAAAAATAGGTGTCGATAGGCATTTCAGATATAGAAGCCGATAGGCATTTCAAATATAGGTGCCGATAGGCATTCCAGATATGGTTGCCGATAGGCATTTCAAATATAGGTGCTGCTAGGCATTTCAGATGTAGTTTCCGATAGGCATTTCAAAAATTGGTGCCGATAGGCATTTCAGATATAGGTGCCGATAGGCATTTCAGATATAGTTGCTGATTGGCATTTTAAAAACAGGTGCTGATAGGCATTTCAGATATAGAAGCCGATAGGTATTTCAAATATAGGTGTCGATAGGCATTTCAGATATGGTTGCCGATTGGTATTTTAAAAATAGGTGCCGATAGGCATTTCAGATATAGAAGCCGATAGGTATTTCAAATATAGGTGTCGATAGGCATTTCAGATATGGTTGCCGATAGGCATTTCAAATATAGGTGATGATAGGCATTTCAGATGTAGTTTCCGATAGGCATTTTAAAAATAGGTGCCGATAGGCATTTCAGATATAGGTGCCGATAGGCATTTCAGATATAGTTGCCGATTGGCATTTTAAAAATAGGTGCCGATAGGCATTTCAGATATAGAAGCCGATAGGCATTTCAAATATAGGTGCCGATAGGCATTCCAGATATGGTTGCCGATAGGCATTTCAAATATAGGTGCTGATAGGCATTTTAGATGTAGTTTCCGATAGGCATTTAAAAAATAGGTGCCGATAGGCATTTCAGATATAGTTGCTGATTGGCATTTTAAAAACAGGTGCTGATAGGCATTTCAGATATAGAAGCCGATAGGTATTTCAAATATAAGTGTCGATAGGCATTTCAGATATGGTTGCCGATAGGCATTTCAAATATAGGAGCAGATAGGCATTTCAGATGTAGTTTCCGAAGGGCATTTCAAAAATAGGTGCCGATAGGCATTTCAGATATAAGTGCCGATAAGCATTTCAGATATAGTTGCCGATTGGCATTTTAAAAATAGGTGCCGATAGGCATTTCAGATAAAGAAGCCGATAGGCATTTCAAATATAGGTGCCGATAGGCATTCCAGATATGGATGCCGATAGGCATTTCAAATATAAGTGCTGATAGGCATTTCAGATGTAGTTTCCGATAGGCATTTCAAAAATAGGTACCGATAGGCATTTCAGATATAGGTGCCGATAGGCATTTCAGATATAGTTGCCAATTGGCATTTTAAAAATAGGTGTCGATAGGCATTTCAGATATAGAAGCCGATAGGCATTTCAAATATAGGTGCCGATAGGCATTCCAGATATGGTTGCCGATAGGCATTTCAAATATAGGTGCTGCTAGGCATTTCAGATGTAGTTTCCGATAGGCATTTCAAAAATTGGTGCCGATAGGCATTTCAGATATAGGTGCCGATAGGCATTTCAGATATAGTTACCGATTGGTATTTTAAAAATAGGTGCCGATAGGCATTTCAGATATAGAAGCCGATAGGTATTTCAAATATAGGTGTTGATAGGCATTTCAGATATGGTTGCCGATAGGCATTTCAAATATAGGTGCTGATAGGCATTTCAGATGTTGTTTCCGATAGGCATTTTAAAAATAGGTGCCGATACACATTTCAGATATAGGTGCCGATAGGCATTTCAGATATAGTTGCCGATTGGCATTTTAAAAATAGGTGTCGATAGGCATTTCAGATATAAAAGCCGATAGGCATTTCAAATATAGGTGCCGATAGGCATTCCAGATATGGTTGCCGATAGGCATTTTAAATATAGGTGCTGATAGGCATTTCAGATGTAGTTTCCGATAGGCATTTAAAAAATAGGTGCCGATAGGCGTTTCAGATATAGGTGCCGATAGGCATTTCAGATATAGTTGCTGATTGGCATTTTAAAAACAGGTGCTGATAGGCATTTCAGATATAGAAGCCGATAGGTATTTCAAATATAAGTGTCGATAGGCATTTCAGATATGGTTGCCGATAGGCATTTCAAATATAGGAGCAGATAGGCATTTCAGATGTAGTTTCCGAAGGGCATTTCAAAAATAGGTGCCGATAGGCATTTCAGATATAAGTGCCGATAAGCATTTCAGATATAGTTGCCGATTGGCATTTTAAAAATAGGTGCCGATAGGCATTTCAGATAAAGAAGCCGATAGGCATTTCAAATATAGGTGCCGATAGGCATTCCAGATATGGATGCCGATAGGCATTTCAAATATAAGTGCTGATAGGCATTTCAGATGTAGTTTCCGATAGGCATTTCAAAAATAGGTACCGATAGGCATTTTAGATATAGGTGCTGATAGGCATTTCAGATATAGTTGCCAATTGGCATTTTAAAAATAGGTGTCGATAGGCATTTCAGATATAGAAGCCGATAGGCATTTCAAATATAGGTGCCGATAGGCATTCCAGATATGGTTGCCGATAGGCATTTCAAATATAGGTGCTGCTAGTCATTTCAGATGTAGTTTCCGATAGGCATTTCAAAAATTGGTGCCGATAGGCATTTCAGATATAGGTGCCGATAGGCATTTCAGATATAGTTGCTGATTGGCATTTTAAAAACAGGTGCTGATAGGCATTTCAGATATAGAAGCCGATAGGTATTTCAAATATAGGTGTCGATAGGCATTTCAGATATGGTTGCCGATTGGTATTTTAAAAATAGGTGCCGATAGGCATTTCAGATATAGAAGCCGATAGGTATTTCAAATATAGGTGTCGATAGGCATTTCAGATATGGTTGCCGATAGGCATTTCAAATATAGGTGTTGATAGGCATTTCAGATGTAGTTTCCGATAGGCATTTTAAAAATAGGTGCCGATAGGCATTTCAGATATAGGTGCCGATAGGCATTTCAGATATAGTTGCCGATTGGCATTTTAAAAATAGGTGCCGATAGGCATTTCAGATATAGAAGCCGATAGGCATTTCAAATATAGGTGCCGATAGGCATTCCAGATATGGTTGCCGATAGGCATTTCAAATATAGGTGCTGATAGGCATTTTAGATGTAGTTTCCGATAGGCATTTAAAAAATAGGTGCCGATAGGCATTTCAGATATAGGTGCCGATAGGCATTTCAGATATAGTTGCTGATTGGCATTTTAAAAACAGGTGCTGATAGGCATTTCAGATATAGAAGCCGATAGGTATTTCAAATATAAGTGTCGATAGGCATTTCAGATATGGTTGCCGATAGGCATTTCAAATATAGGAGCAGATAGGCATTTCAGATGTAGTTTCCGATACGCATTTCAAAAATAGGTGCCGATAGGCATTTCAGATATAGGTGCCGATAGGCATTTCAGATATAGTTGCCGATTGGCATTTTAAAAATAGGTGCCGATAGGCATTTCAGATATAGAAGCCGATAGGCATTTCAAATATAGGTGCCGATAAGCATTCCAGATATGGTTGCCGATAGGCATTTCAAATATAGGTGCTGATAGGCATTTTAGATGTAAAGTTTCCGATAGGCATTTCAAAAATTGATGCCGATAGGCATTTCAGATATAGGTGCCGATAGGCATTTCAGATATAGTTGCCAATTGGCATTTTAAAAATAGGTGTCGATAGGCATTTCAGATATAGAAGCCGATAGGTATTTCAAATATAGGTGCCGATAGGCATTCCAGATATGGTTGCCGATAGGCATTTCAAATATAGGTGCTGCTAGGCATTTCAGATGTAGTTTCCGATAGGCATTTTTAAAAATTGGTGCCGATAGGCATTTCAGATATAGGTGCCGATAGGCATTTCAGATATAGTTACCGATTGGTATTTTAAAAATAGGTGCCGATAGGCATTTCAGATATAGAAGCCGATAGGTATTTCAAATATAGGTGTCGATAGGCATTTCAGATATGGTTGCCGATAGGCATTTCAAATATAGGTGCTGATAGGCATTTCAGATGTAGTTTCCGATAGGCATTTTAAAAATAGGTGCCGATAGACATTTCAGATATAGGTGCCGATAGGCATTTCAGATATAGTTGCCGATTGGCATTTTAAAAATAGGTGTCGATAGGCATTTCAGATATAGAAGCCGATAGGCATTTCAAATATAGGTGCCGATAGGCATTCCAGATATGGTTGCCGATAGGCATTTTAAATATAGGTGCTGATAGGCATTTCAGATGTAGTTTCCGATAGGCATTTCAAAAATTGGTGCCGATAGGCCTTTCAGATATAGGTGCCGATCGGCATTTCAGATATAGTTACCGATTGGCATTTTAAAAATAAGTGCCGATAGGCATTTCAGATATAGAAGCCGATAGGTATTTCAAATATAGGTGTCGATAGGCATTTCAGATATGGTTGCCGATAGGCATTTCAAATATAGGTGCTTATAGGCATTTCAGATGTAGTTTCCGATACGCATTTCAAAAATAGGTGCCGATAGGCATTTCAGATATAGGTGCCGATAGGCATTTCAGATATAGTTGCCGATTGGCATTTTAAAAATAGGTGCCGATAGGCATTTCAGATATAGAAGCCGATAGGCATTTCAAATATAGGTGCCGATAAGCATTCCAGATATGGTTGCCGATAGGCATTTCAAATATAGGTGCTGATAGGCATTTTAGATGTAAAGTTTCCGATAGGCATTTCAAAAATTGATGCCGATAGGCATTTCAGATATAGGTGCCGATAGGCATTTCAGATATAGTTGCCGATTGGCATTTTAAAAACAGGTGCCGATGGGCATTTCAGATATAGAAGCCGATAGGTATTTCAAATATAGGTGTCAATAGGCATTTCAGATATGGTTGCCGATAGGCATTTCAAATATAGGAGCAGATAGGCATTTCAGATGTAGTTTCCGAAAGACATTTCAAAAATAGGTGCCGATAGGCATTTCAGATATAGGTGCCGACAGGCATTTCAGATATAGTTGCCGATTGGCATTTTAAAAATAGGTGCCGATAGGCATTATAGATGTAGTTTCCGATAGGCATTTCAAAAATAGGTGCCGATAGGCATTTCAGATATAAATGCCGGTAGGCATATCAGATATAGTTGCCGATAGGCATTTAAAATATAGGTGCCGATAGGCATTTCAAATATAGGTGTCGATAGGCATTTCAGATATAAATGCCGAAAGGCATTTCAGATATAGGTGCCGATAGGCATTTCAAATATAGGTGCTGATAGGCATTTCAGATGTAGTTTCCGATAGGCATTTTAAAAATAGGTGCCGATAGACATTTCAGATATAGGTGCCGATAGGCATTTCAGATATAGTTGCCGATTGGCATTTTAAAAATAGGTGTCGATAGGCATTTCAGATATAGAAGCCGATAGGCATTTCAAATATAGGTGCCGATAGGCATTCCAGATATGGTTGCCGATAGGCATTTTAAATATAGGTGCTGATAGGCATTTCAGATGTAGTTTCCGATAGGCATTTCAAAAATTGGTGCCGATAGGCCTTTCAGATATAGGTGCCGATCGGCATTTCAGATATAGTTACCGATTGGCATTTTAAAAATAAGTGCCGATAGGCATTTCAGATATAGAAGCCGATAGGTATTTCAAATATAGGTGTCGATAGGCATTTCAGATATGGTTGCCGATAGGCATTTCAAATATAGGTGCTTATAGGCATTTCAGATGTAGTTTCCGATACGCATTTCAAAAATAGGTGCCGATAGGCATTTCAGATATAGGTGCCGATAGGCATTTCAGATATAGTTGCCGATTGGCATTTTAAAAATAGGTGCCGATAGGCATTTCAGATATAGAAGCCGATAGGCATTTCAAATATAGGTGCCGATAAGCATTCCAGATATGGTTGCCGATAGGCATTTCAAATATAGGTGCTGATAGGCATTTTAGATGTAAAGTTTCCGATAGGCATTTCAAAAGTTGATGCCGATAGGCATTTCAGATATAGGTGCCGATAGGCATTTCAGATATAGTTGCCGATTGGCATTTTAAAAACAGGTGCCGATGGGCATTTCAGATATAGAAGCCGATAGGTATTTCAAATATAGGTGTCAATAGGCATTTCAGATATGGTTGCCGATAGGCATTTCAAATATAGGAGCAGATAGGCATTTCAGATGTAGTTTCCGAAAGGCATTTCAAAAATAGGTGCCGATAGGCATTTCAGATATAGGTGCCGATAGGCATTTCAGATATAGTTGCCGATTGGCATTTTAAAAATAGGTGCCGATAGGCATTATAGATGTAGTTTCCGATAGGCATTTCAAAAATAGGTGCCGATAGGCATTTCAGATATAAATGCCGGTAGGCATATCAGATATAGTTGCCGATAGGCATTTAAAATATAGGTGCCGATAGGCATTTCAAATATAGGTGTCGATAGGCATTTCAGATATAAATGCCGAAAGGCATTTCAGATATAGGTGCCGATAGGCATTTCAAATATAGGTGCTGATAGGCATTTCAGATATAGAAGCCGATAGGCATTTCAAATATAGGTGCCGATAGGCATTCCAGATATGGTTGCCGATAGGCATTTCAAATATAGGTGCTGATAGGCATTTCAGATGTAGTTTCCGATGGGCATTTCGAAAATTGGTGCCGATAGGCATTTCAGATATAGGTGCCGATAGGCATTTCAGATATAGTTGCCGATTGGCATTTTAAAAATAGGTGCCGATAGGCATTTTAGATATAGAAACCGATAGGTATTTCAAATATAGGTGTCGATAGGCATTTCAGATATGGTTGCCGATAGGCATTTCAAATATTGGTGCTGATAGGCATTTCAGATGTAGTTTCCGATAGGCATTTCAAAAATAGGTGCCGATAGGCATTTCAGATTTATGTGCTGATACGCATTACAGATATAGTTGCCGATTGGCATTTTAAAAATAGGTGCCGATAGGCATTTCAGATATAGAAGCCGATTGGCATTTCAAATATAGGTGCCGATAGGCATTCCAGATATGGTTGCCGATAGGCATTTCAAATATAGGTGCTGATAGGCATTTCAGATGTAGTTTCCGATATGCATTTCAAAAATAGGCGCCGAAAGGCATTTCAGATATAGGTGCCGATAGGCATTTCAGATATAGTTGCCGATTGGCATTTTAAAAATAGGTGCCGTTAGGCATTTTAGATATAGAAGCCGATAGGCATTACAAATATAGGTGCCGATAGGCATTCCAGATATGGTTGCCGATAGGCATTTCAAATATAGGAGCTGATAGGCATTTCAGATGTAGTTTCCGATAGGCATTTCAAAAATAGGTGCCGATAGGCATTTCAGATATAGGTGCCGATAAGCATTTCAGATATAGTTGCCGATTGGCATTTTAAAAATAGGTGCCTATAGGCATTTCAGATATAGAAGCCGATAGGCATTTCAAATATAGATGCCGATAAGCAATCCAGATATGGTTGCCGATAGGCATTTCAAATATAGGTGCTGATAGGCATTTCAGATGTAGTTTCCGATAGGCATTTCAAAAATTGGTGCTGATAGGCATTTGAGATATAGATGCCGATAGGCATTTCAGATATAGTTGCCGATTGGCATTTTAAAAATAGGTGCCGTTAGGCATTTTAGATATAGATGCCGATAGGCATTTCAAATATAGGAGCTGATAGGCATTTCAGATGTAGTTTCCGATAGGCATTTCAAAAATAGGTGCCGATAGGCATTTCAGATATAGGTGCCGATAGGCATTTCAGATATAGTTGCCGATTGGCATTTTAAAAATAGGTGCCGATAGGCATTTCAGATATAGAAGCCGATAGGCATTTCAAATATAGATGCCGATAAGCATTTCAGATATGGTTGCCGATAGGCATTTCAAATATAGGTGCTGATAGGCATTTCAGATGTAGTTTCCGATAGGCATTTCAAAAATTGGTGCCGATAGGCATTTCAGATATAAGTGCCGATAGGCATTTCAGATATAGTTGCCGATTGGCATTTTAAAAATAGGTGCCGATAGGCATTTCAGATATAGAAGCCGATAGGTATTTCAAATATAGGTGTCGATAGGCATTTCAGATATGGTTGCCGATAGGCATTTCAAATATAGGTGCTGATAGGCATTTCAGATGTAGTTTCCGATAGGCATTTCAAAAATAGATGCCGATAGGCATTTTTGATATAGGTGTCGATAGGCATTTCAGATATAGTTGCCGATTGGCATTTTAAAAATAGGTATCGATAGGCATTTCAGATATAGAAGCCGATAGGCATTTCAAATATAGGTGCCGATAGGCATTCCAGATATGGTTGCCGATAGGCATTTCAAATATAGGTGCTGATAGGCATTTTAGATGTAGTTTCCGATAGGCATTTAAAAAATAGGTGCCGATAGGCATTTCAGATATAAGTGCCGATAAGCATTTCAGATATAGTTGCCGATTGGCATTTTAAAAATAGGTGGCGATAGGCATTTCAGATAAAGAAGCCGATAGGCATTTCAAATATAGGTGCCGATAGGCATTCCAGATATGGATGCCGATAGGCATTTCAAATATAAGTGCTGATAGGCATTTCAGATGTAGTTTCCGATAGGCATTTCAAAAATAGGTACCGATAGGCATTTCAGATATAGGTGCCGATAGGCATTTCAGATATAGTTGCCAATTGGCATTTTAAAAATAGGTGTCGATAGGCATTTCAGATATAGAAGCCGATAGGCATTTCAAATATAGGTGCCGATAGGCATTCCAGATATGGTTGCCGATAGGCATTTCAAATATAGGTGCTGCTAGGCATTTCAGATGTAGTTTCCGATAGGCATTTCAAAAATTGGTGCCGATAGGCATTTCAGATATAGGTGCCGATAGGCATTTCAGATATAGTTGCCGATTGGCATTTTAAAAATAGGTGTCGATAGGCATTTCAGATATAGAAGCCGATAGGCATTTCAAATATAGGTGCCGATAGGCATTCCAGATATGGTTGCCGATAGGCATTTTAAATGTAGGTGCTGATAGGCATTCCAGATGTAGTTTCCGATAGGTATTTCAAAAATTGGTGCCGACAGGCATTTCAGATATAGGTGCCGATGGGCATTTCAGATATAGTTACCGATTGGCATTTTAAAAATAGGTGCCAATTATCATTTCAGATATAGAAGCCGATAGGTATTTCAAATATAGGTGTCGATAGGCATTTCAGATATGGTTGCCGATAGGCATTTCAAATATAGGTGTTGATAGGCATTTCAGATGTAGTTTCCGATAGGCATTTTAAAAATAGGTGCCGATAGGCATTTCAGATATAGGTGCCGATAGGCATTTCAGATATAGTTGCCGATTGGCATTTTAAAAATAGGTGCCGATAGGCATTTCAGATATAGAAGCCGATAGGCATTTCAAATATAGGTGCCGATAGACATTCCAGATATGGTTGCCGATAGGCATTTCAAATATAGGTGCTGATAGGCATTTTAGATGTAGTTTCCGATAGGCATTTAAAAAATAGGTGCCGATAGGCATTTCAGATATAGGTGCTGATAGGCATTTCAGATATAGTTGCTGATTGGCATTTTAAAAACAGGTGCTGATAGGCATTTCAGATATAGAAGCCGATAGGTATTTCAAATATAAGTGTCGATAGGCATTTCAGATATGGTTGCCGATAGGCATTTCAAATATAGGAGCAGATAGGCATTTCAGATGTAGTTTCCGAAGAGCATTTCAAAAATAGGTGCCGATAGGCATTTCAGATATAAGTGCCGATAAGCATTTCAGATATAGTTGCCGATTGGCATTTTAAAAATAGGTGCCGATAGGCATTTCAGATATAGAAGCCGATAGGCATTTCAAATATAGGTGCCGATAGGCATTCCAGATATGGTTGCCGATAGGCATTTCAAATATAGGTGCTGCTAGGCATTTCAGATGTAGTTTCCGATAGGCATTTCAAAAATTGGTGCCGATAGGCATTTCAGATATAGGTGCCGATAGGCATTTCAGATATAGTTGCCGATTGGCATTTTAAAAATAGGTGTCGATAGGCATTTCAGATATAGAAGCCGATAGGCATTTCAAATATAGGTGCCGATAGGCATTCCAGATATGGTTGCCGATAGGCATTTTAAATGTAGGTGCTGATAGGCATTTCAGATGTAGTTTCCGATAGGCATTTCAAAAATTGGTGCCGATAGGCCTTTCAGATATAGGTGCCGATCGGCATTTCAGATATAGTTACCGATTGGCATTTTAAAAATAGGTGCCGATAGGCATTTCAGATATAGAAGCCAATAGGTATTTCAAATATAGGTGTCGATAGGCATTTCAGATATGGTTGCCGATAGGCATTTCAAATATAGGTGCTTATAGGCATTTCAGATGTAGTTTCCGATACGCATTACAAAAATAGGTGCCGATAGGCATTTCAGATATAGGTGCCGATAGGCATTTCAGATATAGTTGCCGATTGGCATTTTAAAAATAGGAGCCGATAGGCATTTCAGATATAGAAGCCGATAGGCATTTCAAATATAGTTTCCGATAAGCATTCCAGATATGGTTGCCGATAGGCATTTCAAATATAGGTGCTGATAGGCATTTTAGATGTAAAGTTTCCGATAGGCATTTCAAAAATTGATGCCGATAGGCATTTCAGATATAGGTGCCGATAGGTATTTCAGATATAGTTGCCGATTGGCATTTTTAAAAACAGGTGCCGATGGGCATTTCAGATATAGAAGCCGATAGGTATTTCAAATATAGGTGTCAATAGGCATTTCAGATATGGTTGCCGATAGGCATTTCAAATATGGGAGCAGATAGGCATTTCAGATGTAGTTTTCGATAGGCATTTCAAAAATAGGTGCCGATAGGCATTTCAGATATAGGTGCCGATAGGCACTTTAGATATAGTTGCCGATTGGCATTTTAAAAATAGGTGCCGATAGGCATTTCAGATATAGAAGCCGATAGGCATTTCAAATATGGGTGCCGATAGGCATTCCAGATATGGTTGCCGATAGGCATTTCAAATATAGGTGCTGATAGGCATTTCAGATGTAGTTTCCGATAGGCATTTTAAAAATTGGTGCCGATAGGCATTTCAGATATAGGTGCCGATAGGCATTTCAGATATATTTGCCGATTGGCATTTTAAAAATAGGTGCCGATAGGCATTTCAGATATAGAAGCCGATAGGCATTTCAAATATAGGTGCCGATAGGCATTCCAGATATGGTTGCCGATAGGCATTTCAAATATAGGTGCTGATAGGCATTTCAGATGTAGTTTTCGATGGGCATTTCGAAAATTGGTGCCGATAGGCATTTCAGATATAGGTGCCGATAGGCATTTCAGATATAGTTGCCGATTGGCATTTTATAAATAGGTGCCGATAGGCATTTTAGATATAGAAGCCGATAGGTATTTCAAATATAGGTGTCGATAGGCATTTCAGATTTATGTGCTGATACGCATTACAGATATAGTTGCCGATTGGCATTTTAAAAATAGGTGCCGATAGGCATTTCAGATATAGAAGCCGATAGGCATTTCAAATATAGGTGCCGATAGGCATTCCAGATATGGTTGCCGATAGGCATTTCAAATATAGGAGCTGATAGGCATTTCAGATGTAGTTTCCGATAGGTATTTCAAAAATAGGTGCCGATAGGCATTTCAGATTTATGTGCTGATACGCATTACAGATATAGTTGCCGATTGGCATTTTAAAAATAGGTGCCGATAGGCATTTCAGATATAGAAGCCGATAGGCATTTCAAATATAGGTGCCGATAGGCATTCCAGATATGGTTGCCGATAGGCATTTCAAATATAGGAGCTGATAGGCATTTCAGATGTAGTTTCCGATAGGCATTTCAAAAATAGGTGCCGATAGGCATTTCAGATATAGGTGCCGATAGGCATTTCAGATATAGTTGCCGATTGGCATTTTAAAAATAGGTGCCTATAGGCATTTCAGATATAGAAGCCGATAGGCATTTCAAATATAGATGCCGATAAGCAATCCAGATATGGTTGCCGATAGGCATTTCAAATATAGGTGCTGATAGGCATTTCAGATGTAGTTTCCGATAGGCATTTCAAAAATTGGTGCTGATAGGCATTTCAGATATAGATGCCGATAGGCATTTCAGATATAGTTGCCGATTGGCATTTTAAAAATAGGTGCCGTTAGGCATTTTAGATATAGAAGCCGATAGGCATTTCAAATATAGGTGCCGATAAGCATTCCAGATATGGTTGCCGATAGGCATTTCAAATATAGGTGCTGATAGGCATTTCAGATGTAGTTTTCGATGGGCATTTCGAAAATTGGTGCCGATAGGCATTTCAGATATAGGTGCCGATAGGCATTTCAGATATAGTTGCCGATTGGCATTTTATATATAGGTGCCGATAGGCATTTTAGATATAGAAGCCGATAGGTATTTCAAATATAGGTGTCGATAGGCATTTCAGATATGGTTGCCGATAGGCATTTCAAATATTGGTGCTGATAGGCATTTCAGATGTAGTTTCCGATAGGTATTTCAAAAATAGGTGCCGATAGGCATTTCAGATTTATGTGCTGATACGCATTACAGATATAGTTGCCGATTGGCATTTTAAAAATAGGTGCCGATAGGCATTTCAGATATAGAAGCCGATAGGCATTTCAAATATAGGTGCCGATAGGCATTCCAGATATGGTTGCCGATAGGCATTTCAAATATAGGTGCCGATAGGCATTTCAGATATAGTTGCCGATTGGCATTTTAAAAATAGGTGCCGTTAGGCATTTTAGATATAGAAGCCGATAGGCATTACAAATATAGGTGCCGATAGGCATTCCAGATATGGTTGCCGATAGGCATTTCAAATATAGGAGCTGATAGGCATTTCAGATGTAGTTTCCGATAGGCATTTCAAAAATAGGTGCCGATAGGCATTTCAGATATAGGTGCCGATAGGCATTTCAGATATAGTTGCCGATTGGCATTTTAAAAATAGGTGCCTATAGGCATTTCAGATATAGAAGCCGATAGGCATTTCAAATATAGATGCCGATAAGCAATCCAGATATGGTTGCCGATAGGCATTTCAAATATAGGTGCTGATAGGCATTTCAGATGTAGTTTCCGATAGGCATTTCAAAAATTGGTGCTGATAGGCATTTCAGATATAGATGCCGATAGGCATTTCAGATATAGTTGCCGATTGGCATTTTAAAAATAGGTGCCGTTAGGCATTTTAGATATAGAAGCCGATAGGCATTTCAAATATAGGTGCCGATAGGCATTCCAGATATGGTTGCCGATAGGCATTTCAAATATAGGTGCTGATAGGCATTTCAGATGTAGTTTCCGATAGGCATTTCAAAAATAGATACCGATAGGCATTTCAGATATAGGTGCCGATAGGCATTTCAGATATAGCTGCCGATTGGCATTTTAAAAATAGGTGCCGATTGGCATTTCAGAAATAGAAGCCGATAGGCATTTCAAATATAGGTGCCGATAGGCATTCCAGATATGGTTGCCGATAGGCATTTCAAATATAGGTGCTGATAGGTATTTTAGATGTAGTTTCCAATAGGCATTTCAAAAATAGGTGCAGATAGGCATTTCAGATATAGGTGCCGATAGGCATTTCAGATATAGTTGCCAATTGGCATTTTAAAAATTGGTGCCGATAGGCATTTCAGATATAGAAGCCGATAGGCATTTCAAATATAGGTGCCGATAGGCATTCCAGATATGGTTGCCGATAGGCATTCCAGATATGGTTGCCGATAGGCATTTTAAAAATAGGTGCTGATAGGCATTTTAGATGAAGTATCCGATAGGCGTTTCAAAAATTGATGCCGATAGGCATTTCAGATATAGGTGCCGATAGGCATTTCAGATATAGTTGCCGATTGGCATTTTAAAAACAGGTGCCGATAAACATTTCAGATATAGAAGCCGATAGGTATTTCAAATATAGGTGTGGATAGGCATTTCAGATATGGTTGCCGATAGGCATTTCAAATATAGGAGCAGATAGGCATTTCAGATGTAGTTTCCGAAAGGCATTTCAAAAATAGGTGCCGATAGGCATTTCAGATATAGGTGCCGATAAGCATTTCAGATATAGTTGCCGATTGGCATTTTAAAAATAGGTGCCGATAGGCATTTCAGATATAGAAGCCGATAGGCATTTCAAATGTAAGTGCCGATAGGCATTTCAAATAAAAGTGCTGATAGGCATTTCAGATGTAGTTTCCGATAGGCATTTTAAAAATAGGTACCGATAGGCATTTCAGATATAGGTGCCGATAGGCATTTCAGAAATAGTTGCCAATTGGCATTTTAAAAATAGGTGTCGATAGGCATTTCAGATATAGAAGCCGATAGGCATTTCAAATATAGGTGTTGATAGGCATTCCAGATATGGTTGCCGATAGGCATTTCAAATATAGGTGCTGATAGGCATTTCAGATGTAGTTTTCGATAGGCATTTCAAAAATTGGTGCCGATAGGCATTTCAGATATAGGTGCCGATAGGCATTTCAGATATAGTTGCCGTTTGGCATTTTAAAAATAGGTGCCGATAGGCATTTCAGATATAGAAGCCGATAGGTATTTCAAATATAGGTGTCGATAGGCATTTCAGATATGGTTGCCGATAGGCATTTCAAATATAGGTGCTGATAGGCATTTCAGATGTAGTTTCCGATAGGCATTTCAAAAATAGGTGCCGATAGGCATTTCAGATATAGGTGCCGATAGGCATTTCAGATATAGTTGCCGATTGGCATTTTAAAAATAGGGGCCGATAGGCATTTTAGATGTAGTTTCCGATAGGCATTTCAAAAATAGGTGCCGATAGGCATTTCAAATATAGGTGTCGATAGGCATTTCAGATATAAATGCCGAAAGGCATTTCAGATATAGGTGCCGATAGGCATTTCTGATGTGGTTGCCGATAGGCATTTCAAATATAGATGCTGATAGGCACTTCAGATGTAGTTTTCGATAGGCATTTCAAAAATAGGTGCCGATAGGCATTTCAGATATAGAAGCCGATAGGTATTTCAAATATAGGTGTCGATAGGCATTCCAGATATGATTGCCGATAGGCATTTCAAATATTGGTGCTGATAGGCATTTCAGATGTAGTTTCCGATAGGCATTTCAAAAATAGGTGCCGATAGGCATTTCAGATATAGGTGCCGATAGGCATTTCAGATATAGTTGCCGATTGGCATTTTAAAAATAGGTGCCGATAGGCATTTCAGATATAGAAGCCGATAGGCATTTCAAATATAGGTGCCGATGGACATTCCAGATATGGTTGCCGATAGGCATTTCAAATATAGGTGCTGATAGGCATTTCAGATGTAGTTTCCGATAGGCATTTCAAAAATAGGTGCCGATAGGCATTTCAGATATAGGTGCCGATAGGCATTTCAGATATAGTTGCCGATTGGCATTTTAAAAATAGGTGCCGATAGGCATTTCAGATATAGAAGCCGATAGGCATTTCAAATATAGGTGCCGATAGGCATTCCAGATATGGTTGCCGATAGGCATTTCAAATATAGGTGCTGATAGGCATTTCAGATGTAGTTTCCGATAGGCATTTCAAAAATAGGTGCCGATAGGCATTTCAGATATAGGTGCCGATGGCATTTCAGATATAGTTGCCAAATGGCATTTATAAAATAGGTGCCGATAGGCATTTCAGATATAGAAGCCAATAGGCATTTCAAATATAGGTGCCGATTAGCATTCCAGATATGGTTGCCGATAGGCATTTCAAATATAGGTGCTGATAGGCATTTCAGATGTAGTTTCCGATAGGCATTTCAAAAATTGGTGCCGATAGGCATTTCAGATATAGGTGCCGATAGGCATTTCAGATATAGTTCCCGATTGGCATTTTAAAAATAGGTGCCGATAGGCATTTCAGATATAGAAGCCGATAGGTATTTCAAATATAGGTGTCGATAGGCATTTCAGATATGGTTGCCGATAGGCATTTCAAATATAAGTGCTGATAGGCATTTTAGATGTAGTTTCCGATAGGCATTTCAAAAATAGGTGCCGATAGGCATTACAGATATAGGTGCCGATAGGCATTTCAGATATAGTTGCCGATTAGCATTTTAAAAATAGGTGTCGATATGCATTTCAGATATAGAAGCCGATAGGCATTTCAAATATAGGTGCCGATAAGCATTCCAGATATGGCTGCCGATAGGCATTTCAAATATAGGAGCTGATAGGCATTCCAGATGTAGTTTCCGATAGGCATTTCAAAAATAGGTGCCGATAGGCATTTCAGATATAGGTGCCGATAGGCATTTCAAATATAGTTGCCAATTGGCATTTTAAAAATAGGTGCCGATAGGCATTACAGATATAGAAGCCGATAGGCATTTCAAATATAGGTGCCGATAGGCATTCCAGATATGGTTGCCGATAGGCATTTCAAATATAGGTGCTGATAGGCATTTTAGATGTAGTTTCCGATAGGCATTTAAAAAATTGATGCCGATAGGCATTTCAGATATAGGCGCCGATAGGCATTTCAGATTTAGTTGCCGATTGGCATTTTAAAAACAGGTGTCGATAGGCATTTCAGATATAGAAGCCGATAGGTATTTCAAATATAGGTGTCGATAGACATTTCAGATATGGTTGCCGATAGGCATTTCAAATATAGGAGCAGATAGGCATTTCAGATGTAGTTGCCGATTGGCATTTTAAAAATAGGTGCCGATAGGCATTTCAGATATAGAAGCCGATAGGCATTTCAAATATAAGTGCCGATAGGCATTCCTGATATGGTTGCCGATAGGCATTTCAAATATAAGTGCTGATAGGCATTTCAGATGTAGTTTCCGATAGGCATTTCAAAAATAGGTACCGATAGGCATTTCAGATATAGGTGCCGATAAGCATTTCAGATATAGTTGCCAATTGGCATTTTAAAAATAGGTGTCGATAGGCATTTCAGATATAGAAGCCGATAGGTATTTCAAATATAGGTGTCGATAGGCATTTCAGATATGGTTGCCGATAGGCATTTCAAATATGGGTGCTGGTAGGCGTTTTAGATGTAGTTTCCGATAGGCATTTCAAAAATAGGTGCCGATAGGCATTTCAGATATAGGTGCCGATAGGCATTTCAGATATAGTTGCCGATTGGCATTTAAAAATAGGTGCCGATAGGCATTTTACATGTAGTTTCCGATAGGCATTTCAAAAATAGGTGCCGATAGGCATTTCAGATATATGTGCCGATAGGCATTTCAGATATAGTTGCCGATTGGCATTTTAAAAATAGGTGCCGATAGGCATTTTACATGTAGTTTCCGATAGGCATTTCAAAAATAGGTGCCGATAGGCATTTCAGATATAGGTGCCGATAGGCATATCAGATATAGTTGCCGATAGGCATTTAAAATATATGTGCCGATAGGCATTTCAAATATAGGTGTCGGTAGGCATTTCAGATATAAATGCCGAAAGGCATTTCAGATATAGGTGCCGATAGGCATTTCTGATGTGGTTGCCGATAGGCATTTCAAATATAGGTGCTGATAGGCATTTCAGATGTAGTTTTCGATAGGCATTTCAAAAATAGGTGCCGATAGGCATTTCAGATATAGGTGCCGATAGGCATTTCAGATATAGTTGCCGATAGCCATTTTAAAAATAGGTGCCGATGGGCATTTCAGATATAGAAGCCGATAGGCATTTCAAATATAGGTGCCGATAGGCATTCCAGATATGGTTGCCGATAGGCATTTCAAATATAGGTGCTGATAGGCATTTCAGATGTAGTTTTCGATAGGCATTTCAAAAATAGGTGCCGATAGGCATTTCAGATATAGGTGCCGATAGGCATTTCAGATATAGTTGCCGATTGGCATTTTAAAAATAGGTGCCGATAGGCATTAAGATATAGAAGCCGATAGGCATTTCAAATATAGGTGCCGATAGGCATTCCAGATATGGTTGCCGATAGGCATTTCAAATATAGGTGCTGATAGGCATTTCAGATGTAGTTTCCGATAGGCATTTCAGAAATAGGTGCCGATAGGCATTTCAGATAATATAGGTGCCGATTTGCATTTCAGATATAGTTGCCGATAGCCATTTTAAAAATAGGTGCCGATGGGCATTTAAGATATAGAAACCGATAGGTATTTCAAATATAGGTGTTGATAGGCATTTCAGATATAGGTGCCGATAGGCATTTCAGATATAGTTGCCGATTGGCATTTTAAAAATAAGTGTCGATAGGCATTTCAGATATAGAAGCCGATAGGCATTTCAAATATAGGTGCCGATAGGCATTCCAGATATGGTTGCCGATAGGCATTTCAAATATAGGTGTTGATAGGCATTCCAGATGAATTTTCCGATAGGCATTTCAAAAATTGGTGCCGATAGGCATTTCAGATATAGGTGCCGATAGGCATTTCAGATATGGTTACCGATTGGCATTTTAAAAATAGGTGCTGGTAGGCATTTCAGATATAGAAGCCGATAGGTATTTCAAATATAGGTGTTGATAGGCATTCCAGATGAATTTTCCGATAGGCATTTCAAAAATTGGTGCCGATAGGCATTTCAGATATAGGTGCCGATAGGCATTTCAGATATGGTTACCGATTGGCATTTTAAAAATAGGTGCTGGTAGGCATTTCAGATATAGTTGCCGATTAGCATTTTAAAAATAGGTGCCGATAGGCATTTCAGATATAGAAGCCGATAGGCATTTCAAATATAGGTGCCGATAGGCATTCTAGATATGTTTGCCGATAGGCATTTCAAATATAAGTGCTGATAGGCATTTCAGATGTAGTTTCCGATAGGCATTTCAAAAATAGGTGCCGATAGGCATTACAGATATAGGTGCCGATAGGCATTTCAGATATAGTTGCCAATTGGCATTTTAAAAATAGGTGCCGATAGGCATTTCAGATATAGAAGCCGATAGGCATTTCAAATATAGTTGCCGATAGGCATTCCAGATATGGTTGCCGATAGGCATTTCAAATATAGGTGCTGATAGGCATTTCAGATGTAGTTTCCGACAGGCATTTCAAAAATAGGTGCCGATAGGCATTTCAGATATAGGTGCCGATAGGCTTTTCAGATATAGTTGCCGATTGGCATTTTAAAAATAAGTGCCGATAGGCATTTCAGATATAGAGGCCGATAGGCATTTCAAATATAGGTGCCGATAAGCATTCCAGATATGGTTGCCGATAGGCATTTCAAATATAGGTGCAGATAGGCATTTCAGAAGTAGTTTCCGATAGGCATTTCAAAAATTGGTGCCGATAGGCATTTCAGATATAGGTGCCGATAGGCATTTCAGATATAGTTGCCGATTGGCATTTTAAAAATAGGTGTTGATAGGCATTTCAGATATAGAAGCCGATAGGTATTTCAAATATAGGTGTCGATAGGCATTTCAGATATGGTTGCCGATAGGCATTTCAAATAATGGTGCTGATAGGCATTTCAGATGTAGTTTCCGATAGGCATTTAAAAAATAGGTGCCGATAGGCATTTCAGATATAGGTGCCGATAGGCATTTCAGATATAGTTGCCGATTGGCATTTTAAAAATAGGTGTCGATAGGCATTTCAGATATAGAAGCCGATAGGCATTTCAAATATAGGTGCCGATAGGCATTCTTGATATGGTTGCCGATACGCATTTCAAAAATAGGAGCTGATAGGCATTCCAGATGTATTTTCCGATAAGCATTTCAAAAATTGGTGCCGATAGGCATTTCAGATATAGGTGCCGATAGGCATTTCAGATATAGTTACCGATTGGGATTTTAAAAATAGGTGCCGATAGGCATTTCAGATATAGAAGCCGATAGGTATTTCAAATATAGGTGTCGATAGGCATTTCAGATATAGTTGCCGATTGGCATTTTAAAAATAGGTGCCGATAGGCATTTTACATGTAGTTTCCGATAGGCATTTCAAAAATAGGTGCCGATAGGCATTAAGATATAGAAGCCGATAGGCATTTCAAATATAGGTGCCGATAGGCATTCCAGATATGGTTGCCGATAGGCATTTCAAATATAGGTGCTGATAGGCATTTCAGATGTAGTTTCCGATAGGCATTTCAAAAATAGGTGCCGATAGGCATTTCAGATATAGGTGCCGATTGGCATTTCAGATATAGTTGCTGATAGCCATTTTAAAAATAGGTGCCGATGGGCATTTAAGATATAGAAACCGATAGGCATTTCAAATATAGGTGCCGATAGGCATTCCAGATATGGTTGCCGATAGGCATTTCAAATATAGGTGCTGATAGGCATTTCAGATGTAGTTTCCGATAGGCATTTCAAAAATAGGTGCCGATAGGCATTTCAGATATAGGTGCCGATAGGCATTTCAGATATAGTTGCCGATTGGCATTTTAAAAATAAGTGTCGATAGGCATTTCAGATATAGAAGCCGATAGGCATTTCAAATATAGGTGCCGATAGGCATTCCAGATATGGTTGCCGATAGGCATTTCAAATATAGGTGCTGACAGGCATTCCAGATGAATTTTCCGATAGGCATTTCAAAAATTGGTGCCGATAGGCATTTCAGATATAGGTGCCGATAGGCATTTCAGATATGGTTACTGATTGGCATTTTAAAAATAGGTGCTGATAGGCATTTCAGATATAGAAGCCGATAGGTATTTCAAATATAGGTGTCGATAGGCATTTCAGATATGGTTGACGATAGGCACTTCAAATATAGGTGCTGATAGGCATTTCAGATGTGGTTTCCGATAGGCATTTCAAAAATAGGTGCCGATAGGCATTTCAGATATAGGTGCCCATAGGCATTTCAGATATAGTTGCCGATTAGCATTTTAAAAATAGGTGCCGATAGGCATTTCAGATATAGAAGCCGATAGGCATTTCAAATATAGGTGCCGATAGGCATTCCAGATATGGTTGCCGATAGGCATTTCAAATATAGGTGCTGATAGGCATTTCAGATGTAGTTTCAGATAGGCATTTCAAAAATAGGTGCCGATAGGCATTTCAGATATACGTGCTGATAGGCATTTCAGATATAGTTGCCAATTGGCATTTTAAAAATAGGTGCCGATAGGCATTTCAGATATAGAAGCCGATAGGCATTTCAAATATAGGTGCCGATAGGCATTCCAGATATGGTTGCCGATAGGCGTTTCAAATATAGGTGCTGATAGGCATTTCAGATGTAGTTTCCGATAGGCATTTCAAAAATAGGTGCCGATAGGCATTTCAGATATAGGTGCCGATAGGCATTTCAGATATAGTTGCCGATTGGCATTTTAAAAATAAGTGCCGATAGGCATTTCAGATATAGAGGCCGATAGGCAGTTCAAATATAGGTGCCGATAAGCATTCCAGATATGGTTGCCGATAGGCATTTTAAATATAGGTGCTGATAGGAGTAGATGATAATAGGTATGTCCTGGACCAACCGATTTGATGACGTTTCAGATCGCAGAATCGCTTATTTTTATCCCCTCCACTTTTTAATAATTTGTGCAATATTTGCATGGTCGTCGTCGACGACGACTCTGTCGACGTTCTTCGTTAATAGCCCCCTACCCCACCGCCCCCTCTTCCGCCCCATCCGACGACAAGAGTTCGTCGAGACGTTGCAACGGGGTTATTTTTTTACTGATGCGTTTGAATGGTATATTGTAGTTTATTGCAAAAGATATTTTTTAACCCCAGGTAGGTATGCAATCTGCAATACATAAGCTACAGAGCTGATGTCTTCGATATTTTAATCGCCTACAACGTAGGCAGCCCGCACAGCTTTTTTTTTCATGCCAGAGCGAGTGTGTTTTCGAACTCGGGACTCTTAGGTCGGCGGTCCGACAGTCTACCACAGAGCCATCGCACCGTGTTGCCGAAGCGTCGTTAAAACATGTATATATAAAACACGTCGCTTCTACAGCTGATCATTTAAGGTTGTACATTGTACAATAAATAATTATTGAATACAAGCAAAAATGTGGTTACAGGCTGTTTTAATACTGCGCTGCCTTGTTATCAAGTACAATATGTGATGCGTTATAATTGGAATTTATTACAATAGGTTATAATAATAAGCATGTATTTAACATTTTATTTATATCAAATTTTCTTATTTATTTTATTTTAAAACATCATATTATTATAAAAATTTTCCTAGTAGCTTTTTTATAGGTTCAGACAGGAATAAATTCTAGAGGTTAGATAAAAGAATATTACTTCTATAATAATATTGTCCTCGCAATAAGTTTTATTAATTTGTTAGCTTTGCACCTCTCCAAACTGTTCACTTTTACAATACATCACTCACGTACTATGCTATAAAACTGCAATGAGCTGTTATTTGTCAATAGCTAAACGTTGAGAAATTAAATTAATTACTACTCAATAATAAACCTGAAATAACAAATAACTTGCATAATTGTTTTAAACATAAAGTTTGTTTTATTTTATTACAATAAAGGTTAGATTACGTCTACAAAATACATAACAAGCAATTAAACGGTACAAAAACATTATATAAATTTAAACTTTCTAGCAAAATCAATAAGATCATTTATTTCTGACTCACTATTTGAGTCACTGCTACTCAAACTTTCCCCATCCTTGTCAACTGAACTATAGTATCTTCTTAACGAGTCAGCAGCTACAGTGGCTGAAAAAATGACGTATAACCTTTCATTTCTCTTATACTTGTTATTTTATTTTCATGATGCGACAGCCGGTGTGGTTTATAAAAACTGGAATATTATCTGATAGTTTTATTTTTATCCGACTCAAAATAGTTAATCCGATATCGTACGCGTCGTTAGTGTTGGAACTTTTAAATCTTTCCATCATGATTCTAAGTAAATAAAAATATATTGGAACTTTTAAATCTTCTCATCATGATTCTAAGTAAATAAAAAATATATTGTCAACATAGTTTTTTGTTTTGAATTTTATTTAGATTTCAATCTTTCCATCATGATTCTAAGTAAATAAAAATATATTGTCAACATAGTTTTTTTGTTTTGAATTTTATTTTTTCCATCATGATTCTATTTTTCCATCATGATTCTAAGTAAATAAAAATATATTGTCAACATAGTTTTTTGTTTTGAATTTTATTTAGTTATATTATGTAAATAGGAGAGATGGTTGGAAATAAATAATAACATAAAATGTTTGTATTTATATTACATTTTTATTTTAATGTTAACTAATAATTTACAATAGGCGCTCAAACTACGCCGAAAATAAGAATTGCATATAAAAGACGTAAAGTATCTTTCCATCGCATAGATCGAAAATCTGAAAAAAATAAAACAAACCGTTTTAGTATATTAATACTTACATTCAATTAATAATTCATTTTCATCCGAAAAATTCATACATGATAATTTAACATTTTCATATAAATTATATTCGATAAATTAACTCCAGTAATTATAATAATTACTTGTAACAGGTTGGAACAGGTTGGGTTCGTTACAAAAAATAATTAATGTAGTCAAGCACGTTTTTTTTGGAGAAACAAAAAACTAATTTTCACGGTCCTGTGAATGATTTTTAATAGTTAAAATTAACAGTATAACACATCTAGTAATTTGTTCATCGAAATTTATTCACAAAACAAACTATTAAGTCTGTGGGTTTGTATTATACAATCACACATGAAATTATAAAATACATCAAATTATATCAAAATATTGCAAAGTATATCAAAAGAATGAAGTTGCTTGTATTACACATTGTCGACGACTTCCCACACTTGTGGTATTCGACTGTCGTCGGCAGTCATCGTATGCTCAATGACAGAGCTGACACCAGTGGCGGCGTCGATAGACATTATGTCTTGTTAAAACAGTTAAAATTAACAAAAAATAGGTATAATAGTCAAAATTGCCATTCGTAGTTCAATTGAATAATATATCACTTCACACACTCGCTTTTCGACATGTACTACTAGGTCTGCCTCACGTCTTCCAGTCCAACGTTGATTTTTACACAAATAACGAACTCTAATACAAAAAAGAACTCACTTTTAATTTAAACGAAATTCTTAATCATATTTTGAGTCCGCAACTTGTGCAGTTGCGGGGAATTTTATGTGCGGAGTTGCGGGGAATTTTATGTGCTAGTTGACATAATTATGTCAACTAGTACAAGTTGTGGGGAATTGAAAGTTGCTTCTACGTATTCTAAATGCAATTCTTATTTTTTGTGTAATTAAGCACAGGTGAGAGAGAGAGATACAATTCTTATTCGGCGTTAAGCACAGGTGAGAGAGAGAGAGATACAATTCTTATTCGGCGTTAAGCACAGGTGAGATGAGAGATTCGAATGATGAACTGAGAAAAGTAACCGTAAATAATGATTTAACAATCGATAATGTAAGGACGATGTTTGAGCTACCACCAGAAGGTGGTTGAGTTGACAGTCAGTCATGTATTAAAGAAAACTCGTTTATAGCTCTTCGCAGTAATATAGAAGTTTGCAATATAACTGTTCGCAGTAATATAGAAGTTTGCAATATAGCTCTTCGCAATAACATAGAAGTTTGCAAGTCAAAGTTTTTAAGGCTGGAAAAAATAAAAAAAGATATATTTTTCCGTAATAAAAGTAAAAGGAATAACGTATATTTTTCCGTAATAAAAGTAAAAGGAATAACGTTAAATTATACAAATTTAGAAAAAATAAAAAAAGATATTTTTGGCTTGGAAGGGCATTTCCTCCCCTCCATGAATATGCTTATAGCGGCAATCCTCGCTTATACATACAATAAATTGTATAAAATGGAATTTTTTTAAAGAATTGTATAAACAAAGAATAATTTTCACAATGTGCAAATTGTATTAAAAAATTAGGACACGAGGTTGTTACTAAATTATCAAAAAGGAAAAAATACGATGAAAAAAAGTTTATAAAGACTTTCCAGAAAGCTGTACTACCATCGGATGTGGGTATTGAAAGGACACTCTTAATACTAAAATAAATTTAAAAACAGATAAATAAAATAAGCAGTTAAAAATAATAATAAAATTCTTACCAGTTTTTATTTAATTATTACGACGGTTCCACCATTTAAAACTATAAGTTAATGAAGTAGCATATACGCTGGTCAACCTCTTTTATACGGTTTTAAGAGATTAAATCGCATCATATGATAAGTCATAGGCGGGTGTATAAGGATTTTAATACACACATTCAACCACATTTTAATAATCAACCGGATGTTCCAGCATACATTGTGTTATATGAAATTATTTACAGTGTCTCTTGTAGTAACTGAAGAGTAACAAGATATTTTTAACCGACACGTAATCGAGAGATCCTGGGTTTGAATCCCGTAAGCGACATTGTGAATAAATAATTTTTCAAACGTATAGCATTCTAAAAAACACATACAGATGTTTCTGTAATGCTGTATTATGTAAAAAAATAAGTGCAGTTTAATTAAATATTTTTATTCAATTAATTTCATTAATTTTATATTGTTTGCAATTTCCATATACAAAATGACGTATTATTTTCCATAATAGCATACGGCATAAAATCATACATTTATAGCGACCTTCGGATTTAAAATGAAAATAGTACGACATAGCCTTTATTAATACTTAACATCAAGTGGGTTGTAAAAAAAATATTTTAGGATTTTTTGTATTGATCGCTATGTGAGGTTTAGAAATGATGTGTAAAATAAGCTATTGGACTTCAAATTATTATTTAGATAATAAGATATTTCAACATAATATATTGTAAATAATAAACTCTCAAAATAAAAATGCGACACTGGTATATTATATTTTGTAAACAAATAAAAAGCCGCACCTAGATTCTAAATGGTATGTATGTATTTAGTTAAGCTGTTTTTACACTAATTACATTAAATTAACAATTCAACACAAAACTATAGTTTATCCTAAATTTACGTAGGTTATCCATAGAATTAGCTACAGAACTAATTGTATGAGGGGTGGTAATTACAAATCTATCTGATAATTTGTTATGTCTTTTGTTATTTTAATGTTTTTTTTAAATCTCAACATTTTTTTGTAATGCAAGCCTATATTACATATTTTTTTTTAAATTACCCTATTTAAAATAATAACATCTTTTTTTAAATTGAATATTAATTCAATCTGTGTTTTTTTGTGTAAAGCATATCCAAGTTAAACTTCAAAGTAAAAAGTTGAGGATCTCGCCTTATTTTTCACCGCGTGACCGCGGAACTAAAAAAAAGATATATTAAAAAACTATAGCTTTAGAGAGAAGTTATACATTACAGTTTTACGTATATGTGTAATGTCGCTTTCCTAGTGTGAAGGTACCTTTACAGATTTGTAATGACTATAAATATTGATGCGTAATGAAAACAAGTTGATAAAAAAATGAAAAAAACAATATTAACCTTGATTAGTATTCATGTGATGTGTTAATGTAATATATATTGCAACAACAACACTGTCTATGAATTCTGATCACGAAAATCAAAAAAACAAAACCTTCTCTTATTATAGACTCTCCACACGTGCACATAACATACGATATAAAAAATAACCACCTCTGTAACGTTAAGTTCTCTTTGGTATGTCAGTTAAGTGTAGAAAATAGTCTATAATAGCGATGTGGTGATGTCTGCAGTGCGTCTAGCAAGGTTTCAATAACGAGAGGGAAAGTTTTTTTTACGTTTATTAAAAACGGACCGTAACTCATTTGCCAACATCAGATTATTGTGCACGAGGACAGTGTTCAGTAAACGTTTTTTTGCTTCAAAGTTTTTTTGTATTAATACTGAAGTAAGTACCAACTTTATTATATATTAAATTATGCAATTATATCACCATAATATAAACATATAGGTAGAACTCTTTAATTTTTTATAGTATTACAAAGTTGAAAAAAAAAATAATGAAATTATGATGTGAAAAATTCCAAAAAATTTCAAATCAATAGATATAATATCCGAGAAACATAAAAGCGAATAATAATTGATAGTTTCAATATTATTTACAGAGAAAATTAATAAAAAAATGAGTGATATTTGCCGTATTATTGAATAAGCAGTATGAATTACAAGAAAACGTAGTAACGTCGCAAACATCAAGTTTACGTTTCTGTGGTAATTCAGTTTGTTTACGTCGTTGTAAATAAATTTTCTTGCTGACAATTTTTCCTTTCCATCGATATTGTCTGCAGGCTGTGTTCACTCAGTATATTTCTATCAGAATTTGTATTTTTAAATCGTTCCCAGGTCACGGCAAGGCGCTTCGAGCGATTTTCATTTTTTGCAACCATGGAAACGTTTATATTTTAAATTGTAATCAATCTAGAGTTCACAAACTGTCATTCAAAAAATTGTTTTATCATTTATAAAATAATATTTGATATAAGAATGGGTCGTTATTGTGACGAACTGTGAAAAATCTCAAAGTACGATTATTTTACATGTCCTAAGCAATCACGAGGTAAGTTACACTTGTGATCTAAAAGCATTCATCATTTTCAATGTATTTCGTAAATTCCAGTAAATTCATACTGTTTAGCTACTATATTATAAGCTCCACGAAGTTTAAATTATAGGAATTTTTTAATTTTACAAATGAGATAAGTCTTAAATGAGTTATTGAGAATATTGAAACAAATATAACAATCAAATATAGACAATAAATGTGATTATCTTTCAAACCATCGATTATCTAAGTTGTTCGTTCTTTTATTTAGGTTTTAGAAGAAAGTTCGAAAGGAAGCGACACCAAAAGGATAGTCGATTTATCACCAAAAGGCTCGCTATTATTACAAAGTCGCCAGAGGTATGCTAAAAACCGCCAGAAAAATCGACTTGAGTAGGTACAGGAGATAATCATAAACGCATAGAACTTCTATGCGTTTATGATTATTTATGATTATCTATGATAGAAGCCTTAATACGACCAGGTACTCAGTGCACAAGCGTTTATTCGGTGTGTAATGAAGTAATTGTGTTATTTAAAATAAACTGACGTTTATTCTGATAGCACAACTTTGCAAGTATTTTTACATAAGGACTTATGTAAGTAAAGTAAATAATATATTAAGAGAATTAGATTTGCTAACGATAATATTAAAAAACTAGATTTAAAAAATATTCTATTAGAAATAGTAAGTTTTCAAAAAACTCACTATTTCAATCTTCATATTTTTTTATTTTTTAATTTGAATTTTGCGGTACCGGTAAAATAGCATCAGCAGCGCCACTTGCACTGGTGACCTGGGACAGAACAAAAATGTAAAATTTGACCTTGAACGTCAAGTCTATAAAACTATCTAATCTATGATTGTCTGTAAGGGTTTTTCTAAAATTGGATAATACCAACTATTAAAATGGTGCGGTGTTGTAACGCTTTCCTGAATAAAAAAACAAGAATTATATTAATCATTAAATAAAATAGAATTAAATTGGAAATTTACAAACGTATGTATTTGTCCCCTATTTTTTTACTTTAATTTTTGGAATGATTTGTGACTATGATCAGTGACAAAAAATTAAAAGTTTTTTATTTTTTTAAAATTTAAATTCAAGGTACAGTCACAAACAATAGTTATTTTACAATTTTCACTTATATTTGTTGACATTGCGTAAATCGTTGTTTGACCAATCTATACCAATATATAAAGATCTATAATCTCAGGTGTCAGGAGTATTGTTTGACTGATCTATACCAATATATAAAGATCTATGATCTTAAGTGTCAGAAGTTAAAAAAGATGGCGAATACGCGCTATGACGACAGTCATAACAGGGGTAAATATAATTTTGATAATAATTGTAAAGTTGATAAATAAAACTGCGAAAAATATAAACATTATTTTTCCTTTCATAATAAAAATAAATAATATAATAACAATATTGAGATTTTTATGTTAATATTATTAAAATGATCACTAAATTTTATTCTTTTAGAAAACTTAATATCAAAATGTTATTAACTTTTGTTTCCGATTGTATCGACAAATCATCCTTAAATTGATTTTTTAAAGAACGAAGCTTTTCGATGTCCAGAGAAAAATTAGATTTGTACAAATTATGATTTTTTAGACAAATTAATTACTTTTACGTGGCTGCTTTTTTTTAAATTTTAACACATAATATCAACTAAGATTTATTTTCTATTTTTTTCTATTTTTTCAGAATTTAAAATGTTTAAATGTGGAAATTGTGACAAATTGTTCTCACATTATGAGAGTCTCTTCAGGCACAAAAAAGTGTGCGGAAAACTTTACAGCTATAATCATCTTTGTGAAAAATGCGGCATTTTAATGTCAGATGGGCTTGCAGAACATTCTTGCTTGACATTTTTAAAACGTAAAACTTTGCTCAACTTCAACTCCGAATCCAATAAAAAATGTAAAGTACTTAAACAGGAAGAAACTTGTAACAGTGAAAATATAAAATGTACTTCTCTCACACAAAATGCTGATAATGATAAATTATGTGAGATTTGTAATATATTTGTAAAAAATATGTTCGCACATATGCGTAGCAAAACGCACAAAGCTAATTTTATAGCTTGCGATTTTTTTAACAACGACTCGAATATACGTATTTTGCAAACAGCTTTCAAATCTAGAATTGCTAGCTATCAAATATCTGATTCCAACCATTTTGCGTGTATAGATGATTTTATGACTGAAATAAAACGCAAATTTTCAAATGTAATTATCAGTTATATTATTCAACATAATGCTGTTAAAATAAACGTGGAACTATTTGCTATTTATGAAAAGAATGTTATTGATGAATCTATAAGCGATATAAAGTCATTCAACACAAAGAACCGCATAGTAACAATATCGGATAATATTAAGGATGTTTTTTCAAAGTTCACTTCTGAAGTAAGGACTCAAAGCCAAGAATTTGAGGGTGCAGGTTCGGGTTGGTCGTTGAAAAAAGTGCTTTTCTTAGAGGTTAATATCAATAAATATACACCGCTAAGAGGATCAATGCATATAGATTTACCTAAAGATATTAAAGCTCGGCATGCGGTTTTAAATCTTCAAAATGCAGATGAATTCTCCTTTAAGTGGGCTATATTATCAGCTCTATATCCGGCGAAAGATCATGCTAATAGAATATCTAAATACTTACAGTATTCCGATACACTTAATTTTGCCGACATCGAGTTTCCTGTATCAATAAAAGATATTTCCAAGTTTGAACGGTTAAATAAAATTAGCGTAAATGTTTGGGGCATTGAGGGAGAAAATGGAAAGTCTAAAATTGTCGGTCCACTCCATCATACGAAAAAGCGTCTATCAACACATGTTAATTTGCTGTACATTACCGACGGACAACTGGAACATTTTTGTTGGATAAAAAACATGTCAAAACTTTTATCGTCGCAACTCTCTAAGCACACTGAGGTTAAAAATATCTGCGATGGATGCTTAGCTTATTTTCAAACCGGTGCTAAATTAGAACGCCATCAACGCGAAGATTGTGGTCACGTGAGCGTCATTCTGCCTAAAGAGGGTGAAAACATGCTTAAATTTAAAAATTATGCTAAGCAACTTAATGTTCCATATGTGATTTACGCCGATTTTGAGGCAATTTTAAAACCAATCAGCTCGTACAATCCCAGCCCAGATAATTCTTATACGATGGATGTAAATTTACACGAAGCGCATAGTTACGGATACTACATTCATTGCTCATTCGATGAGAGTCAGTCGCGATGTTTCATATCGCGGTAAAAACTGTACAGATACGTTTATGCGCATGATATATACCGAAGCTGAACATATCTCAAAAGTGTTGAACACCGTTGAACCTATGCGTATATCTAACGAAGAGGAATTATTATTTCAAACGAGTTCACTATGGTCACATCTGCAGCGGAAAACTTGATGAAGATAGAGTTAGAGATCACTGCCATCTTACCGGCAAATTCAGAGGCCCGGCGCATAATGAATGTAATATTAATTATAAACTTCCGAAGTTTATACCCGTTGTGTTGCATAATCTGTCAAACTACGATGGACACTTGATAGTTCCAGCCTTAGGACTTGATAATGGTAAAATTAATGTTATTCCCGAAAATAAGCAAAAATACATTTCATTCTCCAAACGTATTGGTAATGGCATCGAGCTTCGCTTCATCGATTCACTCCGTTTTATGACATCCAGTTTGGAAAAGTTAGCTTCAAATCTACCACCGGAATTAAAACACATTACCAGACGAAATTTTCCAGCAGATGAGCATTTTAATCAGGTTACTGTTAAGGGTGTATATCCGTATGAATACACAGATTCTTGGGAGAGACTTGAAGAATCCGAACTACCACCAATCGAGAAGTTTCACTCTAAGTTGACCGATTCTAACATTACGCCTGAAGAGTATGAGCGGGCTAAGAAAGTCTGGACGTCGTTTGACTGTAAAACGCTTGGCGAGTACAGCGATTTGTACTTGAAAACCGATGTCCTGCTTCTAGCTGACGTTTTTGAGAATTTTCGTCACGTATGTTACGAAGCATACGGGCTCGATCCGCTCCAATACTATACGGCCCCAGGCCTTAGCTGGGACGCTATGCTGAAATATACCCATATCCAATTGGAATTGTTGACAGATATAGATATGCTACATTTTGTTAAGAAAGGTATACGTGGCGGTATCGCGCAGTGTTCGGGGCATCGGGCTGTTGCCAACAATAAATATCTTGACAATTACGATCCTGAGAAGCTGAGCAATTATATTATTTACTTGGACGCAAATAACCTAGTAAGCTAATACTTATATAATACTTATATAATTAATACTTATATGATATAACACATGTTTTTAACACCTATTTTTTTTTCTTTTTTTCATTGAAGTATGGATACGCCATGTCTCTAAATCTTCCAACCGGTGGTTTTCGATGGTTAGATAAAAGTGAGGTTGATGCATTTGATGTCAACGCCGTATCATCTACAAGCGACGAAGATTATTTTCTCGAGGTGGATCTCAATTATCCTAAACATTTACACGATCTCCATCGTGATTTACCGTTTTGTGTTGAAAATTTAATCCCCCCAGAAGCTACAACAAAAAACTCAAAGCTAATTCCAAACGTTATGGATAAATCGAAATACGTTATACATATTCGAAATCTTCAGCAGGCTTTAAAACATGGTCTAGTGTTGGAGAAAACACATCGCGTGCTTCGATTTAATCAGTCGCCGTGGCTGAAGTCGTATATTGAGCTAAACACAACGATGCGGACGAACGCTTGCAACGATTTTGAAAAGGATTTTTTTAAACTGATGAATAATTCGGTCTTTGGTAGGTTTTTTTAATTAATTCAACTTCATACTATACTATAGTGACATGATTATATTTTCTATTCAATTCTAGGAAAAACTATGGAATCTGTCGACAAAAGACTTGATGTACGCATTGTCTCAAAATGGGAGAACGTTGGTAAAAGGTTAGGTGCTAGAGCGCTCATCGCACGACCAAATTTTCATTCGCTTACCATTTTTAAAGATGAGCTGGTTGCAATACAACTAAAATTAAAAGTTAAATATGATAAACCTATTTATATTGGCTTTACTGTCCTCGAGCTATCTAAGGAACTTATGTATGAATTCCATCATGAAAAAATGATTCCTCTGTATGGCGATTGTTTAGAACTATTATACTTTGACACAGACGGACTAATTTATAATATTTATACCGACGATGTATATGCGGATATGAAGGCCCACATCCATTTGTACGACACTTCGAACTATGCTTTGGATAATCCTTATAGCATACCTCGAGTCAATAAAAAAGTCTTAGGAAAAATGAAAGATGAGCTAAGGGGGCGGCGTGCTTGCGAATATAATGGCGTATGTGCAAAAACTTACAGTATTGTTATCGAAGGAGAAACTGAGATCAAGAAAGCTAAAGGTGTTAAAAAATCCACTGTTGCTAATCACCTATCTAGGCAGGACTATCGCGCATGCGTCTTAAATAAAAAGGAGGCATTGCGCGTAATGTATACATTTAAAACTACCAAACACGAAGTACGAACATGCAAATTGAAAAAAGTTGCTCTAAGTGCTAGGGCTGACGATAAACGGTTCCAACTCCCAGGATTGACTAAAACGCTGCCTTGGGGGCATCATCGTATACAGCATGCTGAATTTCTCGGTGCATTAGATCTATGTTATGATAAGCGTAAATAGGTAATTATTTTTTTCCTATAAATATCGATAGATTTCTAAATTTTGATTCATTCGAAGCGTAAATAGGTAATTATTTTTTTCCTATAAATATCGATAGATTTCTAAATTTTGATTCATTCGCTATCTTTTAGTGGAGGAGGGTGGTATATTACTCAACATCAATTTTTACTTTTTGAAAAACATATTTTGAGTTTTTTGAAAAAATTAAAGTACATCAGCTATATACTAAATATGTTTAAATGCCAAGAATGTTATAAATCCTTTAATAATGAAAGCTGCTATAAAACTCACACAATTTCGTGTAGTGGTAGTAATAGTCGATGCCAAAGCTGTAATAAAATTTTAATGTGGTCTGATGCTTTAAAAAATCATAAATGTTCAAAAATGTCGTGTTATAAGCGTGAAATTGACACTGCTGACGATTTACTAAATCGTACATGCTTAAATCACCCCTCTAACGTCACAGGGAGTGGACTGAAAAACAGTTTAGATAATAATACATCTTGTCATAATAATAAATTATTTTATTGTAGAAAATGCGACGTTTCTACTGCTATAAGAAACAAGATCTCTCATAAAAAAAGTTTATTGCATAAACAAGGAACAATTATATCGACAATTTATACCGATGACGATTTGAGGATAAATATTGTAGAACTTGAATCTACATTTAAAAAGCGCATTGCGATCTATCGCGTGTATAATGAAGCTAGAGAATTTACTAGCGTTAATGATTATATGACATCAGTTAAAAGGATAGTGATACAGCTTATTCAAAATAAAATAGATAAACTTGTGGCGATAAAAATTAATTTTGAGCTTTTTGCACAATACATATTGCAAAAGCCTTCTACTGATCAGGAAATTGTTGGCGATATAAAGTCTTTTAACACCAGGTTTGAAGTAATAAATAAGTTTTCAAATCTTTCAGAAATATATAATCGTTACAGCTCGAAGATTGAAGCAAAAAGTCAGGAATTTCAAGAGCGAGATAGCGGATGGGCTTTATCGAAACTGTTATTCCTAGAAATCAATATTAATGAATATAATCCAATTAAAAATATTTAAATTATACTTTAATAATATATTTTTTCAGATTTAACGCTAATAATATTCTTTTTTCAGACTCTAATTACTCTTATTTACTCTTATTGTAGGTTTTTACCACTAGGTTTGAAGTAATAAACGTGTTTTTTAAATGTTTCAGAAAAATATGATTTGTCGTTACAGCTCAAAGATTGAAGCAAAAAAAGTTATGAATTTCAAGAGCAAGATAGCGGATGGGCTTTATCGAAACTATTATTGCGGATACTTTTTTATATTTAAAAACGCCCTTTTACAGGATTTTATGTTTATGTCAACTGCAATTTTTTTAACTATAAACTATTGGAGATTTCATAAAAGAGTCTTTCGTAATTATTAGTATTAAAATTAACTATTTTTTATCCATATTAATCTTTTGAACCCTAAATCCTTTTTTCTCCCTATGCGCGTTGGATCTCTAAGGTGCATAAATCCTATCCCAGCATAGGAATGTGATACTTGCTCGTTAGTTTATGCCGCATAGTTGAACAAATCTCACAAGGATAGGGGTGTATAATGCCTACGTTATTCGATTATCCGCGAGAGATTTTTCCAACTAGCAAAATCACAACACGCGTAATTATGTAACCTCTTTTTTTACACAATCTAAAAAATATGTTTTTTTATAGGTTCTATAAGTCCGATGACACTTGATCAGCTGTACTGTTTGTGTAGGTTTGTGCACAGGCAGATCTAGACTTTATTTCAACTATACTGTTTGTGTTCGAATCTCGGCGGGTAGATGTGGTTAATACTTTTTCCTACTATCTTTCGCCGAGAAACGGTAATTCCTGTACCCCGACCATCTTGATTGAGGTTTTCCATGGTTTCCCCTCAATTAATTCCAGATAAATATCGAGATGGTTCCTTATTCGAGGCCATGGCCGATTACCTACCAAAACTCCTAGCTCAAAAATTGCCTATCCTATCCTAATTTCCTGTAATTCCTTCATTCACCCATTATTAATAATATAATAATAAGATAATGTAAGTTTTTTATTTCATATTTTCATTTTTTGTATGTTTTTATGCATGTCTTAAATATTGTTACACCCCTGTAATATAATCAAACACTTACTGTTTATAGAAAGCGATATGCAACCAAAATAAAGATGATTGTAGTCCCCAAATACAAAATTTAACAATATACTTACTTGGTTGGTTAATATTTTGTTTAACCTATATCTATTATAACCTATATCTATAAAGTATATCTAGATAATAGTGTAATTGTTTTAACCAATAAAATCTATTAAAGTTAGTTGAATTTATAAAAAGTGTTATATATGGGTAGAAAACATTATGTAAATAGGAGAGATGGTTGGAAATGAATAATAACATTTTAAGTATTTTTTAAAATTGTATATATATTAATCATAAGTGTTACATGGTATTCAGTATTCAAATTATAATAAAATCAGTGAATATATAATTTATTTACAATGTATTAACTGTTTAAGTGTACAATATTTCTTGGAATTTCACATAATTCAGATCTATTTACGATGTAGTTAATCGTTACGCTTATTATTGTTAGATATTTTTTTTGAGAGAACGGGGTGACGCCGTTCCACTCTTATCTTTTTAAGCAAATTCAGTTTCGATTCAGTAGACTTATTCTTCTCTCTGACAAAAGCTTTTTGTTCGTTTATACATTTTAATTCGAGTTATATGTATTTTTTGAAAAAATTATTTGATCAAATCCCTTTTCCTGAGCTGTTGCACTATCGATTGAATTTCTTCTTTATGTTCCGATTTCGCACCCCCGACTTCATACAAGACCTTCAATCGTTCGATTAATATATTCAGGTCTTCGAATTCACTTGGAGAGTCGTTATTGTCATCAGAATAATGTAAGGAAATCGACTCTTCACAGTTCACTTCCGGTTTCTCTTTATAGCAGTTAACTTGTTTTTTACCGAATTTTCACCATCTCTTTTCTCGCATTTAGAGCGCAGAGGTTGAAATAGCTTGGAAATGATTTGTCTATACTTGAAACTTCCGTCACCGGAGATTTGTTCTGACGATCTATAGTTGCGTTTGTGAGCGCTGGTCAGAAGCAGAAGCGATTTATACAGCATCAAGTCCTTTGTATCATAATTTAGAGGTCTTCTATCAAAAAGTAGTTCCGCCAGACCGTCGGTTAGTTAAAACTTACGATTTCCATCAATGATCAATACTTTGTTTATTATGCGTACAGGTCTACAACCTAGCATAAACTTCATATCTTTATCATCGAATCTAACACAAAATCTGTCGACCCTGTGCCCATCATAGTACAGAACACAATCGTCGTTTCTTGATCTATCTCCTACTTTGTTTTGTTTTTCGCTCGACATTTTTCAGTCTGCAGTCAGACTAACACTGATTGAAAAACTCTTGATTCTAGCTATATATATAGACTGATTAGAAAACTATCTCAAACGGGGTTCAAACAATGTCGAAACAGACGCAACACGGGTACCCAACAGGGTCGAAATAGATACAGAACAGAGGTCAAACAGAGGTCAAACAGAGGTCAAACAGAGTTAGAACAGAGGTCAAACAGTGTGTTAACTGATACAGAACAAATACCTAATAGAGTTGAAACAGATACAAGATAGGAGTATAAAAATATGAAAAATATATATATGAAAATAGAGACACGAGAACTCTCTCTCTCTCGATAGGAACCTTAATGTTAAAAGTATCTCTGCAGATTGTTGTGAACACTCGTTTTAAAGTATAAATAACAATTTTTATTTCAGTGTGATTTCTAATAATAATGATTTATATAATAATATATAATAACGTAATCAAAGTAATTACTCAATATCATGAATAAACTTACGTCCTAAAAAGCATAAAAATGGTTCTGTCTATCTGTCTGTCTATCTTCTTGATAAAAAACAAATGGAATGTCTGTCTATCTGTTCGCTAATATTTATTCCTGTATGATCCTATAAAAGCTACTACTTACGATTTCCATCAATGATCAATACTTTGTTTATTATGCGTACAGGTCTACAACTTTACAGGATGGTTCATCGCAATAGTACTTTAGTTGAGTAGTAATTAAATTAATTTCTCAACGTTTAGCTATTGACAAATAACAGCTCATTGCAGTTTTATAGCATAGTACGTGAGTGATGTATTGTAAAAGTGAACAGTTTGGAGAGGTGCAAAGCTAACAAATTAATAAAACTTATTGCGAGGACAATATTATTATAGAAGTAATATTCTTTTATCTAACCTCTAGAATTTATTCCTGTCTGAACCTATAAAAAAGCTACTAGGAAGATTTTTATAATAATATGATGTTTTAAAATAAAATAAATAAGAAAATTTGATATAAATAAAATGTTAAATACATGCTTATTATTATAACCTATTGTAATAAATTCCAATTATAACGCATCACATATTGTACTTGATAACAAGGCAGCGCAGTATTAAAACAGCCTGTAACCACATTTTTGCTTGTATTCAATAATTATTTATTGTACAATGTACAACCTTAAATGATCAGCTGTAGAAGCGACGTGTTTTATATATACATGTTTTAACGACGCTTCGGCAACACGGTGCGATGGCTCTGTGGTAGACTGTCGGACCGCCGACCTAAAAGTCCCGAGTTCGAAAACACACTCGCTCTGGCATGAAAAAAAAAGCTGTGCGGGCTGCCTACGTTGTAGGCGATTAAAATATCGAAGACATCAGCTCTGTAGCTTATGTATTGCAGATTGCATACCTACCTGGGGTTAAAAAATATCTTTTGCAATAAACTACAATATACCATTCAAACGCATCAGTAAAAAAATAACCCCGTTGCAACGTCTCGACGAACTCTTGTCGTCGGATGGGGCGGAAGAGGGGGCGGTGGGGTAGGGGGCTATTAACGAAGAACGTCGAGAGAGTCGTCGTCGACGACGACCATGCAAATATTGCACAAATTATTAAAAAGTGGAGGGGGTAAAAAGGAGCGATTCTGCGACCTGAAACGTCATCAAATCGGTTGGTCCAGGACATACCTATTATCATCTACTGATAGGCATTTCAGAAGTAGTTTCTGATAATCATTTCAAAAATTGGTGCCGATAGGCATTTCAGATATAGGTGCCGATAGGCATCTCAGATATAGTTGCCGATTGGCATTTTAAAAATAGGTGTTGATAGGCATTTCAGATATAGAAGCCGATAGGTATTTCAAATATAGGTGTCGATAGGCATTTCAGATATGGTTGCCGATAGGCATTTCAAATAATGGTGCTGATAGGCATTTCAGATGTAGTTTCCGATAGCTATTTCAAAAATAGGTGCCGATAGGCATTTCAGATATAGGTGCCGATAGGCATTTCAGATATAGTTGCCGATTGGCATTTTAAAAATAGGTGTCGATAGGCATTTCAGATATAGAAGCCGATAGGCATTTCAAATATAGGTGCCGATAGGCATTCCAGATATGGTTGCCGATACGCATTTCAAAAATAGGAGCTGACAGGCATTCCAGATGTATTTTCCGATAAGCGTTTCAAAAATTGGTGCCGATAGGCATTTCAGATATAGGTGCCGAAAGGCATTTCAGATATAGTTACCGATTGGCATTTTAAAAATAGGTGCCGATAGGCATTTCAGATATAGAAGCCGATAGGTATTTTAAATATAGGTGTCGATAGGCATTTCAGATATGGTTGACGATAGGCATTTCAAATATAGGTGCTGATAGGCATTTCAGATGTAGTTTCCGATAGGCATTTCAAAAATAGGTGCCGATAGGCATTTCAGATATAGGTGCCTATAGGCATTTCAGATATAGTTGCCGATTGGCATTTTAAAAATAGGTGTTGATAGGCATTTCAGATATAGAAGCCGATAGGTATTTCAAATATAGGTGTCGATAGGCATTTCAGATATGGTTGCCGATAGGCATTTCAAATATAGGTGCTGATAGGCATTTCAGATGTAGTTTCCGATAGGCAATTCAAAAATTGGTGCCGATAGGCAGTTCAGATATAGGTGCCGATAGGCATTTCAGATATAGTTGCCAATTGGCATTTTAAAAATAGGTGCCAATAGGCATTTCAGATATAAAAGCCGATAGGCATTTCAAATATAGGTGCCGATAGGCATTCCAGATATGGTTGCCGATAGGCATTTCAAATATAGGTGCTGATAGGCATTTTAGATGTAGTTTCCGATAGGCATTTCAAAAATTGATGCCGATAGGAATTTCAGATATAGGTGCCGATAGGCATTTCAGATATAGTTGCCGATTGGCATTTTAAAAACAGGTGCCGATAGGCATTTCAGATATAAAAGCCGATAGGTATTTCAAATATAGGTGTCGATAGGCATTTGAGATATGGTTGCCGATAGGCATTTCAAATATAGAAGCAGATAGGCATTTCAGATGTAGTTTCCGAAAGACATTTCAAAAATAGGTGCCGATAGGCAGTTTAGATATAGGTGCCGATAGGCATTTCAGATATAGTTGCCGATTGGCATTTTAAAATTGGTGCCGATAGGCATTTCAGATATAGAAGCCGATAGGCATTTCAAATATAGGTGCCGATAGGCATTCCAGATATGGTTGCCGATAGGCATTTCAAATATAAGTGCTGATAGGCATTTCAGATGTAGTTTCCGATAGGCATTACAAATATAGGTACAGATAGGCATTTCAGATATAGGTGCCGTTAGGCATTTCAGATATAGTTGCCAATTGGCATTTTAAAGATAGGTGTCGATAGGCATTTCAGATATAGAAGCCGATAGGCATTTCAAATATAAATGCCGATAGGCATTCCAGATATGGTTGCCGATAAGCATTTCAAATATAGGTGCTGATAGGCATTTCAGATGTAGTTTCCGATAGGCATTTCAAAAATTGGTGCCGATTGGCATTTCAGATATAGGTGCCGATAGGCATTTCAGATATAGTTGCCGATTGGTATTTTAAAAATAGGTGCCGATAGGCATTTCAGATATAGAAGCCGATAGGTATTTCAAATATAGGTGTCGATAGGCATTTCAGATATGGTTGCCGATAGGCATTTCAAATATAGGTGCTGATAGGCATTTCAGATTTAGTTTCCGATAGGCATTTTAAAAATAGGTGCCGATAGGCATTTCAGATATAGGTGCCGATAGGCATTTCAGATATAGTTGCCGATTGGCATTTTAAAAATAGGTGCCGATAGGCATTTAAGATGTAGTTTCCGATAGGCATTTCAAAAATAGGTGCCGATAGGAATTTCAGATATAGGTGCCGATAGGCATATCAGATATAGAAGCCGATAGGCATTTCAAATATAGGTGCCGATAGGCATTCCAGATATGGTTGCCGATAGGCATTTCAATTATAGGTGCTGATAGGCATTTAAGATGTAGTTTCCGATAGGCATTTCAAAAATAGGTGCCGATAGGCATTTCAGATATAGGTGCCGATAGGCATTTCAGATATAGTTGCCGATAGCCATTTTAAAAATAGGTGCCGATAGGCATTTCAGATATAGAAGCCGATAGGCATTTCAAATATAGGTGCCGAAAGGCATTCCAGATATGGTTGCCGATAGGCATTTCAAATATAGGTGCTGATAGGCATTTCAGATGTAGTTTCCGATAGGCATTTCAAAAATAGGTGCCGATAGGCATTTCAGATATAGGTGCCGATAGGCATTTCAGATATAGTTGCCGATAGCCATTTTAAAAATAGGTGCCGATAGGCATTTCAGATATAGAAGCCGATAGGCATTTCAAATATAGGTGCCGATAGGCATTCCAGATATGGTTGCCGATAGGCATTTCAAATATAGGTGCTGATAGGCATTTCAGATGTAGTTTCCGATAGGCATTTTAAAAATAGGTGCCGATAGGCATTTCAGATATAGAAGCCGATAGGCATTTCAAATATAGGTGCCGATAGGCATTCCAGATATGTTTGCCGATAGGCATTTCAAATATAGGTGCTGAAAGGGCATTTCAGATGTAGTTTCCGATAGGCATTTCAAAAATTGGTGCCGATAGCCATTTCAGATATAGGTGCCGATAGGCATTTCAGATATAGTTGCCGTTTGGCATTTTAAAAATAGGTGTTGATAGGCATTTCAGATATAGAAGCCGATAGGTATTTCAAATATAGGTGTCGATAGGCATTTCAGATATGATTGCCGATAGGCATTTCAAATATAGGTGCTGATAGGCATTTCAGATGTAGTTTCCAATAGGCATTTCAAAAATAGGTGCCGATAGGCATTTCAGATATAGGTGCCGATAGGCATTTCAGATATAGTTGCCGATTGGCATTTTAAAAATAGGTGCGATAGGCATTTCAGATATAGAAGCCGATAGGCATTTCAAATATAGGTGCCGATAGGCATTTCAGATATGGTTGCCGATAGGCATTTCAAATATAGAAGCAGATAGGCATTTCAGATGTAGTTTCCGAAAGACATTTCAAAAATAGGTGCCGATAGGCAGTTTAGATATAGGTGCCGATAGGCATTTCAGATATAGTTGCCGATTGGCATTTTAAAATTGGTGCCGATAGGCATTTCAGATATAGAAGCCGATAGGCATTTCAAATATAGGTGCCGATAGGCATTCCAGATATAGTTGCCGATAGGCATTTCAAATATAAGTGCTGATAGGCATTTCAGATGTAGTTTCCGATAGGCATTACAAATATAGGTACCGATAGGCATTTCAGATATAGGTGCCGTTAGGCATTTCAGATATAGTTGCCAATTGGCATTTTAAAGATAGGTGTCGATGGGCATTTCAGATATAGAAGCCGATAGGCATTTCAAATATAAATGCCGATAGGCATTCCAGATATGGTTGCCGATAAGCATTTCAAATATAGGTGCTGATAGGCATTTCAGATGTAGTTTCCGATAGGCATTTCAAAAATTGGTGCCGATTGGCATTTCAGATATAGGTGCCGATAGGCATTTCAGATATAGTTGCCGATTGGTATTTTAAAAATAGGTGCCGATAGGCATTTCAGATATAGAAGCCAATAGGTATTTCAAATATAGGTGTCGATAGGCATTTCAGATATGGTTGCCGATAGGCATTTCAAATATAGGTGCTGATAGGCATTTCAGATTTAGTTTCCGATAGGCATTTTAAAAATAGGTGCCGATAGGCATTTCAGATATAGGTGCCGATAGGCATTTCAGATATAGTTGCCGATTGGCATTTTAAAAATAGGTGCCGTTAGGCATTTTAGATGTAGTTTCCGATAGGCATTTCAAAAATAGGTGCCGATAGGCATTTCAGATATAGGTGCCGATAGGCATATCAGATATAGTTGCCGATAGGCATTTAAAATATAGGTGCCGATAGGCATTTCAAATATAGATGTCGATAGGCATTTCAGATATAAAAGCCGAAAGGCATTTCAGATATAGGTGCCGATAGGCATTTCTGACGGGGTTGCTGATAGGCATCTCAAATATAGGTGCTGATAGGCATTTCAGATGTAGTTTTCGATAGGTATTTCAAAAATAGGTGCCGATAGGCATTTCAGATATAGGTGCCGATAGGCACTTCAGATATAGTTGCCGATTGGCATTTTAAAAATAGGTGCCTCTAGGCATTTCAGTTATCGAAGCCGATAGGCATTTCAAATATAGGTGCCGATAGGCATTCCAAATATGGTTGCCGATAGGCATTTCAAATATAGGTGCTGATAGGCATTTCAGTTGTAGTTTCCGATAGGCATTTCAAAAATAGGTGCCGATAGGCATTTCAGATATAGGTGCCGATAGGCATTCCAGATATGGTTGCCGATAGGCATTTCAAATATAGGTGCTGATAGGCATTTAAGATGTAGTTTCCGATAGGCATTTCAAAAATAGGTGCCGATAGGCATTTCAGATATAGGTGCCGATAGGCATTTCAGATATAGTTGCCGATAGCCATTTTAAAAATAGGTGCCGATAGGCATTTCAGATATAGAAGCCGATAGGCATTTTAAATATAAATGCCGATAGGCATTCCAGATATGGTTGCCGATAAGCATTTCAAATATAGGTGCTGATAGGCATTTCAGATGTAGTTTCCGATAGGCATTTCAAAAATTGGTGCCGATTGGCATTTCAGATATAGGTGCCGATAGGCATTTCAGATATAGTTGCCGATTGGTAATTTAAAAATAGGTGCCGATAGGCATTTCAGATATAGAAGCCGATAGGTATTTCAAATATAGGTGTCGATAGGCATTTCAGATATAGTTGCCGATTGGCATTTTAAAAATAGGTGCCGATAGGCATTTAAGATGTAGTTTCCGATAGGCATTTCAAAAATAGGTGCCGATAGGCATTTCAGATATAGGTGCCGATAGGCATTTCAGATATAGTTGCCGATAGCCATTTTAAAAATAGGTGCCGATAGGCATTTCAGATATAGAAGCCGATAGGCATTTCAAATATAGGTGCCGAAAGGCATTCCAGATATGGTTGCCGATAGGCATTTCAAATATAGGTGCTGATAGGCATTTCAGATGTAGTTTCCGATAGGCATTTCAAAAATAGGTGCCGATAGGCATTTCAGATATAGGTGCCGATAGGCATTTCAGATATAGTTGCCGATTGGCATTTTAAAAATAGGTGCCGATAGGTATTTAAGATGTAGTTTCCGATAGGCATTTCAAAAATAGGTGCCGATAGGCATTTCAGATATAGGTGCCGATAGGCATATCAGATATAGAAGCCGATAGGCATTTCAAATATAGGTGCCGATAGGCATTCCAGATATGGTTGCCGATAGGCATTTCAATTATAGGTGCTGATAGGCATTTAAGATGTAGTTTCCGATAGGCATTTCAAAAATAGGTGCCGATAGGCATTTCAGATATAGGTGCCGATAGGCATTTCAGATATAGTTGCCGATAGCCATTTTAAAAATAGGTGCCGATAGGCATTTCAGATATAGAAGCCGATAGGCATTTCAAATATAGGTGCCGAAAGGCATTCCAGATATGGTTGCCGATAGGCATTTCAAATATAGGTGCTGATAGGCATTTCAGATGTAGTTTCCGATAGGCATTTCAAAAATAGGTGCCGATAGGCATTTCAGATATAGGTGCCGATAGGCATTTCAGATATAGTTGCCGATAATTATTTTAAAAATAGGTGCCGATAGGCATTTCAGATATAGAAGCCGATAGGCATTTCAAATATAGGTGCCGATAGGCATTCCAGATATGGTTGCCGATAGGCATTTCAAATATAGGTGCTGATAGGCATTTCAGATGTAGTTTCCGATAGGCATTTTAAAAATAGGTGCCGATAGGCATTTCAGATATAGAAGCCGATAGGCATTTCAAATATAGGTGCCGATAGGCATTCCAGATATGTTTGCCGATAGGCATTTCAAATATAGGTGCTGATAGGCATTTCAGATATAGTTGCCAATTGGCATTTTAAAAATAGGTGCCGATAGGCATTTCAGATATAGAAGCCGATAGGCATTTCAAATATAGGTGCCGATAGGCATTCCAGATATGGTTGCCGATAGGCATTTCAAATATAGGTGCTGATAGGCATTTTAGATGTAGTTTCCGATAGGCATTTCAAAAATTGATGCCGATAGGCATTTCAGATATAGGTGCCGATAGGCATTTCAGATATAGTTGCCGATTGGCATTTTAAAAACAGGTGCCGATAGGCATTTCAGATATAGAAGCCGATAGGTATTTCAAATATAGGTGTCGATAGGCATTTTAGATATGGTTGCCGATAGGCATTTCAAATATAGGAGCAGATAGGCATTTTAGATGTAGTTTCCGAAAGACATTTCAAAAATAGGTGCCGATAGGCATTTTAGATATAGGTGCCGATAGGCATTTCAGATATAGTTGCCGATTGGCATTTTAAAAATAGGTGCCGATAGGCATTTCAGATATAGAAGCCGATAGGCATTACAAATATAGGTGCCGATAGGCATTCCAGATATGGTTGCCGATAGGCATTTCAAATATAGGTGCTGATAGGCATTTCAGATGTAGTTTCCGATAGGCATTTCAAAAATAGGTACCGATAGGCATTTCAGATATAGGTGCCGATAGGCATTTCAGATATAGTTGCCAATTGGCATTTTAAAAATAGGTGTCGATAGGCATTTCAGATATAGAAGCCGATGGGCATTTCAAATATAGGTGCCGATAGGCATTCCAGATATGGATGCAGATAGGCATTTCAAATATAGGTGCTGATAGGCATTTCAGATGTAGTTTCCGATAGGCATTTCAAAAATAGGTGCCGATAGGCATTTCAGATATAGGTGCCGATAGGCATTTCAGATATAGTTGCCAATTGGCATTTTAAAAATAAGTGTCGATAGGCATTTCAGATATAGAAGCCGATAGGCATTTCAAATATAGGTGCCGATAGGCATTCCAGATATTGTTGCCGATAGGCATTTCAAATATAGTAGCTGATAGGCTTTTCAGATGTAGTTTCCGATAGGCATTTCAAAAATAGGAGCCGATAGGCATTTCAGACATAGGTGCCGATAGGTATTTCAGATATAGGTGCCGATAGGCATTTCAGATATAGTTGCCAATTGGCATTTTAAAAATAGGTGCCGATAGGCATTTCAGATATAGAAGCCGATAGGCATTTCAAATGTTGGTGCCGATAGGCATTCCAGATATGGTTGCCGATAGGCATTTCAAATATAGGTGCTGATAGGCATTTTAGATGTAGTTTCCGATAGGCATTTCAAAAATTGATGCCGATAGGCATTTCAGATATAGGTGCCGATAGGCATTTCAGATATAGTTGCCGATTGGCATTTTAAAAACAGGTGCCGATAGGCATTTCAGATATCGAAGCCGATAGGTATTTCAAATAAAGGTGTCGATAGGCATTTCAGATATAGGTGCCGATAGGCATTTCAGATATAGTTGCCGATTGGCATTTTAAAAATAGGTGCCGATAGGCATTTCAGATATAGAAGCCGATAGGCATTTCAAATATAGGTGCCGATAGGCATTCCAGATATGGTTGCCGATAGGCATTTCAGATGTGGTTTCCGATAGGCATTTCAAAACTAAGTGCCGATAGGCATTTCAGATATAGGTGCCGATAGGGATTTCAGATATAGTTGCCGATTGGCATTTTAAAAATAGGTGCCGATAGGCATTTCAGATATAGAAGCCGATAGGAATTTCAAATATAGGTGTCGATAGGCATTTCAGATTGGTTGCCGATAGGCATTTCAAATATAGGTGCTGATACGCATTTCAGATGTAGTTTCCGATAGGCATTTCAAAAATAGGTGCCGATAGGCATTTTAGATATAGGTGCCGATAGGCATTTCAGATATAGTTGCCGATTGGCATTTTAAAAATAGGTGCCGATAGGCATTTCAGATATAGAAGCCGATAGGCATTTCAAATATAGGTGCAGATAGGCATTCCAGATATGGTTGCCAATAGGCATTTCAAATATAGGTGCTAATAGGCATTTCAGATGTAGTTTCCTAAAGGCATTTCAAAAATAAATGCCGATAGGCATTTCAGATATAGGTGCCGATAGGCATTTCAGATAAAGTTGCCGATTAGCATTTTAAAAATAGGTGCCGATAGGCATTTCAGATATAGAAGCCGATAGGCATTTCAAATATAGGTGCCGATGGGCATTCCAGATATGGTTGCTGATAGTCATTTCAAATATAGGTGCTGATAGGCGTTCCAGATGTAGTTTCCGATAGGCATTTCAAAAATTGGTGCCGATAGGCATTTCAGATATAGGTGCCGATAGGCATTTCAGATATAGTTACCGATTGGCATTTTAAAAATAGGTGCCGATAGGCATTTCAGATATAGAAGCGGATAGGTATTTCAAATATAGGTGTCGATAGGCATTTCAGATATGGTTGCCGATAGGCATTTTAAATATAGGTGCTGATAGGCATTTCAGATGTAGTTTCCGATAGGCATTTCAAAAATAGGTGCCGATAGGCATTTCAGTTATAGGTGCCGATAGGCATTTCAGATATAGTTGCCGATTGGCATTTTAAAAATAGGTGCCGATAGGCATTTCAGATATAGAAGCCGATAGGCATTTCAAATATAGGTGCCGATAGGCATTCCAGATATGGTTGCCGATAGGCATTTCAAATATAGGTGCTGATAAGCATTTAAGATGTAGTTTCCGATAGGCATTTCAAAAATAGATGCCGATAGGCATTTCAGATATAGGTGCCGATAGGCATTTTAGATATAGTTGCCAATTGGCATTTTAAAAATAAGTGCCGATAGGCATTTCAGATATAGAAGCCGATAGGCATTTCAAATATAGGTGCCGATAGGCATTCCAGATATGGTTGCCGATAGGCATTTCAAATATAGGTGCTGATAGGCATTTTAGATGTTGTTTCCGATAGGCATTTCAAAAATTGATGCCGATAGGCATTTCAGATATAGGTGCCGATAGGCATTTCAGATATAGTTACCGATTGGCATTTTAAAAACAGCTGCCGATAGGCATTTCAGATATAGAAGCCGATAGGTATTTCAATATAGGTGTCGATAGGCATTTCAGATATGGTTGCCGATAGGCATTTCAAATATAGGAGCAGATAGGCATTTCAGATGTAGTTTCCGAAAGGCATTTCAAAAATAGGTGCCGATAAGCATTTCAGATATAGGTTCCGATAGGCATTTCAGATATAGTTGCCGATTGGCATTTTAAAAATAGGTGCCGATAGGCATTTCAGATGTAGAAGCCGATAGGCATTTCAAATATAGGTGCCGATAGGCATTCCAGATATGGTTGCCGATAGGCATTTCAAATATAAGTGCTGATAGGCATTTCAGATGTAGTTTCCGATAGGCATTTCAAAAATAGGTACCGATAGGCATTTCAGATATAGGTGCCGATAGGCATTTCAGATATAGTTGCCGATTGGCATTTTAAAAATAGGTGTCGATAAGCATTTCAGATATAGAAGTCGATAGGCAATTTAAATATAGGTGCCGATAGGCATTCTAGATATAGGTGCCAATAGGCACTTCAGATATAGGTGCCGATTGGCATTTTAAAAATAGGTGCCGATAGGCATTTCAGATATAGAAGCCGATAGGCATTTCAAATATAGGTGCCGATAGGCATTCCAGTTATGGTTGCCGATAGGCATTTCAAATATTGGTGCTGATAGGCATTTCAGTTGTAGTTTCCGATAGGCATTTCAAAAATTGGTGCCGATAGGCATTTCAGATATAGGTGCCGATAGGCATTTCAGATATAGTTGCCGATTGGCATTTTTTAAATAGGTGTCGATAAGAATTTCAGATATAGAAGTCGATAGGCATTTCAAATATAGGTGCCGATAGGCATTCCAGATATGGTTGCCGATAGGCATTTCAAATATAGGTGCTGATAGGCATTCCAGATGTAGTTTCCGATAGGCAATTCAAAAATAGGTGCCGATAGGCATTTCAGATATAGAAGCCGATAGGTATTTCAAATATAGGTGTCGAAAGGCATTTCAGATAAGGTTGCCGATAGAAGTTTCAAATATATGTGCTGATATTCATCTCAGATGTAGTTTCCAAAAGGCATTTCAAAAATAGGTGCCGATAGGCATTTCAGATATAGGTGCCGATAGGCATTTCAGATATAGTTGCCGATTGGCATTTTAAAAATAGGTGCCGATAGGCATGTCAGATATATAAGCCGATAGGCATTTCAAATATAGGTGCCGATAGGCATTTCAGATATAGGTGACGATAGGCATTTCAGATATAGTTGCCAATTGGCATTTTAAAAATAGGTGCCAATAGGCATTTCAGATATAGAAGCCGATAGGCATTTTAAATATAGGTGCCGACAGGCATTCCAGATATGGTTGCCGATAGGCATTTCAAATATAGGTGCTGATAGGCATTTTAGATGTAGTTTCCGATAGGCATTTCAAAAATTGATGCCGATAGGCATTTCATATATAGGTGCCGATAGGCATTTCAGATATAGTTGCCGATTGGCAATTTAAAAATAGGTGCCGATAGGCATTTCGGATATAGAAGCCGATAGGCATTTCAAATATAGGTGCCGATAGGCATTCCAGATATGGTTGCCGATAGGCATTTCAAATATAAGTGCTGATAGGCATTTCAGATGTAGTTTCCGATAGGCATTTCAAAAATAGGTACCGATAGGCATTTCAGATATAGGTGCTGATAGGCATTTCAGATATAGTTGCCATTTGGCATTTTAAACATAGGTGTCGATAGGCATTTCAGATATAGAAGCCGATAGGCATTTCAAATATAGGTGCCGATAGGCATTCCAGATATGGTTACCGATAAGCATTTCAAATATAGGTGCTGATAGGCATTTCAGATGTAGTTTCTGATAGGCATTTCAAAAATTGGTGCCGATAGGCATTTCAGATATGGTTGCCGATAGGCATTTTAAATATTGGTGCTGATAGGCATTTCAGATGTAGTTTCCGATAGGCATTTCAAAAATTGGTGCCGATAGGCATTTCAGATATAGGTGCCGATAGGCATTTCAGATATGGTTGCCGATAGGCATTTTAAATATTGGTGCTGATAGGCATTTCAGATGTAGTTTCCGATAGGCATTTCAAAAATTGGTGCCGATAGGCATTTCAGACATAGGTGCCGATAGGCATTTCAAATATAGTTGCCGATTGGCATTTTAAAAATAGGTGCCGATAGGCATGTCAGATATATAAGCCGATAGGCATTTCAAATATAGGTGCCGATAGGCATTTCAGATATAGGTGACGATAGGCATTTCAGATATAGTTGCCAATTGGCATTTTAAAAATAGGTGCCGATAGGCATTTCAGATATAGAAGCCGATAGGCATTTCAACTATAGGTGCCGACAGGCATTCCAGATATGGTTGCCGATAGGCATTTCAAATATAGGTGCTGATAGGCATTTTAGATGTAGTTTCCGATAGGCATTTCAAAAATTAATGCCGATAGGCATTTCATATATAGGTGCTGATAGGCATTTCAGATATAGTTGCCGATTGGCAATTTAAAAATAGGTGCCGATAGGCATTTCAGATATAGAAGCCGATAGGCATTTCAAATATAGGTGCCGATAGGCATTCCAGATATGGTTGCCGATAGGCATTTCAAATATAAGTGCTGATAGGCATTTCAGATGTAGTTTCCGATAGGCATTTCAAAAATAGGTACCGATAGACATTTCAGATATAGGTGTTGATAGGCATTTCAGATATAGTTGCCAATTGGCATTTTAAACATAGGTGTCGATAGGCATTTCAGATATAGAAGCCGATAGGCATTTCAAATATAGGTGCCGATAGGCATTCCAGATATGGTTACCGATAGGCATTTCAAATATAGGTACTGATAGGCATTTCAGATGTAGTTTCCGATAGGCATTTCAAAAATTGGTGCCGATAGGCATTTCAGATATAGGTGCCGATAGGCATTTCAGATATGGTTGCCGATAGGCATTTTAAACATTGGTGCTGATAGGCATTTCAGATGTAGTTTCCGATAGGCATTTCAGATGTAGTTTCCGATAGGCATTTCAAAAATAGGTGCCGATAGGCATTTCAGATATATGTGCTGATAGGCATTTCAGATATAGTTGCCGATTGGCATTTTAAAAACAGGTGCCGATAGGCATTTCAGATATAGAAGCCGATAAGTATTTCAAATATAGGTGTCGATAGGCATTTTAGATATGGTTGCCGATAGGCATTTCAAATATAGGAGCAGATAGGCATTTCAGATGTGGTTTCCAAAAGACATTTTAAAAATAGATGCCGATAGGCATTTCAGATATAGGTGCCGATAGGCATTTCAGATATAGTTGCCGATTGGCATTATAAAAATAGGTGCCGATAGGCATTTCAGATATAGAAGCTGATAGGCATTTCAAATATAGGTGCCGATAGGCATTTTAGATATGGTTGCCGATAGGCATTTCAAATATAAGTGCTGATAGGCATTTCAGATGTAGTTTCCGATAGGCATTTCAAAAATAGGTACCGATAGGCATTTCAGATATAGGTGCCGATAGGCATTTCAGATATAGTTGCCAATTGGCATTTTAAAAAAAGGTGTCGATAGGCATTTCAGATATAGAAGCCGATAGGCATTTCAAATATAGGTGCCGATAGGCATTGCAGATATGGTTGCCGATAGGCATTTCAAATATAGGTGCTGATAGGCATTTCAGATGTAGTTTCCGATAGGCATTTCAAAAATTGGTGCCGATTGGCATTTTAGATATAGGTGCCGATAGGCATTTCAGATATAGTTGCCGATTGGCATTTTAAAAATAGGTGCCGATAGGCATTTCAGATATAGAAGCGATAGGTATTTCAAATATAGGTGTCGATAGGCATTTCAGATATGGTTTGCGATAGGCATTTCAAATATAGGTGCTGATAGGCATTTCAGATGTAGTTTCCGATAGGCATTTCAAAAATAGGTGCAGATAGGCATTTCAGATATAGGTGCCGATAGGCATTTCAGATATAGTTGCCGATCGGCATTTTAAAAATAGGTGCCGATAGGCATTTTAGATGTGGTTTCCGATAGGCATTTCAAAAATAGGTGCCGATAGGCATTTCAATATAGGTGCCGATAGGCACTTCAGATATAGTTGCCGATTGGCATCTTAAAAATAGGTGCCGCTAGGCATTTCAGATATAGAAGCCGATAGGCATTTCAAATATAGGTGCCGATAGGCATTCCAAATATGGTTGCCGATAGGCATTTCAAATATAGGTGCTGATAGGCATTTCAGATGTAGTTTCCGATAAACATTTCAAAAATAAGTGCCGATAGGCATTTCAGATATAGGTGCCGATAGGCATTTCAGATATAGTTGCCGATTGGCATTTTAAAAATAGGTGCCGATAGGCATTTCAGATATAGAAGCCGATAGGCATTTCAAATATAGGTGCCGATAGGCATTCCAGATATGGTTGCCGATAGGCATTTCAAATATAGGTGCTGACAGGCATTTCAGATGTAGTTTCCGATAGGCATTTCAAAAATAGGTGCCGATAGGCATTTCAGATATAGGTGCCGATAGGCATTTCAGATATAGTTGCCGATAGCCATTTTAAAAATAGGTGCCGATAGGCATTTCAGATATAGACACCGATAGGCATTTCAAATATAGGTGCCGATAGGCATTCCAGATATGGTTGCCGATAGGCATTTCAAATATAGGTGCTGATAGGCATTTCAGATGTAGTTTCCGAAAGGCATTTCAAAAATAGGTGCCGATAGGCATTTCAGATATGTTTGCCGATAGGCATTTCAAATATAGGTGCTAATAGACATTTCAGATGTAGTTTCCGATAGGCATTTCAAAAATAGGTGCCGATAGGCATTTCAGATATAGGTGCCGATAGGCATTTCAGATATAGTTGCCGATTGGCATTTAGAAAATAGGCGCCTATAGGCATTTCAGATATAGAAGCCGATAGGTATTTCAAATATAGGTGTCGATAGGCATTTCAGATATGGTTGCCGATAGGCATTTCAAATATTGGTGCTGATAGGCATTTCAGATGTGGTTTCCGATAGGCATTTCAAAAATAGGTGCCGATAGGCATTACAGATATAGTTGCCGATTGGCATTTTAAAAATAGGTGCCGATAGGCATTTCAGATATAGAAGCCGATAGGCATTTCAAATATAGGTGCCAATAGGCATTCCAGATATGGTTGCCGATAGGCATTTCAAATATAAGTGCTGATAGGCATTTCAGATGTAGTTTCCGATAGGCATTTCAAAAATAGGTGCCGATAGGCATTTCAGATATAGGTGCCGATAGGCATTTCAGATACAGTTGCCGATTGGCATTTTAAAAATAGGTGCCGATAGGCATTTCAGATATAGAAGCCGATAGGTATTTCAAATATAGGTGTCGATAGGCATTTCAGATATGGTTGCCGATAGGCATTTCAAATATAGGTGCTGATAGGCATTTCAGATGTAGTTTCCGATAGGCATTTCAAAAATAGGTGCCGATAGGCATTTCAGATATAGGTGTTGATAGGCATTTCAGATATAGTTGCCAATTGGCATTTTAAAAATTGGTGCCGATAGGCATTTCAGATATAGAAGCCGATAGGCATTTCAAATATAGGTGCCGATAGGCATTCCAGATATGGTTGCCGATAGGCATTTCAAAAATAGGTGCTGATAGGCATTTCTGATGTAGTTTCCGATAGGCATTTCAAAAATAGGTACCGATAGGCATTTCAGATATAGGTGCCGATAGGCATTTCAGATATAGTTGCCAATTGGCATTTTAAAAAAAGGTGTCGATAGGCATTTCAGATATAGAAGCCGATAGGCATTTCAAATATAGGTGCCGATAGGCATTGCAGATATGGTTGCCGATAGGCATTTCAAATATAGGTGCTGATAGGCATTTCAGATGTAGTTTTCGATAGGCATTTCAAAAATTGGTGCCGATTGGCATTTTAGATATAGGTGCCGATAGGCATTTCAGATATAGTTGCCGATTGGCATTTTAAAAATAGGTGCCGATAGGCATTTTAGATGTGGTTTCCGATAGGCATTTCAAAAATAGGTGCCGATAGGCATTTCAGATATAGGTGCTGATAGGTATATCAGATATAGTTGCCGATAGGCATTTAAAATATAGGTGCCGATAGGCATTTCAGATATAGGTGCCGATAGGCATTTCTGATGTGGTTGCCGATAGGCATTTCAAATATATGTGCTGATAGGCATTTCAGATGTAGTTTTCGATAGGCATTTCAAAAATAGGTGCCGATAGGGATTTTAATATAGGTGCCGATAGGCACTTCAGATATAGTTGCCGATTGGCATTTTAAAAATAAATGCCGCTAGGCATTTCAGATATAGAAGCCGATAGGCATTTCAAATATAGGTGCCGATAGGCATTCCAAATATGGTTGCCGATAGGCATTTCAAATATAGGTGCTGATAGGCATTTCAGATGTAGTTTCCGATAGGCATTTCAAAAATAAGTGCCGATAGGCATTTCAGATATAGGTGCCGATAGGCATTTCAGATATAGTTGCCGATTGGCATTTTAAAAATAGGTGCTGATAGGCATTTCAGATATAGAAGCCGATAGGCATTTCAAATATAGGTGCCGATAGGCATTCCAGATATGGTTGCCGATAGGCATTTCAAATATAGGTGCTGATAGGCATTTCAGATGTAGTTTCCGATAGGCATTTCAAAAATAGGTGCCGGTAGGCATTTCAGATATAGGTGCCGATAGGCATTTTAGATATAGTTGCCGATAGCCATTTTAAAAATAGGTGCCGATAGGCATTTCAGATATAGACACCGATAGGCATTTCAAATATAGGTGCCGATAGGCATTCCAGATATGGTTGCCGATAGGCATTTCAAATATAGGTGCTGATAGGCATTTCAGATGTAGTTTCCGAAAGGCATTTCAAAAATAGGTGCCGATAGGCATTTCAGATATGGTTGCCGATAGGCATTTCAAATATAGGTGCTGATAGACATTTCAGATGTAGTTTCCGATAGGCATTTCAAAAATAGGTGCCGTTGGCATTTCAGATATAGGTGCCGATAGGCATTTCAGATATAGTTGCCGATTGTCATTTAGAAAATAGGCGCCTATAGGCATTTCAGATATAGAAGCCGATAGGTATTTCAAATATAGGTGTCGATAGACATTTCAGATATGGTTGCCGATAGGCATTTCAAATATTGGTGCTGATAGGCATTTCAGATGTGGTTTCCGATAGGCATTTCAAAAATAGGTGCCGATAGGCATTACAGATATAGTTGCCGATTGGCATTTTAAAAATAGGTGCCGATAGGCATTTCAGAATTAGAATCCGATAGGCATTTCAAATATAGGTGCCGATAGGCATTCCAGATATGGTTGCAGATAGGCATTTCAAATATAGGTGCTGATAGGCATTTCAGATGTAGTTTCCGATAGGCATTTCAAAAATAGGTGCCGATAGGCATTTCAGATATAGGTGCCGATAGGCATTTCAGATATAGTTGCCGATTGGCATATTAAAAATAGGTGCCGATAGGCATTTCAGATATAGAAGCCGATAGGCATTTCAAATATAGGTGCCGATAGGCATTCCAGATATGGTTGCCGATAGGCATTTCAAATATAAGTGCTGATAGGCATTTCAGATGTAGTTTCCGATAGGCATTTCAAAAATAGGTGCCGATAGGCATTTCAGATATAGGTGCCGATAGGCATTTCAGATATAGTTGCCGATTGGCATTTTAAAAATAGGTGCCGATAGGCATTTCAGATATAGAGGCCGATAGACATTTCAATTATAGGTGCCGATAAGCATTCCAGATATGGTTGCCGATAGGCATTTCAAATATAGGTGCTGATAGTCATTTCAGATGTAGTTTCCGATAAGCATTTCAAAAATTGGTGCCGATAGGCATTTCAGATATAGGTGCCGATAGGCATTTCAGATATAGTTGCCGATTGGCATTTTAAAAATAGGTGCCGATAGGCATTTCAGATATAGAAGCCGATAGGTATTTCAAATATAGGTGTCGATAGGCATTTCAGATATGGTTGCCGATAGGCATTTCAAATATAGGTGCTGATAGGCATTTTAGATGTAGTTTCCGATAGGCATTTCAAAAATTGATGCCGATAGGCATTTCATATATAGGTGCCGATAGGCATTTCAGATATGGTTGCCGATAGGCATTTTAAATATTGGTGCTGATAGGCATTTCAGATATAGGTGCCGATAAGCATTTCAGTAGAAGTTGCCGATTGGCATTTTAAAAATAGGTGCCGATAGGCATTTCAGATATAGGTGCTGATAGGCATTTTAGATATAGTTGCCATTTGGCATTTTAAACATAGGTGTGGATAGGCATTTCAGATATAGAAGCCGATAGGCATTTCAAATATAGGTGCCGATAGGCATTTCAGATATAGTTGCCGATTGGCATTTTAAAAATAGGTGCCGATAGGCATTTCAGATATAGAAGCCGATAGGCATTTCAAATATAGGTGCCGATAGGCATTCCAGATATGGTTGCCGGTAGGCATTTCAGATATAGGTGCCGATAGGCATTTTAGATATAGTTGCCGATAGCCATTTTAAAAATAGGTGCCGATAGGCATTTCAGATATAGACACCGATAGGCATTTCAAATATAGGTGCCGATGGGCATTCCAGATATGGTTGCCGATAGGCATTTCAAATATAGGTGTTGATAGGCATTTCAGATGTAGTTTCCGAAAGGCATTTCAAAAATAGGTGCCGATAGGCATTTCAGATATGGTTGCCGATAGGCATTTCAAATATAGGTGCTGATAGATATTTCAGATGTAGTTTCCGATAGGCATTTCAAAAATAGGTGCCGTTGGCATTTCAGATATAGGTGCCGATAGGCATTTCAGATATCGTTGCCGATTGGCATTTAGAAAATAGGCGCCTATAGGCATTTCAGATATAGAAGCCGATAGGTATTTCAAATATAGGTGTCGATAGACATTTCAGATTTGGTTGCCGATAGGCATTTCAAATATTGGTGCTGATAGGCATTTCAGATGTGGTTTCTGATAGGCATTTCAAAAATAGGTGCCGATAGGCATTACAGATATAGTTGCCGATTGGCATTTTAAAAATAGGTGCCGATAGGCATTTCAGAATTAGAATCCGATAGGCATTTCAAATATAGGTGCCGATAGGCATTCCAGATATGGTTGCAGATAGGCATTTCAAATATAGGTGCTGATAGGCATTTCAGATTTGGTTTCGATAGGCATTTCAAAAATAGGTGCCGATAGGCATTTCAGATATAGGTGCCGATAGGCATTTCAGATATAGTTGCCGATTGGCATATTAAAAATAGGTGCCGATAGGCATTTCAGATATAGAAGCCGATAGGTATTTCAAATATAGGTGCCGATAGGCATTCCAGATATGTTTGCCGATAGGCATTTCAAATATAAGTGCTGATAGGCATTTCAGATGTAGTTTCCGATAGGCATTTCAAAAATAGGTGCCGATAGGCATTTCAGATATAGGTGCCGATAGGCATTTCAGATATAGTTGCCGATTGGCATTTTAAAAATAGGTGCCGATAGGCATTTCAGATATAGAGGCCGATAGACATTTCAATTATAGGTGCCGATAAGCATTCCAATATGGTTGCCGATAGGCATTTCAAATATAGGTGCTGATAGTCATTTCAGATGTAGTTTCCGATAAGCATTTCAAAAATTGGTGCCGATAGGCATTTCAGATATAGGTGCCGATAGGCATTTCAGATATAGTTGCCGATTGGCATTTTAAAAATAGGTGCCGATAGGCATTTCAGATATAGAAGCCGATAGGTATTTCAAATATAGGTGTCGATAGGCATTTCAGATATGGTTGCCGATAGGCATTTCAAATATAGGTGCTGATAGGCATTTTAGATGTAGTTTCCGATAGGCATTTCAAAAATTGATGCCGATAGGCATTTCATATATAGGTGCCGATAGGCATTTCAGATATGGTTGCCGATAGGCATTTTAAATATTGGTGCTGATAGGCATTTCAGATATAGGTGCCGATAAGCATTTCAGTAGAAGTTGCCGATTGGCATTTTAAAAATAGGTGCCGATAGGCATTTCAGATATAGGTGCTGATAGGCATTTTAGATATAGTGCCATTTGGCATTTTAAACATAGGTGTGGATAGGCATTTCAGATATAGAAGCCGATAGGCATTTCAAATATAGGTGCCGATAGGCATTCCAGATATGGTTACCGATAGGCATTTCAAATATAGGTGCTGATAGGCATTTCAGATGTAGTTTCCGATAGGCATTTCAAAAATTGGTGCCGATAGGCATTTCAGATATAGGTGCCGATAGGCATTTCAGATATGTTTGCCGATAGGCATTTTAAATATTGGTGCTGATAGGCATTTCAGATGTAGTTTCCGATAGGCATTTCAAAAATAGGTGCCGATAGGCATTTCAGATATATGTGCCGATAGGCATTTCAGATATAGTTGCCGATTGGCATTTTAAAAACAGGTGCCGATAGGCATTTCAGATATAGAAGCCGATAAGTATTTCAAATATAGGTGTCGATAGGCATTTCAGATATGGTTGCCGATAGGCATTTCAAATGTAGGAGCAGATAGGCGTTTCAGATGTAGTTTCCGAAAGACATTTCAAAAATAGATGCCGATAGGCATTTCAGATATAAGTGCCGATAGGCATTTCAGATATAGTTGCCGATTGGCATTTTAAAAATAGGTGCCGATAGGCATTTCAGATATAGAAGCCGATAGGCATTTCAAATATAGGTGCCGATAGGCATTCCAGATATGGTTGCCGATAGGCATTTCAAATATAACTGCTGATAGGCATTTCAGATGTAGTTTCCGATAGGCATTTCAAAAATAGGTACCGATAGGCATTTCAGATATAGGTGCCGATAGGCATTTCAGATATGGTTGCCAATTGGCATTTTAAAAATAGGTGTCGATAGGCATTTCAGATATAGAAGCCGATAGGCATTTCAAATATAGGTGCCGATAGGCATTTCAGATATAGGTGCCGATAGGCATTTCAGATATAGTTGCCGATTGGCATATTAAAAATAGGTGCCGATAGGCATTTCAGATATAGAAGCCGATAGGCATTTCAAATATAGGTGCCGATAGGCATTCCAGATATGGTTGCCGATAGGCATTTCAAATATAAGTGCTAATAGGCATTTCAGATGTAGTTTCCGATAGGCATTTCAAAAATAGGTGCCGATAGGCATTTCAGATATAGGTGCCGATAGGCATTTCAGATATAGTTGCCGATTGGCATTTTAAAAATAGGTGCCGATAGGCATTTCAGATATAGAGGCCGATAGACATTTCAATTATAGGTGCCGATAAGCATTCCAGATATGGTTGCCGATAGGCATTTCAAATATAGGTGCTGATAGTCATTTCAGATGTAGTTTCCGATAAGCATTTCAAAAATTGGTGCCGATAGGCATTTCAGATATAGGTGCCGATAGGCATTTCAGATATAGTTGCCGATTGGCATTTTAAAAATAGGTGCCGATAGGCATTTCAGATATAGAAGCCGATAGGTATTTCAAATATAGGTGTCGATAGGCATTTCAGATATGGTTGCCGATAGGCATTTCAAATATAGGTGCTGATAGGCATTTTAGATGTAGTTTCCGATAGGCATTTCAAAAATTGATGCCGATAGGCATTTCATATATAGGTGCCGATAGGCATTTCAGATATGGTTGCCGATAGGCATTTTAAATATTGGTGCTGATAGGCATTTCAGATATAGGTGCCGATAAGCATTTCAGTAGAAGTTGCCGATTGGCATTTTAAAAATAGGTGCCGATAGGCATTTCAGATATAGGTGCTGATAGGCATTTTAGATATAGTTGCCATTTGGCATTTTAAACATAGGTGTGGATAGGCATTTCAGATATAGAAGCCGATAGGCATTTCAAATATAGGTGCCGATAGGCATTTCAGATATAGTTGCCGATTGGCATTTTAAAAATAGGTGCCGATAGGCATTTCAGATATAGAAGCCGATAGGCATTTCAAATATAGGTGCCGATAGGCATTCCAGATATGGTTGCCGGTAGGCATTTCAGATATAGGTGCCGATAGGCATTTTAGATATAGTTGCCGATAGCCATTTTAAAAATAGGTGCCGATAGGCATTTCAGATATAGACACCGATAGGCATTTCAAATATAGGTGCCGATAGGCATTCCAGATATGGTTGCCGATAGGCATTTCAAATATAGGTGCTGATAGGCATTTCAGATGTAGTTTCCGAAAGGCATTTCAAAAATAGGTGCCGATAGGCATTTCAGATATGGTTGCCGATAGGCATTTCAAATATAGGTGCTGATAGACATTTCAGATGTAGTTTCCGATAGGCATTTCAAAAATAGGTGCCGTTGGCATTTCAGATATAGATGCCGATAGGCATTTCAGATATAGTTGCCGATTGGCATTTAGAAAATAGGCGCCTATAGGCATTTCAGATATAGAAGCCGATAGGTATTTCAAATATAGGTGTCGATAGACATTTCAGATATGGTTGCCGATAGGCATTTCAAATATTGGTGCTGATAGGCATTTCAGATGTGGTTTCCGATAGGCATTTCAAAAATAGGTGCCGATAGGCATTACAGATATAGTTGCCGATTGGCATTTTAAAAATAGGTGCCGATAGGCATTTCAGAATTAGAATCCGATAGGCATTTCAAATATAGGTGCCGATAGGCATTCCAGATATGGTTGCAGATAGGCATTTCAAATATAGGTGCTGATAGGCATTTCAGCTGTAGTTTCCGATAGGCATTTCAAAAATAGGTGCCGATAGGCATTTCAGATATAGGTGCCGATAGGCATTTCAGATATAGTTGCCGATTGGCATATTAAAAATAGGTGCCGATAGGCATTTCAGATATAGAAGCCGATAGGCATTTCAAATATAGGTGCCGATAGGCATTCCAGATATGGTTGCCGATAGGCATTTCAAATATAAGTGCTGATAGGCATTTCAGATGTAGTTTCCGATAGGCATTTCAAAAATAGGTGCCGATAGGCATTTCAGATATAGGTGCCGATAGGCATTTCAGATATAGTTGCCGATTGGCATTTTAAAAATAGGTGCCGATAGGCATTTCAGATATAGAGGCCGATAGACATTTCAATTATAGGTGCCGATAAGCATTCCAGATATGGTTGCCGATAGGCATTTCAAATATAGGTGCTGATAGTCATTTCAGATGTAGTTTCCGATAAGCATTTCAAAAATTGGTGCCGATAGGTATTTCAGATATAGGTGCCGATAGGCATTTCAGATATAGTTGCCGATTGGCATTTTAAAAATAGGTGCCGATAGGCATTTCAGATATAGAAGCCGATAGGTATTTCAAATATAGGTGTCGATAGGCATTTCAGATATGGTTGCCGATAGGCATTTCAAATATAGGTGCTGATAGGCATTTTAGATGTAGTTTCCGATAGGCATTTCAAAAATTGATGCCGATAGGCATTTCATATATAGGTGCCGATAGGCATTTCAGATATGGTTGCCGATAGGCATTTTAAATATTGGTGCTGATAGGCATTTCAGATATAGGTGCCGATAAGCATTTCAGTAGAAGTTGCCGATTGGCATTTTAAAAATAGGTGCCGATAGGCATTTCAGATATAGGTGCTGATAGGCATTTTAGATATAGTTGCCATTTGGCATTTTAAACATAGGTGTGGATAGGCATTTCAGATATAGAAGCCGATAGGCATTTCAAATATAGGTGCCGATAGGCATTCCAGATATGGTTACCGATAGGCATTTCAAATATAGGTGCTGATAGGCATTTCAGATGTAGTTTCCGATAGGCATTTCAAAAATTGGTGCCGATAGGCATTTCAGATATAGGTGCCGATAGGCATTTCAGATATGTTTGCCGATAGGCATTTTAAATATTGGTGCTGATAGGCATTTCAGATGTAGTTTCCGATAGGCATTTCAAAAATAGGTGCCGATAGGCATTTCAGATATATGTGCCGATAGGCATTTCAGATATAGTTGCCGATTGGCATTTTAAAAACAGGTGCCGATAGGCATTTCAGATATAGAAGCCGATAAGTATTTCAAATATAGGTGTCGATAGGCATTTCAGATATGGTTGCCGATAGGCATTTCAAATATAGGAGCAGATAGGCATTTCAGATGTAGTTTCCGAAAGACATTTCAAAAATAGATGCCGATAGGCATTTCAGATATAAGTGCCGATAGGCATTTCAGATATAGTTGCCGATTGGCATTTTAAAAACAGGTGCCGATAATCATTTCAGATATAGAAGCCGATAGGCATTTCAAATATAGGTGCCGATAGGCATTCCAGATATGGTTGCCGATAGGCATTTCAAATATAAGTGCTGATAGGCATTTCAGATGTAGTTTCCGATAGGCATTTCAAAAATAGGTACCGATAGGCATTTCAGATATAGGTGCCGATAGGCATTTCAGATATAGTTGCCAATTGGCATTTTAAAAATAGGTGTCGATAGGCATTTCAGATATAGAAGCCGATAGGCATTTCAAATATAGGTGCCGATAGGCATTGCAGATATGGTTGCCGATAGGCATTTCAAATATAGGTGCTGATAGGCATTTCAGATGTAGTTTCCGATAGGCATTTTAAAAATTGGTGCCGATTGGAATTTTAGATATAGGTGCCGATAGGCGTTTCAGATATAGTTGCCGATTGGCATTTTAAAAATAGGTGCCGATAGGCATTTCAGATATAGAAGCGATAGGTATTTCAAATATAGGTGTCGATAGGCATTTCAGATATGGTTGCCGATAGGCATTTCAAATATAGGTGCTGATAGGCATTTCAGATGTAGTTTCCGATAGGCATTTCAAAAATAGGTGCCGATAGGCATTTCAGATATAGGTGCCGATAGGCATTTCAGATATAGTTGCCGATTGGCATTTTAAAAATAGGTGCCGATAGGCATTTTAGATGTGGTTTCCGATAGGCATTTCAAAAATAGGTGCCGATAGGCATTTCAGATATAGGTGCCGATAGGCATATCAGATATAGTTGCCGATAGGCATTTAAAATATAGGTGCCGATAGGCATTTCAGATATAGGTGCCGATAGGCATTTCTGATGTGGTTGCCGATAGGCATTTCAAACATAGGTGCTGATAGGCATTTCAGATGTAGTTTTCGATAGGCATTTCAAAAATAGGTGCCGATAGGCATTTGAATATAGGTGCCGATAGGCACTTCAGATATAGTTGCCGATTGGCATTTTAAAAATAGGTGCCGCTAGGCATTTCAGATATAGAAGCCGATAGGCATTTCAAATATAGGTTCCGATAGGCATTCCAAATATGGTTGCCGATAGGCATTTCAAATATAGGTGCTGATAGGCATTTCAGATGTAGTATCCGATAGGCATTTCAAAAATAGGTGCCGATAGGCATTTCAGATATAGGTGCCGATAGGCATTTCAGATATAGTTGCCGATTGGCATTTTAAAAATAGGTGCCGATAGGCATTTCAGATATAGAAGCCGATAGGCATTTCAAATATAGGTGCCGATAGGCATTCCAGATATGGTTGCCGATAGGCATTTCAAATATAGGTGCTGATAGGCATTTCAGATGTAGTTTCCGATAGGCATTTCAAAAATAGGTGCCGATAGGCATTTCAGATATAGGTGCCGATAGGCATTTCAGATATAGTTGCCGATAGCCATTTTAAAAATAGGTGCCGATAGGCATTTCTGACATAGACACCGATAGGCATTTCAAATATAGGTGCCGATAGGCATTCCAGATATGGTTGCCGATAGGCATTTCAAATATAGGTGCTGATAGGCATTTCAGATGTAGTTTCCGAAAGGCATTTCAAAAATAGGTGCCGATAGGCATTTCAGATATGGTTGCCGATAGGCATTTCAAATATAGGTGCTGATAGACATTTCAGATGTAGTTTTCGATAGGCATTTCAAAAATAGGTGCCGATAGGCATTTCAGATATAGGTGCCGATAGGCATTTCAGATATAGTTGCCGATTGGCATTTAGAAAATAGGCGCCTATAGGCATTTCAGATATAGAAGCCGATAGGTATTTCAAATATAGGTGTCGATAGGCATTTCAGATATGGTTGCCGATAGGCATTTCAAATATTGATGCTGATAGGCATTTCAGATGTGGTTTCCGATAGGCATTTCAAAAATAGGTGCCGATAGGCATTACAGATATAGTTGCCGATAGGCATTTCAGATATAGTTGCCGATTGGCATTTTAAAAATAGGTGCCGATAGGCATGTCAGATATATAAGCCGATAGGCATTTCAAATATAGGTGCCGATAGGCATTTCAGATATAGGTGACGATAGGCATTTCAGATATAGTTGCCAATTGGCATTTTAAAAATAGGTGCCGATAGGCATTTCAGATATAGAAGCCGATAGGCATTTCAAATATAGGTGCCGACAGGCATTCCAGATATGGTTGCCGATAGGCATTTCAAATATAGGTGCTGATAGGCATTTCAGATGTAGTTTCCGATAGGCATTTCAAAAATTGGTGCCGATAGGCATTTCAGATATAGGTGCCGATAGGCATTTCAGATATAGTTGCTGATAGGCATTTTAAATATTGGTGCTGATAGGCATTTCAGATGTAGTTTCCGATAGGCATTTCAAAAATTGGTGCCGATAGGCATTTCAGATATAGGTGACGATAGGCATTTCAGATATAGTTGCCAATTGGCATTTTAAAAATAGGTGCCGATAGGCATTTCAGATATAGAAGCCGATAGGCATTTCAAATATAGGTGCCGACAGGCATTCCAGATATGGTTGCCGATAGGCATTTCAAATATAGGTGCTGATAGGCATTTTAGATGTAGTTTCCGATAGGCATTTCAAAAATTGATGCCGATAGGCATTTTATATATAGGTGCCGATAGGCATTTCAGATATAGTTGCCGATTGGCAATTTAAAAATAGGTGCCGATAGGCATTTCAGATATAGAAGCCGATAGGCATTTCAAATATAGGTGCCGATAGGCATTCCAGATATGGTTGCCGATAGGCATTTCAAATATAAGTGCTGATAGGCATTTCAGATGTAGTTTCCGATAGGCATTACAAAAATAGGTACCGATAGGCATTTCAGATATAGGTGCTGATAGGCATTTCAGACATAGTTGCCAATTGGCATTTTAAACATAGGTGTCGATAGGCATTTCAGAAATAGAAGCCGATAGGCATTTCAAATATAGGTGCCGATAGGCATTCCAGATATGGTTACCGATAGGCATTTCAAATATAGGTGCTGATAGGCATTTCAGATGTAGTTTCCGATAGGCATTTCAAAAATTGGTGCCGATAGGCATTTCAGATATAGGTGCCGATAGGCATTTCAGATATGGTTGCTGATAGGCATTTTAAATATTGGTGCTGATAGGCATTTCAGATGTAGTTTCCGATAGGCATTTCAAAAATTGGTGCCGATAGGCATTTCAGATATATGTGCCGATAGGCATTTCAGATATAGTTGCCGATTGGCAATTTAAAAACAGGTGCCGATAGGCATTTTAGATATAGAAGCCGATAAGTATTTCAAATATAGGTGTCGATAGGCATTTCAGATATGGTTGCCGATAGGCATTTCAAATATAGGAGCAGATAGGCATTTCAGATGTAGTTTCCGAAAGACATTTCAAAAATAGATGCCGATAGGCATTTCAGATATAGGTGCCGATAGGCATTTCAGATATAGTTGCCGATTGGCATTTTAAAAATAGGTGCCGATAGGCATTTCAGATATAGAAGCCGATAGGCATTTCAAATATAGGTGCCGATAGGCATTCCAGATATGGTTGCCGATAGGCATTTCAAATATAAGTGCTGATAGGCATTTCAGATGTAGTTTCCGATAGGCATTTCAAAAATAGGTACCGATAGGCATTTCAGATATAGGTGCCGATAGGCATTTCAGATATAGTTGCCAATTGGCATTTTAAAAATAGGTGTCGATAGGCATTTTAGATATAGAAGCCGATAGGCATTTTAAAAACAGGTGCCGATAGGCATTTTAGATATAGAAGCCGATAGGTATTTCAAATATAGGTGTCGATAGGCATTTCAGATATGGTTGCCGATAGGCATTTCAAATATAGGAGGAGATAGGCATTTTAGATGTAGTTTCCGAAAGGCATTTCAAAAATGGGTGCCGATAAGCATTTCAGATATAGGTTCCGATAGGCATTTCAGATATATTTGCCGATTGGCATTTTAAAAATAGGTGCCGATAGGCATTTTAGATATAGAAGCCGATAGGCATTTCAAATATAGGTGCCGATAGGCATTCCAGATATGGTTGCCGATAGGCATTTCAAATATAAGTGCTGATAGGCATTTCAAAAATAGGTACCGATAGGCATTTCAGATATAGGTGCCGATAGGCATTTCAGATATAGTTGCCGATTGGCATTTTAAAAATAGGTGTCGATAAGCATTTCAGATATAGAAGTCGATAGGCAATTTAAATATAGGTGCCGATAGGCATTCCAGATATAGGTGCCGATAGGCACTTCAGATATAGTTGCCGATTGGCATTTAAAAAATAGGTGCCGATAGGCATTTCAGATATAGAAGCCGATAGGTATTTCAAATATAGGTGTCGAAAGGCATTTCAGATAAGTTTGCCGATAGACGTTTCAAATATAGGTGCTGATATTCATCTCAGATGTAGTTTCCGATAGGCATTTCAAAAATAGGTGCCGATAGGCATTTCAGATATAGGTGCCGATAGGCATTTCAGATATAGTTGCCGATTGGCAATTTAAAAATAGGTGTCGATAAGCATTTCAGATATAGAAGTCGATAGGCATTTCAAATATAGGTGCCGATAGGCATTCCAGATATGGTTGCCGATAGGCATTTCAAATATTGGTGCTGATAGGCATTTCAGATGTAGTTTCCGATAGGCAATTCAAAAATAGGTGCCGATAGGCATTTCAGATATAGAAGCCGATAGGTATTTCAAATATAGGTGTCGAAAGGCATTTCAGATAAGTTTGCCGATAGGCGTTTCAAATATAGGTGCTGATATTCATCTCAGATGTAGTTTCCGATAGGCATTTCAAAAATAGGTGCCGATAGGCATTTCAGATATAGGTGCCGATAGGCATTTCAGATATAGTTGCCGATTGGCAATTTAAAAATAGGTGTCGATAAGCATTTCAGATATAGAAGTCGATAGGCATTTCAAATATAGGTGCCGATAGGCATTCCAGATATGGTTGCCGATAGGCATTTCAAATATAGGTGCTGATAGGCATTCCAGATGTAGTTTCCGATAGGCAATTCAAAAATAGGTGCCGATAGGCATTTCAGATATAGAAGCCGATAGGTATTTCAAATATAGGTGTCGAAAGGCATTTCAGATAAGGTTGCCGATAGGCGTTTCAAATATATGTGCTGATATTCATCTCAGATGTAGTTTCCGATAGGCATTTCAAAAATAGGTGCCGATAGGCATTTCAGATATAGGTGCCGATAGGCATTTCAGATATAGTTGCCGATTGGCATTTTAAAAATAGGTGCCGATAGTCATTTCAGATATAGTTGCCAATTGGCATTTTAAAAATAGGTGCCGATAGGCATTTCAGATATAAAAGCCGATAGGCATTTCAAATATAGGTGCCGACAGGCATTCCAGATATGGTTGCCGATAGGCATTTCAAATATAGGTGCTGATAGGCATTTTAGTTGTAGTTTCCGATAGGCATTTCAAAAATTGATGCCGATAGGCATTTCATATATAGGTGCCGATAGGCATTTCAGATATAGTTGCCGATTGGCAATTTAAAAATAGGTGCCGATAGGCATTTCAAATATAGGTGCTGATAGGCATTTCAGATGTAGTTTCCGATAGGCATTTCAAAAATTGGTGCCGATAGGCATTTCAGATATGGTTGCCGATAGGCACTTTAAATATTGGTGCTGATAGGCATTTCAGATGTAGTTTCCGATAGGCATTTCAAAAATTGGTGCCGATAGGCATTTCAGATATAGGTGCCGATAGGCATTTCAGATATGGTTGCCGATAGGCATTTTAAATATTGGTGCTGATACGCATTTCAGATGTAGTTTCCGATAGGCATTTCAAAAATTGGTGCCGATAGGCATTTCAGATATAGGTGCCGATAGGCATTTCAGATATAGTTGCCGATTGGCATTTTAAAAATAGGTGCCGATAGGCATGTCAGATATATAAGCCGATAGGCATTTCAAATATAGGTGCCGATAGGCATTTCAGATATAGGTGACGATAGGCATTTCAGATATAGGTGCCGATAGGCATTTCAGATATAGTTGCCGATTGGCATTTTAAAAATAGGTGCCGATAGGCATTTCAGATATAGAAGCCGATAGGCATTTCAAATATAGGTGCCGACAGGCATTCCAGATATGGTTGCCGATAGGCATTTCAAATATAGGTGCTGATAGGCATTTTAGATCTAGTTTCAGATAGGCATTTCAAAAATTAATGCCGATGGGCATTTCATATATAGGTGCCGATAGGCATTTCAGATATAGTTGCCGATTGGCAATTTAAAAATAGGTGCCGATAGGCATTTCAGATATAGAAGCCGATAGGCATTTCAAATGTAGGTGCCGATAGGCATTCCAGATATGGTTGCCGATAGGCATTTCAAATATAAGTGCTGATAGGCATTTCAGATGTAGTTTCCGATAGGCATTTCAAAAATAGGTACCGATAGGCATTTCAGATATAGGTGCTGATAGGCATTTCAGATATAGTTGCCAATTGGCATTTTAAACATAGGTGTCGATAGGCATTTCAGATATAGAAGCCGATAGGCATTTCAAATATAGGTGCCGATAGGCATTCCAGATATGGTTACCGATAGGTATTTCAAATATAGGTGCTGATAGGCATTTCAGATGTAGTTTCCGATAGGCATTTCAAAAATTGGTGCCGATAGGCATTTCAGATATAGGTGCCGATAGGCATTTCAGATATGGTTGCCGATAGGCATTTTAAATATTGGTGCTGATAGGCATTTCAGATGTAGTTTCCGATAGGCATTTCAAAAATAGGTGCCGATAGGCATTTCAGATATATGTGCCGATAGGCATTTCAGATACAGTTGCCGATTGGCATTTTAAAAACAGGTGCCGATAGGCATTTCAGATATAGAAGCCGATAAGTATTTCAAATATAGGTGTCGATAGGCATTTCAGATATGGTTACCGATAGGCATTTCAAATATAGGAGCAGATAGGCATTTCAGATGTAGTTTCCAAAAGACATTTCAAAAATAGATGCCGATAGGCATTTCAGATATAGGTGCCAATAGGCATTTCAGATATAGTTGCCGATTGGCATTTTAAAAATAGGTGCCGATAGGCATTTCAGATATAGAAGCCGATAGGCATTTCAAATATAGGTGCCGATAGGCATTCCAGATATAATTGCCGATAGGCATTTCAAATATATGTGCTGATAGTCATTTCAGATGTAGTTTCCGATAGGCATTTCAAAAATAGGTACCGATAGGCATTTCAGATATAGGTGCCGATAGGCATTTCAGATATAGTTGCCAATTGGCATTTTAAAAAAAGGTGTCGATAGGCATTTCAGATATAGAAGCCGATAGGCATTTCAAATATAGGTGCCGATAGGCATTGCAGATATGGTTGCCGAAAGGCATTTCAAATATAGGTGCTGATAGGCATTTCAGATATATTTTCCGATAGGCATTTCAAAAATTGGTGAAGATTGGCATTTTAGATATAGGTGCCGATAGGCATTTCAGATATAGTTGCCGATTGGCATTTTAAAAATAGGTGCCGATAGGCATTTCAGATATAGAAGCGATAGGTATTTCAAATATAGGTGTCGATAGGCATTTCAGATATGGTTTGCGATAGGCATTTCAAATATAGGTGCTGATAGGCATTTCAGATGTAGTTTCCGATAGGCATTTCAAAAATAGGTGCCGATAGGCATTTCAGATATAGGTGCCGATAGGCATTTCAGATATAGTTGCCGATTGGCATTTTAAAAATAGGTGCCGATAGGCATTTTAGATGTGGTTTCCGATAGGCATTTCAAAAATAGGTGCCGATAGGCATTTCAGATATAGGTGCCGATAGGCATATCAGATATAGTTGCCGATAGGCATTTAAAATTAAGGTGCCGATCGGCATTTCAGATATAGGTGCCGATAGGCATTTCTGATGTGGTTGCCGATAGGCATTTCAAATATAGGTGCTAATAGGCATTTCAGATGTAGTTTTCGATAGGCATTTCAAAAATAGGTGCCGATAGGCATTTCAATATAGGTGCCGATAGGCACTTCAGATATAGTTGCCGATTGGCATTTTAAAAATAGGTGCCGCTAGGCATTTCAGATATAGAAGCCGATAGGCATTTCAAATATAGGTGCCGATAGGCATTCTAAATATGGTTGCCGATAGGCATTTCAAATATAGGTGCTGATAGGCATTTCAGATGTAGTTTCCGATAGGCATTTCAAAAATAGGTGCCGATCGGCATTTCAGAAATAGGTGCCGATAGGCATTTCAGATATAGTTGCCGATTGGCATTTTAAAAATAGGTGCCGATAGGCATTTCAGATATAGAAGCCCATAGGCATTTCAAATATAGGTGCCGATAGGCATTCCAGATATGGTTGCCGATAGGCATTTCAAATATAGGTGCTGATAGGCATTTCAGATGTAGTTTCCGATAGGCATATCAAAAATAGGTGCCGATAGGCATTTCAGATATAGGTGCCGATAGGCATTTCAGATATAGTTGCCGATAGCCATTTTAAAAATAGGTGCCGATAGGCATTTCAGACATAGACACCGATAGGCATTTCAAATATAGGTGCCGATAGGCATTCCAGATATGGTTGCCGATAGGCATTTCAAATATAGGTGCTGATAGGCATTTCAGATGTAGTTTCCGAAATGCATTTCAAAAATAGGTGCCGATAGGCATTTCAGATATAGGTGCCGATAGGCATTTCAGATATAGTTGCCGATTGGCATTTAGAAAATAGGCGCCTATAGGCATTTCAGATATAGAAGCCGATAGGTATTTCAAATATAGGTGTCGATAGGCATTTCAGATATGGTTGCCGATAGGCATTTCAAATATTGGTGCTGATAGGCATTTCAGATGTGGTTTCCGATAGGCATTTCAAAAATAGGTGCCGATAGGCATTACAGATATAGTTGCCGATTGGCATTTTAAAAATAGGTGCCGATAGGCATTTCAGAATTAGAAGCCGATAGGCATTTCAAATATAGGTGCCGATAGGCATTCCAGATATGGTTGCCGATAGGCATTTCAAATATATGTGCTGATAGGCATTTCAGATGTAGTTTCCGATAGGCATTTCAAAAATAGGTGCCGATAGGCATTTCAGATATCGGTGCCGATAGGCATTTCAGATATAGTTGCCGATTGGCATTTTAAAAATAGGTGCCGATAGGCATTTCAGATATAGAAGCCGATAGGCATATCAAATATAGGTGCCGATAGGCATTCCAGATATGGTTGCCGATAGGCATTTCAAATATAAGTGCTGATAGGCATTTCAGATGTAGTTTCCGATAGGCATTTCAAAAATAGGTGCCGATAGGCATTTCAGATATAGGTGCCGATAGGCAGTTCAGATAAAGTTGCCAAATGGCATTTTAAAAATAGGTGCCGATAGGCATTTCAGATATAGAGGCCGATAGACATTTCAATTATAGGTGCCGATAAGCATTCCAGATATGGTTGCCGATAGGCATTTCAAATATAGGTGCCGATAGTCATTTCAGATGTAGTTTCCGATAAGCATTTCAAAAATTGGTGCCGATAGGCATTTCAGATATAGGTGCCGATAGGCATTTCAGATATAGTTGCCGATTGGCATTTTAAAAATAGGTGCCGATAGGAATTTCAGATATAGAAGCCGATAGGTATTTCAAATATAGGTGTCGATAGGTATTTCAGATATGGTTGCCGATAGGCATTTCAAATATAGGTGCTGATAGGCATTTCAGATGTAGTTTCCGATAGGCATTTCAAAAATAGGAGCCGATAGGCATTTCAGATATAGGTGTTGATAGGCATTTCAGATATAGTTGCCAATTGGCATTTTAAGAATTGGTGCCGATAGGCATTTGAGATATAGAAGCCGATAGGCATTTCAAATATACGTGCCGATAGGCATTCCAGATATGGTTGCCGATAGGCATCACAAAAATAGGTGCTGATAGGCATTTTAGATGTAGTTTCCGAAAGGCATTTCAAAACTTGATGCCGATAGGCATTTCAGATATAGGTGCCGATAGGCATTTCAGATATATTTGCCGATTGGCATTTTAAAAACAGGTGCCGATAGGCATTTCAGATATAGAAGCCGATAGGTATTTCAAATATAGGTGTCGATAGACATTTCAGATATGGTTGCCGATAGGCATTTCAAATATAGGAGCAGATAGGCATTTCAGATGTAGTTTCCGAAAGGCATTTCAAAAATAGGTGCCGATAGGCATTTCAGATATAGGTGCCGATAAGCATTTCAGTAGAAGTTGCCGATTGGCATTTTAAAAATAGGTGCCGATAGGCATTTCAGATATAGAAGCCGATAGGCATTTCAAATATAGGTGCCGATAGGCATTCCAGATATGGATACCGATAGGCATTTCAAATATAAGTGCTGATAGGCATTTCAGGTGTAGTTTCCGATAGGCATTTCAAAAATAGGTACCGATAGGCATTTCAGATATAGGTGCCGATAGGCATTTTAGATATAGTTGCCAATTGGCATTTTAAAAATAGGTGTCGATAGGCATTTCAGATATAGAAGCCGATAGGCATTTCAAATATAGGTGTCGATAGGCATTCCAGATATGTTTGCCGATAGGCATTTCAAATATAGGTGCTGATAGGCATTTCTGATGTAGTTTACGATAGGCATTTCAAAAATTGGTGCCGATAGGCATTTCAGATATAGGTGCAGATAGGCATTTCAGATATAGTTGCCGATTGGCATTTTAAAAATAGGTGCCGATAGGCATTTCAGATATAGAAGCCGATAGGTATTTCAAATATAGGTGTCGATAGGCATTTCAGAAATGGTTGCCGATAGGCATTTAAAATATAGGTGCTGATAGGCATTTCAGATGTAGTTTCCGATAGGCATTTCAAAAATAGGTGCCGATAGACATTTCAGATATAAATGCCGATAGGCATTTCAGATATAGTTGCCGATTGGCATTTTAAAAATAGGTGCCGATAGGCATTTCAGATATAGAAGCCGATAGGTATATCAAATATAGGTGTCGATAGGCATTCCAGATATGGTTGCCGATAGGCATTTCAAATATTAGTGCTGATAGGAATTTCAAATGTAGTTTCCGATAGGCATTTCAAAAATAGGTGCCGTTAGGCATTTCAGATATAGGTGCCGATAGGCATTACAGATATAGTTGCCGATTGGCATTTTAAAAATAGGTGCCGATAGGCATTTCAGATATAGAAGCCGATAGGCATTTCAAATATAGGTGCCGATAAGCATTCCAGATATGGTTGCCGATAGGCATTTGAAATATAGGTGCTGATAGGCATTTCAGATGTAGTTTCCGATAGGCATTTCAAAAATTGGTGCCGATAGGCATTTCAGATAGAGGTGCCGATAGGCATTTCAGATATAGTTGCCGATTGGCATTTTAAAAATAGGTGCCGATAGGCATTTCAAATATAGAAGCCGATAGGTATTTCAAATATAGGTGTCGATAGGCATTTCAGATATGGTTGCCGATAGGCATTTCAAATATAGGTGCTGATAGGCATTTCAGATGTAGTTTCCGATAGGCATTTCAAAAATAGGTGCCGATAGGCATTTCAGATATAGGTGCCGATAGGCATTTCAGATATAGTTGCCGATTGGCATTTTAAAAATAGGTGTCGATATACATTTCAGATATAGAAGCCGATAGGCATTTCAAATATAGGTGCCGATAAGCATTCCAGATATGGTTGCCGATAGGCATTTGAAATATAGGTGCTGATAGGCATTTCAGATGTAGTTTCCGATAGGCATTTCAAAAATTGGTGCCGATAGGCATTTCAGATAGAGGTGCCGATAGGCATTTCAGATATAGTTGCCGATTGGCATTTTAAAAATAGGTGCCAATAGGCATTTTAGATATAGAAGCCGACAGGTATTTCAAATATAGGTGTCGATAGGCATTTCAGATATGGTTGCCGATAGGCATTTCAAATATAGGTGCTGATAGGCATTTCAGATGTAGTTTCCGATAGGCATTTCAAAAATTGGTGCCGATAGGCATTTCAGATAAAGGTGCCGATAGGCATTTTAGATATAGAAGCCGATAGGTATTTCAAATATAGGTGTCGATAGGCATTTCAGATATGGTTGCCGATAGGCATTTCAAATATAGGTGCTGATAGGCATTTCAGATGTAGTTTCCGATAGGCATTTCAAAAATAGGTGCCGATAGGCATTTCAGATATAGGTGCCGATAGGCATTTCAGATATAGTTGCCGATTGGCATTTTAAAAATAGGTGCCCGATAGGCATTTTAGATGTAGTTTCCGATAGGCATTTCAAAAATAGGTGCCGATAGGCATTTCAGATATAGGTGCCGATAGGCATTTCTGATATAGTTGCCGATTGGCATTTCAAAAATAGGTGTCGATAGGCATTTTAGATATAGAAGCGGATAGGCATTTCAAATATAGGTGCCAATAGGCATTCCAGATATGGTTGCCGATAGGCATTTTAAATATAGGTGCTGATAGGCATTCCAGATGTAGTTTCCGATACGCATTTCAAAAATTGGTGCCGATAGGCATTTCAGATAGAGGTGCCGATAGGCATTTCAGATATATTTGCCGATTGGCATTTTAAAAATAGGTGCCGATAGGCATTTCAGATATAGAAGCCGATAGGTATTTCAAATATAGGTGTCGATAGGCATTTCAGATATGGTTGCCGATAGGTATTTCAAATATAGGTGCTGATAGGCATTTCAGATGTAGTTTCCGATAGGCATTTCAAAAATAGTTGCGGATAGGCATTTCAGATATAGGTGCCGATAGGCATTTCAGATATAGTTGCCGATTGGCATTTTAAAAATAGGTGTCGATATACATTTCAGATATAGAAGCCGATAGGCATTTCAAATATAGGTGCCGATAAACATTCCAGATATAGTTGCCGATAGGCATTTCAAATATAGGTGCTGATAGGCATTTCAGTTGTAGTTTCCGATAGGCATTTCAAAAATTGGTGCCGATAGGCATTTCAGATATAGGTGCCGATAGGCATTTCAGATATAGTTGCCGATTGGCATTTTAAAAATAGGTGCCGATAGGCATTTCAGATATAGAAGCCGATAGGTATTTCAAATATAGGTGTCGATAGGCATTTCAGATATGGTTGCCGATAGGCATTTCAAATATAGGTGCTGATAGGCATTTCAGATGTAGTTTCCGGTAGACATTTCAGATATAAATGCCGAAAGGCATTTCAGATATAGGTGCCGATAGGCATTTCTGATGTGGTTGCCGATAGGCATTTCAAATATAGGTGCTGATAGGCATTTCAGATGTAGTTTTCGATTGGCATTTCAAAAATAGGTGCCGATAGGCAATCAGATATAAGTGCCGATAGGCACTTCAGATATAGTTGCCGATTGGCATTTTAAAAATAGGTGCTGATAGGCATTTCAGATATAGAAGCCGATAGGCATTTCAAATATAGGTGCCGATAGGCATTCCAGATATGGTCGCCGATAGGCATTTCAAATATAGGTGCAGATAGGCATTTCAGATGTAGTTTCCGATAGGCATTTCAAAAATAGGTGCCGATAGGCATTTCAGATATAGGTGCCGATAGGCATTTCAGATATAGTTGCCGATTGGCATTTTAAAAATAGGTGCCGATAGGCATTTCAGATATAGAAGCCGATAGGCATTTCAAATATAGGTGCCGATAGGCATTCCAGATATGGTTGCCGATAGGCATTTCAAATATAGGTGCTGATAGGCATTTCAGATGTAGTTTCCGATAGGCATTTCAAAAATAGGTGCCGATAGGCATTTCAGATATAGGTGCGGATAGGCATTTCAGATATATTTGCCGATTGGCATTTTCAAAATAGGTGCCGATAGGCATTTCAGATATAGAAGCCGATAGGCATTTCAAATATAGGTGCCGATAAGCATTCCAGATATGGTTGCCGATAGGCATTTCAAATATAGGTGCTGATAGGCATTTCAGATGTAGTTTCCGATAAGCATTTCAAAAATTGGTGCCGATAGGCATTTCATATATAGGTGCCGATAGGCATTTCAGATATAGTTGCCGATTGGCATTTTAAAAATAGGTGCCGATAGGCATTTCAGATATAGAAGCCGATAGGTATTTCAAATATAGGTGTCGATAGGCATTTCAGATATGGTTGCCGATAGGCATTTAAAATATAGGTGCTGATAGGCATTTTAGATGTAGTTTCCGATAGGCATTTCAAAAATAGGTGCCGATAGGCATTTCAGATATAGGTGCCGATAGGCATTTCAGATATTGTTGCCGATTGGCATTTTAAAAATAGGTGTCGATAGGCATTTCAGAAATAGAAGCCGATAGGCATTTCAAATATAGATGCCGATAGGCATTCCAGATATGGTTGCCGATAGGCATTTCAAATATAGGTGCTGATAGGCATTCCAGATGTAGTTTCCGATAGGCATTTCAAAAATAGGTGCCGATAGGCATTTCAGATATAGGTGCCGATAGGCATTTCAGATATAGTTGCCAATTGGCATTTTAAAAATAGGTGCCGATAGGCATTTCAGATGTAGAAGCCGATAGGCATTTCAAATATAGGTGCCGATAGGTATTCCAGATATGGTTGCCGATAGGCATTTCAAATATAGGTGCTGATAGGCTTTTTAGATGTAGTTTCCGATAGGCAATTAAAAAATTGATGCCGATAGGCATTTCAGATATAGGTGCAGATAGGCATTTCAGATATATTTGCCGATTGGCATTTTAAAAACAGGTGCCGATAGGCATTTCAGATATGGTTGCCGACAGGCATTTCAAATATAGGAGAAGATAGGCATTTCAGATGTAGTATCCGATAGGCATTTCAAAAATAGGTGCCGATAGGCATTTCAGATATAGGTGCCGATAGGCATTTCAGATATAGTTGCCGATTGGCATTTTTAAAATAGGTGTCGATAGGCCTTTCAGATATAGAAACCGATAGACATTCCAAATATAGGTGCCGATAGGCATTCCAGATATGGTTGCCGATAGGCATTTCAAATATAGGTGCTGATAGGCATTCCAGATGTAGTTTCCGAAAGGCATTTCAAAAATAGGTGCCGATAGGCATGTCAGATATAGGTGCCGATAGGCATTTCAGATATAGTTGCCGATTGGCATTTTAAAAATAGGTGCCGATAGGCATTTCAGATATAGAAGCCGATAGGCATTTCAAATATAGGTGCCGATAGGCATTCCAGATATGGTTGCCGATAGGCATTTCAAATTAAAGTGCTGATAGGCATTTCAGATGTAGTTTCCGATAGGCATTTCAAAAATAGGTGCCGATAGGCATTTTAGATATAGGTGCCGATAGGCACTTCAGATATAGTTGCCGATTGGCATTTTAAAAATAAGTGCCGATAGGCATTTCAGATATAGAAGCCGATAGGCATTTCAAATATAGGTGCCGATAGGCATTCCAGATATGTTTGCCGATAGGCATTTCAAATATAGGTGCTGATAGGCATTTCAGATGTAGTTTCCGATAGGCATTTCAAAAATAGGTACCGATAGGCATTTCAGATATTGGTGCCGATAGGCATTTCAGATATAGTTGCCGATTGGCATTTTAAAAATAGGTGCCGATAGGCATTTCAGATATAGATGCCGATAGGCATTTCAAATATAGGTGCCGATAGGCATTCCAGATATGGTTGCCGATAGGCATTTCAAATATAGGTGCTGATAGGCATTTCAGATGTAGTTTCCGATAGGCATTTCAAAAATAGGTGCCGATAGGCATTTCAGATATAGGTGCCGACAGGCATTTCAGATATAGTTGCCGATTGGCATTTTTAAAATAGGTGTCGATAGGCCTTTCAGATATAGAAACCGATAGACATTCCAAATATAGGTGCCGATAGGCATTCCAGATATGGTTGCCGATAGGCATTTCAAATATAGGTGCTGATAGGCATTCCAGATGTAGTTTCCGAAAGGCATTTCAAAAATAGGTGCCGATAGGCATGTCAGATATAGGTGCCGATAGGCATTTCAGATATAGTTGCCGATTGGCATTTTAAAAATAGGTGCCGATAGGCATTTCAGATATAGAAGCCGATAGGCATTTCAAATATAGGTGCTGATAGGCATTTCAGATGTAGTTTCCGATAGGCATTTCAAAAATAGGTACCGATAGGCATTTCAGATACAGGTGCCGATAGGCATTTCAGATATAGTTGCCAATTGGCATTTTAAAAATAGGTGTCGATAGGCATTTCAGATATAGAAGCCGATAGGCATTTCAAATATAGGTGCCGATAGGCATTCCAGATATGGTTGCCGATAGGCATTTCAAATATAGGTGCTGATAGGCTTTTTAGATGTAGTTTCCGATAGGCAATTAAAAAATTGATGCCGATAGGCATTTCAGATATAGGTGCAGATAGGCATTTCAGATATATTTGCCGATTGGCATTTTAAAAACAGGTGCCGATAGGCATTTCAGATATAGAAGCCGATAGGTATTTCAAATGTAGGTGTCGATAGGCATTTCAGATATGGTTGCCGACAGGCATTTCAAATATAGGAGAAGATAGGCATTTCAGATGTAGTATCCCAACTAGCAAAGTTGCTCTGTAATTTTAAAATTAAAGAACGGTTCTGTTTTTTTAGTGTTGTATTACTGTCGTCCAAAAGCTATTTTGTTCTGTTGCTGTCATCAAGTAGAGTATTTTATCATCGGCAGCTAAATTGTTTTATAAAATAGTACTAAGAATGTTCTTAGAACAAAATTATAAAATATTAAAGAGAGTTAGATTTTTACTGTTCAGTAAACGTTTATACAACAATTCTTATGCAACATTTTTGCTGTCGAAACAAAATTGTTTTATAGTGGCTATATAAAGGCAACCACTAGGATCATTTGGTTACTTTAGAAACAATTATAAAATACTTTTTTAAAAGCTGAGCTGAACAATAATAAAATAGTTTTGTAATGCCGTTTTCTGTCACAGTATTGCTGCACAGAACATTATTTAATGCGCCAATAGCCTTTATCCGAGTATTTTATAATAGAATCATGCAAAGCTATTATACAACACTTATCGAATAGTTATAACTCAAAAAAATACTTTTTAGAACGAAAATGTTTCCATCAATATTTTTATAAAACAAAACTATTCAAGTAAGGCTCGCCTTATATTGATTTATTTTATCAGTTCTGCGGTTGTGCTGTCGCATATAGAGCATATCTATTTTATAATTATCACCGCCCAGATAAATATGTTTTATAAAGCGCAGCCATTTTTTGGAGCTAATGAAGACAATGTATTCTCCGACATTTTTGGAATTTGCAAACAACAGACGACATTTTTATCAATTTCCTGTTTTAGCTAACAAAAATTTAATTCTGATACTTTTTTTTTGTAATTATATACACATTTAATGAAAAAAAATAAAAAAATATTTATTTATATTCACTTTTTATTATTTTGATATAAGAAATATTTAATATTTTTATGGCGCTTCAAAATTTTAGCACATATACCCTATATATTGCACATAAAAATTTTCGTCGCATGTCAAATTCACATTTCTACTGGCCAAATTAGATATTTGTCTATAGTTATAGTTTATATTATTCAGACATGGAAGCCATAATGTTAATGTGTTTTTATTAGAGTTCACATTACAATATATATGTTACTTTATTTTATAAAGGTCTTAAAAATAAAACACAATTCAGTTGTACAACTGTTTTCTAAAAAATTATTTTATAATTATTTTATATAACTTTTATTAAGATTCTATATACGTTTATAAAACTATTATATAATAGCTTTCGTAGTCAATATACAACAAATTATAGAGCTAATTTATTTTATAAAGTGTGCCCATTTTGGTTCTATAGATGTTTTGTAAACATTGTTAAAATGTTTATATCAACATTCTTGTTTTATAAAAAGTGTTGTATAAACGTTCTTGCAACAGTTATAAAATATCAAATTGTTACTTGGGATCCGATAGGCATTTCAAAAATAGGTGCCGATAGGCATTTCAGATATAGGTGCCGATAGGCATTTCAGATATAGTTGCCGATTGGCATTTTAAAAATAGGTGCCGATAGGCATTTCAGATATAGAAGCCGATAGGCATTTCAAATATAGGTGCCGATAGGCATTCCAGATATGGTTGCCGATAGGCATTTCAAATTAAAGTGCCGATAGGCATTTCAGATGTAGTTTCCGATAGGCATTTCAAAAATAGGTGCCGATAGGCATTTCAGATATAGGTGCCGATAGGCACTTCAGATATAGTTGCCGATTGGCATTTTAAAAATAAGTGCCGATAGGCATTTCAGATATAGAAGCCGATAGGCATTTCAAATATAGGTGCCGATAGGCATTCCAGATATGTTTGCCGATAGGCATTTCAAATATAGGTGCTGATAGGCATTTCAGATGTAGTTTCCGATAGGCATTTCAAAAATAGGTACCGATAGGCATTTCAGATATAGGTGCCGATAGGCATTTCAGATATAGTTGCCGATTGGCATTTTAAAAATAGGTGACGATAGGCATTTCAGATATAGATGCCGATAGGCATTTCAAATATAGGTGCCGATAGGCATTCCAGATATGGTTGCCGATAGGCATTTCAAATATAGGTGCTGATAGGCATTTCAGATGTAGTTTCCGATAGGCATTTCAAAAATAGGTGCCGATAGGCATTTCAGATATAGGTGCCGACAGGCATTTCAGATATAGTTGCCGATTGGCATTTTTAAAATAGGTGTCGATAGGCCTTTCAGATATAGAAACCGATAGGCATTCCAAATATAGGTGCCGATAGGCATTCCAGATATGGTTGCCGATAGGCATTTCAAATATAGGTGCTGATAGGCATTCCAGATGTAGTTTCCGAAAGGCATTTCAAAAATAGGTGCCGATAGGCATGTCAGATATAGGTGCCGATAGGCATTTCAGATATAGTTGCCGATTGGCATTTTAAAAATAGGTGCCGATAGGCATTTCAGATATAGAAGCCGATAGGCATTTCAAATATAGGTGCTGATAGGCATTTCAGATGTAGTTTCCGATAGGCATTTCAAAAATAGGTACCGATAGGCATTTCAGATACAGGTGCCGATAGGCATTTCAGATATAGTTGCCAATTGGCATTTTAAAAATAGGTGTCGATAGGCATTTCAGATATAGAAGCCGATAGGCATTTCAAATATAGGTGCCGATAGGCATTCCAGATATGGTTGCCGATAGGCATTTCAAATATAGGTGCTGATAGGCATTTCAGATGTAGTTTCCGATAGGCATTTCAAAAATTGGTGGCGATAGGCATTTCAGATATAGGTGCCGATAGGCATTTCAGATATAGTTGCCGATTGGCATTTTAAAAATAGGTGCCGATAGGCATACCAGATATAGAAGCCGATAGGTATTTCAAATATAGGTGTCGATAGGCATTTCAGATTAGGTTGCCGATAGGCAATTCAAATATAGGTGCTGATAGGCATTTTAGATGTAGTTTCCGATAGGCATTTCAAAAATCGGAGCCGATAGGCATTTCAGATACAGGTGCCGATAGGCATTTCAGATATAGTTACCGATTGGCATTTTAAAAATAGGTGCCAGTAGGCATTTTTGATGTAGTTTCCTATAGGCATTTCAAAAATAGGTGCCGATAGGCATTTCAGATATAGGTGCCGATAGGCATATCAGATATAGTTGCCGATAGGCATTGAAAATATAGGTGCCGATAGGCATTTCAAATATAGGTGTCGATAGGCATTTCAGATATAAATGCCGATAGGAATTTCAGATATAGGTGCCGATAGGCACTTCAGATATAGTTGCCGATTGGCATTTTAAAAATAGGTGCCGATAGGCATTTCAGATATGGAAGCAGATATGCATTTCAAATATAGGTGCCGATAGGCTTTCCAGATATAGTTGCCGATAGGCGTTTCAAATAAAGGTGCTGATAGGCATTTCAGATGTAGTTTCCGATAGGCATTTCAAAAATTGGTGCCGATAGGCATTTCAGATAGAGGTGCCGATAGGCATTTCAGATATAGTTGCCGATTGGCATTTTAAAAATAGGTGCCGATAGGCATTTCAGATATAGAAGCCGATAGGTATTTCAAATATAGGTGTCGATAGGCATTTCAGATATGGTTGCCGATATGCATTTCAAATATAGGTGCTGATAGGCATTTCAGATGTAGTTTCCGATAGGCATTTCAAAAATAGGTGCCGATAGGCATTTCAGATATAGGTGCCGATAGGCATTTCAGATATAGTTGCCGATTGGCATTTTAAAAATAGGTGCCGATAGGCATTTCAGATATAGAAGCCGATAGGCATTTCAAATATAGGTGCCGATAAGCATTCCAGATATGGTTGCCGATAGGCATTTCAAATATAGGTGCTGATAGGCATTTCAGATGTAGTTTCCGATAGGCATTTCAAAAATAGGTGCCGATAGGCATTTCAGATATAGGTGCCGATAGGCATTTCAGATATAGTTGCCAATTGGCATTTTAAAAATAGGTGTCGATAGGCATTTCAGATATAGAAGCCGATAGGCATTTCAAATATAGGTGTCGATAGGCATTTCAGATATGGTGTCCGATAGGCATTTCAAATATAGGTGCTGATAGGCATTTCAGATGTAGTTTCCGGTAGGCATTTCAGATATAAATGCCGAAAGGCATTTCAGATATAGGTGCCGATAGGCATTTCTGATGTGGTTGCCGATAGGCATTTCAAATATAGGTGCTGATAGGCATTTCAGATGTAGTTTTCGATAGGCATTTCAAAAATAGGTGCCGATAGGCATTTCAGATATAGGTGCCGATAGGCACTTCAGATATAGTTGCCGATTGGCATTTTAAAAATAGGTGCCGATAGGCATTTCAGATATAGAAGCCGATAGGTATTTCAAATATAGGTGTCGATAGGCATTTCAGATATGGTTGCCGATAGGCATTTAAAATATAGGTGCTGATAGGCATTTTAGATGTAGTTTCCGATAGGCATTTCAAAAATAGGTGCCGATAGGCATTTCAGATATAGGTGCCGATAGGCATTTCAGATATAGTTGCCGATTGGCATTTTAAAAATAGGTGTCGATAGGCATTTCAGAAATAGAAGCCGATAGGCATTTCAAATATAGGTGCCGATAGGCATTCCAGATATGGTTGCCGATAGGCATTTCAAATATAGGTGCTGATAGGCATTCCAGATGTAGTTTCCGATAGGCATTTCAAAAATAGGTGCCGATAGGCATTTCAGATATAGGTGCCGATAGGCATTTCAGATATAGTTGCCAATTGGCATTTTAAAAATAGGTGCCGATAGGCATTTCAGATGTAGAAGCCGATAGGCATTTCAAATATAGGTGCCGATAGGTATTCCAGATATGGTTGCCGATAGGCATTTCAAATATAGGTGCTGATAGGCTTTTTAGATGTAGTTTCCGATAGGCAATTAAAAAATTGATGCCGATAGGCATTTCAGATATAGGTGCCGATAGGCATTTCAGATATATTTGCCGATTGGCATTTTAAAAACAGGTGCCGATAGGCATTTCAGATATAGAAGCCGATAGGTATTTCAAATGTAGGTGTCGATAGGCATTTCAGATATGGTTGCCGATAGGCATTTCAAATATAGGAGAATATAGGCATTTCAGATGTAGTATCCGATAGGCATTTCAAAAATAGGTGCCGATAGGCATTTCAGATATAGGTGCCGATAGGCATTTCAGATATAGTTGCCGATTGGCATTTTAAAAATAGGTGCCGATAGGCATTTCAGATATAGAAGCCGATAGGCATTTCAAATATAGGTGCCGATAGGCATTCCAGATATGGTTGCCGATAGGCATTTCAAATATAGGTGCTGATAGGCATTTCAGATGTAGTTTCCGATAGGCATTTCAAAAATAGGTACCGATAGGCATTTCAGATATAGGTGCCGATAGGCATTTCAGATATAGTTGCCGATTGGCATTTTAAAAATAGGTGCCGATAGGCATTTCAGATATAGAAGCCGATAGGCATTTCAAATATAGGTGCCGATAGGCATTCCAGATATGGTTGCCGATAGGCATTTCAAATATAGGTGCTGATAGGCATTTCAGATGTAGTTTCCGATAGGCATTTCAAAAATAGGTGCCGATAGGCATTTCAGATATAGGTGCCGACAGGCATTTCAGATATAGTTGCCGATTGGCATTTTAAAAATAGGTGTCGATAGGCCTTTCAGATATACAAACCGATAGGCATTCCAAATATAGGTGCCGATAGGCATTCCAGATATGGTTGCCGATAGGCATTTCAAATATAGGTGCTGATAGGCATTCCAGATGTAGTTTCCGAAAGGCATTTCAAAAATAGGTGCCGATAGGCATGTCAGATATAGGTGCCGATAGGCATTTCAGATATAGTTGCCGATTGGCATTTTAAAAATAGGTGCCGATAGGCATTTCAGATATAGAAGCCAATAGGCATTTCAGATATAGATGCCGATAGGCATTTCAAATATAGGTGCTGATAGGCATTTCAGATGTAGTTTCCGATTGGCATTTCAAAAATAGGTACCGATAGGCATTTCAGATACAGGTGCCGATAGGCATTTCAGATATAGTTGCCAATTGGCATTTTAAAAATAGGTGTCGATAGGCATTTAAGATATAGAAGCCGATAGGCATTTCAAATATAGGTGCCGATAGGCATTCCAGATATGGTTGCCGATAGGCATTTCAAATATAGGTGCTGATAGGCATTTCAGATGTAGTTTCCGATAGGCATTTCAAAAATTGGTGGCGATAGGCATTTCAGATATAGGTGCCGATAGGCATTTCAGATATAGTTGCCGATTGGCATTTTAAAAATAGGTGCCGATAGGCACACCAGATATAGAAGCCGATAGGTATTTCAAATATAGGTGTCGATAGGCATTTCAGATTAGGTTGCCGATAGGCAATTCAAATATAGGTGCTGATAGGCATTTTAGATGTAGTTTCCGATAGGCATTTCAAAAATAGGAGCCGATAGGCATTTCAGATATAGGTGCCGATAGGCACTTCAGATATAGTTGCCGATTGGCATTTCAGATATAGTTGCCGATTGGCATTTTAAAAATAGGTGCCGATAGGCATTTCAGATATAGAAGCCGATAGGCATTTCAAATATAGGTGCCGATAGGCATTCCAGATATGGTTGCCGATAGGCATTTCAAATATAGGTGCTGATAGGCATTTCAGATGTAGTTTCCGATAGGCATTTCAAAAATAGGTGCCGATAGGCATTTCAGATATAGGTGCCGATAGGCATTTCAGATATATTTGCCGATTGGCATTTTCAAAATAGTTGCCGATAGGCATTTCAGATATAGAAGCCGATATGCATTTCAAATATAGGTGCCGATAAGCATTCCAGATATGGTTGCCGATAGGCATTTCAAATATAGGTGCTGATAGGCATTTCAGATGTAGTTTCCGATAGGCATTTCAAAAATTGGTGCCGATAGGCATTTCAGATATAGGTGCCGATAGGCATTTCAGATATAGTTGCCGATTGGCATTTCAAATATAGGTGCCGATAGGCATTCCAGATATGGTTGCCGATAGGCATTTCAAATATAGGTGCTGATAGGCATTTCAGATGTTGTTTCCGATAGGCATTTCAAAAATAGGTGCCGATAGGCATTTCAGATATAGGTGCCGATAGGCATTTCAGATATAGTTGCCGATTGGCACTTTAAAAATAGGTGCCGATAGGCTTTCCAGATATGGTTGCCGATAGGCATTTCAAATATAGGTGCTGATAGGCATTTCAGATGTAGTTTCCGATAGGCATTTCAAAAATAGGTGCCGATAAGCATTCCAGATATGGTTGCCGATAGGCATTTCAAATATAGGTGCTGATAGGCATTTAAGATGTAGTTTCCGATAGGCATTTCAAAAATTGGTGGCGATAGGCATTTCAGATATAGGTGCCGATAGGCATATCAGATAAATTTGCTGATAGGCATTTAAAATATAAGTGCCGATAGGCATTTCAGATATAAATGCCGATAGGAATTTCAGATATAGGTGCCGATAGGCACTTCAGATATAGAAGCAGATATGCATTTCAAATATAGGTGCCGATAGGCATTCCAGATATAGTTGCCGATAGGCGTTTCAAATATAGGTGCTGATAGGCATTTCAGATGTAGTTTCCGATAGGCATTTCAAAAATAAGTGCCGATAGGCATTTCAGATATAGGTGCCGATAGGCATTTCAGATATAGGTACCGATAGGCATATCAGATATAGGTGCCGATAGGCATATCAGATATAGTTGCCGATAGGCATTTCAAATATAGGTGCTGATAGGCATTTCAGATGTAGTTTTCGATAGACATTTCAAAAATAGGTGCCGATAGGCATTTCAGATATAGGTGCCGATAGGCACCTCAGATATAATTGCCGATTGGAATTTTAAAAATAGGTGCCGATAGGCATATCAGATATAGAAGCCGATAGGCATTTCAAATTTAGTTGCCGATAGGCATTCCAGATATGGTTGCCGATAGGCATTTCAAATATAGGTGCTGATAGGCATTTCAGATGTAGTTTCCGATAGGCATTTCAAAAATAAGTGCCGATAGGCATTTCAGATATAGGTGCCGATAGGCATTTCAGATATAGTTGCCGATTGGCATTTAAAAATAGGTGCCGATAGGCATTTCAGATATAGAAGCCGATAGGCATTTCAAATATAGGTGCCGATAGGCATTCCAAATATAGTTGCCGATAGGCATTTCAAATATAGGTTCTGATAGGCATTTCAGATGTAGTTTCCGATAGGCATTTTAAAAATTGGTGCCGATAGGCATTCAGATATAGGTGCCGATAGGCATTTCAGATATAGTTGCCGATTAGCATTTTAAAAATAGGTGCCGATAGGCATTACAGATATAGAAGCCGATAGGTATTTCAAATATAGGTGTCGATAGGCATTTCAGATATAGTTGCCGATAGGCATTTCAAATATTGGTGCTGATAGGAATTTCAGATGTGGTTTCTGATAGGCATTTCAAAAATAGGTGCCGATAGGCATTACAGATATAGTTGCCGATTGGCATTTTAAAAGTAGGTGCCGATAGGCATTTCAGATATGGTTGCCGATAGGCATTTCAAATATAGGTGCTGATAGGCATTTCAGATGAAGTTTCCGATAGGCATTTCAAAAATAGGTGCCGATAGGGATTTTAGATATAGGTGCCGATAGGCATTTCAGATATAGTTGCCGATTGGCATTTTAAAAATAGGTGCCGATAGGCATTTCAGATGTAGTTTCCGATAGGCAATTCAAAAATAGGTGCCGATAGGCATTTCAGATATAGGTGCCGATAGGCATTTCAGATATAGTTGCCGATTGGCATTTTAAAAATAGGTGCCGATAGGCATTTCAGATATAGAAGCCGATAGACATTTCAATTATAGGTGCCGATAAGCATTCCAGATATGGTTGCCGATAGGCATTTCATATATAATTGCCCATTGGCATTTTAAAAATAGGTGCCGATAGGCATTTTAGATATAGAAGCCGATAGGTATTTCAAATATAGGTGTCGATAGGCATTTCAGATATGGTTGCCGATGGACATTTCAAATATAGGTGCTGATAGGCATTTCAGATGTAGTTTCCGATAGGCATTTCAAAAATAGGTGCCGATAGGCATATTAGATATAGGTGCCGATAGGCATTTCAGATATAGAAGCCGATAGGCATTTCAAATATAGGTGCCGATAGGCATTCCAGATATGGTTGCCGATAGGCATTTCAAATATAGGTGCTGATAGGCATTCCAGATGTAGTTTCCGATAGGCATTTCAAAAATTTGTGCCGATAGGCATTTCAGATATAGGTGCCGATGGGCATTTCAGATACAGTTACCGATTGGCATTTTAAAAATAGGTGCCGATAGGCATTTCAGATATACAAGCCGATAGGTATTTCAAATATATGTGTCGATTGGCATTTCAGACATGGTTGCTGATAGGCATTTCAAATATAGGTGCTGAGAGGCATTTCAGATGTAGTTTCCGATAGGCATTTCAAAAATAGGTGCTGATAGGCATTTCAGATGTAGTTTCCGATAGGCATTTCAAAAATAGGTGCCGATAGGCATTTCAGATATAGGTGCCGATAGGCATTTCAGATATAGGTGCCGATAGGCATTTCAGATATAGCTTCCAATTAGCATTTTAAAAATAGGTGCCGATAGGCATTTCAGATATAGAAGCCGATAGGCATTTTAAATATAGGTGCCGATAGGCATTCCAGATATGGTTGCCGATAGGCATTTAAAATATAGGTGCTGATAGGCATTTTAGATGTAGTTTCCGATAGGCATTTCAAAAATTGATGCCGATAGGCATTTCAGATATAGGTGCCAATAGGCATTTCAGATATAGTTGCCGATTGGCAGTTTAAAAACAGGTGCCGATAGGCATTTCAGATATAGAAGCCGATAGGTATTTCAAATATAGGTGCCGATAGGCATTTCAGATATGGTTGCCGATAGGCATTTCAAATATAGGAGCAGATAGGCATTTCAGATGTAGTTTCCGAAAGGCATTTCAAAAATAGGTGCCGATAGGCATTTCAGATATAGGTGCCGATAGGCTTTTCAGATATAGTTGCCGATTGGCAATTTAAAAATAGGTGCCGATAGGCATTTCAGATATAGAAGCCGATAGGCATTTCAAATATAGGTGTCGATAGGCATTCCAGATATGGTTGCCGATAGGCATTTCAAATATAAGTGCTGATAGGCATTTCAGATCTAGTTTCCGATAGGCATTTCAAAAATAGGTACAGACAGGCATTTCAGATATAGATGCCGATTGGCATTTCAGATATAGTTGCCAATTGTCATTTTAAAAATAGGTGTCGATAGGCATTTCAGATATAGAAGCCGATAGGCATTTCAAATATAGGTGACGATAGGCATTCCAGATATGGTTGCCGATAGGCATTTCAAATATAGGTGCTGATAGGCATTTAAGATGTAGTTTCCGATAGGCATTTCAAAAATTGGTGGCGATAGGCATTTCAGATATAGGTGCCGATAGGCATATCAGATAAATTTGCTGATAGGCATTTAAAATATAAGTGCCGATAGGCATTTCAGATATAAATGCCGATAGGAATTTCAGATATAGGTGCCGATAGGCACTTCAGATATAGAAGCAGATATGCATTTCAAATATAGGTGCCGATAGGCATTCCAGATATAGTTGCCGATAGGCGTTTCAAATATAGGTGCTGATAGGCATTTCAGATGTAGTTTCCGATAGGCATTTCAAAAATAAGTGCCGATAGGCATTTCAGATATAGGTGCCGATAGGCATTTCAGATATAGGTACCGATAGGCATATCAGATATAGGTGCCGATAGGCATATCAGATATAGTTGCCGATAGGCATTTCAAATATAGGTGCTGATAGGCATTTCAGATGTAGTTTTCGATAAACATTTCAAAAATAGGTGCCGATAGGCATTTAAGATATAGGTGCCGATAGGCACCTCAGATATAATTGCCGATTGGAATTTTAAAAATAGGTGCCGATAGGCATATCAGATATAGAAGCCGATAGGCATTTCAAATTTAGTTGCCGATAGGCATTCCAGATATGGTTGCCGATAGGCATTTCAAATATAGGTGCTGATAGGCAATTTAGATGTAGTTTCCGATAGGCATTTCAAAAAAAAGTGCCGATAGGCATTTCAGATATAGGTGCCGATAGGCATTTCAGATATAGTTGCCGATTGGCATTTAAAAATAGGTGCCGATAGGCATTTCAGATATAGAAGCCGATAGGCATTTCAAATATAGGTGCCGATAGGCATTCCAAATATAGTTGCCGATAGGCATTTCAAATATAGGTTCTGATAGGCATTTCAGATGTAGTTTCCGATAGGCATTTTAAAAATTGGTGCCGATAGGCATTCAGATATAGGTGCCGATAGGCATTTCAGATATAGTTGCCGATTAGCATTTTAAAAATAGGTGCCGATAGGCATTACAGATATAGAAGCCGATAGGTATTTCAAATATAGGTGTCGATAGGCATTTCAGATATAGTTGCCGATAGGCATTTCAAATATTGGTGCTGATAGGAATTTCAGATGTGGTTTCTGATAGGCATTTCAAAAATAGGTGCCGATAGGCATTACAGATATAGTTGCCGATTGGCATTTTAAAAGTAGGTGCCGATAGGCATTTCAGATATGGTTGCCGATAGGCATTTCAAATATAGATGCTGATAGGCATTTCAGATGAAGTTTCCGATAGGCATTTCAAAAATAGGTGCCGATAGGGATTTTAGATATAGGTGCCGATAGGCATTTCAGATATAGTTGCCGATTGGCATTTTAAAAATAGGTGCCGATAGGCATTTCAGATGTAGTTTCCGATAGGCAATTCAAAAATAGGTGCCGATAGGCATTTCAGATATAGGTGCCGATAGGCATTTCAGATATAGTTGCCGATTGGCATTTTAAAAATAGGTGCCGATAGGCATTTCAGATATAGAAGCCGATAGACATTTCAATTATAGGTGCCGATAAGCATTCCAGATATGGTTGCCGATAGGCATTTCATATATAATTGCCCATTGGCATTTTAAAAATAGGTGCCGATAGGCATTTTAGATATAGAAGCCGATAGGTATTTCAAATATAGGTGTCGATAGGCATTTCAGATATGGTTGCCGATGGACATTTCAAATATAGGTGCTGATAGGCATTTCAGATGTAGTTTCCGATAGGCATTTCAAAAATAGGTGCCGATAGGCATATTAGATATAGGTGCCGATAGGCATTTCAGATATAGAAGCCGATAGGCATTTCAAATATAGGTGCCGATAGGCATTCCAGATATGGTTGCCGATAGGCATTTCAAATATAGGTGCTGATAGGCATTCCAGATGTAGTTTCCGATAGGCATTTCAAAAATTTGTGCCGATAGGCATTTCAGATATAGGTGCCGATGGGCATTTCAGATACAGTTACCGATTGGCATTTTAAAAATAGGTGCCGATAGGCATTTCAGATATACAAGCCGATAGGTATTTCAAATATATGTGTCGATTGGCATTTCAGACATGGTTGCTGATAGGCATTTCAAATATAGGTGCTGAGAGGCATTTCAGATGTAGTTTCCGATAGGCATTTCAAAAATAGGTGCCGATAGGCATTTCAGATATAGTTGCCGATTGGCATTTTTAAATAGGTGCCGATAGGCATTTCAGATATAGAAGCCGATAGGCATTTTAAATATAGGTGCCGATAGGCATTCCAGATATGGTTGCCGATAGGCATTTCAAATATAGGTGCTGATAGGAATTTCAGATGTAGTTTCCGATAGGCATTTCAAAAATTGGTGCCGATAGGTATTTCAGATATAGGTGCCGATAGGCATTTCAGATATAGTAGCCGATTGGCATTTAAAAAACAGGTACCGATAGGCATTTCAGATATAGAAGCCGATAGGTATTTCAAATATAGGTGTCGATAGGCAATTCAGATATGGTTGCCGATAGGCATTTCAAATATAGGAGCAGATAGGCATTTCAGATGTAGTTTCCGAAAGGCATTTCAAAAATAGGTGCCGATAGGCATTTCAGATATAGGTGCCGATAGGCATTTCAGAAATAGTTGCCGATTGGCATTTTAAAAATAGGTGCCGATAGGTATTTCAGATATAGAAGCCGATAGGCATTTCAAATATAGGTACCGGTAGGCAATCCAGATATGGTTGCCGATAGGCATTTCAAATATAAGTGCTGATAGGCATTTCAGATGTAGTTTCCGATAAGCATTTCAAAAATAGGTACCGATAGGCATTTCAGATATAGGGGCCGATAGGCATTTCAGATATAGTTGCCAATTGGCATTTTAAAAATAGGTGTCGATAGGCATTTCAGATATAGAAGCCGATAGGCATTTCAAATATAGGTGCCGATAAGCATTCCAGATATGGTTGCCGATAGGCATTTCAAATATAGGAGCAGATAGGCATTTCAGATGTAGTTTCCGATAGGCATTTCAAAAATAGGTGTCGATAGGCATTTCAGATATAGGTGCCGATAGGTATTTCAAATATAGGTGCTGATAGGCATTCCAGATGTAGTTTCCGATAGGCATTTCAAAAATTGGTGCCGATAGGCATTTCAAAAATTGGTGCCGATAGGCATTTCAGATATAGGTGCCGATAGGCATTTCAGATATAGTTGCCGATTGGCATTTTAAAAATAGGTGCCGATAGGCATTTCAGATATAGAAGCCGATAGGTATTTCAAATATAGGTGTCGATAGGCATTTCAGATATGGTTGTTGATAGACTTTTCAAATATAGGAGCAGATAGGCATTTCAGGTGTAGTTTCCGAAAGGCATTTCAAAAATAGGTGCCGATAGGCATTTCAGATATAGGTGCCGATAGGCATTTCAGATATAGTTGCAGATTGGCATTTTAAAAATAGGTGCCGATAGGCATTTCAGATATAGAAGCCGTTAGGCATTTCAAATATAGGTGCCGATAGGCATTCCAGATATTATTGCCTATAGGCATTTCAAATACAGGTGCTGATAGGCATTTCAGATGTAGTTTCCGATAGGCATTTCAAAAATAGGTGCCGATAGGCATTTCAGATATAGCTGCCAATTAGCATTTTAAAAATAGGTGCCGATAGGCATTTCAGATATAGAAGCCGATAGGCATTTCAAATATAGGTGCCGATAGGCATTCCAGATATGGTTGCCGATAGGCATTTCAAATATAGGTGCTGATAGGCATTTTAGATGTAGTTTCCGATAGGCATTTCAAAAATTGATGCCGATAGGCATTTCAGATATAGGTGCCGATAGGCATTTCAGATATAGTTGCCGATTGGCAGTTTAAAAACAGGTGCCGATAGGCATTTCAGATATAGAAGCCGATAGGTATTTCAAATATAGGTGTCGATAGGCATTTCAGATATGGTTGCCGATAGGCATTTCAAATATAGGAGCAGATAGGCATTTCAGATGTAGTTTCCGAAAGGCATTTCAAAAATAGGTGCCGATAGGCATTTCAGATATAGGTGCCGATAGGCTTTTCAGATATAGTTGCCGATTTCAATTTAAAAATAGGTGCCGATAGGCATTTCAGATATAGAAGCCGATAGGCATTTCAAATATAGGTGTCGATAGGCATTCCAGATATGGTTGCCGATAGGCATTTTAAATATATAATTGCTGATAGGCATTTGAGATCTAGTTTCCGATAGGCATTTCAAAAATAGGTACAGATAGGCATTTCAGATATAGATGCCGATTGGCATTTCAGATATAGTTGCCAGTTGTCATTTTAAAAATAGGTGTCGATAGGCATTTCAGATATAGAAGCCGATAGGCATTTTAAAAATAGGTGCCGATAGGCATTCCAGATATGGTTGCAGATAGGCATTTCAAATATAGGTGCTGATAGGCATTTCAGATGTAGTTTCCGATAGGCATTTCAAAAATTGGTGCCGATAGGCATTTCAGATATAGGTGCCGATAGGCATTTCAGATATAGTTGCCGATTGGCATTTTAAAAATAGGTGCCGATAGGCATTTCAGATATAGAAGCCGATAGGCATTTCAAATATAGGTGCCGATAGGCATTCCAGATATGGTTACCGATAGGCATTTCAAATATAGGTGCTGATAGGCATTTCAGATGTAGTTTCCGATAAGCATTTTAAAAATTGGTGCCGATAGGCATTTCAGATATAGGTGCCGATAGGCATTTCAGATATAGTTGCCGATTGGAATTTTAAAAATAGGTGCCGATAGGCATTTCAGATATAGAAGCCGATAGGTATTTCAAATATAGGTGTCGATAGGCATTTCAGATATGGTTGCCGATAGGCATTTCAAATATTGGTGCTGATAGGCACTTCAGATGTAGTTTCCGATAGGCATTTCAAAAATTGGTGCCGATAGGCATTTCAGACATAGGTGCCGATAGGCATTTCAGATATAGTTGCCGATTGGCATTTTAAAAATAGGTGCCGATAGGCATTTCAGATATATAAGCCGATAGGCATTTCAAATATAGGTGCCGATAGGCATTCCAGATATGGTTGCCGATAGGCATTTCAAATATAGGTGCTGATAGGCATTTTAGATGTAGTTTTTGATAGGCATTTCAAAAATAGGTGCCGATAGGCATTTCAGATATAGGTGCCGATAGGCATTTCAGAGATAGTTGCCGATTGGCATTTTAAAAATAGGTGCCGATAGGCATTTCAGATATAGAATCCGATAGGCATTTCAAATATAGGTGCCGATAAGCATTACAGATATGGTTGCCGATAGGCATTTCAAATATAGGTGCTGATAGGCATTTCAGATGTAGTTTCCGATAGGCATTTCAAAAATTGATGCCGATAGGCATTTCAGATATAGGTGCCGATAGGCATTTCAGATATAGTTCCCGATCGGCATTTTAAAAACAGGTGCCGATAGGCATTTCAGATATAGAAGCCGATAGGTATTTCAAATATAGGTGTCGATAAGCATTCCAGATATGGTTGCCGATAGGCATTTCAAATATAGGCGCTGATAGGCATTTCAGATGTAGTTTCCGATAGGCATTTAAAAAATTGGTGCCGATAGGCATTTCAGATATAGGTGCCGATAGGCATTTCAAATATAGGTGCTGATAGGCATTTCAGATGTAGTTTCCGATAGGCATTTAAAAAATAGGTGCCGATAGGCATTTCAGATATAGGTGCCGATAGGCATTTTAGATATAGGTGCCGATGGGCATTTCAGATATAGTTGCCGATTGGCATTTTAAAAATATGTGCCGATAGGCATTTCAGATATAGAAGCCGATAGGCATTTCAAATATAGGTGCCGATAAGCATTCCAGATATGGTTGCCGATAGGCATTTCAAATATAAGCGCTGATAGGCATTTCAGATGTAGATTCCGATAGGCATTTCAAAAATTGGTGCCGATAGGCATTTCAGATATAGGTGCCGATAGGCATTTCAGATATAGTTGCCGATTGGCATTTTAAAAACAGGTGCCGATAGGCATTTCAGATATAGAAGCCGATAGATATTTAAATATATGTGTCAATAGGCATTTTAGATATGGTTGCCGATAGGCATTTCAAATATAGGAGCAGATAGGCATTTCAGATGTAGTTTCCGAAAGGCATTTCAAAAATAGGTGCCGATAGGCATTTCAGATATAGGTGCCGATAGGCATTACCGATATAGTTGCTGATTGGCATTTTAAAAATAGGTGCCGATAGGCATTTCAGATATAGAAGCCGATAGGCATTTCAAATATAGATGCCGATAGGCATTCCAGATATGGTTGCCGATAGGCATTTCAAATATAGGTGCTGATAGGCATTTCAGATGTAGTTTCCGATAGGCATTTCAAAATAGGTGCCGATAGGCATTTCAGATATAGGTGCCGATAGGCATTTCAGATATAGTTGCCGATTGGCATTTTAAAAATAGGTGCCGATAGGCATTTCAGATATAGAAGCCGATAGCATTTCAAATATAGGTGCCGATAAGCATTACAGATATGGTTGCCGATAGGCATTTCAAATATAGGTGCTGATAGGCATTTCAGATGTAGTTTCCGATAGGCATTTCAAAAATTGTGCCGATAGGCATTTCAGATATAGGTGCCGATAGGCATTTTAGATATAGTTGCCGATTAGCATTTTAAAAATAGGTGCCGATAGGCATTTCAGATATAGAAGCCGATAGGTATTTCAAATATAGGTGTTGATAGGCATTTCAGATATGGTTGCCGATAGGCATTTCAAATATAGGTGCTGATAGGCATTTTAGATGTAGTTTCCGATAGGCATTTCAAAAATAGGTGCCGATAGGCATTTCAGATAGAGGTGCCGATAGGCATTTCAGATATAGTTGCCGATTGGCATTTTAAAAATAGGTGTCAATAGGCATTTCAGATATAGAAGCCGATAGGCATTTCAAATATAGGTGCCGATAGGCATTCCAGATATGGTTGCCGATAGGCATTTTAAATATAGGTGCTGATAGGCATTTCAGATGTAGTTTCCGATAGGCATTTCAAATATTGGTGCCGATAGGCATTTCAGATATAGGTGCCGATAGGCATTTCAGATATAGTTGCCGATTGGCATTTTAAAAATAGGTGCCGATAGGCATTTCAGATATAAAAGCAGATAGGTATTTCAAATATAGGTGTCGATAGGCATTTCAGATATGGTTGCCGATAGGCATTTCAAATATAGGTGCTGATAGGCATTTTAGATGTAGTTTCCAATAGGCATTTCAAAAATACGTGCCGATAGGCTTTTCAGATATAGGTGCCGATAGGCATTTCAGATATAGTTGCCGATTGGCATTTTAAAAATAGGTTTCGATAGGCATTTCAGAAATAGAAGCCGATAGGCATTTCAAATATAGGTGCCGATAGGCATTCCAGATATGGTTGCCGATAGGCATTTCAAATATAGGTGCTGATAGGCATTCCAGATGTAGTTTCCGATAGGCATTTCAAAAATAGGTGCCGATAGGCATTTCAGATATAGGTGCCGATAGGCATTTCAGATATAGTTGCCAATTGCATTTTAAAAATAGGTGCCGATAGGCATTTCAGATGTAGAAGCCGATAGGCATTTCAAATATAGGTGCCGATAGGTATTCCAGATATGGTTGCCGATAGGCATTTCCAATATATGTGCTGATAGGCATTTTAGATGTAGTTTCCGATAGGCATTTAAAAAATTGATGCCGATAGGCATTTCAGATATAGGTGCCGATAGGCATTTCAGATATAGTTGCCGATAGGCATTCCAGATATGGTTGCCGATAGGCATTTCAAATATAAGTGCTGATAGGCTTTTCAGATGTAGTTTCCGATAGGCATTTCAAAAATATGTACCGATAGGCATTTCAGATATAGGTGCCGATAGGCATTTCAGATATAGTTGCCAATTGGCATTTTAAAAATTGGTGTCGATAGGCATTTCAGATATAGAAGCCGATAGGCATTTCAAATATAGGTGCCGATAGGCATTCCAGATATGGTTGCCGATAGGCATTTCAAATATAGGTGCTGATAGGCATTTCAGATGTAATTTCCGATAGGCATTTCAAAAATTGGTGCCGATAGGCATTTCAGATATAGGTGCCGATAGGCATTTCAGATATAGTTGCCGATTAGCATTTTAAAAATAGGTGCCGATAGGCATTTCAGATATAGAAGCCGATAGGTATTTCAAATATAGGTGTCGATAGGCATTTCAGATATGGTTGCCGATAGGCATTTCAAATATAGGTGCTGATAGGCATTTCAGATGTAGTTTCCGATAGGCATTTCAAAAATAGGTGCCGATAGGCATTTCAGATATAGGTGCCGATAGGCATTTCAGATATAGTTGCCGATTAGCATTTAAAAAATAGGTGCCCGATAGGCATTTTAGATGTAGTTTTCGATAGGCATTTCAAAAATAGGTGCCGATAGGCATTTCAGATATAGGTGCCGATAGGCACTTCAGATATAGTTGCCGATTGGCATTTTAAAAATAGGTGCCGATAGGCATTTCAGATATAGAAGCCGATAGGCATTTCAAATATAGGTGCCGATAGGCATTCCAGATATGGTTGCCGATAGGCATTTCAAATATAGGTGCTGATAGGCATTTCAGATGTAGTTTCCGATAGGCATTTCTAAAATAGGTGCCGATAGGCATTTCAGATATAGGTGCCGATAGGCATTTCAGATATAGTTGCCGATTGGCATTTTAAAAATAGGTGCCGATAGGCATTTCAGATATAGAAGCCGATAGACATTTCAAATATAGGTGCCGATAGGCATTTCAGATGTAGTTTTTGATAGGCATTTCAAAAATTGGTGCCGATAGGCATTTCAGATATAGGTGCTGATAGGCATTTAAGATGTAGTTTCCGATAGGCATTTCAAAAATTGGTGGCGATAGGCATTTCAGATATAGGTGCCGATAGGCATTTCAGATATAGTTGTCGATTGGCATTTTAAAAATAGGTGCCGATAGGCATACCAGATTTAGAAGCCGATAGGTATTTCAAATATAGGTGTCGATAGGCATTTCAGATTAGGTTGCCGATAGGCAATTCAAATATAGGTGCTGATAGGCATTTTAGATGTAGTTTCCGATAGGCATTTCAAAAATAGAAGCCGATAGGCATTTTAGATACAGGTGCCGATAGGCATTTCAGATATAGTTACCGATTGGCATTTTAAAAATAGGTGCCGGTAGGCATTTTAGATTTAGTTTCCTATAGGCATTTCAAAAATAGGTGCCGATAGGCATTTCAGATATAGGTGCCGATAGGCATATCAGATATAGGTGCCGATAGGCATTTTAGATATAGTTGCCGATTAGCATTTTAAAAATAGGTGCCGATAGGCATTTCAGATATAGAAGCCGATAGGTATTTCAAATATAGGTGTTGATAGGCATTTCAGATATGGTTGCCGATAGGCATTTCAAATATAGGTGCTGATAGGCATTTTAGATGTAGTTTCCGATAGGCATTTCAAAAATAGGTGCCGATAGGCATTTCAGATAGAGGTGCCGATAGGCATTTCAGATATAGTTGCCGATTGGCATTTTAAAAATAGGTGTCAATAGGCATTTCAGATATAGAAGCCGATAGGCATTTCAAATATAGGTGCCGATAGGCATTCCAGATATGGTTGCCGATAGGCATTTTAAATATAGGTGCTGATAGGCATTTCAGATGTAGTTTCCGATAGGCATTTCAAATATTGGTGCCGATAGGCATTTCAGATATAGGTGCCGATAGGCATTTCAGATATAGTTGCCGATTGGCATTTTAAAAATAGGTGCCGATAGGCATTTCAGATATAGAAGCAGATAGGTATTTCAAATATAGGTGTCGATAGGCATTTCAGATATGGTTGCCGATAGGCATTTCAAATATAGGTGCTGATAGGCATTTTAGATGTAGTTTCCAATAGGCATTTCAAAAATACGTGCCGATAGGCTTTTCAGATATAGGTGCCGATAGGCATTTCAGATATAGTTGCCGATTGGCATTTTAAAAATAGGTTTCGATAGGCATTTCAGAAATAGAAGCCGATAGGCATTTCAAATATAGGTGCCGATAGGCATTCCAGATATGGTTGCCGATAGGCATTTCAAATATAGGTGCTGATAGGCATTCCAGATGTAGTTTCCGATAGGCATTTCAAAAATAGGTGCCGATAGGCATTTCAGATATAGGTGCCGATAGGCATTTCAGATATAGTTGCCAATTGGCATTTTAAAAATAGGTGCCGATAGGCATTTCAGATGTAGAAGCCGATAGGCATTTCAAATATAGGTGCCGATAGGTATTCCAGATATGGTTGCCGATAGGCATTTCCAATATATGTGCTGATAGGCATTTTAGATGTAGTTTCCGATAGGCATTTAAAAAATTGATGCCGATAGGCATTTCAGATATAGGTGCCGATAGGCATTTCAGATATAGTTGCCGATAGGCATTCCAGATATGGTTGCCGATAGGCATTTCAAATATAAGTGCTGATAGGCTTTTCAGATGTAGTTTCCGATAGGCATTTCAAAAATATGTACCGATAGGCATTTCAGATATAGGTGCCGATAGGCATTTCAGATATAGTTGCCAATTGGCATTTTAAAAATTGGTGTCGATAGGCATTTCAGATATAGAAGCCGATAGGCATTTCAAATATAGGTGCCGATAGGCATTCCAGATATGGTTGCCGATAGGCATTTCAAATATAGGTGCTGATAGGCATTTCAGATGTAATTTCCGATAGGCATTTCAAAAATTGGTGCCGATAGGCATTTCAGATATAGGTGCCGATAGGCATTTCAGATATAGTTGCCGATTAGCATTTTAAAAATAGGTGCCGATAGGCATTTCAGATATAGAAGCCGATAGGTATTTCAAATATAGGTGTCGATAGGCATTTCAGATATGGTTGCCGATAGGCATTTCAAATATAGGTGCTGATAGGCATTTCAGATGTAGTTTCCGATAGGCATTTCAAAAATAGGTGCCGATAGGCATTTCAGATATAGGTGCCGATAGGCATTTCAGATATAGTTGCCGATTAGCATTTAAAAAATAGGTGCCCGATAGGCATTTTAGATGTAGTTTTCGATAGGCATATCAAAAATAGGTGCCGATAGGCATTTCAGATATAGGTGCCGATAGGCATATCAGATATAGTTGCCGATAGGCATTTAAAATATAGGTGCCGATAGGCATTTCAAATATAGGTGTCGATAGGCATTTCAGATATAAATGCCGAAAGGCATTTCAGATATAGGTGCCGATAGGCATTTCTGATGTGGTTGCCGATAGGCATTTCAAATATAGGTGCTGATAGGCATTTCAGATGTAGTTTTCGATAGGCATTTCAAAAATAGGTGCCGATAGGCATTTCAGATATAGGTGCCGATAGGCACTTCAGATATAGTTGCCGATTGGCATTTTAAAAATAGGTGCCGATAGGCATTTCAGATATAGAAGCCGATAGGCATTTCAAATATAGGTGCCGATAGGCATTTCAGATATAGGTGCCGATAGGCATTTCAGATATAGTTGCCGATTGGCATTTTAAAAATAGGTGCCGATAGGCATTTCAGATATAGAAGCCGATAGGCATTTCAAATATAGGTGCCGATAGGCATTTCAGATGTAGTTTTTGATAGGCATTTCAAAAATTGGTGCCGATAGGCATTTCAGATATAGGTGCTGATAGGCATTTAAGATGTAGTTTCCGATAGGCATTTCAAAAATTGGTGGCGATAGGCATTTCAGATATAGGTGCCGATAGGCATTTCAGATATAGTTGTCGATTGGCATTTTAAAAATAGGTGCCGATAGGCATACCAGATTTAGAAGCCGATAGGTATTTCAAATATAGGTGTCGATAGGCATTTCAGATTAGGTTGCCGATAGGCAATTCAAATATAGGTGCTGATAGGCATTTTAGATGTAGTTTCCGATAGGCATTTCAAAAATAGAAGCCGATAGGCATTTTAGATACAGGTGCCGATAGGCATTTCAGATATAGTTACCGATTGGCATTTTAAAAATAGGTGCCGGTAGGCATTTTAGATGTAGTTTCCTATAGGCATTTCAAAAATAGGTGCCGATAGGCATTTCAGATATAGGTGCCGATAGGCATATCAGATAAAGTTGCCGATAGGCATTTAAAATATAAGTGCCGATAGGCATTTCAGATATAAATGCCGATAGGAATTTCAGATATAGGTGCCGATAGGCACTTCAGATATAGTTGCCGATTGGCATTTTAAAAATAGGTGCCGATAGGCATTTCAGATATAGAAGCAGATATGCATTTCAAATATAGGTGCCGATAGGCATTCCAGATATAGTTGCCGATAGGCGTTTCAAATATAGGTGCTGATAGGCATTTCAGATGTAGTTTCCGATAGGCATTTCAAAAATAAGTGCCGATAGGCATTTCAGATATAGGTGCCGATAGGCATTTCAGATATAGGTACCGATAGGCATATCAGATATAGGTGCCGATAGGCATATCAGATATAGTTGCCGATAGGCATTTCAAATATAGGTGCTGATAGGCATTTCAGATGTAGTTTTCGATAGACATTTCAAAAATAGGTGCCGATAGGCATTTCAGATATAGGTGCCGATAGGCACCTCAGATATAATTGCCGATTGGAATTTTAAAAATAGGTGCCGATAGGCATATCAGATATAGAAGCCGATAGGCATTTCAAATATAGTTGCCGATAGGCATTCCAGATATGGTTGCCGATAGGCATTTCAAATATAGGTGCTGATAGGCATTTTAGATGTAGTTTCCGATAGGCATTTCAAAAATAAGTGCCGATAGGCATTTCAGATATAGGTGCCGATAGGCATTTCAGATATAGTTGCCGATTGGCATTTAAAAATAGGTGCCGATAGGCATTTCAGATATAGAAGCCGATAGGCATTTCAAATATAGGTGCCGATAGGCATTCCAAATATAGTTGCCGATAGGCATTTCAAATATAGGTTCTGATAGGCATTTCAGATGTAGTTTCCGATAGGCATTTTAAAAATTGGTGCCGATAGGCATTCAGATATAGGTGCCGATCGGCATTTCAGATATAGTTGCCGATTAGCATTTTAAAAATAGGTGCCGATAGGCATTACAGATATAGAAGCCGATAGGTATTTCAAATATAGGTGTCGATAGGCATTTCAGATATAGTTGCCGATAGGCATTTCAAATATTGGTGCTGATAGGAATTTCAGATGTGGTTTCCGATAGGCATTTCAAAAATAGGTGCCGATAGGCATTACAGATATAGTTGCCGATTGGCATTTTAAAAGTAGGTGCCGATAGGCATTTCAGATATGGTTTCCGATAGGCATTTCAAAAATAGGTGCCGATAGGCATTACAGATATAGTTGCCGATTGGCATTTTAAAAGTAGGTGCCGATAGGCATTTCAGATATGGTTGCCGATAGGCATTTCAAATATAGGTGCTGATAGGCATTTCAGATGAAGTTTCCGATAGGCATTTCAAAAATAGGTGCCGATAGGGATTTTAGATATAGGTGCCGATAGGCATTTCAGATATAGTTGCCGATTGGCATTTTAAAAATAGGTGCCGATAGGCATTTCAGATGTAGTTTCCGATAGGCATTTCAAAAATGGGTGCCGATAGGCATTTCAGATATAGGTGCCGATAGGCATTTCAGATATAGTTGCCGATTGGCATTTTAAAAATAGGTGCCGATAGGCATTTCAGATATAGAAGCCGATAGACATTTCAATTACAGGTGCCTATAAGCATTCCAGATATGGTTGCCGATAGGCATTTCATATATAATTGCCCATTGGCATTTTAAAAATAGGTGCCGATAGGCATTTTAGATATAGAAGCCGATAGGTATTTCAAATATAGGTGTCGATAGGCATTTCAGATATGGTTGCCGATGGGCATTTCAAATATAGGTGCTGATAGGCATTTCAGATGTAGTTTCCGATAGGCATTTCAAAAATAAGTGCCGATAGGCATATTAGATATAGGTGCCGATGGGCATTTCAGATATAGAAGCCGATAGGCATTTCAAATATAGGTGCCGATAGGCATTCCAGATATGGTTGCCGATAGGCATTTCAAATATAGGTGCTGATAGGCAATCCAGATGTAGTTTCCGATAGGCATTTCAAAAATTTGTGCCGATAGGCATTTCAGATATAGGTGCCGATGGGCATTTCAGATACAGTTACCGATTGGCATTTTAAAAATAGGTGCCGATAGGCATTTCAGATATACAAGCCGATAGGTATTTCAAATATATGTGTCGATTGGCATTTCAGACATGGTTGCTGATAGGCATTTCAAATATAGGTGCTGAGAGGCATTTCAGATGTAGTTTCCGATAGGCATTTCAAAAATAGGTGCCGATAGGCATTTCAGATATAGTTGCCGATTGGCATTTTTAAATAGGTGCTGATAGGCATTCCAGATATGGTTGCCGATAGGCATTTCAAATATAGGTGCTGATAGGAATTTCAGATGTAGTTTCCGATAGGCATTTCAAAAATTGGTGCCGATAGGTATTTCAGATATAGGTGCCGATAGGCATTTCAGATATAGTAGCCGATTGGCATTTAAAAAACAGGTACCGATAGGCATTTCAGATATAGAAGCCGATAGGTATTTCAAATATAGGTGTCGATAGGCAATTCAGATATGGTTGCCGATAGGCATTTCAAATATAGGAGCAGATAGGCATTTCAGATGTAGTTTCCGAAAGGCATTTCAAAAATAGGTGCCGATAGGCATTTCAGATATAGGTGCCGATAGGCATTTCAGAAATAGTTGCCGATTGGCATTTTAAAAATAGGTGCCGATAGGCATTTCAGATATAGAAGCCGATAGGCATTTCAAATATAGGTACCGGTAGGCAATCCAGATATGATTGCCGATAGGCATTTCAAATATAAGTGCTGATAGGCATTTCAGATGTAGTTTCCGATAAGCATTTCAAAAATAGGTACCGATAGGCATTTCAGATATAGGGGCCGATAGGCATTTCAGATATAGTTGCCAATTGGCATTTTAAAAATAGGTGTCGATAGGCATTTCAGATATAGAAGCCGATTGGCATTTTAAAAATAGGTGCCGATAGGCATTTCAGATATAGAAGCCGATAGGCATTTCAAATATAGGTGCCGATAGACATTCCAGATATGGTTGCCGATAGGCATTTCAAATATAGGAGCAGATAGGCATTTCAGATGTAGTTTCCGATAGGCATTTCAAAAATAGGTGTCGATAGGCATTTCAGACATAGGTGCCGATAGGCATTTCAAATATAGGTGCTGATAGGCATTCCAGATGTAGTTTCCGATAGGCATTTCAAAAATTGGTGCCGATAGGCATTTCAGATATAGGTGCCGATAAGCATTCCAGATATGGTTGCCGATAGGCATTTCAAATATAGGAGCAGATAGGCATTTCAGATGTAGTTTCATATAGGCATTTAAAAAATAGGTGTCGATAGGCATGTCAGATATAGGTGCCGATAGGCATTTCAGATATAGTTGCCGATTGGCATTTTAAAAATAGGTGCCGATAGGCATTTCAGATATAGAAGCCGATAGGCATTTCAAATATAGGTGCCGATAGGCATTCCAGATATGGTTGCCGATAGGCATTTCAAATATAGGAGCAGATAGGCATTTCAGATGTAGTTTCCGATAGGCATTTCAAAAATAGGTGTCGATAGGCATTTCAGATATAGGTGCCGATAGGCATTTCAAATATAGGTGCTGATAGGCATTCCAGATGTAGTTTCCGATAGGCATTTCAAAAATTGGTGCCGATAGGCATTTCAGATATAGGTGCCGATAGGCATTTCAGATATAGTTACCGATTGGCATTTTAAAAATAGGTGCCGATAGGCATTTCAGATATAGAAGCCGATAGGTATTTCAAATATAGGTGTCGATAGGCATTTCAGATATGGTCGTTGATAGGCATTTCAAATATAGGAGCAGATAGGCATTTCAGGTGTAGTTTCCGAAAGGCATTTCAAAAATAGGTGCCGATAGGCATTTCAGATATAGATGCCGATAGGCATTTCAGATATAGTTGCCGATTGGCATTTTAAAAATAGGTGCCGATAGGCATTTCAGATATAGAAGCCGTTAGGCATTTCAAATATAGGTGCCGATAGGCATTCCAGATATTATTGCCTATAGGCATTTCAAATATAGGTGCTGATAGGCATTTCAGATGTAGTTTCCGATAGGCATTTCAAAAATAGGTGCCGATAGGCATTTCAGATATAGGTGCCGATAGGCATTTCAGATATAGCTGCCAATTAGCATTTTAAAAATAGATGCCGATAGGCATTTCAGATATAGAAGCCGATAGGCCTTTCAAATATAGTGCCGATAGGCATTCCAGATATGGTTGCCGGTAGGCATTTCAAATATAGGTGCTGATAGGCATTTTAGATGTAGTTTCCGATAGGCATTTCAAAAATTGATGCCGATAGGCATTTCAGATATAGGTGCCGATAGGCATTTCAAATATAGGAGCAGATAGGCATTTCAGATGTAGTTTCCGAAAGGCATTTCAAAAATAGGTGCCGATAGGCATTTCAGATATAGGTGCCGATAGGCTTTTCAGATATAGTTGCCGATTTCATTTTAAAAATAGGTGCCGATAGGCATTTCAGATATAGAAGCCGATAGGCATTTCAAATATAGGTGTCGATAGGCATTTCAGATATGGTTGCCGATAGGCATTTCAAATATAGGAGCAGATAGGCATTTCAGATGTAGTTTCCGAAAGGCATTTCAAAAATAGGTGCCGATAGGCATTTCAGATATAGGTGCCGATAGGCTTTTCAGATATAGTTGCCGATTTCATTTTAAAAATAGGTGCCGATAGGCATTTCAGATATAGAAGCCGATAGGCATTTCAAATATAGGTGTCGATAGGCATTCCAGATATGGTTGCCGATAGGCATTTTAAATATATAATTGCTGATAGGCATTTGAGATCTAGTTTCCGATAGGCATTTCAAAAATAGGTACAGATAGGCATTTCAGATATAGATGCCGATTGGCATTTCAGATATAGTTGCCAATTGTCATTTTAAAAATAGGTGTCGATAGGCATTTCAGATATAGAAGCCGATAGGCATTTCAAAAATAGGTGCCGATAGGCATTCCAGATATGGTTGCAGATAGGCATTTCAAATATAGGTGCTGATAGGCATTTCAGATGTAGTTTCCGATAGGCATTTCAAAAATTGGTGCCGATAGGCATTTCAGATATAGGTGCCGATAGGCATTTCAGATATAGTTGCCGATTGGCATTTTAAAAATAGGTGCCGATAGGCATTTCAGATATAGAAGCCGATAGGCATTTCAAATATAGGTGCCGATAGGCATTCCAGATATGGTTACCGATAGGCATTTCAAATATAGGTGCTGATAGGCATTTCAGATGTAGTTTCCGATAAGCATTTTAAAAATTGGTGCCGATAGGCATTTCAGATATAGGTGCCGATAGGCATTTCAAATATAGTTGCCGATTGGCATTTTAAAAATAGGTGCCGATAGGCATTTCAGATATAGAAGCCGATAGGTATTTCAAATATAGGTGTCGATAGGCATTTCAGATATGGTTGCCGATAGGCATTTCAAATATTGGTGCTGATAGGCACTTCAGATGTAGTTTCCGATAGGCATTTCAAAAATAGGTGCCGATAGGCATTTCAGATATAGGTGCCGATAGGCATTTCAGATATAGTTGCCGATTGGCATTTAAAAATAGGTGCCGATAGGCATTTCAGTTATAGAAGCCGATAGGCATTTCAAATATAGATGCCGATAAGCATTCCAGATATGGTTGCCGATAGGCAATTTAAATATAGGTGCTGATAGGCATTTCAGATGTAATTTCCGATAGGCATTTAAAAAATTGGTGCCGATAGGAATTTCAGATATAGAAGCCGAAAGGCATTTCAAATATAGGTGCCGATAGGCATTCCAGATATGGTTGCCGATAGGCATTTCAAATATAGGTGCTGATAGGCATTTCAGATGTAGTTTCCGAAAGGCATTTCAAAAATAGGTGCCGATAGGCATTTCAGATATAGGTGCCGATAGGCATTTCAGATATAGTTGCCGATTGGCATTTTAAAAATAGGTGCCGATAGGCATTTCAGATATAGAAGCTGATAGGCATTTCAAATATAGATGCCGATAAGCATTCCAGATATGGTTGCCGATGGGAATTTAAATATAGGTGCTGATAGGCATTTCAGATGTAGTTTCCGATAGGCATTTAAAAAATTGGTGCCGATAGGAATTTCAGATATAGAAGCCGAAAGGCATTTCAAATATAGGTGCCGATAGGCATTCCAGATATGGTTGCCGATAGGCATTTCAAATATAGGTGCTGATAGGCATTTCAGATGTTGTTTCCGATAGGCATTTCAAAAATTGGTGCCGATAGGCATTTCAGATATAGGTGCCGATAGGCATTTCAGATATAGTTGCCGATTGGCATTTTAAAAATAGGTGCCGATAGGCATTTCAGATATAGAAGCCGATAGGTATTTCAAATATAGGTGTCGATAGGCATTTCAGATATGGTTGCCGATAGGCATTTCAAATATAGGTGCTGATAGGCATTTCAGATGTAGTTTCCGATAGGCATTTCAAAAATAGATGCCGATAGGCATTTCAGATATAGGTGCCGATAGGCATTTCAGAATTAGTTGCCGATTGGCATTTTAAAAATAGGTGTCGATAGGCATTTCAGATATAGAAGCCGATAGGTATTTCAAATATAGGTGTCGATAGGCATTCCAGATATGGTTGCCGATAGGCATTTCAAATATAGGTGCTGATAGGCATTCCAGATGTACTTTCCAAAAGGCATTTAAAAAATTGGTGCCGATAGGCATTTCAGATATAGGTGCCGATAGGCATTTCAGATATAGTTACCGATTGGCATTTTAAAAATAGGTGCCGATTGGCATTTTAGATATAGAAGCATATAGGTATTTCAAATATAGGTGTCGATAGGCATTTCAGATATGGTTGCCGATAGGCATTTTAAATATAGGTGCTGATAGGCATTTCAGATGTAGTTTCCGATAGGCCTTTCAAAAATAGGTGCCGATAGGCATTTCAGTTATAGGTGCCGATAGGCATTTCAGTTATAGTTGCCGATTGGCATTTTAAAAATAGGTGCCGATAGGCATTTCAGATATAGAAGCCGATAGGCATTTCAAATATAGGTGCCGATAGGCATTCCAGATATGGTTGCCGATAGGCATTTCAAATATAGGTGCTGATAAGCATTTCAGATGTAGTTTCCGAAGGGCATTTCAAAAATAGATGCCGATAGGCATGCCAGATATAGGTGCCGATAGGCATTTCAGATATAGTTGCCAATTGGCATTTTAAAAATAGGTGCCGATAGGCATTTCAGATATATAAGCCGATAGGCATTTCAAATATAGGTGCCGATAGGCATTCCAGATATGGTTGCCGATAGGCATTTCAAATATAGGTGCTGATAGGCATTTTAGATGTAGTTTTTGATAGGCATTTCAAAAATAGGTGCCGATAGGCATTTCAGATATAGGTGCCGATAGGCATTTCAGATATAGTTGCCGATTGGCATTTTAAAAATAGGTGCCGATAGGCATTTCAGATATAGAAGCCGATCGGTATTTCAAATATAGGTGTCTATAGGCATTTCAGATATGGTTGCCGATAGGCATTTCAAATATAGGTGCTGAGAGGCATTTCAGATGTAGTTTCCGATAGGCATTTCAAAAATAGGTGCCGATAGGCATTTCAGATATAATGACCGATAGGCATTTCAGATATAGTTGCCGATTGGCATTTTAAAAATAGGTGTCGATAGGTATTTCATATATAGAAGCGGATAGGCATTTCAAATATAGGTGCCGATGGGCATTCCAGATATGTTTGCCGATAGGCATTTCAAATATAGGTGCTGATAGGCATTCCAGATGTAGTTTCCGATAGGCATTTCAAAAATTGGTGCCGATAGGCATTTCAGACATAGGTGCCGATAGGCATTTCAGATATAGTTGCCGATTGGCATTTTAAAAATAGGTGCCGATAGGCATTTCAGATATATAAGCCGATAGGCATTTCAAATATAGGTGCCGATAGGCATTCCAGATATGGTTGCCGATAGGCATTTCTAATATAGGTGCTGATAGGCATTTTAGATGTAGTTTTTGATAGGCATTTCAAAAATAGGTGCCGATAGGCATTTCAGATATAGGTGCCGATAGGCATTTTAGATATAGTTGCCGATTGGCATTTTAAAAATAGGTGCCGATAGGCATTTCAGATATAGAAGCCGATAGGCATTTCAAATATAGGTGCCGATAAGCATTACAGATATGGTTGCCGATAGGCATTTCAAATATAGGTGCTGATAGGCATTTCAGATGTAGTTTCCGATAGGCATTTCAAAAATTGATGCCGATAGGCATTTCAGATATAGGTGCCGATAGGTATTTCAGATATAGTTCCCGATCGGCATTTTAAAAACGGGGGCCGATAGGCATTTCAGATATAGAAGCCGATAGGTATTTCAAATATAGGTGTCGATAAGCATTCCAGATATGGTTGCCGATAGGCATTTTAAATATAGGCGCTGATAGGCATTTCAGATGTAGTTTCCGATAGGCATTTTAAAAATTGGTGCCGATAGGCATTTCAGATATAGGTGCCGATAGGCATTTCAAATATAGGTGCTGATAGGCATTTCAGATGTAGTTTCCGATAGGCATTTAAAAAATAGGTGCCGATAGGCATTTCAGATATAGGTGCCGATAGGCATTTTAGATATAGGTGCCGATGGGCATTTCAGATATAGTTGCCGATTGGCATTTTAAAAATATGTGCCGATAGGCATTTCAGATATAGAAGCCGATAGGCATTTCAAATATAGGTGCCGATAAGCATTCCAGATATGGTTGCCGATAGACATTTCAAATATAAGCGCTGATAGGCATTTCAGATGTAGTTTCCGATAGGCATTTCAAAAATTGGTGCCGATAGGCATTTCAGATATAGGTGCCGATAGGCATTTCAGATATAGGTGCCGATAGGCATTTCAGATATAGTTGCCGATTGGCATTTTAAAAACAGGTGCCGATAGGCATTTCAGATATAGAAGCCGATAGATATTTCAAATATATGTGTCAATAGGCATTTTAGATATGGTTGCCGATAGGCATTTCAAATATAGGAGCAGATAGGCATTTCAGATGTAGTTTCCGAAAGGCATTTCAAAAATAGGTGCCGATAGGCATTTCAGATATAGGTGCCGATAGGCATTACCGATATAGTTGCTGATTGGCATTTTAAAAATAGGTGCCGATAGGCATTTCAGATATAGAAGCCGATAGGCATTTCAAATATAGATGCCGATAGGCATTCCAGATATGGTTGCCGATAGGCATTTCAAATATAGGTGCTGATAGGCATTTCAGATGTAGTTTCCGATAGGCATTTCAAAAATAGGTGCCGATAGGCATTTCAGATATAGGTGCCGATAGGCATTTCAGATATAGTTGCCGATTGGCATTTTAAAAATAGGTGCCGATAGGCATTTCAGATATAGAAGCCGATAGGCATTTCAAATATAGGTGCCGATAAGCATTACAGATATGGTTGCCGATAAGAATTTCAAATATAGGTGCTGATAGGCATTTCAGATGTAGTTTCCGATAGGCATTTCAAAAATTGGTGCCGATAGGCATTTCAGATATAGGTGCCGATAGGCATTTTAGATATAGTTGCCGATTGGCATTTTAAAAATAGGTGCCGATAGGCATTTCAGATATAGAAGCCGATAGGTATTTCAAATATAGGTGTTGATAGGCATTTCAGATATGGTTGCCGATAGGCATTTCAAATATAGGTGCTGATAGGCATTCTAGATGTAGTTTCCGATAGGCATTTCAAAAATAGGTGCTGATAGGCATTTCAGATATAGGTGCCGATAGGCATTTCAGATATAGTTGCCGATTGGCATTTTAAAAATAGGTGTCAATAGGTATTTCAGATATAGAAGCCGATAGGCATTTCAAATATAGGTGCCGATAGGCATTCCAGATATGGTTGCCGATAGGCATTTTAAATATAGGTGCTGATAGGCATTTCAGATGTAGTTTTCGATAGGCATTTCAAATATTGGTGCCGATAGGCATTTCAGATATAGGTGCCGATAGGCATTTCAGATATAGTTGCCGATTGGCATTTTAAAAATAGGTGCCGATAGGCATTTCAGATATAGAAGCAGATAGGTATTTCTTATATAGGCGTCGATAGGCATTTCAGATATGGTTGCCGATAGGCATTTCAAATATAGGTGCTGATAGGCATTTTAGATGTAGTTTCCAATAGGCATTTCAAAAATACGTGCCGATAGGCTTTTCAGATATAGGTGACGATAGGCATTTCAGATATAGTTGCCGATTGGCATTTTAAAAATAGGTTTCGATAGGCATTTCAGAAATAGAAGCCGATAGGCATTTCAAATATAGGTGCCGATAGGCATTCCAGATATGGTTGCCGATAGGCATTTCAAATATAGGTGCTGATAGGCATTCCAGATGTAGTTTCCGATAGGCATTTCAAAAATAGGTGCCGATAGGCATTTCAGATATAGTTGCCAATTGGCATTTTAAAAATAGGTGCCGATAAGCATTTTAGATGTAGAAGCCGATAGGCATTTCAAATATAGGTGCCGATAGGTATTCCAGATATGGTTGCCGATAGGCATTTCAAATATAGGTGCTGATAGGCATTTTAGGTGTAGTTGCCGATAGGCATTTAAAAAATTGATGCCGATAGGCATTTCAGATATAGGTGCCGATAGGCATTTCAGATATAGTTGCCGATTAGCATTTTAAAAACAGGTGCCGATAGGCATTTCAGATATAGAAGCCGATAGGTATTTCAAACGTAGGTGTCGATAGGCATTTCAGATATGGTTGCCGATAGGCATTTCAAATATAGGAGAAGATAGGCATTTCAGATGTAGTTTCCGATAGGCATTTCAACTATAGGTGCTGATAGGCATTTTAGATGTAGTTTCCGATAGGCATTTAAAAAATTGATGCCGATAGGCATTTCAGATATAGGTGCCGATAGGCATTTCAGATATAGTTGCCGATTGGCATTTTAAAAATAGGTGCCGATAGGCATTTCAGATATAGAAGCCGATAGGCATTTCAAATATAGGTGCCGATAGGCATTCCAGATATGGTTGCCGATAGGCATTTCAAATATAAGTGCTGATAGGCTTTTCAGATGTATTTTCCGATAGGCATTTCAAAAATATGTACCGATAGGCATTTCAGATATAGGTGCCGATAGGCATTTCAGATATAGTTGCCAATTGGCATTTTAAAAATTGGTGTCGATAGGCATTTCAGATATAGAAGCCGATAGGCATTTCAAATATAGGTGCCGATAGGCATTCCAGATATGGTTGCCGATAGGCATTTCAAATATAGGTGCTGATAGGCATTTCAGATGTAATTTCCGATAGGCATTTCAAAAATTGGTGCCGATAGGCATCTCAGATATAGGTGCCGATAGGCATTTCAGATATAGTTGCCGATTAGCATTTTAAAAATAGGTGCCGATAGGCATTTCAGATATAGAAGCCGATAGGTATTTCAAATATAGGTGTCGATAGGCATTTCAGATATGGTTGCCGATAGGCATTTCAAATATAGGTGCTGATAGGCATTTCAGATGTAGTTTTCGATAGGCATTTCAAAAATAGGTGCCGATAGGCATTTCAGATATAGGTGCCGATAGGCATTTCAGATATAGTTGCCGATTAGCATTTAAAAAATAGGTGCCCGATAGGCATTTTAGATGTAGTTTTCGATAGGCATTTCAAAAATAGGTGCCGATAGGCATTTCAGATATAGGTGCCGATAGGCATATCAGATATAGTTGCCGATAGGCATTTAAAATATAGGTGCTGATAGGCATTTCAAATATAGGTGTCGATAGGCATTTCAGATATAAATGCCGAAAGGCATTTCAGATATATGTGCCGATAGGCATTTCTGATGTGGTTGCCGATAGGCATTTCAAATATAGGTGCTGATAGGCATTTCAGATGTAGTTTTCGATAGGCATTTCAAAAATAGGTGCCGATAGGCATTTCAGATATAGGTGCCGATAGGCACTTCAGATATAGTTGCCGATTGGCATTTTACAAATAGGTGCCGATAGGCATTTCAGATATAGAAGCCGATAGGCATTTCAAATATAGGTGCCGATAGGCATTCCAGATATGGTTGCCGATAGGCATTTCAAATATAGGTGCTGATAGGCATTTCAGATGTAGTTTCCGATAGGCATTTCTAAAATAGGTGCCGATAGGCATTTCAGATATAGGTGCCGATAGGCATTTCAGATATAGTTGCCGATTGGCATTTTAAAAATAGGTGCCGATAGGCATTTCAGATATAGAAGCCGATAGGCATTTCAAATATAGGTGCCGATAGGCATTCCAGATATGGTTGCCGATAGGCATTTCAAATATAGGTGCTGATAGGCATTCCAGATGTAGTTTCCGAAAGGCATTTCAAAAATAGGTGCCGATAGGCATTTCAGATATAGTTGCCAATTGGCATTTTAAAAATAGGTGTCGATAGGCATTTCAGATATAGAAGCCGATAGGCATTTCAAATATAGGTGCCGATAGGCATTTCAGATATAAATGCCGATAGGAATTTCAGATATAGGTGCCGATAGGCACTTCAGATATAGTTGCCGATTGGCATTTTAAAAATAGGTGCCGATAGGCATTTCAGATATAGAAGCAGATATGCATTTCAAATATAAGTGCCGATAGGCATTCCAGATATAGTTGCCGATAGGCGTTTCAAATATAGGTGCTGATAGGCATTTCAGATGTAGTTTCCGATAGGCATTTCAAAAATAGGAGCCGATAGGCATTTCAGATACAGGTGCCGATAGGCACTTCAGATATAGTTACCGATTGGCATTTTAAAAATAGGTGCCGGTAGGCATTTTAGATGTAGTTTCCTATAGGCATTTCAAAAATAAGTGCCGATAGGCATTTCAGATATAGGTGCCGATACTCATATCAGATATAGTTGCCGATAGGCATTTAAAATATAGGTGCCGATAGGCATTTCATATATAGGTGTCGATAGGCATTTCAGAAATAAATGCCGATAGGAATTTCAGATATAGGTGCCGATAGGCACCTCAGATATAGTTGCCGATTGGCATTTTAAAAATAGGTGCCGAAAGGCATTTCAGATATAGAAGCAGATATGCATTTAAAATATAGGTGCCGATAGGCATTCCAGATATAGTTGCCGATAGGCGTTTCAAATATAGGTGCTGATAGGCATTTCAGATGTAGTTTCCGATAGGCATTTCAAAAATAAGTGCCGATAGGCATTTCAGATATAGGTGCCGATAGGCATATCAGATATAGTTGCCGATAGGCATTTAAAATATAGGTGCCGATAGGCATTTCAAATATAGGTGTCGATAGGCATTTCAGATATAAATGCCGATAGGAATTTCAGATAAAGGTGCCGATAGGCACTTCAGATATAGTTGCCGATTGGCATTTTAAAAATAGGTGCCGATAGGCATTTCAGATATAGAAGCCGATAGGCATTTCAAATATAGGTGCCGATAGGCATTCCAGATATGGTTGCCGATAGGCATTTCAAATATAGGTGCTGATAGGCATTTCAGATGTTGTTTCCGATAGGCATTTCAAAAATAGGTGCCGATAGGCATTTCAGATATAGGTGCCGATAGGCATTTCAGATATAGTTGCCGATTGGCATTTTAAAAATAGGTGCCGATAGGCATTTCAGATATAGAAGCCGATAGGCATTTCAAATATAGGTGCCGATAAACATTCCAGATATGGTTGCCGATAGGCATTTCAAATATAGGTGCTGATAGGCATTTCAGATGTAGTTTCCGATAGGCATTTCAAAAATAGGTGCCGACAGGCATTTCAGATATAGTTGCCGATTGGCATTTTAAAAATAGGTGCCGATAGGCATTTCAGATATAGAAGCCGATAGGCATTTCAAATATAGGTGCCGATAGGCATTCCAGATATGGTTGCCGATAGGCATTTCAAATATAGGTGCTGATAGGCATTTCAGATGTTGTTTCCGATAGGCATTTCAAAAATAGGTGCCGATAGGCATTTCAGATATAGGTGCCGATAGGCATTTCAGATATAGTTGCCGATTGGTATTTTAAAAATAGGTGCCGATAGGCATTTCAGATATAGAAGCCTATAGACATTTCAAATATAGGTGCCGATAGGCATTCCAGATATGGTTGCCGATAGGCATTTCAAATATAGGTGCTGATAGGCATTTCAGATGTAGTTTCCGATAGGCATTTCAAAAATAGGTGCCGACAGGCATTTCAGATATAGTTGCCGATTGGCATTTTAAAAATAGGTGTCGATAGGCATTTCAGATATAGAAGCCGATAGGCATTCCAAATATAGGTGCCGATAGGCATTCCAGATATGGTTGCCGATAGGCATTTCAAATATAGGTGCTGATAGGCATTCCAGATGTAGTTTCCGAAAGGCATTTCAAAAATAGGTGCCGATAGGCATTTCAGATATAGGTGCCGATAGGCATTTCAGATATAGTTGCCGATTGGCATTTTAAAAATAGGTGCCGATAGGCATTTCAGATATAGAAGCCGATAGGTATTTCAAATATAGGTGTCGATAGGCATTTCAGATATGGTTGCCGATAGGCATTTCAAATATAGGTGCTGATAGGCATTTCAGATGTAGTTTTCGATAGGCATTTCAAAAATAGGTGCCGATAGGCATTTCAAATATAGGTGCCGATAGGCATTTCAGATATAGTTGCCGATTGGCATTTTAAAAATAGGTGTCGATAGGCATTTCAGATATAGAAGCCGATAGGCATTTCAAATATAGGTGCAGATAGGCATTCCAGATATGGTTGCCGATAGGCATTTCAAATATAGGTGCTGATAGGCATTCCAGATGTACTTTCCAAAAGGCATTTAAAAAATTGGTGCCGATAGGCATTTCAGATATAGGTGCCGATAGGCATTTCAGATATAATTACCGATTGGCATTTTAAAAATAGGTGCCGATTGGCATTTCAGATATAGAAGCGGATAGGTATTTCAAATATAGGTGTCGATAGGCATTTCAGATATGGTTGCCGATAGGCATTTTAAATATAGGTGCTGATAGGCATTTCAGATGTAGTTTCCGATAGGCCTTTCAAAAATAGGTGCCGATAGGCATTTCAGTTATAGGTGCCGATAGGCATTTCAGATATAGTTGCCGATTGGCATTTTAAAAATAGGTGCCGATAGGCATTTCAGATATAGAAGCCGATAGGCATTTCAAATATAGGTGCCGATAGGCATTCCAGATATGGTTGCCGATAGGCATTTCAAATATAGGTGCTGATAAGCATTTCAGATGTAGTTTCCGATAGGCATTTCAAAAATAGATGCCGATAGGCATGCCAGATATAGGTGCCGATAGGCATTTCAGATATAGTTGCCAATTGGCATTTTAAAAATAGGTGCCGATAGGCATTTCAGATATAGAAGCCGATAGGCATTTCAAATATAGGTGCCGATAGGCATTCCAGATATGGTTGCCGATAGGCATTTCAAATATAGGTGCTAATAGGCATTTTAGATGTAGTTTCCGATAGGCATTTCAAAAATTGATGCCGATAGGCACTTCAGATATAGGTGCCGATAGGCATTTCAGATATAGTTGCCGATTGGCATTTTAAAAACAGGTGCCGATAGGCAATTTAGATATAGAAGCCGATAGGTATTTCAAATATAGGTGTCGATAGGCATTTCAGATATGGTTACCGATAGGCATTTCAAATATAGGAGTAGATAGGCATTTCAGATGTAGTTTCCGAAAAACATTTCAAAAATAGGTGCCGATAAGCATTTCAGATATAGGTGCCGATAGGCATTTCAGATATAGTTGCCGATTGGCATTTTAAAAATATGTGCCGATAGGCATTTCATATATAGAATCCGATAGGCATTTCAAATATAGGTGCCGATAGGCATTCCAGATATGGTTGCCGATAGGCATTTCAAATATAAGTGCTGATAGGCATTTCAGATGTAGTTTCCGATAGGCATTTCAAAAATAGGTACCGATAGGCATTTCAGATATAGGTGCCGATAGGCATCTCAGATATAGTTGCCAATTGGCATTTTAAAAATAGGTGTCGATAGGCATTTAAGATATAGAAGCCGATAGGCATTTCAAAGATAGGTGCCGATAGGCATTTCAGATGTAGTTTTTGATAGGCATTTCAAAAATTGGTGCCGATAGGCATTTCAGATATAGGTGCTGATAGGCATTTCAGATATAGTTGCCAATTGGCATTTTAAAAATAGGTGCCGATAGGCATTTCAGATATAGAAGCCGATAGGCATTTCAAATATAGGTGCCGATAAGCATTCCAGATATGGTTGCCGATAGGCATTTCAAATATAGGTGCTGATAGGCATTTCAGATGTAGTTTCCGATAGGCATTTCAAAAATTGGTGCCGATAGGCATTTCAGATATAGGTGCCGATAGGCATTTCAGATATAGTTGCCGATTGGCATTTTAAAAATAGGTGTCGATAGGCATTTCAGATATAGAAGCCGATAGGCATTTCAAATATAGGTGCCGATAGGCATTCCAGATATGGTTGCCGAAAGGCATTTTAAATGTAGGTGCTAATAGGCATTCCAGATGTAGTTTCCGATAGGCATTTCAAAAATAGGTGCCGATAGGCATTTCAGATATAGGTGCCGATAAGCATATCAGATATAGTCGCCGATTGGCATTCAAAATATATGTGCCGATAGGCATTTCAAATATAGGTGTCGATAGGCATTTCAGATATAAATGCCGAAAGGCATTTCAGATATAGGTGCCGATAGGCATTTCTGATGTGGTTGCCGATAGGCATTTCAAATATAGGTGCTGATAGGCATTTCAGATGTAGTTTTCGATAGGCATTTCAAAAATAGGTGCCGATAGGCAATTCAGATATAGGTGCCGATAGGCACTTCAGATATAGTTGCCGATTGGCATTTTAAAAATAGGTGCCGATAGGCATTTCAGATATAGAAGCCGATAGGCATTTCAAATATAGGTGCCGATAAGCATTCCAGATATGGTTGCCGAAAGGCATTTCAAATATAGGTGCTGATAGTCATTTGAGATGTAGTTTCCGATAGGCATTTCAAAAATTGGTGCCGATAGGCATTTCAGATATAGGTGCCGATAGGCATTTCAGATATAGTTGCCGATTGGCATATTAGAAATAGGTGCCGATAGGCATTTCAGATATAGAAGCCGATAGGTATTTCAAATATAGGTGTCGATAGGCATTTCAGATATGGTTGCCGATAGGCATTTCAAATATAGGTGCTGATAGGCATTTCAGATGTAGTTTCCGATAGACATTTCAAAAATAGGTGCCAATAGGCATTTCAGATATAGGTGCCGATAGGCATTTCAGATATAGTTGCCGATTGGCATTTTAAAAATAGGTGCCGATACGCATATCAAATATAGGTGCCGATAGGCATTCCAGATATGGTTGCCGATAGGCATTTCAAATATAGGTGCTAATAGGCATTTCAGATGTAGTTTCCGATAGGCATTTCAAAAATTGGTGCCGATAGGCAATTCAGATATAGGTGCCGATAGGCATTTCAGATATAGTTGCCGATTGGCATTTTAAAAATAGGTGCCGATATGCATTTCAGATATAGAAGCCGATAGGCATTTCAAATATAGGTGCCGATAGGCATTCCAGATATGGTTGCCGATAGGCATTTCAAATATAGGTGCTGATAGGCATTTCAGATGTAGTTTCCGATAGGCATTTCAAAAATTGGTGCCGATAGGCAATTCAGATATAGGTGCCGATAGGCATTTCAGATATAGTTGCCGATTGGCATATTAAAAATAGGTGCCGATAGGCATTTCAGATATAGAAGCCGATTGGCATTTCAAATGTAGGTGCCGATAAGCATTCCAGATATGGTTGCCGATAGGCATTTCAAATATAGGTGCTGATAGGCATTTCAGATGTAGTTTCCGATAGGCATTTAAAAATAGGTGCCGATAGGCATTTCAGATATAGGTGCCGATAGGCATTTCAGATATAGTTGCCGATTGGCATATTAAAAATAGGTGCCGATAGGCATTTCAGATATAGAAGCCAGTAGATGATAATAGGTATGTCCTGGATCAACCGATTTGATGACGTTTCAGATCGCAGAATCGCTCATTTTTACCCCCTCCACTTTTTAATAATTTGTGCAATATTTGCATGGTCGTCGTCGACGACGACTCTCTCGACGTTCTTCGTTAATAGCCCCCATACCCCACCGCCCCCTCTTCCGCCCCATCCGACGACAAGAGTTCGTCGAGACGTTGCAACGGGGTTATTTTTTTACTGATGCGTTTGAATGGTATATTGTAGTTTATTGCAAAAGATATTTTTTAACCCCAGGTAGGTATGCAATCTGCAATACATGAGCTAGAGAGCTGATGTCTTCGATATTTTAATCGCCTACAACGTAGGCAGCCCGCACAGCTTTTTTTTTCATGACAGAGCCAGTGTGTTTTCGAACCCGGGACTCTTAGGTCGGCCGTCCGACACTCTACCACAGAGCCATGGTAACGTGTTGCCGAAGCGTCGTTAAAACATGTATATATAAAACACGTCGCGTTACACAGAAACACGTCGCTTCTACAGACTTTAAGGTTGTACATTGTACAATAAATTATTGAATACAAGCAAAAATGTGGTTACAGGCTGTTTTAATACTGCGGTGCCTTGTTATCAAGTACAATATGTGATGCGTTATATTTGGAATTTATTACAATAGGTTATAATAATAAGCATGTATTTAACATTTTTTATTTTTTATATCAAACTCTTTATTTATTTAAAACATCATATTATTATAAAAATCTTCCTAGTAGCTTTTTTATAGGTTCAGACAGGAATAAATTCTAGAGGTTAGATAAAAGAATATTACTTCTATAATAATTGCCCTCGCAATAAGTTTTATTAATTTGTTAGCTTTGCACCTCTCCAAACTGTTCACTTTTACAATACATCACTCACGTACTATGCTATAAAACTGCAATGAGCTGTTATTTGTCAATAGCTAAACGTTGAGAAATTAATTAATTACTACTCAACTAAAGTACTATTGCGATGAACCATCCTGTAAAGTTGTAGACCTGTACGCATAATAAACAAAGTATTGATCATTGATGGAAATCATAAGTAGTAGCTTTTATAGGTTCATACAGGAATAAATATTAGCGAACAGATAGACAGACATTCCATTTGTTTTTTATCAAGAAGATAGACAGACAGACAGATAGACAGAACCATTTTTATGCTTTTTAGGACGTAAGTTTATTCATGATATTGAGTAATTACTTTGATTACGTTATTATATATTATTATATAAATCATTATTATTAGAAATCACACTGAAATAAAAATTGTTATTTATACTTTAAAACGAGTGTTCACAACAATCTGCAGAGATACTTTTAACATTAAGGTTCCTATCGAGAGAGAGAGAGAGAGAGAGAGTTCTCGTGTCTCTATTTTCATATATATATTTTTCATTTTATACACCTATCTTGTATCTGTTTCAACTCTATTAGGTATCTACCCTGTATCAGTTAACACACTGTTTGACCTCTGTTCTAACTCTGTTTGACCTCTGTTCTGTATCTATTTCGACCCTGTTAGGTACCCGTGTTGCGGCTGTTTCGACATTGTTTGAACCCCGTTTGAGATAGTTTTCTAATCAGTCTATATATATAGCTAGAATCAAGAGTTTTTCAATCAGTGTTAGTCTGACTGCAGACTGAAAAATGTCGAGCGAAAAACAAAACAAAGTGGGAGATAGTACAGGTACTATGATGGGCACAGGGTCGACAGATTTTGTGTTAGATTCGATGATAAAGATATGAAGTTTATGCTAGGTTGTAGACCTGTACGCATAATAAACAAAGTATTAATCATTGATGGAAATCGTAAGTTTGAACTAACCGACGGTCTGGCGGAACTACTTTTTGATAGAAGACCTCTAAATTATGATACAAAGGACTTGATGCTGTATAAATCGCTTCTGCTTCTGACCAGCGCTCACAAACGCAACTATAGATCGTCAGAACAAATCTCCGGTGACGGAAGTTTCAAGTATAGACAAATCATTTCCAAGCTATTTCAACCTCTGCGCTCTAAATGCGAGAAAAGAGATGGTGAAAATTCGGTAAAAAAACAAGTTAACTGCTATAAAGAGAAACCGGAAGTGAACTGTGAAGAGTCGATTTCCTTACATTATTCTGATGACAATAACGACTCTCCAAGTGAATTCGAAGACCTGAATATATTAATCGAACGATTGAAGGTCTTGTATGAAGTCGGGGGTGCGAAATCGGAACATAAAGAAGAAATTCAATCGATAGTGCAACAGCTCAGGAAAAGGGATTTGATCAAATAATTTTTTCAAAAAATACATATAACTCGAATTAAAATGTATAAACGAACAAAAAGATTTTGTCAGAGAGAAGAATAAGTCTACAGAATCGAAACTGAATTTGCTTAAAAAGATAAGAGTGGAACGGCGTCACCCCGTTCTCTCAAAAAAAATATCTAACAATAATAAGCGTAACGATTAACTACATCGTAAATAGATCTGAATTATGTGAAATTCCAAGAAATATTGTACACTTAAACAGTTAATACATTGTAAATAAATTATATATTCACTGATTTTATTATAATTTGAATACTGAATACCATGTAACACTTATGATTAATATATATACAATTTTAAAAAATACTTAAAATGTTATTATTCATTTCCAACCATCTCTCCTATTTACATAATGTTTTCTACACATATATAACACTTTTTATAAATTCAACTATCTTTAATAGATTTTATTGGTTAAAACAATTACACTATTATCTAGATATACTTTATAGATATAGGTTATAATAGATATAGGTTAAACAAAATATTAACCAACCAAGTAAGTATATTGTTAAATTTTGTATTTGGGGACTACAATCATCTTTATTTTGGTTGCATATCGCTTTCTATAAACAGTAAGTGTTTGATTATATTACAGGGGTGTAACAATATTTAAAACATGCATAAAAACATACAAAAAATGAAAATATGAAATAAAAAACTTACATTATCTTATTATTATATTATTAATAATGGGTGAATGAAGGAATTACAGGAAATTAGGATAGGATAGGCAATTTTTGAGCTAGGAGTTTTGGTAGGTAATCGGCCATGGCCTCGAATAAGGAACCATCTCGATATTTATCTGGAATTAATTGAGGGGAAACCATGGAAAACCTCAATCAAGATGGTCAGGGTACAGGAATTACCGTTTCTCGGAGAAAGATAGTAGGAAAAAGTATTAACCACATCTACCCGCCGGGATTCGAACACAAACAGTATAGTTGAAATAAAGTCTAGATCTGCCTGTGCACAAACCTACACAAACAGTACAGCTGATCAAGTGTCATCGGACTTATAGAACCTATAAAAAAACATATTTTTTAGATTGTGTAAAAAAAGAGGTTACATAATTACGCGTGTTGTGATTTTGCTAGTTGGAAAAATCTCTCGCGGATAATCGAATAACGTAGGCATTATACACCCCTATCCTTGTGAGATTTGTTCAACTATGCGGCATAGACTAACGAGCAAGTATCACATTCCTATGCTGGGATAGGATTTATGCACCTTAGAGATCCAACGCGCATAGGGAGAAAAAAGGATTTAGGGTTCAAAAGATTAATATGGATAAAAAATAGTTAATTTTAATACTAATAATTACGAAAGACTCTTTTATGAAATCTCCAATAGTTTATAGTTAAAAAAATTGCAGTTGACATAAACATAAAATCCTGTAAAAAGGCGTTTTTAAATATAAAAAAGTATCCGCAATAATAGTTTCGATAAAGCCCATCCGCTATCTTGCTCTTGAAATTCATAACTTTTTTTGCTTCAATCTTTGAGCTGTAACGACAAATCATATTTTTCTGAAACATTTAAAAAACACGTTTATTACTTCAAACCTAGTGGTAAAAACCTACAATAAGAGTAAATAAGAGTAATTAGAGTCTCAAAAAAGAATATTATTAGCGTTAAATCTGAAAAAATATATTATTAAAGTATAATTTAAATATTTTTAATTGGATTATATTCATTAATATTGATTTCTAGGAATAACAGTTTCGATAAAGCCCATCCGCTATCTCGCTCTTGAAATTCCTGACTTTTTGCTTCAATCTTCGAGCTGTAACGATTATATATTTCTGAAAGATTTGAAAACTTATTTATTACTTCAAACCTGGTGTTAAAAGACTTTATATCGCCAACAATTTCCTGATCAGTAGAAGGCTTTTGCAATATGTATTGTGCAAAAAGCTCAAAATTAATTTTTATCCCCACAAGTTTATCTATTTTATTTTGAATAAGCTGTATCACTATCCTTTTAACTGATGTCATATAATCATTAACGCTAGTAAATTCTCTAGCTTCATTATACACGCGATAGGTCGCAATGCCCTTTTTAAATATAGATTCAAGTTCTACAATATTTATCCTCAAATCGTCATCGGTATAAATTGTCGATATAATTGTTCCTTGTTTATGCAATAAACTTTTTTTATGAGAGATCTTGTTTCTTATAGCAGTAGAAACGTCGCATTTTCTACAATAAAATAATTTATTATTATGACAAGATGTATTATTATCTAAACTGTTTTTCAGTCCACTCCCTGTGACGTTAGAGGGGTGATTTAAGCATGTACGATTTAGTAAATCGTCAGCAGTGTCAATTTCACGCTTATAACACGACATTTTTGAACATTTATGATTTTTTAAAGCATCAGACCACATAAAAATTTTATTACAGCTTTGGCATCGACTATTACTACCACTACACGAAATTGTGTGAGTTTTATAGCAGCTTTCATTATTAAAGGATTTATAACATTCTTGGCATTTAAACATATTTAGTATATAGCTGATGTACTTTAATTTTTTCAAAAAACTCAAAATATGTTTTTCAAAAAGTAAAAATTGATGTTGAGTAATATACCACCCTCCTCCACTAAAAGATAGCGAATGAATCAAAATTTAGAAATCTATCGATATTTATAGGAAAAAAATAATTACCTATTTACGCTTCGAATGAATCAAAATTTAGAAATCTATCGATATTTATAGGAAAAAAATAATTACCTATTTACGCTTATCATAACATAGATCTAATTCACCGAGAAATTCAGCCTGCTGTATACGATGATGCCCCCAAGGCAGCGTTTTAGTCAATCCTGGGAGTTGGAACCGTTTATCGTCAGCCCTAGCACTTAGAGCAACTTTTTTCAATTTGCATGTTCGTACTTCGTGTTTGGTAGTTTTAAATGTATACATTACGCGCAATGCCTCCTTTTTATTTAAGACGCATGCGCGATAGTCCTGCCTAGATAGGTGATTAGCAACAGTGGATTTTTTAACACCTTTAGCTTTCTTGATCTCAGTTTCTCCTTCGATAACAATACTGTAAGTTTTTGCACATACGCCATTATATTCGCAAGCACGCCGCCCCCTTAGCTCATCTTTCATTTTTCCTAAGACTTTTTTATTGACTCGAGGTATGCTATAAGGATTATCCAAAGCATAGTTCGAAGTGTCGTACAAATGGATGTGGGCCTTCATATCCGCATATACATCGTCGGTATAAATATTATAAATTAGTCCGTCTGTGTCAAAGTATAATAGTTCTAAACAATCGCCATACAGAGGAATCATTTTTTCATGATGGAATTCATACATAAGTTCCTTAGATAGCTCGAGGACAGTAAAGCCAATATAAATAGGTTTATCATATTTAACTTTTAATTTTAGTTGTATTGCAACCAGCTCATCTTTAAAAATGGTAAGCGAATGAAAATTTGGTCGTGCGATGAGCGCTCTAGCACCTAACCTTTTACCAACGTTCTCCCATTTTGAGACAATGCGTACATCAAGTCTTTTGTCGACAGATTCCATAGTTTTTCCTAGAATTGAATAGAAAATATAATCATGTCACTATAGTATAGTATGAAGTTGAATTAATTAAAAAAACCTACCAAAGACCGAATTATTCATCAGTTTAAAAAAATCCTTTTCAAAATCGTTGCAAGCGTTCGTCCGCATCGTTGTGTTTAGCTCAATATACGACTTCAGCCACGGCGACTGATTAAATCGAAGCACGCGATGTGTTTTCTCCAACACTAGACCATGTTTTAAAGCCTGCTGAAGATTTCGAATATGTATAACGTATTTCGATTTATCCATAACGTTTGGAATTAGCTTTGAGTTTTTTGTTGTAGCTTCTGGGGGGATTAAATTTTCAACACAAAACGGTAAATCACGATGGAGATCGTGTAAATGTTTAGGATATTTGAGATCCACCTCGAGAAAATAACCTTCGTCGCTTGTAGATGATACGGCGTTGACATCAAATGCATCAACCTCACTTTTATCTAACCATCGAAAACCACCGGTTGGAAGATTTAGAGACATGGCGTATCCATACTTCAATGAAAAAAAGAAAAAAAAAATAGGTGTTAAAAACATGTGTTATATCATATAAGTATTAATTATATAAGTATTATATAAGTATTAGCTTACTAGGTTATTTGCGTCCAAGTAAATAATATAATTGCTCAGCTTCTCAGGATCGTAATTGTCAAGATATTTATTGTTGGCAACAGCCCGATGCCCCGAACACTGCGCGATACCGCCACGTATACCTTTCTTAACAAAATGTAGCATATCTATATCTGTCAACAATTCCAATTGGATATGGGTATATTTCAGCATAGCGTCCCAGCTAAGGCCTGGGGCCGTATAGTATTGGAGCGGATCGAGCCCGTATGCTTCGTAACATACGTGACGAAAATTCTCAAAAACGTCAGCTAGAAGCAGGACATCGGTTTTCAAGTACAAATCGCTGTACTCGCCAAGCGTTTTACAGTCAAACGACGTCCAGACTTTCTTAGCCCGCTCATACTCTTCAGGCGTAATGTTAGAATCGGTCAACTTAGAGTGAAACTTCTCGATTGGTGGTAGTTCGGATTCTTCAAGTCTCTCCCAAGAATCTGTGTATTCATACGGATATACACCCTTAACAGTAACCTGATTAAAATGCTCATCTGCTGGAAAATTTCGTCTGGTAATGTGTTTTAATTCCGGTGGTAGATTTGAAGCTAACTTTTCCAAACTGGATGTCATAAAACGGAGTGAATCGATGAAGCGAAGCTCGATGCCATTACCAATACGTTTGGAGAATGAAATGTATTTTTGCTTATTTTCGGGAATAACATTAATTTTACCATTATCAAGTCCTAAGGCTGGAACTATCAAGTGTCCATCGTAGTTTGACAGATTATGCAACACAACGGGTATAAACTTCGGAAGTTTATAATTAATATTACATTCATTATGCGCCGGGCCTCTGAATTTGCCGGTAAGATGGCAGTGATCTCTAACTCTATCTTCATCAAGTTTTCCGCTGCAGATGTGACATAGTGAACTCGTTTGAAATAATAATTCCTCTTCGTTAGATATACGCATAGGTTCAACGGTGTTCAACACTTTTGAGATATGTTCAGCTTCGGTATATATCATGCGCATAAACGTATCTGTACAGTTTTTACCGCGATATGAAACATATCGCGACTGACTCTCATCAAATGAGCAATGAATGTAGTATCCGTAACTATGCGCTTCGTGTAAATTTACATCCATCGTATAAGAATTATCTGGGCTGGGATTGTACGAGCTGATTGGTTTTAAAATTGCCTCAAAATCGGCGTAAATCACATATGGAACATTAAGTTGCTTAGCATAATTTTTAAATTTAAGCATGTTTTCACCCTCTTTAGGCAGAATGACGCTCACGTGACCACAATCTTCGCGTTGATGGCGTTCTAATTTAGCACCGGTTTGAAAATAAGCTAAGCATCCATCGCAGATATTTTTAACCTCAGTGTGCTTAGAGAGTTGCGACGATAAAAGTTTTGACATGTTTTTTATCCAACAAAAATGTTCCAGTTGTCCGTAGGTAATGTACAGCAAATTAACATGTGTTGATAGACGCTTTTTCGTATGATGGAGTGGACCGACAATTTTAGACTTTCCATTTTCTCCCTCAATGCCCCAAACATTTACGCTAATTTTATTTAACCGTTCAAACTTGGAAATATCTTTTATTGATACAGGAAACTCGATGTCGGCAAAATTAAGTGTATCGGAATACTGTAAGTATTTAGATATTCTATTAGCATGATCTTTCGCCGGATATAGAGCTGATAATATAGCCCACTTAAAGGAGAATTCATCTGCATTTTGAAGATTTAAAACCGATTGCCGAGCTTTAATATCTTTAGGTAAATCTATATGCATTGATCCTCTTAGCGGTGTATATTTATTGATATTAACCTCTAAGAAAAGCACTTTTTTCAACGACCAACCCGAACCTGCACCCTCAAATTCTTGGCTTTGAGTCCTTACTTCAGAAGTGAACTTTGAAAAAACATCCTTAATATTATCCGATATTGTTACTATGCGGTTCTTTGTGTTGAATGACTTTATATCGCTTATAGATTCATCATTAACATTCTTTTCATAAATAGCAAATAGTTCCACGTTTATTTTAACAGCATTATGTTGAATAATATAACTGATAATTACATTAGAAAATTTGCGTTTTATTTCAGTCATAAAATCATCTATACACGCAAAATGGTTGGAATCAGATATTTGATAGCTAGCAATTCTAGATTTGAAAGCTGTTTGCAAAATACGTATATTCGAGTCGTTGTTAAAAGAATCGCAAGCTATAAAATTAGCTTTGTGCGTTTTGCTACGCATATGTGCGAACATATTTTTTACAAATATATTACAAATCTCACATAATTTATCATTATCAGCATTTTGTGTGAGAGAAGTACATTTTATATTTTCACTGTTACAAGTTTCTTCCTGTTTAAGTACTTTACATTTTTTATTGGATTCGGAGTTGAAGTTGAGCAAAGTTTTACGTTTTAAAAATGTCAAGCAAGAATGTTCTGCAAGCCCATCTGACATTAAAATGCCGCATTTTTCACAAAGATGATTATAGCTGTAATGTTTTTCGCACACTTTTTTGTGCCTGAAGAGACTCTCATAATGTGAGAACAATTTGTCACAATTTCCACATTTAAACATTTTAAATTCTGAAAAAATAGAAAATAAATCTTAGTTGATATTATGTGTAAAAATTTAAAAAAAAAGCAGCCACGTAAAAGTAATTAATTTGTCTAAAAAATCATAATTTGTACAAATCTAATTTTTCTCTAGACATCTAAAAGCTTCGTTCTTTAAAAAATCAATTTAAGGATGATTTATCGATACAATCAGAAACAAAAGTTAATAACATTTTGATATTAAGTTTTCTAAAAGAATAAAATTTAGTGATCATTTTAATAATATTAACATAAAAATCTCAATATTGTTATTATATTATTTATTTTTATTATGAAAGGAAAAATAATGTTTTTATTTTTAGCAGTTTTATTTATCAACTTTACAATTATTATCAAAATTATATTTACCCCTGTTATGACTGTCGTCATAGCGCGTATTCGCCATCGTTTTTAACTTCTGACACTTAAGATCATAGATCTTTATATATTGGTATAGATCAGTCAAACAATACTCCTGACACCTGAGATTATAGATCTTTATATATTGGTATAGATTGGTCAACCAACGATTTACGCAATGTCAACAAATATAAGTAAAAATTGTAAAATAACTATTGTTTGTGACTGTACCTTGAATTTAAATTTAAAAAAAATAAAAAACTTTTAATTTTTTTGTCACTGATCATCGTCACAAATCATTCCAAAAATTAAAGTAAAAAAATAGGGGACAAATACATACGTTTGTAAATTTCCAATTTAATTCTATTTTATTTAATGATTAATATAATTCTTGTTTTTTTATTCAGGAAAGCGTTACAACACCGCACCATTTTAATAGTTGGTATTATCCAATTTTAGAAAAACCCTTACAGACAATCATAGATTAGATAGTTTTATAGACTTGACGTTCAAGGTCAAATTTTACATTTTTGTTCTGTCCCAGGTCACCAGTGCAAGTGGCGCTGCTGATGCTATTTTACCGGTACCGCAAAATTCAAATTAAAAAAATAAAAAAAATATGAAGATTGAAATAGTGAGTTTTTTGAAAACTTACTATTTCTAATAGAATATTTTTTAAATCTAGTTTTTTAATATTATCGTTAGCAAATCTAATTCTCTTAATATATTATTTACTTTACTTACATAAGTCCTTATGTAAAAATACTTGCAAAGTTGTGCTATCAGAATAAACGTCAGTTTATTTTAAATAACACAATTACTTCATTACACACCGAATAAACGCTTGTGCACTGAGTACCTGGTCGTATTAAGGCTTCTATCATAGATAATCATAAATAATCATAAACGCATAGAAGTTCTATGCGTTTATGATTATCTCCTGTACCTACTCAAGTCGATTTTTCTGGCGGTTTTTAGCATGCCTCTGGCGACTTTGTAATAATAGCGAGCCTTTTGGTGATAAATCGACTATCCTTTTGGTGTCGCTTCCTTTCGAACTTTCTTCTAAAACCTAAATAAAAGAACGAACAACTTAGATAATCGATGGTTTGAAAGATAATCACATTTATTGTCTATATTTGATTGTTATATTTGTTTCAATATTCTCAATAACTCATTTAAGACTTATCTCATTTGTAAAATTAAAAAATTGCTATAATTTAAACTTCGTGGAGCTTATAATATAGTAGCTAAACAGTATGAATTTACTGGAATTTACGAAATACATTGAAAATGATAAATGCTTTTAGATCACAAGTGTAACTTACCTCGTGATTGCTTAGGACATGTAAAATAATCGTACTTTGAGATTTTTCACAGTTCGTCACAATAACGACCCATTCTTATATCAAATATTATTTTATAAATGATAAAACAATTTTTTGAATGACAGTTTGTGAACTCTAGATTGATTACAATTTAAAATATAAACGTTTCCATGGTTGCAAAAAATGAAAATCGCTCGAAGCGCCTTGCCGTGACCTGGGAACGATTTAAAAAATACAAATTCTGATAGAAATATACTGAGTGAACACAGCCTGCAGACAATATCGATGGAAAGGAAAAATTGTTAGCAAGAAAATTTATTTACAACGATGTAAACAAACTGAATTACCACAGAAACGTAAACTTTATGTTTGCGACGTTAACACGTTTTCTTGTAATTCATACATTCAATAATACGGCAAATATCACTCATTTTTTTATTAATTTTCTCTGTAAATAATATTGAAACTATCAATTATTAATCGCTTTTATGTTTCTTGGATATTATATCTATTGATTTGAAATTTTTTTGAATTTTTCACATCATAATTTCATTTTTTTTTTTCAACTTTGTAATACTATAAAAAATTAAAGAGTTCTATATGTTTATATTATGGTGATATAATTGCATAATTTAATATATAATAAATTTGGTACTTACTTCAGTATTAATACAAAAAAACTTTGAAGCAAAAAAACGTTTACTGAACACTGTCCTCGTGCACAATAATCTGATGTTAGCAAATGGGTTACGGTCCGTTTTTAATAAACGTAAAAAAAACTCTTTCCCTCTCGTTATTGAAACCTTGCTAGACGCACTGCAGATTGAATCAAGCCTGCAGCGTCATGCCGATTGGACGATAGGCAGCATAGTGTATGGCAGGCATTAGCATCTTTGTGACATCACCACATCGCTATTATAGTCTATTTCTACACTTAACTGACATACCAAAGAGAACTTAACGTTACAGAGGTGGTTATTTTTTATATCGTATGTTATGTGCACGTGTGGAGAGTCTATAATAAGAGAAGGTTTTGTTTTTTTGATTTTCGTGATCAGAATTCATAGACAGTGTTGTTGTTGCAATATATATTACATTAACACATCACATGAATACTAATCAAGGTTAATATTGTTTTTTTCATTTTTTATCAACTTGTTTTCATTACGCATCAATATTTATAGTCATTACAAATCTGTAAAGGTACCTTCACACTAGGAAGGCGACATTACACATATACGTAAAACTGTAATGTATAACTTCTCTCTAAAGCTATAGTTTTTTAATATATCTTCTTTTTAGTTCCGCGGTCACGCGGTGAAAAATAAGGCGAGATCCTCAACTTTTTACTTTGAAGTTTAACTTGGATATGCTTTACACAAAAAAACACAGATTGAATTAATATTCAATTTAAAAAAAGATGTTATTATTTTAAACAGGGTAATTTAAAAAAAATATGTAATATAGGCTTGCATTACAAAAAAAATGTTGAGATTTAAAAAAAACATTAAAATAACAAAAGACATAACAAATTATCAGAAAGATTTGTAATTACCACCCCTCATACAATTAGTTCTGTAGCTAATTCTATGGATAACCTAAGTAAATTTATGATAAACTATAGTTTTGTGTTGAATTGTTAATTTAATGTAATTAGTGTAAAAACAGCTTAACTAAATACATACATACCATTTAATATCTAGGTGCGGCTTTTTATTTGTTTACAAAATATAATATACCAGTGTCGCATTTTTATTTTGAGAGTGCTATACGTTTGAAAAATTATTTATTCACAATGTCGCTTACGGGATTCAAACCCCGGATCTCTCGATTACGTGTCGGTTAAAAATATCTTGTTACTCTTCAGTTACTACAAGAGACACTGTAAATAATTTCATATAACACAATGTATGCTGGAACATCCGGTTGATTATTAAAATGTGGTTGAATGTGTGTATTAAAATCCTTATACACCCGCCTATGACTTATCATATGATGCGATTTAATATCTAGGTGCAGCTTTTTATTTGTTTACAAAATATAATATACCAGTGTCGCATTTTTATTTTGAGAGTGCTATACGTTTGAAAAATTATTTATTCACAATGTCGCTTACGGGATTCAAACCCAGGATCTCTCGATTACGTGTCGGTTAAAAATATCTTGTTACTCTTCAGTTACTACAAGAGACACTGTAAATAATTTCATATAACACAATGTATGCTGGAACATCCGGTTGATTATTAAAATGTGGTTGAATGTGTGTATTAAAATCCTTATACACCTGCCTATGACTTATCATATGATGCGATTTAATATCTAGGTGCAGCTTTTTATTTGTTTACAAAATATAATATACCAGTGTCGCATTTTTATTTTGAGAGTGCTATACGTTTGAAAAATTATTTATTCACAATGTCGCTTACGGGATTCAAACCCAGGATCTCTCGATTACGTGTCGGTTGAAAATATCTTGTTACTCTTCAGTTACTACAAGAGACACTGTAAATAATTTCATATAACACAATGTATGCTGGAACATCCGGTTGATTATTAAAATGTGGTTGAATGTGTGTATTAAAATCCTTATACACCCGCCTATGACTTATCATATGATGCGATTTAATCTCTTAAAACCGTATAAAAGAGGTTGACCAGCGTATATGCTACTTCATTAACTTATAGTTTTAAATGGTGGAACCGTCGTAATAATTAAATAAAAACTGGTAAGAATTTTATTATTATTTTTAACTGCTTATTTTATTTATCTGTTTTTAAATTTATTTTAGTATTAAAAGTGTCCTTTCAATACCCACATCCGATGGTAGTACAGCTTTCTGGAAAGTCATTATAAACTTTTTTTAGTTTATATTAATATTATATTGATCTTTCTAGAAAAAGTTGTTATAAACTTTTAGTTTATATTATTATATTGATTATAAATGATTAGTCATCACATTAAACGTTTTGTTTATATCGAAAAGACATTTATATATTTTTTAAATCTCTTACATTTTATTAAATTTTTATTTTTAACATATTTAACCGATTTTTCTGGATGATGTTTAAAATGTTTTTTTTTGCTAAAAAACACGAAACATTTATTAGCATTGTATTTTTTCCTTTTTGATAATTTAGTAACAACCTCGTGTCCTAATTTTTTAATACAATTTGCACATTGTGAAAATTATTCTTTGTTTATACAATTCTTTAAAAAAATTCCATTTTATACAATTTATTGTATGTATAAGCGAGGATTGCCGCTATAAGCATATTCATGGAGGGGAGGAAATGCCCTTCCAAGCCAAAAATATCTTTTTTTTATTTTTTCTAAATTTGTATAATTTAACGTTATTCCTTTTACTTTTATTACGGAAAAATATATCTTTTTTTATTTTTTCCAACCTTAAAAACTTTGACTTGCAAACTTCTATATTACTGCGAAGAGCTATAAGCGAGTTTTCTTTAATACAATTTGATTTTCTCACGTGTCCATAAAACACGTCTATATATTCCAAATGACAACTATAACTTCATATATTGGTTCAGCTTCTTCTTTAACGGTATCTACTGTAAATTCGGTCGTCCTTACATTATCGATTGTATGTATCCGAATTACACGCCGAATAAGAATTGTATCTCATCTGAGCGTCTATAATCTACAATCTCTCTCTCTCTCTCACCTGTGCTTAACGCCGAATAAGAATTGTATCTCTCTCTCACCTGTGCTTAACGCCGAATAATAAGAATTGTATCTCATCTCACCTGTGCTTAATTACACAAAAAATAAGAATTCCATTTAAAAGACGTAGAAGCAACTTTCAATTCCCCACAACTTGTGCTAGTTGACATAATTATGTCAACTAGCACATAAAATTCCCCGCAACTGCACAAGTTGCGGACTCAAAATATGATTAAGAATTTTGTTTAAATTAAAAGCGAGTTCTTTTTTGTATTAGAGTTCGTTATTTGTGTAAAAATCAACGTTGGACTGGAAGACGTGAGGCAGACCTAGTAGTACATGTCGAAAAGCGAGTGTGTGAAGTGATATATTATTCAATTGAACTACGAATGGCAATTTTGACTATTATACCTATTTCTTGTTAATTTTAACTGTTTTAACAAGACATAATGTCTATCGACGCCGCCACTGGTGTCAGCTCAGTCATTGAGCATACGATGACTGCCGACGACAGTCGAATACCACAAGTGTGGGAAGTCGTCGACAATGTGTAATACAAGCAACTTCATTCTTTTGATATACTTTGCAATATTTTGATATAATTTGATACTTTGCAATATTTTGATATAATTTGATGTATTTTATAATTTCATGTGTGATTGTATAATACAAACCCACAGACTTAATAGTTTGTTTTGTGAATAAATTTCGATGAACAAATTACTAGATGTGTTATACTGTTAATTTTAACTATTAAAAATCATTCACAGGACCGTGAAAATTAGTTTTTTGTTTCTCCAAAAAAACGTGCTTGACTACATTAATTATTTTTTGTAACGAACCCAACCTGTTCCAACCTGTTACAAGTAATTATTATAATTACTGGAGTTAATTTATCGAATATAATATATATGAAAATGTTAAATTATCATGTATGAATTTGTCGGATGTAAGTATTAATATACTAAAACGGTTTGTTTTATTTTTTTCAGATTTTCGATCTATGCGATGGAAAGATACTTTACGTCTTTTGCATGCAATTCTTATTTTCGGCGTAGTTTGAGCGCCTATTGTATATTATTATTTTATTATTTTATGTTAATTATTATTTAATGTTTAAAAAAATGTAATATAAATAAAAAAGTACTTAAAAAATGTTATTATTCATTTCCAAAATTCTAAAAACAAAAAAACATAACTAAATAAAATTTAAAAACAAGAAAACTATGTTGACAATATATTTTTATTTACTTAGAATCATGATGGAAAGATTTAAAAGTTCCAACACTAACGACGCGTACAATATCGGAATAAATATTTTGAGTCGGATAAAAATAAATCTATCAGATAATATTCCAGTTTTTATAAACCACACCGGCTGTCGCATCATGAAAATAAAATAACAAGTATAAGAGGAATAAAAGGTTATACGTCATTTTTTCAGCCACTGTAGCTGCTGACTCGTTAAGAAGATATTATAGTTCAGTTGACAAGGATGGGGAAAGTTTGAGTAGCAGTGACTCAAATAGTGAGTCAGAAATAAATGATCTTATTGATTTTGCTAGAAAGTTTAAATTACATTTTAGATTCATGAATCCAGTTGTCGGAGCTCTGCGTTCAGAAGTAACGTATTTTGTAGACGTAATCTAACCTTTATTGTAATAAAATAAAACAAACTTTATGTTTAAAACAATTATGCAAGTTATTTGTTATTTCAGGTTTATTATTGAGTAGTAATTAATTTAATTTCTCAACGTTTAGCTATTGACAAATAACAGCTCATTGCAGTTTTATAGCATAGTACGTGAGTGATGTATTGTAAAAGTGAACAGTTTGGAGAGGTGCAAAGCTAACAAATTAATAAAACTTATTGCGAGGGCAATTATTATAGAAGTAATATTCTTTTATCTAACCTCTAGAATTTATTCCTGTCTGAACCTATAAAAAAGCTACTAGGAAGATTTTTATAATAATATGATGTTTTAAATAAATAAAAAGTTTGATATAAAAAATAAAAAATGTTAAATACATGCTTATTATTATAACCTATTGTAATAAATTCCAAATATAACGCATCACATATTGTACTTGATAACAAGGCACCGCAGTATTAAAACAGCCTGTAACCACATTTTTGCTTGTATTCAATAATTTATTGTACAATGTACAACCTTAAAGTCTGTAGAAGCGACGTGTTTCTGTGTAACGCGACGTGTTTTATATATACATGTTTTAACGACGCTTCGGCAACACGTTACCATGGCTCTGTGGTAGAGTGTCGGACGGCCGACCTAAGAGTCCCGGGTTCGAAAACACACTGGCTCTGTCATGAAAAAAAAGCTGTGCGGGCTGCCTACGTTGTAGGCGATTAAAATATCGAAGACATCAACTCTCTAGCTCATGTATTGCAGATTGCATACCTACCTGGGGTTAAAAAATATCTTTTGCAATAAACTACAATATACCATTCAAACGCATCAGTAAAAAAATAACCCCGTTGCAACGTCTCGACGAACTCTTGTCGTCGGATGGGGCGGAAGAGGGGGCGGTGGGGTATGGGGGCTATTAACGAAGAACGTCGAAAGAGTCGTCGTCGACGACGACCATGCAAATATTGCACAAATTATTAAAAAGTGGAGGGGGTAAAAATGAGCGATTCTGCGATCTGAAACGTCATCAAATCGGTTGATCCAGGACATACCTATTATCATCTACTGAAGCCGATTGGCATTTCAAATGTAGGTGCCGATAAGCATTCCAGATATGGTTGCCGATAGGCATTTCAAATATAGGTGCTGATAGGCATTTCAGATGTAGTTTCCGATAGGCATTTCAAAAATTGGTGCCGATAGGCACTTCAGATATAGGTGCCGATATGCATTTCAGATATAGTTTCCGATTGGCATTTTAAAAATAGGTGCTGATAGGCATTTCAAATATAGAAGCCGATAGGCATTTCAAATATAGGTGCCGATAAGCATTCCAGATATGGTTGCCGATAGGCATTTCAAATATAGGTGCTGATAGGCATTTCAGATGTAGTTTCCGATAGGCATTTCAAAAATTGGTGCCGATAGGCATTTCAGATATAGGTGCCGATAGGCTTTTCAGATATAGTTGCCAATTGGCATTTTTAAAATAGGTGTCGATAGGCATTTCAGATATAGAAGCCGATAGGCATTTCAAATATAGGTGCCGATAGGCATTCCAGATATGGTTGCCGATAGGCATTTCAAATATAGGTGCTGATACGCATTTCAGATTAAGTTTCCGATAGGCATTTCAAACACAGGTGCCGATAGGCATTTCAGATATAGGTGCCGATAGGCATTTCAGATATAGTTGCCGATTGGCATTTTAAAAATAGGTGTCGATAGGCATTTCAGATATAGAAGCCGATAGGTATTTCAAATATAGGTGTCGATAGGCATTTCAGATATGGTTGCCGATAGGCATTTCAAATATAGGTGCTGAGAGGCATTTTAGATGTTGTTTCCGATAGGCAGTTCAAAAATTAATGCCGATAGGCATTTCAGATATAGGTGCCGATAGGCATTTCAGATATAGTTGCCGATTGGCATTTTAAAAATAGGTGCCGATAGGCATTTCAGATATAGAAGCCGATAGGCATTTCAAATATAGGTGCCGATAGGCATTCCAGATATGGTTGTTGATAGGCATTTCAAATATAGGTGCTGAGAGGCATTTTAGATGTTGTTTCCGATAGGCATTTCAAAAATTGATGCCGATAGGCATTTCAGATATAGGTGCCGATAGGCATTTCAGATATAGTTGCCGATTGGCCTTTTTAAAACAGGTGCCGATAGGCATTTCAGATATAGAAGCCGATAGGTATTTCAAATATAGGTGTCGATATGCATTTCAGATATGGTTGCCGATAGGCATTTCAAATATAGGAGCAAATAGGCATTTCAGATGTAGTTTCCAAAAGGCATTTCAAAAATAGTTGCCGATAGGCATTTCAGATATAGGTGCCGATAGGCATTTCAAATATAGTTGCCGATTGGCATTTTAAAAATAGGTGCCGATAGGCATTTCAGATATAGAAGCCGATAGGCATTTCAAATATAGGTGCCGATAGGCATCCCAGATATGGTTGCCGATAGGCATTTCAAATATAAGTGCTGATAGGCATTTCAGATGATGTTTCTGATAGGCATTTAAAAAATAGGTACCGATAGGCATTTCAGATATAGGTGCCGATAGGCTTTTCAGATATAGTTGCCAATTATCATTTTAAAAATAGGTGTCGATAGGCATTACAGATATAGAAGCCGATAGGCATTTCAAATATAGGTGCCGATAGGCATTCCAGATATGGTTGCCGATAGGCATTTCAGATATGGTTGCCGATAGGCATTTCAAATAATGGTGCTGATAGGCATTTCAGATGTAGTTTCCGATAGGCATTTCAAAAATAGGTGCCGATAGGCATTTTAGATATTATAGGTGCCGATAGGCATTTCAGATATAGTTGCCGATTGGCCTTTTTAAAACAGGTGCCGATAGGCATTTCAGATATAGAAGCCGATAGGTATTTCAAATATAGGTGTCGATATGCATTTCAGATATGGTTGCCGATAGGCATTTCAAATATAGGAGCAAATAGGCATTTCAGATGTAGTTTCCAAAAGGCATTTCAAAAATAGTTGCCGATAGGCATTTCAGATATAGGTGCCGATAGGCATTTCAAATATAGTTGCCGATTGGCATTTTAAAAATAGGTGCCGATAGGCATTTCAGATATAGAAGCCGATAGGCATTTCAAATATAGGTGCCGATAGGCATCCCAGATATGGTTGCCGATAGGCATTTCAAATATAAGTGCTGATAGGCATTTCAGATGATGTTTCTGATAGGCATTTAAAAAATAGGTACCGATAGGCATTTCAGATATAGGTGCCGATAGGCTTTTCAGATATAGTTGCCAATTGGCATTTTAAAAATAGGTGTCGATAGGCATTACAGATATAGAAGCCGATAGGCATTTCAAATATAGGTGCCGATAGGCATTCCAGATATGGTTGCCGATAGGCATTTCAGATATGGTTGCCGATAGGCATTTCAAATAATGGTGCTGATAGGCATTTCAGATGTAGTTTCCGATAGGCATTTCAAAAATAGGTGCCGATAGGCATTTTAGATATTATAGGTGCCGATAGGCATTTCAGATATAGTTGCCGATTGGCATTTTAAAAATAGGTGTCGATAGGCATTTCAGATATAGAAGCCGATAGGCATTTCAAATATAAGTGCCGATAGGCATTCCAGATATGGTTGCCGATACGCATTTCAAATATAGGAGCTGATAGGCATTCCAGATGTATTTTCCGATAGGCATTTCAAAAATTGGTGCCGATAGGCATTTCAGATATAGGTGCCGATAGGCATTTCAGATATATTTACCGATTGGCATTTTAGAAATAGGTGCCGATAGGCATTTCAGATATAGAAGCCGATAGGTATTTCAAATATAGGTGTCGATAGGCATTTCAGATATGGTTGACGATAGGCATTTCAAATATAGGTGCTGATAGGCATTTCAGATGTAGTTTCCGATAGGCATTTCAAAAATAGGTGCCGATAGGCATTTCAGATATAGGTGCCTATAGGCATTTCAGATATAGTTGCCGATTTGCATTTTTAAAATAGGTGCTGATAGGCATTTCAGATATAGAAGCCGATAGGTATTTCAAATATAGGTGTCGATAGGCATTTCAGATATGGTTGACGATAGGCATTTCAAATATAGGTGCTGATAGGCATTTCAGATGTAGTTTCCGATAGGCATTTCAAAAATAGGTGCCAATAGGCATTTCAGATATAGGTGCCGATAGGCATTTCAGATATAGTTGCCGAATATCATTTCAAATATAGGCGCTGATAGGCATTTCAGATATAGTTGCCGATTGGCATTTTAAAAATAAGTGTTGATAGGCATTTCAGATATAGAAGCCGATAGGCATTTCAAATATAGGTGCTGATAGGCATTTCAGATGTAGTTTTCGATAGGCAATTCAAAAATAGGTGCCGATAGGCAGTTCAGATATAGGTGCCGATAGGCATTTCAGATATAGTTGCCAATTGGCATTTTAAAAATAGGTGCCGATAGGCATTTCAGATATAGAAGCCGATAGGCATTTCAAATATAGGTGCCGATAGGCATTCCAGATATAGGTGCCGATAGGCATTTCAGATATAGTTGCCGATTGGCATTTTAAAAATAGGTGCCGATAGGCATTTCAGATATAGAAGCCGATAGGCATTTCAAATATAGGTGCCGATAGGCATTCCAGATATGGTTCCTGATAGGCATTTCAAATATAGGTGCTGGCAGGCATTTCAGATGTAGTTTCCGATAGGCATTTCTAAATAGGTGCCGATAGGCATTTCAGATATAGGTGCCGATTGGCATTTCAGATATAGTTGCCGATTGGCATTTTAAAAATAGGTGCCGATAGGCATTTCAGATATAGAAGCCGATATGCATTTCAAATATAGGTGCCGATAGGCATTCCAGATATGGTTGCCGATAGGCATTTCAAATATAGGTGCTGATAGGCATTTCAGATGTAGTTTCCGATAGGCATTTAAAAATAGGTGCCGACAGGCATTTCAGATATAGGTGCCGACAGGCATTTCAGATATAGTTGCCGATTGGCATATTAAAAATAGGTGCCGATAGGCATTTCAGATATAGAAGCCGATTGGCATTTCAAATGTAGGTGCCGATAAGCATTCCAGATATGGTTGCCGATAGGCATTTCAAATATAGGTGCTGATAGGCATTTCAGATGTAGTTTCCGATAGGCATTTCAAAAATTGGTGCCGATAGGCATTTCAGATATAGGTGCCGATAGGCATTTCAGATATAGTTGCCGATTGGCATTTTAAAAATAGGTGCCGATAGGCATTTCAAATATAGAAGCCGATAGGCATTTCAAATATAGGTGCCGATAAGCATTCCAGATATGGTTGCCGATAGGCATTTCAAATATAGGTGCTGAAAGGCATTTCAGATGTAGTTTCCGATAGGCATTTCAAAAATTGGTGCCGATAGGCATTTCAGATATAGGTGCCGATAGGCTTTTCAGATATAGTTGCCAATTGGAATTTTTAAAATAGGTGTCGATAGGCATTTCAGATATAGAAGCCGATAGGCATTTCAAATATAGGTGGCGATAGGCATTCCAGATATGGTTGCCGATAGGCATTTCAAATATAGGTGCTGATAGGCATTTCAGATGTAGTTTGCGATAGGCATTTCAAAAACAGGTGCCGATAGGCAATTCAGATATAGGTGCCGATAGGCATTTCAGATATAGGTGCCGATAGGCATTTCAGATATAGTTGCCGATTGGCATTTTAAAAATAGGTGTCGATAGGCATTTCAGATATAGAAGCCGATAGGTATTTCAAATATAGGTGTCGATAGGCATTTCAGATATGGTTGCCGATAGGCATTTCAAATATAGGTGCTGAGAGGCATTTTAGATGTTGTTTCCGATAGGCATTTCAAAAATTGATGCCGATAGGCATTTCAGATATAGGTGCCGATAAGCATTTCAGATATAGTTGCCGATTGGCATTTTAAAAATAGGTGCCGATAGGCATTTCAGATATAGAAGCCGATAGGCATTTCAAATATAGGTGCCGATAGGCATTCCAGATATGGTTGTTGATAGGCATTTCAAATATAGGTGCTGAGAGGCATTTTAGATGTTGTTTCCGATAGGCATTTCAAAAATTGATGCCGATAGGCATTTCAGATATAGGTGCCGATAGGCATTTCAGATATATTTACCGATTGGCATTTTAGAAATAGGTGCCGATAGGCATTTCAGATATAGAAGCCGATAGGTATTTCAAATATAGGTGTCGATAGGCATTTCAGATATGGTTGACGATAGGCATTTCAAATATAGGTGCTGATAGGCATTTCAGATGTAGTTTCCGATAGGCATTTCAAGAATAGGTGCCGATAGGCATTTCAGATATAGGTGCCTATAGGCATTTCAGATATAGTTGCCGATTTGCATTTTTAAAATAGGTGCTGATAGGCATTTCAGATATAGAAGCCGATAGGTATTTCAAATATAGGTGTCGATAGGCATTTCAGATATGGTTGACGATAGGCATTTCAAATATAGGTGCTGATAGGCATTTCAGATGTAGTTTCCGATAGGCATTTCAAAAATAGGTGCCAATAGGCATTTCAGATATAGGTGCCGATAGGCATTTCAGATATAGTTGCCGAATATCATTTCAAATATAGGCGCTGATAGGCATTTCAGATATAGTTGCCGATTGGCATTTTAAAAATAAGTGTTGATAGGCATTTCAGATATAGAAGCCGATAGGCATTTCAAATATAGGTGCTGATAGGCATTTCAGATGTAGTTTTCGATAGGCAATTCAAAAATAGGTGCCGATAGGCAGTTCAGATATAGGTGCCGATAGGCATTTCAGATATAGTTGCCAATTGGCATTTTAAAAATAGGTGCCGATAGGCATTTCAGATATAGAAGCCGATAGGCATTTCAAATATAGGTGCCGATAGGCATTCCAGATATAGGTGCCGATAGGCATTTCAGATATAGTTGCCGATTGGCATTTTAAAAATAGGTGCCGATAGGCATTTCAGATATAGAAGCCGATAGGCATTTCAAATATAGGTGCCGATAGGCATTCCAGATATGGTTCCTGATAGGCATTTCAAATATAGGTGCTGGTAGGCATTTCAGATGTAGTTTCCGATAGGCATTTCTAAATAGGTGCCGATAGGCATTTCAGATATAGGTGCCGATTGGCATTTCAGATATAGTTGCCGATTGGCATTTTAAAAATAGGTGCCGATAGGCATTTCAGATATAGAAGCCGATATGCATTTCAAATATAGGTGCCGATAGGCATTCCAGATATGGTTGCCGATAGGCATTTCAAATATAGGTGCTGATAGGCATTTCAGATGTAGTTTCCGATAGGCATTTAAAAATAGGTGCCGACAGGCATTTCAGATATAGGTGCCGACAGGCATTTCAGATATAGTTGCCGATTGGCATATTAAAAATAGGTGCCGATAGGCATTTCAGATATAGAAGCCGATTGGCATTTCAAATGTAGGTGCCGATAAGCATTCCAGATATGGTTGCCGATAGGCATTTCAAATATAGGTGCTGATAGGCATTTCAGATGTAGTTTCCGATAGGCATTTCAAAAATTGGTGCCGATAGGCATTTCAGATATAGGTGCCGATAGGCATTTCAGATATAGTTGCCGATTGGCATTTTAAAAATAGGTGCCGATAGGCATTTCAAATATAGAAGCCGATAGGCATTTCAAATATAGGTGCCGATAAGCATTCCAGATATGGTTGCCGATAGGCATTTCAAATATAGGTGCTGAAAGGCATTTCAGATGTAGTTTCCGATAGGCATTTCAAAAATTGGTGCCGATAGGCATTTCAGATATAGGTGCCGATAGGCTTTTCAGATATAGTTGCCAATTGGAATTTTTAAAATAGGTGTCGATAGGCATTTCAGATATAGAAGCCGATAGGCATTTCAAATATAGGTGGCGATAGGCATTCCAGATATGGTTGCCGATAGGCATTTCAAATATAGGTGCTGATAGGCATTTCAGATGTAGTTTGCGATAGGCATTTCAAAAACAGGTGCCGATAGGCAATTCAGATATAGGTGCCGATAGGCATTTCAGATATAGGTGCCGATAGGCATTTCAGATATAGTTGCCGATTGGCATTTTAAAAATAGGTGTCGATAGGCATTTCAGATATAGAAGCCGATAGGTATTTCAAATATAGGTGTCGATAGGCATTTCAGATATGGTTGCCGATAGGCATTTCAAATATAGGTGCTGAGAGGCATTTTAGATGTTGTTTCCGATAGGCATTTCAAAAATTGATGCCGATAGGCATTTCAGATATAGGTGCCGATAAGCATTTCAGATATAGTTGCCGATTGGCATTTTAAAAATAGGTGCCGATAGGCATTTCAGATATAGAAGCCGATAGGCATTTCAAATATAGGTGCCGATAGGCATTCCAGATATGGTTGTTGATAGGCATTTCAAATATAGGTGCTGAGAGGCATTTTAGATGTTGTTTCCGATAGGCATTTCAAAAATTGATGCCGATAGGCATTTCAGATATAGGTGCCGATAGGCATTTCAGATATAGTTGCCGATTGGCCTTTTTAAAACAGGTGCCGATAGGCATTTCAGATATAGAAGCCGATAGGCATTTCAAATATAGGTGCCGATAGGCATTCCAGATATGGTTGCCGATAGGCATTTCAAATATAGGTGCTGATAGGCATTTCAGATGTAGTTTCCGATAGGCATTTCAAAAATTGGTGCCGATAGGCATTTCAGATATAGGTGCCGATAGGCATTTCAGATATAGTTGCCGATTGGCATTTTAAAAATAGGTGTTGATAGGCATTTCAGATATAGAAGCTGATAGGTATTTCAAATATAGGTGTCGATAGGCATTTCAGATATATTTGCCGATAGGCATTTCAAATAATGGTGCTGATAGGCATTTCAGATGTAGTTTCCGATAGGCATTTCAAAAATAGGTGCCGATAGGCATTTCAGATATAGGTGCCGATAGGCATTTCAGATATAGTTGCCGATTGGCATTTTAAAAATAGGTGCCGATAGGCATTTCAGATATAGAAGCCGATAGGCATTTCAAATATAGGTGCCGATAGGCATTCCAGATATGGTTGCCGAATGGCATTTCAAATATAGGTGCTGATAGGCATTTCAGATGTAGTTTCCGATAGGCATTTCAAAAATAGGTGCCGATAGGCATTTCAGATATAGGTGCCGATAGGCATTTCAGATATAGTTGCCGATTGGCATTTTAAAAATAAGTGCCGATAGGCATTTCAGATATAGAGGCCGATAGGAATTTCAAATATAGGTGCCGATAAGCATTCCAGATATGGTTGCCGATAGGCATTTCAAATATAGGTGCTGATAGGCATTTCAGATGTAGTTTCCGATAGGCATTTCAAAAATTGGTGCCGATAGGCATTTCAGATATAGAAGCCGATAGGCATTTCAAATATAGGTGCCGATAGGCATTCCAGATATGGTTGCCGAATGGCATTTCAAATATAGGTGCTGATAGGCATTTCAGATGTAGTTTCCGATAGGCATTTAAAAAATAGGTGCCGATAGGCATTTTAGATATAGGTGCCGATAGGCATTTCAGATATAGTTGCCGATTGGCATTTTAAAAATAGGTGCCGATAGGCATTTCAGATATAGAAGCCGATAGGCATTTCAAATATAGGTGCCGATAGGCATTCCAGATATGGTTGCCGAATGGCATTTCAAATATAGGTGCTGATAGGCATTTCAGATGTAGTTTCCGATAGGCATTTAAAAAATAGGTGCCGATAGGCATTTTAGATATAGGTGCCGATAGGCATTTCAGATATAGTTGCCGATTGGCATTTTAAAAATAGGTGCCGATAGGCATTTCAGATATAGAAGCCGATAGGCATTTCAAATATAGGTGCCGATAGGCATTCCAGATATGGTTGCCGATAGGCATTTCAAATATAAGTGCTGATAGGCTTTTCAGATGTAGTTTCCGATAGGCATTTCAAATATAAGTGCCGATAGGCATTCCAGATATGGTTGCCGATAGGCATTTCAAATATAGCTGCTGATAGGCATTTCAGATGAAGTTTCCGATAGGCATCTCAAAAATAGGTGCCGATGGGCATTTCAGATATAGGTGCCGATAGGCACTTTAGATATAGTTGCCGATTGGCATTTTAAAAATAGGTGCCGATAGGCATTTCAGATATAGAAGCTGATAGGTATTTCAAATATAGGTGTCGATAGGCATTTCAGATGTATTTTCTGATAGGCATTTTAAAAATTGGTGCCGATAGGCATTTCAGATATAGGTGCCGATACGCATTTCAGATATATTTACCGATTGGCATTTTAAAAATAGGTGCCGATAGGCATTTCAGATATAGAAGCCGATAGGTATTTCAAATATAGGTGTCGATAGGCATTTCAGATATGGTTGACGATAGGCATTTCAAATATAGGTGCTGATAGGCATTTCAGATGTAGTTTCCGATAGGCATTTCAAAAATAGGTGCCGATAGGCATTTCAGATATAGGTGCCTATAGGCATTTCAGATATAGTTGCCGATTTGCATTTTAAAAATAGGTGCTGATAGGCATTTCAGATATAGAAGCCGATAGGTATTTCAAATATAGGTGTCGATAGGCATTTCAGATATGGTTGACGATAGGCATTTCAAATATAGGTGCTGATAGGCATTTCAGATGTAGTTTCCGATAGGCATTTCAAAAATAGGTGCCGATAGGCATTTCAGATATAGGTGCCGATAGGCATTTCAGATATAGTTGCCGAATGGCATTTTAAAAATAGGTGCCGATAGGCATTTCAGATATAGAAGCCGATAGGCATTTCAAATATAGTTGCCGATAGGCATTCCAGATAGTGTTGCCGATAGGCATTTCAAATATAGGTGCTGATAGGCATTTCAGATGTAGTTTCCGATAGGCATTTCAAAAATAGGTGCCGATAGGCATTTTAGATATAGGTGCCGATAGGCATTTCAGATATAGTTGCCAATTGGCATTTTAAAAATAGGTGCTGATAGGCATTTCAGATATAGAAGCCGATAGGCATTTCAAATATAGGTGCCGATAGGCATTCCAGATATGGTTGCCGATAGGCATTTCAAATATAGGTGCTGATAGGCATTTCAGATGTAGTTTCCGATAGGCATTTAAAAAATAGGTGCCGATAGGCATTTCAGATATAGGTGCCGATAGGCATTTCAGATATAGTTGCCGATTGGCATTTTAAAAATAGGTGTCGATAGGCATTTCAGATATGGTTGACAATAGGCATTTCAAATATAGGTGCTGATAGGCATTTCAGATGTAGTTTCCGATAGGCATTTCAAAAATAGGTGCCGATACGCATTTCAGATATAGGTGCCTATAGGCATTTCAGATATAGTTGCCGATTGGCATTTTAAAAATAAGTGTTGATAGGCATTTCAGATATAGAAGCCGATAGGTATTTCAAATATAGGTGTCGATAGGCATTTCAGATATGGTTGCCGATAGGCATTTCAAATATAGGTGCTAATAGGCATTTCAGATGTAGTTTCCGATAGGCAATTCAAAAATGGGTGCCGATAGGCAGTTCAGATATAGGTGCCGATAGGCATTTCAGATATAGTTTCCAATTGGCATTTTAAAAATAGGTGCCGATAGGCATTTCAGATATAGAAGCCGATAGGCATTTCAAATATAGGTGCCGATAGGCATTCCAGATATGGTTGCCGATAGGCATTTCAAATATAGGTGCTGATAGGCATTTTAGATGTAGTTTCCAATAGGCATTTCAAAAATTGATGCCGATAGGAATTTCAGATATAGGTGCCGATAGGCATTTCAGATATAGTTGCCGATTGGCATTTTAAAACAGGTGCCGAAAGGCATTTCAGATATAGAAGCCGATAGGTATTTCAAATATAGGTGTCGATAGGCATTTCAGATATGGTTGCCGATAGGCATTTCAGATATAGGAGCAGATAGGCATTTCAGATGTAGTTTCCGATAGGCATTTCAAATAAAGGTACCAATAGGCATTTCAGATATGGGTGCCGTTAGGCATTTCAGATATAGTTGCCAATTGGCATTTTAAAAATAGGTGTCGATAGGCATTTCAGATATAGAAGCCGATAGGCATTTCAAATATAGGTGGCGATAGGCATTCCAGATATGGTTGCCGATAGGCATTTCAAATATAGGTGCTGATAGCCATTTCAGATGTAGTTTCCGATAGGCATTTCAAAAATTGGTGCCGATTGGCATTTCAGATATAGGTGCCGATAGGCATTTCAGATATAGTTGCCGATTGGCATTTTAAAAATAGGTGCGGATAGGCATTTCAGATATAGAAGCCGATAGGTATTTCACATATAGGTGTCGATAGGCATTTCAGATATGGTTGCCGATAGGCATTTCAAATATAGGTGCAGATAGGCATTTCAGATTTAGTTTCCGATAGGCATTTCAAAAATAGGTGCCGATAGGCATTTCAGATATATGTGTCGATAGGCATTTCAGATATAATTGCCGATTGGCATTATAAAAATAGGTGCGGATAGGCATTCTAGATGTAGTTTCCGATAGGCATTTCAAAAATAGGTGCCGATAGGCATTTCAGATATAGGTGCCGATAGGCATATCAGATATAGTTGCCGATAGGCATTTAAAATATAGGTGCCGATAGGCATTTCAAATATAGGTGTCGATAGGCATTTCAGAGATAAATGCCGAAAGGCATTTCAGATATAGGTGCCGATAGGCATTTCTGATGTGGTTGCCGATAGGCATTTCAAATATAGGTGCTGATAGGCATTTCAGATGTAGTTTTCGATAGGCATTTCAAAAATAGGTGCCGATAGGCATTTCAGATATAGGTGCCGATAGGCACTTCAGATATAGTTGCCGATTGGCATTTTAAAAATAGGTGCCGCTAGGCATTTCAAATATAGAAGCCGATAGGCATTTCAAATATAGCTGCCGTTAGGCATTCCAAATATGGTTGCCGATAGGCATTTCAAATATAGGTGCTGATAGGCATTACAGTTGTAGTTTCCGATAGGCATTTCAAAAATAGGTGCCGATATGCATTTCAGATATAGGTGCCGATAGGCATTTCAGAGAAAGTTGCCGATTGGCATTTTAAAAATAGGTACCGATAGGCATTTCAGTTATAGAAGCCGATAGGCATTTTAAATATAGGTGCCGATAGGCATTCCAGATATGGTTGCCGATAGGCATTTCAAATATAGGTGCTGATAGGCATTTCAGATGTAGTTTCCGATAGGCATTTCAAAAATAGGTGCCGATAGGCATTTCAGATATAGGTGCCGATAGGCATTTCAGATATAGTTGCCGATAGCCATTTTAAAAATAGGTGCCGATAGGCATTTCAGATATAGAAGCCGATAGGCATTTCAAATATAGGTGCCGATAGGCATTCCAGATAGATTTGCCGATAGGCATTTCAAATATAGGTGCTTATAGGCATTTCAGATGTAGTTTCCGATAGGCATTTTAAAAATAGGTGCCGATAGGCATTTCAAATATAGAAGCCGATAGGCATTTCAAATATAGGTGCCGATAGGCATTCCAGATATGGTTGCCGATAGGCATTTCAAATATAGGTGCTGATAGGCATTTCAGATGTAGCTTCCGATAGGTTTTTCAAAAATTGGTGCCGATAGGCATTTCAGATATAGGTGCCGATAGGCATTTCAGATAAAGTTGCCGATTGGCATTTTAAAATAGGTGCGATAGGCATTTCAGTTATAGAAGCCGATAGGCATTTCAAATATAGGTGCCGATAGGCATTCCAGATATGGTTGCCGATAGGCATTTCAAATATAGGTGCTGATAGGCATTCCAGATGTATTTTCCGATAGGCATTTCAGATATAGGTGCCGATAGGCATTTCAGATATAGTTACCGATTGGCATTTTAAAAATAGGTGCCGATAGGCATTTCAGATATAGAAGCCGATAGGTATTTCAAATATAGGTGTCGATAGGCATTTTAGATATGGTTGACGATAGGCATTTCAAATATAGGTGCTGATAGGCATTTCAGATGTAGTTTCCGATAGGCATTTCAAAAATAGGTGCCGATAGGCATTTCAGATATAGGTGCCGATAGGCATTTCAGATATAGTTGCCGATTGGCATTTTAAAAATAGGTGCCGATAGGCATTTCAGATATAGAAGCCGAAAACATTTCAAATAGAGGTGCCAATAGGCATTCCAGATACGGTTGCCGATAGGCATTTCAAATATAGGTGCTGATAGGCATTTCAGATGTAGTTTCCATTACTCATTTCAAAAATAGGTGCCGATAGGCATTTCAGATATAGTTGCCGATTGGCATTCCAGATATGGTTGCCGATAGGCATTTCAAATATAGGTGCTGATAGGCATTTTAGATGTAGTTTCCGATAGGCATTTCGAAAATTGATGCGAGATATGCATTTCAGATATAGGTGCCGATAAGCATTTCAGATATAGTTGCCGATTGGCATTTTAAAAACAGGTGCCGATAGGCATTTCAGATATGGAAGCCGATAGGTATTTCAAATATAGGGGTCGATAGGCATTTTAGATATGGTTGCCGATAGGCATTTCAAATATAGGAGCAGATAGGCATTTTAGATGTAGTTCACGAAAGACATTTCAAAAATAGGTGCCGATAGGCATTTCAGAAATAGGTGCCGATAAGCATTTCAGATATAGTTGCCGATTGGCATTTTAAAAATAGGTGCCGATAGGCATTTCAGATATAGAAGCCGATAGGCATTACAAATATAGGTGCCGATAGGCATTCCAGATATGGTTGCCGATAGGCATTTCAAATGTAAGTGCTGATAGGCATTTCAGATGTAGTTTCCGATAGGCATTTCAAAAATAGGTACCGATAGGCATTTCAGATATAGGTGCCGATAGGCATTTCAGATATAGTTGCCAATTGGCATTTTAAAAATAGTTGTCGATAGGCATTTCAGATATAGAAGCCGATAGGCATTTCAAATATAGGTGCCGATAGGCATTCCAGATATAGATGCCGATAGGCATTTCAAATATAGGTGCTGATAGGCATTTCAGATGTAGTTTCCGATAGGCATTTCAAAAATAGGTGCCGATAGGCATTCCAGATATGGATGCCGATAGGCATTTCAAATATAGGTGCTGATAGGCATTTCAGATGTAGTTTCCGATAGGCATTTCAAAAATAGGTGCCGATAGGCATTTTAGATATAGGTGCCGATAGGCATTTCAGATATAGTTGCCAATTGGCATTTTAAAAATAGGTGTCGATAGGCATTTCAGATATAGAAGCCGATAGGCATTTCAAATATAGGTTCCGATAGGCATTCCAGATATGGTTGCCGATAGGCATTTCAAATATAGTAGCTGATAGGCATTTCAGATGTAGTTTCCGATAGGCATTTCAAAAATAGGAGCCGATAGGCATTTCAGACATAGGTGCCGATAGGTATTTCAGATAAAAAACCCGATAGGCATTTCAGATATAGTTGCCAATTGGCATTTTAAAAATAGGTGCCGATAGGCATTTCAAATATAGAAGCCGATAGGCATTTCAAATATTGGTGCCGATAGGCATTCCAGATATGGTTGCCGATAGGCATTTCAAATATAGGTGCTGATAGGCATTTTAGATGTAGTTTCCGTTAGGCATTTCAAAAATTGATGCCGATAGGTATTTCAGATATAGGTGTCGATAGGCATTTCAGATATAGTTGCCGATTGGCATTTTTAAAGACAAGTGCCGATAGGCATTTCAGATATCGAAGCCGATAGGTATTTCAAATATAGGTGTCGATAGGCATTTCAGATATGGTTGCCGATAGGCATTTCAAATATAGGAGCAGATAGGCATTTCAGATGTAGTTTCCGAAAGACATTTCAAAAATAGGTGCCCATAGGCATTTCAGATATAGTTGCCGATTGGCATTTTAAAAACAGGTGCCGCTATGCATTTCAGATATAGAAGCCGATAGGCATTTCAAATATAGGTGCCGATAGGCATTCCAAATATGGTTGCCGATAGGCATTTCAAATATAGGTGCCGATAGGCATTTCAGATATAGTTGCCGATTGGCATTTTAAAAATAGGTGCCGATAGGCATTTCAGATATAGAAGCCGATAGGCATTTTAAATATAGGTGCCGATAGGCATTCAAGATATGGTTGCCGATAGGCATTTCAAATATAAGTGCTGATAGGCATTTCAAATATAGGTGTCGATAGGCATTTCAGATATAAATGCCGAAAGGCATTTCAGATATAGGTGCCGATAGGCATTTCTGATGTGGTTGCCGATAGGCATTTCAAATGTAGGTGCTGATAGGCATTTCAGATGTAGTTTTCTAAAGACATTTCAAAAATAGGTGCCGATAGGCATTTCAGATATAGTTGCCGATTGGCATTTTAAAATCAGGTGCCGCTAGGCATTTCAGATATAGAAGCCGATAGGCATTTCAAATATAGGTGCCGATAGGCATTCCAAATATGGTTGCCGATAGGCATTTCAAATATAGGTGCTGATAGGCATTTCAGTTGTAGTTTCCGATAGGCATTTTAAAAATAGGTGCCGATAGGCATTTCAGATATAGGTGCCGATAGGCTTTTCAGATATAGTTGTCGATTGGCATTTTAAAAGTAGGTACCGATAGGCATTTCAGATATAGAAGCCGATAGGCATTTCAAATATAGGTGCCGATAGGCATTCCAGATATGGTTGCCGATAGGCATTTCAAATATAGGAGCTGATAGGCATTTCAGATGTAGTTTTCGATAGGCATTTCAAAAATTGGTGCCGATAGGCATTTCAGATATAGGTGCCGATAGCCATTTCAGATATAGTTGCCGATTGCCATTTTAAAAATAGGTGCCGATAGGCATTTCAGATATAGAAGCCGATAGGCATTTCAAATATAGGTGCCGATAGGCATTTCAGATATGGTTGCCGATAGGCATTTCTAATATAGGTGCTGGTAGGCATTTCAGATGTAGTTTCCGATAGGCATTTTAAAAATAGGTGCCGATAGGCACATCAGATATAGAAGCCGATAGGCGTTTCAAATATAGGTGCCGATAGGCATTCCAGATATGGTTGCCGATAGGCATTTCAAATATAGGTGCTGATAGGCATTTCAGATGTAGTTTACGAAAGGCATTTCAAAATTTGGTGCCGATAGGCATTTCAGATATAGGTGCCGATAGGCATTTTAGATATAGTTGCCGTTTGGCATTTTAAAAATAGGTGTTGATAGGCATTTCAGATATAGAAGCCGATAGGTATTTCAAATATAGGTGTCGATAGGCATTTCAGATATGGTTGCCGATAGGCATTTCAAATATAGGTGCTGATAGGCATTTCAGATGTAGTTTCCGATAGGCATTTCAAAAATAGGTGCCGATAGGCATTTCAGATATAGGTGCCGATAGGCATTTCAGATATAGTTGCCGATTGGCATTTTAAAAATAGGTACGATAGGCATTTCAGATATAGAAGCCGATAGGCATTTCAAATATAGGTGCCGATAGGCATTCCAAATATGGTTGCCGATAGGCATTTCAAATATAGGTGCTGATAGGCATTCCAGATGTATTTTCCGATAGGCATTTCTAAAATTGGTGCCGATAGGCATTTCAGATATAGAAGCCGATAGATATTTCAAATATAGGTGTCGATAGGCATTTCAGATATGGTTGACGATAGGCATTTCAAATATAGGTGCTGATAGGCATTTTAGATGTAGTTTCCGATAGGCATTTCAAAAATAGGTGCCGATAGGTATTTCAGATATAGGTGCCGATAGGCATTTCAGATATAGTTGCCGATTGGCATTTTAAAAATAGGTGCCGATAGGCATTTCAGATATAGAAGCCGATAGGCATTTCAAATATAGGTGCCAATAGTCATTCCAGATATGGTTGCCGATAGGCATTTCAAATATAGGTGCTGATAGGCATTTCAGATGTAGTTTCCGATAGGCATTTCATAAATAGGTGCCGATAAGCATTTCAGATATAGGTGCCGATAGGCATTTTAAAAATAGGAGTCGATAGGCATTTCAGATATAGAAGCCGATAGGCATTTCAAATATAGGTGCCGATAGGCATTCCAGATATGGTTGCCGATAGGCATTTCAAATATAGGTGCTGATAGGCATTTTAGATGTAGTTTCCGATAGGCATTTCAAAAATTGATGCCGATAGGAATTTCAGATATAGGTGCCGATAGGCATTTCAGATATAGTTGCCGATTGGCATTTTAAAAACAGGTGCCGATAGGCATTTCAGATATAGAAGCCGATAGGCACTTCAAATATAGGTGCCGATAGGCATTCCAGATATGGTTGCCGATAGGCATTTCAAATATAAGTGCTGATAGGCATTTCAGATGTAGTTTCCGATAGGCATTTCAAATAAAGGTACCGATAGGCATTTCAGATATGGGTGCCGTTAGGCATTTCAGATATAGTTGCCAATTGGCATTTTAAAAATAGGTGCCGATAGGCATTTCAGATATAGAAGCCGATAGGCATTTCAAATATAGGTGGCGATAGGCATTCCAGATATGGTTGCCGATAGGCATTTCAAATATAGGTGCTAATAGTCATTTCAGATGTAGTTTCCGATAGGCATTTCAAAAATTGGTGCCGATTGGCATTTCAGATATAGGTGCCGATAGGCATTTCAGATATTGTTGCCGATTGGCATTTTAAAAATAGGTGCCGATAGGCATTTCAGATATAGAAGCCGATAGGTATTTCAAATATAGGTGTCGATAGGCATTTCAGATATGGTTGCCGATAGGCATTTCAAATATAGGTGCTGATAGGCATTTCAGATTTAGTTTCCGATAGGCATTTCAAAAATAGGTGCCGATAGGCATTTCAGATATAGGTGCCGATAGGCATTTCAGATATAGTTGCCGATTGGCATTTTAAAAATAGGTGCCGATAGGCATTTCAGATATAGAAGCCGATAGGCATTTCAAATATAGGTGCCGATAGGCATTCCAGATATGGTTGCCGATAGGCATTTCAAATATAGGTGCTGATAGGCATTTTAGATGTAGTTTCCGATAGGCATTTCAAAAATAGGAGCCGATAGGCATTTCTGATGTGGTTGCCGATAGGCATTTCAAATATAGGTGCTGATAGGCATTTCAGATGTAGTTTTCGATAGGCATTTCAAAAATAGGTGCCGATAGGCATTTCAGATATAGGTGCCGATAGGCACTTCAGATATAGTTGCCGATTGGCATTTTAAAAAATAGGTGCCGCTAGGCATTTCAAATATAGAAGCCGATAGGCATTTCAAATATAGCTGCCGTTAGGCATTCCAAATATGGTTGCCGATAGGCATTTCAAATATAGGTGCTGATAGGCATTACAGTTGTAGTTTCCGATAGGCATTTCAAAAATAGGTGCCGATAGGCATTTCAGATATAGGTGCCGATAGGCATTTCAGAGAAAGTTGCCGATTGGCATTTTAAAAATAGGTACCGATAGGCATTTCAGTTATAGAAGCCGATAGGCATTTTAAATATAGGTGCCGATAGGCATTCCAGATATGGTTGCCGAAAGGCATTTCAAATATAGGTGCTGATAGGCATTTCAGATGTAGTTTCCGATAGGCATTTCAAAAATAGGTGCCGATAGGCATTTCAGATATAGGTGCCGATAGGCATTTCAGATATAGTTGCCGATAACCATTTTAAAAATAGGTGCCGATAGGCATTTCAGATATAGAAGCCGATAGGCATTTCAAATATAGGTGCCGATAGGCATTCCAGATAGATTTGCCGATAGGCATTTCAAATATAGGTGCTTATAGGCATTTCAGATGTAGTTTCCGATAGGCATTTTAAAAATAGGTGCCTAAAGGCATTTCAGATATAGAAGCCGATAGGCATTTCAAATATAGGTGCCGATAGGCATTCCAGATATGGTTGCCGATAGGCATTTCAAATATAGGTGCTGATAGGCATTTCAGATGTAGCTTCCGATAGGTTTTTCAAAAATTGGTGCCGATAGGCATTTCAGATATAGGTGCCGATAGGCATTTCAGATAAAGTTGCCGATTGGCATTTTAAAATAGGTGCGATAGGCATTTCAGTTATAGAAGCCGATAGGCATTTCAAATATAGGTGCCGATAGGCATTCCAGATATGGTTGCCGATAGGCATTTCAAATATAGGTGCTGATAGGCATTCCAGATGTATTTTCCGATAGGCATTTCAGATATAGGTGCCGATAGGCATTTCAGATATAGTTACCGATTGGCATTTTAAAAATAGGTGCCGATAGGCATTTCAGATATAGAAGCCGATAGGTATTTCAAATATAGGTGTCGATAGGCATTTTAGATATGGTTGACGATAGGCATTTCAAATATAGGTGCTGATAGGCATTTCAGATGTAGTTTCCTATAGGCATTTCAAAAATAGGTACCGATAGGCATTTCAGATATAGGTGCCGATAGGCATTTCAGATATAGTTGCCAATTGGCATTTTAAAAATAGTTGTCGATAGGCATTTCAGATATAGAAGCCGATAGGCATTTCAAATATAGGTGCCGATAGGCATTCCAGATATGGATGCCGATAGGCATTTCAAATATAGGTGCTGATAGGCATTTCAGATGTAGTTTCCGATAGGCATTTCAAAAATAGGTGCCGATAGGCATTTCAGATATAGGTGCCGATAGGCATTTCAGATATAGTTGCCAATTGGCATTTTAAAAATAGGTGTCGATAGGCATTTCAGATATAGAAGCCGATAGGCATTTCAAATATAGGTTCCGATAGGCATTCCAGATATGGTTGCCGATAGGCATTTCAAATATAGTAGCTGATAGGCATTTCAGATGTAGTTTCCGATAGGCATTTCAAAAATAGGAGCCGATAGGCATTTCAGACATAGGTGCCGATAGGTATTTCAGATAAAAAACCCGATAGGCATTTCAGATATAGTTGCCAATTGGCATTTTAAAAATAGGTGCCGATAGGCATTTCAAATATAGAAGCCGATAGGCATTTCAAATATTGGTGCCGATAGGCATTCCAGATATGGTTGCCGATAGGCATTTCAAATATAGGTGCTGATAGGCATTTTAGATGTAGTTTCCGTTAGGCATTTCAAAAATTGATGCCGATAGGTATTTCAGATATAGGTGCCGATAGGCATTTCAGATATAGTTGCCGATTGGCATTTTTAAAAACAAGTGCCGATAGGCATTTCAGATATCGAAGCCGATAGGTATTTCAAATATAGGTGTCGATAGGCATTTCAGATATGGTTGCCGATAGGCATTTCAAATATAGGAGCAGATAGGCATTTCAGATGTAGTTTCCGAAAGACATTTCAAAAATAGGTGCCCATAGGCATTTCAGATATAGTTGCCGATTGGCATTTTAAAAACAGGTGCCGCTATGCATTTCAGATATAGAAGCCGATAGGCATTTCAAATATAGGTGCCGATAGGCATTCCAAATATGGTTGCCGATAGGCATTTCAAATATAGGTGCCGATAGGCATTTCAGATATAGTTGCCGATTGGCATTTTAAAAATAGGTGCCGATAGGCATTTCAGATATAGAAGCCGATAGGCATTTTAAATATAGGTGCCGATAGGCATTCAAGATATGGTTGCCGATAGGCATTTCAAATATAAGTGCTGATAGGCATTTCAAATATAGGTGTCGATAGGCATTTCAGATATAAATGCCGAAAGGCATTTCAGATATAGGTGCCGATAGGCATTTCTGATGTGGTTGCCGATAGGCATTTCAAATGTAGGTGCCGATAGGCAGTTCAGATATAGGTGCCGATAGGCATTTCAGATATAGTTGCCGATTGGCATTTTAAAAACAGGTGCCGATAGGCATTTCAGATATGGAAGCCGATAGGTATTTCAAATATAGGGGTCGATAGGCATTTTAGATATGGTTGCCGATAGGCATTTCAAATATAGGAGCAGATAGGCATTTTAGATGTAGTTCACGAAAGACATTTCAAAAATAGGTGCCGATAGGCATTTCAGAAATAGGTGCCGATAAGCATTTCAGATATAGTTGCCGATTGGCATTTTAAAAATAGGTGCCGATAGGCATTTCAGATATAGAAGCCGATAGGCATTACAAATATAGGTGCCGATAGGCATTCCAGATATGGTTGCCGATAGGCATTTCAAATATAAGTGCTGATAGGCATTTCAGATGTAGTTTCCGATAGGCATTTCAAAAATAGGTACCGATAGGCATTTCAGATATAGGTGCCGATAGGCATTTCAGATATAGTTGCCAATTGGCATTTTAAAAATAGTTGTCGATAGGCATTTCAGATATAGAAGCCGATAGGCATTTCAAATATAGGTGCCGATAGGCATTCCAGATATGGATGCCGATAGGCATTTCAAATATAGGTGCTGATAGGCATTTCAGATGTAGTTTCCGATAGGCATTTCAAAAATAGGTGCCGATAGGCATTTCAGATATAGGTGCCGATAGGCATTTCAGATATAGTTGCCAATTGGCATTTTAAAAATAGGTGTCGATAGGCATTTCAGATATAGAAGCCGATAGGCATTTCAAATATAGGTTCCGATAGGCATTCCAGATATGGTTGCCGATAGGCATTTCAAATATAGTAGCTGATAGGCATTTCAGATGTAGTTTCCGATAGGCATTTCAAAAATAGGAGCCGATAGGCATTTCAGACATAGGTGCCGATAGGTATTTCAGATAAAAAACCCGATAGGCATTTCAGATATAGTTGCCAATTGGCATTTTAAAAATAGGTGCCGATAGGCATTTCAAATATAGAAGCCGATAGGCATTTCAAATATTGGTGCCGATAGGCATTCCAGATATGGTTGCCGATAGGCATTTCAAATATAGGTGCTGATAGGCATTTTAGATGTAGTTTCCGTTAGGCATTTCAAAAATTGATGCCGATAGGTATTTCAGATATAGGTGCCGATAGGCATTTCAGATATAGTTGCCGATTGGCATTTTTAAAAACAAGTGCCGATAGGCATTTCAGATATCGAAGCCGATAGGTATTTCAAATATAGGTGTCGATAGGCATTTCAGATATGGTTGCCGATAGGCATTTCAAATATAGGAGCAGATAGGCATTTCAGATGTAGTTTCCGAAAGACATTTCAAAAATAGGTGCCCATAGGCATTTCAGATATAGTTGCCGATTGGCATTTTAAAAACAGGTGCCGCTATGCATTTCAGATATAGAAGCCGATAGGCATTTCAAATATAGGTGCCGATAGGCATTCCAAATATGGTTGCCGATAGGCATTTCAAATATAGGTGCCGATAGGCATTTCAGATATAGTTGCCGATTGGCATTTTAAAAATAGGTGCCGATAGGCATTTCAGATATAGAAGCCGATAGGCATTTTAAATATAGGTGCCGATAGGCATTCAAGATATGGTTGCCGATAGGCATTCAAGATATAAGTGCTGATAGGCATTTCAAATATAGGTGTCGATAGGCATTTCAGATATAAATGCCGAAAGGCATTTCAGATATAGGTGCCGATAGGCATTTCTGATGTGGTTGCCGATAGGCATTTCAAATGTAGGTGCTGATAGGCATTTCAGATGTAGTTTTCTAAAGACATTTCAAAAATAGGTGCCGATAGGCATTTCAGATATAGTTGCCGATTGGCATTTTAAAATCAGGTGCCGCTAGGCATTTCAGATATAGAAGCCGATAGGCATTTCAAATATAGGTGCCGATAGGCATTCCAAATATGGTTGCCGATAGGCATTTCAAATATAGGTGCTGATAGGCATTTCAGTTGTAGTTTCCGATAGGCATTTTAAAAATAGGTGCCGATAGGCATTTCAGATATAGGTGCCGATAGGCTTTTCAGATATAGTTGTCGATTGGCATTTTAAAAATAGGTACCGATAGGCATTTCAGATATAGAAGCCGATAGGCATTTCAAATATAGGTGCCGATAGGCATTCCAGATATGGTTGCCGATAGGCATTTCAAATATAGGAGCTAATAGGCATTTCAGATGTTGTTTTCGATAGGCATTTCAAAAATTGGTGCCGATAGGCATTTCAAATATAGGTGCCGATAGCCATTTCAGATATAGTTGCCGATTGCCATTTTAAAAATAGGTGCCGATAGGCATTTCAGATATAGAAGCCGATAGGCATTTCAAATATAGGTGCCGATAGGCATTTCAGATATGGTTGCCGATAGGCATTTCTAATATAGGTGCTGGTAGGCATTTCAGATGTAGTTTCCGATAGGCATTTTAAAAATAGGTGCCGATAGGCACATCAGATATAGAAGCCGATAGGCGTTTCAAATATAGGTGCCGATAGGCATTCCAGATATGGTTGCCGATAGGCATTTCAAATATAGGTGCTGATAGGCATTTCAGATGTAGTTTACGAAAGGCATTTCAAAATTTGGTGCCGATAGGCATTTCAGATATAGGTGCCGATAGGCATTTTAGATATAGTTGCCGTTTGGCATTTTAAAAATAGGTGTTGATAGGCATTTCAGATATAGAAGCCGATAGGTATTTCAAATATAGGTGTCGATAGGCATTTCAGATATGGTTGCCGATAGGCATTTCAAATATAGGTGCTGATAGGCATTTCAGATGTAGTTTCCGATAGGCATTTCAAAAATAGGTGCCGATAGGCATTTCAGATATAGGTGCCGATAGGCATTTCATATATAGTTGCCGATTGGCATTTTAAAAATAGGTACGATAGGCATTTCAGATATAGAAGCCGATAGGCATTTAAAAAATAGGTGCCGATAGGCATTCCAAATATGGTTGCCGATAGGCATTTCAAATATAGGTGCTGATAGGCATTCCAGATGTATTTTCCGATATGCATTTCTAAAATTGGTGCCGATAGGCATTTCAGATATAGAAGCTGATAGATATTTTAAATATAGGTGTGGATAGGCATTTCAGATATGGTTGACGATAGGCATTTCAAATATAGGTGCTGATAGGCATTTTAGATGTAGTTTCCGATAGGCATTTCTAAAATAGGTGCCGATAGGTATTTCAGATATAGGTGCCGATAGGCATTTCAGATATAGTTGCCGATTGGCATTTTAAAAATAGGTGCCGATAGGCATTTCAGATATAGAAGCCGATAGGCATTTCAAATATAGGTGCCAATAGGCATTCCAGATATGGTTGCCGATAGGCATTTCAAATATAGGTGCTGATAGGCATTTCAGATGTAGTTTCCGATAGGCATTTCATAAATAGGTGCCGATAGGCATTTTAGATATAGGTGCCGATAGGCATTTTAAAAATAGGAGTCGATAGGCATTTCAGATATAGAAGCCGATAGGCATTTCAAATATAGGTGCCGATAGGCATTCCAGATATGGTTGCCGATAGGCATTTCAAATATAGGTGCTGATAGGCATTTTAGATGTAGTTTCCGATAGGCATTTCAAAAATTGATGCCGATAGGAATTTCAGATATAGGTGCCGATAGGCATTTCAGATATAGTTGCCGATTGGCATTTTAAAAACAGGTGCCGATAGGCATTTCAGATATAGAAGCCGATAGGCACTTCAAATATAGGTGCCGATAGGCATTCCAGATATGGTTGCCGATAGGCATTTCAAATATAAGTGCTGATAGGCATTTCAGATGTAGTTTCCGATAGGCATTTCAAATAAAGGTACCGATAGGCATTTCAGATATGGGTGCCGTTAGGCATTTCAGATATAGTTGCCAATTGGCATTTTAAAAATAGGTGCCGATAGGCATTTCAGATATAGAAGCCGATAGGCATTTCAAATATAGGTGGCGATAGGCATTCCAGATATGGTTGCCGATAGGCATTTCAAATATAGGTGCTAATAGTCATTTCAGATGTAGTTTCCGATAGGCATTTCAAAAATTGGTGCCGATTGGCATTTCAGATATAGGTGCCGATAGGCATTTCAGATATAGTTGCCGATTGGCATTTTAAAAATAGGTGCCGATAGGCATTTCAGATATAGAAGCCGATAGGTATTTCAAATATAGGTGTCGATAGGCATTTCAGATATGGTTGCCGATAGGCATTTCAAATATAGGTGCTGATAGGCATTTCAGATTTAGTTTCCGATAGGCATTTCAAAAATAGGTGCCGATAGGCATTTCAGATATAGGTGCCGTTAGGCATTTCAGATATAATTGCCGATTGGCATTATAAAAATAGGTGCCGATTAAACATTTTAGATGTAGTTTCCGATAGGCATTTAAAAAATAGGTGCCGATAGGCATTTCAGATATAGGTGCCGATAGGCATATCAGATATAGTTGCCGATGGGCATTTAAAATATAGGTGCCGATAGGCATTTCAAATATAGGTGTCGATAGGCATTTCAGATATAAATGCCGAAAGGCATTTCAGATATAGTTGCCGATAGGCATTTCAGATGTGGTTGCCGATAGGCATTTGAAATATAGGTGCTGATAGACATTTCAGATGTAGTTTTTGATAGGCATTTTAAAAATAGGTGCCGATAGGCATTTCAGATATAGGTGCCGATAGGCACTTCAGATATAGTTGCCGATTGGCATTTTAAAAATAGGTGCCGCTACACATTTCAGATATAGAAGCCGATAGGCATTTCAAATATAGGTGCCGATAGGCATTCCAAATATGGTTGCTGATAGGCATTTTAAATATAGGTGCTGATAGGCATTTCAGTTGTAGTTTCCGATAGGCATTTAAAAATAGGTGCCGATAGGCATTTCAGAGATAGTTGCCGATTGGCATTTTAAAAATAGGTACCGATAGGCATTTCAGATATAGAAGCCGATAGGCATTTCAAATATAGGTGCCGATAGGCATTCCAGATGTGGTTGCCGATAGGCATTTCAAATATAGGTGCTGATAGGCATTTCAGATGTAGTTTCCGATAGGCATTTCAAAAATAGGTGCCGATAGGCGTTTCAGATATAGGTGCCGATAGGCATTTCAGATATAGTTGCCGATAGCCATTTTAAAAATAGATGCCGATAGGCATTTCAGATATAGAAGCCGATAGGCATTTCAAATATAGGTGCCGATAGGCATTCCAGATATGGTTGCCGATAGGCATTTCAAATATAGGTGCTTATAGGCATTTCAGATGTAGTTTCCGATAGGCATTTTAAAAATTGGTGCCGATAGGCATTTCAGATATAGAAGCCGATAGGCATTTCAAATATAGGTGCCGATAGGCATTCCAGATATGGTTGCCGATAGGCATTTCAAATATAGGTGCTGATAGGCATTTCAGATGTAGTTTCCGATAGGCATTTCAAAAATTTGTGCCGATAGGCATTTCAGATATAGGTGCCGATAGGCATTTCAGATATATTTGCCGTTTGGCATTTTAAAAATAGGTGTTGATAGGCATTTCAGATTTAGAAGCCGATAGGTATTTCAAATATAGGTGTCGATAGGCATTTCAGATATGGTTGCCGATAGGCATTTCAAATATAGGTGCTGATAGGCATTTCAGATGTAGTTTCCCATAGGCATTTTAAAAAATGGGTGCCGATAGGCATTTCAGATATAGGTGCCGATAGGCATTTCAGATATAGTTGCCGATTGGCATTTTAAAAATAGGTGCGATAGGCATTTCAGTTATAGAAGCCGATAGGCATTTCAAATATGGGTGCCGATAGGCATTCCAGATATGGTTGCCGATAGGCATTTCAAATATAGGTGCTGATAGGCATTCCAGATGTATTTTCCGATAGGCATTTCAAAAATTAATGCCGATAGGCATTTCAGATATAGGTGCCGATAGGCATTTCAGATATAGTTACCGATTGGCATTTTAAAAATAGGTGCCGATAGGCATTTCAGATATAGAAGCCGATAGGTATTTCAAATATAGGTGTCGATAGGCATTTCAGATATGGTTGACGATAGGCATTTCAAATATAGGTGCTGATAGGCATTTTAGATGTAGTTTCCGATAGGCATTTCAAAAATAGGTGCCGATAGGCATTTCAGATATAGGTGCCGATAGGCATTTCAGATATAGTTGCCGATTGGCATTTTAAAAATAGGTGCCGATAGGCATTTCAGATATAGAAGCCGATAGGCATTTCAAATATAGGTGCCGATAGGCATTCCAAATATGGTTGCCGATAGGCATTTCAAATATAGGTGCTGATAGGCATTTCAGTTGTAGTTTCCGATAGGCATTTTAAAAATAGGTGCCGATAGGCATTTCAGATATAGGTGCCGATAGGCTTTTCAGATATAGTTGCCGATTGGCATTTTAAAAATAGGTACCGATAGGCATTTCAGATATAGAAGCCGATAGGCATTTCAAATATAGGTGCCGATAGGCATTCCAGATATGTTTGCCGATAGGCATTTCAAATATAGGTGCTGATAGGCATTTCAGATGTAGTTTCCGATAGGCATTTTAAAAAATAGGTGCCAATAGGCATTTCAGATATAGGTGCCGATAGGCATTTCAGATATAGTTGCCGATTGGCATTTTAAAAATAGGTGCGATAGGCATTTCAGTTATAGAAGCCGATAGTCATTTCAAATATAGGTGCCGATAGGCATTCCAGATATGGTTGCCGATAGGCATTTCAAATATAGGTGCTGATAGGCATTCCAGATGTATTTTCCGATAGGCATTTCAAAAATTAATGCCGATAGGCATTTCAGATATAGGTGCTGATAGGCATTTCAGATATAGTTACCGATTGGCATTTTAAAAATAGGTGCCGATAGGCATTTCAGATATAGAAGCCGATAGGTATATCAAATATAGGTGTCGATAGGCATTTCAGATATGGTTGACGATAGGCATTTCAAATATAGGTGCTGATAGGCATTTCAGATATGGTTGACGATAGGCATTTCAAATATAGGTGCTGATAGGCATTTCAGATGTAGTTTCCGATAGGCATTTCAAAAATAGGTGCCGATAGGCATTTCAGATATAGAAGCCGATAGGTATTTCAAATATAGGTGTCGATAGGCATTTCAGATATGGTTGCCGATAGGCATTTCAAATATAGGTGCTGATAGGCATTTCAGATGTAGAAGCCGATAGGTATTTCAAATATAGGTGTCGATAGGCATTTCAGATATGGTTGCCGATAGGCATTTCAAATATAGGTGCTGATAGGCATTTCAGATGTAGTTTCCAATAGGCATTTCAAAAATAGGTGCCGATAGGCATTTCAGATATAGGTGCCGATAGGCATTTTAGATATAGTTGCCGATTGGCATTTTGAAAATAGGTGCCGATAGGCATTTTAGATGTAGTTTCCGATAGGCATTTCAAAAATAGGTGCTGATAGGCATTTCAGATATAGGTGCCGATAGGCATATCAGATATAGTTGGCGATAGGCATTTAAAATATAGGTGCTGATAGGCATTTCAAATATAGGTGTCGATAGGCATTTCAGTTATAAATGCCGAAAGGCATTTCAGATATAGGTGCCGATAGGCATTTCTGATGTGGTTGCCGATAGGCATTTCAAATATAGGTGCTGATAGGCATTTCAGATGTAGTTTTCGATAGGCATTTCAAAAATAGGTGCCGATAGGCATTTCAGATATAGGTGCCGATAGGCACTTCAGATATAGTTGCCGATTGGCATTTTAAAAATAGGTGCCGATAGGCATTTCAGATATAGAAGCCGATAGGCATTTCAAATATATGTGCCGATAGGCATTCCAGATATGGTTGCCGATAGGCATTTCAAATATAGTTGCTGATAGGCATTTCAGATGTAGTTTCCGATAGGCATTTCAAAAATAGGTGCCGATAGGCATTTCAGATATAGGTGCCGATAGGCATTTCAGATATAGTTGCCGATTGGCATTTTAAAAATAGGTGCCGATAGGCATTTCAGATATAGAAGCCGATAGGTATTTCAAATATAGGTGTCGATAGGCATTTCAGATATGGTTGCCGATAGGCATTTCAAATATAGGTGCTGATAGGCATTTCAGATGTAGTTTCCGATAGGCATTTCAAAAATAGGTGCCGATAGGCATTTCAGATATAGGTGTCGATAGGCATTTCAGATATAGTTGCCGATTGGCATTTTAAAAATAGTTGTCGATAGGCATTTCAGATATAGAAGCCGAGAGGCATTTCAAATATAGGTGCCGATAGGCATTCCAGATATGGTTGCCGATAGGCATTTCAAATATATATGCTAATAGGCATTCCAGATTTAGTTTCCGATAGGCATTTCAAAAATTGGTGCCGATAGGCATTTCAGATATAGGTGCCGATAGGCATATCAGATATAGTTACCGATTGGCATTTTAAAAATAGGTGCCGATAGGCATGTCAGATATAGAAGCCGATAGGCATTTCAAATATAGTTGCCGATTGGCATTTTAAAAATAGGTGCCGATAGGCATTTCGATATAGAAGCTGATAGGCATTTCAAATATAGGTGCCGATAGGCATTCCAGATATGGTTGCCGATAGGTATTTCAAATATAGGTGCTGATAGGCATTTTAGATGTAGTTTCCGATAGGCATTTCAAAAATTGATGCCGATAGTCATTTCAGATATAGGTCCCGATAGGCATTTCAGATATAGTGGCCGATTGGCATTTTAAAAACAGGTGCCGATAGGCATGTCAGATATAGAAGCCGATAGGCATTTCAAATATAGTTGCCGATTGGCATTTTAAAAATAGGTGCTGATAGGCATTTCAGATATAGAAGCCGATAGGTATTTCAAATATAGGTGTCGATAGGCATTTCAGATATTGTCCGATAGGCATTTCAAATATAGGTTCAGATAGGCATTTCAGATGTAGAAGACGATAGGTATTTCAAATATAGGTGTCGATAGGCATTTCAGATATAGTTGCCGATAGGCATTTCAAATATAGGTGCCGATAGGCATTTTAGATATTGGTGCCGATAGGCATTTCATATATAGTTGCCGATTGGCTTTTTAAAAATAGGTGCCGATAGACATTTCAGATATAGAAGCGATAGGCATTTCAAATATAGGTGCCGATAGGCATTCCAGATATGGTTGCCGATAGGCATTTCAAATATAGGTGCTGATAGGCATTTCAGATGTAGTTTCCGATAGGCATTTCAAAAATAGGTGCCGATAGGCATTTCAGATATAGGTGCCGATAGGCATTTCAAATATAGTTGCCGATTGGCATTTTAAAAATAGGTGCCGATAGGCATTTCAGATATAGAAGCCGATAGGTATTTCAAATATAGGTGTCGATAGGCATTTCAGATATGGTTGCCGATAGGCATTTCAAATATAGGTGCTGATAGGCATTTCAGATGTAGTTTCCGATAGGCATTTCAAAAACAGGTGCCGATAGGCATTACAGATATAGGTGCCGATAGGCATTTCAGATATAGTTGCCGATTGGCATTTTAAAAATAGGTGTCGATAGGCATTTCAGATATAGAAGCCGATAGGCATTTCAAATTTAGGTGCCGATAGGCATTCCAGATATGGTTGCCGATAGGCATTTCAAATATAGGTGCTGATAGGCATTCCAGATGTAGTTTCCGATAGGCATTTCAAAAATTGGTGCCGATTGGCATTTTAGATATAGGTGCCGATAGGCATTTCAGATATAGTTGCCGATTGGCATTTTAAAAATAGGTGCCGATAGGCATTTCAGATATAGAAGCCGACAGGTATTTCAAATATAGGTGTCGATAGGCATTTCAGATATGGTTGCCGATAGGCATTTCAAATATAGGTGCTGATAGGCATTTCAGATGTAGTTTTCGATAGGCATTTCAAAAATAGGTGCCGATAGGCATTTCAGATATAAGTGCCGATAGGCATCTCAGATATAGTTGCCGATTGGCATTTTAAAAATAGGTGCCGATAAGCATTTTAGATGTAGTTTCCGATAGGCATTTCAAAAATAGGTCCCGATAGGCATTTCAGATATAGGTGTCGATAGGCATATCAGATATAGTTGCGGATAGGCATTTAAAATATAGGTGCCGATAGGCATTTCAAATATAGGTGTCGATAGGCATTTTAGATATAGGTGCCGATAGGTATTTCTGATGTGGTTGCCGATAGGCATTTCAAATATAGGTGCTGATAGGCATTTCAGATGTGGTTTTCGATAGGCATTTCAAAAATAGGTGCCGATAGGCATTTTAGATATAGGTGCCGATAGGCACTTCAGATATAGTTGCCGATTGGCATTTTAAAAATAGGTGCCGCTAGGCATTTCAGATATAGAAGCCGATAGGCATTTCAATTATATGTGCCGATAGGAATTCCAAATATGGTTGCCGATAGGCATTTCAAATATAGGTGCTGATAGGCATTTCAGTTGTAGTTTCCGATAGGCATTTCAAAAATAGGTGCCGATAGGCATTTCAGATATAGGTGCCGATAGGCATTTCAGATATAGTTGCCGATTGCATTTTAAAAATAGGTGCCGATAGGCATTTTAGATATAGAAGCCGATAGGCATTTCAAATATAGGTGCCGATAGGCATTCCAGATATGGTTGCCGATAGGCATTTCAAATATAGGTGCTGATAGGCATTTCAGATGTAGTTTCCGGTAGGCATTTCAAAAATAGGTGCCGATAGGCATTTCAGATATAGGTGCCGATAGGCATTTCAGATATAGTTGCCGATAGCCATTTTAAAATAAGTGCCGACAGGCATTTCAGATATAGAAGCCGATAAGCATTTCAAATATAGGTGCCGATAGGCATTCCAGATATGGTTGGCGATAGGCATTTCAAATATAGGTGCTGATAGGCATTTCAGATGTAGTTTCCGATAGGCATTTTAAAAATAGGTGCCGATAGGCATTTCAGATATAGAAGCCGATAGGCATTTCAAATATAGGTGCCGATAAGCATTCCAGATATGGTTGCCGATAGGCATTTCAAATATAGTTGCTGAAAGGCATTTCAGATGTAGTTTCCGATAGGCATTTCAAAAATAGGTGCCGATAAGCATTTCAGATATAGGTGCCGATAGGCATTTCAGATATAGTTGCCGATAGCCATTTTAAAAATAGGTGCCGATAGGCATTTCAGATATAGAAGCGATAGGCATTTTAAATATAGGTGCCGATAGGCATTCCAGATATGGTTGCCGATAGGCATTTCAAATATAGGTGCTGATAGGCATTTCAGATGTAGTTTCCGATAGGCATTTCAAAAATAGGTGCCGATAGGCATTTCAGATATAGGTGCCGATAGGCATTTCAAATATAGTTGCCGATTGGCATTTTAAAAATAGGTGCCGATAGGCATTTCAGATATAGAAGCCGATAGGCATTTCAAATATAGGTGCCGATAAGCATCCCAGATATGGTTGCCGATAGGCATTTCAAATATAGGTGCTGATAGGCATTTCAGATGTAGTTTCCGATAGGCATTTCAAAAATTGGTGCCGATAGGCATTTCAGATATAGGTGCCGATAGGCATTTCAGATATAGTTGCCGATTGGCATTTTAAAAACAGGTTCCGATAGGCATTTCAGATATAGAAGCCGATAGGTATTTCAAATATAGGTGTCGATAGGCATTTCAGATATGGTTGCCGATAGGCATTTAAAATATAGGAGCAGATAGGCATTTCAGATGTAGTTTCCGAAAGGCATTTCAAAAATAGGTGCCGATAAGCATTTCAGATATAGGTGCCGATAGGCATTTCAGATATAGTTTCCGATTGGCATTTTAAAAATAGGATTCGATAGGCATTTCAGATATAGAAGCCGATAGGCATTTCAAATATAGGTGCCGATAGGCATTCCAGATATGGCTGCCGATAGGCATTTTAAATATAGGTGGTGATAGGCATTTTAGATGTAGTTTACGATAGGCATTTCAAAAATTGGTGCCGATAGGCATTTCAGATATAGGTGCCGATAGGCATTTCAGATATAGTTGCCGATTGGCATTTTAAAAATAGGTGCCGATAGGCATTTCAGATATAGAAGCCGATAGGTATTTCAAATATAGGTGTCGATAGGCATTTCAGATATGGTTGCTGATAGGCATTTCAAATATAGGTGCTGATAGGCATTTCAGATGTAGTTTCCGATAGGCATTTCAAAAATAGGTGCCGATAGGCATTTCAGATATAGGTGCCGATAGGCATTTCAGATATAGTTGCCGATTGGCATTTTAAAAATAGGTGCCGATAGGCATTTCAGATATAGAAGCCGATAGGTGTTTCAAATATAGGTGTCGATAGGCATTTCAGATATGGTTGCCGATAGGCATTTCAAATATAGGTGCTGATAGGCATTTCAGATGTAGTTTCCGATAGGCATTTCAAAAATAGGTGCCGATAGGCATTTCAGATATAGGTGCCGATAGGCACTTCAGATATAGTTGCCGATTGGCATTTTAAAAATAGGTGTCGATAGGCATTTCAGACATAGAAGCCGATAGGCATTTCAAATATAGGTGCCGATAGGCATTTCAGATATAGGTGCCGATAGGCACTTCAGATATAGTTGCCGATTGGCATTTAAAAAATAGGTGCCGATAGGCATGTCAGATATAGAAGCCGATAGGCATTTCAAATATAGTTGCCGATTGGCATTTTAAAAATAGGTGCCGATAGGCATTTCAGATATAGAAGCTGATAGGCATTTCAAATATAGGTGCCGATAGGCATTCCAGATATGGTTGCCGATAGGTATTTCAAATATAGGTGCTGATAGGCATTTTAGATGTAGTTTCCGATAGGCATTTCAAAAATTGATGCCGATAGTCATTTCAGATAGAGGTCCCGATAGGCATTTCAGATATAGTTGCCGATTGGCATTTTAAAAACAGATGCCGATAGGCATGTCAGATATAGAAGCCGATAGGCATTTCAAATATAGTTGCCGATAGGCATTTTAAAAATAGGTGCTGATAGGCATTTCAGATATAGAAGCCGATAGGTATTTCAAATATAGGTGTCGATAGGCATTTCAGATATTGTCCGATAGGCATTTCAAATATAGGTTCTGATAGGCATTTCAGATGTAGAAGCCGATAGGTATTTCAAATATAGGTGTCGATAGGCATTTCAGATATAGTTGCCGATAGGCATTTCAAATATAGGTGCCGATAGGCATTTTAGATATAGGTGCCGATAGGCATTTCATATATAGTTGCCGATTGGCTTTTTAAAAATATGTACCGATAGGCATTTCAGATATAGAAGCGATAGGCATTTCAAATATAGGTGCCGATAGGCATTCCAGATATGGTTGCCGATAGGCATTTCAAATATAGGTGCTGATAGGCATTTCAGATGTAGTTTCCGATAGGCATTTCAAAAATAGGTGCCGATAGGCATTTCAGATATAGGTGCCGATAGGCATTTCAAATATAGTTGCCGATTGGCATTTTAAAAATAGGTGCCGATAGGCATTTCAGATATAGAAGCCGATAGGCATTTCAAATATAGGTGCCGATAAGCATCCCAGATATGGTTGCCAATAGGAATTTCAAATATAGGTGCTGATAGGCATTTCAGATGTAGTTTCCGATAGGCATTTCAAAAATTGGTGCCGATAGGCATTTCAGATATAGGTGCCGATAGGCATTTCAGATATAGTTGCCGATTGGCATTTTAAAAATAGGTGCCGATAGGCACTTCAGATATAGAAGCCGATAGGTATTTCAAATATAGGTGTCGATAGGCATTTCAGATATGGTTGCCGACAGGCATTTCAAATATAGGTGCTGATAGGCATTTCAGATGTAGTTTCCGATAGGCATTTCAAAAACAGGTGCCGATAGGCATTTCAGATATAGGTACCGATAGGCATTTCAGATATAGTTGCCGATTGGCATTTTAAAAATAGGTGTCGATAGGCATTTCAGATATAGAAGCCGATAGGCATTTCAAATATAGGTGCCGATAGGCATTCCAGATATGGTTGCCGATAGGCATTTCAAATATAGGTGCTGATAGGCATTCCAGATGTAGTTTCCGATAGGCATTTCAAAAATTGGTGCCGATAGGCATTTCAGATATAGTTACCAATTGGCATTTTAAAAATAGGTGCCGATAGGCATTTCAGATATAGAAGCCGATAGGTATTTCAAATATAGGTGTCGATAGGCATTTCAGATATGGTTGCCGATAGGCATTTCAAATATAGGTGCTGATAGGCATTTCAGATGTAGTTTCCGAGAGGCATTTCAAAAATAGGTGCCGATAGGCATTTCAGATATAGGTGCCGATAGGCATTTCAGATATAGTTGCCGATTGGCATTTTAAAAATAGGTGCCGATTGGCATTTCAGATATAGAAGCCGATAGGCATTTCAAAAATAGGTGCCGATAGGCATTCCAGATATGGTTGCCGATAGGCATTTCAAATATACGTGCTGAGAGGCATTTTAGATGTTGTTTCCGATAGGCATTTCAAAAATTGATGCTGATAGGCATTTCAGATATAGATGCTGATAGGCATTTCAGATATAGTTGCCGATTGGCATTTTAAAAACAGGTGCCGATAGGCATTTCAGATATAGAAGCCGATAGGTATTTCAAATATAGGTGTCGATATGCATTTCAGATATGGTTGCCGATAGGCATTTCAAATATAGGTGCTGATAGGCATTTCAGATGTAGTTTCCGATAGGCATTTCAAAAATAGGTGCCGATTGGCATTTTAGATATAGGTGCCGATAGGCATTTCAGATATAGTTGCCGATTGGCATTTTAAAAATAGGTGCCGATAGGCATTTCAGATATAGAAGCCGACAGGTATTTCAAATATAGGTGTCGATAGGCATTTCAGATATGGTTGCCGATAGGCATTTCAAATATAGGTGCTGATAGGCATTTCAGATGTAGTTTCCGATAGGCATTTCAAAAATTGGTGCCGATTGGCATTTTAGATATAGGTGCCGATAGGCATTTCAGATATAGTTGCCGATTGGCATTTTAAAAATAGGTGCCGATAGGCATTTCAGATATAGAAGCCGACAGGTATTTCAAATATAGGTGTCGATAGGCATTTCAGATATGGTAGCCGATAGGCATTTCAAATATAGGTGCTGATAGGCATTTCAGATGTAGTTTCCGATTGGAATTTCAAAAATAGGTGCCGATAGGCATTTCAGATATAAGTGCCGATAGGCATTTCAGATATAGTTGCCGATTGGCATTTTAAAAATAGGTGCCGATAGGCATTTTAGATGTAATTTCCGATAGGCATTTCAAAAGTAGGTCCCGATAGGCATTTCAGATATAGGTGCCGATAGGCATATCAGATATAGTTGCGGATAGGCATTTAAAATAAACGTGCCGATAGGCATTTCAAATATAGGTGCTGATAGGCATTTCAGATATGGTTGACGATAGGCATTTCAAATATAGGTGCTGATAGGCATTTCAGATGTAGTTTCCGATAGGCATTTCAAAAATAGGTGCCGATAGGCATTTCAGATATAGAAGCCGATAGGTATTTCAAATATAGGTGTCGATAGGCATTTCAGATATGGTTGCCGATAGGCATTTCAAATATAGGTGCTGATAGGCATTTCAGATGTAGAAGCCGATAGGTATTTCAAATATAGGTGTCGATAGGCATTTCAGATATGGTTGCCGATAGGCATTTCAAATATAGGTGCTGATAGGCATTTCAGATGTAGTTTCCAATAGGCATTTCAAAAATAGGTGCCGATAGGCATTTCAGATATAGGTGCCGATAGGCATTTTAGATATAGTTGCCGATTGGCATTTTGAAAATAGGTGCCGATAGGCATTTTAGATGTAGTTTCCGATAGGCATTTCAAAAATAGGTGCTGATAGGCATTTCAGATATAGGTGCCGATAGGCATATCAGATATAGTTGGCGATAGGCATTTAAAATATAGGTGCTGATAGGCATTTCAAATATAGGTGTCGATAGGCATTTCAGTTATAAATGCCGAAAGGCATTTCAGATATAGGTGCCGATAGGCATTTCTGATGTGGTTGCCGATAGGCATTTCAAATATAGGTGCTGATAGGCATTTCAGATGTAGTTTTCGATAGGCATTTCAAAAATAGGTGCCGATAGGCATTTCAGATATAGGTGCCGATAGGCACTTCAGATATAGTTGCCGATTGGCATTTTAAAAATAGGTGCCGATAGGCATTTCAGATATAGAAGCCGATAGGCATTTCAAATATATGTGCCGATAGGCATTCCAGATATGGTTGCCGATAGGCATTTCAAATATAGTTGCTGATAGGCATTTCAGATGTAGTTTCCGATAGGCATTTCAAAAATAGGTGCCGATAGGCATTTCAGATATAGGTGCCGATAGGCATTTCAGATATAGTTGCCGATTGGCATTTTAAAAATAGGTGCCGATAGGCATTTCAGATATAGAAGCCGATAGGTATTTCAAATATAGGTGTCGATAGGCATTTCAGATATGGTTGCCGATAGGCATTTCAAATATAGGTGCTGATAGGCATTTCAGATGTAGTTTCCGATAGGCATTTCAAAAATAGGTGCCGATAGGCATTTCAGATATAGGTGTCGATAGGCATTTCAGATATAGTTGCCGATTGGCATTTTAAAAATAGTTGTCGATAGGCATTTCAGATATAGAAGCCGAGAGGCATTTCAAATATAGGTGCCGATAGGCATTCCAGATATGGTTGCCGATAGGCATTTCAAATATATATGCTAATAGGCATTCCAGATTTAGTTTCCGATAGGCATTTCAAAAATTGGTGCCGATAGGCATTTCAGATATAGGTGCCGATAGGCATATCAGATATAGTTACCGATTGGCATTTTAAAAATAGGTGCCGATAGGCATGTCAGATATAGAAGCCGATAGGCATTTCAAATATAGTTGCCGATTGGCATTTTAAAAATAGGTGCCGATAGGCATTTCGATATAGAAGCTGATAGGCATTTCAAATATAGGTGCCGATAGGCATTCCAGATATGGTTGCCGATAGGTATTTCAAATATAGGTGCTGATAGGCATTTTAGATGTAGTTTCCGATAGGCATTTCAAAAATTGATGCCGATAGTCATTTCAGATATAGGTCCCGATAGGCATTTCAGATATAGTGGCCGATTGGCATTTTAAAAACAGGTGCCGATAGGCATGTCAGATATAGAAGCCGATAGGCATTTCAAATATAGTTGCCGATTGGCATTTTAAAAATAGGTGCTGATAGGCATTTCAGATATAGAAGCCGATAGGTATTTCAAATATAGGTGTCGATAGGCATTTCAGATATTGTCCGATAGGCATTTCAAATATAGGTTCAGATAGGCATTTCAGATGTAGAAGACGATAGGTATTTCAAATATAGGTGTCGATAGGCATTTCAGATATAGTTGCCGATAGGCATTTCAAATATAGGTGCCGATAGGCATTTTAGATATTGGTGCCGATAGGCATTTCATATATAGTTGCCGATTGGCTTTTTAAAAATAGGTGCCGATAGACATTTCAGATATAGAAGCGATAGGCATTTCAAATATAGGTGCCGATAGGCATTCCAGATATGGTTGCCGATAGGCATTTCAAATATAGGTGCTGATAGGCATTTCAGATGTAGTTTCCGATAGGCATTTCAAAAATAGGTGCCGATAGGCATTTCAGATATAGGTGCCGATAGGCATTTCAAATATAGTTGCCGATTGGCATTTTAAAAATAGGTGCCGATAGGCATTTCAGATATAGAAGCCGATAGGTATTTCAAATATAGGTGTCGATAGGCATTTCAGATATGGTTGCCGATAGGCATTTCAAATATAGGTGCTGATAGGCATTTCAGATGTAGTTTCCGATAGGCATTTCAAAAACAGGTGCCGATAGGCATTACAGATATAGGTGCCGATAGGCATTTCAGATATAGTTGCCGATTGGCATTTTAAAAATAGGTGTCGATAGGCATTTCAGATATAGAAGCCGATAGGCATTTCAAATTTAGGTGCCGATAGGCATTCCAGATATGGTTGCCGATAGGCATTTCAAATATAGGTGCTGATAGGCATTCCAGATGTAGTTTCCGATAGGCATTTCAAAATTGGTGCCGATTGGCATTTTAGATATAGGTGCCGATAGGCATTTCAGATATAGTTGCCGATTGGCATTTTAAAAATAGGTGCCGATAGGCATTTCAGATATAGAAGCCGACAGGTATTTCAAATATAGGTGTCGATAGGCATTTCAGATATGGTTGCCGATAGGCATTTCAAATATAGGTGCTGATAGGCATTTCAGATGTAGTTTTCGATAGGCATTTCAAAAATAGGTGCCGATAGGCATTTCAGATATAAGTGCCGATAGGCATCTCAGATATAGTTGCCGATTGGCATTTTAAAAATAGGTGCCGATAAGCATTTTAGATGTAGTTTCCGATAGGCATTTCAAAAATAGGTCCCGATAGGCATTTCAGATATAGGTGTCGATAGGCATATCAGATATAGTTGCGGATAGGCATTTAAAATATAGGTGCCGATAGGCATTTCAAATATAGGTGTCGATAGGCATTTTAGATATAGGTGCCGATAGGTATTTCTGATGTGGTTGCCGATAGGCATTTCAAATATAGGTGCTGATAGGCATTTCAGATGTGGTTTTCGATAGGCATTTCAAAAATAGGTGCCGATAGGCATTTTAGATATAGGTGCCGATAGGCACTTCAGATATAGTTGCCGATTGGCATTTTAAAAATAGGTGCCGCTAGGCATTTCAGATATAGAAGCCGATAGGCATTTCAATTATATGTGCCGATAGGAATTCCAAATATGGTTGCCGATAGGCATTTCAAATATAGGTGCTGATAGGCATTTCAGTTGTAGTTTCCGATAGGCATTTCAAAAATAGGTGCCGATAGGCATTTCAGATATAGGTGCCGATAGGCATTTCAGATATAGTTGCCGATTGCATTTTAAAAATAGGTGCCGATAGGCATTTTAGATATAGAAGCCGATAGGCATTTCAAATATAGGTGCCGATAGGCATTCCAGATATGGTTGCCGATAGGCATTTCAAATATAGGTGCTGATAGGCATTTCAGATGTAGTTTCCGGTAGGCATTTCAAAAATAGGTGC